>OY812999.1:542500-3187500 GCA_963681545.1 Germaria angustata | reverse complement strand
AACATATGTAGTTGAAAACAAGGGTAGCATCTAACCCTGAGAATAAATTTGAGTGCAAAACATGTTACATATGTACATACATATATATTTATATATTTTGTGTGCAACATATTTAGAAATGAGCACCATCATTTTGAGCCACTGCTAATTTTTTAGAACAAAACACAAACATGCAGGAAGGGTAAAATATTTGTTACATTTTTGTCTGAATGGCTATTATCCAACCAAGTTCATACATACATACATACATTAATAGTAAAGAGAAATGTGTGTAAGAAAAGGGGATAATAATCTCAATTTCTTTACGTACTGCAAAAGATAGTACCAGCTCTGAACAGATATAACACATTGAGAGAGAGCAAAATATAGGGGGGCATTCAGTGTTACCGCTGCACGACTAATTTTCCCATCAAATTAATTTTGAAAATCGTCCTTGATAAATATTTTTACTGCTTTTTATAAACTATAAGTTTCGCGAAACAATCGCGCCATTTCTTACAGAGAAATGTGTATCCCACATTTGTACGTCTGCATTAATAGGGTTTGTTAATACAGGCTGTAGTCTATCATAAAGATAGAGTACGAAATATGATGTTTCAAATAAGTATATAAATATAATATATTAATAGGATTTTATATAAAAATCAATCGAAATATTTTTCCAGGTGTGGAGTATACGAACCAGTGATGGATAGTTCACATTTTATTTTGTTTGTGTAACATACATAGATTGTAGTAGTAAATAAGGCCGCCTTGCAAAATTAATTGATTTTGGTAGTCAAGGGCATTGATTGAGATAAGGCTGCAACATCAGCTGGCATGGGCCTAATTAATGGGCGTTGTTGGTGGCGATGTTTAGTTGAATGAGGAGTGTTTCCAACAGTATTTTCATTTAAAACCGTTACAAACATGTAAGTAGCGGAGAATGATAATTAATAACCAATAAATCAACCAGCGTCAAACATGTATGAGTGCATCAAAGTTCAACTTGGCGTCATACTTATATATGTAAATCATTCCAATTTTGACTTAAATACGTATTAGTATAGACAATAAATTAGTCAATATGTAACAGGTGATGCGCTAGTAATGTAAATACGCAAAAGTAATGTCATGCTTCGAATTGGCTGCCAGTTTGATATATATAAATGGAAAAAAACACTATTTTCGTAAAAACCTTATTCTTGATGACCTCTATATATCTACATCATAAATGTCAAATGCAATAATGGCAGCCAATTCTAATTATGACAGTACTTTGCGCCACTCTGTATTATAGTAGAAGAAATAAAACATTGTCAAATTGATTTTAATAATTTATATTTTTTTCAGTATCATGCCATAAGAATAATAGTAAATAATGTATTCGTATTAATATATTTTTCTTCTTTTTTCAAGTTATGTTACTTATAAATTTTTCATTTGAAGATTGCGGTCAAAATGTATATTATTATTTTTCTCTTACCAACACATTACAATTTATCTCAATCAAACAGCTAAAAATCTGACATAAAATTGCAAAACAATTATAGTTGGGACGACATACATAAGTAAGGATGTATGATGCAGGATGATCGTTAGAGATAAATGATAATAAAACTACCCAATTAGGAATCAAGTTTACTGAGTGTATCAAGTGGTTAAAATTGCTTGATATGAGAATAAAAATGGAGATTAAAATAAAGAAAACAATATCATACTAAAATAAAAATAAACACATAAAAACACCTATAAATTTCTTTTTTGAATTAATATTTAAGACTTATTTTATATATTGAACAAAAAAAAATATAATAAAACTCAAATTTGATTATCAAGTATTAAAACCTTTCAATGGAATTGATTTTTCATACATATTTTTCTGTTTTTAGTAATTTTTGTGTTGTAATATTTTACCGTTGTTGTTGATAGATTGGAATGTTTTGTTGTAGATTTGTTTGATAGGATTGTTGGCCAGTCATTGACATATTGGCCATTTGCTGCTGCAGTTGGCCAAACTGATCAAGGGCTCCAGAAGTAGTTGGCATATTGGCTGCTACACCCATAAAAGGTTGTGGTGGTGGCTGTTGTTGTTGCTGCTGTTGTTGATCACCTAGAGCATGATTATATAGATGAGGATTCGTTGAAGGTTGATTGGAAGGATTATTCATGTATTGAGGTTGTTGGACATGTTGTTGCTGTAGTGGTAAAAACTGATTAGGCGGTTGCTGTTGTTGCTGCTGTTGTTGATGTTGCTGTGTGGGGACATGTGCTTGTTGTGTTGGGGGTGCCATATGATTAGTTGATATTGGAGTGGCTACCGTTGTTGTTATTGTTGATGCTTGTTGTGGTATGAAATGTTGCTGGTGTGGCGGCAACATATGATTGAAATGTTGTTGATTTGGTAAGGATTGATGCTGGTGCTGTTGTTGGGAGTCACCGCCAACAATTAAATTGTTGGCACTCATTTGTTGTGCTCCATACAAGCCTGGCTGTTGTGGAGAATGTGTTTGAAGCTGCTGATGTTGATGTGACATCATTTGCTGATTTAAATGTGGTGGCAGTCCTTGAAGAGAATGTTGTTGAGATGGGGCTTGTTGCGCACCAATATGACCATTTTGGTATTGCAGTGGTATGCCCGGCATTTGATGTTGCGTTGAATAATTACTAGATGGTGGTGAATATGGCAGAGAGTTCATACCAACCGGTAAGCTATGTGGGCCGAAACCTGCAGCAAATGTTGAATTTGTGCCATATATCATATTCTGATGTCCGGGATAACTAGTAACAGGCATTGGCACACCTGGCAAAGCTCCTGACATATTGTAAGGTGAACTCAAGGCATTACGATCGTCCCTCATGAGAGAATGATATAGATTTATTGCATCGACCAAGTCACTTGATAGCTGCGATAATTGGGCATGTTTGCGATCAACTCTCTCTAGTTCGGCATCAATGAGAGGACCCATTTGATGAACTTCTTGTTCTAATCTTAACATTTCTTCTGTATCCTGAGAGGGATCTTCGGGATTGGCCTCATTCAGTAAGTGCAATAAGCGATCTATTTTCTGCTCATCAACATCTATGCTTTGAGCGGCAGCAGCCGCCGCGGCTGCTTCAGTTTTTTGTTGCAATTCTCTGGAATCTTCTTCGAATTGATTGCTTTTTTTAATTTTATATTGTTGGTTTATTTCTAAACGTTCCGGATCTATAGACAAGTCTGCTGTCACGAAATTCGATGGAAATAGGCCCTCACTTCGTTGATTGAATCCTTTCCACCAGTTTGGATCAGAGTCATCAGTGACATAAATTATTTCACCGGCTACAAATGTAAGTTCATTTTCTTCGGCGGCTTCAAAGTCGTACAAAGCACGCACCTTGCGTGGTTCAGGTGCAACAGATGACGCTGGCATCGACATTGAAGGATACAAGGAAGGCTAAAATGTGAATAAAATAATAAAAATTATTTTCTTGACTAAATTGTTTCGAAGACTCACATAATTCGTTGACGCTCCTCCTGAAGCCGATGAAGATGTTTGTTTTGGACTATTTTTCACTTCTTTCAAAGATAGTTCAATGGCTTTAGCCAAATCATCTTTTTCCTGTTGACTGCTGACAACATTTGGGTCTTTAGCAGCTGCTACTTTAGCAGCAGATTTTTGTGGTTTCTCATTAAAGTTCATATAGTCATGATTCTCTTGACGCAATTGTGTATACAAAGTAGGTATTAAATTCAGCTGGGGATCAGTTTTAAAATCCCCCTCGGCCCAACCTTTCAAAACTTGGCACATTTTCTAGAATGATATAAGCATTCCTTAAATAGCACTTTCCTATTATTAGCAAAAACATTCACTTACCGACTGGACTTTTGGTTGCACTTTGCGCAACAAACGTAGAAACTCCGTTTGAAATTCTCTTGAGGCTATTTCTAAATGAAAGATTCTGCCACAATTGCTGACGCAGGCGTCCAAAAGGGTGATGGCTTGCATGACAATATGAGGATCGGTGTGGTTCATGCGTCGCATAATAGCTTTTAAGTATTCTTTGGCATTGCGATCATTTACAGAGGCTTTATCACATACTTCTAATATTGAAGTCCAGTTTTCATTTGTGTTTGTTTCACTAGTGGCTTTTTCTGAGAAAAATAAATGATAAAGATTTTATAAACACAAAAATTATTTTTAGAATTTTTCCACAAACATTAGACATGCTTTTTTATTTTGGAAGGTAATAGTTGCTAAAAATTTCATTACTTAATCTAAAACAAACTTGGCTAAATTAAGGAAGTTAATTTAAGCACATAAAGCGGTTTATTTCTTATTTCTATATTTATTCATTTAAATATACTCTCCATAAATTTTCGTTAATAAGTCATGTGAAGAAACTCACACTATTTGTGTAGAATATTTATTTTTGTATAATCTACTGATTAGAGCCAAATATCTGAAAATAAATATGTGAAGTTCGAACGACCGTTAAGATTTTAGAAAAGCTGTGATAGGCAATCGAAATCGATTTTATTAAAAAAATCATCAATATCATTATGTTCTTTTCTAAATATGTATATTGCATTCGAAACATGTAAATCTGTTACATTTTTAACAATCAACTTTATTTCAGACTTAGATATTACAAGCGATTATTTTTGTTCTGGTGGCGTGGTGTAGTGGCTAAAGTGCTTGCCTACAAAACCGACTACCCTAGGTTCGCTCCCTGGCAGAGGACAATAATTTTTCACCATGGTTTTTCAAGTTTTAAAAATGAAGTGGCTTTTCAGTCCCCTCCTAAAAATCCATCCAATGAACCCCCTGACCAGTTTTTATTCTGCGGTTAATAAATATTAGTATTGCCTATAAACCACTGACGAACTTTCCTTCTAATATGGATTGGACCGTTGTGTTGTTGAAAGACCCGAAATAAATGCTTAGTTCAGTTTTTTTGTGTTTAGATTAGTTTGTTTGTGAGAGGCATAACATGTTTTTCCTATTCGCGATTTTCTGCTGTGGAAAAAAATGGATCAAAGAATGTTCATAAAATTTTCAGAAAATTAAATGTACGCTAAACACAACATATAAATTTAGATCAAATATGGGATGCCCGCAATGTTAAACTCTTGTAAAAAATTTTCCATGATTATGATGAACTTGGATTTGTAACACAAAATTTGTAAATTTTTACGATTATAACGAACAAAACCAAATTGCTAAATATTTCTAAATCAATAAAATAACCATTTACCAATATTTATTTCTTTTAATTTTTTATTTATTTAATTCTGGCTCCCAGAGCCATATTTTATCAAAAATTTGACAAAATGTCAGAAATAATAGGAAATTAGTGAATTTCGTAAACAGATATATAATACGTAGACTGAGTATATCAATGTTGATTATTTATTTTTACTAGTGGTTAAACTAGTCGCCAAAATTCGAACCCTTTTTTTAAGTTTCAGTTTTGTCAATCAAAATTATATTTTGGTTTTTTTCGGATGTCTTGAATATCTTAAATAGCTTATAACTCTTAAGATACTGAATAAATTTTATATAAAATACACACCATAGTTTGCCCGAAAAAGGGAGCAATAGATTTTTTTTCGCATGTTAATATGTGGCCTCGAAAAAATAATAGTTCTGTTAGAACTTTGTCTATAAAGAACTTAATTGCTCGAAACCCACGGATTTCGTTATAACCGATCAGCACCGTATAATACATTTAAACGAGATGGGCAAATTTATTGTCTATATAATTCATTCGTTTTTGTTTGTAAAAACTAATGTCTGTGCTTTTTATGTAAATACATGTAATGTAAATAAAATATTATTAGAGAAAACCTATTCGAAAAAATATCCAAAAGTAAAAATTTTAATATAGAACCGATGACCGCCACTGAACATTTAAATTATTTGAGAAGGGATGATGTAGACTCTTCGTACAACACACTAGTGCTCAAGCCAGACTGTCAAGAAACTTTTACCAAAGTTTTTGGAAATTTAGAAATATCTGTATATTAACAGATACTTGCTTTGCGGCTTGATATCAGATATCAGAACTAAAACAAAACTCTTTTGTGTCTTTCCATTTTTTTTTTAGACTAATATCCTATATTCGCTTCCCATTATTATTATCGCAAAATAAACAGCCATTAAAAGGCATCTAATCGATTGCACTCTGCATATTGCAACTATATGTACCTGTTTCAATAACAACGTTAAGAAAGAAAAACAAAAGTTTAATGGCCTGAAAAATACAACTTCTCTTTTTATTTTTTCAACATTACATTGTTGTCTATGAAATAAAGTTCTAAGAACTCTAATGTTAATGAACGGTTATTACTTTCACTCCTTAGTCCTTTGTAAAGGTTGTAAATGAAAAACTAACTCCTTTGTTCCTTTCAATAAATGTAAGACTACAACGAACAACAACAAAAGACCTTGACGAATGAAAAAAGCAAATTCAGCTGATAACAAATTATATTAAAAAACGACTCGTTTGTATCTTCAATCTTGTTGATTTTCTTTGTGTTGTAGTCAATAAACCGCCCTCCCATTCCCGTTTCGTATTTTATTTTCATATTTATCTGGCTGTTTCTGTGATTTTGTTGCTGTTAGTTTTTTTTATTTTTATTTTTTTCGTTTAATGTATCTTACCCACATCAGCATCGAAACCAGTAGATTGACCAAATAAACCCATAATTTTCGAATTTAGCAAATTTATTAAATAACTATAACTGATTGCGTTAAATTTCTTTACTCGTTCAGTTTTTTCACAATACAATTTATTTATATGACTTCTTTTTGACGTTTCTTGATGTTACAATTTGTCTTTTTTCATCTGCTATTTATTTCGTTGCTTTATTTGATAGAATTTCGTTTTGCGTTTCTAATGGCTTTAAAAATATTTCTTTATCTTTTACTTTAATTAAATTTTTTCAGTTCACTAATTTTTGTTTAAAATCCACAATGAAAATGACTAACAGAAAGACGTCGTATGTCGTTGAAGTGCACGAATTAATTGTCATTTTTCCCCGTTGACTTCCAATATGCAATTGTGTAGTCTTTTCTCTTTGGCAATTGGAATGAAGTGTCAAACTTTGGCACAGCAGGGATTTACATGAGCAACATACATACATGACGGTGTTGCCGTTGATATTTTAATACTTTTAGTACATAATGAACGTAATATATTTATTAAGCATAAGGTGAAGGTACATAACACGCGTTACAAACGTCAGCGCGTTGTAGACGTGTAAAAAAAAAAATTTAACTAGAGTATTTTCATATAACAAGGTACATAAAAAAGTCGGCAACGCGTCCAACGCGTGAAGGTCGTTAACTTTCAACTTTTTACGCGTCATGTTTAAAAATGGCGGCTAGTCAGCTCATATTATAAAGCAAATATTGTTACCAGCTGATTGAGTAAGAACAATTATTTAGCATGTTGTGTAACTTGACGCGTGTAAAGAATGGAGCACATAGAATCCATCATCCGTCGACTTTTCCAACTGACGTTAACGCAATGACGGATGAGGTTGGCACAATGAGTACTTTGTTAACGTGTAGAAAATCAGCTGTTTTTTACATGTTTGCAACATTTCTTTTTATTAGAGTAAAAATTTTCTATGGATTTTGAAGAAATTACGGAGTTTATTTTAATTATAATTTTGCTTTATAAAGCTCAAGCTTGTCTTGATATAATGGATAAAAGTCGAAGATTTTTGGTCAGACCCAAAAAATCAACTGTTAATTAAAACAAAACATACCAAAAAATCAACTGATAGTTGTCAAAGTACTCAACGTACGTCAAAAGTTAAAAGTTGCCCAACTTTCATACGTTGCGTTGAAGGAGACGTACTGTATGTAACCAAGCTCATAACAAAACCTGTATTTTAGCTTAGCTGTCAGTTGAAAAAGTCGACGGATGACGGATTCTATGTGCCCCAGCCTTAACGCGCAAAAAGTTTACAACGCGTTCAACGCGTTTTGGTTCTACAAAAATAAACCGCCTTTTTATATATTTGTCAATTCTCTCCAATCAATACGCATGAAGTGAGTAATGTCCGATAAGGTGTTATCGCTAAAAAGATGAGATCTCAGCTGCACAAAGGCTAGGAATTCAAAGCAGAAGTGTTCCACTGTACAGCGTCCTCTTTTTATGCACTACATTGGTCATTCTCCGCTGGGCCGATAAGTTAAATACATAGGTGCTCGTAATATGGAGTGTCCGCCGAGAATCCAATCAACTTGCTTAACATAAGACGATGTTCGTATTACCCACAGTTCCGCTATTTTACATTATACTGTTAGCAAGTTTTGTTAACTTTGAAACTTGGTCCTATTAGCCTCAAAGTTCTTTGCATTGACCTGAGTCATGGTAAAATAAGTTTCAGTCTCAGGTTCTTTTATAAGCCGTTCCTTTTCTATAGTTTGAAACTATATTTGTGTTGGGGTAAGGATAAGCTTTAATTGATTTATTAGTGTTTTCCGGAATTAGTGTTTTACAGCTAGTTTCGACCCTCTTTTCAAGTACTCGGTCTACATTTCCTGAGTTAGGGCATACCCGTTAAGAGTTCTCAATATGTTCCACGGAGATACAAGTGTATACGGGGCTAATATTATTATTCAGTTTCCAAAATTTTGAAATTATAATGTAATTTCACTTTCGAAATTTTGTCATTAATTTCTACGCGGAAAGTAGTCATCTAATTTTATTAAAATTTTTCACAATACTGCGCAAGGCATATTCATGTTGGTTGATAACATAAAGAAGAGAACTAAAACTATATATAATCAAACTTTGACAACGAAACAAGGTAAAATACAAATAGCAAAAAAGCTGTCATATAAACAGCAGGTATAAATAGGCCTTGAGATGTCGAACTTTGTAAATGCTCTATACAAAATATTTTTTCATGCGTGAACTGTAATGGCAGTTCGTACCATAATGCCTTTTGATACAACCCTGTAATTATGTTCGATTTTTGCTGCTCTCCAATGCTCCTATTCGTTTGGAAGAGGAGATAATAAAAACAAACGTCATTTTGCTTGCTTAATGAAAAAAAAAAAAATAATAAACCAGGACGAGGGCTAAAATCGCCTTATACACAGATTAAATGAAATAATAAATTAAAAAAAGTGATGAAGGATGTGAATGAAAATTAGCAATTCTCAATAAGATCTTAAAAACAAAATGAACAAGTAAAAGATATTTTCGGAATACAACATAAAAGGAGAATTATTGTTTTCACTCTAAATATCATCAGCCGCGGAGGCGACTGTCAGTTAAAAACAATTCGCTACCAAAGCAATTTAAATTAAAAATAATTGTTTATAAAATGCGATTTGTTCGCGATCCTTGTGGTGTAGCCTGTTTAATTATCACATACTTGATGGTCATTTATGCTGACTACGTGGTAATGAGGTGGATTATACTGCAAACAATGCAGGACAGGTATGAAACACATATGACCGCAAAATATCAATATTTTGAATGCATTTTGGGTTTATATATGTATAAGGAAGTATTAAATTTACATTCTTAGTATTTGGGCTCCTTTACATGTGGTTCTATTCAATACCGTGGTCTTCCTACTGGGCTTATCCCATCTCAAGGCTGTTTTATCCGATCCGGGTACCGTTCCGTTGCCAGCAAATCGATTGGACTTTTCTGATCTACATACGGTGGGCAAAAATAACAATACCGGCAATGGTCACAACGAGTGGACTCCGTGCACGCGCTGTGAAACATATCGACCACCACGGGCACATCATTGTCGCATTTGTAATCGTTGTATTAGACGAATGGACCATCATTGTCCTTGGATTAATAATTGTGTTGGAGAACGTAATCAAAAGTTTTTCTTACAATTTTTAGTGTACGTTGGATTACTGGCCCTGTATTCTATTGCGCTGGTAGTGGGCTCTTGGTTATATCCCTGTGAAAGCTGTAGATCCGACACATTGGAATCACAGACAAGACTGTAAGTCATTTAAATCTCAAAACTTCCATACAAATTCCATTGTCAAGAATAGGAAACTAATATCTTATTTTATAGACAATTATATTGCATTTCACGGATTTAAATTTTAATTCTAAATTTGGCTAGCGCCAAATCATTCGTACTCTTTAGAATTCAAACTCATATATGATATATGAGCATTCCATAGAATTCATATTTGTGATTTACAAAACATACATATACGTATAATAGTTTTGGAAAACTTTTGTACAAACACAACATAACAAACAATTATAATCTTGCCACGTCTTTTTATTTTTCTTACACCTTTACAATTAATCACCCTTTGGCTGATAATGAATGTATTTATAAAGCAAAATGAAAAACAATGATTATAATACAATTTATTAAATTCATTATGTGAGATATTCTCCAAAATTAGAAACTAAAAAATGAAATGTACATATATACTCAAATGAGCCAACAAAAAATAATACATTTTTAAATAATTACTAGCGGGCCCGTTGCCTGCTTCGCACGGCAAAACAAAATAAGAAAAGAAACACACTTGTTTTTAATAAAGTTGGTTTTGTTCCCAAAAACACACTCACTTCACATACGCACCGCACACACATGCGTTATCGGATTTTAACCAAACTTCATATAAACCATATATGGGCCAATACCTACGTAGTGTATAAGTTTGGTTGAAATCGCGTTTATGATTAGTTCGGCGACGTACATATATGGACTTATTTTTATATATATAGATTTTTGAGAATATCTCGGCTATTGAATTTATTAATTATTGCAATAAATAGCATAGTTAACCTATGTGGAGCCTACCCTAGAATTTTCCACTAGTACTAAGCTCGATTTGAGAAGAATTTTCGGTTAAGTTGAAAAAACTTTTCGACAACAACCCGAAGCAGTTTGACAATATGCAATCTCATACGTTTAAGCGACGCAAATCAAATATAATATTAGAATAATGATTATTACAAAACACATAATGATAGTTGGATTATAATGCTTTTTATACAAACAGCACAACAAACAGTTGTACCCAACATGGAAATATCCCAATAACTTTTAACACTTTTAACATTAAGTATTCAAATATACGTTTGTTTTTGTTGAAAAATTGCTTGATTCCAAAATTATCCGTTTCACTATAAATCGTTCAGGAAATAATTATTTTTTGTAATAAACATTTTAACTTACGACTTTATAAAATCTCATATTTCTAAAAAATGATACATATTTAAATCATAAAAATTTGCCAACTGGTGCAAACCTTTCATAAGTGTAGAGAAAAAATTTTTGAGAAAAATGCTAATAGCAAAACAATCGTGTGGACACTTTCTAATATCGTATTTTTTCTCCGATTTTATTTTTAATATATACGAATATTTTAAAACTTCGAAGACTGTATTTTTATTATTATTCTTTATCATTAATTCATATGTAATCATACGTGTTAGGGCAGTTGTATAGTCAGCAACGATCGTACGACTTTAAATTGTAAAAATACCTTGATGTTCTTAAAATGTTTTATTTTAATTTATGTTTCTTTAGTACACAACACCACAGGCAGAAATTACGACTCTTAAAAAAATAAATTAAACACGGCTACACCGTAAATACAAAATTAACACTTCCGATACCGCGTTAAAATTAAACCGCTACCACACTAACTACAAAAATTCGACTTTTGCTTCAAAATAGCATAAGTAAATAATTATGTTGCTGATGTAGAATGTCCCAATACCCAAGTGAGTAGAGTGCTAAATCATTAAACAGAATGTTGCTGATTCGACTCCTTTCAGTGTTAAGTTGAAAAAACCCAATTTAAAATTTCCTATCGTGTTAAGGGCAATTTGCCGACCCGAAAAAGTGACTAACTTCTCCATTTATGGACAGATTTGCCTTAATATATATTTTTTAAAGGATTTGTTTTAGTTTTGTAGTTTTGTTTGTAGTTTGGGTCTGATAATTTTTTTTTTCGAAAATCGAACGGGCAATTTACATCCTCCAATATATTGATTATCACATAACTCCTCCATATACGGCCCTATTCTGAAAAAAATATTTTTAAAGAAGATAATACAATCTTTTTTGGGAGTAAAATATAAACTAAAAATTGATTATATTGGCTTTTAAACTTTCTTTCGATAGTTCTGATTTGAAACGATTTACCACTATCGTACGCCTACTTTGATTTATAAACAGAGCGGTTGCCGCCAAATTTCAATAGGATTAATCAGCCTAATTACGAGTGTCGTTGTCGTATTTCGACTTCGACAGTTTTGTAATAGATTAAAGATAACATGCAATGTTCTTTAATCTAGGACAAAAATGTCGAAGTCGAAATACGACAACGACACTCGTAATTAGGCTGAATATCTTCAATTAAACGTGACTATTGTACGAAGAATTAAATAAACAGGCGCTAAATATCATTAATGTCTTAAATGAGTTCGCGAAAGAAGTAACAGCATCTACCATCTAAAGAAACACAAGGACAAACGATTTTAATGGTCGGATAGCACATCGTAGGTCATTGCATAATATATGCATGCGAAGAGATTTGATTGCGGAGTTGAAAAAGAGAACCTTAATAAGCCGAAAACATAATTTTTTGTATATTAAAGGAGTTAAGCGAGTTTGAAAATTGTTAATAATGAACGAATGACCATTTGAAATCAGAAATTTCAAAGCAAGTGGTCTGTTTTGGGTTCGATCAAATCTTATAAAGATAATGACCAAAGTTCTCCAACGACAATCTCCATTCGCAGATGTCGACTTACTGTAAGAGTAAGTCAAGTGCAAGAACGGTGCCCATTCGACATCGATCCAATTTTTCATACAAGAAAATTTTATTAGAAATTTGGATCGATATCGAATGAAGTATATATTATGACTAAGCATATTCGAAATTATCTAATAGTCCTACTTTATGAGAAATTCACTTATTTTTTTTTTTTAAATTTAGAATACACAATAGGAATAGTACAGAAAATAACACAATAATAATAATTATGACTCCTATAAAAATGGTTTTGAATGTCTTTGAAATTTTGAATAATTTGCAAAACTTGTTTTCAGATTGCACAGTGTAATACTACTTCTTGAATCGGCTTTGTTCGGCTTATTTGTCTTGGCCATCATGGTGGATCAAATGCATGCCATATTACATGATGAAACTGCCGTGGAACAGGCGCAACAAAAGGGATCGTACCGGCCAAATAGGCGTAAATTTTATTTACTAGCTGACGTCTTTGGAAGAGGCCATCCGGCTTGTTGGCTGTTGCCATGCACAAGTTTTTCATCGTCCTCCTCGACGCTGCGTTATTATGATACGCCCCTGCTAAGTTATGACGTTTAAACATCTTTCAATTTTCAAAATGCTGTCTTACTACCTGTTTTGCAAATTTAGAAAGAAATTATGTTCGATAGTTTACTTATTTATTAAAAACATAATAAGTTTTGAAAGAAGAACATCACATGTCCCTTTCAATTGCTTTGTAAAATATACTCATATTATTTATTTTTATTTATTAGATAATAATTAGGTATTTTTAATTTACATATTATTTACATGTACATTGTAATGAAATATTTTGTGTTTGTTCAAAATCGTTTATACTCTGATTTTGTTGCTTTAATTAGTGCATATTCGAAAAAGAAAAAAAAATGTATTAGAATTAATTGTAATTTTAACTAAAAGAAATGTTGATCATATGTAATCAAAAATTTTAAATTGATTATGACTTGATAAAAAAATGAAAAACAATTTTTATAACAATTATATTATAATATTATAATTATTGTACCAACTCAACCAAGAAGCAAATCAACAATCCAACTTTGTATATCTGTATGATTAATTAATTTAAGCGAAGCCTTTATAATAGTTTGAATTAAAAGAGATCAACTAATTTATAAATGATATTATAACTTACTATAAAGATTTGAAGAAAAATGCATTTAGATATTATTTGTACTGATTTGTTTTAAGAAGGGGGTACAAACTGAGGTACATACTTGTTTTAGGTTTGAGATATTAAAACAATAAAATTTAATATGAAGTCAAAATAAAAGTAAAACACTTTTACATACCATCATATTATATAAGACGACGTATGGAAATCAACAATGAATGATGACTGCTTGTGAGGTACCTTTTCCAAGCTTTCACGATATTTGGTTTATGTTCTTTAACATCTACAAATTGTTCAGTTGTATTTGGTTCCAAGTTATGAAAACATGGATTTTTGGTGGTCGTTTGGCTCATTTCCGTACACTAATAAGCCAGTTGGAAAATAATTCAATCGCATTTTTGAAATGATTGAATGTCTGATCGAAATTGAACAATACGGGCTAAAATTTACGTTTTTGTAATAATAACATCATTGATGTTAATTATTATAATTATCGTATGGAAAAAGTACCACTAAACGAACCACTCTTAAAAACTCTGTACACGAAAAAAATAAAACAAGTAGAATGCATATTTTACCAAAATAATAATAATAATAATAAAATTAATGTATATTTTATTTATATTTAGCACACTTAATTCCTAAGAACTGTAAGGAAAAAAATTAACCAAAGCAATTTTCTAAATAAATTCTAATTATTAACAACTTCAAGGTGTATCATTTTACAAGATAGATAGAATTCTAAAGTCTTAAAACTTTGCATTTTTCGAAGTAATTACATATTAAATGTTTTAACAAATATATATCCCGAAATAAATTTATATCATTCCACGCGGCCTTCAAGCTCATAAAAGTGCTCAAGATTAGAAAATTGTTTTGATAAGAATTTTCGGAATTATTCCCCCTTATCGTGTTTGGCGATTTTCGACTGCAAATTCGACATTTTGTACTAGATTAAAGAAAATGTTGCTCGGTATCTTTAGTCTATTACAAACTGTCGAATTTGCAGTCGAAAATCGCCAAACACGATAAAGGGGATTAAAAACGCTGTTTTCAAACAATTTCATCAACGATATCTTTGGAACGAACAAACGATTTTGACTAAGCAATTTTGAAAAATGACAAAAAATGAAAATTGACAAGAATTTGGCAATTATTAAAAAAGAACTATTTCTTATTCGAATGAAGAGAGTATATAATTGAATATAGAATTTTCAACATTTTTATTTTCATTATATGCACATTGCACATTTTCCATTACATGAGAGAAATAATAAACTCTCTTTGAGAGCGAGGACTTCAATCTTTATTTTGAAATGCAACATGAATCCTTATAAGTTGCACCAACAAAGATGTTTGAGATGCAAAATTATATTTTGAGAATATCCACCTAAAGTGGGTTTATTTTAGGAATGTGCTCACTTTAAAATTTGCATAAAAGAAATCCTTTTGAATACAATTTTACTTAACAACGTTTAAGTTCTTATGAGTTGCACCATTCATTTTTAAACACCTCCGTTTAATTATTTAATTTAACTTTTCATATAGATATTTAAAAAATGTATTTTTTCAAATAGTCTTCAAGTAATTAACACATACAAAATCCAAAAGCCATTAAAATAAATAAATCGAATTGTTAAAATTTTTCGAATAAAGAGAAGTTAAAGTGATTGAAAATTGAGATGAGAAAACGCATGAACTACAAAAATCGTAAAAATGATCAAAATATAAAAAGTTCTTTAAATTTAGAGCTGTTAACTTTCAGTTAAAAAATCCTAGAGGAATAAATTTTTTTATACAATTTGATATCATACGTTGGCCCTATCGTATATTGGAACACATAAATGTTTTTAATGAATTGATTTAAGCACAATGAACTTCAACTTTGTTATCAACGACGGTCTTGAAAGGTACATTTTGATTATGAACAAAACCAAACTAATGCCAATCTTGCTAAATTTAACTGGTGTTAAATTACGTTAAATAAAATGATTTAGTCTTATATAAATGCCAGACATTAATCAAACTACTTCATTTACAAAATATGTAATACATACATATATGAAGATAAATTTAGTTTTTTTTAATTTGTCAGTTACATACTTCACAAAACAGACTCATTAGGGTTGGATTATCCTTGCAGCAACATTGAATACTAGGCTTAGCAACACGTCTACAATCCGGTTTTGGCTTCAATAATTGCTTTTGCAAAGTCCAAACAATATCACTGGCTAGAGCACTAATGCACAGCTTTAGAATCGATTTAAAGTTCAAAGGATTTATTGCGTAGCTTAATATTGCTTTAGTAAGTTGATGCAGCAGGAACTTCCGATCAATATCTTATTTAAGAATATATTAATATTAACATCAACAAAAATATCTATTAATCCTTACCCAGCAGTTCCTGTTTTACGGCCATGGTCTTGTTTTCATAGTGACATTGTATGGCTGCAAACACTCTACGCCCAACGCCCACAATAAGTGTCCTCTTCATTTTTGTTATATAATGTTCAATAAATACGAGGTCGTTGCGAGCCAAATTGCTACAGTTTGATTTTTCAACCAAGCTTGTGGTGGAGTCAATAATTACGGATGCCAAAGAGCCCTAAGAGGAAGGATCAAAGAGGAAATTTTATTTACGGAAGTACTAGTGTATTATTAAACTTGCTCGCACATCAACGCCTTTCGAAATCGATCGAAATTTCTAAGAGCAATTCATTTTTGATCTTAACTTTTAGATTACGATCGAGAGAGAAGAATTTAAAGTCAAGTCGGTTTCGTGTTTTCCGCGACGATAACCTGCGATAATTGTTATTTTGTTTTGTTTGTTTTTCCAATTACGATAAATAAAAATTTAGGATTAAGGTTAAAGAACTATTAGGATCTATTAATTCGATTCCATTATGTTAATATACGAGTTGACGAGTAGTAACTTCAATAACATACAACTCTGCGTATTGATATTTTTGAGTATGAAAATAGATTTTCTAAATGCAAACATATATATATCGAAAAATCTAATCATATATACATATATCGAAAAATCTAATCAGTTTTGTCAATTATAGAGTAAAAAAACTTGCCGCTAGTATCAAACAAGATTTGAAAGGAGTTTTCGGAGCAATTAAAAGAAATGGCGTTTTAGAAAATTTTCGACAGATAATTCGGAAAACATAAGTTAGAAAAGCGAATTTGGAAAATCAATTTGACAAGATTTCTATTAGTTATTAAAAATACGATTCGAATTTATTCACTCGTCATCAGAGTCCCACAAATTCGTGCAGTTCAAAATTTTCGTGAGGCTTACATACGCACACAGTTGGACCTCGCGCAAGTTAAACAATGACGAACTAAAAGGACTTGTCTGAAATTCGGAATATCAACAGAGCAATAATACTCATAGAATATTTTTCGCCCGATTTAAGACACTTGTGCATAATAGTGGTGTACGAAATCCTTTCCGCACTTGCTGACCTTTTTTACAAGTTCGAAATACAACGCCTATGCGTGTTAGTGTTTTCAAATTGAAAAATGTCTATAAAAACATGCACGGCTTTAACTTTTTTCGCAATGATATCGATTTTCCAAAACGTCACCATCACCACATGAGTATTTTTGCTAAAATGTTTGGATTATAAAAGCTCAACTGTACCAACTTACCACCGGTGTGGGGATCCGATTGAAAACTTCTTTGACTTCGATAAGAGGATGAATTTCATAGCTCGACACTCCAATGGTATTTGCTACGTAGCAAAACGATACTGAAGCTCGCTTACATTTATCGAGTTGAACTGATCCTGAGTGACTCTCACAATGAGCAATAATTTGTGTGGCTCTCTGAAATTTTGGAGGAAATAAATTTCTACGTACGTCTATTTTCTCTTGCATCATTCTCTCTTTAAACTTACGAATATAATGAACTTTTTAGCATCATCGAAAAATTTGTCTATTCGTTCGTACACATTACTGAAGGTCTGTTTGTCATGCGACAAGTTCTTCTTGAAATTCTTTAAAATAACTTGCGTTATATATTGCGCAGCTCTGTAAATGTCGGCGGTTGGTTCGAAAGGCAACTTCAATTCATCTTCCAAATACACGGCGGTATTTAGGGCTTCACAAACTTCGCTGTCCAAAAGTTTCTCAAATTTATCTTTGAACTCAGTTATCGTGAAGGAGTGCTTTGAAGGTTCATTTACTGACTTCTCTTTCAGTTTGCCTGCTTTGGGATCCAATACGATACATTTGCGATTTTTCTCTGATCTCTTTTTGATATCCTGCTGTATCTTGTCCCATTTCTTTTGATATTTATTCATATGGTTTTCAATAAAGATTCTCCTTTTCTTATTAGCTTGGGATAGTAGACTATTTACTTTAGCTTGATTGGCGATTCTTTCTGCTAAGCGTTTATTCCAAGACTCTGTTTGATTTTCTTCTTCCTCTTGCACTCGAGTTTCGTGAAGTCTTCGCAGATTCTTAAGAAAACGATCTTTCTTGAACTGGAAGCGTTTTTTCAGGGAAATCAAGTGCTTGCGCTGCAGATCATTGCGAGCATCGGCATATTTTTGATATTTTAATTGGAGCAGGACTTTTTTATAATTTATGGCCGTTTCGTTCATTGTACGAATCCTTTGTATGCGTGTAAGTTTTTCCAAGGTTTTTTCGTGCAGTTTCTGAAAGTGTTCCGCCCGTTGTTGATCCAAGAAAGTTTTTCGTCTAAATATTTTCGAATAGGAAATATCCCGTGCCGAAATATTTTGATGATCGCGATTTGTAATGTCCTCAGCAGTGGATATCAATAAGCGATCATGTTGCTCATTCTCCTAATATTTTGAAATTTATATGTATGTATGCATGTAAATTTAAAGATAGAAGTACATATGTATATGAGTTTACATACCAAACGATTCATTTCCTGCAGTATATAATATAGTTGGGACTTGTGCAGCTGCTGGCGGTATTGGTTGAAGTCCTTTAAGTTGCATATGACATCATTGTCTAAAGTGATTTCGCCATTTTCCCGTAGTCTCTTCAAGTTTCTTTCATTTGCGTAAAAGGTTTTCAAATTAGAGTCATGCAAGGGATTATATTCCGGAATGCTGTCCTGGCCAGATGTGTCGAAACTGTGTTTCTGCTGTCTTAACTGGTTAAAATCAAAGTAGGAATTATTACATACATAATTGTCAAAATTTCCAAAATAAACTAAAATGCTTGTTTTACCGTTTGTCCGATTTTATTTTTCGAAAATATAACATGATTTCCAGGACACTTCAACATGGGCAGCTTTAAGTTCAACGGTATTTCTTCCCATCCTGGTAGACTGTTAATCGGTAAGCCCGAATGAAAATTTATATTTGGCAGCGAAATATTACGACTTCGTCTTCGTGGTAACGACAATAATTCAATCATAATGAATTCCTTGAAAATTTTCAATACAACTTCAAAGATTTTTCGAAACAAATTCCAAAATTTTTTGATTTAATCAGTTTGTACGCAAAAAAAAAATAAATTTAAAAACATGAAGTCTCGATCATTTATCATCTGTTTACTATATTTTCTGTCTTTGCTGTCTTATTTCATTCGGTTTGCAGAGTTTCTCGAGAATATATTCTCTATTCAAATACAGGGCATAGTTGCAATATATTCTTCATTTAATCTTTAGGGAAATGTTAGGAATGGATTTAAAAAATGCCACTCACCTCTCCACTGTATAGGGAGGCTTAGACTAGAAGATCATCACTGGGCACCTGTACGGTCGCGAGTTTTGAGTACTAAAGCTTCCTAGGAAGCGTCGGCTGGCAATAGCGGTTCGACAGAACGTTTTCTTATAGGTACGGGTTAGTTCAACACCGATCCACATGAGGATATTTAAGACCCATAGTTTGTACATTCAGGCAAATCGGACCCAACTGATTCGGTTATGATTGCAACCGATGGCCGCAATGAATTTCCTTAATTTATTGAAAATTTTGTGGACTTTAATAGTAAATTTTCTAAATATTAAAAAATGTTTAATAAGCCTGGGAAAATTATTTCATAAAAATACGAAACAGTCAAGTCTTACGGTCTTATTCAAAATAATATTTTACTGTAGCCTTAAAGTTCAGATCGGTTAACAAATACTTAAAGTCTAACAAACATTCCTTGAGGAGTTGTATTCAAAACACCACCTTTAATATTTGTTCGTATTTTACGATTTAACGAATTTAATTGGCAATTAAATCGCTTGTGATATGCAACAACGATTACAATTTCATTCGAGTAGTCAAAAATATATAAAGAAGTTATTATTTTAAAGTAAATTAAATTGTTTAAAAAATATGAGTTTCCGTCATGATTATAAATTTTTATATGAAATCAAAACAACAAAAGTGTTATGAATAAAGAAGGACTCACAAGATATTTCCTATTCGAATGAAGAGAATATTTAAATATCATTTTTAATTGTATTTTTTCCATTTTATTTGTCCCTCGAGGAAACATAGGGCTTCAACAAGATATTGTTCGATTTTTTTTGGGCTCATCACATCATTTATTGATGTCAGCTAGTTCTTTCCTTACAAACCTATGCCAGTGTCTGTTCCATTCCAGCGCCATCCTGGTTACATTATGTACAGGCTTTCTTAAAGTATGTCCTATCCATTTCCACTTTCTGAGTTTTATCTCATCTGATCGATTCACTGGCCAGCCATGTTTCACTTCCGTATTGTGGGTTGATTTGTGGTGCCCGCCATATATCTTTTAATCTATCAAATGCACATCTCTAAAAATATATTTTTATATTAATATTCATATTAATTGTACATATTGATTCAATTTTAGAATTTATAATTACCATCCTTCTAATAACAGCCGAGACCTCTAGCTTAAACTAAACTTGCAACATGAATCTCTATGTGAGCATTACTAATAGGGATATTTGAAAATTATTTTTGAATACAGAAACATATGTAAGTTTAATACTCGTACAACAATTGTTTGAATGAAATTTTATTTAAAAATTTTTTGTAAAGCTGTTGTAAGTTTTTTTTATAGTATGACCGTCAATCTTTCAATATTTGAACTTAAAACTTTTATATGTTCACCCTTATATTTAAAATAAGAAATATCCTGGTCTCTGTAGAATGACTTGATAAGCATGGGTCCTATCCCAATCAACTCCAGAAAAGGATACTCATAGTTTGTACGATATTCCCGCGCTAGAATCTTCCTTTAATGAAAAATTAATGTTTTTAGGAAAATTAAGGGAATTCACGAACTAGAATTGAGGAAAACTTGTAATATTTTTTGCATAAAAATTGCAATTTAAGAAATTCAAATTTAAGAAATTTGTGAAAACATTTTGAAAAATTATCAAGACAATTTTTTCAAGTTTAAAGTTTTTCCTAGAATATGGTTAAATTTTTAATTGATATTAAGTGAGGAAAATGAGCGACTATGATCCGGAAACTATTAATTATTTTAACATAAGCTTGAGTTCTCGTTCTTTCTTCAACAAGTTACGAAAAGTATATTGTTTTTATATATTTTAATAACGAAGACAATATAAGAAAGTTTCCACGCTTTGAAAAGATCTCGAAGAATCTCGCCAATAGTCACAATTTGTTGTTTTATGTGAAAATAATAGTTTCAATAATGAATTAAAGAAAAACACTATTTTCGAGTAAATTTAAAGAAATATTTTTTTATTAAAAAAACATTTGTTTAAAACAAGAGCAGAATTTCCTAGATTTCTCATTTAAATTTTTAATCAAGATCTTGTAACTTCGCTTCCTAAAAATTTAAAAAAAATCCACGAACTGCTGCTCTGCAAGCAATGAAAATGCCATTCCTTAGAATGATCTAATTTTCTTCACTTGGTTGCATATATTGTATAAAAAACAAATACATAATAATTCATAGTTTTATGTTGAGTTGTGACAAAAATCCATTAATTAACTAAAATTACTCGCTCCACTGTATCATGTTTGGGGGGGTAAACGAAGGAAATTGCTATTTACTATGTAGTTGCTATAATAAAAAAAAATTAAAATTAGACAATAAGCAGACAGTACAACAGACGGACATTCCAAGCTCCCCAGACACGTAGTTACATGAAAATAACAACTCTACACATACATTCATAGAAACGGAATAAAACCATTCCGCTTGACTGCGGAAAATATGTTTTGTCCTACATAAATATGTACAACGCAGGAAACTTAAGTATATTCGACTACGATTGCTTTGGAAACCATTATTAAATCTGTTTTTCTATTTATGCAAATCACGAAACGCTCGTAAATAAATGAAAGCTCGTCGAATGACAAGGGAGTAGTTTGTTGTCAAATTCAAATATTTGTCAATTTGATAATAATAAAATAATAAGACTGATTTACTTCAAAAGCTATAAGGGCGTTAAAGCTTTGCTGTCGGTTTATCTAAGAGAGTTAGTCACACGTTATTCTCTTGTGTGCACATGACTTCATTGAAGTTTTATTTTCTCTTTAGTTGCTTCGGATTAATTATGAATAAAAAAATTTGTGGGATTAAAATCACAAAAACGCAATGTAAAGTGGTCTTTTGGTGAAATTTTTATCCATGTTTAATGAGGAATTTTTGTCAAGATTGTGCAACAGGAAAAAAGAAGGACTTGGGAAAAAACGAAAGAGAAATTTCTATTTTTAATTTAATCCTTGTACATTTTGTTTTTTCTATAATATTTATTTATTTTAAATTTGGACAAAAAATAAACTTTCCAGTGAAAGGGGGTAAAACAAAATTATAAATGTCACTCACTCACTCTTAATTTTAAAATGTATTTTTTATTTGTTATACCTGGTTCACACATGTCAAGTTTTCTGGCTAAAGTTTCAATTAAGCCGTGCGAAAGATGGAGCAGGTATGTAAGACATCCTCTTTCTTTCTACCGGCTGAGTTATAACTTGAGCAAGAAAACTTGACGTGTGTGAACCAGGTATTACGGATATTAAATACATGAATAGCTCAGCTGTTACTAATTGCACAGAGGCAGGAATGAAATTAAAGCGAATAGGTGTTGCTGTGCATTTGTTTAAGTTTTAATAAAATTTCTTATTAATATTCTGGAAATATTTGTATCAGCAAAAAAACTTTTTTAACTTTTTGAAATATATATTGATGAAGTCCAAAATGCCAGCCAGAAATGAGCTTGCTTGGAACCAATCTACTGTGCATTTAAATGGAAAAATGTTCGAATTCGCTTATGCAAGATTTTTAATTAAACGGGCTTTGGATAATTAAAAGCCGCCTCTCTTAAACGAGCTAAAGAACTAAAACTGTCTTAATTCGATTGTCAAGCACATATAAACATGTTTAATAACACTATGTACTACAATAATCGTTAAATATTTTAAGGGTGTAATATAATGGCTAAACATTCATTACCATTCCTACTCTTGTTTCTTTTCAAACTTTTAAATTCCTTTAAAAATAGATTTCCCCATTTGGTCTTAAAATATCCCATGTTCAAAGTCATGGGCATACCCGTACGTACATACCTACAAACTCATATGTATATGCGTACGTACATGGAATGTGCTGGCGCATATTGTTGAATATTTATTAGTCTGCCGGTATTTGCAGCTAAAATCTATTTGATACTCCATTTAATGATGTAAACAATACCCTGCCCACCACCACCCCAACTAACGAACAATACTTTCTTGTACGCACACAAAATTAACAATAACAACAGGGTAATTTTCTATTAAGAGGCTCAATAGGAAGCAATAGAAAAAAAGGAAAACAACCACAACAAGGTGAAGCATTCGAAGTTTAAAATAACCTTTAACAACAGGTAAAAATTATAATTGAAAGAGGTAAATGGAGAGCATACTCCAAAATAATACTAAGTAACCACTGCCAAAGAGCCCCCGGGCCAGCTCTTGAAAAGCAATGGGATACTAAGGAATTAAGCTAAAGGAAGCAGAGATTATTTGGGAGTACTAATATTGCACTTGATTTGAGAGCAAAAACATTAAACAAAAAGTACCGATTTATTGTTTGGTACAAAAAAATTTTTTTCCAAAGGTATACTTTTAAAAAATGCCAAATGATTATCTCTCTATTGTAGAGAGTTTAAAACTTTTATGGTAATGTTTGTTGTGGGTTTAGCTGTTCATATATCGATATCTCATTGTGCATTATCATTACTGAATTCTCATATTGTACGTGTTGGTTTTTATATAAACACACGAGTTCGAATGCGTAAAAGCCGGTTGCAGTTCTCTGATTATTTGATTAGAATTATCGATACATGAACAGTAGCTAAAACCACAACAAACGATAAAAAATTATTAGGATTTTTCTTAAATTATGTAACATGAAATTAAAAAATCTTTCACATACACATTTTTATCCTCCTCGGTCCTGGGACCGGTACTATTGCAAAATTCTAGTTAGTTGTAATATCCCAGTAAGAATTGCCTGGATTAAGACATCCAATTTATTGCCATGATTTAAGAAAACTATTGAATGTTTTTATTTTATTACAAGAAAGCTTCTGTTGTATAAAATATGTATTTATTTTCTGATACAAATCTGGTCTACTCTAGACAACTTCTTCATATATATTGGGGGTTATTTCATGAAGATAATCGGAGAATAAATATGGAAAGTTGCGATAACTGGATCAACAAATATTTAAATGGTGTGGTAATAGTGTAGACTCTAAAAATTTGGCTGTTGTAAGAATTTGGCGTGGACTTGCGGTAATTGAGGGCTGTACAAGGCGATGGCGTAGTGTGTTCTGAGGGATATATGTATGTAAATACCATTATGACATAATGTTTCTGTGTTGGGACCTACAAGTACCCTAATAATTGAATATATTAAATGTAAGTATGTATCAATTTAATATTAAAATTTATTAGGATATTTTCTCCCACTAATCGTTTAAAACAATTAGAGTTTCAAAATTTTTTGTTGTATGTTGTGGCTTTGGCTGTTCAGTTGTCGACATTTCATTAGAAAGAAAAACAAAATGATGTTGTGTTTTTATAAATTAATTTTTTAAGCATATTTTTAATTCTTCTTATAAAATTAAAGGTCTCAACAGAGAAAATACGCCTTTCGGCTTGGCCAGCTGCGGAATAGGCCTTAATTTATAAATTGAAAAACATATGTTTTACATTATTTTTCATTATTTTCGATTCTTTTTTGTGTAAAATTGTTCTAAACATGTTTTTTCCTTTACAATAACAAATTTCTAAAAGTATTTTCATTGACCAATTTGTAACGTGGTACTATTGAAACATTTTATTTATTATTTTTCCGGTACGTTTTGCCATAAGCATTTCTATCTACTCTCTGGCAATAAAACAACAATGTAATCTCAGACAGAGAGACTGCCGCATACTCATAAAGAAAAGGAAAAGCCACAAAAAGATGAGGAAAAGCTTACTGAAAAGCTTTTCGATTAGAGCAGAAAATGCTTTCACTATAGAGATTCATAACGAACGATTTTCCTCAGTTGCTAAACGAATTTCACAGAGAGACGACTTGAAATAACGGTAGAAAAACTTGTTACGAACCAACAAATTAAGAAGAAAAAACAACAGATTTTGTTGTTATTTGGAAAAATAAATGTTTATACAAGTGTTTGTTTCATAAGTGTGAGTGTGTTGTTGATGTGTATACGTTTTCATTACATGAAGTATGTATGTGTGTTTGCTGCTGGAAACTTATACAACATCAAAGGAACATAAAAACGTGTGTGTATGCCACATAACTCGCCACCAAAGATTATTTCAAAAATTTCAAACAAATCTCTCATGCTCCGTTGAAAATTCCATGTTATCTTATCTGCCCCCACATTCAACTGACAACTATAACTAGAATATTGTCAACATCTTTCAGTCAATACACACGCACATACGAGTGCATATATAGAAATATCCATATATACGTAGGGAAGTGTAAATAATATAAAGAAAAATAAACAACAATTCATTTAGATACATCGACATATGTATGTACATATTCATGCACATGTACTCGTATGTATGTCTATCAGTACGAGTAGTTCATATTTAAAAAGAGGTTTGTCTCTCTGCCATATAGACGTATTAATAGCTGTACTTGATGCTTGTAGAGTGTTAGGAAGCGAATTTTCAGTTTTTCTCACACTAAAAAGCACGTCCGCCCAAACATTCATACATCCTGACGGCTTCAAGTACATATTCGTACAAGTGTATGTTGAAATGGTTGAAAGTATATGTGAGTGTGATTATATTTCGTTTTGTTTTCACTACCACAATGACAGAAAGTCTTGCAAAGCACAACAAAATCATACAGAATAGAATAAAAATGAAAAGGAAACGAAAAATAACAAAAAATATTTTATAAATATAAAATGGCCAACATTATCCTCATTATAAGAGTGACAAACAAATAAAGTTAATTGTGCAAAATACTTGTGTACGATATTAGTGGGAAAACATATAAAAGCTAAGGCAGATACAAAATACTATATGAACATTATGAAATAAAATACACACATAACAAAAAAAAAAAAAAAAAAAAAAAAAATACTCGTACTATAAATTATATGTATAGATGTTTTAAAGTCATAAAATGAATATTAGAAACAAATTTTTTGCAAATAGTATTTAAAAACGTGAAACCAACAAAACAATATGGTGAATTGTAATAAAAAATGCTCTGTAAAAAACTTTTGAAAACCAAAAGTCTATAAAATAACTAAAGTCATGTATGGATGTGTGTATATAATTATACTTCTACAACAAGAGGAAAATACGTGGAAAACAAACGTCGTTGAAGTGCACTCTACATAATTATTAAAGGAGCAGCTAAAGTTCTTTGAAGAACATTGAAAAAAATTATTTAAAAAAATGCATAAAACTTGAAACTTAATGCAACTTCCATTCTCTTTTCAATTGTTTGATCTCAAAGTAAGAATTAACACTAATATAAAGTAGAATCTAACGGTAATATTAATGCAAATGCATGCGAATTAGACTTGTAAAGGAACTCAAAATAGAAATCGGTCTTAAGGCCTTTTTGTTACTATACAGACGTTAAATTTTAGACAGTTTTAGGTATGTTCACTTTGATATAAATTTTATACTCAAATGTTGGGGCCATTTTAAGAAACAATTTTTTTTTTGTCATATGACATCGAACAAACTGCACAAACCGTAAAAAAACATCTTAGTTGCCTTGGAACCTTTTCGCGACTTCTTTGATTGGAAATCACGGAGACTAGATGCATGTTACGACATGATCACAGAACAAGTTATTTTAAAACAAGCGTTTATTGCTAATCTGTGAGTGTTCGTGTTTGCTCTCTGGGTGATCCATAGGATTAGAGATGGCCATTGAGTTCTGAATTCAATATTTTGTGGGTGTTTAGCTCTTGAATTATTGAAATGCAGTGGCTCTAAAGTTGGGCCGATGTATTGCAAGGATACAGTACGAGTATGTGGTCCAGCTCTGGGTTATGGTAATATTTTTACATTTATTTTTTAAAATTTCCGAGTATTTCTAGTCCATCATGGAGAACACTTTTCATACCTGCATATGATAGTCCTGTTTTTCGCAGGCTCAATTACGATGACGTGCAATGCTACAGTAGGGTAATTCAATATGATTAGTAAGAAGTTTCCATTGCGAGAAAGTAAAACAGTTATAAAAGTATTTCGAAGGTAAAATTTTTACGGTCTTATTACCTTTATATAATATTTTTTTTTAATTTTATTTCATGGATTAGGAATTACTATTGAATTACCATTAACAAATAGTTCCAGAACTTGTTATTTGCAAATATTCTTGGGACTATTATTTCGTCATGAAATATATCAACGCGCTTACCATCTCAGCCACTTGGGCATATAAAACAGATAGTATCTGTGTGAGTAAAAGTTAAAAAGGGATTCTAAGAATTCATGAAAATACAGACATTTTGATGTAGAAAAAATTGCAAATTTACATTTGTCCGCATATGATTTCACCATGAACTTGTTACCTTTTTTGATTTCCTTAACTAATTTATAAACTCTCTTTAACATATTAAGATGAGTAGATATTTGTTGTTTTTTTTAAGAAAATTATTTCATATTGAATAATGAATAAAATACTCACTACTCGAATTAGAAGCCTTGAAAGGATAAAAACTTGCGAATAGTCACAATTTGGTTTTTTCTGATGAGAAAGTAACATATATTTTTAGTTGAAAGGAACTTTAAAAGAAATACTGTTTTCATATAAATCTAAGCAAATAAGTACTTATTGAAATGTAATAAAAAATTTCTAAGCTTAACCTTCTTTGAAAGTCGGAAAAATGCACTATCGGATTATTTGGAAATAGTGAAAGTGTCATTCCTTAAGAAGAAATTTCACTTTTTTACACTGGGACTTCACGATATTTTCGTTTAAACGGACTTCAGATAAAATTGGATTGGAGTATATTTGCAAACTGAAATTGAATTAATTGTATGTAACACGATTGAAATGAGGCGTGGCATTTCGTCAATTGCAAATAAATGACTTTTTCCTTTTAAGCGATGTTTCTTTCATATAGGCTTGCAATTTCACAAATAAAATGTGTTTCGTGCAAACGGTTTTTCGTTTCAGCAGATTCAATCAATCAAAAGTAACCCAGTGGAAATAAATGACTCCAAAAATACAATAGTGCATTTTTTCAACTTCCTTGGAAGTCAAGTTGACAAAATGTTTATTAAATGTGTGGATTATTTCTACGAATCTGTTAAACTCGATATGAAATTATTTTAACGAAAACAAATATGTATTTCCTTAAACCTTCATGAGCACACTATTTTTCTTCAATCAATAACTAATAAAATATCTTCAATTAAGAAAAAAGAAATTTGGACTACCAGCAAATTTCTAAGCTTTTGCCCTTCCAAATATGAAGCGCATTCCCAGTAATAAATAACCAATCGTAATTCCGTGCATAAGAACATAAATGAGAATCAAAAAGAAAACATCGTGTAATAACAAGCCTATGGAAAGATCATTAGATTTTATCCGAATTTCACACGTATTTACTTCCGGATCCTTATCTCAACATTTTCATGACTTCTTCGGAAGCTCTTTTTTCTACTGCGAATACTTACAAGTTTTGATTTTCTTATAAAGGATTTTTTATTTTTTTACGGCGTTCGTTTTTCCGAATTCGCACTGAAGAAAATAATGCTTTCAAGCGAATTTTAAGAAACAAATTGTTTTTTTAGGTACTTAAAGAAACTGCAACAGAATTGCATAGAATTGATTATTGAAATTTCGCAGAATGGAATGAAAAAAGTACATTAATGGATACTTTGGAAGCAATGAAAATGTCAATACCTTTTTAATGGGATACTGATAGATTCTAGTGTTGGCTATATCCTTAACAGTATTTATTAAATTCTTCTATTTCATTTGCACTATAATTTTCTTTTCATGAAGTAAGTAATTACGACATTCTCTATCATCACAATTAATTAAAAAATTGACGTAAAAGCTTTGAAGTGATTTATATATATATTAATAATATATCATTGAATTTTCCTTTTTCAAAGAAAAGATACGGAATAAAACACATTTGAAAATCTTTTTGGTTTCATAAATAAAGGCAATCAGTGCTCGTACAATCTACAATAGAATATTCGCTTAATAAGAATCCTGTGAATAAACACAGTTTCCATTGAAGCTTCTACTAATTAATATTGTTTTCATTAAAAGTAATTCTTTCGTACAATATATATTTTTTTAATCTAAAATAAGTCAACTTATCATGTCCTTGAGTTTAATAAATCTAGTAAAAATCCAATAGCTAATTAAAAATTGATGAACAGAATATTTTTAATTAATACCTTTCAAGAGCAGGTGTGAGTCGTGTATTTATTTGAAAATCTGATAAAGTTCTTTTTAACTGGCATTTTTTATATGACATTAAATTATAATACAAATGTTGTATTTCCACCTAAAACACAAAAGGGCCAACAAGGATTATAAATAAATTAATAAACCTCAACAATATGAAAGCTATTGGCGTAAAAAGTAAACATTTTGAGTGGATCATAAACAAAATTTTGCACTTGTTTTAATATAATTAATAGATTTTTTATAAATATTTTTTTCAACTGCACCAGTACTCGGTGATATTTGACCTGAACTTTTTACCATTGAAGGCGATAAAGAAGACCTCTGCAGGGAAATCATTCCACATGCAAATTGGTGGGCTATACAACAAGTTATACATGTAGTGAAAATTGTAATTCATTGACATATCGACCACAAAAGAATATGGTTTTAATGGGGAATGTTTTGCTTGTGAAAAAGAGCGGGTCACTAAAGCTCATTCGATTATAGCAACGATAGAACAGCGAGACACACCGCTTACTGGGTCGATGGTCCAGTGAGACAATAGACTGTCAGCGAAAAGCCTTTAATCCCTCTCCTGTACGCGGTCGAGCAACTTCATAATATAATTTGAAGTACCGACCCCATACATGAGGTTTGTATTCCATTTTCAGACGTATGTAGGTGGTAAAAATATCAAGATGATCGCAAGAATTGAAGATCTCTTACACCAGTTTAGCGATGTGAGGAATGTGTTAAATTCATCGGACATCACACTGGATTTTCATATCAAGAATATCAAAAGCTTTTGATTTCTCAATATTGATATTGCCCGTAACGTAACTACAGATAAAGTACCTTACAATACTAGCAGTACAATACAATATGAGGATTAAGGTCGACTCTATTCGAATTACACCTTTTTGTTACAAGATCATTAGCCTGATCAAACTCCGATAGGATTATTTGAAGTCAAACTCTCTGAAACTGACACATAGTTAATTTGCCACCAGAGATGTCCTTTATTCAATACAATGTGCAACTAGTAAAATTGATCATGGAAATGACAATGGAGATTGTGAAGTGCAGGGAGTTTCTCTTATTTTTTTAAGATTTTTTAAAATATTATTCCATATACGAGCTACTTGGCTAATTATTTCTCTAATGTGAATTGCGATTCAATATCAATTATAACAATATTTAAAATTATAACAATATTTTAAAAAAAGGGTTTTGGGAACAAGTTTTGCCGATTTCATCAGAACACATCCCAATACAGTAACAATAACGCACACATGTTGCGTCAAAGTCGTTGTGAGTCTATAGAGTTGATTTCACTACTTTTACCGATGAGCTACTTCGCCCAGAGATTTTTTAAAAACCATTCCTAGTTGTGTTTTATTTTCGGTTGGATATTGGGTGGGAACCTCTTCAATCTGTATTTGGTGACATCAAAATGCAGATTTTGATGCCAACAACATTCAGAATTTCGGATTCTTCAATATTTATATCACCTAAAATGACAGATGGCGCGGCATAATTGCCCTACTCCATTATTAATACAAAGCACTACAGGGTATGAAGGTGTGTTGCATCTTTGCTTGTGTTTGTTATGCTCAGAAACTATAGTTAAAAGAGCTGATTATATTTGCGTTAATTACATTAAATATAGTTGAATATAGATTCATTTAACTTTTACATTCCGTTTATATTTCCTGCGATATTACTTTTTGGAAGGCTATTCAATTTAAGCACGTCACTGCTGTATTAGCCTAAAGATATGTGGGTAAGATATATGCAGTTACTGGCGAAATACTCTGTGCGATTTCTGCAAAAAGAGGGTGAAAATTGAACACCCAGACCACCGCGTTTATGCATTGAATAACTCATCCAATAGAGCCAAGTCCATTGATATTTGATTATCAACTTAAGAAAAACACCATTTCCTTAGTGCTTTTTACGCGACATTTTCAAGAATTTATAAATATTCTACTATATTTTTAAAACATGAACCCTTTTTTATGCGCATAAAAAACGTTCGTATATTATTATTGTGGCTGCTCTAATAATAACACATTTGAGTAACAATAAATGGCTCGTTAGTATCGGAAATGTATCATTTTAAGACCAAAGCGTTACGAGCGTTAATTGACCCATATAAGTATACATAAATATATACACAAATGTTGTATATATGTAAATGTAAAAAGCCAACAAAGCCACAGGTCAGTTATTTAAACAGCGAGACCCTCCCTAACAAATATTAATTCGGAGCCCTTGTGGCAAGTGAATGATGATGACAACTCAAACAAACGACAAAACTAACAAATACTCGTTCTCTTGCAGCTAAATATGGCCAGCAGAGAAACTATCCTTATACATATGTAGTTGTTAAAGGAATAAAAAACAACAACGAAAAAATCAATAGTTGCTTTAAAATTACGTTTCAAGTTTTATACATTTCCTAGTTATTTGGTGCCAAAGAACTTTTTTATATGTTTCCACCAGATATTTATGGAAAGCGAATAAAATTAACAATATAAACACAATGGAATTAAGTAATTAAAAATGAAATGACAAATATTTATATAAACGAAAAAAAACCCATACGAATGTGAAATAAAAATTAAAAAAAAAAATCCTATACACTTACTCGTATGAAGATGAAGGAAGTTTTTTGAATGTGTTTGTAAATTTATATAAAAACTTTAATAATACAAAGTATAAGAAAAAATGGAGTAACTAAGCAAAGAAAATTAAATGAAATAAACTTTTTAAGTATGCATTTTCTGCTTTTCGTTCTAAGAACGTAGTAGAATAACAGAAAAGCCTGCATGTAACCTTGACTTATGGATTCCTTTAGCAAACTGATTCTTCCTTTTAGCATTTTTCTCTGAATTAAGTTTTCTACGAGCACCATTATAAATGCCAACTAAATATGATGGTTGGCATAGAACAAAAAATGTGGGTTGAATAATAAATTCTGCAAGATTTTCCACATTCTTGCTTTTTTTCTTGTTGTGTTTACTATAGGAAGAACAAAGTTAAGGAAATTGTGAAAAAACACTAGAAAATTGTAGTATATATTAATAAATATTTAAATATCCGAGTTACGTATTGAAAATGAGAAACACACACTCGTACGACGTTTCAATGGAAATGAATGTATTGAAAGGATTTTAATATAATGAAAAACAATTCGAAATAAATAATTCGGCTTTATACAAAACAAACGATTTCTTATACAAAAGACATACAAGAATTAGATAATAATCGTAAATGACACAATCGAGTATAAAATATTCATAAAATATTAGAATTTTTTTTAGAGAACGTACGTGCATTTGCAGGACTAGCCTAACAAACCAATACAGATGCATTTAAATAATTTTTTTATTGACTGTTAATAAAAATCATATTAAAGAAATATTGAAATTATAGTGAAGTTATTAAGCAGTATGAAGTCATAAAATGAAAAATCAAAACATGAACTTAAACTATTTATGCTAAAAATGAAGGAAGAGGCTAAACAACATGCTGTGTGGATGAATTAAAGAACATGAAAAGAGGTGTAAAGTTACCCAATTAAAATGTAATAATCATATTAAACAAATCATACACAAATCGAAAACTATAATACATTTATATGCTATAAAGTAGTGACAAACAATCAAAATGGTAAAATATTCATATTAAAGTTTAACTAGAATATCTATCTAAACAATATCTAAGTAACGTAGTCAATTACATAGAAAATGAGCCGCATAAAAATATAAACGTTAAAGCAAACTTTTAGTTAAATAACAAAATCTTATCGTGAATAAAATGATTAATAATTTAAAATATACTTTAATAGCAAAGGAAAGCAAAACTAATTAGTCCTAAAAAATGTGTTTCAGTTTGTTAAGAAAAACTTAATTATGAGCAAAACGAAAATATATTTAAACATTTAGCTCTTTAATAAATTATCTAACACAATAGCTAAACTACATCCAAATCAATTGCTTAGATTCATCACATATTCGATTCGGATTAGCCTGTGATGTTGTTCGGAGCTGAAACGAATAGTCACCCTATTTTCATGCATTACAACACTTCCTTCCATAATAACAGAAGCCGTACCAAATCATCTCAATACGTTTATTTATTCACCAGACTCTTGTCACAATTATTGTTTGCCTATATCTACTCAAAGCTCCGGAATATCAAGACCAATGATAAATTCAAAGCAACATGCAACGGGAGTATAACGAACAAAAATGCCATGAAGCAACTGCGGAAAGTCCCCATCAATGCCGAGATGCTGCACTAGAAATATCTTCAGATCATTTGCAAAACGGTATTACCGTAATATCGTCCTATAGTGACATAGAGGATAATACAAGCCTACCCGATAAACCCGCGGATAGTGTAAATAACGATGACAATGTAATAACCATAACTGCAGCGAGTATAAATGACTATGCCAAACATCCTGATCTTTACACGGAATTAACGGAAATAAAAACTCACAAGACCCACAATACAGCCGTGAAAATTCTTAAGTTTTTTAGCAAGAAGGACACCCAGCCGCCCATAGAGAGCCCCAATAGTTCATCAGAGGGTATTAGTGGGCTGAAGGCATCTACGAATAACAATAATCATTTGGCTAATATCAGAAGTTCGAATATATCAGTAGGGCCATGGAAAATTTCTCGTTGTATCTCTTTTCAAGAGAATATAGCCGATGTGCACCATCGTAAGGGTAGACGGATAAATGGTTTGCAGGCCCCTCTACATCCCCTACAAATATTTGGTTGGCTTGTGCTGATTCTTTTCGGCCTAGCGGCGTACTGGATCCTGATACCCTCTTTTAACACAGATATACAAGGACCCCTATATGGCCTGATAACTGGTCTATACATTGTACATATAGTATCTCATCTAGTGGCCCTGCTCATAGATCCTGCCGATCGTGAACTGCGTAGAGTTCATCGCAACGATCGTATTGTGCCCGAGTTCGATCGCTCTAAGCACGCCCATGTTATTGAGAACGGACGCTGCCATCTATGCAACATACGCACCTCATCCCATCGCACAAAACATTGCTCGGTATGCAATAAATGCGTGGGCAAATTCGATCATCACTGCAAATGGTTAAATCACTGCATTGGCTCACGTAACTATGTCGCCTTTCTAATGTGTGTCGTAAGTGCAGTTTGCGCTACGTTGGTGATTTTGTTAGCGGTAATAGGCCAGATAGCTTTGTATTACCTCCAACCAGAATGGCTTAGCTATTGGTATCCCGCGCAAAAGGAGTTGGAAGGTCAATTGGTAGACGGAAGTCAATATTTGGCATTGAACGATAGCGCCAACGTAACGGACTTAATCCCAAATCCAACAAATGACTATGAGGATATTTTGCTCTCTAATAACTCCACCTTATCCGAACTAGTGGAAAATGCCACATTGCTTATGAGGGACACCCTCAATGAAACCTTAACGAATAATACATCCAGCATTTCACCTGCTTTAAAAGATGACGAGGCAGCAAAGGATACTTACAGCGACAGCGGTGCTATTGCTCGTAACACTACTTTGGTATCGTTTGCTGGCATAGCAGTGAGTCACACTATATTCCTTGTAATACTGGGATGCTTAGGTCTGTTAGCAGCCATCACAGCTGGGCTTTTGCTACATCTGTGTTTCTTTCATATATACATTTCATTTTTGGGTCTAACCACCTACGAATATATACGTAATCATCGCCAAGCCCAAGAAGCCAAAAATAAACTAGCAGCTACTGCCAAAAGTGTACAAGCCGAAACACAGTCCACTCCGCCTACCAGCAATCATCCGTCCAAAAGGACCTCAGAATGTGGCCAATACTATATGTGTTCCAAAATACGTCACCCAAATGACGGGGACCCAGCGCTACGTCAACAAAAATCTTACCACTTAGAGTCCGATCCCCATTTAAAATTTCACTGTTGTGCCAACTCTAGGGAATACCATCAGACTGCCTTAAAGACATACTACATGTGTTCTTTGCTAGAAGAGACTAACATCAAGTCACCATTGACCATAGCTCACATCTCAGGTGCCAGCGCCGACTTAGACTCTACCCCCGATGACAATACTGAAGAGTTCAATACATTCCACTGCTGCTCGTCCTTCAAGGCGGCTTCCACGCAAAGACGAGTAAGTGCCGCCACAACTAAAGCGACGCTTGTGACAAATCTGGATACTGAAGCAGAAGCTTTTAATAATCGTCGCTCGTATCTCCAGTATACCGAACAATGTACATTTTGTTCGTTTCGCTTACGAAGCCCCATTTTAAGAAAGAGAGACTCTAAGACTCATAAAAACAATAAAACTCCAACGCCTAAAACGGAAACTCCTAAACAAGTGTCAAGAACGTCTTCGGGAAAATCGCAATCGTCGACGCAAACAGCTACGGCCCAAAAACGATGCTGTATGCAGACAATATCCAAGCACCAGAGGTGGCGCAGAAAATGGAATTGCTGTTCAGCTGTCCCCGACAGCCCAGATGTGCCCAATGATATTATTTCTGCATTGGCACACAAACACCATCAAGAGCTGGCAGCAAAAATGGCAGCCAAAGGAGATATTCTAACTAAACACGTTGGTGTAAATGGCAACAGTTCGCCTCAAATGCCGCACAACTCTCCGAGGTCAATGGAACATTTGAAAGAAACAAAAACCAACTTACGCAACACCAGAACTTGGCCAGTATCCAGATTTAGGCACTTTATGCGCGTAATTAATCGTTACAGAAGGCCCAGGTGCAGGCTACAACACAATGCCGAACCTGGTCTCAAACAAAATCAGGTTAGACCCATACATTTACAAAAAGAAGACAGCTGTTGCCAACATAAGCATGCGTATGGATCCAGCTCCTCAGTGACAACAAATTCGCCAAACAATACTTTCTCCGACAGTTCCAGAGAACACAGCAGCAGCTACTCAGACAGCAGCAGCGGCATGGCAACACCTTGCTCTCAAAACACAGCGACATATAAAACATCCCTATTGCCCACTTCGATCATAAGAGATGACACGTCAGTGACTTATACCACTCCTATTGGCATATCATTACCACCAGCCTTGCCCCCACCCACCCGAAGGCGAATACCCAACACTGCGGACCTAGAAGAATTGGCAGAAACATTAGCATTTGTCTCGTCTCATTCGTCCACTACTACGAACACTCCTTACAACCACACACAGCGCCTACCAAGCATCAACAGTATCTATCGTCGACAACGACGCAAACACTTTTTGCGTACGCGATCACCTACCTTGTCGCCAATACACGAATCGGGCCTATCGAATCCCACTTCGCCTCAACCATGCCGACATTCGGTCACATCGTGTTCACCGGCAGCATCAGTGGCCAACAATTTGTGCAGCAGTGTCCTGAATACATCCGAACTGACACGAAAGACCTTATCCAACAGTTCGCTCCACAGCGATACGTCTACTACATCGTCTAGCAGCACCAACTGATTGATAAACAAAATTTTTACTCAAAAGCAAAAAAGAAACGAATAGTTTTTTACCAAATGATTTCTAAAAATATCCAGAGGACGAATAAATACGTCCTTTGAATAAAACAAAGACCGAAAAATTAGCTCAGTTGCTTCTAGAATTCGCCTTTGGAAATCATTCGATTTAGAGAGTATGTAGTACCAAAAAAAACCAATTAATTATTTTTATATATAAAAGAAATTTGTCTTATTTTTATAAGTGTATTATAACATAGAGTAGATTAAAAATAAAGACTTTCATACATGCGATGAGATGAGGGAGCAAATATGATTGTTAAGTTATGTTTGCAGGTGTATAACAACCCATTAAAAAAGGAACTTCCAAAGAAGTTAGTAAGGTCCAGAAATTGTCAGCCAGAAGTATTGCAAACTCGGATTATTAGTATTGATTTTAACTAAGACTTGTCTTTGCAAGATGTTACTTTTTTTGAATTCTTTTCATGGGATTTGAAGTCGTGTTGAAAGTGTTGAAAAAAATTATTTTTTTAGAAGTGCAGACTATTTTCGATTTTCTGTAATTTAAATTTTTATCGAGTGTCTCATCAACTGGATGCTTTTTAAAGTTATCAACGTGGAAAATTTTTATTTAGCATTTTATACTGGCCTTCGTAGACTAGTAGGTAGTGTACTAGACTCGTAGTGCGAAGGTCCCAGGTTCGAATCCTGCCGCAGAACTCTGGCAGTTGTGTTTGGGATAATTAAAGGGAGCGAACAACAAGCCTTCACTGGCTTAAGTGTATGTCGTATGACATGGGCTATCACACCCCTCCAATCAACCTAACCTAACCTAACCTTAGCGTTTTATGCTTCTTATCTTTCGTGCTTCGGTAACATAAAGTTTTAGTTTGAAATAACAATGAAACCAGGAATTACTAAGAAGGAAAACAATAGTTTTGCAAGTGTAAATTTAGATACACTATGGAAGAGTTTTTTACGTGCAACAAAAACAATTCAATCTGTCAGAAGTGTTGCCAGATTTTTTAAAGCCAAATCTGCAAATATCAAAACTTTTTAGATTGAAAATTTGTAAAATCTGCGGAAGATCAAATCTTATTTTAAATTGATTTTCTTTAGTTTTATTGGGGCTTGCGAAAAAATAACATTTAATTCAAAATTTTTTTCTAAAGCTAAAGATAAAATTCCAAAGGAAACATAATAATGTTCTCTTATTATTCGCCACAAGGACGAATAATGCAAATAAATTCGAATAAGTATTAAATTAGTTCTGTCCTGTAAATTTCTTTCTTTCAGAGCGATATACTAAATATAATTTATACGATTTGTAAAACCCCATTAGAAAAGGTATTGTGAATAATAGTGGTGTAAGGACTCAAAATCGTAGCAAAGGAAATACTTACAAAACGTATCTGAGTCCACTGCTTAATACAGAGACGTAAAACTGTTTCTTAAAACTAAAAATGAAAATATTTATCAGCGAAAATGGCTCTATTGCCTGTCAAGCAATATACTTTTCATAATAAGGAATAGTTATTCTTTTTCATAAATATTTAAAAATTTTCACAAATATTTAAAAGATTCCCCACCACTTTCGAAAAAAACCATTTTACATGAATTAAACAATTCTTCTCGGGCTTAAGAATTTTTAAATTTTACTTCCTCCTTCTCTCAAACAGAACCAAAAAGTCAGCCCCTAAATTTATTTACCTATTTTTTTCAGACTTTTATATTTATGAGATAAACAATATAGTTTTTTTTATAACTATCGCCTACCCTTCCCATCGTTATGGTATCATAACAACATTTAATTGAAAAAGTCCCTCTTGTTTTTCACTATTCAACAATTTAGCTTTCAGGTTACTATGACCACTTGTTGTTGTATGTTTGTATGTCTGCCCATAAATGGGTAGAAGGCGTTGCAAGGACCACTAATAACTTGCTGTTTGTGTACGTAACAATTTTCATTTTAATTAGGTTTTATTACATATTCTACTCGTACAAAAACGATGGTATGTCATATGTGGCAAAATTACTTTGACAACAAGATAAACAATTTGTGGAAGGAAGACTATTTATTTCTGGTTGATGAAATGAAATAATGAAACAGACCATGAATCTCCAAAATGGATGTTCTTCTTTTGTTCCTTTTTTTGGTTTTTTATTGCATCAACGTCATGCAGATGGTTAATTTCGATGGCTTTGAATTAATTATTGCATATTATTTTTGTAATTTTCAGTGTTTTTAATTTATGTATATTTTTTACTCCATCTACAATCTTTTTTGAACACGTCTCATTGATTACCCAGGCTGTCCCCATACCGTTAATATTCAAAGTGAAGCGAAAAACTATTTCCTCTCAATTGAAACGGATGGATAGACAAATAAAGCATCTCCAACTGAGCGGAGGGTTTGCTTTAAATGACTTGTGATTCTGGTAACCACAGATGTATTTTCTAACAAATCTAATCATCCCAGGACTAAGATATACTTTTCGTATTAGATTTATTTTTCGGTTTTTCGTTACATTTACAGTCAAATTCGTATAAACGAGAATGGAAAATTTCGGCGATTGTTTGTTAAACGAATGTCGGATAAGAGGAAAGCGTTTCACTTAAACGACCTGAGCACTTTGAAGCGAAAATAGAAAATAATATATGGTCGTACATAAATAAAATACAAAATAAGTGTGCATTTCGATTTTAAATTAAAAACTGGGAGCTTATCGCTTGCATGCAACACGCTTAGAATTAGGCGATAATGCATGGCGTTTCGTCAGCGGCTAATAATTAATATTTTTCCTTTAAGGCGTTGCTTATTTATTATAACCTTGCACTTCTATAAAATGATTTTATTTTAAGCGAAGTAAAGTGCTTTGAAGTTAATCAAAAACAATTGCTCAGAGTTTTCGTTTTCAATTAAGTGATTTCTTCATTCCTTTATCCGAATCCGACCATATTTGTAAAATATATTTACTAAAATGTATTTTTATAGCTTTATCAAATAATGATAAATAATAACAAATAATGTATTAGAAAATTTGTAATATCATTTTTCTTGTCATAAGCATTTACCAGAATTTTCTTATTCGGTATTTAAGAAAGAGTTGGTTAAAAGCGAAATATGACATCAATTTGAAATCAAGTTCGTTAAAGCCATAATGATTTCTATGAAATACTTGTTGGGACCCGCAGCAAGTGTTCGTTATGAACGAAATTTCGCTATACGAGTAAATGGTGTATGTATTTTGTAAACGAACTACACTGTGATATGGAAAAAGCCTTCTGTAGAATGAAGTGATATTTTAATGGAAAGAAAAATTTTTTGTTTAATATTTTCTCTCTCGCACGTATTTCAGAAGTTAAGACAGATCACAAACAAATGTTTAAAGTTTTATTATAAATGTTTACTTGCTACATGTCCAAAAAGTTGTTCTAAAAATTATTTACTTTTTATTTGCCAACAACAAATAATAAATTTATATAAAAAAAATACATTCTCAAAAGCCACATTCTCCAGTGAAAGTAATTTTTTATTAAACTAGAATTGTTTATTTGCCACTGGCAATAAGTTTTAGATCTCTAAAGTGTACAAATTCACCAATAGTCACAATTTTGACTTGTGAAAGTAATTCTATCATTATTGGTTGTAGCAAAAAAATTTCTTTTTAAAGAAAAGGTGGTATTAACAAAATAATTTTTTCAAATTTTTAGAAGTAGTTCCTGTATTAAAGAAAATTTTTGTCAATTGGAACCTAAAAAGTCAAAAAATGCACTACGGTTCCTTTGAAAGCAATGAAAATGTCACTTCTTAAGAACATCTTCCATTTTTCTTTTCACTGGGTACTTAATCAAATGATTGTACCGAATAAATTTCAATAAAAGATTATTTAAAGTTTAATTGTGAAAGAAAAAAATATTTAATATGCAAAATATGGCGACAGACGTTATTGTATGTACATATATAAACTGTGTACATTATATACGTAATTATGTAAGTAAAGTGTGTAATATGTGCAGAGATATAAAAATTTTTATTCATTAAAAAAGTTCTGTGTCTGAAAACAAATTTTTAAATATTTAATTGGGAGAACATTTTGAAATTTTTAATATATATTAGCAAATTTGTTTTAAAATTTTTGTTCTATAGAATATTAAACAGTTCAAAGAACATTTTCTATAGTTCTGATGAAAAGAATAAAGTGTTACATAATTTGACATATTTTCCAAATTTATAAAATTTTATTCCCTTGATTGATAGTCTTTATGAACTGCAACTGTCTTTGGTGTAAAATTTGTACTTTAAAATATTAATGGGAAGTATACAACAATTATGCATGAGATATGTAATTTAATTAAATATGAGTATCAATATAATTTTTAGTTAGGCGCCAAATTATATAAAGTTTTTTATATAGAAGTTTGAAAATGAACTTTTAATTTAGATATAGATTAGTTAGTGATACAGATAGAATTAAGAAATGCAAATAATAATTATTTGCTAAAAACAAGAAAATGCAAAATAAATATTTTTATTATTAACAAATCGCACCGCCTGAATTGAATGATGACGCATCTTGTAATAAAATGAAATTCAATAAAATACAACAGATTTACATATAATTAATTTTGCAAGTCCAATAATTGCAATTACCCTGCCACTAGTTTCTTAAAAAAGGGAGTGGGAATTTTCGAAAAAACTAAAGTGCAGGAAAAGGTCGTGGTTGCGCCAAACTTTTTATACGATGTTCTTGGATTGTATTTAGAGTATTTTTTAGACTATAAACTTTCGATCTGCTTTCGTATTATGTTTAATTGATGTCTTGGTTTTTTCCCCGTTGAGTCGAGAAATTATATCACCCGTAACCGTAAGCAGAAATGAAGAGGATATGTGGCCGATTAATGGAATTTTAAATCGTTCTTTATGGAACATCCGGCAATAAATATTAGCTTTTCTCGCTCTCTCTCTCTCTTTCTCTCTGGGGCTTCAAAAGTCTGATGTTAATTGAACTGTATACGTGGCTTCAAGAGATCCATTAAAAAAAGTCTGGAAAATCAGACGATCCCGCCGGCCAGTATAAGTCAAAAAATTTATACATTTGGTAAATCGAACAAGAAATGCATCATTGACCCAATTCCTACAATTGAGAAAGGATATAATATTCCCACATATCCTAGAGAGATTACAGGCTGAACGTCGTAGTCTTTGACCAATTGGTCAAACCGAGTTAATAATGATTAATCCTCTTATTCGTTAGTTTTGAATCGCTAAACTGATTAAAATTTTTCCAAGACGGCTAGAATCCTACTGGGCTTGTAAGAAAGAGTATAAAAATCAGCTTTTTAGGATAATGAATTAGTGAGAAGGATCACCCAAATCTTTTTAAGGCAATTAAAATTGGAGTAAAACAAGATGCATGATTAAATTTTTGAATTCCAGCAGAAGTGAGTGAAGAGAAAAAGATCCAACTTAAGGATTTAAACAGGAAGCAATGAGATAGAAATAATGAATATTTGACACGTTTTTGGAAAGGAAATATATATTCAATCTGCCTAATCGGAACGTTGCATGTGCATTGCAGAGTATTTCGCCTACAATTAAGAACCAATTACATTTTCGGTAACGTTTATCGAAACAACAATAACTTGTGCCAAAAAATTATAAAATGAAGGCGGCAGTCATCCGATATTAGGCCAAACGACGTTAGACCAATATAACAGCAAGGCCATTAACATTATATTATTACATTGAAAAAACTCAAACTTATTCGATACGAATACTACTGTCAATTGCCCCATAGACAAAAATGTGGAAAACCCTTGTATTTGAGAGTAGCATTCACATGAAATCGGCTTGAACTTGCCAAGCTTTCATATCTCATTAATACAACTTGTTGATTTATTTATATTGATTTGAAGTGTTTTTGAAATTTCAAATTTATTTAATAAAGTCATCTATTCAGCGGTACAGGCTAAAAACAATAATACAATAATCAGATTCTGAGAAAACTTTATAAAAAGAATCTGAAAATACGAAAAGAAATCGCACACTTGTGTCTTTAATATAAAAACAAAACAACAAATTTATTCAAATTATACTTAAACTTAAGAGAATCTTAGACAAAAAAAATTTAAAGCCTGTTAAATTTAAACTTGTATAAGAGAAAAAAAAAATAAATCAAATTATATACAAATAATATTCTTGCAAACCTCAATAGAAAAATTTATTTGTATTTATTTGAGAAATAAATTAAAGCAAATTCTTTCTGTTTGGCTAAGCCAGAAAGCATTTGGTGTCGGAATTTGAATAGAAGTTTTGCACACTCCTCCGAGTATGAAAAATTAATTCAAGGAATCGTTATTATAAATAATAGATTTTATTTTTTGAATAGGCGACCCCTAAAAAAGACGACACAAAAGTTTACGAAACATCGGGAAAAACTGCAATTAATAAGGATTTTTTATTAACATATAAACTTCAGATCATCTAGATGAAAGAGACTAGTCAAAAAGCTTTTACGACATGTTGGAAAGAACGCCATAAGAGTTCTGACCAGCTGTATAGTGTAAAAATATATCAGGAAACTTATAACGCCATTTTTCGGGATGTTACATAAAAAACATTTGAATAATTAATTTTTAAAATGTAGTTCAAAAAAGATTGCAAGAAAAACAAAATAAATTCATATCGAATATAAATTGTTTGTTGTGCTTACAAAAGCTTTCTAAGCCTACTATGATAATGTGCATATATTTTGTAATATTTATATGCGATAGGAAATTCTCATATGACATTTGAATGTTTTGGCATAAACATGTGAAATTGAATATTTTCAACATATGAACAGCTAAAGCTACAACAAATAAATTTAAAAACTTAATTGTTCAACAACACTTGTACAACACTTTACGTTCCTATTAACAGTTTCTGCGACTTAAAATATTAATGCCGGAAGAAAGTTCCACATAAAACGACAAATTTTCAGCCATATTTCTAATTTTTTAAATACTTACATACGAGTATACATCTATGATCCCCTATTCTATATATAAAATAGGATGTGTGTATGTATGTATGTATGTATGTATGTAACGTAATGGCTCCAAAACGGCTGGGCCGATTTTGACGAAATTTTCAGGGAACCTTCAGAATACTCGGGCGGGTGACACTGTGAAGTCCGATTTTTTATTTTCGGTCTGTGGGCGGAGAGGTGTGGCAAAATCCAATAATTCATAAAATGAGAACGGCTTGGCCGACTTTTGTAAAACTTTTTGTCAGTTGTCCGTATTTTCGAGGAGAAGGTTTTTATGGAAGAAAATTTTGGAAAATCCCTCCGAAAAAGTCGGAAATTTGAAAAATCGAAAATCGAGTTTTTGTATGAAATTTTGTTTGCAATTATTCCTTAATGGCTTTTTAAATGAAAAAAATAGAAAGTTTGTCTGAAGGCTTAAAATTGGGGAGAGTCGAAGTTCGCCTGATCCGCTAGTTTTAACTAAAACTATACATGGAAAACAAGAAGGATAGGAATGTCTTACTTTAATGACAAAATTCTTAAAACTTAATTAATATTGATAATTATTACTTCGGATATTCTCCCTAGTTAATCGTTTCAACAATTAGATTTTCAAAGATGTATTGTTTGTTGTGGCTTTAGCTGTTCATATGCCAATATTTCATTGCCCGCTAAGCCAAATCCTCAGTGAACTTTAATCAATTCGCTTGTTGCACAAAATAAAACAATGTATTCGAATCGCTATACGAAATATGATGTTATAACAAATTTATATATCGGATAGAAGATATATACAAATATGTATGAACATAAACTTATAACGATTTTGAGTTACACTCGAGGAACACTAAACCTGCTTTCGACTTTGTTCCGACTAGTCAGATATTAATTTTAAATTAATTACAAAACATTTCCGAAAATACACAGATTGCTTCTGCACTAAGCATTCGTTGAAATGTCTAAGGATATTTTAAAGGAGTTGAGGGTTATAGTCATATTGGCAAAAGAAATGTTTACAAGGAAACAATTATTTTAGGCTTTAATTAAATAGGCAACTAGACGTGGGATTATAAGAGATGCAAATCGTTTCGTGGCCAAGTGATGAAGAAATAAAGATGTTTTTAAATTAAATTTTAATAAGTATGTATATTTTTTAAATTTTACAAAACATAAAGAAATTTGTCTAAATAATTACGCCTTAGTATAAACAAAAATGTTTGAATAGAAGAATGATTATAATAAAATTAATTAGTTTATAAAATAATCAAAAGCAAAAATAACGAACTTAAATATAAAAATACAACATAAATCAATTAAATACACAACAATTTTAATAAAAGTTAATGACTATTTGAATAACATTTTATTACTGAAATTAAATTTATTTTGTATAATAGCTTTTAAATATCTGTAGTATAAAAAGAATTAATTAACTTGAATTATTTTTTAAATATTTATCATAAATGTACAATAGATCTTAATAACATGTTTATGAAATACAAATTTAAATAAAGGGAGATTAAAATTAAAATGTATTTTTTTAAACCAATAAGTATTTGTACTTTTTTTAGTACAATTTTATATACATAGATCTTTAAAGGCTTTTGTAAGCATATATTGTGAAAAATTCAAGGACACTCGTAAGTATCAACACAGCAACTGAAGGTAAAAATAAACATCAAAGCGCTGAAATACTACAGCGGCCAACAAAATAACTGGCCACTCACTAATGATGGTACAAAATCTAACCCACTAATAGCTGGGAAGCCAGTAAGAGAACAACTTTGTTATAATATCATTGGCACTTAACGCTGTATATAAAGTGCTTGATCTGGAGTGATACCAATGGTGTATGTTAAAGTAAGAGAAAACAGTGCCAAAGTACTATCAGTTCCAAGGATTTAATCATATGCTCAATCGCGTATATTGAAAAAAGTAATAGAAGTACGAAACATAATAAAAAACAGTATTAAAGGTGCAATCAGTGAATGACGAGGTATCATTCATGAATCATTCGTTGTCAAGCATGTGTGAATGTGTATGATTTAAGGTTGATATCATACTCATACGCAACTCTTTTAACGCGAACTTACAATGAGTATACTCATGAACAAAGATGGCGTATTTTGCGCTCCGGATGCTAAAGGGATCATTCGTTGCTCTTGTCAAGTGATTGATTTAATTTTTCTACGTACACTCTAGGGTTAAATCCATTAACCCTGGGAAATAAAAATTTTAGCTAGATGAGAAAATATTTATTGCTCATCGTTGAATCATGTTCATGAATGCATTCGATTTTTCAGGTCGTTCTTATACGTGATTGATAGACTAGAAAACATTTTGCTTGTGTTCATTTATAAATGAGAAATTTAAATTATTTCTTGCTGTTCAAAAGCGAAAAAATTATATACTTTTATTATATATACTTTTATATACTATACCTTTTATACAAAAATTTAACCGACTTCAAGAATAGAAAAAATAGAAGAAAGTTTGCGTGAGATGTCATAAATTTTTGTTAATTATTTAAAAGGCCTATTGATACCTCTGGGCATGAAATAAAACATTTTTCAAATAGTTGCCTTAGCTTTGTTGGGTAATGTGTATTCAGTGTCCAATTTTCCATGACTCTGAATTTGACCGATTTCATTGGTTATGTTGGCTTTTAGGGCCGCCGTGATGTCTGGCTTATTTGCATAAGCTTGTGACTTAAGAAAATCCAACAAGTCAAAGTCCAACGGGTTCAAATCGCCCGATCTCGTTGGCCAGTTCACATCACCTCCAACTGAGATGAAAACGCCTTACAATTGATCCTGCAGAGTATCCAATGTGGCACGAGCTGTGTGGTTCTCTAAGAAATATGGATGTTTTCTAAGAAGTATGGACCGATGACACAGAAAACAGTGACTTTTTTGGGATGAATTTGACGCTATTCGACAATTTTGTATGTTAACATATCCATTCATCCGGAAATGGAGGAGATTATGACGACCGTAAGATTGGTGAAGCGCTCCAGCGTTCCCCGAACAGAACACCCATTTTGAATAAATAATTTTATCATTTGTTGAACGCTATTTTCATTCACGGCAATTTTTGACACATATTGAATAAATAACAGCCAATTTAATAGATGGAGATTCAAGAATGTGGCCGCTATCAACCATAAAAGTTCGAAAGTCTCATTTTGGAAGACCTGTAACGAAGTATGAAATAAGAAATACTCGTATGAGTCAAACTCCAGCTAAAAAAAATATACTTAGTTTTCTTATATTCACTGTGAGTCCGCTATATGTAAGAGCACATTTACACATGTACATACATTCGCACATACATATACTCCTTATTAATTTAAATTGCTTTCAAATCAAATCAATTTAAAAAAGAAATTTCCTAATTAATTTTTGCCTTTCTTATACATAAACGTATATAGAAGATATGTTTTCAATTTTTAACTTCAACTACTGATGACCTACTTAAAATTCGTCTTTACTCCACCTTAAACAATGGGCGTAGTTAGAGAATTTTCTAGGGGGCTCAAAATCCCTGTGAGTTTTTCTAGTGGGAGGCTGATACGAAGAAGAAAATTATGACATCAATTAGAAATACCGTAAGAAGGAAAATATTTTGGAACTTTTTTCTTTGCGATCTAAGCCCTTTAGACAGGTCTATTGACGCCTATGCTTTCAATATAGTTTTTTGTCTCCTATTACAAAAAAAAAAAAAACAAAAAAAAAACAACAATAAGTACGATGAGACTATTCAAACTGACATATTCGTTGTCGTTGTGGTCAATAATGTGCTGTCAAGGATTTAAAAAAAAAAAAAAATAAAACCATTAAATTTTATCACAATTTTCAAATATATACATACATACCTAATCCTGTTGGACGAACAGTGGTATGTGTATTAAATATGCGCGTAATTATCATGGTACAATGCATTACAATACAATATAATTGAGTTGTTATTTAAATCACTGATCGATATATTAAACTGAATTCATTTTAAGTGCATAAGAAGTTAAATTTTATGAATTCAATTTTATTAGAAAATTTAAAATTTATTCAATAAAATTTTTTATTTTTTAAATAATCATATACGACACAGAATTCTCATATTGTATTTGATTTGTTTGGCATAAACATATGAGGCTGAATGTTTTCAAACTGCTTAAATGTCACTAACGATTTGGTTTAGCGGCCCATAATTTTTTTTTCCACTAATATTTATTTATTGTATCTTCTAAACTGAACTAACAATAAGTATTCAAATCTTAAATATATATATTAATTAGGCCCAACCAGTGTCGGACATAAACTTAGTGATAGTAATTAATAATACATAAGAATCGTATTTAGCAGAAAATATTTTTAAATAGTTTCATCTGCAGTGCGGCGTATTAAAGATATTTGAAATAAAAATATAGTTTACAGATCGCAGTGTTTTTGAAACTGAAAATTTTATTTTTTTGGCAGTTTCGCTTGCCATCTATCTCCTGCTATCAGATAAGAATTACTAAAAGACAGATTTTTCAAACAACTTGTAAAATAGTAGAACAGGATTTGTAAAGTCAATAGTAAAATGCAAATGAATATTTATAATAAGAATAAATTTTTGTCATCTTTTTTTAAATTTATTCCTCATCAATCCACACCAATTGAAACACACGATGCAATTTATTTTGCTGTTTGAGTTTTTCTTTTAACTTCAGTATTTATCTTGAGTAAATATTCTATAAAATGATTTTGCACAAATTAAGAAGAACAACTGCATTGCCTTGCCAATTTACCTAAGGAGCATCGAAAAAAGGAAGAAAAACAGAAACAATTTGAATGGAAATACATAGTGTGTATGTATATAGAGAGAAAAGTTTTCAAATAAGAAAAATCGATTCAAACACAAAATGACTTTTTTATTGTAGATGGGGAAAAATAAGTACAACTTACAATGAATTGTTTACAAGGGCCTATAAGAAATAATACTTTTATTCCAGCATCAGCAATAAGTTCCGCATTATAAACTGGTGAAAAAATGTTAGTTGCTGTTAAGGTAAATGTTTCTATGCATATACGAGTAGTATATAAATATTTTATATTTCATAAATTACACATACTAAGAGCAAAAAAGCAAAATTGTACCTCGAATGAAGATGCTTTGGCTGCAACAGACGTCTTAAAGCCTCATTTTTGGCATTTTAAATCATCAATTGACTTTACAAAGAAAAAGTCAACCAAAACAACAAACGGAAGAATCTCCCAAAAATTACTGGCCCATCTGACATGGTGTCAGAACATCAAAAATATCTAGTCAATGGCCTAAAAAAGACGTAATTTTCCAGAAATGTGAAATGAACAAACTTCCAGAATTGCTCATATCGAAAGATCATCCAAAGTTGGAATGAACGATTGTCCAAAGAAGAAATTTTTATTTTTAAATTGTGAACTAACATTCAAATATTAAAAAGTGTAAGATATTACAAGATAAGTAGTATACGTTCGCCTAGTTTTTGCAATGGTTTTCGAGTGTTTCTTCATTTTCAATTTCGAGCGATTATCTCTCGGGCGTTATTCGTGCAACCAACAGAAGTTCAATTCGCCACAAAATTCTCAGCGGCGGCCAAATATCGGTTAATAAATAAAACTTTTATGTATATTCTGTCAAGGAATTTTTTTATTGTGCTGAAAGAAATTAATTAAAACATCACTGAATTTTTCTGAAAAAACTGAAGTTTTAGAAAAATTTCAATATCATGTAAATCATTTTAGCATAAACTTTGTGCCATAATATAGACTTTTTAGCTTTTGTGTGAACAACCTGGAGTTTTTCCCAAATAATACGGCAAGAGGAATGAAGCAGTTTGTGATTCGTTTGATGCAACGTCAAATTACACACGATGTATATGAACACATTTTTGAGAAAATAAACGAAAAAATTTTATCTAATGATTTTGTCATTCAACACAAGCCAACAAACATATACCAGAATTTATACGAGTTGAATATTGAAACAACGCTTTTTTTAATGGTGATATAAAATATTAGTGACATAAAATACTAGCAAGTTTTTTATAAGTTTAAATAAAATATTTCTTCTATTGATGACAATTATGTTGAAATTCTTTGGATTAAAATATATAATTTTTAAGGAAAATACAAAAAATATTATAGTTTTGCAATTGCAACTGACGAAAAATAAAAGTAAGCGGCGGCTGCAAGTCGACTGACAGTCAACTCAAATATCTGTTAAGGAGTTTTTCCTTTTTAATAACATTTCCTGCTGAGATGTTTGGCATTATATTTCTTCATTTTCTGCCACGTTAATTTTGAATAGACACTTATTTGAACGTGCACATTTTCCCCAAACAAAATATGTTTTGTTTGTGCAAAAGTTTTTTACTTTATATTTCATTATCGTACAATAGTTTTTGTTTAAGAGTTACGAGCGGGTTTTGTTATTATTCTCTTCAACCGTATAGTACATACTACATATTGTTGGTTGCACGCTAGTATTTATTAGAAAAACTCTTTTGTCATACAAAAATGTTTATTTGTATGAGTTCGAATTTATTTCAGACCACATTTTAGTTATTTTTTTTAGTCATACATTTTTTAAATATTAAAGTTTAGGTTAAATGTGTCAAATATTTAACGAAAAAAATTTTACCTCTAAGCGGGTGTGTCATGCATGACAATTTGCTTAGTACCGCTTATGATTTAACTGACTGTCTTCACTAACCTTCAACTTGGTATGAAAATTGAACAAAACAAATGTGGCGTATGAATCCGGCGGCTCGTGGAGACCGCTCAGGTTTATGTGCCGTTCATGTGTTGCCCGAACATACATATTTTCAAACAACAATGTTCGCTATGCAGAAGAAAACTTGCAAATTCATACACAAATTAGAATAGAAAACGAAACACACATACGAAAAAAATTAAAAATTAATGATTTGTCTAAATACTCTTATGAACATCAACACGTATGCGCCACACACAAGAACATGAACACATTAATATAGTTGCTCTGCCGACGTGATGTTCATGTCAATCATTTCCAAGTCGATGTTTCGTGAAGACCTGTTTCTTCTATTTATTGACATCATTATTGTTTTCAAACACATACAGGAACTTGGTTTTCTAAAACTAGGAAGATTGCTCAACTTTTTGAATGAAATACATGCCATTAGAAAAAGAACATTTTATTTTTCAACATTGTCCTGTTTGAGTTCTATATGCCTTGTCCAACGTTTCTCCTTTTCAATCTCTTCCAAAAAAATAAGATTTATCAAGGTCATGTAAATGCTCGTAGGGTGCCTTCGTAGACGAGTAGCTGGTGTACTAGAAGAGTATTCTCAAGGTCGGAGATTCGATTTTTGCCGAAGACTCTGGGTGTTTCTGCAGACAAGCAAAATAGCTTCGCTGTTTGTTTTTGTGAAACAAAAAAGTATTTGCTTGTGAGATGATTTCATCGTTGGAGTCAATCTCTTTCCGCCGAGCCATTTCTTCGGTTTTGGGAACAAGAAAGAGTTGCTCGGTGTTAAATCCAGACAATAGGGCAGATGAGGGAGTAATTCGTAACCTAATTCATGGAATTTCACCATGGAAACTGCACATGTGTGCACCCTTGCATTGTCTTGGTGGAAAATAACGTTTTTAAAGATAAAATAAAGGTTTTCTAAAACTACTCGTATTATTCATATTTTACAACTCACAAGTAGAAAATTATGATTGAATTCTATAAAATTCTCATAAAGTATTTGTGTATTTTCAGATAAGTATATGGGTTTGAATGCTTTTTAAACATAATTTGGCTGAAGAGTACTGATAATTTGACTAGCGCTTATGAAATGCCTGCAACAAGCCGACAACAAACAATACATTTTTTGAATAGAGTAACTTCCTTGAATGAATACCAAAAGTGCTCGAACAGAAAAGAAAATCGCCACTCAGCCATTATTTTCCATGTGACATTTTAATTATTTGTAATGAACTTAAACACGGTATAGAGCTTTTAAAAAATATTTTTTTATTGTAATCGGAGAGCAACTTTTTAAAACTTACTTCCACCTTGTGAAAATATATATAATTCAAAATTACTGTTGCATTTTTGGTGCCGGACTTGTCCCCGATTCGTCCACTTCCAACGACAGCATTTCAGCTCAAAATTGTATTTGATTTGCCTCCATGATCTGAAGTATATATGATATATTTGAGGATATGCTATGATTGTAGGGACTTAATCCATTTTTACTATATAAAGAACAGGTACATAATTCTAAAATAACTATTTTTTTTATTAAATTAATTAATTTTTTAAAGCTTAAGGTCGCCCCTTTTCAATTTTATTAATCAATATTTCGGTTCTATTCTAGTACCAACTTTAGCATATTTTTTATTTTATGTAAATTAAAAAAAAAAAATAACATTTAATTCAATTAATTAGTTGTTTTTTATTTTTATTTATATAAAATAAAGAAATAACCCAAAAATGGTACTCGAAGAGAACCGAAATATCGATTAATAAAATTAAAAAAGGAAAAACATAAATTTAATTGATAAACTATAATAAAATGGTAAAAAACTAGAACACATAAATACTTTTTTATAATTGAAAAAAAAAAATCCTTTTGAAAGTGTTATTTATATTGTTATTGGACGATTCTGCCAGGAGCAAAATATAATTCAATGAATAAAGAATAAGATCCCAATTCATTAATCAAGTAGTTTAATTATTTTACTGATCATATCCATTCCAAGTCTGACTCTTACAAGTAGATCTTTCGCAAAAGACACAAAATTCAGAAATTAATATGATATTAAAAATTTTAATATTTAAAATTTCTTATATCATATTTGTTTCTGAATTTGTTGTTTAATAAAAAACAAATTATTTTTATTACATAAAAATTATTTTCTAAAACTGTAAACAACAACAAATATTAAAATAATTGATTGTATAATTGAAAGAAAACATTATTTATTATAATTAAATAAAATATGACTATAGTTTAAAAAAGCTCTTTCTGCTCATCACCTTTCAAACGAAATTGCCATAATACGAGTAGATTGGTTTGAATTTTGCGCTTAATTAAAATTTTGCATAATTTTTGTTCTTTAAGCAACAAATCAAATGTTTTGCTAATGTGCAACTGTGTTGTTAAAAATACATAAATAATTACGTACATCATCATTGTCTCAATCAAACAAAGAATATCCTTTGGGAATACTCTGAAAATTATTCTGAATAACGAAGTCTCCTGACAAGCTCTTGTTCACTCAACTAAAATAAAATGAAACGAGGACTGACTAAACGAAACTGCATACGACTACATTAATGGGGCTCATAAAGAAAAATTTTAGTTAACAAAGAAAAGAAAGTTTTGGCATTTGCGATAATTTGGCCGAAATATTTACAGAGTATTGAAAAACGTTTTCACAATGAATAATAATAATTTAAATTGATTCGAGTTCGATTACTGCATTTCTCAATTCACGTTAATAATAAAAACGACACCTGAGTATGTGGCGACCACCGATAACAGTACTGTTCCGTTCTGCTGGTGGAATTTTTGGCTTCTCATTTTCAATCTGAATTTACAAATTCAGTAATCGGTTCAATCAAATAAATAATATACCTAAATCACATTCAATGTATTTTATGGAAAAAAAACTTACGATCTACTTCATATAAACTTAAAACACATTTATAAACCATTGTTAAGTGACATTGTATTCAAGAAAACTTATGATTTGAAAATTTTAAAGTGATCACATCCCTAAATCGAACCTACTTGAAGCGAAAATTTTCACAAAATCATTTCTTATTTCAAATATCCCCTTTAACATAACACATTGGGATTCATGATGCATCTGAGATTAAGCTCGGCAGCAGTTTTTTTATTTGTTGCGTATAATGGAATGTGCAACTCAAATAAATTGAAATACATAATAAAATTTATAACGAAATAGAGATTTAACAATATTTTTAATGATGTCCATACTTTGGAAACAAATGTATAAAGAAAAGCTTGACATTCGAACACTCTTTTAATATTTTTAAACAATTGTCTTGCATTTCGATAACATACCCCGGCCAAATTTCAAATTGCAAATTTTAGTGCATTTATTCACACAGAAATAGTCTGGGTGCAACAAAAAATTATACATCTAATAGTCAGTTATCTAAAGTTTTATCTGTTAACATGCGTATCAATTATGGTTCTTTTTTGTTGCAATAAATTCAATCATGCTGCCCACCGGAAACAGGGGAAAAACTTGAAGAGACATTTTTGACATGGTGTCTACAATTATGAGGGTCATATATTTTTTGTTTCAAAATTCATTGGTGCATTGTACAATGGATTATACGACATTTTAATTTTATTAGTCTTGATTTATGAAAATTTCTTATGAATATGAAAATTTGTGTAAATCTCATACGAAAATGGAGTGAAATCAATTGAATTGAATTTTTTTTATTATTTCAGGGTGGTGCAAAAATAATGTCATAATATGAAATAAAATGGCGCCAAACATCAATGTACCTTGACATATAGAGAATTAGTTGTCAACAAGTCATGGACGTGGAGTTATTGTTACTGTTGACTTGACGAATTTTAGTTTCAATTATAGAAATAAATAAATATTCTTCATAATTTTAGCAAAGGCAAAGACATTCCAAAATAACCCCTCTTTGCCGAGGACAAGGTACATATGTATGTGGTATACATACACATATTTTAAAAATAAATCATCTATTTGGAAGGGGGTAGTGTTATTTAAGAATAATTTTTCAAAGTCATAGAAGATGAGTATTCAAGTTTAACTTAAAAAAATTTCATAACGCACCGTAATTCAAAAACAGTCTCACAACTAAAAACGTCGACATAACAAATCTCTAATTTCTTCTTTTTCGGATTTTGTGAGATGTGCCTGCTTCTGATTTACTGTCTGTCTCTGTAAACTTCAAAAGGTTCGTTCGTTCAAATATTTATGTAAATGGAAAGTAACAATAAAAATCTCAAAACTGTTTTGGTTTTCAATACAAATATTCGAAAGAACGAATGACCACAATTTTAGTATGCGATATGCATCCCAAGTGGAAACTAATTCATGTGGAATTTGAATTTTCGCTATTAGTGTCAGTCTTAGACACAAAAATCAAAAATTTATACTCAAAAGGTCCCCATTATAATCAAACATTTCACTAGTGGAGTTTCCGTTTCTGAAAAAAGTGAAATGTTGTCTTACTAAATTTATTAAAAAAATATCTATGCATCGCTATAATTGAAAAAGGTTTAAGATCTTTCCACACTTATTAAAAAAACACTAAATTTCTTTTTGTTCTCTTTGAAAGGGCACTTGTTTCCAAATATTAAACCCCCATAAGAAAAATCACTTATCCTGAAAAATAAAAATTAGACTAATACCGGCAATCCTGATTTTCCTTTCCCTCACAATGGAAACCAGCAATATATCAGGAAATATCTGCCAACAAATAGATTCCTCGAGTTGTTGTTATTTCTGAACAGGTGTGTATGACTTACGAGTAGCTCTAGTTCTTTACGAGAGGGCTTATTATTGATATAGTCTACAAAACTCGCCACCGGCATAGAGGATCAGTCGGTGGTGGAATTATTGATTTTCCCAAGCATTAAGAACACCGTGGCAGATAGTCACTTTAATCTGGAGCACTCTGAACATATTTCCCCAAACACACACACACATACATACATGCGTACATACACATACGTATGGGAAAAACTACTCGTGGTACACAAGTAGCAATTTAATAGAATAATTTTTAATTTCAATTATAAATATAATAAAAAGGTGTCTATCGCTCTCTCATTAAGTTGTTACTTAGTCTCACAAAACACACATCCGTATACACACACGCATACACTTGCAACAACGTAACACTTATTCACATGTTAAAGTTAATGTAATTATCTCTATTCCTTCTGCATCCTTTATGGTATACAAACAAGGATAATGTAAGATATGAAATTTACTATTTTTTTAGCTCATGCCTTTACAAAGTTTATTTCATTGAGCTTCAATCATTTATGTGTAAATAAGAAAATTGTAGTAGAAAAATCATTAAGGAATAAAATTAATTAAAAGATAAAATTAAATTTAAACAACAATACTTTGTAAACATTTTGTCATTAAATTTTATATGATTAAATATTTCAAATAGAGAAACTTGAGATTTCCACATCTATTCATTTATTTACATCATCAATTATTCCAAAGGATATTTAACTGACGATCCGATTCAACTGTCAAATTATTAGGCAACAAAAGCTCCTGCCAACTGCCTCCAAATATTCAATTTCAGTTGGCCTCATCAAGTACAAGAGCGAGTTTTTGATTCCCAGTTTTAGTATGAAAGTAAAAGTAAATTGCGTAATTCTCATATTGTTTGTATGAGATACAGATTAATTTTAATTTCAAAATCAGTTCAAGCCAGTTTTCTTTGCGGGCTTAGCAATGCGTCGTTTTAAGTGCATATGATTATTTAATTTTATTACTAAAATGTGTATACGAAGGCACACGCCAAATCTTTTCTTCCAACTGTAACATTTGGACACAATCACATTTACAATCAAATGTAGTGCAAGGTTTTGCTAAAAATATGCGCATTTGTTTTTATTGTTCTGTGGAATGATGGAGATGAATTACATTTATAACGATCTAAAAAAATATTTCTGTCATCTACTATTTAACAAATTCGTTTAAAGGCAGTCGTACAAATGCATGCCTTCATATGACTTTATATCTGTTCACTTTTTTACTTAAAAAGCAAAAATACACAATAATCTGAGAAACCGCAACTAAGCAAATTTTAATATTTACATGCCTTCTATGGCGTTCGGTATTGCAACAATAAAAAATATAAGCGTAAAGTTAAAATATTTTTTTCTTTCAACACAGAACGTTAAATTTAACGTTTTACGCATACGGTGATTTTATTTCTTCGATGAAGAGCTTTTGATAAGTTTTTTTCTTCTCATTCGTGGCATGTGCCAAAGTAAAACATATTAAATTTACACAGGGCTACAAAAATATTTTTTGTGGATTCCGCGGGGTTTCTTAGGCAATTCGGATACACATATCAATATATGGTTTAATACCTGCAAGATGTTTGTTTAATTCACTCTGACTCTCAGGATATAACGTAGTACTGTGTTTTTCCTTAATATCATGCACCTACAACAACTGTGTGTAAAAAACTTGCAGAAATTCCGATTTTCTATTTGCTAGTACGCAGTTCAAAAAGAAAAGTCCATGGGATTTTTGATATACTCGTACATTTCCTTCTACGGGGAGAACTTTTCCCTCAACTGAAACATAAACTTATGTTCGGACAATAGAATTTTTCAGACTTTGTTTATTCCTCTATTCTTCCAAAAATTTATAAATTTGTATGTGTATGCAAAATAAACCTCTCCACACAAGATAATGTTTCCATGTAGAGATACATAAATGCGCAACTCCAAATGTGAAGTTCGGGGAAGAGCTGCATGTTAAGCTCAATATTTGTCTAGTTGTCGTAGTTGTTCGTAGCTTGTCATGGCAAAATTTATCTCAACTGTAGCAGAAATTATGCTACTATTATTATAAGCTCTGATTTTTGCGACTTGAGAAAAGCTTTGCTGTAGTATTATCTAAATGGGATCATTCAATAGATGCATCATGTTGTCAATGGTGCTATACGTGATTGTTGCACAAAAAAATAAACAGTACCAATAATAATAAACCAAAAAAAAAAAAAAAAAAAACAACACAACAGCGAACATTGCTCAGAGAGAGCTGTGCTGGCACTCTAGACAAGTGTTGGTACTTCGGGCCAAAATGACCAGATCAGGGCATTTATGTCCCCGTTCGAGAGTGTCATTGTGTACTTCCATCCTAAGCCCCTTAATAAATTAGTTTTGTTTTACTGGTGCCACTGTGTTGGTTGTTGCCTGACTGTTGGGTGATGAAGGTATAACACTGATCACTGGATAGTCGTCAAGCAGCAACTAACACTTCTGGTACTCGAAATACAAGATTAATAAATAGATGGATATTACATTTGATCTTTTCCGCGTTTATTATGACGGGAAAGTTTAGAATAGATTTCTGCAACATACGAGGATTAAGAGCGAATTTTTTTTCCGTTTATGCTCATGTTTGTCTCCATCGACCGGATGTTTTCGCCTTATGTGAGACTCAGGTGTCTGAAAATGCTGATCCACAGGATTTTCACCTACCTGGGTATCACCTCCTATCCCTTTTTAATCTTCACAGGGGTCTTGTGGTTTATATACGCAATAATGTTGTGTACCAGTGCCAGCAATCCCTAGGCTCATTTGATCCAGAATTCAACTGTCTCTGGGTTAAATTCATGATCAGGTCACATATTTTGCACTTCGGATTTCTTTACAGAAGCCCAAACACAGAAAGGGAAAAAACTATATATAACTTCGACGCCCTATCTGACTCCATATCAAAGATCCTCGAGAGTTGTCCGAACAGTGAAATCGTTGTTGCTGGTGATTTTAATGTTCACAACATATCGTGGCTTCGCCATTCAGGTCAAACAACTCCAGAAGGCCGTTATGTTGAGTTGTTCGCCGCGCACAACCACCTCGTGCAATTAGTTAATGAACCAACACATATCTCATGTGTTGAAGGGCACCAAAACAATACTCTCGATATTTTCCTCACTTCGCACCCTCAAAAGTATGAAGTAAGCGTAAATGCACCTCTCGGCAACTCGGATCATTGTACCATATCTGCCTCCTTTTCGTTCTCAGCAATTCATAACGCCTCACGACCGGCTACGAGACGATTAAAATATATCTACGAAAAGGCTAATTGGGCAGAGCTCAACAATTTCTTTCGGCATTTCAATTGGAAACTATGCTTCCAAGACAGTGACGTAAATGCCATGGCAAAAATGGTAGAAAATATAATTTTGCTAGGAATGAAAGCTTTCATTACAAAAAAGCAAATAGTGATTAAACAGAGATCCAAATCTTGGTTTAATCAGACGTGCAAAGATGCAGTCAGATCCAGAGAGGAAGCTTTCAATATCTGGCGGAAAAATAAGAACCCAGATACTGACTCGCTGCGCAAAAAGGCGAGATCTTCGTGTGCCAGAGTACTAAGACGCGAAAAAGCTCACTACGAGCAGCGCCTTCGTGCTTTAGCTCTTGCTGCTAGGGGCAGCAAGAGCTTCTGGTCATTCGTTAAAAGAATCAAGGATAATGCTAGTTCTACAATTCCAACTCTTTTAAAGGATGACCAAATATTCACTGACCCGGTTGATAAAGCTAACCTACTGGTCGAATTATTTGCAAGTAACTCCAACTTGCCGGAAAGCAATCAACCACTGCCCGACCTCGAAAGAGTATCTGTAACTATGCCAAAAATATTCTTTCGAGCACGTGCAGTTAAAAAGGTATTGGCTGAGCTCAATGTAAATAAATCTGCTGGACCGGATGGAATCCCAGCACTGGTCTTGAAGCAGTGCTGTTCGACGCTAGCTCGTCCGTTAGCAAACCTTTTCAGTACATTGTACCATGCTGGAGAATTTCCATTGTGCTGGAAGGTTGCTAATGTAACGCCAATCCCCAAAAAAGGAGAGGCTAGTAACCCTGAAAATTACCGCCCAATAGCGATATGTTCCGCACTTTCCAAAGTGATGGAAAGTATGATTAACTTTCATCTTGTGAGGTATTTAGAGTCCAACAATTTACTAAATGACCGACAGTATGGTTTTCGTAGGGGACGCTCTACTGGTGACCTACTAGCACTCCTCTCGGAGAAATGGTGTCATTCCATTCACCATTTTGGCGAAAGTAAGGTGGTGGCTCTGGATATCTCCAAGGCGTTTGACAGAGTCTGGCATGGGGCACTTCTGGCAAAACTAATTGCTTTTGGTGTTGGTAATGGCCTCACTCGGTTTATATCGAGCTTCCTCAGTGATCGCACTATACGAGTTGTTATAGATGGGATCACATCAGACGAGTTCAAGATAAATTCAGGGGTACCACAAGGCTCTGTTCTATCTCCTACCCTGTTTCTCATTTTTCTTAATGACTTACTTTGCAAAACTTCCAACCCTATCTACTCATTTGCAGATGACAGCAGCATTAGCCATTCTTACTCATTTGACCATAGGCCAAGTCCGTTGGAGATTAGGGCTATGAGGCAAAATATGGTCGAATCATTAAATCAAGATCTTACAACAATCTCCGAATGGGGTCATGCGAATCGGGTCGATTTCAATGCCCGGAAGACTCAGTGCTGTATGCTTACGCATAAACGTATGACCGTAAATGCTGCTCCATCTGTAATTATGGGTGATATAAATATTGAGGAATCAAAGCTCTTGATGTTCTGGGCATGAAAATTCAGTGCGATGTTCGATGGTCTGAGCACATTTTTCATATCGCCAAAGAAGCATTCAAGTGCCTCGGTTTTTTAAGACGGTGTAAGAGATACTTCACCCCTTCTGATATCCTCACTATTTATACCACCTACATCCGGCCGAAAATGGAATACAACTCTCATGTATGGGCCGGTGCTTCAAAGTCTATTTTGAAGCTACTGGACCGAGTTCAGGAGAGGGCGAAAAGACTCATAGGTGACAATAGTGTAGCCAACTCTATTGACTCACTGGAGCATCGTCGCAACGTGGGTTGTGTTACGCTGTTTTATCGTTACTTCAATGGACTGTGCTCTGATGAGGTAAGGGAACATATTCCCGAGATCCGCTCCTACTCACGAGCAACACGTTCCTCATTAAGAGCACATCCATTTGTGGTCGATATAACAGCGAATCGCACTACGCATTTCAGAAATAATTCGTTCTTTGATCGAACAGCTCGTATGTGGAACGAGCTCCCTGCAGATGTCTTTCCTGCCATACCCAGCGTGGAGAGATTCAAGTCGAATATCCATAAGCACTACTCCCGCTATCCTCCTCACCCTATCCTATTTTCCTAGTTCCAGCACAATGCACTGCATAAATAGGGGTCATCCCCTGAGTACTGGTCCAATTGCAAAAAAAAAAAAAAAAAAAAAAAAACATTCTTGAAGGAAATAGTCAATTTGGAATTTGGTTTTCTTAGATCGCTTTGCATAGAATTTTCTCCAATATGTAGGGCGTAGCCCAAATACAAGAATCTATTTTTTTTCTGTCCGTACCTTTGACTATCGGTCAGTATCAACAAAAATTAAACGATTTACGCTTGAACGACTCTGGGAAATATTGCAAAACAATTGGACTTGGAATTTGACCATGTCATCACACCTTATTTAATTTTTTAAGAGATAATTCTATTTATGTTTATTGCTATTGATGGCTTTTTAAAAGGCAGTATGAAATTACCTCCAAAGAAATAACGCCCAAAATAAAAACTAAAAAATTCTTAAAAGTTTGTTGCATATTGGGAGTTATTGCACTACAAAATAACTCCCATTTTTGGAATTTATTAAACATCTTCTGGGAATAAATTTATTTTTTGAAAATACAAAACAAAATCTGGGAGTTTTTCATTATATTTGTTGCTTATTTAACTTACTTCAATTAACTAATTTTTCATACAGAAAATAATATGTCAAGGCCCGCTTTCCCCTTATCCAGTTTTGGACATGCTACAGGAGAATAAATTCTTGCTCCTCGTAAGTAGGCGGCAATGATACGATGGCTAAGAATACGAAGTTGGGTTTGGAAATACCATAGAGGAAAAAGTTCTTGCGCCTGGTTAAAGGTCAGTAATACAAAACACTTTAGAAAGCGATTTCAAATATACCCCAGAAAAAGAAGTCCTTACGAACGGAGGAATTCAAGAGCTTTCATGTATGAGGTATTTTAATACATATATTTTGACTTAATTCGTAGTTTTCGGGCCTTATTGCATTGAGTTATATATATTAGCATATATACATACATAAATATGTACATTTTATTATATTATTTGATAAATCTACTTTACATATACATATACATATAAGTATTTATTGAAAATTTTAAGAAAACATAATTATTTTTGTCAGTCAGAATTTTTCAATTGATATAAAACATTGAATTTAGTAACATCAAAAAAATTTTAAAAAAATATAAAAAATATATTTTAAAAAGAAAATAAATAAATATTTATATAAAAAAAAGGTGAAATAGTACTAATTAAATATATTGTGAGTTCCACCACTATACAAATAATTATTGGGACTTATATTTTTTTTCGTATGGAAGAAAATTCTTAAATTTGTGTTTCATTTTATTTACAGATTTTTGAATGCTTTCATCTTTAATGGGAACTTAAATCATTAAATTTCACATGAAACATCTAACTTTTGCTACACGGAGAGAAAAAACTTTTTATAAATTTAGTTGTTTTATTTCTATTTAAAACTACGCTTATAAATTAAAGTAAATCAATAAGAAGTAAAATAAAAACATGAGGAGATACTCATAAAAGAGAGAAAATAAAATATTAAATGAAAGCATGTTCTGGCATAAAAAAATTAATTCAGCCAAGTCGAAAGGGGATTTAAGTTAGAAATTGGTGACTTGGATGAACAAAGGACATGTCTGCCTTTCTTGAATAACTTTTTATATTTTGCTTAAGGCGTCAACAGGCTTAATGGAATCTAAAATTAAGAATTTTCCGCTTAATAATTCCATTTTTGTGTCATACTTACCGAACTTTTGAAAAATCTGAAGCTTGATTTGTTAAATTTATTAGAAAAATTATTCTCTAATTTTCTAACTTCCGCTATAAGATTTTTGTTCTAACCATATTTTAATAAAATGTACAAAGTTGTGTACATCTATTCCTGAGCTTTTATATGAACTAGATAGTAGTCGCCTAAAGGCCGAAATGCGACCACACAAGATACTTTTTTTCAAAAAACTATGCTTTGAAGACCATCCCATAATGCATTTATATTTATTTCAAACGCTTTTAAAAACTCTCAACCGATTTTAGTGCAATAAACATTTTGCCTTAAAGTTCAGCTAAAAAACACAAAAGGAAGAAGGAAAAGTTAAAATCTTTGGGGAAAATGGTACTGAACTGTTTTGCTTTTGCTTTTGCTTATTTATATACACGAGTACATACATACATACATACTCGTATATACTCTACTTTATAAATTTTTAGTTATTGTTTGATTTCAGATCCAAAATCTTTAAAGTCCTACTATTCCTTTATCTCTTGGCTACAAGGTCCATGCAAAAGTCTCACCCTTTAAAAGTTTCTTGATCCACTAAAAGCAACATTTTTCATTAGAAAAATAATGTCATACGAGTAAAAAAATGTCTCTTTATCTTGACTTTGATCATCGCATCATTTTTTTTTTACTTTTCCATTCTATGCCAAGTCTATCAAAATAAATTGCAGTTTGTTGCAAAATATTTCAATTTACCGCATCTACGAGTATCTATCATTGAAATAATTGAATTAAACTTATGAAAAGAAATACATTGAAAAAAAAAGTAAATTTTACTTGACTTTAACTTGGGGCGTAATGCTGGTATAAATAAAAAAGAAAATCGAATGGAAAGCAGAAAATGTATTTCGCTTTTTCATAAAAAAAAACATTTAAAAGGCCTAAAGCGCAAAGCATGTTTGAAGAATTGGCATGTTACTCACTGCCACTTCCACTCTTGTTTCATTCAAGCTGCATGATTTTAATAGTTAATTTTTGTATTTCATGCTCGAGTTGTTTTCAAACTCAGTTTATAATTATTTTAAGAGTTAAGCTTTTCTTACAGCATGAAAGCATTTGAAAAGAAACTTGAAATGAATTGAATAAATGCTAAAATGCTTTTAGCAAATGCAAGTGTGAAATGCTTTAATTCTCTGTCTTTTAACAACAAGTTTAACAATTAATGGATTGAACAATTTAATTAAAGAAAAAATTTCGAAATGTTATTGTAATTTCCAAAAAAAAAAAAAAAACAGACTGTTAGAACTTGTGGCTAAAATTGACATTCAGGCAGACATGTTTTGAAATCTTAACTTTTCGTCCATCTCCTAAGATTTTTAATGAAAAGGACGAAAAAAGCATTGATTTAAAAATATTCTTTTTAGATATGGATTTGTTAAAATGTTGCAAAAGTAAAAACTCTGAAAAATCTGAACTCAAACAGTTTGAGAATTTTTTCAACTAAATGCATTCAGTCAGGATATAATAAACTCTTGATGTGGGAAATATTATTTCTTGTTTTTAATATTTCATTTTGCACTTGTGAATACTTCAATTGTTTGTTTCTGTTTTTAAAAAATAATCGAAATAGCATTTTGCTTTTTGTTCAATAATTTGCTAAAGCTTGAAAAAATATTTTCTTTAGTTCTGAAATATACATAAAAGTCTTTGAATTAACACTTGAGTTGAGGAATTTGAGCTTTAAGGAGATGTTTATGTTCAACAACTACAATACAAATTCAATAGATTGCCATCGAGCTAAAAATGGTGACACATTACATAAAAAAGGTGTATGCCTCAGGGTGTGGCAGGATTTTTTATTTGTTTTGTAATTGCTGCTGAAACATTCTTCTTCCAATCCACATATTCAGTGGACAAAATAAAACGAAAAATTGTAACGAAATGGTAATTAATATTTTCAAAGGTCTACAAATATCTTAAAGGAAATGATATACATATGTATACGTATGTATGTATGTGCATGTATACATGTATGCAGACGCATTTGTAAAAAAGACAACATTCATGTAGAAGACAACATTCGTGTATAAATAATAAAAATTAAAGTTTTCAAAACATGTGGTTCATTTCACTATCAGCCTTCGGAGTTTTCCGCTAATATTGAGGTCAAAGTAATGGAAAGTTTATTAGATTTCTGGAGTAATTGAAAATCATACATAAAGGCAAACTAACCCACAAAAATTAATTATTTTTGTAATGATTTATATTTATAAATATTTGAAATAATGACAACAGTCAATCCAGTTCGTCGATTCATATAAAATTTTATACATTTGACCTAGTTTTGAAAGTCTAAATGAGTGACGGAACTCGCCAGCCCAATTTGAGAAGAAATTATAACGTTATATAAATAAGACTCGATGTCTCGAACGAATAATTAATTTTCATTGTATTTGCAGCATTCAAAGCTCTAAAAACAAACCAAGTCTGATAAAAGCGATTTGATAAGAATTTTTGTAGTTCTTTGAAATAAAATTAGTTTTAAAAATTTTCGAATACGAGTATAAATTGTTTGTTGTACAGTTTGTATTAAGACATCCTAAGCCTGCTATGATTATATACAACCCGGTCAAAGTTCACTGATGATTTGGTTAGAGACGATGAAATATCGATTTATGAACAGCTAAACCCTAAGCAAGCAAAAGCTGTTTATTTATTCACAGAAGAATATATTTATTCTGGTTATAAACTGAATCGATCGGCGCCGATGAGTTCGTTATAGCTGAGCTCTACTGTAGCTTAAGTACACCGTGCATGTTTGAAGTGAAATTTGGCAAAAAGTTCGTTATGCTTATTTTGACCAACATTTTAAAATTCCACTTCCGTTCATTTGCCACTAATTGGCCAATTTAAATATTACAAGGAATTGAAACTATAACCAATCTCAAATCATTTTTCTTCGCGAATATTCCATTGTATTTATCTTTGTTTTTTTAGGAGCTGAGTCATAATTTAAAATGGTTTTGGAACATTTGCGATATAAAATCGGTACGAAATCACACTTTTGAAATTCCAGCACTGGCTGTGATAACGTTCTTTTTTTGTAAATTATGACATGCTGTAAAAATTGTTGCACATGCACTACATGAAGACTAGATAATACTGATGTAGTGTGTGTGTGTGTGTGCAGCATTTTAAAATTAATAATTTATTTAACGCTTCCCTGGCTAAAGAAAGTAAAATCTTGTTTAAAACAATTAACGTCATTGAAGTGTATTCAAAGCCAACAGGCACTTAATGAATTTTATGAAAAAGACAAAATGACCAAATATTATAAAATGATTTCAAATTTAAAAAAGTGCTTGATTAAAATAGAAAAGAAAAAAAAACTTTTTGTCTTGACTTGAAGAAGATTAAAGAGCAATAATTTGACAGATGATCGATCGCTATTTAATTGGATATATTAAAATAATTCAAAAAATTAAATTAAAATTTAAAAATTAATTTAAAAGTTAAATTTTAAATATGAACATTATAAATTAATTGAATTAATTTTTTGAGTTTGAGGTCTCTGTATAAAAAAACAATATATTTATTTTTTATGATTTTTCAATATTTCAACACCCTGTAGGTATCTCTTCATCAGGAAATTAAAAATATTTTATAAAATTTGAAATAAAAATAACATTTCAGGTATTAGAAACACTCGACGGACAAAAAGGTTTCAATTTCTAAGCCCTGAAAAAGCCAATTGTCCGATATTACATATTCATATGTATGTAAGCATACACATGTAAGTATTTCTATACCAAAACTTACACAAAAAACAGATGGAAAAATTGTCTAGGAAAACGTTGATAGAAAGCTTTTTTCATCCTGGTTTAGGGCGTAGCTGCAGGACTGGGACACTTTTCAAGCTTGTAATAAATTTTTTAAGATTTTCATTATTAAATTTTACCTTACCTTACCTTACCTTAATTTACCTTACCTTACCTTACCACAACAAAGAAGGGCATGTACTATACCTAATTATGTCATATTTAAAAAAAAAATATTTAAAAATTTATTCAAATCTTCCCTGGGAGTAAAATATACATAAATTAGAAATGGATGACATCGGACTTACACTCACCCATAATTCGAGTTCGTTTTGAAATCTGTTCGATTGGCTTTTTGTATTAAAGTCGGTTTCTTTCTTACATGAGTTATTTTAATTCAAATAAATTTTATTTATCTATTTTAATAAATAATTAATTTAAAGCAGGCTTTTTTTATTTAATTTAACAACAATTAATTTTTTGCACAATTTGCATTTATTTGCATAAATAATTTTTGACTTACGAACATCCAATTATTCGCAAAAAACCATAATTCTGCTGCGCTTTCAACACTGCCTGGCATTTGAATTCACCTTAATGTGGAGGACATACGTACTCGTATGTACGAATTTGCTCGAATTTATGTACGTTAGTCTGCAGTTATGAAGGGTTCTTTCGAAAGCTAAATAACGTTAAATGTAAAATTATACATAAAAGCTTCACACATAATAAATTTTGCTCTCAAATTTTATGTTAAAAAAGGTGACAAAAAGCTTTTTAGTGTAAAAGCTTTTCATTACCAGAACTGGGAGCTGCATTTGTTTAAAAATCGAAATACAATTTTAAATAATCATTGAAAAATACCAAAAACTTAAAAAGAACTAAAAACACTAAAATTCAGGTAACAATTTCATGTGTATGTTTAGGGTGATCTTTTAACTATCATATGTACGAACAATTTAATAAATAGTTAAATTGTATGCAGTGAATTTGAGCAGTTTGCCATAATATATTCGCTTGGAGCCCCGTAAACATCTAAGCCTACATGAATGAAGCAACGAAGTTTCAGTAATCGAAAGCCAACATTGTTTTTTTTCCTTATTTTTTGATTGTCCGAATGTATTCAGATGTATTCACAGCAAAACCATTTTTCCTTATTTTTATGAGTTTTAACTACAAGTGAACTTGTGAAATAGAATTTTTAATTTGGTTTTTTTATTTGCTTAAAGGAAATTTTCAATGTAGTTGTATTAGGGAAATTCGTATAGAAGTTACGCAAATTTTTTTCTCTGCTGGCTTTTTCATGAAAAAAATTCACCTTCTTGAGTACAAAAAATTCCAGACAAAATTTTGCAAAAAATTTTTTTATAATTGAAATGAAATTTTCCTAAAACTGCGAAATTCGTATATAAAAATAGCTTATAGTTTACCACAACGAATTTCTTATATTAAGCGTAGAATGTATTGACTTGAAAATCAGTTTTCTAAAATTTGCTGTGAAAACAAAAAAGTTTTATTGTAGTTAAAGAAATGATTAACAATTTGGAGAGAATTACTAATGAAAAGCGAGAAAAGTTTATTTTTAAGGAAGACAAGCTTTTATGGTAGGAAGCTTAAGAGGAAACGTATGAAAATAATTTAAGAAATATGAACATTTTGAAATAAGCTTTTAGGGAAGCAAAATCCGTTAAAAAGTTATACCATGTAAAATGAATTAATTGTGGGAAAAAGAAATCGAGTTTTTCCCACAAAGAATTAAAGAATTTTTTCTTTATTTTACTTGAGGGAAATTAACACCTATAACCGAGTACTGTTTTAATATATATCCTTTCTTAAATAGCAGCTTTATAACAAAATAATAATTTAAGAAATATGAACATTTTGAAATAAGCTTTTAGGGAAGCAAAATCCGTTAAAAAGTTATACCATGTAAAATGAATTAATTGTGGGAAAAAGAAATCGAGTTTTTCCCACAAAGAATTAAAGAATTTTTTCTTTATTTTACTTGAGGGAAATTAACACCTATAACCGAGTACTGTTTTAATATATATCCTTTCTTAAATAGCAGCTTTATAACAAACAAGAAACAGCTTTTTCAAATAAATAACTCACATAAAAAAAAAACATTTGTTAAAGTGCGCCCCAAGGCGAATGCATTTTAAATTGGTCTTGATTCAATAACAAATAGAACAATGTAAATGGCGTAATCTGTATGCGATTGAAATGTTTCTCTTCAGATATGTCCAGCTACCTAGTTCTTCTTGTAAAGTTGATCCTTCATGTCCTGTGTATAGCGCCGTTAGTCTGATTTAAGTGAACATTTTACATCATTAAAGCCTTCCATTTGAGGCACGATATAGCTGGTATCGAAGATTTTGTAGTTGAAGACAATATAAACTAATGATTTCTCATCCTAGTTTTTCGCATTAATTTTCCATTAGATGTAATTGGTATTTATAACTAAATCTTTAAATGTCGATAGATATGAGTGTTGATATCGTGTGATCTACTTATTTTATTTAATTTTTGTAAAAAGCAAGCTTCCACATGAATAAAATTTCTTATTATGAAAATATATTTATTCCAGCAACATATCTTTATAATTCAAAAATAAATTTTTTTGGTTTTATTTTTTCAATATTTCCCCAGAACTTCGACTGGCATCGTTAGGAAAAACTTTATTTTATTTTTTTTCTTTTATTTATTAATTTAAATAAAATGTTTCCTGACGATAAAAAATACCTGCTGCTATAATAAATATATTTTCGCAACTAAAAGGGTTCGAAGGACTTTTAATTAAATCAAAATTGCTCATTGAAATAATCCTCCTAATTCTATATGTCGTCGTCGACGTCATACGAAGTCAACACTAATATTTTGGCAATTGTGGGATCGTTGTCGACAACAATAAAACATTATTGATGGACTTATATAAAAAAGCTTATGAAATGCCAAGTGGCCGCCAATTATTATTAACAGCGAACACAGAGCTGCCTATTCTTTTAATGTCGACTTGATTTGATGACGATGACTAAAATTGGAATAAGTGGAAGTAATTGTTTTTAGGAAATTAGAAATTAAAAAAAACTTTTCTAAGAAATTCTTTCTTGGAAGAATACTTTGTTGGTTTGTTGGGAAGAAGTCTGCTTAGAAAATACAAAATATTTTTGCAAAGATTCCATTCTAGTACATCTTTGAAAAATACATTTTATGATTCAAAATTTATGGAAACCACTAAGAATATTTCCCAGATTAAATATTAAAAAAATTTTTTAATATTATTTGTTTCCAAGTGTTGAGTTTTTTGTAATTAAAAAATTATTATTTATTGTAGGCCAAGCTGCTTTTCGTCCGTACTATTACTTTTTTATATAAAAACTCTCAAAAGTTACAAAAGAATTACAAAAATATAATTGTAGAAGATGTTTTACCAAAAGTCTGCCTGCGTGTAGTTCAATATTAAAAACAGCATGAAATGAAAAACTCAGAATTAAATATATATTTTTATATTTTATTTAAATATTAATTCAGTTTTATTTCTTTTTTGTTATATTTTAATTTTTATTAGTATAATTTAATGATTATTTCTGCATGCACTCGTATGAGCATTAAATGTATGGATAATAAATGTCTTTCTTAAAGGTTGTTGGGATTTTAATAAATTGTTGTTTTATTGATTTGAATTATTATTTTTTTTTTTGTTTTCTTAGCCGTAAATTAAATCTTAACTTCTCGTTAGTTATTTTTAAAATTTCATATTAAAAAAAATAAAAATTAGAAAGTTGGTGACAACGAAATATTCATTAAGAAAATATGCCAAAGTATTTAAATTTAATTTTTACATCCAATATTTCAGAAAGTTGTGAACTTTATTTTGGTTTTTCTATTTATACGTTTAAAAAGTATTAATTTATTTTGTTGCAGTTTTTATTTAAAATTTACAAACGAGTATTTAAATCGTTTTAATTCAACTGCTCTACAAGTTGTCCTCTTTTTTTAATTTATTTTTTTTTAATTTATTTTTACTTGTGATCAATATATCTAAATTAATTATATTAATATGTTCATAAACCAACTAATTTTAAATGATTGCTTCCTTTTCAATGTTTCTGTTTGTTTGTATTTGTTGTGTGTTTTATTTATTTATTTTAATATTAAGCCGCCGACTAAATATACTTTAAGCTTTTTTATAGCTTGTTCTACTAATATTTCTACTGCTACTAGTATTTATTATTACTTAAATCATCTTTTTTTTAATAAATATTTATCTTCATTTAACAAATAATTATTGCAACAATTTGAAATTTATTTGCTTTTTTGTTAGTTAAGTAAATTAATTGTTTAAGTTTTCCTTAAATAGTATATAGAGAAGCGATATGCGTAACGTATTTTAAACTTTGAATTAAGAATAAGAGCCAAAAAGTAACATTTTTGTTTAATATTTGTCCACAGAATATGTTTATTATTGTTTAAGTATTATATTTAATATTTTTTTAGTAACAAGATTTTTTTCACAGTCTTAGAGGCACTGGGTGCTGAGAAACGGAAATTTGAAAGAAATTGTTAGAGCTGGGGGCAAATTACGGCATTCGATAACGAGCGAGATTTCAAATAAAATTTCCTTGAAATGTATTGAAATTTCGATCGGTATCGTATGTCTTAGTTTGCCCCCTGCATTAGAAAGGACGAAAAGAAAAAAATATTAAGAGTTTCTCGAAGAAAAAAAAAATTAACTATGCACTTGATGATATTGAAAAATAAAGAAAAATGTTTATCATTTGCTGCGAACTTAACTGTCATCATATACCATAGACGGTTGGATCTACAACAAATAAATTTTTGATCAAACAATTAGTTGGGGAAAAAATTCAATAATAAATATTAAATAAGAAAATGTTTTAGTCGAATTGAATTTTTAATAATACGAGTGATTTTATCAAACATTTTATTAAAAGTGATCTGTAACTTTCAAATATTTATTCAAAAGTTTGCTTGCGTTTCTTATATTAATAATTGAATAAAAGTAAAGGATTCTTATCGTTTTCAAGTAGAAAGTTAAGGCTTAGGAGTTTAGGAGCTTAGGAGGACTAAATACTCTCAAATAATCAGTTTAAAAACTATAGTCCCAGAAGAAACTTAGGCTATTCTTTGTAACCTTTTTTCAAGTTGATCATAAATGCAATTAAATATTTTTAAAGTACAACTGCAATAAAACTCCTCCGAAAAATATAATTCAAGCCCAGAAGCATAAATGAAGCCTTTAAGATCTTTTCAACACAGTATAGAGGCCTGAAACCACCGCCCCTAAAATTTGCAACTGAGAACGCTGGATGCTACCGCAGTCTAGTACGTACTGTACTACACTAGTAGTTGAGAGTTGAAAGCTCGATTTCTGTCAGACAATTGGTATTTGTTAAAAAAAAAATTGAGTAAATTGTAGGAGCTGAACCCAGCTTGAGGAAAATATTTCTATATATTTCTATAAATAGATCGAATTTGGACATTTTTTATTAAGACTATCGTTTAATATCATAGATTTTCAAAAAAAGATAAGGCCGTTGTATACTCCTAGGGGAAAGTTCTTAAGAGAATGAGTATATAGTATATATACTTTCTTATATGTTCAAGTTTCTTGACCATTTTGTTTGAATTAATCAGTGTAATTTATTTTATTTAAACTAAAGGTCTCTTTTATTTTATGTCATATATCGATGTTTCGGTACGCTTCGAATACCGTCTTCAGGATATTTGTTTATTTTATAAGAGATGGTACTCAAAGAGTACCGAAATATCGATAAACAAAATAAAATAAAAGAGACGACCTGAAGTTTAAAAAATTTTTATTTGATCATATTTATTTTTGAATACAGCAAAGAATTTTCCAGCCGGGCTGCTGGACTTTTTACAACTTTATGAAACATTCTAGTGGTTTGAGGAAATAACTTTTTTTCTTTGACTTTTTAATAAGATTTTTCTGATATACTGCCGACTTACTCAGCAAAAATTATAAGGTAAGAGATATTGCCTTAAGCTGGAGAGTTCATAAATGGGAGGATTTGAATTTCAAAAAAAAAATGTTTGTTGTCATTTTGTTTTTACTGCAGTAAGACTTCCACAAAGCTTTTAGGGTTTAGCCAGCCTTGATAAGCTTTATTTCTTTTACAATAAAATCAAAACTTCTCAAATTATATGTATATTTTTTTAAACAAAATGAGTTGCTCTATGATTTTTAAACTATGAAATTTAAACAATTATTTAATTTGGAATATTTTACAACAATTTCTGTTACATATTGAATCTCAACTTTATTCGTAGAAAAATGGCTCCCTTGGAGTTTCTAATAGAAAGTGCATATAAATAGTATTAAAATGCCGTAATAATCTTTTATAAAAGACACATTTTATGTCTAATGCTTTCACTGATTAAGAAAAATTGTAAAACTATTTTTATAAAAGATATTTCATACAAACACTTGCTTTCTTTCTTTTTTCGTTTCTTTTAACATTTTTTTCTTAAGTGTTTAAAAGCCCTTATTAAAGTTAATTGTGAGTTTCCTTTTATTAAATACAATTGCTTGGGGCATTCATACACCCTCGTATCTATTTGTTATATTTATATATGTATGTATGTATTTTTATATATATATTTTTTTGGCTATTTTTATATGTATATATTTATTATGTATATATAGATTTGTTTTACTACCTTAATAAAGCTATGATCCCAATTTCAGCTGATATTATGGTACCTTACTGCTAAGCGAATTTACCATTGCCCTGAGCGAATAATTTCATAAATCAAATAATAAGGAGGAAACGAAAAGTTTCTGTGTAAATATGTACGAGTAAAGATCTAATTTAGTAATTTCGTCCCGCGAAACTCCGTCTTGTTCTAAGTTCATTTATTTGAGTTTGTGGAAAATGTGAAAAAATTATTTTAATTATTTGCGATTTAAGATAGATTGCTGGGCATTTTCAGAGCAATGGTAAACCTTAAAAGACTGGTCCCGCTATCAGACATTTTGAAAAATGTTTTTGTTTTGTTTTAATTTTAGTAACACTTCGTTTTTCCTTCCTTGGTGTAACATACACATTCATGTGTTTTTCACTTTTTTATTTAAACAAAAACCAAATTAAAAATAAATTCAAATCAGAAGTTTAAGAATATTTTCTCAATAACTCAGGTATTTTTATGGTATAAAAATAACATCCTTTTATTTATTTTTTTACTTTCAAACTTTTAAAAGTATTTTCTCTATTGATTAATATTTATCCTTTTTTTGTTTTGTATTTGCTCTTAGCAAATATTATATTACGGTTAAAAATAATTTAAAAAATCAAATTGCCTAGAAGTATGCTATAGTAAATAGTGAAAGACAGATTACAATATAAAAATAGAGTGTGTGAGAGAGAGAGAGAGAGTAAGAGGACGTGTGTATTAAAGATTAAATTTAGTATGTATTAGCTTAAGTTAGTGTTTGTAGTTGCATACTAGAGTAAACGAGAGCAGAGAAAAATATGCATATTTACATACATATGTATTTAGGTTCTAATAGTTAGAGCAGGATCTAAAATAAATATTTGTTTGCTGCTCAAAGCAATTTTACGCTTTCTGTACTATTTCCTTGGCTGGTAATCAAATAAAAACAAATAAAAACAATTAATTTATATACATTAAGTTTATATCCATTCTAGTCCTTTGCTAAGTCATAGTATATGAGGTACTGTCCTTCTCTATTGTATTAAATTTAAATTCTATAACATTTTTCAAATTTACTTTATTTACTTATCTGCATTTAAAATTTTTTATTTCATTGCGTAAGTTTTGATCTTATATAATATTATTTTAATATTTTGTTAGTTTCTTTCCAAAAATATCGTCTCACATATCTAATGATTTTTTATTTTTATTCTCTAATGTGTAACTTTATTATGAAGAGAAAATTAAAACAGAATGGTTAATGAAAGACAAAAATATAATTCATAATTACAGCAATCGCCGTAACTGAACAGTGGTTTGAGAGAGAATAAAATTTTAAACTTCACAACATTTTAAGCGCCGGGGCGTATAAGCAACAACAATAATTTGCAGTGAAACAATAAGGCGTATTTAAAGGAAAAGTTTAATAATTCATACGTATAAGCAATATTATGCGATTCCTAATTTCAAAGTGCTTATACGCTTCTGAAACTACACACTAATAGGCCAGTCATTAGAAAGCAATATGTTTTTTTATTTGATATGTATGGATTTTTCACACTAAAGTTACACAAAAACACTAAAACGTAAATTCTCAATGAGGAAATATGTAAAAATAAGGGTCACCCACGTTAGGCTTTGCTTCCAGTTTTATAAATCTAAATAGTCGCATGATTTGCATTGAAAATCCAAAAGGATCAAAGGTTTTTCATGTTGTATTCAATGCATGTGTTTTAATTAAAAATTCATAAAATAAGACATTAATTCTCCGAAATTAATTTTAATTAAAAAGAAAACCACAGTAAAACGTACTGCATACTGCATTTATATACATTTACATATATACCATGAGCTGATAAGCCCTGAACTGTTCGAGCTCTGAAATTTTTCATTTCACTATTTACACACTGTGCGATTGATTTTATATGTAATATTCTCTTTAAATGTTAGTTACTGTAATTATAGACCTAGTGCTACTTAAATTAATTGTTATAGGAAAAACATTTTTGTAGCATATCTTTGTTTCAATGCTTACGTTGCGTAACTATTACGCCATTTTAATTTTCAAAAGTTATGGCATGGCTTCGCTTACACGATTCCTATATTATTTCCAGTCAGTAGTCCCAATAAATAGATGTCTTTGTGTATGGGTTTAATGTTGCAACAACATATTTACCTCAGGAATGTTTTAATGTCTAAATAATTTTTAACTAGATCATCGCTTGCTTTTCAACAACTATTTTCTTAGATCAACTAGTCTCAGGAGTATCTAAATTGCATTGTGCTCTTACTTTGAATCTACTCCTGCAAAATGTTTGGAATGTGTCAAAATATGTTTGAATGCCACGGAGCTTCTCATGTAAAAAATTCATATATTACCATCGTGTGGATAAAGCTGTCAAATTTCCTGACAGTAACTTTATTATTAATCAAAGTAATAGCCGTAGCCAATATCGTCGAAGGCCCAACAATTGGTCCTTATCATACAGAGTGAATGTATAATATTTTTGCCAAATTTTTCTTGACAAATTCGAAATTAGTTTTTGAGTTTTTCATTATAGACTCTTTCTAATAAACTTATGACTAAATCTATTTAATTCGAGCGGAAAAATTTAAAACATTATGAATATTTAGTGGAAATGAAATAACATATTCCAACGATTATCTTCTGGCTTTAGGCAACACATTCCTATAATTATTAATGTGCAGTAATATGCGACAAATTGCATGGGAAATGCTTGTTAATACTGAGTGCAATTATGTAATTTTAATATTTTTTTTCCAATCAAAGTATAAAATGACTTCTGTATGAGAAAAACTAATTTTGAAATTAGACCTTTATTGAGTATGAATTTGAACACACACACTTTCGGATATTAGATATATTTATCTTTTCAAAGAAAGTGTCGTTAGTTTCAGTGTATTTCTAATAGCCTCTAGATTTTCTCTACGGCAGAGAGAGAAAGACAGAAAGAGAGAGAGAGAGAAATATACATATTTACACAAAATAAAATATAAGAAAAAAATAATATTTGCTTAACTTAAAAAAAATTTATTTGAATATTCTAATTTCTTTGATGTGGCTTCAGTTGTTCAAATGCTAAAACTTTATTGGTCGCTAACCCAAAACGTCAATTTAAAAGCATTTAACCTCATATGTTTATGACAAAACATACGAATACAATATGAGAATACTGTATCGTATATGGATATCACGACATGCATAATCACAGAAGTCTTAGAATGCTTTCATTCAACCAGCACAACAAACAAATTACAATAGATAAATAAATCTATTATATGTTTCTGGCAACATGTATACAATTAATTAATTATTCAAATATTTTTTAAATACTAAAAAATTTCAATTTTTCACCACATTGCGAGCATTATTAATAGTAACATCATCATTCTGACCACTGTGCATACTTTTTCAATATTGCGACAAAAATTTGGCAAGTACAAAACGTAACATAAAAATTCTCAATAAGGACTAATTGGTAATAATGACAATTATAATAATAATAATAATTGCGGTGTAATATTTCTTATATATATATATATATATATATATATATATATATATATATATATACATATGTGTGTATCAAATAATATTCATGTGTGTGTTTATTTGTTGGTAACTTACATGTACATAGACATTTTAACTCATACATACAAATACATCCTCTAGCGTATTTAATAAGCAATTATTTAGTAATTTAATATTATACAATTACAATGGAGTTTTTCACTGTTTTTCTTGTTATATTTAGTAAGAGAATTAGTTTTATTATTATTTTTTCTTTTTTATTATAAATACATATGTATATATGTATGTATGTATATACAAAATAACATCTTAAAAAAGAAATGAAAAAATTAATAAATAAAATATTTTTTCAAGCGTATTTTTGTGGTGTTTTTAGTTTTTGTTGTTTCGGCCTGGTTTTGTAACACACAACGTATAAAAATTCTTTGAATTCCATTGAAATCCGAAGTCTTAAACTTTTTTAAAAAATTGTGTTTTACAAAATTAGGTCTTTAGTTTAATATTAAATTGTAACAATAAGTTCTTAAATTAATGCTAAATAAAATATTTTTTTTATTAGTTAATTAAAAATAAATATTTGTTTTTTTGTTTTGTCTACATCTGTTCATGGCTGCTTGATTTAGGGTTTTGTTCTTCAAGAGCCTTCGTGTGTTTTGCATTTTAAAATTATTCTTATATTATAGTTTATTTATTTATATTTGAGCTTTTGTTCTTCAAAACGTCTTGGCATTTTTTTACCTACAAAATGACCAGTTGCTAGAAGAGACTGTACGAATGAATGCTGAGGAGGGAGATAGAGAGAATAATCTAATTCTCAGTTGGTTAATTTTCTTTTTCTTCTAATGCCACTGCAGCTGCTTTAGCTTCAGCATCTGAAAATTAAAAAAAAATATATAAAATATAAATATGAAGTTAAAATTTTGCCACAGCCAATCAAATGATTTCATTTTGAAGCAAATTATTATAGAACCATTGGACTGTGTCGCCCTCTTTGTATAGCTTATCCTGCACACTAGAAAACTAGTCCTTCTTTAACCTAGTTTAAGCATGAATAGACTAGAAAACGAGAAACGCTTGTAGATGATTGAATTTTATTATAAAAATTCATGCTCGGTTAAGAAAGTGCATCGTCCACTTTTTTATCGGAAAGGTGTGTTCAGCGACGAAGCTCATTTCTGGTTGAATGGATACGTGAACGGGAAAAATTGCCGTATTTGGTGTGAAGAGCAGCCAGAAGCATGTCGTCTCGAAAAATGCACTGTTTGGTGTAGATTATGTCCCGGTGGCATCGTTGGAACGAAGGCAGGAATGTTACCGTGAATGGAATAGGCTACCGCGTGATGATTGCACATTTTGTTTTTGCCCAAAATAGAAGAGCTGGAGTGGGCTGATATGTGGTTTCAACAAGACGGTGCCACGTGCCACACAGCACGCGAAACAAAGGCTCAATTGAGAGGCGAGTTCGGAAAAATTAATAAAAGCTTAAAATAGATATGAATTTTTTCACTCACCTTTTATGGCTTGTTCCTTCCAAATTTTCTTATTGTCCATTAGACATGAAATCCATGGCTTTCGTATGGTAAACTTCTGTTTATATGCTTCAGCAGCTTTACTACAACTGCTATTGCCAACAGCCTCTTCAGAACTCATTACGGGTGATTTATCTTGCGATGTCTTGTTCTCATTATTCTCTTCGATGACCTCACAAGTAGCAGAACGATTCCGCAGTGAAGGTTTGGAAGTGGGAGCGCCGCCGATAGGAACATCGCCGGAGTCTATGCTGGCATTAACATTTTTGCACATCGGCGCTATTGGGGACAAGACATATTCCAGCATATCGGCCATTACCGTCATACTGGGATCAACAATGAAATCTATGAAACCAATCTGAGACTCGGCCACTAGGGTATTGTTGCGGTCACACAGAGGACTAAACGGCAGACCCAGTTCACGTTCGAGATCACCTTGACGGAAGAATTCCTCTAACAATAACATCGTCCAGCGATGATGCAGATTCCATTGTTTGGCAGGATGTGAAATATCACAACAATGCAAGACCATGGCCAAGGCTTTCGACTTATCCACTGCGGGTTCATTGAGCGTTAAGAGGTTCTTCATATTCTTCAGCTGCTGGAAATGGAAAGACATATCTGTGGACAGAACCATGTCGATAATAAGAGTTCTCAGCTCACGATACTCTTCGCGCGATAGATGCGACAGTATATTGCATTCATCCTCTTTGAGCAAACGGAAAGCAGCACTAATATGATGGTTCTCCAGGACTGCACGATCGTTATACAGCAACGCTGTCTCTGAGCCTGACATCACATGGAAGTTGTTGGTGGTGCCAGTATGCTCATAATCATGGATTAGGGCAGCCAACAGCGTGGCATATATCTCCAAATCTGTTAGCCAGTTCATGAGACCAGTTTTACATAAAATGTGATGCACCGTTTGGGTGACATCAGCCGCATGTAGATTATTATGATATGGATTGCGGTAGCGGCAGTATCCCTCCTCAATGCGGTGAAGAAAGGTTTCCAGGGTAGCGGGTGAAATTTTGAACTTGTGTATAATGCCATAGCGATTGAGCAAATCATAGCCGATATACTTAACGGGTTGGCCATTGGCGGCATCGGCCAAAGCGAAAACATCGAAACTCCAATCGTCCAAAGTCTATAAAGAATAACAATGCGAAAAAACGTCAAAAAATTATCATAATACATTTTTTAATTATCAATCTTATGCCTAAATTCATAGTCTCTAGCAACTAAAAAAGATAAGAAAGCGTTTGTTTACCATTAGTTAAACGATATTTTATCATTAGTTTAATAAAGAAAATAATGGTAAATCAGGGAGAGTAAAAGCTGGCTAAAAAATATATGGGAAGTACGCACTAGCCGACATTAGACCGAGGGCAGCTTGACAATTCTGTGACTTTGGATAAAGTTATTTTTTTGCGGCAAAAATCCTTTTATTTATCAATGTAGTTTCTTTTAAGCTCAATGCACCTTCCTAACTTTTTTATTGCCTCCAAATAATAAGATTTCTCACGGACCTCAAACTGGGCAATTATTTCAATGATGACTTCCATGTTTGATCCAAATCTCTAATCTCGTTTCCATTAATTCAATTTTGGAAATGCTAAAGAATTTAATGCTGAATAAGGCAGAAGTCAGTCACCCAATTCATGGATTATCGACAAAGTGGCTACGCATGCGTCTACCAATCCATTGTTTTGATGGTCCAGCACTTTTATCTTCGCTATCTATATGAGATCCTTTTTGTTTAAAATCAATACTGAGTTTCCCCAAAAACTATAAATGATATTTGCAGGTTATTTATTGGTTTAGCTTTTCTTAAAAGCACGTTCAACCGAAGATGATGATTGTTCTTTAATCTCTGGTGTATTGTGATGGATCCATGTTTCGTACTAAGTTACAGAACATCGCAAAAACTCGTTCGGTTTCCTTACGTGAAAAATAATGTTCAATCAGCACATAAAATTCATTTTTATTAATTTTCGCTAAAACTAACGAGGTTGTCTGCTTTCAAAGGCTGTCAAAAATACACTTAATTAGACTCGGCTTAATCAAAGTTGGACAGATTGCATTGAAATTACAAAAAGAGACGATGAATTATCAAACTGCTCTTGCGTTTTAGTAAAAAAATAAAGCCACATTTTTTTCTTCTACTAAACTCGGTTAAAAGCGGTACAAATTGGGTACATGATGGCTCATGTTAATAGTGCAGCAACCATCGAAAACATTACTATGTATTCCGTTCTGCTAGTACTTAATAGCAAGAAAATATTAAAAAAAAAAATAATAAATTAAAAATTAATATTTTAAATTATTTAAGAAATTACTTTTTTTAATTATATTTTTTGCCCAAAGTTCATTTTTAAGTAGTTTTTTTAATTTAGTGAATATTAAGCAACAATTAACTGAAAATCTCTTAAATAATTTAAAAAAAATTTTAAATGATAGTAAAAGGACGTTTACCCTTCACAAATAAAACAACATCTGAAAACGGTTGAAAATATCCCGAAAGGAAGTTAATTTAAATCATGTGTGCCTTTATTTAACTGAATTCTATTATTTAATATTTTTATTTTCATTAAATTATTCAATCTCGACGTCCAATAATTACAGCATAATTAATTATAATGTTTATTTATTCCAATATTTTACTATAAATAAAAAAAATTCTTAAATTAAAATTTTGTTTTTGCCCTCAAAAGTTTGTATAACGAATTCATTATATTTTAATTCAATTCATTTTCATCACAAAATTAATACAATCAAATATTTTTAATTCATTATCAATGCGTTCAATTCTTTTCTTAGGAAAAAAGAATGCATTCAAAACTTTACCATTCATGGTGAATTAGAATGAAAATAAAATCATTATTTTACAGCTCTGACATAGCGTAACATATTTATTATTTTTATTTAAAAATTAGTGTATAGACTTGGATGAGTTGAGGATCCTCAAGATCTAAAACAGCAGTTAAAATATTCCGATCATCCTTGAAAATTTGGTGTGTGATAAAAACTAACAGAGAAAATTATGTTCCGAATTGTTTTCAGCTTTTACATCATTGTAATTCTAATTCTATATTAAAATGTATTTCTTTAATATGTGCTGGTTTATGATCAATAGAAGCAACTGTATATTAGCAGTATGTATTAGTTAATGTGAATTAGCTTATCATACACTGAAGGGAAAATCATTCATTGAGGCAATGAAACGGTTTTGTTAAATGTTCATCATTATATCAGTGAAAGTTTTCGTTAATATACGTGAGGTCTTTCAATGTGTATACCTCATAAAATTGTTATAGTTCATATTCTCCCTTATTCTAATTGTCGTCATCGTCATCACATCAAGTCGACGTTAAAATAAATGTCAGTTCTGTGCTCGTTGATGACAATAATTGAGTGTTATAGACTGCTGCCATTTGCCATTTTGTAAGCCTTAGTAATAGTAACTGGTTATAAACATATATAATTCTTGTCGACATCGATTCTACAGTTGCCGTGTGATGTCGACAACGACAAATAGAATAAGGGGGATTATTAATGAAAATCGTTTCATTATTTAAATGATTTTTTTTTAAATAAATTTGTGTGAAAAATAAAATTGAGTAAAGGAGTTTTTTCTACTAATTGTAATTGTTAATTTGCAAAATTTTCATTAATGAAACTTTTTCATAAATACAATCAAACACTCATAATTGATCCAATGAAAAGTTTAATTAGCTCACTTTTAATGACAAAATTCATTACTACAATGGAAAAGTTCTTTGTCTGAATGATGAAATTTCTTTCAGTGTTGTATTAAACAGAATTATTTATTAATTTTACAAAATTACTAAAATTAAAACATTTTATCTGTACAATTCGATAAAAGTTTTGTTGGCTTTATGCGAGTAATAACCTATTTTTCTTTAATCTTACGCACCATTTTGTTAAATTTTTGATTAAGTGCATTTCAAATCACTGTTTTATCTATCATTGAGAAAACTTCTGCCAGTTTGGAAGGAACTTCAAAAAAATAATCTACTTCTAATGGAATTACCGTAATTTCCCTTTAAATACTAGAATAAATGATTTTCTTTTATTAACGGTGATCCTAAATGCCTTTTGCAAAGCTCTCTTAATAAATCCTTTCTGATACCATTTATTAATTTAAATTTTTTGTTGTTGTTTTCGTTAAGGCTCAAGAGAAACTATATTTTCACACTTACCTTGAGTACTCTGACAACTTCAGGAGGAAATTGCAACAGTGCCGAGCTTGACACTTTACGATAGATGCGGTCCACAAATATGCCAGCACGTATGGCATGGGCGACTGAACGAAACTTGGGCTTTTCATCGGTTTTCTTGCGCGTTGTGGCCAATTGTCGTGTGAATGTGGAAGCCAGCCACTCACGAACCTCTGGCGGTACTGCATCTGGTTGCACTTCAGAAAGTTCATCATCTTCATCGGCAAGACGTCTATTGTTATTGTACAAAACACCACATCACCAAGTTGTCGACACACACGTTGTTGTAGTTGTAAGATATGATGTTGGTGGATATAAAAGGAAATTTCAAGGATATCAAGGTTTAATGTTCAACAGGGAGGAGGGAGGGAAAAAGAAGAGCAAAACAATATCAATTAGTAAACGAGTTAAACATCCATATTGTTATTTTGACAACTTATTTTAAAATTACTAAAACGAAATCCAGTTTCAAGAAAAACAAAGATCACAATTGGAAAGAAAAATAATAAAAACCGAAAATTCTTTTCTAATGCCATACAAATCAAAGAGTTTGAAATAATATTTTAAAAATAACACAGACAAAATCTTCTTAATATAATCAAAACGAAAACTTATATTTAAGCAGAATGAACATTTTCACTATTAATCTTATTCTTTTTTTAAGATTCTGTGATTAAAGCATCAATAAAAATATTAAAAAAAAAACATTTGAAGTTCCATTGGAAGGAACAAATAAAAAGGATTAATCAAATCGTGTTTACGGTGGATGTAATAAAAGTATGTTTTAGTTTTGATCTTTTTTTTAATTCAGTGTTTAACGTCTTGTGTATAGATTTCATGGGGGAGGTGGGGTGATGAAATATGAGTTCGCTCAAATTATACGATACACACATACACAGAGCTACAAATACAAACAAGCAGAACAAATAGTTCACTTTTTTATTTTTGCTTCAATGCTGCTGAAGAGTGTTTATGCGAATTTTGTAACATTTTAGAGCGTGGCAGTGAGTGTAAATAGTACTTGTTTTCAATCTAATGACTGGGAACATTTTTCTAATGCACATAAGAAACGTGGAAATGGTTGTTATTTGATATGGTGCTATAATTTTCATTCAAAAACACATATATAAAAATGCATGCAAATAACTTGAACTAGTGGTCCATATGTACTAATTGTTACTGTTGTTACATCCTTAATAGTTTGTTCAGTTCAGTATAAAACAAGAGCAAAAATATGAAGGCATAACAATAAAAGCTCCTCTTTTTTAGTTTTTATCAAAATCTTTATAAATTCTTTTAATAAAGAAAAAACTGTTTCCAGCCACATAATGGCGCTACTCACACTATACTTTTTTATTCGATTTACTTTGGCTTTATGCAAGGCCAGATTTATGCAAAAACCAGTTTAATCTAGGAATTTTAAGAAGCTTCAGCTGTACAGAAATATAGTCGTAAATATTAAGAAACAACTGCAAGTTTTCGATTTCAGGCCCATTCATAATACGTAAAAGTTTTTGGGGAACGGGCATTATTAGAGCATTTAAAGAAATATATTCTCATAATAAAAAAAAAAAACATAATAAATAGAAACTGGATATGTCTGCAATAAATAATTTATAGAAAATCTTGAAATCTTTTGCTAGAAAAGTTCGCAAAATAATCGAAAAAAATGTTCAGTTCGAATTAAAAATAATGCAACTATAAGAAAAGGTGGCCAAAAATCACTTAGCGAAAAACGTTAAAAATCGAACAACTTTAAAAGAATATTTTAATGTGAATCTATTTAATTTTTCTTCAATCCCGTATACAATAAGTCTTCCAAAATACATAATTTTTTATTTGAATACTTAATATTGAAATATATTATTTCCGAATTGCTCCCAACTAATCATTAGAATACTTAGCTTTTGCTTGTTGTGAGCTTAATATTAGAACAAGAAAAATTTATTTTTCCTTTTCCCTAACATGCACAATCATTGGCACCCTAGGACGTCTAATTGCACACAGTTTGGGAGAAAAATTATATATATTCATATCATATATTTGTTGTGCAGACTGTATTAAGACTACTATAATTATATATTTTCTAAATTTTATATATGTATGATGGTATACTCATAGTGTATTTATTAGTTTTCATATCCAAGATTTCTTTATTTTTTATATAAAATCTGTGCCAAAAAAAATGCTGTTAAAAGTCGCTTGAACCCATATGGTATTATTTATTATTTATGTGCAGCTATTCAGAGCAAACAAACACTATAAATGCTTTGATAAATTAAACATTTCATTATTCGCATTTAATTTAATGGCATAAAAGTGTTGATGACAAAAAGGTCAATCTTATATGCCGGATCTGGGGAAAACTCAGCCATAGAATTGTATTGTGTTACGTTAACTTTCTCCGTAAATGAAATAATATATGCCGAGATAAATACATAAAAATATTACTAAAGGGACTACGTATACATACCTACATATGGTATGTAGTCGTATGTATGTATGAGAGCATTCATGTACGTAAGAAAGTACGTGTGCTTGTACATAGAAATTTTTTCTACTCTATCCCTTAAGCAAATTAAATTCGTGTCCTTAAGAAGATTTGCACTGATTTTGTGTTTAAAGCATCAACGTAGTCTGAGAGCAGGAGGGTAGACCGCTAGACTTTCTCAAAGAAACAATTTCACCTAATCCCAGAATTTCGCTTACTTCCCGGTCTGTCTAAGCCAGTGCTTTAAAATGAGACGTACGTGACTTAAAAAAAACGTGATGAAAAGGAACAAGGAAATAATTATCAATTATGCCACATAATAATATCTACTCCAAAGTACTATTATACGAGCATTTCTATATACAATTTAAAATATTAGAAGTTTAAACGAGATTAAATTAATTCTTGGGAATGAACGTTGTCAGTACATTTAGTGTACGATTTTATAAACTTAGTTCGTTCAATCGTTCGAACATCTATATTGAAACCAATAATAAAAAACACGAGTTTATTTACATTTTCATTATAGACGTTGGAAGAAATTTTCTATTAAATTTATATGAACAGGCACTCAATCTCTGAAATTAAATTTTATTTACAATTACACATCGATGAAACAGCCAACATAAAAATAAATTGGAATAATCTCATTTAGCCTAATGTCAATCATTTCATTAGATTTCACACAATAGCTTGATAATATACATCAGCATTACACACACGCCCATGCACCGCCCAGTAAACATTTATTGACATTGTCCGTTCACGTTATTAAATACGCATTTGTTGTCAATTAAAGCTTTTCGCAGAGCCATGTGGATGGTTTGAAAAATATAAAAAAAAAAAACATAAAAACGTAGTTTTTGTGGTCCATACAATTAAAAGTAAAACTTTTAAAATACGTATGAAAATTTCCTTAAGAATTTCTTATGGAATTTTAAATATATGGGCCGTTTGCTTTGGAAGTGGCATAAGTCCATTTCTGATAAAAAATGTTGTCAATACTAACATTGAAGGAGCTTTTAATGTATAACCAAAAAAAAAAAAATATTTCATAATTTTGTTAACATAAATATACACATTTAATGAAATTACAAATATTTGAAACTTTTTTCGCAAAAATTAAACATGATTAACAAAAATTATTTCCAGATTTAAATAACAACGCATAAATGTTTGTGATTCGAATAAAATAATTAATATTAGATTAGTATTTGGATAACAAAATAAAATTGTCTATTAAAAGATTTTTACGACCTTTTGCTCCAATTTCCAAATAGATTTTGGTATAAAATTTTAAAATTGCCAAACTTTTGTGGTAATTGTTACGCCTTTTATTTTAATATTAGAAATGGTTTGACAAAACATTAGAAAATTGGAACGTTTTTGTGTCATTTCTTATTGCTGTCCTTTTTAATAGATTTTTCCTTTAAATAGATTTTTAATAGATTGCGAATATCAAATTGCCAGAATTTCGTAACAAATTTTTCAGGAAAATTATTTTTCCTTACGGCGTTGTGCACTTTAGACTGATATTATGGTACTCGGCCAATATGCGGGAACTAAAAAAAATTAAACTTTTCTTTATGTACGAGTATGGGTTCACAAATAATATATTTATATGTTTTGAACTTTTTGGCATCGATCTGCAAGATCTGTAAAGATTTTATATGTTGCATATTTTACATTTTATGTCACAATTTTGCGAGTATATTTAGATAATCTTTTGGGCAACGTTTGACTGTTTTCAGAACACATTTTCCCTTTCTTTAATGACAATAGCAAACACTTGTCTGTATTCGAGTGATACCTTCGAGAGATTTCATGAACAAGCAATTTTTCAAAGAAAGTGTTTTTAATAACTCCAAAAATTTAAAAAAATTAACTCCGAAAATTGTAGTTGAGCCCCATTTCTAGATTTTATCAGTGTTTTTTAAAGCGAATCGAATTCCGTAGGTTTTAATTAACCATTTGCTCGAAACACTTCGAAAGTTAAAAAAATGGAGGTTAGTACATATGGAAATTTCCAGACGTAGCCTCCAAGGCCAATCCCAAATTTTCTCTCAGTTGAATAATATTTATATGTGTTTTTCTTCTATTTAGAATCAAATACAATTTTAAGGTTTTGGAAGCATTTATTGAGCTTGAGGTCTTTCTTAAAAACAATATATTTATTTTTAATTCAATATTTCATTTCAATATTTCTCCACCCTTAAGGTGTCTTCTTCAGAAAATTCAAATTAGTTTTAAAAGTTTAAGCGGATATTTAATTTAAGGGGAAAAAATAAATTTTTCATAATTCCTTTCTAGTGGCCCTGTTTATCACATAAAGCGCACGCTGATCTGTTAAATTTCTATGGTTCCTTTCAAGCTTAAAGCCATGCAAATAAAGTCAATGAACATTTTTACTAAAAATATTCACAAATTCATATTTTATATCGGTGTCAAAATACACCGAACTTTCTTTTCTTGCCACCATACGGTTTACAAGAAATCCTACTTTTTAGTTTGAAAACATTCGAACAATTTTTGCAACATTTCGGACAAATGTGCGACAAAACATCCTACAAACATTCCACTTTTTTTGTTGCCCTTTAAAAATCATAGGACTTCTCAAATACTTTTTATAATAAAATCAAAAACGTGTACTCAATTCCTAATGAGATTTTGGACAAATCGTTGGATTACATGATTAAGTGCTAAAGTATTTGCAATATCACACATGATGCTAAAAAGTCTCCCGCGCAGTGATGCAAAACACAAAAACAAATGAAAACAGTGGCATTGTTAGATTTTTAAGCGGAAAGTGACCGATAATTTAAAGGGGAAATCGTCTTACAAGACCTATGACACTCGAAAAATTCAGTAGATTGTAGTAATCTATTGTTCAGAGAGTTGCAAGGTCGACTTCCGACAAAAGCTCTCAATATTTCAGCAAATGCGACAAAAGGCATTGCAACTTACACTCGTATTTACTTAAGAGAACTTGCAACTTTTAAGGTGTGAAATGAATGTGCACACAAATTTTAAATCAAAATTCATTCGTAAGTTTAGATTTTCTTAAACTATTCATTTCATGTCAAATGCGTTTGGTTTCTGTAGCAAATATGGTTTTGTTTGAAAAACAACTAATCAAAAGTGCTCTTGAGGATAGATTAAAAATAAAGTGCATTTCTTTTGCCATCAGTGAACCAGCGAAACAAACTCCTTGAAAGAAATAATAAGAAATATGAACTCTACCGAAATCAGAATTCCAGTATATTTTTATATTGCTGAACTAATAAAATACAAAAAAAATTTACTCTATCCTTCAACTTTTCTGTATTTATGTATGTACACACATACATACATGCATACGCTGTCAGTTTGTCAACTTATTTGTCAGGATATTATTTGGGAATAGAAAAAAACACACACACATCCAAAAAGAATTTATATTTTTCTAAAGCATCTACGAACTTTTTGAAAATAAAAATTGTTTATTTAAATGCATTTTACGATTTGCAAACATAATGAATGTGGAAAAATTGTATAATTTTGCAAATTCTCCTTAACTTTGGTAGTTGGGACAAAAAAACTTTTGCATAAAGGATGTTGTTTTTCTTTCACCAACAAAAGTTTTAGAGCATTCCTTGCCAAGCTTTTAAGCGCAGTTTGAAAATTAAAAAAATTTAGCTTTAAAGAAATCACATTTGAAAGCTTTTTCCATTTCCATATTCAAAAGACAATGTTGGTTGGTTAATAAGTCTTAGCAAAATGCTTTTAGCCTAATGGCAATTTGGGCACAGTTATAGAGTATTAGTTTTAAAAAAATTTGCTTGCGGGGACTTTGGTTAGCTTTTGGTTGAACTAAAAGAATTTTAGCACTTTAGAAATTTTTTAATTTACCTCATTAGGTGTAATTTAAATTTTAAATGCATTATTACCCTTAATTATGTAGGAGTATATTCTTAAAAAAATAGAATGTCAATTAATTATTTTTAATTTTTTCGACCTTTTTGATATATCTTTTATTTTATTAACGAGCTTTAGGTCATTAAAAAAAAACAAATTTATTAAATTTCAATATTTCAACGCCACTAGGCGTCGTCTTCAGGAAAATATTAAAAAAGAAATGTGACAACAAATGAAAAAATTTGAAAATTGTTTTTACATAAATAACCAAATTGAAAAAATTTAAACAAATCAAATGAAAGTAAAAAAGAGGCCCAAAGCGGCATTGAAATATGACCTAAACCTCGTTAATAAAATAAAATATGGAATGTTTAAAATAAAGGCTTTTATGGCTGCAAAATATGTCGGCGACATTTGTGCACAAAATTTAGACGTTAGACACATTTACAAAAAAGTCATGTCAAAAGCGTTCAGCTTTTTATTTGAAAATATGATTTGTTTAACTCAAACATCATCATTTTAAATTTAGAATTAGCTTTTACAGTCAATTTTTATTGCTTAAGACAAGTGAATAGATCTTTTCTTCGAGTTTGACTGACTGTAGGGAATACACTTACACTTTCGTAGAGTAGAATAATAACACGGTACTAAAATCATTCAGCACTTTGATATTTAAATTTTTCTTATTTAGACTTAAGCTTAAGAAAAGCTTAAAATTCATTTCGATAATGTACTTTGGCTTTAAGTGACTCGGTTCTTTTGGCTATTGATTGATTATCAGGATGTCAGGAACTTACAGCAGGACATCCTCAACGTATGTTTAACTGAAGGAACAAAATTTAATAAAATTGATTTTATTGAGATCGATAACATTGGCCAGAGCGTGTACTGTCTTAATTTTAGTGTACAGGTCCATATCCATAGATGTTTTGAAACATCGTTGAGATGCAATTGAAAACTTTTTTAAATTATTTTTTTTTTGTTTTGTTCGCCTCAGTGCTGGAGTGCTTTAAAAAAGTAACTCTTGAAGGAACAGCCGACAAATTACCACTTCGGTTAACGTTTAGTAGATGGCATCGATTATATGCGGTCGAATTCGAATAAACGGAATTGGGAAATTTCGGCGGATGGTTTTCGTTTAAACAATATTTTTCATTAAATGGACTTCAGATGTCACAAACCCGTTTCACTTAACCGAACTCTTTAAACTTTAAAAGTTGTCCTTTGGACCGAAAATCCCAACTATGATACGTGCTAAAAATACATTAGATCTATTCCGATATCGGATTTAAATATATTTTGCAAACTGAGATTTTATCGGTTGCTGACGTTTCGTCAGCGGTAAATACCCGTAAATATTTTTTTTCTATTAAGCGATGTTTATTTCAAATAATTATTGGCTGGCGCAAAATTTCAGCGCCAAATTCAGGCATATACTCAGCTAAGACAACAACTAACAATAAATATTTTAATTAATTATTTTGGAGTATATATATCTTGAATAGTGAATTTAAAAAATATTTCCAAAATTTTTCAAGTTCTAATTTTTTTACTCGTATATCGGCTTTATTCACTTTTTAGTTGCTATTCTTGAAAATGAATGCCTTAAAATACGTATTTAAACAAATAATTTCTTTAAGTTATTGATTTGGTTTTCTTTTTAATTTATATACACATTTAGGTGCATTAATATTGATAATTTTTGCAATATTATAATTTTATAAAACAAATTTAACACTTTCCTTCCAAAATTGTAATAAAACATTTAGATTTCAATAAATTTTCTTTTGTCGAATTAAAGTTTGCACTGCGATTTTTTAACACGTGCAATTTTGACTGAATGTTTGCAGACACACACACACACAAAGAGACAATTAGATTGGGCAAGATCAATCACATAAATATGTACATTCGTATGTGAGAGAATAAAGGAATATGGAAATTTATTATTGCTTTTTCATTTCAGTTTTGAATGCACACCTTTTTTTAGTCTCCTTGGCACGATACTGTATAATGAACTGAATTAGTTCAACGGTTATTATACTATTGCGACTGTTTTGACGTGGCAGGCGACTCATATCGCCGCTAAAGGATTAAAATTTAAGACACGAAAATCCTTTTAAGTGTACAAAACGCCTTTCGTTGTCGTTGTCGTTGCCGACGTAACCCCTGTCGTCGTTTTATTTCTAGTTGCAGTTGTAGTTGTTGTTGTGTATGAAACAACATTAAATTTATCAGGAAGAACATGAGAATGTTTTGTGTTTCAGGCACTATTTTGCATTTAGCAGGACATGTCGCAAATAAAATGTGTAGTTATATTTATGGTATAGAAGGACATTTTATCCTGTATTAATTTCGAAATATGCGTGCTTAAATAATCAATTAAGGAAAATTTCCACACAGAAAAAAAAGAAGAAAAAATTCCATCTGATGACGTCTCGCGTTATTATTATTTTTTTGTTTTGTTTATTTGTCTAATATCCATCTAAGTGGTATCTGCGCGTTTGAGTTGTCTTTACGTTCAGGTTGAAGTTTAAACTAAATTGCGGCCAAAAAACCGTTCATCCGTTAACTCGGCCAATTCATTTTTCTGATGGTAATTAAGCACTTCCATTTCTTTTTCTCCTTTTTTTCATACTATTCTATACTATTCTACGCTATTTTCGCCAACTCACGCTATTCATTTAAATTAAACTATAAATTTATTTATACTTTAAGCTGGTGAGATACTACGAGCACTTTATAAAATAGTTAGAATATCAATTATGTTGCCACCGCTACTTTCCACAACTTTGGTACTTAACACACTTTACATACTTGATAATAATTTCGCTTGTAATTATTTTTGTTCTTCTTTGATTTCAAAAAGGGATTCAAATACGATTTGTACCCTCGAACAGGAAGTAGAAGTAGAACAAAATTCACTTTTAGAGGTAATTAAGTTTCCGCCGTATAAAACCAGTGTATTTTCTTAAAATATTTATTTCAAATATTCCAGAGCCCTCTTCCAGGAACTTTCCGAACTTTATATTATTCAATGGTACTTCACCGGGCTTCATCCTCCAATTACAAACACAAGACATCACGATCAAAATTTTAGTTAAAATTTTTGTTGGCAAAAATTATAGAAAAATTCGACTGCCTTCGACTGACTTCGTATTTAAATGCCATTTATCTTTAAATTATATTTAAATACGAAACCCAGGTCTCCAGTACAACAGAATTAATAAATTTGTATTTATTGAAATTAATCTCTCCATAGATGTACGAATGAATATATAACATAACTTTTCGGTGTAGAAATAATTTCAAAACTTCATACGTGAAATTCCGGAAGAACTCCGTACTAGTAGACATGTGCAGAAAAATGAATTTGAACACAAACAAATTCATTGACTTTTAAATAACAACCAACCTAAATTTCTGGAATTTTTTACATACATATAGAGTTTAGGAAACCGATTCAAGAATTTTTGCACTCGCCGCACATTGAATGCGAAACCTCTTCTCTTCAGCTTTTCAATGCCCATAGTATGAAGTATTCCACAGGCAATTTTGCTCATTATAAGAGTTTTTATTTCATATATTTTTTTTAGATACCATCCACTGCATGCTTCATATACGTAATCCTTGTTTATTATTATTTCATTAATATATTTTTCTTTTTCATCTTGTACAATTCTCTTCTATTAATTTATTTCGTATTCCATTCAATTTTTTTATTAAGTACGTACAAGTGTTTTTCGGTACAATATTTTGTCCTGTCGGCCACAAACACATGTACAAATGTTAGAGTAGCACGAAATGCCGTCAATATACATTTTCTATATTATAATAAATACGTTTTATCCTTTTATAAGGATAGATACAAGCATTTGCTTAAAACAATAATTGGATCAGACATAACAGCAAGTGGAAGTGTCAAGGAAAATATATAAACACCTGAAATAGTTTTCCTTATTTGCTAGTCTTTCTCGCATATACAGCTGAATAAATAAAAATACAAATACAAATGCCTTTATCTCAGCTGTACGAATGTTTAGAAATTTCTAGGGACTCAACTGAGAGGTGGATTGACAAAGGGGGACCGGTGGAGCGCTTTACGTACTTATATTAATATTTGTTCAAAGGATTTGCATGTTTTATTTTAAGTTCTTCCTACACTCTCGTTAAGTTGCCATCAACTCGACACAATTCAAGTCAAAAGTTTCTTTTATTTATTCTGTGGCAGAAGGAAAGTATTAAAGACATTTAGTTACTAACAAAGATAAAACCAATGACCTTGGGAATGTTATCTATGTCGAGTAGATGGTGGGCAAATTAATGCTGTTAAGAATAATTAATAATTTTTAAACTTGAATTCAGTTTACTATTATTAAAGCATGATAACTTTAATGCTTTAAATCTATCAAATGCCTTAGAAATATTTAGATCCACCTGTTTACCTCTGGCAAAATGGTAAATGTAATGACACAATTTGTCCGATATCAAGAGTGATAGCAGGTCACCCGTAGAGCGTTTCTTAAGGAAACCATACTTGCGGTCGGTAGCAAATTCCAATACCCTATTTTTTAGGCTGGCCTCCATTACATTACCAACCTTCCGCAGCTATAAGCTGTCAATAAACTCTTTTCGCGATTCTTTTAAAGCCTTATTTTTATACAACTGCTATAACAATTTCAATATCAAATCCGGTAATTATCGTTTAACTATTTTGCCTTGATAGACACTTAAAAAGTAATTTTTAACTACAAAAAGTTCACCACTAAGTGAAACCCAAAACCGATTTTTTTATATACACACAGTAACATCCCAAATTAGCAACAATATATTTGCTAAAATACATACATACATGCATACATACACACATTTGTGCAATTTTAATGAGAGCATGCCATGCAACTCATTCAGCAACAATAGAATACAAAATAAACAACTAGAGTATATAAGTCTTATTTGAGAATTTTATACAAACACAATAAACGTAATACATACAGGACGAAACAACAGAAGGACGTACAAATATATTATGGCGATGATATACTCGTGCAATGTTTTTTTATATGTATCCTGCATTAATCCATATACACGTAATTATCAATAGAATGTAAGCAGACATTATCTTTAATTTGTTATGCCTAAGAGTATGCAATACTTTATATAAATTAGGATCTCACAAAACCCAATTGGGCACGACTTTAACTTTTCTTTATTAATGATGGATGCATGACCATATTCATTTGTCGATGAGAAATGTGTGACAGACGGAACAAATGGTTGGCGGCATTATCGAATAAAATAGAAATAGAAAACAAACATTGAGGCAATGAGTCTAATGTCGTCAGGTGACAAGAGTCAAGAAATTGTCGCTCATTTTGACAAAACGAGTCTTCTTTGAAATATTCAAGTCGTGGAAGACAACGACATCTACGAGAACTTGGCCAACTGATAAATAAAGTACTTCAAGTTCTATTTATTCAGCAGCATGGGTGGTTAGTCAAGTATCACGATTCATGAAATTGAAATATGGCCACTACTAACTACAACAGCATTAAATGGCTTCCTTTTATATGCTTCAATACACTAATAAACATCGTCCCGCGAACACAGTAAAGGCAAACACTCTAATGCCTGCACACATACATACATATGTAAGTGTGTTAAATATCCTTTTTTAAAGTTAACACGAAAATTAGCTGTGAAAAAGAAGAACAACATTAAACGTATGAGTACTTTAACGCTGCTAAATTGAATGGAAACAAATAACAACGGAAAAAAACTCTGAACAGAGCTGTCGGTAAAATATTTTTAATGATGCTTAACAACTTTTCCAAGAACTTTTCCGTCTAAAGTATTTTAATATTAAAGAGCCAGTCTAATAAAAAGTTCAGTAAAACAGTTCACTCAGCAAATTCTTCTCACTTCTTTCTGCCTCCCACCCACCTCATGGATATTTTTTGTTTTGCTGAGAGTTGCAGAAGGATTCGGTTTATTCCTTAATGATGCTTAATAAAACATTTAATGAGTGTTTGATATCAGGAATGTCTGTTTAAATCAACAACGAAAGCATATATTAACGTCTCACTCAAGATGCTAATTGGATATTTAAATTATAATCTTTCACTAGCGCATGTTTAAATTAATATTTTAGATTATTATATCATTTTACATACACTCGAAATAGAATTTGTTGTGCATGTAAATCAAGTAGAGATTTCCATAAATCAAAAAGAAGAATGGGAGGCAGCAGATTTCACACGAAAAGTGTTGTACCTAGAGAATGTTAGAATTTGCTAAGGACGATAAAATAATTAAAAAAAAAGTATTAAAACTGAAAGTCCACAGAATGTCCTACAGTTTTTCACATCCTTCGCATCTGTCAAAGTGCAATCAGTGGAGGTGCAAGTGGCAAATTACAGAGCAAAAGCGTGTAGGATACATTGAAGCGTAAAATGCGAAGAGTAAATATAGTTCCTGCCCTTGCAAGCGTCTTAGGCGGCATACGCACAGCTCAGCTAATATTGATAGCCAAAGATGACAAGTTACATATATTTTATTGTCAATTCTAAAAAAGTCTCACATGCAACTTGAAGGCATGATATGCTGAGCGGTAGCGCGTAGTGTAGACTTTAAACTCAATATTAGAGTTAATAATGGAACAATACTTTGAGATCAGCTAATTCTAAAATATTATTTCACTGAGTCAAATGGAATTTATTTTCATAGTTGTAATGGTCACGCAGTTGACATCCCATCACTGAGACTAAAGCTGGCCTCTATACGGTAGTTCCAATTGGCAGTTCATATCAATGAAATACACACGGTAATAAAAACTTTTGGCTTCAAGCCATTTTATTTTCGAAATTTATTTTGTTCTTGCTATAAGAAATATGATTTCGAAAATCGGCTTTTCATCAGATCACCGTATGTTAAGGTCGTAGGAAGCTGTTCTGACAATTTCCATGATGACCTCAAAGATCAATCATATTGTAGTCTACAACCAGTTTGCAGTCTACAAGAATTATTTTTGATTCTAATATTATTGTAATATTTACTGGCCATTCAATAAGTGATTGAGTTTTTAATATCATATGGCTCAAATTTTCTCAACAAAAAGCAAAGCAAAACCAATATTGTACAATATTACCAACACATTACACATCATACCGCATTTCTTTTGATTGTGCAATAAAACTCATGTATTTTTTATTCTTGCTGATACACAATAATATGCATACAAGGGATACCATTTCACTGGACGAAGTTGCACAATTATATTGCCTGCTAAGCACCCAGAAACAAATTTTCTCTGTACTCGAACTAATTTCCAAGGACAATATTAAAGTAACTTATTTTTAAATAATTATAATAGAGGATCGGTACTCTGCTATCAGTCTAAGATAATTCTACGCTCTGTTTTGTTTTGTACAAAGTCAATTAATTATATTTTCCAATAAATCAGCTTTAATTAAAACACTGAAAAACATCTCAACAGCTTAAGGCTTCCCAATACGCACAACAAAATAAAAACTAAGCAATTTTCCAATAATAAAAGTCTGCAACAGCATTTGAAATGAGTAATTCAAACAAGGCGATTAGTTTTCTGCTTTCAAACATAATCTTACTTCCATTTTTTTTTTTACGAAATTCACATTTATTATCAGCCGTTTTCTCCCCGTAATGCACAGAGATAAGTTCGTTCATTATTAATGGTTATTTTTTGTTTATATTTATTTAATTAGGGACACTTGTGGTAAAACATTTGAAGTATTAAGCGGAGCAGCGAGGCAGCGAGCAGCCAGCTTAACGATATTTACGATCGTAGTAATTAATGAAAATTAAATTTTGGCCATTTAAGTCTATTGATTTCCAAAGCAGTTAATATTTATCTAGGTCAATGAGAGAATTTGTGGTGGAAAAAAACCAAAAAGTACGTTGTCCCGAATATGGTGTTGGAGGTAGTTACCTGTTTACTGGAAAGTGGGATGTGGGATGTTGTTCCCTTCTGTGCATGTAGTATTTATTGTATAAATGTTATTATCATTGTATGGCATTTACCAATAAAATATTTTTACACACGAGCATATTCTCAGTTCTATTGAGGTGTGTGTGTGTTCCCTTTGATAACATTCATTGCAATACCAAAGATGATAAATTGAAAGGTTAAAGAGTTATGCTGAATATAATATGAATATAATATATATATATATATATATATATATATATATATATATATATATATATATATATATATATATATATATATATATATAAGTATATATATATATATATATATATATATATATATATAAGTATATATATATATATATATATATATATATATATATATATATATATATATATACATATATATATACATATATATATATATATATATACATATATATATATATATACATATATATATATATACATATATATATATATATATATATATATATATATATATATATATATATATATATATACATATATATATACGTATATATATATATATATATATATATATATATATATATATATATATATATATATATATATATATATATATATATATATATATATATATATATATTACAAAACTCCAAAAACAATTGCTCGAGTTCAGAAAACTGATTCGACAAACATTTTCGACGTTATTCTAACAATAGCTTTGTTTTCGAATAAGTCGATTTTTATAAAATTTGCGGATTTCGGAACCGTTTTCCAAGTTTTGAAAAACGACAGAGCTATCGAATAAATCAACTGAATTTTGTAAAATTTTCGGCAATCGAATATTTTATTTACAATATTTATTTTCTAAAAATCTACAATTTACCACATCGAAATATCGATTTATATTTAAGCCACGTTGGGTCCAGTCAAACCTTTAAAAAGTTATAAGTTGATTTAAATATGCTAAAATCTGATGAAAACTCGGTTTTGAAAAATCGGCGTCAAATTATTAATTTTTTTATCTTTTTATATTATTGTGATGAAATATGATCGTTAAAGAGTAATTTGTTTTTGTCGAGCTCATAGTTTTTTTTTTAGATTTTTAGTAAAGATAGTCGATTTTAAATATTTTTAATAATATATCTATATTTTTTGACCTTTTCTTTATAATTTGTTTAATATAATAATCAAGCTTGAGGTCTTATTTTTTGTTAAATAATTTAATCAAAAAATAGGACCTCAAGTCTGATTATTATATTAAACAAACTAAATATTTTTAGTTGCTTTTTTTAATTGTCATATCAAAATTCTTTTACAGTTTTAAAGATTTTGTTTGATTTCACAATTTTTCAATTTCAGCCGTCCTTTGAATTTTTTTTTTAATTTTCTGGTTTTTGTTTCTTTATCTTCTTTCTTACTGTTTAGGCGATTTTTAATAAATTTCAAAGCATTTTCCTGCGACATTTTCCTACGACGAGATTGAAATTTGGATATTTATAATAGATCAAAGCAAAATAGATGAGAATATTTGTGCGTTTGATACAAAATAAAAATGAAATTAATTATAAATATAAATATCAAGTCACTAATATGAGAAGGTTTGCACCAAATTTGCCAAAATACTCGTGTAACAAAAACAGTAAAAGTTTTAGTTCGATTAAAATTGTTTATTTTCTATTGTTTTTTGTTATATAATATTTTCATTTATTTAATTCTGTCGAGCTTGCATTTGTATTGAATTTTGTCCTGGGCTTTGGATGTCACTTTTAAAAGAGATTTTCAATTTAAAATCATTTTTAAAATTTTCGTGAAAGAAGCGTTTTTGGGAGTTTTGGTCATTATTGGAATTTTTCGAGTTTGAGTTCTTTTAAAGCACTCACTCTTCAGATTTAACATAAATTGAATATTTTTAGGGGGTGTAGAGGCCTCCTGCTGTTCCACTTTGCTTGAGTTGGACGTGGTAATCAGATTTCTCATCCATTTATTCCTTAAAAATTGTGAATATTTCAGTCTTTATAACATTTAGATACAACAAAACAGCTTGAAATTTCTAAATTATTTGGAAATTAGAAACGGAATGACAAACTCATTCATATACGAATATGCATGTATATGTATATCACTTCTAATTGTAGTGAAAGATATAAAAAACTAAAAAAACAGAAAACAATTGATGGATTGACGAATTAGAATTTTATGGTAAATTTTAACTGCAGTAGTGTAGACTACAAATAATATTTTCATTAATTTTATACTTTATAGTTCCTTTGAAAATAAAATTTAAAAGATGACTAAACATTTCATTTGTTGGTGACCTAATGGGAGCAAAATGTGTTATGGAATAAATTTTTTCAATAATATTTATTTAAACACGTGTATTTTCAAGCATATCATTTCTCAGAGGAGAATCGTATAATTTTTGGAAAATTTAACCATAAACATATTTTTTTCTCAGGCCAAAAAGTTATATATTCATAATTCTGTTGCATCTACAAGGAGCATAGGACCTCAAAATAATTAGATATACCAAATTTAAAATTATGTATTCACGAATTATCAGATGTATAGAAGTTCTTACGCCTTTTTTTCACACAGCGCTTATAAGGAGTGGTCGAAATACAATTATCTTTTCAAAAATAAAATGGGCTGTGATCACATGGTGATGAGCTGTGTGACATGGATCGCCAAACAGCTGAAACCATAATCATGGCTCTGTTGCGCTCGGCGTTGACTAAAATGACGTTCGCAGCAGCATTTTCGAAAAAATGGGTCACTGATGCCACCACTCAAACTGTCACTCTTTGTGGATGCATTGGCTGCTCTATCCCCAGATGCGGCAAATTCGTTTGTTAACATAGATGACGAAATGAAAATGTGCCTCTGCCAAATTCGATGTTCGATTGTTTTGCAGTATTTCCTAATGTTGTTTAAGCCTAAAACGATACTGACTGATGGTCAATATTTCCGACAGAAAAAAATCTGCCAGCGTCAAAATAACATATGATTTATAAAGACACTTGTATTTAGACTACCCGTTATACATACATAAGTATGTACGTACATGCTCACCGACGTGGCGTGAAACAAATTAAAAATACTCAACGGATTTGTATGAAACAAATTGTGAGTAGTTTAAAAAGTTGCCGACTTTTTTGTTATATTTACCACACTGTGCCACCATATAAAACGAACAAATATTAATCGCTCACAAATTGCTAAATAATTATTGATTTACCATAAGACATCAATATGTAGCATAATTTAAATTGCAGATTGACCAAAGAAACTGCACTTGTAGAGTAGTACACAATGTCATCACAGTGCCCATTTGCAAGACAAGTATTAAAAAATGGCATATAATGATGAACAATAACCAAATTTTAATAATTTCGAAATTTAACTTTTTTTGCGCGAGTGCATGATGGATCGGGTTAAAATTGGTGGGTAACGAAATGCGTCACTGGTTTAATTCAAGTTGAAAGCAATGAATTATTAAATTTTACAAACTTATTAATTTAATGTTAAAAATTACTTTTTTTCATCGATGGAAGGGGACATCCTTATGAAATTAAATTAAGCTTTTAATTTTATTTAATTGACGACATCAAACATTTTCAAAATTACATTAAATCTTTTTAGTTTTTAATAAATTAAAACGTCACGCACTCATGGTTAAATAGTATTTTATACATTTAAAAGAAACTGTCAGAACATGCTGTTGCAACAACCTTTTAAACTTATTTAAGGTTAAATTATTATTCAAATAAAAATTTAAAATTCCAATTTCTTAAATTCGCACCGAATTCGTATGAAATAGATGTGACTTCACGTTCAAGTTTAATTATTACTAATAAAAATGACAATAACAAAACATTAAATTCAATTTAAATTATAATACCTCGATTCTTAAAGTTGTTGTTCTTCTTCTTACTCTTATTATTTTTCATATCTAATTTTGTTGTTGTTGTATTTTTCGACGCACTCATATTTATTGACTTTATTTGTTTATTTTCTTTTTTCAAACGTTGAATGTGTTAATCAGAGGCGGTAATTACACCTTAAAAACGGCAATTAGAACCAGAGCAAGTACATCTAAGATATAACAGACGGCCTAATAACGAAAACAATATAAATAAAAATAACACACAGTTATTCAATTCAACTACGAGTAGAATTTTTGTGTCGCTTGTTGAAGTCCAACAATGAAGTTTTTTATAATATTTATTTTAATAATTTTGGTCAATTGCTTAAAATCCCTTCAGCATTTGTAACCTAAAATTAATTGCATTTACTTTCCTCGGCGCCGTTATTAGAGTATCAGGTTTAAGTATTATAAACATTTTCGTCGCTTATTGCTTATTGTTCACACAGCAGATTATTGATTACACCAAGGCACTCGCACCTCTAATTCCAACGTTCAGGTTCACAATAGTTCTTTTTGTACCTTCGAAGAATGGTGGTGTTAAATCAGTTAGTATAAGAATTTTCTTCTCCGTTCAATTCATTTGATTCATACAAATTTTATTGCCAACTAATCATCAAAAAGGTACTTTGCAGAATGATGCACAGTGATTAAAAATATGCATGCAAGTTGTGTAGATTTTGTTTAATAATTAAATTAATTTTAAATAAAATCTTATATGTATATTGACTTATTTGTTTATTTTATAATCTAAGGCACCCATATATGTAGAAATAATAAAGAAATTTTAAAGAAATAAAAATACGGTCGTCCTCGTAGACTGTTCTTGACACTTTACGTTGGTATCAAGTTCGAATTGAAAAGAGTTTCAATTTGAAAACACTATAGTTGAAATTTGCTACAACGATATTTCGTAATTTTAAAAGACTAAAAGGCGATCTCTCAAATGAATAAATAGATTGTTTCCAAAAAAATTACCAAATTTATCAAATGAACTTGTGAGCAATTTTCGGAATTATTTTATGCTAAACCTCTTTTCGGTGACGATATCTGTCGAATGAAGCAGTAAATTTTAATGAAACTTGCAGCAATCGGCATTGATTTCTTAGTTAAAAAGCTGATTGAATTTTAGGTTCGAAGATACATAAATTTTTGTCGAAAAATTTACTACTGCCATTTAAAATTTGTGATAGGTTTACATATACACACACAAACACATCATCGCAAAATTAATCAGTGTTGCTTTTGAAGATTTCAAAGCGGCGAAATTTGATGGAAACTTCATTTTAGCAAATCGGGGTAATATCACTAACTCCCGCTTTTTGCTGCAGGATATTAATACTTTGTCAAGATTATTCTAGAACGAGCGAAACCCGCAATACTTCCAGGTTCCCCCATATATAACGAATGCTTTATATAAAATTTTTAACAAATCACAATCTAGTCAAATCTCACCAGACTCCCTTATAGAATGTTTATTACGGCAAAAACTTTTAGAAATATTTTCAAGCCACTAAAATATAAGACACAATTCATTTACTTATTTGAGCTAATAAATAATTTATAAAATAAAATAAATTTAGTCTTAACATTTATTATTCCAACATGAGGTATTTTCAGTCAACATTAATATTAAAGTACTTCGATACTCTGAGTATAATCACCAGGAAATTATATTTGATTACTGATATTATTTTACAAATAATTACCATAATTATTATATTATAAATTTAATTATTATAGTATAATTTTATCATAATTATTTGTAAAATTAATAGTCATGCTCGTATATGATCTACTGATAATGATATTCCATATATCGTAAACAAGTTTTACATTTATATCAAAAAGGTCTTACGCTTGCATAATAAATTGTTTTTAACTAGTGCATTATTTAAGCTTAAAATAATTTTTTAATAAAAACTTAATTTTCAACACTTCGATACTCTTTGAGAATCATCTTCCGGAAAAGATATTTGATTTAGCAAAATATCGAAATGTTGATTAATTGAAAGCGATTATAATTGCTGCAAAAATGTCAAATGCGAATAAAAATGTTGAAAAGGTGAATAAAATAATACAAAAACCCAACAACAACACAAAACTGGCGATCGAATTTTTTGGGTTTTCATTTAAAATTTTATTCACGATAAGAGTGAATGTAGTCTAGATCACTATCCGCCAGCTGATACGCACAGTCTGACGGATTAATGCACTTCCCATAATGGACGTTGCTTTATTTCTACAACTTTTTAAAGTTGTATTATTTCATCGTATTTTCTATCCTGCCAATCCCCAATAAAATATTTCTGGCTCCACTAAGGCATACATTGAAATATATGAAAATACAAATAAATTTATAAAATACGGTTTAAAATACTAGTTTTCTTTCCACTTTTTGCATAAAACATCCAGTGAACTTTTTTTAAAATATTTTACAATAAATTTCTATATTTTGTTCGTGCATTTATTACTACTTCACTCTCAGTGAAATTGTTACATTCAGATTAAATGCTGCTGATTAACAAACTGTTTATTTCTTTTCTTTGAATAAATAAAATAATAAAACTTTTTTCAGTTAAACTAAAAAAAAAAAAAACAAATAAAATAAAAAAAATAAATGAGTATTTGAGTTTTAGGAAAACCAACCAACCCCAAAGGACAATCATTATTATTGTTGTTAATATTGTGTATATGATCAACAAAAGTCCTGCTCGATATTCGATAGTGTTGCAAATTGGAATTTTTTGGTCGATTCCGATAACGTCTGTTAATCAAAGTTACATTTCCCAAGGGACTGGAACATCTCAATGACGTAGAGGCTGAAAGACATTCTCTTTACAAGTTTTAGATTGGTTTGGTGTCGTTATTATTAATATTAATTTAATATTTTTGTGAGAAAAACGTTAGAACATAAAAAGGGAAAAAAAGCAAGCCAATGGAAACTTAAGATTTAATTTTACACGATTTCTTTCCATTCGGAACATTAAAAGGGTGGGAAATGTTACTAGAAATTTCCTTTTTTATATACTTTTGCAGGTGCAATTTGATATTTGAAAACGTTTTCTAATGCTTTGAATCCAAAATACTATTGAATTATCAGTTATTTTTTATCAGTATTAAATTTTTTTTAATCCTTCATAAACTCACGTTAAAGAACAGACTGAACAGACAGACACAGGCCAGAAAAATTGCCTGTTATGCACTCCCATATGAAAATCGAAATCTTATAAGTCCATGCTATTAAGGTAGTTCCTCAATTCTCTCCCTAGAGATGAGTATGCCTTGTAAGGGCTCTCACCTGCATAAAAGCTGGGCAATGCCAAAGTAAGTGATCCACTGTCTCAGTAAACTACGTAGACGTCCCACAGTTGTCATTATCCTTAGACCCGATCCGGTGCAAAACAAAACAGTCGTCTGCGTCGTCCCGTACCTACAGTTACGTCATCGTACAGCGTTCTGTCGGCAAGTTTCACCCAACTTTGCAAATCGGGCTTCGCATTGACCAGGGTCATTATCTGGAAATGGCAAAATTGTTCACATTTTCGATTTCGCCATTGTTTCCAGGAACCCAAAAGACATGGATTCGGCCCTGTATCGCGTAATCGTTAATCATATTCGTGAAACACAAGATGTTTCTAGAATCCACCCTCTCAGAAACAACTCTAATAATTGCCGATTGGCCGTAAGTGAAAATGTTGACATCCGCAGGCTTAACGTTCATATTGAGTCATCTTATGCACACCATAGTCGCACGGAATTCTGCTTACCTGACCACAGCCAGGCAGGTCTCTGATTGTTCTATAAAAATCCTAAAGCGGTATTTTTCACTAGTTTAGAACCATCCATAGTTTGTAGACGTCTCGTCGCGATATAACAAGGATATCTATAGGTTATACATATACAATATCTTCAAAAAAATCTACTTTTCTTAAAGTGGTAAACATAACTTCTAGTTCGTTGAAAAAAATTCAAAATATTGGAATAAAAATTAAATGTAGTAATCGTTTTCTCCCCGACATTGTGCACATGATATCAAATCCAATGAATGAGATTCAAAAAAGAGAACTTCTTGCAATGACAAGATCATGTTAAAATTATTAAAAATTATCCAAGTTCCAAGTTCCAACTTCCGGAACACAAGTTTTTGATCTTATCAACTTTTTTCAAACTTTTTTAACTGGATAAGAATGTGATAACTTATCAAAAACAAAATTAAATTGGGCCATTAGACGGAGTAATACGTTTGCATTTATCATTCGATATTGTCTGTCTATATTATGACCATTATATATTTCTCTACATCCACGACAAGATTTTGGTGGAGCGATTTTACATATGTACTTCACAAAATTGTTTTAAACTTCTTTTATACAATTTTTCACACATATTTACAGGACCGGTTCGGAAATGTAGCAGAGCACTCCATCTTATATACAATACGCTCATAAAAGCATCATCATGCAACGCATTGGGCTAGTAGCATCGCGAAAATAGTATCAATCCGTATCAAAGGAAACACAAAGAGGCATTTTCCTACAGTCCCATTAACATGATGATGCTTAAGCAGAAAATATTTTTGTATAATTCCATAGATTATCGCTCCATTCGCTGGCAAGTCACTCAATACTACTAGTTTTATAGAAATCGAATTAAAAAAAAAATTAAATAATATTCCCCTCCCAAGAGGAGATTGATTCCGCATTTTTAACTCACAAAGGGGACATTTTTCAGGAAATGTTCGAAAAGTGGAAAAGATTACCACAGAACTTATCAGAAACTTTAAAAAAGATTTTTAATAATGAAAACTTTAAAGATTTTTCTCACAAAAAATTCGTATGTCATTTAAAACAATCTTTTGTTCGCTTGACCCTAAACGCCAACTGAAAAATGTGTCCGACAAAAAGAAAGATGCACTAATGCCTTCATACGAGGACATACATACATGTTCAAACAAACCTTGTTTTGACATTGTACCATGTGCTTTGTTAAGCGCTTAGTGCCAGAAAGGCCAACAATAAAAAAATCCAGGCCAAGGGAAATCAAATTGACTCACATATTTATATGGAGCCAGTAACCACCATCTGAAGACCGTAAGAGCAACGAAACAATGTAAATGTAAAATGACCTGGCTGGCGAACAATACCGCAAGGGCTGATGGCTTCGATGAATAGTCTCCAATGACAAAAACACAAAAGCTCTAAAAGTGGTTGGAGTAGAAAAAAAACGAAAAATGAAAATTTAATTTGCTGGCAAAAAGTGAGAGGAAAGCCATGAAGTTTGTAGGTAAATATTTTCCCAGAGATGAGTAGGTTGCGTGAATTTCTATGGTGTAACAACTTGATGTTGTAGATGTCCTTTGTTACTCAATTCTAAAGGGGGACGACACACAACACAATGACTTAATAATTTTAAACAAAAAGAAATCGTAATTGTCATTTCACGTTCAATAAGTGAAAACAACTGAATGGAGGAAAAATATCAATTAGGAAAAATTGGAAAGAAAATTTGCACTTTTTATTCTTAAATTACCTTAAAAATTATGTTACTTTTCTATGTATTTCAAGGACCTGCAAAACAAAAGTTACTTTGTCAGTTTCGAGTCTCGTTCCTATTGTTTTATATTTGGATATAATAAAAACCCATAAAAAACAAAACAAAACGTACTTTGATTGTTTCTTCAAGGCATTTCAGTGCTGAATTTAAAAAGAGGATTCAGGATTAACTACAAAAAAGGACACAATTGAATCACTTTAAATTGAATTTTCAAGTCAACTGCTCTTTATACACCAAATGTCCTGCGTTATATTGTATTTGATTTGAATCAATTCATGCATCAATCTTTCAATTTGCAAAATGAGCAGTTGAAGCAGAACTTTTAATGAACTAATTTAAAAAAAATCTCTATGTCGTTATGTTGCTGATCCTTGAATGATTTTTGTAACATCGCTGAAAGTAGGCAGGCATTGAAAGTTCTTATTGAATTTTCTCTAAATTACCAATTCATAATTTTTATTAAATTTTCGGTAATATGATATATTCCATTCTTAATTTATATGTGGTATTATTATACGAATATACTCCTGTGGTTTAAATATAAATATGTTTGTTTCAAAAATTGGCTCTACAAAAACATAAACACGGCTCCGTTCATAAATTGTTACGACCAATTATAATTCTAATTGTTTTTAGCAAATTATGTACATACAGTTTGTTATGAACGCATGTATGATTAGATATTGAATGGCAATAAACGGGCGGCACCCGGTGGTTTGTCACCATGTAGTGAATCCTCAAAATATTACGTCCTAATACAATACACTTAAGTTACAAGCTAAGAAAAAATTTTAAACTTTGGGAAAAATTGATACAAGGACATACATGCCCCATTCATCCTTAATTTTTAAAGTTCACTTCCAGTTTGCAGTTATAGTCAGAATAAAGCGAAAAAAGGGCACAGTTCCCAAAATTATGATTATTAGCTCTTACGTTGAATGAAAGAACTTGCCCAAAATACATTCATGATTAGGGAGCATCAACATTTGTGGAAGGTTTTTCAGATTGTGTTTTTCATGTCTTGTAAATTTCATTCTATTTGGAGCAAGAACATGTCTACCTCTCACATTTTCTCAGAATATTTTTGCAAGGAATAAATTGACAAATACTAAAATGATGCTCTTAAGCAAAATTTCTCTATATTCGGCGAGAATACATGCTAAAGTTTTACCTAAATTTCGTGATCATAACATAGCCAAAATTAACAAGGTTCCATCTCTGCCGTAGACTCGGGTATTTTCTGCTTTCTGCCCTTTTTATTATTCTATTTCCAATTCTCTATCTATTTCGGGTATCACAAATTGAACGAAAGCTGCTTGCTGAACGCAAACTGTACAATTTTAATTATAAAAACAACTGTTTACTTTTGAATTTTTATTGTTTTCATCAATATTTTCCTAAATTTGTTTTATTCGCCAAGACTTTTTTGAAAAAATAATACCTTAGCGATATAAATTTTCGGTAATACTTTATTTAAATTATGCTCTTTTTAATAGTATAAAAACTAATATGGAAAACAGCATAAAATTCTTCTAATTGGGTGGGTGAAACTGGGTAATTCCAATTTTTCGATCTAAAATTAAATTTTAATTTTTTTATGATTTTGATTTATACTAAATTATATTATGTACAAGAAAGCACTTATATAAAAGTAAACAAAAGTTTCAGTATGGATGCAAATTTTGTCTGTCTCCTTTTCGTAAAACAATTTAAATTCGAATTTCTGCATAACAATTTTAGTTAACGAAATTTAAATTTAGCATCCTCTATTGTAAGCACACAATTTTTTTAATTAATTTTGCCTATTAAGCCAAGCACTGTGAGTCATGGGCAAGAAAGCCCACAAATGGATTTATTTAAGTGTCAGCGGCGAATCACATATTCACTTCACTTGAAGCGTCGAGGAATGTATTAAAACCGGCGAACCGGTAAATGTGGAATATTTTTCTGAAATACAGACACCAGAATTCTTAAAAACAATGAAGCATCATCATCACACTATGAACGTAAAGAACTAGTTTTTAAAATGGTTGTATTCATAATAATACAAATGGTATGGTTAAGTAAAAAATATAAACCCAAAAGTCGAAATATTTGGATACAAAAACTTTCCAAGCTTTTCATTCACTGATATATGTGTACATAGATAATTACATGTGTATACTCGTATACATACAGGAATGTGGTTGATATGTAATGTACGCATGAAGTACATGTCCATTGGTCCATGTGTTGCCGTTTGTGTTTTTCCAAATATATCGTTTGTCTGAGTAAGTGTTTGCATTTAATGGCTCCCCCATAATCTCTTTATGTTTTCTTTACATAATTGCTTTTGACTTTTGAATAGAATTTTTGTTACGTTTGCATTTTCACCACTTCTGCTGCTAGAGGATTAGGGCTTGTTATTTTGTTTTGTGTTGTATTATGTGAGCAAAAGGGACGACTTCAAATCTATAGGTGTCATTTACTTTAATATTATACCAGAGTTAATAAACATTAAATTTTATTTCGTAGTTAAACTAATTTCTTTAGATTGCAACAAATTATTTAATCATTTCAAAAAACTATATAAATATGGTATTAAATTATTAATATTGAACGTCTTTTGACTGATGAAACTATTGAAATATCTAAGATCATAACAATAATTGTGATAGTTCAATAGAGTTCATAATTTTTTTTTTGCAATTAAAGATGATTATTGTAACTATACATATAGAATGATGTTTCTATATCTTTTAATAAAATGTCCAAATTTTTACCCTGACCGCACCTGTTTAAATATTTCGCGATTACCGGAACAATCGATGAACAAATTAACATAATTTTATCAAAAGATTATTAAGCAAATGACTCTAATGACTTTGCCTTTTAGACTGTTGATTGATCGAGTTGTTTTCATACAATGTGGTTTATTACTAATTTAAATATTTTTGCAAAATTGTAAAGATAACAGGGTGTTTAAATTTTTATATCCACTTTGCAGATTTTCAAGTTTTCAAGGCGTGTGTATTTCAGCATTTTTTCGATTCCAACGCCAAACAGTGCCGTCATCACACACCCACACCAAAACATTTGCATCACGAGAAAACGCCGTTTGTCTGACTATTGAAGTGCAGCGTATGTTATTCAAAGTACTAGAGTGTGTGTGCTTAGGATCTGAAGGGTCCAGCTCCCAAACATAGACTTTACCATACTGATTGCCTAAGGCTATAATCTTATGCCAGGGATTAAAACCAAAGCGAACAAACCAAATTTCACACTCGTCATAGTCAAACTCACAGATTATAGTGCAGGAAGCATCATTGGGTTTAAGCTGAGAAATATTTTGGTGTAATTGGCCCGGCTTCCAGCAAACAATTGAATTTTCACATGACTTGGAGAGCACAAAATCGCCAAACCATTGAACACAATCCACATAATTACGATGGATATCACGCGTTGAAAATTCCGGGAAATGTTGCATTATGGTGGGAAAAGGTAATTGAGACTTGTTGGGATTGAAGGTTCGAGACATTTCAATGGTTTCCTGGAATTCCAGTGTATCAATACGCCACAGTTTTAGAGAATGATCCATGCCACTAGACATTATACGTTCACCACGTAAATCAAAATCTATGGAAAGGACCTCATCGCGATGTCCTTCTACACCTCCAAATATGGCGATACAAACATGAGTCTGTATATTCCACAGGCGTATGGCATGATCTTTACTGCCCGATAGCAAAAGATTCGGTTGACGTGGATGAAATTTTAATTCATTGATAGCTTGACCATGACCCACATAATTACCAACCGCTTCGTTTTTTTGAATGTCGATAACTCGTATGACACCACGATAACCAGCCGTGGCTAACAGCGGAACTGATGTTTTTAAGTCATATGACCACGTGCAGGTATAAAATACTTCGTCGGGCTATTGGTAAAAAATTAGTGCCTTTATTTAATACTTCTTTAGAAAACCTTAATTACTTGTTCAGGGGCAACTATTAGCAATTATTTATTGAACAAATTTTCAAACCCTTTCCATAAGGGGCATACATACATTTACTCCTAGGTACATATAAAGGCATATTTTAGAAGGTAGGAATAATGGCAAATATTCTTCGCATGCTCATACTATATTGTCGTATTCTCTAACAGAAAGAATTATTTTTTTGAATGAAACTGCCACTCATTCGGTCGACTCTGAATTTACCCTAAAAATGAATTATTAAAATAAGGATACATTCATAATGAATTATAAATTCGTGAATACATTAAATTTGTAAAGAAAATGAATTTAGTTGAAATTTTAACGAGTTCATCATGAACAAAAAATTCTTGAATGCATTTGATAAAATAAATTTGTTCTCTTTGTTTTCTTTGTTATTTATTTTCATGAGAAAATTAAAGCATGGAAAAACTTTTATTTGTTTATAAATGCATTCAAATGAATGGATTTAAATTTTCGCCTCTATGGTAAATTAAAGAAGCAATCAGGAATCATTCTTTTGTAGCTCTAATAAATAATTGCGACAACAAAAAATTCTGTAAGCTTAACCACAATCTATCTTTTCCTACAATCCTATTTCAGTTATTTATTAAAAAATACTTTTCTCAAAAATAAATTACAATTAAAATTAAAGAAGGATTTCGCTAGTGGTTAATCCAAATGATCAAGGACCTTTACGTTAAAGAAATATCTTTCTAGAGATTCATTATAGTTACTCAGAAAACTAATAGATGATGAAATAGAAAATTAATTATAAAACATCATCTCAGTAAGTCAAGTTCTTCTACTCGTATACATATGTAGATCTATGTATATCCTTGATTAGTTTGGGCAATAAGGTTTGCATTTGAAATTTATTACTTTTGTGTTTTAAAATACTTTGATAGGATCATTGATTAACTTTGGCTAATATTGGAAATTTATTAGTTTTGTGTTGTAGAAAACTATTGATTTGAATCAAACTAAAATATTGATACAATACACATATGAACTTGGGAGATACAGTTAGGAAGGAAAATATTACTTTACATATACAAACATATACTTACGTATGTATATGTATGAATATATTTTATATTAACTAATCGTTCATTTAAACAAATTAAGAATTTTCAACTTTAAAAATCAATGGCATGTCAATATTTATACTTATATATTGTATATCTAGAAGTATCAAGCAATTATCGCCCCTGAAATTAATTTTCAGTGTTTTATTTTAGAAAACTTACATCAGGATCTGCATAGCACATTATTAACTTAATACCCCCTTTGCGTGGGCACTCATAAACACTGCACCTATTGCTGCCAGCGGTAGCAAAGATATTTGGCTGATCTTTGCACAATAAATGATTAAAGGCCACACCGAAAATAGCCTGACCATGGTCCTCTTTCAAATGGCAGCTTCAATTAAATTAAATATATTTAATTAATTTTGCAAATAAACGCCCCATTTAACTTACTCATATTTGAAAGCCGGTACATTAACATGTGATTTACTATGACGACTTTTTTTACGACCACCACGTGAACCTGGTGATTTGCTGCGAGAAGTAGTACTAGTACTTACGCTAGCAGTTTCATCCTAAGGACAAGTGTTGAAGTTTTAACAATTTCATAAATTTCTAATTTATTAAGAATTATTTACACTTACACAAACTGATTCGTTTTCACTATTTTCTCCTTTGGAATTTTCTTTGGGTGATTGCTTATCGGTTTTTACTTTGGACATATTTAATATATTTATTTCTTCTAGTTTATATTACCACTCGTTACATGCGGAAGTAATTTATTTGATGTCATTGATTTAACTTTTTGCACATTAATTAAAAGGAAAAAATATATCTAATTCACAATTCAAACAATAACATTATAAATGACAGCAAATTTGGCGGGAAAAATATGAACATGAAAAATACTGCCTTATCGGCAATAATTGCCTAGTGAGTTATTGCAGTTGTTAAGAGATGCCAGATATATATTTCCCCAAAATTAAACGGATTTTCTTATCGTATCCTATAAAATCTTGATCATGAACATATTTGTATACATCAATGCTAAATAGATGCAGACTAAAATGCATAGCGAAGAAAAAATGGCCGGGAAATAATAAATCTTACCACTGAACTTCGCAATAAGAAACAGAATTTATATAAGCATATATTCTTAGATAGCAACCAGTATGTGTTATATATAAAAATACATATATGTAAATTTTTACATACCCCACCTCTCATTTTTTTATTATAGTTGATTTTTCACTAATATTTTTAAAAGACCACAAGTTCTCAATTATTAACCGTTCTACACTTAATTCCGTTCAAATTCTGCTTACTTATATAATTAAATCTTACTGGCAACACCATTTTTTAGATCAAAAGTCTGGAACAAGCGAAAATACATTTGTTTACCAATACAACTCTGCATTAAGTTACTGTCATAAACAGCTGAATGCGAGTAGAAAGCAAATGAAAATTGCTCTCAGGAATCAAAACAAATAGGCAAACTATCAAAACAAATGACTATATTTTGACGCTGAGCAGCGAAAAAATTTGAAAAAAGGTTAATAGCTGTGTTGTGAATTTGACTTGGTTTGATTTAGCCTTGCTCTTGAAGATTAAGTTGTGGGAAAGATATTACAATAACGTTCGATTAGTTATACATACATTTGTAATATATATGTATATTGCAGTAAAGGAACTTGTTTCAAAAAATTACCTACATATACTTATGTACTTATATACGTCATGATACTAAACATTTGCATAAATTCTCTATAAAATAATAAAATGATTAATGCAGAATTCACAAAATTCCTTTATTTCATTGAAAAGAGTATTAGAATATCAAGCATTTATTAACTTCATTGTGCATTCTGGTTAATCTTTCTTTGGTATTCTTCATGTGAAAAAATTTGATTTCAACACTTAGAATCAAAATTAAGACCGGATAATTCAAGGTGCAAAGTGAATCCATACGTGCGGTAGTATTAACAAAAATATTTGAGGTAAAAAGTGACATTATGCAATTAACAATATGTTTGTACATAGATTTAATGAACATACATACATACATAAATATGTACATATATACATGCATTCGTACTTATGCATATAGCATTCCATATTTCTTAAACCCAAATGTAAAATTAGTTACTAATCGCTACGAGCGCTTATAATAAGCTTTTTGGAATCAATAAAATCATGCCTACTGATCCTGGTTCGCTGTGTTTAACCCTTGAAAAACATTTCTCTACAGTATTCAGTCATTGGTGAGCTAGAGACAGGTCGGATTTCGCTATCGTAGCACGCACTGTATCGTTTTGTGGATTTTCGCAATGCCCACAATCATAAAACCTTTTCTAATCAATAAAATCATGTCCACAAATATAGTGGGCTCAACCAGTCGCCATTTTGTTTGCATATTTTGTTCTTTGTAAACTTTAAAAAGCATTTACCTGTCAGATAGGTCAGTTAGGTCCAGATAGATTTATTTAAGCTGTAGGTCGTCATTTGCTATCGTGGCACGAACTAGTGCAGTTTTGTGGATTTTCGTAATGTCCACTAACAAATACCCTTTCGATATGGCGTTTCCTAAAATTGTCAGGGTAAGGTAGGGATTGTTTGCGTTGATTACAGACAGTATTATATTAATTCTAGTATGAAATGGTATTGATATTTTTAGAGATATAATTTAATTTGCATTTGGGTTAAAGTGATTTGTACTTAGATTAATACATGTAGGAATGCGCTCTATATAAATATCGCTCTTTTAATACAACATAGACGTATCTCAAACAACAACCTTTAAAGTTCTAGCCTTTAAAGTTCTAGCTTCCACATATATACTTGAAGATTTTGGTATAACTCCGGCTTAGCTGCAGATATTGCTCTGCTACTTTTATATATAAAAAGAGGATATTTAACAATTTTTAATCAATAATTTCAAAATTCAGGGATTTTGAGATGTGACTATGTTGAAATTAAGAATAGATTAATTTAAAGGACGTTGCGATTTGTACTCCAATGTATGTATGTATATATTTATATATGCGTTAATACTTTAAAATTATAATTTAATAAATTTCTTGAAGAAAAATTTCACTTAAGAACGGTAATTTACACGGTATTTACACAAAAATTCTAGAAGATGCATGCAATTTACATAAGAAAGTACATTTTTATTTACAAAAGTTAATAGATGAAAGATTTGAAGCTTGAGAAGAAACAGACCATAGAGAAAAAGTACGAGTATGTATATGTAAGAAAATGTTTCTGTAGAGAGACATTAGGAAAGTAGAAATTTTCACATAGTAACAGTCAGGCTAAAAAGGACCTTTTTATGTTTTCGTTTCTTGATGAGGTGTTTGGGGGATCGGTGTTTAATTCAGTGTCATTTCCTAAAATATGTTCTGTACATAGTGTTCATTATTTTGTTGTTGTAAATAATAGTTGGTAGAAAGTAAGGAAAAAACAAAAAAAAGTTAAATTTTAAACAGCCATTTAAAAAGTAATTGAAATAAATTTAGTAGAAGATTTACAAAAAATTGTATATACGTTTTGTTTGACGACATAGATCTGGCCCAGACCGGTGTTCGTAGACGTTTCTGCCTCTGTATAGTTGCTTTATTACCACAACTGCTACTGCTAACCGAACTGATGCTAACACTTTCTGACATTGCTTGACTAGAACTCGAGCAGGTGATGGTTATAGTCTGTCTGTTCGTTTCAGCGCTTTCCATTGCGCTTTCACTCGGCGGATTATCCTTATCATACGGTGGTCCCGTTGGACCACCATGTGTCTGAGGAGCCGAACACACACCTTTGGTACGGCTGTCTATGCTACCGCTTTGATTGCTTGGTTCTTCACAACTGGTATTAATATTGTTCTTCTCATTTGAATCACTGGCACTTGGATCTAAAGCTGGATATGCTGTGTGTCCATGTTGATTGCAATCAGCATTTTTGCAATCACCATTACAATTATCCCGTTTATTGCTGTGACTTAAGTACATACGTAGATTATTTATAACCGATCCATTAGGATAGGGAGGAATTTTATTTTAGTGATTCAGGAAGTGTTAACATTCCAGCAAATTCAGCAATTAGCAGTGAAGTAAGAGCAACCGGTTTCAGAAGAGCAATTCATTATTTTTATATTTATATAAATATAATGCACATGTTGAGTTAAATACATAAATTGTTTGCAGTTTTAAAAAGGAGAAAAAAAGACAAAAGAAAATTTTTATAAATTCAGCTTTATTTGTCATATCCTGTAAAAGCGAAATATTTTCAGCAATATTTAATATAATTGTTTTTGTTAAAAAAAGACATCCATTTACATTGAAATAACGCAACCTATCATCTAGCTGAAGAACAAAATTGATTCCTTAGTTTTTTTTTACAAGAGCTACCGTTGCACACTGTTGTAAAACAAGAAAAAGGTGGTAAAAAACCTGCCACTTCTTAACAACATTTCGTATGGAACAAATTGTGATTCACAGATGACCATTGTGCTTTGAGATACCATGTTGTAACAAAAGCAGGTCCAAAGACGTTACAGTTGCAAATCGCTTGTCTAAAAATTCATCTCGGGACTTGCAAATTTCGTAAATGTGAACCGATTTTAATAATTTTTGTGTAAATGATACATCTAAAGTAATTTGACTTATACACATTTTTTTCTCTACTATAATTGAGATTGAGACCTTTTAGAGCCACCTACTGTTTCAAAAAGTTGATGACCTCTTCTGTGAATTGCAACGTCTCATGTCTTTCGCTTAGTTTAGAAGTTGTGGCATTTTTTTTAAATTTTTTCTTGTTTTACGCCATTATGCGTTACGATATTGATATTGATGCAGGTTGGCTTAAAGAGTTGATTAGTTTGTAAGTATCTCCTAAAAAATATTCCTTAATCGGATGTTTCATAAAACGTGTCAGTGAAAAAATGGAAGCCATTCTTAAAGAATGACATTTGCGTTGGTTCCAAAGCATCCATTATTAGTACATTTTCAATTTTTTATTTTTAGTAATTTAAGTTGGTAAAATCTTAATTGAACTTTTAAATTACTTCTACAAATTTTAAAATTTCTTTATGTAGAAACTTTTTCTAATTTTACATCAAAACATTATTTTAATTTCATTTGGAAAATTGCTTCTTTCTAAAAAATATCAAAGTTTTTCTTACAATAGTGCAGATATACTTCAATTCAGTGAATTTCCTATAACAAGCCTGTGTTGAATTCATTGAAAATGATTGAAGAAGATTTGAATGAAGATTTCAACTTTTTGTAGTTTCTAGTATGTGACACAATCATTCTCTGTTTTTCTTTTCTCTACGCTAATAAAAATTTAAATATTGACTTTTAAATAAAACATCATATTTGATATCAGTTTTTAAAAATATCAATAAAAAGAAAATAAAATGGTTCAACGTTAATTTCATTTATGTACATGTCAATGTAAAATGTACTCTGGGTCGAATAACATTTGAAGTACTTCCAAGATATGGTTTTTTTTATTGACATTATGAATTTGAATTCAATTGAAAAGAATGGGATTCGAAAAACTTGTTAAAATTATTCCAAATTATCTGAACTGGCCCTACTTTCGGATTAAAAGTTCTATTAACTTTCTTGTAAGTTCTTTTTGCTGGGATGTTTAATTTAACCTTAAAAACACACACGTACTTATATAAGTATGTATTTCATCACTTTATCTCCAATTTTGTAAACTTTTTTGTATATATGGGCGAATTCATGGTCTAGTAATCAAAAAAAAAAAAAAAAAAAAAGAAAAACAATACGAAAATGTTTTTATGTATTTTCTTTTTTAAGCTTTTGACATTTTAATTAATTTGTTTGTTGTATTGTTTATCGTTAGTAAATTTTTTAAAAAGTTTCATTTTATCGCTTACCAAACTTGTAATTAAATGCAAAAATGTTTTATGTGGAATAAATAGTAAAAATAGTTTTTTTAGTAAATCGTTGTTTTCACAGTTTGCTGGATCTAATTTTTAACTTTTTTCTACTTATTCTTGCTCTGTAATTAATTTATTAAAGTTAAACTATCATGTTAGTTAACAGTGTCGGATAAAACTAAACAAAGGATTGCCGCCTCGTTTAATATATAAGAAAAACAAAACATTTTTTTAATGAAATCTTGGGTTCACCACAAATTCTTTTATTTCGAATATTGTAACTAATATTAAGTACAGAAATGTCACTTGAGTTCTTTTTGGATTTTTCCCGACTATATTCCTTGAAAATTTTTCATTCTCTAGCTATTGACATAATACTGTTCCCTCAGAATAAACTTTATTGTTTATGTAATAATATATTATCAGAATATATGCAAATAAAAACGTATAAAATGTATAAAAACGGTATAAACTAAAGCCAATCGGGGGAATTTAAATAAACAAAAATTTCAATACATATGTTGTTGTTTATGGAGATATATAGATGTTAAGCCTAGATTTTTGGTTTTCTGTATCGTTTTAAAATAATAAAAGTTGAAATAAAGTCAGTTCCACATTTTTATTCCTGCAGGAGGCAAAGCTTCGTTTTGCTTGACACTGTGTAATAAATTTTTTATGTTAAATTAATTCATGTTCCATTTTGGATTTATGAAGAATTTATCACTTTATTTTTTTAAATAAATGTTTATTGGTTGTAGTTTTCAGATGTAATTTACGTTGGTATAAATAAACTTTAAAATATGCCAACAAGGACTTAATTTGTATATCAAGATCGTGCAAAAATTATAATATTTTTGTTATTTAAAAAAAAAACTTATTTAACTTTCAGTTTCAACTTTTTGAATATAAAAAATATAATAGCATGAAATAAAAAAAGGAAATAAATATAAAAAAAAAACACAGAGCTATAACAACGATTTTCCCGGACTTATTTCGTTTTTGCGGTCTTATTTCACTTTTATTATTTCATATGATATAAAACCCCAACAATTTATTATGAAATATCCACTTGAAAATTTTTCAGTGGTTATTTAATTTTTCCTTAGCTTCTCCTCTACGATGTGTCAGAAGTTGGCTTCGCTTTCCCAACGTTATTTCAAATATTGGCTCAGCTTTCTAAAGTATTTTTGGATTGATTACCTTCGGACGGGCGTAATGCTTTTCTGCTCTTTGGTATGTCAAATATTGGCTTCGCTTTATCAAGAAATTTTGCTCTGAAAAGCAAAACTAATTTTTAACATACCGCAGAGGAAGAAACCTTGCGCACGTCCGAAAGCCGACAACGCAGAAAAGTTTTAGAAATCGAAGCCAGTTTTGTACATATCATAGTTTTAGCGCCCTGCCAAAGGCCGCCAATACAGAAATGCTTTGGAGAGCGAAGCCATACCATAAGAAAGGAAATCCTTGCGAACGGTCGAAGGCCGTCCTGTCCCTTTCAGAAATTTAAATGTATATTAGGGGCTTATTTCATTTCTAATTTTGGGGCTTTATTTCATACGCAATAAAACTTAAATAATGGGCATTGTTTTATTTCGTGGGGGATTTATTTTATTACATAATTTGTGCTGTTATATCATGAAATAATGCTGTATTTTTGGGATATATTTTGTTTTTTTGTTTGTTTTTTAGCCTTGCAGATTTTCTCAGCTGTAGATTTGCTAGATCTACAAGGTCTACACGGCAATTTGCCGCTAATGATTTCTTAAAATTAAAGTATTTTTCAAAATGAGTTTTACTAATGGAAAGGTTGAGTTTATTAGATTTAATTATAAATTGGAATAGTGCAATGACTTGAAGCTACTCATGTGTAGTTTTAATTATTGAAATGAATTTATATATATTTTTTTTCAAACAGAAGTTCTATGAAAGCTTTACCTTTAAATTTCTTATAAAAATATTCGAAATGCTCTAAATCCACTTACCCTCAGTACAACATACAAAACTCAAAACAAATTTGAAATTAAATAATTCTTAAAGTATTTTCATAACAAAATGGAAGTGTTGTGGGATTTATCAACTTTATATAATTAATTCTTTTTAAATGTAGTTATAAAATGAGAATGAAATTTCTAGAAAAAGTATTAGAAATAGGTTTTACGAAGAATAAGAATCGTTCAGCATTTTGAATGATATCAAAATTGTTTTTATAAATATTTGTTTGTAATTCGAACTATTTTGACTCCATTCAAAGTACTGAACCAGGTAGAGATCGAAAATGACACCAAAAAGTTGTTAAAATTTAATCACTATGGGAAACTAAGAGTGGGTTACACACACAATCCTTTCTATGTTTTTAATTCCTCTCTCTCCCATTCAATATTAGTTGAGAAATACAATTGAAGAAAAAATTTTCGTCACACACATACACTAAGAAAATTAATTGCAAAAAGTAAATGAAAAAAGGAAGATATAAAAAATTCATCTACTAAGAATTTAAAACTATTTTGACAGATAAATATGATTATAGACTAAAACATCGATTGTATTTATTTATTAAAAATCAAATTCAACTATAAAGGATTCCAGGGTAATAAATATGTACCAGTGCACTACAGCCGAATTTCCAAATTCGGCGGCAAAAGCTCAATAAAAAAACATTTTGATAGGATTCAATTCCAAATATATTGAAAAGAAAATTGGGAAGAAATTATGGGAGCTGGCAATCCTATTTATATGCGAAAAGAAAATGATTTTCATTAAAACGTTGTTTTTGAAAATATGTTTTTATAAAAATTATAAAAAAGAAATTTTGTGGATATGGATTCTAACACTTGAGTTTTGTATTTTTAACTGCTGTAAACATATTTCGATAAATATTTGTATTTATTACTTATTTTTATGTTTTTAATGGTTCATGTTATCGTGTGAAGTTGTGAATACTTTTACCATCTTGAGTGGAGCACTTTACCGAACTTGACAGAAGTGTCCTACAAGTTGTTATTCATGGGAAACTTAGGTTTTATATCATGCTAAAAATATTAGCAGACTGAAGTGTTTGACTTTTGGCTAGAGAGCAGCAAAGAATGTAACAGCTTTAATTACCTTCTACATCCCGGCAAGCTTCTGGCAGGCATAATATATCTGATTTTGGCGTTCGCCCCTAAAATAATGACTACATGTAAACTTTCAAAACGCCGATACACGTGCAATTTATTTTGGTCCCCTCTACCAGGCTCTAGGGCGATATTTTACTTAAAGTTATCTAAAAAAAATGAATGTTGCTTTTGCACTGAGCGTTCCACGTCTTATGTAAAAAAATTTTTGTAGCAATAATAACACTGTGAAAATATTTATTTTTCGCAAATTCTCCTAGAGGGGGCGCCATTGGAAAAAAAATCATATATTTTCGAAGTTAAGTCTACGTACGAAAGTCGGTGACAATGGCTCCATAGGAAGTATTTTTTGCCGCTACTTTGCGATTTTCGGCCATAGTGCAGTGTATTATGCGTGTATGTAAAAATGTATGTAAATTTGTGAATACATAAATCTACACACATACATCCATATTATGTATTGGCTTACATTTCTACTACATATATGTACATATATTTTTCCTGCAGGATTTTATTATGAGAATGCAAAAACATGTTACAAAAATCTCTCAAATCTCATTAGTATAAAAGCGAAGATGTAATAAAAACGAAAATGGTTGTTATGAAAATGATGAAGAGATAAATTGCGTCTTTTGGTTGTGGGCAAAACTGAAAAGGCGGATTTCTTCATTAGATGTTCAAATGGAGTAACAATGATATAATACATACCATGCATGCCCATGTACAAGTGGGCACGTATGTATGTATGTACTCGTAGGTATGCACACATGTACATGTATTATAAAAGGGAAATACATTAACAAAAACATGTTGGCAAGAGGAAAGATAAAATTTGCCAGAATATAAGTATATGTACATAAATGAAAATCTGTCTTAAAATAATATGGCACAAAAAAATGTGAAAATAAAGTGTATATATGTGTATGTACATTTATACATATTAAATACATACACACGTATGTATATTAAATAAAATGTAAAATTTGGATAACAATTGTGATTTTTTTATGCCTAAAGTCAAGGTATAGAAGAGGCGCTTGTTCTTTATCAGTTGTTTTTCATACATCGCCGTCCCGAAGTTACTCGTATGTATTGCCAAAAAAAGTTTTTTTTTACCACATTTAATTTTGCTTTTTGCGAAGTATTTCTTTCGTCTAAGACGCATGTGTAGAAATAAGATTCGAAAAACTGTATCCATATCTTTGTTCCGAAGTTGTGGCACAATTATTATATTGACACAGAGAGAATATGAAAGATCTCAATTTTGATCCCTATTCATAACTAGACATTCATTTTAAAAATTAAGTTCATCAACATGCGGGGGATGTTGGATTAAAGATACTGAAATCTTTTTATTTTAATGAAATTATTGATAAGCATTCGTTTCACAGGACATACCAGCTACTCGTACTATTAAAAAACGATTTAAAAGTAAATGTGTACAAACTTTTCTTTTTAATTAAAATTGTTGTATCCTTCTACCATTTTAAGTATCATTCTGATAAAAAAAGGGAATAACAAAGGATCTCTAAAAATATAGAATTTATCAATAGCTTTTCATTATTACTATGTAATCACTACCGTCTGTTTTACTTCAAAACAATAGTTCAAAAATCTTCAGAGCTGGGAATGACCCCAAATTAAGGAAATTGATGAGATCCATAGTGCAATACGAGTATTGGAATAATATGTTTTTTATATACGTGAAGATAACGCAACTATTTGTTTTAGTAACACGTTAAATTTCTATTAAAATTGGATTTACCCGTAGTATCTACATGGGGATTGCTTAGATCGTTTTTAAATTGTTTAGACGGTTGTGTTATACCCCTGACAGACATAGAATTTGTATACTACAATAGCATGGTGTACTACATGAGTGTCAACCTAATAAAGTAGTTTATTCTCGTAACTGGTTTCTATATTACGAACATGAGCGATTACCTGGTATAAATGTGGTACTTCATTAAATACATCGTTTTAGCTTTGCTAAATAACAATTGTGCAAGCCTAGTAAAAAGTCAGCTATAAATTCTTTGATATTTGACAGTTATAATTTATTTCTTTTAATTTCAGTGTGATAAAATGTCCTCAAAATGACATTTCAAACATAAAAACAAAAATATTAGTATAAATATCACTGGTCCAAAACCGTACTATGGCATGTAAACAATATGCCTGTCAAGGGTATTATACCTGAACGTAAACTCGGGACGACGTTATGTACGAGTATGTATGGCTGTGCATTACATCAATTTACGAGCAAATTTAGAACAGAATGTTTGAAATCCATTCTTGCAACATAAACTAAACAAGATGGGTTTTATTTAAATTAATTTATTGAAAGCTCTTCCAAGTAGAAATAAACAATTGCTTTTAAATAAGCTTTGCATACACACAGAGTGGAGCGTCGATTGTTACATTTTTTATGTTTGTATGTGGAGAGTTTTATTTATTTTTATGTGATCGGAAACATAATGTGAAGTAATGAAAAAATAACCTTATTCGTTATGGAAAAAGTCTCTTTTTGAATTTAAATTATTCACATGAAAAGGTCTAAAGAACAAACTCGGTTGAGACCTTTGCATGGTCATAAAGATGTTATGGAAGAAACATACTTATGGCGAAATGTGTAAAAACGGAAAACGAATACAATTAAAACACAAGAACACTTACTCTTCAAATTCGTTAGATGAGCAGGAACCTTGCCGTAATTTTGATTTACGTGACGTGGGACTTCTGGTTTTTGATATTTTGTTCAAAGATGATTGAAAATAGAAATAAAAATAATAACAATAATAAAAATAACGAAGAATTTCACATAAATAAGCCAACAATGTTTTACAAATTTTAACAAAAGCAACTGGCTGAAGAAACGGCGGCTCAGGCTTTCAACGTAAGAGGAAAACGAAATTGCTGTTAGCAACATGACAAACTCTAGCAAATAAATACATACTTACATATGTACATATAAAGATGATAATATTATTTGCACATTCATATGAATATTGTTATAAAGCTGTACATATAACGATGGCAAATACAAAATAATAATAATAATAATAAAAAATCAAAAATAAAACATTGAACATGAATTTAAATTGTTTATGTTAAGCCTAGTTTTAAATCTTTGAAACAAAAGCAAAATAATTTTTAGCGGCTACATGGGGAAGCTTCATTTCAATGAATGAGAGAGGGGAATCTTAAAAGGCTGATCTTTTTCGTATGAGTGAATTGATCATGATGTGTTTGTTGTACAGGCTTTTTAAATCAAGCTTTTGATTCTCACCATTCATTTCCAATTTCTTGCGAATCGTCAACTACGAGTATATATTTCACTAAAAATTTGTTTAGTTTTGCGTTTTACATTTATATATTTTATTAAATACTTAAGGGCCATGGCGTTTTATTAACATTATGCTGCTGCTTTGTGGACTTTTAATATTATAAGAGGCAATTTCAAGGTACTAATAACAAATTAGCATTTAGTTTTATGAATATTATTTAGTTTAATAACATGTCTGTTTTGCAAAAGCCAAATAATACTTAACACATGATTACATTAAAACAATACTTACTTAGATTCGTCGAGGAAAACGGCCTCTAGGACTCGTGCAGCGTAATGCAAATTTTTTTGTAATACATCGGCTTTTACTTCGCCTGTATTAAGCATGCGCAAAATACTACGAAGTCTGTAAGAAAAAGAGGAAAATTTAAAAACAAATTAGACGTTTTGTTTGAAAGTGGCCTAAGTACGTCTCTTAAAGATATCAAGTGAAATATTTGAACGTTTAACAAATTAAAAACTTTTATATGGGTACATATAAGGCATCTCACGTAAAGCGCACAACCCAAAAATTTCTTTCCCCAAAATTCTTTGACCTTTAATATGACTGTACTTCTAGTAGATATGAATGTATGTACAAGATATTGTTTTTATGTACGGGTGTTAAAGTTTTGCCGTTTTCGAATTCCGTTGTTCAAACTATTTTTTTCGAACTAAAAAAGAAGTTTAAAATGAGTAGTTCTTTTATGAAAATGTTTCATCTTAGAAGGAAAAAAATTTAATTTGAGAAAAAATTTTTCCATGTGCTAAACCGATAATGAAATTTGCAAATTAAGATTTTTCCAACTTAGACACCATTTTGTTTTATAATTTTCAACCCGAAACTAGTTTAAGTTGTCCTCATTATGCAATAAAAGTGAAGTAACACATATATTTACTTATATGCATGTCCCACTGCAAAGCCGGAAATGACCATTTATAATTCCAATTTTTCTAATTTAACTCCAATTTTTCTTTAATTCGAAACTAGCCTACGGTATATTCATAATATTGTAAAAGTTTAAAGTGGGATAAGCGTTAGTTTAAAAGCAATTTAAATTTATGTGCATTCATGTGGCACCGTGAAACCCGAAGTGACACTTTTAAATTTAAAATTTTCCCCAATTTTTCTAGATGAGAAATTTATTTTCTCAAATTTAATTTTTTTTCAATATGAAACAATTTCCTGCTAGAATCTTTTACATTTTTATTATTATATTTTAGTTCGAGAAAATATTTATTTATTTATTTATTTGTTTATCTTATAATTAAAATTACAAGATAAAGAGATAGAGAGCAATAGTAAGGCAGGCCTTCAGAAAATAGTAAAAAAAATTAATTTTGAAAACGGCAACACTTTAGCACCCTGTAACTCGATAAATAAATATTAAATAAAAACAATATATTCATATCTACTGGAAGTACAGTAGGGATTTTTTTTAGATTGTTCGCTTGTTCATTTGATAAAAAGAAAAAATCTCAAAATTTTTTAAGCAATAAAAATATTTAATAATTTTCGACTCAGTCCTTAAACTCTAGTTGTGACTTTCACAATCTGGGTTCCCATCCACCATATGCTAAATATTTTTAAGCCGAGATTACGAAAGTCACAACTGGAATTTGACGCGGAGTCGTCAATCATTCGAGAGAGAAATGTTATGATCGGACTGCAATAGGCGATAAAGTATACAAAAAACTAAAACAAGTTTTTTCGAACCATAAATATAAAATAATTTTTGAAAATTGGGTACGATTATGGCTTCAGTAAAATTTACAAGATCTTTCTATTTAATTTTTGATTACTTTTTTAGATCTATACAATATGTAGTCCGACTTGGTAGGAGCGAGAGCAGCAGTACCATTCATGCAAAGTAATACTTTATTATCGTTTATCTGTTTACATTTTATATAATTTTTTTGATTTATGAAAATTTTCGAACTGTGTTGTTTAAACTGCAAACTCTGGCTCAAACTCGAGTCCTGAATTTGACAAATCGGGTGAAAATAAATTTTTTAAATTATTATTTCTTCTTATTAAGGAATAATAAAGTACTGATTTCGATTATCATCAGCGCCCATTAAATAAAATTTGAGTCCATCTTTTATTTTGCCAAATATTTGTCCAGTCTGACCATATTTTGTGAAGAATAAATACAAGTTCTCACCTTAGAGCTGCTTTGTCACAGGCATCTGGTGTATCGACAGCTGGTAAATCATCCGTGGTCAAATCGATCGAAGTCATGGATATTGTTGAACCCGACGCGGTGCAAGGTATGCATTCTTCCTTTGCGTTTCCCGCACCATCGACCATTGCTATTGCGCTAGCAGTTGCATTTGGTGAAGTTGGTAACATTATTATATTTTGGGCTGCAGTGGTGGTCGTGGTGGTACCGCTGGTGTAGTGTGGCGCGTTTGCGTTTGCCGATGAGGAATGTGGTGCGTTCGATGATGTTGGTGTTAGTGGTGGATTGTGTTGGTGATGAGGGAAATCGTCAGTGCGGCTGTGGTGGGAATATTTAGCTTGAGGGTCACTTAAAAAGGTTTGATTTGTTGCAGATGAAGGTGTGGATGTGGTAACTCCTGGAAATGAATTCTGGTTATCTTGTTGATTGATACTTTTACGACTGTTCGAACGGCGTACAATGGTAAGAGCACCGTGGCCTGCAAAAGGAAAATATAATTCATGTAAAATAAGTTGCTTTAATGTTTAAATTACAAACAATAATATTATTTTGCCCCAGTTTGGATTACTTTTTTTAATTTACGTTAGTCACGCCTCGTCCTGTAAATCAAGTATTTGTTGTTTTTCTTAAACAGATGATTTTTATTGGCAAAACAAAACTAATGAAGTGTGCAAACATTTTTTGAAGAAAACAATAACGAGCTGTGCGAGCAAGAAAAATAAATAAAAAAGTTCTAATACACACACACACATGTAGAGTTCGAACATCTATACGAGTATGTGTGACCGAAATGTTTGGGAATATTTGCTATTGTTTTTGACCGGATAGAGTGGTTGCACGGTGATAATATTAAAGTAAAGCCAATCGCAGACTTACTATCCGAGTTTTTATTAAACTTGTATGCCACGTGGCACTTCAGCATTCGTTTCAGAAAGTTTTCTTAAGTAGATGTTGTTATGAAGTAAAATTAAACGGTGGCAATGAATGCCTTTGGTAATTGACAGGACTCAAAAGTATTTCTTTTATCGAGTGAATGCCAAAAATGTCTAATGTTCCAATGATTCACGAGTTCTAAAGCTAACTTCACTTTGTTGAGAAAAGTATTTTTTTCTTTTCGCGAAGAAAATAATTTCACATTGAATCATGATATATGTTTCTTAACACTGGGAAAAATAAAATTTTCTTGTTTGTTTTCAGAAAAAGATATTTTCAAACTGAATTTCACATACTTATGGAAGTAATTCATACTTTTAATAGAACTTTCCTCAACTTTACTTCCTAGGAAGTAAAGGAAAAAATGCACTATTGGATTTTTGGAAGCAATGAAAATGTGGTTCCTTGAGAATGACTTTCATTTTTTACTGGGACTTAAAGGCGAAATTTTTGGATAGGATCTTAGTCTTGTTTTCACATTTATGTTTTTGAGGGCAATATTAATACCGGGAAAGTACACAACCAAAAACAATATATTACACATAAATCACCACACAGCTGTATCTAACATTATTAAGACATTTTCAAAATAAATCACTTTCTTGTCATTCATAAGCGAAATAATTTGATTTTTAAAAAGTTCCAATATTGCGCATAGTTAAAGCACATCAAAACTTGTTGCACTCCCGCTTCCTGCGATCGAATTCAGAGTGATTTGAATGGGTTCAAAATTAAAAGGACTCCATTTATGGTGTCCTTGCACATAAGTATACTCATTTAGTAGTAGTAATTAGCATCAATTGCTTTGATTGCCGCTTGACTCCCATGATTTGAGGAGTTAGAACTCTTAATGGAGTCATCTTGAATGCATACATTTCTATTCGCAATATACTACAGAACTCAGGAAGTCTGTAAGAGCTACGGGCAGTAAACCGTATTTCATCTTAGAACAGTTAGTGAAAAAGTTGAAACTAGCATTCCCTTGAGTTAGCCTTGTTCCTCCATAGCAAGGTGTAGTTATTGGTCGCAGTGATGTAGTCTGAGTTGCAATCCATGTCCTCCAATAGTGTATTCTGACCAAAAGATCTAGATATCTTCAGTGCCGTTGCCCTAAGGCAAATATTTAATCTAATCTGAGTTCTATTACGGTAATAATAACCCCACGTAATTTTATAATGGAAATTTGTATGAATCGTTGTTTAAATTAATCGAATGGTACTCGTATTCATTAAAGTTTTGTGATCATTTTTACAAATTATAACGTACGCGAAGAACAGCATTTTTTATGTTTAATTTTGCAGAAGTAGATATAAATCGAGCCATAGATAAGTGTCCGAAAATTTCAAATTAATATTCGAATATCTAAAAACTGTCATTCGTAACACTTCCGTAATGTATACGAATATAAATTGAAAAGATGCTGGAAATAGGTTTTTAATTTTAACAAAACCTGGGGCGCAAACTATCGCATCCGATATCGATCTATTCAAACGTATTCAAATATCGTTCGATATCGAATGCCAGCTTTCAAATATCTTTATGCTTTAAGGTCATTTCGGCTCTAGCCAAGTGTCATGATGTATTTAGTGTACATGTGTATGTATTTATGTATATATTCTTAAAATTCTTCCGTGTACATTCTTTTATTACACAGCATTGCCAAATTAGGTATACATGTGTGCACATGTGTACATATGTGCACATACTTACATAAACAAGTTGTTCTTCTGTGTAAGAACCTATAAGTAATACAAATTTACAGAAGTAAATGCTATTCATTGTTCCATGAAAGAGATGTGCAATTTTGCTACAAGCCATCAGACTGGCTCCTTGGGAATATTTCGGCTCAAGGATAAGGAATCCTTCCCTCATGGTTTATTAATATAAAACATTTTTACATGTTTATGCATGTGCGATTTTGTTAGTATGTAGTATTTTATTAATTCTAAAATGAAAAATTTGGGTCTCTGGATCATGTTTCTATAACGAGGAAAAAAACCATTGAAAGCAATTTGATTTGTAACTACGTGCTTAAAAATACAAGGATGTACTATTTTACAGAAACATAAGGATACATTATATAAATAAACGATTATAACAACAAATTTGGGACTAAAAATTAATTTTACTCTTACAAACGTTTGTATTTCGGTGTTTGTTTCGCAAAAAAACAAATGGTTGTTTATCTTAAGCAATATTTATTTATTTGTTTTGTAATCATTGTAATAAACCTGCAATTTGTATTTTAATTTAATTTATCGAGCCCAGTAACGAATACATTCTGCTCCTCAATGGTAGGAGTAAGACCAACAAATATACAGTCGAACTTATCTATAACGTAGTTGTAGAAAATTCGCTATAGAGAGTCTGTCATCTTTAAATACTCGTATGTATCCATATTCTATTCCATGTAAACATTAATTAATGGGTTTTTTAAATGCAAAAAAAATTTATATAAAAACATTAAATTATTTACGACATATTTCGTTATTTTTGTTTGTTTTAAACTCATTATAGGGCCACTATGTAGTATATGAAAAGTTGTGTCTTAATACAGAAAGGTTCTTACGGGAAAAACTATTCTATAGCGAAGTTCATTATAGGGAGATGAAAATGTTAAGACAACATTAAAAAAAAATACACTGTTCCCAAAAATAATTGGTGATGGAAAAAATTCGTTATAGGGAAGTTAGACTGTATATCTATGCACAAACGACTGCTGTTTGTACAAAAAGATTAATGAAACCTCAATTAAACTTTAATAAAATTAACTAACATGTCGCAATAAATATTGAAAACTCTTTGCTAGAAATGATTTTTTTTTTTTGCAAATGGACCAGTACTCAGGGGATGACAACTATTTATGCAGGGCATTGTGCTGGAACTAGGAAAATAGGATTGGGTGAGGAGGATAGCGGGAGTAGTGCTTATGGATATTCGACTTGAATCTCTCCACGCTGGGTATGGTATATGATATTCTCCATTTGTAGCCAAAGTAACTTTATGGCAGATGAACTTTCATTCACGTAGCCATGGCAACTGTCTGGTAACTTGTGAGACTATAAGAAAGGAATTCAAGAAACAAGGATACTAAATATCATTGATAGTATTTAAAAAATTAGCCAATACCTAAATTTTTGGTTGGCACTATCATTAAATTTTGTAAGGATCGGCAATAGAAATCAAAGCAAAATATGAATGTTTTTTTATTGTTATTTAAAACTGTAAACAATTAGAATAAACAAAAATATATAATATATGTACGTAGCCAATCGCTCTTTATTATTCTAATTTTTTAATTAATTCATACATACATACATGTTTTTTTTTGTTGGGTTTCTATTTTAGAAAAAATAATTAGTAATAAATTGATTACGGTTGTGGCAATTAATCTGTGTAATTTTTGTATTGGTATGAATGGATCCCTCAACCCATAAGTTGATGGAATAGAAGAAGCCTGCCGGTTCACTTGACCAAAGAAGAAATAAACAAAAATAAACAAATTGCTCGTTTTGCTTTAATAAGCAAATAAAACTTAAAAAAATTAATTTTGGTAAAAATGTATTAACATCGTTTGGGAAATTTGTTTGATTTTGATATGATTCTGAGTTTGACCAATTTCCGGATCACAAGTTGTAGACTTTATTAACTTCATGTAATGTGCTTTTTTGCTAGGATTCAGCAGAAATTAAATATGACACCACATGCGATCACTACAACAATCTCCATTTAATAATATTAAAAAAATTCTAATTTTCTTTTTAATTTTAATAACTTTCAACTAAAAGGATATATTTTCCACAATACAGGAAGAGTTGCAACTTATACTTTATAATTTTTTCTTTGGAGGAATTGGGTCATCAACCAACTTTGGTTTAAAAGTCGTATACTGTAACCACTTGCCTATAGAAAGAGGCATTGCATAGAAACAATAAAATTATTTTTAATATTCCAATTATAAGTTTAAATATTCTCTGAATCTAATCAAACCTGGGGGGTTATTATGTAATTCGATTCGAAACGGAAAATTTACGAATTCGTAGGAATTGTATTATGTAGTGCGATTTTCGGAAAAAAAATTTCAACCCTTTCGTAAAACAAAAAATTCCCTTTCGAAAATGCAACCATGTAGTACGAAAGCAAATGTCAAAAAGCATTCTAACGGACATATTTTATTCGATAGCCATTTTGTGTACGGAAATATATACATAAAAACTTTAAAATGTAAGTATTGCGTTAAAACAATAAAACAAATATAAATTATAAAAAAAAAAATAAATATAAATATAAATTTTTTCCCCCAAAAGGGAAACGCCTAAAAAATGTTTATATACCAAGCCAAGGCAATACGAAATATTGGTAGAGTTTATGACGCAGCACTCCGACTTGGCAAAGGGACACCTTAATACTTCAAATGCTAAAAGTAAGTCAAGAGAATTGTGGCAGAAGCTATCTCAAGACTTAAATGCTGCAGGGCCTCCAACACATGAAGTGGAAAAATGGAAAAAAGTATGTAAATTGAAAAATATACAAAAATGAGTTATATATATATATATATATATATATATATATATATATATATATATATATATATATAGCGAAATATCTGCCTTCATAATCATAGGTTTGGGCGGACTACAAACAGCATATAAAGGTTAAATGCCGTCGCAATAAAAATAGCCTATCAAAAACTGGAGGAGGACCAAGCCAATATTGTTCCTTAACATCATTAGAACAACAAACTGCTGATTTGCTTTCAATTAATGAATACGTTGAAGGAATGAGTGGCACATCAAGATTTGGTGCAAATACTAATGCAATCAATTCTACAAGCGGTACAGAAAACGATGATGTCGAGAATTTTACAATGCAGGAAAATAATGATGTGGGAAATGCTAATGAACAGATATTAAATGATATCTATGTTAATACCCCATACAGACGTGTCCGGAACAATTCGTTCAACAAAAATGAACTATTACAAAAGCAAGTTGAAAATCAAATCAGATTTCAAGAAAGTTCGGTGCAACTATTAAACAAAGTTATTGAAAACCAAAGTCATTGTCTAGAAGAGTTGAAGGAAATAAGTAAAGCTATTACAGTCACAAATAAATATTTAAAACGTTGCAGCGATATAAAGGATCGAAGTTACAAGCTGAAAAAAGCAAAGTTCGAGTTTTTAAAAAAAGCTGAAATTGAAAAATCAAAACGTAAACTTGTACAACTAGAACTTAAACAAAAAATTTATGAACTGGAATGCGCGAAGTACGGACATAAATAACTTCGGTTTCAAAAATAAGAATGTAACTTTGACAGTATTGAAACGTTTAGTTTTATTATAATTTTTTTATTTCGTTTTTATTATATTATATTTAATATATGTATGTATTATAATTTTAGTTGATTGATCTTGCTATGAGTTTAGTATTTAATGAATTGCTTAATTTCATAAAATAGTATTTTTAACACTTAATGCATTTAAATAAATATAAAATTTTTAGTTTTATTGATTGCGTATCATATTATTCATAATTTCATTTCTAATATTTCTAGCTACATTACATAAACTAGTTTCTAGATTAGCTTCAGCGATACTGCTTATAGAAAACGAGCCAGCAGTATCCTGTATTTCCAAAATTTCGCTTTCAACCTTATACAACAGACAAATGTTGTGTAAGGAACAGCAAACATTAAGCATCTGAACTGCTTTTTCTGGGCAGTAATGAAGTTCTCTTGCTGATAGAAGGCAACGGAATCTCGATTTCAAAACACCAAATGTCCTCTCAATTATCGATCTACCTTTGGAGTGTTGGTCATTGAAAACCGACTCTGCAGAATTATCAGCTGCATTTCTGTAAGGCGTCATAATCCACGGCTCCAAAGGATAACCTGAGTCACCTAAAAATGTACGTAATTTAGTATTTAATAGCATACATATAATGGAAAGAATCTCACCAAGTAGTCTGGTTCCAGTATCTCCAAGTTCATACTTGTCTTTTAAGTATTGTCTTTCGTCCGACAAATTCCAGACATGCGAGTCATGGCAAGCTCCTCCGAAACGTCCATTTATAGCTCTGATATACATCTCATGGTCACATATCTAAAAATAATTGTGTAATATACATACATAATTTAATACATAAACCTCATACTTGTGTATACTCATTTGGAATCTTACCGCCATAGCGTTTATGCTGTGTTTCAGCTTTCTGTTGAAATATAAATGCTCATTGCTTCTAGGTTTTATAATTTGAATGTGGGTTCCATCAACCGCACCTATTACTCCTGGAATTCCACATTGATTATAAAAATATCTTTTTGCCTCCATTTTTTTCTCCGGACTCATTTCGAAAACAATGTGCTTGGGGCAAAGGTTTTTTTCTATTGCTTCGCAAACCTCGGATAAACAAATTGAAATGTATGATTGCGACATTCCCAACAAACGATCTTGACCAATTTGGTGTTGGTAACCACCTTGAGCTAGAAATTTTAAAGTTGCTGCTAATTTTAACATTGGAGATATGGCGCTTGATCTTTGAGGTGCTTTTAAATCGTTATTTATAGAACTAAGCACATACATAAATGCGGTCTTATTAAGGCGAAAGTTTTTAACGAATCTGAAGGAAATTTTGGCACAGTAAACAAAATATTATAATTTTTTAAGATAAATTTCTTACACAGTTTCACTGAGACTCATAACATTCGATGTGTCTCGTATTATCCTTCTTTGCACTCTTTCTGAAGTTACATTACTCTCCTCATCACTGTCCCATAATGAAACACAATCCATTTTGAAAGGTTTATTTTATTTACATATAATTTTTTAAATATTTATGTATGTTTTGAAATCTTTTTATTAACGTTTGTAAAACAAGTTTTGACATTTGATAAAGTGCTGCCAACAAATGGCAAATGTTGCCAACTTTTTGTTGAATTTTTCCCCAAATACTAAAATGCAACTGTGTACTCGTTACGAACGTACTACATAATATGATTTTCTTTCCTTATCGGAAATTACTTTCGAAAGTATTTTCGCTTCGAATCGAATTACATAATAACCCCCCTGAATTTTCGCCTTTAGTTTCATTTGTATTGAGTTTTCGGAAACTTTATGTTTTTAATTCTAATAAGACTAAGAAATACATTTTAAATTCTCTTTCAAAGTTCTGCAAATGTTTAGTAAAATTAAGGACAATGTTCCTTCTATTTTAAATTGAAGACAACCATTTATTATTTTTAAGTACTTATTTAATTTGTTTAAATAGAAATTTCTTGTATTCATGATGATTTCATCAATGAACTTTTCTTATATTCAAAATTTAATTTGTCCAGATTTAATAACCACATTTTTTAATTATTAAACAAATTTTTTTTACATGGGTTAACTGTGCCTGTTTTTACCTCCAAGGATTCCCTTCAAGGATTCTATTCGTCTACTTCTCTGCGGTACAATAATTTCATACTGTGTGTAGTTTTCTTTGGAAATTTTTTAAAGGCTTCTAAAACTTCTTTTTTAGAAAGTTTCATTTTATTTCTTCCCACAAAAAATTAAAAAACTCCCTAAATTTAACTCAGTTTTGAAATCCCTACAAATGAGGAATTATGGACAACAAATTTATTTTCAATCCAAAATATTTTTATTAAAGCAGAGAAGTTAAATATTCTTTAAAGTTTTAGATTGTTCGCTGAATTGTGTGATTAAAGCATTAAGGTGGTCAGTGGTTTTGACTGAACAGTTTTCAGCGAAAAAAGCAGTAGTTTCTTGCTCTGCAGTATTGCTTGCTTTTATAAAAGACAATTAATGAAGTTTGTCCTTTTTTTTGAGACACATGTAAAGAGTTTCAGCCCCAAATTTACCTATCAAAGAAATAAATCGCCTTTAATCTAGGGAGACATCCCTATTATGTACATATATATACATATTTTATTATTTATTTTTGTTTATTATTTGTTTTTATTTGCTTCCTATTGACATTAATAAATGTTTCTATCCAAAGTGATTAATTTCGAATCACATTTGTGTGAGTCAGAAAGTATGTTTAAGACGTTTTTCAGAAATCTAATTAATACGAGAGCTCTTAATACATTTTTTTCAAATGAAGATGTGCTTTCGAGAAGTTGACAGTTTTTTCAAGGTGTTCCAGAGAATTTTAACATTTTTAATTCAAATTACATTCCAAGTATGTGCATGTATAAACGTCTTGTATTATTAAAAAATTGCTGTTCACTTCTTTTTAAACAACTTTACATTTGTAATGTGTGTTATACAAAGGATTTTTTAAGGATATAGAGATTTATTTTCTAACATCTATCAATATAACAGAAGACGATTTTGGCATCCATTGGAAACACTGTTTGTGCTTAAGCTGGCTACAGTTTTCCATGTAATTTGTGTATTTGCAAGGGTAAAATAGGATTAGTGGACAGAAATCATAGTAAATCCTTGACAGTAGCTCAGACGACAAACTTCTTTTGTTGCGATTAATTAAAAGGCTATAAAATGGACAATTGCAAGATTTGCTAAGAGCATTGAATTGTTGGCAAATAAATTGTTAGAACATTTTAATTTAGATTCAATCAGATATATTTTAAGTAACAGCAAATACAAAAGGCGATTCTGTTACCAAATAAATGTAACAGAAGAGAAAACGTCAATATTCATGCCAAGTTTGATGGTGGGTTTCTTTTTACAGTCGAGTTGACGTCATATCGACAGTCACGTAATATACATATATTTTCTTTTCACTTACATAGATACGAAAGCACTTGATACACCCTGCAACACTGGAAACCAATATTTCACACATGGTGGAACTGGCTGCCATTTTGTTATAAATGAAGAGAAAAAGCTCTATTTTCATAAAAACTTTATGTGTTTTTAATCTGAAAATTTTATATCGTTAATGGCCACCTGCCGAGTTGATGCATAATTGAGCTCGTTTTACGACATTTTGAATTGTTGCTCGCAAAACAGCTGGATAAAAATGTAAATGTAAGAAATCTGATCTGGCTATCTAGACGGCCCGTTGAAACTATCGATCGGACGGTGTCATCGGCGTCTAAAAAAAGGGACAATCGCTTTTACGCTGCGTGAAAACAACAGACTGAAAATATGTCAAATAGGCAATAACGACAATTCCACGTTCTGGATGTTTGTATCGCTCCATGGCGTGTTGAAAACTTATTCTCTATATAAGTATCTACATTCAAAACGTCATTGTGCCATTTGCGAAAATACCAGCCAAGTCAAATTATGACATTACTTTTGCACCACCTTGTGTTTACATTGCGTATGCGAAATTTCATTGCGACTTAACATTTTATTTCATTTATTAATATTCATTAATATTTCATTTTATATTTCATTTATTAATATTCAACCTTATCGTGGATAAGGCGTATAGGAGGCGAGTACATTTTCTACGTAAATTATTTCCCATGAACAAAAAAGTGGTGGAAAATTCAACAAGATAGTATACAAAGACAACAACAACACAAAATCTTTGGAAAAGGTAGCAGATTTCAGGTGAAATCTCATTCACGATAATGGTGATTATGAACTCGCTAATATCCTGCGAGTTGCTGCCGCAAATTAAGACATTTTTATGTTTCAAATTTCATTAAATTCGTTTTTTTAATAGTAATATTTGACTTGTATAGTTGTATAGCCACACTCCCTCGAAATACTCAAGAAATATAAAGACTATAATGTTTCAGTAGGTGCAAACAGTATGTACACAAAGTGTTGTCGCGGTCGTTTCAGCCGTTTGACTGCTCATAGAATACGAAGAAATTAACAAATATTAATTTTTTTATATCAAATGAATTATATCTTATCTAACATTTTTCATATTCGTTTGACTTCCATAAATAAATCCGATGATTCCGGGTATCCCGAATCACCGAACCTACAAAAACCAGTAATGCTTGGCATCCGTAGTACTTGTATGTATGTGTATATGCACATGTAGATATGGTTCTGTGTTTTTTTCCAACAGCAGACCGTTTCAGGCATTCAAATATAGAAAGTACTTAGTTCCTTAAAAAAATTGTCCAAAGAGCAACAAAAACAATAGAAATTAAATAGAACTATGTATGTATAACATATACATACATTTGTAATTGAACAATAACACTTACTTGCAATTTGACCATTTATAGTGGACACAGAGCTATCGTCTGTAACTGAGATGTTGCTGCCAATACTCTCTTGGGTATTATCAACACCGGAGGGACTAGTAACATTTAAGTAATCGTTTTTACTAAGACTATCACTACCACCACCTCCCGCTGTTAAAACGGTTGATGCCGATGACGTTAGTGTTGTTCCTGCACCAACTGTTGTGCCTGTTACACCTCTGACGCCTCCAGCAGTTGCGGCTGCTGGTGTATTTGTAAATGCTACTTTATCACTCGTTGGATGATGTTGTTGGGTGTTGGTGGCACTGCTACCGGTTTGTTGTATATGACAGCCCGTGCTAAGATTGTTGCCACCCGATGAAGCTGAATCGTCCTTTTTGGGTAGATTTTCTGGTGTGCTGGCAACTGTAAAAAACCAAAGAATATAAAAATAAACAATTGAAAACATTTGATAGAATAAAGAAATCAAATAATTAAAAATTACTACAGCTTTATGAACCAATTTGAGTTTCATACTTGAAACCAATGAGAAGGAACAATAAGCAACACATGGTCTTACACTCTTCAAACATAATTTTTATTCTTCCCCATATCAGGATATCAAGTAAGTTTCAATTGTTGTCAACGTGTTACGTATGGAACCCATCTCGAAATAATATTCTATTTAACCAACCTTGAACACACCTTGAGTATATTTCTTTTCAATCCTGTCGTCTGCGTCTCCTTCGTTTACGTTACGATTTGAAATTAAGTTGAAAAGAAGAAGCCACAGGTTTTAGGTTATTGGAAAGTTAAATGCAAGTGAAAAAAACCCTTTTTATTATTATGCCACTCAGGCTACATGGGATATAAAGTAAATCTAATTTAATGGCAATGGATAAAAAAGAAATAAGGAAATTTTTATTTCTTTTCAAAGGATTTTTGTAAAATAAAAACAAAATATACACTGAGAGAAAAAAGTAATTGATTTTGAAATCTTATCTTAGTTTTCAAGTTATGCTCTATTCATTTGTATGACTACCAGCGAAATGTCCAATTAGTTTGACACCTACAATAACTATCAAAATAGGTTAAAAAATTTCAAATAATTTTCAAATTTGAATTTATACGAAAGTAAAAACTCTGATCTGTACAAAGAAAATGAACAACAAAGGAAATAACAACTTAAAATTTTATGTACGAGTATTTAAATTTCTTTCCACAGTTTTTATTTATAAAAATTCTCGTATGTTTATTCTAGCCGCAAGTCTCTTTAATTAAAAATTTTCCTGGCGGTGCCAGTCGAAGTTCTGACGAAATAAATATTAAAAACTACAATTGAAAATTATTTCTTTTAATTAAAGAAACCTGCTCCTAGAGTATTTTCACAAATCTAATTTTAGATCAAATGAAATAATTGTAAAACCTTCAATAATATAATTTTTTCTTAGATATAAATCGAATTAAAATGAAAATCAAACGAATTATATAAAATTTTCGTCATTTGACAGAACGTTTTAATTAGAAAAAAATATTGTTTTTCGAACATTTTAAAACGCTATTTCTGGAATGAATAAATAGAAAATTTACTAAATATATAAAATCGATTTAACAAAATTTTTATGGACAACATAATTTTTCTCTCGAATAGAACTTTTCGTGTTGAATTTTAAAAAATTGGCTCCGCTTTTTTAGGCTTAAAACTTTGAAATTTAGCACATAGAATCGTTTCGTTCTGCACGAAAATATTACGTTCGTATTTCAGGAGAAGAAAAGTCAAATTTTTGAGTTATTTCTTTTAAGGAACTAAATACTCGTAGGCAGTCAAAAAAATAATGAACTAAAATAAAGGACAATTCACTCATTATGTGTTCAAAATAGTTTTCATATTTTTTTCCTTAAATGTAAAAAGTTCGTGGTTTTTTCCAACTTTTAGAAAATTTTTTCCTTAAATTAAGAAAAATTATGATCTAAATTTTGTGCTTCATCTACATTATTCTCAGTGTATGATGTTTCATTTAATTTTTTTACTTTCATATTTTAATTGTATCAAGAGAGAATGAATCTATTCTCCGAAAGGTATCATTGTGTATTCCTGCTGTGAAATCATATTCGTGTTGTGCGTCTGTGTGTGTTTTCGTACTTTAAATTGTGTATGAAGAGATTTTCTGTGCTGTTGTGCCCTTAAACAATTTTGGGAGCTCAAACAGGCTCCTGATAAATTGACTGTTTTAGAGACGGGCTACAGAAGTTTTTGTGGCTGCTGTGCAAGTAGAAATAACAACAAACATATTAAAAACAAAGACCATCTGATTGAATTAGAATTCAAAATTTCATTATGTTATGAAAGTGACTCAGTCCAGTGTTTTAACCACTATCATAGATAATATTTGTTGGTTATCTGAAAGAAGTTGATTTTTTTATTAGAAAACACACTTAAGCTCAGTGACGTTCTCCTTAAGTTAAATATACCATGAAAGGATATTCATATTTTTAAGGGCCATTAAGTTTGGCCAAACTATTTCAGAGTTCTGTATTTGAAATTTAGCAAAAGTGCTAAAGATCATATGGCGCGTCTCACAGTGTTTTGACCCAAAAGAAAGAGAAAAGTATCGCTAATATTGGTAAAATAAATGTAGGGGTAACCTAATTCCTCATCATAAATATGTAAGAACATTTTAATGTATATATTTTTGTTGTTAGAAAGAGGGATTTCTGAAATAAGAAAAAAATTGTTAAGCAGAAAATTAGAATTTACTGCTTAAACAAAGCTGGGCAAACATATTATTTTAAAGATATTGTTTTGAAACTTAAAGCTGTTGATTATTGTCTAGATTTGCAATAAACAAAAAACTTTTTAATTTAAATTTCATATAGAAAAATAATTAACTGTATGGAAAATTGTGTACAATTAAAATTTTTCAATTAGAATTCTAAGGTCAGTTGTTATACGAATACTGTATGTCAATTTTTATGTATTAGTCGGGATAATCTACAAAAATTGTTGGTGATTAAAATGAATGGAATTGTTATACATTGTTCATATTTAGGAATAAATTTTAAAAGCAAAAAAAAAAAAAAAAAACAAAATTAAAATTTAAAAACTTGTAACACTTTATTTGCAGGAAACTTAAAAAGTCTTACGAATTTAAAAATATACGTCTGTAAATAGGGAGTATTTGATTTTTTAAAATTGTCCCTCCCTTATTAGATATCCTGAAATTAAAGGATGATTTAAAGATTCAAAATTTTCTGGATTTAAATATTTTATATGTAAAATTTCATTTCTATGACTGTTCCTTCCATTTTATCGCTTGACCATAAGGGGATTCATTATAGGCACTATGCGCTCCTGCCTTCTTGGTTCATGTATTGTTTTCAATGTTATCAAATGGCTAATGTTCCAGAATAAATTCGCTCAAAAGATAATGTGTACATACACAGCAATGTCCAATAAACGTCAACAATAAATGTGTTTCGCGAGCAAAACATTTTTATCAATCAAATTTTAATGAAACTCGTAATCTAAAGTAATATTGACCGCAACGGGTGCGCAGGGGCACAAAATTTATTCTTTGGTCACAATTGTTTAAAATTTACATCATATTTTAATTATACTGTGACGTCAAATAATTTTGCTTCTTTCGGAATCGTGAATATAAACAGTGTTGCCATTTTGGGCAATGCTAAATCTAGCATATTTTTTAAGTATCGAGAGGAAATCGGAGTATTAGTGAACCGTTTTTGCTTTATTTTATTCTCTATGTTAAATTTACTTATGTATGTATTTAAAGGTATTACATATTTTTAGCATATCGATTGGTATGTATAAATTAATAAATAGCAATTATAATTTCAAAAATGTAAAAGAGTACAGTCTTTATTACGGAAGAACATTAAATAATAAAAAAGAGATAAAAGTGGGAATCAAGAAAAAAGTTGCGTTTATTGCATAGTGTAGTAAATACGGCTCTAGTCTATGTTTCTGGCAACCATATTTTGAAAAGTTAAAAACAAATTTATAATAATTGAAAGAAATCTGCATATAAACAGTCAGAGACAACACAGTTCTGAACCATTTCTTCGTCTAATCCAATGATTTCTGTCTTACATTTTGTGTTTAGCTTTGGGGCAGAATGTATGTAGGGACTTACATGTGCTTAAAGGAACATTTACATGAAATCATCTTTAAACATTGAATTACATAGATCGTTCTATCGACTCCAATGAAGATTTCACACAAATCCGAAAATGAAAATGGTATGAAACGAAATTTTTTCTTTACTCCTTTTGTAGCCGCATATTTGGCATATATTATTTGGCGTATATTACCTTCTTTTAATGAATTCTTAGGTTCTGGTAACACTGAATATAAATCAATAATATAAATTTTTTTCTCTTCTTTTCTTTCATTCAGTTCCATGTGGTATTCACGTTGGCATAGAGATAGACTTATTGGTAAATCTTTTCTATAATATATTTCATATTCCGTGAACTGATCGAAAATGTACTAAAAATCTCTATACAGTTTTAATGTTGCCCTGTGTTGTCTATGATTGTACGTGTCTTTTTCGTTAAAATCCAAAGTTTATAATTTCCACATTATCTATTTAATAATAATCAAAAAATTTTGTATAACATTCAACATTGTTGATTTATTTTCGTTTTTGTTTTTGTTCTCCTTTGCTTTCCTTATCAGCATTTGTTGAAAGGCAAGTAGAATAAAAGCAAAATACCCAAAATATCTTATCAATCGTTCTAATAGAATTACCAGTGCCACTCTTTCAGCAATATTTAATAGAAAATCAAAATTCAGTTCTTTTAAACAACTCAACAAATAAACAACAATGAGAATTTACGCCGTCTTTTGTATCGTCATCGTGGCCATTTTGGCATTTGCTGCGGCTGATGTGCCCACGGATGAGGACCTAAAAATTGACTTTTGCCCGTGCACTCGTGAATCGAATCCTGTTTGCGGCGACGATCTTGTGACTTATGCCAACGCATGTGAATTTAAATGTGCCCAGAAGAGAATGGCTCGCAAGGGTAGATCGATTTCTCTTGCCTACCAGGGCAGATGTATGTAAAATTTGGAACCAAAATTTTACAACTTCCATTTTATTACATGTCAGTCAAATTATAATTCAGTAAATTCAAGGAAAATGTACTTAAAAGAAACTTGAAATAAATCTGTGTATGTACATAATATATTTTTTAGTTTAAAGGGGTGTAAATAATCATCGATGAAAGCAAAAGTTTAATCAAAACTTTCAACTAAACTTGTATTGGAAGTGATGTCCGTGTACTCCTAGTGTTTAACAAAAGTGATATTGTCGTTACTCAAGGAATGTTCTCCTTTTTCGCCTTTATAAGTTAAGGGCAAGAAAACTGCACATATACAGTGTTAATGAACTATTTGGAACAATTAATAAACCTTGCTAGAGTTGGTCATTATATCTATTTATTTGAGCAAGACAGTGTATTTGAACTGTCAACAGTTTGGCTGTCCTTCAAGTGAGAGTAATGTGGCACTACGCGTATTTTGATGTAGAATAATTTAATAGAGTTCTTTAAATCACCACAAGTCGAAAGTAAGTGAACATCGATTTAGCATATCCATTTTTGTATAAAGAAATTATGGAATATTGAAAGAAATCTATGTCGTTGTGCTGTGTCACACGTGTCACTTCTCGTACAAAGCAAATATTAACGCACTTCACGTACCTTCGTTCAGATGATCAAATGATACAACGACTGTGGGGAATCATATTGACTCTAACATAATTATCTACTATGATATATATTTTAATCTATTAGATTTGCAAATTATACAGCCTAATCATAGTAAAAATTCCATGCGAGCTTTTCCACTTAAAAAGTTACAAATAAAAAAATAACCGAGAAATTTGTTCACCTGAAAATTACAAGAGAATTTTTATCAAATATAAGCGTTTTTGTGTTAATTGATTTTCAACAAATAGAAAAGCTATCAATAAACTTGATAGCCCGACAAGAACAAATAAACAGCAGTTTACCACTTATTGATTGACCTTAATGGAATCCAACACAGAAACTACAATATATTCGGGTAGAGAGTTCGATCTAAACGCCTTAAGTACATAAAGAAAAACCGGTTAAATTAGTTGGTAATTTTTTAAAATCTATATTTAAGAATTAATAATTTCAATCCAGTAATAAATGAATTTTTTATTTGTAAAGAATGTGGCAACTTAATGAAGTTCCATGATGTATAACATCATGGAACTTCGTTCTTTGATTTCTTAATTGCTACTCCTTTTCAACAAACATATTTTCCACAAGCATTCGAAAGGCAACACTATACATTTAAATTGATTTTATTAAGGTTAGGTTAGGTTGATTGGAGGGTTGTGATAGCCCATGTCATACGACATACACTTAAGCCAGTGAAGGCTTGTTGTGCGCTCTCTTTATTTATCAAACACAAACTGCCAGAGTTCTGCGGCAGGATTCGAACCTGGGACCTTCGCACTACGAGTCTAGTACACTACCTACTAGTCTACGAAGGTCAGTTTGATTTTATTAAAGAAATTAAATAAAATTATTCAATAATATTTTTTCGACCTTTTTTAATATATCATTTATTTTATTAACGAGCTTTAGGTGTTTTTATAAAAAACAAATTTTTATATTTCAATATTCCACCGCCTCTTTGTACATCTTCTACAGGAAAAAAATAAAAAAAAAATTTCTGAAGAAGACGCCCAAAGAGGCGTCGAAGTATTGAAATAAAATAAATTTGTTTCTTATAAAAAGAGCTAAAGATCGTTAATAAAATAAAAAAAAAATTAAATAAATTAAATATTAGGTTTGAAATTAAGTTAACCAATTCAAGTTAGAATTTTTTTCAAATTATTTCTCTGGGAAGAAATAAAGAGAAGGCATTTATTGTAATGACAGAACGGAATAGTACTGTTTTCTATTGTTGCCACAGCATCATCACCAGCGTTCATTTGCCTTTCAACTTTTAGATGGCTGCTATTATTGAGGAATATTAACTAATTGGTTGTGGCAATTTTAGTTTCTGCATTTTTTAATTTAGCTGGAAGAGTGATAGAGATCGGAAGACATGTTTTTCTATCTTTCCGATTTAAAATTTACAGCAACTAAAATTGCTCCTCTGTACGAGGAGCTGACGCGGTTTTGTGTAAAGAAAGAATACAAGAAGCAAATGTTTTATCTAGTTCATACACGTCAAGTTTTCTTTCTCAAGTTTATTTTATTATTAATTTACCTGGGACATATATAGCGAAAAGAATATTTATTTTTTCTATTTTTCTGCCATCTGAATTGATACTTGAGCAAGAAATATTCGCGTGTGTGAACCAGGTATTTCTAGTATTTTTTTTACAACAATACCAATGCGTGCCAGTGCCAGTGTTGCCACAACCACAAATTTTTTTTATAAATTTTTTTTAACCAAGTGAGAAAAAAGGAACCAAATATATAATTTTTAACAGTAAAAGCTGTAATTACTATGTTGTTATTTAGATAAAGTTTCCCTCGAAATTACATTTTAGTTTTTTCAAAATGAATGAATTTTTGTTGGTTTGGTATCGCTTCTTCCATTTTAATTAATTTTTCTAATTTTATTCTTATATTTCCATATTATGTATGTCTGACTGACTGTTTTTTCGCCGAACGGTGAACTCTTTTTTTCGATTTTGAGATCTATTCCATAATTTTGCTTATTTTTACAATATACGGTTTTAGTTGGACCTTCGCTTCTTCTTTACTTTAAGTTAAATTTTCTGCTGAAAATTCTTGTTTTATAATTTTATAAAAATTTCATCTTTTTTCTACTCTTTAACGTGATAACAGTTGCAAATAGTTGATCTTATAGAATAAATTTTAAAAATAAAATTTTGTAAATCAATATTGTTTTGCTAAAAAGGTATCCAAAATGTACACATTTACGCACTAGAGAAAAATGTAACTGATTTCGGTTAAATATAACCAAAACGGCAACGCTGGTTAGTACGAAACTTCCATGTATTTATTTGAATTATTCTATCTAATATTCCTTATCGCTTAATGCTTAAAGCGTCGGTTTGAACACTTTTAAGTTTTCTATTTATTTATTTTCACAGTCACTTTTATTATGCTGAAACCGTCGCACAGTGCGTTGCCTCATGGACAAAAATTTATAATTCCGTTTACACAAATTGTGATTAAATATACGAGTATATATTGACAAAAAAAAAAAATTAAATACATACATATAATTAAACGCAAAAAGAATTTTATCATTTATTTTTCAAAATATATGTTTATTCTAGCAGTAGGTCTTTTCAATTTAAAGAAATATTCTAAATTTAATTTTGACAATATTTTCTTTTTTGTCTAAAATTGTAGAGTATGGAAGAATTATCTAAAACCACACATTTTTTATTCGTTTTTTGAATCTTTGTTCTTCACTAGGCCAATTAAAATCAGAACCAACTTTTGCCACAACTGAAATTTTTTTTAAATGTCGCTGATTTAACGTCATTTTCATAAATTAAAAATTTATGAAAATTTTTATATAACATTTAAATTTAAATTTAATTAGCACCGTAGGCCCTGGTAGCTAGTGTGTTTTGAAAATTAGATTAATATTTTATATTATTCTAATAAATAATAATAATAAATTTAATTAATATTTACAAATGTTTCTTAAATTTGCTGTAGGACACCCAATATTCACTAGATGGCGCTAAACTTGATATTTCTGTTTAGAGAGAAGGTAGTGTGTCAAATAGATTTTAGAATATTGTATGAGAATTGGTGTACTGAACTTTGTTGTTGATGAGTATTTAAGTTTATTGCATAAACATTTCAGAACTACCAGATAAAATCTAAACGTTTTGTTAAGAATTTATGTAAATATAAATATGTAAGTATGAAATATAAAATATTATCTGGTGGTGAATGTTCGTGAACTCTTCTGAAAATATCATTAATATGTCCTTCACTGTTGATAATAGAAAAAATCTTTAGTAATATTTATTTTAAGCCAATTGCCTCTAATGGCCGAGATTCGACCGCACAAAAAAGTTTTTCCCAAATTATTTTATTTATACTTTGAGGGCCAATCTCGAATGCTTGTTTGGTGTATTGTATTTGTTTAAAAAGAAATGTTTACTGGGAAATTCGCAAAGTAACACAGCAAATATTTTTTTTCTAGCGTATTGAAAAATACATAAGTAGAAGGTTGGCAAGGGGGATGGGGTGAGTAGTGTCTTTGGACATTCGATTTAAACTTTTGCACGTTGAAAGTAACAGGAAAGACCTCTACAGGCGGGTTATTCCACATACAAATTGTTGTTCGGCTAAATAACGAATTTATTCTGTGATGCATAGTGTGACACGCTGGTTCATCGATCCACACAGGATGAATTTATATCGTTATGAATGTAAAATGTATGTCATAATGAAAGTTCATTGGATGTGGACTCAACTTATTAATATTATATCAGCATTATGATATAATTATCAGATCTAATGTCCTGCCATATTCATTGTGATATCAAATGGCATTTTAAATATCACTGTATATATGACGTTTATTTTGTTCAAATTTTTTTTAATAGAGATAAATCTAATAAGATTTTAAATTATTTGTTATCAAAAAGAAGAGTATTTAAAATTAAAAACAATTTATATAACAAGTTTTACACAAACTTATTTTAACAACGACTTACAAAAACAACGTGATGCATTCTGATGAACGTCTTCCCTTATGTATTGATATTAATGAAAAATTTACATTTGCTCTACCGGCTTTATATTTAATGTCAAAATCAAAATAGGATAGATATGGACAGTATGTTATGATGTTCTTAGCGAAAAACGTTGTGTTGAAACTAATCCATGGTTTTTTTCTCCTGCTTTTGGAAAAACCCACAGGATTTCCTGCTTCATTATGAGATCTGCGTACATGCTCATATACATATACCATAAAATTAATTTATATTCAAGTTAAAGCTATTTAACTTAATTTTGCGTCAATAGAAAGAAGACAATAATTTTTGTTGTTTTACTCAACAACATTTGTGCAAACACTTGATGAGATCACAGATAAATTAAGAAAACATTGAAAAGTCCAAAAATACGTTTCACACAATTCATATTTACCAAAAATTTGTTATCAGAAAGAAAATAATTATAATAAAAAATAGTATTTGGGTAGAAAAAAAATTTAAGTTCTAATCAATTGTTTTGAGATAAAGAAAAATAATAAAGAGATTCCTATCGCACACAAAATCAAAAACAGTCAGAACTCAAAATTGATCAAAGTCATATTTTTTCGTACATCAAACAAATCTCTAACGGAAAAATACGGTTATGCCTGTTATTCAGCACGAATGTCCACAAAATTTCCTAAATATTTTCGAGCAGTGACTGTTTGGACTTAGTAGGCGATATCTTGTTTATTGGTTTGTTTGTAAAAATGTTCTATTCTAGTGTTATATTCTTGTGATTCTCATTGGTTCTTTGAGAGTTGAATGCTTTCAAAACACGACGGTTGAGGTCTACTAATGAGTTGAGCTACAAAAATAATTTTCTGTGTAAATAATTGGGAGAATCTACCGAATAATTCGTATAAATTACTTTTTTCTTGCGTAAAATTATTTAAAGAAAAAATGAGGGATGGAGATCAATTTGCATATTTTAATACTAATAAATAGACTGAAACTAATAAACTTAATTAATTTTTTAAGCTTAAGGTCTCCTAATTTTTTTAAATTTATTTTTAATAAATTCAGTTTCTTTATTAAATTAAAACGTTAAAAAAACTAGAATGTATAATAGACTGAAATTTTAACGCAACGTACACATTAAGAAATATTGAGAAAAGAAAACATTTAAACAACATTTTAAAATTGAGAGTTGTTCTTTAGGAATGACATTTTCATTGCTTTCAAAGAATCCGTAGCGCCTTTTTTGGACTTCCTACGATTTAATTGTCAAAAATATATATTTAATAAAGAATCTACTCCTACAAATTTGCGTAGATTGATTTGATAATACTTTCTTTGTATAAAATATATTTACATATATCCTTAAAATTAGATTAAAGTAATATTTTTTTTCAATCAGTAAAAATAATATTATTTTCACAAAAGAAATTGGGACTACTGGCCAACTTGTACGCCTTAAAGATCTTAAGTTTATTGCCAGTAGAAAATAAACAATCTTAATTTATTATAAAATTCTATTATATTTATATGCAAAAATAAAAAATAAAACAATAAAAAATTTACTTTTCTCACACAGTAAATATAGTTTCCAAATCGGTGAATACGAATCGAAAAAGAGAATATCATGCAACATCATGATTTTTGGAAGTCCTTTTTACTAAGCATTTTAGCAAGAGCTCAAGAATTAACAGAGAAGACTTGCCTTTAAAAAAATATAAGTTGATAGAAAATAAATGATTTCTTATTCATGATTATAAGACTTAAAAAAACATCATGACCTTTTGCCGGAAATCAGAAATTCCTTATTTTATAAATAGAAGAATTTTTTTCACGATTAGCGATAAATGAGCTCGAAATAAATAATAAATTAAACAAATACATACAACTAATTATAAAACGATACAAATTCAAACATAGATGTGACAAATATTTATAAATTTTTTTTGTATAATAAAAAATATGTTAAAATTAAATTTACGAATGCAAACACAATACAAAGCCTCAAATGAAACTGATCCTTTTTTTCTGGAGAAAGTGCAACATAAATTTTTTTGTATAAATTTATTAAAAAATATGTTTATCGCTCTAATTTAAACAACTTAATTTCCTTACACTTTCCTAATAAATTTGCTCTCATTGGAAAAAGTTCTTTAAATTTAATACCAATAAATTTTCCTGAATATTGGCAATAAACTTGGGAAATTGATTTAATTTTAATAAACTGTCGAAAATTGAATAGAGAAATTAAAACTTTTATATATTATCAATCACTTTTTATTTTTATATACCATGTGACAACAACTTAAGGATAAATGAAGTGAAAAAAGCTTATTTCATATAAATAAATTCCATTCATTGAGTGTATTTTGTTGGACAGGCTCCATAGCTGGCTAAAGTCAAACTGCCTCCTTCGAGTTCCACCTTGGCTTGTGCGCACTCGAATTCGCAATAATTTGAATAAGTTTTCGAATCTGAGCCGCACACTGGATTTATCATGCGGATACAAGGGCAACCGCTTGCACCGTTTGGAGCGAAAAGCGCTAAAATCGCCCAAAGTATGGCTGGTAAAGCATGCAACAATTTCATTGTCTTTATTGTAGCGGCTTGAAAAGTTTATAAAATTATAAATTGATTAGAGACCTTGAATGTTGTTGGCTAAAAGCTTGGAAATAGACTACATGTTTCATTAATATTGAGTTGATTTTATAAGTAAAAGTAGTTCTGGGAGAACGAAAATAACAAGCGAGTTGCCGCGAGTTGAAGTTATTGTATACGTGTGTTTTTTCGTGTAGCACTCGTATATAAATAGTATGAATGTATGTGTATGTATAAAAATGAGTCGATGTTTGTTTGTGAATGTTTTACTTCTTTATAGAAAATCAATTGACCAGGCCGGTTGGTGGACGTTTGGAAATCGAATATATATTTTTTTAGCGGCGCGGAGGATATAATATCACCATACAAAGTAATTACTAAGTCTTCTATATCTAAGGACCTCCAAAATAGAATTCGTCTTCAAGCAAGGAGGTATAAGTAGAGGGGAGAGACGTGTATCCCCAATTACTAATTACAATATATCTGAATTAACTACAAAACTGAGTCTTCAGGAGTTCTACCTGAACTTCAGGTTTCAAATTTAGCATTTATTTCTATAGACATAAATTTATTAACTAAAAAATACAAAATTAAATAAATTACAAGGCACCATAAAGTGAAATGCCGAAAATTCCGTGACCAAACAATTGTCTCCATATTACTTTTTATTTCAGTTGACGGAATAAAGTCTCCAATAATGCTTATGACGTCTAAAATAATAATTTTATCATGGAAGAAAATTAATATTTTTTTGGATGTAAAGAAATAAATATATAAATATGAATTATTTTCATAAATTTTTAGTAACTGATTTTGATTAAAATTTTGTCAATTGGTTTCTAGAAAGTCGCAAAAATACTCTAACTGATCAGTTGGAAGTAAAGCAAAAGCTATTCCTTAAGGAAAAAAATGTTATTCCTTAAGAAAAAAATGTTATTCCTTAAGGAAAAAAAATGGTATTCCTTAAGAAAAAAAATGTTATTCCTTAAGGAAAAAAATGGTATTCCTTAAGGAAAAAAAATGTTATTCCTTAAGGAAAACATAAATTTTCTTTTGTTCTTTGAATACGTTTATAAAAAGATAATTATAACGCAAATTATTTGTTTTTACTCAATTTCATTCTTAGTTTTTCACTTTTTATTATGATAAAAACAAAGGAAACACTTACAATTAAAAGTTTATGTAGTTAAAATTTTCATTTGCGCAACTGTTGCTTTTTGAAACAAAAAGTGATCGCTTTTATTAACGAACATACAAATTGACTTCATATACAGAGAACCAGGAAATCGCGTCAATTCTTTCAAAAGCGGATATTAAGAGCATGAAAAATAGGATTTGTTCCAGAGCGGTGTGTCTCGCTACGACCACCCTCAAATCGTTCATGCAGAATGCCCCTTGTTGGCACGAAGTTCTGTCATATTAGAACCGCATGTCGTCCACATAGAGATGTGGACCAACCAAAATATGTGACATCAAAAATTTTGTATGGTAAGAATATAATAAATTTAATAAACTTTATCGCCAAGCGTTGGAGTCGACTTGGAAGCTTTAATAACCAAAAACTTTTGCAATAAAGATATTTCTATTTTGATAATAAAATTTGGAAGTGCCAAAGTAATTTGGCAAAATTGACTGAGAAATAATATTCTATTTGACAGACGTCGGAACAGGAACGTAGAAATCGACACTTCTTTATCCTTAGGTATACCTGCATTAATATTTGCTTTGAGTAGGTAGTGACAAGCGTACTATTTGCTTTTTGATTAGGCACATTGACAATATAGATTCGAGGATATAAAATTTAATTTTATCCTTGTTCTACTATTTATTACTTATATTTATTCAAGATTGAGGTCTATTTTTATTAAAATTTATAAATTTATTGATCTTCCAATATTTAATTATTTGGGTATCTTCTTCTGAGGAATATCTTGTTTAAACGTGATTGAAATATTGGATTATTGAATAAATATAAACAATAAGCGATAAGAACAGGTCGAAAAAATATATAAAAGTTTCTCAAAATGCTATTGTTTCTATAACAGCACAATGATAAAGATTTCTTTCTTATGATACAATTAATTCAAGTTTTTTTTATAAAAATGTATAAATTGATTTTCTTTTACTTTTAAAATTGAGTTGTTGTGGTCTAAAGAACTCTAACAAGCTATTCTAGATCAAAATAGTGTCACATTACTCTCACTTGAAGGACAGCCAAACTGATGACAGTTCAAATACACTGTCTTGATTATAATGAACAACTCTAGTAATGTTTATTAATGGTTTCAAATAGTTCACTGTATACGCAGTTTTCATTTCCTTAATTCTCAAGGGCGTAATGAAAACTAAGTTACGAGTATATCACATTTATTAAAGACTATTTGTATTTAGTTTTAAGTTGAATTAAAAATTAGCGTCTTTTAAAGTACAACATTTTTATAAAATTTTTTAAATTATATATTTATTAATTAAAATAAACATGAATTAAATTTTCTTAGTTATAATTTGATTGAAACGCAACAAAATGGAACTTTCAAATTTTTCCATATAATTTTTTTAAATCTACACATCTTCCTTCGTGAGCAACAGCAAGCGTTTTACCACTGCGAGCCAATCTCTCCTGGGCACATCCAAATTCACATCCATTGCTATAAGTGACATTATTGTCACCGCAAACAGGAGTAAACATACGGCTAGTGCATCTGCAGTCGTCCTTTTTCGGGATAGCATTAGTCGTTCCGAATGCAAAAATGGCCAACAAGAGGATAGAAAAGACAGCGTAAATTTTCATCGTTGTTTATTTGTTGAAGGGATTGCAAACTCTGAACTTGGGATGCAAATGAATAATAGAGTGGCATAGAACAACTATTAAAGTGATTGATAAGACATTTCTGCCATTTCGGCCATTTTACTTTTAATCTATTCACCTTTTAATAAATGCCGATAAGTGCGTAATACCGCAGAAAACTATCGGAACGGAAGCGGCGAGAAGGTTATCTTATTAAAGGAAAGTTATTTATTTCCTCTTTTATGCAGAACTACAATGGTTCTAGTTAATTTACCCTGACTTTGACCCAAAAATATTAAAAATTTTTTGTGTTGCCTTCTTAATAATGTGAGTATTTTGTTACAAATTGATAATAGAAAGAAACACTTCCCTCCGATTCGAAATAAAAAGAATATTCTGGGTGATAAAGAATTAAATAATTATATTTAAAATTTTTTATTTTCATCTTTTATTTTCTGTATCCCAAAACGATTTTTCCCTCAGTACTTTTTGCTGATACGAACTCTTCTCGAAATTAAGGAAAGCGCATGCATTCATTAATTTTTGTAGTTTTACAAAAATACTCTTGTATTTAATCAAAATAATTTATGTATAATATTTTGTGAAAATCGCTTTATAGATATATACACATTTCTTCTCCTTTTCTGAAAAATTATGATTTAAGCTAAGCTGAACAAAAGTTGCAAAAGAAAGCTTTTAATTCTATGCGAAAGACTTTGTTTTTATCTCCCCGAGCTCATAGAAGTGCAACAGGCTATAAAGCAGGAAAAGGTTTTATATTCGTCAATATGTTTTTTTGTACGCTCAGCGATATTTTTGTAATTCGTTGAATAAAAATGCTTCAGAGCTGGTCTAATTTTTACTATTATATATATGTATGTCCTAGTGCCAGGGGAATGGTACCCTCTATATAATAACTTTATGCTTTGCTGACTATAATAGTAGAATTTAATTAGTGTGAGCTGCTCTACAGTCGAAATAATTAGATTTTCAACAACAATTCATAAATGTTACACAGTCAAAATTCCTGAAGAACAACAAGTATAATTTAATAACACAGAATAGAGTTTATATGGATTTATATGTTTTAATTTTCATATATGAATGAATTCTCATATTGTATGTGTTTTTTTATATAAACATACGAGGGTGGCATACAAACCGTTTAGATTTCACTGATGATTCAGTTAAGCGACCAATAAAATAGCGATATATCAACAGCATGAAATACAACAAAAAATCAATTTTTGAAAAAAATACAATATTATGCACTATCGTCAAAATTAAAAAAAAAACTTAAATCAAATATACGAAATATTGTTTCCTAAAGTTTCACTCAAAAGCAATTATCTTACAAAATTTCTTAATAACAATATTTATTTAATTAATTATTAGAGATACTCTCAAAAATAATTATTTTAAAATGATTATTTATCCATGATCACGCAAAGGGCAATTAATTATATGAAGGTGTAAGAAAAATAAGAAGACGGAGGTTGATTGTTTGTCCTGTTTTGTTTGTATAATAGTTTTCTGAAACTATTTCTATAGAATTCTCATACAGTATTTGTTGATTTTTTGTATAAATATATGAGTTTCAATTCTTTTCAAACATCATTTGGCGAAAGAGTACTGATGATTTTTCTAGTGCAAATGAATACTAAGGGAACAACAAACAACTATTTTTTTATATAAACATATTAAAGTAAATTCATGCTTACTTTAAACATACATTAATTTTCTATATTGAAAACATCATATTCTACCCTAATCATGTCTCTTAGTGCAACACATAGAGAATGATGTTGCACTTAATGTAAATTAAATAATTTAACCAAAATGCATATTAAGAAATAACGAAAAAATATTAATACAAAAAATATGTTAAATAGTTTGCAAACAATCAAATGAAATACAAAATAAAACTTTTATTCAAATACTTTCTTGATTCGAATAAAAATAATCTTGATTGATTTATCCTTTATTCACACTATTTTCGATATTCTTTTGTCATGAAAAAGTTTATATGCTTTACTCTCATGGCAGAAACTTATAGTTTAGGCTCATAGTTTAATTTTTTTATATTTGAAAAAAGATATTTTTTACATATTTGACTACTCGAACGAAATTGTTATCGTTTTCACAAGCTACAAATTGATTGAACGTTGCAAATAAAACTTTTTAAATCGCAAAAATAGTTAATAGTTTGAATAAAATTTATTAACAAATTATTTTTTATCCTTAAATATAAATATAAATAAAAATATAAATAAATAAAAATAAAAAAACTATTTAAGCGGCTTCTTGTACATATTTTCGTTAAAATGTTTAGTGGCGAATCAATGCATTTGTTTTTTTTAAACATATATTTTTTTCCTGGCTTATTTCTATGAAGCAAAGCACTGTGCGGATACAAATATAAGTATAAGAAATGTACTTTTTTGCATAACTAAAACACAAAGAAAAGTCATTATATGAGCACTACAAGTGTCCTGATAAAGTAGACCTTGGATACAATTAATTAAAGAATACTTTTTTTAAATGAAAATAGGCATTAGAATATGGTGAAATAGATTTCTTATTGTGGTTTAAAGGAATCCATTGAATTATTCTCAATTGAAGGACAGCCAAACCGATGAAAATTCAAATACTTTGTGTTGATCAAATAAGTAAATATAATGACCAACTCAAATAATGTTTATCAGTTGTTTCAAATACGAGTACTTCACGAATGCACATTTTCTTGCCTTTAAGGATGACCATCGGAAAAAAATAAAGATCGTCACATAGAAGTAATTTGGATATCGATAAAACGTTTTTCTATAATAATTCATACCCGTACCTCTTAAAGTAAAATTTTTTTTATTAAATTATCGGAAATATAATTTGATTGAAGTGCAACAAAATTGAACTTTTAAAAATAATGATTTGAATTCGAAATACATCTTCCTTCGTGAGCAAGAGTAAGCGTTTTACCCCTGCGAGCCAAGTTTTTCTGGTCACACTCAAATTCACATCTATTGCCATAAGTGACAAGATTGTCGCCGCAAACAGGTCTCAGCACAAGATTGCACAAGCAAAGTTCCTCATCCGGGATAACGTACGCCGCACCGAATGCCAAAATGGCCACAAAGAGGACAGAAAAGACAGCGTAAATTTTCATCGTTGTTTATTTGTTGAAGTGTTTGAAAACTCTGAACTTGGGATTGCACTTGGATATTATTTAAATAGTGGCATAGAACTACGATTGATAAGATATTTCGGGTACTTTACTTTTATTCTATTTACCTTTTAACAAATGCTGATAAGAGAGGCAAAAAAGTGCGTAACCCCGGAGAAAACTTGCGAGATAGAAGCGGGGAGCAGGTTATCTTCTTAAAAGGAAGTTGTTTATTTTCTTTCTTATGGGGAACTGCCATAGTTCTAATTGAATTGACGTGTCTTTAACCCATTACTTTAAATAGAAAACTTTATGCGTAATACAAATTGATAGTGCGAAGGAATATTTTCATCTGAATCTCTACTATTTTATGTAGAACAAAAAAGCCCGAAACATAGTTCCATCTCATGTTATTTTTTAAACAGGGTTATAAAAAAATTAATTGTTTTTAAAATTTTTGTACTCTTCACTACAGATGGAAAGGGTGTATTATATTTTTCATTCCGTTTGTAATTTCTACAGTATACATTTGCGACTGCATAAAACATATATATTCTAGATCTTAATAGATAGGAGTCTCGATCTAATGCTGACCGTCTGTCCGTCTGATTGTTTACAATCATAAAAAAGTCGATCAGGTTTTCGTACCTCCTGACTTGAATTCTCGGCCGATGATTAGAATCTGTATGAAAATATCTGTTCACGATTGGCTGTGATAAGTAGGATATGCAATAAAAAATCCTGCAATCTGTCCCGAAGTAAGAAGATGCATACCAACCATCCGCCTATTCCAAGATGTTGGAGTATTGGAAATGGTCACACACCTGCAAATAAGTTCAGTCCTTTTTAACAATACCTGCGACATTTTCAATAGTATGATAGACACATAGAATTGTAAGGAAATGTTTTACAAACCAGACTCTAAGCAAAGACTATAGATTTACTCGGAGTGTGTTTTTTTAAGAATGAAAAATGAAGTTTGTTTCTTGTTGTTTTACATATGCATGTGTGCATATGTGTGCATATTTGCATATCTACTCGCAAACAGAGAGAAAAAATTCATTCTAAATTTAAGCATTGCCTTCTTACTTTTACCAAAAGCCGTTTTCAAAAGTTCGAGTTCAACCAACTTTTAATCCCTCCTGGAATCCTTAAATCGAGTACGGAAAGTCTCATTTTATGTGTGTATTGACATTGTGCTGTCAATACGTGTATATATGTAAAACATTGTTGTGGCTGTAGTAGTCAACATTGTGGCTTTCGAACACACCATAAATAGGAAGATCTGGGCGCAAGGCCGTTATTTTTAATTAAAATATAGACAATTAAAAGAAATATTACAAAGTCAAGTATTAAAAATTATTGTCATTTTTGGCTTCAAGTTAATTTTTCTGGATCTTAGTTTTTTGTTTTTGCTTAAAATCCATTCTTTAATAAAGCGTTAAGTACATGCTTTATTAAAATCCGTATTTATCGTACTTTTACAACGCTTTGACTTGATTTAAGTACGGCTGAGCGTATGATGGAAATGTTGCTGTAAACGAAGTTTCTTTGAAAAATTTATTGTTTGTTGTTGGCTTAGACTATACAAAAACTCTCAAACCTCTCAAAAAGAGAATTATATATATAGAATTCAATTATAATTTTCTACTTCTGAACTTTTTATAAAACGTTTATCAAAGAATATACATCATGATGTATATCCATATGAAGTATATGATGTATGTTCTTTGCTCTTATACAAGGTGGAGTAAAAGTAATGTCATAATTTCAACTGGCTGCCATTTTGTTATAAAGGAAAAAAAACAGTGAATTGTAGCTTGCAAAACATCTGGCTCCAAATTGGCGAATTCTTCTTTAATGTTGGCTTTCAAGCCTTGCAAGATGAAAGCAATATTTTAAAAGGTCCCAAAGGAATAAGTCTTGTGCTGTTAGATCTGGCGATCTGGACGGTCAATTCAAATTTTCAAAACGGAATATCACTCGACCTTAATATTAGCGTCTCAAGAAGTACAATTTCGTTTAATAAAATCACTAAAAACAAATGTGTAGCAGTATTTTTACGCCAATTACTTTTTTACGGGTGAATGGCAACAAAGTTTCTTGTATGTGTATTAAGTCTTATCAACAATCAAACTAATAATCTAAGGAAAAAAGTGAAAATCCAAAAGCTTTTTTCATTGCGGCTGAGGTTGCCACGCGAACTGTCCATCTAAAACAAAGGCTGTGTAGAAATATACAAACCGCAAGTTAAAAGAAATATACAAAAAACCTATTTAAATGATATAAATCTTTATTAATACGAAATAAAAACTATTATTAAAGCATCCAATACAGCTGATCCGGTGCAGCTGATCATTCTTAATCCATACAGCAGCAGCTGTACGATCATTTTTGATATTTTTTATTTGATTAAAAAAATGTTACAGTTTCCAAAACTTATAAAATGCACATCGTTGAAGAAACTGTTACAGGGACGAGGAGGCGAAGTACAAAAATAAATTTTGGAACATTTACATTTTGGAACGAATAACAGCTCATAGGGGTAACATTGCAAAGTGTAGATCATGTCAAGCATAAAAATAATAATAATTTTTTTTTAATAAGAACTGAAAATAATTTTGTTGTTAAAACTATTTGTGTGGGAAACGTTTCATTTATTTTGATAAGCCCATCTTATTTGTTATGGATGTTCAGCTTTATGTGAATCTAGATCTGGCATAAACTTTACTTGATCTCCACCAAGATCTAAGTGTGTGTTTGATTTGACTTGGAAAATTTTTGCGCACAAAAATTTTTATTAAAAACGCTTCGCACACTTCTAAAGTTTAAACAATTCTTTCTAATAAAATACATATATGTATATTGAATCATCAATAATAACATAAAAACAATTTTAAGACTTAATTAAATACGATGCAGCGCGGTTATAACGAACTACGCGAACAGTTGTGAAATCTGTTGTTCGCAATTTTATAGAAATTTTGGCCATTTCCACTACGATTTTTAGAACGTTTTCCTTCTTACTTCTATACTGAATTCTCATTGGAGTGACTTGTATATTTATTGTGTTTTAAGCTAGAAAACAGTTTTAAGTTAATTTTTTTTATATAAGTCGTAATTTCAAGTATAGTGGATTTTAGCAAAAACATTAGGGAAATTTTTATGAAATAGAATTCAGGGAAATCTACTAAATTTGAATATATGATCCTACTTAAAAAAATGCCACAAGTTAAAAAAAAAATAATTTTTTTGACTTACAATTCAAAATATTTTCCACAAAAAGAATTCAGTAAAAATGTTACAAAAAATAAGTAAAATTTTTAAAGAGTGAAGGAATTATTTTGAATTAATATTCGGTAAAATTTTTTACATTGAATCCTAATAAATAAAAAAAAGTGACATAATTTAGGTAAAGTAAAGGTAAAATATGTAACTTTAATCTGCAATAAGAAAAAGTGTTAATTTGGTTTATTTCTTGTCCAATTTGATATCAATTCAGTTTGTTCCTTGAAATACTCGTACATATAAAATCTTAAATAAACGATATTGAAAATATCAAAAAAAGAAGTTTTCTGTAACGTCACCTGAGTTTTCATACAAGCGGTTATACAATTTTTATTGCGAGTAATTAGGGCTTCTTCCCACCACTAAATATTTGGTGGGAGCATCATAAATCAGTGAATATTGTCTCCTGCAACTTCTTCCTATTTCAGAAACTGGTCTCACCAGTTTTGGAGACATATACTACGTTTATACGCACGTCTTATTTGCAAATAAAAAAGAAGAATGTTGCCGTATAACTTTTTTATTGTAACTTATTAACTCACTTAAATAAGTCCTGAATAACGACATTATTTGCAAATAAAAAGTAAGACGTTGCCACTTCATGAACGTTTTTTGTGTTTTACTTACCAAACAATCATATTTTCGTCACATGGCATCACTAACAATAACACAAGTTCTGTATGCAATTTCCCGTATAAACAGTGATTTAGTTATTTGCAAATAGTTCTATTTGCAAATAAGACGTACGTATAAACGTGGTAATAGACAAGTTCAATTTTGCAACAATTGAGAAGATAAAGACCGCATCGCTGAAAAAGCTTAAGGGGTCAAGGTTATACCAAAAAGCACTGGTTTCAGCTGCTTTCAGGACTATATAAAGTGGGCCTGGGCGATTTATTTAGTGCCGACCATTTCAATATCGAAGAACAAATAAATAGTTTTTGTTAAATCGCCGTGTCCGTTTTTTATACATATGACTGTGTGTATGTACCGTATGTGTATTATACAAATATGCGCCAGAGACTTGTTACGTATATTCTCTTTGCAATAATAGTGATACGATGTTTAATTAGTTGGATCATAAGACATCAATCAAGTCGTAACCATTCCGATAAGCGTCTGTGTAGTATAAATTTGTATGAGACAGCAAAGATGACTTATGGAAACAGTAACCAACAGCTGTAAATCGCAGTTGAAATCGTAATGAGTCGTTAAGATTACACACTTTCAGCCAACATTTTGCTCTTTATCTGTCATTTCGTTTTAAATGTTAAATATTATTTCTAAAATTTATACTAAATCCTAAACATAAACTGAGTTGATTGTTTACACCGTTGCTTATTTTTGTGTTTGTGTGTACAGTGAAATTCGGTTATGACGCAGATCACCGTGTTTAACGAACAACTTCTCCGTTACCAAGAACTCAACTAAAATATTTTATAATTAGGGATATTATAACGAGCTTCTGTTATAGTGAATTTATGGTGAACACTTTAGAAGTGGAGTTTAATTTCTAAAAATTTTCAACTGAAGATCAATCCCGAATGTTTGTTGGGTGTATTATATCAAACGCTTATAAATCTCATGATACTTAATCGAATCTGCATTACAGCTCGACGAAACCCAATGAAGAAAATGGTTCTACGCCATTTAAGTATAGATAATGAGCTTTTTTCTAAGGTAGCCAAGAACAAATGCTTGTAAATTTTTAATCTAAACTGGCAAAATAATTATTTACCATTATTTGACAACAAACACAAAGTAGATGCATGTTTTATGGACGTTCCGAAAAATAAGAAATAAATATGAAATCTATATGGAGAATAAAAATGAAGTTTAAAAAAAGCTTTTAATATTTTTTAAAATTGTTTGTTGTTGGCTTAGCTGGGAGTGTATGAGTTTGAATGCTTTTTAAACATTAATCGGCGTAAGTGTATTGATAAATTGATGATTTGGTTAGTGCCAATGGAATGCGATATACTCAGCTAAGCCAACAACAAACAATGATTTTGTTTCATATTTATTTAGAATTTCATAAATGTTTTTTAGTTTTTTTTTTTGTTTTCTGTAGCAGTTTTTCGCCCAAGAAAAGTATTAAAATTCAGGCGTTGCTTTGACAATAAAAAGAGTTTGAATCTGTATGAGAAACAAAAACAGCTGTGTGATGCAACAACAAACTGTAGCGAGCTATTGTTTTTTGGAATTTACATTCCCCCGGGCATATGCACAGTTTTCAAAAAGATGAAATTTACTGGTGGCGATCATTAATACTCTAGGAGTGAAGATCGGGGATTCTTGCTGGCTATGCGAAGGCATGGGCCGTAGATCCAAAAGGAAACATTTATTTGTAAAATATCCTAGCAATTTAATGCACTGTCATCGCCAACCTAATTTTAGAGTATGTGATTTACAAAATTAGACCCGTAATTTTCATTACAAAAACTGCCGAATTATTTTGGTTGACAAACAGTGTAGTGGAAGTTTATTTTAAAATGTCGTCGAGAGCAAATGTTTCTAGCGAAAATTGCTGTTTTATATGAATTGATTTTGCCGACATAGTATTGGCAATATATTAAAAATTCTAAAGTACCTAGGGAAATATATATTGTTCTTTTTTTCTGAAAATATGAAATCAACGTTTAAATTTACTTATAAAAGCCGACATTGTATCCTTTAGCATTATCCTTTTTATGTATGTGTTAAAAATAAGCTATAAAATTAATTCCTGCTGTAACATATTCGAGTAAATTGATTGAAAATTAGGCAATAGGTGACACTGTTTGTGTCATTTTACCTTGTAAAATCAGTTGCTGCGAATCCTCATTGTAAGTTGACTCACAAGTATCAAAAAGGTTTAGAGTTTTTCGAACTTGGACTTATATGAGGCAATAGGGGATTGCTTTTATTGACTAAAAATAAATTTATTGTATTCAATTATTCGACCTTCTCTTTATTTAATTTGGATTATTAATAGCACAGTGATTCGATACCCTTTGTTTTATGCTTTTGAAATCTTAATAATTTTTATTTTTTATCAATTATGAATTCAGAATTTGTTGTTTTTTGTCTGTTAAATATAACGAATTTACATTGAAGAAGATATCCAAAGGGCACCAAAATATTGCTATAAGAACTTAGATTTGTAAACTTAAATAGAGACTTTTTATTGTGGCTTTATATGTTCATATGCCGACATTTCATTGCTCTTTAAACCAGACTGTCAGTGACCTTTAAGTGCAAAAAGATCGACAAATTTTTAAACAAAGAATTTCCATTATCAAGATTTAATAAAATTTACTCCGCTTAATAAAGAACTTCATCTATAACGAACTAAATTGCCAGGTCCCGCACAGTTCGTTATAACGGAACTGCACTGTACGCATATATAAAGTTGTTTTTTCTGAACAACACTTGAAATCGCTAATTAAAAGTCAACACAGAGAGTGAGATAAACAAAATACAGAGAAGTCTCGAAAAAAATAAAAATCTCCGTTCGAGTCATTCAATTGCGATGTTGATAATTTTAAATTCAGTCTTGCAAAAACAATTGAACTTGTGCCACTAACAGCTTATAAACGTTTCGTCATTTCAAATACTGATTCCAATTAATAGAAAAAGATCAGTATGAAAATTTTTGTTGTATTAATGGTGACTCTTCTGACACTCGCTGCCTTTGCAGACCTTGGGGAAGCGATATATTGTCCCTGCAATTTGAAAAACATCGAAAAGATTTGTGGCACGAATGGTATCACCTATAAAAATCGCTGCGAATTCGAGTGCACTCAGCGGGAATACAATAGATTGGGACGCACTCTCAACGTTCGCGATGTCGGGCCTTGTTAAAAGTCGACTGACCTTAAAATTTTTCGATTGTGAAAAAGAAAATTAAGTGATTTTTTATCGATCTATTTGTATTTGTATTTATATTAATTCATGTTAAAAAAATAATTTTTTTACATTCTCGTGCACACAAAAAAGTTGAGATTTATATTTCAATTAAGTTTGCACCATTAACAACTCTTTACATTCTCAACACTTGGTAGTAAATACAGATTATATTATATACATTTTTTTCGATTAATTATTTGCTTACTTATGTTAATATAATAAATATTAATTAATTATTCAAAGAGAGTTTTAATTTTTGCCTTTATTTGGCGACATTTGAGGCGAAGTGCGTATTTGGTGGTAAGACTTACATAAATATTAATTGTGGGTTATTCCAAACATGGTATTCTGCTAGTAAGTGTTCAGGTACTTGCAAAATTTGCAATGAAGCGTGAAAAATGGGTAGCGATTTTTTTTTAATATTTTCAATTAAAGTCTCAAATTGCCAGAATTGTTAAATTATAAAATATGAAAAAGTTTTAAAGTTAAAGTAATTGAAAAAATTTCATAAATTGCAGGAGAGCATATTTATTACCTTACAAATACTTTGTCAGGTAATAAAATATGTAATTAATAAAATATATGAGAATAAAACGTTAGAAATAAAAAATTAGAAACCGTAAAAATAAAACGGTAGAACTATTTTGAACTTTTACTTGTGTTGATTTTTATTACTGGGATTATTATGAATAACGAATTATTTTAATTGGTTGGAGTTGGAGTTTTAATTTTCATTACGCACAGCAGCACGCAAGCACTTTGATTCTTTCCGATTTATTCGGATTCAAAATGTCAGCTCTTAACCTGAATAAACAGCAATTGCCTGGCAATTCACTAAAATCTATTGGTTTCTTAGAAAAATATCGTTAAAAAATAACTATTTTGAGTTTTTTTTTTAATTACTCCGAAAATTGCTGTCGGAATAAATTAAAAACTCGCAAATTGCTCCGAATGCCGCAGATATTTTGAAAATTTTATTATTGTGAAAAAATTTCAAAATTGTAGTATCTGTTCAATTACTCCGAAAACGCTTAATATTAGCGGAGAGTTCCAGGGGTTCCAGTCCACCCCTGTCAACCATATATACTTTTTATGGAGATATTTTTCATATTTTTACCATTGGCTTCTAAATCATCAATTCTTTGTGGCTTATTTCATGCCGAACTATTTAATATCCATTTAACAGGGTCCATATCAAGTGATTAATCGTTCAATAAATGTTTTTTTTAGTAAAATTATTATATTACGGTATTTGACAGCATGTATTATATTAGTTTCAATTAATATGTCGCTCTTGCAACGCAGATGTATCTTATACACTGAATTGCGAAAAATGCTTGCACATCGAAATTGTGTGGTACAACTTCAGTTTAGCTTCAAATGAGGTTCCGATTTTTTTTACATATAAAGACGATATCTAGGAATACTTTCACCTGGGCAATTTGAAAATTTTGAGTTTTTGAGATTTGACCATGTTGCAATTAAGAATTACTTAATTTAAGGGACATATCGGCGGATATTCAAGAATACTTCTTAAGGAATATATCAAAAATCTTAATTTTTGAGATATGTTGTTGTTGAATTAAAGGAGTGATATATAAAAGTTAGAGATCACGATTCTATAAAACCTTTTTTTGGAGTTTAGTAAAAAAAGTGCATGTTATTTTCAAGGAATAGCACTTTCACTACTTGTAAAGCACCAGTTGGTATATTTACTTGTATTAGACTTTTCATTAAACTCTGTCTTATTTTTAAAAAACTTTCAAAAGCAAATGAGAATTGTGTAAAGATATTATACTAGAACACATATAGAAATAATACAACAAACGACCTACAATAATCGATATAAATTCTTTTCCTACAACTTTTTTCAAGTCGACTTTTTAATTATTGGAAGAACATCACGAACAATTTTAATAAATTTTATTATATATTTGAATTTGAAATTTGAAAAACTGACCTTCGTAGACTAGTAGGTAGTGTACTAGACTCGTAGTGCAAAGGTCCCAGATTCGAATCCTGCCGCAGAACTCTGGCAGTTTGTGTCTGATAATTAAAGGGAGCGCACAACAAGCCTTCACTGGCTTAAGTGTATGTCGTATGACATGGGCTATCACACCCCTCCAATCAACCTAACCTAACCTATTTGAATTTTCATGAACAGAATGAGTTCCTATAATTTTTATTGACATTTTTACTTTCGCTACATAATTCAATTACCATTCGTGGAATAATGACATAAAAAAAACCAATTCCAATTCAGTAAATATTCATTAATGTAGAGAATTTCTTTGAATGGCCCGACTATTTTCAAATCATTGGAAATTATCCAAATTTGCACAATTTTCGGATCACAATCTCTCGAAATAGATATCCATATGCTAGTGCCTTAAAATTATAAATATATTTTATACATCGTTCCTCGAATAACAAAAACACTCGATATTAAATTCGAAAAAATTTAATTATAATGGTGTTGGAATCTTAGCGCAGTTTGACGTGTCAATATCATTATTGGTAATGAAAATGTAGAATGAACGTAGAAATACGATAAAAAAAATATTCACTCTCTAAACAGAAACGTACCCAACTGCACTCCATGAGAGCAGTTCGCTTTCACTTTCACCTGTTGAAAGTTAAACATGAGCAGAACTCAGAGATACTGACTCTTTAACTACATTTTTTGTCATAAAAAGATCAACTTCACAGCAGACTTATAGTAGCAAAATCAACTTGAAGTGAAATTTGACAGTCGGCGGTGCATCGTTAAAGCGATAAAGAAATTAGTCATTCCGGCAAACAGTTGTTAAAAGATAAAAAATACTCATAAATAATGCCAAGAAGGAAGTACTAAGTAAATTTAAACAAAAAACAAAAGAAAAATAATTTGTCATCATATTTTTGTTCTATTATTGTGCGGCAAAAGTGAAAAATACGGTTAAATTTATAAAAAAACACATTTAAAAGTCATTTATCGGTTTCAGTAAGAAGTGCTTTTAAAAATAACTTTGTGAAATAATTTTTTCGTTAAAAAAATGAAAGTTTTCGTTTTCTTCCTTTATTTGCTGTATATGAGTTGGTTTGTCACGTTGTCGGAAGCTGGTCTTTTCAGTTTTGCTAAGAAAAAGGAAAAAATCTGCGGCTCCAATGGCATCACCTACGTAAATCGTTATGAGTTTGAAAGGTCCCAAGAGTTTTACAGGAAACTACGACGCAATCTAGAAATGGCTAATGAAGGTCCTTGTCCTACAGAGAAACAACAAAAGATTTAAATATTGTATATTGTGTATGTGTATTCGTCAAGATGTGATAAATAAAAAATATACAATATAAATAAGAAACAAGATGTTTGTTATACTTAATTCGGAACTGGGACTAGGCTGATATATCTCATATTAATATGAGTGATCAATCAATTTGTTTAATTAATTATACATTTGATTAAGCCTTAATGGCAATACAAATGGAGGGGTGCTTTTTGCTAAAAACCTTATCTCTTTTATATTAAATCGTTCAATATTCTTTAATTGTTCATTCAATACCAGATAAATACTCGTATTTATAACAAGTAACAGGGCCATGTTCAGTTAAAATTTATCTTGACACGTTGTCATCAGGTTGCTGAATAATCAAAACGTCTGTAAAAATTATTTTGAAACTTTGTTTTAAAAGATTTATTTTCCAATTTTGAAGGGTCTTATATGTTATATATCTTAACTTATTTTTTATATATATTCTTAAAAAAGTACTTTTTCTTATTTAAAATTGAATTTCACATAAATGATTGATTTTTTTTTTTGAAATTCTCATATTGTGTTTGAAGGTTTTTTTAACTATACGAATTTAAATGCCCCGCAAACTGGTTAAAGTCTACTGATGATTTGGTTTGCACCAATGAAATTTCGACATTTTGGCATCTCAGCCCACAACAAATAATAAATTTTTGATATAAAATTTTTTCAAATAAATAGTTGAGAGAAAATCGCGAATAAGACTCAATAAAAAACTTTAAATATCAAAAATCTTGTTTTGAAAATCCAACTATTTTGGGGCCACATAGAGTTTTTGAAACTTTTTGTCCCATTTTTTACAGTTGTATCGATTCTTATACGATTATTTTTTTATAAGTACGAGTATTTCTGATTTTTTTTTATTATATGGTAAGTAGACAGTGCTGGAACATAAAACAACATTATGAATGACAGATCGGCTTGAAATGGCTTTTTATAAGAATCCAAATCGTCCGTCATCGAATGAAATTCGATATCGAGTAACATGTTAATGCATTCGATAATGATGATCGATAGACTACAATCTCTCGCAATAACAATCGATAGGTTTAGACTGTCGTTAACGTATTCATATGTGTTTTAGAAATAAAATTTCTACCCATTTATGTTAAGGTTGCTATCTGTGTTATCTCGAAATCGTTTTGTAATATTTTTTTATTATTTTTAGATACTTTATCAGAATAATATATATTTTTGGCTTAAAAAGGTCCTTAAATTCTTTTTCGTAAAATCTTTCTTGTTTATGAAAATCAGGTTTTTTATTTTTATTTATTTCAAAGCCTTTTGCGCATTTAGTAAATTTCGTTTCATTTGACTGTGATTTTCAGATTTTGAGGTTTCAATAAAATCCTAAGCTATAAAAGGTTCTCTGTGAACTTTTTTTTTATTTTTGGGCCATATATATAAATTTATGAGGTCGCAAGGGAATATCTTAATAACGAATTAAAAGAATGATATCAATAATATCGACAGGAATGATGACACATGATCGGGCATTTTATTTTATAATTGTCTCAAATGAATAGAATTACATCTTCAACGTCAGTGTGATTGATTTTCATATTTTTTTGCCAAATAAATTTTAGAAGCTGCGTTGAAATAAATTTTTGAATTTTCCCTTAAATACAAAACTCAATTCTTAGTATTACCATGAATCGCCCCACAATAAATAAATTTAAATAATTACATATTTAAAATGTTTCTCCCTTCCCCTCTTGTTACCGCATATTATTCAATGGATAATTAATGTTTCTTCAATAAGCGCCATGTTTACATTAATGAGGAAAATAATTGAATATTAATTAAATATTTTTGTCTCATATTTAAGGATTTGCAATTAAACTATACAGAGTGATTTTGTTACCTAAAATATTAATTAAAATTCGGTGTAATTTATACGAGTTCTTAGTTGCCGTCTTTCAAATAATTATATGTAAAAATAAAAGTTCTAATTAATAATTTTGTTCTTCACTTTACCTACAGCACGTTACGGCATCTGATAACCCTGAGTTCAATTTTCTATATGAGTATGTGTGTATTTAGTGTCTTTGTATAAATATTTTATGAAAATATAAAACATTTGCAAAACAGAAAAGTCAACTTATAAAAAAAAACGTATAAACTGGTGATTTATGAACTTGTCACCGGAGAAAGCTTTTGCCTCTTATTTCCATCTACATATATGAAATACATATGCAAATTGTTTTTTAAAGAACAGTGCATAGTGGGACTTGCGCAAAATAGATTGTAAAGATATTTTAAACTTTTAATTGAATTTGCAACAAAGATCTTAATTTTAAATACAAATGGATTAAAGTGAACCATTTCGAGTGGGAAAAATATATCTACTCTTTAAAAACGTTCATTTATTTTAAGGACGAAAAGGATTAACACACCACATGTATAATCGACCTGTCTACATCATCACACTGTCAATCTCCATAGACTAAAGGATCATAATAAAGTTATTTCCATAGCAATTATTTGATATAGATAAAATATTATGGTTCATATTTATTAAGTACATGAGTTTGAATGCTTTTTGAACATGGTTCGGCTAAAGAGTACTGATGATTTGGTTAGTGGCTATGAAATGCAGGCATCAAAAAACAATACATTTTTAATATAATTTGAGAAATTAGCTTTGCCTTTAGAGAATGAGAATGTTTTTAGATTTTAATAACACTGATCTGCCAAGGATAGAGATGAAGCGTTTAACTTGCTTGATAAAATATGGATTTGAATTACCTATAAATAAATAAACAGATTGGTGGTGATAATTTTTTCATTCAAATTAAAAATTTTTTGGTTTCAAAAATTGTCGAAAAAGGTTTTAAACGGCAAAAGTTTTCCACTTTAATCATTGATAAGAAAGCTACGCAGGAAGAAAACTTTGTTTTTTTTTGGGAAACTCGTTCTCAAAAATTTAAGGATAAATAATATTAAATATATCCTAAAATTTGTAAATCAAATATTGAGAGGCAAATTTTTTTTTTGAGCATATAACGACTTTTAACCTTCGATATGTTAAATTTTGCTGATGTTGACGCAGCAAAAGCTTTTGCTTATGAATTGAGAGTCTTGGGTTCAAGACCATTATCAAGAAGAAAATATAATTAAAAATGTGAAATTAAAATAAAATATAGACAAATAAGAGAACGGTTAATAAATTTTATCTATTGAAATTTGTTAAATCAAATCACACATTAGTCTCACCCATTAAAAATATGTACGTGGCAGACAAAAACTAAAAATTGATTTTAATCAATTTAATATTCCACGTGTTTTTATTTAAAGACCGAAGAACATTTTTTTGCAGATTAGTGTAATTACAAAATATTGAATTCTTGTAAAAATTTCTTTAAAGCATAAGGAGATGCCTTTAATTTCAATGAGCGGTTCCTGAGTACATTTGCAAAGAAAAAAAATGCGAAAAATTCAAAAAAAAATTCTTTTTTAAAAATATAAAAATAATTCATGTCAATAAGTTTTTCAACACAATTTCAAAAATTTCATTCACAAATATTTATTAAAATTTTCTGACAGAAAATACAAAAAGAGTTTACCGTTATAAACTGATGGTTAGAACGCTAATATTTTGAAACTTTAACTTTGCGACTCAAGAATGTGTGTTTAATTTTGGCCAACTGTTACTCTGTTTGTACTTAAAAGTGCACATCTGGACAGGAAATATATCAAATATAAATCTTACCATATTTATATCCCAAGTTTTAAAAATGAATATCATCAGCATTTTGGCTATATGGACCACTGTGCACTGTGATTACCACATATGTAAAATCCCCGTTTCAGCACTTTTGTTCAATGCTACAACAGCATTTGGCAATATGAATTTGCTTGCCACAAACATAAATAATAATTTGAACTTGTAGAAATCTGATTTTCAAAATTAACAGATCGATCAGAGCGAAATCATATCGATTATCATCGAGAGCGCTGTTGTCTGAAGCAGTTAAGGCGCTGACTACAAGGTAATTTATGACTAAGAACCTGAGTTCGATCCCTGTTCAAGACAAGTCGTCAACATCATGATTTTTTTTTTTTTTTTTTTTGTTGATTTACACTAGTGTGGCGTTGTGTTAATTTTTGTTGGACTGTTTAGGTGATGAATGCCACTGAACAGTATCGGCAGTGATTGATACTCTTCTATGTAAGGTACACTACACCACAGCGCCCTCCTTCATAGGTAATGTTAGCAGAATCCCCGCCGAAGTAAAACAATTAATAAAATGGCTACACCATACAGCTTAAGAAACTTAATGAGTCTCCTTAACACTAGAGGCTCTGCAACTCTACTCTAAAAAAACTTGGAATAGTAGAGTTGTAAATAGAACTTAAGGTCTCTCTCTCTCTGTGTTCTCATTTCACCACCTGTCCTCTCTATACACTCCCTTTCACAAAATGAAGTAACACCTGAGTAGTAGGCATTCATTGCCTGAGTATTATTTCCCTTCATAAAAAAATAAACAATTGTATTGGAATATCGGGGTGTTTGTAGAATTATACACATTGAAAACAATTAAACTTTTTTCCTTATTGTAAAATTTCGTTTGTAAACAAAATGTATTAGACGTTCTGATTAAGGTGAGTCTTATTGTATTTTTTCATTTTATTTGGTTCTACATATTTTTTCATGTAACACGTTTAAGGGAAAACAATTGTTGATTTTATTGAAATGCGTCATTAAAAGTGCCCCTTATCAGATATTGAAAAGATTATGAATACAATCCGAAGAGCACGGATTAGCTGCGTAGCATTATAATCATTTTATACAAAGTCACTTGACATAACAATAGATAATTTTTCTTTTCCCAGAATACATCTCTCGCATTTATCTCTAATTATAGTCGACATTAAATTCCATAAATGAAATTCGATTTTGTGCCAAAGGGAAAATTTCATTTTAATTTACTTTACTCGTGTATGTAAGTACATACATACACATGTACTCGATTTCTCATAAAATTTTAGTGTTCTTCTTAATGGAGGCAGCTTTTTTCAAGGCCCTTTAACCGCAAAAAGAAATTTATTTAGGCCTGCAACTACATACATATTCGTATGTATGTAGCGCATGTTGCCGCAACCCTTTTTTATTAACACTGGAAGCCAAAAACCACAAAAAAGTAATGAAATAGAAACAAAGAAATATTTACAATTATGTACACTCAAGATATTCTGTACATAAAATTAAGTGAAGAATAAAATGAAAATTCACTTAAATTTAAAGAAAAGTTCATTTAATTTTTAATATTAAAAAATTTACTGAATTAAGCCCGTAAAAATATTTATTTGTTTTATTTTATTTATTTAAACTTACAAAAACAAACAAGCAACAAAACGATTAAAAAATGAATGACTCCCTTTACTCGCATTAATTTATCACAAGGATTAATCACGTCTTTCTTAAAAAGCACACATTTTTCCTTCGTTTCTGCTATTTTCACTGCCAAATAATCAACCCCAAGTCCAGAAAAATCAATGATCAGGAAATAAAAAAATAAAACTTAGTTCTTGTAACATAAACAAGGGACAATAATAAATACAACCGAAAATCCATGTTAATGTTTATTAAGCTTTTTGAATGAATGTTAGAATGAGTTAAAATTAAATTTTTTAAATTTTAAATGTGTGTTCCTTGGAAAATGTCCATAGTTCTTGAATAAACTGCAGTCCTTTACTGTAATAAATTTATGAGTGAAAAATGCATGTGTTTTAACAGCAATAGGAGATGCCTGCTTGCGGCAGAAATTAGCTGTTTGGATTAGAAAGTTGTCTGTTTTTTTCCTTTTTTGAAACAAAAAGAAAAATGAATAGATTACTATCGATTTCGTAATCCTTAAATTTCCTCAAAAAGGTTTTAAAATGTTTATTTGCTTTTCAGCAGTACGAGTAAAAGATTTACGATTAATTCGTTATTATTGAGACTTAGTTCTCTTGAGAAGAAAGTAAAAAAATTGCAAAATAAATGTGTTTGGGCGATGTTAAGATAAATGCCCCAAAAACATGTGGTCGACAAAATAATTTACAATAAAAGGGATGGATAATAAAAAGAAAGTTTAAATGAAATGCAATGTTTATTATTTTTGATAGGAAATAAGACCGACAAAAGGTTGAATTTAAATTAAAAACAAAATAATCGATAAAATTAAAAGTTTCCTGAGGCAGAGTTAAAGCTGTTGTAAATTTATAAAAAATTTTTAAGTAACGCTTAGGATCAGTTCAAGGATACTTTGAAAAAAAACCAAATTTTGATTTTAAATGACCACAATTCTGGAAATTTTGTGGTTTTCGAAACAATTTTGTTTTACTATTCTGGGGTGCATTCAACCAAGAAGAACAAAAGCAAAATTCTTAAATATTTTGTCTAATTCATCTGCATCGACTCTAAAAAACTTGAGAAAGCGTGATGATGTATTTGCTTTACGAGCGAAATAAAAACTACGGTGCAAGTAGGACACATTTGTGAGGAAAAATTTGCGGGGAGAGAATGTGCCATTTTTAATTTTTAACCGAATATTAAACTTAATTCATTTTGGCAAAGTGAAAAGGGTCATTTTTTGGATCAACTTAAAAAAATTGAATTCCTTTCTTACCTGATTTCCTTTCAGCAGTTTTAGTTTCTGAGAAATTAATTGCTGCCATAGAATAACAAAAAGTTCTCTATATTATGTCCGAGGGTGGCATAAGCCTTGATTGTAAACTTCAATTATACAACTATTGGAGCACGGGCTTGGTTTTTAATAGGGGAAAAATGCAAAGGTGATGATATAAATCAAACGTAAGATTACAACCGCTGTCTGATATTAAAAAATGTGGGAATTCATAAAGACTTAAAGACTTGAGTACCATCCATACACTTTAACTCGCAACATTCTAAACTATGGAAACCACCCTCGGCTAAGAGTGACACGACCTCTTAGCTAAATACAAGCGATTTGAAGACAAGCAGAAGTTGCAGAAACTGAACTTTTGGCTGGACTCAGATAAGGAATAATTTAATAATTGAATATATAAGGATTATTTTTGCGTATATGATTCAAGGAAATTTCGTCTTAAAGAGCGCCGCCATCCTTGAATGCAGATTTGAAAAAAAATTCATAAAAAGGGGTTTAATACGAAGACGTGGCACCAAGTGTTTTTCAGAGTCATTTTGATATTCAGGTGTTAAACTCGCTTTAGATCATTATTTGTTTTTGTAGAGGAAAGTTTTTAAGTGTTATAGGAACTGAAGTAATAACATGTAAAAAAATATGTAAAAATACAGAAAACGGAAAAGCACTCTGACATTTTTATGATACTGAAAATGTTTTCGAAGGAGCATTCCATTGCAGAGTGGTGAAATTGGCGACATTCCAGTGAAAAGAGAAGTGTACATAATTTTTAGGACATGATATTTTCATTGTTTCCAAAGCCTCAATTGGTGTATTCGTTCTTAAAATAATTTTGTATTGTAAATTTATGGTATATGAAAACATAAATGATTCTTCATCTAAGAATTGAGATTTTGTATCAAATTGTGATTGAGGGATGGTTTTTACCTTATTCATACGTAAATCGATTGCCGAAGGCAGATATTGCATTGTTGATCCATTATGAAATATCCTTTGCACAACAGAGAACACATACACATAAAAACAAACATATAAAAAGTCTCAACACGAATGATTTGTTGGTGTATGTGGCTGCCTTCAAAGTTATGAATTAGGTAGAATCAAGTCATCCTTCAAAAATTTAAATAATATCTTTATGAAAGACCCTTTAAAAAGGTGAACAATGTTTTTCGTAAGCATTCGTGTATAGATCTCAAAGAAGGCAGCAATTTTTGCATGATTCTAGAGCCCATTAAATCTAATTCTTAAGAAATTTTAAATTCACTTTACTTCAAATTCGGATTCAAGAGTTCCTACATCTACCCTTTTACTATCTTCTGATGCGATTTCATCTTCTGTTTCACAATCTAAATTGTTCTCGTTTAAAATCGAAGCATTTCTACGGACAATTCAAGGTTTATTTCATGAAGATAATCGGAGAGCGAATATGGAAAGTTGTGATAATCAAATCACAAAATTTTTAAGGGCTGCATAGGTGAGGGGATGCCTCAATTGAGGGTTGCACAAGGTGAGAGCGTACTGTACCTGGTTTTCAATATCACCTAATGATAAAAAATAAAGCTTTTTCAAAATATTTATTATTTTAGTATTAAAATATTAATATTTTTTATTTTCAAGAGTCATGGAATTATCTTTTTTTATAACAGAAGGCTGTACAAAAATTCATAGAGTCTAGTGCAGAATATTCTAATCACCTCCTTATCTTCTGCAGTTATTTTTTATATACTTGTTGTTGAAAATATACATGTAAGTATGTGTTTAACTAAAATCCTCTTTGTGAGCCCCATTAATCGTATCACTTCTACATTCATACGTATTTGCGTTGCATGTACTCGTCTTGTGCCAAATCACTTCTTCCCCAGAAATGTACACAAACAATGTGCTCGTAAAAAATAAACTTTTTTCCAAGTTAATTTTCTACACGCAGCATGTCGACGGAAAATTCAGTTCTGCATTGAAATGCATTTGGCTGAAGGCAACCTAAATTTTTGATGACATATTCACTTACATTAGCAATATTTCGACTATCAAGCGGATGTTGCCAGTATTTGGTTTTGTGGTTTGAAAAGTAAAAAATTGAAAAACTTTCCGCATGCATTAGAATGAGAGAAATAAATGGAGAAAAGAGAACAAACTTAAAAATTTGAAATAAAAAATCAGTCGCACTGAAACCTCAAAATAAAATTGTAAAAATTTTAAAATATTTTTTTTATTTCTCTCAATGTGCTACACGTTTTGTTTTGCTCCAGACTGTTTGATTACTGACATACATAAATGCGACATCATACTCGTATGTAAAATGTGACAAAACACTGACTGACTACTGACTGTCACAACAACAATGACATATATTTGTACTTTTATTTTGTGTACCATGATGTTGCCCCATATAAACTTTCAACAGTTTAGATTATCCTTTTTAGGAAAAAAAAATATATTTTAAGTTACAATCGGTTTAACTGTCATGTTGCAAGATTTGGCATAATTCCCATTTTCTTTTTGCTTCGCTTTGCTGATTTAATTCGTAAAAGTATATAAAAAAGAATAGAATGTGGATCAAGTAGCACTGCGTGACACACTGTTCATGTCGAAAATTCATATTAAATAACAAAGTGTAATGAGAGCACAAAAGCAATATGTTTTACGCTGACAAATCACTTGCATGAAAAGTTGTGTATTCATGATGTCACAGACGTTGGCCCTATCACTTTAAATAAAACTGTAGTCTTCAGGAATATAAAAGACTTTTTCATAAAATGAAAAGAAAAATTTTTACTATAGAATCTTTCAATGCTTTAATAAAATCATAAACAAAAACTGATTAATTCGAACAATTTGTTTTGCCAAATTAGTCCTGTTTCACACACATCAAGTTTTCTTGATCAAGTTTCAATTCAGCTGTGAGAAAGATAGAGAAGGTAGTACATACGTTCTCTATCATTCTCACAGCTGAATGAAAACTTGATCAAGAAAATCAGATGTGTGTGAAAGGGGACTTACTGGAATTTTATAAAATAAAAATAGTACTGTTTTATATCGAATTAATTAATCCCCTTTTTTTGTTGGAGGAAAATCCGGACAGTGTTATCTCCACATGCTGAGTCTGAAAGGAATTCATTAACTAGTTTATTGCTAATATTGCAATATTTTTATTGCCACTTAAATTGATGTGCAAAGCAGTTTGAAGGGGTAGTACCACGGCTAACAATTTTATCTGTTGAGAAAATAGCAAAAGATATTAATTTTTTATTGAAAGCAATAGATTTGCTTAGATTTTTTATGATTTTGCATCACAATTTATTTTTTTGCTGGCAACATTGGCGTACAAAGATTTTATTTTTTACGTTATAAAAAAAAATAATAAAATACGAGTAACTGTGTGCTCTTAGATTTTCTCGTTAAAGTTTGTTTTTATGTTAATACGTATTTGTTGTTTCACACATTAAAAGCTCTCAAGTATGATAATGCGTCATCTTTATGCTTGTGCATGCAACATCAGCAATAACATTATCAGCGGCATGAACGCCGGCACCAACAAATGCTGTTGTCAGATATGGAAAATAATTATTTTAATTTGATACTAAAGTTCAAATGAAATGAAAAGTACGCAAGTTTTTTTCATCCCCATAAATAGAATTACACCAAACAGAATTTAAATTTATTAATTTAACATTCGTATATCATATTAAAAGATTTATAAAACTTGTTTTGAAAAAATACAATTGCACTGAACTTTCCATCCCTGGTTGCATTAAGTCTTTCGTATTTAATATTGATAATTTTATTTATGAATCTCTACACTGTACATTGTTGTTTAAATGTCGAGTGGTACACTTTAAGAATTTTTCTTTTGCCAAAGAGCGATTAAAATATTATAGATATAATGGTAATAATAATTAGAATATGCAGATCCTAAGAATAAAAATGTAAAAATGTAAAAGGCAAAATCGTCCACACTATCCCTGGATTTTTCCATTAATATTTATTAATCTTGATTTGAGCAAAATTTTCAGAGTTAATTTTTCTTTGGATTATTACTTACATTACAACAAAATGTTTTTAATTTTAAGAAAGCTCCGACTCCTTATCAAGAGGTTTGAAAAAACTTAGTCCTTTTAGGAATAACAAAATGCACTCGTTGCACTGAACACATATTGCATGGCGCCAAAGAAGCATTCAAGCACTTCATTTCTTAAGATGGTGTAAGAGATACTCCACTCTCTCTGATCTCCTCACTATTCAAACTGAAAATGAAATACAACTGTTCCGTATGGGCTGGTGCTTTAAATGCTATTTTGAAGTTGTTCGACTGAGCCAAGAATGTTATCGGTGGTAGAAGATTTGCCCAAAGTCTATCGACTCACTGGAGCAACGACACAGTATGTCATCTTACTCCCTGTCTTATTGTTTTTACCACATGGAGTGTGAACCATTGAAATAATGAAAACTTATTTTTCAAATGAACTATTCGTGTGAAATAATCTTTCGGCTAAAGTTTTTCTTGTCACTTTCAGCATGGAAGAGCTCAAGTCAAACCTATACAGATATTATTCCCTCTATCCTCCTTCACATTACCAATTTTCTTAGTTCTAACACAAAGCATTTTTGCCTCTAATGCTAATTTTCTTCTTCGAAATTTCTAAATTTTTTTTTTTGCAAATGCTAAAATTTTATTTCATTTTAGGAGGGTGTTTGAGATTCGTCTGCCTTTCCTTTTAATGTAGTTAATGTTTCGTACTATAATTTCGGTTGTTGTTTTTTTGTTGCATACACTTAAGCTTTTTATAGGCTGAATTTTTTTTCGCTCTAGTAAGATTTAAGTGGATTTCCTTATAGAATACTTTACGGCGTCATTAAACAAGTGCAAGTGTAATGATGAGAAAGACGTAAAGCATGATAATGACCGCGAATCATGACGCTTCATGGAGTAAACCTTTTGGCTCCTTTTTCTCGGAGGAGGCACCAATAAATAAATATAAAAAAACAACAAATTTATTACCATCCATTCTTATTGTTCATGTAGAATGTCGCAAAAGGTTCGAAACATAAATTCGCTTCACAATTTAAATGGTTTTAATCTGAATAAAAGAAATAGTCATCGTAACAAAGTATTGTAATGAGAGATAAGTTTTCTCTTGCATTGTTTTTTCAAGAAATGTTGCTCAAATCTGGCATTATTTGGCAAACATTGTACTTTTGTAGTCTATTTTAAAAAAAATTTTACGAATTTTTTTTAATCAATTGACTGACAATGAGCACTACTGATACTCGTACTGGCCGCTCATTCAGTAGCGTGTTTTCAATCGTCGCCCATCTCATGTGAGATCTTTGTGTTTAGTGAACAATAAAGAAATTTAATTGTTTTATTTTAATTAAACAAATATATGTGAAAAATTCCCAAAAAAGTTATTTTGTTGTTTTTTATATAAATAATTTGAAGACAGATTAAATATACATACATACATACGTATTTAAAATTTTGAGAAAAAAGTAAATTTGGTCGTAATACTCGTAATAATAATAATTGTCATATCAAATAACGAAATGGCTGTAGTTCGGCGGAATGATCTCATTTATATTTTTAATATTTAAATACGTATGAAATTCACTAAAAGGTTTAGTTTGTGATCAGCAACCAACCTCTAACGAGTCGCAAAAAATATATGTATATGTATACAAAAAACTTTATATTAAAAATTCAAGCTTATGCTCTTTTATAAAGAAAAAAAAGTGTAAAAGAACGAATTCACAAATTCAGCTGTGCAAAGACAAATCAAAGATGCTGCTCTATAAATTTCGTCAGATTGAATTTTACATATTATTTGTTATCGTAGTGGTACAAAGACCCATGGCTACCATAAGAGCCGAGGACGGGAAGGAGGAGTCTGACAAGGTTCAGATGGTGGACAATGATTGGTGGCGACATGCAGTATTTTATCAAATTTATCCACGATCATTTATGGATAGCAATGATGATGGTATGGGCGATCTACAAGGTAACAAATTGAATACATTAGATCTATTCATTGAACAATTTGAAATACAACTAACAAGTGTGAAACATGAACGATAAATGGAAATTATATCTTCCGTCTTATACATATCAAATTGAATAATTAATAATGAATGATAATAATAACCATAATTTCAGGCATAATTTCTAAACTACCCTACTTGGCTGAAAGTGGCATTACGGCCATATGGTTAAGCCCCATATATAAATCGCCCATGGTGGATTTTGGTTATGATATTTCCGAATTTACAGCCATACAAAGTGAATATGGTACCATGGAGGAATTTGAGCAATTAATATTGCAGGCCAATAAATTAGGAATCAAAATTATATTGGATTTTGTACCCAATCATTCTTCCGATCAGTGTGAATGGTTTAAGAAATCGGCTGCCAGAGACCATGTTTATGAGGATTTCTATATCTGGTCAAATGGGAAGATAAATGGGAAGGGAGAACGAGAGCCCCCAAATAATTGGGTATGATCGATATAGACAATTTTTTTTAATGTAGGAAACTTGATCATTTCATTATTTTGATATATCTTTTAGCAATCAGTATTTTATGGGTCAGCTTGGACCTGGCATCCCGAGAGACAACAATATTATTACCATCAATTTACCAAAGAGCAGCCGGACTTAAATTATCGCAATCCTCGTGTCGTAAAAGCAATGGACGAAGTCATGTTGTTTTGGTTAGATAAGGGCGTGAGCGGTTTTCGTGTAGATGCTGTAAATCACTTATTCGAAAATCTTGAGCTAAAAGATGAGCCGTTAAGTGGTAAAACTGACGATCCAAATTCGTACGGCTATACGAAACATATTTATACGAAAGATTTGGTAAAAATTTATTTTCTTCTTGTCAAAGAAAATCTTTATATTTATATTGATCTTCTTTTCTTAAGCCTCACGTTTATGATATGTTGTATCACTGGCGTGAATTATTGGACGATTACACAGAGAGCCATGGTGGTGCAGAACGTATAATGATGTCTGAAGCCTACGCAGATTTGAAAATTTTAATGGATTATTATGAAAATACAGATGGGCTTAAGGGACCTCAACTTCCTTTCAATTTCTTACTGCTTACAGAACTAAATGATAAATCAGATGCTAGAGATTTTGTTTTCAATATACAAAAATGGTTGACTTATATGCCCCGTGATCACGTGGCGAATTGGGTAATGGGTAATCACGATAACCCTAGAGTGGCTTCCAGATTTGGAAGCAGCAGTGTAGATGCCATTAATATGTTGATTATGACATTGCCCGGTGTAGCAGTTACATACAACGTCTGTATATTTATTTTATAACATGAAATGGGAAATAATTATTGTCCCTTTTTGTTTGAAGGGGGAGGAAATAGGCATGGAAGATTTTCGCAACATTAGCTGGGAAAATACGGTCGATCCACCTGCACGTAACGTTGGTCCTGATAAATACGAAACAGTTTCTCGTGATCCTGAACGAACACCCTTTCAATGGAGTTCAGAAAAGAATGCTGGATTTTCAAATGCCGACAAAACTTGGTTGCCCGTTCATCCCAATTATAAAGAATTAAACTTAGAAATGCAAAAATCAGCAGACAAGAGCCACTACACGATATACAAAGACTTGGTGCAATTAAGAAAACAAGAGGTTCTCAAGAAGGGTCGTACTCGTTTGGAGGTTCTAAATCGAAATGTTTTTGCTGTAATAAGGTAAAGTGATTAATAACCAGAGCGGTGATCATTAGGCGTTTGAAAAAAATTTTATGTACTCCATTTACATGGAAGTTTGTCACACATAGTCAGCCAAATTACCACGTTGTTTTTAATTTATCTCTATTATTGCATTTGTTACTGAAATGAAATCGTTTTGTTCGAATTTGAAATTTATAAAAAGTTTTAATTCAAAATTTAAACTTTTTTTTGCAGTTTTGAAAACAAAGTTTCAAATTCTTACTCACAAATTCAATATAATTTCCTAATCTTATCCTTAAAGATATCTAAAAGGCGAGCCATCTATTATGACCTTGATCAATGTGAGCTCTAAGGAGGAAGTAGTCGATTTGAAGGAAATTCTCGACGACGTGAAACAACTAACAGTCCTTATATCCGGTGTAAATTCCATTTATGAAAAAGGGTAAGTGGCAGCTACACAATACCTCCCTCCAATAAAATAATCTATTAAGAACTTATATTTGCTAAAAGGATTTGTTGTTATGTTGCTCTAATACTTTTTATTGTATTTGTTATAATTTTTCCTACTACCTCTTAACAGGATTGTTATGGCTTTGCAAGAACATACAAGTTTTATTATGGCACCCCATGAGGCTGTTGTTTGCATGATTGAATGAAACTCACAATCCACAAACAAATGAAAGCATAATGCGCATATCAAGTTGTAACCATGAAAGGAAGAAATAGACGCTTTTCAATATGGCTGAAAAATAAATAAATATTTAAAAATAAACGATTTTGTGTTGGCTTTTCCTTTCTAATTGTGTATTTGTAATGGCAATTTAATATTAGAATTAAAAACTCTTGAGATCTTGAGTGCTGTTTTGCAAAATCAACATTGACGGCAAAATATTTGCTTGCCAGTTGTCATCTCTACAAATTTGTCAAAAAAACTTGTATACAAATTCAATTCAGTAAATTTTCTAATAAATTTTAAACAATAGATTACGACCTTTTTTAAAGAGAAGAGTTACACTCAGGCAGGCGGTGACATTAGAAGACAGGCCTTTAATTTTACGGGAGAAAACAGTAATTCCAATCAAGATGTGGCAACTAAAATTAGTAACGATATCGATGTTGGTGCTACTTAAAAACCTAAATTTGTTCCAGTACTAACACGTCTATCGAAACTCAAATACCGCTCTTCACCTATACATTTTACGAAATTGAAGTAAAAGTATATAAATTTTTTGAATACGTGTAAAAGAATAGTATTCAATCGATGCTTTCGTTATCGAATTCACCAAAAAACCCAAATGGCCATAAGTGTTGTATGTATAAATTAAATAAAGGGTGGCCCAAATACAAGTTACTTTTCAAATCAAATATTAAACTCGTATACCTCCGCAAATTAAAATAAGTCGCTTTACGGTTGAACAACATTAGGAAACATTGCAAACTTATTTCCGAAGTTAGTGCTGTGTTGCCCAATTTGTGCGTTCATTATACAGAAGTTTTGGAAGAACTGAACTACTCGCAGCACAAGTTTGTCCAAAACCTTTGTGAGACTGGACACTCATGGTCGCCGATGTCGTTCAATACGTACCAACGAGAATGTGTCTGCTGTAGCCGAAAGTATGCACGTCAATCCAAGAACATCAAACTGACATCGATCTCAAACACTCGGTATTTCACGAATCAGGATGAAGAGAATTTTGCACGAATATATCGGACTGCTCGTTTACAATGCCCAATTGATTCGGTAAATGAAAGCAGAGGACCATCCACTTTGTTACGATTTAAGCTTCAATCGGCATTAGAATTTGGCTGAAAAATCATCTGAAATAGCATTTGGCGACCGAAAAACCTGCTTGTCAAAAAGCCAAGGCAATCACAGAGAGTAACAGTTTGGCATGAATTTTAAGTTGGTTGTAGCATCCCATTTATTTTTTTCGAAAATGCTGCTGAAGACACCATTTCAGGTAACGGCGATCTCTACAGAGCCATGATTATAGAACCTTTATGGTGTGAAATAGGTGATGTGAACTCCGATGACCTTTGGCTTCAGCTAAATGGTGCACAGTATCACACAGCACATCAAAAAGTCGGTCATTTGTAGTATCAGCCATTTAGGCGATATCAATTGGCCGCCTCGAAGGTGCGTTTTAAAGACCGATACTATACAAATAGTCAGGAACGAGTCACACCCTCAACGCTAATATTAACCCAGCCATTCGTAAAATAGAACCAGAAGCCGCATGAATGAAATCGTGTTCCATAAATAATAAGAGTATTGGTAATTTCTAAAAAAGCCATAATACACAAAAAAAAAATTAAGTTTAACTTATTTCATTTAATTTTCCAAAAATAAACTTGTATTTGGATCACCCGGTATAACTTGTAATTTCAAGTGTTGCATATGTAGGTAAAGCTAGAGTCAAGTGTAAGAGGCCTGAGTCATCTGTCAGCAACAAGCAGTAACAAGTCAAATGTCAGTTGAGTAGTAAGTTGATTGGTCGTGGAGCTCTTGTCCCAGAAATTTGTGCTGAATTCATCCCTCATAATTAATCATTCTACATTTAATCCGTATTAACATTTTCTAAAATTAATAAGTTAATTGAATTACTAAATTAATACATAACAACGGAATTGTTGTATGAACACATGATTTCGTTTTGTTATTTTTAAACTCGTGTGTAGCAACGTCAAGCTGGTATACATATTGTTAATTTAATTGGAGTAAAAGGAAGGTAAACTATTTTGTAAATGATACGATGGAAGACCATCTACACAAGACTGTGAATTGGGCGGTAAAAATTTACTAGGGAAAGGTGAGAATTTCGCTGGTGCTCAAGTCAGTTCACTAGGAAACCTTCATTTTATCAATTTTTTAAGAAATTTAGAAATTAATTTTTATATAAAAAATAAATAAATGTATGAACTAGAGCCTGAATAAAAATAAATTAAATACCTTAAGGCCAAAGAAATTAATAAATATGTATGTATATATGGAAATTTAGAAATATATTTATAACCGACACTTATTGTATTTAATTAGAAGCCTGATACAGGATACCAAAACTAAAACAAAACTACTCAATCAATCATCTTTTTTATTTTCTTACTTTACCACTTCGGACTGTAGTTGTAAGGATTAATTGAAAATAAATGTGAAAACAACAACAACAACTGCAAAAGTAAAATATATATAGTCTCAACATATATTTTTGTTCTGGCTCTAATGAAACATGATTGATTAAGAAGTTTTGTTTTAGTTTTGATATCTTGTATCATTAAGTACCATATAATGAGTTTCTGGTGAAAAGACAAAAATGCAGTAAAATGGGGATGATAATTTTATTGCTTGCAAAAATCCATCAGTGCAATTTTCCAACTTCGCAGAGGATCAAGAGAAATTTTTTATTGGAAGTCTAAATTACTTTTACAAATCTATGAGAATCGATTTTGAAAATACTTTGGTTGCAAAAATAAAATACTAAAATAAATAAACGGGGATTTCTACAAACCCACATGAACAGTTTATTTATATTCGTTTAGCAAATAAAAAATTAATTTCATACGAGGAAAAGGAAATCGGGGCTATTGGGAAGACTTTACCCTTTCAGCATATAAAGTCTGTTCTGTGTTGTAACTAAACAATCCTAATTTAATATAAAATAATTATTTTAAATTCAGGAAGGACATTTTTTAACAGCTTTTAAGTAGTTGAATGCAATAATTATGTATCTAAACAACCAAAACTCTATTGATGAAAAGTGTCCTTAAATATCCTCTTTATTGTAGAGATTATAATCATATCTGAAGCTAAACCGGACTCATGCCAACAAGGGTCTATATGGTCTCTAAATTAAGCCATTCTTAATTGCATCGCAGTCATATCTCGAAGGCTTAAAATTGTGTACAAACAGTTTCCATGTAGAAGCTGAAACTTTAACAACTTTCAATAGTTGTTTTTTGAGTAACGTTTATGTTGCATTAAAGGGTCGAATATCATGTCCGGAATGTGAATATCCGGAACACGTTTCGACATTCGTATGACGTTTTAGGAAGTTCATTTTTGCTATAATGTTTCGAACTTGACCAATCCCAGCTCAACCGTTCTTAAGTAATTTTTAAAATATTTGAAAAAAATTTAATAATTTACTGAGTATGTAAAATATTAATTTCAAAAGAAAGCGCCGCGTAAATTTAAACTGAATTGCATTTGTTTTAAAATCAAATGTATTGCACTCCTTTGGTCCTGGCTGTTTGTTTCAATGTATGTGCATATTAATACATTAATGCCAAAGTGCAAATATTAATTGAATGTTTATTCGCGCTAATTATAGTATCAGAAGACCAATAAAGACGATAAGCAGCTTTTCTACTTCATTTCCCTCAGGATGTTTATTAAATATTAAAATAACTGGCAATAAGTGACGTACGAAAAAATTATAAACACGCAAAAAAATTAAATACTTCTCAGAGTAAAAAAAGGAGAAATTAAATGTTATTTTTGTCCACAAGTATTTTTCGTACACACGCGCCACACGTTATCATGATGGGGCGAAGGGGCCAGAAAACTAATTAAGAAGAAGGCACAGGAGTAGGAAAAATAAGGAATGGGCATTTTAAGAATTAGTACATCTATACGTTTATTATTGTTTAAATTCATGTTGGATTAATTGAAGCATGTAATAAATCTGTATTAAGCATTTTGCTTAATGAAATTGTTGCATGAAACTTCATATGTTGCTAATATAAGTTAGAGTAAAATAGTTGCGATAAAAAAATGTTGTAAGAAATCACATAAAGTTTCATGTGCTGCTAGTTTAGCTACTCCTAAAAGAAGTTGCATGCAACAAACTTCATGGGAAAGTGCATGGTCCAAGTCCATTCTAACTATACAGAAATACTATTACAATTTGAGGTATTTTTCTTTTGACGATTTTAATTTCAAGAAAATGTATGAATTGAAACAGAACACCTCTTCAAGCCATGTTGTAAGTTTCTAGTTCATCCCTCGTCAAAGCTGAATATTTGACGAAAAAATTCGAAATTACAAAATCCTCTATGGCTTTATATCATAATTGATTTAATTTAGTGACATTAAGCTTTATTTCATACAACGGTGTGATGAATCTATTCAGTCTTAAAATATCGAATTCTTTGGTATTTCTTAAAATTATTAAAACATTTCTTAAGAACTTCTTAAAAACACTAAAAGTTTTACTTTCAAAAGCTTAAATTTGATTAGCAACTGCCCATTTTTGTTTTTTGCATATAAACTTAACAAAAGTCGCAGTTGCTCCTGTTTCGCCCACTGTAACTGTTGTTCCATTAACTCCTTCACTTTGTTTGCTGAAAGTAGTTAAATTTTTATTTTGAGATTAAGTTCACATAGAAACAGTGATTCCTTAAATTGTCCATGTGTGTTGGCTATAATTGCAAATAAACTTTATTATTATTTTTTACTTCTTTTCTTAACTGCATTCAAAAAGTAATTAAAAACTCATGAGTTTTTGTTCCTTAATTGCACTTTGTGGATTTTTTGAATGTATGTTTTTACTAGACCCAGTATCTATGGGCAACATTATACAAAAAAGTTTTTGTGCTTTTTGTGTTCCCCTTACGAGCGATTGCATGTTTGCTGGTGATTTTAATTTTAGTGAAATTCCATGTTTTTACAAAATTGCTATTTGTTGTTATTTATTGAAGTTATTTCGTTTGGAGTTACTCTGCAGCAATGAGTTGCTTTACATTTTAATGCCGTCAATAACTGGTCTTGTTGTAGCATAGAAATTCCGTGTCAGTTGAAAATAACAATGAAAATAAAACAAAATACTCATATTTCGAGAAATTGTAAATTATTGTTGCTTTAAGAACCAAACTTGAGGTAAATTACTATGATAGATGAGGTAAAATATTGGAAGTGGCACTTATTGTCTCTTATTTGTGTAGAAAGTTTCTGATAGGCCTGCCTAGTAACTGCCACAAAAAGTTAATTAAAAATTGATCTTAAAAACCCTTATGCCGTGTTCTGTGTGAATTCAATCTCCCTGTGTCTGTCCAGGTTCTATCGATTTCTAGTGAAGTACTTGCACGTGAAACACGGAAGAGTCCTTTGAAAATTTAAAGGTAGTTATTAATTTTATAATTGAAATGGAAACTTTCTATTTAATTAAAATATTTAATTACATCCTGAAGCATAGATTAAAATTGATACAAAAATATGACAGACAGCTTCTAAAATTTTGATTAGAAAATTAAAAAAAAAATTCATCTAACAAATTCCAAAGTACGTATAAGTAACGTGTATTTGTATATAAAATTATATGCTATTGACAACGTATACGCCCTGTGCGACTTCTTTATTAAGTTAAATTCTTTTAGTATAATTTATGCAAATTATTTTCCATCGAATTTCTAATATTATTCTAATGTTTTAAACATTTGTGTTTAGCATTAAAATTTATTTGAATTCCACTGAGGGTGTACCATTACTGGCTCGCCAGGGATTGGTGTGCCGTATTCCAATTGGGGTGTCAGCGTATGTATTTGTTTTAAATTTTAAGGAATATGTTCTTTTGTGTATTTCTCATTTGCAGAGAACGCCGCGCTATCGTCAAGGCAATTGTTAAAATGGCGAATGTCATTTTAGTTGGTCTCTTATTGTACAATCTGTGGAACAATAAATGGACGAAACTTAATTTTAATAGAAGTATTAAATTTTAGAAAACGTCGCATACACACACACATACACACAAATATTTTGCCATGAAAATGATTAAGACGATTAAATTCAATGTAGCGAAAAAAATATTAATGAAATTAGAGTTTGATTAGATTAGAATAGTAATTTCTTTAGGGTTTAAATTATTTTACATTTAAAGAAATTAAGCAGAAGTTTTTCTAAAAAATAAACCATAAAATGTTGTGTGTCTAATTTTTACTTTTCAAATTATTTTTAATATATTAAAATTGAGTTAAAATAAGTTTTCTTTATTTCAAACAAGTTAAAGTAAATTTTATCAAATATTGGGTGGTAAGTATGTTCTAAGACGTGAGTAAACCACTGGGGTTCTGATGGTTCCCATTATAATGAGTGGATAGAAGAAAGAAGCCAACAGGATGTATAACTCTGGCCCAAGTCCTAGCATTAGACCTGGCATCAAACCACATTGATGATGGAAAAGGGAAGTTTATTTTCCTTAAATCACAGCTTAATATTTTTGCCAGAGCAGTGGGTTGCCCATGTGAGCCACTCGCTCCGGAGAGAAGGCGGTGCAGTGACAGAGAAATCTTTCATAAGTCTCATTCTCTTCTTCATCCCAACAGCCTCTGCAGAATTCGTTATATGCGAGACTCAGTTACCAGGTAAAACTGCAGCAAGTGAGTGTAGTTGGTTCCGAAAAACCTCTTACGGAATTGCAGAGCTACCACACTCATATCGGAACAAGGTGATTTTCGAAATTTCACAGATGACTTCACCAGACCACCTGGAATGTGTGATCCCATAAACATCCCGCCGATTCAGCTCCTTACAGCAACCAAGCGGCACCCACAATAGTTGTTTCATGTCCCTATTAGTTATCCAGCTCGTCCGCAGCAGTGTTTACGGGCATCCCCTTGTCCCTCTCCACTCTGATGAGCATCAGGTTTGAATGTCAGTGTAAAAAAAATTAAATTGTATTTTTTTATTGGGCTGGAGCTCAAATCTCACCAGACAGAATAGTTTTTATTAATTTTGAATGTGTAATGTAACCAAATTCCTACTAAAAACTTTCAAGGCGCGGGTACGCGTATATGATATTTGAGTCTCTTGCACTGAGATCAGTCACTAGAATTTCATTGTTTTTTTTTTCTAATATTGTACCAGAAACTGTCAAATAAACAAGGACATCTGAGTCCAGATCAGCTGAGGTCAAATTCAGAACCTATGAATTCACTTAAGTATTACTGATCGCATAAGTTATCCTTGTAAAGTCCGATATTTGACATCAGATCTGTGATCAATCAAGTGCATTATTTTTTGCGCATTTTTTTACGCACACTAATAAATTCTGGTTGAGATTTTCCTTGCATCAAGTTCATTTCCGACGAAAAATTAAATAAAGTTTTATTAGCCTCTAAAGAAAATGGAGGTTGCTTCTGCGAGAGCTTTATGATAGTTTTACGACAAAATTTAATGTTTGAAAATAAAAAAAAAACTAGAATTCACTCAAACTTCATTTTCTAATGAGAATCATAGTTTTTTTATTTGAATTAAGACTTGAAAGTTTTATAAGAGATTTTTTTTCCTAAACTATTAAGAGAACAACAATAATAATAAACAGAAGATTTCTCATAAACTATTTACAACTTTTTATATCACTTTTAGTCAACGAAAGGTGAGTGGGATACGCCAACTTGTGTTTCAAATACGAAAAATAAGCTCTAGTTAAAAAAATAGAAAACAAAAGCTTTTATTGTGCATAGTAGGAGACAAGCATCTGATTTATTTCTTTTCTTCTAATTTAAATTTTAAAATACAAATCTGTATTTTGCCATCACGTTTATGGAAAGATTCGAAAGACTCAATTTAGTGGCAGCTTATGTTTTTTTTGTCTTTTGTAAAAAGTTCGTGTTCTTGAACTTAATTACGTTGCTGTGTACATTGCATTCTTTTTATCGATGCATTTTCCAACAAAGTAGGAAAATAGTGCAATTTATGTGGGAGCACTATTCTGTAGAATTTCTCGTATGGAGTGCCTGAGAGATACAAAACGTGCTTCTTTAACATTATCTTCTTCCACAGCTTTCGTGCAGCAGGAGTGCAAATGGAAAATATCGTAAGCTATTCTGGGAAAGTAACTTAATTCGAAGTTGCATGGAATTAAGTGCAAAAATTCAAAGTTTTTATCTGTAATTTATATACTGAACCGAAATTCGCAGGTAATATTGACGGAACAAAATTTTATCAGCCTTTAAGCCAAATCAATTGAACTTTGGTTCAAATCAAAACGAAATGCATTCAATTACAGAAATGCTCGGTTCGCAATTTGTTTGCATTGTTGTATTCTGCAGTAGTGTGTACTTGTTGTGTCTTATTTTTAATGATCAAGTGTAATACAACGATGTGATTTCATTTCATATGTTTTGGAAAAGTTGTATTGTATTAAAAAATTTTTTCCAGACCAAACAAAATTTTTACGAAAGTGAATATTAAAATGTTTTAAGCTTCTCTACAAAGTGAGATGAACTTAAGAAATATTCGTTTTCAATTTCACTTTCAAATAGAAAAATTAAAATTATATACTTCAATATGCGAATAGACAAAAATTAACAAAAAAGCTATTAGATCAATGAACATTTTGCTAAAATTTTAGTAAAAGTAAAATTTAAATGCATTAAAAGGAGAACAACAAATGAGAAATGAAAATAGATCATTTAATATTCTTAAAGGAATCATAGTTTCTGAAACTTATTGTTTGTTGTGGCTGTTGATATTCATATGCCGCTAAACCAAATCGCCTGTGGGCTGTAAGCAGTTCGAAACTCTTACCTTCGTAGACTAGTAGGTAGTGTACTAGACCCGTAGTGCGAAGGTCCCAGGTTCGAATCCTGCCGCAGAACTCTGGCAGTTGTGTTTGATAATTAAAGGGAGCGCACAACAAGGCTTCACTGGCTTAAGTGTATGTCGTACGACATGGGCTATCACACCCTTCCAATCAACCTAACCTAATCTAACCTGCGGAGAATGTCCCAAATAATAAATTTCAATATTAAGTATCCAAAAAGGAATTTCATATTTAATAATATTTCCATTTCTTTTACATAATTTGATCGTTAATGAATGAAAAGCAAGAATTGAAAAAGTGCTGATTTCAACACAAATTCGTTGAAATTTCAGAAAAGCATGAAGAAGGACTATTTTTGTAAAATTATATTTTAAAAATATTTTCTTTATATTGGTTTAATTGAAATTAATTATACTGGCTCGGGTTTGGTATTGGATTTGTTAATTTAGATTGAATTAACATTCAAATTATATTTTTATTTTTTTATTAAGGAAGAAATATTCCGAAAGAAAAGCCAATTATTAAAACAAGACAATGGATCGAAATTTTAAACAAATTTTTTTTGAAATGTATTAAAATTTCGATCGTTATTGAATGCCGTAATTTATTAGCGTTCATGTGTCTGTTTTTTTTTTTAACTCTTAATATCTGGGGATTATCATCTACTTCTTTACAAAAAATATATAGAACAGGTGTATAATCATTTAAAAATAATTTGCAAAAATTATTGATTTGAATTGACAAATTACGTAGTTGAACTTGATTAAGACTAAGTGAATAATTTCAATTATTTTAATTTAATGGCAGACATAAATCGATGGAGTCTCTCAATGTCTTTTATTTTACGCAAAAGAGCAAACTCGTGTGAATGTCCTCCATCACGGTAATAATTTTTCAGAGAAAGAGTTCATCAACTCATCAATGAATAAATATAGAATTATTGGCAGAGGTTTAATTTTTGTTGGAAGAAAAAAATGTTTATAAAAAAGATTTTAAAGCGAATTTATAGAGTTCATACGGCTGCTGAAGTGAACCATGATCAATATCAATAGAAACTCTAGTTAATACGAATAATAGTTTTTCAGTTTATATGATCACATTGTTCGTATTAAGAAACTTTAATTAAATTTTTGATTTAATGTAGAATAATTAGATTCGATATTTGTATTGTGGGAAAAAAAAATTGTTCGTTTTTTGTTTTCCGCCAATATCAGGCAAACATTGTGATTGCTTGCGTTGCATGTTTTGTAAAGCTCCTGTATAAGGAATAATGCCAGGGATCAGGTATAAAAAGTTAAATCAAGCTTAAGGGTTTGAGTTATAAAATGCTATGAATACATAATAAATTCATTTAAATTTGGGCTTTTATATAATGAAGACTTAAAAACTTACTCGAAAGGAAATTTAAGAAAAGACAGAATGTTTGTTATCGACTCACCTGAAAAGAAATCAAAAGTTTATTTAACATTAATATTATTGACATAAGAGTGAAATAATAATTTTTTAAATTTAACTTTAAAAAGATATATCAGAGCTTTTCAAGTCACTTGGGAATTTGTGTACGATTACAGTGGAATAATGAAGACATTCATATCTTTTCCTCATAGAGGATTTGCTTAAGTGGCTTTAATTTACACACAACCAATAAGAGCTGCCTACCAAAGTAGCTTCGTTTTGTTCTGCCATGGAATTAAACTTAAAATTATTCTTTTGTAAATAAAAATAAGGTACAAGGTAAAAGCGTTTCTCAAAGTTCGTGTTTATTCTTAAAGTTGCGTACGTACGTATTTATTTTTTTTTAATTTACCATCTTGTTTCAAATTGATGAAAACACTTTGTGTAAGGATTAGAAATGATGCTGTGGTATTCCCTTCCTGGCGTCACACACACTCAGGAATATGTGTATTAACGTTAACAACAAACAAGACGTATTATGGTTGCGTTTCAACACGAACATGTGCTAAGTCGTACGTGTTAATATTCGCGCTACACAAGAATTCATCTTCTAAAGCGGATGATACACACATCAATACTTGGAATAAAATTTTGCGTTTGTGAGAGTTTCTTTACGAAAAATCGTAACACGCATACGTCGTGTTTAATATTGAAGTATATCAAACTGCTTTTGATTGTCGTGAAAAAATTTAAGCAGTTCATCGTATTGTGGCATTAATCACTGTCAAATTTTATTTTATTATGTGTGACTGTTAAGTGAATATCATGGGGGTTCGCGTTAAAAAATGCAACAAAAATTTTTATTACATTTTGCCGATGGGAAGTTGTGTGTAATAGAAGGACATCGGTCAGTACCAGTTTTATGAAATATGAAAGGCAAAGAATAAAGTGAAAAAATATGTATTATGACATATTATTGGAGAAATTTTGTAATAAAAAAATCCAAAAATATTTTGCCGACGGGATTTTTTAGGGGTTTAAAGTGGAATAAGGAAATTTCATAATTTAATTTTTAATTTTCCCTATTTTTTATACTTTTATTGATGAGCTCAATGCAATAATAACAAAAAAAAATAATTTTTTTTTCTCCACATTTGTTGACAAACAAAAGCCATTTGTCGATGGAAAATAGTTTTGGCAAAAAAAAAGTTCAATACAATCGAAGAGATTTTTTTATTTTTAAGTTAACAAACACAATCTGCGAAGCTACTTGGCTTATCTGTAGAGACACCCGGAGTCTGCGGCAGGAGTCAAACCTGCGACCTTCGGACTACCAGTCTAGTACACTAGCTACTAGTCTACGAAGGCACTACAAAAGCAAAGCCACTATGGGTTAGTTTAAAGCCCGATGTAATCCATTTCTTGTTTGATCTGTATTGAGTATAGATTCTTAAACAAAAATGTTGAAAATGGGATCATAAATAGCGGATTTGTGTTATAATCATTACTTCGGGTGTCTAATTTGTCCGCCCGATTTCCACTTAAATTTCTGTAAAACAAAACCGCAAGCTACACTTTTAAACGAGAAATTAAATTTTTTCAAAGCCAGTCCATAAGTGCCGGTGTCATATGATCAAATTGCCCGTCCCATTTTCGAAACCGCTGGTTGGCAATCCCTTAAAAAAAATGATTTTTAAAAACAGTTCACAAATGATAAAGTTATGCGTGTACAAACATAAAAACCTCCCCCTCCTTTTTTGAATTCTGTTACAAATTGTTGGTTAACATTGACGTCGTCTGTCACGCGGCTTCAATGTTGATAATGAACTCAAGGTTTGAATCTAAATATTGATGTGTGTATCATCCGCTTAATACGAACTGTGTGTGATATAAATTTTGTTGTGTGGCACATACATACATGTATTACTCAAGCTCACATTAAAAAGCTGTCATTGCGGAAGACTAGAACTAGTCAAGTTACAACCTCTTTTATACTAAATTAATTAAAAAAGTAAATGGAATTGGTTTACCTTTGCAGTTGCTTTATGTCAGTGCGTAATCTTGTGCACTTAATTAATTTGGTGAATAAGATGAATTAAAATTGTGTATAAGATTTATTTGACAACAAATGATGTTCGACACAAGAATAACCACAGTTTTTAGCCACAGTTTGAGTTATTTTTATTTGAGAAATTTATATTGTTCACTTTTAAGATAAGAACACCAACTGAGAGACTATATTTTGCATAGAGTGCTGCTGCAAGGCACGCACATAAGGATAATATAAAAGGATCGATTTTAATATCCGTTGGACTCAGTGTTGTATGCTCATGCTCAGTTGTATGATCGAATATGCTGCTCTATCTGTTTTTATTGTTGTTATAAACATTAAAGAAACAGAAGCTTAAAAATTATGCTGTTATTTATGATAATGTAAGAAATATTTCACTAGATCAAATGTTATTTTGAACTTATTTTGCTTCGTACAGGAAAGAAGCGAATAATCTTATCGGTGAATGTAGTGCAAGCGTCGGATCGGTGACTCACTGGAGCATCGGTATAATATGGGATGTCTTTCATTTTCTCTCGTTACTTCAAAGAAAAATGCTAAAACAAAGTCAAGGACATCGTTTAAGATATCCGATCTTTGCATTAAGCAACAACAAATTTTTCATTAAGAGCGCCAGCATTTGTGGCATTACACTTAAAATTTATTCTTGAGCCAAACACCTCGTAAATCGTCTGATAGGGTCTGTCCTTGTTAAAGCATTATGCCTTGGATGAGTGCTGGAAGTCCTCGACTTTATATAAAAAATCATTTTCGGTTTCATTTAAATTTTCCATAAATTTCGGGATGGCTTATGATTTAAGAAAAAAAATTCTATTCAATAGTGCCAAAAATGCGCAATAACGACAAGTCAACATTTGCTTAATAACATATACATACATATGTGAACATGTATGGTTGTATATGTGCGGTGCGATATGAATGGTATGATATAAATGTTATGATATGAAACGTTTGTGCTTAATAGAGTAAAATAATTTATCCTTTTGCAAGTTCGTCTAATTTACAGTCTAATGCCTTCAGGGCTTCTAACTTTACCTAAACTAACCACATAAAATGTTATCTTGTTGTTGTCTTATTGATACAAAACTTGACTGTTTTTCCTTTTAATTCGACCTTAAGAAAAATAGATTTTAACATGAGTATGACATTTAAGTCCTTGAGGGCAAACGGCACAAACTTGCAATCTTTGTATTTTTTTTGTTTCTGCTTACAAAGAGAAAAAAACGAAAGAAAACAACTTATTTTCTGTTTGCTGTTGTTCAACCATTTACCTTTTCTTTTCATATAAAACGTAGATTTTTTTTATATATTTTATAGGATTCAAGTTGTTTACTGAAACTGAGCATAACGAGAATAAATTTATTGTGATTCTTAGGAGCTGGAGAGCTTTCAGAAATGAATTGGTTTGTTAAAAAGAATCTTAACTACAACTACATTAATGCAGCAGTGTGTCTTCTGTTACCCTGAAGTGGATGTTGCAAGAGCCAAACTAATTATTTTTATGATTATTAATCGTTCATGTCCCCGTTACCCTTCCCAGTATTATTTATTAGGTTTTTAAACAGAATATTAACATTTCCTAAGAACATTATGATGCTTTAAATGTTTCTTGGTACCGTATTTTTCTTTGGGGGTGGGGAGGGGGGCTGTGACAGAGAATTATTGTGAACGAAAGCAAAATATTTAGAAAATTAATTAATTCATACTCGTATTGCTTGCCATTTCACTTAGTGTAGATATTTATAGCATAACAAAAATTCATAAATAAAGAAGTATTTTAATGTCTGCAGTGGAAAATGAAAAACTGTGACGTAAATGCGACAAAAACAATATTTAAAATTACGTTTCCTTTAATAACATCACGTACATTCAGAGAGCGCATGGCGATGTTGGTGTGTGCGTATTTATAAAATAATAAGGACTTATTTGTTGGGATTATAAGAAAAATATAAATACCAAGAGTGACTAGTGTGTGGAAGCCCCAAGCAATTAGAGTTTCTTTGCTACTAATCCATATATTGTTTTTAATAATGTCATACAAAGTAAAAGTTTAATTAAGTCTTATTAAACAACAAGAACAATCACATGCTACCCATAATGAAGTCTTATGTCGTTCTCGTTTCTGACAAACACTTTTGTGTTCTTAATAAATAGAACATCTTCATTTTCATATATGTTGCACATAAAAGTTGCAAATATGTAACATGTTTTGCTCTCAAACTTCTTTCAGCGTTAGATAGTACCCTTTTGTTGCAACTCTGCCAAATACGTTTTTTCCACAAAAATAAGTGTTTTGTTGTTCATTAACATATTTTATAAAAAATTAAAATTGATAAATTTTATTATATGACCATTGAATATTTAAAGCAACTATTTTTGTTGTATTGTGAGTTTGAAAAAGGCATCACGTTGCGGGGGTATCGGTAGCATGCAAAGCGAGTAAGTCCTATCAAAGTAATATAATTTTTTATAAATCGAAAATAAGTGTTTCTGATGTTAAATGTTATCCTTTTCAAAGCTAAAGGAATCACAACTATGAATACATAATTCTCAAATTTTATCCAGACTAAATTGATAATAAATATGCAAACGTCAAATCAATATTTTGATTTTATCACATAATTTTTGCCGCATAAAAATAATGCCTTTAAAATTTCAATGCGAACATGTAGTTTTAATTTATATTTGAGTTTCTTAAATTATATTTGAAATTCTTGATTTAAAGGGAATATTAATGAACGTAATCATGTACCCTTGACAGAAGGGAAATAATACATAATTTTGGTTTATTATCCTGCCAATATCTCTGTCTTATTGATGAAATCTTTATAGCTGATGCAGTCGGAGGGGTGGAGATAAGAAATCACTAAAATATTTTAAAATTCAATTTGAAATGATTTGGGCTCTTCGTTTAATTAAAGTAAACTCAAATTAGCAAACCAGAGAGCAAACATTCCCGAGATATTGAAAATAATAAAAGTTTAAAAATATTCTATTCATTTAAATCATTTAGGATATTTTGTTTATTCTTTTAACTAATTATTCAGAAAATTAGTATTCCTTAAAAAAAACCACGGTTATACAATTTTCCAATCAAATTTGGGGTGTCCTTTCTATTTATCTTGTTTTTTGACGACAAGTTTAGTGTTGAGTTGGCATAATCAGCAATGAATTGCGGTCATGTAGTCAGACTTAAAACCCATATTAAAGTGCAAAGTAAGTGGGAAATGAGTTTAACAATAAGAAAAATGTTTTAACAAAATGTGTTAAGTTTCAGGAAGACTCGATGCGAGTTGCGAGACCGCAAATTTTCAATATCTCTAAGGTCTAGAAGCTGTGGTATCATATAGCGAAATTATTGCCAATAACAAATATTTTTTAATAAAATGTATAAGTGATAGGATAAACATAAAAATGTAATTCACTTTTATTTAATTTAAACATGTTCCAAATACCAATAGGAAACATAAAAATGTTTATCCCATTAATAATTTTTTTTCATATCCTGGCGATACTTTCAAGGGAAATTGAATTCCAAACTGAAATATTTAATAACAACAATTGTATGAGAGCTTTAAAAATAAGCGTTTATTATGAAATATTAATGAACAATTTCCTGCAGCAATTGCCTAGATTTATCAGAATACAAATACGAAAAATAATAATGATAACAATGTCACAATCATAAATATCCTTAAGGTATTTGAGCCAATTAAAATTGCTTATTGGTATGGAAAATATAAATATAGTTTCATCACAATATATTTTGAAATTTTCTTTTTTATAAAAAATTTCATAAGAATTACTTCTCAAACATACAAAAAGACAAACACATGTATTCCATATTAAAACTCATCTCAAGGTTCAATTCATTTCGTAGAAAAAATACACGGATTTGTTTTCCTTAACAGTTTTCTTTAAGTCCTTCCGTTGGTTTCTCCATTAAAATTTTATTAATACGATTTTCTTATACTCATAAAATAAAAGTAGAAAGTTACTCTTTTATATACATGTGTACATATAGTACCAGCTTAGAAATATTATATAAATAAAGAGATACATAAAGGATTATGTTAACACACACGAAAGCACAGTGGAGCAGAATCGAATTATTTTTGAAGGCAATTGGCTTCACAATTTGTAATTAATGTTCCCGAAATAAGACTTGTAATAAATCAATTATTTCGTACCAATGTCACTTTTTTATGTGTTTGTTTAAAAAAATTAAACATACAAATAACACCAATATTCAATATATTCACGGCAATTGCAAAAGTACACGTGGCCTTTAACAGAATCCTCCCAGGGTACAAAAAATCAGTTTAAAACAATAAGTAATCGCTCTGTGGAACACTGTAAGGCTCACACGTTAGATCCTCGCATATAATTTGAGCATGTTGTACGAGATGTTGCATCGTGGGTAGGGCTGGTTGCATGAAGTTGTATCTGAGTTATATGAAAAATTAAAAAGATTTGATGTATTTCGGCATGTTGTAACTAACTTCCTAACCAGATTGTGTGCTCTTTTCTAATAACTTTGCGCTTTATGAAAATACTAAATTTTCGATTTTGTATTTATTTTTGCGTCAATATGTAGTAATAAAATATATATTTATTTATATTGACACCACGAATTGGGCTCAGGGGTAAGACAGGTATTGGTGGAATTGATTTTAATAGAGAAAAAACTTAAAATTAATTTATTTAGGAAGATCTTCGTAGATTCGTTTAAACTTAAACGTATTTTCCAAAGTCTGTGTATAAATGGAATAAATTTAATTGATGGACTTATTTCCTATAAATTAAATTTTTGCCCCACTGTCCACATACTTCTATTCATCGATTTCATTAATTTTACTGCAACATTAATTTTACACGACCTTGTCAGACATCCTTCATATCAAAAAAACATGGCTGAAAATTGAGGGACAAAAATACCGATTGACTTCTCTCAAACAACAATAACAACAGCAACAATAATAATAATGGCATTTAATACAGAAAAGAGTAAAACTCTTTGTGAGAACACAAAGTTTAATTTAGCTGAAAAAGAGCGTTCCTAGATAACAAAACTGTTTTATATTCTCGATCAAGGCCAAAATCTGGGTGTACTTGTCGTGAGAGTTCTGGTAGCTGCTGTGAAAGGTTTGAATTTTTCCAATAGGACATTGCAACCATATTACAACCAAAAAAGTAACGTATACTTACGTATTGGAGGATGCAGCTGCAACAACTGAAACATGTTATTTATCGCATGGAGCGTTCTGTTGCTGGGGTAATAAAATCTACTCTGAGGTGATATTAAGAACATTCAAATAATTTATATCTATGTACCATTGACCTGAATGCTATTCTTGATATATACTCAAGCGCGGGAGCAAGTGTCGCAGGATGCAGTCTCCTGGATTAGGCACGAAAAGGATTATACATAGCCGAGAGCGGACTGCGGCAGATAGTAGCAAAAAATCCAAAAAGACATAATTATGTACTTGAAATGAATTATGTATTTGATATGAAAGAGATTGGTGCTAAACTGTAGGGAAGGATAATAGGGAGTATTTTGTTGCATAAGGTAGATTCTAATGTTTCTATTTTCTCTCTCTATCTCTCTCGCTCACTCCAGAATTCAAATTTACTATATTTTACCAATACATTTAAACTGTTTGTGAGAATTTCGATGCATAGAGTGCTCTGTTCCTGATAAACGATGTAAGATGAAACCACTCTTCATTTTAAATTTCTTCCACTGATTAAAAAGAAGGGAAGCAAAAAACTTTATATATTTCTTCGGTGTTTCAGTATTATTTATTTATAATTATTTAAGCTTTATGTCTTTTTGATTATTAATATTAATAGTTACCTTGGAAAAGAAAATTTAAATGGTATCGAAATATTGGGAAATCAATAAACCTATAATTTTTTTTATAAATGGACCTGAAGCTTGTATAATTGGAAAAACAAAACTTGAATTTACATTTAAAACAAAAAGTTAAATTTGTTTTGGTTATCAATATAAACATAAGGATATTACCTAGCAAAATATTGGCCTCATACATCTACACCATTTTAATTGAAACTAGAGTAACATTTATACCCACTAGACTCTATACTGCAACATTCTGCATTACAGAGGACACACTCGGCTGAGAAGTGGGACCACTGCTGCTCTTAGTCTAGCACGACCGACGTGAAGACAATGAAGGAGGAAGGGTATAAATAATTTTTTTCTGGTATTGGCCGGACTTATAATAGATAATAATTTCGACTTAAGATTTGATTACTTTTTGGCAGTTCAATTGAATTGAAGATTTAACAGATAAAAATCATATATCATACTATAATAGAGTGGAGTGCGGTATTGGCATACACCGATTATAATGAATTATCGCATTTAACGGACAAGTTCTTCGGTTCCAATAGTTTTGTACAAATATTTCGTAGAAATTATTATAAATACAACAAACTTTGGTTATAGCGAATTTTCGCTCATGTCTCACACTTTTCAAAGTACCCATTTCCAGAAAAGTAGTAAATTTACACGCTTATAATGCACAACAAAATTGCTTAATAATACAAGAAAAATAATTGAACGTAAATGAAATTGATATACAAAATGCTGTATAAACACGTCGTAAAATAAGAAATAGTTTTAAAATTTTTTCATTCAATGAGAGAAAAGTTTGGCTTCGATTATAATTAACTTCAACTATAACGAAACAAAATTGTCCAAGTTCCCCATAAATAGTTCTGGACTTTGATTTGGAAACTTATCGGCTGAAATGAACACAACGTTACAAAAAAAAAAAAAAAAAAACAAAATTGTGGCAAACCAATTAATCAAAAAATATGCTGCTGAAATTATTTAACAACTACATTTTTCTGCTCGTGTTTTCATTTTTGAATAGAACATGAAGAATATTAAATTATAAAAATAAGTTTAATCTTATGGTTTGTTTTTATATATTGTTGTTGTAACGGCGTATAATGATTTAAAATGTCCATTAAAAAATTAAGTATTTATGTTGAAAGGAATTTTTGTTTGAAACAACTGCCAAAATGTCATAAAAGTGGAACTTTATGTCTTTCATTTTATGGGAATAAATTTTGACGTTGAAGCAACTGAAGTGGCAGGAGTGTTAAATTATGTTTCTTCATTGATGAATGAAAAGATTAGGAGTGAGATTAGGGCAGGTGTATTTCAATACTCGAGAGCCATTGAAATATTTGAAAACTCAACAGTCTCTTATTTATTAATTCGTATGAGCTCAAAATTAAAATTGACGGTAGAGTGTAGAGATTTGCGTTAGAAACGTCTGAAATATTTTTTCGTTAGATGGAGTAATTGACACGTAGAGACAGTGGGACTCGGATAATGGAGCTGAAATAACATATCCAAAGTTGTGAATAAATCATCTTTTTAGGTAATTTTGAAAATATTCTGTGTATAATAAGAAATATTTGACTCATATTTCAATATATTTAATCTAAGAACTTGAACAAAAATTTGAAAAATTCGCAGATATAAAATATTTTAACAATAATTTCAGTTATAGTGAAATTTTAAAGGATTAATTTTAAAAAGCATTTTTTTAGACTTTTACTAAAAAATTTGTTTTTATGAAGATCTCTCTAATGGGAAGGTTTGCAAACAAGTGATGTAAGAAACAATTTTATATTATAGTTTTTAGATTCCCGATATTAAAAACTTTGTGCAAATTTGTAATTTTCGCAATGAATTCGAAATCCCTATTTTTAACTTTAAATGATTTTCAACTGATTTCGAAGTTTTTCGGTAAAACGATTTGCCCAAAATTTTGAATGGTACTCTACATAGCGAAATAATAAGATGTGCTTTCCTTATGAAATTATTCATGACTGTTGATTGTAAAGTTGTTCAACTGATTTAAGGTCTTGGCTGTGAAATATTGTACGTTTTTATTTAAGGATCTCTTGTGATTATTGAAGATATTTTTGAAAATTGTCGAGATTTTTGCATTGAGATTAAATTTTATTTAATGCAGTTTCATAAGTATTTGATATATTCCAAGAGCTTATTATTATGTTTCATATCTTACATATCTAAAGTTAATTATATTTTGCCATTGTACATACTTTTCTCTTCTCAATGAACAGACTTCACAAGGTTTATATGGGTAATTCGGTTCAATTTATGGTAAAATTTAATACTAATTATCCAATTTATAATTTGAGTTCTTGTGTGGTAATTTAAAATGAAAGTAAGTTTAATAATTGCGAAAGTAAGGTGCATGTGTGTTGTTGTGGTATTTCGTCATTTTGACACTTAAATAAATTAAACTTTTAAACTCAAATTATCATTATGATCTGTCGTCCTTTTATTTTAAAAATTTAAAAGCAATTAAAGAGAAAAAATTTAATAGTTCCAGTTTGGTTTTGTCCTAAATATTTGAAACATATTTCTCTGAAACAATAGGAGAACAGTTGCAAGGTGACAACGGGAAAGAAAAAGGCTAACAAACGATTTCTTTGGAACTCTTAGATGATTTATTTACAATACTGTGGTCCTCGTGCTTGCAAATATATTGGCCAATATTTCCTACCACAAAAAAATACCTACAACAGTTTAATTTTTTTAATTTATACCCTTTTCACGAATGCATACATAGACACAAACACGCGCACTCACACACCGACAAAGAAAAACGCAAAGGCTCGTTTGCCCTCATTTAATGCCAGAAATATTGTTGTACTCCTGTCGTGCCGCCATTACAAGTGTTTGGATTTGATCAATTTTCTGTTTCATTCCGTCTTATTGGCTGTTGCAACCTTATGCATATTGTCTGGCTTTTAAGCCATTTATGGTGTTTTCCACGTTAGGCGCCCAAAATGCTTTAACCGCAATAACTGAAATGGAAATTTTCAAAGTTGAAGGAAGAAAATAAGGAAGAACAAAAATTGAATGTTTGTATGTGTGGGTGTGCACCGGTGCTCGTGTATAAATAAACACATTTAAAATTGGCAACAACTGTTGTTGTTGTCGTTCGTTGAAAGACAAGCGTTTGTTTTATTCAAGTCCAGCAAACATACACGTTTCGTTTTGAGTCGAAAAGGATTAGATTGCAATGCAAAAAATAATTAGAATTCAATTCATGCGTACATGTGTGAAATGTTAAACGCCTGACAAAATGAGATTTTTCAGGGTCTGAAACAAAATAATTTTTTTTCACATAAGAAAATGAAATACAGAATGAATTATCAGGAAACCAGGTCAAGCACAACAGTTTGATCGTTTTTATATGAAATTTTATAAAATCAAATTTTTAGATTTTGTGAAATTTTGTCTTAAATTATTGAAATTGCACTTCGAGACCTTTTAAAAATTAATATTTTTGTTCTAATGCTTGCTGTGCTAGAGAAGCTGTAATAACTATACGTGTTTGTGTGACTTTGCTGGTGGCAAGTGAATTGAGTGCAATTTTCAAGGACTTTTGAAAGGTTAAACAAGTGAAATATTATGAAATTTTTGCTTAAACATGAAGAAAATTTAAAAAGAAAACAGACAAATACGAATGGCATCTTTGACTAAATTATGTGAATTTTCTTAATATCCCTTTCATCTTTTTACAAATTCTTTTACCAATTCCGTTCTGCATTTTCATATATATTTATGTGTCATATATTTAATATTAAGTTCTGCGTGAAATTGACTACTTTAAATTTCATTTGACAGCGTAAGGTCCAGCAATACACACATGCAACATATTTCACTGCTCTCTGTTTTCCTTCCCATTTTTGGCAAACTATAATCATTTATATAATGCAACTGAAACATCCATAAGTATTTTAGCATCCGTATCTTCAAGCATGTATTTTGTTCACTTACACACATACACACATTTATGCACACGTATGTGTTTAAGTATGAGTAATATCATGTTCAAATTATTTCAGTTTTCACATGTCTTGTGTTCTTAATAAGTTGCACGAACATTTTTCTTTAAAACTTCAGCATTAATTTTTCTTTTCCAGCATATTCATGAAAAATTTATCATAAATTGTATCAGAGTGATAAATTGGCTTCTGAAAGTGGGTTCTATCGTAAATATTTTCGTGGCTGAAAAGCGACTTTAAATTTTATGAACAAAGGCAAAGATATTAAAGCATATCGCCAAGCGGCTTATGGGTGTCAGTTGTTTGTCATTGTTCAGGGGAAAATTTTCAGTGCAATTAGTGCTGAAAAGTTATTTCAAGCTTAAACGTTGTTGCTATTAACACGTCACTTGCAATGAAGCGATAGGATATTCAACTAAAGGAGAAAAGGCAGGAAATATGTTTGCTTTTGCGAACTGTCTCATTGATATAGTATCATTTGGAGACTATAGCTCTTGTTCAACTGCCAAGGACGAAACAATTTAAAAATGTAAGTGATATTGCTAATTTTACAGTGAAAGATAAAATGGAGCCATAAGACTTTGATGTTCGGTTGAAGCAAGGAGATGGAAAAAAAATAAAAATAAAATATTTCATATTAATTTGTAATCAGTTTTTGGTTGCCCAAATAGCGAAAGCGAGTAGAAGTCCCCTATAACTATTATTTCCAACAGTTTATTTAAGCTAGATCAAGTTATTTGGTTCATTGAAAAAAATTTGATGGAAGTTACTTCCACTCGGAATAATTTATCACTCACTTCGGAGAGCATTAGGAAATAAATCCAGTTCAGACGTGGGACTTTAATCGACATTATTTAACATGCTGTTTGTAAATTTAATGCAGGAGGTGTTTACAAGCTTAAGGTGACCTTTTAAACTTTGAGGGATATTTTTTTTAAATATTTATTTATTGAACAACTTCATATAAATAAACAAATAGTAGTTGATATAACTTACATACTCAGGCCCGTATTCGAGCACTCTAGCACATTAATATTTGATAAATCTAATTTCATTTTAGGAATAATGATAACTAGTCTTATACGTATTATAATAGATATGTACATACATATTATAGGTTTTTGATGTGGTAAAAAGTAGTGAAAAAAGCCACTTGCATATTTTGAATACTTAAAAAGGATAGAAGTCAAGAGGTAAAAGCAAATTTTAGCTACCATATCGGTTAAGCCACCAGTATTTCATAGTATTTAGGTTTGGTAACATATTTTTGTCTCTCGAGTAGAGGCTAGTATCATATCTCTTGTTGTGAGCCGAAATTTGCTTGCAACCTATTGCTTTTACATTAGCACGTCTATATATGTGGTACAAAACCGGTGTACCTCTGTCATTTTGAATATAACCTTGACTATCCAAGTGCAAGAATGCTTCTGGTGGTATATACCCTGCTTTTCGAGTTTCTTCAATGTGTTCTTCACTAACATAATAGGGAGCCATAACCAGGTTATTTACTTTGCAATCGAAAGTCTTTAATATATGGTTCCTAATCAAGTGGATTATAAAATTATCTATCCTACTTATTTTCGCAGCATCATATAGCTTCTGATTAGAAATATATTTCTTAAAATTACTACTGGGTGATCTAAACAAATAAGTACACGCTCTAAGGCATTTGCGTTCGAAAACTCTGATTTTTTCCATATATGATGGTGCAATATTGCACCAAATTTGACAGCCATATGTTAAAATTGGTCTAATTAAGGCTTGATATAAAATTATTTTAACTGGAGGATATATATATATATATATATATATATATATATATATATATATATATATATATATATATATATATATATAGAATAAAAAAATTTTCTGTACATAAAAAAGCTTTTCTTGCTTTTATAATTTGCAAGTCTATATGCTTGTTGTAGTATAGAAATTTATCAAGGTGTATCCCTAAATATTTTACCGACTTTGAGGGATATCTACAGTCAAACTTATTTTCCTCTTATGGTAAAATCGTTTCGAGCATCAACTAATGACTTCCAATACGAATTTCCGAGCTTCGATACTTAATAAAGGCCATGCTGCTAAAGCTACTTCTGTCATATTGCCCATCATTTATTTTGCCTTTTTGGAAATTACTATGGACGGACATAGTGTGCAAAAATACGTGCAAATGATACAATTTCATCGAAATGGGTGTTGAGTTCCAGTAACGATCTACGAGCTTTGCACATTTTATGGTCAAGATATTCGTGCTCCACTTCTGAATGAGTGCGTACGTCAACAAAGAAAACTGTCGAGTTTGACACGATACAAATCTACATTAGATTCAACGCAACTGACAAAATAACTCTTTGGTGTGAATTTTGAGCTGGCGTGTTGATCGAGTCAATGATTATCAACTTTGTTTCACTTGGAGGTGATGAGGGTCTTCTTAAGTCGTATGTCTGTGCAAATAGGGCAAATGGAAATGTTTATTTATATGAAATTGTATGCCCCAGAGGTGGTCCATTTTTCCCAGTATGTGAACGATACCTCTCTTGGAAAGTAATATTTATTAATCTTACATCTCGTTTACTATAATAGTGAGGGTGTTCAAAATATATACTGGCTATTCTGCGGACAATATGCACCAAGTCAATAAAAGGTGACTGGATACAAGCAATAGGGATGGTACCTCCCATATAAAATGACTTCAGAAAGGGTGTCGTTTGTTCAAATGTATGAAAGCAAAGGACTATAAATTAAAAGTGTGAAAGGATTAAAACAAAATTAAAAAGAAATTCTACCGACTTCGAAATGTTTATAATAATTTTATTGACATTGCGTACTGATATCTTTGAAGCAGCACTCTAGATATTTGAAAAATAGATGCAGAATTTAATTCATAGTTTTAGTCATCTTGCCAGATTATCGCTTCGAAAAAAGTTTAAAATCACATAAAATAATTAAATCTGCTTTATGAAAAATGTCCTACTCACCGAGTGTACCATAAGACGATAATAAATTTTTTCATTCGAAAAGTTCTCACTTCTAGTTACAGAAACAAGGTACTGGCTTCAAAGATCTCTGCAGGTAACGCATGTAATATTTTATTTATTTTTAACTTGTGGTACTACCAGTGTCACCTGTTAGAGGTTCAGTATAAAATATTTTGTCAGTTGTTTTGTTTGCCTTCGTGGGTTAGAGAAATCAAATCAAACTTTTCTTATACATTTCCGTGAGTCAGCCATTACAACGTACACAATGTAACTTTGGCAAAAATTGGCTGTTATAATTTTTTATTTGCAAATTTTTTGGCATTTTGTCAATAAATATTCTCTCTTATGGTTATTTTTATGAACTGACCTAAATTTTAAGCTTTTAATTATATTTTCCTCCACACACTTGGAGAAAATTATAAATTTTACACTGAATATGGCATTTTAAACTTTGATAAATTTTTTTATATTAAAAAGAGTGTTGCAGTGCAACCAATTAATAGTTGAGTGTAATATTTTGGGTTTTTATGCCACAACTTACCTATAACGTACGAGTAACCGTCTAAAGTTAAAACACATTTTCTGGTTGTTGCACCACTGACTATGCTGGGCAGACGCAGGGATCTACCCAGCAGAGATTTGGTTAAAGAACTCTGACTACTTGGGCTATGGTCATCAAAGTTGTAGCCCTCTTTACGCTGGCCATCATCATTAATATCGAATTCATTACACAATCCCACATTTGTTTTTAAGCCTGTCGCTGGCGTCGTTATCACACCGTCCGATGAATGTTCACGTTGCGACCGTGTTTCCGAACTACGAGAACGATTTCGCGCTAAACGTTTATTCGAGCCACTACTGAGCGATGAATCAGAGTCGCAAGATTCACTAAGAGATTTTGTATTTTGTGTGACGTCTAGACTTTGGGGCTTTTCGCGACGCGTTAACGGGTCCATTTCTTCACTCATACTGATGGTAGTTACGTCGGTTGGAAAAGGGAAGATATGCTGACGACACGTTGAATTGCAAAAGTTTATTAAGTCTCTACAGTCTTTTTGAAAATCATGTCTTAAATAATGTCTAATTTTAAATTCTCGTTTGATGAAGCAGCTGTCGATAAACACCTGATGAAGTTGATGATGGTTAAAATTTTTTTTCAGTTTAAAATTTTGTTATTAAATTATTCTTTGTTTTATTTGATTTTTGAATTTTATATTTTGAAAATCTTAATTGGTTTGTTAAGAAAATAAAGTAAATTATAATATAAGAAAACACAAACTTGATATTGTTGAAATTTATGTGATTGATTATTTTTAACCGATTTGTACTTTTTCAGGCAACAACTTGTTAAATTTTTTTGTAAAAAAAATTCAAGACCACCAATTTACAAAAAAGTTATATTGAAATTTGGGCTCTTAAATAATCGCACTGATATGAGCACACATGTTCTCCTTTTTGATTTGATTGATTTTTAAAAATAAACTAATTATTTTAGCCTTCCAGGAATACAAGTAACGTCTTTAAATTGTACGTATTTTGTAATTTATTTTCTACTTTAAAATTTTAAAAACTTTCGATATTCCGTTAAGTATTTGGCTCATGTGTCAGACCATGAATTTGAATAATATGTTTAAAATTATAAGCGATAATCTGTCTCGATCGGTAAATAAATGATTTGTGAAAAGTGCCTGAAAGGTAGTGTTAGAGAAACACTTAATGCCGAGTGGGTGCTCCTTGAAGAAAAATTTAACTAAAATCTAATCATCTAAGTCTACATGGTCATAAGAATATATTGAACATAAGAGAATATTGAGTTCTATTTTGCAAAATTTTTCTGATTTTTATTACCTTAAGTTTTACTCTTTGCAACTTTTGTCAGCCTTTCAAACGTCTTTTAAAAAGTTCTGTTTTAGTAATATTCGCTGCAAAGAGAATTGTTTTTCAAGTTTTTCATGACAATTTCTACTGATCGTATGTAAAATCCGTTTTTATAACAAACTCTTACATGTAGAAACCATGGCTACATTCTGTATTTTCTTTAAAAGTTTCGATTCTGATGTTGTCTTCTCTTTTCGTTGTCAATATTTCTTTATTTTAATAAACTTTAAATATTTATTGAGCTCTTTTGTATTCACTTTCTATTAAAATATTCCATTTTATAAGCAATTTCTAAAAATTTTATAGACTTCTGATTCTGGGTTTGAAGTCTTCTATAAAACTATTTTTGTTTTGTAAAGTTTATTTACACTCGTGTTTTTCAATTTGTGAAAAATAACATTTGCATCTGCTTTAAAGCAAACGTGCCTGAATAATTCTATGGAAATAAGAAAAAATCTATTCTTTCATTTATCTATTCATTTTTACATGTAGGACTTGTAGCAGCCCCCTTGCCACATGTAAGTTAATAGAACTAAACTAATGAAATGAATGTTCATGCGAATTTCTGTCATATACCATAGGTATGAGTATGTATGTGTTCCTGTGTGTATATTTAAAAATAAATACTCTTTATAAACAACTTAGGACCTCTTTAGTTGGCAAAAGGATAATAAAATAACAATAAAAAAACCGAACAACACGTGAACACACTTAAATACACATAGTTTCCTAGAGTAGTCAACTATAAATGAAAACATTTTTTAAAAACTTTACGATCAACAATAAGGCAAAGTTGAAAATAGAAAACATTTATTTATATAATAGTTGGCATATTTTAAAAAAACTTTTGCCTGTTTTCGAAATTAAACAATAATTATTTTGTCTTAAGGAAAATTATACTTGAATGGCATTGACTCTATTTGTTGCTTAAAAATTTAAGTTTTCGTAGCCAACTTATCATATCAAATATTAAAGAAATATATTTTTTATAAATTTTATTCCATCCCAGCTTTTTCAATTTCTAAGCTCTGGTACAGGGCCGCCTTTTACTTGTTGTTATATGAAATAAGAATTTCATAAATTTTGTTTGCAAAATTGTTATTGGGTGGTTTGGTATTTTTATGGAAAACTATTTTTATGTGCATCACATTCTAACATTGATTCTTTCATGTATGCATAAGCATGGACAATAGAAATTCTCCGTAAATACAACATTTGAGCTTAATATATACGAGTTTATGGTATTGAGTGTAAGGAAAATTTTTGGACTGCTCGTACATAAATTTTAAAACTACTTTATATCAAAAAGCAATATTTGAAAATTGCTAAAAGTTTTTTATTGTCCATGTATGGATCCTTCCAGTAAAAACCTCCATTTTTCCACACCAAGTCAAATCGTCTTATTTTTTATACATGAAAACCACGCAAATAAATATTCCTACTTTTTTGACTCGATGTAACAAAAATTTGGTTTACCCTGGAACTACCCATATGAGTAGCTGACAAATAAGAAATATTTTTTTAATAATTCGAGCTGTATTCAAAATTAGAATAGCATTTAAGAAAACCTCTTCTTAAGAAGAGCACACTTTTGCCCATAAAATGCATTTTAGGCATTTGGCTCCAAATGCTTCTTATCGGCAAGTAGTGACCATAAAACCCATATTTCATGCTGTTGGTATGAATCACGAATATATATTTTGAATGCACTTATTTACAAAAATGTCCATTTATTAAAATTGGTTCAGTTATAAGCACTTCTAATTGTTATTAACACAAATATAAAACGTATTCACAAAGGATATGCTTAGCAAACACGCGATTTAGAATAATTGGAACTATTGAGCACTTGAAGGATTTTTAACCGTTAATTTTGATGATTTAAATAGCTTAACTGTAAATATGGGTCCAACTTTAGACACTGGGCGACTACTGGTAAAGAATATGTATAACAAGTAAATTTTGTACAACAAATTTATTAGACACCAAACAAATATGGACTAATAAGTAGATGTCAAATTCGTGTAATAAGTTATTTTGCAAACAAATCCTTATTTACTTTTATGTTTTATTAAATTTGGTTTTAAAATTTGTTATCACTACAAATACTAAAAAACAGTATAACACCGTTCCCCAAAAGCTGTTACCATATCCGGTCGACATATAAAATATTCCCCCAGATATCAAGCAGTTGGTATGACAAAAGAGTTTTTTTTGATGATCGATTTGTCTCCAACTTTCAACAGCTGCACTAAAATGACAGTTAGTATTAGAATTTGAAATAAACACATTCTTATAAAACACTTTCTTCCAATGGCCTTGAGAGCTTTTTCAGCAAATAATAAGGGAAGAACAATAATTTGGGTAAGTGAACGAAAAAAAAGAAATACTGTTTATTATTTTAATACACACTTTAACAGCCAAATTTTGTAATCTTAAACGAAAATGTATTTCGAGTATTTGTATTGGAAATAACAATACAAAGTTCATATCTGTTTTTAATTTCTATACAATAAGTAAAGAATTTGGCCGTAAAGATGTAATAAAAAACTTTTCTAAGGGTGGTGGCGAAGTTTTGCATAAATATTCTCTCTAAAATACTTTTTAAGATTTGTAAGACAGCCAATATTTAAAAAAATTTCGCAATGTGTATAATAAAAATCAGACCCTGTGTAAATGTACAAAATATGCATGTCATTCAAAGCCACTTTAGAATTTTGTTCCAAGTATTTTTCTTTACAACTCTTATCTCATCTTCAGTTGTATGTAGTAGTTGTATAAATGAGTGAAGGAAGTAAAAAAATAACAAGCACAAGAGTTTCCTTCAGGCAGGTGAGCATCTGCAGGTGACACACTATCCTGATTAGCATATCAAGAGTAATAAAAAAAGTTTATTCTATAAATTCTATAAATTTTAAGAAGAACTTTTTCGAAGAAATTTAATTCTTTCGTATCTAAACATCCAATATTTTTTAAGCAGTGTCCCGGGATGCAACAGCAAAAACAATAATCCTGCAAAGAATCATTTAAGGCTACATAAGCACATATTTATGTGTGTATGTATGTATGTATATTCTTTTATATGTATGTACATATTTTTTCTGACGACTTTAAGTTTGCATTGTAGTTTGAATGGTATTCCCTATTGTCAGTTTGACATGTATTTACAAGTGTCGGTGGCAAGAAATTTCTTTTCAATTGAACTCATCAAGTTGAGTTCACACAGGAAGTTCATTCTTGTGTAAGAAATGAACTTTATCTTTTTTTGAACCGTAGATTTTTTGTTCTGTGAAAACATATTTAATACACAGGAGGTTCTAAAAATACAATAAATATGAAAATTAATTTTTTTTAGAAAAAAAATTTTTTCGTTACGTATTGCCATGTAGCAATTTATTTGACAAGTGTTTGGGGACAATAGTTTTTAAAAAATACGAAATAGAAGTGTATAAAATGGTCAAATGTTTAATTTTTGCCATTTAGAAGGCTGTCACTGCAATACAATAAAAAGCGCAGCACTTTTAGTTTGAATGACAGTGATTGACATTGAAAATAATTACTCATGATGTTGAATAAAGCGTTGAAATGCTTATCAAAAAATATTAAATTTTTATACTGGATATTGATATGAAAATTGATTAACTTAATAATAGCAATCTGTTGCAAAATTTAATTATAACCAAATGGTATGCATTAATTAAAAAAGCTATTTGCTATAGATTGTTAAGTGTTAGATGATAATATTAGAAATTTTCCATTAAATGCCGCAGTGTGTTGCAATTCCGCTTCTATCGTAAATTTTGAACACTGAATATAAACATCCATCATTTCTTATATGTTTTTCCCCATGTCAACTCGATAACAAAAATACTTTCGCCTTCGAAATGCATTTAGTATCGATTACTCATTATTTTTTTTACATTCTTTTCGAAATTCAATGACAAATCGCGCATTAAATTTTTAATCATTGTTTTGTTTAAGTTTCTTGCAATAAATTTATTACAATTTGAAAGGGAAAGTAGAAATTGCAATAGTTGCAAAACTTTTGCAACTTCCAGGATAATGCTGCCATTAGAGATATGTGCCGTATGAGCGATATTTGGATTTCAAAATAAATATTGCTCATACGCCGGGGGTGGCGTTGAAATGAAAATAATGCCACTTGTGTTAATAAATTAATAAGCGAAAAAAGCGAAAACAAAATTACCAACCCTTTTACGACTTTATAACACAGCAGGGCCTGTCTGTATAAGAAAAATTAAGCGGGGAAGTTTTTTAATTAAATGTTCATTTACAATTTTAAACATTAAAAGAGCGTAAAATTGTGCTTGAACTGTTGTGCTTGTTTTATAATTATCGTGAATATTTCATTACCCAAATACTTAATCGTATCATAAATGTTCTTTTAACACAAAATGGGGCGCGAAAGAATTCAAATATAAATTTTGTATAAAATCTCGTTTTCCCCCATTCGTGCTCGTACCACGGATCATAAGCATGCCAAAGGCCACAATAAAAAAATATTTTGAAATTGAAGTGGATTTGATAGCCCGTAAGCAATTTAGCTTTATGACAACGTTGTGGCAAAGAAACTTTATTAAAACACTTGAGATTTTTATTGTATCATCTTCACTTTTTGCTGATTATGTTGGTTTCTTCTTTCTATTCTTTTTTCCTTTAATTCATTTAAATTTCTACTGAAGAGCTTTTGCTTAAGTTCAACAAAGAACTGCGAGACAAAAACCCAACAAGAAATTAACAAACTGTGTGTTGTGTTGACAATGCGAGACTATAAAAATAACTTTATCACTGCAATTTTCATTTCTCTGTTTCTTTTTTAAGCTGTACTGAGCAGCATAAATTGCTACGCTTTATTTTTATCGTAAAAACTCGTAAATATTTTGAGAATTTTTATGCTTTTCGAGAAAATGCATACAAAGGAATTGTGCAAATCGAGTGGTGGCTGCAGCCATAAAGAAATAAAAACAGGAATCATTATATAAAAAAACCACTTTGATTAAGAAGTTCATTGATTTTTCTATATTAAAGAAAACTTTGTTTTCATTTACATTTTCTCATCTACATGTAATTTTTTGTTGTTGTTGCTAAAATTGCTCTTGTATCATGTCTTTTTGTAGCATCAAAATTGAATTTGATTCTGTGGTCAACAAACTTATAAAATATTCATTTGCTTAAGTTGAACAACGAAGGCAAATGCGGCAATAAACTCTTGAAATATGCAAATGTATTCTTTTAGTGAGATAACGTCGTAACAAATGCTTTTTAGAATAAAAAAACTCATTTGAATTCAACTTTTTATCTGTATAAGAAAGCAGTGTTAAAATGCAACTTCCTTGGAAATGTTTGGCATTATTTAATATGTTTTGAAGCTCTCATATTTCTTACTTGCCATCGACTTTTGAGAAGAGATTCAGTAGTGAATCCTAGGAGTAGTATTTCATCATTTGCCTATCCAGGATATCAAGCAAGAGAATTATTCAATGTACATATGTATCTATGTTTGTCTTAGCGGTTAAGGAGTTGGGTGAAAATGTTAACTGGTAGCAGTTTCTTCAATTTTTTATTATTTCTTAGGGCACTGAAAAAATCAAGCACAAGCACGATTTAGAATATTATAAATATAGATTTTAAGAAAGCAAATAACAAACGATCCACTTAAGAGGAATTTAAAAATCTGGGTTTAGAAATTGCATTGCTCTCTTAAGGAAAGAATGGCCTTGGACTAGACAATCCAAGCGACACCAGGCAGGTAATATCATTTTAATCCTGGAATAAACTAGACACTTTATTCTTAAAATTTTTTATTACTTTTTAATTGTTTTAATTTTACTAATTATTATTTTTTTAAATTATTCTGAACTTTAGGCCTCTTAATTTATTGTATTCTGCTGGGCTAAGGATCCAAAAGTAGTGCAAATCGGTACCAGGATGCAGGCTGCTTTTTTTCTCTTTATTATGTTGGGAAGTGTAAACTTTTTTTGCAGAGTATTTAATTTAATATTAATTTACGATTGATTATATTTCATCGGAAATTAACTCAATATTCCAAAGGCGTACAAATTTGCCAGAAGTTCTGATTTCTCGTTATGTTAAAATAATTTATTGATTGAAGACAAATACAAGAGAAGTATTCTCAAGTCCAGCTTAGCAAATTTGTAACCATAATTAAAATTTAAAAAAAACTTTTCTAATTTTCTATTGAATTTATTTAACAAGTTCTGAAAATACATAAATTAATATATTTAAATATATATGATATTAATTATAAGGATATTTAGCTTTCCAATTAATCCAAATGTTCTTTTGCCAATAAATTATGTTTTAAGGCAGCAATTAACAGCTTTTTTTTCTTTATAGCTTTGATTAGTCAATTTATGAGATAAAACTTCTTATAAATCATAATTTGTAAAGTTTCTTTATGTAACAGTTTTATTCTTTTGTACATTCAAAAGTCGCTTTAACAAAGTGTCTCCTTTTTAATCAAAAACCAACTAAATTAACCCACTTGCATATGTATGGCGTGTGTGTAAAATTATACGTTGTAAAATTCTAATATTTAAAATAAAAAATGTCTCCAATAGTACAGGCCACAATTAATTTTATTTACTTTCCGTCTATTGCCTCGGGACTGGCTGCGTATCAGCGATATTTACTCGTATTATGTAAAAGGAATTTCAAATGACAAGTGACAATTATATGTATATGTGGATGTATGTACGTAGTACGTCTTGTTATTATTTTTCATATTTTTAACAACACGTAAACGCAAACATACATGTAAATTATGACATGTAAACATTTATTTGTATGTGTATACCCACATACACACGGCAACTAATTATACATTTATTGCCATATCGGTATGGTGTTCTTTTGATAAACTTTGTTTTTGTTGCTTAATTAACTAGCTTATACAGTACACACTCTTATATATATATATATATATATATATATATATATATATATATATATATATATATATATATATATATATATATATATATATATATATGCGAGCACATACATGTCGCATCATGAAAAATTAACATACAGTCATTATTTTGAAATTTACATGCACGACGGTGTCATTTGTGTGATTGTGTGCTTTTTTTTAATAATTCCCGTAGGGTGCGTTCAGCGCACTTAAATTATTGTTGACGTTGAATATTTTTCTTTTTTTTCATATCAACAATAATATTCGACACAAGTGTAATGTAACTTTTGTGACTGTAGGTAGTCTTATATAAAATACAATATTCCGGTGTCTTACAATTAATTCAAATTATGATATAAATAATTTATATGCGAGAATTTAGAGAATAAAATTTAATTACTCGCATTTGTAGAAGATTATGTGAGGATTGAACTTCTGAAAATGTTTATGCGCCAAGAGAGCTTCTAGTTCAGGTCCAATATGTGTAATGCCTACTCTGTTGTTTTTACTGAGACAACGAGCCTAATGATCGGTGATTGTTATTGTTGTTAGATTACTGGTTATGGTATGATTGTAGGTTATAGACCTTTTGAACTTGACCTTGCACGTGGTGTAATTAAAATGTCATAACAATTTTGATTTTGATATTTGACTGTTGTGGTTTATTTCTAAATGAATCAATTACTACACATACTTGATAATTGTCGAAAAATTCCTGTTCGTCAATCATTTATAATTAGTGACAAGGGTGCTGTTAGCGGAAGTTGTTAGCGCGTTGACTACAAAGCAAATTATGACTGAGAACGAGACATCGATTCCTCTTCAGGTCTGGTCATATTAACAACATAATTTTTTTGATGCGCATCAGTGTGGCATTTTTTTTAGTTGTTGTTGAACGGTTTAAGTGATGCAGTGGTCGCTCTTCTATGCCAATGTGACCTTCTTTGTCGGTAATATAATAGTTGCAAAATCAATTAAACTCTCTGCTTCTATTCCATCACCCCTACGCTATCCCTTCTTCAAAGCAGCAACGTTTTAAGTGGAAGTGACTCAGTGTTACTCATCTCTATGAAAAAAAGAATTGAGCGCTGTATCCAGAATAGTTTTCAGTTAAAAACAACTTCTTAAATATTTCAGGAGATATAAGACGAAAACCATCATCTATCATATGGAATTGATAGGAATACCAATTTTTTTTTTTAATTGAAAAATGTTCCTCACATTGAGGAATAAATATTTTTCAAGTTTTTCTTTAATGGCAACTGTAAATTCTTTATTAGAATTGCATAATTAATGTCCGGAAGTAATCGCATTACTTCTAATTATTTTTAATAATTTCACAAGCTCTACTATACGTAGTCACCACTATTTAAGTGCTCTGAAATGTTTTGGCGATTTACGTAATACAAAGTTATATTTTTAATATGTATTTGACATAATATATAGTTGCAAAATTCATTTAACAAAATTCAATTAAAAATAATGGAAAATTAAATTTAATATTGAACTGAATGCATTATTTACTTTTAAAATAATTTTTATAATGAATCTGAACTCGACATTACAAGTGCACTTAAAGTGAAAGAGCCAGAAGTCAATTATACATTTTCTATTTCTTAAATTCCATTATTTTTATTCAACATTATACTTTTTTCAATGTTATTCGTAAGAGATGTTACATTATTTATATTTTTATATATGATAATATGTGTGTAAGGACCTGCAAACCTTTCAAATAAACTATTTATAAATGAAAGACTTTCGAAATCGCTCGTTAAAAAAAGTAATCAAACTTCCGGAGCGTATGATTTATGATATTCCTAATGCGTCAATAATATAAACAAAAGTTCACCAAAAGTTTCTTTAATAAATGAAATAATTCAATTTATTGCCAATCAAATGCCAGTCGTACCAGCAAAACTTTCTAAAATAAATATTAAATCAATAGGAGTGAATAAACTCATTTTGCCATTATGACAATGAAGCACGTGCAAATGATAAAAGCAAATGATAAAACTATTACCAATATGGTAATGCGCTAACTTGTGCAGACAAAAATAGTTTTAAGCAAGAAGCAAAAACAAAATTCGAACTTCAAGAAAATATTTAAATTTTTCTTAAATTCAATGTTTTGATTAGAATATATAAATTTGATAAACTTTAGTCGAATCTTTTTGTTTGTAAGGATATTTTCCATTTTTATCAAATAAAAACAATGAAGTGCTAAAACTATGCAGAATTTTGTATGGAACTTTTAAAAGAAAACTAGAGATGATAAATCAAGAAAATTATTGCCAAAAACCTTTAACTTTAATAGATAAAAAAAATATAACGTATGTTGGCCCACTAATAACAATTCATTTTACTTGAGCAAAAAAGCCATTACAATAAAATCTGACAGTCTCAAGTAATATGGAGGGGGAGCAATAAAAACGTGAGTAGCATAAGCAAAAAAAAAAAAAAAAAAACAAACAGGAAATAGTTAACAAATAAAAGAATGATATTGGAATTAATAGTAGTATTAAGGGGAAATAGTAATGTTTAGGAAAATAAACTTGTCTAAGAATGAAAAAGAAAATGTCCTGACTAAACAACACAATATCTCAGGGAAGCTTTTATTTAAAAAGCAATTAAGAAAATTGCAAAATATTCCCATTATATGTATGAAGCATGGAGCCCCAAAATACTTTCATTAATTTGGCTTAATTAATTACATATTTTTGTTTTTGTAATCCGTGAACATTTTGCGAATTTCGTACAAAATAAATAACTTTAACTTGTATGCAGTTCAACTATTCGCATAAAGCTTTTAAATATAGATAATAATTGAATATTTTTAAGAGATGTATTTCTTTTAAATCAGGAAAAATCCTTCAACTACGGGCATATGAAAGTTGCAAGTGGAATAAAAATCATACAAGAAATATCGTTTTCTAAGGAAGAAAAATGTGTAAATGTGAGGAAAATAGAGAGAAAGTAGTTTCAAGAATTTTGTTCTTGGCTTTCCATGAAAACTTTTACTTCGACCGCCCGTTTTCTAGAGTAGTAACCAGATGATCATTAGTAAAAAACAGATGATCATAAAAACAATAAAAACTTCTACTATATATCTAATACACTGCTTTTTGAAGCAATTTTTTTAATATTTAGAAGTAAAAGATTTTCATGAAAGTTAAGAAAAGTGGTATTGAAAAAAGTGGTATTGAAAAAACGGTATGATTTAATACGTCTTCGTTCTCGATATAATCAATAAAATTCGAATGCATTATTAGAATATTTTTCGCTACTTTCTTCTTAAAGCAATTCCAAAAGAAATACATTTTTTTTGTTTGATAAAAGAAAAAAAAAGGCAAAGAATAATTGCTTTTTAGCCAACCCAATATAAAGGAATAATTTATATTTGCTTGTGGCCTTCAATTTTTCGTCAAATTTAGTTCAGCAAATAGAATATAATTGTTTATTTAGTTCTTATTACGAGAATCACTCATCATTAAAGTCAACATCATCATCGTCACTACAAAAGGCTTTCATTCCCTGTCTTGCTTTCGTCAAAATCATCTTCGGAACAACCGCATGGACTGATGCCAGAACGACGCCAATAAGTATGTGAAGATTTTTGATTCTCTATTGTTTCCTGTTCCTTCGTTGTTCTGCAATTTACTAATGAAGGCTTAAGTGGGCTTGTAAGTTTAAACGGACATTTAATACGCAACAGTAACAGTAAGAAAGCAAAATATTATTTAAGTGAAATGTAAATTAAAGAGGTAAACGAATGGCTTCTTAAGGAATCGCAACGTTTTTGATAATTATAATTTAAATAAAATTGAATAAATTTATTATACCCTAATAAGTTAACAAACAAAAAATGTTAAACTGAAATCTATTATGGTCGGAATACTGTGTGGCAGAAATGTTTAACATTTTACCACCAATGTCGTCTAAGCAATTTTGAATCTATTATAATACTCCATTCCGATAAATAATACATTTTTCTATTATTAATATGGGGATATTTTATTTACAGATTGGATGCAAAGAAGACCCTCATTAAAAATAATTTTCCCAGACAATTTTCTGTCTTTTTCTCAAGTGACACATATCCCTAAATTTGGATATATTTCCATATAATTTTGTATGTATGAATTATCATGTTCCGCCTATAATCTCAATGCCAGCCTTTATTTCTTTATCCTTGCATAAAAGGACTGCAGTGAAAGCTTCCATAACCGGACACTCACCGTCGCGGTATTATATTTTTATGTATGCAGCCTCTTAACACATTCCGTTGGTTGAAACAATTTATTTATAATAGACTGATTCAGCTTGAATTAATCTTACAAAGTTATTTTTTGCTTCAAACGTACAATTTATTTCATCGATTTATCAAGTTATTGGATGAGCTATTTCGATATTAGCCTGGCTTTTAGACCCATTTATCTCCGATATTTCAATACTGTCATCATCAGTGTAGACACTCATCAAATTTTAGAAATTTATCAAATAGATTTATAAATTTACAAACGTTACCAGTGGAATGTTATCCGCGGTATTAAAATTTGGAAGACTCCTAATCATCCAGCACTTTTTATATGATCACAGCATCAAGCAGGAGTCCTTAATATAGAGTCTGAGTTGGTAATAATTCGCTTATGGGAAATATTTTAATCAAAATTTTTGAAAATCTTCTACGTCCCTTTGGTAATGGAAATGAATTTTGGTATAGAAAAACAGATGAAAAACCGGCGACTAAAAAGTTTTAACGGTTATGGGATATGTCTGTTTATAGAACCTGTCCTTCCTGGGAGCTTTCACAGTATTTAATGTCATACTGCTTTTATTGGTACTAAACAGACATTTGTTATTTAGGTCACCGAAACAAGATGATTTAATACGTCTTCTTTAATTCTGTTGCTTTGTAAACCTCATCTTACATCCACATATTCAATACATTGATAAAAAGAGTTCTTTTTATGACCCCTTTTAACCCTGAAGCACTCAAAAGGGTCTTCCGAATTATTTTTTTTATTATAATATTTTTTTTTTAAAGTTTCTTTTCATAACTTTTCTAAAAAGTAAAGACTTTAATCAAAGCGATGTGAAATGGAATATGTTTTCTTGTATTGTACTCTTATATTCCGATCTGCGTGCACTATACCATATTTTTGGTATAAATGTTGCCCAAAAATTATGTCTCTTAGCGTTTTGTTACATATAAAACGCATTATAAAGTTTGTATAATTTGCAACTGTCAATAAAAAGCTAAACAGAGTAAAAGTTTTTGGATCAATTACTTATAAAAATTCAAACTCGTAATATTTAAGCTCTTCTGCTTTGGCCACAAAATCAAGGACACATATCGCATGTAATTTATTAATAATAAAAAAAACAAATGGATCTAAATAATAAACTAACCGCATATCATTTAGAAGACCAGTGCAGATTTTTTCAGTAAAATATAAATAAAGTATATGAAGTTTACTTTGAAAAATTAGAAACGCAATTGAAATATTATTTCTTTAATAATTTCTTTGATGGAATTTGTTCTGCTAAGAAGCTTTAAGCCCTTTATATGTGGAAGGTATCAAGGTCTTTATCGTGTTTGCAGTACTTTTCTGCCTTTCACACAGGGTCACCAAGTATTTGTCGCGCAATACATGTTTTCGAAGATTTCTTCGAAAACCTTTCCTTAGGTGCCTAACAGTGGTCTAGGAGGCATTTCCAGAAGATGTGCTGTATTAAAGAAATACCACATTTTCATATTGCGCACCTCCATGTTCCCGGTCGTTGTCTTGAAATAAATAGACCTGTTTTGCATGCCATTTCTATTTAGATCTTTTTTAATACTTGATTTAGAGTATTTTAAATGAATAAACGATTTTTAATACACAACCAAGATGTATGACACGTATTTTAGGATTGACTTTTTTAAGCTGTCATGAGTATAAGAAATACTGGATTGTGATTGTTTTTTGCAGCACAACACTACAGATCCTGATTATATAAATGAAAGCAGAAGACATGGAATTGTCAAGATCATCCACGATTTTGGTAGCACTTGTAAGTGGATTTTTCTGTACGATTCGGGTTATCTATCAGTTGCCTTTGTTGGCAACATTTTGCTGAATCATTTTAGATTTTCTATTATTTGTCCTTAATGACTTTGCGAAGTGTCTATATTTTTCTTCGAGATTTATGTTATTTTTTATACATACAATTATGATCTGTTTCTCTTCATCAGATGGCTGTTGAAGAATCCTTGCAATTGATTTAAAAATAAAAGACGATTTTCTTACCAAAAGAAATACATTAATGTGCATTCTTTTTGTAAAATTCATTCAAAATCAGGATCAAATCAATCAAATTAAAAAAAGGCTGCCCTTAATTTGGCGGCTACGCGAATGTCACCCAACTGGTAAAAGTCATAATTTTGTTTTTTTTTTTCAATAAAAATGAGGGTAGAGATCCAAGTCCTAAATAAATATTGGTTTTTGCCTAATTTTTCTTTTTTAAAATAAACAAAAATTAGCTGCAACTTTAAATGTTTGCTGTGTCCTTAGATGTCCTGTCTACTGTGCTTAAATAAAAAAATTGAAGGCTTCTTCTCAAAAGCAAGTGAAATAAAATATTCTCTCTTTAAAATTTTTCAAATTTATTTTATTGCGCGGAAATCGTTGTTTTATATTTGCATACGGTTTGCTTGCAACGAATGTGTTGCAAGCAATAAATTGCATGCATTAAATGTAAAATTCCAGTCATTGCACTAGTAGACGTTTCATGTCTTGCAAAAATGCGCATTTTAATAAATGGACTTTAAGGGAGATTTCATTGGAAACCAGTTCACAATCTCAGAGATGTGACGAATATTCGTATTCCAAAATTTTTGTCTAAATGTCACAACTCCAGACGAATATGCGTCGAATATTTGGGTCCCAAAAAATACATAAGGGAACAAATATATGAAGCAAATGATATACAGATATTAATTAGCAATAGTTTTTAGCAAACAAATCGCTATGACTTCGAGTGCAGCCAGCGGATGTGCAAGTTGGGATATGCCTTGAACATATGCCGTGATGCAGCTCATTAAGGATTAAATGACCAACAATCGATTATGAAATTGTAAATGATGCAATATTAATTTATTGTTTTTAGATCTATTTGAATACTTAATAGAAAACCCATAACTCTCTGATAGACATTTTTGTATGCAACGTTTTTCAAAGTAATCTAATGACACCCATTAAAATTGTGTGCATTTAACGCATATGAAGAAAACTATTGACGTAAGCAGTTTTTTGTTCAATTAAATGAAATGTTAAATTGGTTTTGCAGAAGTATAAGTTGACCCATAGAGAAATATCTCTAAATTCGAAATTAAATATGGAGATTGAATTTTAAGAACAAAAAAAAAAAAAAAAAAATTAAATGGACCATAAATTTCATTTTAAGTCTGCTGCTATTCAAAGAAACAAAATTGGGACAGCACACTGATGTGCAACTTGCCGCAATTGAGTTGGCGGAGTTTCTGTTTTTTTGTGCCACTTCTAAGGTTTTATGTGGCCAGGCAGGAAACACATGTTTGCATGACAAATGAGGGCAATATTTTGTTTTAAGTGTTTGTCCTTTGTTATGTCTTTACAACTGCAGCCCTAATGATTATTTTAAATATTCTGTTGTAATGCAAACTCATTAGTTGGTATCCTAATGGCTGTATAATTTTAAGCCACACAACGCAACACAAAAACAAAGAAATATCGTTGCTAAGATATTGTAAATGATACAATTGTTTGTACTTTAAATATAAATAAATTTTTTATGAGCAGTTGCATAAATATGTTAATATATCATGTCCGTCCGACTCGTAGCAAATATTTTTCATAGAATTTCTCTGCGTTGGTGTAATGGCCAACCTATTGCCCTGAGCCTTATTTGGCGATTCATGTCCCTTTTTTTTAGCTCGACTGACTTTCGTTGTTGCATGGCCTTCTCTTATAGCAGAGGCCACATTTTGCTTCTTTAATAAGATGTCCTGGTAAATTCATTCCATTTGAATGGAAATTAGCATTTTTTATACTTGAGGCAGAAGAATTTCTTTTTGCAAGAGTATGTGGAAGAAATTTATATTATACACCAGAGAACTTATATTAATTTTGTGTTTTGCTTTTAACAATTGCTGTTAAATTTGGGTAGTAATTGGATGAATATAAAGATCTTTACGAGAAACTCGTATTTTGTTTTCAATGGAATAGTCTGTAATCTCGATAATGGTTGATGCTTCATGTTACATTTTTAATTCTTTAATGGACAGTGGATTTCCAAACTCAATCGGAATTCACTTTATCTTTTATGACTGTTTTGAAGCAGATCTGAATGGAAGTAGAAAAGGAAAAGTTTTTATTATATGCGAATGTTGTAAAGAATAATTTTAAATTCAAACCTATTGTTATAGAATATTTTGGCATCCGCAATAAAAAATGTCCATCTCGCCTAAGAAGAAAGGACACAATCGCCTTTCGCTCGACAGAAAAGACATGCACAGAAACACAGAAGATACCACAGATCCTCTGAATCTCACCGCATGTGCTCATGTGTTACCTGAATCCTGGTATCAACTAAAAATCTGCAGCAGTTGCCATCCGCGACTGTCGGGTGGCTCATGGGCATTCCATTTTGTCTTGTCTGCGGGGACTTAGTATATTGGACTTCCGAACCTCATATTCTTGCTAATTTTTTGAATCAAAGTTAACAAATACAAACTGCGAAGCTACTTGGGTTGTCTGCAGGCACATCCATAGTCTTCGGCAGGAATCGAACCTGCTACCTTCGGACTACCAGTCTAGTACACTAGCTACTAGCCTATGAAGGCACTCACAACACAATGCCTGGAGTATTAGGGCAGGTAGATCAAGATACACTTGCTCTACTTCAGGCTCCATGCGGCCTTAAATTGGAAGAGTTAAGTTTCCAATTTATATAGGGTCTCTCAAATCATAACCTGCTGGAGACCTCTTCGGTACCACGGAAATAATAATAAGGCCCTTCTGGTAATCATATTATAATGGTTATGGTTTAAACCCAAATTATGGGAAGAAATTTATTGATTCAAGGCGGGGGATTTAAGTCAGTGCTAATGGTTGACCTTCAAGCTCAATAGTCAAAGTTTTCAGGCTCTGTTGCTGAAACAGAAATATCCTTAGAAAAGGGATTGTGCAGTTAATGAAGAAAATGTTCATCTTAATGTTGGTTTTTTGGCGCAGTAATAACTTTATCTCCAGTAATGACATTAGTCTCATACATTTCTATGTCCATGTCTAGCAGAAGGTAGACCTTAATAAATAGCAATTACAGAATTAGGATTTGAGATCCTATCGTTAGATGATTTTTTTATTAGTGGTATAGGTAAATGAAACAAAAATTATTATTTTTATGGCGTTTTTATTTCTAAAAAAAAAAAAATATTGTTGCCAAAAAAATGGGGAACGCGTTATACATGTTATCAATAACCTCAGGATGTGTTAAATACTTGCCTGAAATATTAAACGTCAATATATTAAAATATATTAATTCTTTATAAGCTCTTCACTTAAAAGCCAACATGTTGATAAAAAAAAAAAAATATGATCACAAATGTCATAGAATTAGATCCTCACATATGCATCAGCTATCATAGCTTAGCAATAGGACAAGCTTTAATATTTTTATGCTGCGATTTAGCATCCTGCCATCTGTCACTATTTTCTTGTTACTGAAAAGACACATCTTTTCAGGAAGATATTTTTTTGTGTGGGTAAAAACGTAATTTTTGTAAAAATCCTTAATCTCAGTGCAATGGAAAATTATTGTTTATCTTCATACAATTTTATTTCTGATATTGATTTTTATTATTATATCAAGATATTGTTGGTAATAAGTACCTAGAAGCTTGTTTGTATCTACGGTAAATATCATTCCTAATTGGAAGTTTCCTTAATTAAGTTAACAATTATCTTAATAATTTGGTGTATCCCGCATCAATTTAATTTATATCGATTTAGTACTTTTCTTACAATAATTATTATATAAATACAATATAGAGGAAAACACTGCGAAGCGAATAATTTCATAGTCAAGATTTCATATCCTTAACTTAATGAACCAATGAAATTGAGATTTTCATTTGGTATCGTATTGCTTTACGAGTATTTTGAAGTAATCATTAGAATTATTAATTTTATGACATCAGTCTAACAACAGTTGTTGTTACTATTTTCCAAATTTGCTTCCTCCCATAAATATATTCTATTATTATTATCATTGTTTTATTTCTAAATGAGTTTGTAAAATAAATTAGTGCAACGTATCTGTACTTTGTTTGATGAACTACTTGAAACACCCAGCAGAATGCCAAACGGTCGTGAATAATTATGAATGCATGCGCATATGAATATCGGTTTAGCACCCAGTAGCACATACTATTAAGGATATCACTGATCCCCCCAGAGATAGTGTGTTTAAATTTGATATGAATACGTTCATTTAAAACTAACCTTTAAAAAAGAATGGGCCATTTAGGGAACAATTCCGACTTGAATTGAAAAAAATCCGGATTTTGAAGTATATGCCCATGATATAAGATATATGGTATATGGTCTAGGAACCTCACTGCAGGACCTAGTACAGCTCTAAGGTTTTTGACGGTTTGAATATGGATAGAGGGATTATCAAATAAATTGTTATGTTGAGGTAGAAGTCAAGCTTTGCCTGTGTTTCATCAGCATTCAACTTAACATTTCATTTACTGAAGTTGTAGATAATAAGGAGTAAGCAGGAACCTTGTGTACAAGCCGCTGTTATAGTTAGAGTCCGGCGAAAATTAAATAATATGAACGTTGTTGATTACTTTTGTTAGATTTAAACTAAAGCCAAAATTAATCACTTTGAATGCAGCTTTGGCATCAAGCAAAAGCATGCCAATTGAGTTTTGATGGTTAAAGTTTTCATTTCCCTATTCCGATCAGCGGGTGGGCAGTATTGTGTTCCCGGCGAAAACTAAACTTCTGTGGGGGACTAATAGAATTGACTTCAGTAAAATTAAATAACCTAGTTTGGTTTACCTCTTCAAAAACTTTGCTAATCGAGGATAATCAGCTTATTAGTATATATGACAAGGAAGAAACAAGCTTTGATTCCTTAAACTCATTGGGAAAGTAGTTGTGCTTTCAACTGGCGCTGAAAACAAAATTGTAAGATATTTTAGAGATTCATTGGAAAGAGCTTTTATCCTGTAGATTCCTGCAGATTTATTGCTTTTTAATAGTATTATGACAGTTATTATTATTGGGAACGCTTAAAACAATTTTAATTGACAATTTATCTGTGTGATTAAAACTTGAAGCACTAAGGGAATCAAGGGCATTATGAAGCAGGAAATCCCTCTCAGGATGTCCTATTTAGCTGAGATGGAAGTTTGAGTCTAAATTTCAATATTTTCCTGGTTGGTGGTCTTAAAATGGGAAAACTTTTTTCCTTGATGTGTTGGTTAAATTCAAAGTGTGTAGTAAGTAGATCTGATACTTATTTGAAAAAGTTAAAAATTATTTTCCTGGACTCTAATACAGATCATTTATATCCACTTATTATTGGTAGCATCGTCTAAAACCAGTTTCGTCTTTGGATCATCCACTTAATGTAACAGGGAAGGGGTATGCACGTTTGCAAAGCATAAGATTTTAGTCGACTGTGTCATATATGACATGATTAAAGTGTTATACGAGTAAAAGATCATCAATACGTTCGGTTGCTATGCTCAGTAACAAGGAAACAATTTTTTCAATTACCATTGACAAAATCGTACTGGTTATTGAATCAGATATTATTTTGGAAACATTCCAGAGCAAAGTCTTATCAAGATTTCAATTAAATGTTCGTTGTAAAGACTTCATTTGAACTGATAAGGAAATGCTTTCAATAGTTATCCTCCCACTATAGTACTGAAAAAAATATCGGTTACGGTTTTTTATTACCTATAGGGTTTTTAAGGGTCATACGTATATCATTCAATCCTGCACAAAAGGAAATGTTCATAATGAACACCAACTTGTGCATGCATGGAAGTGCAGAACAGACACTATCACTTCCTACAAATCACTCTTAAACACAAATTTCAACATTTACATGGGCATTGGGTGGCTGTTTAAATTTGTTTATGTATGTGTTAATAATACATTTGAGTGTTGTTGGCTGGTACTTGTATGTTCAGAAAGTGCACTTTTGCATGTCGTGGCAATCAACAAAATGAGTTTGACTGGCTTGATGTACTCATGGCATGCCAGTCCCACTGTTGCACAAACATATTGAAGGAAGTGGAATGCAAAATGAAACTATTTATTTTCATTTCCATTTCGGGCACTTGGCAATTTGACATTAATGTGTGTGAGAGAAAACTTATGAGCACCACCAACAGCAAATGATGAAGTTTCATTAATTTTAGCCAATTCTGTGTAATTTCATAAATTATTAATTACTTGTGCTTCTTTTCATCATTTTTGTTTTTGGTTTAAAGTTTAAATATAATCATATATTATAAATTTCATATTTTTATATAAGAAACATTTCTTATATAAAAAAATTTATTATTTATTCACATTCATTCTTCCATTCATTTTTGCAATAACTTTTAGGAAAACTTGCAACGCCGTAAAGCCAACTCTGTTGCCAATGTAATCTGAAATTGTGTGTGTAAGTGTATGTGTATGTGTGTCTAATGGACGGATGTTAAAGTAACTGTAATAATAAACTAAAGAGCCATTATATTATATATTTTTCTAATGATTGTCTAAGTGCTGTGAGAGTGTGTCCGTGTGTCCTTTAAATTTGTGCCATAGTAGTTTAACATCATTTTGAGTTCTTAATAAAATAGAGCAACTGTCTGTTAAAAACATATTTTGTGTTCAAAAATCAAAAAACAACATCATTAAAGGATGATTGAAGTGTTGTTGTAAGGGATTTAGTCATTGTGTATGGAAACATTTTTAATTTGTTGCAGATGGTTTTGTGGTAAGTCGATTTTTGACTCGATAATAAAAAGGTTTTTATTAGAAATATTAAATAATAACAGAAAGAAATCAACTTGGATACAAGTGCTCCGGGTAAGCTTTAATTTGATTTTATTCTTTGTATTAATCTACTTTCGTAGTTATTACAGGACACAGGTTCATAAATTTACATTAGGAATTACTATGTACGTGTATACTAATTTAATATGGGAGTGGAAAACCGCAGACCACTATTCGGATGATAGACGTAAGGAGTTGAACACATGAGTTCAGAAGAGGAGAATCACGTCAAAACCAAATGCTCAGTAACCACTGATCATGTATAAGCGACAGGTCATAACGAACAATGCAATCGATACATTGACAAGTGCGTTCTGACCTGAAGAAATAGCAAACGAATGTGGTGGTATTCAGTCATGGGTTAATCTTGCTCTGAGTCTCGCACATTTGTCAATCAGGCTAGAAGACTATAAACTTGGTCAGAGTATAAGGACTGATCTAAAAACTTAAAAAAGAAACACGAAGCGTAAGCATTGGAGATCCTCCTATAGTGGTGTAGAAAGTATTTTGGTGATACGTCGACCTAAAAAAATCTTATCGTCAACTCCTACTATCCCACGCTCAGCAATGTCCAACTACCTGTGACAGTTGGACAATCAGTGCCGAAAAGACCTTTAAGGTACTCTTGGACATGCACTTCCGTGACTGCATCCCCCAAACTGGGGAATATATGACCGATAACACAGTCAGCTTTATCTTAGCAGTGCCATTACTTCACTCGACAAGTGCACAGTGGGGCAATTATTGTACCATGATTAATAAGGATATATCTGCTGTGTCTCAAATAGATCGATGTTTCAAAATTATGATCTTGGTGGTCCGTAATTTCGCTTAAACTGTTGAAGGGAAGACCAATCTAAGAATCACTATAAATACACACGGAATATCAGAATTTTACTCAAAATTCAAATATTTGAAGAGTGCAAAAATAGAGCACTAAAATAAAAAGATTCTAAAATTACATCCGGTACCGTGCCTGATTATCAGATGATTCGAGAAACATTGATTCAAATCCAAGTTATGGGACTAAATTTTTTTGTTTTCCAATAAGGAAAAGGATTCACACGCATATTAGCAAACACGTTTCATAATATATCCCGATTCATTGGTATATCGGTTATTCGAATCGGCAGTTTAATGCATGAAGCGGCTCATATGGTCATTAAATGTCTTATAAAATTAATATAAAATACAATAAAATATTCATTGGTAAACAAAAAGTTTTAATACTTTCGATAAACGATAAACTGTCTCCTTAAAATATTTTAACAAAAATTTAATATCTAAGGTTTCAGTTTGATAGAAATAAAGACTGAACTGGGATAATGCAGTTGTTAATGTCAGAAATACTCATATGTAAATGGATGTATGTGTGTATGTGTGTGTGTATTATTGTGACATCATGTTTAGAAAGACGAATGAATATTTGATGAACAATAAATTTTACAGAATAGAGAAAAATCTCTTTAACAATTTAATTTTTATTAAAAAAATATTTGTAGCAGATTTTATTTGACTAAAAAATCAACAACAATAACAAATCTTGTATTTACTCAACACAAAGAAGCAAAATTCAATAGAAAATATTTAAATTATAGCTTTTTGTATGTGAGAGAGTGTGTTTCCACGTTTTGCTAACACTCAGTTCCCGAAAATATGGTCATTGATATGAATCGGGGATAATAGTTGATAAAGTACTTTAATCCTATTATTATCAGCCATAATGTGTCATGGTATTACGCTTCCGGTTGTTTGCTTTTTTTTAATTTTCATAACATGTTGCTGTAAGAGATGTGGCTTATTTTAGGGAAGAAAAGTTTAGTTTAAATGGAAAACCGCCTCTAAAGATGAACACAATAAAAAATTGCTTTTGCTTATTTTAGCTGCAGCTTAGTTTGTGAATAGGCTTTCGCATAAATAATTAAGTAATTGTTATTAGAAGTTTGCAAACATAAATAATTGTATTTTGGTTGCAAAAATTAGAGCAGGTTTTAATGGAAACAAAACTCAAAAGATCCACGTATAGGACCTTATTTGCTACAAGGCTGGAATTTTAAAGGGATGAAACCTTGTGCAGATTATTGAGACTCTAATGCTGCACCTGCACTTCTGGTATGCATTTTTTCATGTGGTTGAATTGTCTTTTTAGTTTACTGATATCGTTTACCGATCTATTTGTCAATTATAATTTGTCGATGCAGGTTCATAGAGAGAAAATGTATATTCATAAAGTTTTATCTCCTTTTCCCTGTGAGACCCAAAATTATTTTCTTCCTGCACGAAGTTCGATGTGTAACACTTTCAACGCCACAGACTGTACAAAGCCACGAATAAGAGGAAAAATTAAGTAAGAAAGTTTTTATGCAAATCAGAGCCTTTAACTTTGTTTTTCATACGAACAAGCTCGTACATACTCGTGTTTACTTATAAAATCTCTATGCAATTTTCTTTCTTGGGAAACTTTTACTTTGTTGAATTTTCTCTAAAATTTTTTTGTGTGTGTTCAGATTAATGTTTTCAAAGTTTATAACAAGAAGGAAATATTTTATTTAAAATCTGTAAAACATTTTTCCATGCATTTATTTACTGTTTTATTTTATTTAATAATTAAAAAAAAACTTGTTGAAGTCTAAAAGAGAACTTAATTAAAATTTTGTGAATTTTCCTTTCAGCAAAGGTTGTCATGAAAAAAATACTTCAAATTTGTGTCATCAATATGTCAACTGCATTGTGCGTATTTGTCTTTTTAAAATTTCTAAAAACCAATTAAATTGTCTGCTTTCTAATCCTTTTTCTAATACTGCTCAAATGTTTTACAGCATTTTATACGTAAATCCAATCTCTATTTTAGTTTAATAACTAAATTTTGCAATATATAAATATAAATTTAATAAAATGCAAAAACGACTATTTGTTGTGGATTACAGAAGCCACAAAACATTTTTCATTACAATAGTCCATTTACACAGTGGCCAGAAAAATTTACCACAAAGTCTAAAATGAAAATCGCAACATTTTTATGTATGAGCGATAAATAAACAATATAAGATGTTTTTGTGTGCAATACCTTAATTATATATTATTAAGGGTCGTTATTTCCAATATCAATGCAGATTATTTGCTTCTAAATTAAATATAAATTATTAAACGAATTTTGAAATATTAAAATAATAATAAATTTTTTTTAAACCCATAAAAATTTTGGGTTACATTTCGTAAAACGAAACTTCGTTTCAAATAACTATATTTTAAAACAACAATAAAACATTCAAATTTATTTCCGTTTTGAATTCAAATAATCGAAACGAATTTATTTCAAAGTTGTTTGATTAGTGAAATTTCTTCATTTTTTTGATAGATGTGCGGACGATATAATTTTATATTTGTTACAAGTTCTAAGTTAAAAATAAATTATTTGTGTTCTCTAAATTTATGGCTGAAATTTATAGTCACTCTGTGCTTCGTTATATACGTCCTAGTTTTTCTAACAAATTATATTTTATGAATCCATATATAAAATGTAATATTTATGAATTGTTTTACATCAACCACAATTTTTAATGGAAAATATTAGCCAAGCGTACATTTTATTAAACTAAAAATGTAACAGATTCTCAAAATATAGCAGAGGTAGGAAATAATTTAAAAGATACTAGAGGAGGAGACGTAGCCTTAACCAGCTTTTTTCGGTAGGACTTTTTCTTTAAAGGGTGTATAAAGCAAATTTTCATAAACCCTATTTTAAGGAAATCAATGAGGCGTTCATGATTGGTTTGTTGTCATACAATTTTAAAAGGAATTCTAAAATGGGTTTGAGCGAAGTTCCAAGTAGCCAACAAGATTGACAAAATAGGCCCTGGTGCTATTGATCTTAGAGTAGCAAATAGTCTGTCCATCGAAATGATCCAAGCTGTAGCTTCTTAAGATTTAGCTACAGACTACACACGCTCTATTCTAACATTATACTCACATTAAACTTCATCACCCAGTTGGCATTCAAGGAAGGCAGCCACATGTATTGAATGCTTGAAATACAAAAATGTTTGATTGCGCATTGCACGGAAAATATGCTGAAATAGATGGTTCTATTAGACAATTTGAAGCAATCAATAAGCAGCTTCAATTACTATTTTCATAATCTAAAGGTAAGATATGACACAATTTATTCTGCAGATGTAGAGCTGTTTTATCTGAAAAAATAGAATTCGAAAAGAATGACAAACAGGTTCGCTTATTTAAAACTTTGGCTGAAAGAACAGCTTAAAAAATTATTGGAACATCGGAAAACTGCTTCTCTGCAAAATTTTCTGCATGAAGTCGGTATAGCACCAGGGTAATTCCTGTGGCGGGCAGCCAGGGGGCTTAACAGACCGCTGATGTGCACAGTTCCCTTTGCGAACTTCGAATGGAAATTCGTCAAGAGATGATGCTGAAAATGGTAATCTGTTCGTTAACCACTAGCAAAATGTATTCGTTCCAAGCATATCTGATGATATAATTGTCGCTTTAGCAGAAGTAGCAATGAGATATTCGGAAGATTGCTGGCTAAAACTCGAAAAAAGCTCCAGCTTCTGATACCCCATACTACAAAAAGGATATTTATTTTATTTTCAATACTATTTTATAGAATGGAATACCTTATGAATTACCATCTAACCCTAGTCTAGGAAAGAACGTTCGAAGGTGGAGTCTTATAGGACCAAAATCTTTTATTATCTAACAAATCGGAACTATTTTATTATGAATAGGCTGAGCTGGAACAAACACATAGACTTGAGAGTGCGGAAGCGGAATGCTTATGATACAGCTTTACAAAGCATTCACGAAGAGCCTCAAGAATATTCCCGCCAAATACAAGAATATGTATCTTAGTTGAAAAAAATGGCTTCAGCCGTAGTGGATAAAAGTTAACGAACAAAAATTTGTAGTAATAATAGGAGAACATGTCTAACTATACAAATCAACCATACCGCAAAACTCTGTATTCATCTTGATTGGCATCTAACAAGGAAGATTCACATAGATGCAAAGCAGTTCCGAATGAAACTGAAAGCGTTTGAAATGAACTTCCTCTTTGAATTGATCTACAACTCGATTCCTAAGCCAATATGGTGCTATGGTGTTCAGTTATGGCCCACTGCCTACCCATCAACTGGAGAAGAGTTTCAAATGCGACAAAATAAAGGCCTGTATACAATCTAGATGGTCCGATGGTAGGGATGGTGTTTTCAAAACATTTGAAAAAGAACTTGAGTTGCAGCCACATCCACTAACTCGCCACACTCGGCAGAAGAGGAGGGAGCTGAGTGTGGCCATACACATTAATCGATGATACTATTTTCTCTAGTTTTCCCCACACATTTGACCATAAAAAACTACAGTTAAGATTTGAATACTTATCGTTAGTTCAATAATTGAGGATTCAATAGACAATAAACGTGGAAAATAAATAAATGCATGAGTGCGTATGAGTAATAAAAGTTGAAATCATACGTATACGCAACATGTTCATGCAAGTTTCATGTGTTTGTAAATTTAAACGATAATTCATTTCGATTATTTATATTGAAATAATCGATAAAAACTTTAACTTCCATTCAAATTTATTGAGTAGCCTCCGTGGCAATAATATATTATTAGATAAAAATTATATAAATTTAATATAACGAACATTAGATCTCAAACGTAGTGATGATAAAAAAAAATTACAGTTCCAAAGTTGGCAACAAGTTGGATGTCGTGTTTGAAATACTGCTGTACGCAATTGACTACAGCTGTGAATCCACATAAAAAAATCACAAGCCTGTCATTGTAATGCATCGTATGATTTGAAAATTAATGAACAAAATGAAGTTTTTTTGGTAAAATAAAAACAAAATAGCGTCTGCACAATGCAACCAATTGTAACACAGTTGATCGATTGCGAGTTGTAAAATGTTGGCCTCAACGTCAAAAACTTGATATCAATATTCCCGCAGTGTTTCAGACCTACAACAAGAAAATGTGCATAGTCGACGAGTTGGACCAACCCATTTCATCTGCAGTGTTGCAGTTCGCAGTATGAAATGGCGGTGGGTAATACTTTCTTACATAATAATAAAGCTATTCCAAACGCCTGCGCTTACACGTAATGAGTAACAGCAATAGCATGAACCAGCTGTTATTCCAACGAGCTGTACGCCAAATTAAAATAAAGCTTCATCTCCCTCCATTCCACCTAATCTAGGATTACGCCAATATAGTATTGGTAGTACGATATATATTACGCCATGCACAAAATTCGCAAAAAATTTTTAAAAACAAAATCATGCCATTAATATAATGAATGTTATTCGAATTGTGAATATTTGGAACGTTTATCCTGAGAAAATATGTTTCAAGCAAATGACCTCGAAAGCGATTTGTTGTGGGAATATTTTACTGAAAACTTAAATACACAAAATTTCTTCAAACGAAGTTTTCACAATTGGCTTTCATAAAAAATTCTATAAAACTCCATTACCATCGTTTGGCGTACAGGCAATCTGCTGTTTATGTTAGACAATTCGAAAAAAAATTTAAAAATCATTATTTGCTTTTATACGAAGAGAGAACATGACTGAACACTCGTACCAACGATCCTCCATTGTGTCTGACCACACAAATGTGTTCTTGTCAAAATTAAACAACAATGAGGGGGATGTAAATGATCAGCCATCCAGAGATAAAAAATTAATTTTCAATAATAATGTGAAACTGATTTATTGCAACTTACAATTTGAGAGCCTCATTCAGTTTATTAGCAAAATATCATCACAAAGTACCCGTATAATTTTTGATGTTAACGAGGCTTAATAAAGACATGATTAAATAATTTTTAATATTTAATAAATACAACCAAATAAAAATAATATCTTCAAGGCAGACAGATCGGTCTTAGAAGGATTCTCAAGCACTTCTTGTATAATATTAACAGAATCGTCGGCCAAGTAAAACAATTATTAAAATGGCTAAAACACACACCGCTAACAAATTTAATGCGTCTACTTAACACCAGTGTCGCTGCGACAGTGTGCTATAAAAATTAATAAAACGCGCAGTAGCAGAGTTGTAAAAATAACTAAGCTGTCATTTTCACAAATAAGAGTGTTATTTCTTAAAAAAATAATGAAAAAATTAACAGAAAAAGTAAACAGAGTTCGTTTGAAACCTTTGGATAAGATACTCGCTGATTTTGAGTCCACGTCAACTTCATAAGCTGAAATTTTATCTTTTGCATGTAACACGTTTAAAAGAAAATTTTTTTTGCCACTAAGAAATTATGAAATGTTTTTTTAATCTTTCGTTTACATCAATTCATACATACTGAAAATAATCATTCTATATGACAATAAACTTTAGAAATGAAATAAAGTTTAGACCGACTATATTTATAAATTATTTCTTAGACAACTTTTTCAACAGTTAAAATTGTTTTTCTTATTTTATAAATTTTCTGAATGACAAACATTTTTTTTGCTGTTGGATACAATAAAAAATTCAGCATCCCATGTTTCAAGCAAATCAGTCCCTGCTTGCCCTTCCTTAGATTCTCAGTAACTAAATTGAATTCTAAATGGCTGCAAATACAAAAGAAAAGTAAGAAGTCAACTCGAACCGGAATAGAAATCACACATGACGTTTATTTTATTTAATACTTCTTGCAAGACTTCTCGTTCTCGAATATTTTTCATTATTATTTTCAGATTTTCGTTTATTAATTTTGTGACACATGTCGTATTAGTTTCAGTTTCCACATCTGATGCCCATACACGACTCTTTGGTAAGCACTTTTAAAATAATATTTCCAGCTTATCGATCACGAAAAACCAAGCACGTCCTTGATTGTTCATTTCCCATTTGCTTGTAGTATTTTTTTCTAGACAAAATTTCGAATTAATGGAGCATTTAAATGAAAATGTTTATATCACCCAACATATGGCGAAAAATTTCTTATGGGGGATATAGTGTTCAAATATTTATGATTATAATCAAATGTTTATTGAGACAACAAAGTACATAAGGAAAATAAAAATAAAAACGAAACAGTGGGACAAACCAGAACTTTGAGTAGGAAAAACTTAATAAATCCAATTGTTGCTAAAGCTCGGTTTCAACTAAAAGAACTTTGATTTTTATGGAACAATGAAAAATATAAAAGTTGATGATAATATACCAAATAAAACATTTAGGGTCTTTACTTAGATAAAAAAGCTACGCCTCTGACATGATTACCGCAACTATATTGCGCTCATTGCTGGAAGGCGTAGGTGTGGCAAGGATACAGCACTTGTTTTAAAATATTTACAAATGTTTCATATTGAATTTTAATTGTTTGCAAGTAGATAACTTTTGAGCCACATTTCTATGTATGATTATATCGTTATCATATAAATTATCATATTATTATAATATATATTATTACAATTACTACATCAATATTTTTAATTATATTAAATTCATTTCATTAATTATTCCTTAGGCGTTGCACATCTATTTAAAAATATTAATTGTGATTTGTTGTTCTTTGATTAAATTCATTTCGGCAGTGTATTTTAATTTTAAGTTTTTCCAGTCAGGAAAGCAATAAATTTATGTTCTAATAATAACCGTCTAATTCATAAAAAAATATTTGATGCCTAGAATATAAAAAGTTATAGTATACCTTAAGGCTAACAAACCTTTGATAAGAAATTCTATTCATACATGCTACATATTCTATGGGTAACGCAATCGTAATTTGCATATTCTGGTGAATAAAAACAATTACCATTTTATTCGACTATTCAAATTAAAAAAAAAAAAAAAAATATTTTTTTTAAGTTTTTTATTTTTAATTGTATGCAGTGATGTGATAAATTTTTTGTATTCATATTTTTTCTATATAGTATTTTTTATGAATTTTGATTGAATTGTATAATTTAGTTATATTTTCCACTACATGAAAGAAATAATAAGCTTCTGCAAAAGGCTAAGACCACAAGCTTTATTTAGAGGTGCAATATGGATTCTGATACGCTACACTAACAAAACTATTTGAGATAAAAGCTTATATTTGGAAAATATCCCCTTAAGGCAGATTTATTGCGGGAGTGTGTTGACTTTAAAAATTTTACACAAAAAATCTTAAAAGGTAAAGCTCATTAAAGTTATTTCGAGTTACTTTGAAGCTCAGTGCTAAATAAAATGTGTTTATTTAAGAAATAATGAAAGTTGTTACATTAAAAATTTTAAGGAAAAAATTGGTATTTTTTCACGAAACGCAATTGAACTTTTGAATTAAATTTACTGTTAGTGGCAGACGTTGAGTGTCTAGGGGCTGGACATAAAAATTGAGCAGACCTTTATTGAAATCAAGCAATCCTCGAACTACTTCTCATAAATATTTCTTGTAAGACCTTGCAAATCTACATCCTTCTATGGATCCTTTTCGTTTTTGGATCAGAAAGAAAGTCACAAAGGGCTGGTCTGGCTGAGACATAATTCAATTATAAATCAATATCAAGCAACGATGAATGAGCAGATTTTCTATCGCGGAGCAAAGAACGCTGTAGAGTTGATTCTGGGAACATATTGCTTATAGAGCGAAACAACGTCATAACTCAAAAGAATTAGTTTTAAAGAAAATAAATTAATTTAAAAATAAAGTAATCATCTTCTCTAAGGAGTTTATATGAGTTTTATGCACAGGATATGACGATTAATTCTGCACACGATATGACGATTAATTCTGCGTCATTAACTAAAATTCAGAGATTTTCAGCTGTGACGTTGTTAAGCAAGTGAGCGAATATATGCTTGGGGCGAGCATATAAATATACGACTGACAGTATCATACATGTGTATGTGTTTGTTTGAGTATAAGTAACATTATAGTATGAGTATAATGATAAAATATAATTTTGATTTATTTCTTAAGTGTATGTGAATTGATGGCAGTGTTAGTTCAATAAATAATGTTCATATTTTATGAATTTGAGTATGAAGGGGTGTTTTTCATTCCACTGTTCTGTATACATTGAATAAAATATATAAATAAGATAAAAATACCTGCATTAATTTCCATATGTGCACCTGCCCTTTCAGGTGCTGAAAGCCTTATTAAACGTAAAAAATGAAATTTTACGTAATGTAATCTTAGTTTCGTTTTTCATATTTTTGCGAAATTCACATGATTGTGTGCTTAGAGATTTATATGACTGTATTTCTTAGAGGCACATATGTAGCCAGACAGATATGAAAAATTAAACATTATAACTTTAGCACAATACGCAGTAAGTTAAGAGATATTTTATCCTCTTAATGCTTGTTTTGAATAAGGATATCTTTTAGGCCACATAATGCTAAATAGGAACTTAAGGTGAATGCCTGTTATTAATTCAGATACTAGCAAATTTATATAATGGGATGTACATGTATACAGTAAGGAATGAAATTGTTCACAAAACAACAACAACAAGAAAATACTTGAAAACTTTAAAATTTCTCACATGTCAGTTTGTTACGTATATTTTGTCGAGGCATTCTATTATTTTAAAATTTAGAAAAGATTGAAGCCATAAATGTGAAAGTGTATTCCTTACGGTATTGGAAAAAAACCAAGTACGAAAATTTCTTAAAATGATAATAAACTTTGACAGTTGATATTGTTGAAACTATAGTTTTCAAATTGGGTAGTATTTATTTGGTCTATTTTGCCAATTGGATGTTCCATGCGCTTCGCCCATTTTTCGTTGGCAATAACAATCCTTCATTTCTGGATGAATGGGTACGGCAACAACCAACATTGTTGCATTTGGGTCGATTCCAATCCATATTAGATCCAAGAGGCTCACTGTTTGGTGTGGACTTTGGGTCTACATTTCTTTGAGAACGATTTTGCCCAGCTCATCAAGCGTCAACGGCGAGCGCTATAGATCGATGATTGCCAACGCTTTTTGACCTGAATTGGTTGAAATGGACAACAACAACATGTGCTTTCAGCAAAAAGGTATAACATGCCACATAGCTCATGTCACATTGGTCGTTCTGCACTAGCGATTTGAGGGCATTGTGAACACTATGTGGATGTGATGTAAACTGAATAAGCCACACACTATACAAGCCCAACATAATGCATGTGCCAGAGCCATGGAAGACCTGCTACTTTCTCTTCAATTTCTCACAAATTAAGACATCAATAAAAATGCGTTATTTATTCTGCTCCAGCTGTCGTTTATCAGCTCTTTAGCACATAGTTTAAGCATAACACGAACACATTATGATAATATGATATATTATAAATAATATTATATCAAATAATCAGTATATCCTTATGATATCAGAATTGATTATGATAATCAGTATTTTTGCATAATGAAAACAAAGTAACATGGTCAGACATGGATATAAAATGGACCAAAATGAATTTTATTTACACTTAATCAGAATATTTATTATTCTGGGATCCAAAAAATGCAAATCAAACAAAGAATCGTAAAATAATATTTTATATTCCAAATTGAAACAAATGAAAACACAATGAATTTTTTTTAGCAGGATAAAAAATGGCTGGCAGCTCATTTGTAAAAGTATAGGGATCCATAAAAAAAGGAATTTTATTAAGTTTTTTTCCTGTTTTAAATGAATTTAATGTTAAATTCTTGTAATACATTCATTATACAGACAGATTTAAGTTAATTTGTTTTATCTGTTTTTATGTTTCAAGTCACGATGACATTTTATTACAAACTAAGACCATCCTTTTTTGTATCCTTAACAGAGTATGACCAATAACTACTCATACCACTGCCATGATTAGTCAACAGTTGTGAACACAAAACAGAGTCATTTTTGTTAAGCTTTTTTGTTTTTATATGACATAATTTTAAGCACAATATAAAGGCTTTAACTAAAAGCGAATGAGTTAAAGACTGGCAGGGGTGAACCGACCTAAAAACCTCAAAAGGATATTACACAAACAACGCAATCGTTTCTTTGTCTTCATCAGGCACAAATGATTATTAAATTAAATATTGAAGAACTAAGAATATATAATAATGAAACAATTGTTATAGAAAGTCTTAGTCATTTTTAAATACATTCACATTTGGCACACAAGTTTTTATAAAATGAGGAGGGATATCAGAGAAATTTCACATGGTAAGGACTTGGGTAGTGCTCGTAGCATTTTGAAAAGGCAAAATTTATGCGTACGTATTGGAATATTTTCAGCAATGTGCCTTCTTTAAATTTTATTTAAACTTTTAATAATCTCGTTTTAATGAAATCGTTAAAAGTTATCAATAAATATTTTTTGGAATCAGATTTTTAAAATAAATTTTTTGGAATTTTACAGAGTAGGCTTTAGAATATAAAAAAACAGAGACAAACCTTTTTTTGAAAAACAATTTTTACTATTTTCGATAAAGTACCTGCAGAAGTACGTTTTTAAAGCACTTTGATAAATACCTTATTAAAAAGTATGTCATGGAATTTTTTCGGAAAGGTACTTTTTTAAGTACCTCTTTGAAAAAATTAAAAGGGAAATTGGGTTAAGAGACTACGTTTTCAAAAAGGAACTATATAAAAGAGTTCCTCTTAAAAGGGTAGATTTGTAATAAAAATGCTTTTTAATGAACTACATTTTCTTAAAAGTAGTTATTTTTAAAATACACCAAATGCATGATAGTACCTTTTTCAAAGTACACTTAAAAATAGAAATATTTTTGGATTATATACATAAAATAATATGTACTAGTATTAAGCTTTGTACACACGGTTGTCAGATCTTACAATATTGTAAGACCTGGCAACATACTAACAATGTAGTGACAATGAAAAATTGTCACCCAGAAGTAAATTGTGTGTTCAGACGATCGTAAGAAAATCTTACAATTTCATTGTCAGTTAATTGTCTGACAATGAATTTATGTGCCAACAAAAATTGTCAGTTCACACGATTGTCAGATTATTGGATGACAAAAATTGCCAGATCTGTTGTTAGGCATTGTCAGAAAATTCAAAGCATATGTATGTCAGAAAATATTATCTGAATTTATGTATACATAACACAAAAAAAGTTAAATTATTAAAGTGTGATACATTATGGAAAAGAATATAGCAATTACGACAATTTTAAGTGCATATTTGTTTGAAAGTAGTGAGGATGAAGATCCAATAGTAAAAAAACGTCGCAAAGTTTGGGTAAAAGATTGGGTTAGTTACCGCCAGGAGGCGGGATTTTATTTCAAATTGCTCATCCAATTAAGAACTGACGAGCCGGATTTATATCACAACTTTCTACGAATGGATTCCGAGCAGTTTGATTATTTCCTTAGCTTAGTAACTCCACATATTAAAAGCGTACTTTTGTTGTTTCCAAAAACAGCATTGGTTTAAAGTAGCGCCAAGCAATTTGAAAATTGTCATCAGTGCCCTGGCCTGATTTTTTTTACGAAGCTTTTCGAGATTGCAATTGAAAGAGGTACGCAGATTTGCCCATTTCGCTTTGCAATCATTTACACTAACAGATATGGTATCTGCCACTTCCTGCCACAAAATATCTTTTGGAAGTTTATATTCGGCGCAACCGGCGCCCCATAAACTTTGCCGTACCTCAACTTCCGAGATCAACTTTAGTTGATCTTCATGAGACCAAACGGTTTCAACTTTTTTACGATAGGATTTTTGTTTCGGCCTTGTTTTCTGGACTCCGTTTGTGGCTGAACTGAACATGGCAGTTCAATTGGCTGGAAACTTCTGACAATCATGTCTGTGCTATCATCAGAAGCCATATTCATTTTTATTTTTGGTATTTTATTTTTTTAGCTTTTTTAATTTTTATTTCTATAATTATTTCACAAATTTCACTTTTCACATATGCTTTTACAGCTTTGCCAATAGAAATATTTTTCTGACAATGGTGTTATTGTCAGGTGCATAAATTTTCTACATCTGCCAATAAAAAATTACCTTACAATGTCTGCCAATTATCTGACAATGCCTGCGATAGGTGTTCTCACGGTTGTCAGATGCCTGACAATATTGTCGTCTTACAATGGACTGACAATGGTTTTTCTGACAACGTTGTAAGTAAAAAATTGGCAGTTCACACGATTGTAATACATTTTCAGACAATTTTACTGACAATATTGTAAGATCTGCCAACCGTGTGTACGTAGCTTTAAGAAATACAATTCTATAAAAAGAGAAAATAAATTACCACCTGTTTTAAGAGACCTTTCGAAAGAGATCATCCCTTGAGCAAAATTTAAAACATGCCAAGTTTTGGGTTGAATTTTTTTCAGAGTTTTATAATGGGATTTAAGGAGGAATGAGTTTGTAGTTCGGCCGCCTACTACGGACGTTTTTACACCACTCGATGCGATTTTCCCTCATACGACGTCAAACTTAGGCATCGGCCACGTTCCATCTTCAGTGCTTAATATCCTACTAAATCATTGTAATAGTTTCTTGGTTGTGTGTGTCCGCTCGTCTCACCCGCTATCTCTCCCCTCGTGACACTCTTTCGTCGTTTTCGTTTGTGTCTCTTCTCCTACTCGTGCTTGTGTCCCTATCTTTAACTTTCTCTCTCCATCACTATGTTTGTATTCATTATATTATTGTGTGCGCGCGTAGTTGCCCGGTGTCCTTTCTCTATATCCGTTGTAATTTGTAATTGTTTGTTTCTGTGTTTTTTCTCATTTGGTCATGGTTTGTTGGGTTGGTAATGTTTACCCTCTTTATGAATGAGAAGGGATCAGAAAGACACCTGATTACTGCCTATAAATAAAATAAAATAGCATTATGGTATCAATAAATCTGCTTAAAAAACTAAGACTTCGCCTTTCAAAATATCGACATAAATACATTATTTTTGGGTTTCCCCCTGTCAAAATTTGTTGTCGGAACTTCTATTTTTCTAATCTTGCACAAAAATGTCTTCGCTAACAATAAATTTAGATTGATGTCAATCTAGCAATTGGTGGATAGAATAGGCTTTTCATCTTAATAAAGAAATTATTTTATAAACCAACAAGCCTTCTAGCTTAACTGATGTCAATCCTTAAATTCTTTATGCATGACTTTTAGCTTTTTGCAATTCACGTAAAACGTGCCAGTAGATAATAGTGAATTTCCATACAACAATATACGACAATATACGTGTTGAAATGCATATGTGTTAGTACTGGTGCTGGTGTTTGTTGGTTTTTATTGTGTTAATAGCTTCATGACAAGTGTAATGACATCACGGTTAATATCACCAGTTTATATGTCTGTCTCTTTTCATGTACTTTTGTGGGGCAGAAAATATGTCGACAGCATAAATTATACAATAATTCAAATACAAATTCTTAAACATGTAAGAATTTCTATCAGCAGTTGAAATATATTAGAGTGACTTACTACATTTCATTTAAATTTATTCTTTTTTCCTTGTTTTGTTTTTTTATGTCCTTTCTTTTATTCACACTGCCTGCTTTCAGGATAAATGTTTTGCAGGAAGTTGAGTAGAAATATGATTGTTTTTCTAATGCAGCTGAACGAAACGGCAACAGCAGTTGAATTGTTGCAACAAAAACGACAACAGTAACTACAACAGTTAAAACAAGCGTTAAATTAAATGCTATTTATTTAAGTATGTCAAACAGCAATGGCGAAAAAGGACTGAATAAATTGATATAAATGTAGTTGTAGATGTATTATCAGTAAAACAAACTAAATGGAAAAGGAAACTGAGTTCAAGTATTGAGAACAAGTTGAAATACACTGAAAAAATATTAACATTGACTTCGTTATTTTCCAGACCTTTGTTTCCTAGTAAATTTTTTGAGCAGTATTTAAGAAACCTTTTAAAATTTCTTTCTTATGTCCTTAATGTAATATTAAAGTATTAACAAATTTTGAAATAAAGTTGTTATTTTTGTACTAAATAACTTTGGTATACAGTTCAAGGGGAATTTGGTTAAACAGGAGTTTTTAATTAAATTCAGATTCAATTGATTTATAGGATTTTGTTCTCCAGATTTCTTAAACTTTTTTAATAATATTGAAAAAGGATGTAGTTTTGCTTCATGCAATACCTAAACACGTCTTTGCTTTTTTCTTGCCGTATAGTATTTCTAACACGTATTTCTATTTGTTTTTCCGCAAGGTATGACTCTTTAGTTCTTTAATAATGGATCCTTACCAACACACATTCCGATTAAGTACCGATAAAAAAATATTTTTAAAGCGCCAAGTCTTTTTTGGAAAGCTTTACATGAGACCGAAAAAATACGCTGAAAATTAGAAATGCTTCTATTTCTGTATTCATATCGTGTTTTTAATAACACTATGCCATATATTAAAAAGAACTTAAGGCTCCTTACTTCTTATAATATTCTTTGGAATCATACAGCAACAAGCGTAAGAGCAAAAGGACTAAAAATAACACAAGACTAAGTTTGCACAACGGCAGGATACAGCCAAGTTCATTTGTAAGCCACAAGCGTGCATAGTGCACATGTTCAAACAAATTATAGAGGCAGATAAAATAACGTCCAAATGTTAAAACTGTGGTAAGGGTTATCATTTATAAAGAGATTGCAATGCTCTTGGAAAACAATTAAGATCAGTTTCGTCCTTGAGAAATAAGAAGACCAATCGGTACCACATGAGAATCACAAAATTAAACCCCAACTGAACGATTTTGTAACACACAATGGATTCATTGAATTTTGTTTTAAACAAAATTTTTTACACTTTGCTGCTTTTACCTCTAAGCACTTTAGACTTGCTATCGCTTCTAATTTTTATAATTTGAAATTAGTGCTATTTACCTATCGTTGGGGAAAAATTCTGATTATGATAATAAATCACTTGGTGTAATTCAAATCTCACCAACAAATAAATGTATAATTTTAAAATCATAGAATTTTTTTATTAGATTAAAAAACACACAACATATTTATTCAATATTCTTCTGATACATATCGTACAAAGAGCTGACACATTTACTGAGCTAATTTCTATTTCTAACTTTTTTTTTATGGAATCGTGCTGCTCTAAGCGCGACATTTTTCGGGCTTGAGGGAGGCTTGGAGGAATTATCCCGAATCAAATGACAGTTGAATTGAATATGTATCAAACTTTTGACGATATGTGTGCTGGGTTATTTACTACTCAAACATTCGCCTCCGCAAATAAATGTAATAGTTACACGAAGTTAAAAGTTTCAGCAAAAATTCAACACGCGAAGTGAAAAAAAACTTTCAAAGCGCCGTGATCAGCTTCGACTATGGTTCATGATAAATGTCTTATGTTTATAAATCAATTATTAATTTCAAATAGAAAATGGCCGCAATTAAGTTGGTTCTAACAAGTATTTTTATTTGATTTTATTCTCAACAAATTTCTCTAATACGTAAAATAAAGTTGTGGTACATAATACCCGTAACTTCGATGCCCCCTTAAATAAAATTTAGTTTTTCAATGAATTTGTTTTATAAAAGTTTTTATTTTATTTTTTTTTTTTCATTGTAGACAGCAGATGTAAAAGATGAATGAGAATAAAAAAACATAATTGTAAGGGTCTTTTGGAATTTCCCACCCTCTTGGGAAATAAAAAAAGTTTCATAAAAAAGGTTTTCGTAAAAGTCTGCTCGAAGTTTAAGCAAATAAATTTTTCGTTTTATCAGGCCTGACTTGGCTGTTTCTTCTCTAGAGAATAAAACTCAACTTTTTAGTGTCTATTATTTGCAAAGAGCATAGAAAAAAGGCGAAATGTATGACATGCAGATGTTTTAAAGAAAAACTACTTATCTCGGGAACTAAGGTTATTACAACAACGAATTATACAGTTTGGTATCAAATTGCAATAAATCAAGTCGTTTAAAAAAGTAACAATTGTCTGGATGCAAAAGGTTCTCAAGAATATAAAACGTAAATCATCACATCAAGTTTAATCCTTCAATATAATTTTTTTTTTATATTTTGGACGCAAGGCTGACACCAGACAATAAAAATGCAGCCACAATTTCAAACAACCATTAACTAGCAGTCAAATGGGTAATATTTTGAATTCCTCTCCGCCAATTAAGGTTTGTATCCAAAATCAAAAAAGAACAAATCTTCAGTTTATCATTCGACTAGGCGAGTTCGATAAATTATTGAATATTGTTATCCCAGAGCATTCTAATACGAGCGTATTATCATATAGGACAAGCAAGAAGTGGTGGCCCTCGTATTTCTTTTAAAGCCCTCAAACGTACTGCAGACCCATGTGAGCGAAAACTGTATGCTAAAATCTGGCAAATTAGAATGATGGTGAAAAATTGCCAATAAGCGCTGATAATTTGACAGGTTTTCCAGCCTGACACTTGCCTAATTGTTTAAATGTAGTAGAAAAGAGCTCGACAGATTACCTGGATGGACATTATTTTAATTGAAGGCTGCCATTTTCCAAAGATAAAATTTCTTTGAAATTTTGCAAAATAATTGTGTTAAGGACATCTGCTAGAAGGGCGAAGTAATAATTTCTAAAAACCGACTATTTTTAATATATTTTGGTCGTATAGAATGTCCCTGTGTAACTCTAAAGTGAAATCAATTTGATGATTTCAAGCCCAAAATAAACGCAGCAGATTTTACTCGAATTCCTTAACAATAATTATCAAACATATACTTATTTATGGAAATTATTGAAGTCCTCAATGTTTCCAGGCTCTATTTGTAAGGCTTAAAATAATTCGTTTAATATCTCTCATACAGACAAACTAAGTTAATGATTATTTTTAAGTTTTTTTGGGTAGATGATTGGTTCTAAGGAAATAAAAAAAATTGTTGCGTCCTTTTCTTTTTTCTTACACTATTTGACAAATAGTCTGGTGTATTATATATAGAAAATGCTTGTTTTTATTTTTGTACTCGTTTAAAAATTGCCTTTACTTTTTCATAAAAAAAGTTATTTGAAGTCAAATAAAAATGTGAATTAAGCAGGGACTATTACAAACAAATTTCTAGAAGTATTTCAATCATTATTTCTGGGACTTCATGTCTTAGAAAATTTTTCTTCAAGGACGATAGTGTTGATAAAATTGATCACGTGTTTTCAATGAAAAATCTTTCGTGTTCTTAATTTCCTGTATCAACGACAATATTTTTTTCGAATTTCTCAAGCCCAAATTCAAAAAAACATTAAAAATACCAATGCTCCTTGATGTTGGTTAACAGGACACCAATTTTTTAAACATTTTTATAAATTGAAGATAAATTTTTTCCATATAAAAACACGAATATTTTCTTTTAAATTTAGAACAGGCAGTTAATTTTTATGTCAATGATAAAAAAATTATTTTCACAAATTTGTTATTTTCTCGCCATTGACTTCGTAGACAACTTTTAGCATTAATGTAAGGCAAAGCTCAGATTTTGAATTCCTTGACCATTTTTAGCATTAATGTAAGACAAAGCTCTGATAAATGTACACCCAATTGAGATTCAAATATATACATGCAGACATACATAAGCCTGTTACATACATAAGCCTGTTACATTTCTTTTTTTCACAGGATTCAGATAATTTCTTAAAATCTTAAATAAAAAGCCTCCTTAATAAATTAAAATATATATTATTTTGTTTTGTAAATTAGCAAGGAGAAGTCATTTACTCGAATTGGGATCTGAACGATCGGCTAGCTACTGTGCTTAGCCAGCCTACACATTTTTCGCACTAGCGATTATTTTAATACTTCAAAACATACAGAATTAAGTCTACTGATGAGTAGCAACGAACTGGCTCGCATATTAAGAACAATATACTGCAACAACTTATTTTAAAATTTTTATTTTGTAAATTATTAAATAAAGTTTATTATTCACACATCTGGGCAAGAACTCGTAGCAGTTCTGCAAACGTTTACACTTGTATGCGTTTTCTATTTCATTTAATCTATTATTTGAGTTAAAACAATAACACAGGATAATATAAATATAAAATTTTTGTCTAACTCTCTCTCCCTCTCTCTCTCTCTTTCTCTCTCTTGCTGTGTTTCTCCGTTGCTTCTTAAGTAACATTTGGCATTTAAAATTTTTATTGAAAATATTTTAACTTGATTTTATGGTGTTTGGCAAAAATAAAGGTTTACTTTCATATTTAAGCTTTTGTTTATTTTCACTTGATTTGCTTCGTTTCCTTTTTGACCATAAATTTGAATAAAAAGTTTACGTCAAAGACTTTACCATAAAATGTTACGCCATTTGCAAAAAGAACCTTGAATTTATTTCAAATACCTTTTCACAGACACTGAACTTCCTTCTTCTCATTAAAACTCGTTCAGGCAAAGGACAAGTCAGGTGAAGCAAACATTTTTCAAATTGAAAGTTGTACTCTCTTAAGGATTTTTTTTTAATTTTAAAACTTTCATAATGAACTTTTATTTTCTATTTGTAATTGTCTTTTGTGTTATTTTTACGTTTCTATTGACAACGAATGAAAACGAAAACGATTTGATTTTCGAATTATAAGTCGAGAGACCATCTCGAATAATTTTGACGGGTAATGCTTTAAAAATATTGAGTTTATAAAGTTGAATTCCTATACGATTTTTTAAATAAGATTTCGATAAACGTTGTTAGTGCAGAGTTCAGAAATAGTTTAAAAATTTTTAGAATCAGTAATATAATCATTCTCGTACCAAACACCACGATCTTGTTTATTAGTGAGATTCTGAATGAACTGTAGACCCTTGCAAAAGCCATTTAAATAGATTTCGGGTTTTGTAAGAGCTCTTCAGCTCATAATTTTTTTCATACTTTTTCTTGCAACTTAAATTGGCTTTTCAATTATTTTTTGAATGAAATTTGGTTTTTGTAAATTTTAAGCGGTTGTTTAATAAAGACGACACATTTCTGCCAAAGCTGTCGTCAACTGATCACAGTACGTTACAATGATTAAATTAAATATTTTGGAAATTTGAAATTTTGCTTGGATGACAAACCCATCCAAAGAGAGTTGTTTAATTTTTTAGAAACAACTGAAACAATCTACCCCTCTCTGTGTAAATACTTGAATTCTGATGGAATTTTTGTATACCACAGTTTGAAGTATTTTTTTCTTTATAAAGCAGAAATTTATTGTCAAATCTCTTCTGTTATGGTCTGGTTTTTTAACCACTGCTCTACGGAGAAAAAGTGTACTGCCCAGTATTGTGGCTTCAACACAACGCCGCGAAATGCAACACATTATAATATACATGAGTATATGAAAAACTCTCGCAGAGGCAACCTAACTTGGCCACCACGATTACACTTTTCCTACATCGACCGCAAATTGTCCCATGAAAGTAGCTAGAGATTTTTCTAGGAGGCTCTACTATTCCTGACCACTTTTATGGAGGAGAGACAGCTACAATCCTTTAACTCAGAGGACAATTATGTTATTGAAAATTCCATAAAAATAAGAAAAGTTCCTGAAGTCAGGGGGTGGTAAAATTCTTCTAGGTCCCTAACTATGGCTATGACTTCGCCACAACCGTATAAACTAACTCAACAGTCCCTTTTTTTACAAACAGTCCCATAAAAATATGTGTGTTACTACAGATCAGTGTTGTCGGTTTGGGAAAAAATTGGCCTATTGTGCCCACAATAAAAGACTTTGTCTACAAACTTTAGCTCGCTAGTCTTTTTAGTCCATGACATTGAAGAGTGAGTGAGTGAGACAGCGTAAACTAAAACTTTTTACACATTTATATCCCAAGAAGCTTTCATTTCAAAACTTTAAATCTTCACCAATAAGGCAACCGTACAAAGTATGTCTTCAAATATTAATTTTATATTTATATTTAATTTAACGTTTTTAAATTTTTATTAACATGAATTATACTCTATATATAAGACCTGTTTATTACGGCTGTTTATTTCAAATTACGTTAAAACCTCTAACGAATCTAGCATTGAATTTGTGTACCAAAATCGTTTTATTGTGTAAAAATACTAAATATATGTGAAATGTCACTAAAGATGAAGTTTAATTTACTTATGATTTGTCTATCAAACGGTGAGCATTATTTCCCACAGTAGAACTTTTGAAACCAATAATTATTTCCTTCTTTTCCCCATTTGAATAAGTTGGACACTCCCATCATAAATGAGATGACTTTATCATAGACCTACTCTTTGTAGAAATAAGTTATTCCTGCATTCAGAAGGAAAAGGGTGTTTTACTCAATATGTTTGGAGTTTAATAAATTTTGATTAAGTAAAATAATGTTAATGAACGGGTAGGACGGATGATTTCGTATAGGCCGGAACTACGATTCGCCTAGAATAAGTTGCATTTCCTAAAACCTTAATTTGGGGTTAAAGGCATTTTTTATGAAACCTTTTATATTTATTTATCTTGGACACAATATTTTTTTAAGTTGTTTCTGCATCAAACCTGTACACTTTTTAAGAAATTTTTTATCGTAATGTTTAAAGCTTAATGTTCTATTGTAAATGTAATATAAAACAAGAATTGATGATATATATTTACCAAAGAAAAATTCATATGAAAGCGAATTTATTTTAGTGTTATGAATATAATTACAAATTATAGTTTAACTCTTATAACGAATATAACAACAAGGACCTCGATTTATTTGAATTGAAGCGGACCAAAGTTTTAGGAGGGAATCGAATCCAATCCTTTAGCCCTCATAGCCGAGTTCACTTCCTACTATCCTATTGGATGCCAGCTCCACCTATATTAATTTAAACCTGTGTTAAATATTAAAAAAGTTTGAAATGCCATCTAATAAAGACTAATAATTTCCGTCCCCTCAATTTGAGACAAAAAAATCCTCTGAAGGGACGTGTTATTTCCTTATGTAAGTATATACATACATACATACATACATAAATACATGAAGTCGAGAACTCTACGTTTGTTTGTGTAGCAGAATTTTTTTTGTCGGCTTCTAATTAAAGTTCAAAGATGAAGAAAACATAATCCCCCTTATTATGGTTGTCGACGTCGACGTCACACCAAGTCGACATCAATATATTGGCAATTGTGGGATCGTTATCGAGAACTATTAAATATTATTGATAGGATATTACTACTGCTATGGCTTATACTATTACAATTGACCATCAATATTAGTCAATTATTGCCTACAAGGAGTTCAGGAACTGCTGTCTTTTTACTGTCGACTTGATGTGACGTCGACGTCGACAACCATAATAAGGGGGAATATTTAATTTTATTCAGCTCAAGCTTTCATTGTTTGGTTTTTCAGCGGAAATTAATTGTTGACACTGGCCTTCATCATCTACCGGCCAACTACAAAATTTGCGGAAACATGAAAGTTCGCGCTACGACGTACAAAACAAACCACATCAACGATGATACGAGCATTTTCACACGCCCACAAGTATACGTACACCTTAATTTTGTCCCCAGTGTAATGAATAAATATTTAATTTTGCAAGAGAATTACTCCTTGTTTTATTAAGCTGGAAAACCCCTTTGCCAAATAACAAGTATTATTTTTATTGGTATCCTGTAAGCGCTATGCAATATATTGAAAACACAAACAGAAAAAGCAATTGGTTTGAGTAACCAGTGTATCGCGAGTTGCACGTGGCAAGAGGAAAGGAAGGTAATTGTCCACAAAAGAAGAGGGCTTCATATATCGGTTTATCGATAGAATTTTCAAAGTATAACTGAAGCTGCCAGCTGCTATCGATTTGACTTAATTTTAGCAAAAACATTTCTTTTCATAACTAATCTGTCCATATGGTCAAAATCTTTTAGAAACGTTTTATCTAATTATTATTATTATAATCACTAAAAAGCGTTTAACATATTCCCAAACATATTTTATTTTATTATTCTAAAATAATTCACTAAAATGCTCAAGGTAAAAACTAAATGTTAAAAATACTGTTTTGATAACAATAATTTTTTTATCAAAATTATATTTTGCTGGAATGAACACAAAATGATCGTAAAATGATAATGAACCGAAGTTACACCAAACAAATGAACGATTTCAAAAGCTTTAATGGCATTTTGACGACAAGTTTTTCAAAGTTTTTCTAGATGTGACTATGTTGCATCAAAGAGGCCATATGGCTTGAACTTATTCGTGTTGAATATAGATGGATTGAAGTAACACAGTGAAAACTGAAGCTTCGTGGAAGAATTATCTTGGAGATCCAGGATTTTGACTTTCCCTTAAAAAAATTAATCTGATTCTTCATAAGTCTATTCTGTTTGTTGATTGCAATAGTGGACTGTTTTGCAAGCTCTCCTTTGTTTATATTATCCTAAATAGAAAAATAATCCTTTTAGATAAAGGGTGCCAAAATAGTTATAAACAAAATGTGCTATATAAAAATAAATTTGTTAGTTTTTTTCCAATGACAAAATAACTGTGTCACTTTCATTTTAACACACACGACACACTTAAGTTTTGCTCCATAAAAATGAAATTATCCTTGAATTACAAAAATGCACATTGTAAAGAGAAATTCTAGAATATTTTTTTGTATTCTTTGCTGTTTTCTTAAATCTTTTGTTTGAATATCACGTTTTCTTAATGCCAGCCAGGCTGTCCTTTAACTTTTCGAGTGTTTTGAACAAAAAGGATTTTTGTGTTGTTCTAAAAAAGATTGCAAAAGCATATTAACACGTTACTGTTTATGGGACATTTTCCATCGTTCACGTACAAAGAAGTAAAAATGAAATAAATGTTTATGGAAGGAAAATCTTGGGAAATCGTTCTGTTTTCTATTCTTAAATTGTTTCTAAGGATAGACAACTTAATAAAGTTTGTCTGACAAAGAGGAATATATATTTGATTTAAGTCTGTGTGTTTAAATTGGAATCCCACGAAGAAACATTTTTAAAGATAAAAATTTCTAAATAATTTCGTTTCATGCCCTGAGGACCATCAAAGTTTTTGTAGTGGAAAGTTCACATAGAAAATATAAAGAACTGATTAAAGATACTAAAAATATCTCTTTTAAATGCTAAATATCAAGGGCTTTTATCCAATTCAAACCGGAAAAAGTAACAGTTGAATAAGTTTATTATTATTAAAGTTAAAGGAATTCACAAGGGTGTAATAGCTCTTATATATGACCTTCGTGTTTCCTGAAGATTTGGGAAAGTTATAAAATTTTTATTAAACCTGTGGACGAGAAAATCTAACACGTTGTCGAAAGCAAACTAACTTTTGAATTGTATCACCACAGCAAAATTTGGTAATTCCCTAATGAACAGATTTGTTGCTTTTAAACAATTTTTACTTCATTCGTACTTGTGCGTTCAACTTATTTTATAAAATGTATCAAATTCTTCTTACAACAAAATGGCCAAGTATGTCTTTATTCCTTTCCTTAGAGTGCAACGTTCTTTTTATAACCATTTTCAGAGACGTTTGTAAAATGAGATCTACCGTGTTTGCAAAATTCATCCTTCTTACCAAACGATGTATTTTTAGTCATTAAATCTGTGTCAATGACGAAAAGTTTAATTTTGTAGGAAAAGATGATCAAATTTTGAAGTTGCCTTTTTAACGTGGCATTTTGCTTACGTTCTCTATCTAGTCTCTTGTATTAGAAATAAATTTGTTATACTTTCTAAAAACTATCATTAGCAATTTCATAATCTACTGTTCCAAATAAAATTTAACATCAAACACGGACAAGCAAAAATTTATTATACTATAATTTCCTTAAAAAAAATTTACAAAATTAGTGAAATTTTGCTGAGAGGGAATTTTGAAGAAGTAAATCACAATAGTGTTTCGAGCTTAAGTCCAATTAAGCACTTATTGCCACATAAATATGTGTGTATGTATATGTAAATGAAATTGATAAAAATTTAATGAAAGTTTTCTCGTTTTGTATGAGTCTTCAAAAATTTTTACCTAAATTATGTGACGAGTGTTATTTATTGCAAAACATTTGATTGCAAAATAACAGCATGTGTTAATTGTTTATTAATTTGTGTCCATTATTTATTACGATAATAAAGCAAATAACTCACACATGATTTCACATGCACAATCACGCACAATCAAGTTCCGTACACAAAATATATTTATATTAGGGCCGTTCACAACAAACTTCTTATAATATTACATACTAAGAAATTAACATAGTAAAAAAATATAAGCAATTTTGCCTGACTTATATCCTTGTTTTCAAATTATGTTATTAAGTTATTATTTATGGAGGTGGAAAATAAGACAAATTTTGAGAATATAAGTTTTTAAGATAATTTTCTAAATGGCGGGAAAATAAACTATGTGTTCTCTTTGTCAGATTTTTGAAACAACTTCCGTCTATATAAACAATACATTACCGAACCTTTGTGTTTCAGAAACAGAATGTCCACACTCTTTTTATTTGACCAGCGAATGTTTTGGTGAAAAATTTTTTAAAATTGCTGAAAACCCCAATTTGCTATTTGATACAAGAGCCACTAACCCCTAATGCAAATGCTATTTTTATTTTTCTAAACAGACGAGTCTAATATATGGCTTACATACGTCATGTTACCTTGCTGAAGTTCCAATTCAGCTGGGAGAGATATAAAGAGAGTATGTATAACTTTCTCTATCTTTCTCCCAGCTGAATTAAAAAGTTGACGTGTGTGAACCATGTTTAAGCGCCATAGCACGATTGCAAGTTAAAAATCCATAAGCATTCGAAAATTTGGGGCCGTACTTTTGAATATTAAATCGTTTGTAAATACATAAATTTGTTTATATGTTTGTAAAAATATTCTGTAGTCGAAACAAAGAAAAGATTTAGGTTTATCGCATCGACGGAAAGAAAAAAATTATTTCTACTTCCTTCAATACTTCGTCTATTCTCGCATCAATGGCAGCCTGATGTCTGCAAATTTAACATCATGAACATTTGTATGATAGATATACACATATATTCATAAGTGTATGTAAGTATATATATTTGTATATACTTATACACCTTCATGTACTCAATATACACAATGGCTCACTTCGGAGTCGATGATTTGGTATTTTGGCTTTTTCAAAATTAAGATTTATGCTTCAAAAACTAAAAAAAACATTACTTTATGAAAACAAAAAACAGCTGATTCATTAAAAATATTCGTGTTACTGCAAATTCATAACAGGCAGAATTGACAGCACAGCTGTTAACTTTTTTCCAAATGTTTTCTTTGTTCAATGCTAAAATTATTTCATTTGTTTTTGGAATTGGAATATTTTAATTTGCTTTCTTTATTTTATTCTGCTGTTTTTGAAAATAAGAGAAGATAGAGATGTATTTGTTATACTGGTAAGTTTATTTGCCATCTGATCGTTTTAAGAAGTTAATCGTGAGCCCCCTTAATATAATTAAGTCAATAAACAAACATACTCATACATACTTACGTACATACGTATGAAGTCTCTTAAATATTATTTGTTATTGTTCATGTTATTATTATTAATAATTATAATATTAACAACAAATGCTAATCAAGACATAAAAATATCATCAACATTTATTTGCTTCTACACACCAATAGGCATCACACACACAAACACATGCACCTAAACTGTAAAATGTTATAGACCAAATGATTAGAAACAGTTTAACGAAAAGTTGACGGAGTACAAGTGTTACATGCTTCAATTAGAACGCCCTCAGATTCGGCTGACTTCCATTTGAAAATGATCGATTGATTGAGTTACAAACATTATGACGTATTAATGATGCTTTAAGGATTCAAGTTCTTGATTCCATTTTTATTATTATCATTTTGTTTTGTTGTTATTGATGTTGTTCGTAATCAAGTTTATGAAAGTTTTTTTTAGTTTTTCTGTCTCTGAATTGTGTATTTAAGGCGAATGGAGTTGAAACAATTTGAAGTTATTATTTTCTGTGTGTTTTTATTTACTCAGTCGAGTGAATTAAAAATTGTTCTGATAATTAACAAAAATTAAGGCAAAAATATTTAATGAGAAATAATAGAAACCGGACATCTGTGATTGAATGAGAAGAAGTATCAGTTGAATATTAGTGCCGTCTACAATTCGAATGAATAAGTATTTTTGGAAATAGTTTCTTTGTATATTAGATTCCCTTGAAGCTTTAGTGTAGTACATCATTTGACATATAAAATTTAAATGTTATTATATAAAGCGTTAACTTTTTTTAAACTATTTATACAAGAATTTTCTCTATCGACTTCAATCCAAAAAAAGCAAATGTTAATGGAGCATCACCGGATCATGGTGCCCAGAGTTTGCGCATCTCCCTCCTGTAAGATAATTTCCAATCAACTGCACTAGTATTAGAGTATATAAAGTTGCAATTTTACTTACTAGTAGTGGTGTCAAATATTTATAAGCTTAAACGCTTGTCGCTTTCCTATTCAATTTAAGACACAAAAAAGTATTAGCCGACCAAATTGTACAATAAAAAATTTCACAAAGCTTTTGCTTGTGATATTTAACCAACAAATAACTGATAACAGATAAAGTTGCCCTCGAAAAGTGATCGCTTTTTTGAGCCCACAATAGAAAAAAAAATAAATAATTGCTGTTGCATTTAACATTCTTTAGCAATACATACGCTTTTCCAGCGAAATTAAACAAATGTAGACCTTAAATTGTATAAATAACAGTCGAAACAGTTGAAAAAGAAGCTAATACGAGTATTTAACTCTAAAAACAAGGTTTATTCTAGCACATCACGGACGACCAAGGACCTATCTGTTTCTATCTTAGCCAGTTGTCCCTAGGACTTGTCCTTGATTAGTTATTGGCAAGGCCCTTTCATGGATCTCATTGTGGCTGTGGTTTAAGTCCAAATTGTGAGAAGAAGTCTGCAGATTAAAAGCGGGCGGTTTGGGATAGGGCTAGTGCTGTTGCTTAAAAGCAGAATTCACTACCTACAAGCGTGGAGGTTGGATTGCTCCAGCGGCTTACCACGGGACTTGCGCTTGTGTTAGTTGTTGTTGGACTGTTTAAGTGGTGAAAACATAGTACTGGAAGTCACTGAACAGTACCGGTACCAGTACGTTTAACAGAAACGTCGGCGAAATAAAACAATTAATAAAATGGCTAAAACACATACCGCTAAGAAATTTTATGCGTCTACTCAACACCAGAGGCGCTATGACAGTGCTATAAAAATTAGTAAAATGTGCCTGTGCTCTTTGCACTATCGCTTTCCCAAAGAAGTGACACTTTCAGTAGTGGGCATTAATTGCCTGAGTGCTAATTCTCCAAAGAAAATTATTTCCTCATAATTTAAAAAAAGTCCTGGCCTTATCAGTCTATATCTGATTTGCTCACAGGCCTCCATTTGATATCCAGCTGAGTTTCATAAGATTGACAAACATGTTTCCTTATGTTTTCAAGCCATTGTATACATTATCGTTTAAAGTCATGGTATAAGAAATTCATTCGATCATGTTTTGTGCAGCTTTTTGTTGTTTCATCGTAGTTTACAATTTTGTTATCGAATGTGTTTTTGTTAATAAAACATTGTAGATTTAATTGCTTACATGCCAATTTCATATTTAATTTTTTTTCTACACAAGTTTGTTTCAGAATATTTTTATGTGTTTTTTTTTATATTTTTGCTCTTTGAAATCGAGCCATTGCAATCAATCTTGTTGGGTGTAAATTGAACATTTTTGTGTTAAGAAAACCATAAAGTAACTTGTCTGTTTTTGTTTCATTAATGCGTTTTAAAATCCCATTCATGTTAAGTCCGTATGTTTTATGAACCATAAAAAAACCAAAATTCGCAATACTACTCTTTATTAAATGAAAAATCGGTTTCAAATGTTAAACTGATGGCAATTTAACACTGATAAAAATATTTTTATTTCTGTTTTAAGCCACCGTAAAAACATCTTGCGCAGCAGCTGTAACGGCAGAGTAGCTAAAAGCCTGAAACTCAAATCAAATGTAACAAGAACGCAGTTTAACCACCAACACCAAGCACCACCCCCCGCAACACTCCGACCCACCTTATGGCATTTTCATGCAACCGATTTAAGTTGAAACGTCAAATAAAACCAAGCAGCTGCTTTTATTGTGAGAAACTAAACAAGTGGCGAATATTATATTCTGCTTAAAAACTTGTGAGCTGCAGGATATTTTTCGTTCTTGCTTGAGTTTGTTACCCTTAAGAAAAGTTTATGCAAACAGGCCAAGTAAATAATGAATAAATACCAGGATTTGCTTCGTTGTTTTCCATGCTGTTGGACTAAGAAATTATTTAAATAATAAGAATTAAATACGAAATTATTTGTCCCGAAAAGTGTAGGGATATTACAAAAGCAATAATAAATAAGTTAAATATAGAAAAGTGCTGGTTTCTTTCCTCCGTTTTTAAAACAATTCATTAATAAATCAACGGTTGACAGCAAGAGAAATATTAAAAAAATTTTCTTTTTGAACAGTTTTTTCTTTTAAATCAGGACGCCCCGAATTTATAAAAGACAAATAAAATTCTAAGGAAATTAAAAAACTGCTTTTAGATGTATTATTTATTAGTTTCGTCAATTATTTAATTGTAAGATTATTCGTATAAATGAAGAAAAGTAAAATTTTCCAACACTTTCGCGTCTAAGGACACTTTATTTACCTTTACAGTAAAGCGATCAATATAAAATTTCTCGGTTTCAAGGAGCAAACTTTGACAAAGAATTCACTTTAAATTGGTCAGCGCTTTGTTAGGCATTTCAAATATTTCAAATGCACCAAATTATCCATCTTAGAAAAATATCTCTAACGCGGAATCGCAATTGCTTAATTCAGATCTGTCGGTCGAAGACACCGACACCGTAAGTATAATTGGAGTCCCAAGCCATGACACTAAATTTGTTTGAGAAAGGCTGAGTTCTTGAGGCCGACGCAAAATCGACTGCTCAGAGTTCTCCTGCAGACTCTCACATATAGCGGCGATGTTATCGTCAGCTCTTCTGTTTCGTCATCGTACTTGTGTCGGGTCATTATTTACTGCAAAAGGGTGAACCGCACGAAACGTTGTCCGAACAGAACACCCATTTCCATTAAAGAATTTTTGTTATTTGCATAAGTTTTTGAACGGCATATGCAGCCATGATGATTTCTCAAAACAGATTGAATAACTGACAGCCAATTGTACAGATGTACTCAAACGAGTGGCTGCAACAATATGGCCGCTATCAACTGTCACAATTTTGAAAGTAAATATCTATTTTGAACGCATTTTTTTTAATTGGAACAGACTTCCTCATATTGAACACTTCGTAGTGCTCAAAAATTTCCTTATTGCACATTTTTTTAATCGCTTTTAAAATTTATTTTTTTTTAACTTGGTGTACGCTAATTGCAATCAGATGCGTTTGCAGGCGATTAATTATTAAGAGGTGTTTTGAGCAGATACAATTTGAGATAAAGTCAATTGCAACGTGTTGCCCACCGAAGAAATAAATATGAGAAAAACTTAAAAGCAAACGGGTGATTTTGAAAATGGAGGTACAAAGAGAAGAGTAGTGAAACACAAAAACTGCTTTTCAAATAGTGACGATATATACACTGCGCAATGGGCAGATGTTATAAATAATAACAATAAATAATTTTTGAGATATGAATTACAGGACAAAAGGATGTATGAAACAGATGACACACGTGGCTACAACCTTCCAAAGAAGTCATGAAAATGTTGAGACTAGGATAAGGAAGTAGTGCGAACTTGGAATATTTTCAATGATTTTAACATAGATTTTTCTCTTCTTCGATTCCTGTTCACCGATTTGGAAGCTTTTTTTATTATGTTGAAAAAAGTAAACTTTCTATGATTTTTCATAGAGAAACTAATTTTAAATCAAATAAGAATAGTTTATTTACAATTAACAATAGGCTTTACAAATCGCCAATTGGTCAATAGTCACGAGTGCTTTTTTCTTATGTGAAAGTAATTTTATCATTATTGGTTGTGGATTCAAAAAAAAAATTCTTTTTTATAAATACGAAGTATTTTCAAATGGATTTTTACAATTTTGCAGCAAAGAAAATGTTTTTCCTTGAGAACAACTTCCATTTTTTCCCTGGGCGTAAACTACATAGGACTAGAAGACCCTTTTTTCTTTGTTGCTTCTAGCATTTGAGCTTTATTCAAGGAACTAAAGTTTTGCCAGAACTCTTCCTTAAAAAACTTTTGCATGGTTCATTAGGAAAAAGTTGAGTTTATAAATATTTTAAAAAGATTTTATATACGAGTAGGCCCACTGTTATTGTTAGTATATTCGATTGTCATTATGACTATTGAAAGAGTCAGATTCTTCAGCAATAGGTTGAAATATGTACAGATTTTTTTAAATTTACTTACGATTTTGAAATTAATTTTCTATAAATATTTTTGAGGTTTATTTAACAAAAGAGTCATCGCGAGCAATCAAGTGATTGCTTTTGTTTATAATTCGGTATGACGATTTTTTTAAACTTATGTATTTCTAACTGCACAGTGCTTCGTGTCATGGACAATATTCAACAATGATGCCTAAGAGACAAATGCTTTGGGCGCATATCTTTTTTTATAAAACTTGATTTTGTCGTCACAAGAAAAAAAGGAGGCCTAAAATTTAAATATTTTTCATAATTGTCATATCAAAGAATGTGAGGTAAAATAATAGTTCACAATGTACTTTTTTGAAAGAATTTTTCTATTTTCTTTTAAATATTCAGGATATTATATAAAGTTCAAATCTTCCGTGTGCTTTTAATGTTCATCTGTTGAAGAAAGATGTAAAGGACATGTGAACTTGGATCCGTATAATGCAAATTTTCTTTAGTTTAGCACGAATAAACATTTTTGAAAAAAGGATATATGAGAGATATACTTATCCTTGTTGCGATTTAAAGAATATGTTGCATGCAATTTATAAGTTAAACTTTGCGAACTTAGTAAATTGAAGTAATGCTTGGTGGCTTATTTAAGCTTAATTCGTTATTTTTATATGAGAGGTCCTAAATATTTACACGTTGGTGGTATAAAATACCTTACGAATTTTTTTTGCATATTTTTGTGCAATTTTGATCGATATAAAATACATATCAGGGATGGCATTGGTAGTTTTTTAATTTGCCTCTTCTGGCAAATAGCAAGAGGTCTTAATTGATAATTGACGTGATTAATATTTTGGTGGTTTTTTTGGAAATATTTATACCACTACCGGTGGTAACTACTACATGTTCTGCCGATTATGGTTTTTATGGCTACGTTATCTGTATCAGTTTAAGCTAGAAATATTAAAAACCAAATTTTCTAGTTTAAAAGGGAAAGTTTTCTGAATTTGCCTTGAGATGAAATACATTTTGTGGCTGCAAAAATGTGAAAAAATTTTTATATATTTTGCGAGTTATTACATTATGACTCTTATATTTTACGAAAATACTTAAAATAATACTCAATAAGGCATGTTCCAATCGTCTCAGGATTCCAAGGCATTTCTACCTTTTTCTTATTTTTTTTTGGGAAATATTTCATTCGGAGTTGTTTCATTATGAAAAAAATCACAAAATTTGGGTTAATTTTTGAAATAGAAATTAATTTAATTTTCTTTGGGACTTATTTCAACAAATTTTATGGGAACTTATTATATTTTTCAGTTCCTCTTTCATTGGGCGTTATTTCGCTCAGTTACATACTCTGTATCACTTGATGCCACGTAGAGTATCACATCAGTTCCACAGTGAGCATCACTAATTCGTTCAGATTCATTATATTTCCAAAAATATGTTGGATTAAATAACTTTGGCATATACGATGTTCAAATCATCTGCTTTTTGCGGGCGTAATTTATACAAACAAAATGCCAGTAATTTTTAAATAATTGTATGCCTTGTAGACCTGCGGCGATCTTATTATATAGACCTTCGATATTTGTTTTTTAAATTTTTAATAAATCAAAAGTAATTTAAGATTTTATGAATTTAATTATTTGGCCCTAAATTTACGAAAGAGAAACAAAACTTTAGATTTTTAAACTTCAGCCATATAATAAACAGTAGTAAGAGTGCCTTTCATTTAAAACTAAAAAAACAATAAGAAATTCTATAATTTGGCTGTATGAAATAATATCCTTTGTAATAGTATACAATATTGTATTCTTAATTATTTGTACAGGGTTCGCCTACGGGATACTAGTGGTCAGCTATTTGCTTAAGAAAACAAAATTTGTATATTTATATTGATTTTTTAGTTTATTGATTTATTTTTTTTTATCTATTATTCATGTCGGAGTTGTGGATTGTAGTTTTTGGAATAATGAAACGTTTGTGGTCATAGTGTATTACTAGTAGTCCTAATTAAATAAAATTATTCTATTTGTGTTTGATTGTATTATAAATAGTCAGCCCTTTAGAGGGTCATGTGAAAAATAAACAAACAAACGAAATGTTGGATCAATTATAATTAAAACTAATTAATTCTAATGTACATTTGAATTCAAACAGTTGACTATTGAAAGACCGTAGACCAACTCTAGTTAAATGGTATTTTAATTTGATTGATTTATTTCATTCCTAATATAGGCTGACTTCCAAAACGTATCAATACAAAGTTTGTATACAGTTTTGCTACTGTGTTCAAACAATGTACGTATGCAAAGTTACAACACAATGCAACCATGTGCTTTGTTTATTTCAACAATATGAAATGTTGGTGATGTTATGCATCATATAAAAATTTCTGTTTTGTTATAAAAGAAGAAAAAATAAACAGCAAAGAATTTAAAATTTTACTAGATAATTTCTTGAATTTATCAGAGAGTTCCAATGGAAACTCTGTACAACATTCTATTCAAAAATCGCAAAAATCGGGTTCATTTCGCAACCTTGTTATGAGGAGCAATATTTTTTTGCTCATGATTCCATTTTTTTTCGCTAAAATATGTTTAAAAACAATTATTTGCTGTTTATATATATTAATTATTAAAAACAAATTAACTTACTTTTGTGTGCCGGTCATTATTTTTGTTTTTAATTTTTTTTTCTCTGCAAACGCTTTGGTGGGGTTGTTTTTATGACTAAACAAACGATTACCAAACAATGCATCAACTAAAAAAGTGATGCCTGCTTGCTTTTTTACTGCTTTAAAAATACTCATTGGCGACGTTTTGAAATCGTATACATTGTAAATATTTTGTACTGCGGCGTTATGAAACATTGTACTTTGTTTGAATACAAAGCAATTGACGTTTTGGAAGTCAGCCATACAGTTTGTGTGACCCAATCACATTTATTGTAACTTTTCAGTTCCGTTTCAAATTCAACTTATTAAATCGACTTTTAGACTTAATCCCCAACAATTGTAGATTTGTGTCAAAATTAATATACGTCACTATATCTTATAATATTTTAGCCACTGTACCGAGGATAGACCCTAAACCTTTGTCACTTATGAGGTCATTTTAGTAACATTATGATCATTGTTGCACTTCACGACTTTTCTGCTAAAGATGTCTTCAGAGCCTCTTAGTGGAAGCTCAACCCAGACCACTTGTAGCTCTCTTCGTATACACTGATGGGTCTGGGGAAGAGTTTGAGCTCACACGCTTACATTGAAGAATTCAGGACCAGGACAGGCTTCTGAACAAATAAGCAGATAAATGGCTCAGGATCCATTGGATAGGTATCCCAATAATAACTGACATTAAAGATGAAATCATATCCTCGTAGGAGTATTCTGGAATGCTGGAAATCTTTAAACCGAATGGAGAAATATGCAAACATTATCCTTGGTTGTGACATGGCATTTACTGGTAATATCATAATAGTACGCGACCTGGCAAGGAGATGAACTCTGCACCCGTTTCCTTTCTCTCGTCTGGCTGAAAATTCATTAATAATGGACTCATGCAGATGTCTCAAGCCAGATGAAATACTGACCATATAAAACTGTCTGCCCTTGCCTTGACAATAATACAAAAACACATCTTTAGAACATTCTACGAATGAAAGTTAGGAATTTCCTTGCTAAAATCACCGGATATTGGAGGTTCGACACCCATGCGAAAAAACAAGGTTTCTCGTACAATGACTCTTCTATCATGCTAGGTAGGAGGGTATATTAAACCATCTACGTTTATCAGTATCGTTGCAGAAGTATCAACTAAGGAATTGTGTCAGATCTCACTAGGAGCAGACACACCCTTCAGCTCAAGAGGCCATGACTCTGTTAAGTGAATACTGATTATCATTCGGCCCACACACTGGTTTCTTCTATTGAACATATCTAATTTATTTTTATGTATCCCTCTCCTCTTTTTCCAGGTTTCACAAAGAAATAAAAAAGGGATTGCAGCTTGATAAGCAAATCTAACTTAACCTACCCACTGTGCAGTGATCGAAGTAGTTTCAACGTGGACGATGTAGTCAGTTGTTGTTTGTTTCAGAATCCGCATAAAACAACTATTTATGTCACATGTTTTTCTGTTCGATTGAATAATTTTTTGTCTGTTTATTTATTCTGTTAAAACTATTTGTCAGCTTGTAAACGCAACATTCTTTCTAATATTATTTTTTTCAGTAATTATTCTTGTAGTTTGTAATGCCTATAACTGCGTGTATGTGAGTGTCTCTAAATGTCGACTATTGCAAATTATAAGCACGTATATTGAACAGGTAAATGCAACTACGTACAGATGTATTTCAAATATAATTTTTTATCTGCCAGTTTTTGGATTTTTTTCTTTATTTTTATATGGATACATTTTCTCATTTTGTCTTGGCAGTTAATGCCTTCATTTTTTGTAAAACTTCTTTTAATTATGTGTGGTCCCTGCTTTAAGCAGAGAATCACAAAAACACGACAAAACATTTTCGAGACAACTTTTATAATTACGCCGGTGACCTACATTTGAGACATGATCCATGATCGTTTCAACAAGTCACAAATATGTTTATAAATTCATTAAAACTTAATTAAAATTTAATGATAAATGCCTTTTAGTGGATCGATATAGTTAAAGAAAACACATTTTTATCTCTTAACATTTTCTGACTATTTCAGCAATTTATCACACACAAATTTTTTAACAAACTTGTCACGGTCACATTCCGAAGACAAAGTCGAACTTTTAATCCACTATGCGGAAAATGTTTGTGCTTGTTAAGCCATAAATGCTGACCCATTTCGTGCGTTTGCGTGTAGTAAAATCGGGAGCGTAACTAAACTTTCATGAAGATGCTCGTATTACTAATTGGAATAGTCATCATTGCCAATAACTTTGTCAACCCGATTTACTATCAGTTGTAGGGCATTTTGAATTTTGCTGCATAATGAACAGTTTGATGTTGCAAAAACATACATAGGAAAGCTGCACTTGAAAATTTACTTGTTTTTACAAATTTAAATTCTAAAAATCCAAAATTAACAAGTTCGTCTGGTCTTGATTGCTCTTTGCCATTGCTGCCTTCGAAGTTGTAGTTGGCGGCATTACATGAATATGTTTGCAGTGGAAGTTTGCAAAGACGTTTAAAACTTGTTTTTTTTTGTTGATGTAATATTACCAACATCATAAACGTCAAAATAAGCTTTAAAAACATCATCATCAGCATGAATGGTTTGAGTTGATTCGAGTACCAACATGATTATTTGTTGTGTCAATGTTGCTTTTCATCTCAAGTGCCCTTTATAATGGCAGATTGCAATGGTCGGGTTTCTATTCGTAAATTTATATTCGGTGCACTAGATTTTTTTAATATTAAAAAAGGTATGAAGACTTTATAAAAAATTTCTGTTTAAATAATGTTAAATATGCCTCTTGGCCTCAATTAAATGAGCGTTTAGTACCATTGAAGAATTTTTGATTTCAGTGATCCTTCCCTCTTGCTTGTAGTCATACCAGCATTAAAACTTAAAGGGACGCATGCTTACAACAGGTGATCTATATAAAAGCTTTTGTTTTAGTTCAAAGAAATGAGTTACAGCTTTTTTTATATTATGGCTTTATTACTCATGGAACATTATTTCATTCATGTGACTGCCGCGGCTGACTGGCAGTACAACTCTCCAAGATTCTGTTGACGGTTTCTGGTTCTTAAGAAAAGTTCTGACGATATTAGCTGTAAGGCAGTGAATAATTTTTGGATTATAAGGAACGTGTCGCTATTTAACGCTACCCCACAAAAAAGGTTTGAAGGCATCCAGTCACAAACTCGGCTGACAACACGATTACCAAACCTATTGTGCAAACGATCGATTGTTTGATGAGCTGTGTGGCATGGTGCACTTTGCTGAAACTAAAGATCAACCAAGTTCATATTTTCTACTTTAGGCCATAAAAAGTCCGCAATCGTGGCTCTGTAACGCCTTCCATTGACTGAAATAACGATTTTAGCATTATTGAAAAAAAGAGCAAATGATTTCACCAAAATAAAATCACATTCTTTGGATGCATTGGCCTCCCGACAACCATGTCCGGGTCTTCCGATCCCCAAATGCGCCTCGTAAGAGAAGACAATTTCTCCGCAAAACTCGATTTCAGATTGCTTTGCAATATTCGATTCGCGATATTATGACGCTGACTGAGAGTCCATATTTCGGACAGAAAAAAACGTGTCAATGTCAAAATAACATGTGAGTTAAAATACGAGTATAGTGGCGTTATTTAGCGCTGTTGATGTGTATTTCATGGGTTGCGATTTCAGTTTTTTATTTTACAAAAATACCGCAGAGATCATTTTAGGAAATTACTTCTTACAGAGTATATTTAATCTCTACAGCGCATGTTTTAGAAAAAAATACCTTTTAAAAATTTACCTTCCAGAAAGGTACCTCTCAAGGAATACCTCGTTAAAAAGATGCACATCTTATAACGAACCTCTTGTGAGAGTATCATCCTTATATATATATATATATATATATATATATATATATATATATATATATATATATATATATATATATATATATATATATATATATATATATATATATTTGAAGTGAATGCTCCTTTTGCAAAAGCATCCTTTCGTGAAAATTTCGCAAACTTGTTACTTCAAAATATTTATAAACATCAATTTTATTATGTTGTTGAACAATAAACTAAATGCCAAAGTTTCGTTTGCATTATAAAAAGGGCACCAAAACATTAAATTTCATAAACGTGGTGAAGAGCACTCCCAACACATTCCATAATACGCACCACATCTGACTCATGTCACCCATTTAATAAGTTACATTCCACCAGTCAAAAAGAACAATTGTGGAGAATTTGCAAAATAAAAAGGAAACCAACCACGCGACGTTTATTGAGCCGGAAAGGCATACACTTTGCTGATTTTATGTTTTGTAACAGCTGTTTCCCTTTAATTAATTAAATTTATTTTAGACCCAGTTAATGCCGCATGTATAAAGTTTCATTTGATTGACAGTTTACAAGAATCGATTTCCAAGAATTCTTGTTGCACAACAAAAAGCGTATAAACGCTGGCGAAGGAGTATTTGTATTTGTATGACAATAAATAAACAGAATAATTAGCATGTGTGTATGTAGGTATGTGCATGTGCATGTGAATGTATGCGAGTTTCGGTATATTATGGAATGGTGACAAAGCGGCCAAAAGAACTATAAAGAACAGCTGATGTTAAAGTTCAAAATAATGGTTATTCAATTATAGTCATTAGGGTGGTAACATTTAAGCATTTTTGTGAATATAAATTTATTTGTTGTGACCGTTCGACGACTTAACTTTTTGTGACTGAATCGATACAAGAATTTCAAGATACCATTCGAACCCGCAGCCATTCATGGTATAGTGAAATTTTATTCGTCTAAAACTTTCCCTTCACGAAATGGTAACATCCTGCAAGTACTTATTAGATATTCTTAATAGGAACTATTTTAGAGAGGTTGCACAATATTTTGTGGTTCTTCTAATATTTATAGGCAGGCATTTTATAATACTTTTTGGAAATAAGCTGAACCATTTAGTATATAACTTCCACAAACCACCCTCATTGATTGTCCTTTAAGTAAAAAAAACATATCAACATTTCTAATAATTTGATAATAGTTACAAAAGTATTTCTTGCTTGTGGCAGTAATAAGGTGCCACTTATTTCTGATTTTATTATCTGGCAGCAGAGCTTATGTAAGTCTAAAGCAGTTCGAAATGTATTTCCATTAAAGTAAAAGTTATTATTTTATTCCAGATCCCTGCAAATAAAGCAACCACATTATTATCCTTGGAATAACTTAATCAATTTCATGAATTCCTTACAATCGCCTTTAGCAACTATTTCTCTTTTGTTACATCAAATTCAAATCGTATTATACAGCAGTTGGATAAAATAAATAAATATCTTTATTTTCTTTAGATTGCATGGCCTATTTTAGTGTCAACTTTTATCGTTGAATTTTTCCCATATTTGATCTTTAATTTATCTGCTACGAATCGCGCATTTACCGACTACCAAATAGTAAATTTATCCTTTACTTTTTTACTCGGTTATCAAAATGTATCATTAAAAATTATTAATGTTTATAAGATTCTCAACACCACCTTGCAAAAATCTATATACAAAAAAAAAAAAAAACAAATAAATAAAAAATTTCCTATATTTTTTTTATATCCTTCGGGAAACTCTTCGCTCTTTTCACTCAGAAAATAATAGAAATTTGGACTGTTTTACGTTTTTTGGATCAAAATCAAAGAATTTTACTGTGCAATAGAAAATTAACGGGCAGATCAAGTTGCAAGTGTAAATTTTCATATGTCTGATAGAAAAAATTATAATTCTCAAATATTGTGTTTTCATTGGTCATTTGAAAATGAAATTTTCTTCTTTTCTAACGATTCCACCCGATGTTGTATTGAAATATTGAAATTAATTAAATTAAAATAAATTATTCCTTGTACTAAAAGGACATGGGGCACGAAGCAAGGCTTATACCACAAAACAGTCACAATAAATATCAATTTGACAAAATAGATCTGACAAAAGTCCGCCTTTAAAAAAACTGCTCTTGAATACACGACACTATGGGATGAAGAAGACGGCGGGTGCAGAAATCATTAACACGATGGACAGATGACGAAACAAAGAAGAGGTGACCATATCCTATTCCTACCAAGATGTACTTATATTAAAATACGATCACTGTCGTTCAGCATATTCATTTTAAATATTTGTCATTCAAATACTCGCGTTTACTTTTGTATCATCCATGTGTAAATATTTTGCTTAGATTTATCGTTTTTCTAACAGACACTTCTACAGACTCGTCACAATTAAAAATGCAAAATATATTTATAGTTCTAGAGAAGTTCAATTGAAAAAAAAAAAAAAAATAAAAACAAATAAATGGCAAAAGTGTTTCGTAATTTAAAATACTCAATGATTTATGAACGTTGATGAATGGACATATTTTTTGTGTAAAAAAATTATTTTACTTTTGGTTGTTTAAGATTAAGAATTTTTTAAAATTTGGAATAATGGAATCGTGTGTTTCGGTCGAGGTCAAGTCATATGTAAAATTATACAAAAAGATCTCAAATTCAATTTTCTTCAAATTGTCAGTATCAACTTAAGACCAAGAAATAAGGAAAAACTTAAAATATGTTTAGGGATTAAGTTCGTACCTCTAAAGGAATGGCACTAAATTTTACGGGAGCATGTTTTTATGAAAGTCAGCGGACAAAAGTCACAAGTACATACAGAAGGTGTTCCATTAGGCGTTGAGCTTTTTTTAAGGTAAAACCCCACTCTTAACGATAATTATTTATAAATTTTCCTGTGGTTATTTTTCACTGTGCGAAAGCGCCAACAGTCTGTTAACTTATCGGTCTTCCGAAAAATATTGAAATAACCACTTGCCATTCTTAGTGTACTTTACTTGACAAAGATATTGAGTACACTTTTAGTTATTTCAGAAGAAGTCTTTAAAAAGTGTAAAATAAAAACTTTTTTAAACTCAACCGATATAATATTATTATATGCGATACGTACTGAGATCTTTGAAGTCGATTCCAAGAAAGTTGACAACTGAATGGAATATTAAATTCATACGAGTAGTTTCTTGGCCCTGGCCTCAGACACTTCAGCAGGCAATGATAATATAAAAATACTATATTTATTTTGGAGATTTAGAGGATACATATATTTGAATTGAATTTTAGTTTAAAAAGCACTTTTACTCCCCAAAATGTATATCGCATATTATTGAATTTATACACTAAAAAATTAAAAGTGTTTAAATAATAAAAAAAAAAACGTTGACATATAACTTCAATATATAAAAAAAATAATTATTTCTTGTTTAGTCATCATCCTTATACGTGTTATTGGAAAAACTTACATTAAAAAAAATTATGGCAAATTAAGGCTGAAGGATTATTAATTTAAGATTCCTTTATATGAATGATTTTAGTTATATTATCCGGTCAAATTCCCCATCATATTTTCACATCAAAATGGAAATTATTGTCTGATTGTCTTGTTTCTACTGAAATTAGTGTTGGTTGCTTGTAACAATCATTATATCTGGACTTAAGCTCTTGCCCTTTGTAAAGTGTTTGAAGTGTCTTTGGAATCAAAATGCAGTTTTTTTTTAATTCAACACAAAGGAAAAATAATTTCAAAGACTTTAAGCAAAAATTGCATGCACAGTGACTCAAGTTCCACAGTTTTGAAATTTTTAGCTATTTTTTTAATTCCTTATTTTAAAGATTTTTCTCGCTACTTCTTATGTTTCTTTAATTTTCTCGAATTTTTTCAAACATTGACCAACTGACAAAGTGTTTGATTTCTACATACTTTGAATTAGAACTCAATCCCTAATGTTTACTGGGTGTCTTATCTTTGCTTCAAGCCATTCTTGATGGATTTCAATAAAATACACATTCCGCACTAAAGCTCATTAAATGCCACTAAAAACAAAAAGAAAACTTAAAATAAAAATTGATATACAAATAGAGGGAAAAGCGTGCTGTACAGTTTTCCCTTTACGTATTTGTATATACAAAAATGCGACTTAAATAATTAATAATAATAATGATTTGCGCTAACAAAAAAATAACATTTTGACCAATATGCATTCTTTTACCTTCACATAAGCTGCAGAACGGTTGATTTTTTAAACTCTTATATTTAATAAAATTTTTATTTCAAATATTATATTATTTCAAGGTTTTTATGTCAGCACAAAATACCTTCTGAAATACGTATTCACTGATAAGGACTAGGATTTAATTTGCTAAAAGGTCGAGCAAGCGAGGCAACAATGTTGCATGGAATAAGATGTATGACAAAAGCACAAAAAGAAGTGTTTTTTTTGCATTTACCTGCTTTTTGTCACCCTTATGGAGAAAAGGCTCAAGTCATGAACTATTTTTATTTGCCAACATGATCTGGGCAGAAAAAATTTTACCAAATAAATCGTGTGGAATTTTTACATCGTGCCATTTTCATTAGCAGCAAAATAGTTTCATGCACCAAATCATTGTACAAATTTAGTCGAAGCTGAAAATATTTTAATTTTTTCACAGTTGTTTTTGGCAGCCGTATCACTCAAAGTCAGTATTTCATCTGCTCATTAATTTGCTAACGATTCCATGTTGCTGTATCATTTTTAGTTGTTAGAATTCTAACTACATGAGTAGCAAATCTTAATTAATGACAGTTTATATGGCATTTTGTAATTATCGAAAAATAAAATAAAGATCAACTACTTTGACAACTAGAACAACAGCCTAAACAAAACAAATTAGTTTCCAAAATAAAGCAATTTGTTTTGGATATATAAATTAAATTGAAAAAAGCAATATTAATATACTAATCGCTTAAGCAAACAAAGCCATTCCCACCAGCAACAACGATTGCAAATATTGTTGAAAGTGAATCAAATAAAAACGCCAATCGCTTATCGATAACAGCAACAACAACGCTAAGCAGCACTGATAGAAGATTTTGCTTTTATTCACAATAGATTGGGGAAACAAATTATGAGCAGACTAAAAGAAAACAATTGAGCCGTTTCGTATCTTTCACATTTTAGCCGCATTATTCATTTTGGTATCAGAAAAAAAATTATGGTAATAAAAATCAAATAGTCGACGAACGTTTAAGGCTAGATAATTTTGCCAACCCTTAAAAATAGTATAATAAAACCAGAAATAGGAAAAACAAATATGTAATAAAGTTTTACAACTCAACGCACAGTGGAGCGAAATGATAAATGGGTTATCAAGAATTTTACTCTCAACTTTTTTGATAAACATACATTTATTTGTTTCATAAACAAACACAAGCTGCAAAGCCATTTATTTGGCTTGTGTTTAAAAATACCCAAAGTCTTCGGCAAGAACCGAACCTGCAACCCCCTGACTGGTAGTCTAGTACATCAGCCTACGAGGGAAGTCTAATGTGCAATTTATGAACCAATTAGTGGCTTTCTATCAAGCAAACAATTTGTTATAGCAGAGGACCTAAATTTTATGAAAAACTGGATAGTAGATATCCTTATTTTTTAAACTGTTATTTTTAGGTGTTTTCTTTAATGAAACATTATTTTTAGGCAATAATATTAATGCTGGTTGCGGCGCTTATTTTGCATTCATAATAATTCCTGGGAAGTTTTGTTACTGAAACAATAAAATATAAATTCAAAGTGGCTGTCGTATGGCACATAAGGTCTTTTTATTGGGATTTTGTTTATTCACTGAAAAGAAATTTCACTTTACTGTTTCGTGTTTAATTGTATATGTATGAGTTTTTGGAGTTTTTTTTTAAGTCAAGTAAAGGTACACATAGACTGCGCAATATTATGGAGTATTTTATTTTCCTGTTCTTCCACACTATTCAATAACTTGATTAAATTTTTTAAACAATATATAACATCATTTTCATTACCAATCAAAAACTTATACACACAAAAACACATGTTCAAACAAATTGTAAAATAAGCTTTTCGTGAAATATAAAAAGTGAATCAAAAGTAGCAACTTGGCACTGAATAATTTAAATAAATACAAGGATAATATTGTTCTCTATTCTGTTTGGAACTTTTTTTTATTTTGTCCCATATATTGGGCCACATGCACACAAGCAATTTTATTGCACAATATTACTTATTTAACAAAAATATTGCAAATTTGTGGGCGCATTTTGAAATTCACTAAACTTCAATAAATTTTTCGTTAAGCGTGTGAAATTCTTTGTGGCAGGTTATAAAGTGATCTTAAACAAAATTTATTAAATATATTTGTGATTTTGAAAGTTTCAGTGAAATTGTTGGACCACTCTGCTTATTACCCAAAACTAGTACTCATATATGCCTAATCTCGTTTGAAAAAAACGCTAAATTTACAACATTCAAAAAGAATTTTATCTGCTCTTGAATCTTATAATTTTATTACTGAAAGTTATTAAGTTTTAAATAGAATTATATTTTATAATATGCTTAGCTCATACCCAATAGGGAAGAATGAATTACAAATACATGATAGTTAAATGATTTATTATTTATTTTCATTAAATGACGTTCACAAAGTTAAAAAGTCAGTTATCATCTTTTCTGCCCACTGTACTATTTATTGTATAATGGAATTTGTTTCAGAAAGATGCTCAGTATGTGTAATATACACGTACGAGTACTCCGATCCAATGGGCTCAAATTTTTACCAGCTGAAATTGTGCCTTTTAAATTTTATACATTTCGGAATCGCGGCTACAATCAATTCGGAAAGATACTGATTTTAAATTTATATACTCGTAATATAATTATTATTATGAGTCCAAAGTTGAAGTTCATATTAAAAAATTTATGGACGAATTATGTGTTTGTTTGATTATGGGTGCTAGAAAAATTCAAAGGTTCTGACACCTTTTCTCTTCAATTGTAATTAATATTATCATAAAAAATGACTCCGAAGGTTTCTTTTATGCAAAAAAGCATCTCGAATTATTGTATTTCAACGTTTAATTAGATCGATTCCATGTTCTGCTTTCAATTTATTTCCTTTGAAAGGTGAATTTTGTTTTTTATTTGTGTTTTTCATTTGATTTTTAATCAATACAAAAATAAAGTCGAACATTTGAAATGAAAAACATGTAATTTGAACAACTTTTCCTAAACTACAAATAAATCGCATGTTAAAATATATTTTTTTGTTTAAATTTCAACAATTTCTCATTTGTTAACAAAAACTGAATAAATAAAATATAAAAGGGCATGTAAATAAAAGTTTATTTAACAACTTAAAACAAAAATTGTTTTATGAAAAAACTTTTTTCTTAATTTGCAAAATATGTTTCTCTTTTCGCTATTCAGATTTGCGGCGAAATCTACTTGATTTCGGAATCGGAGTGGATACCCATAAAAAGATCCACTTTTGTTTTGGGAAAGTTGATGTCATATGAATATGTGTTCAATCGGTGCATATATTTGGCCCAATAGTTCTAGAATTTGGAAAGTGCAACGACATTTTTTCGATGACAATATAAAGACAGATATGTTTCCGATTTAGTCAAAAATATAATTTTTGATTTCTTCGTAATAAAAAGCGCCAGACAATGTCAAATAAATAGTTTTGATTGAAGGAACGTTTTTTATTTCATGAACAATGAAAAGAAAATCTAAGACAACCAGTCTTTAAGAGAAATAATTTAATAGAATCTTGCTTACATTATCAAAAAAAAAAAAAAAAATTATTGGGAACCACTGCTTATTTGTTTACATTGTGTGATTTTCATAAAACCTTTTTCAGATACAACTGAATTGAAAATTTCTTTTTTTATATTTCTGTAGAAATAAATTATTAACAGTTCCATAATAAAAAAATCTATTGCTAATTGAATTAAAAATATAAAAAATTGTAGTTAATTTCCTTCAACTTGAAAAAATTAAAATAAGGCGTGTTAATGCTTTCATAATAAATTGACAAAACTTAAATAAAGTTGATAAAATGGTTTGAAATAAAATACCACTGAAACAATTAGTATAATTTTTGTTGTGGTTGAAAATTGATTTATTCGCAATTTTATTTCACTTCGTATTTATGATTAATTATGAATAACACATTTAGGTTTTGTGAAAATTATTAGCATTGATTACTTTTTTATATTTATTTTTAATTAAATGATTAATGTCTATTTAGTGCTTGAAAGATTTCTTGAATTTAAATTTAATTTTAATAGGCAATTTTAATAAATTTTTATTAAAAAAATATCTCATTGTTTCGGTTTTGTGCAAAGCATTTCATTTTTAAAATCTCAAAAGGTTCCCGGTTTGAAAAATCATTTTCAAAATTTATTATAATTTTTTATCTTTTGTGAACTAGTGAACTGTTATCAAAAATGCCGCAGAATCTGGAATATTTTGAATGAAATCTGAGATCTGGAGGGTTTAATGTATCTATTATTAAATATTTTTCGATTTACATAAAAGCATTTAAAGCTAGTGATACCACTGTGTGAGCGAAACCACTATGGGAGGATTTTCTGCATACATTTTTGTAAATTATTTATTAATTAATTAATCTTATATAGCATAGTAATTTATTTCGAAGTTTTCGATTTGGTTGTCATTCCAAGAACTTAGTCGCCTTTAATACTGTATTTAACTTTTATCTTTTTTATTTATTATTTTTAGTGCATTAAGTAGTTCATTAGTTCACCTTTAGCTGGCTAAAAATGCCTTTCGTTTAAGTGGTATCACTACATACGTAAATAAATTTACCATAAATTTTTCTTAAAAATTTTAAGTGTCACATTTTACACGACTCCAAATATATTTCATATAAATATTTATTTATTACAATTATTATTTTTTCAATTATTCCACGTTATTTGAGTAAATATTTTTATTTATTGAGACTCTCTTTTTATATTTATCAACAAAAACTTTCTGAAATTTAACTCAACACTTTATCGAATTTCTTATCACGTCACGGTATATCTATTTTATTATTTTTAACCTTTTTAATTTTACTGGTAAAGGTTTCATATTATTATCATCATTTGCATTCAGTTTTATTTATTCACTTGGAAAATTTTTGAATACTTTTTCATATTGTTTTTTTTTAAGAAATTTGTCGACTAAAACTCGTTTTGAGGCTGGTTAATTTTTTTTAAATAAATGCTTATAAATCAATATCAATAATATTTTTATTTAAGTGAAATTCAAAATTAATAAGCCGAAACGTTTATTTTTCAAATCTATTGGGCATTAGAAAACATCTCCTCAAATCACATTGTAACCGACAGCGTCCGACGTCGTTTACTGAAGGCGGCTTTGTTTGGAGTTTCGTTCGTGTTTTTGGTTCTATAACCGTTAAAAACGTCCGCACATTTTGCCTTCTTGGGATGAACTGGATTTTCGGAGTTTGCCAAATCGCTGCCAATGCGTAAAACGACATGTAGACAAAATGACAATAAAGATACACACTCACATACACACACAAACACAGAGAGATACATACTATATGCATTCATATCAATATGAAAAACACTTACACTCTGACAACAACAAATATAATAATTTTTTTTTGTTCTAACAGAACCGACTAAAAGCTGAAAACAGAAATTTTGGTTATTTTTCTTAGCAGACCCCAGCCAGAGACAACGAAGAACACACGTAAAGAGAGTAAAATTGTGAGATTCTCACATGTTTAGCCAGAATAAAAAATCTGTAACACACTGTGTTTCCTAATCGAGTACTCGAAATGCCACCACCAACAACTGATTCAGTAATAAAATTCCACACACCTGATGGTACCAGCACGAATAACTTTTTGTCAATATTTTTATTTTATTTTGTTTCTTCTTTCATACCAATAACACATGCGAGGATATGAAAAAGTGGTGGCTTTTGTTGGGAAAATCTTAATTAAGATGGAAACTCTTGTTAAAGTACCTCTCATATGAAAAACAACAAAAAAGTACCATGACAGAAAAAGGTGAAAATGGAAAATGTTACTTAATTTGAGTTCATAGGGCGCCGAAGCTCATTAAAAATGCCCTTCCTACAGCTAAAACCATTTTATTTAATATCAATGTAATCGCCTTTCTTTGCGTGAAAATTTTACATAATTTAGTACAATTTTTTCTAAATTTTCAAATATATTTTTAAAAATTTTTGTAATTTTTAAATTGTGACCATATCCTCAGATTTAGCAAATGTTCTTAAGTTCTAATTCATAAAATCTTCAATGTTCTACGTGTATTCCTCTGGAGGATGAATGGTTGGACGAACATGGGTTTAATGTTTTTACTAGTACCTCAAGTCCTCTATACAATTAAGAGGTTGAATTTCTTTAAATAGTGTCCAGTATTCTTTTTTTTAAATTTTAGTTTTGAATTTCCCAAAATTTATTGTTCACACTACAAAAAGTAGTCATTATGAGAATAATGTTTTTATTATTTTTTATACATCTACAATACGATAAAGAATTTTAAATATGGTACGTTTGTTGAACTTCAGGCCGAAAAGGCATGTGCCAACGACTTTCTGTTTAATAATTTAGAGCTCTAGCCACTTGTCTATCGAAACATTTCATATGAGCAATGAAATTATTTATTATTGTGAACAAAAGGATGGTTTAAATATTCATGAAAACGTATGAAGACTTACTGCTTCGTAATTTTTCCAGGTTGGATTAACAGTATTCTGCAATATTAAATAAAAATTCCCAAGAAGACATTTTCAGTCAAATGGTAGTTTTCCCAACCATATAAAAGCCATTCATCACTTACACACCAGCACTAATGAGCACAAATACAGATATAAACATCACTACATACATGCATACATACATACATACATACATACATACATACATACATACATACATACATACATACATACATACATACATACATACATACATACATACATACATACATACATACATACATACATGTGTATATGTTTATGATTTGTATTGCTCACAGCAGATACAAATTCCTTAATCCATTAACAAAAATTTAATTAGAGTGTTTGAAATTTTAATAATGACATCCTTCTCATGACTAAAAACTGTGGATGCGGTTTATCTTTTTTGGGCAAATATCTACATACTCATATCTGCATATCCTCAAGAGAAACCTCTGTGTCCGAAACTGTACAAAAATTCAAAATTAACTCGTTGATTATTTATGATGATTTTTTTTCGAAGGAATGTTTCAAATACCTTTAAATATATAATGGGTATAATATATACTTTGATATGAACAATTCCATGTGCATATACAGTGCAACCTCGTTTAACGCAACTAATAAAAATTTGGGCAACTGTAAAAAGAGTCGGAGTTTTGCTTGGGCCTATTGCATTTATGGAATATTCTTTTCTCCGTCTACATATTTACTACACATTAAGGATACATTAAGGACTTATTTTAAAATGTATTAAAGAGGTGATTAGTAAGATCTTAAAATTAAAAGTAAAACATGAAATAATATATGAAAAATTAATATAAAATTGTAGATAAGAGTGAAATGTGAAAAGCAAACCTTAAAGCGCTTTGCAATAGCAAAATTCGACTTTGACAGTACGTTGAGTACTGAAATTTGGTGATAGAAGTTTTTGTTTTAATTGTTGAAAAATTATAGTATTTTAGCATTATTTTCTGTCAATCTAGCGATTTAATATCCATTTTTTCTTTCCATTCATTGGGTCTAACTAAACGGTATAAGTCAACACTGCTGCTCATGGCACAACTCGGACGCGGTTGGTTAAGTACGCAATCCTAGCATTAAAGCTAGACCCTAGACAATGCTATGCCCGACGCTCTGATTAAGGTTGGACAGTAAAGTTTTTATTTGTGCTCTTAACTTTGTTAAAAAATTTCGTATAAAATTAAAAATTGGGACAGTTTCGTGTATTTTGTTCGATGGAATATTTTTTTGCTACACAATAATATCATGTAAGGCCAGGTTGTTCCTCTCTGGTTAGTAAAGATAACTAGGGGCTAATGACCAAGTAATCGAAATACGACAATATACGTTACGCTCAGCTTTTTTTTAAATTTTTTAAAATATTTCGAACTTTTTCGATTTTTCTTATATTTTTCTCTAATTTGGATCTAATTGTTATCCAGCATTGAGCATTTTAGAAAAGTTTGATTTCTAGACATTTCGAATTGAATAGCATTCCCGAACGTTTGCATGAAACGCCACTTCACCCCATTTATTAAAATATACATTTTTAAGAGCCGTTGAGCAGAAAACAATAAATGAAAATCGATTAATGAACAGAGTAGAAATTTATTTTAAATTGTTTCGGATTTCAATATTTAGATATTAAAACAGTCATTTAATTTTTGGAAACGAGATTAAAAGACGACATAAGCTAATATTTGTTTTAGTTGCATAAATCGAGGTTCCACTGTCTTATAGTGAGAACATTTTATTCGCCCATAAATTATTAAAAAGTGAAGCTAAGCCTCTTTAGATTTAATTTGACTATATAAAAATATTAGAATAATATTTTACAGTCCAGTCTCTTATGTATATAAGTACATAGAAATACATGTGTGCTACAGAGTATTAGAGAAATAATTTTTAAGAATACTGATAATATTTATGACACAGTTTCTGGTTTGTTCATAAGGCCAAAATAATTTGAAAACAAAAATGTAACAAATGTATGTGTGAAATTTATAACAAAATTTTCCAATCTGTTGAAAATTTACTGTTTTTTGTTGGCTTCGCTGTGGGTATAAATGAACCGGACAATGTAATAATTAATTTATAACATTAGCAATTTATAATTTCACTTTAGTTAAATTTCTTTCTATTTTTTGGCGCCGTCAACTAGTAGAAAAAATGTTTACGTTTTCAGAATTTGTTTTCGATTTGTCCTCCAGATGCACGCGAGTGAAAACAAAAATAATTTTATGAATGTGAGTGTTTCCCGCTATTTCCTAAATTTTTTTTCTTTTTCTCCATTTTGTTTAATTCGGAGAGAAATAAAATTTCGGATAAAATGCCACCTGAGAGATGTTAATGCTCGTACATCCTTAACAGAAAGCTTTTCAATTAAAAGCTCTTTTTATTAAATTACAGTTAGAGAGAAAACTAAATCAATTAAAAATGAAAATGAAAAAGTATGATTTTAGTCTACTAATAATACAGCAAGACTTACCGAATGCAATTACGGTGCCGCCTTAATTTTTATGGACAATAATCAATTATACATACCTGAAAATATTAAAAATAATATTGTTTAAATAAAATTTTTTTGCGAAATGGAAACTTAGAAAAACATTTTTTGTATTTTTGCTGGTGATAATGTAAAATGTATTTTTGCCACAGTATTTATGAATTATTAAACGTGAAATATCAAATGATGAACAGCAAACGATTTAAAGCAGAATTTTTTAAATGAAAATCATGGCAAATTGTATTACAACAACAGTAAAAATAAACGATCTTACGAGAATTGTTGTAAATTATATTATTCGCAATATAAAAAGTGCATGTCAAAAATATATTGATTTTTGGTATTGTAGTTGTGGCTGTTGAAAGGCCACTTTGCAAGTCTCATTACCCGTAATAAAACTGTCAAAAAACTTTGCCAGATTTATGAAAATGTGTACTTTTAACTTATTGATTTCTGATAACTTTGAACAAAAGCTTATAATTTTTTTATTCTATTCCTTTATTGCCTTAAATTGAGCTGAAAATAAATAAATAAATGTTTTTTCCTAATGTGGCGAACAAATAAGTTATAATGAAATAATGTTTAGTACTTGGAGTTAAAAGCTTATGTTTTTTGGCCGCCTGGATCATTCTAATACCCTTATGTGCAGAGTGAGGCCTCCGCGACCTTCCCCTATGTCTAGAACTGCATTGCTCAAATAGATCAATGATCTCATCATGTATTTTTAGTTGTTTTTTAACTTTATTTCAGAAATATTATTATACATAAATGATTTTCTAGTATTAAATATTCCTTTTTAACTTCTTCAAGATATCGTGTATCCTTCTTTTGATCAGTTCCAAAAGCTCAACGTTCTCGTAATATTTTATAAAATTTTAAATGATGTTAAAATATCGCAAAAACTTCCAAAAGTCTTTGGAGTAAAAAACAAAGTTTAATAATCGGGTGATATTTTCTCAATTTCGAGACGAAAAAAGTCTCACGAAAGTCTCTTGAGTAATAGCAACAGGTCAAAAACTCCATTTTAAAAACATTTCCAAGAGAACACATTTTCATATGTACTAGTACTCATATGTGAGAAAAGGAATGCGCCGTAGCTGCGAACAAGAGAGAAAAGTTTAAACATTGAAAAAAAAAAATCGGGGATCGGTTACACATTCCGTAAATTGCATATTCGAATATGGAGAAAATTACAGATTAATTTTTTGCTATAAGAAAGCTTAAGTAATTTTCTGTATTTTAGCGATTGATATAAGTTTCTCTATTCTTGAAAACAATATATATCTTGTTAACAAAAAGTCTATATCAATATTATTTTATTTTAATTTAAATTTCGAGACAAATAGGAAAACCTTATTTTAATAATTATTGATGGCTTTTATTTCATTCAAGTTTTGTAAAATTAGTCTCCCATTAATTGATAATGAATGTTCCTATAAAACGCTTAGGCATTTGTTTAAGATAATTGTGTAACCATGTAGCGTCTAACTTAAAACCGACAACAAAAAAGTGATAAATAATTTTTTCCAGTATGAAACACATACACCTTCACTGTGTGGCGTTTCGCTAAAATCAAACAGCTTAACTTCTTTTAAACTTTGATTTAAGTTTCACTGTATTTACAGTTAAAAAACACAATGAAAGCTCATTTCTGCAACAGCAAACACCTCTCTCAATGACCAGCTTTTATTTTGCACAAATACACACCCATACTTTTTAATGAAATGAGAAGTAGACTCGCATTCCACAGATTTGCTGTTTACTTTTAGGCGTAGCAGCAAAATTTAAAGGTCCAACGCTGATGTTAACAGCAATTATTTTAAAAATAATCAACAGGTTAAAAAGTAAAAATTACCGGGGAACGTATAAGATTAACGGAAATTTTTATACAGTGCAACCTCGATTAACGCAACCAATTGGACTTTTGCAGAAACAAAATCATAATTTTGGCTGAAACAACTTCTGTATGTAGGCAATATCCTCTCCTCACGGATGTGTATCAGCCTGATTTGCTTCAAATTAAATTTATGTTTTACATAAATTAAAAGCGTGGACTTTCCAATTTAAATTGTTTGCTTTTAAGATAAATTCATTTCGTTAATTAATATGATTAAAATAAGCAATTAATAATAATATATAAATGAAATAATCATTAAATAAAAAATACACACTTAATGTAAACTTATGCATGCGGTTACAAAAATACGTATTTAATTGAAAATTGAATTGTTTTCTATAGTACAATTTTGAAGAACTATAGCATCGTTTAATACCATGTTAATTTCTTCTCGCCTCCTCTCGCCTTGTTAGCAAGCGTCCCGCAATATACTCTAACGTTAGAACATTTGTGTACTTAAAGAATCTTTAAAAGCGTGTCGTATGTCGTACAAAGAAAAAGTAAAGTAAACGTTCCATTCGATGTTCGTAAAGGTTATGGAAAATTTTAAGTTTCGTTCCCTTTATGATCATGTAGAAAACATTCTAAAATTATTTAAATAGGAGCAAAACTGTATTTATGTATAAAGTAATATTTTGTCTCTTTGATAACCACCTAAATTATATTTTCAAATATTTAAAAATTTGTTGTTGTAAATCAGATTGCCAGTGGACTTTAAGCAGCTTGAAAACATTAAACCTCGTACGTTTATGTCAAAAAAAGAAAATAGCAAATACCATATGAGAATTACTAATCGCATATAATTATTACAAAATACATATTTAGTGTAGGCTTAGAAAGCTTTTATACAAACATCATAACAAACAATTTATATTCGATCTATTTTATTTTTCTTGCGACATGTATACAATTAGACGCCCATTGGGTATGAATGATTGTACATGTTTTTTAGGCAAATCGAAAAATAAAATTTTTATTTTAAATACTTAATATTGAAATTTATTTTTTGGGAAATTTTTTTCTAACTAGTCTTTTAAACCACAAGAGTTTCAATATTTTTTGTTTGCTGTGACATATGAACAGCTAAAGATACAACAGCCAAAAGATATTTGAAACTCTAATTAATTAAACGATTAGTTGGGGAGAATATTCTAAATAATAAATTTCAATATTAAGTATTTAATTTGTTATTTTTGTTATTTTTTCATATATTTTTGGGATAAAGATTTTTAAATAGTAAATCTACACGCGTATAAATATTTTCAACAAAATGTTTTTATACAAGTTTATTTACTTCGGTTTCGCACAGATTTTTTTCAGTTTAGCAAAATTTGAAATGTTTTCTGTTTAATTATTTTTATACGTGCATGTACCAATGTATAAGTACCACAAATGACACTTGTGACACGGTGCCATGCAACATTCAATTTACTTACAAGTGTCATGTAACAACGTTAAGGAAATTGATTTTATACAGATTACGACGTGCCGTCAACGTGATGTTTGATTTCGATAAGCATTCGCATCGTTTTCAAACAACAAAACAGGTCAGCTGTTTTGCAGGGGATGTGGGCATTCGCCTAATTCAGAATTAAAGCAGTCAATAGCATTCTGCAATATAATTGTTGAAAAAAGGACATCTAATAAAGATGAAGAAATTTTGTAAGAAAAGCGGCTATAACTGATTCAAGTTTTTAAAGACGGGTCTCATATTGTGAACATTTACTGAGTTGCAATAATCGAGCAGTTGCATTGATAGAGTGTTGCGTTCAACGATGTTGTACTGTATTTAATAAAAAAAGTGAATCTCGGCAGGTGCTTGAAGTTGCACATAGCAACAATTTTGTTGTTTTTGCCCGCTGTTAAGAATTAATATATTGAAAAGGATTATTTATCTTGCATGTGTGTGTATTAGTGCGCCTCTTAAATTCAAAGGAATTTTTCATACACACATACACATATCGGATGGGTTGCTGCTTATTGAAATGAATGTATATCACAATTGGAGCTTGAGGTGTATTAAGGTTAACGGCATTAAGGAAACTAAAAAAATCCATTAATTAGAATGTAAATTATATCAAGTGTGAAAAGTATTTGACTCATTTTTACACACAAAATCAAGCAGAAACACTTAATGAAGTAAATGGAACATGTGAAGTGCTTTTTTCATCAAGAAGTGGTTGGATTTGCCAAACGTGCGAGTATAAATGTATACAAAGCTCTACCTGCCATATATACAAATGTGTGTGCTCGTATATGTATATGCATGTAACACATGTGTATGTCATTAGGTTAAATTCAAAACCAAGATTCGGGCTTAAATATGGAATATCCCAAAGAAATTTTATACTGAGATGACTTTTCTTTAGAGTGGAAGTACCCAGTTTCCCAGTGAAATTTTACTTTTTAAGAAAAATTATAAAAAGTACATTCCAAATTGTAATTAGATGTGACACCAGCTTAAAAGATATTAAATGATTTCAACTCTTTGCCGCTTGTTGCCGAGCCGAGTTGACTGATGCTTATTGCGAGAACCAATGCGTGAAAATAAGTGCGAACAGGTCGTAGTGGGCGCCGAGCTGGTCAGAGCGCAAAGCTGATTGAGTGCGAAAAAACAGTTCCAAAGCGTATTTCAACTCCAAAAACATTGCTTATGTTATGTTGTTATGATTTCAACTTGTTTGGAAATCATAAAAAAAACTAAAAACAAAAATTTAAGAAAAAGTAAATAAATCGTGCAATCAAAAAATTTAAAAATAATAAAAATTAAAAATAAAATAAAAATTCAAATAAATAATAAAATTATAAATATTACAAAAAAAAAACAAAATATTAAAAAAAATGTAATAAAAGAAGTAAAAAATATATATGTATGAACATATAAAAAATTAAACAAACATACATAAAACACAAATAATAGATAAAATATCTATCGCTGATTCTCGCATCCACTATGCAAACACTCAAACTTGTTTCTCGCATGAACAAGTTCTCGCAGTAAGCGTCAGTCGGTTCGCCTCGGCTCGGCAACAAGCGGCCCCTGGGTACGCACCCTTATTTTGAACTTGTGCGCCAAAGAAGTGTGGACTAAGACTCCTGCATATTAGACATATTTATGATCAAGCGTATGCCAGTTACGTTAAAATGTCGCACGCTTTCCGTATTTTAAATGTAGTGAAGGCCAAGGCGAATTCGCTTATCAGGTGGTATTGATAGAACAGTTGAGTTTTTTTTCGCAAAAAATGGAAATAATCAATAATATATTTAATAGTGGAAAAGTTGTGGGAAAATTAAAAAATTTTGTAATGATTTTTTTTTTTCAATAAATTTAAAAAGTGGAGCGTGAATTAAATTGACTGATTAATGAAAAAAAAAATTAATTTACAAACAAGCCATAATACAATATTATTGTATTCGTTGTTCATTTAAGGCGACTTGGCAATTGAATACGGCTTAGGGAAGACGTTAGACTCACAAAACTTAAAACAATAAATAAGCCGCCTGGTAGCGCTTAGATTATTGTATGACAAAAAATCTTTGGGCAGGGATTGAATGGCTTTTGGAATGGATGCACGGTCAATGTTAATTGGCAATCCAGTATAAGGCCATCCGATTTTTGACTTATGATTAGTCCATCGACCTTGAAGTTATTTTTGCTGTTGATTAAAATGAAGCTCTTCTTGAGCCCACCGTTCTTTAGTTGACTTAAGAAAACTTGCACTTGTGCTTTTAATATCACTTTTGCTTGATTAAGTACAGATGACTTGATTATTATTTTAATTTGTTTGGTTGGATTAATAGATAGATATAATACTTTAATAGTGCTGCAAGGCAAGTATTTAATGACTAGCGAAATAAAAGCTTAATGTTAAAAATTTTATAAAAAATTGTTGCAAAAATAATTATAAATAAAAGGTAGCGCAGTATTTATTCCATTAATTTATTAGTAAAACGAACTTTCAAAGCAAACGTAATTAAAAAAAAAATTCAAAAAGACAAACTCCTTCATGTAAAGCTTCTAAAAAATCACTTTTTGCCAAACAAAGTCGATTTCCTCTATACAAAAAACTAAAATTGTTTTCAAAGTAAATAAATATTTTGGAAAACTTAAACTTTTGGACTTAATTGTTCAATTATGGACGACTTCAGCAGTTACTGGATTTTGAAACTGGCAACCACAAATTTCTGGATGCCGAATAGAAACCCAACTGAAGTTCAGTCGCTATCTATAGTCGAGCAATAATTGTTTAATTGCCTTTTAGGAAACCCTTTTGGAATGACAAAAAATAGAAAATATAACATTACAAAAATGTATGTATAAAATAAAAAATAAAATCAATATATTTTTAATATTTTACATTGTAATTACGGTTCAGTTTCTCTCAACCAAAAATTACGTGGTGACTAAACACCAACGAAATCATAATGTGGGTCTATACGACTATTTGCTGAAAAGAATGGAGAATTTGCAAAGCAACTATGAAACAAATGATTTTTATGCTGACATAAGAAAAAGAACATCAAATGGAAAATATATGCCATTGTACGATGAGTTCAAAAAGAGATTAGAATATTTTTACGCCGCATGAATTTTAGACGAAGATAAGCCGGATCTAAATAGTGAATATCAAAATGCTGCATTTGATAGTTACAGGAATTTAACGAAAAATATATCTGATGATGGTGGGATAAAATTGCACGCAAATCGGGGATTTTTGAACTATTTCGGTTTTCGAAAGAAGCCAAAGGAAGAGGATAGTGAAAAACGAAATCAATTAATGCAGCGGAAGCAGCATAAGCCGATAAGACATGAGAAACCTGCTAAATCTTCCACAAAAAGAAACAAATCAACTTTTGTTGAAATCAAACCGGAGACTATGTATAATTATGTGAAAATTAAATGCAATATACTGTAATGACTTGAGGTTTCATCCTCAAATCAATACTAAGAGTAAATGCATGAACTTTATATTTATATATAAAATTTAAAATTAATTGTGTTGTGCACAATATAAAACTTTGCGTGATTCAAGAATTTATTGCTAAATAAGGAAACCATTTTAAATAAATTTTAATTCAAATGCAATGGGAAAGAATATATTTTTAGAATATATTTTCAAAGCCTTTTTCTTTCAAACAATTTAACACATTCAAATGTTAAAGATTTAAGTATTTTTTAGAGGCTTGTTCTGCAACGCGAATCGATCAAAAATATTTCTTTGAGTGTAAAACCAATTTTCGGCGAATAACACCTGCTGAAATCAAGCAATTTGAAAATAAATGTAGCTGAAGGAATGGTTGAATAAATTATTTGTGTTTCGAAGCCCGTGTCACAACAAGGCTAGTTTTTTTTCATTTCTTGTCTGTTTTGATAAGGCAGATTCATATTTTAGTCCTTTCAATGATCCTCTTTTTATATTTATAAAGAAGGCACGAGTGAGAGAGGAAGCAAACTGAATGAAATTTTGTGAAGTTTTGAAAAACTTTTGCTGTATCTCATTCTGGCAGACAAAACAACATTCATGCAATTAATTTCTTCCACAGAATGACTAAAATAATTGCAAAATAAAATAATTTTTATAAAGGACAAGCACTGAACTATTTTGGCAAGACATTTTTCAATAAAGCACTTTAATTTGAATTGCGTTAAAATGAACTCACCTTAAAACAAGAAATTGTAAAAACAATATGCGATTGCACAATAAATGTATTCTTTCTAATACAAGAAATTATTTGATGGAAGCGCACTTTTCTTTTTGATTTTATTTGTTAAAAAATTCTTTCTTCACTTTTGAACACTTCGACTGCTGGCGGAGTATTGAAACGCGAATAACTTGTGGTCAGGCGTTCAAGCTGAGATTAATCATAAATTTTCAATTGGAAAAACACACAGTCTTACAGGCGCGCACACTCACTCACACGCATACAGTGGTCCATAATAATTGTATGATTTTTATGCAACAACAGTCTACAAACACTTATGCAGATACTGCGAAAGCAACTTTATCCGTTTATATCAACCTCTCTTGGGCCAGAAAACTGTAGAATTAGCAAATGGAGCGGGTTGTTTCTGACGCTTTTGTTGTATTTGTTATTTTTGTTGTCATTCGTGGCTAAAGACCGATAATTGCCAGTGATTAGAGGTGAAAAATGTGGCATATTTTTTAACGAAAATCATTTGTTTTTGAAAATTTGTTATTTAAACAAAACACGAATGACAATATTTTGTAAGATTTTATTTGAACTACAAAAATATCAAACATTTGTTTGTCTTGGCTGTGAAGTTGCCCTACAATTTAATTAATTTTTTAAATGATATGTAACGACATGTGTTAAATTTGTTCAACAATTGCACTTTCAATCTATTAGAGCTGAAAGCATTTGTGGCATACAGCTGTGGCAAATAGAAAAAAATGGACAATGATATAAAATTTATTTGCATTCTTTTTGAAAGCAACATTAAATTTTTATTTAAAAGGCCTACTTACGTACAAATAAAACTGACATATGGATGTTTTCCTTGTGAAATCGTCTAAGCCCACTCTGAAACTTTAAAATGACTACTTGTGAATATTTTCAAAATTTAGTAAATTGAATTAGAAAGGGAAGTGCATATCCATGTAAGAAATGAGAACATACAATAGAACGAAGATAAATCTTAAAAATAATGCATAATGCAACTCACAATTAAGAGGATGGCCAAACTTCGAAAAACTTGTTAACTATTCCAACTCATTAAGAAGCTTATGGCCATCATTATTCCTTTTCCGTGCAAAAAGTTTTAATTTGAAAGGAAATGTTTTTCCATTTCGGTGAAAATTATTAAGATATTAAAAAATTAATAATGTTAATGGGTATCGAGTACTGCAATTGGCTTCCAACTGAAAGGATATTTTATCAAATTATCAGTGTTTGTCCATTTTCATACGATGGCTTTTTTGACTTTTATAAAAAATTTCTTAAAAGTTGCTACGAAAGTCACGCTCATTTGCATACATTACGACAAAGGCGTGCAACATATACAACACTCTCTCATCGTACAATGTCAAAGACAGCAGAATGAAAGAAGAAAGCAAAAGAAAATTTCCAAATCTAATCAAAACAAAAAAGAAAACAATTAAAATAAATAAATTTTGGCATTAGAAACGAAAAAGATTAGAAAAAATTCTATCTATCAGCTGCGGTAAAAATTTCAAACTTTATGAATTTGCTTGCGCATGCCTTTCTTGACATTATTTCTTACGCTTTTATATTGTTTGTGAAAGCAGGGATGGAAAATCGAATTTTTAAATTGTACCAACAGGTTCGTAAAATTGTACTTTTTTAACACAATTGTACCGAAACACGTTGCGTAGCACACACATTAGCATTCATTTGCATTATTTTTATAAAACGATTGCGTTTATAAATTTAGAAGCAAAAAAGACAAGTCACATTAAAATAAACTGTGGGCCGGATATAACACCACTTCAGATTTACTTAATGAAGGTTCTACAGGAGCCTTAAGGCGGAAAACAAGACCGCAGTTACTTTCTGAGTACGATCAAGCACGTTCTTGCTCGGTATTCGAGAGTTTTAGTGGTTTCCTCGACTATTGCTGAGCAATTGCTGAAGGAATATGACGCACTGCCGCCCATATGTGATTTTCAAACAACAAATATCATGCTTCCTGCGCGAAATATTATTATAGTTATTCTATTTTTGGGACGGATTCGATGAACCAGTGTAAAGTTTTATTCGTAAGCTTTTCAACTCGGTAAACTTTTCCACTCCGGCCATAAAAGTCAATTGAAAAGGCATCATATGAATTGCATCCTCTTCATATTTTAAACACAATTTTGGCAAAGGGAAATTTATATATATTTTTTTTATTTTTACATCAAGATGGGCGTATAAAGAAAATTTATAATTTTTGAAGAAGATAAAAACAGATGTGCTAAACTTATTACAAGATTTAATGACAACCCAATAGGAAGACTTTTTTCCATTTTGTAAAGTCGCGTACCTGAAATTATAAAGTTTTGCATTTTTTTAAAAATTCTTGGCTTTTCCTGGCCATATTATAATTGTAATTGAGACCAGGCTGAGTAAGCAAGTCAAAACGCACAACAGGCGGGCATGATTTTTTCCATCAATGCACATGAAATCCCCCTGCAACTGACCCCCACACACAATAACATGACAGCGCAATCAAAATTATGTCTCGAATACGCAGCCAAAAGACGGTTGCAAATATAAAACGCTGTTGCAAATTACTGCATTTAAATAAGCGGAAAACTCTTTAGTGGCTCACAAAAGCGGACCGAAAAAAATATTAAAACCAGAATTAAAAGTTTAATTCATTGAAATGCAACAAAAAAAGGAAACCTGTTCATAGTTCATAACGAATCATAGGTTGTTCAAAAGTTTTTCTTTTCTCTTTCAAATGTTCAACCAAAAAACTCAAAGGAGAGGAGGAAAAAACAGGGGATATGTAACCAAAACAAATCAGTTAACATAAGATTTTGGTTGCCAGCCAAAAATAGCAGTTACAGCATAAAGCGATTTGATACACGCAATCCAATCTACGGACATGGAACAGCATGATGGCTAATTTCACACAGATACGCACTTTGGCTAACAAATACGCAGACGTTCATTTGTATACAATTACTTTTAGGTAAAACTCTCAACTCTAACACACGAGGAAAGTCTGAAAAGAATATACAAAAATGTTGTGAATGCTTTTGTTATACAAACGACATGTAACAAAAAGACAGGAATCATTCCATTAATTAATGGGGGAGGAGAATTAGCAAAACAATCCACCAAAAACTAATAGAACTGTATTCTATCATTAGACTCTTAGAATTATTGAAAGCATCCTCAAATGAAACTTGGCTTTCACAAGGTCGTTGTAATTAAAATTCAATTCATGTTGGTCAAAAAAAGCAACCATGTAATTAAATGGGTTTTGAAACAAAGTTTGATGGCATAATATCAGACAGAGCTGGACCGCAATGAGTTGATGTACAGAAATCTAATCTAAAATTCTTGTATGCTTTTTTTTCATATAATTTGTATAAATTTTCTTTAATTTACAGTGGCAAAATACACGAAACCCAGAGGAATTTTATGAAGGCGTATAGCGCCCTCTGAGGACAACGTTGATATTATCTGCTGTGTAAATTATTTTTCTTAACAAAAATAGTTGTTCAATTGCATTAATTTTTTACACTTTGCGGGATTATATTTTCAAAGCTTTTTAAATTTGTTTTGGTTTCTCGTGCAGATTTAAAAAATTTTAATATTCTAAAATGTTTAAATTCCTGTTTTGTACTCTATATAAACTTCAATTTGCCGTGTATCACACAGGCCGAATATGAAAACATTTTCAAGAATTTTTGTTAACTTTGCCTTATTTGGTTTGATGGTTCAGAAAATATTTATAGAAATATCATTTCACCGAACAAATCATAACATTTCAATATTGAATCAAAATTTCAAAAAAATTTATTATTTTTTGCCGGATTAACTGGCTGTATGCCTGCATTTCATTACAGCTAATTCCAACTTATCAGTCGACTACAACTATCGTGTTGAAACAGCACCAGAGCTTTCATAATATTTAGAATATTAGAGAAAAATAGGAAATCAATGCAAGAACCTTTGTAAAGAAAAGGCTGAGGATATACAAAAAATGGCATCTAAGTTTGGTAATGCAGCGTAACCTCGCTCAACGCAACTTGTAGAAACAGTTCAGTTGCGAAAAGGAAGACTTAAATTTTCTTAGTGCAACTACGTGTATAGAATATTCTTTTCTTTCTCTAGATGTATATTAATCCCGTACAAGGACTTTTCAAAAATTAGTAAAATTATGCAGTATTTAAGGGACCCTTTCAATTAAAAATAATTGTTTCTGCATTTCGTTCACAAAAGGTAATTTTTGAAAAAATTCAATATTTTGAAAACTCAAGTACTGAACTCAATTTTCAACATCCTTTCAATTCATGCAGATATCCTTAAGCAAACAACTACATGATTGTAGTCATTCGAAAGTAATTTTTGATAAGATTAATAGTCCATAAATCATTATATATATAGTATATAGTTGGGATTTAGATCACTTCACAAAATCACGTGCTCAAAATGTAAATGTGAAAACATTTACACGATTTCGAAATTGAAACTAACGTGTCTCAAAAATTATCACATGTCCGTGTTTGGAAAATCTTCTTTCACTAACGATTTGAGTTTCAATCAAACTTATTTTCTTATCTCGTTTTACACAATTTGTGACAAAAAGTGTTTTTTCAAATTGAGTTTTTTTAACAGTATTAAAATTGACACAAAAAATCACTTATTAAGCCGACCACTTTATCGAAATTATGAAAAGATTGTTGCTGTTAAAACAACATCTAAACAAAGTGTAAATGTCATAAAACATTTTGACTTGAAGAGGCAAAAAAGTTAAAGAAAAAAAAAAAAAACAAAACCGAGATAAACAAAAACGGCTAAAAATGCGTAAAATAACGCACCGTCAAGATTTAATCAACAAACGTTCGTTTAACTGCAAAAAGGTACACATTTTTTGAATCTGAGCGTCTGACAGTGATGAACGAGTCAATGCGACGTTCGATATAAATGACATTATATTTATCAACATGGCAAAAATACCAGTCAACAGCACCAGTCGATGGCATTCATGGTTTATGCTTTCAGTCGGCCGGTATTTTGTTGGCTGAATGGCTGCCTGCCTTCACTCATTCATCTATTGGCAAAAGAGTAATAAATCAAATGTCAAATCGGTTGCGTACGCACTAGTAATTGTTTGTGTGCGTCTGTTTGCACTCGTATCATACGAATTTCAACATGTTGCATTTGTTTTCTTTTTTAATGCTCTTTTTATGCAACAAGGCAGCTTAATTGTTGATTCCTGTTTTGTCAATCGATACCAGAAGCGCAATTATGGACCGAAAGGTAAAATGTTTTTTTTTTTCTATCTTTCGAATCTGGTTTTGGTTGCTGCATTAATCAACACCTTTTTACATTTTTTTAGTTGTCGTTGCTCTTGTTGTGGTTGATTTGTATCAAATTTAATGCATTTTTGTGTTTTTCTTCCTCTTCGCAGAAGATTTATTTGGTTGGCGAAAAGCTAATTTCGCTTATTATAGTTACCAAAATGTTTTTTTGTGGCCAAAACGAAGTATTTTATTTTTTCTTGCACCAATTGTGATTTGTATTATCCAAATGTTGCATACTTTGTAAAAAAAATATTGTCCACTTGTTTTGTCAATTAAGTGCAATTATCAATATCTTAAATATCGGCTTGATTTTATAATTCACTCAACGGCTTTAGGTGGCTGCATATCATAATTAAGCAATTAGTGGCACATTAAGCGAAAGCATGTAGCATTTGAAAAATTTTTTTTAAAAACTGATTCCAATCAAAATTGACCATTTTGACAACATTAACGATAGATTGCAAATTTCTGTGATATGCTCGTACGTATTAATATTTACGGATTTGATTAGGGCTTCTCAAAAATTATGGACTCAAACTTTTATTAAACTGCTTTTATTCAATCAATGGAATAGAAAGATAAATCGCTTATATAAAGAAGAAAATCGTTATTGTTTCATTCGAGGCAACTTTCTATAGACTTGCAAAAGAATTATTAAATATATAAAATTATCCCTTTATCGCCCATATAACCTTTCTTTGTTGGAAGAAGGCACTTGAAGTATGTTTGATGATTAGGGTTATTTGTCGTCGTAAAATATATATAAAACTGTATATATGTATATATGATTCCAAAATTAAATGGTTGTAGTTCCCAGATCACTTTTTTTCGTACATGTCGATGATACTCAAAATCGTGAACGATTATTTAGCGGCTTTACTCTGCTTTTAAGTCATTTGAAGCTCTTCACTCGAAGTCTGTTCACATCTCATGTCGTCGTGACGAATTTCAAATAGTTATTTTTCACATTATGATGATTAAAGTATGAAGGACTAATTTACAAGGCTTAAACCTAAATAGGATAATTCGTTTAATCTGGCAAGAGCCATGATTGCCAAAGCAATACATTCGGGGTTAACGGCTGCAAAATGCTTTACGAAAAGCTTTCTGCAATGAATATTAATGTGAATATAATTAATTTTATATTCAGAAAGCTTGCTGTATTTTTATATACATTTAAGTATTTTCCAAAGTCATGCACCCCATATAAATAAAGAGCTTTCAATGAAACAAATCAAACATCTTTAGAGCTTTTTAAAAGCTGTATATGACTCTTAGAACATGCAAACGCTTTTGGAAGTTCTGGTGTTTTTGAGAGGATTTTGAAAGCGTCATTTAAGAGTTAAAAAGCTTTCTTTGCAAAAGCTTGAATTCTCTTAAAGGACATTTTTCTCTAAACATTTTTAGCAAACTTCATGTATTTAGTTTTGGTATATAGTATTGTATATTGCTGATTAGGTGCAATAATAACACAACTCAAAAAATTACGTATGTAGATAAAAATGACAAATAATTCGTTATACGAGTATGTTTTTTATATTGTGTAAAACTTTTGTAAAAATATCTTCTACACACACCTATAAAGAGGAAAATATTATTTTATTTTGCCATTAAGTTGCACGCAACTTGAAAATTTTGGGCTCCTTGTTCTTTTAGTTATAACTTTGTTGCAAACAATGAGCAATACGTATTTGCATTTCTGTGCAATTTTCTGAACCTGTGGCCATTAGACACGTCGTAAATGGATTTTAAAATCGCAAAAATGTTAAGTGTTAATAAAGCATAGAGATCTCATTCCTCATGGTGATGCCCATCTCAGGATGTTGAGGATATTGAATAGTATTAAGTTTAGTTAGATCCTTCTAAGTTTGTGATATAAAATTTATTCTAAACAATATTACTGTTGCTAAAGTCTAAAGACTGACAATTTCATTGTTACTGCAAAGCAACTTCCAAAAATTTAAAGAATATTTAGAAAAAGAGCAATGTTTTCAACAATTATGACAGCAATAGCTCTCGAGCCAAGTAGAGGAAACAGTTATTTCGGTATTGATGAAAAACATTAATTTCGAAAATTTTATTCAATTTGTCGATTTGATAAAAATTTAAGACTCGCTAAATACTTTTTCTCAAGTGTGTCAGCAGCGAGGGCTCTGAAACTCGCTTCAATTTCAATTGATGATGTTTTTTCGGTTAAGAGCTGAAGTAAATTATGGTTTTCGATATCGATTGCAATTTCAATGCAACTTAAGACGATTTTTATTTGAACGTAACGTTCGAATGTGTCACCTGATTAGATTTCTCGTTTGATCGAAGAGGGTGGCTCAAAGTCAATCTCAAAAATAATTTTCTTCGAAAAATTTAATTGTCATGGTGAATGGACTTGGCATTTAAGTGAAGTGCCGAACGGTGCAGCCGTTCAAAAGTTACCAGCTGTTAGTGTATCTTTTAGCAGACACACACATGTACTCGTATAAACCTACATATGAATGTGAGTGGGATGCGTTACCATTCTTAATTAAAATAGTGGATTGTTTTTTGAAAGATTATTTTTAATTTTGTTGGAAAAACATTGTTTCAAAAAAAAAAAAAACAAAATGAAAATCATAAGAAATCAATGTGCAACAGAATATTTTGTTGTAAAAATTTCCTAATATGATGATAAGTAAATTTTCCATTTTATTTATAGAAATTAATAAAAAAAAATACAACTAACCTACCCCATTGTGCAATTTAAACCCTGTAGCCCATTATTTGAATCAGTATTTATGTATCAGAGTCAAAGGGCTTTACTGACATTTTTCAATCGACCCAAGGAGTTTGAAGTGAGAAAACAAAATTAATAAGTCCTTATTGATTTTTTTGCAAATTCGTAATACTGTTTCAGGATTGAAAAGAAAAGATAGTACATGACCAACTTTTTGTTATTCAAAGACACTTTTAATTGAGTCATTTATGTATATCAGTATTTGGTCGCAGGACTTTGAAAAACTAAAATCCTTAGTAATAATAAGGAAACTTTCATATCGTTTTGTGCATCCGTTGAATTCGTTTGGGTGACCAAGCTTTTCTTACTTGCCTTCTTTAACGGAGATCGGGTAATAAAGTGCAATAAGTATATCTGACTAAAACAACAAGTACTATATCCATCACTGATTTCAATATCAATGAAAAAAAAAACAGTAAAACAAACAAAATAAAAAAAGAAGTTCCTTGAATTAAATAAAAAATTTACTCCTAAAGTCGTTGTTTAAAACTCGTTGGCATCCTAAAATTAATATTTTTACTTCACAAACGTTCTTATACTAAAACACAATCACACGCACTCACAAATTGAAATAAAGTTAGAAAATAATGGCTTTAATTAAAATTCGTTTTGTTATCACAACAATCTAACAGCCAACAAAGCATCGTCGTCATCGTCATCTCATTTCGATGTCATTAGATTCTGCTGATTTAATTGTTATTGTCATTTGTTGTAAGTTGTTGTTGTTGTTGCTGGTTTCCTTTAAAACGATTTTACAGCCTATTATCTCTAAAGCAGCGCATCTCAAGCAATTATTTTCGCTTTTATTATTATATCCTTATTTTTAATTTAACTTTATTGCCGTGAAGATTTTTTCGCGTATGAACGTGCGAGTGTGGGTCTCCAACAGCTCGTTTATTTTCTCGAATCATTTTATCTGCGCTATAATCACGCTTGATTTAATCACAATAAATACACACACACACGTCCACACAAACACACACACATACATACATACATATTCGTACCATGTGGCACGGAAAAGGAAGTGGATTTATAAAAGATTCATTAATAATTTAAATAAGTTTTATAATTTATCAAAACCCTTACTTCTTTTTAATAGAAAAGTTTATCAAAATGCATTGTTTGTTGCGGCTTTAGCTCTTCTTCATATACCGACTTTTCATTGGAGGACAAAACAAATCGTCAGTAAAGTTTAAGCAGTTTGAAAGCAATCAACCTCGGCTATTTATGCCATACGAATCAAATTCAATATTAGAATTCAATACTGTATATGAATCATAACAAAACATATAATCATAGTAGGCTTAGAATGCTTTTATATTTTATTTTTCTTTCAGCACCCATACAATTAAACGCCCGGTGATCGTTAATGATTGTATTCAGTCAGGCAAAAATGAAAAATAACATCTTTATTTCAAATACTTAATATTGAAATTTATTGTTTGGGATATTCTCTCCAACTTATCGTTAGAAACAATTAAAGCTTTTGCAAAATGCATACAAAAATCAAAAGTTTGTTGTGGCTTTAGCTCTTCATATGCCGACATTTCATTGGTTGCTAAAACCAAATCGTCAGTGAAGTTTAAGCAGTTTGAAAACATTCAACCTCGGATGTTTATGCCACATAAATCAAATACAATATGAGAATTTCAATATTGCATATGAATTACAACAAATACATAATCATTGCAGGTTTAGAATGTTTCTATACAAACCAACACAACAAACAATTTACTCAACGTGAGTTTATTTTATTTTTCTCTCAACACCCATACAATTAAACGCACGTTGGTCGTTAATGATTGTATTCAGTCAGGCAAAAATTAAAAATAACATCTTTATTTCAAATACTTAATATTGAAATTTATTATTCGGGACATTCTCCCCAACTAATCGTTAAAACAATTAGAGATTTGCAAAATGCATTGTTTGTGGTGACTTTAGCTCGTCATATGCCGACTTTTCATTGGTCGCTAAACCAAATCGTCAGTGAAGTTTAACCAGTTTGAAAGCATTCAACCTGGAATGCTTTCTCATATCCTATATCGACATGGCATTCCAACCCACTAAGCAGTTTTTATTCTTCATTGCATATGAATTGTCCAGTGCATCGTATTAAGAATAAATTCGTCCTTTAACCAAAACTACGTTTATAGAAAAATTTTATTGAAAACGTCTTTCCCGAAATTTTTACTTAAGATAACAAACAGCTTTAGAAAATGGGACACAAGTTCCACAACCTCTAATAGCGTGTCTACGTCTATATGCATTAGAAAGAAAGAATAATCGCTTTTAACAAAATTAAACTCAGATGAGTATAGCGCGGACCGATATAATATTTGTTGGCGGTAGGAGGGGCAGCCTGATGGGGATTTTAGGTTCAATATGTATATACAATAGAAAATATAATAAAGATTATAATGGAGACGTTTTATATAGATTTAATGAACATAATAATATGTTCGGTAGAATTATTCAAGCCTGTATTAATCATAGTTTGCGATTATGATCGTATCAACCATTTTATTTTTCTGAGTGTAACGAAACACATGAACAATTTTAGCTTTTTAGCAAAATATTTTCTCTACAATCAACAATTTAAACTCCTTTTCACGCAGCTTTCCCGAGAAAAAATGCATTCGAGTGAATTTTCATTTCTTTTTTAATAACAATGATTTATATTATTGTTCTTGTAATAATAAAAAAGTCATGTCAAGCTTGTTATACTCTAATCTTGTATGTATTTGTTATTAGAAACCATTGAAGCAAGTACGAGTAGAATGTTGATCTTATCCTTTTGTCTTGCTGACACATGCAAAAGGAATTTACAGTCAACTCGTTCTCCACAATTTCCTTATAATTTGTTATTTTTCTCTAAATACTTATTTTTGCCATTTCATTTTTCAAATGCATACTTATTTGAATAAATTTATATGTGCCTGTGTGTGTGTGTATTTTCAATTACAAATACACTTTTGCAAACACTCATCCATCCGAAGGAACAATCCAATGAACATGTATTTGTGCGAGTACAAGTTTTGGTGGAGTGTGTCAACACATAAATTCAAACACATCCTTATTGTTAAAAGGCAATAAAGCATTAAAATGCTTGTTATGTAGGAGTATGTTTGTGATTGCTTTTTTTATCATTGGGAACCGTACATCCCTACAAACATTTTGTTTAGCGAAAGTCAATGGAAAGTGTCATTCATATGCGCAGTGGAATTGGAATTCACGATATATCAGTTACTCATTTTGTTTCCTCCTGCCCTCAGAGTAAAAAAAGCATATGCATATTTTAAGGATATAGAACACTGTTGTCATAAAGCGAAATATACTCTTAATATTCTCCAAGATTAAGAACGCAGCAGGCATTCTGAGAAAATAACGATTTCATTGATTCAAAAGTATCAATTAGTACATTTTTTAGACTTCTTAGAATGTTATGCTGCTAAATTTGGAAAATACTCCTACAATCCCGAGCAAATCTGATTAGGCTTTTGAAAATAATTTTTATTAAAGAAGTTATTATTTGAATGCAAAGACGATTATTATCTTACTTCAATTTATGATTTAAAATTTTAGTTTTTATAAGAAAAATGTAATTCCGACTAACCAGGCTTATATCTTTTTAAAATAAATTATTAACTTTTTATCATGTGTGTAGTTTCTTTCTTTGAATAGATGAGAAGGAGACTTCCTGTAATGGCAAGCCTTCGTTGATATTATCAATTCCAATCGGATTTTTCATCATATCCTGGACACTACTGCTGCATTTTCATAATTTTTTGGGAGCTCTTCTTCGAAAGGGTATTTTTTTGTTGTTGTTATTATTATTATTATTTCTTTTTTTGGTTTCTGGTTTTTTATATCAAAATAATAAAACATTTGCCACCTTTAAGAAAGCAGTAGAATCTAATTTCGAAATTTTTACTTTTTATTCTGAAACAATTGGTCCTTTACGGTCATACTCGTAAATTTCAATATTCTATTGAATTATTTTACATTAAAAGTCATTTCGATAACAAATGCTTTGTTTTGAGTGATAAACTCGGCAGCTTGACATCATTTTCTATTAAATTTTTTTGAGAGACATAGAATCACTTTATTGTTTTTCACTCTTGTTTATTTAACAGTATTGAAAGAGTCAATTCCTTAAGAAAAGTTTGTCTTTTTTCTTAGAATGAGGGAAAGCGTGAAGGAAAAGTTGTTGACTTGGAATGAAATTATTCTTTACCTATTATCGGTCTATACTTGCAAAAAGAATGTATTGCACTGCCGAATTGAAAATATAATACAATCCCAAATTTCAGGTTATTTATAATTCTAATTCATGAAAACTAGTGATGTCTTATATACTACGTTTATACGCACGTCTTATTTGCAAATAAAAAAGAAGAATGTTGCCGTATAACTTTTTTATTGTAACTTATTAACTCACTTAAACAAGTCGTGAGTAGCGACACTATTTGCAAATAAAAAGTAAGACGTTGCCACTTCATGAACGTTTTTTGTGTTTTACTTACCAAACAATCATATTTTCGTCACATGGCATCACTAACAATAACACAAGTTCTGTATGCAATTTCCCGTATAAACAGTGAATTAGTTATTTGCAAATAGTTATATTTGCAAATAAGACGTGCGTATAAACGTAGTAATAAATAACTTATCTACTGCTGTCTGCCATATCAAATACCAAAATCTTTACACATTCATTAATTATTTTTCCTAGCAGCTGCGGAATTAGTCAACATTTTCACTTTAAAACAAAAAACACGTATTACCTTCAGATTTTTTGTCTAGAACAAATTTTTTTTAGATATTTTTTAGTTTGAATTGGAAATGAAAAAAATTCCACTCCGATTTATATATGTTCCATTTACTCCTCTGAGAAGCTCCACGGGATTTGTATTACACAGAGAAGAGTGTACTCTCTGTAAAATGGCAAAGATAATGATTTGTGGCAAGGGTAAAGACCAATTTGCCAGTTAAATGTAGTCCTGGTGCATATCTAACTCAATTTTTAACTACTAAAGTCGGCCGCCTCGTCGATAATCGGTTGCCCAGGCCACGAATATCAACCCCGCCAGTAATTTTCTTTGGGAGTTACTGGCTCTGGTGCCATCAGATGGCGTAATTAAAAAATTAGCCTGCTACATGGCCAAATTCTTCACAAGAATTCTAAGCCACATTTTAATATTCTCTCCGTAAAGATTAATTCTATGGCACAAGTAAAGAAATAGCGACTTTTAAGGGACAAATTATTATCGAATGAGAATTAAATTGTTATAGCGATGTGACCACAGGACTTTTGCGGCCATGCGCTCTCAATAATATTCATTGAACAACAAATTTATATTGAAATAGTAAGTTTGGGTTATTTTAAATAATTGTTATTTAATAAAAGGATTTTTAAAAGATATTTTTCTTTATACATATATACCCAATACTTTTAATTACCAGAAAAAAATTATAATAAATTTATTATTTTTATAATAATTTATTGAAAAATCCATAAAAAAATAAACACAACAAAGTGGTTCACTATTCATCTATTGAGAGTTCGTTAAAAACTAAACTTTCTCAATACGATAAAAAGTTCACATTAAAAATAATTGAAATGCATTTGATTCATTTGTTTATATTCCCTCTTCTATCAGTTCGAACTTCTATTTTCTTTCGTCGTACCTGCAGAAAATTAAACTTAATCGAGTTTATTTTTAAAATAATTGAACTGCGCTGCACAAACGTGTTGAGTGCAACAATTTGCAACAGTATTAATAATGATAATTAAATGCTTTGGCTGCTCTTTATTATAGGAAATTTTTGTAAATGTTTATTTTACTGTTGAGGATACAAATTTAAGGAAGTGTGAAACGATTTTTTGTATAAAGTTACTTCGTCAAGCAGACTGTCGAATAGTTTAGTAAAATTTCTTATTGAAATCACTTAAAATATTAAGAGATTTTATTATTGATTAATTGATTTGTTATTTACGTATTTCATATTCATGTTGTAGTACTTTAGAATAAAAATCAATACAAGACAGAAGCAGCGTCTTTAATTCACTCTTAATATAGAGATGTATAGGTGCAACCAAATGACGCAGGAAATAAAACTTTGATTTTTCCATAAATTCAAAAAATTCACCATTCGAGATATTCTTCAAAACAGAAATTAAAAATTATTTATTATTTGTTGCTGGCTTAACTGAATGAATGTTCCCCAAACGTGGTAAGAGCCAATGAAATGCAGCCAACGACAAACAAACATTTTTTTAATATATCAAATTTGAGGTCAAACAAAAATATGTTTGGAAAAACAGTGATCGACACTTCAAAGTGCACATCAAACTGGAAATAGGTGTCGTTCCCTTTTTTTACTTAAAAAATCCAATCTAATAAGTTTGCTGAATTTTTCTTTAGTAAAATTAACAAATATTGCAATAGGAACGTCAATATAAATATATTTAAATTGATCAAATGATTTATATTCTAAAATGATTTATATTTTTAAAACTCAGAATTTCAATACTCAGGTGTAAAAGTTTGCTCCTGCAAACGAAAAAGTTTGTGCCCCAAACCCTTAAAACATGTATGTATGGCTAAGTAAGTACATGCGAGTATATGTATGTATGTATGTGCTTCTTGTATAAATTTAATAAAAAAAAAACTCCAAAAAGAGTATAATTCGCACAAACTACACAGCAGGGACCCCAACGAAATTTCATTTGTAATAGTAAAATATTGAAAAATATTTATGTTTGTGTGCATATATTTTTTAGCAAAAATGTAATAAAAACCTCTCTACAATGCAAAAACTGTGTTTTAAAATACATATTTATCTAGCGGTAAGTGGAATATATAAATAGGCCTTCTGAAGGGCCTTCTATACTCATTTCTTTTTAAATTTTTTTTAAAGAAGGTCTGCTTGGTAATGTTAACAAAACCACTTTTTTGAAGAATCTCGAGTTTTAAATTTGGTAAAAACAAGTAAGGGTTTTCAGCCCTTATATCCGCTATAAAGCAATTAATGGAATACACGTTTGACATTGCCAGGTACCCCATTGACACTTGTATGTGAAAAAATAGCACAATCATTCTTATGGATTAACATGAGACAATGGAACACCTACTATGCCATTGTCCGGCTATGTGTCGCACAAGATATAGAATTCTTTGTGCTCAAGCTTTCCGTAATCAAGAATATGACTCTGTAATGAATTGGAATGCCATACTGATAAGGTTATTGCCATCTGTTGGTATTGCTTAGGACCACTTCTGGACTACGTAAGAAGTAACCTGATCAAGCCTAAGAGTATTGCTTCCAAAGATTCAACTGGAGCATTTATTCGATATCTGAAAAAAAGAAGTTGACCAACTCTTCAATAAGAAACACGATGTTGTTATGGATGATGTTAAAAAAATTAATGATTGTTATTAATTTTAAAGACTTTTCAAAAAAAATTCGCTAATTTAACAATGGAAGTTTTATAAAATGTTTAAATTGTTTCTCTCGTTCTGTGGCACTAGAGTTGGCAGCACAAGCGACTGGAAACTTTTCCAATTGTTTGCTAAAAACTAGCGATTCATTTTAACTCTGATCCTGGTATTTAAGTAAATAAATATTATTATTTTGTTATTCCGCAAATTAAGAAAATTAAATTCAAAGCTCTGTGACGATGCTTTAAGGATTTTTCAGTATTATCATACATTTCAAATATATTAATATATTTCAATATTAATATATTTCAAATATATTTTTTATCATCCATCGTCCATTTTAATGTTCCATACAAAATGTATAAAACATTTATACACAAGATTTTTCTTAGGCTGAACCCGAGTCTGATATGCGCCAGAAAGTGCTCAGTTTGCTGTGTTCTAAAAGTTTAATTGAATTCTTTTTACTGGGAATTGCTAAAGTATGTTTCCTCCTTTTGAGCAACTAATTCTGATTTGCACATGAGACGTCCTTGTAAATGTGCAACGCTCACATCCAAAAGTTTGCGATATTCTGTGTAGGCAACACTCAGTTACAATTTCACAGCTGACAATAAGAAAAAACAAAATCACGAAATAAAAATGCAATAAATAATAAATAAATAAATGTACATATAAAGTCGAAAAAGTTCAAAAACATATTAAAGAAACAAGAAAATAATGTCGTTTTTAAAATCAACTGAGACTTCCTTATATATTTTTTTAATGTAATACAAGAAATTCTGTTCCAAACCGATGCCAAATATTTACAATTGCACAAATTTGAAACCTCAAATGCACAAGATTCTGAGATGCACTTATGGTTTGTGTTTGTGATTTAATTGCCCTTCCACAAACGATGAATAAATAAATCAATTAATGTATACATAAAAAATATTTAAATTAAGCAGAAATTCAATAAATTAATTTATGAATGAACTTGTGTTACCCAGATCAAGCCCCAGTAATAGTGTTCGAAAGTGGAAAACACCTGCATACTCACATACATATATGTGTGTATGTGTGTATGTGTGTGTTTAAATGAGTTCAGGCTCCTATTCATGCTTAGCTCAATAAACTCATTCAATTGGATTGAAAAGCGTAGGTCCACTTAATTATTTTGTTCATAAAATAACCTTCTAAAGAGCAAAAGAAAATACCCACGCAGCCATTAAATTGTATAGAAAAACTTTAAATCCTTAAAAATTTTGCACACACAAGCAGCGTTTTTCAATACACAAGAAAAAACTCGTTTCATTTCAATTATTTTTTATTTTTCTGAAATATTTTGTGTTTAGATGGAGTAGGAGTACCACAAAAATAAACAATTTATAACTAGAGTGTCCTTGGTGAAAGCATCTACGTTGGCAGGTAACAACTATTTCCCTGTTTGTGTGAAAACGCATTAAGGTGTGTGCGTAAAATGTTTTCGCCAGTTCATTATGAATGTCATTGCCAGCGGAAACTATATGAAAATTTTAACAATAAAGGCATGCATTCGCAGCAACAACAACAGCAACAAAAACAACACTAATAATGAGAATGATGGCAACAACATCATCCAACAACATCATCACCATAATCATCAAGTACATTATCGGCTTTAACCACTACACAAACACACAGCCACACGCGCTCACTCACGCGAAAGCACACTGACTCTCACACAATGACAGATGGTGCTTGTTCTTGTGTTTGCGAGATATCAAAGCGGATGTGCTTAAATACGACATATCCGCCACTCGCAATGATAACGCAAACTTAACAAGCTTTTATTCACAATACATTCACGTTTTAAAAATATGCGGCCACCCTTCTCCTTGTCTTGATATATTAATCCCTGTTTGTCTGTCTACGCTCTTAATGATTAACAGTGTTGGGTCCTTCCTGTCTGTCTAACCGACCGACTGACTGCCAGTTACAAAATGTTTCTTCCATTAAGCTATTTCTGTCTAATTGAAATTTATAAATTTGCTGACATTTATTACGGCAAATTGTATGTGAAAATGTGTTAAAAACCCGACAGAGACGCGAAATTCTCAACAATTTATATATTTTTATTTCACCCTCCAGATCTTTGCCGCATGTTATTCCCCATTTTTTGTTTGTTTGTTGTTGCTTGTTTTTGCTACTAAATGGCATTTTTAAATAAAATGATACCAAGGATTTTAACGTTGAGTGAAAATATTGAAATGCGAATGTGCAGCGAAAAAGAGGAAATTATTTCTATTGACATTTTTGCCATTTTCATACACACATACACACATTCAAACGGACTATTTGTCGAGGAATTATAGTTGATATAAAAAGAACGTGTGAATAAATGATTTCATATTTAAATAAATTAACTGCTCAGTTCAATAACTAAAAAAGTATTTAAATGAAATAAAATTGCATAAATAAAAAATAACAAGATTTTTATAGAAAAGGTCTTCCTCATGGGTCATGGAACCACTACATTTATACATGTATCTATGAATAAAAAACCTGCTCCTTCCGGTCATTCCTACTAGTCAAAGTAATATTTTTTTTACAAAAATGGTTTAAGCCACTCCTTGTTTTAACAAGTACGTTCGTGTTCTAAACTATTATTTCACTATTCGCTTAGCAACACATTAAGTTTATGGTGTGAAACATTCTCTGAAACAAGATTAGAAGGGTCGAAAATAATAATAAAAAAAAAACTCATAAACGTATAGATTTATTACGTAAAAAATTTTCCACATGCCCAAGTTGAGTCAAGTTCATAAAAATTTCCTTTTTGTTAATATTCGTCCCGAAAGGACTACATATAAAAGCTGCCAAGTAAAGTTAAGTAAACTGGCAATAATCGCTGCAGATGTAACAGCCTCATGCAGCCACTCATTGATATTCATCAGGCAACTACGCAGTCTGATCTGTAAGTGAAAGTAAGAAGCCTATAAATGTTCATAAGAAAAAATAAAAATAACATTCACAGGAAGTAAATCTTACCAAGCCTAGCAAATCTAATCGATTTAAACCTTGTGGTTTAAAAAAATTAATAATGCAGCATTGTTGCATACAGTAATTTAATTTCAAAAATAGAAAACTACGAAAGAACTTTTGCTGGTTAATTTAATTTTTGGGGCAATAGTGCTGGCTTATATAGACTCGATTTGCAGAACAGTCCTATTTAGTTAAAGAGATATTATGTTTTACATTATGTTATTTTATATTATTAGATTTATATTATATTATATATTATTATTATTATTTCTAAATATTTTTTGTTTTTGTCATCAATTATAATAATATATAAGTTTTATAAAAGTTTTATTTCAATTAAAAATATAGTAGAATTCATGAAAATTCTTTATCTCTACGATAACCCGAAAAAAATTCTTTATATAAAAAAATTAGTAATTTAAATTCTTACTTCTATAAAGTTAAATTACGTCATTTCGTGGGCAAGATTTCCTAGTTTGAGGTCAAGTATAATTAACTTGAATCACTTAAATGTCATAATATTTGTGTTAAGAAATATTTTGCTTCAGTTCATTTGCTCTGCTCTTAACTGAAGCAGTAAAAGGCGGGCAGAGTAGAAACTAAATTAAAACAAAAACTTTAAATAAAAAAGTTTTATTAGGAACTTCAGTTCCCATATGTGACATATTTTTTCCAAAAGTTAATGTTTTATTTTTTCCGAAATTTTTAAAAACACATTGAAATTGATTGAGAAGTAGTGAGCGGGTCTCCCTGTACATTTTTCTAAAAGATAAAGCGAAATTATCAGAAAAGTTTTACACAAATTTATTTGAAAATCTTAATTCTTTTTATATTAAGAAATCTCTAAGTTCTCATCTAAATATTTTTACAAAGCCATAACTATTGCCATTAAGATTCCATGCCCTACTCTCTGTAAAGGATAATGAATCAGCATGTTTTCCTGTAATTAATCAACTCAATATTTTATAAACCAATTGTGTAAACCAAGTGTAACAAGTATCCAAGCCAAAAAGTTCCTTAAGAAATCCTGCTTAATAAAGGAAAATGTTTCAGCACCATCACTAAAGCATTTCAATTGAAAATTTAATCTGTTTGTGTGCAGGAACGAACGTTTGCTTGAATTGAAGACACTCTTTGGCTGTTTGCTGAGTAAAGAATCTTGATTTGGAAACATGAATTAGTTGCCTGAGCTGTTGACATTGACCACGCCGGCAAAAGGAAGTCTAGTTGAAATTGAGTTTAAATTATTAGAGAATTTATTCGTAACAGCCCTCATTGGAGCACAAGAACTGATACAATTCTCAAGTATATTTCTCAAATATATTTTAGAAACACGCAAAGATAAAGTATATAGAGCTTTTTTATTAATATTTTTTTTCTAATTTTATTTTTCTTTCATTTTAACTGAAGCCAACCAACTCAGTAACCAGAAGAAAAGTAAGTCTTTTCTATTATATATACTTTTCTATTTCATATAAGTAGCTGTTTCTAATTTAACTCTTAAGACATTCACTTGCATTATATAACTTTTCCTTTTTTCTAGCAAATCCATTTTGTATTTATGCAACTTCTATTTACTTACAGTATTCGTAGAAAGAAGACGAATGTGTAGGTATCACCAGCTTAAGTCAATTGATGTAGATTTTATGCAAATAATGAAAAGGAAACAAGGGAATCTAAAATATTCTATAATGGAATATTCCTTGATGTCAATACTATGATACTTTCCTAAAGATATGGCCAGTCTTGTGTACTATTGCAGCATGAAGCACTGGGTCAATTTAAGTGCTTGTCATTGGCCACATGCAGTTATTGTCCATCGAATCATTTATTCCTTAAGCCTGTCATTCTTCTGCTTGATTGCAAATGGACTTTTTTAAAGCAAATGCACTTCACTTTCATTCAAAAGCCAATTGACCGTTGGATTGTATTTTTAAGAAACTAATCAACTGTCAATTGTTTGGCAGAGGTTGGCACTATTTTCAGGACGAACAAAAGCTGATTTTCCTCTATTATACCATGAACAGGTAAATCTAGACTTCATATATTTCAAATGAGCAAATGTGTTCTTTTTTGAATAAAAAAATTACACCATATTTATGAAATCTTATCTTTATGATGTAAATTTCAATGCCAAGTGCACAATTAGAAACTCTACAATACAACTGACAGGACTAAGATTAAATAAAACTTTAAAAAATAAAGTCAAAGATTAATTAAAAAGCCAAGGGTAAAAGTTAAATTAAAAATTTAAACTAAAGAGAAAGAGATCAAGTCAGAAGTATAAATTAAAACCTTAAACGTTACCGCAGAATTCAGAATAGTCAACCGTTTATGTAGGTCGCAGTCGAATCTGTAAAATTTTAGCACTCGAAATCGAATTTTAGTTAATTATTTTTCGTTGTCATAATCTGGTATTTTTCTTTAACAGTGCCATAAAAAGCTTGTAAATTTTTTCTATATTTTTTTTTGTGGAATATTTATGGATTGTAAAATAAAAATTTAAGAATTTTTTGCAGTTGATCATGCAAAACGAATAATAAAATCTTTATTTCAAATGATTAATATCAAATAGGGCGCTTTCAAACTGCACAAAGTTCACTAACGATTTGGTCGGTATACGAACAGCTAAAGCCGCAAAAAAATAATAAAAATTGTAGAAATTCTAATTGTTTTAACGATTAGTTGAGTAGAATATTCCAATAAATTTATAATATTACATATAAAAATCATTCTCTGATGGAGTCGGATCAGATTTGAAATCGAAGACATAGAGAAATGATTAACTAATCGAGTGACTGACATAATTTAGTCCAGAGTTAAAAAACTCGTCATTTTTAATTGCCAACTTAAATAGTTGTCCTAAACACATCCATTAACTCCACAAAATTTTAATGGTCTTTATACTTAAATCCTTTACTTCGTTTGTGTAAGGAAGGACTTCATTGCTAAATACAATTTATCCCTAAGTTCTATTTAATTAAATACGGAATTCAGTTATTCAGTGCTTTTTTATATGAAATGTAACAGACAACGTTGCTGATTTAAAGTCTTTTTAAATTGAACACAATGACGTTATGATCCAGATGATTTATTTTTTATTTCACAGACAAGGAGATGTGCGGCCATCGACAAATATTTTTTATTAAAAAATTAACGTGAACATGTTTTATGAAGAACATATATTATAAAAAAATGTATTTAAGCTTTTTGGTTTTTAAATGTTTGTTTTAAATTTTTTCTGTCCTTAAATTGCAGTCGTTATCTGAAATATCCTTTGTTTATAGTAAACAGCAGTGTTTTTGATTTCTGGGAAGCTTCGTTATGCTGTCACATTTTCCTACCACTTAAATAAGAGTTTTAATTTAGGACTGATGAACTAAAACCCTGTTTAAAAACAACTTAGTCTACTAGACTAGTAGTCCGAAGGTCACAGTGTCAGTTTTTTTTAAATATCCAATTTCTTTGGTCTTCCTTCACCTTCCTGCATAATAAATCTGTATAATTTACGATTTTTGAAAATTTATCAATAGATATAATAACGAATAACTCTTATTATTTACAGGTTTAATAATTAAAATTATTTTAAGGAAAAAACAGGAAGTCCTTTACATCCAACAAAATGGTTCCTATTTTGAAAAGTAATTTTAAACAAAAATTATAGCAAATTTGTTTCACCACCAACTTTTTAAGAAAAGTTTATTATTTTAGAGAAAGGGTTTTCATATGCTTCATTAATTTTTTATTCTCCTTCGTTAAAAATATTCATCTTTAAAAGGCAACCAACACAGTGTTTTACTTACTTGATTTTTAACAGCAAACAAAATTTTTCTTACGATTCACTAAATATTTACCTAAAAGAGAGAAAGAGAGGGAGGGAAAAATTAATATATAAGTATGAAAGATAAATTTGTAAGCATATCTACACACATACTTTTAAAACAATTCAATTTGTTATTTGTCAAAAAGTTGGCAAATATTTGATTTCTTGTCACTTGCGCACACATGCTCAGCAAACTCACACACACACACACATACATACATACAAAAAGCTAATTTTCTGTGCAAAATTCTTAAGTCTTCGAATTCCGCCCGACACACTTATTGCAATTTGAAATGAATACTGCATAGAAGAAATATGAGACAGCGTGTACAAACATTAGACATGTGGAAAAATGCCCCTATTCGCACTTGCAATCGATCATTGTTAAGTATTCTTCATTATATTCCATTTACAATTTGCCATTCATAGACAATAGACAACAATTCACTTTATACTTTTGGATGAAGAGTAAATGCTCGCTGTGCGATTTCCCTTATCAGAAAGATTAGTGAATGTCCAAGCCACCCAGCAAACTTAAAAATTAGCGCTTGATATGTAATCGTTTTATCAATCGGCACCCAATTTTTTGCTGGTAAGAAAAAATTTCGACCATTAATTAAAATCCTACATAGTTCGTTGTGTCACGAACTTCAAAACATAAATATTCTCAAATTCTATTAAATGATGTCAAAAGCATTAGTCAAGCTCCCAAAGAAAACTTAATAAGGATTATAACAGGAGATATTGTAATTAGAAGTTTCACTTCCTTATATAAAATTTAGTTCAGAGTTTGTATTCGAAAAACACTCGAAAATAAAATGAACATTTTGTTGCATGTGGAAGCTTTCATAAACTTAATAAAAATTTAAATATTTCATAAGAATATGATTGCAATTTTTCTTTAATTTTTCTCAAATCAAATGGACCCTATCAGTTCTGATTAAATTGCCAGCCTGAAATTTTCTTTTTCTTTAACCATGTGCAAAATTTTTGGGTCGTGATTTATGTGGCATCGAATGCCACTACTGGAAAATATTTATAAGACAAATTTCCATTTACTTCATCACTCTATAGCCTTTGATATTTTCCTCACTTTAGGAAAGGAAATCGTAGAAAAACTAATTTTTTAACCGCCTTTTCCATGTCACTTTTTTGATTACAACAAACACAAATTTACATCCGATCGTTACAAAATTGTTTATGTTGAGTTTGTGCTCAAATAACTTATAAGAAACATAAAATCTTTTTATAATGCATTAGTTTTACCAGAATAAGATGTCACTAAATCTAAACTTTTCCCATTCATAAGGACAAAATGGGTTTCTTGACTCAGATCAGATAATTGCTGAAATTAAATTTATTTAAGAGTGGAAACAATATTTTTTTGTATTGACAATTGAGTATGTGGGATATAATGGCAAAATACGTTTCTCTTTACCAGATGTATAATTGAAAAATCTTTTAAGAATAGAGACTTTCAATTTATTTATATGTCAACCCAAAATATATACGATATTAAGAATTTTCTGTTAAATTTCTCACGTACCCAATGGCATTTCTATTGAGGTTCGAAGGAGAAATTCAATATTTGGCATATTGAATTAAATATCGGCTACCAACCGCTAAAAACAAGAAGCAACCACAGCATTTTTATAATATTTGCGGTTTCTCGAATCTCGAAAGTTGCTTTTATTAGTTTATGCCACTTGTGCACTATAAAATGTCTGCTGGGTAGTTCTGTGGTAGATGTGTTTGATTTATCAGTTTCTGGGAAAACATCTTATAAAACTTTCCTGGAGTAAAGATTTTTTTTAGTGAATTACTCAATAGATGTGGTAGTAGAGGCTTAAAGCTAAACAAATTTATGTAAATAAAACAAATCTTTCATATGAAACGTATTACAACAGCCTTGTGGAACTATGGAGGTTGTAATTTAAATCTAAATGTATGCAAAATCCAGTTGTTGAATAGTGCTTCTTAAAAAAGTGTTTTATTTGTTAAATATTTAATTTAAAGAAAATTCTTTAAGGAATTAACAAACAATCCCTTTTCATAACAATATGCCATCATTTACCTTAATAAAGGTTTTGTGTATTTGCTCTCGCTTATATTGTCTCTATATATAGAATGAATTTCCTTTTTAAAGGACTTGTTTTCTCAATACTCAAGAAATAATTTATTTAATCTTTTTTGCTGCTCAAGTTGCTCTTTGTAGAGTTTGAATAAGAAATTTAACTTTGAATTAAAATAAAAGTGAGACAGTTTCGATACAATGAAATGGCAAAAATCTTTTATCTGTAAAATTGATATTCTCTTCTGCCCCAGTTAACCTTGAGTAAAAATTTTTTTAAAAGAATTGTAAATATTGATGATTATGTGAAATATAGGAAAGAGAAGAAGGAATTATAAATGAGCAATAAATCGCAAAAAAATAGTATTCATGGTCATACAAAAGACTTATAGAGTTGACCTTGCCCTACTTCCAGGATCTGAATAAATACATTATAAATGAAATAAAGGGTCTAGAAAAATGTTTTTGTTTATAAAATTTCAACTAAGAAATCATTCGTAGTACATATTTATGAAGGCTCAAATATTTTTTTATAGAAATTTTTTGAAGTTTCGTATAATTTTGTATCATGCGGTGCTGCACACTAGTATTGGACAGTATTAAAAACGCATAAAATAAAATAAAATATAGCAGTTGGACAGTTTAACGACAATTCAGTTCGAATATGACTTGACTCCAAGTTCTCAAAAATTTATTTACAAATAACTAAAATAAAAAAAATAAAGTTCATATGTGACCAAAATACTCAAAATACTTGCAGCCGAAACTCGATAATATTATCCCAAAGTATATCAAAAGCTACGGCTCCTTCTACTTATTACAAGTACAACAATAAAAAAAAAACAACACGAATTTTATTGACATAATTTACTAGGCTGATTGTTAAGGCAAGTGTTGGAAAAAATCTTCACATATTCAAAAGGCATTAGAAAGACGAATGAAAAAAAAATAACAGGGACTTTGACAGTTTGTAAAAGTAAGTGTGGGATTGTTGTGTATTACTATCGAATTCTAATATTATTTCAATACTTGGAAGAAATGTAACCCCGAATTTTATTCCAAGTACTTTTATATGTAAAGGATATAGTTTGATTCCTTAGAAGTGTCCAAATGTGTCCTATAAAACTAAAATCCATTGTAAATCGATTATTTAGAAAACATATTTCTCTTATTTCTAGGATCATTATCCTGCATAAGCTCTCATCGGAACATTTCCTCTTTAGCAAATGGGAACGGTAGTTTCTTACGGTATTCAGACAACTGGGCAAATGCCAGTACATCTTTGTTGGTACAAAGATGAACAGAATATTTTCCATGTCACTGCAGGTTAATGCTCGTTTTGATTTCCATTTGACAATTTTTATGCCCCTACAACTTCTTCCATTTAAACCATATAGACATGGCCGTATGAAATAATGCCCAATGAGCCAACTACCAGCGGAAACACTCCCAATGAATTGGGACATAAATAAAACTAAATTGTAAGTTCCAAGAAAATATTATGAAATAAGACATAAGGACGACGAAATTATTCCGAAACCTGAAAATGATATGAAACCAAAAATTTGGAACTTTTTCATAATGGAATAAATAACTGCCAGGCAAAAAACAAAATCAAATAATTCCAAATGAAATGAAACCCCAAAAATATGAAATAAGTCGAAAAAGTAGCGATCACTGCGTTTACTGAATATCCAGGTAATGAGAAAACACTCAGTTCATTAGGAACAATTAACACTATACTAGTACTTGCTATTGTGTTATTAGGATTTATTGATTGAGCTCATCATACTTATATTTACTGGTGATATGTCCGAGCCTTGCATTGCAGTCTTTCGGATGACCTCAAGGACTTTCTCCTCTATAGTGTGCCCTAGCAAGCCTTCGCCTTATAAAGCAATCCAGACATGCGTTAGAAAGCGCAGATGATTTGGGACATAACAGAGAGAAAAAGCTCCTGCATTCCGCCGAAGGCAGGCCATGTGGATATATTTTACTTTTTATAAACAATTCTATCTATTTTATCTAACAATTCAGATTTTTCCCCTATAAAATAGCACCCAAAAGTCGTGTTTTTGGTCTTATTTAGAAAGAAATAATTCAAAAAAATCATAAAATTATTTCTAAAAACAAGAAAAACACAAAACTAAATTGGGTGTAATTGCATAATTCAATAAACATTTGAAAATTTATAGCAACAGAACAGACCTTCATTCATCTGCAGGTGGAAATCGCACCCTTTTTTTATTTTTATTAAAAAAATTTATTTAAATGATAGAAATTCCCGAATTATGGAAAAGTGTTCAACAGAACCTGAAATCACATCAAGCAGCCAATACAAGTTATTGCATTAGTTGTAAGTCGTCGGAGTAGTTGTACAAATGTTCTTAAAGTTTTCCATGTAAACGTTTGTTACAAGAACAATTCAAAAATTTATTCCCGCTGGATATGACACACATCCTGACAAATACCCTCACTTGTTGACAAGGCTTTTTTGAGAGCAACTAAACCGATCCATGCACTTTATAAAAATTGAATTAGTGAAAATAATTTCAGATTATGTAAAAACAAACATGACTCATTTGACCATAATATAGATATTGTAAGTCGGGTCCCCACTTGTTGTTATTTTTGTATACTCGTATTTATCGCTATTTTACCTGAATTATTGTATTTCAAATTATTGTATTTCTTATAGTATTTACTTGAAAGTCATCAAAAGGTTAATCGAATTTGGTGATTTAAAATGCAAAGACATGCCTCAGAAATCGTCAACAGCCCAATGCTATAAAGAGTTTGTATGGAATTCATACAAAAATATATTCGCATGTGGATAAACATACAAACAAACATATAATTCATCACATACCCACAGCCTGTCTATTTAAGCAGACAAATTGTAATATCCTTTTTTTTACTACAACATCTTCATGAACACTCAGGAAATTGAGTAAATTTCAATATCATCAAGGACATGAAAATATATATATTGGAGAAAGCAATTGCCAGGAGAGGAAAAACTAAAGGAAAATTGCGCATAAATAAACAAACTGTGTTTTTCTTATTTATATTTTCTTCACACAGTTTCATATTGATTTGAAATGAGATCAAATAGATAAAAATTCGTATAGTGTCGATAGAAAATAAATTTCTATCAACATGATTTTTGTTTGGAGGAGTGAGGAAATGCTAAAAAAATTTAATTTTATATAGTATTTCTTACAATTTGAAACAAATATATGTTTGTAGTGTGATCCGACAGGCTTAAGTGTATGCTTCTATTCTACCGGAGCGAAGGGTGTGGAATCGATTCCCACATGGGACTTTGGTCTAATTCACTACAAACGAGTGCAGGTCCTTGTTACTATGCTCACCGAATCCAAGTTATGATATAATTTGTAATTGTATTGATAACATTTTAATAAATAAATAAATATTTTCTTATAAAAATACTAATTCAGAAATTCTTAAAATTCAAAAACGTAATCATAAATAATATGGAATAAAAATATTTGCAAATTTCCATGAACTTTAACTGTTACCAGAAGTGTCAATAAAACTTGAATCCTGTTATCACACATACCACACAGGCAAACAAACGTACATGCTACAACATCGGTTTTTGCTTAAAAAAGCGGTTCATTAACTTTTTTCCTTAGCCTTGATAACATAATAAGAAATAGAAGGAAGAAGATAAAAACTAAATTAATTTTATAAAAACACATTTCGACTATTATTTTGTTGTATTATTACACGTACTTTTAAATGGCTTCACAGATTAGTTCAATTCCCAGAAAAAGTTTTGTAAATCATTATAATAAAATAAAACTGTTGCCTAAGCCCTACACTTGTTATTATTGTATTTACCTCAAACCAAATGTTTTTCTTGACACAGGATCACTTGTATTCAGAGATAGAAGGGAAGTTAAAAAGCCTGCGGTTATATATCTTATCCTTCGGCTATTTGCTTGGTTTTGTGATAAGCGTGTTACTTAAATAACTTTCTTTACCCGAAATCGTTTTAATTTTGTTTTTTGTTTATTTATCAGCCTCTTTAAGGAGTTGAAACTACCAAATGCCTTCAAGGGATTTTCGTTAAAATAAAATTATACTGTGCAATAAAAAATAAAAAACACATTTATTTAAAGAGGAATGATAAAGAAATTTAAAGTTTCATTTATTTAATTTTTCCGGTTTGAAATTCAACACTCTGGTTCTGTTCTGTAAGTTGTTTTCACATCATCAAGGCGTTTTAAGCATATAAGGTGGCCGCATTAGCACAACAACTACAATAGTAACAACAGCAGGAGTAATATCGATAGACTTTTGAATTAATATCGATATATGATCTGATGGTCCTAGTGGGAACGACGAGAACTCCATTACGGAGTTGGTTATTGTGTTGGTATGTACACCTCAAGTAATTTTATTGACATGGCTCATCCCTAATAAGAACATCCTGTAAACTTAATACCCCTTGACAATCAACCCGTCTATCACAGACTATTAATATTTTATACGACTTAACTTATTTACAGAACACAGGCACCGAATTGATAATAAGTTTTAAAACACTTTTAGTTAAAGTAGTCTTAAGCAGCGTCTAACCAATTCATTTCAAGCACAGGCAGGATCCAGCTGATCGCGTCCAAAACATATATGAAACTCCATTAAAAAATAACAATGGGAAATAAAAAACTGCTGTGGATTGTGTTTTACTGACTCATTAAGTAATCATTCTTGGAACATCCGGTGATGAACTAGTTCATAAAAGGAGACAAAACCACAATTTTGGTAGAGTCACATCATTGAAAGTCCATGTCGATTCACTTTTTAGCATAAGATTTTCTTTCCAATCAATACTAATGGCTTGTAAAATATCCTTGATTTCGTTGAGTTAAAAATTTACTGGATCATAGTGTTGATTAGGGGTAAGAAAAGTTCTGTAATTTTTAAAAACGTCTATTCTAATGTATTTGTAATCCTTAACAAGAATCTTGAAAAAAGAAAATCGGAACTGACTTCAATAGTTGGATTAGCATATGACTGGTGATTTACGAAGAAAAAATCTCTTTAAGGAAACTAAAAAAGAGAACGGAGCGACGGAAGCATGAAAAAGCATTTTTGAACAGAAACAGTAAGAGCTCGAATATGTCAGAGTTGGTTTGAAATATTTTGTTCGGGAGGTTCTTTTCTAAAGATTGATTCTAGAACAGGGATTACATCTAATATCAATACGAATGCTATTCATCTCGATCAAAAAGATCGTTCACTTCCACGGAAGTGGGTTCTAAGATTGCAATTCCTCAGACTACTTCAAATCGTATTAGAAACTTGGTTTCAATTCCGAGTTCTCCGTTTCAATGCCATAAGCCAATCAAATGACATAACATTTCCTAATATCTAATGGTGTTTTCATTAGATTATAAGGATATTTTTAAAATAATGTTTCTACTGGGAACATTAAGATGCCGAGCAAGAAAGCCAATCAGCACTATGTGCACTATTGTCGTACTCGTATAAAATTAGGTAAAGGGTAATTATGGAATGCATTACATCTCTTATTGGACTTACGCATCAAGTTAAAACTTTGTTGGGATCTAGGCCACAAGGGCTACTTAGAAAACAAATGTGATGACTGTTTGGTCAATAGATGAGCTAGACAAGTTTTATGGGACTGAAGCTCTTCTTTGGTATAGCAAGAAGGTTTGTGTCTTGGAGTGAAAACGAATCTGGACGCCATTGGCAGATTATATCTGGCCTCAGACGGGCGAAGCTTTTTGTAAATCTGTTTTGACACAAAACTCAAGAGATTCCTACTATCAATAAGAATTATCTTAGAATACTAACGAGATGATTTACGGAAAACAATATATAGAAAAGAACTAGACATTTCAGGATGTCTCCTAGGGAAGTGTGTGATCACTCGCTGCACACAACCATTGGCTTTGCATTGGCCCTCACTCAAACCAATAACAATTATGTGAAGGATAAGTCTTGTCGTGAATAACAAAATGGTCTACAGCCACAACAACAATGAGAAATTCCCGATAATATAAAAAGAAGGGAAAATAGGTTTTTTTTAAATTTTGTTCGCGATAAAAGTATTTCAGTAAAAAAAAATCAAAAAATAAAAGATGACTTTAAAAAAATAATGAAAGTGATGCAATCCAGGACCCTTTCCAGTGATATTAAAATAAGCTTATCATTGAAGGTGGATCACTTTTTTAATCTTATTCACCGGCTTGAAAGCTGTCGTTATTGTGTCGGAAAAAGTTAAGTTTTTATTTGTGTTGAGCAAAGAAAATTAATTTGTATCAGATAAAGATTGGAATAAACTTCACATCAGATCTGAAGAATCTGCAGAAAGTGATTTGATAACTTGTTGATTGAAGAAAAATAATGTTTTCATGCTGATTTATTGAAATTGGCAATTTTTAATACAGAAAAGCAACTTTACTTCAAAGGAAGTTTAAGATGATGGCAATTCTTTTCGGCGGCTTGTTTTATTGAAACACTTTTCATAGAAATGTACCCTTTTTAAAAAGTAATTTTCCACTTAAAACTGCAATAAAAAAGTTTTTTATAACTGAGGTTAGGCTAGGTTAGGTTGATTGGAGGGGTGTGATACGACATACACTTAAGACAGCGAAGGCTTGTTGTGCGCTCCATTTAGTTATCAAACATTTATTCATTTAATTTATTTTCTGTAGTGAATTTTGGAAAATCGATTGTATTTTTAATTTTTAATGGTGCACGTCCTTGTTCTCTGGAATAAACTTTCAAAAACTTTTACTTAAGAAAAATAAAAAAACACTTTTATATTTATTTCCTTCAATTATTTGCAGAGTTTTAATACATAAAATTATTTTCGTTAAATAAACCATGAGCTGAAGGAAAAACTTTTTTCCTCCCCATTTGCTAGACTGAATTCTTCCTTAACAGCAGCAAATATTATAAACAGAAAGGAAGTGATGAGAAACTTTTAATTCGCTTTGTCAGAAGAAGTTCTAAAGTGCTATTAATAATACCAGCCGGACAATAAGTTGCTTTTTCTTACGAAAACTCAGAGATTTATATCAGTTTGTTTGTTGTTAGAAGCCAATTAAAAATATATTGTTGCAAGAATCAAATTCCTTAAAATTTAAAAATAAATTAACGTCCATAATACATGTGTCATAAGCAAATAGAGTTCTCTAATTTAAATTATTTCACTTAAAGCTGTCAAATAAGATTTAGTTGACGATGGTGGCAGCCAAGTGGCCATATTATAGTATTTACTTTCCAGTAGTTATTCCAAAGCATTATGACAAGAAATTGGGTCAAGTGGCAAGTTCAGATCACACGGCTGGATCTACAAAAAATCACTCTTTGGGGATGCATTATACCTCTTGGCGAGCTAAATTTTTGAGACCACCATTGTTATCAAAGGTGATCGTTACCAAACTGAAAACAAATCATTTTTATCACGAACTAAGCAAAATTTTCACGCTTCATGTCAAACAGGAGACATTCTTCATAAACTATTTAAGATTCAGTACAACAATTACGCAATTTTATCTCGCAAAAGTTTCCGTTTAGGACTCTCCAGATCTTCATATTTCACTTCCGAAAAAATTTTCTTTTCGTAAAAAGAATTTCTTGCAGCATTTTTATTTTTAATTGCTGGTGTAATATATGAAGTGTTATTTTTTTAAATTTATTTGGTTATATTTAGCATTTCTGATAGTTTCGATAATTTAATAAAAAAAATTATTATTGGAAGAATTAATTAGGAAAATATCTCGTATAAGTCTAATAAATAAGAATTATGAAAGTTTTTCTTTGAATTTGCTGACACCAAACATTGTTTCGTGCAACAAAAAAGTTGCATGAAATTTTATCTTTCTTCCAAGATATGAGAGAGTGAATCAATTGAGAAGGAAAATGTTGTTGCTTCAGGACTCGTATACCTCTTTTGCATGTAACGAATTTCATACGAAAAATTCATAAATCCAGTTGCTGTGATGTAAAATGATTTTCTTCAATATGAAATATTTTATTATTCATAATATCTGTATATAAACTTGAGATCAGTTATTGATTTTGATAAATAAGTTTTTAAATAAAATCTGTATTTACAACATGTACCAACTTCTTTATTTGGCATCGCTAGGGAAATTGTAAAAAAATCATAACGACAATTTTAAATTAAAAAAAAAAAAACAATTTCAGTCGCTTAGCAGCTTTGGATTGGCGAGCAGCTTTCTCATCATCGTAACCACTTTTACAGCCTGCCAGCATTGTTTTGTTGTTTGGTTTGTGAGAAATTTTCATCTCGCAGGTCTTCCTCAACTTCCAAGACGTCATTTCACTTTTTGTACACACTTCATATAAAGTGTTTTTATTACGCTGACATCTCGACCGCAAAGATCTCCGAAAGCAGCATGTTTCGCTATTGGGACTATGTTTCTTGGGGCAGTAGGATTTCATTTTTTGCTTACGTATTCTTTTAAGGATTATCCCATGTTCAATATTTATGCAATAAAATCGGACTGAGGTCGTATCCAACAAAAATATTACTTTTATATCAAAAATCACCAGAAGGGTCCGAAAGTGTAGCTACAAAAGTAAAAACCCTTCAGAGCAGTTTTCACAATCTTGTTTTAAACAACTTACACATCACATGTAGCAATTTATTTACAAGAGGACGAAGAGAGGGACCAACTAAATTTTCTAGGCAAATTTTTTACTTAGTTAACCAATGTATTATCACGTAGATAAAGGAGTAACAATTGGCCAAATGTTGACCAACAACTAATATCAATAGTTCACAAGACGGGGAAAGGCCTCCTTCAGCTGGTACTAGAGCCAAACGCCTTGGTAAATTTTTCCATATCCTGATTTCCATAACTTTGCTTTCTTGTCCTAATTTTTAATGTCTCAATTCTTAAAATTATATATATTAATGCATTTACGTATGTATATACTAATGAAGGATCAAAATGTATTCCCAGTAAATAATTATATAAAAAGTAAATCATCCAAATGGTTGTGACCTTGTAATACCCCATGAGAAAACTGCTTGTCACTTGCACCACAAAAACTTTTTCCTTCACGTTGTTAGAAGATAAATAATTTTCCTGCAGAAGCTGCTTTAAGTGGAAAATAAGTTTTCTGCACTTATTTTTACTTTCCCTAGAAGTTTATCAAAATATGAGCATTGATTTTGGCAAAACACTTCTTCCCCTTGTTCTCTTTCAACTGGGTCTATAGTAGTTTTAAATGCCACAACATAATTGTACAAACGTAAGCCGCCTCATCTGTGATCACATGTGTTTTAAATCTTCTGTGTAGTTGAGAAAACTTTTGGTAGTCATGCTTTAGGGAGATAAATACAAGTGTTAATTGAATCAGAAATATTTGCAGAACGGAAAGGAAATCTCAAACAAACAAACTTACGCACTACTGCCGCTTCAGGATATCGCTCGGCCGTTTGCTGTCGTGGGCACTTATGAGATAAAAATGGAAGATAAATAGTCACCTCAAAGAAGGAAAGAAAATCCAAGCAACTTTTTAAATGTAAGTATTTATTAGCTAAAGAGCTTATTTTCATTAGACGCACACTTGCGAGTGTTTTATGAGTCAATATTGGAGTAATTCGTTTTTTGTCCTTTCTTGTGTTTTGTGTTTATTTTCCTAGTGGCATAAGATAAAGTTTATATTGTTTAGTTCTAATGAATTAGAAATTTAAAAAAGGCAACAAACTAAAATGATTATTTCAGGTATTTGAATATTTAACAAATTCTGTTACTTTTCTGATTGCAAGATTTGATCATTTTTGGCACTTGTTGCCTGCAATATTATTTCATCTATTTTTCAGTTTTGTTGTTCAGCTCTTGAAACAGATTCATAATCAAGTTTCTCGCCTCATTTAAGCATCAAAATCAAGGAAAACATTGTTTGTTGTTGAAGCAGCTTTAAAATTCTCTTACATTCGTTCGCTTGTTGCAAAACGAACTTTCAGGAATTTTTGAAAATTAAAATTTTTTCATGTGGAACCATTACAGCAAATATTTTGTTAAAATAAGAATTCCTTTAGTTAAAAAATTTTGTACTTAATTATATATGCACATCATGTTTAGCGTGTGTTTGATAGAACCATAGTCTTACAGAACATTTTTTTAATATTTGTGATATCGCACTGTTTCCTTAATTTTGTGGTATAATAGCTTAGTGCCACTTTCTTCTGGAGGGGAAAGCATGGCAATTCGGGACATCTTGGTTGATTGGAAAAATACTGGCATAAACCTGGTGCTCCTACATGATATTACTACGCAGTAGAAGCTGTCTTAGTATTCTGGCAGATTAAATGCCTGTACTGGGGAAATTCTGTTGATTGTCGGCAGAGCGAGCAGCGAGAATCGACAATATGCCTGCTTAAGCATGGCAGCAGGAAGCAATGAAACGGAGATTTCAGTTTTGAGTTTCATAAGGAAATCTCCTTGAAAAATATGGGTTGGATAAGTCCAAAAAAATATATGAAAGAATTCACATCAAATATCTTAAAGAGTTATTTTAGAATTCATTTAATTATTCTTGCCTGAAATTTCACTGGTACTTATGTCAGCACATTAATAGACTTTTAAATAACGTTTAATAACAAATTAATTATTTATTGTTCTCGACATTCTCATACAGTATTTGTGGGATTTTTGCAGGCATATGTACATGAAAGCTTTCGGTATATGATGACCAAGGTCTACTGATGAATTGTTGAGCATCAATAAAATGAAGGCACATAGACGGCTGAGTCCACAAAAAAATTTTTATTTGAGCAACTGTTGAATAATATTTAATTATTTTTATTTTATTTTATTTACTCAATAATAGAAAATGGAAAATATGCCCTCTTTCTGAGATCAACAGATTTGTAAAACTTTAATCAATTTGTTCTATCTGTAGTGGTTTTGTAATTGTAAATCTTGCAAAATTAATTCAACATTTTTTCTATTAAACCATGAAATAAACCTCATCCCACGATAGCTTTCAAGCACATAGAAGCTTTTGTACTATTTATGTGTATGTGTTGAAATAATTCCTGTATGTATAAGTTACGTGATTTGAAAAGTAGATTTTTCGGTCTGGTTTTGCGTAAGAGGCTTATTTAAAACACGTCTGAATAAATTTAATAAATCAGCCAAAAAAGGCTGAATGGTTGTACGAAACATACCAAACAGTTCTGATAAGTCCGTTTTGTTTGTAGGTGAAAACATATTATTTTAGAAATTATTTTTAATCTTAAGCTTAAAGCAACATTCGTATTTTAGATTATATTGATTCTTGAGAACTGAATGTATGATTTGTCGATAACAATTGGCATTAGGCGCTTCTTAGCGGTTTTGTATCTGTAATTTTATTACAGATCTTCATCTAAAAATTTTTGTTTATTCAATTTAAGAAATCATTTGATTTCCGCACTTGCTACACACCAGCACTCACACACACACACACACACACACACACACACACACACACACACACACACACACACACACAAACACACCCAAACACACAAAATTTAATAAAATGTTTATCGATTTATATGTACATAAAAAACTTGATTGCTGTGCGGGTGTGTGTGTGAACTTATACAACAGTGTTTACATGGGTTAGTTGCCACTTTTAGTTACTCGTAAACGTAATAACTGTTGCATATTTTCAGTGGTGTTAAGATTATTTCATGCTAAAGAGTCATAAAAATCATATGAACGTCGGAATGGCGGTAGTCTCCTCATGATTATAAACAGAATATAAAAATATTTTCTAACGCAACACATTGCATTACCAAATGAATGACTTTAATCTACTTTTACAAAGAAACCCACTTCCATTATTTATTTGCAGAAATTATAGAAAGTTTTTGTAAATAATTTTGTTAGGAACACAGCATTCTTATAATAAGTGTTCTAAGAGCTACATGAAGGAGAATCTGGCACTGAAATATAAGTGAAGTTTTTGTTTCAACTTTTAGAAGTTTAGTTCGTGACAACTACAAAACTTTTTCAAGTCTATATAATAATGGCTGTTGTAAGTAAAATATTTATAATCAGAAAACAAACAAAAATCTATGAATTATATTACATATTTGCCGAATTTGTTAAGTCTTTAATTCATATTATATAGGACATGCTTTAATTTTCACTACAAAATTAAAGCAGCTGAGAATAGAAAAAAATTAAAACCTTCGATTTTGGATATAGTGCAATTCTGCATATTCGGGTACCATCAGTTTCAACTGCAATAATGCCTTATAACCATAATGCTCAATGTGATTTCATTGAAAAAACCAATTTAATTCATTTTATTTGTGTCTTATTCATCGATATTTCGGTACTTATCGAGTACTACCTTTACGATATTTATATAATTTTTTTTATGTGCTTATTTTATATACATTTTAAAACTTATATTAAATAAACAAAGATGGTACTAGAAGAACATCGATAAATAAAATAATATAAGAGAGATCTCAAGCTGCAAAAATTAAATTAAATTGATTAATTTAAATAAAAAGGTCAACAAATTAGGACATTTATTGAACTCATTAAAAATATCTGATTCGATTAAATTTTTTACTAATGGAAACCTAGCAATTCGTTCAGAAAACTCATTTGTATGCACTAGTACTTATTCTAAATTTCAGAAGTAATACTGTACCATTTTCAATTAATCACAGTCATAGCATTTTAAGCCGGACTAAATTTAGTCCACAGAAAAAGTGAAATTTTCCCATTTCATTTGTATATATATATATATATATATATATATATATATATATATATATATATATATATATATATATATATATATATATATATATATATATAAATATATATATATATATATATATATATATATATATATATACAATATATATATATATATATATATATATATATATATATATATATATATATATATATATATATATATACAATATATATATATATATATATATATATATATATATATATATATATATATATATATATATTTATTTATTTATTTATTTATTTATTTATTATTAATACAAACATTTATTATTAAACCATTCATTTGATGCAACATTGTACAATAAGAAAACAACCAGTAGCATTTATTTATGTATGTAAGCGTGTATGCATGTGTTTGATTTAAGAGAAAATGGGAAAGGGATGGAGATTACGCATTTAATCCTTCAGTAATATTGTCTTAATCAGTGCTTAAGTCTATTTATTTTCTTCTGGGCTGAATGTGACTGAAGGTTTCACGTGCTAAAAATGCAAACATGAACGCATTTATATATCTATGGTTACATAAGCAACTGGTTAAACCGCAATTTCGCTTATGAGACTTAAGGAACTTTTACAAGTGTTGTGAGTGTGTGCATGTAAGTTACGCAACTCTTACATAATTATACCCTTAAGGCAATTTAGTCTGAATTTGTATTTATTTCATATTATTTTGTTAGCTTTACTTTATTTTATCACGGATAAAATATCAATACAAATATGTTTTGTATAAAACGTGTGTGCAGTTCTATTATTATTATTATTGTTTTTTTTTTTTTTTTTTTTTTTTTTTTTTTTTTTTTGTTTATGAGGTTCGAATTAAATTAAATTGTGTTTATTGTTAATAATTCCTTTGTCTCATGCTTTAATGTCTGACAGCAATTTATCTTGTCATGGTTATCATGTCGAAACCCTGTATTGATTTGTTGGAATTTAATTAATCTCGTTATTTTAATTTTTCTGTTTTTCTTATAAACCATATGCCAGATGATTCTTAGGATTACATGCATGAGTCGTGACTAGACGTGATTAAGAGGAGATGATATTGTTTCACAAGATTTGTTTCTGTATACAATAAATTTGGGATCTTAGAAATGCAACATTAACAAACAGGAAATAAAAAAGCTTAAATGCTTAAATCCCTCTATTGTCAAATATAAAGCGACACAATAATAAATCATAGAGGAAAACAAAGTACACTTATTTCCAACGATTGAAGGAAAATATAACGTAATAAGCTTTTTCTACTGTAAGTTAATATCTAGATCTACTGGACGCATCCCTCGATAAAGGTTAAATCTAATAAAACTGGTGTTTGAATTTCATATTAATCATATTAATTTGACAGATCGAATCATTCTACTTTTTTCAATTAAATATATAGTTTCTAACTTATCAACTTTAGGACGCTTCTAAGCGATTGAAATTTGTATAAAAAGAAAACTTAGTTTGTTTTCTATCGGTGCTTTCTTCCATATAGATTTCAAGCGCTTGGAATCACAATTCAAAATTTTGAAATGTGTCTCTATTATATGCAGGAAGCATTTAAAAAAGGGATTTGCTTCAGCTAATGCTATTCTGGATTTGTTGCTGCGTTCATTTATCGCTATAAAATTACATATCTTCTATATATAAAATAGGATGTGTGTATGTATGTATGTAACGTAATGGCTCCAAAACGGCTGGGCCGATTTTGACGAAATTTTCAGGGAACCTTCAGAATACTCGGGCGGGTGACACTGTGAAGTCCGACTTTTTATTTTCGGTATGTGGGCGGAGGGGCTTGGCAAAATCCAATAATTCATAAAATGAGAGCGGCCTAGCCGATTTCTGTAAAACTTTTTGTAAGTTGTTCGTATTTTCGTGGAGAAGGTTTTTATGGAAGAAAATTTTGGGAAATTCTTCCGGGAAAGTCGGAAAATTTGAAAAATCGAAAATCGAGTTTTTGTATGAAATTTTGTTTGAAATTATTCCTTAATGGCTTTTCAAATGAAAAAATAGAAAGTTTGTCTGAAGGCTTAAAATTGGGGCGAGGCGAAGTTCGCCTGGTCCGCTAGTATTTTATAATTTTTAATTTCATTATTTCCTTTTTGATTAATGTACGTGTACATAAGTATGTGTTTATTGGCTGTATTATCAATTTCAAATTTAGAATTTTTGGTTTTTTGTCTTCATATAACTAAACCTGAAGAAGATACCAAAACTATGTATGTAGAAATATTGGGATTATGATAAAGTTTTATATTCTTAAATAACAAATATCATTAAAAAAAATTAAAAATTCATATGTATTATTTGATTTGTATTCTTTAGTATCGGGATAGAAACTCATTAGTATTGTAAATTATTATTTTTTTTTTAATTTTTGGCTAATTGAATAAAGTTGTTGCAGATTTTGCATTTCCTAAATTGCAGCACATGATTAAATTACTAATAATAAAACTGCTTAAATCTTAAAACACTTCAGTTAGTCTGGTTTGCATAAGATTTCTTAACAGACGCTTGTTAAAGCGATTGATATCAAATGTGAAATTTAAACCTAAAGTATTTTTTTTTTTCATACGGACATTAATATTTTTTTAAATAAAATAAACAATCAGTTAATCACTGAAATTAGAAGCTAGACTCACAAAATTCGTGGCTTACGATTTGTATATTTATTGCCAATTATATGCCAAAAAACCCACTGTATACCCAATAGCCAAATCTCCTCGAGTATACTTGATATTAATTTTCAATATCACTCATACGTTTCCAGTCTTCCGGAAGGCAATACAATCGAAGGTCTTATGAAACGTGCATATACAATATGGATTTTTCTCATTTCATATAAAAGCCAATATAAATGTTTGGCATTAAGCCCGCCAAAGCTTAACGCGTAACACATTTCTTGCCCTTCGTGTATTTTATTTAATTAAGAAATACATTTTATTCAAATATTTAATACCTCAAAAAAGTTTACTTCTCCTTTTAATTTTTGCTGACTTCTATTTTGTGTGTAATACCAAAAGATAACAAAACAAATTTCATTAAGAAGATTTTTTCTTCTGTTTTTCATGCTTAATGGCCATGTTAGATCCATATATACCCGACTACTTGGTAAAGTCTTAATCTTCCATTAAATGCTTAAAAAATTTCAAAGAAAAAATCATGGAAGCGATTTCTATTGTTTTCAGTAAATAAGAAATAATCAAAATGCTTTAATATGTACTATTTATTTCTTTGATATTTTTTTACAGAGTTCTTTCTGAAAAGTCATACAATTTAAAAAATTAAATTTTTTCAGCGTGGGACTAATATCTGCCTAACAAATCCTAAGCTTTTGCTGCTTGACACACCAGACAGGCAAGGATTTTTATATTAAGCCATTTAAAAAAACATCCTTGAAATTCGAAAAGAGCGATATAGGAAATACAATTGAAAAGCTCAACAGAGGTTCTGGAAGAGTTCCTCACCCGAACTTTGTGTTGAATGTTTGCTCTTGAAGGCAGCAAAATATTATGATGAAAATAAAAGGAAACGTTTCGACAATGATGTTATTTCTTAAACAACTTACAAAACGAAAAGGCCAAAGAGGCCAAATGTGTATTTATATCTTGACATTGTTAAATTTACACTTAATCAAACAGACAACAAAAGTAATAATAAATAGTGCATATAGTTTCTCTCAATAATGTTGGGTTAATTGTTTTTGTGTACATGGAAAACCAGCATTCAGTCGAAAATCGATTGTGTTTTGTATGAAAATCACGCCTTGTTCTTCTGGCAACTCATTATTTCCTTGTGTTTTCGCCATCACATCATTCAGGAAAAATTCTTAACATTGTGCTGGTCATTGAATGAGTCTATCATAGATGTGTGTGTATGTGTATATGTATATACATATAGTATGTGCTTGTTTGTATTATGAAAAAGACCAAAGGATTCAAAGCTGAATGACTCTTGAAGTTAATAGGCTTATTATTTTTCCTTCACTACCGCATTTTCAGCAGTTTCTAGAAAAAAAAACAGATATTTGAAATGAAATTGTTTTTCATACAGATTAATACGATTGTTTATGCTTAATGCTTTTGAAAGTTTTTAAGCAGATTACCCTTAAAATATTTGAGCACGGAATTCATTTAGTTTAATCAAAGATTTTTCGCTTTTTTGGATTTTATTTTGTTTGCTAAAACAGTGTATTGTGATGCATAAGTAAACGAGTGCCACACAGACCTCCACGTGACCAATTTATACATAAAACGTTTGCAAATGTACCCGTTAAATTAAAAACATTTACTTTGAAATATGAATTCAAATGTGAAGTCTCAGGAGAAAACAACATCCATCTAATTATTTTTAAATAAATACATTAGAAGTCAGTTATCGAGAATTCACTGTTTCATAATGTCATCATCTTCTACCACAAAAGCTATTAAGAAGGAAAACTTGGCAACTCCAACTCAAGCAACCAAACACACAATCGGTGTATCAAGGACTATACACTACAGAGTAAACAATGGGGCCCAAAAATATGCAGCCAATATGCAGTCAATATTTTACCAATACTAAGGCAAATGTAAATAATTAATTCATCTTATAAGAAATTAGTTCATATTTCTAATTTCTTTTTGTAAGAGTTGACATATTTCTTAATTCAAACACATTTTTGTGTCATTTATCTAAATTATAATTTAAGCAACCAAAAAATATTTTTTCTAGATTTTTTATATTTTTCAAACCTTTTCTAAAATTGTTGATATTTTTATAAATATTTTGTATTAAAATTTCAATTCAAAAGCAAATAATATTCTTTACCTACAATTAACAAACCTCTTCAATTTTGCAATTAAAAACTTCTGTTCTAAAAGCTTTGTGGAACCCTCAAAATATTCATCTTTCGGGGCGTTCTACAGTAATAATGATATTATTTATAATTATTTCATCTAAACCACTAAGAGCTTTACAAAGAGTAAATCTTTCAGATTTGCAGTTTTCTGTGAAGAAATACCATTTAAAAAATTTTATTTTAATACTGAGAAATGCGTAAAAAATGAAGAAAAATATGAAAAACAATTGAAAACAATGTGATTTCCCACTTTGGAAGCACCCTTCAGCAAAATTTCCCAAAATTCGCCAAATATTTCAGAAATTTTGCAGTGTAAAGAAATTATGTTTATTTATTTTCTATTTGGAAGATTGAATTAGGAATTTGCATTCGATAGTTTGGGAAATGCAAAATAATTAATTCCTAATGTAAGAGGTCAGAGAACGTAAAATTTAAAAATGCACTTTCGAAAAGTCATAAAAAGAGAGACTTAAGCTCCTTTTAACTTGTTGGGCCAGACACATTAAAACTTTAAAATTTCATATTCCCACGATATGTGTTTCGCAAACTTATGAAACTTTTAGCAAATATTGGAGCCCACAGTAAATAAAATGTCCACTGAATGTAAGAAATTCATTGAGGTCAGTGCTGTAAAATAATGATTAATATTTACTTTCATTTTAGCCTGAATGGCACAATTTTGCATGCATTATTTTTTCCTTAAAAAGGAATTGAACTGAAGTATGAATGCATTAATAATGAATTGACAATCCTTGAATGCGCTCAGATGTGAAGAAAGGTAAATGAATAAACTTGAAATGAAATAGAAATGTTGGACTCTTTCATTTAAATATCAATTGAATTAAAATTTGAATTAATTCATTATACAAATTTCCAAACGTTTCTTCAGTGAAAAAATTACATGAGAAACAGCAGCAATTTTGGTTCTACATTCAACAATTTTCGGTCTTGAATGAATAAAAATTTTAATTCAATTCGAATTTTTAGTCCAATGAATGTTTAAATTGTATTTGAACTCTTGTATTTGTCTCTTGTCTTTGTTGTAGTTTGTTCTTTAATAACTATCACATGTAATTTGGCTTATAAAATTCGATTGAATTTTGATTTAAATTAAAAAAAAAAACACAAACAAAAAGAAAAATGTTCATAAATAAAGAGAAATCTTAAACCTAAATAAAGTAATTGAACTCTTTTTTTCACAAAATATGTGCATTCATGATTTGTTAATTGATTATGAATGTATTCATATTTAATAAATTTTTTTTTGAGAGGGGCATTCAAGTTATTATAATTCATTGCTTGAATGATGTACTTTTTGATTAAAACAAGAAAGCATTCGCTTAGAGCTCTGATTTGAAATTCCAGTTTTCAGCTATTCTTTAGCGGATATTTTTCTTTAATCTTAAATATTTCTTTTAGTGAAACGATTCATCTCTAAATGTCTAAAATTCTTCTGAAAAATACCAGGATTTCATTCGACATTGAAATTTTAAGAAGTTACAAACGTTGCAAACATTTCATTTTGCAATATGTGACCCTTAATGAGTGGCACAACTCTGCTTCAGTGTGTTAAGTGTCAGATGAACTTATTTTAATTATTAAGGCAACGTATTCTTTTCTTTCATACTCGTACTACTTGCAGCAAACAGTTTAATTATTTTCTAAAATTTAGTTCGCCCGGTCCAAGATATAGTTTTTTTTTTCTTTTATATTTCTAGATACATAAGGCGATACGAGTATGTTGCTTGTGCTCGATATTTCGACAACTTCCTGTTGTTTGTTTCTATAAATTCTTTCTAATTCCCACATACACACAGACTTACCCACGCGGCTATTAACCCAATTGCCTTTATGTTGTCTGTGTATATAAAAAATCTCGTTGTTGCTCTATTAAACACATACGAACACATGTACACGGTTCAACTTAATGGTCGGTATTTCTTTAAAAAAACTTAACTTTTCATTTTCTTGTGCTGCTTGACTTTTCCTGTTCTGTTCTCGTTATAATCGTTGGAAAAAGGATCGAAGGCAAAGTTTAATAAATAATGTTGAAAAGGTAAAGAAAAGAAACTAGAGCGAAATGGTTTTGAATTGATTGCCACAACGTAGGGTTGAAATGTGGATTTACATTATCTGCTGCATCAATGAAATAAACATGAACGAGAAAGGGGAAATGAACAATATTTATGAGAATGTTTAAAAGTATTTGATAAAAAACTATTTACAGAACTTCTTAAAACATCCCATATTAAAAATCGTTTTGAGAAACAAAGTGTGCAAATAGATTTTGATTATTTTGAAAATTTTTTAGCGGCATGAATCCCAAGTGGAGGCCTCAGGGTTAAATATTTGTGATTAAATTTATTTTTTTCCTGCCAGGATTAATAGTCCCAATTATAGGTTTAGCATTTTTGTAAGATCAGAGAAAGTTGTTAGATTTTAAGTACAACAATAGTTCTTGTAACAAATACGAACAAATAATTTATACAAATATATAATTTGTAACCAATATTTGAAATGAATTTGAAAGAAAGTGTCTTCAGTTAGTCCAAATTTTATTTTCCTAATACCAAAAAAATTATTGGAATCATACTTTTAACATATAAATCTGTTATATAATATAGTCAACAAATATATAATAAAAATATTAAGAAATCACAACTTCATTTTTTTTAAAGCATTGACTAGTGTAATTTATCAAACTTTGTGGGAAATTAACTTGACAAAATGTTGGTTAAAATCTTAAACTTGAGGAATCTTAAACTTGAGGAATTCTTTTCTATTTTAAGAAAATATTTTTTGTATTAAGAAATATTATATTTTTGTCTAATTTACATAAAAACAAAACAAAAGCAAAGTTATTATCCTCAGATGCCTTAAATACCTTAAATGCCTTATCCTTCTCAGAGGCTAAAATTAGTCGTGTCATATTTCTTAATAAGTTACAAAAAACTTGTTCTAAGCGCATTTACAATCTCTAAGAATGTCTAAACAATCACATCCAACGAATTGTGATATATGCACATATTCCAAATATATTCACAGGATATTCAGCCAGCCACTAGTATAAAAGCAGAGGACTGTTTTAGAAAAATATTTTCTTATAATTTCCAATAATTTTAAAAAGCAACTTCAATGAAAATTTTCTAATTGAACCATAACACACGCGATTTAAAAAAAAATATATGTATTGTTGGTTTGGCACTACAACAACAACACCAAGTAGACCACGGGAAGCGGTCTTGAGAAGAGCAGAAATGTACGTCGAAACTAAGAAAACTGATTAAAATTGTAATGGCTCAAGTCATTAAATGTAACAACCGTATGTACATGCATTCTTCCTTACACACGTACACGTCCACATGGACAAGGGCAGCCAACAGGACATCAAGCGTTTATTTTTTTTATTTAAATAAAACAGCTTAAAGGAGAGTGCAAGGAAGGCTAATGCGAATGCGAACACCTGTTCATTCTAAGAAAAGTAAGAGAAATCAATATTAAATTTCTAATATTTATTGTCTTTCATGAATGTTTTCTTGCCACAATTCTTTTTATTTGTTACATTAAAATAAACAAGGATATTAGAAATGATGGGAGCAGTGGCATGAAGTGGTCGGAGACAAATTGTTTCCAATTTGTATTGGTTTTCTTTTAATATAGTGGTATTGTTGATGTTGTTGCTTTTTATTGATATTTTTTATTAAGTTCTTGAGACCTTGTTCCACGGGCACGTAGACAATGCCAGCATAAATAAATAATTACACTTTACTGTCTCTGTATTGTGTTTATCCCAGCAAACAAATAGTAAGAAATACTCGCAGTTAAGACATTAATTATCAACTGGAAGATATTTAGCACGAAAACTTTTGCATTTTCTTCCTTTTATAGATTTTATTAATAAATGTATAAAAATATTTCTTTATTCACTAAGTTGTTAAAATATTTATAAAATGCATTGAATTTGTTAAGAAAGGATGGAATAGTCTATGTCCATTCCACTAGGGTGGAGGTTTCTTTGCCCACATTAATCAACTTTAGTGTATTTAAAAAAAAATTATGATTTACTGAAATAGAAATTTTTAATTTGGAAAGAAAAAATTTTTTAGAACTGCAAATTAAACATTCGATTTGAATATTTTTTTATAAAAATATGTTTATCATTGAAGTAAAACTAATATGATTTTGATTCAATAATTCCAAAATATTTATTCAAAAAAGTTTCGTTGTTTGTAGTGGTGAATTAATACATAAGTTTAAATGCTTTTCAAACGTGATTTGTCTAAGCTGTCTGATGACTTGGTTAGACCCAATAAAATTCGGGAATTATCACAGTAAATTTCAAATCAAATATCAAACATTTTTTAACAATATTAGTAATAAGTTTAATAAAACTTGAAAATTATGGTACATTTAGTGATGTGACAAATATAATCGTAGTCAAAAAGATTGTTTTTTGTTGCATAGTTTATCATTTGATTGAAATTAGCATCCAAATCCTTAGTACACTTCAACCTTCCATTTAGAGAAGTATTCAACTTCATATGAAAACTTTCAATTTTTAATTTTATACAGAGAGGTCAACAAATTTGTATTCGATATGAATCATTTTAATTTCTTCCAACCTTCAAAAGATTCATCTCCATTGGACGAGAATGATTTGATTATTCGGCAATATAAAATATAATATTCACTAAAATTAAAATCAAAATTATTCAAATAAATTTCATTTATTGTCAGACAGATAGTCCTACAAAAAAAATCTTTTGAATAATTATCTGGTATAATATCCCGAATAATTCCAATATATATCGCATATAAAAAAAATAATTTAAAAAAAATTAGTATTTACAAATAAATATAATTTTATACACAAAATCTTCTTTTCGTCTTCACAAAAATATTTTGGCAGCATCTTCTTGATTTGGTCCAAATGTTTATATGCCAATTATGACAATTCATTGTCTAGAAGAATCGCTTCAGTATTATATCGCGATATCGTTGCTCGGGAGTATTGCCATGGACACATGTTTTTGCTCCCGAAGGAAGTACCTTCTGCAAGTCGAAATGACAATAAAATTTCTTTCTCAGCCGTGCAACATGTTTGGCAAACGTTTAATGTATTTCTATGTTTACTGGGTTGTTGTGTGAGAGAGTGTGTGTGTATGTGCCTATTTCCCGTTGACCCACAACTTGTCGGTGAATGTATTGCTTTGTTGTATGTGCCTTCATAACACATCTCACTCCAGTTGCATGATTATTAAACAAAAAAAAGAAAAATATTGAATATGAGTGCACGAGGACAACGCGACAATTATACTCAAATTAAAAATAAAATATTTTCAGAGGTAAAATTTGAGTCCTTTAGTAACTCAAGTGGCATCTAAAATTATTTGCATGATTCGTATTGGATATTTATTTAGATCCTTTTATTCTATTATTTTTTTGTGTTGCAATTTAATTTTGTTTTTGGAAAGAAAAATTGTGGGCAATTTTCGTAAATGAAATTAAAGACAAACAACCCTGCGACAACTGCCAATTAAAATTGATTTTAACAGACCAGCAATAGAAATAAACGAAAAGATGTAAGAAGTAAATAAAAGGGAATTGTTGAGAAACGATTATTAATTAATAATATAACATAATATAAATTCTGATATAATCTCCAATATCTTCCGAAATTTTTTTTCTTTTTATAAAGAAAAGCTGCAAATATTCAGTGAACATGTGTATTACAAAGAGGCTGAGCCGAGATGGCAAGTCCTTGGAATAATTTTATATACTAATGAATTCAGAATAAAGCCTTAAGGTACACATCTTGCTTTTAAGCAAATATTTGATTTTCTGTACACAAAATAAAATTTTTCAATTTGTTTAGAAAATTAAAAAAAAGTCAAATTTTCATTTGTATTTTAATTATTCGTAGTGCATTCTACAGTATCAAACGCGAATCAAACCAAAATTAAAAGCAAGTCACCATCCATTCTTGAGCAAAGTCCTTTGCGAGCGTAGATAAGCGTTTATATTTAATATAACTTGGGTCCGAAAAAAGATTTTCTATCAGAGATAGTGTACACTTGTCGTAAATTATTGCAATTTAATTTCTTGAAATCGTACAATCTCAAATCGAGCCATTTATTAAACATTAAGAGAGGAAAAATTTAATTAAAACTATATACCTTGTGCTTTCGTTAGTACCCATGACCACAACAAGAATGCAATAAGCATTTTTATACCCTTCCTGCAAGTGCAGATCAAAAAGTTTCGCTTTCACTAATTCAATCAGCTCCAGTTTCTTCCAATTGCATTTGGGGTCGTTATGCCACTCCTACTATTACTGTGGCTATTGTAACGTTGGCCTCTGCAGTAATAAAGTTAATTTTATGTCAATGAATATCAAAACATTTTGACAACTATGACAGGCGTTATACCTAAGCTCTGCTTGAATTTCCATTCATGTAAGCCAATGGGAGATTTCTCATGCAAAAAGTTTTTCTTCACTTTAATAATCGAATGTGTGTTTTGTGGGAAGTTTACAACAGATACTCAGTGCTACAAAAAAGCGTTGTTGTTTATGTTATTGTTGTAATTTCACTTGCTACACCTTATATGATAAAGGACGTTTTGTGATTGTATGCGAGGGCAACTTGAGGCAGTTTTTGAGCAGATTTGACTACGTTGTGTGTCCTTTTCCTAAAAGACATATCATTATTCTTTAACTTTTTGAAAATAGATTCTGCATGCCACACAATTTAACTCAAAGACAAAATATTTGCAAACAAAAGTCATATACATTTGACACCTTTTTCATTAAATTTTAATAGGATTTCACATTTGATGACCTTTTGTAATTGATTAAAGTTTGTAATATTTCTAGTTTTTAAAAACAAACATATTTTCTTCTTCAGTGTGAAATGCTGATATTGTAAAACGAAACGTTTTTAAACTCTTAAAAGTTTTATGGAAATTCCAGACGGAAATGAGTTCCCAATATTTTTTAAATATGTAAATTTTAAGAGCTTAGAAACGTTACGTTTTACGAAATGAATCCCATAGTGTGATAGACAATTCATTAAAAGTTTGTTTAAAACTCGGTGCTACAAGTTTTAAGAAAAGTTTGTTTAATTTTTTATTCACAAATACACATGAAAATGTACATTTATATGCATAGAGGATAAAGGATAAAGTTTAAGATGTGAAATATTTTATAAGTTTTGCTTTTTTATATATGAAATATATATTTGAATATATTTGTTTGAGCTTTTTGGCCAAAGTTTATTTTCGTATTTTAGACAAATTACTACCGAATAGAAAAGGCTGCTTAACATATAAATTTTTTATTTTTCATATTTTTGCATAAAAGACACAAGTCTTGTAAAATAATTACGTTAAATGACTCATAAATGGGAGTTGCGGCCAATGTTGTAAGCAGCAATTTTAAAATAATTATGCAACATAATAATTTCCCCAAGTTATGCTCCATAATATAATATTTTCTACATTTGCTTTAGCTTATACGAAGCCCAAATACACAGACGGAAATTTTTGTCTTTTAAATTTTGAGTCTATAACAAAAAGGAAAAACTACAAGGAAATAGATTACAGACTTGTCTTTATTCCAAGTTCCTTCTCTTTTCTCATCTGTAATTTTCTACATCAAACTTTCTCGTGGGAAATACATAAGGAAACCAAATTGATGAATAAGAGTCTAGTCTTAAAGACGAAAGTATTTTCAATAGATCTGTTGCAATAATAAAAATTTAGGATGTATCATTTTTGAAATTAATATTCCTAAAAGGACAACTTACCTATTGTATATGTGGCGCCATCTACCGTAAATGTAGCCGCTCGACATTTATTAAAAAATCTTGTGGCAAATCCAACAGCCGAGTTTCTTAAGCTTGAAGAAACTCGGCGTATGGGTGAATCTGGACATGATGAGGATTTGTTTAAGCATGCCGCCGCCGCCGATGTTGTGCCACTGTAAGGCAATGACACTTGTTGCTGGGGCAAACCTTTATAAATCGCGGTGCTAGTTGTCGTAGTTGAAGAATTCGCCGAGGAAGTAAGAACCGTAGAATGTTGCATTTGCGTTGCTGTGCCAGGCGCTAAGTTACGCCGGCAATATGTGGGTGAAATAAGCGAGGATGTACGAGTATTTGTATTGGACATTTTGAGGTAATAGACGAAAGAAAAGCTCACTCACACAAAGAGCTGTTTGCTTGTTGGTATTTTCTGATTAAGTGGAAAAAAATAATTTTTGTTGCTCCGATTTAATTTTATTTATTTCACTAAAACGCCTTTTAATTTGCGCTTTATAATTTTCATTATTATTTTAATTGAGCTCGTGTATTTGTGGTTGCCTGCCACATACAATTGCTTTTAGTTTATATTTTTCCAATAAATGATATAATTGCAGATATACTGTTTATTTATTCATTTATTAATTTCAACGGAATTGGTTGCAATGGTTGCAACGGAATTGGTTGCTAAACAAAAGACAGTGAAAACAAAATAATTAAGAGAATGTATCAGAAAACGATGTTTCTTTATTAAGGCCATTTTTTATTTTGTTGAGAAAAACCTCGACAAATGAACCACCAGAAAACCGAGTGAAGTAGGTTGAAATTTCATATTTAAAAATATTTTCCATCGGCTAAAGATGTAGAAATAAATAATAAAATCCATTACATAAATTTATACTTTATCTACAACAAACTCGCCAATAATCATTAAATAGACGACCACAATCCTTCCACACAAACACTAATGCTTTCTCAGAATATAGTCAATAAAAATCGCTATGGCACGTTTTACTAAATACGAATATAGAGACTGAGATGGAATTTGTGGCAGATAAATGTTTGTATATTTTTTTTTCCTCTAAGAATTGTCTTTTATTTACAATTTAAATACGAGAGGATTTTCAAAATCAGAATTTATTTTGTCGAATAATTTTCCAAATATTTCCAATAGGGAAATTTATTACCTAGTGAATGAAAATTTAAAATAATAAGACACTATGAACATGAGTGAAATTTATAATGAACTCAGAAGGACAAATACTTGCATTTATGTATCCAATGCAGATTTCTCCTGATTTTTTCTACAAAAGTTGGGGATTTAAAAAATAAATTTGGTTTTTCACTTGTGAGCAAATTATTCCTTAATCTGTGATTCATCACTTCTAGATGAGAAATCTTTGCTTAGGCTTACAAAATGAAAGGCGTTTTACAGGTCCACTATATTGATCAATTTTAATTATTTCAATTTTAATTTGATTAAACTATTATTCAAGCTTGACGTCGTATTTAAAGGTCATACAATTTTATTTCCAATTATCGATATTTCAGCACTCATTGCATATCATCTTTAGGAAAATTCTTCTATTTTTTAACGAAATATCGATAATTTCAAATAAAATTGTTTGACCACTAAATAACACCTCAAGCATGAATCATATTTTAATAAAATTGTTATAAAAAAAATATTGAGATATTATTTCAATTTTATTTATTTCAATTCAATTTTTGCTCTCTTGCAGCAAAATCTGTAAAACTTCATCAAGATAAAACAAAATTTTCAATGTGTTACCGCGTATGAAGTACTTTTAGGTTAAAAGCAAATTGTAAAGTTGCTTACGTTAATATTATATCTGTATTGCTGTTTGTCTTCTATTTCATATTCAGAAATTATTCCCTGTGTAAAATTATATCATGATTGTTAGACGTCAAATTCATAACGTCAGCATCTACTTTGCTGGCTTTAATTTTCGCACGGAGCGAGAGATAAGAAGTTGTATGATGAACCTTTGAAAAATACTCGTATGTACTTCATATTGATTGTAATGGTGGGTAAAATTTAACATTTATTTTCATTCATTTTAGTAGAACTAACACTTCTGAAATAGAATTGTTTATAAACAAATTTCAGAAAACAAACATTTATTATATTTAATTCATGCAACAATTTAAAAAACTCTGATGTCAGTATATAAATCACTACATCAATTTATTTATTTAGTTTAACGGCCGCATTCATGATTCATTTTCATACTCACATCTCATTTCTATTTCGTACATTTTAACATTTTGATTATTGTATGATTTTACTTATTGTACCTCTACTATTACATCGCAATATTAGAAAAAGGGTATCCACCAACCTTGACTGGCGACATGTTCGAAGCTCAACAAACAAAAACAATTTGAAAAGACAAGAGCTTAACCCACAATAACATTTAATAAATAGAAACATTTTTTAAGCCCACAGTGAAACGGATAAAGTGTAGGAGAGGGAATGACAAAAAAGAATAGAAATAAATGTACAACTTTAGTTGTGAGCTCCTGTCAAAAGCAACACATTAAACTCATTCGCCAATGCCTTTCAAACGTCTTTGTATTCAAAGGTTAACCGACCGTGGCGTGGCCATTGTTTGTTACACTTCCGAAAATACTTCTTTGAATTTACGACTAAGTGTCCATATAATTTTTGTTTGTATTGTTATTTTGACAGCCTTTTGTTCCGAATTTCCTTTCTCCATTAGCATTCAACATTAACGAAATCCTTTAATCACACTGAAATCAATTTCATTTTTGTTGTGATCCAAAACAAGAGGAAAACCCGGCAAAGAAATAAAAACCGACCAATTCAAAGAAATAATGAAAATAAATTGTATTTAAATTGATTTAACGCAAGAGTCTTTCATAGATTTAAAACGCCTATACAAGGATATCATAGAAAATATAATCAATGGAAAAAATTAGAATTTTCGTGAACGCTGTCATGAATCGCCATGAATGATTTATTTCCTTAAAGGTTTTTCATGGTTTTTTGAAAATCTATAATGAAAATCTTCAAAATATTTATTATTATTAATAAATAATGATTTATTATTAATAATATCATATAAAAAACTTAAAACCCGTAACAAATTATAAGTTTAAACTAAAATAGAAGAATAATAAATACTTATTTTTAACAAAGCTTGAGGTCCATAGTTTTCTAACAAAATAAATTTGGATAAATTTGGCTTAATAAAAAAAGTATCAGTGAAAAATATTTCTAAGCAAATTCAATCTCAATATAAACATTATTAGATTCACTTGCGCAAGTCTTTTATTAAAACTCTTTTGAAATGATTGAAATTTAAGAGTTTCAAAACAGCATCCCTTTTCTATGACCTCAAGACTTGAAATATAAAACTTGGCCAATGCGAATGGCAACGGTATGACTTGCTTGGCGTGCTCACATCGATCCTTGTATGTAAGTAAATAAACTAAAATAATTTTTTTTCCACACATGTGTGCGCGCTCTGTAAGTGTTTACAACAACATGGGTTTTGGTTAAATGCTTTGGATAAGACCATGCCTCGAGTTTCATGTGAAACCTTAACTACAGCTTGCAACAAATGCAGCATTTGTTGCATGCAGTGGATTATTATCTGCTCGAAAGATATTTACAAAAGAAATGTGAGTGCATCCCAAAATATTTCACTGTTTGGTGTGGACTTTGTGTTGAAGGCGTAACCGATCCACATTTCATTCAGAATGATGTGGGTCATGCTGTCACCGTACACGGCGAACGCTATAGGGATCTAATTACCAACTATTTCAGAAGGGCGGCGCTACGTGGCACACAGAATATGCTATATTTGATATTTTGCAATCACGATTTGGGGCATGTTCATCTCACGTGTTAGTTATGTAAAGTAGCCAACGATGGCTACTACAAATGTAGTTTCACTGAAAATTTATAAATTCTCTTTGAATACCTTCGTTCGAGGACTAATAAAGTGTACTATAAGTACAAGTATACTTATAGATCCTTATAGATACGATATTTTTATATTGTTATAATTTTTTGGGTCGAAATATTGCCTATCAGCCCAAAATTACTCGAAAACGAAAATGACTCGAGTGTGGCCGAAAAATAATCTATTCTGACGAGGTAAAGAAACGAAATCGCTGGACATCTGAAAAACCGAACGGAATTATCGAGAACCCAATGCATCCACAGAGAGTGACATTATTAGCTCCGATTAGGGACTTATATATATTCTGAAATTTAAGATATGAACTTGGTATCAGCAGGATTTTGCACCATATCACGCAGGCAAAAATCATGTCAGCAGAGTTCATTCAACTTTTAAAAAGGTACTTGTACTTGGATCAGCCCTTGCAAAAATTTTTTATTATATTATGCCACAAGCACAAGTAGAGTCGATTAAAATGTGTTACGAGTCAACTGAATCAAAATTTCAACGAAAAAAAAATTTAATATCATTCGAATAGGTTTTGCTCCTATTCTGTTAGAAGACTTTCTTTTAATTAAGACAACGTTTAAGAAGGAGATGTTGGATGAGAATCTTATAACAATGGTCCTTGGCTTCCATGCACTCGGTTCAACACATTTAAAGGCAAATGAAAGAAGCACTTCATTCAAGCAACGAGAACGATAGGTTTCCTCTACTTGAAGAAAAACTACATCAAGACTGAAGGATCAGCTGATCAGACAGCTCATGCTATTTAAAAGTTTCACAAACTGATCGGCCACGTTTTCCTTTTTCATTTTGCAATTACTTCCTAAATTTTGTCTTTCAAAATCTTTGCCTGCCTAAAAACTCCTTTTAAGTTCATATGGATGCCCCTTTAAAATATCATTTATTTTGCTTTCCTTCTACGATGATTAATTCTTCGGTATCCATTTGTCCTCAAATCATAAAAAAATGAATGAGTTTTTGTTGACATGTGGCAGAAATGTAGTGGGACAGTAATCGAGTGGAAGAAGCAATAATTGTAGGAAACGAAAAAACGATAAAAAACAATTATTTAATAAATATGACATAAAAAATAAATAATTAAAAATAAAAAATGTCCACTCTGCTACAACTTAATTGTCGCTTCTTGACATAAAAATGTAATAGAATCTATGCTAGAGTTCGTTACACACAACTCCTTTCGCCCGACGTATTGTTTGTCAGGATTTCCTTATACACCAAGTTTTTTTTTATTTCCAACGACAATTATTCGCAGCGAAAAATTCCTCGTTTGTCCCAGCAGCAGCATTGCTGCTGCTCTCAATATAATTATTCGAAAGATATTTTCTTTTTATTTCAAACAGTAGAACAATCCACTCATTTAATTCACTTCTTAAAAATTATTTGTATTATTTTCCTCAATTTGAGCTCCTTGTCTTTGTACGTTGATGATAAGAAAGGAAGCGTGCGTCTCATTAAATTTATTTAATTTCCTGGACCCGACACCTTTTAAGAAGTAAAATTAATGGAAGCCTAAACCATTTGTTTGTACTTTTAAAAATAATCCTCTTAATTTTTTTATTTCCTTTATTTTTGTATGAAATAGAAACGTTAACGAGCCGCTCCTTATACGAGTAAATTAGTGTCATTTAGCATTCGAAGTGCTTAACCTTTGTGTTGCTCACATTTTTCTAACGCATTTATAATTAAAAATTACTTTTCATTACAAATTTGTTTCTATTTAAAGTTATTTAAACTGTATACACTCTTTACGTGGATTTCTGTTTATTTTTTCATAATTGTACTGAATATTTTATCGTTTGGGAAGAAATAATATTGAAATCACACCCAGCAGAAAATTGTTGAAAGCCAGTGAAAATATATACATTTTCATTAAAAGGTGAATATTAATATTGAAAAGAAACATTTCTTTGATTAATCACTAGATGTTTCAAAATGGAAAAGTCTTTACTTTAAAAAGGCTTAAGGATTATAAAAAGGAACTAAAGTGAATTATAGCACTTTTAACTTCAATGACTCACTTAAAGGCCATCTTATTACTATAAGTACCACGAATATAAAATAGGACCTTTCAAATCTAAAAATGTTTTGTGGAAGGAGCAGCTGTTAAGATCGCTTACCAAATCCAATTGCTACAAAATAACACTACGAACAGAGACACCGCAAGGCTTGAAAGCGCTCAACCAAATGTTGTAAAATCGCTGAACAGCATCTTAGATAACTTTGCGGCCAACCCTCAACTTCATTAGGCACTCTGCTGCTTCTAACTCATTGCATCCAATACTACATGTCGCTGTAGAACAGCGCTTCATTCTTGTGAAAATACAGGAATTGCAGGAACGCATTATTTAATGATTTAGAGTGTTCTTTCTCTGACGCACTATTTGTAAGCTGAAGGGCTGAGAAGGACTAATGACTTTGAAATAAAATACTATGAAAATTTCTTTGGACAAGCCCTTTTTTCGGTCTCATTTTTAAACAGGATACCGAAAGCAATGTTTCTGCCCTGGGCAAATTAAAGAGTAAATGACGTCAAGTTTAATTTGCTGCTCATGCAACAAACCAAAACAATTCAAATGTGAAGCTGAAAACTTTATAAGCCTTAAATAGTCGGCCAAGATATTTTCTTCTAAACCTTTCTCACTTTTATTGAATTGTTGTAGAATTTTTAAGGAAACTAAAATTAGATTTTAACAATGAAGCCATGTCTTTTCCCAAAAAAGATGTCTAGCAACAAAAAAAATACTAAAAACCATAAATGTTTTACAAGGAAAACAATCCCATCAAAAATTAGAGAAGGCAGTTAAAGTATTAAATATGTATGTAAGATGACATATTTTATTATCCTTCAACCCACTGCAAAAACTACGAATCAATGGTCAGACAATATAAAATTATAAAGTCCATCCACTTTCTTACAGACATTAACTCAAAGGCACATCAACTTTTACCTTTAAAGCGCTAACAAATACCAACAAAAGGAAAAAAGATGCACAGGAATAGAAAAGGATAACGAAGATGTACAAAAAACAATTGACATTTCGATTAAATTCGTCCATTACTTCCCAACTCATTTCAAAGAAACTTTGTAAACATTTGCACAAAACTTTTAGTTCTATTTAATAAAAAAAAGGAATATTTAAACGAACTAATTAATAAAAAAAAATAATTTTGATAAATTTTTATTTCAAGGTTTTATTCCATTCGGCTGAAAACTTTCAATTGAATGCAAGAGAAGGAGTAACCGTAGAAAGTAGCATCAAGTCCTTCACTGTCTAGAATTCATAGTTTGAATTCGTATTAATGATTCAATTTATAGTTAAAGATGCAGTGAAAAACAAATAGTAAAATATTATGCCCGACTTTTGTGATTTATGAATTTTTTAAAATAAGTTTTATATTTTTTCCAATTGTTTTTCACTCTCAACAACCAGTAATTTAATGGGTCGATTGTAGACTAACATTTAGTATTTATTAGAACTCTAAGCCATCCGTTAGCCTGTACAATTCTGATGAGCTCCAATGTGCCAGAGGGTTGCTAATGTAGCACCAAGTCCCAAAAAGGGAGAAAATAACAAGGCTGAAACTACTACTGAAATTTACTCTGCACTTTCCTTAGTAATGAAATATATGGTTCAATTCCATCTAGATCCAACAGTTTACTTAATGAAACCCAGTATGGTTTCCGTAGGCACTCCCTACAGAGAAATGGTATCGTTCCATTCAGCTCTTTGGCGAAAGTTAGCATTTGAAAGGGTCTGACATGACGAACTTTTTGCAAGTCTCATTGCTTTTGGTGTCGGTAATAACATCTCTCGGCTTACATCTATCTTCCTTAGGGATTGCGATATACGTGTTGTTATATATGGGATCTCATCATACCTGTTCAATACAAATTCAAGGCTCTTACTGTTCCTAATGACCTTCTATGTCAGAACTTATCTACACTTTTGCAGATGACATCAGCCTTATCGAGTCCTTCCTTCGACCTTAAGCCAATCCTTTCCCAGACTGATGTGAAGAAGCTTAATCATGATCTTGTAACTATCCCAGATAGGCGTCCTACGCATAGTATCGATTTTAATGTCCGTAAGACACAATGTTGTATGTTCGATAGACGGAACATGTTTTTTATGTCGCTAAAGAATCATTCAAGTTCCTGGGTTTTTAAGATGGCGTAAGAGATAGTTCGCTCTTTCTTATCTTGTTCTTACTTAAACCGACTGAAAATGAAATAAAACTCTCATGTGTGGGCCGGTGCTTCAAAGTCTATTTTGAAGCAGCTCGATCTGGTACAGGACTCACTCACTGGAGTAGGGGACTCACTAAAGCATCAAAGCAATGTGGGGTGTGTTGCACTGGGAACTTTTTCAGCTCTTATTCGTTAAAAGCGAAAACATTTGTGGTCGGTGTACCACTTTTCCTTTGACTAATGCATTCTGATTTGTATATGTACTCGTACATATACATGCATACATATGTATTATGTTACATGTAAAAAGGATTTGTCTATTAAAAATCGTATAATCCTTAAAGTGTTCGAGATGCATATAATAATAATAAATAAATAATAATAAATTCTTTAAAATTTTATTACTGAACTAATTTTTTGGTTTCGTATAGTCGTATATTTACAGGATATGAAACTCGTAAAGGACCTAAAATAAGCACGTGTAGGGCTTTATGGTTGATAAAAATTACGCGAATTTTCGACTCTTAAAAGTTATCTCAGCAACAGCATTTTTTTATAAATTTCTCATGGCCACCGACACGTCCTAAAATAGAAAAAAATATCAATGAGACTATTTACTTCCCAGCAAATATGTGCTTTCATGACCAAACATTTTATAGGTTGATATACTGGCTGCCCTGCTATCCTGGGGCCACTTTCTTATTTTTTTTATTTTTAGCTCAAGTCATGCTTCAGAACATTATAGCGAGAGGAGTTTAGTAAAACAATGAAATTATGATAATAAACAGACGTAAAAGAGTAACATCCTGTTTGCTGAGGCCTCTTTACCCCTCTTCACAATCGCTCATGCGACTGTTTCTTTCACAAAAAAATGCTTCCTTGTGCTTTAAATATTTATTTTAATTTATTCACATGCTTTCACATTTCGCTTAAGAAAAACTTTCTATTATTGATTTTCTCTTCTTTTAACAAGAGCTGATGTAAACAAGAATGAAACAGTTCAGGCAGTTCTTAGTTCTTTTATTTATCTGATCCAACCTTTTACAACTGAATTTTTTTGAAAATTTATAATTATTTTTCACTTTGTTCTGAATTAAATCAATCACTCAGCCTTCAAATGCATTTTAGTGTACAAATATAAATTTGTATATTTTCGAAGGACATTATTGCGATAGAAGAAGAAGAGTCATTTAAAAAAATTTTAAAATAGAATAACACCGTAAAAATAATCCAGATGTATAAAATTTTATTATTAAATGCCATTACTTTTGTATGTCATGAAATTTTTCATTATAAATTTCACTTGCTGGGCTTCTATTCACATTTTCTAACACATATTGAATTCAAAGGACCTTGCATAACACATACACAATCACACTTTAACGCTTTTATACAAAAACAAAACCAGCCACAGGATTTCATTATGCATACGAATAAAAACAATTTTACATTATTTTCTATTTGTAGTAAAAAAGCAAGCGAAATAGGAAAGATACAGGGAATAAAACAGCAGGTAATCATGTAAATTGGCAATATTTTATACATACGAGCACTCATACATTCACAAATATGTACATCCAAATGGCCCACCACAACTGTGTCTGAATACGTATTCGTTAATGAATGTAAACAAAATTGAAATAAGGATCTTGTTACTCATTCTAGAGTTGTGGCATGAAACATTTTGGATATTCTGCTCAGAACGAACTAGTTTTTGCCTTCTTGGTTAAGATAAGGACAACACTTTTTGGAACTTAATCTGGTTGTATGAAAAAGATTTTTTTATTAAAAAAATAGGATGTATATGAGTAACGTGAAAGGCGAGTGAATGAATATTTGTAGGTATATACGTGATACCAAACACGATTTATTACGTGTTTATTGTAAATAGAGGAGAGACAGTTTTATTGAATTATTCAGACAGAAATGTTAAATCGTATTCGGTGATGTGGATTTAAATTTCAGCTCCAGGAATTTTCTAAATTAATTCTTAACAGCATTTGAATCCTGTTCCTCTCCTCCACACACATTCTAAAATTGAAGCCTGTCCATGTGGCAAGAAAAATATTATTTGCACTATTTCATTGTTTATGCCAAAGCAATAATCATGGGCGTAAAAAGAATGAAGGTGTACGACTTGTTCATGATATTCTGGTCATTACCAGTACGATGTTTTTTGCCGAATGTAGCAGATCTTTTTTAAAAATTTAATCATTTTCGATTGAAATTTTGTTTTGCTTGCTTTTATATTAAAATTTTTTGTCCTAGATTTACTTGGTTCTGTCGTTTACTATTTCATGTGACACTCAAATAGAGCGCTTGAATATTTAGCTAAGCCTTTTAATGTGACCCATGCGGGCAGCCTGATAGACTCCAAGTTTTGGAGGCCCACTTCTGTGGTAGCTAAAGTTCTCACTATTCTGTTCGTTGTTGATATCTGATGACCTTTCTCATCCGGGCTTATCTTTCAAAGAAGAATCGTCTGCTTTTTTGCTGCTTTTTACTTACAACTAATACACATACATATCACTGTGTGTGTTGACTTATTACGAACTTAGTGAAGCCATCCATAGTCTATAACATTTTGAGGACATTTCAAGTGGTCGCTTCAATTCTCACAAAAGGGAAACAGTAATTTAAATCACCTAAGGATATATAATTTGTTGTGTGACATCTTTGGACTTTGTACAACAAATTTTTCAATTAGAAAAGATTAAATGCTATGCCTTCCAAATAATACAAATTAAATGTTCTGCTACTTGAATAAATATTTTGAATATTGTTTCTGTACTATTGCTAAATATAATCACTTGAAATTTAATACCTAATCGCTTGTCTCTTTGAAAAATATTATTACATTTGACAATATTAGACAAAATTATATTAGATATTCTCTCAGGTAATCATAAAAAAATGCTGATAAGAATAATTAAATTTTTTGTTTTGCCTTTCAAAATGTAATCGTTCTCATTCCAGAAGGTGACGGAAGGGTTTTTTGTTTTTTAAATTAATGGCATCCTTTAGGCCATGCTGTTGCTGATAAAGAAATTTATTTTGTTATTCTTTTTTGGGGACGGCATTGAGTTTAATGATTTTGTCTGATAAAACCATATAATTTTATAGAAAATTAGCAAAAAAAACAAATTATAGTTGTAAAAGTTTTAAGCACATATTTTTGGCTTGCGAAAACGTTAAGGACTTGCAAAAACGTTAAGGAAATTAAAATTATATTTTTTATATCAGAACATAGAATTATTACTACATACTGGAGATTTTCTTTTATATAAATCGAAATTATATTGATATTGAAACTTATTATTTCGTAATTCCTTCCAACTAATAATTCGAAAAATAAGTTTATATATCAGCAGCTCATCAAGGCTACAACAAATACAATTATTCGATTAATTTAGTTTTGTAAAAATTTTCAAATTATTTCTTTTCTTTCCAAAAAAAAATGGGAAATGGGAAAATATATGAAAAAATTTGTTCTGGATGTTCCGCCAATTTTTTTGTCAAAACAAATATTGTTTGTTGTAACTGTCAATATATCTGCATCTGGTTGGTGCTGATTCCAATTTATCAGTAGACTTCAACCACCAGTACATTTTTCTTTATTCTCATATATTATTTGAGGCTTTTTGCTTTCAAAACTTCTATTTCTAAATTATAGCAAACAGTCCTTATTAAGTCCTTATTTAATATGAAATTATTTTCTTCCAAAAAATCTACTCTACTTAATATATGGAGGATATGTTACCTTTCAGTTAAAGTCATTAATTATAATTAAGGATAATTTGAAATGACAAATCTATGTTAGAACCATATGGAAAGGACTTCGTATCAAAATCTATATATTTCTATAAAATCTTTAGATAGTCTTTTTTTGATAAATCTCTCCTAAAAAATTTACTATCACAATTATTTTCTGTATATGGCTGTATATTGGCTTAATGATGACCACCTTGACTATTAAACATGTCAGGAGGAGACAATATTCCCAAGTTCTACTTCAAGTTAAGTAGAAGAAATATCAGTAAAAAATATTAAATTATTTGAACAAGAATTAAATATAACAGGGATGCCTGTCACACGTACTACTCTATACATATTTCTAAAAAATCGTTCTTCCATAGCAACCTCAAGATGACTCCAAATCCTGTGAATACTATCAAAAAAAAAAAAAAAAAAGATTACATACGTTAGCGATAATCTTATGGTAAAATCTACAAAAAAGAATTGAATTTTCACTACTTCTTTTATAAGTTCTTTTTTACTATATGAATGAGGTTGAAAGCTTTTCAAACATTATAGCTGAAGCTGAAAAGCAGTCGCATACTTCAACCCACAACAAAATAACTTCTTGGAATTTTTTTTTCATGTATTTATGTATTTATTTCATAAAATTTTTTAACAAAAAATTGCTTTAATTAAGCAACATTTTGTGAAACGAAGACAACGATTTTTCATTTCATATTACGAAATCTTTCGCTTGAATGAAAATCATTGAGTCAGCAACAAAATGTGATCACCCTAATAAAATTTTGCGTGAAATCACTTCTTTTTTGCAACAATTTGCTATTTCTCTGAATTTTTCACAAGTTTTTTTTGTTCATGGGAAATAAAACTCACGTGAAAATTTTGTTCACCTGTTATTCACGATGAGGACGATATAAAAATTCAATCACTTGTTATAAAAGTTATTCAACTGTGACCAAAACAAGATACATAAAAATTAAAGTTCATTAAATACACAAATTCAGCTCTTCAAAACCATTTTCGGTCGATTGCATAAAATATTTAAATTCACAAAAAAAAACTGCTGAAAACCCTCAATAAAAATATCTTATAAAGTATAATTTGATTCGTTGCCAAGTATCGGTGAGAAAATATATATTTAAAAGAATATCTTTATGAACGTTTTCATAATCAGAAGAAGTTTTTTCTAGTTTAATTATATAATTTAATTGAACTACAAGTTCATTCAAACCTATTATTTGTAATAACATTCCCAACAATATTTCTGTATTAAAAAGAGACTGACATTTTCTATAACAAATAATTCGAAATTTTTGGTATAATTGTGGCCAATTCATTTATTAAAAGCCAATTACGAATAAACTGAATAATACAAGACAATAGTGTTTCAAATACATTTCAAAGGGAAGTTTTTGTTTAAACATAGAGACAGCAAATCTAAACTTATATATTTTTTTTAAACTTTTGTTTGGGGTTAGTAATTTTCATGGACTCTGACGATTAGTAGTTTCATATTTTATATTTATCGAGTTTTTAATATGTATTTCGACACACGTATTTGTTTTAAAAGTTTTTTTTTTCATTTGAGACACTTTTTCTCCATTTCATATTCGAGAGGAAAATCATTTATTTTTCATGAAGTACTTTCGAGCACTTGACGTTACTTCGTTTTATTCTTTTAATTACTTTTATTATAATTTGACAGGACTTTTTAATTATTATTTAAACACACATTATTTAAATTTTATCAAACTTTTGCTTTTTTAAAAACTTTATAAAATACTTTTTTTTTAATTTTTTAAACACACACAACTGTCGTTCGACATGAGAGCATCACTTTCGCATATTCAGGTCTACTGAAGAACAACATGCACATTTATAATGAATGTTGCTCTAAAAATAGCATAAATATTCATGCTACACCTGGCGGCCAAAGTGGTTTTTACGCTTTGCTCAAGGAAATAGAAATAAGTTGCCACTATTAGTTCCGTGTGCCGCATCAACTTTGTCTACCTTCATCCTACACACATAATTAGGATTCATAAAAATAAAATTTCTTAAATCACACATACGCGTACAAAACGATTAAAATAAATTTAAAAAAAATTATAAATCAAGTACCGTGAGTAAGTGTGTGGGTATAGTTAAGTGTAAATAAGAAGAAGAAACACTTGTGCGTTTACGTTGCGCTTATTCAATGGCGCCAACAACAAACACTTACAAAGACTCAAGCCAAACTGAATTGCAAGGACCGACCAACCATTCATTCAACATCCATACCAGAAGCAAGCAGAAGAGAAATCAACTGCTACGCAGCCATCACAGTTTCTATAGAAACTATTTCTATAAAGAACCCTTAAAGTTGCTACAGGAGAGTAAAAACAGCCAGTGTAAGAGAAAGTCCTAGCAGTATATAAAGCTTATTTCTCTTATTTGGAGTTCATTTGCTAACAAATGACATGAAAATAGTATTGAATGTTGCTTGTTGTCATAAAAAAAGTCATACAACTGCTGTCTGTTGTTGTAGTTTTTAAAGCAATAGAAACAAAGAAACAATTGTTGATTCTTATTCGTGAAATCAGCTGTTTGACGTTCGTTGCTTCCTTGTTTGTCAAGGTCGTTAGTTCAATTCACTACACAAAAGCTCGCGCTTAAACTCTATGTAAGCTTTTTTTAAACTCTTTTTGTTGTAAATTTTTCTCTGTAAAATGTAAAAATGCTTTTTCATATCTTGCACAAAAGCTTTTGTTAATGTTGCTAGTGCTTCAGTATTTACTTGCAACACAAAAATTTAAGAATTACTTACAGGGTGTGTAGCCTCCGGTGTGTCCATTGAGTAAAATTGTTTACTCAGTTTTGCTAGTTGTTACTAGAAAGTGTTCACGTATTCAAAATATTTGTAATGAGAGAGTTGAAAAAGAGTGTATGAAATTGAGACAAAAAAAGTTTCATACAATATTCACTAGTAAATATTTTTTGAAAAGCTGTTTTCTGTTCATGCATGTAAAGAATGTCATTAATTTCAATTTCCTTCCACAATTTTTATTTAGGAAAATATTTTTATTCTAGCAGCAGGTCCTTTTAATTACAAGAAATAAGTATATAATTTATTTTTCAAAATTTTTTTTTGTTCACCTGGTAATTGAAATACAATTTTTCATTTTGATACCCCTTGTAGTTCTGGTGAATTATTAAAAAATGATAAAAAATATTTCTTTAAATTAAAAAGTCCTGCTGATATAATAAACACATTTTAATAAAAAGTCTTATTATATTGAAGAAATTATAAATATGTGGAACTATTTAAAACAAATTTAACTATTATTAAGAGTATAGGCAACTGTAATCATCCGATATCACAGATAATGTCTACTTTGTATCAAGGTGTTCAAATTAAGCTGACGAGAATACTGTACATTTGTGGATAGTGGATGCTCCCATAAATGAAGGGAGTTTAAGTGGTAGTAGTTTCCTTGTGAGCTTTTCAATGCAAAAAGAGTATTAGATATGAAAAATTACACTTTTCTTCAATTAAGAAGCGACAGCGCACGAAAAAGAATGTTTAAAACAGCTGAATCAAGCGTTGCTTTTGCATTAGTCTAGTTACGCAAAGCGTCCATTTACTTTTTTGTTACGTCGTTTGGTGAATGGTTAGAAGTCCCTTTTAAGAGACTTCTGAATAAGTGCATCGGAAAGTGCCTTTTAAATTTGCTTATTTCATTTGTAATCTATAAGACACAAGATGGTTGCGATACTGCATTGATTAAAATGAAATTAGTGTCGATTTTAAAATCTCTACACTTGCCACAAATAAAACTTCTATGTTTCTATGATTCAAAAATTATTTTTTTCGCAATAGGTTTTGCAAACTATGTCTTCCATTAATGAATTTTATATTCGAATTCGCTATGATATCTGGCACTTTTTTTTATTCAAAAGATGGATCCCATATTTTAAAAATGTTTCTCACTATGGGTCTTTCATATAGAGTATTCAAGATCGTGTTCTGTTTGACTTTATATTTCCGCTTTAAAATGGTTCCAAATTTAGATTCAAATGTTCCTCTTTTTAAAGTTATGCTGCATTAAAAGTGTATGAACACATGTGAAAAAAAATATTGTGGATTTAGCTTCCCATATGCTTTTAAACAACAATTTTTTTCAATAAGTCTTTGTGACAATATCCGAAATAGTTTTGGCAAAGTTTATTTGAAAGTCTTTTTGAAAAATTTTTAGATACCGTCTTGAAAATTCGTCTACATCTTCAATAAATTGTTCCTAACTTTTACGGTATAAAAAAGCTTATTACATACAATGGTTGAAAGCTTTTCTTCTCATTGCTTTCTAGATAAAAGCTTTACTTTATTCTAATTTTCATCAAAAAATATTTATATAAATTTCAACATAGAATAATGGTCTTCAGGTTTTTTGAGTAAAATTTGCGTCCAACAAAAATTAAACGAAGAAAAGAATCCATTCCGAAGTCAAATAAATTTCCATCAAATTTAACCATTTTTTGTAAATCAGATCTCTGTAACAGCAAAAGGACTATTTGTGCTTTGGTTTTGGTTTAACAATAATTTATGTACATTTTTCGTTGTTATGGTTGGTGTAATTGAATTCAAGCTCTTTGTTAAATTTTAGCCATAAACAACAACTAACAACAATAGCATACAAAAGTTCTTAACCTTAAATGGAAAATAAAATAAAAAAGCTAAAGAGCTTAGAGGTGTTATAGTCTACTTGGAAAAAATGCTGATTCAGGAAGAAATAAACAGATGATTACGATGCGGAATCCCTAAACATACCTTTTAAGATGATAAATTGGCAAGAAAATACACAATTCAACCTAGAATACGCCAAATATAACAAATCCTCTGGTTTCTCTCACCATGCAGAAAATACGAATTCTTGCGCGCATACGGCAACATAAATACAAATTAAATTTTAAGTACGCTTTTGTTGAGTCAAAGAGGAATACTTGGCCTTCTTGAAGGCCTTTTTGGGAAACTCAATTGAAATAGTTCCAACGCAAACCCAATAAATTTTTAAATACGATGACAATGCAGCAGACCAGCTGAAAGGCTGTCTTCATATATAATTTCTTCCACCAAGAAGCTTACCTTTCCCAAAAGGAAAAATAAACTCCTTTGGCTCTTATTTCATTCCAAGAAAACGAAAAGTTATAGAGGATGTTTATCGGATTATTTCGAAGAAAGTATGAAGGACTTATCAGAAGGCTTTCCTATGAAGTCAACTTCTCTAAAGTACCTCATCTCATTGTTCCTCGTACTTAAATTGCTGTGCATTGCTTTTTTTATTTTATATACTCTTTAATATTTTTGAGTGCACATTTTTTAAAGGTCAGTTCCATTAATGTTAGAAGGTAATATTCTTACTGAATCGAGAGTATTTTTCTGACAGTTGCCTTGTGGTTACTTTGGCTTGACACATTACAATGAACAGGTTCACTATGCGGAGCAATGATTGCAAGTGGTTTTAATATCTCAGGATCCTAAAGGATTATTTTCTTCTGTGTATGGCGATAAAATAAAAATGACTAGACTCTTCAAATACAACATTCGGTAAATTATTTGTAAATAACTGAATCAATTTCTATAAAAATGTGTGAGAATTATTCATTCAGATTCAGTCCGGATTTGGGGGCCACGTAATAGGAATTATAATCGGAATTAAAGACATAAAACTATATTTCTATTAAAACGAAGTCCATTAATGTTAAATTAATATTTATTTACATGCGAAAATTTCAAAAATACTTCACGTAAAATTAAGTAAAACAATTCACTTAAGCCAACCAGTTGGAGTACAAACTGGGGCGTGGTTATACCTGCTTAAGGATGCCAAACCTAGTCCAGAATTTTTTCCTTCTTATGGAATTTCTAATATATGACATAATTTGTCTCTTCATCAGTACCAAATATCAATCATCGAAGAAACTGATTTTGAGCTTTTGTAATTCACGAAGCGTTTGAATACGAATAAATGCTTAATTTTATATTAGAAACATCCAAACATTTGCAAAATCCTTTATTTTAATTTAAAAATAAAATCAACTTGCATGTTCAATATTGTCTGAAACAAAAACATATTTATCCAATAATAAACTCTTCTACAAATTAAAAGGAATATATCTAATGTAAGATTTTTTTTTTTTTTTTTTTTTTTTTTTGTAGTGAAACAACATAAATTTATCTCAGAGCTGCAAGTCGCAATACAAAAGAGAACTAAAGTGCAAATAAAACAACAAAAGCATACACAAGGGAGCGGTATGCTTGACTTTAATTAGACTAATTGTAAACGGACACTACAATGGAAAAAATATAAACAAAACGTCACTACGGTCAATTTCGGTTCCATTCTATTCAAAGCAATTCCTAACAACAGGCGCAACCACACTGACACAAAATATCTCATAATACTGTGGAATATTAAAAGGCTTTCAGTTCAGAGGGCCTTTTGGAAATATTTTTCCTTTAGTTTTTTATTCATTTATTTCTGTTGGATTTTTACTTTTTCCCTTTCAAAATCTATTTTATACGAAAATTTTTTATTCTATTTATATTTTATCGTTTCCGATTTATCAAACTCTCCTCAAACGCTTGTTCGTTCATCAAAAGCTGCATAGTACTTGATTTGCGGGGAAATATGGACTTTCTAAAGGCCACCTAAAACCCCTTCTTGCCTCATATAAGATTATAAAAGCAACAACAATCACAGGAACTCTCAAGAGGCAATAAAATAAAATATTAAAAGACTATTTCAATAATTATAACAAGAATTACAGGCCAACTGACACCATAGTAGTACATGAATGAACTAGATTTTAATATTCTCTAATGTCATTTAAAATTTTAATCATTATTAAATTTCAGTACCATATTAAATATTCATTATTATAAGAAAAGTTCTATCAGATAATTTATTAAAAATCATTTAAAAATTTATAATAATTTTTTGTATTCAATGTTAAAGAAATATTTCTCTTTGTATAATAAATAATTAATAATATTATTTAGATTGAAAAATAATTCCTTAAGATTATAGAAAGTAGTTTTTAATAATTTAAATTTAAGCACTTATGAAATCTAATGAAAAGTTGTTTGTGTTTTACAGTCCGAAAAATATTTATACTTGTATATTTTGGACAAAACAATTTTAAACATATTGGAAGGACTTTCTTAACATTTTATATATTTTTATAATTTAACACTTTTAGATTTTGTAGCACACAATGAATCCAAGTGCCTCGTTTTTCGAAGACGGTGTAAGAGATATTTCACTCCTTGTTATATTCTTAAATATATAACGTGTTTCGTTGCTTGAAAATCTATTTCGAAGTCACTCGACCGCTTACAGGAAAGGACGAAGATGTTCATCGGTAATAGCAATTTAGCCAATTGTATTGACTCACTGGAGCATCGACTCAACGTGGGATGGGTCAATCTGTTTTATCGTCACTAGCGTGAAATATGAAATCAGGGAGCTTTTCCCGAAACCCTCTCTTTATTACGAGCAACTTGTATTCTATTAAGAACACAAGCGTCTCTTGTAGATGTCAAAGTGAAGCGCATTTCACGTTATAGAGAAAATTTGTTCTTAAGCCGAATAATTCCTATGTGGAATGATCTACCCGCAGAGGTCCTTCCTATCACTTTTACAATTAAATTGAATATTCACACATAGTACTCTCTCTACTCTACTTCCCATAACTTATTTTTCTGATGATGCCTTAAGGAGATCAGCTCCTCGAGCTTATATAATTTATTTTTTTAGAAACAAGCATTTACAAATACTTTCTAGTCATCAAATACATACGGGTCGGGTTAAAAAAGACAAGCAAATTATTATTTTTATGTAATTAAATGTATAATTGTGCTGGGCGATGGGACGCCTTCAGAATAGTCGGTTAAAGTTGTTTCCCCCTTACAACGATGCAGTCTAAACTCATTGCAAGTCTTGGCCGGGAATTTCTTCAGATCAAACACTTGACTCTATGCGCTATAAGCAGCGCATATTGTGATTGCGTTGATGTTTATTAACCTAAAAATTTATGGTTTTTCTGTTTAAAATTATGCAAAAATTCTTTGCTGTAGTTCAATTTTTCTAACTTCACTCAGTCAATCATTAATGCATTAATAGTGAACGTATTTATAAATCAACATAAGAAATTTTATTGTCTAGGATATTTTCAATTTATTTATTTTTTTAATTTGTTTATTTGTTGTAGGTCTTAAGTCAGTCAATATGCCTTCCTTTTTTCTGGTGCTTATGCTCGCACGTTGACCTCTCGCCGCATTATTTTATGTCTTTTCTATTTACCTAAATGATAAGCATCTGAATTAATTTTCTTTTCTATTACAAATGAACGCTATACTCTTGTTAGACGCAAGATATAGGGATAAAATTTAATAAATAGACAACGATATAAACAACATTTAATTCAAATTATAAACATTTATTTGCAAATTATACTTTTTGGTCCTTATTTTTTCACCAGAGATATTAAATTTGTATTAAAAGCATTCTCGTTAACAGTGGGGCAAAAAAATTTTGTATACGTAGATTGTAAAATTTTTTGCACATACTGTTATTTATCACCATTGAATCATTTGGAGCCATTGTTATCATTTCTTAGTACTTAAAATGGAAAGGCCTAAAATCGTCCCATTCAGTTTTAAACGAGCATGATTGGGTGTGCGAAGTTTTCTTTTGACTTAAAATTTGTAAAGTTTTTACTGTGTGATAATCGCCTTATAGTTCTCATAAGTTATTTGAAACAATTTTATAAGGTTGAAGAATTTTTGAACATGATGATCGAAGTCTACTGACAATTGAGTATTAGCTTAAAGTAATACATATAACATTTCTTAATTGTTTTTCGATATTATAATATTAGAAATCGGTTAGTGATACAACTTTTTTATTATTATTTTCAGAGTCTGCAAACTAAATAAGAAGAGAATAAGTTAAAATTATCGAATAAAGTTTTACACCGATTTTTTAAATTAAACTAAAATTTCTTTCGATATTCACACTGAAAAAAACAATGTTTGTGAAAATAACAGTGTTTGTTTTCAATACAAATAATCGAATTTATATTTTGTTTCACAAAATAAGGACCTTAATTTCATAATTTTGATTTTTTATTGAAAATGAAAAGTCAAATTTTAATACTGATATCGTTCGTCAAAGATGACCGAAGAAGTTAAATTAGCAAAAATGCAGCACTCATCCAACAATGCATAAAAGCACAAGCATGAACACATATGTGAACTTAATTATGCTTTTAGTATTATTTTGCCCTAAAATGTATTTTATATTAATAATAAGAGAAGGTATGAACACTTTCCTTGACCACTATTTAAGATTTCCATATAGACACGAGTTCTTCTCCAGTATTTCATACCCTGATATCGTTATGTACGATTTTTCTTTTCTTATCTCTTCGTACGTCGTAGGTGAAAGGGAGCACAATTTATTCTTGGCTTTAAGCGTTTAAATATGCACACAATTCATTATTAACCATATTTTTCTTTGTCTTGCTCATGAACGCTCTAATAGATTAGATGAGGTGAGAATGTATTAGTTTGGGCATAACATGCTTTTAAGGTCTGGTGTGAAAGAGCAATTTTTCTTTAAGCCTTAACACATTCCTTTGTACTCCACGCATAAGCTTTTCCATAAGTACTAACAACATGAGAATAGAAAATAGGCCATAAATATTTCCACAACATTTAATAAACATAATGATCAGCATCACGCAACATATTGGTGTGAATGTTTTCGGGCGAAAACACGTATTTTATACACTTGACTGATTTTTTTTTTTTTGCTATGGTTTTCCCTTTTATTTTAGCAAACGCATAAAATTTTCTAATATTCATTCTATTTGCGTGCGTAATTAAATGTGCTGTTATGATTTCCATAAAAACTTTCGCTGATTCTATTTAACTTTGTTATTGTTATTATATTTCTCTTATTTACATTTAGATAAATAGTTTCTAACCCCCTTTAACAACTAATCATAATTGATGAGACAACCAAATAACTAATCACGATTAAACTAAATGTGTGGGGAGGTTTCGTTTAGGTCTCTGTAGGGGAAAGGCAAGGGTTTGATTTCTATTGAAGAGAAGGCAAGGACATGTAGTTCTAAAGGCCATGACGAATGAAAGAAAGAAATTCTGTTTGCTGGAAACTATTAAGGAGTTATTATTGATTAATATTGATTTAATATATCCATTAATATTGGCCGAATAATTAATGGTTGCTGCTTTGAATGTGAAATTCAATGCAACACATATTATTTTATTAGAATATCGCATGAAGTAGACGGAACTAGATTCAGAGGCAGAAAATTTCATTCTAGGATTCCTTGGGATATACAAACGTGAAAAATCTGCAGGTTACTTTAAGGAGAAATAGACTTTACGTATTTGCAAAGTAATTAAGGAATTTTTTTTTTTTAAACTGCTTTGCTTATATATCAGACAAGCTGTTGATATACCTAAAGCGTTATTTCTCTACATGCATAGAAGATTAATGACATTTTCTCCTTTTTAACGCCATTAGAGCTTGGAAAAGAGACACATTAAGAAATAATGAACATCCAATATCTCGCAAACGTGGTCATAAATTCTCGAAATTGCCCTTTGAAAAGTGTAAAAAATTCCTTATAGCGGGGCAAAGGAACCTTCGTCGTAGTGATTGCTGGCTCCGCACTCTACCCACCTGAGCATGTCGCTATAGGATCTCAATAGCAAATTTCCAGTTGTAAGACATATACATCTTAAGCGGTGTGAATTCCCGGATTCTGTAGAGAAAAGGGTCTCGGAGTGCGGTAATCAACGAAGTCGGCATTACTGACCGTGATTTCCAAGATGCAATCTTTTCCACATGATCTTGGTTATCACGCGCCTGTTGCATTAACTCTTATTGCAGTTCTTCGCTCCAATTTTCTAGCTTTTCCGTCTATCGAAAGCCAGCGCAATATGCTCTTAGACAGCCAATTATCATGTGTATTCACTATGCGTAAGATTCTCTGCGAGCGATTTTCATTAAGAAGGTCTGAGATAGTATCTATAGGTATAGTTCTCAAACCAGATCATCAGGAAACCTTCAGCCTTATTACAACATTTCTCAATCGAATACTTGCGGATACATTTCCTTATTATAAATTTGGACTATTATAAAAAAATTATTTAAAAAAAATTTAATTGAAAAGCATAACAAAGCGATATTCCACACTTTGTCTTCATTTTGTAGCTTTACACAACCAATTATTAGCCAGACGAAATACAAAATAAATTTTATACACAGCTGCTTATTGAAATTATAGGAAAATCCTAGACGAGACTTCTACGACCAACACTCTCATGGATGGTTATTTAATTAACACATTTAAATTGCACTCATTGTGTGTTTTAATTCGCCAGATAATGAAAATAAAAAGTGCCATTAATATGATGCCAGATAAGAGCAATAAGAGAAAAAATCTGCAAGTTTGGCTTGTTAATGATACTAACGTTGCAAATTAGCGATGGAAGCAACGCCAGCAAAAAAAAAAACAAAAATAATTTTGTTACTCCAAAGTACAAAATGATGTCTAAATCTGTTGTGTGGCAAGAGCTTGCGATTTCAAGTCTTTTTTAAAGACCTCTCCAGGCAGAAGTTTAATATAGTAAAATTAAAGTAAGTAACAATGATATGGAAGCTTGTAATGAATGTTTGATTGAATAGATAAAATCGTAGGAGGGATGATTTAAAAAATATTATACCGGGGGCCAAACATTTCATCGATCAGGAAATTTTATTCCGACTGACAGTTTGAATGAAGCTCGCTTTTTTTCCAATGCAACCATTTCCTGATATGTGATCATTTGAGTTGCTCCGTATGTATTATTGAGGACTATTTTTTGGTGTTTTACTCCGCCGATAGGAGGCAGGCTGGGAGTGTATTTTAGTATTCACAAGGTGAATTGAAAAATTATTAGGCTACCGAAACTCTTAACCCACAGCCGTAACAATTTGCCGTAACAAATTGCCGTAACAAATTGCTTCAACGCGTTGCAACGGCTGCCTCTTGTGTGCTTCGGTTTGTTATATAGAAAACTTTTTCATTGATATAAAAGCCACACCAAGTGTGTTGTACTGCCCTCTCTGTCATAAAATAAGGGATTTATAACTAAAAATCTCCTTTGCAAAATGTGAGTTTCTAAGGGATTATCAATCACCATTTTATGATTACTACAGGACATAAAAACAGACGTATCTTTTACAGGTAAAAGCATATTTGCTTCTTTTTTAAATAAGACATAAATTTTACATAGATTTAGCATTTTATGACAATCGCGCAACATTTTTATGTCTTTGTTTATCATAAAGTGCTAAATCATGTTGATTTTAAAATAAAACTTTTTTCCAGCCGTCTCATTAAAATTGTTAGTTGTTTTTAATTACGAAATTTATTTTATAGTCCTTTAAGGATATTTTCTACTAATACATTATCGGAGTTAAAAAACTACCTTCAATCTGTGAAACGTTAAAAATGCAAGGGTGTCTACTTGTACGAAGTAACTTTCGTTTTTATAATTCTCCAAGTAAATGGTGTTTAATGAAATCATTGTACTGGATCAACTGTTTCCTCTACGCAATCTTACAAGTTTTTGTATTTGTAATACCCCCTCTTCCGCTCTTTCCCATTAGTTTTTCCTTAAATATAAATACTAAGCAGATACGTGTACTTCATATTAAATAACTACTTTGTATATGCCACCTCGCCAATATTTTTTCAACATGATGATTACTTGATATGGGTGTACCAATCTCCGGGTACTTATTCAACCGGGTATTTACTTTAGCTCACCCTTGCTGAGATAACTACCTTGTCGTGGTGTGAGCGCTTAAGTGTGGGCTGAATTGCACATCTCCTCTGAAGGCGAACGAGGGTCCTCTATAGGATCCATAGTTTAACTGAAGAAAGTGGTGGCCTAACCTAACCTAAACTAATTTTATTTTTTTCCGAGATGGAATACAAGTCTCAAGCGTCAAGAAACTCATCAGGAACAGTAGTGTGGCCAACCCTCTGTTGAGTTGCTAGAGCATCAACACAATTAGGAGACTTGTTCCTGACACTGGCTCTCGTTTACGAAAGACCCAGCTCTCATATATGGAATAAAAAATTCTTCCCTTAACTTCTCCGAAAATAATCGATGACAGAGACTATGGATAGTCCATCCGTATATGTTGTGTATGATATTAAAGAATAGAGCAAAAGGCCGACGTTGTGTCCCGCTCTTAGATAAATATTTTATCCATAGTTTCGGCGCTGCCTTTAGTTTTAGTTTTATTACAATTCATAATTATATCTGATTTCTGTGTTGGTCATGTTATTTCTATAGTCTTATACATTTTTGAGAAAGGAAAGACAGATTTCTAGCAGGTACACGAAACACTGTGTTGGGGTACTGCTCGTAGTTTTGAGCGCGTGGGTTCGACTCCTGTTTAGGTTAAGTTATCTACATCATAAACTTTTTTTATATGCATTCGTGTGGCATTGTGTTAGTTATTGTTGTACTCTATAAGTGCTGAAGGCGTAGCGCTGCTCACTGAATTGTACCGGCAGTGTACGTCACAGCACCCTCTGCCGTCGGTAATGTTAGCAGAAGTGTCGACGAAGCAACTTAATTAATAAAATGGCTACATATTACAGCTTAAGAAGGTCAATGCGTCTAATTCATGCCAGAGGCGCTGAAAATTTCTTTTAAAAAACTTATAAGACGCGCAATAGCAGAGTTGCATAAAAACTAGGCTATCTCGCTCTCTCTCGCACCACCTGTCTCCTCTACCAGTGTCCCTTGCACAAAGAAGTAAATCTTTAAATTTTAGGCATCAATTGCTCTTGGGTGTTGCTTCTTAAAATAAAAATTTTTTTCTTTTTCACTTAAGCTTTCATTTCATTAGTTGCTTGGCGAAAAGTAGGAGAAGTAAAAATTGTCCGTTGTCACATATCTGGTAGATGTTTAATTCATGAAATATTGAATATGGTATCCTTGAATATAAATACACAAATGCATTATAACCTTAATACCTGCAATATTGAGGCATTCATGAGTGTATAGTGGCTGCGTGTGTTGTAAAATTAATCGAATTAACACCTAAATTCCCATACTCACTCCCTCTCGCTCTTGCGGCAAGTTCCCGAACATGTGAATTTGATATGCACAGACACTGTCTATGAATTTATAATGAATGGGTGACGTATGACTACTCGCAGATGGAATTATTGATGAATAACCATGTGTCTGGGGGTGGGTCTTGCTGAAAGGGGAAGGACTTTCGCATGTTTTTTGTTTTCGATTAAATAAAAATTTCATTAATACATATTTATGTATAATTAATTGTAGAAAACAGATATGACTTTTGAATTTATAGCTGTTGGAAATGTGAAAAGAGTTGAATAGAAAATCATTTTTATTGTTCATTGACATGAACATAAGGAGCGACTCGTTACAATTTGTAGTTCTATGCACTATTTTTATATCATTAATATATAAAAGAGGTAAAACTGTAAGAACGATAACGCAAATCATTGAATTTAATATCAAACTCATTAAAAAGATTTCGCAAGCAGAAAACTATTTAGTATGGTGGAATTTTACGCCACTGCGAAATTGACTTCGATATACATAAAGATCGTTCTGGACGGATAAATATTTTTCTCTCCTAATAAATAGAAGCAAGCAAAATTTAAGTTCGTGACCCCAAAAATAGTTTTTCTCAATTTTATTGTCTGTTATATTTCATCAGCACACTTCAGCCAAATCATATTGGAAAAGCACAAATAATATTTTTTTACTTTTCTGACAATTTGCAGAAGTCTGGAGTTTTAAGAAATTGATTTCTTAATGAGCTGCTTTGGCAAAATAATAGAAACAAATGAATAAGAAACGAAAGAAAATACTCCATTAAAACTGTCACTTCAAAATGTATAAAAATATACTTAAAATTTTCCCCCCAAGGAGACTGAAGATTTGCGAAAACTCAGAAACAAAAGAAAACCTCTTCTCATCTAGTCAATTTAAATCGACTGCAATTTAGGAAACAAATGCAACCAATAACTTTTCAATTTGAATAAGAAAATTTTTATTTGTGGAGACCGTTTAATCAGAAGTTTAAAATAAGGAAAATATTTTCTTAGGAACGCTGCAAAATAATTCTAAGACAAGATTGTTTTATGGGTAAAAAGTTTAAAAAACTTTTAAAATCATATTTTGAAACATTATTGAAAAAAGCCCTCGAATCGCTGCCGCAAGTCGTATGAGACTATCGTTTGTATTTTATCGAACTGTTGTAAATTTTGCTTCGGAGCACACAAAATGATTTCAACGGACCTGGAATAAATTCTTCTTTTCTAATGAGTCCAAATTTAGTTCAAGAAGCAGAGAACTGCATTTCTTAGACGAAAGGGATTCCAAGTATACAAACGAGACAGTTACAACTGGCGGAGTCAACATTATATTTAAAATCATATTAGAAAAGACAAAGATTTGTATCGGATACAGATCAATTTTCAATGATATTTTGTACCCATAGCTTCAGCAAATAATCTGCTTGTTTCGGAAATTCTAGCATGACAATGGGTATTACACCTCTGGGAATTTAACCAAGTGATTAAAATGCAATAGAATATTTGTATTGAAGTAGCGGCCACCAGACCTAAAAGGGCCTCTAGTATGTATTGCAGATCGTAAAAAATATGAACTTGAATGGATAATGAATCATTTGGAACAACAATATAACGAGATAATGATGTACTATGAGATTTTTAATATTATTTGCAAAACATTTCGAATTCTCTACCGTTTGGAATACTTCATGTTTATTTGAAAGGGTTCCTATTGAACTATCGCTCTATATATCAATAGCTGGAAAGTCTAGTGTATATTACTTTCCACCAAGAGATAAAACACCCTTTCCGCAGTTTCATAGATTACGTTGGTAATTTATATGTTTCAATTATTAAAGAAAATTAGCTGTCGCATACGACCAACTAAATAACTAAAAGTGCTTTTTTAAGATAAAATGATGGGTTATTCATTTATCAATCATCTTATAAGTAAAACTAAATGGAATTTTTAAACACGTATTTAACGAACTGTTCATACGTTCGCACCCGATTCCCAAACTCAGTTATGAAAAAAAAACAAGATAAAATTAGGGGAAATCCTCAACATTAAATTAAACAATTCCATATGCCACAACTACCACCACATTGTGTTGTTTGTCTATTTCGTCAGAAAACAATGTCCGTCCATAAATGAAATAAATTGACAGTTGTTTAACCATGAAACATCAATAAATCGATTGTATATGACGCACGCTTTAACACATACACACCAACACACATGCACACACACAACACACACATTCAGTAAATAGTTGGATATGTATGCATTCAGTGTCCTCATTTGAATAAAGTTTGTTTGTAGACTTGATAAAGACTCTAATTTGGAAGGCTTTTCAGTCCATTTTCTATAAATATTTATCGTTTATTAACTGAATGTTACTCAGTCATTTATTCAGATCATAAAAGCCCTTTTATAAAACTGAAGTGGCAGCAAAGAAACAGTCTATCTGTAGTAATTTCCTTTTATTTCCTTTATTATTCTTTTTGTCTCTGATTTGCAATCTGGGAGTTTTTCCTTTTTCCATTTCAAATTATTTCATTATTATCACTGTAGTCTTTTTCTATCAATATTATTTATAAAAGAAGAAAAATCTATTTGATATAAAAAACTTAGGATGAAATTAATGATACTTACACGTGTTGTGCTCTGCTCTTTTGAGTTGTTTTATTATTGGTTTTTCTGGAAAGAGAACAAATAAGAATTTTTTCATTATTATCGATATCATTTTCAAAGTCTTTGGAGAAAAGTTTTTCTTAAATTGAGTCAACACATCATTCAACTCTACAGTTAACTCTCGATAAATTGAAATCAATAGATCACAGAAGAGATTAAAATAATCTAGAGTTTATATTAATAAGATCCCGAAAACCTTAAGAGGTAAATGAGTTCAAAACAACTAGAATTCTACACGCACACACAAACACACACACATACATGTTTACATGTACATTAAAAAAAAATTCCCAAGTTTTCTATTGACCGACTTCAGCCGACTTCAATATGCCTTTGAGCTTTTACGATATACCAATGAATTTGTTTATTGAACTATGACGAAATCTCTTTTGGGATTCAGTCTCAGATAGTTTTAGTTCAAGAAAATAATATTACGAGGGCAACACATTTAAGCCAGGACGAAATGGTGTCAGGGCTGGCAAGTAACAATTTGAATAAACAAATAGAACAGTGAATATTTACAAAGTTTTCATAATAAAATAAAATAAGAACGATCTAAACAAATGTTGTCTGTGATATTCAGGACAAGCCGGATTTTTATGTTTTATGCAAAAAATGTTGACCTTTTTGTAATTTGTTTTCCCTCTTCGCCATTAGCCACAACACCAAGATTTTGACGTTTAAAATTTGAAATGCTCAAATTTTCTTTGAAGGCATGGCAAAAAGAGATTAATATATTTTGATTTCTCTATGCCCTCTAGATGCGTTGAAATTTCACGTCGCCAGAAAATGAATATAATTTTGACACAAGAAGGCGTTTCATATAAGTTACAGCCATCCAAATCCCTAATTTATTCAGCAAATTAGCACTGAGTTTGTTAGCTGATGTCTTAGGATACTTGTCCGCCATTGATACATGCTTGAGCCAGCATCCCAAAAAAACCTGAGCCCAATGTCGTCTTCGGGCTGTGGACGATCAACTGCTACTGACAAAGCGCTAAAACAAAAAAGAATACGGGAAATATCACAGTGAGACAAAAAAAAAAACACTTATTAAAATAGCAGTACGTGATTGTTCATCTGTTACCATCTTAGGGTTAATTTTAATGCTTGCAACATTTTATAATTAACACAGACTTAAATATGAGATGCTGCTTAAAAGCAAACTAGGAAAAGTCAGCTCTATTTCTAATCTACGCAGAAGAACATAAAGAAAAAAAATTCGAGTTCATTATAATAAACAAATCGCTTATGGAAAAACAAAATTCATAAATTTTGATTAAAATCAAACCATTTTACTTCGCTTGAAAGAAACTCCTTTTAACCGTAACAAATTTTTTTTGTTAGACAAAAAGATCATATGAAGGAAACGTCGCTTAAAGAAAAAAGGCTCTAATTAATCGTATTGCAGACTAAAATCCCATTTTAAAAAATACATCTTAATCCAAAGTCGGAGTACATCTATTTATTTGCAATAGGAGTATTTTTTATTATTATTTTATTTTCTATTTCAGGTGCTGAGTTCGCTTAAACGAAAAGAAATTTAAAATTTTTTTATATCCGAATTCTGCTGTTGAAGAAAGTAAATTTTTGTTTAATTCTGCTACGAAGTTATACTGCTGCTATATACTCTTGTATAAATGTTGTTGCATTTTGTTAATCATTTTCCAAGGAGCCTAGAAGAAGCTAAAAATTATCATGAATTGTAAACAAGCCAGTGCAAGTGCAATTATGCAGGGAATACTGTACCCGCATTTTAAGGAAAATTTCAACATCCTCATTGTGTAACTAGAAATATAAGCGTTAGTGTAAAAAAAGTACGTTAATTTCTAAATATCCGGCTTACGAAACCTATAAATATGCTACACCTTTAATACTCAACTTAATTGCGAGTTTGGATAGTACCCCTTTCCAAGTGTTGCTTGTACATATACACGGTTTATGTTTAATTTTATGTCGTTTTCGCTGACATACATGTTTGTTTTTATGTGAAAAGTTTATAAAAAAAAACTTTAGAATTTTGTCACGTGGAAATCAAATATTTCAATCAACCATCCAGTAAAAACGGAGCTTTCAAAAAAGTCATGAAAATACAGAGATTGAACTATTTCTAGTGCTTTTCACATAGACTTGTCATTGCAGCGTATTCTCTATTAAACAAATTTGTTATTAACTAAATCAGAATAGTTCATTTACTACTGGGAATAAACTTTACATCTCAAAGTGAACATATTTTCCGGTAGTCACGAATTCTTTTCCCTTACGTGGAAGTAGTTTTAACACTTATCGATTGAAGAAAAGTTATGTTTTTATATAAATTTAAACAAATTAATATTTTTTAAATCTAAATCGAGTTTCATACGTTAAAGGAAAAGTTTTATTTTTATTATTAATTAAACTTTTGTCAACTTGACTTGTTTAGGAAGTTGAAAATTGTACAATTAGATTTGAAAATGAGATTGACAAATTAATTTGACTGCGTATTTTCGTTCTATTGTCAGCTTAAAAAAGACATCAAATGGCAATGATGTCGGTAACATGTAAGACATTTTTCCCCATTTTTCTAAGGCCACATGATTTTTTGCTGCTCGAAGCTTAATAAATTTATTTACATTTTGCTTCCTTAGATTATTAATGAATGCAATAAGTCTCTTCTTGTGAGCATTTTTTTAATAAATTGAAAGCATTTGTTTGTATTTCAGTGTCTTTTATCAAAAAAAATCTTAAGTACAGAAGACAAAACAGCAATTTTTACATAAATTGTAGATTTTAGATGGGCAGTGAATAAGTCTCACTGGAATTGAAAATACTGCATAAATGTATTGAAACATCCTTGGCCCTTGAGGCTAAAGGGACTTTTCAAGAGGAATGTTATATAAAAGTAAAGTTACAAAGACAGGCGTGGCCGGCAGTAGAAAAGAACTTAATGGGCATAATGTAAAAAATCTATTAAATTCTATTCAATTTAATTTCCCTTAAATTCATATTTATTTTTAACATCATCTATATAAATTAGGACGCATAAGTGAATACGAGCGATTTCTTCACTCCCCATTACACTTATGTTTTCCTAAATTACCAGTTTGCTTAAGTGGTACAAATTGAATGAATCACCATAAAATACAATTTCATTTTATCATTCGCTTACTGACCACCAAGCAAAAGTTCTCCCATCCCCATCTGAATTGTGTTTTATTTCCAAAAAAAAAAAGATTCTGGTCCTTAATTTAATGCTCCCATTTTATGGTCACATTTTCTTTGCATCTTAATACGTTTCACAATTTGTTTTATAACTGAAAATTATGAGCTTTTTCCATTTAGAAATTTTAAATAGCAACCGCTCCTTCCACAGACTTGTTGCTTCTGCAACGAAAAATACAAAATTGAATTGAAAGAAATAAAAACAAATTGAATACTGGAAGTTTAAATAAAATAATATATGAAAAATAACCAACTCTGTTACAGATGACTCTAAAAGTAATAGAGAAACTAAAAACATATCACAAAACACAACAGACTTGGCAAAAAATTTTAGCTTCCAAAGAGTTTTTGAGGGAGAACTTTCTCCTTGGCAATTCAAAAATTTAGTTTTTTTTGTGATATCACTATGTTGCATTTAAAAATAACGTATTTTAAAGGCCTTAGAAACAATTTTTGGCAAAATTTCGGCTTAGTTTCAGATATGATTATGATTTAACGATATTGAGGAATAGAAAAAGATATTAAGGACTACTTTTTTACCAGTAGATCGAAAATTTAGATTTTGTCGATAAGTCATTGTTACATTAAAGGGAACGATGTATTTGTAGATTTGGAAGATTAATACTCGACTTCTATACGTCTTCGTAGCAACTTTAATTTTAATTGAATATACACCAAGATTTGTATTCCCTACCTGGCATTTGCCCAATTGTCTGAACACCTTGAATAGTTTGGACATTATTTTAACCATTTGCTGAAGAGGATATGTTTCTGAATAACCTATTACTCACAATGGATTTTATTTTTCTAAAATACTTTTGGACATTTCTGATTTCGGCGGCAGATTTATAATGCGGGAGGTAATAAAAATGATGAAAATAGTAAAAAAGTTAAAACGACGGTAAAAAAGGGATTTATTCTACTTTTGCTTAATGTTCCATCTATAAAAATATATTTAAATCAAACACATAAATTCGGATTTTGAAACAAGGACACATTCAACTGTACGCATACACGTGTGTACATGTGGCTGTAGTATAATACACAATTCTATTTATATAATACATGATACAAGAATCTTGCCCAAATAATAGATTTAAGAGAAAATCAATATTGATAATACTTTTGTTCATTTTGTTCATAGTCTTACTTTGAGTTTTACATTAGAATCAAGGAGCATTTATATCCCTACGTACGATTTAAAAGTATGTTAGAATCGCTAGTTAAATTACACGTGTATTGCTAAGCAAAAGATTGTACCTTCAAATAGAGTATTAAATGATGAATTAACGTTTTTCTCCCAAATATTAATTAAAATTAAAGTTTGCAGATGCTTTTTATGATTATACTGTTGTAATTAATGTGTCTAGTGGTCCATATACAAATGGACAATAAAACGCAGTCATCATTATTGAATCCTTGTGATGTTTTCAGCAAAGTGATACCATAGTTGTCTATATTGTACAAAAAGTAGTTTAAAAAATTAAAACATCTAACGTCACTTATAGCACTTTCTAGTAGTACCAATTATTGGAATCCGATGGTGCATTCCAATGGTATGGAGTATTCGCTTATTGCTACAAAATTTTCAAACAAAAATGCCTGACATGTCCAACATTGGTGGGCCATAACTTCGGTACCATAAGCCAAATCAATCTGGTTTATGTATCACATGTACAAAATTGCAATAATTACAAAATACATGTTTGATACCAAACATTTTGGAACTATTGTATATTGAGATCATGTGATTTGGAATGACTCTTCTAACGGTGTACAATTGTTTCCCTTGTTCCACATTATCTCCTGATAAGCTAAATTTTACAAGCAAATTTGCTGAATCTACTCCAAACATCTAATAATTTTCTACACACGTAAATATTTTTTATGAATCTCGACTAAATAGTGCAAACTGTAGTGGAGTACAGTGTAATACTTTTTAGATTAAACAGGAAATAAAAATAGATAAAGGTATACGACCAATTCACTAGGACTATTTGAATTTGCTGATACTCTTTTCTTGAAAGTTTGAAAATAAAAAGGTCCTGCGATTTGTTTTATTTGTCTGGCCTATACAACACATGTTGGCCAACATTCACCCATTTCCTAAATGCACAAATACTTGAACAAAAGTTCAACAAAAATCAGGGAAATTTTTTCGCAACTTCATAAATAAGAAAAATAAAAAATTATATAAAATAAATAAATAATACCTAATATTGAAATTTATTATTCGGGAGAATATCCCGACTAATCGTTAGAAACAATTAGTTTTTTTGCAAAATGCATTGAAAAAATGTTTGTTGTGGCTTTAGCTCTTCATATGCCGACATTTCATTGGTTGCTAAAAAACAAGAAAAATAAAATAGACTCACGTTGAGTATAATTGTTTGTTGTGTTGTTTGTATAAAAACATTCTAAGCCTACTATGATTATGTATTTGTTGTAATTCATATGCAATATTGAAATTCTCATATTGTATTTGTTTTATGTGGCATAAACATACGAGGTTGAATGTTATCAAACTGCTTAAACTTCACTGACGATTTGGTTTTAGCAACCAATGAAATGTCGGCATATGAAGAGCTAAAGCCACAACAAACATTTTTTCAATGCATTTTTATACATAAATAATATTAAATGAACTTTAATTGAAATAAAGTGTCATGATGCAATAAAAAATTCCTGAAAATCAAGCCAAACTTTATAAAAATATATTTTGCGAAATCTGTTTGTATTTATTTAGTTCTCACTCAATTTCCACATTCATTCCGCTTTCTTCCTATTTCCCCTCTCCACGTTTTGCTCATTGTTCCAGAAGATTGCACAATGACAATAAAACATGGTGTTTGTATCCTTAGGAAACTTGTAATATATTGGTGAAATTAAACCAAAATAGAGCAAAAAAAAATAGAACAACAGCAACAAACACAACAGTGAGTGTGAATATTTAATATATAAAACTCTGGATATTAATAAGTTTACATGTAAAAGGGTTTCCGATATGGCCGCTTTGATTTTGATGTGGAATATAAAGAAAGTACGTGCAACATCTATAGCTGCCAAATTTTACATATTTTTTTTGAAGTTTCAACGATTTTTGCCGCGCAAAATAATATTGCGATGACTGTCGCTTAAAGTATGAAGGTTTTATTTCTGATAGAAAACTTGTCGACAAGACTAATTATTTGAATTTGAATTTGCTAAAGACTAAAAATTTTCATTTAATAATTTATGAACTTGACACATTTTTCATCGCTAAACATCTTTGACATCATAGTAAGATAAATTTAATGTCTTAAATGCACTTAGTCCTCAACATGCAGTTAGTAAAGACATTATTTCTTCCTATGCCATTTTAAGGAAGAATGTAAAGGACAAGATTTGGAGCCCGAATGGAGGCATAAAAAGCTTTTTTCTTGGTTCCATACAAAATTATCTTTAAAAGCAATGTTGTGCATAAAGAATTATTATTCCAGACTGAGCAGTTGTAATTGTTCCCATCTTCAAATTTGACCAGATTTCACTAAAATGTTCAATTGCAAATTTACAAAATTGTGTCCTTCTATTTTATGAATTTTCCTTTGTCATGTTTAAAGCTGTTGGAGATTGAAAATGTTGTTCGTTACATTTTTTTTTTCTATTTAATTTTTCTAGTCCTTAAGTTCTTATTTTTAGTGACATACATAAATAGTGTGAATTAAATTGTTTTGTTATTACATCTCTATTTTTTGGCCTTTTTATAAAAATTTTAATTGAAATATTATTTAAACAATTTTATTGATAAATATTGATATTTCGATACTCTTTGACTATCACCTTCAGTAAAGCTGTGTTTCTTCCTGAAGATGATACTCAATGAGTATCGAAGTACATATCGATATTTACAAATAAAATTTTTTAACCATTAAATAAGACCTTGAGTTTAAATTATAGTTTCAATAAAATTGTTTTGTTATGTTTTGCTTAATTAAAATAAATAAATTTAATACTTTTTTTTCCCTTCGATAAATCATTTCGTCGATCTTTTTCCAAATATTTACAGTTTTCTTCTCATTCTACGAACATTCTGTGAACACTTCGCCCCTTAAAGATCGTGGAGCAAAACGTAACTCGTTTAAAATTTCTCCTCTATTTTTAGATCTATTAAAATAAATGTTAGTACGCCCTTAACCCCACAGTTTAGATAATATTAAAAAAGAATTCTGGAGAAGATTTGACGATTAACTGCTTTTCATTCCCTATAAAAAAATTGATGGTTAAGTTCCTCTAAGGGAGAATATCCTTGTTTGCTGCACAACTCTACTAAGTTTACGCACTTTGTTAAAGTATCCACTAACCATAAATAATGAACATTTTGGTAAATAATGGAGAAATTCTCAAGAAAGTACATTTTTGTGGGTCCACGTAGCCACGCCATTACCATCCACTTGAACAATTTTTCATCACTAGAACATGCACTTTGCCGCGTTAATTTGGCATCCGAGACTGATGAGTAAATTATATTTTTGATACACGAACCGGAAATAAAATGAATGCAACGCTAATGGGAAACCCCTCACATAAACGAATTCCTCTATAAACACTTATTCGAGTAGAAAAAAAATAATAATCAAACACGGACCACAACCATCTGAAACAATACTTTCATCACAAGCTCGTTAAAATAACAAAATTGCACAAATGCAGCCACATAAAGAAATTGTTTGAGTGTTCAGTGCTTCTGACAAGAACAAAATCAAACAGAAAATTTAAGTGGTTTTCAAAAAACTGTGGCGAACAGGAATACAGATGAACCAACATTCAACTGTGAGTTTAATTGTTGCTGCAATTAAAGCAACAATATTTCAATAAAATACCGATTGCTGATTTAACGCTCATTTTGCAATTTAATTAAAGTTTTAACACAACAACAGCAATCTTGGGAGCTGCTTATTAAAAAGCAATAAGAAATTTGTATAACTCCACTAACCGATAATTATATTATCAGTTTAAATTAGATTTAAATTACTTAAAAAAACAAGGAAAAACAATTTATACAGATTTTTCATATTTATCAAATGGATTTTCTTATACTTTCAAATTTACTTGCCCATAAATATCCATCGCCTGTCAATTTTGTAACTTAAAGCTCAACTATAAGAACGCCAACTTCCAGCGACTGCTACTGAGATTATAAAGGAAAAAAATACAAATCGATAAGATGTATTACGTCCCCTTTAATTTGAAAACTCATCCATCAATTACGCTACCCGCACACCGAACACACACATGCGCACACGCAGTTTAGGGAAATTGTGTGTTCGAAAACTGAGTTGTTTTTGTACTCGTACTATAAAATAAAGTTCACAGGTCTGTCTGTATGTGTGCATTGGTTGGGTGACCAAAAGATGATGGCAAAAATTTTGCTTAAGGACGAATTATTGTAGAATAACCTTTTCAACACGTTTTTCTAACACAAGAAAATAGAAAAAAATTCTATTATAAAACAAACAAAAACCAATTCAATTCATTTATTAACATAAACATTACGAAAACTCAAACTATGATTGCGAAAAAATTCCGCAAAATTTAATGTTGGGGAAAAATGAGATCAAACTAATAATCAGACACTTGAAAATATTTACAAAACTGGAACTCCATTATTCCTACGACTGTCCTTCATCAAATCAGCTCAAAATAAAGCGCTAAGAATCGTTTACCATCTCCCGTTTCGGTTTTCGACAATAAATCAAGACTATGCTAGACCTGTACTTCCTGTAAGAGGACTGTTTAAGCAACAATTGCTGCAATAAGTATGTCTTCAAGTGTTTAAAAGGAACTGGATCACACAGAACGGAGAACGTCAATCACACAAGTATTCATCAGAAAGTTAAGGCACTAAAATAGTCTGAAGTTCGTCTGGAATTTGCTAAACAACTTATGCGTTACAGTGGGCCAAAATTTATATTATTATCAAGCTGAAAAAAATTATTAAAGGAATATTTTGTTGGAAAATACCGAAATATGTACTTCTTAGTTCATAAATTATATAAATAAATATGATTATGAAAAAGCTGTATTTAGGTGCATACTTACTTAGACATGTAGTTAATACATATTCATTTTTATAAATTTTTTTTAAACAAATTTAAATAGTGGCCCGTAGCCTCCATAAAGCCAATTCGGAGCTGGGGCAATAAATTTTATTATTGCAAATGATTGATTGAAAAAAGTAAAGTTGTCTCTTTGAAACTGTTTTAACAATATTCTAATTTTTGTTATTTTTTTGGAACGTCATAACATATTTCGTTCAAAGAAGTTCTTTTAAATACAACACTCTTTTGCCAAAAAGCCTTAAGAAAGCTTTTTAATCGAAGTCTAAGTCGGTCCGCTTTTTGGAAACGTTTTCGGAATAAGAGCCTTTTAAAAATGTTTAATTAAAGGCAGTCAAGACAGCCACTGTTGGCCATATATTGTAATTAATTTTGTACAAAGGGAAATGGAAGAATGGTGCAATCAGTTCAGAGTAAATGGTATTCATATCTAATTATATGAAATAATTAAAAACCTGAAGAAGATGCATTTTAAAATTCTTGCTTGGGAAGGCATTTCACAGCAAATATATGCTGAAACAGTTGTCCTGAAGTCATCAGGACGAATGCTTACTTCTGAGATGTGCTGACTTCTAAATAATTTTCAGTTTTTGCTTCACGATAATATACCTGCTCTTGTAAGTGGCTAAAAACTACACAATCATGCCTCATCTGGCACGTTCATTACCTACGCACCGTTTGAGGAGATAAATACTGCACCAGGTACTCAAAGCTTTCACAAAAAGTTTTTTTGTGAATTACTTTGAACGACATAAATAAATAATTTTGAATATGTCCATAATTATTTCAAAAACTGCTTTTCAATAAGGCTTTTCCACTAAGGTTTGGCAACTTCTGAAAAGCTATTGCCGTCTTATTGTACTCAATAAACATCTGCAAAAAAGTAACATCTTGGAGAAAAGCGAAGTTTTTAATCTAATAAAAACTGGTCATTAATGTTGTACTAAATTAAGTAGCCAATCAGATGCCATTCACATACCGACAAATGGACCAAAATATTGTAACGACAAACAAAGATTAGAATAAATTTTTCGCCTAATTCATGTGTTCCACTATTGAAAATTGTCATATAGAAGAGACAAAGACGACACGTCCAAGACTAACATTCTTTCAAATGCTTGGAGGGGATTACGAATGTGTGTTTGACTTTTATGAGAGTGTATATTTCTGTTTATATAGTTTAGGGTCCATTAGTTTTCAATTCCACTCAATGGCTCCATGAAAGTTGAAGGTTGAGATTCATTTTCATACACTCTTTGACTTTAATGTTACTTGCCATGCAAAACTTTTGGAAAGAAGTTTTCTTTTTTCTTTCCACATCCTCGTACGTTCTTTTAATAGTGATTTCGATGCTGGAAGACATTCACAATGTCTTGAGAATGTATATACACACACACACACACATTCATGAATGTGCATGTGTTTAGTTAAAAAATAGTTTAAAAGCAATAAAAAAGTAATAAAGAAACTAGAAGGCAAAAGCTTTTAGCGTTTTGTTTTCTTTTCGTTTTTTGGCTGCTGCAATAATAAAACATGAAAATAACGTCAAAATGATTTTAGCCGTCTAACTAATTGATGTTAAATGAACAGAAAAAACATATTCATTTTGATAACCGAATTTGCAACCAATCGAATTATATCAGTGGCACTTTCTTTATTTGCTGATAGGAAGGTTATTAAAGCAAATGGGATAGTAAAACTGGCACTCAACCTTATTTCAGCAAATGGATAAAGTCTCATGCAACAAAATTTCTGAACAAAGTATTAATACATACAATCAATTAAATGTAATACATGAAATTAATGTTTGTGAGTCATTTTATCGCTTTTAAGGGCTGGAGTTGGAAGCATCAACAAGCAACCTTCAATATGTTGGAGAGATTTCAATCTGATCGTATGACATCGACATCCTCATTAAAATTAAATGTCAATAGAAAACTACTTTAAAGAAATTTTGAAATTTAGCAAGCAGCAGACTATATTCCTTAGAAACGTTTGTTACATACTTCACGACAGGGAAGTCCAATGGGTTCTAGTCCATACCTGTGCACTGAGAAATCAAAGATTTCAAAAATCTATAGGATATATAGAAATCATCAAAAAAGCCTAGATAAATAGAATACAGTTTTCTATTCTTTTTCAGCAAACATTTTAAAAATATATTGCAGAATAAATCTTTTAATGCATCAAACCCTACTCGTGCCAAGTCTTGTGCTGGAAACAGGAAAATAGGTTATGGGAAGAGGAACAGATGGATTGAGAAGTATTGTTTGTGGACATTCGATTTGAGCCTTGGCACGCTTAAATAGATAGGAATGATCTCTGAATTATTCGGTCTAAGAACGATTTCTCTCTATAATGCGTAGTGTGATGCGCTGGCATATCGACCAGGATTAATTGTGCTTTTATTAAAGAAGGCGTAGGTTGCTAATAGAAGCGGGTTTCAGGAAAACATTTCCTACTACCAAAACAGGACACTCTATTGAAGTAGCGATAAAAAGACGAAAAACATACTACATTTCCACGATGGCCCAGTCAGCCAATAGAGGTGACTACACTGCTGTCACCGATGAGCTCCTTCACAATCTACTCTACGCAGTCAAGTAACTTTGAAATAAAATATCTAGCACTCAATTTGAACTTTAAGTATTATTGTATTTGTAAACTGATTGATTATTGTAGTTACTTCGCCATTATCCTTATTATTATTTTCAGTAAATTATTCGCCCTTAAGGTCCAATAATTATTAACACAATAAATTGTAATATTTATTAGTTTCAGTATATTAATATACTATTGCTAGTTGTTGGCTTAGCTTGGTATATGCCTGCATTTCATTGGCGCTAACCAAATCATCAGTACCCTTTTAGCCAAATCATGATTGAAAGCATTCAAAGCTCGTATACATATGCCACAGACTACAAACAGTATATGAGAATTCAAACAGAACTCAATCATATTTTTCTATTTGTAATCAACAAAAACACAAAAGTATAAATAGCTTTAGAAAGCTTTTGTACAATCACAACACAACAAACAACTATAATTGACTTGCGTCTTTTGTTTTTTCTTTTTACGCCTTTATACAATTAATCGCCCGTTGGGTGATAATGAAAGTATTTATAAGGCAATGAAAAAACAAAATTTATAATAACAATAATTATCAAATTCGTTATTCGAGATATTCTCCAAAATAACCATTTTAATATACTATTGTCTGTTGTTGGCTTGGCAATAGTATATTAAAATGGTTATTTTGGAGAATATCTCGAATAACGAATTTGATAATTAGTTTCAGTATTTTAAAAATATTTTAAAATTATTTTGATAATCGTAAAATATTTCAAAGACAGTTGTGAGTTGCGGTCTGCTTCACTACAAATGGACGAAGGTCCTTTTTACTACGTTAGTGAAACCCAAGTTGTAATACAATTTGCAACATTGGAATAAATAAAAAAAATTTTCAAAAAAAGCTTTATAATGGAAAAATAAATGCATTAACAGAAAATTGTTTATTTTACAATATTATTATGAGTCTATTGAACATCCTTCTGCACTTTTATAAATCAAATATTTATAATTTAAGCACCACTATCTGTATTCGCTTTAAAGTTAATTCTTTGTCCTATTGCTAAGTTGATAATGTGCAACATTTCTATCATGAAACGTTTCTTACAGTTCATGTCTGCATTCAAAGTGGAAGCATTTCCAAAATTTTGGTGAATGACTGAATTTTGCACAATGTGTCATTCGAGAAGATGCATGTCCTGAGCTGAAATAATTTACTGATAGTAATTTGTATGAGAAATACTTTTGTGGAACATTTAAGTACAAGGAATCCATGTCAGAAAACTTAGAGGAACTAAAACGTTCCATAAACATCTTTCTCATTCTAAAATACTCTTACATTTATAGGACTTCCTATGCCAAATGGAGGGAGAGAGCGATTTAACTCATCCTAAAATAATTCAATTGTGTATCAATCAAGTCTGGACTACTGAAAATTTTAACTAAGAATTTGTGATTTTTCATTAATGATATTCGTATGTTGCATTTGCTTCTTATTACTATATTTAGTTTTGTTTTTTACATGCTACTTTATTGATGTCTTTAGCTTCTTATTACAATATTTAGTTTTGTTTTTTATATGTTACTTTATTGACGCCTTTATGCTCCTTCCTGTTTATAATTTAATTGTGAAAATGTTTAAAATGCCTTGAAGTATTGTTTTTATCAAAAGAAAGAATTTCACTCATTTACAATTTATTTATATTCCAATTTGCATCATGTCACGTAGAAAAACCATAAACGAATCACTTAATTTTATCAATAGATAATGCAACACTTTTTGTATCAAGGGACCTACTAATGTGTACATGCTCGCACATAAGAAATCTAAGAAATAAAATACTCCTACCGAGAAATGAAATCGTATGAGGAATAAGTGAATAAAAAGTAAGAGAGTATCAACCAAATTGTGCAAGATATTTGCACCAAAGGAATTTTCAAAAAATTTCAAAGTGAGAAAATGATACTCGTATACCAATACATGTTGCAAGAAAATGATTTTTTCCATAATGCCTTGGAAATATTGTGTTCTTCGATATAAATCCGCAAGAGCTTCAAATTGCTTAAGCACGGACCAAAACTGAAAGCACAGAAAAATAAAAAGTAGCAAAGTTGCAACAAAAATTTGGAAATTGTAAATAAAACGAGAAATTCTTAAAAAGCGATTTACGATAAACTTTAAAGAACAAAGTAAAATATACAACTAAAGTAATAGACAATTTATAATATCTGCTCTATTTGCCATTTGCTGCCACAGAGTTGTAAATCAAAAGATCTTGTTTCGAAGGAATCGGGTTGCAATTTAGACACGATTCTATGGAAAAATAAAACAATATTATATTCTTTTTAATGGAAATTTTTACACTGTATAAAGAGTAGTTCCACTTAAAAGTAGGGTTTTTAAATTATGGCGTTGTTGCAAAAAACAGGGAAATGGGGGAAAATTTGGAAAGTACCTTTCAGTATCACATACAAAATGTGATTTTCATTTCTTTGAGAAACACATTCAGGCATTTGTTGGAGAACGATTAATTTTAAAGCGATCATTTTGCAATAGATTGAGAAGTTTCGAACGAATTCGCGACTAATATTTGCAAACGTTGCATTATAATTTCTTAATTTATTCTTCTGTTAACATTTAGGATGGTATTGATTTAAGATCAAACTTCGTCTTTACACTTCAAAACGCACATTTTGAACTCTATGACTTCCATCTTATACCTGAATATAATTGCTGGGAAGGATATAAGTTTCGGCATAATTATCATTAGTATTTTTTGACGAGTGATATTGTTTAGGTTTTATTCCCATTATTAATTATTTTCTTTCCCGTCAGTTTTGACTTCGTAAACTTAAGCAAAAATTTCGTTCGTGCATTTTTATTAAATATTTTATTTCGCTTTAATTATTATTGGAATTTTCCATTTAAAGAAATTCCTTAAATATTTCTTTCCTTCATTCAATATACAAAATATCTCCGCGTAAGTCCAATAACAGTATTTGGTATGAACCACGACTGCTTTCAATTTCAAAATATTTGTTAATATGTCCTGTCGCCTGTGGTAGTAAAACTTTTAAGCATCAATCAATAAATACCCGTAAATATGAAGTGATGAAGGTACAGGTGTCAGTTATTTGTACGTGATTTAAATATAAAAATATCGAAGAGAGTTTTTACGCAATGAAGATGATATAGAGATTTTTGTTCTAAATAAGTCAAGCTAAAAATAAACTTTATTAACACGTTTCTTTTAACTTTATTGATCTTAAATTTAAGTACAAATCCTGATGTGACTCATACTACATTAAGCAAATTAAATATTAATTTTATTTTGAATATTGACAACTAGTGACAAACATTAAAAAATGGTATCATCTAATAATAATTGTGTTTTTTGTTTGTTTATTGTTCTGTTTATTTGTTTTACGACTTTTTCTTTTTAGCCAAAAATGTCAATGTCCTTGCAGACTTGTGTTTTTTCCAAACAAATGTGGAATAGCGCTAGAAAAGAATATTGCGCGGAAATCATGCAAATATGAGTACAAAACAATTCTTAAGACGTTTCCGTTTCTGAAAAAAATTGTTACATACTATGGGTTATTTAACCAGTGGACTAAATTTGAACTCTTCTAACAGTTCAAGTTATTTTTAGAAATTTTCGTCATCTTCACAAAAAGGAAAATAAAATCGATAAACGAACAGAGGGGAATTTCTTTCTCAACTGTTTTGTTTTGCTTATATATTTATAGATATTTTGCTCTTCCTGCATATCCATATCCTTTTCTAAAAAAGTGGGTAATGGTGAAAAAAGGAAACATATTTTTTTAAATATGTTGCACATAAAACATGCCAATATGTAACATGTTTCAGGATTTTCTTAAACTGTGTTACATTCTTAGTTTATACAATCAATTGTTTTGTTGTCCTTTATTTTCATTCATATATTTTTTGTGGAAAAATTTAGCAAAAAACCAAAAAAAAATTTAATGATCCTAACAATATCAAATACATCACAATTAATTGATTATTGCAAACATACTCATCATCTGATAAAAGATGCAAAGTTTATTTTATTATAAATTTATTCATTTGATTACAAGAGATATTAATACATCTTGGCAGCCACATTGTTTCATACAATTTTGATTTAAAATTCAAAATACTAAATATACATGAATGATGTGTTAAACAAGAAGCAAATACAATGAAAAAAGTTTCATTAAATTTAGAATGTTTTCTTTTAACTTAAATTGAATAAAAATATATTTATCAAACGAAGAAATAAATCTTATAAATTTTTGTGTATAACTGCCACAAATATAAGTCTTCAACCAAAGTTATATCAACTTGTTTCAATGTAGAAGCCAAAACTCTGAAAACTGTAATCGCATATTACAAAGATCATGGTTTTTTTTAGATAAGTCGATGTTGCGTTAAAGGACGTTTTGACGTCCTGTCGTAAATATCTCTCAACTAACCTCTCGTCTAAATTTTTGCTGCAATTTTACAGAATTAAGGATTATATTTCATATATCATAATCATTGTGTATTATTTTATGAACCGTTGATTCTGGGACTTTGAACCTAAATCTTTAGTTCATTACCAGAACGTTTCTTAAAATGTTTTCCTGTCCAATATTAGTATAACATTTCCTTTCGATTTTGACTTGAAACTTTGCGTTATTGCTTTCAAAAGCTTTACAATTTCGCACCTATTCTGTATTATGGCTGCAGAAGAATCTTTCGACTTTTATACTTAAATCTATTTTATTAATCAAATACATCCCCAGAACACTGGCATCATGCCGTCATCCCAACTATCTTAACAATATGACACCTATCGATGAATGTATGTATGGTATGCGTGAATTAAGTCCAAAACTGCTTCACATTCAACAAACCTGCACATTCTTATTTCATTAAAATTTTTGTGTGCACGATAACGATAACGTTTATTAGACGTTCAAATAATCAAAACACACAAATTGAAACATCAGAAAAACAAAAATCATGTACTTCGATTACATATGTAGGCTGTCTGGTTCTTAAATAAAATTTCATTTGTTGCAAATATTACTAAACACATGTACAGATTATGTTGAATGCAATGGTGGTAAAATTTAAAGTCACTTTTATAAGTTTTCCTGAAAACGGCTGCAAAAATTTAACAGTATGTGAAGTCCATTGGATTTTCTACACACACATTCCTCAAATTTCCCATTTATTATGAGAAAATTATCCAAATTATCCAACAAAATAACTTTACTAAGAAAAACCTCATTATGTGGCAGAAAAGTCAAAATGATGTCAACAGAATATTAGATTGCAAATACACACTCTTATCAAAATATGTGTCTGCACAAATATGTGCAACAATATCCACTCATACATGCATAATTGAAATAATATTATGAAACTTCTTGCATCTAATGACTTAAACTTGTAAGGAGTTTAAAACTGATTATAATTTGATGACTTTACAAAGAGTAAAGCCTGTTAAAGACAAAATTGCCAGTTTAATAATAAAATCCTTAATTTGTCTAAAATCTGAATATTGTGTTCATATTTCATTAACTCATAATATAGAATTATATTTAAAGTATTTCCTGAAATGAGAAGTTCAACATTTATTTATTTTTAAGCTAATTTATAAATCTCTTAAGAAATTATTCAGAGCTTGTCTTAACATTTCAATACATTTCTCTATTCTGATACTTTAAGCTACGGGTACAATATCATCATAAGTTGCAGCAACTAACCACTGCTGTTCATGCTGCAAGCATTTCGTAATCAAAATAAGCACTTGTGCATGCAGTACATGTAAAAATATTAACCATCAACATCACAGTTGTGACTCTGTCAACCATACAAACCATCTCAAAATATAACAACACCATGCACCATCATCATCATCATTATCATCATCACCATCATTCTGAGCACAGCCATGATAATCGGGTTTGTTGTGGCAATGTTGCCCGAGATATTTTAAGTTGTAGTTCAAGCAAGAGGTCATAATAAAATTGCTCTTGTTTTTGCTTGCCAGTTGCTACCAGCTTCTTTCTATTTAATTTTCAATTCTATTTATAAATTTATGCACTGACATACATACGAGTACGTACATGTATTGTGTTTCGTATACCCAGATATTTTGTTTATTATTTCTTTGGCATATTTATTTCTTCAAAACTACTACTGGGGTGACATACATAGGAAATAATATTTTGAAATTTAAGTCAAGTTTTCCTTGTTTCCCTCGTGCTTGTACTTCGGTCTCATCCTGACAAGAGTTTGTTTGTTGGTTGTGGTAGTGCGACAACGGATGTGCTCATTGTGCATAGATTGACGTGATTCTATGTGCGATAAATATTCTAATATTCTGTTCAATATATCAAGAGTATAATTGTATGCAGGAAAATGTACTTACTGTACATATGAATGTCCGTCCGGCTGTCGGCACATTAAATGCATTTTAAATAACATTGGATAAGGACATGTAATAATCAGTGTTACCAGCAACCGAAAGTATAGCTGGTTTTTGGTGTTTTAATTGATGCAGTTCGAATGCACATCTGATCTGGTTTATAAAAGCAGTCCCTAAATAAGAAGGAATTAATCAGGAGTCAATGTCCCAAAGTAATACAAAGTTTCAACAGATCTTGGAATTAAAGTTGAATTTTCTTTGTTGACTTCGGGACAGTGCCTCAAGATTAATTTTTTCGTTACTAAAAAAATGATTCCAATATTAACCTCCTATAATCTAGATCAAGGTAAGCTAATATATCTTTAAATTTCTAGTAAGAAAAAAAATTATAAGTAAATAAGTGTTAGGAAGTAAATAAGTAAATTATAGGAGAAATCAAGAAATTCCCCTTAAAATTTTAATACCAAATAGACTACACAGATTGATTTATAATAACCGATGGAAGCTCGCAGCTGCATAGTCTTAAAGCTCACTTTAAGCCACTTTTAACTTAAGCTACTCTAGACATTCATTTTAAAAAAAATGTACAACCTTTTCTAAGTGGCCATAAATTTAAGTCTTAATTGCCAAGTACACACGAGTAAAAAATAAAGGATTCTTTTTAAAAAATATACTCACGTAAAGAACCTACGGGTCATAAACATTGTGAAATACGAGTAAGAGGCCAGTTATATTGATCTTAATAAAACAATTTTAAATTTTTTATGAGCTTTTCATAAACATAAATATAAAGCAAATAAAACTATAAATCAATTGAATTATTTTTCCGAGTTTCAGGTCTTTTTTATAAACAATACATTTATATTACAATATTTCTACACCCAGTGGGTGTCCTCATCAGAAAATTAAAAATATTTAAAAATTAATATATTGTTTATAAAAAAAGAACTGAAACTCAAAAAAATAATTCAATTGATTTATAAAAAAAGGTCGAATAAACTATTGCTATTATATTAAGTTTTCAAAAGACCCTTTTCTTATTTATATTGCCAATAAAGGAAAGATAGATATTTTCATATACATGATATTGTAGTCACTTTACATGAGCAAAATGCCTGTTATTTTTGTAGTGTTGTGTGTATTCTAGAGCTACGATGACGTATTATGTAGACCTGGCTAATAACGAAGCTACTGGCAGCTGCCAAATCGAATATCAAATAAAGTCATAAATTGCAAATTTAAAATATTTTTCGCAATGCAGATTTGAGAAAAGTAAGTTTTAATAAATAAGTTGTATTTTTAAAAGAACTTCCTTAAATGTTTTTTCTTACATACTTTTATAAGAACAACTATTTAGAGCAAATACTTAATTTTGAAAAAAAAAATATTTAAACTTTTCAAATTTGTTTGTTATGGCTTTAGCTGGTCATAAGCCAAATTGTCAGTGAATTTTATGCCATTTGAAAATATTTCAATCTAATATTTTTATACCAAATAAAATAAAATGTTTTGAAAATTCTTACAGTTCACTAATTTGATTTGATTTAGCAACCAGTAGAATGTCGGCATATAAAAAGCCAAAATCACTTTAAATAAAATTGAAAAGTTCAATTATTTTTTAAACTGATAAAAACCATTAAAAATTGCCAATTGATAATCTACACAATGTTTATTGCTTATTAAAACAGGAGAACTAAATAATTTTAATACTCTTTCATACACGAACTATTTCAAACTGATTGAGATTAAGACGACTATAAGACTTTTAATCTACTGCTGCTGCATATGACTGTGTATAAAATTTGTGGAATTAGAAATTTGAAATATTCATATCATTATATATTTTCTTAATATATATGCACATATAAATTTCGCACATTTGCATTAAGAGCGTTGCACTTGTATGAAAATAAATTTAGTTTGAAATATAAAATAGTTTAATCGAGAATAATGCACAGCTTCAGTCTAAGAAACTAAAGAAATATTAGGAGTGATTGGAATATTTAGGTCTTGTTTTCCATGACAAACAGAATAATTTGAAGATCATAAAATTGGGAAATTTTCCACATCTAATTGAAGAATAAATTACTTTTTCTTCTTTTTTTTAAGAATTTTGTATTAGTCTCCCATGTATAATATAAATATTGTCCTTTTGAGAAAGGCAGCTCAAGTAAATGTTCATACATTCAACTGGAACACAAGTAAGTGTGCGTGTGTGTCTTTGGAGTATATAAAAAGATTTTTTAGCAAATTTATTTATAAACGGAAAACAAAAATTACATGATACATCTACATGACATAAACTATATTTTTGCACAATCTTTCTTCAACTTTGGACTTTTTTTTACCATTTTCACTTTGCTTGTTCTGTTTATAACTAAGATGTCATTTTGAAATCATAGACTTTATTATATGGATGCACATGTGTATGTGTATAGTGGATGTTGACACACGTCTGTGGATGACAGCCTGTATTAGAGCATATTTAAGTCTCGCAAATGTAAGTAGTAGAAAAGTTGACAACATCACCTGGGAATTAAATTCATTACAGTAATTTAATTGTTTGCAAAATAGTTTTTATTCTAATGTGATTATTTTGTGATTTTCCTTACAAAGTATAACTTTGTCCTTCATGACAGTCATAGACTCTCACACTGTCATGCAGCAGCTGCACTTAATAATTAAAGTGATGCGAAACAGAAAAAAAACTGGAAGGAATTCGCTTTTATCCACAGAGGCAACTTAATTACAACTTGCTATAAATATAAAACTGAGCAGAAATCGAAAAAAATTATTTAGGATATGACATTCTTTGAAGAAACATTTTTCATTTAACTTATATAAGACATAATCCTTTTATCACTCACTGAAGCTCATACGTTAGCAGGCTACATAAATCTTAATGGAAATTTCAAGCTTTTTTCAACGGCATCTTTCATATGCTGAAAAATTTTACACAAACATTTAATGACTTCTAACAGGAACATGATTAAAAACTCCCATGCGAATTACGTGTGCGTATAAGCATATCCGCTTACATTCACTGTTTAATAAAATCCGTCAGCTATTCTACTACAATGTGAGTCGTGGAAAAGTTTTTAAATTAAATTCCACAGTTTGAAAATAAGTTGCTTAACAACTCGTATGTCAAATTGAGCATCTGCTACCAGACGTATACGCAATATTAAAAATCACTCATACGTTCCCCATGAGCTGCTTATGAAATGTTAATTTCTCCTCTAAAGGATGACAATAAGTTTATGTTTTGCAAATAATATATGAGTAAAACAACTGCATTTTTTGTTAAGGAATAAAATATTTTTTGAACGCTAAAAATATGGGCACATTGTTGTAGTTATTTTGTTGCAATTGTGTGAAGATTAATTGTTGTACTCACAGGCTTGTTTCCATTGTAAGAGTAAATTTCAGCATGTTGAAATTTTTAAATTAACATTTTCATAAAATATTCCGTTTGATAAGCACAATTGTGATTTATTGCTGACTGCTTCCAAACTAAATAAAAGTGTTCAGTCTCTAAGCCGGAACTGAAAAGCTCTTTGCTTTGAAGTTTCAAGTAAATTTAATGAGAATATTTACATTTAGTCTCAATGACTTCATTTTCGTTTTATCCCTAATCGTAAAAAAAATCAATAATAATAGTATGACAGATAAAATTGTTATAAGCGCCTTTCGTGTTAATATACTTTTGAACTAAAACTCCACTACTGAGAAAATTTATCAGTTCAATATGAACGATTTCAGCTTTTAATTCCTTTATGTCTTCCAAAATGAATGAGAAATACTCTTGCTGCTGTTTTCAGCTGGCACGGAAATGTTTATCTAGGCCATAATTTATTTAAAGAAATCCCAGTTGTGTCGTTAGGGATATTTACCATGAAGTTCCAGAGAATCAGCAATCGCTGTTCACTTAATTTACTTGCTTTCAAAGCAATAAAACTAATAACAATTTCTTTCAATTCGTTTTTCTACACAATTTGGTTATGAATTAAGACATACATTTACAAGTACACGTATAAACGCATATAAATATACACCACTACATTTGCAGTTTTCTCGGATGACTAAAGCGATAGCTTATCTCACTATTAAACCCACGCTTATGTAAGAAAGCAAGGAATCTACTTATCCGAAGAATCTTAAGGGTAAATCTTCAAAGCAACCGATGACTCAGTTTCATAACTTTACAGATAGTGTCCCGGAATATCCCTGGCCTTTGCTTGAAAAAGAACATCTCTTTAGATGCCAAACAATTAATAAACACTTTGTGTGGTTCATCCGTTCCACTTTCATCCATTTGTAGGCCTTTTATAACACAATTTTCTCTACTAGTAACATATTAAATTATGGGAGTCACACTTTTGTATTTGCCCGATTAAGAGATAAATTAATTGCATTTTCTTTATTTTGTGGGGTACGCATTTTCTATTTCCAATCCTTTTATTATCATAGCGACGTAAATGAAAGCCCTTCTATTGTAATTAATAATTACTTTGTATGGGAACATCCATCCCCCTTTTACATCTATATAATTTTGCTCGAACACAGATCTTTGTACATAAAATTTAGAGAGTCTCACTATTATCACTCTCCAGCGATATAATAATTAATAAAGGCTTTGAATTGGATATCCTGCCTCCTATTGTAGGCCCAACATTTTTGTATTATAAAGGTGCTGTTGCCAGAAGTCGACTGAGAACTGGGTTCGATACTTGTTCAGGACAAGTCATCAACATAATGAGTTTTTCTGATTTACACTAGTACGGCGTTGTGTTAATTGTTGTTGGACTGTTTAAGTGATGAAGGCACTGATTGATACTCTTCTACTATAATGTACACTACATCACAACGCCCTCTTTCGTCGGTAATTTAGCAGAATCGTCGGCGAAGTAAAACACATACAACTTAAGACACTTAATGCGTCTCCTTAACACCAGAAGTTCTGCAACTCTGCCATAAAAAAAATGCGAAATAGTAGAGTTGTAAAAAGAATTTAAGCTCTCTCTCTCCCTCTCTCTCTGTCTTCTCATTCTCACCACCTGCCCCCTGTATTCTAACCCTTTCATTGCATATCGTGCATTATGGTTAAAATTGGAAATAAATAACTTATTTATGAACTCTTTTGGCCTTGTTATTGGTTTATGCAGCGTTTTATTATTATGATTTTTAGAAATACTCTTACTGTATCCAAAAGAGTCTATAAAAAAGTTATTTGTTTCCCATTTTAATAAAAATATTAACCCTGAAAAAATGCTGCGTGAGCTTTTCAAGTAGGAGGAGTGAAGGAGTCTTTGCATCAAATGGTAAGAAAAATTGTTTTTAATAACAGCATATCATTCAAGCGATGAATAAATTTTTAAATACGAACTCTATAAATTCTATGTAGAACAGGATCAAAAGCATATTTATTTATTTCAAAACTTAATTTTTATTTTTGTTTGTCAAGCACTGAGAATTACAATTCAAGCTGTTATATTAACTGTTAATATTGTTGGACAAAGTGACAATTAAGCAATAATAAAATGATTTTAAAAAAGTTTTCGTCTTATTACATTTTTATAAAACAAATAATATAACTCGCATGCATACACATCGCTCAGGACGACAGTCCTACTGCCAAAAAGAAAAAAAACATCCTTCTAAAAGTCTACAATCCACCGTGTGGTGTTCTTAATTTTACGTTTATGCAAATAGTGTGCAAGACTTTTATTTTTTAGAATTTCTGCTTTTTACTTCGTTGACAATTGTTACTTGAAGGCTTTATATATATTTATTATTATTTTTCCTGGTTTATTATTGATGCAATAAAAATTTATTACAAGATTTAAAATTTTGATGACGAGAGGAAATTTCTGAGCCAGAAAACAAACAAACTTTCATAATTTTATCTGTTTGTGCGACAAAAAAAGGCAGGATACTTTGCGCAATAGAAAGTATTTTAGAGAATGGTTTCATGAAGTTTCTTTTTAAGCTGTTGAGCACTTTTTAAAAGTTAATGTCAATAAAAAATAAATAAAATAATATTGTTACACAAAAAACCTAAAGTAGTTTTTGAATTCCTATTTAAAAGTAACCAAAAATGCCTTAAGAAAGGCAAAAGAGAAAATCACTACAATAATTTAAAGAAGTTGTTATTGTTGATTTAAAAGCACTAGATTTGCTTTTTGTTGCATTTAAAAATTACGGTAGTTTCAAGGATAAATTTTTTTATATCAATTATTATATATGCCACAGGCATATTCTTAATTCGGCCCCAAATCAAAAACTTTCTTGATATGAACATAAGTTTTCTATTGAATATGCTGCCACGTGTCTATGACAGGATTGTTTGTTTTTTTTTTTTCAGTGAAAGAGTGAATCCATAAAGCAGCAAATTGCAATATTTTGAATACTTTCATTTTGTCCGAAAATTTAATTCAATAAAAACTTTAATGCTGGCATTACGAACTACTAGGTCCTGAATGCATTCATCTTGTAAAGAAAATGAATTTAATTAAGAATTTGATATAATATACATATATATCGTTTGTTTGTCTATGACAATAGACTTTTTTTGGAATAATTTCATATTGACTTTAAATGAAATTCAGCATGCCACGCCTTAATAATTTGATAAAGTAATTCTTTTCATAAGCAAATGTTCTAGTTTACTTTACATAAATGACGTTGCAACAATTCAAATAATTAATAATTAAATAGTTTAATGTCAAGTAATTGTTTCCAATTAACAAAAAATATTGTTTAAGATCAGACGATTTAGAATTTCATAAGTTTTTATTAAAATAAAAACTTATGGCTATATATATTTAATACAATATTTTACATCTTAATCTCGATAAAGTTGTATTTAATTCGAATCGTGTAAAACAAACGTAATTTAAGTCTCTATTGCAATGGAATAAATTCCATTGCAAATTTGTTTAATAAATAAATCTTTAGAAGCCTTTCCCTTATTGCTCGCATAAAGTGTCCATTAGTTGTGGTTAAGACTAATGGAGCAATTACAGCCCTCATATATTTTTTATCTACACAAAAACTTTAACCATTTCTTTGGACAATGCGATTAAGATTTCGTATAGATTTACATAAATACTTTAAAAGCAATAAAGTGATTTTTTTTCCAAAGTTTCAAATTTTTCTTTTCCGTTTCTGTTTTTGTACTTGACGATAATGATGGAGATGACGATGTTATTGATACTTCTTGGGATGTTCTAAATGGGGTCATTTTTCTCTGGAAAATTTACCTACATGCATACATATGCATATTAGAAATTTGTAACAGCATTTTATATTTAATCACTTCAAATTTAATGTGCCTGAACACACATACAAATGTTTTTCCCTGGACGGCAATTTGTACCCAAAGTAGGTAATTGGAAATTCGTTTTAAAATCGTGTTTGTAATTTTTATTTTTTACATTTAGCACCAATAAATTCTGTAGGACGATCAAAAATAATGGATGTCACAACATAAGGTTTGTTCTGACATTGTGTGATATGTATTATCACCTTTAAGGCGTAGGGAGGACTTCTTAAGTTTGTGTAAAGTAGTTTTAATGAGGTATGGACGGTTCTACTTCAATTACACCAATATAAAAAAGGCATGTCGTTGGTATAATTTACTAGGATAATTGCCAAAGGTATTGTTGGAAAAAATACTCGAGTGTGCATACAAATAATACTCAATACGCATTTGAACAAAAAACTGAAAAATAATGGGAAAGTTGATAATTTTCGAAAATGTATCAAATTCTAATATTGCTTAAATATTACGAAATGTCCAGTGGCCAAAGTGAACGTTAAGCAGTTTGAACAAATTCATTGATAATTTTGTTTAACGGCAAATAAAATGAACAGTTGAAAAAATTTAATCTCTAATTGTTTAAACGATTAGTTTGGAAGAGTATCCAAAATAATAAATATATTTTTATTAATTTCATCGACCTTATGGTATGTAATTTATGTTTATTCTTATTCAGACTTTAGGTCATATATTAATTTAAGTAAAACTTATTAAGCTTTGTGATTGTTAAAGAAAATACGGCTTTACTCAAATTCCTGAAGAAAAAAAACCGATGGTGATCGAAATATTGAATAAAAAATAAAAAATTAAGAATAAAATTTAATAAAACAAATGATTTTTACTTTAATTAATATATGACATAGAGCCTGAATAAAAATGAATATAAAAACTCACAATAAATTTCAATATTAAGTGTTAGGAAAATTTTCCTTTAAAATATAAAGGACTGTTCTGTAAATCATGTGATTTCAAATCTCATGGCGTTCTTAAATCAAAAATGTGATTTATTTCTGTTCTTGAAATCCCACATTATTTTCTCAATGTGATTTTAATTGATCGAGAAAACAAGAAAGCAGCAGATTTTTTGTGTTGGTTTGCTGATATTTTTGTTATAAAATGGAAATAAATAGATTTTGGAGTCAAAATTTCAATTGGAAATAAGACGAAATTATTTTTTTTTTATTATATTGCGATTTTTTTTCCAATTTTCTATTCAAAATAATTATAATATGAAATACTTTTAAGTTTTCAAAGTTGGTCCGCATAGAGTCTTGTTTTTATAGGCAAAATAACATGTTGCCACATTTGGCGGCGAAGTTGCCACGGTACCCAATAATATATGGTTCCATTTGCTGAAATTGTATGCCCGATTATTTTTAAACTAAGTACATTTATAATAACTTAATAACAACAGTTGAGTTTTATATAATCAAAAAATTTTAAAATATATATTTCACTGAAAATTAATTTAACAACTAGCACAAGCAGTGATATACATTCGAAGAACGTAGTCAACTGAATACCAAAGAGTAAAAATGAAATCACAAAAGCAAATATCATTTCCTACAATGCAAAGTGCATCTAATTTTTATGCAAGTTTAGTAATTTCATAAAGTAAAATCTCTAATATTAATACAAAAATTTTAACCTTTTTTGGCAATGGAAATTTTAAGTACCAATGCTTGGAGTGATTGGGAATCACTTTCACAAAATCGTCTATTTCCGAATAGGTTAGGTTAGGTTAGGTTGATTGGAGGGGTGTGATAGCCCATGTCATACGACATACACTTAAGCCAGTGAAGGCTTGTTGTGCGCTCCCTTTAATTGACAAACACAAACTGCCAGAGTTCTGCGGCAGGATTCGAACCTGGGACCTTCGCACTACGAGTCTAGTACACAAGCTACTAGTCTACGAAGGTCATTTTTTCCGATTAAGTTTTAAAACAATGCCTGCATAAGAAAATATTGTATAATGCATGTATGTGTGCATTTCCAATCAAAAATATTCGAAAATTAAAAACAATGTTTAAACGAGTAACGTTGCATGACTATTCAGAAATGGCCAAAAGGTATTGCTTTTATAAATTTTCAGCGCTTCTACTCCAATTCCTTAAAAAGTTCAATTCAAAATTTTAGCCAAATGTATATAAAAGTCATTGCGAAGACATTGCAATAAAAAGTTCAATTACAAATAAAATAAAAATTCCATTCCGAACGGAAACACTTTTTCACTCCTATTATTCAACAACAACAGCAAAAAACCATAAAAACTAAGTGGGGGAAGTCTCATTGTTCTTTCATAACGTCATGCTCATCACAATCACCATCATTTACAATGACATTTCCAACAACATCGGATCTGAAGAGGAAAAAATAATGAACATTTTTTGTACGGGTATTTTGCATAGAAGGAGATTTATGAGGGCTGATGACTAGAAGTTTTGTTGTTTGTAAATAAATAGATCATTGTTGCACAACGTATATTTGTGTATGCAAACGTTTTTCCAAACGCTGCATTAACTGTGACCATTGAATCGAAAACCATTGAAGGACTTTCGCCGCTTTGTTCATATTTCATTTCATTTAAATCAATACGAGTATTTCACCTTTTGTTCGCAAAAAATGTTGAAATCAGAAATGCAAAAGTGTTTGTACATGTATATCGTCAGGTCATCAGGTCTGCTTTTGAACTGGTGGCCTGACATTCAAATGCAACCAACTATTTTCTGTTTCTTTTTTATTATTATTTTTATTTGGCAAGCGAGAACAAAATTACGTGTAAATAAAATCACGGCTGTAGTAGTGAGCAACGAGTTGCCAGGTTCAATTGCAAAGAAATCGATAATTGTTTTAATAAAAAAAATATTTATGTAAGTAGATAAAGTAGTGTTGTCACAGCATTAAGAGCTCAAACGAAATGCCAGAACAACGAAATAAAGGGTTTATTTATATGCGATATTTCTAAATAAATTACTCGTATAATGAAGGATAAAAGAGATGTGGTAGCATCGGCCTTAAGCTCAGAAATATGTAAAGGGTCATTTGTTAAGAGCTTTTAGATTTCTATTTAAAAAACACATAAAATGCAGAGAAATGTATGAAATTTTAATTAAAGTTGATATAACGATCTATATAATGTTTAAAGATGATTTCATGTAAATGTTCAGCGCGTCCACGGATAAAGTGGCTCATATGGTGCGCCGAATTTTGGCATACACTCCCGAAAATATCGGCCGATATCTCACGAATTAATTCTTTAATATTCTTCCAGTGCGTCAACCATTACGGGCTTGTCCTTGTAAGCATGAGCTTCAACATAGCCCCACAAAAAAATAGTCTAAAGGCGTTAAATTACACGATCCAGGCGGCCAAATGACCGGCTCCAAACGTGAAATGAACTGTTCACCGAACTCGCCTCTAAATTGGGACATTCATTTGCGTGCTGTATGTCCTGTGGCACCGTTTTGTTGAAATTACATGTCAGCTAAGACCACCTCTTCTATTTTGGGCAAAAAAAAATAGGTGTATCTAATCATCGCACGTTAGCGCACTTTATTCACAGTAACGTTTCTGACCGAATATGACAATTTCGCTTGTTCACGTACCCATTCAACCAGAAATGAGCTTCGTCACACCCCGAGCATGAATTTCCATAATAAAATTCAATAATCTGCATGCGTTGTTTGTTTGTAAGTCGATTAATGGTTAAATTATAGACCAAACTGAACATGTTTAAGAGTAAACAGCTAAAACAGCTGAGCTGCCAAAAATAGTGTTTTAAAAAAACACTACTACAAAATCAGCCTTTGCCTATTTGTTGTTCCCTTGTTAAAGTTCTGTTGCTGGTATGAATATTCATTAATTTGATTAGCTTCTGTTAAGGACTATTTTTTCAAAAGTGACGATTTTAATTCAGATTAATTAATTTTACGAGGTCAATTATTTGCAACATTTTTAAAAAACTTTTAGTGAAAGAGATTTCCAAATTATGAGCAGATGCAAGGAATAATAATGCTGATCACATCCTTTTTCTCATACATCATGAGCAAGATGAAATATATAAAATATCGAAGAACAACGATGACTACTATATGTTTCGTTGTAACGATGTTATGTTCTGTCATGTAGGGTGCAAACAAAACGTTAGCATAATCAATTATTACTCTCACTTATACTACTCTGATAAATGCAATTTTTAATTAGAGGCTGCCAGCATTCGAAAACAAGCCTATAAGCCCTGCCTCTAGGGCATTCTCTAAGGTCTTTTTGACCATTCAATACAACTCTATAGCAATTATAATGCAAGGATCTTCAACTGGATCGCCTTCAATATACGTTAATAAAATTACCGTTATTACCAATTATTTAAAGATTGTTTAATTTAAAAAAAATAATGTCTTGAACTTTTCCCAAATGAGAAAAAAGAAAACAATGCAGTTAATAAAACTGAAGCAATTACTCCTCCTAATTCATTCGATGTAAAACCGCAGAAAAATTGATACAAAAAACAATCGTATTATCAAGCATCAAAATGACATCAAGCCCACAAACATGACAGAAAGTCATTGTTGCACTTGTTGTTTCATATTTACATATTTCTAACTCAGCAAATATTTAATGGCAATTGTCTCTTGGTCCTGCTGTTTTTGTTTCAAATAATTTCTCATCATTACTGTGGTTGGTTACTTTCTAAGGGTAGTTTCAAATGCATTTACCCACACATCGACATCCATACACATACATACACATTATCTCAGTCACTCTCATTTAAATTCACAAACACAAGCAGTTTGAAACTAGTGGAAAATATTTTAATCAATATTTCACAAGTAAACTGTTCAATGTCTCATATTTTTGTACTAATGGTCGGTCTGTAGGTCGGTCGGCTAGTGGTTCTGCTGTTCTGTCATTCTTCTGTTATGACAGAGGATGTTGTAGTTGTTGTTGCATGTTTCCATAAATATTGAAAAATACGGGAAATTATTCTGGTGAATGATGATAATTAACAAAGCAGCAGGTTCTTTATTATTATTGGTGTTATAAGATGATCTCTTATTATATGAAAGTAAGTATCACACGTACAGTCAGAGATTAAAACTTAAAAACATCCTTGAAATTGGAAGTTTAAGGACAAGTAGTAATTTTTCTATAAATTGCAATGATGCCATTTTGTTAAGCTTTATATATTATCATGAATAAAAACGAAAATATGAACTTAATTGATAATGGAATTCACATATTATGGTTGCGTTAACCTTACTGTCTTAAACCAGCTGCTGTGATTGCCGCCTGGATGGTAAAACCACATTATCCTTTTAAGAGACCAATATTTCTAACCAAAAGCTCTCCGAATCTTCAAGCTATCTAGCCATCTCAAGCTCCTATTTGATGAAATAAAAATTTTGAAAATGATTTGTTTACTTGTAAGTAAGAAGTTTGTCTCTCAATATAATCTGGTCAGAAATATTGGCCCTTAAAACGAAGAATATGGTATTACTATCCATGCCACAAGTACCCCGATTGCTAGTGGACAGTTGGCTTAATCGTCAAGGATAATGAAGCGCATATTTTTTTTAAATTTAATTCGTTAATTTAATTGTAGTAAGAACAGTTTTGAGTATTTTTTTCTTAATTTACCATTACATTTAAAATCTGGTCTATATATTAGATTAAATTTAGTTTAGCAAAGGCGCCGCAATAAAAATATCTTTGGTGATAGAAAATTTAGAAATAAGAAGAAAAAATTAGGTAAATTATTTGGCCACAACCCATATTTACCGAGCTATGGAGCATTGAATTTTTCATATAAAACTTCGATTGTAAATTTCATTTCAGCATTCTTCGTGCAACTACTTTTTTATCAAATTTTTATTTCAATACACGTACATCTAATATATCCAACATTATTTAGTAGAGTATTGAAATAAACATCTCTCGGGTCTGGAGGTCCTAAGAGACATTGGCAAAACCTTTTGAAATAAACTAATATTGGTCTGATAATCTAACAAACGAAACGCCAAGTGCAGTTTTATATGAAAAATTCAGATGCCTGCAACTCGGAATATATGGGTAGCCGTCATTTTTAATTTTTAATTTTTTTTTTTAATTTTTTCAGATGTAGACTTATTTTGATTTTTGTTTTTCGATTCATGATAATTTATGCAGCTAAATAAAACATTTTACAAAAAATATTAACTGTTCTTTAAACTCCCAATTTCAATTATATATCCCTTGAAGACGAATATTAAATATTTCTATATTGCAATGTTTTTGGTACTTCTCATTCCGCTATTCAAGCCATTAGCTGGAAGAAATCCTTTATATTTCCACACACAAATTAAAAAGTGCTAAGCAAAATGATGTAGAAGATTTCTCACTGTGCACGAGAATACGCAAGTGCTAATATCCAACAAAATTAACATATTGACAGGAACGTTAATAAAGTTTGTCAATGAAATGGATGTGATTAGGCAACATGAAAAAAACCTTTTTCTTTTTTTCTGTTTCTTTTGTGGCACGTTTCGCATCTAATAATTAATTGCTGCCTAAATACGAAGTAAATTAAATGAAGAAATTATACAAAGTTAGTTACGCTTGTTAATTTTTTTTCGGCTGTTGCTCTTAATTTAGAAAATTTCTTTATGCTTTAAGGGCACAAAAAATCTTTACACAAAATTTATTGTTGATATCACGCCCTTTGTCGTTCAACCAAACTCTTAATTTATTATTGTTGTTTTTCTTTTAACCAAACCAACTCTCCTAAGGCTACAACTTCCATGTTCAATATGAATATTGTTTTATGAATGTAAAAGTTCTTATACAAGTTTTCAAATGATAAAGCAATACTAATAAATATTTTCTCAATTGCAAAAAGTTTTAAGTAACGATAATTTGCGTAGATGTTTTAGGGCAACAAAGGAGAATAAGGATAAACAATAAATATTTTCCTTATAAAAATTAAGATATAATTCCGAAAGGGATTTTTTACGGATATGAAATTATTTATTGTTAGTGCCTGTACCGATCACATGGTAGTCTAATCGCCAAGTGAACTGAAGCACTTACTGGAACTCTTTGACTTCAATCCATGAACCATTTGCAATCATCTAGCTGAACAGCTGTACATCAGGAATTTGGCAAAGTTGTAATATCATATAGACGTCTGTCGCTGGTCAAAATCCCTCATAAGCCACAAAGGGCTCTTTATCTCAAACACTTAATTTCGGAGTTTTTTTTATTATAACGGCCATCACCAAGATAATTTTCGAATTCAAGGCAGAATTTCAAATTCTATAGACTTTGTAGGAGGATAATTACAATGACGTAAGTTACAACTTTCTATCTAGATAATGGGTGATCAAACGCAAAGTTAAAATGAATGAAAAATGATTTACTTAACTGGCCCAAAACAGATTAAAAATAAGTGCGGAAAAAGACAACTCAAGAGTTGTCCAGTTACCCAAAATAAGAAGGAACGATTGCTTAAACAAAAACTTTTTGGACGATATATCATTTTCAAGCATTAGAAAATCGCATAAGATCAATGTACGACCGTCTAATCTCTGGGTAAGTTATGCATATAACCCTGTCTCGAGATTCAATTACTTAAAAATATTAATGACTTTTCCCGAGCATGACATATTAACGTCTAGTTTGGTTAATATCTTTAAATGGAATAAATCTGCAGCTTGGAGGCGTTAGCTGCTTAAAAATCTACTGTCATATCGATTGTGGTCAGAAGTCGTCAGTTTAAGAGTGAGAGGGAGGGCCACAGGCCTAAGAAGTTTTGGAATTGGATTCATCGAGTAGAGAATTCGTGCCGGATCTTGGGCTATTTTTTATTTCAGAGGATTATTCCCATCGGCTCTAAATTGGGAAATAGTTTTTAACTGATTCGGGACATCCTACACACAAGTACTTTGAGGCAATCCAGAAGGTTATGGGCTCTATCTTTAACAAAAAAAATAAGACTTAAATCTTGTATTTTTCTTAAACTTAAGAAAAGCCACCACTGCAATGCCCTATTGAGGCAGGAAAACCAAACACTTCGTGACCTTCGTAGACTAGTGTAGTGTACTAGACTCGTAGTGCGAAGGTCCCAGGTTCGAATCCTGCCGCAGAACTCTGGCAGTTTGTGTCTGATAATTAAAGGGAGCGCACAACAAGCATTCACTAGCTTAAGTGTATGTCGTATGGTATGGGCTATCACACCCTTCCAATCAACTCAACCTAACCTAACCTCGTAAAAGGTCATAAAAATTGAACTCTGCAACCGCATGATACCAAAAAGTGGGAAAAATGTTATAACGTATGCACTTCACGGCTTTCTATTCCAGGCAGTTCCATAATTTGATTATTTTTAAATGTATTGATTTGCATACCGTAGGAAATAAAGAGACATGAATACAAAAAAAGAACTTAAACGATACACACAATTGATATCCGCTTTCACTAATTTTTCGTACTAAATAAATCGCAGGCACATTTGTTTCCTTCTTTAAAAGGCACTTTTGCTTTAATAGGAAAAAGAAAAACACTTTTCTCTACACCAACGCCAGTGCAATAAAATAAAGGAAAACCAAGAATTTTATAAAAGGCAGCTCTTGAGTCAAGTCGACAGTTGAACGAAACTTAATGAACTACAAAAAATTATATCAAATATTATTATCTGCCAAAAAATATACATGTTTCAATATTTAATAAAATAATTTTTTTTTGTACGAAGTTAACTTTAATTAAAATATTCGTAATTAGCTTTTATTTTTAAGGGGTTTATTTATTCACATATCGATATCTTCTTGGTGCTAACCAAATCATCAGTGAACTGCAGCCGGCTTCTAAGCATTCAAGCTCTAACTTTTATGCAGAAACTAACACATACAACATGAGAATTCAATCGGATATAAAAATTAAAAAATATATAATCACAGTAGGGCTCAACAAACGTTCGATATAAAACTATTTTATTTTTCTTCTAATCCACAACAACAATAAAAAATTAATTCATCAAAAGTCTAGTTAGGAGCAATACCAAAATTGGATATTTCAATATATATTCTTTTATTTAAATTTTATTCATTTCCTTTTATGTAAATATGATTTTCCTCTTCGCTCCTTAAAAGTTCCTTCCACATCCTGAAAATATAATTATAACTAAAATTGCTTTTTATGTAGCCAAAAGAAATGGTTTTATGTATTGCGCGGTACTGAAGCAGAGAAAAAAATAACATAAAGAAAGCGAGCAGTTCTACTTGGAAAATGTTTCAAGTTTAAGATGATTTTAAAGCAGGTTCAACATTTTGCCTGGTGCAAAAACCAATTAATAAAGTTTACTTTTCGCTGCTAAAGGTTTCCTCAAGCAGTTTACAGCAAAATATGATTTAAATGCACCCTCAGGTATGTTTTTGATATTCTTAATCGGCTTTTCTTAACATTTCTCAAGGAAACCAACAATTAAAAGGTTTCTCCTTCGACACCTAATCGGAAACAATAAAACTAGACAGTATAAATCCTGATTTAATTAAATTCTTCCAGTTGATCCGGAATTTGTCTCAATCGGTTTTAAAACTTTGAATTGCCAGCAATACAATAAAGTGCGCTAATAACAACATCTACTTCGAACTTCAAACGCAAATATAGAATTTCTCACTAAACTCATCTCACAAATATTCAAGTTTCATTTACTTCATTCAGCATCAGCGCAGCACAACAATTTCTCACAGAGGGGGCAGTAGAAGACTACAGCTTTCCTCAGCAAAAACGATCTACTCGATACTCCCCGCAATAGCCGTTCAATCCACGCAAATGACTTTCTGTTATAACCAGAAGTCCTTTACAGTATGAATTATTACGATCTTATTTATTTGCTGCTATAGAATCCTCAACACTTTGTCGTATCGGAGGCGTTAGAAAAATTGCATGCGATTGTGTTTGGCAGCGTAGCAAAATAAGAGAAGTGGGCGTTCCTAGTTGGTAAAAGCATATGAGTGGGAAGCAAAATTTATTGATATAAATTATATATTTACTTGTACATACAGACACAGATTGACAATGACACAATGACTCCTACGCAGGATATGAAAAGAATTTTTATGCCTAAATTGGAATCAAACTTTCAAATTTGTCTTCAGTAGTTGCGCCATTTAAATGTAACAATGACTCCTAATGCTAATGAATTTTTATATCATGTAAAAACTCACATATGATTGCCCTGGTAGCAGTTTCTGGCAGGATTATCCATACAGAGTATCCTTTTTTGATTTTTTAGTGATACGTACAGTGCGAATTCCCATTAAATTTTTAATGTTAAATCACTTAACAAATCTTCATTCCTTACGGCCAAAATGTAGAGGGGATATAGACTATAAAGCAATATTTACTGAAAATTATCTTAATACCAACTAAATGGAATGTTCGTATTTACTTGAGTTAATTAAATTTGTTTTCATAGTGCCTCTGGGGGTGGTTATGAGTTCACTTTCCAACAATGCCTCCTAAAGTGATGGTCTACTTCACTACAAATGCAAAAGCTTTTATTACCATTTTCGTTAAATCAAAGTCATATAATTGGAAGAAAGTTATTTTCAAAAAAGATTTCAATGATAATTAAAGATAATTAAAGATAGCATTGAGTAAACGTTTAATTGTATTATTAATGTGAATTTAATAATATTAAGGATACGTAATTTACATTATTTCACCGGTACTCCTGATAACAATCTCGTAATCGTCTGCTCATGTAATTGTTTCTATAAACTAAATGAGAATTGTTCACTCTAAAACATGTCTTGGTATTTAATTCTCACTTAATTCGAAATGCTAAATAGGATTCGTATCCTTGTTGAACTGATAAATAAATATCTAACACCAATTTGAAAGCAAATACATAAATTTCAGAAATATAAATATTATCTCGGATCTATTTCGTGACACAAGACGTTCGTTAAATACACATTCAGCAAACTAATTATAATACCCTGTTTGTAGTATGCAGAGTCATCATATTCCAAACGCATGGCTGCAACATTAACACCCTGCCTAATGACATGAAAAAGTTTGTCATAATAACGTGTATATTAGAAGTAAAAATGTCCTAATGAAGACTATCGCAAGCAGGGAAAAGTTAATATAATTAGTAGCTTATCTTTAGTTATAATTAATCGTTGGTTAGTAATACAATTATTTTGTATGTACATATTTACATATACATAAATACTGGAGCTATGGAATATTAGAACGCAGTTAGACATATTCACTGATTAATGGTTGATGGGTTAAACTTTTGTTTAGCGCACAAAACGTACAAGCGTATAACGATTCAAAGGATATTACTTTTATATTGTATATCTCTTCCACAGTAGCTTATGTTTCCTTTTTGTTTTGATATTAAATTTCTAACGCATGTATGTATGTCTACGCAGTCGATTGATTTTTCAAAATCAAATGTTTTATTTCGTAACTTCTCAATGTTATTTACTAGTTTCCTGTAATTTGAAAACTTTTCAATCCATCCCTGTTTTATAAACTTCTCACTTCTTAAATTTATTAATTTTATATTCCATGATTTCTCTCCTATTTGCAACGACAAGCTGCATATATCAGGTTCTTTGCTACAGTAGCGTAACCAGCTGATTTTCGTCGTCTTTCTTACGTCAAACTTTTCAATTTTATATGCAAGGAGGCTTAAGGTACACGTTTAAGAGCCTGAGGTGGCGATTGGATTCTTTTACTTTAGATTTATTTAACAATTCAGAGATACGAGTAAGAGGCAGGATATGGCGAATACGTGTTAGTAATAAGAGTTTTAGAAATTACGCTTCTAGCACTTCAGAAAATTTGACACGTAACACTTATTTTACCTTCTTTAGGTAAAACATAAATTTCATTCTTTAATTTCGACATTTGAAGTACTTAAAAATGGTATAAAAGCCAAAAGCTTTAAGCACAATTTATTTGAATAAATCTACAATGAACCTTTTAAAAATGTAATCGTTCCGAGTTGTTAAAGAAAATGAAAAGGGCGCTTTTCTGCACAATTTAGCCTCACAAAGGATGAAAATTATAATTTAAATATTCATATTTCCAAGCGTTCCGTGCCATAAAGAACTAAAATGTTGTAGATTCGTGTATATGGACGTATATTGTGTGAGTTAAGATGCCCATGTTGCCTTTTACTCATAAACATAAATGTTTGAAAAATATGACCTAGATTTTTAATTTTCTGCATGACACTTACATAAGTATATGTATATTTAATATGCACTGAAACTAAAATTTACTTAGACTTAAACACACACACACGCGGGTACATGTTCAGAGTCTCGAAATGAGCGCCTCTTGGGATGATGTCTTACATTTAATTGGATGCTTTCCTTGTTTTTTTTTAAACACGTAGTAACTATTTCCACTTGCTGCAACATCAGGCCAGTAATGTTGTCTTTATTTCAAAAATGTTTCAGTAATGGTGCTCCTTTCAAGGAAACAATTTTTAATTAATGCGCCTCCAGCGAAGAATATTACAATTAATAATTTTTTAATTCAACTGATACAGTTGAGTGATTTTAGAAAAGGTGAAATGAATTGACAAGCATAATGACTTTACAAATAAAAAGTTCACATGAGGGCATTTATGAAAAAACCCCAAGCTACGGCGGATAAATGTACAAAAATCTAAGCATATCCTCCTGCCATTTCTAACTATTGAATGTGCAAATGCGACTTCAATTCTGAATTCAATATCAGTACATCTTTAGGAGCGCAAGTTTTTAAAATTTTCTTAGTACAATCCACTATTGTGTAGTACTAAGAGCTTTCAGATGACTGTCGCACCCAAAGGAACATCAAACTAACGAGTATGAAAAAAGGAATTTCCCCATTCTGTAGTGGGAGTTGGTAAATACTCATAAAGATCTCCACTCATGAATGTGCAATGACATAAAAAAATACAAAAAAATCAGTTGAATCTTTTGACATTTTCCTCCAGAGACATGAGGCCTCCATAGAGGCTCATCCTTCCACCTTTGATCTGTTAATTGCAATCAGCCGTTGATTTTAGGTAAATGAAATCCACCATAAGTTGGCAGTCCTTCACGTATATTCAAACTTTGTGTAAACAATAAAAGCCTGGCTAAAATACTTTCCAAAACAGTATCATCAGCATTCATTTATGGTCGGACAAGGTTTTTCTTTACAAAATACATCCTTAATTACAAAACGATCTTGGCCTTAATTAATAACTTCCAAGCAAATATTTAAAAGTAATTTTTCTTTAAATTAAGCCATTTCAAACTGCTGCAGTGTTAATATCAAAATAATTACATACCATTCGCACATATTTACCTAATACCCCTATCGAAAAAATTCGTGCATACAAGTACATATTAAAAAAATGTACACGTTAAATATTCTGCAACCATCATAAAAAAGTTAACGAGGTTAACAAGATTATATTTGTTTTACAGCAGCTTGAAAACTAAATAGAGATCTTTCAGCACCAAGAACTCTTGCAACATTGCTTAGTGCCACCCAACAATTTTGTTGTTGGGCTTGAAACACTAAACGAAAAGTTGTTTTTTTTTATTGCAAGCCAAGTTAGAAGTGGAAAGATAATAAAGGTTTTCTTTAATTTTGCAAATTAAAATTAAACGATTATACTGCAGGTGTTTATGCTACAACTTTTTATATCTGTCAGTAGTTCTGTTCATTTACTAAAAGTTTTTCATTACATGTTACTAGAAAGTGTTTATGCATTTAAAAAAAAATTAACGAAAGGGTGAAAAATTAGGAATTATTTGAATAATTTATAAAAACAAAAGTATACATTTTATGAAAAAATAAATTATTCTAGAGTGAATATCCCAAACAACGTCTAATTTGTCCGAATGTATTCGAATTAAGATACAGAGAATGTGAAAGTGAAATGAAGAAATTGCATTTATGTACATTCTTTTCATGTCAAAAATAAAAATTAAATAAAATTTCTCATAACGACAAACGAAAATGAAGTTTGAAACAGCTGAATGCAGCTGCGTAGCTGCGTAGTTACAAATTATTACTAAGAAAGCTTTCATTTACTTTCTTCTATTATTGATATATTGGTAGAGTAATATTTCACTCTCTCACTAAAAGTTTCTACTGGGAAAGCAAACGAACAGACCTAGTGTAATCATCTATAAAATATTTATGATCTACAGAACCACAATCTGTTTTTTTTTCTTCTTCACATTCTTTATCATCATTAATATTTAAAATTCCTTACAGCAGCCAATACTTTACTTTGGAGGAAGTTATCAGTTGCATGCTTAAAATCGTCTTAGCCAAGTTCACACTTCGTTTGTTTTACATTTATTCAATATTTTTATATTTGTCTTAAATATTTGATAAGTTGACAATAGATAAATGATGGAGAACTGGGTTAAGTCCAGATGAAAAACGTATGGGGCCTCATTGAAAGTCAACAAATACAAAAGGGCATCTAATTGTCGTCAGGTTGAAAGAAAAACAAAATAGATTCATATAGTATAAATCATATAAATTGTTTGTGTTGTAGTTTATATTAAGCCTAATATAATTATTTATTTTTTTATTTTTTATACACGACTATGACTGAATTTTTATAATTTATATGTGAGTTTTTGTATGAGTTTAAATCCCTACAAGACGGTGGAATCTCGCTGCTGATATCGGTATATGAACAGCTAAAGCCGAAACAAACAAAAATTGATTAAAATGAAATGATTTACTGGGAGCAGTCCCGGAATAATAAATTTCAGCCTTTACTAATTTCATTACATTTCATATATATGTCGTCGCTAATCATTTTTTCTATAAATGTCATTCTACATGTGGCTGTGCCACCTTTCCTTCCAAATTCCTTCCGTACGACTCGTACAAACAAGCAAGCAAATGCCTGCAGCATGCCCAAACGAATACAGGACTCCATTAAGGAATGATGTTTATTTTTTGATGTATTTCATGAACTGATTTATATGCATATGTCATATTTTTCCATTATCTTTAATACAAACAGCTTTCGATTTTGTTTATATACAATACATACATACATAAGTATATATGTATGCATGTACATTGGTGTTTTCTGAGCTCCGCAACTTTTAATTAATTCAGCTAAAGAAGTTTTTATGTATATTGGCTGTTTTCCTAGTTCATACTTCAAGGATGTACTGATTTTCCCGTTTTCCTTTTATAACCTGTTTTCACAAATTTTGGTAATTTCTACCCTCAAAATATTAGTAGGATACTTTTAATCAATAGATAATTCTTCTAGACTCAACTCATTCATTTCATTCTCTATTATGGTGCATTTGAGATGGTGGCATAGGGTCAAGTTTCAAGTTCTGGCTCGGGCAAATATCATGCAAGTGAAGCACTAGCTCCCCTTTTGTCTTATCTGAACAGGTCTTCCTATACACATCAGGCTTATCACACAATGCAGCTTCTTCCTGCGCACCAAAAAATCCCATTTGATTTGCACAAACGCCATTTGTTTTCTATTAGCAACAGCACTTATGCACATGTCGTCATAACAATAACTAGAGCATAAAAACTGTTTAGAGGATTTCAAGCAAACAGTAACTATAAAAAATAATTAGTGCCTTTCTTATTCTCCCTTTAGCCTAATCTGCACTGAGGATCACATAAATTTTGTATTCAGTGGTAAAGAGAAGCATGTAAACCACAAAAGGAACGGGAACTGTGCCTAATGAATTGTAATAATATTTACTTTTCCAAAAAAAGCGACAAAATAGAAAGATACTAAAGTATGATTAAGCCAAAGAAAGCAAAGTCACTCATGTGTTTGTGTGCGAAATAGCTAGATTAGACTATTAATATCACTTACACACACAGACACACACATACACACACTCATATTAACACACTGCGGGAGAAACTGTCATAAGGATTTAACAACTTCCTCTTTATGGGAATTGTGTGTGAAGGTCTTAAATTATCTGTTTAGTTTGTGTCGAAATGTATGTACGAGTATGCAGGGCATTATGTTTAATGCTTTCGATTTTTTATTACTCATTTTTGTTTCTGTCTTACCATCATTTGTTTACAATTTGCTTCTTCTATGGTAATAGCTGGCAGTCAAAATGTGATTTAGGGACATCTGTGTGGACACGAACATATGTTGTTATTTTTTATACGTTAAACGGATATAAAATGGTATTTGCGGATATTCAATAGGACTGTCAAATTCGAATTTTAATATGTCACTAGAGATTTAGTTTATTGTTTTTAACGTATGTGTGACATATTTTTCAACACGGTACACATTAGGTACAAGTAAATGGAAAATAATCACTGACGTAGACAAAACCTTCTAAGGGACAATTAAGTTGTCTAAAAATAAATTTGGCCAACCAACCATAAACTTACATCTTGTTTACATGACACAACACTACAACACTAATCTATGAAATCTTGGTTTTCTGTAAGCACAATTGTGACGAACGACGAATTTTTAGGTTACGTTAGGTTAGGTAGATTGGAGGGGCGTAATAGCCCATGTCATACGACATACACTTAAGCCAGTGAAGGCTTGTTATGCGCTCATTTCAATTATCAAACACAAACTGCCAGAGTTCTGCGGCAGGATTCGAACCTGGGACCTTCGCACTACGAGTCTAGTACACTACCTACTAGTCTACGATTTATTGCAAATATTCGCACACAATCAGTGCGTTAGACGAAATTTTTCGGACGCAACTGTCACTGCGTTAGGCTGATTCCTACTTTTTATGCCAACGAACGACGAGTTTAATAAATCAAGGTACTTTTTGCTTAGAGAATCGATTTTTTTCATTTGCAGTACATTAATTTAACAGTTTCTAATTTAATAATAAAATCATTTCGTGTGCTTCAATCAATATCTATTTTTGTCGTAAGAATATGCAAGTGAACATATTAATCCAAATTGATGTGAATTGTCTTCAGTTGAATCCTAATGAATATATTTAATGTAGATTTAATGTAGAAGCCAAAGTTTATTTGAGTATCCAAGTGATGTAAAATCGTTGGGGTGCAACTTAAGAACAGAATATAAGAGCCTCAGAAAAAGTTAAACATCCACCGTCTTTCTAGTTCCTTCCATGAATTGCTCCTTATTTTTTGTGTCCTTTGTTGTTCCATTTTAATTTTGTTTCGTTCAAATTGTTATTCAGTCGATGAATTTATGTAACAAATTGTAAAAAATTCGTCATGCTCTCCGAAATGCGTCCTTCCTCCCAGTTGTGTTTATAACGTTACGGTTCAAGATTGAATTTTTAAAGCTCTGCATAATTTATTTGCTTATTTGCATAAAATATGTATGTGTATTAATCAGAAAATCAATAACTAATTTTAAATGGGTTTGAATATTTTCTCATTGTCAAATAAACAAATCAATGCTGCAAGGAATGTCTATTTTCATTAATTTAATGAAGTCGGCAGGACTCCATGGCACTTGGACATTTTCAAATTATAAACGACAAAATATTTATGCTTTAGATTTTAAGTGGTGCTTTGCGATTGATACTGAATTTATACACACGTGTAGAAAAAGTAATAATAATAAGTGGCATAAAATGAGAAACAATTCAAAATGAGTAGATAAAATAAAGAAAGGAATCAGTTTTGTTCATTCAGCAAAGAAGTGACACAGAATGTCGGGGACGCATTCGTGCATCAGTGTCCATCTTGAGAGACGACGCGTCGTTTTCATTACTTCCAAAAATATATTAGTGCACTTTTTCAATTTTCCAAAAATTCTAGTTGATAAAAATTTTAAGTATAAAACTCGTCTCCTTTTTAAGCAAACTTTGCAAAGAAAAAAGTTTTTATTAACAAAACTTAAAAAACGCAATATTGTTGCACAATATTTCTAATAAACTTTGTAAAATGTATGGAAAAAATATCATTTCCTTCGGTTGTAAAAAATTCATTTTATATTTCTTCCCTCAGCATTTTGCACGATGATTAATTAGATTTTCAGTTTATGTTTTATTTTCTTTGCTGCTGCTGCCGTATGCTTTTATGGCGTTGCTTTTGTGTTTTTGATATTCGTCTCGTTCACACAACAAACGCTTAATTACGTCACTCTGCTGAACGTATAATTAACAAACTTAACAACACACTCATACGTCACGCCGAACCATTAATCTTTTAATTTATTTGCTGCCACTCTTATATGGGTGTATTGCCTTATTTTTATTACAATTTTATGTTCAAAATCTTTTAGTTACAATAAAATAAGAAAGTTTAGTTAATTTGTTAGGCTTTAGTTGAGTGAAGTACTAAAAAGTTAGACACGAGTAAATTAATATATTGCGATATTTTTAATAGCCAAGTTTCTAAGGCAGAGGAAATGACAAGTATGATGAGTTGACAGTCAGCAAAGGTATAAAAAACATTATTTATTTTCATCAAGAACTAATTTCATTTGGCAATAATCAGCATGTTGCAATTCGACTAACACTTAGAATAGAATTTCTTTGACACAAGCTTGCAGCCCAGCAGACACAGTGGCAATAATATCATTAAAATAAGTCAAAACATTATGAAAACTTTAGTATGAATTTTCATACTTATTAGGAAATTATAGGTGCTGCAGAAGATGGTAATAAATTATTTACTTTTTATTGTAAAAATTAGTTCCTTTAATTAGTTTTTAAGCAGGTGTAGAAAAACCATGGTGAACAATTGTTCTCCTTTGCCAGGGAGCGAACCTGAGGTACTCGGTTTTGTAAGCAGGCACTTTAACCACTACACCACGTCACCATCAGGTGTAGAATACCTGTAGACAATATTTTAAAAGATCCTGAAATTTTAATTTATAAATTTAATTTATAATTTTTAAAATGGTATTCCAATTAACAGCTAAAATTTTGATTTTGTTCTTTAAAACCATGTAAATTTCGTTATTTATTTTTTGGTCGTCCAATCCATTAAAAACAATTTTCTCTGATCTTCTATAACCACTGGAAAAGATATCTATATTTTTTATAATGGTTACTTGTTGTCATGCGCGGGAGATCCAGACGAGAGAAGAACGGAGGAGCTGCTAAAACTTAGTAAGCTCGAACTAAGTAGAATAATGGGAGTTGTCACAGGGCACTCTCAACTACTGGCACATCTTAAACGCGTCGGAATAGCGGGAGGAGATGAATGTAGAGCATGTGGGGAGGAGAGCGAAACATTGGAACACTATTTGTGCCAATGCCCCGCCTTCGAAATCGAAAAATATTGTCGGTTATGGCTGTCTTTTGTTGAACGTGCAATAGGTAATAGTAATAGTAATATTAAAGGAAAATTCCTATTTTCCTAATTACAGTAGTTTTCCGATTTAACGAACCTAATTGTTGTCACGCTTGTTCGTTAAAGTGAATTGTTCGTTATATCCAGCACTAAATTAAAAAAGAAAAGCGTGGCCTTTTTAGTCAAATCTCAAAATATGTATAGTATTTTTTAAATATTTTATAACAAATTATAATAATTAAATACATATTTCATTAAAAATATAAGGAAAGAAAAATTCCAAAAAAAAAACTGAATAATTTATTTAAGAGAACACTGAGGATGGCACATAGCCGAAACCGGTCTGTTTTTCAACCAACCGCGGAATTTCATTCCAAATTATTTAAAAAATTGGTTAAGCACAGTATGTTTTTTCTTGTGAATAGTTATCTTTTTCTTAATGGCATCTTCTTGAAGCTCTCTCAAAAGCATTAAATTCGTGCTACTAATATTGTTTTGTTGAGCCCATTTAATGCAAATTTCGAATTGATTAATAGCATCTTCGTGTTTTATTTTGGGCTCTAGAATTTCTCAGTTTCATCAAACTCCACCATTTTCATTGTGTTCATCGCATTCATCTTCAAATCTCAAATAATATCAAGAAAAAAACTTCAGAAGAAGAAAACTAATGGTACATTTTTATATTCATTCCTTTTTTTACTATTTTTTGTTAGAAATTATCTATTTTATTTTACATTTGTTCATTAAATCGAGTACAAAATAAAATTTTTGTTCGTTATATAAGGTACTCAGTAGAAAAAATTTGGGTGTTCGTTAAATGCGATGTTCATTAAATCGAATGTTCGTTAAATCGGAAAACTACTGTAATGAAAATGATTTTTCTTAAATCAAATTCTATGAATTGCCTCATTTACACTTATGGCTTCGTTTAGTTAATTTTTTCTGAAAAATGCTGCTCTGTGGGTCTCAAGCAGTTCACCTTCTCTTAATTCAGCTAAAAAAGTACTTTAATTTCAATATATTGCAGTTATGATTTATTTAAACCAAATTTAATTTATTGAAATTCGAAAAATATCATTTAAATAAAAAGAACATTTGGCAGCCACATTCATTATCTTAAACCTTATAACAAAACGACGTCTAAATCCATATATTTTTCTATATAATTGTATGACGTTTTCCAATCATTTATTTGGCACATCGTTATACCTCTGGAGACTGTATATCGGATCTCTAATTAGAGTGTTGAGACTTTTTTATTGATGCGCAACGCCAACAACAACATTCAAGAGATAAATCTTTCAAAAAGCAGGTAATAAATTCATCTCTATTATACAGTTTTTCAAAGTTATGAATATTACAAATTATTATTTTTCAAATACAAATAAATAAATTTTAATAGAAATACCAAATAAAAACAATTAAATTGAATTTGGATAAATGAATGCCATTTGAATGAAAAACTCACTTCACTATTATTTTTATTGTGATTCCAAGGCAACAGTTTGTTGCAGCAGAAAACCGCTTAAGAAAAAATTATTCATTTGCCGGCGATGAGAAATCACGCAGTGTCAGTATGAGACTTTAATTGATTTCGACAAAAGCTTCAAGCCGGGACGTGCATATGATTAAGGCCGCAGTTTTTTCAAATACTTTTTTATTAAATTAAGTCGAATAATCACTTACTTTGGCAAGTTGTATGATAAAAATAAGAAAAGTTTGGGAAGGCATCCTAAAACCAGTATCTAAAAATTCCATGTTCTCTGATACATACACCAGAAAAAAAAGACTATTTATTAAAAAAAGGTATTTTAACAAAAAAAAATTTTTAAAACAACAAACTGTATCCTTGATTGAATACTCGCCCCATTTAGTAATTTTTGTGAAATAGCAAATTATTTCAAAAACAGTAAATTATTATCGAAAATAATCAACAAATATTTTTTCCTCCCCACTTTTGTCAAATGAATTTCAAATCATATACTTGGTGGCACGTAGCTGTATCTGTTTTATTTTGAGTACGTGTCATATTTTCTGCTTTTGGTTCAAGGAAAAAAATATTAAAATGCTGAGTTCATTTAAGCGAAACAGTTTCCATTTCTCCGTTTAGAGGGAAATCTCGCTTAAGGGAAAAATTAATGGGTTATATGCTTATCCGAAATCAAAATTTAAAGAATTTGATTGAAAAAAATACATAGACAAATCGAAGAAAATCATAAACGAACAGCCAGAGCAAATGTTTCACAAAATAATCGCAATTTGTTTATTTCATCTTAAAATCTGTTTCTGACTCAAGTATTGGAAATGCTTTATTAATTTATTGATTTTATTGAAGTTATTGCGCTTTATATGTCATAAATACTCGTATAAAGAAAAATATATTAAAATTTATTTTTTGGAATATTCTCCCGAACTAATCGTTTAACAATCAGAGTTTCAAAAATTTATTCTTTGTTTATGGCCGACATTTTTAACTGCCTAATTTTCACTGAGGATTTAGTTGGGCGACCAATTAAATGTCAGCATATGAACAGCTAAAGCCTCATAATAAATAATAAATTTTTTAAAATTCCAGTTATAGAGAAAAACAATTAATTGCAACTATTTGGACAAAGATTTTTTAATCCAGATCATTTCATAAGTTTGATTCAATTATTGTACAGCTTCCACTTTAATACTTCGCGCAGTAATAAACGAGAAAACGAATGCCCTTATATGTATGTACATTAAAAGTAATAGAGATTGTTCGTAAATGCAGTACTGCGCTGCAAGAGTAAATTTAACAACAAAAGAGCTGCAGATGGCGGCGAAATATACACGCAATGCGGCTCATAAGTGATAATCACATAATAAAAGAGAATCCTTTGATTTGTATTGGTATAGATGAGGAAGTTTGCTTTTCTTTTGCAGCGCAGTACTGCATTTTCAAACGTAGTCATAGTTTTTATGGGCATAACAAAGTTTTCGGTACTAAGTTATGAACCTGGAAGTGTAAACGTAAATGTAGAATAAATGCAAATACAGAATTCAAGGAAAAAAATCTATAAATAAATATTTTCTTCTTTGCTTCTTAAAAAAAATTTATGAGAAACAAAAACATCCTCGTTGTACTCGAGAGAGGAAATATTCTAAAAATAAAGAAACAAAATTTTCTAAAAAAAGAAATAGAAACCAGAAAAGTACTTACAAATTCTGACGATTATTTGGGAGGATGGTTGCATTGTTCTGTTGAACTTTAACAACTTTCCGGCTTCGGCCTTTACAGAAAACAAAACTGTAACATCATCACAAGCACAAACATGATGGGACTGACATCTACAAAATAGATGTCAAGTTTTTTGTTTCTATTTTTCTTGTTTCTTTTTTTTTAAATTTTTTATTACCAAAGTGCTTAACTTCGTTCTTACTTTTGATATCTGTTGTAGAGGAAATGAGGTTTTTTGGTCACTACTTTTTATATTCCAATTTTTCAGATTTTACTTTCGTTTTTAATTTTCCAGCCAAATAAATTTTTTCTATCTGTAGCAAAAGTTTTTCTTTTTATAAACATTAAAATTGATTAAGAAGGGGTGAACTAGTCTACATATACATTTGACTGGTCAGATCATCAGGAAATGTTCTTAGAGACCAGCTATCCTCCTTCTTCAACACATTTAATGTATTTTGTAAATTGAATAATCTACTGCATCAGTTAAATGTTAATTTGGTAAGAAAGTACGTTGCAAACCTTAACCGAAATTTTAAAATCTTTCTTGATTAGAGAAAAATTACTTAATAAACTCGATTACTTTTCCCAAGTTCTTTGTTCACATTTTAACAGTTTAACTAAAAAGTAATTTATTTTCCACAAAATTTTCATTTCCCTCACTTAACACTTCATGATATTTCCTTTGTCTCATTTTATATAAAGATGTTGTTTTGTTTCTATTCAGTATTTTTCTTTATGGCTTCAAACTTTTGCTAACACCATTTATATTTAAGAAATTGTTTACTTTTATATTCGTATTTGTTCTTTTAACTGCTTCTTTGCCACTGCGTATTGAAGAATTCGTCAAGTATGAGTATTTATTCACTCGCATGAAAGATTTTTAAATTAAATATTTACAAAAGAAACGATTTATTAATAACGAAAAAGGGTTTTTTGGCTAAAACAATATTTACAATAAACAAGAAAACAATCAGAAAAAGGCGAATTCGATTTTACATAAATATTATTGGCATTCTAGTGCACTGAATATTTCAGTTGCATGTTAAGAAAAAGAATGACTTCGCGGTAGCTTCTCTGTCGGTATAATTTTCTAAGACATTGTTGACGGTTTTTCATCTTATCTCACGAATGGCTCACGATGTGCTCTTGCGATGCCCTGCAAGAAAATTTAAAAGGTCGTTAAGTGGCATTTCCGAGGGTTTATAGTGCTTGCCGCTGACTGAAATGACAATTCCAGCAGCATTTTTTTTAACAAATAAAATGGGCCAATGATGTCACGACTTTAAAATTAAAAACAAACTGCCACTCTTTGCGAATGCATTGGCCTCTTCGAAATGAAGTGAATGGTTTTTCGATCCCCAGATGTGGTAGTTTTACTTTTTGATATAGTCGCTGAGATGAAAATGCGTTTCATTAAAAAATATGATTTTCAGCCAAAATCGATGTCCGATTGGAGTTTCTGTGACACCGAAACTGAGAGGCCGTAATGAAATAGATGACCATTTGTCTGCAATTGCTGAGTCAATTGTCATCATTTTAGTGATTGAAATGCCGAGTTGTTGAGATCGATGGCGAACTAACGTTCCCAGTCACGTTTTCATTCACAGCAGCCACCGGCATACATGGGACTATGAGTGTTTGGTTTACTAACAAGCCAGTCGCACTAACTTTTTGCAAAAAATAGTAAATATTCAAACTCCTCGCCCTTTTGAAACGTCATCTCATGATTAGCCATTATTTCCTAGACTATCATCAACTACCTCACCATTTGTTGAAAAACTCTCCCACAGGAATCGAATAGCAACATGACATTTACTCTCTTTGAATAGTAAATATTGTTTGCGTAGCTGGTTTTCTTTCCAAACCCTTGGAATAACTTGATGTACAACAAACAGCTCATTTGTACAGCAAATATATTTGAATTTTTGCTATTTACATCATCCGTCTATTCAAATTGCTATTTGCAAACGAAATCTCGAATAACTTTGCAGGACATTTTTATACTTTTCGCCGCTTGTGTTAGTTTTTTTTTTAAAAAGCAACAAAAAAGAAAAATATTCACAAGCTAAAAAAAAGAAATTGTATCAAAAATAAGGAGAGTAATTGCTATTTCTGAATTTAAATTGAAATTTTCATATGCAAACAATATGAAGACTGTTATAGTATACATACGAGTACACAAAAAGAAACGAATCCTTCCAAATATATTTTTTTACATTCAATAAATATCGTACTTGGATATATAATTACGAATGGCCTTAAACCTAAAATGGAGTTCTTCAATTTGCGTTACCCATATTAAATTGTTGTTGTAGTTAAAGATTTAAGGACTTTTTTATGGACTTAAGAATTGTGTGACTCATGTGAAGAAGGATTATAAAAACTGAGGTACAAATTTTGTTAAATTTACTAATTATCTACCAGACTGGGAAAAAAGTATCATTCTGCCTGATATCACTTGGATTATAAGCCGAGAAATTCCAGGCCACAACAATTTCCTTCTGTCTTGACAAACATTTTTTACTCAAATTTAAAACCAAGTCGGTATTTGAACGAAGCGCTCAGTATTTGTTTTAAAAATCCATACTTTTGGCACTTCTTTGGCTTGACTCAAGTACGAATCGTATGATTTTTCTACTGAGCCATTTCGCATACAAAAGTACACATATAAAAATTCATTTTGTGGTCTTTTTTCTAATTGATTTTTTCACTCCCGCTGACGTTAATTCGGTAACAGCCTGAAACCAAAATTCTAATGTTAAAAAATTTAAAGACAATATCCCCTCTGGTTGAACAGAAAATCTTTTAAACACTTTAAATCGAATTATTAGCAAGTTTAATTCACTTTATTATTTAAGCTACAGAGAACAAGGATACTAAGTCCCACTCAATAAAGAAATTCTTAAATACTTTCGGTAATAGAACAATAAATATCCCCTATTTTATATAAATGAATGGAATCTCAAAGGGCATCATAAATTAAATTATTTCAAAACAAAAACCATTAAGAAACATTAATATTTTGTTTTTTTTTTTGCAACCCCTTGAATTATTTAATAGTTGCAGTAAATGAAATGGCAAAAAAAGACCAGTTACCATCAATTGACATTTAAATTTCTGTCAAGCATCATCAAAACTAAATGAATCCTTATTGCTTAAACTCATTAATACATCAAACTATTGGAAAGACAGTGGTGTTCGGAAAGACTAGTGTTGTTGCTTAAGAAGCTCAGAATAAACATTAAAATTTCGTTGTCAGCGTTAACCCCAACCTAAAGCAGTGAATGTCCCTTAAAAAAAATTCAACCAACCCCCAATTTTTGTTTGAGTGTTAAATTGACTCCTTGAGGGACATAATAATTATGAAAAATAAGACCAAGAATTATTTTGGCATGCAATATCAAAAAGGACTTTGCTTTTTATTTTCTTATCAAATATTCTTCATTTTGGTTTCTATCTTTTTTTATTTCCTTTTTTTTTGTGATACCAAAAATAAAAATAAAAGGACATAACATCGTGACTTCAGAAATTATGAAATTAAACTCGCAAAGGGTTGATTTGATGATTTTTGTAAAAAAAAATACCAAGAAGGCAGCAAATTAAATTAAAAAATTTATGACGAAAACTTAAGTTGAAACAAGAAATTAAATTTTTTTAAGTTTCTTTGCCAAGAAAGCCCTTTTCAATTTTACTTACTTCGATATTAGGGGGAGATAATAATGCCCTTAAATCATAAACCATTATTAATGAAATAATTTTATAACTTAATTTTTCAGATTCAATTGTGTTGAGAAAAAAATATTACAGCCAATTGAAGGTTAAGGTTAAAAACTTTGTATATATTTTAAATTAAGGCTTTTGTTTGGACTGTGAGATGTAATACAAAATTTGTATTTGAAAAATTTGAAATTGTGGGAGGATGGGGGAAGGGTGCTGCAACTCTTTAAAGAAGAGGAAATTTATGTAATATGTTAGAAAGTCCTCAGTACATAATCGTAATCATATTAAATGAACAAATAATCTAAGTTCTGCACACTTGCAATGTCCTTCCTTTTCATAGTCGAGAAAACATTGAACTATGTCCGAAAGACTACTCCTTCCTTTCCCTGTAAGAATTAGATTAGTTGAATATTCTGCTATTGTTCAAAAGCTTTTGTATAAAAAAAGTAATGAAACGGCGGTTCTCTCATTAAACTAAGGAAAAGTCATACTTTGATAAGGTGCAAAGGTAAACTATTTTTAAGAATTTCTTTACTCAATTGGTGGTCATTAATATAATGGAATCGTGTTGTATATATACATATCATATAGCAGGGATATGAACCCTTTTAATGTGATTTAAAGCTTGCATCCTAATCCTGTACAAGTTAACATATGATTTAACTGGATTGTATTGTGCTTCACTTCGCCATTGAAGGCTGATTTCCTTAAGGATCTGAGTTTATTTTTCAAAAAAAATCTTCCGAATGATATAAAATATAGTAATAATAATTAAAAAAGATGCAAGATATTTATTTAATTGTATAAAACTAAATGCAAAAGGCATTTAGAATTTGTTGCATGCTACTTCTTTTATTCGCTGATAGGAGGATACTAAAGCAAAATGGATAGTAAAACTGGTAGCACATTTCTTAGAAAATTGTTTATCCTTCTATTCGCATAAACATAAAGTCTAATGCTAAAAATTCGAATATGTTTCAATTTTACTAAACCAATTTAAAAATTTTAGGCAATAAATTCATGATTTTATTCGATCTATATTTTGATTAGTTAATTGAATTATTTTTTAAAGTCTTAGGTCTTTTTTTAATAATTTAAGTAATTAATAATAATTTTAATTTCTTTATGATGACGCCCACAGGGTGTAGAAATATCGATTAATCAAAAATATGTATAAAAGGACCTGAAATTCAAACAAATAGTTCAATTAATTCATTTTTAGGCAAATATAATTTTCTTGTTTTTTTTTATTAACAGGTTTAAAATTTCCAAAAAAAAAATATGTTTTGGTTGTGTTTGTACAGAATAAAATAATTTTTCCCTTTCCACTTCTGAAAAATGCACAAGCTGTAATAAGCTTTTGTCCTGTAGAAGGATCATGTATTGATCTCATTTTATTGAGAATAGTGATTCATATTTTTATTTGTTATAGTGAGACAGATCAAAGTCTTTTCCTTTATTCACTGTTGCCAAGGAACAAAATTGTTAACAGCTTGATTCGCAATCGAACACATTGGCACAAACTAGACATCGTCTTCGACGTTGAATGAATGACGTTTCTTTAATGATCAGGAATAGTTTGTTTTTTAGAAAGTATTAACTTTTGTTTTTGAAAATTTGCAAAGGCTTATGATTTCTTAATAATCAAACACAAAATAAAAATTTTCGTAAAAAATTCTTGTCTCTCAATTTCTTACGTTCTGTTTTCACTCTTGCAAATTTCTCGATTACCTAAGCACGTTCTAGTACCAACTAGTAATAGTACATGAACAGACCCATTATTTAGAAATAGTGAAAGTTTTATAATTTTTTTCTTCCTACTAGTGATTCTTTTGCAGAAATTGAGTTTAAAGTTTTGAATTTACACACAAAAAGAAAAATTTGTTCTTTTCTCAAGAGCTGAATATACAAAATATTTTTATGAAACTTTTACAGAGTATAAAAAACGACATGGCGAATAATTTAAAAATTCAAATTTTGAGTTACTACAGTATTGCACCAAAGGCTCGAAATGTGTTATACATTTCTAATACTATTGGAATAGAAATTTGATTTTTATATACAATATCAAAAGCAGTTTGAAAAGCAGTGAATAAAGGAATTGTATATGATACGTATTTCCTTCCAACTTTTTAAAAATTAAACAAATATTTGTAATCAAAAATTATTCATAAATTTAGGAAGAACACAAGCGCAAAAAATTTTAAAACAGCTAAATGACGTATTTCAAGTGCGTATACCCTTCTGAGAAACTTTTATTTTTATCAATAACAAAAACTTTTCACAATTGCACCCGATGGACTTTATTTTTGGTATGAAATGTAAGTTTTTAATAAAATATACAAATTTATTGAATGAAAGTACAGCAAAAGTAAGTATTGTGATTATTACATGCCGACGTATGTACGTATGTAAATACGAATAGGTCAAAATTCCAATGGCCAATTCCTATTATCGGGCGAATTTCGTCTGCTCAAGCTTCACTTTTCAGATCTTTAATAACCAGACAAACGAAACATGTCAGCAAGAGTGTAGTTATGAGATCTTCTATTGTACACGGTAAGACATATTTTTTTTAATAAGAGATACAATTTTAGCTATCAATATTGCCATTTCGTTGGCACTATCCGACTCATCAGTAGTCTTTGTCCAAATTGTTTTCGAAGCATTCAACCTCGTATGATTGTATAAAAACTTTCAAATACAATGCGATAATTCAAATGAATTTTATTGCACAACAAAGGTGAACATATAAACCATTAAAGTTTTACCACAAATACAATGTTTACAAAAAGAATTAAATTCATAACTTTTTCTATTTTTATGAAATTTATCATTATTCTTCGGTATATTCCCTTGATTTATTTATAATAATATTCTTTACTATTCGATGCTGTAAACAAAATTTTTAAACAAATTAATTCAAACTTTTCGATTTCTTGATTTCAAAAATGCTCTAATTAAATTGAAATAACAAGAACACACGCAATCGCCTTGATCAAATATTCATCATCTGAGATAATTTAATATTTTCGACTTCTATTTTATTGAATTTATAGTTTTCATATTAAAATATGAAATCTCTTCATCTGCCATCGCATTTCCTTCACCTTTGAGACTTGCATTCAGTCGTTGCTCACAAAATGTGGTCATTAGACCACAAGCGGAGGCAAATCATTCACATTTTTATGTAGGAACCATTAACAATTCCAAACAAAAGATAATTTATTCTGATATTATCAAGAAGTTGAAATATTAAATTGAGAACAACTATAAAGTTCATTTAATATACAATCCTCAATTCTTATTATTTCACATTTCTAACGCTCTACATTTCATTTTATTATAATTTCCAACAACATTTGTTAGTGTAATTGTTATGGTTTAAACATAGACAGAGTCGAAAATATTTTATTAGACTAAATTTTTGTATTAAAACTATGCAAAATACAACAAAGCAAAGCAACGTGTCAAAATTCTGGAAGGCAGTGCATCCCCATATACGCTAATTACCTTATATTCTTATTCTATTCCTTACAAAAACTAATATTCCATATTAAAAAAGACAGTGTTTTAACCATTTTATTAATTCAACAATCACACAAACATGCCACAAATTAATAAATAAATAAAGTTTATTAAAAACATGTAACACGAAAGGCCAAAAAAGCCCTTCAAATATTCATTAACTACTCGTATCTATGGTGATTACAGTAGTTTCTAATAATTTAGGTCTTACTCTCCTCCATTCTATTTTGTTCGTTGTTGATTTTTCATTTACGTATATTCTTGTCAAATTTATTATAATTGCCACCAGTGATTTTCCTTTTTTTTTTTTTTTGCTTTGACATTGAATTTTGTTTTCTTTGCCTTTCAAAAACGTTTGAACAATAATTGCAAATTTTGAACTGCATATTTGTAAATCTTTTTCTAACAATTTCCATTGGCTAAGGCGGTGTAGGTCAATGTTGTAAAGAAAGTGTTCAGCTTAGAAACACAAGAATGTTTGAAGAAAGGTGGTTGTAAAATATTTTTTTATTTTATTTTATTTTTTTTTTTCTTTGAAAATCGTTCAATGTAACAGTTGTTTGTCGATTAAATCTATTTTTCTTTTGCCGTTCTTTCAGAATTTTCCTAAAACAGCAGAACAAAATTCATTTTCTAACACGTACTGAGTACAATGACACATTCTAACGTTCTACAGAGAAAAATAAAAAAAAGAATTTTCCTTTCTCATACTTGCACTGACATGCAGACACAGAATTAAATACCACGGAAACTGAGAATAGCATTTCCATTTACTATGTATTATGTATTATGTAATGTGCAATGACTGCTTGAAAACGTTTCAAAACAAAATTATTTTCTGGCAACATTATCCAGCAAACAATTTTTATGTTTTTTCATACGAACTTTGAATATTTCATGAGTTGAGATGTTTATTTAATCATTATAAATGATCAGCATTTCCTACCTGACTTGCCGTTAATAGTGTAAACGCTTTAACAGTGACTATAGAGCATTTGCATTGACTGATACATGTGATAGTGTGTGGAAATATTGGTCAAGATTTTTAGCTGTTGTGGAAAATCATTTATTATATTGGAGTTATAGTGAAAAAAGTGACAATTATCTGTAATCCTTGAATTTGTCCATTGTTTTCATTCTATTTGAAAAAAGAAGTTCTGTCTCAACCAAAATCTCACTGTTACAAAAAAATTTATTGAAATTTAACAGGCGAAATGTACTTGAGACACAATTGATTTTGCCGTGTCTCTGTAAAAGTACCCAATATTGCTCTGAAGCTTTAACATATGTTGCCAGAACGATGCAAAACAAAATTCCAAAATCAATATGGTTGCAATATTTTTGCAATTAAGGCACAATATCTTGGCAAGCAAATATCGTTAATGTATATTGATGTGAAACGTGAGGTAAAAAAAAGCATCGCTTTGCGGGTAATACGTCACACGTTTTCCCTACTTTTAAAGCAAAATTGTTTTCTTTTCAGAAAGAAGCATTTCATTACATGAAATAATTCAATATTTAAGTGAAGAAAAAATGAATTTTTTGTATGTGGAGTGAATTTCTATTACATAAATCTACCCTTGTAGCGCTTGGGCGTTAGTGACCAGCTCAGATTTTAAGAACATAAATATTATTGTGTGGATATTTAAGTATTTATTTTATGTACGTTTTAAGTTACTGCCATGTCATCAATAGACTCCCAACCATATTTTTAAATGCTTAGAGCGTTGTGCGTTTATCTTATTAACTAAATAAGAATATTTTAAATAACATTTGTCATTAATAAAATTATTTTAAAACACGAGCATTATGCTTCGCATTTATTTTATTTCTCTTAATTCTTTATAAAATTAATAAACTTTTAAATTTTCCATAATCTTTGAAAAAATCTCATTCATTAGGAATATTTGTATAAACAAAGTTTTCTAAGCTTTTCAAAATATGGTTACGAGTCAAATATCGAGAAGTATAGACAAGACTAAAGTCTACAATATTAAGACATTGCGTTTTTAATGTTTTACAGCTTTTCAATAGTATCGTTTTATCTTGGGTCCATTTTCACACGCTATTTGACACGTACATCTATAGCAATTAATAACAACTGAAGACCTTAAAGACACATCACGCACAATTTTTAAAAAAATTTTCATTTAAATACAAATTGATATCTCTATACTTTTATCACGAATTAAATAACAAGAAGTTTATTATGGATTTTTATTTCAATCAATTCTTAAATATTCACATAAATTAATTCAACCAATTCTTTATACGAGTATTTCCAGCACAAAGACCGTGAATGACAGCATAAATACGAATATTTATTATTTTTTTAGCCTTGTTTTGAGTTACATATTTAAATTTTTGGTAACAAAAACATTACAATAACCTGGAATGGGCCAAAAGTATGAAAGCAAAAGTTATTTTTAAAATTCATTGATTTCAAAATATGCCTTGCAACTCTTTATATTACAAATGAATACACAAGTGTGTCTACTACTACGTTTATACGCACCTCTTATTTGCAAATAGAACTATTTGCAAATAACTAATTCACTGTTTATACGGGAAATTGCATACAGAACTTGTGTTATTGTTAGTGATGCCATGTGACGAAAATATGATTGTTTGGTAAGTAAAACACAAAAAACGTTCATGAAGTGGCAACGTCTTACTTTTTATTTGCAAATAGTGTCGTTATTCACGACTTGCTAAGTGAGTTAATAAGTTACAATAAAAAAGTTATACGGCAACATTATTCTTTTTTATTTGCAAATAAGGCGTGCGTATAAACGTAGTATACGAGAGTATATTACTTTTTACTGTATCCGTTTGTTTGATTTTTGTTATCAATTTTATTTACTTTTTTCTTGTTTTTATTTTTAAATTCATTCATTGATATTTAACATAAACAACAAGACTAGTTTTATCTGCCTACAGAAAATGTACAAACGCACACACACACATACACACACAAATCACGCGCGTTTTTATTGAAATTTTTACAAAAAAAAAGATGAAAATATTACAACAAACCACACCATTTTCACGTTCTATGTAAATGTGTGAACATTTGCCGTTATTGTTTAGAGAACACAAAAATATGATGGAAAAACAATGATGATTTTTTTTATTTTTTTCTTCTCGTATTTAAGGTATTATTTTTTTTTTGTTGTAATTTTTAATTTTTTTGAAATTTATACTTGACACTGAGATGTGAACAACAACGTTCAATTAACAAATGAACCGTTACAAACAAAAGCTACAACACAACTGATTTTGTGTGAAACGAGAAATAAACTTTCAAAGAATTGTAAAATAAAACCAAAGAAACATACAACGACAGCAGCGACAGCAGCGACAACAGCGACAACAACGACAATAACGAAATGTAAGGGAAAACAACACAACACGAATCGGCAGAAAGAATTACACGAATGCTGAATTTTTGTTCGACAACGTGCACATTAATGCGGATATTTCATGAACGAACAAGTTGGCTTCGAACTTGTTGGAATTTGTTTGTGAATGCGCCTTCGACGAAAGAAAAGCCGCGTGTGTGTGTGTGTGTTAAGCAAAAATAAAAAATAAAAACAAAATGAATGAACTTGTGAAAATGATTTCCGTTAAAAATATTGCAATGAAATAAACGCAAAGGGATATAAAATTTATGAAACTATTTATAATCAGCTTCTGTTAAATTTTTTATATCCCAAAGCAGGCAAACAATCATCTCGTACGTACAAGTCCAACCGAGAACGAAGATTCTGCTGTCAACATTTAAAAGAGAAACATGATCAATTTCATCCAAGTCGTAGGTAATTCAATGAAAAGTAATAAACCCAAATTTTTTAAAATATTAAGATCGTCAATGCTTTAAGAAAAGATATTTACTTATTACTTTTTAACTTTATAAATCTATGGCAATAAGAAATAAGTATATAAGTCGGCTTATGTTTTTTTTTTTTATTTTCCGTTTCAAAAGTACCCTTGAGCAAAATTTTGCTCATTTTGCACAATCTTTTAGGAAGCTACAGTGTAACGAATTTCTCTTTTTCGATCTACAATTTCATTTGAATTAATAAATAATTTAATTGCGTATAATAATTAATTCGTTATATAAAATGATACAGCAAGTTTATAATATATTGCGCGAAAAAGCAAACTCGTTTTTAAAAATCAACTTCGGAATCATAACTACAAGATTAGATAAAATCAGTTTTTTCTTATTGGCACAGGAATACTATCCATGGGAAAATAAATTGAGTGCGCGATAATACTAAGAGTGTTTGATCTATTGTAGATTTCGTGAAAGAGTTTCCAAACAAATTTTGCCTTGTTTCAGTTTGCTTCGATCTATAAGGCCTTTTTGTGTTGGAACCTCCAAACAACTCTTTTACAGACATATGGAGAATTATTTTAATAGCAGTAAATTAGCATGTAGTGTTTGAAGGACTTTCATAGTTTTTTTTTTTCATGTACGAATGTATGTACGAGTAATACTAAAACATTTTGAAATTACGCAGGTACAAATTAATATGCAAATGATGTCGAAATTTTATTTTCTACATTCTTAAGAAAATCGTTCAAGCGATCCTGTAAAAAATTTAAAACCACATTTCACTATTTTACAAAGGCCACACATTTTTTTTAATTTTTCTTAATAATCAGACGGGCAAAAAGTAATAACAAAATACATATTACGTATTTATAAAAAAATATTTTTTTTAAGAAATTATGAAATAAAATTTATATTCGAAATAAATACAATAAACAATTAACTTCAATACTTTTATCTAGATCCATTCGATTCGTTATTACTGTGATGTACTATCAACAGTCAACACTTAAATTCACAGCTGCCAATCGAAATAAGGCTAAATGGATCTACCTGTTTATTATTATATAAGTAGATGTAAGACACAATTCCTTCAATACTAACTTTTTAATAATAACAAATAACATCAACAAAAATCGCAAGAAATGTCAACATCGAATAAAATAAAAATTGAAATTTAAGCATCATCTCTAAAACAATAACTTTTAATTGCATCCTGTGAACTGAACACTTCAAGAGAAATTAAAATTATACTGATTAACAAAATTTGTTCTTCAAGTTTTATTAAGAAACAAAATATTAAAATAGGTGCGTCATTCCCCGATGCAGCAGAATAAAAAATATAAACGAGCCATGGAGTAGAACAAGTTAACCACACATGGCCAGTAAGCGACATTATGTTAATTATGCTATCGATATTACAATAACAAAATTAGTAACCATTTTTCGTGTTGATATATTTGTGTGTTATTTCAAAATCGTGTAAGGAACAATCGTTTTTAAGGTATTTGGGATACATACAATAAAATTACATTCATGCACTATTCCTAATGCCTTTGAAAATTTAAAACTAATAGAAGTGGCTTAAACTCACACATATTTTAGTAGTAAAGAATTTCTTTGGCTTGAGGTCAAATTTTGAAAAAGTTTTATAAATAAAAAACATATTTATATATGTTTTTTCGTCATTTATTAATGTTTTCACCAATATTTCGATCAACTTCGTTGATCATCATCATCAGGGTAAAGAATTTATGTACATAATGGAATTTGCCTTAAACGACTCATTATAAATGTTCATTAAGAAGCTAAACTATATTTTATGAAAATTCAATTAAATTTGTTTGAAAAATCAGGGACCAAAAATGACGATTATAGTCGAATTCGTATCAAAATGATCCAAGAATATAAGTGACATATAATTTTTTGACATTCTTTACAGTCATGCAATTATTGTTTGTCTTCAATTTCTAATAAAAAAAATCAAATAATAATTATTATTTTCAAGTTTTGTTTTTCCATCAATAATCAGTTCTTATTTCTGACTTTCAATTGGTTTTATTTCTTGATTGCAAGAAAACAACTATTGTTGAATATAATTTTTTACTCCAAAAATAATAATATTTTTTTTTTGGTTTTATATTTTGCTGCATTATAAATATTTGTTCCGTGATTTTGATTCTTTGCTTCAAATACAAATAGTTTTTTGTTAGAAGATAAGAAACAGTAATACGACTAGAGCAAATAATTATTAAGATGACCAGAATATAAGGCGATTTGGAGTTCCAAGCTGTGCAGTATATCTAGACGAGATTTCAATTATTATGTCGCAAAGCAAAAATGGGCTTTTGCATTAGAAAAACTCTTAGAAGCAACTTATCTAACAGCCCCATTCGAAACATGCTAAAGAAAATGAGTATTTCATTTGTAAGTTAATTTATTATAGCGAATTAAATTAAAACAAAATGCAACAAAAAGTACTCCATTAAAGGAGTTAAAGCTACTTCTAAAGACCCAGCATAAAATGATGCTTTAAGCATTACAATTCAGGCTATAAAGGCTATAATTATCCCAAATTTTGTTCATTAAACTTCATAAGGGATTTTAATTACGCTTTAATAGACTAATATTTCTTGACTTGAAAATAAAAACTAAAACAACAAGTATTACAAATCGATATAAATGTAAATCTTAAAAAAATAGCGATCAAATCGTAACTTATTATCGTTGTGGTCAAATGAATTGTATGGCATTTGTAAGTAAGAACGCTTGGAAAAACACCCTTCAAATGTCTGTTTGAATCTAAAACTATTTTCCACAGAGTATGCAAGGATAAACTACACGAACTGAGATTTTAATTTTATATAGAATTTAATTTTAAACTACACTTTTTTTCAAAAAGGATTTGAGTACAATCGTTAAGACTATTTGAAACATTCTAATAAAAAAATTTGTTTTACATTTATGATTATTCTATCACTTATTTATTGCAGTGTCAATTGATTTTTATTTCTATCGAAGGTGTATCATCATCTGTACATCTTTTTATTGCACGTTCATTCGCAGTATAAAATCGAATGCACTCAAGCACTCGTAAATTAAAATTTTCCAAGGCATAAAGTTGTTAAGAGTTCCCATTTGTACTGGAATACTGGAAGCTTAGTTATTGTTGTAAATAAGCACATATAAAAGGTAGGAAGCAGAAGGAAGTCTATTTATGTTTATGTGTATGTATGCTTAAGGAAGATTGGTTATTAAGTCACATCCGCTGCCTTGAGATCTTGAGACAACTCCTGCTAAAATTTTATAGCTACCGAAAAATACTAGTTGTCTACAGGATACTACAATATAAATCATCTGAGGCAAATAATTACCAGGTAATATAGACTTGATATATTCAGACCATTTTCTGTGAATATTGATAAGGGGACTCCCATAGATAAATTGGCGTTAAACACCAAAAATATTTATAACTAAAGGAATAATTGCTTTTTAGAAAATCGTGAGCAATTTACTCGACAAACCTACAACAGTGAAAATAAAGTAAAGATCAAACACTATAAAAATATTTAACTCCTGTATGGAGCAAAGCATTTTTAGCATTTTTATCAATAACAAGAGAAGTTGGCAGATGAGTCAATTATATTTTATAATTAATAATATTAAATTGTGATTGATATTATTTTAGTTCCAATTCATACAACTTTAAATTTCTCGTCTTTATTTTAATATAATTTAACAATTCATCCGAGCATTTGAAAATCCTGTACGAAGAGTTTCAATGACGTTTTCACAATAAAGTGATTTTTTATTCCAATTATTTTGAATGATGGCATTTTCAAGGGCTCAAGACCACCATCTAAAACAGAATACACAAATATAATCAAATATTGAATAAAGAAAATAAAATTTTTTTTTCCCTAATATCAAACGCGATCAGACTTAAAAACGGCTAAAATTTTGAAATTAAAGGCTGAAAATCCATTATAAACTAAACGTTTGGTGCTTAATTTAGGCTTGAATTAAATATGGATGACTTGATATTTTTTTAGTGTAATTGACTGAAATGTACTCGCGTCATTTGGAAGTATAATATAATACAATAATAAGCAATTCTTGGAAAATTTATAATTCTTACAATTCCTTCCACTTCGACTGTCGGCAACCCTTTTTATTTCATATATACCTTCAGCAAACATACGAACTCATTTCAGAGTAATTTTATTATATTCCAGTCAAATGCACACATCAAAAAATAAAAAATAAGAAAGAAAAATCAGCTACAACATTCAATAAAAACTGTAATGACAACAAAGGAAACGGAAACAAAAACCACCATGAAAGCAAACCCAAAAATATGCTTTTAGTTTCTAAAAGTCATGCAAGTTACATAAAACTAAAAAGAAAATAAATCAATAAAAAACAGAGAAAATATTCCTATATGATAAACTTTACACACATACATACGCACATACGTATGTATGTATCACAAAAGTTTAAAATATTCGTATATATAAAAATCTTTAAGTTATAAAAGCAAAATAATGTAACATACTTTAAGGTGCTTAGATTTGGCACTTGTACAACTAATCGTAGTTACTTGTGCATGTTAGATGTCTCAAAATTATGTATTGTGTTACATACGAGTATTATCTATATATTTACACATCTACGCTGCTTCTATTCTTTTCAAATTAATTTTTTTAAATATTTTTTTAAATACACACACCCATAACAAATTCAATGTGAATGAAAATAAACATTTTATGGTCTTACAGAAGTCACGCGTCTGGTGTAATAATTGGGACTTAATTGTCCACACAGATATATTTTACATATCAGTCTTTAAGCACGGATTACTATCATTGATCTGTATATATTTAGTAGTTCTGCTTCTTACGTTCCTTGTTCCTCTATTACTTTTGTTTAAAAACTAAATTTTTGTGGTCACCTTCACCTTTAACTTTGATCTATGAGTACCAAACTTTAAGCCCATGAGCCACTTGGCTCACATAATCTCAAATTTAATAATACGACGCACATTCTCGCATTTACATTCTGCAATATGTGGCAAATATCTAAATTATTAACTTAAACGCAAGAAGATTTAATATCAAAGCAAAAAAATATAGATAGTAAATTCAAGCACGTTAGAGATATAAATTTTCTTCTTGTTTCACTATTTTAGCATATTTTCTGGTACTTTCACATTAAACACTTGTTTTCCATATGCTGAAGACTCCTCTACAGCCACACTGTGTCACTCTCGTTACTTTCGGAGGCAAATTGCAAAATCAAATAATTCTTTCTGAGTGTATGCGAGTTTGTGTGTATATTATTGGCCTAAAAAATTCGTCTATGGATAAGTACGTCTGTATGTGAATTGTAAGCAACTTTACTAGAAATTGCACACATTCTACTGCCGACGTTTTGGTATGTTTGATGTGGTATTTTATTGAGAGGAGAAATGAACAATAAGAGAGAAGAAATAAAAATAAAAGAATGTGTTTATGTGGTGGCGTGTGAAATAAGCGATAAGCTTCCTGCAAAGAAACAAAAAAATCAAGCAATCCTTGTGTGAACACTCATCATTAAATACACATATTTCACTCATTGTAGTTGTATTAGTGTAGAGCAATTGTTGTCGTCTATATTTGACAGGGTTACCAGCAGCTGTTGAAAAAACTTCAAACTGAAATCTCATTTCGTAAAATATATAAATTTGTAACAAAAAATATATATTAGCAAACTTCATTTTTAATTATTGCAGCAGTCAGAGCTTCCATCCGTCAGCAGGGAGTCCAATTTTCTGGGCCTTCAATTGACATTTATACCTATATCTTTTCGTTTATTCTCAAACTACATACATCCGTTTTGTAATAAGGTCCAGCAAGATGAAAACATTATCTGAGTTCGTATATTCAGAACTACTTAAATAAAGATGTTCAATTTATATGTGAAATGAAAACAAAATTTCAAATATTAAAAAAAAAAAAACGTTAATAACTTTCTTTTCATCAGCCACTTCAGTGATTACGGATTTTTTCGATTTATTGATTGATATTTTTGAAAATAATAAGAGAGAAAAAAAATTATATGTAAAAATGTGAATATATTTCTGTTGAACAAAATAATATCGCTACTTCTAATTTTCGGTTAAAAATTTTTCATTATAATTATGTACTATGTTCGTGCATGCACCTTAATTGAGGCAATTCAATTTTAAATTGAGTTAAGGGCTTTGGTGTTCACACATATCCAATTTAGCATAATCAATTAGCATTCGACAGCTAAAAAGTTGTAAATGAAGAATTTTATTTTAAACATTTTTCTACAGAAAATGTATTTAAACAAATTTTACACAAAATTTATGTTAAGAAGGCTGTTTTTAAAAAATTTAAAAAATGTATAATTTTCAAAACTTTTAATTTGTCATCGTACAGAATTTTATTTTTTCTCACTGAACACACTTCACAAGGATTGCATTGTGCGTTTGACTATATTTTTTGTTGCAATTGAGTTCCTAATTACTCAATTAAGATGCATGTCTCAGCCCATTATCAAATGCGCTGGTAGTAGAAGTTTTACTAGATGGACTATGACTCTGTGCTTAAAAAAAATCACAACTTTGGAAAAAAATAGAACACCCTACGGGATATTTTATCAATTGCCCTTAATTATCTTCATTATCAGCTTGTTAACTGAACTGTTTTTATATTTGGCCGTGTTCTGCAAATCGATTCGATTTATGTTGTGTGACTTAAAAAATTAAACATTGATGTCTTTTAAATTATAACTGGTAATTTAATACTATAGGCTCTAAAAAATAGAAAACTACAAGACTGACTAAATAAATTTGGCTTTTAGTTAAAACTATTTTTCGAAATCAAGTAGACTCAAATCAATTACGTGGTCAACTTCGAAATTCATTGAGGAGTTATGCAGATATTCATCAGATAATTTAAATTATGTCAAAAACAATTTTTAGTTGCATAATTGCCCTGCATTAAATAATAAGTTAGGCACAATTTAAAATTAGTATCACAGCTAAAATTTACTTACCACCACTCAGCAGCTTATATTCCCTCGCTAGTGGGAAGGAAACTAGCGCAGAGCCTGAGAAGTGACTACTCCTTTGGAGAGAGTGACTAGTTCGCATTCTTCATGACCACGTTGCATGAAGAGGACCTATCACTTCACCATAGCTCTCTGTTAGTAGGGACAAATCGATACCTTCAGGACACTATGTGGATAGGTTACTAAACTGATTTACGCTTTCGTGGATGATACGGAATCTATATCATGATGTGTTTTGCAGTTGCAAGGAAATGAGAACAGAATTTTTTTTTTTTTGTTGTGGCTTCAGATGTTCATATGCCGTCATTTTATTGGTTGCTAAATGAAACTGCTTAAAGTTTACTGACGATTTGGTTTAGCGAAGAGTGAAATGTCGGCATATGAACAGCTAAGGCCGTAACAAACAAATTAGAAAAGTTAAAACAAAAATACCAAACTTCCGGTTGTTTACACAATTTAGGACCATTTACACCACTGATTCGGTAGGTTATATCTTACCCGACCACAGTAGCTTCCTAATTTCTTTAATGCTTTTTTCATGAGTCATGGGACAAGTTCGGTTAGAACAATTGACGCAAATTTCCCGTTGGACGGTGTCTTATTTTAAATTCGTAATTTTGTGAATGTTTTCTTACATCTGAAGACTTTCCACGGTGCATCTTGAGTAGGCTCGATTTAGCTTTGAAATCGCTAAATTGGCCACTCTGTCCTTTAATGCCATCAGATGCTTGTATTTTATTAAATTCTTTTTAGCTTAATGTTCTTAAAAATATTTCACTTTCAAGTGACAGCAACTGAAGTGTTGTTGTTCATACAATGAACAAAAAAATTAATAAAATACTTTAAAATGAGATGTAAAATTTTAAGAAAATTTGTTTATCATAAAACCAACAAATTCATTATTCAATTCAATATGCGTTTTTCATTAAAAGATATAATATGAGTAACAATATTATTATTAAATAGGACGTATTCCTACTTTAATTTGCTAGTTTTTAAATACGTACAATATTGATTGTGAGGAGTCACACAGAAGTAAATCCAGTTGTCGAATTAGTAGTGGCAAGGGTCCGTAATTTTTTAAAAGGAGTATTATATTTATATACAGTTTTAACTCTGTTGTAAGAGTAAAGATATACACTTTATATACCAGAGAATAGATGATTACATATTCTATTAAAATATATGTATAAGAAAATATTTTATATTCCCCCTTATTATGGTTGTCGACGTCATATCAAGTCGACAGTAAAAAAACAGCAGTTCCTGAACTCCTTATAGGCGATAATTAACTAATATTGATGGCCAATTGTAATTTTATAAGCCATAGTAGTAGTAATATCCTATCAATATTTAATAGTTCTCGATAACGGTCCCACATTTGCCAATATTTTGATGTCGACTTGGTGTGATGTCGACGTCGACAACCATAATAAGGGGGATTATTTGAAAGAAAAGAAAAGTGGCGGAAAAAATAGTATATTGAAAAATACATTTTCGAATTTAAAATTAGGCTTTAATTATCTTGGAACTTATGAGCAAAAACTTAGAAACAAAGTATACGTAGTTATAACTTGGGAGAGAGAGAGAGAGAGAGAGAGAGCGAGAAAAAGTCGCGATCAATTGTTTTAGTTTAAGAATTGCAAATCGCCTTAATGACTTAAAAGTTGTTGTCTTTTTATCACTTATTTTACGACACTGTACACTGCGGCGTATATCCTTCCGATTTAGGGCCAGGCTGACCTTGAGGGCATTGATTGGATGTATCTTAGTATCATATAAATAATAGAATCACAAAAGAAACGCAACCATTTGTTTCTGTTGTACATTTGCAATTACTTAAGCCATATATAACTATACCAATGTGCCACATTGCGGAATCATGCGTCCACATCCGTAAAGTTCAATTCGGAAAAAGTAAATTAGAAATTTGAACAGTCCTTGCTAGAGAACCCTTTATAGGCGGCACATGTACTATATTGACACGTAAAACTATGTAATACAAGTTTGTATATAAAACATTGTAGAGACGGTTGTCAATGAAAATAATTTATGATTATTTTCGTGAATCATGAAGTGAAATAAATAATTTAATACAACATTTCACGCTGAAACTGATAAATCATTTATTATTATAAAATTTTTTTTGTTATTTTCTTAAAGAACTTTCCACACTTTCGTAATATGTGTGTTAAAATAAATAATAGAGATTGTCAAAATGCTGGTATCCATAACTTTTTTTTGTCTCTTTTATCACAAGATTTTCAAGTATTCACAGTCAAAACGCTGAACCAAATGGAAATAATTGTTTCAATATCTCCGCAAGCATTAATGCACTAAATGTATGTACATGTGTGTATGTATGTATATATGTAGGTATATATATAAATATATATATATATACATATATATGTTTATCGGTATTAAGTTGACCACATGTCAGTCGTAAGAGTTAAAATATCTCAGAAGGATGCTTCTCTTGCTGCTTGTGGTCAAGGCAACCAACAGAGCAATCAATTGTTCGTCTATTGAATTCGTGCTGACTTTTTCCTTTCAAATAGTTCAGAGACTAACAAGACTACTAACATGACAACAATAAAAATATGATTGCGAGAGTTTTTTTTTATTAATATCACTTTATGGCTTTTATTTTTATTTTTTTCTAATAATTGCTGCTGTCATTGTTGACATTGTTGAGCGAACAGAATCCGGTACTAAATAATGAGTCTCTATTGAGCATTTGAACTGTACAGGAACACAGAGAGAGGGAAATAATAATTGGAATTATTGAGGTAATAATTACGATTTTTTGTTCACACATACATATTTGTAGAATTGAATAAACTTTTTCATTTTCCATTAAGATCTATATACCACAAAGTGTCAAGGTAAAAATTTCATTTTTGTTATCCTTTTTTTAGAAATGTCGTCGATATGTCTCGCTATTGTCTGTGTAAAAAATATGATGCCATTTTTATGTCACCAATGCGTCTTCGAAACGCGCACGCACTGACCCTAAAGATTTTATTTTATTTTTTATTTCAATTGCACATCAATTTACACCATTTGCACGTTATTTTAAAAAAAACAAAAATTTTGTGAAAATAATTTAAATTTCTACTCGGAAACTACAAATACAATTTTAAATCGTTTTGATGTGCATTACGTTTTGTAGAAAAAATTTTTATTTCACATTTTAATATGACATCACAAAAAAATATAGAATATGGAAAGGGTGTATTCAAAAAATTTTTTTAAATTTAATTGCCAAATGCAAAGAGATTTCTTTTCTACTACATCACTGCCATAAAAAAGCATGACAATAAAATATAAAACACAATTCTTACTAATTTTATATTCATGATTCAAACTATTGTACAATAATGGAAAACTCACTGCCATGCCAATCCCAAAGGCCTTTCTTATTAATACATACTTATATCCTTAAGGCTAAACAGAGCAAACACAAAATAAATCTATAAAACTTTTTCATGTATTACATGACCCAAAGAAACAACAGAAATTAATTTTAGATGCCCAATCACACACTTAACTTTATTTTCCCTAGAGTGTGTAAACTATTAATTCTGAGTTGTCTGGTATTTGCAATTGTAAACTTGTCTGTTTACAAATACTTGTAGTTTGTAAACATGGCTCTCATGTTGTTTCACGCATTTAGTGTAAATTTGTAGCCGGAAAAGAGTAAAATTTAATGCTGGAAAAATATTACATTACGGCAAAATTAGTTTTCCTTCAAGTACTCCACTTGGGAACATACGGCTTTTACGATTAAATTTCCACTAATTCTATCATTAGATATTAGTTTAATTTCGTCAAAAGATTTGTTTACCTTTTTAAGTTCATTTGAAATTGTTCTACGCCATGTACTTTTTGGATGACAGCAGCGCCGACTTCTTTGGAGATGTCATTCTAATGCTGTTCTCGTAAATCTACCAATAGGTTTACGGAGAGTATGGCCTATCCATCTCCACTTTCTTCTTGTTATTTGCCGGGCTATTGGTTCTTCTATTGTTAACCTTCAGAGCTCAGTGTTTGGCCAAAATATTCGACATATTATTCGTAGACACTTGATTTTATTTTTTATTAAGCTTAAGGTCTTAAATTTTTATTTTAAATTATTTTCGATATTTCGGTACTCATTGAGTACCATCTTCAGGATATTTATTATTTGTTTGTTTTATATAAAACATTTATATAAAACAAACAAATAATAAAACCGAAATATCGAAAATAATTTAAAATAAAAATTTAAGACCTTAAGCTTAATAAAAAATAAAATAAAGTTTATTAATTAAACAGAAACGGTCGAAAAAATAGAACATATTATTCCTAGACACTTGTTTATAAATACTTGGAGTCTCTGTGCTATAGTGTTTGTCAGATTTTAGATTTTACGCAGGCATTAAATATGTGGACCTTCGTGTTTTGTGATATTTTTGAGACCTGCCACGCGTCACGGCTAAATTATTCATAAATTCGTGGCTCACGAATACGTACTTTTGTTGAGGAAAAAAAGATGAGATCCCCAAATAACATTTTCTTCTGATGCATGATGTGCTTCTATTTTTTGGCTAATGCCAATAAAATTATCTGTAATTTTTAAAGCCTTTTTCTTAATGTAGCGTCTTTCTGCTACCTCTGATGATGACTCATGATTGTGCCATTTATATGAACTATGCCCGTTTTCAATAAGAATCAAATCCTCTTCATACAAGTGCGTCTCATATAGACAGATGCAATTAAAGCTCACCTGGCAATTTGTTTGGTTGAAAACTCGCACGGGTCATATTATCTTAATATTATCGCATGTTGGTGTAAATAGAAGCAAGTGGCTATTAAATGAACACATCTGCACAAGAAATGTCATGAAGTTGTAGTAAAATTTATTCATATGGCCAACGAGCTGACAAACATTTGTTAACAAGCTTCTAAGCATTTGACATCCTTCAATAACGCAAAATTATTTTTAAGCCATTTCTTTAAGCATATTTATTTTTTGTATTTACGTTGGGATTTATCGTAAACAAAACTAAAATTTTATGTTTGTAGAAAAAACACCAAATGAAAAATCATATTCCCAAACTTCTCAGAAGGCAAATTAAAATTATTTATAAACAAAATATGTGGCAAGATAGAAGACAGAAGAAATTTTAGTAACATATCTTCTTTTAGGTATTTGGAATTATAAATTGATTTTTTGAAACTGAAGTTGAAATGAGCCTCTCATTCGAAGCAAAATATTTAATTACTTTGAAAATAAATTTCGTTTTCAAATATCTTACTATTGAAATTTATTATTTTGGTATCTCCATAACTAAGAGTTTCAAAAACTTATTATCTGTTACGGCTTTTGCTGACCATGCGCCGACATTTTATTGGTCATATAATAAACTTTAATATTAAGTATTTGAAATAAAGATTTTATTTTTCTTTTATCCTTATAACATAATCATTGTACATTTTGTAATATTCATATGCGATAGAGAATTCTCATATTGTATTTGTTTAATTTGGCATTTGAATGCTTTTGAACTTCTTAAAGTACATTAATGATGAAATGTCGCCATAGAAACAGCTAAAGCCACAACAAAAAAATTTAAGCTCTAATTGCTTTCAAATGCCTTTATAATTTTAAACAATTTAATGAAAGTAAATTGAAATACAAATGTGCCACGGAAATGCGGTAGACCAAGTCACACGATATGTTTTCTAAATGCTACTGTTTGCATTAGGAATTTTTTTCTCTCGGGGGATAAATTGCACCAAGTCCTGCATAATGTAGATTTTAAGATTGAAGGTGACACCAAGTGCAAAATTCTTGCCTGTAAAGAAGTGAAAAAATTTTGTTTAGCGCAATATTCAAAGACACCAACGACTTATGTTATGGGTAACAAATCCTCCAGAAGATGATACTCTCTTGCCTTTTGCCCTTTCTCCAAACCATATGCTTTCGCTTGTGCTGCCTGCTGTTATTGTTTGTGACGTTATTCTTATTTTTCAATGGCCCCTTGTGATGATAGACCTTATCGCTAAGGACTCATTGCTTCTACTACTACCACTACAATCTCATTGATCACATAATGTACGTTGTTTTTTTAACAATTATGGAGTTGTCCTGCAATAGCGCAAAATAAGCCTTGTATTATATTTTAAAAATACTAGACATTTTGTTCTTAAACTTTATGCGGAATGTTGCAAAAAATGTGGTACAACTCGAATATATCATGGGAACTCCAAGTCCTTTTTTAATAAATAATTAAACGATCATAAAGGACATAACTGATATAAAAAATTTTATTAAATATCGAAGTCAAGTAAATAGTCAATAGAGAAATGGGGGCGATTTTTAGCGCTCTCCTGCAAAACTTACAAAGTGGGACGTGATATAGTTTACTTCCCATTGACAGATATGATTTTTTTTGTTGCTAAACAGAGTTTATAAGAATATATGTGCTATTTTAAATAAATAATCTTGATAATTTAATACTAAGCCATGCTGAAGTTCATTGACACACAGTAAAATAGCCTTGGATAAATGCGATAAGGGATTCTATCAAATTATTTCGTATTTATAAAAAATTCACATAATTTTTATTTAAACATTTTTTCCATTTAGCGTATCAAAATTTAAGTGGATAATCAAATTTTTCCATTACCATTTCCACCGATGTACAAATTTATTCAAATACTGCAATTTAAGTACGAATAGATATAAATGAACACATTTAGATTCAATTTATCTAAAAGCCACTTAAAGTTCAATTAAGTTGTTTAATTTTAATATGCATTTATCCAAAATGTCCTTGAAGCAAATAAGCTCCTGGTCTGTTAAACTGTTTATATACGTATATTTCGCTATTTTCATTTATATAGATGTATTATATTGCATATAGAGAAAAAGCCTTTTAATATTGAATAAAACTGTCCTTTAACTCAGACTTTTAGCTAAAATATATTATTTTAAATTTATAAATATTTATTGCAGTAAAATGCATCCAAGACTTAATTTTATACGAAAGTAGTGATTTTAGTAATTTAAACAAACAACCTTTAAAGGTCGCCTGTTTTTTCATTTAAATTTTATTTACTGCATTTCTATTGTCTCAAGTTCCTTAATAAGTATTTATTAAGTGTTTTCTTTACTGCCACTGCTTTTGAAAGGATGTGTATGACGCATAAATCCTTTAACAAAACCAAAAAAATATTTTCATAATGAGAAACATGGACTGCCTTCAACACATGGGGAAAAGTCTTTGTATTTATATTTGCACAGTTTTTATGGCTGCATTTTCACACAAAAAATAAAAAGAAAGAAAAACGAGTATGAAAACTTTGTTCATTCGAATGTCTATTTTATTTAAAACTTTTTTATAGATGCTGGGTTTTCGTGTTGTATTTTTTCTACTCAAGGTTGCCTTTAAATTTTAAATGAAAATTATGCAAAGTTTCATTACGCCTTCACTTTTATTTATTTAAGATAAATTCCAGTTGAAAATTCTTTGCCATGAATAATAAAACAAGGTTCCTATGGGTCGTATGATTAATATCAAATAATTAAAAATAAATCATACGCTTTGATGCCGATCGCTTTTTTTACTAAGATTTTTAACTTTCCTTTTCCACACATTGGCAAAGAGATATTTTTGGCCTGCCTGATACGTTCCATGAGAACCTTTTTTGAATTCAAAAACCTCTTTAGATTTAATTTATCAATATTTCAATTAAATTTATTTTCTGCTGTGAATAATTTGTCATAAAATTGTTGCTATAGTAACAGTAATATCTATAATGAAAGTTCTACTTTTTCAAGTTTATTCATTCAAAAACACTCTTTTTACATTTGTTAACGACATTAATTTTAACTTCTACTTTTAAAAGTGTCCCAATGAAGATGATCAAAGATACTACTTTCCTGTATAATCGTATAATCCTGTATTTAATGGAATATTTTTAAACTCAGTGTGTAACCATGAAGATGGTATGAACCACCTTAAACTTTCCTCACTGGACCCTTGATATGATAATTAGGGCTCTTAGTACAGCAAAGCGTTGTAACTATTTCACAAAATATGTACGAGTACATTTATGGAAGTAAATGTGTTATGAAAGTGAATATCCGAAGAAAAATAAAGGACTTAATTACGCCTATTCAATAGTTTTAGTAGCAATAATTATTTCCAATTAGAAATCCCATCAGAATATACAAATCGCTCAGTTTGGTCAATGATAAGCCAGAATAGACGAAGCTGGTAAAATGTCACTAGAGCCACTGGATTATGCTGTATTAACAATTGCTTATGAAAATGGTTTTAAAAATTCCAGAGTAAAAATATTTATGATTTATTTTTTTATATGTAGTCAACGTAAAAAGCCAAGCTTTTTAAGGAAATGGAGACTCATAATTTTCTAACATCGTCCAAGTGGCTTACAAAACTTGTGGAAATTTGTAAATGAATAATAGACAATATATGTCCAAATATTTAAATTTTATTAAGTATATTCAAAAGAGCACAATTACAATTTCAATTACTTCTTAAACCCACAATCCGTAGCTGAATTGTTATTTAAAAAAACTTAATTAATTCAATGGAAGTTGCTATTAACTTTAACTATCGATTACTTTTTTCAAGTTTGAGTTTTTGCAAAGTAGCAAAAAGAAAGTTACTGATAATTGTGTCTTAATAAAAATAAAATAAAATTAGTACAAATAGTAAAAAACTGTTTAATTAAGGCCAAAAAGAAATTTTCTTCATTGTAACGATTTATTTTATTTTAAAAATATTTATGTACTTACGGCTTTTTAGTTTCATAAAAAACAATTCCTAAAGGACTTAAGCATATTACGATAAAAAGACTATTTTATATTATTTTTTGTTAAAATAAAATCAGCTTTGGTTTTCTTAGGATGAAAATGACTCTATCTATAAAAAAATAAGTCCTTAAAAAAATTAAAAAGTACTTATGGTCCTTATAATTTGTGTGTGTGTGTTTCAAAAAATTCTTATAGTCAGCTAAAATTATAAGGCCATAAGTTTTTTAAGATCCATGAGTTTTTTAAGAATATTACGTTCTATTTATTCAATGTAAATTTTGATATTCAAAGCAGTTCATTACACTGTGCACCTAATATACAATTCTACTTTGTAATAATTGTTCACTTATATAAAACATTGTTATAAGGCTGAAGCAAAGTGCAGTTGTGTTTTTTAATCTACTCTTCATTAGCAGGTAATAATAATAACAATAAAAAATATTTAAAAATTCCATTTAAACAATATTTAAAAAAAGTGAATGAAATACGACCAATCGACACCAGTGAGTCCGTTTTCTGTGTTCAAGAATCTATAAACAGCGATTTATGCCGCGATTATCTCTCTATCTGAAGAGCAATAAATTACTTCATATTCATGGCCACCGCCAACAAAGAGTACGTCATTTTGAGAATGGCGAAAAAACTATCCAAGTTTATGGCCACGAAACCACCAGCCACCACAGTCAAATTACGCAGAGCAACCTCACTAAAGATGATAATACTTTTACGATACGAACGTGTTTGACAGGTCCAGTTACTCGAAAAAATTGCATACGGAAAGTGATCAAACTCTTCCTGCATCAGTGAACCAAGATAATAAATAGGAAACAATTCAACAGCAATAGCGATCAAGAAGCTTGTATAGTAAATGTAGGACAATAAATTGCCAACGACGAAGAATAGAGAGACCAATACCATACAGATAATTAGGCTACTTGAGATAAACAAAAGAAGTTGCACGTAAGACATGGCATCCATCATGACATGGAAAAGGCTAAAAAGAAATATAAATGTGGCTTCTTTAGTTAACAAAAACTCAAACTCATACTTGATTAATTTGATGTGATCTTCTATGCACAATTTAAGTTCATGCTCCTGCTGGTCACAGGACAGCCTTTTGTTGTAACCCAGTTTGGCCACTCTCATCGATAACACATGGATCTGGCCAGTCAACAGACACAGAGTCACGGGGAGGATGGCATCATTTGTGAAATTCAATACAACTAATATGGTCATACCCACAAACTGATAGATAAGGGCCAAGTAATATAGAACAACAGACGAACTCCAATCGAAAGGAAACCAGGCAGAATGCAACAATCGTGTGTCTTCATCCAGCAAAAATACCATTAAAACAGTCATATTCACTCCCATGTAGGCACTGAAATATACCTTAGTCAGCAGCGTCGCGATCCTCATACTGTTTGTTACAAAATATTTGCGCTCTTCTAAACACTGGATCCGTTTATCCAATTTGGCAAATAAGTTCATCATCTCATGGATCGACTTAAATTTCCATTTGATGCAATAATGCTTCATGGTGCACACAATGCAGGCAATAGTCAGTGGCATGTTCTTGTACAGATCGTATTGCATGGACGACAGCAGCAGCAGACCCAGAGTAAGATGAACGGGATACAAAATGTAAACAAATAAGTTCAAGCAAATATCATATATAATGGTAACATTTTTCTCTTGCCACGACAACACTCCCAGAAAACGCCAACACAACCAAAAGGGCTTGAATACGCCAACACTATCTGCCCGACAGCTCTCTAAGTGAGCCATGTTACTTCAACTATTAAATTTTTGTGTGAACTTGTTCACGCATCCTGAGGCTTAAATACTTTTTCAAGACTTTCCGCTTCAGTGAATGTTTAATTGTTTAGAAAATTTTCGTTTTCGAGAAGGATTCTCAGCTTGAGAATTAAAAAAAATGATGTAAATTAAGCTTTTAATATAAATAGTTGCACTGTGCTTATCACATATCCAGTAAAAAGATCGAAGTCATTCTCAAACACGACATTTTCATTGCTCCAAAAATCCAGTAAAGCATTTTTTAACTTCCTAGAAAGTCTAGTTGGCAAAAATTTTGATTAAAAATAATAATTACTTCTGAAAATCTGTAATTATCTATTTGATAATATTTTTTTAAATGAAACATTGTGACTTATTTTAATCTACATGAAAACACTAGCAATAAAATTTGTTTCACCTTAAGAAAAAGAAATCCTGAATGCTGGCAAAGGCCTACTTATACACCTTTCATATGTGAAGTTTATTCCCAATGGTAAATGGCCAATCCCAATGAAAATGAAAAAATAATTTTCCTTGTTAAAAAAATATAAAACATTCCTTTTTCTCAATATATTCAAGATAACTCGCAAATAAGTGAAGAGGAATCAAAAAGAAAGCACATCCTACAATGGCAAGATAATGGTAAAATCAGAGTTACTTCCGAATCCTAATCGGAACATTTTCAAGACTTTCTTGGAAGCTGGGATATGGATTTGAAATTTGACTTGATTTATTTCTACTCTAACTAATTGTTGCAACGCCAAAAAAGAACCAGTTTTCTAAATCGGATTTTGGCAGTGGGAAGAAAACACTCATACGGATCTCAGCTTTTTGTGGGTTTTAACTCAGAAACGACTAAAATTTTCCCCCATCAACGCATTCTTACAGCACAATCGGCGGGAGAAGTCATATGGTACTTTCATTTTAGGACAGGGTTTATGTTAAACACTTCAACGAATACTTTTGAGAAATATTTTAACAATTTGAATTTTCAATGTATCGTCTTTTTATCCTTTTTAGGGATATAAACTGAATATGTAATAAAATTATACAAATAGATCTCTCTGTGTACGGAAAATTTTAAGCTCCAGCTTGACAGCAAGAAACAATATAAAATTTAAAATGTGTTTTAAGATTAATTAAGGAATGACACAGTAAACATTTTATTATTTGAACCTTTTAGGGAAATTAAAAACAAAATCCAGTGCAAATTTTAACTGTTAGTTAAGCTCTAAGTTAAGTTAAACTTTGCAAGTCTATTAGGGCCGAGAGCAAGGCAGCTCATATTTAAAAATAATGTCAGCTGTAAATATTTGGTTTTTTTTACAAAATCTGTCATAAATATTTCTGCAATATTTGCCACCTTGTCATCTCACTGAGGCATAAGATCCTGCTATTAATTGATTTTATTATTTCATAAACTTCAAATTCCTTGTGTTTTTATAATTCACTAACAAACTCGTAATTATAAATCAAAATCTTGTTGTAGGGGTACCATCTCTCTGAGGAAATTCATTCACTTGTTTTAGAAATCATAAACTATTATTATTTTAATTGCCGGTTGCAGCTTAATATACAAATTCTAATAAACAAATTAAATAAGCCATTATAAAAGCAAGGAGAACTTAATATTTGGAAATAGAAACCCATAAAACTGCTTTAAATATGAATTTTGTTCAAACTAAATTTATTTTTAATTCATATTAAATAAACAATTTAAGTTCTTCTACAATAAGTGCTGAATACAAAAGCGGAGAACTCGTTTGAGTCTGCTACCCTGAAAATTAATTTTCAAGATAATTAGATGTATTATATGAGACCAACATGGAGTAGATGACCAACCAACTCACTCATACCCTTTCATTTTTTTATTTTTGTTCATGTTGTTTATGTATTTTATATCATATGGCCACTACCATAGAAAACAAGGAATTTTTAAAGAGTATTTAACTTGACAACTGGTAGTTTGAAATATTTAAATTTATCGAAAATTTAAATATCTCCTCAGAAATAAACATAAAAATTCTACTTTTCACTTGCGTTGCTTTTACCTGATTCAAACGATATCGGAAGCGGACCATGCAGTTAAGGACGAAGATCAAATGAAAAATATGACTTGTGAGACGACTATACATGTATATGTGCTCGTAGGTGTGTATGTATTTTTCTACTTGTATATCAGTATAATCTATTATATAAAAATAAGTCGGGTTTTCCTTCCTGACGCTATAACTCCAGAACGCACGAACCGATTTCCACGGTTTTGGATTCCTTGGAAAGGTCTCGGGCTCCGTGAGGTTTGTAGCAAAAGAAATTCAGGAAAAATTTCAACAGAAAGGCGGGAAAATCTTTTTTCTCATACAGCGCCATCTCTGATACATAGCATGTACTACAAACCAATATTTTAAGTAGATGGCGCCGGTATGTGATACATTGTTTGACAGCTACTCATTGTTCTCTGCTCAGTAAATTTCATGTGCCAAACCGGCATTGTGTTAACTGTGAAATTGTGAAAAAAAGTAAAAAAAATAAGTTATTCGTTTCCTAACATTTCAATTGGAAACCATCAAATCTCTGTCCATAGTACAAAATGCCTAGAGGACGACGCACATTGGTTCAAGAGCGGCATTAATTCAGTTTTTTATGTCATCTGATTTTCCTGATTTTTTTACACTTTATAGTAAACAATCTAGTTATCATGTACCAGAAATATTAGGCTTATATCTCTATTACTTTCTTCTGCAGAGACATTCAAATTTGTTAATGCGTTTCAAATGACCATTCTATCGCTTCGTGCTTTTAAAATACTCTTATAATGCCACCATAATAATTTTTTATATACATTTGGATGCTGTAAATTATATATAAATACACAAAAATATTTCAAAATTAAAAATATCTTTACCACTAAGAATTGTCCAAAAATACTTATTTTCTCTAACTTCTATGGCTTGTATCTATTGATCTCAAACTGCCTTGGGCCCCAGACTTATATCAGATTAAAGTTTGAAGTCTCAGCTAACGATTTATTAAAAATTCAGCTGCTCGTTTTTGCTCGTAAGCAATTCCGATATAAAAAACTTAAAAAAATTAGGAAAAATTTCCTCCACAAGCATGTTATTGCGCATGCAATAACAACTGTCTTTTTTTACTTACTATGTTGCAAAATGCAATATCAAAACCCAAGTTTGAAAATATGTGCTTTCTAATTAAATAACATAGAAGTTATTGCACTTTTTAGCAGTGATGCCATTTATAATTTTGAAAAATCCCTACGCTTTCCAAAATAAAATCACTATTTTTCCCTTCTTTAAGTATTTTTTATTCCACACATTTTTCCCTGTTGTTTTGTTTTTGCAATAAAAAGCAATAACTTCTAACCAATATTTATAGTGTTGTTTTTGTTGTTGTTGAAAGTTCAATATTTTAATCAGCTGTGATTATTAGTTGCATTGTTTTTGTGATTACAGCTTATTACTTTATTGTTTTAAATTTCTTATCAGCTGTGATTATTAGTTGTTATTAAGTGATTAAAGGGAATTTATTTGTTTATTGTTTTTTAAGTGACAAATAGCAAAAAAATCTTTAAACATGAACAATCTTCAGTTATCTTATTATGAAATTTTTGATCTTTTATTAGATTGTGATAAGAATATTCATGTAGTTTGCGATATTATTTCAACAAATAATACGAACTTATCCGTTAATAATGTAGATCAATTTAAAAAATGTTTACGTGAACAATTTTTACGAAGATTGAAAACTAAGTGGGCCAGTGTAAGACGTATAAAAGATAGATTTCTTGAACAAAATTAAGTTTGGTTGGAAAATATATATTCTGTTGGTGAAGATCTTCCAGAATATGAACAAACAATGTGTTCTCATGAAGTCAAACGTGGTCGCCCTTCTAAGGCTTTAGAATTTTGCAAATCTCGTGCTAAAAGGAGTAAAGTAAAGCAGTTATATGATGGTAATTCAGAAGAACTTATTTCATCAGCTTTTTTAAGCGACCCAGCTTTTTAACAAGAAAAATTTTGCATTTTATGTGGTTATTTTATGTGGGAGGTGGGCGTGGATGTTAGCAGATTTTGATAACTTTTTCACCATTCATTAATATTATCATAAAATTGCAATGAGCAAAAAGTTGTGACTGTACGATGATTTTTAACTTTTGTGTTATATGTGAAGTAGGCGTGGTTGTGCTCAGATTTTTTCCATATTTGCAGTATTTGTTTACCACAACCCAATGTTAGTATATACCAAAATTCAAGACTCTACGATGTTTCCTTATATGCAATGCCACCAATCATATGAAGCTGAACCACTGTGCGACGTGCGAACATCGCCCGCCGGACAAGACATGCAAGCCAGCAACAAGTGTATTCACAGAACTTAAGCAGAAAGACAAAATATAATAAGAGAAAATGCCCAATTGAGACAACGCGTGAGCACACGAAGATAATTGGCATCACACAATCGCTTGGCATTCCAATATGATCCCACTGCGAAATACAGTGATGATGAAAATTTAGATATTGGACCAATGACGACTATATGCCGATATTGCAATGCGTTAAAGTTCAAAAGAGAAACGGCTGGATTGTGCTGCGCAAGTGGAAAAGTCAAACTGGATCCATTACTTTCACCACCACAGCCACTGAAATCATTGTTCGATAGAAGTGATCCCGATTCCAGCCATTTTCTTCAACATATCCTTGAATACAATAACTGCTTTCGCATGACTTCCTTTGGAACTAATATCATTCGAGAAGGCGGCTTCATGCCGACTTGCAAGGTAAAAGATACAACACACATAACCAATCACTCACACCAACACAATGAATTGCAACACATAACAACTACATATACACCACACACTACACCATCACACGATCAGAAGTTACACCGTATTCTGAACAAAATTCTAGTTCTACTAAGTTCTACCAAGAGCTTAAACTTCTAGCCTCAACTTAAGACTCAACACGAGTTCTGTGTGTTGTATTACTTGGGAATATTTGGGGTAAAAATTTATATTTATATATTCATAAACATAAAATAGGTTTAGAGTAGGTACATATGTATGTCCTTAATATAATGGTTTCGCAAAAAAAGTTTTTAATTTGAATTTTGCCCTGATATGTCTTGCAATGATTGATATTATTTTGCTTCTGGTTAAATAAACGATTTTTTAGGTTGTGTCGTTTATTTCGTTAAGTTTTTTTAAATTTTTATTAAATTAGCTTTGAATTTATTATAATTAATATGTTAATAAATCCAGTTAGTTGATTTATAAATCGTCATTTATTTAGCAACAAAAGCTTTAAAAAAGCTTATAACTTGAGCTTTCACACTTTCCCTTCTTTATAAATTTCTTAATACTCTATATTGATACTTGAGGCCCTTTGCTCCTCATATATACATATACATACATATATATATATATATATATATATATATATATATATATATATATATATATATATATATATATATAAAATAGGATATGTGTATGTATGTATGTATGTATGTATGTATGTATGTATGTATGTATGTATGTATGTAACGTAATGGCTCCAAAACGGCTGAGCCGATTTTGACAACATTTTCAGGGAACCTTCAGAGTACTCGGGCGGGTGGCACTGTGAAGTCTTTTTGATTTTCGGTCTGCGGGCGGAGGGGCGCGACAAAATCCAATTTTCATATTGCACCACCAATGATATATACATATATTTATTTTTTGTGTTTTTTTATTTTATTTTACTTTTTTTTTTAAAGCCGTTGTCATGTTCTTCCAAACGAGATATGACACTCTTAAATCGGCTATACAGTTCCGAAGACATTTACAAAAAATCTATGTTAATAATGATTCAATATCAAAATTTTAAAACTTTCTAAATGTTGCATTAAAAAGTCCGAATTTTCGGTTTATTTACAAAATATTTACATCATTCGATAACACAAGATATTCCGCGCTTATTAAGGTGCAACATTGTACAATAAGTTAAAGATCTATACATATAAAACATGTAACGTATGGACTCCAAAACTTTATGATATGTATTCAATGGATTTTTATTTAAAGGCCGTAAATTTCATTAAAAGCTCAATTTAAATCGTGTGGTAATATAACACTAATGTTTGCTTAGGGTCAGCAACGCGGACCGGGCTAGTATGAAATTAAAATTCTTTGACATGTTTTTACATCTTAAGATGCAGAAGTAATAAATGAATAAATCCTTATTTGTGTCTCCACACACCCTTATAATTTAAGTTAAATACGCTTTAAAATATTAAAAATATGTTATAAGAAACGCAAGTTCGTGCTAGTAAGCAAGTTGTGCATTTTATCCACAAACGATATGACAACGAGAACAATTTCTTGCACAACTTCATTTTTAAATAAAAAAAAAAATTCTTTGTATTTATATTTGCACAGTTTTTTATGGCAGCATATTCACACAAAAAATAAAAAGAAGACAAAAATAGTATGAAAACTTTGTTCATTCGAATGTCTATTTTATTTAAAACTTTTTTTATTGATGCTAAGTTTTCGTGTTGTATTTTTTCTACTCAAGGTTGCCTTTAAATTTTAAATGAAAATTATGCAAAGTTTCATTACGCCTTCACTTTTATTTATTTAAGATAAATTCCAGTTGAAAATTCTTTGCCATGAATAATAAAACAAGGTTCCTATGGGTCGTATGATTAATATCAAATAATTAAAAATAAATCATACGCTTTGATGCCGATCGCTTTTTTTACTAAGATTTTTAACTTTCCTTTTCCACACATTGGCAAAGAGATATTTTTGGCCTGCCTGATACGTTCCATGAGAACCTTTTTTGAATTCAAAAACCTCTTTAGATTTAATTTATCAATATTTCAATTAAATTTATTTTCTGCTGTGAATAATTTGTCATAAAATTGTTGCTATAGTAACAGTAATATCTATAATGAAAGTTCTACTTTTTCAAGTTTATTCATTCAAAAACACTCTTTTTACATTTGTTAACGACATTAATTTTAAATTCTACTTTTAAAAGTGTCCCAATGAAGATGATCAAAGATACAACTTTCCTGTATACTCGTATAATTGCTTGAGTATAATTCACTTCACCACTTTATTTAATGGAATATTTTTAAACTTAGTGTGTAACCATGAAGATGGTATGAACCACCTCAAACTTTTCTTACTGCACCCTTGATATGATAATTAGGGCTCTTAGTACAGCAAAGCGTTGTAACTATTTCACAAAATATGTACGAGTACATTTATGGCAGTAAATGTATTATGGAAGTGAATATCCGAAGAAAAATAAAGGAATTAATTGCGCCCATTTAATAGTTTTAGTAGCAATAATTATTTCCAATTAGAAATCCTATCAGAATATTTAAATCTCTCAGTTTGGTCAATGATAAGCCAGAATAGACGAAGCTGGTAAAATGTCACTAGAGCCACTGGATTATGCTGTATTACCAATTGCTTATGAAAATGGTTTCAGAAATTCTAGAGTAAAAATATTTATGATTTATTTTTTTATATGTAGTCAACGTAAAAAGCCAAGCTTTTTAAGGAAATGGAGACTCATAATTTTCTAACATCGTCCAAGTGGCTTACAAAACTTGTGGAAATTTGTAAATGAATAATAGACAATATATGTCCAAATATTTAAATTTTATTAAGTACAGTGGAATCCCGATAATTCGTAATAGCAAGGGACCAGCCATTTCTTACGAATTATAGGGGTTTTCGATTTAGCAGGGTTTCGATTTAACGGGGTTAAAATAAAATAAATACGAATTAACGGGGGTTTTTCAATTTATTTACTAAAATGATAGAAAAACATAAAAAACAATTGTTAAAAATAAAGTACAAAATAAATAAAATAAATACATAAAATACGTGTAATTTTAATAACAAACAAAAAACAATAAAATAAAAATAAAACTGACAGATTCATTAAGAAAATAAACCAGTTTCATCTGCGTTGAAAATGTCTTTTGCATCATGATCTTTTGTCAAGTGATTAAGTTTTTTCTTTCCATTCTGAACATATATTTTCATTAACGGCCGAACTTTCACCGCAGATTTTTTTTAAATGTTATGTTATTCCGTTTTTTAAAGCAATCGAGCCAACCACTGCTTGCTTTAAAATCATTTAAATTTAACTTTTTTGCAAAACATACTGCTTTTTCCGATAGTAATGGACCACTAATCGGAGCGTTAGGCACTGTGTAAACCATAAAACTAAAGACTTAAAGCTCTGGATATTCATGTAGTTTTTTAGCTTACTGCCTGAAGATTTTTGCATAATAAATTCTCTTTTTTGAAGGATTGAAGTAAAAGTTGATGGAGCATATTCAAATCGCTTAGCAATGTCCCTTTGACATTTTTCTTTATTATTCATGTAACAAACTGATCTTAAGAAAATAAACACACACACAAGCAAAAGCAAAAACCCACCAAAAAAAAAATGGCGGAAAAAATCATTCTTTCCATCTTTCTGTTGTTTTTATTACGAATTATAAGTGGTAGTTAGCATACAATTACGAATTATAAGAGGTAAAGAAGATTTTATTTGTAAAAAAAATTACGAATTATCGAGGGGACCAAAATGTATAGAAATTTTACGAATTAACGAGATTTTTTCAAGGGACCGGAAGTTTATTACGAATTATCGGGAATTACGATTTATCGGGGTACGAATTATCGGGATTTGACTGTATATTCAAAAGAGCGCAATTACAATTTCAACAACTTCTTAGACCAACAATCCGTCACTAAATTGTCATTTAAAAAATATAAATTAATTAAAAGAAAGCTGCTATTAATTTTACTATCGATTACTTTTTTTAAAGTTTGAGTTTTTGCAAAGTAGCAAAAAGAAAGTTACTGATAATTGTGTCTTAATAAAAATAAAATAAAATTAGTACAAATAGTAAAAAACTGTTTAATTAAGGCCAAAAAGAAATTTTCTTCATTGTAACGATTTATTTTATTTTAAAAATATTTATGTACTTACGGGTTTTAGGTTTCATAAAAAATAATTCCTACAGGCCTTAAGCACATTACGATAAAAAGATTATTTTCTATTACTTTTTTGTTAAAATGACTCTGTCTATAAAAAAATAAGTCCTTTGAAAAAGAACATAAATAAGTATGTACTTATGGCCCTTATAATTTTAGCTCAATGTAAATTTAGCAGTTCGTTACACTGTGCACTTAATATGCAATTCTACTTTGTAATAATTGCTCACTTATATAAAACATTGTTATAAGGCTGAAGCAAAGTGCAGTTGTGTTTTTTAATCTACTCTTCATTAGCAGGTAATAATAATAACAATAAAAAATATTTAAAAATTCCATTTAAACAATATTTAAAAAAAGTGAATGAAATACGACCAATCGACACCAGTGAGTCCGTTTTCTGTGTTCAAGAATCTATAAACAGCGATTTAAGCCGCGATTATCTCTCTATCTGAAGAGCAATAAATTACTTCATATTCATGGCCACCGCCAACAAAGAGTACGTCATTTTGAGAATGGCGAAAAAACTATCCAAGTTTATGGCCACTAAACCACCAGCCATCACAGCCACATTGCGCAAAGCAACCTCACTAAAGATGACAATACTTTTACGATATGAACGTGTCTGACAGATCCAGTTACTCGAAAAAATTGCATACGGAAAGTGATCAAACTCTTCCTGCATCAGTGAACCAAGATAATAAATAGGAAACAATTCAACAGCAATAGCGATCAAGAAGCTTGTATAGTAAATGTAGGACAATAAATTATCAACGACGAAAAATAGAGAGACCAATACCATACAGATAATTAGGCTACTTGAGATGAACAAAATAAGTTGCACGTAAGACAGGGCATCCATCATGACATGGAAAAGGCTAAAAAGAAATATAAATGTGGCCTCTTTAGTTAAGAAAAACTCAAACTCATACTTGATTAATTTGATGTGATCTTCTATGCACAATTTAAGTTCATGCTCTTGCTGGTCACAGGACAGCCTTTTGTTGTAACCAAGTTTGGCCACTCTCATCGATAACACATGGATCTGGCCAGTCAACAGACATAGAGTCACGGGGAGGATGGCATCATTTGTGAAATTCAATACAACTAATATGATCATACCCACAAACTGATAGATAAGGGCCAAGTAATATAGACCAACGGACGAACTCCAATCGAATGGAAACCAGGCAGAATGCAACAATCGTGTGTCTTCATCCAGCAAAACTACCATTAAAGAAATCGTATTCACTCCCATATAGGCACTGAAATATACTTTAGTCAGCAGCTTCGCAATCCTCATGCTGTTTGTTACAAAATATTTGCGCTCTTCTAAACACTGGATCCGTTTATCCAATTTGGCAAATAAGTTCATCATCTCATAGATCGACTTCAATTTCCATTTGATGCAATAATGCTTCATGGTGCACACAATGCAGATAATAGTCATTGGCATGTTCTTGTACAGATTGGTTTGCATGGGCGACAGCAACAACAGACCCAGAGTAAGATGAACGGGATACCAAATGTAAACAAATAAATTCAAGCAAATATCATATATAATGGTAACATTTTTCTCTTGCCACGACAACACTCCCAGAAAACGCCAACACAACCAAAAGGGCTTGAATACGCCAACACTATCTGCCCGACAGCTCTCTAAGTGAGCCATGTTACTTCAACTATTAAATTTTTGTGTGAACTTTTTCACGCATCCTGAGGCTTAAATACTTTTTCAAGACTTTCCGCTTCACTAAAGGTTTAATTGCTTAGAAACTTTTTGTTTTCGAGAAGGATTCTCAGTTTGAGAATTAAAAAATAATGTAAATTAAGCTTTTAATATAAATAGTTGCACTGTGCTTATCACATATCCAGTAAAAAGATCGAAGTCATTCTCAAACACGACATTTTCATTGCTCCAAAAATCCAGTAAAGCATTTTTTAACTTCCTAGAAAGTCTAGTTGACAAAAATTTAATTAATTACTTCTGAAAATCTGTGAATATCTATTTGATAATATTTTTTTAAATGAAACATTGTGACTTATTTTAATCTACATGAAAACACTAGCAATAAAATTTGTTTCACCTTAAGAAAAAGAAATCCTGAATGCTGGCAAAGGCCTACTTATACACCTTTCATATGTGAAGTTTATTCCCAATGGTAAATGGCCAATCCCAATGAAAATGAAAAAATAATTTTCCTTGTTAAAAAAATATAAAACATTCCTTTTTCTCAATATATTCAAGATAACTCGCAAATAAGTGAAGAGGAATCAAAAAGAAAGCACATCCTACAATGGCAAGATAATGGTAAAATCAGAGTTACTTCCGAATCCTAATCGGAACATTTTCAAGACTTTCTTGGAAGCTGGGATATGGATTTGAAATTTGACTTGATTTATTTCTACTCTAACTAATTGTTGCAACGCCAAAAAAGAACCAGTTTTCTAAATCGGATTTTGGCAGTGGGAAGAAAACACTCATACGGATCTCAGCTTTTTGTGGGTTTTAACTCAGAAACGACTAAAATTTTCCCCCATCAACGCATTCTTACAGCACAATCGGCGGGAGAAGTCATATGGTACTTTCATTTTAGGACAGGGTTTATGTTAAACACTTCAACGAATACTTTTGAGAAATATTTTAACAATTTGAATTTTCAATGTATCGTCTTTTTATCCTTTTTAGGGATATAAACTGAATATGTAATAAAATTATACAAATAGATCTCTCTGTGTACGGAAAATTTTAAGCTCCAGCTTGACAGCAAGAAACAATATAAAATTTAAAATGTGTTTTAAGATTAATTAAGGAATGACACAGTAAACATTTTATTATTTGAACCTTTTAGGGAAATTAAAGACAAAATCCAGTGCAAATTTTAACTGTTAGTTAAGCTCTAAGTTAAGTTAAACTTTGCAAGTCTATTAGGGCCGAGAACAAGGCAGCTCATATTTAAAAATAATGTCAGCTGTAAATGTCAATTCCCGAAAATAACTGGGCAGATATTTTTAAATATTTGGTTTTTTTTACAAAATCTGTCATAAATATTTCTGCAATATTTGCCACCTTGTCATCTCACTGAGGCATAAGATCCTGCTATTAATTGATTTTATTATTTCATAAACTTCAAATTCCTTGTGCTTTTATAATTCACTAACAAACTCGTAATTATAAAACCAAAATCTTGTTGTAGGGGCACCATCTCTTTGAGGAAATTGATTCACTTGTTTTAGAAATCATAAACTATTATTATTTTAATTGCCGGTTGCAGCTTAATATACAAATTCTAATAAACAAATTAAATAAGCCATTATAAAAGCAAGGAGAACTTAATATTTGGAAATAGAAACCCATAAAACTGCTTTAAATATGAATTTTATTCAAACTAAATTTATTTTTAATTGATATTAAATAAACAATTTAAGTTCTTCTACAATAAGTGCTGAATACAAAAGCGGAGAACTCGTTTGAGTCTGCTACCCTGAAAATTAATTTTCAAGATAATTAGATGTATTATATGAGACCAACATGGAGTAGATGACCAACCAACTCACTCATACCCTTTCATTTTTTTATTTTTGTTCATGTTGTTTATGTATTTTATATCATCTGACCACTACCATAGAAAACAAGGAATTTTTAAAGAGTATTTAACTTTACAACTGGTAGATTGAAATATTTAAATTTATCGAAAATTTAAATATCTCCTCAGAAATAAACATAAAAATTCTACTTTTCACTTGCGTTGCTTTTACCTGATTCAAACGATATCGGAAGCGGACCATACAGTAAGGGACGAAGATCAAATGAAAAGTATGACTTGTGAGACGACTATACATGTATATGTGCTCGTAGGTGTGTATGTATTTTTCTACTTGTATATCAGTATAATATGAAATTAAAATTCTTTGACATGTTTTCACATCTTAAGATGGAGAAGTAATAAATGAATAAATCGATGTATAGATTTGTGTCGATGAATAAATTTGTGTCTCCAGTAGACAATAAGCTAAATTATAGTTAAAGTTTTACCTTAAAGACTAATAATAATTAAAGTGCAACCAGCACAAATATTTATTTAAAAAAATTAATTAGAAATTAGAAAAATGCTCAATAAGACTTAATAGAAGCTATATCCCATTTATAATTACATGGGAACAAAATATTTCCTTCTTCAATTTTTTATCACACACCCATATAATTTAAGTTAAATACATATTAAAATATTAAAAATATGTTATAAAAAACGCAAGTCCCTGCTAGTAAGCAAGTTGTGCATTTTATCCACAAACGATATGACAACGATTACAATCTCTTGTACAACTTCATTTTTAAATAAGTTTCTTCGAGTAGATGAGTCATTGGCTCAAATTAATAAAGTTCAATAAAAATATCGCCAAATAAGACTTGCACACAATGTTTCTTGCCATGTGATCATAATAATAACGTAAAATAAAATAGGACAATGTTGTGCAACATGCCCATTTACTTTGCGGCCGAGCTGTGCAACTAAAAAAATACAAAGTGTTTTAAACTTTTGTGCAGCCAAAACACAATGGGCCCACACATTTTGTAATCTCCTCATGATGCACCACACCAATGGTCGCAATATCTATGGCTTGCACAGCGTTTGCGCTAAAATTCAAAAATAATTTACTTCCCTTTATTTTTAAACATTGGAAGAATATTGTTTATACCTAAAGCCAACTTTTGAGTTGATATTCAAGAGCCATTCATCTTTAGGTTTTATTTACATGCGAAATTGAAGCCTTCAGTGCCAATTTAAATGAAACTCCAATGAGCAACCTTTTGCTTTGATCACATTATTTAGATGTTGTTGGGGAAAAAACTACATCGGTCACATTTTGGAAATTTTACAAGAGACCCCAAAAACATGTTGACAATCACAAATGCCTTCATTTTGATATTGACTATTTGCCTTAACCCGACAATGTTATAAACGAAATGAATATGTTTCTTAAACATACCATATCCTTTATAATTGGCAATTACTCATTAAAAAAGACTTGGTCTTAGAACATATAGCCCCAAATCCAAGAGGAGAAGCTTTGGCATTTCCCAAAAATAATATCTATAAGACTTACTTTATACTGGTGCAGGTTATATCCATGATAATTTGTTAGTCTCAAACATAGATGGTGCAAAGTGCAGGAATCATTAACGACAAAGAAGCAATACAATCAAACAAACTAAGGACACAGTGGCAGAAGCAATGACTCCTAAGCAGACAAAAGCACGGGCCAAATGTTACAAATGCTGTAAGATCTATCATTACAAGAAGATAAGAAGTGGAAAAAGCATGAAGGGTGAGAAGTAAAAATACAGCACACGAGATAAGAACACAAACATTTGCAACATAAGGCCAAATTGATGATTTTTACTACGTTTATACGCACGTCTTATTTGCAAATAACTAATTCACTGTTTATACGGGAAATCGCATACAGAACTTGTGTTATTAATAGTGATGCCATGTGACGAAAATATGATTGTTTGGTAAGTAAAACACAAAAAACGTTCATGAAGTGGCAACGTCTTACTTTTTATTTGCAAATAGTGCCGTATTCAAGACTTGTTTAAGTGAGTTAATAAGTTACAATAAAAAAGTTATACGGCAACATTCTTCTTTTTTATTTGCAAATAAGACGTGCGTATAAACGTAGTATTTGAAACGTTAATGCCACAAAAAACAGCATCAAAAACTTAACAGCTCAAAATTTCGCGATCTATTATACGTCCTTAAATGGAAGCGGAAACTGTTAAAACGTTGAACTGGGTATCGTTCTCAACTTTTCTTATATAAAGACTATACTAGGCAAGACACAGTGCAATCTCCATCTCAAAAGAAAAAAGTATCATTCCAACAATAAGAAAAGGACTTTAACAAAATGTGATTTATGAAGTTTAACAGACATATTTATCAGATATAAATAATAATAATTATTTCAGACTGAAAAGCTGAAACAATATTAAAGAGCAACTAAAATTAACTAAATGATTATGTATTAAAATATGAACTCAAAATTTGGCCGTTAACAAATTATTGCACGCAAAGATAGAAATAAATCCTTAAAATCAATTTGAACCAAATAAACTTCACTCGATTATTTTTATTTCAAAAAAAACTTAATAAATTAAAACTATCCTGATCATCGCAAACGTAGTGATATTATAGCCAATTTAAATATAGTGTAATAGAATGGCACACAATATCAACATGCAACACAGTTGAAATCACAACAAGAAAACTTAGAAATTATCAAAGACATACTTTTTGGCTGCTTCAAAAGTACAAAAAATACAAACAGCACTCTTCGTAGTGTTGTTTTTATACCCGCCACCATATTTGGAGAACTACTCTACAATATTCATTGCTGGCCCTTCAAGCTTTCATCTTGATTCGTAAAATTGGGCGAGTTGCACTTTACGACACCCCATAAAAATGGACAACCATCGATCTGAGCGGGATCGTTTTAGATATTGTTATAATGGCCATACGAAAAGGAAAGATTGCTCTCAATATATTTGTTCCAAGGATTTTCAATGGCCATTAATGGTTATAAAATCGCATACGAAATCGACTTAAAAATCATAAAATCGCTTATTTAACGATATTCGTTAAAACAAAATTCCACTACAGCGTTGCTATCATTTGTAGCGATCAGTCTGTAAGGAATTAGAAGCATTCAATTTAAAAAGTGACATACTCGTCTATTGATATTATAAGTTTTCTCTTGGCTCCACTTCCACACAATCAACTTAAATCAATACGGCCGTCAAGGTATAGTTTGTTCAAATTTTTATTGCCTTTTTAATGTAACCATTCAAGTCAAAGTCATTTATTTAAGGCATATCGTGTCATATCGCAATAAAAAATGACGTAAAGTGTACAATTTCCAAAAATCATATGCTTAAATAAAAACTTGCAGTCGTAATCCTATTATTGAAGAAAACTTTTCGATATGCGTGTCATAATCATCGTTATTACGTTTATTACTCTTCCCTTCACAACTGAAAGGAAGAAGTCACAGATAAAATGTTCAATGACACCTGGGTGGTTTCTTTGTTGGCCTAACCACGTACAGAAAAGCGTGGAAAGGTGTGGAAAAGTGTGGAAGAGTGTGTGCGGAAGAGTGGGATGTATAGATTCCATGTCTGCCATCACTCCTAACAATGATGGATGAAGATTGAAATATATTTCAACATTAACATAAATTATAGTACGAGTATGAATTCGTATGTCATAAAATGCATGTGCGTGTGTGTGTGTGTGTGTAAATAAATGATATTGACGGTATATATGAATGTTGGAATGTGTTTCCAGAAGTGTAATTCCATGTAGCTATCGGTGCGTCATTGTAGGAGTCCCTTCCAACAATGATTTACTTGTGCATTTAATTTGAATAATGCGAAAGGTAAAAGAAGTTTTATCAAAATTATGTACCAAGCAGATCGCATTCACACATGTATTAGTCAAATGGAACGTCACTTTGACGTATACAACGTGAATGATTTTCGAGAAAACAATATATACGTACGAAGGATGTTTTTCAATTATGAACTAATTTAGTTTAATATGCTGAATAACATCGTATAAAAGTTGTATTAAGCTTGAGTGCTACTTGTTAATTCACATGGCAACAGATACATCACATATAATGAATATGTAAATGTGTGGTAAGAAGATTTCAGCTTTAAATTTAATTTTATAGCATTATCTTTTAGGACTTCTAACAGGTCCAAGAGTGATTTTTCAAACAAACACAGTTCTCTCAAACAAACGTCTGAGCTTTTTCTAATAGATGAATGTCAAGGCGAAAGTAACAATAAAATATTCGACTTTTGAATAAATAGATTTTAAGCAAAACAAACTGAGTTTATCAAAATTGTGCCTTATATTCCGCTAAAATCTTATTATGCTGCACTAAAACAATGAAATTCGAGTGTAGACACCCTTGACCCACAATAATGATGAAAAAACTTGTATTCTTTTGGATCACAAAAAGGAGAAGCCAATAACCCTCAAAAAATAATCTAGGAATTGGAATTTTTCTCTATTATGAAGAAGTCATAGTCAAAATCTTACTTAAGGACCGTCAGTATGACAGGTCACCCGCAAGCACCCCTATCGAAGAAATTGTATCATTTCATTCACCAATTCATTGACTAACGATTCTCATCCAGCTGCTTTAAAGATGGAGAAATTTTTACGAGTCATATATTTTGGTCATGAGCAAAGTTTAAAAATAGTCCTTTTTTATACGATTTTTTAGCAAATTCATGTTGGCCCTGAAACGTTTATTAACTAATTTGAATTTTGAGACTAAAGCAAAATATTTTTTGCAATTGCCATTTGAATAAGTCAGTAACTTTGGATATTTTTAAGAGTTACTTAAAAACTTGGTCTTTGCTGCAATCAGTAGGCAGTATGAAGCTTTTTTTAGTAATAATCTTATGTATGTATCAGAGAATGATAATACGTGAGTCCTTTCACAAAATACATCAGATATGATTGATTTTCCAATGACTCTGGCGCATAAATCAGGCGAAATTAGACCGATGATATTGGTTGTGTTGCCTTTGAGGGTTTCTGCGGCTTGCGAATAAACCCATAAACCAACGAGTGAAATTCTAATGGAGTCAAATTTCACGATCTCGGTGGCCAGTTTACATCATCTCTACGTGAATTGACCATGCCCAGAAATTGCGCCTGCAGAATATTCTATATGGTATAAGCCGTGTGGCATGTCCAGTTGATACAATATGTCTAGTTGAAACCACATGTCGATTGTGCTTATACATCCTATTCAGGCCAAGATAAGTTGGTAATCATCGACTTTTAGTGCTCATCGTTGACGTTGATGGCCTGATTAGCATCGTTCTTGACGATGCTAGCCCAAAATCCACACTGAACAGTGAGTTTTTCAGGTTGCAGGTCTAGGTCTCATGTCGACTAGTATTGTCTCTGATTCGATAATTTTGTTTGTACGTTACTCATTCATCCAAAAATGGGCCTCATCGCTGAATAAGATTTTTTTATAAAAATTAGGGTCAGTTTTCCAGGTCCATTCAGTGAACACACGTTATTTTTGGACCATTTGAATTTTGAACATATGCAGGCTCAAGTCACCATGCAAAATTAACTAAATTGTGATCCACGAAAGGTCGAGTTCTTATGAGCGACGCGGACTCCCCTGCACACTTTCACAGACAGCTGCGGTGTATTCGGTATATGTTGCGCTTCATTTTAATATATTTACTGAACCAATGGACTCAAATTTTTACACCGCACTGCCAGTTCTATCTGTAGAACTATTAAAGTGACCGTAAAATTAGTGATTTGGCAAAATAGACTGAATAAATTACAACCATTTCGACAGATATACATACACAGATTCAAGAATATGGACGCTAGCATTTGCCAAAGGATAGAAGTCCCTATTGGAAGACCCAATGTAAGTATATAAACTTCACATGAAAGAGTTACATATAAATTTGATTTCACCCTAATTTAATACGCACTCACACATGTTGGAATACGAATGACTCATGAGTAAGTCCTTGCCATTCTCTGGTATAAAGTAAGAAAAGGATGACCGGTCTATATGTAAACTGTAGCAGTTTTGCAGCGAATATTTTCTTAGACTTTTTTAAATGTAGTAGTAAAATATTTAATAGCAATTAGAATCACTTGTTTGCTTCTTAAAAGTACAATGTATTAAACAAGGACTGCAATGAATCCTGAAGGGGATGCACTTATGACGAAAACAACAATTTCTGCCAAAATATTTTATGAAAACAGGTTAAACTTTCATAAAATGTTGAACTATCAGTCCCAAACACTTTGATATTTCATTACGTTACAAAGAAACAAACTGTAGTTGGTACAGAAATTATTGGAACATGTGTAATAGAATAATTTAGTTGTTGTTTTAAAGTATTTAAAATAATTCAAAAATTAAAATCCTTTAGCCACATTTTTAAATTAAATTAAAATAAATTTTAAACTTCATTCTCAATTGTAAAAATACAATATTTTCACTCTATAAATTGCTCGTTTGTATGTGTGTATGCATCTATATAATGTTTTAATCGGCTTTATATCATTTTATTAATTTCATACGTGTCACATATTTTTATCTCAACTTCTGCACATTTAAGCGATATCGCCTTCATATGCATATTTACGAATTAAGTAATTATGATGCTGTATCGAATGCAAAATCTGTAAATTATGCTGAACAGCTACGGAATATTGAATGAACTTGCACCACTCACCTTTACAATTCACATCTAAGCCATTCGCCACCATAGTTGCACAGAGGAGAGGCACAAAAGCTAATTTTTGTGTGGCATCATTTAATATTAATATTAAAATGAATATTTTGGCTAATAAGGATTTCTTACAAATTAACTCTAGTTGTCACTTAAGCCACAGCATATTGTGTATCAAAAATATATTTTTTTTAATTCCAAAGGAATGATACTTTTTATGACTTTTAAACTTAAAATAGTTAATCCTCATGTACTTTTATCCTTTTATTATAAAAACATAATTATATATTTCCCTCCTCCTCAAATTAAAAGGGCATAATTGCAGTGTTTTTTTTTTGTATTCTCTCGTAAATATTTCTTGAAAGTTCATGCTTTAAAATGGTAATTCTGAAGCATATTTCGGGATATCTTACATGTGTTGCAAGGATATTGAAAATATGTTTTTTTTTTCATTTATTCCTAAAACGCTGTAATATCCTAAATTTTGTTATGCATTTTAAAGGCGTACAGAAAGTAGAAATTCAAATAAACGTTTTGCTGTAAAAACTTTCCAATCCAATAAAGGGTTTCTAAAGTTTTACAGGATAAACTTATATTTTTTTAAAGATTCTCTGCATGTTAAAATAATAACAAAACAAGATGCCCATTTCCATATATATTTCTTTTCTGTGAAGTGATCAAGAGTAATTACCCATCACGATAATCTTCCTTCATCTCTGGTAGCATTTCTCCATCTCTTGTATATCTTGATAAAAGTGTATCCCTCACTTTTCACCCACATCGCTTTAGTTTTCAGGGAATCAATTCAAGGTGATTGTTCCAGAAGTGTCTCAATTAAGGATTTCAGTAACAAAATATGCAATGTTTACCATTTCTTAAGATCCATAGTGTTCTTTGACTCTATTTAAATCTTACGAATTTGTTTCTTCAACACTTCGCGTAAACAAGGCAGTCAGTAAAATTACTTTAACTCTATCAAGGAGTTTCTGATATAAAAATTAAATATCCCTGCATCAACAACAACAAACTTTGGCACACACCTCGCCACAAGCAAAATGTTTTTCTGCAAATTGCTAAGGAATGAAAACATTTTAAGGTCATAAAGAAAGAAAAAATCTTACAAATAATTTAAATATGGAAGATTTATCAAATTTGCTATACGAGATATTCTCCAAAATAACTACTTAATATTTTATTTTTTGTTGCTGGCTTTGCGCCAATGAAATGCAGGTATATGTATTCCTAGCAAAGCCAACAACAAACAATAAAATAGTAAATAAGGAAGTTTATGTATTTTGATGCATGTTTCGTATTGTCAGGATAAAGTATTGGCTTTGATCCCTTAGGGACTAATACGAAGATTCTCATATAAGAATGAAACGTGTCAGTCATACATTGTTTTAGTGCATATCGTAATTTTTGTCGGAGTATGACCGACAGATGGGATAAACGCGTGACTGAAGGCATTGTCACTGTGGTGATACGTAGAAAAGGTTTATTTTGCACATTTTTCCGAACTTACAAAATAATTTGCACAAAAAGTGAGTCTGTAAGAAATATAACAAAAACATAGAAATCAATAGACACGACGATAAACAGTGATGATAAAACAACTAAATCCATCGAATTCTTAAATACTTTACAAACAACAACTATTTCTTTTTATAACACGCCTCAATTTTAATGCGTAACAAAGATCTAGGAACGAGTGTTATATGGACGACTTTTTTCAGCGGATCAGCTAGAAGAAAGAGCGTGTTGGTCCCCAGAATTCCATTATTCTGTGTCGTTTACTTTTAATAGGCTGCAATTTTGCATGACGCCAAGTTTTACCATGATCACCCTCGGGGGCACGTATTATACATCTTGTCGTGGTGGCTTGGTGTTGTGCTTCCTGGGGTATAGGGTTATCAGGTTTCCGGACCTAGGCCTTTTTGCTGATAACCCCTAAACATGGTATTTCCAGACCTTGATTTTTGGCCAATAACCCCTAGAATTTAATATGTTACCACCCAATCCCTAAAACCAGGGCAACGGGCGTGCATATAAGTAATTAAGGAAGTAGCTTTGCCCATGCTTGTCTGGGTAGAGGTGCTACCGATACCTCAGGTTGGCACGGGACCTAAAATCGGAGGTGTTTTTAACACAAGGCCGACCAGAGTTCCTGTCTGGTACCACGGGAACCAGTAGCCCCTAGGACGTGTCCTAGACTGGTTATTGGTGAGGCCCCTTCGGGGATCACGTGGTGGCTTTGGTTAAAACCCAAAGATACGCGGGATAAGTTATGGGTCGAATGAGTGTGTCTGAAATACGGTGCTAGTGACCGGTTGTAGATGCTCTCTTCAGGCCATATATCTTTATGTGCTGTTGCTATTCGACGGACGAAGAGCACCGTCAGGTTAAGTTTATGACAGGTACTGACGTAAAATCTTTGACGTATTTTACCATGATCATATTGATAAGTCGCAGGGCTAAGCGCTGAAAGAAGTTGGATATCATTAGGGAACTCCTTACCTCCGACATGACCAACCTTATGTCCGTTGCTCAAGAGTATGAAGGCTCCAAAACTCACAACTACTTGCGGAAAATAATGAATTATTCAGCGTTACCCAAGAAAGTGTACTAACTTGGAATATGTATTCCTACTCAAGAAATTATATCAATTACTCAGACAGTTCTCATTTCTCCCCGCACGAGGATAAAGTCTTAGTTAGACGGATATAGCAAAATAAAAGAAAATCTACAGAATTTTCTATAATGGTTTAGGAACTTTTCTTTGGTGAGAAGAGCCATAGTCCTTTGACGAAATGGAAAATTGTTTGATTTATTGAAAATAAATATGAAAGCGGGCTAAATTTCTTCTCGCGTCTATGAAAAGGAGTCAATTCTACAAATGTGTTAATATTTATGCACATGAATTGTTTCCTGTTAATTGTTAATTACACAAAAACTTGCAACCACAATGTTGTGCTCCATATTCAATTGTTAAAATGACATTTAAGTAATAAAAGAGATTAAAAAATTATTATTTATTACTAAAATTTACACAGACACCAATTCAAACGCACTCCTCAAATAAGAACATGCTAATTATCTCGGCTAGATGTGGCAAATCCCTTCAAGTTCTTGTTGTGTTCTTGAAGACAAACAATGGCTGCTAAAGATTAAAAAATATAATTTTTCTTATGTGTATTTGTGTACATACACATGCAAGTGCCAAATTGTATAAAAATTATTCCAATTCCCATATGCTATGCTCGTATGTCTGTATATTACGCAGCGATATATTAAAAGGGAAACAATCATTTTTTAAGTTGTCACAAATGCGACAATTTAACAAATTATTCTTTTATGCCCGTGGTGTCACGAAAAGGTACGAGTAAATTTGTTAATGTTGTAATGAATAGAGCATTCATGAAAACGACATTTATAAAAAATCGGTTTCCAAAAAAGAGTTTTTCTAGAAATACAAAATATGAAAAAACATTATCATTTTGTATTAGACAGGATGAGTATGAAAAAAACGTTTTCTTATATATTTTTAATCAAAGTATAAATAAATTTGGTACACTAAAACCTCGACTTGCGTTGTTAGAGAGGATCGGGAAAAAATCGAAACGACACGAACCGTTTTTTTCTGGTGGTCTAAATGCAAATATCTTCTTAAATCATATCCCAGTGAAAAAGAATTCTTGTGGAATGACATTTTCATTGCTTCCAAAGTATCCGCTAGAGCATTTTTTCGAATTCTTGGGAAGTTAAGTTAAGAAAATCTTGCTTCAATTTAAAACAAGTACTGATTTCTTCAAATTAAAATATTCTTTTAAACATTTGATTGAAACTGTATATTACTTTCATATAAAAACTTTTTAATCTTTCTACACTACGATTTGCAATGGTAATCTAAATAATTTATAATTATTTGATATTAAATATTTTTTTTTTTTTTTTTTCAGAAGAAATATTGTAGAAAATGCCAAAAATCTATTATTTTTAATTCAATCAAAGGCATTAAAGAGGATAATTTTCTAATGGCACGCCAGCCTATCTCAAGGTTATTTGGAAATATGCCCGAGTTGCATAGTTTCTACATCAAAATTTCTGCGCTTTCATAACTTCTTTGGAAGCTCTTTTTACTCAGTCTCTCCCAAAAACATCGAATACGCTCTACTTAATCCCGTTACCGTTTTATGTTCTGATGTGATAAACACGTTTACTGTTAAATACTTCATGATAAAAAAAACTCCCCAGTTCGAGTCCAAGTCCAGTTGATAAAAATATCAATAAAAAAATTAATTGTGTGAAAAAAAGTTGAATATGTGATACGGATGATTTTCACATATAATATACTGTGGGACAAATAGCACTTAAGTACTTAAAAAATTCTTAAACGTACTTTAAAAAATTCTTAAACGTTATTTCAAATCCAACGAAAAGGATCCAAAAAGTGAGGATCTTGCAAAGACCATCTCAAAATCAGCGGAAAAGATCCGGATTTTCGCTATTTCAGGATCATAAATTGTAGATCACAAATTGTAGACTTCTTTAGAAGTTCTCTGTTATTTTAACACTGATAGATTTCTTTTTTCCCCTCCGGGGAACAAAATGAGTCTCTTTACGTTGGGAAATATTGCAAAATAATCAACAGGACATCGAATTTTGTCTAAAAGTCATATTTTATGTCAACAAACAAAATTGTCGCATCTGTGGCATGTTTAGAGGTCAATGCATCTACTAGGGTGAGTCAGACACCATGAAGTCAATGGCAACCGCTACAGAGCCAAGATTATGAACTTTTTATGGCCCGATATAGAAGATATGGACTTGGATAATCTTTGGTTCCAGCGGATTGATGCACCATGCCACACAGTTCAACAGCATGCCATCACAGCTCATATAATTTCTAAAAACATTCATGTATTTGGACCACCCAAAATAATTGTACTCTTATCATTTGAGAAAAATCACTCAACTCATTTGTGGGTTCCGAATTGAGGCACTTCTCTGGAAATAATTCTACAGCCTTTTGAGACCAGTAACAGGTCAGACTTTCTGCCAGTTAATTGAATGTCCATCACCAAGAATTAATAATTCTTTCCATTTACTAATTGACGGCATATTGAAACCAATTATTTATTTATTTTAATCTGTAAGGAATTTATTTTTAAAATCTGCTTGTATGTGTGAGTGTGGCGGTTTAACGTTTCAATCACATTTTATACAGAATTCAAATGAATTTTTGCTATTCATTTGCATACAATTTATTTATAACATTTAAGGTTTTCCAAAGATTTTACTGCCATTTATTCATTGTAACAATATTCGATAAAGAAAAGCTGTATGACATCGTTATTTATTTATTAACAAATCGCACAAAATGTAAAACCAAGTTTTTAAAATCCGTTTGTGGGCTTTTTATGGCTGCACCAATTCCAATAGCGATTTATAAATTTTTTAATGCTCTTTTGCACAATTTTACATACTTTTAAGACCATCGAATTCATTAAGAATAACACAATTATTTAAGTGCTGAAGTTAAACATCGAGGGATTATTGTTAAGTGTTTTAATTTGTTTAAAATCATATTTGTACATTCGAATATAATGACGTTTTTATTGAATCAGAGAATTTTTTTATTTGAATACATTAAGAGCGCTTAGCATGTCCGCCAAACATTTATGATATCGAAAATGATATAAATTTAAACAAATAAAATTATTTATTAAGTTATACACACATACATATATAAATATTTATTAAGGCTTTTAATGGATATTTTTATGATAAAATTCATGATTCCTGCAACCAAATGAAATCTCATGAAAATTCTATTTATCGGTTAATATTCAAAATATGCACTTACGGCCGAATTCATAAAGAAATGTTTTTGATAATTTAATTGCCTTAAACATGATGACTGAAAGTCTATTGATGATTTGGCATTAGAACCAAACAAATGCAGACATTTAGAATGGCTTAAACCACAACAAATTAAATTTGATTTCAATATTATTTTTTTCTCTAGAAATAAAATCTCTTTGACAAAGAAAAGTATTTGTTGTGAATGATTCGCCATGTTCTTCCTATAGGGAAAATTTTCAATTTTGTTTTCATTTAACAACTTAAGTTCAATGAAATTTAAATTCATTTGCATCATCACATTTGTAGTGCATGATTGAACGTAAAAGTTTATGAACTCTGCATAAAATCTAAGTACAAGTACATTTACAAACATACAATGAAAGTCATTCCTTTTATTTCCTTCAGTAGAAAGAATCTCATTCATACAGCAGATGCACAAATAACGAAATACTCGTACAACACTCAAGGAAAATGAGAAAAATGTGCAGCATAACTTTAGTCAAATGGCACGACAACCACCAACATGCGCCTGCTGATGCTACTGCTGTTGCCACTACTGTTACCATTGTTGCTGTTGCTCTTGGTGGTGTCGAGGACAATTGTTATGACATGCGGAAAAACGTGCAATTTGCTGTTATTGTATTGGGACATGTACATACAATTTCTTTGTCGAGCCCATTGTACAGTGAACATCATGTTTTGTAAAAGAAAAATACACTCACAGACATGCAACTGGATGCGGTGCTTTCCACAACAGAATCCGAGCATATTGGCATAAGGGAAAGGAAGAAGTAAAGTATCCAGAAAAAGACCACAACAATTGGATCCTACAAATTTTAGTGTGACAGAAGCAACAACTACAGAAATTGAAATGTAACCATCAGACGGCCAGTTCCTTTTCTATTTCCCGTTTCGGATGCTGTGACATTAAATTGTTTGTTAAATTTGTTTTGTTTGTTAAAAAGTTTTATATGTTCTCCAGTTGTGCGACATTTAACAAAACAAACTAATTTTATTGTTTGTTTAAATAGAGGGAGGACAACATTATTAAAGGAGGTGAAATAAGCCTTTTTTTCTTTTAGAAGGCAAAAAATAATTGACATCATAATTTAGACCATACAGAACATAAATATAAAAACATGTTTTTGTTAAAACTCACAATACATATGCCACTTACTTTTATTCAACAGATATTTTGTTTCAGCTGCCACATGAAAATGAACTATTCAATGTAAAATATAATCTCTACATGGTCATTGGTCATACTTCTGCCATGGCAATATAACAAATTAGAATTTGTCATCAACAACAAACGCATTTATCCTGATCAAATTGCTTTGTTTTCCCAAGCACTCTAGGCAACAGCACACATTTTCAATTGTTCTCAGATGGTCGTTAAGTGGAAAGTTCGCTTTTCTTGTATGACTTTAAAGCTTCTAATTGCAATCCGTGTACCCGGTTTCACTTTTAGCACTTTTGTTACCATTATGGCGTGAGGAGAGAACTGTGGCACCAAATGTGCAAGATATTTAAATTATGTTTTCTAACATTGCCACAAGTTGACTTAAAATTATTAGTTTTGATTTTCATCCTCTCTTGAAATTGTTTGATATTGTTTGAACAATCAGTGCATGGCTTTTTTATCTCATATGGACAGATTGCATATCACTCGAGAAGTACTTCACACTAGTTGTTTTAATTTTTTTTCGTTTCTTTTAATAAATACTTGTCGTCTGCTAATCAAAGAACATTGTTGGCGGCTGTGTCATTTATGTTTTCTGTTTCAATGTTATGGTTACTGCATATTGGTGTCGCCTAAATGTTGCAATGATTTTCATGAATGACGTGTGATTCTTTTTTGCATTTATTTTTTTATTTAAAATCTGTATATTAAACATAGAAGAAGAGATTTTAAGTACCAAAGTGAATAAAATCTCATTTGTCATTGTAGTAATTGATTGAATTTAATTACTCACCCGATTCACATTTTTCAACTTTCATTTAACAAATGGAAAGTAACTGATCTCGATTCGATTTTTTAAAATCCAAGTAAGGATAAGTTTTCAAAAACTAAACTTCATTTTGACCTAAAAAATATTTGCATTCTATTGGCATTTGTTTTATAGAGCTTTTATAGAAAGAAAAATGACGTTGGTAAATATATGAACAACTAAAAATCCTGTGTGAAATTTATTAAATAATTGTTCATATTTGGTCCACTATTGCCATCCCACAAACACCAAGAACACCATCACCTGCTCAAAGCCAATTGAATGACAGCATTACATCTTCACTAAAAACATGTTACACCTGTTGCTGCTGCAAGTTGCATAAATTATAAGTCCAACTCATCAGCTAATAATGAATTAATTCTCTATTAAATAATATGGCTGAAGGTTTTACGTAGCCAACACAGCCAGACATCCACACAATCCGTATCAGATGTCTTTTATCACACAAACAACTCTATTTGCAGCAGCTGAAGTTATAAAGTGTTTTAACAATGGAGTGTGAAATACGAGATCAAGTTTTTGCAATAATTAAAACTTTGTCTGCATCAAATTTAGGCTAAATACTCGTACTCTTTTGTTTTAAGTGATTAGAAATATGAGAGTTTGACAGTGGACAAAATGAATGGAAAAATTATAATCGTATATCCATAAATATATTTACATGCAGCTCCTTTAATGCAACATAGACTTATCTCAACAACAAGCAAAAAACAATGAACGTTGAAACTTTTTATATAGATTTAGTCTAGCTTCAGACATACTTTGGATTTTTGATATTTAGGAACACTTTTCCGGAGTAATTTAAGCATTTTGAGTTTTGGAGACCTCGCACGACTGTTTGCTATAACATCATTATGATATTATTTCTTACTTATAGAAAGGATATTAAGGAATACTTTTACATTATTAAACCATCAATTGTTTCCCATGAACAAAAAATGGAAAAAATGCAAACGTGTAAGATAAATTGATAGTAAAAGGATTTGGTAGAGACTCAGTGAAAACGTGCGTCAAATGTTCCTAGCCGTACTATGGCTGTATTTATCCTTATTTTAAATTATTAACAATTAATATTTTATTGTTTGTTGTTGGCTTTGCTAGGTGTACATATGCCTGTATGTCATTGGCGCTAACCAAATCATCAGTACCCTTTTAGCCAAATCAGGATTGAAAACGATTCAAGTTCGTATACTTATGGCAATAAAACGCAGGCATATATACCTGGCGAAGCCAACAACAAACAATAAAATATTAATTATTTGTTTTAAAAAGAATATCTCGAATAACAAATTTGTTAAATATTAACAATTAATTTTATTGAAAAGAAAATTTCTGGTATCAATTTCTAAAGTTTCTACATTTCTTTACAATTACGTTTTGTAAATAAAGAGCAAAAAAAATTAAATTTAATAAAACAATCCCAACAAAAAAATGTTTTTTGCGGATCTAGACATCCATATGTCTGTCTGACATTTCGTTGGCACTATCAGTGCCATCAGTAGAACTTAAGCCAGTTCGAAATCAATCAAACTCAAGTCTATATCAAAAAACTTTAAACGGAAGTACTTTAATGATTGAAAAGGCGTGCAATATGTCCGAAGGAAAACAACATTGAAATTTTTGATTAAACACATAAATATTATCTCTTTTGAACTAAATTTTATAATCTTAGTTATTACAAGTCTTCTTCTACTGTGAGTGGTAGAAGCCGCTTTAGGTGGAAATCCTCAATGAGTCTCTAGGCAATAAATAATAAGTATCGTATATTTCTACTTATCACACATGTATAAGATCATAATCGAGCGCCATCACCATTTTCAAATAAAATTCTCCACTTCAATATCATAAATAATTTAATCAGATTATTGCTTTGAATTTCATTAAGTTCATTTGAGACCTTTTCCCCGCTATCGAGCAAAAAATATCATATCTCGTCCCATAAATTATAGAAGTGTTTATAACAATTACCTTAATTATTTTTGTTGTTGTCTTCAAATTCTGGCCACTCATATTATGTGAAGGTCATTTGTAATCTTAACCTAACAAATTTGAAAGTTTTTATCTGCTCTTTCATATTAACTTTTCGTTTCATGTCGCTGTGTCTTGAAAGTCTTCAACAACACAAAGTCACACACACATGCTTGCATTTGTGTGTAGTAATTTAAGTACAAGCTTGAATTACTGACTGCAGTTTGGCTTATTTGCTGCCTACTTTGATATAAAAGCTGCCAAAAGTTCTTCCAAATCATCACAAGTTTAATTGCATTGAATGCAATCAGTTGTGCGATAAAATAGTCACGTTCAATACACCCAACTGAAAGAAATTAAGTAATAGAATAAACCAAAAGGATAATTTCAAATTTCCTCCGTGTGTGTTTGTGCGTCCGTAGTCTTAATAAATACAAAACTTTTAAAAGTTTTATTTCCTGCGTGCGCGTGTTGAAGTGAAAATAGTTTTCAACTTTTGCCAAGAAAAAAATAAGCAAAAAGTGTTAATCACATTAACTTTTCCAAAGTTAATTGAACTCGTTAACAAATTGATAAGTTTTCAATAAGAAATGAAGTGGGTAGGTGTGAAGGAAATCTAGCAGCAAAAGAGCAATGAAAACTTTATGAAATACTATTGCAAAAATTACTCTGCTCTGAAGCTCATCTATCAAAATATTGTATAAAGAATATATAAAAACGAAATCGTTTATTAAGAAACACAAGAAACGGCATTCAAACTCAAATGTTCCTTCTTACAAAAAAGGCCTTAATTCAAACAAAATCTTGTACGTGTCCATTGGTACACATCTCCAGACTTCAATGAAATTATGGGCATCTTTTTGTCATCTTACAAATGTAATAAAAAATTAACTGTCCGTAAACATAAAAGGATATTCAGTCAATATGAAAGACACAATTCAATCCAATAAAACTTTGTGCTCATGAAGTATTTCACTGTACCCTTTTTTCAAATTGTCCTCTACGAAGTATACGATAACAACCTTTAAGCAAAACATCTTTCATCTGTGTGATGGAGTGCATTATGTATCAGTAAAATTTGAATTTATGATATCATAATGGCACTTTTATATACTTGTATCACTTGAAAAAGTCCTTTTATTTACTGCAACCAAAGTGTTTCGCAAATACAAATATTTGTATCCGCTTACAAATGCTTTACGTTGCAAGTTTTACAAAACCCCAAATAAAAATCGTGAATATTTTTACCATGGAAGACAGATGACCTTTCGTTTTGTTTTCTCTCTACTTAAAAAAGGATACGAGTTCAATGTGAAGGCATCATCTTCATCATCATCTTCACAAAATTCTGTCCATCATTTTTTCCATATATGGACTATAAAAAGAGAAGATTTCTTTTATGATTTGTGTGAGAAAAAAGAATAGAAAAACCAGGAACCGCAACACAATCCCAAAAAAAAAAGATCGAAGTATGAGACTATAACATTTATCAAGCGGAAACATTTCTTTGGTATAGATTTTTAAAAAGGACTTTTCATGCTACAATTGTTTCTGTGACCAGCTGAACACACACATATGCATACAAATAAAAGTATTCCTTAAGGAAATTTTTAAAGAAATCCAATGAAAAATAACTATAAAAGTTGTTAAAGACTGCCAAACATTTCAAAGTTGACATAAACTTTCCTCCACTGTTCATTAATATAATGGTCTTGAAAAATACTTTAGAAATACAATTTGGATATAATAGTTTGGACAATATTATTAGAATTTTATTTCTATAAAAAGAAAATTTGCTTTTACTTAAAATCTGATTACATTTTACTTCGAGTTTAGCCATGTTTTAAGGATTAAAAAAATATTGTCTTCTTTTTTATAGTTCATAGCCTGTTTGTGTTTGAGTGCGCTGGCTGGCGATATTGTTAGTGCTTCGTATCCAGCCTTGCATGCACTACATTTTGCCCAACAAAAAGCTGCATTGGGGCATCACGACCAGCAGCATTCCTCGTCGTTGGAACATCCTTCAGACTCATCGGAATTGGGCAACGATTTGAGCTCCACTGTTACCTCATCCGAAGACTATGATGCTCACCCTCAATATAGTTTCGCTTATGATGTGAGAGATTCGTTGACCGGGGATGACAAGCAACAAGAAGAGAAACGTGATGGTGATGTGGTGCAAGGACAGGTGAGAGTTTATCTTTGCTCATAAATATAGATAAATTATTGGAAATATTTGCTTTAGTATTCTCTAATTGAACCCGATGGTACTCGCCGAGTTGTGGAATATACTGCAGATGATATTAATGGTTTTAATGCTGTCGTTTCCAAGCAAATGTTAGACGAACAACAACGTTTACGAGCCGCGGCTGCGGGTGGCACCTCGTCTTCCTCACGATACAATAGCATAGAAGTACTGCAATCCCAACTTCAAGCTCACGCCATTGCCGAAGCTCAAGCCCAAAGTGCTGCTTATGCTGAGGCCCAGGCTTTAGCCGAGGCTCAAGTAAGAGCTGAAGCTATGGCTCAATCACAACAGAACTCTCAGGCCGAACAACAAGCTAGAGCCCAGGCTGAAACGCAGGCTCGCTCTCAGGCTCAACATTTAATGGAACATTTCGAACAACAATATAAACAGCAGCAGCAGCAACAATTGCAACAGCAGCAATTGCAATTGCAAGCTCAGCAACAGCTGCAACGTGTCCAACAACAACAGCAACAGCAACTTATACGTACCCAACTGCAGCAGTCTCAAGAACGTTTGACCAACGAACAAGCCCTATTGCTATCCCAATCTTTACCCAGCCAAGCTCTGGGACACAGTGTACATGCCACTGTAGTATCGCATCCACCCACCCTATTGTCACGCACTCCCAGTGGCTCTGTATTTGCTCAAGCTCGTGATATTTCTGCTCTTAAGGACATACGCGATAATACTGCTCGCCTTACCATCGAACGCACCGCCCAACCTCAAATTGTAATTACCCAACCTGCCAGTGCCACCGTACAGGCTTCTGTGATACACTCACCCTTATCGTTATTGGATACGACCAGTGCCAGCTCTTTAAATGGCAACGCTCTAAGAGGCAGCTCTTTGATCTCCACGAGAATCACCAGCAATGGCCGTACTACTGGAAATGGAAATTTGCTTTTGAATGGAAATGGTAGACGCACCAACGAACAGTTATTGGAAGAATTGGACAGCAATGATTTGCAAAACTCCCTAGGGCGTCATTCAGCTGCTACCAGCTCGGCTAGTATAAGACTTTTGAATGGAAATGGAAACGGCAATGGCAATGGCAATGTGGAGGAAAGTTCTCTGCGTCATCGCAATGGTAATGGAAATGGGCACAACGATGCCAATGAAAATGGCAATGGTGGCGCCAATGGTAACGGTAATGGCATTACTCATAGCAGCAATGGCAATGGTAATGGTCACTACTGTTCAGATGACAGCTTAGAATTGCGTTTGAATCACCACAACAGCAATGGCTTAAGAAACGCTTTGCGCCAACAACAAACCAGACGCCTGCAAACTATTTATACCAATGGCAACGGCAGCGGTAACGGCAACGGCCATGGTAAAGCCCTCTGGTAAATCAACTCCCAGAATTTCATTTAAAGTTCCATTTCAAAAACCAAACCATTTAGGACGAAAACAGCAACAACGATCACAATTAGTTTATAGACAAACAAAACAAAAACACACATCTAAATCTATCTATCAAGGCATTATGATTGTACCCTACGCTCGGCTAACTCTCACCTGACTACGCGTTCATTGACATTCGTTGATTTTCTATTTTTATTCAGTCTTTCTTTAAAACATTTCTAGCTCATTAAGTCCTAGTATTAATGTTTATGTCTCTCATGTTTCTTTACTTACGTATTAGTTTAAGTTACTTGTTACTAATCAAGGGATTTGGGGTTTAATTTTTTTTTACATTTTATTTTACTAACAAACTATCTAACATATTTATTCCTTAACTACTCACTAAACAACAATTACGCTTCTTGTTTATTTTAGAAAACCCATTCCATTATCTTTATGGAGATTAGGGATTTCTTTCTATCTCTCTCTCTCTCTCTCTCTCTATCTCTATTTGCCCTTCCTTTTCTTATTTATTTATAAACAATGTTTCTAATAAAATTTCTTGCAGCATTTGAAAAATGCTTCTCTCAATTTATTTTTTTCTTTAACGTTCATTTTTTTCTACAATCACAATCACACAATCAGAAGTATTTTTTATTTCAACAGGAAATCAAGTCAATGTAAGGAAAACACCGGAAGACATTCCATATTTAAACAACCGATTGGAAACATCTACAAGCTAAAAAAAAAACGTTTTTCTAATATAAAAAAACAGTTTCATGCCCATATTTTCGCCGTTCAATGTGTTTGTGCAAATTATTCTCAACATAAATTGAAATAAAGTCACACAAAATAATCGCAGTAAGCAAAGTTATTAGACGTCTACTTGATTTTCCATTTCAATCTGAAAATTCTATTCTGTAAATAAAATATTCGTTAAGAGCATTAATGCAGAACTTACAATTAAATATTATTTTCTATTGTATTTTTTATATTGTGTTGCAAAAAACATTTAGCAGATTAAATATCTGCTTCTCTACTTCTATCATATTTTTTCTTTCCCTGTAACACCCACACACTCTCATATAGAGACTTTTATCCTTTTTCTAAATATGTAACTACTATTTTTCTGATTTTCTTTATTTAGTTCTTAAGCTAATTTTAATAAAGATGGCATCTTAAAAAAAAAAAATTATAAAAAAAATTATAAATAAATAAAATGTACTTTCTTGCTACACGATTGCAAAGAGAAAACAAAACATTGTTTAGATTTGTCTTGCAAAGTTTCTTAAGGTCTTTTACGTATTTTGCTTTATTTGCTCTGCTTGCAAGGACTTTTCTGTATTTAAATTATGAAACCATTTATGCAAAAGACTATCAAGTTTTATTTATGAACTTTTCGCAAAATTAAATGTAATTTATATTGTCTTGGGCCTTTGAACTTTAAGCAAGTGAAAAGACATTTTGCTTTAAATAATTTAAAAATAAGAATTTTTGTTTTCAAAACAAAGAAAACCTTTGAATATCTGAATAATACTTTTTCTCAAACAACAAAAAACTTTAAGCAGGAAGATAATTAAATTTTTGCAATTGTTTTTAAACAAAGTTTGAAAGAATATCGAGCAGTAGCAGTTGATAACAATTCAATCAATAAATTAATACATCTTTGAAAATCCAATTGAAATAATGAAAATAAAATGCAGAGAGAAAAGAGCTGTGGCCAACAAAATCTGGAACAAAAGCTTTGTTCTGCTGCTCTCTAAACTTATTTATCGATGCCAGTTGGTCAGCAAAACAGTGATTTGGTTCCTCCACTCAAGGCTTTAGTTAAACAACAAGTACAACAATGTGGTTATTTAATTTTCTCGATTTTCTTATTACTCTTCTTTTAATTCAAATAAATTTTATTAGTCCCTTTCAATACATATTTTGGATATTCAATTTATGCATAACTTTTGCAGTTTATTTTCAAAATATTTGTGATTTCTTTTGAATTTTTTCAAAATTTATTTACAATCGAAAAAATTATACTAAAATAAGTATCCCAACTTATCAACAGCACCTGGTAACTGGATCCACTTTGCCACAAATGGAAGAAAACTAATTTAAACACACATATCAGGATAATATACAATCGACATAATAAAATTCCTGTATAAGCTAAACTGACAAACAGGAGAAAGAATGCTAGTCACCTTTTTGACCTTCTGTGCTGCACTGGCGGAACAATGACTATGCATCTTCTAGTTGGAAATAGGCACTGCAGTAGACAAGGAAATATATCAGATCATCTTGGAAAATTTAGTTAAGCTGGCTGAAAATTTCGAGCCCTAAATTTGGCAATACAGCTTAATATTTTTTATTATTACTTTTATTATTGCTTTTCTTATTAAGCAATAAGCCAATTATGACCGCCGTCATCACCATCATTATGTGTTTGCTTTTTACCATTTTTAGGTGGCTGCTAGTATTTGAGAACGCCATGTATTTAATACACTTCCGTATGAAGAAAGAATACAAGAAGCGAAATGTTTTTGGTTGTTTTTATTACGATAGAGAAAAATATTAGGACCCAGTTCCCTACCGTTCTTCTCTTCCTTATCGCTTAATATAGTGACGAATTGATAGCTTGACTCCATGAACTTCAGTAGCAAACTATTTCTTCGCCACCATCTTCTAGTTATCGTAATATTACAACATTCTCTCTCTCTCTCTCTCTCTTTCTCTCTCCACCGCTGTGCACTACTTTGTCCTCCAATCCAATTTTCTCGTAATTAAATTTTTGTCAGAGAAAAGCCTATTGAAACCACCAGAACCGAATATGAAGCAAAGTTGAGCGTATGAGCCATATACATATAAATATATTATATTGCGCATGCGCTCAGGCTGTAATCCATTGCTCTATTGACTTATGATGAAGTAAGAAAACAGTATGAGTCTTTTTTCATTTTCCATTTTCCTTAATTCCAAAATTTATCAAATCCATATATTTCCCATATATTGAAATATGCGTAAAATTGTACTAAAACATTTTCTTTTTTGTTTATACTTCAGTGAAGTTCATGCACATAAATATACATGAAATAATAATATTTTATTGTAGAAATATATATTTTTTATTCAAATTGCATTTCGTGAATAGAGCGCCCTTCTCTCACGTTATAATGAATCAAATTTTTAATAACAATCAACCAATATATGTATATAGTCACATACATACATATGTACACCTTACCCTAACTCACTACTCCTACATAACTAATCAACCCTATGTATCTATGTATTTATAAGAAGCTTTCGTTAAGAATAAAGTTCTGTTCTCTCTTGACATTCAACATTAAAAGACGTTCTTTTATTTTCCTTCAGCACACCTCACAAAAAACTCATATAACTATATACATATACACATACATACATAATAAGCAACTAAATATATATAAATATTTTACATTTAGAAAATAACTTTGCATTAAACTTCCCATGTGCTTGCATTAAGTTGGTGCAAGTGCAAACTCAATCATCATATTTGAAATATTGCTCTATATAAACAGAAACTTCCTACTACTGCTTGATTTCAAATCAGCGAAAATCAGAGAAACAATTATTTATAAATGAAATTCTTGGCTTGAAAAAATGTGTTGACACTTTTAAGTTTGTCACTCTCACTTTTCCTAATTTTAGGCCACCCCATTGCTTCACAGGCTACATTTCAAGTCAAACATATTTTCGTATTGTTTCAACAAAAAAAGTAGTCAGGAACAAATTCCTCTCTACCATATTCCCCAACTTGTTTAATTTATTCATTTTCCAATAGTTGAAAAGCAAATGTCGGCAGACACTTATTGGCCATAAACCTCTTAACAAATTTACCACTCAGACGTACTCGTATAAAAAAGTCCAAAGTGTTGGAATCACTTGGCGAAAGAAAACGCAAAAAAGTATTAAAAATCAACATTTGTAAGTTTAGTTCAGTTCCTCTCTTACGTGCTCCCTTAACCTTTTTGCCCATTCATAAATTGCTCTACTTCTAGCCTCGAGGAGGGCAATCAATAATTCTTATGTAAAAGTACGGAAAACATAAAGCATTTGCTCGCCTCAATCGTATAATGAACAAGTAGATTTTTCCATAAACATTAGAAAATCACTTAAAAGTTCATTTAAAAAAAATTATTAAAGTAAATCAGGCAAGTGGAAAAGTTTTTCTGCGATTTTCTTTCTTCGTTTACATCGAGGGCAAATGAATTGTAGAAGCATTTAAGCAACTCAACAATACTTTAACAAGTAAATGACGTTATTAACACAAATGCACACGAATACAAACATAAACTGCCAATAGGAAGAGGAAGGCGCAGAACAGCAAAAGCATTTGTCTTGTATCATTTAACAAATTGACAAGTGACGAGGGCATTGTATCATGTTGCAGAAAGTGATTTTTATACACTCATGGAAATAATGTCTTTCACACCGATTTCGAGAATATTAAAGGACGAAGGATTGGAGGGAAGAACTACAGAAAACACTTAAGGAATAATAAAAAATAGAAGGTCTACATTTCAAGTCGACTTTTAAATAGAAACGTAATTATGAAGTTTCATTTACTAATATGATGTTTGTAAACTTTTTGCTCAGCCATCTGCGGAGACGTTTATCCTCTTAGAGGTTATAAATAATATTCACCTTCCGGAAAAATAATTTATTTGCTGTTACTATTGTATTACACTAAAGCCTTAAGCAAGATCTGTGTCTGTAATACATGAAGCCGAAACTCATTTGAATTGAGATTTCTACCTCTTTAAGTTTAACAGATCCTTTACGAACTGAATCTAATTTCAATTTCTTTTTTTTTTACATTTAGAGAGATGATGTTTGTAGGAGAGGCGATGGAAATACTATAAAAATATTTTTAAGAAACGGGAATGTGAGCGACTATAGCGAACTGACAAAAAGGATCTTAAGCAGAACTAATCAATTTTAAAGAGGTAGAGAAGGCTACAAATTCCAAAGGACATGCAGAAGCCAGCTTGCAGCGGATGCAGGTTTTATTTAAGTTTGAAAATAAAATTGTGTGTCTTTGAAATTTTCTTTGTAATAATTTTTCCTGTGTATAGAAAAACTTTCCACTTCTGTCATTAAATTTAACGATTTCAAAACATGTTTCTGGTAAAAACCATTGATTTGCATCCTTAAAGACGTTTATTGAAAATTCAACTTATACACTTTCTGGAAAACGTTAACTAACAAAATCAAGGCCTATTAAATATGGTCAATGCAACTCAGTGCGCTAAAGTGACACTGTCACATTCTGTATGAAAAAGAGTATGACAGTTTGATGATTTTTGTTATTGAGATCCATAGACTTTTACAAATACGCCTTGAACGAAATCATAATGTAAGAGTTGTGGTGTATTTTATTAAAAATTGTTTCTTCATAAGTGGCTACTTCCACTACAGAAGAGAAATCAAGCCAGAGTGATAAATTTTCGAAAAAATTGCGTTTCACAGTTCACCAAAAATACGTCTTGGTTCTACGTATGCAAGTTGCCAATTAATAAAGTAATTCGGAAAAAAATTTTTTTTTCACGTGAAAGCTGGAGGTTTAAATCGAGCTACACTTTGTGATATAAAATTTTGAGAGCGAAAAAATATAAGAATTGATGCTGTTTTAATTGATTTCTCTCAGTAATTTTAATTGAGCTACGAGTACATATAATAACTGGCCACCAGTAGCCAAGAGATGTCCTAATATTTCCTTATCAAAATGTACATAAAAGCCTTATTTATAAATATATTAAAGGTAATATCGGCTGCAGTCTGTCTACTTTTAGCCACTACCAGGACTTTGAGAAACTTGCAAGGACATCTGCTTTGACAATTTTGTGACATAATTGTGTTACGGAGCGCCAGTTCCTGTTCAGAAAATCATATAAAAAAATTTTATTTCATTTATAAAATTTTTAAAATGAAGGAGACTTTATCACGAATTGGTTTTTCTAAGTGTCACTAACTCATCGTCGCTGAACTAAAGCAATTTGTTAATCTAAATTATTGGAATTGCGCAGTATTTCTTGCTTGAAATTGCTGTAAGTGCTTTATAAGCATTTGGAAGAGTATTGTTCATGATCGTCTCGCCTTGGGCTCTTGTGGATGACAGCCGAAGAAAAGATTTGTTTAAAAATATTTTATTAAATTTATTTAAGAGAGCTTTTTGTTTAAATTTTAACATTTATTTGTTATTCAAATAATTATAAATTTAAACCTAAATTTATTTATATATGAATAAATAACTTTTTATATACATATATAATTATTCAAATTTAATTATTCAAATTTTTTTTGGGGGTACAGATCCAATAAATTTCAATACTATATAAACTTATATATAGAATTCCATTAAATACATGCTTTTAGGTATATAAATGAAAAGTTGTTGTCATTTATTGTAGGCTAAACTGCATATGAGTATGTACGACTGCAACAATTTTTCAAACAATTAAAATATTCCAAATAATAATTTTTAATGAATTTTCTGAGTATTTAAATCCTGCAAAAAAAACAAAATACTGTGAACTCGTGCTAATGGAAACTTCTAATGAAGTAAGTCATCCAATGGATTGAACACAAAGTTTTTTATATAAAGTCTCTGAATAAAAATGTGGACGGCTTTAAGCAATGTAATGTTTACATTTTTGGAAGTTCCCGCGTCGCTTACAAAATTGAAACAAGTTCTGTTTTAAGGATTTTCAATATTATTTGAGTTCTATGATTCGAAGTATTTGCCTTGTATGTAATATTTGCTCGATTATTTCTAAACACCTCTAAGTACATCTAAAACATTTTTGAAAGCAAATTTCCTTCCAGTTGCAGCTCTAATTTATTTGGTTTCTTTCCCAAAAAAAAGCCATACATTTTTGAAAACACGTTGTTTCATTCCAAAAGCCGCGTTAATGAGACTTACGTTCCTATATTTAGATCCTCTTTAGAAAAAAAAAATAATAACTGCTTATTGCAATCAGACAAAAAATTTGGTTTTTTTTGCATTTCCGGAAATTTTCCCTCAAACGCCTGACAGTCTCATGTTTCAAATGAATTGTTTTATTTTATTGATGAAGCTGCAGTCCTTATAGGGCTGCAGTCGAGGACGAATTCATGGTTCAGCATTAAAAATGTCCAGAATCGAAATTTTTAACAAATTCGATGAATTGATCAGCCTTGATTTTTATTACATCGTACGAGTATTAGCGAGGGTTGTTGAAGGATATTCTTCATTAACAAATGCACTATTCTCGCCCACTTGACATCAGATGAGGGTCTCTTCAATATCAATTCTCATTGACCATTTGAAGGCCAAATTCACTAAAAAAGTCAGCCAAATTTAAATAAAAAATAGATCAGCTGAAAGCATAAAAGGTTGAGGCATACACCTGTATATATCTTTCGCTTTGTTGACTAACCCTGGATCTTTCTTGAATAGCGCCACAATTTCAGATTAAAAGTCATCTCTGGCTACATTCACCGTACGAAAACTTCTAACCGAAATGTTTTAACCGTTTTTTAACCCACTAAGATACTGGTAGTAATTCGACTGAATTAATCATGTTCATATCCTTTCTTAGTAACACACTTAAAAGAAACTCAGTAAGGCCTTGAGTTATTTCACCGTAAATTGTTGTTTCTTTTAACCAAAAAAACAAAAATTTTTGTATGTTGTTCACTTTGGTGAACAACAAAATTAGATGCAAAATGTTTGCAGGGACACCATTTGAAGAACAAGAACCCGTACGTATTCGTTCAAGTAAAAGTGCGCATTTTCTGCTCGAATATGGGTACAATTAAGCGCGAGTGTTTGCAAACAATTTGTAAAATGAGTGTTGAAAGCATCGTTAACTTTTGTTGTTCTTGCTGTGGCAGCTACAGTTGCCACTACCTTCTTGGTCTGCAAATCGTGCTATTGTTACACACACATCGTTTGTTGTTCTTTTTAAAGTTCTACTTTAATAAAATCAAAAAAAAAATTATAAAACAAATAGTTTCAACAGCAACATGCAGCACTGGCGATTTATTACAAAGGAAAATTAGAGTCATAGAGAAATCGATATGTATCAATGGAAAACTAGTATTATCATGTTGCAACTTTAAATTCAATTTCCTTTATTCATTTCTCAACTCGAGCAATCCTCTTACCTCCAATATGTAAATGAACATGTGGCAAAGCAATGGAGTGCAGCATGGTGACCTGATTATTGCAACAATATTTTTGTTAAATACAAAAATCAGGCAAAATAAGATGCATTCTTTGTGGCATTTATAAGGTCTCTGCATAGTGATCATGTCAAATATCTTGGCTCTCATTTTAATAAACTCTAACTTGACGTCGTCAATCTTAAGTCAAGACTTCAAATTCAATTTATCATCACACTGTTTTAAGATCAATCTTGATACATGGAATCAAACTATCAGGACCTGTAAAACTCTTAGGACTATTGCAGAACCTCCCTGCCACATCCCGAACAAGTACATCCACAATGATCTAGAAATGTCAATGGGAAAAAATTTATTTCAGAAAAGCTCGAAAAAAACACTTGTTGAAATTGCAACATTGTCCGAGTGGAGTCGCGCAATCTCGCTTATTTGCACTCAACTTCGTACAAGGCTCCGTGGATCAGATCTCCCATCCTGCTGACATAAAGTAACTCATCTATTGAACTCCTTCATGTTAATATTTATCGTTACGACTGAAGGAGTCAGATTCAATAAATGAATAGAAAGTAACAAGAAATTCACTTTTTAACACACCTCGGCCTGAATGTTTTTATAATTTTATTTTTAAAAATTAATTTCCTTCTCTGTATGTTGGAATGACAATACTTTTACAGTCAAATATTTGCATCAAAATATTCATTAAAAAACAAACAAAATTTCAATAAATCAAAAATCAATTCTTTCGACAATGTCGTTAATTGTGGCCACTAGCTGCTGGTTATCCAAGCTAATTATTAATCCCTACAAAGGATTTTCCATACATCCTCCCAAATGGAATACAATTATTTCATTTAGCTGCAGTAAAGGCGACAAGCCCATTCGGAAGACTTTCAATACACCTCATCCGCCTAAAGATCCTCCTGAAAACTACAATCCATTGTGCGTTACTCATAAAGCCTTTGATGTGCCTGATTTCATACCGGCTGCTGTTTTTAGGCCATTTTCGTCCGATAGTGAAAAGCTGGGACCAGGAGCCGATAAAAGGGGAGTCTACAAAAATCCCGAATATTATGCGTATCATCGTTATTCGTTCATTACCTTGCAGGTGCTGTGTTTGAAATTGAGTGAGAAAAGTAAAAAGCAGGAGTAAATAAGTTGCCTTTGCAAGGAGGAGGAAAAACATGACGAAAAACGAATTTAATGATGATTATGACAAGAAATAGTTATACTTAGATCACATCTGTTTTATTATTACTTTTCCACTAATTTCAATGAAAAAATATATATTTTTTTAAGATAATGGTGAATTGATTTGAAGACATTAAGTAGACAAAGTGTCCTTATTAGGGCTAAAGTAACCGGCATGAAAATCGATGCACTTTTGACATTCGAATCACTTTTTTATGTGTGTCGGCGAGTTTTTGTATAGTTTTCGGAATTCCAATACCAAAATTTCTTTTTGCTGATGTAGTTATTGTCCTTGCAAGGCCAGTTTGTATACTTGGTATTCCTAATGCTCATTCCTGCCTGGATACGTATATTGAATGATATTCAAGGAAAGGTGAAGGTGCTTGAATGCTTTACGCACCATCACATGATGGTAGACGTCGCTTTGGTTAAAGGTGACCACTTGGCCCATTAATAAGATCTATGCAAGTAGGAAAATATCTAAGAATGTTAAGAAAAGTGTATGTGGAGTTTGTCAATTTGGGTTCACCATCACCAGGTCTAACAACTGTCCAGTGAATGCAACTTTCAAGTTCAATAAAATTATTTATTAATGCTGTTATACAAAATATGTTTTATTATATTCCTGAAAATTTTTATTTTTATCACTCACTGTATATTGAATTAGGGCCACGAATGGGGCGTATAAAATGTGTTCTCAAAAAATAATTTTTCCATTCTACTTCAAGTTCAACGCAATTTGGCAGGCAACCAATTTGATTCCATTTGATAAAAATCCGCATGTTCCTTATTGTAATTAAAAGTTATTTAGAATCTTAAGGTGTAACTCTGTCGAGGTTTTGACGTCATAATTGTAGTCCTATTAACGCGTGATATAGAAATTAGGAATCTGGCCATCGCTGTTTCACATTAAAAAAAATTTGCAATAAAAGTAGCCAACATGTTAAATAACTTTTTTTTTGCAAATTTTTAAATCGGCTGAATATCCTTTAATGCCCAGATTTTGGAAAAGAGTAAGGTTTCTAACAAAAAAAAAAATGGATAATTGTTCCATGAAGTTTAAAATGAGGTCCCACTTTTCGAAATTTGTCTTCAAAAGAAATGATTTAATAAAGATGAATTATGTCTGAATTAAAGTGCAAAAAAATTAACGAGAGAAACATAAATAAAATAAATTAAGATAAAATAATGTAAAATAAAACAAAACAAGTTGTATGAAGTTTATTAGATGGTCTTATTAAAACAACAACTACAACAGGCATGAAATGTTGTAACGTTATATATTCCAATATCCAAGATTATTTATTTTTTTATAATTTTTTTCCTAAATATATTTTTATAAAATTATTTTGTAGTTTGTAATTTGAAATAATAAAAAAATTTTAGGGATTGAAGGTTTGTGTCAAAGCTTTCTTAATTTTAGAGCGCCATCTACTGTAAAATTATGTATCAATACAAGAGGTGTACAAGTTTGGTTTAGGTATTTGCTACACAAAGAGTTTTGGGTCTTGTCAATGATAAAGTGTACACGTATTGTAAATGACGTTATTGTGAATTAAAAACATGAAATGCCGCAGGAACAGTGGACTTCGGTTATAAATAACTCAGTAAATTTAAGGATTTGATTCTTTATACAGGAAGTCCGCTAAATGTAAATGCAGGGGTAAATGTATTATTCTTTTAATAAATAAAAGCAAACAAAACTTAAAAAAAACAGATCTCATTTAACTAAAATTTTCTGTTATACAATTAAGTTTTAATATATTAATTTTTCCATTATTATTGAGCCATATAATAGTTATGACTGGTGTGTGGTGTAATCGACCTCCACTGTATGAGGTAAAATGAAATGAAATGGAAATTGAATTGAATATGTAGAATAAATACAATATTTTGTAATGAAAATAAAAAGGACACATGGATTGGATTATTCAAATTCACTCTTCCATTGAAACCTTTTGCGTGGCAATTTTAAAGGGAATCAATAGTCAGTCCCTGATGGGCTTCTTCGTCCTCACTTTTATACGGTTGAGTTACTTCAAAATAGACTTTGGCCCATATATGGGAGTTGTAAAGAATGAATTGAAGTATCATTCATACCGCCTTAAAAAGTCTTAGCGACATGAAAAATATGCTCAGTCCATCGAACGTCACACTGGGTTTTTATGCTGAGAATATCAAGATCTTTTGATTCCCCAACTAAATTAGCCATAATGAGAAATGGAGCAGCATGTTGGGTCATACGTTTAAGCGAAAGTATGCATTAAAATTTAAACCTATTCCCATGTCCATATTCAAAGACAGTAAGAAGATATATTTAATCATTCATCTTCTAACTACTTTGCCCAATCTCTGAAAGGCTTGGCCTATTGGGGATGAGAGATTAAGTATCCAATTGAAGTACAGTCTACTCTATGAATATAAAATTTTTTAAACGAGGACTTTTCCTATTTGTTGCTTGTTGAACTGATCCCTTATCAGTAAATAAGTATGCAAAGGCTACAACAGTTTCAAAATATTCAAATTTCCACAGGGTAGTGTTTTAGGACCAACACTTTATTCAATTTACACGAGTGATATGCCATGTTCACAAAATATCACGGTTGCTACTTATGCAGATGATACTGCACTCATAGCTTCGTCTAATTGTCCCATTGATGCTTCTACTTCATTGCAAAGGGAACTAAATAAATTACAGAAATGGCTACAAAACTGGAAAATAAAAATCAACACAATGAAGTCCTCCCATATAACATTCTCGCTTAGAAGAGAAATTTGTCCACCAGTTTCTCTAAATGGATCACTAATACCGACTGTGAATAGTGTAAAGTATTTGGGATTGTATTTAGATAAACGACTTACTTGGAAAGAACATATTAAAACAAAACGGAAATATCTTAACATGAAAACAAAAAAGATGTATTGGCTTTTATGTCCGAAATCCGAACTAAGCTTGAAAAATAAGCTTATACTATATAAAGCTATTCTTAAACCTATATGGACGTACGGAATACAACTTTGGGGAACAGCTAAGAGCTCAAACATTGAAATTTTGCAGAGATATCAGTCCAAAACTCTTCGTTTTATTACGCAAGCCCCATGGTTTATAACAAATTCAGCGATACACAATGATCTTAAAATACCTTCAGTCAAAGAAACAATAAAAGAATTTAGTACAAGATACCTTGAGAGATTGGGTAGTCATTCAAATCCACTAGCCATTAACTTACTAGATAATTCTGAAGAAGTGCGTAGGCTAAATAGGTTACATGTTCTTGATCTTCCATTTAGATAAAAGCTCATTTAACTAATTAATATCTTTATACATACAGATTTATATATCATATACACATATTTTTTTTCTTTTGTTGTTGTTGTAATTAATTTATAAATATTAATGTTTGAAACAAAAATTTAACATGTTCATAGAACTTCTTTGTTTTGCACTATGGGGCATAAACAACTGTTACTTTTTATTTATGATTAAATTTACTTATTGTTGTACAAACAGATTGTAAATAAAGAATATATTAAAAAAAAAAAAAAAAAAAAAATATTTTAAAGGTACAATCCCGATAAATTTCAATACTCGTTTTAAATAATATTATTTTATATAATAGGTTAGGTTAGGTTAGGTTGATTGGAGGGGTGTGATAGCCCATGTCATACGACATACACTTAAAGCCAGTGAAGGCTTGTTGTGCGCTCCCTTTAATTATCAGACAAAAACTGACAGAGTTCTGCGGCAGTATTCGAACCTGGGACCTTCGCACTACGAGTCTATTACACTACCTACTAGTCTACGAAGGTCAGTTTATTTTATATAATAACTTAATTATTTTTCTTAATTATATTTCTTAAGTACGAGTACATCAAGCGTTTTTCCTTCACAAAATCCATTGTTACTGGCGCAAGAAAAAAAACACAATTCGTGATACAAATGAACATGTTTCGCGCCATAAATTCAAATAGTGAAATCAACAAGAAAAAAGAAACTCCTCCAAGAAGACATGAAAAAGCCAGTCAGTATTCAATTAAAAATCAATTGAATTATTAATAAGATTAAAGTATTTATTCGATTTCCGTTATAAACGATGTGTGTTTCAGTTGTTTTTGTTTTTCAACATTTCAGGGCCACAACTGATGTATGCGAATGGAATACACACAATCGTACTCGTGCAACAAATTGATGAATAAAATTTCAAAAAATTGCTATGGAAATTTAATGCATGTATGGGCCAGAGTGACGTACTCGTAGATTAAAAGGTGTAAGATTTTGATTGGCATGTCGATTTTGCATTTTCTCCAGTGACTTAGTTCCTTCCTTTTACTTGTATTTTGTTTTGTTTTCATGGAAAACAATAACATTCAAATTTGACATGCAAAACTGTAGTTTTATGAATGTAATTTGTTGCACAATAAAATGTTGCATAGTTTTGCATTAATATTTAAACATTAAGAACAATTCTCGAATTATTTCGTTTGTTAAATATTTTTATGAACTCCATCCAACTGTTGTTATACTTGATTAACTTTTAAGAACTCGAACTTAAATCCTCTGAGCGAGTGCCTCATGTTGTTTGAGGCATTAAAAGGTGCTTGCAAATATGTATATAAATAAATAGTTATTTAATGTGTTTGCATAACTTCTTTGGCAAATACGAGTACAAAAACAAATGCAACCATAAATATTGTATGGCCATAATGATTGTGTGACTTTGTTGGTATTCGTTTCGAATGGTTCAATGACCAAAAATGGCTCATCTTAGTCACAGCAGAAGCAGCGTTATTGGCTTAAACAAGGGCCAGGAATTTACAAACAATAATTTGTTTAAGGAAGATGAGGCAAGATCTGCAATTCAAGCTCAACAGTGGCTCAGTGAAGAGAATAAAATCATTCCTAATAAATAAAATTCTCATGACTTCCAAAGTATCAATTAGATTAATTTAGAAAAAATCTAGATTGAAAATTTAATTTTCTCCTACAATTTTTTTCATTAAACAATATACTCGTTTATTTACTTGTGATGTTGACATTTTAACCCATTCTGGGCGTAATTCCTTGCACGAATATTTAAAAATCTACCGTATATTAAGATGTTGCAAATAGTTTTGAAATCTGTGAATATTGACGCTTAAGACGATCTCAATTTGTGCTTATTCTGCTTCAAAATCCCTGCTTTTTAATGACTTCTTAGGAAGTCCTTATTTTACTAAGCTCTCCAAGTTATTTTATATGTACGAAAACTTTGTGCAGTTCAAAGCAAATTCATAGCAGATACAATTGACAGCGCAGCTGAGAAATGTCAAAAATTTGTACAGTCGTTTTGAGTTTTTATAAATGTTTTCGTTTGCTTTCTATTTTGTCCTGCTGTTTTTGACATTGTACAATAAGAGAGTTGCATTTTTTGTACTGACAACTTTGCCTGGCATGAGTTCGTTTGTTTTATTCAAGAATTTTTTATATTTTAACTAGGACTCAAGTTGAATTCTGAACTTTAGTGTATTCGACAACATACAAGCTGGGGCAAAAGTAATGTCATAATTTATAATGGCTGCCATTTTGGTAGAAAAAGAATCTCTGTTTTCATTAAAAAAAAAAACTTATTTCAGAGAGATGATGCATGATTCCGGTCGTTTTATGGTATTTCGAATTGTTTCTCGCAAAACATGTGACTAAAAATTGACGATTTCTTCTTCAATATTGATTTGCAAGATTTTTAGTTTGTTATGTTAAATGCGAGATTTTAAAAAGTCCCAAAGGAAGAAGTCTTGTGCTGTTAAATCTGGCGATCTGTACGGCCAATTCAAGTCTCCAAAACGGGGGATCAGTCGACCTGGAAATTGGTGTCTCAAAATCTTTATCATTGCCCTTTGATCGCGACCCAATGCAGAAACTTGCTGGAAAAGAAGCTCATTGGTGATCTTAATTGTGTACATCGTCATCTCGTTGATGTTTGTGGATTCTACTTGACATGGTCAAAAACAAAAGCCATGTTCTCGCTCGTACGGCCGGCTAGTTCTTGTGACATCTATAGTGGGTCCAGTTTGCACGAGGCGCACAGCCAAACGCGTAATTGTTCGAACACATGGGGTACGACGACAAGGAAAACGATGATGAAATTCACGCTGCGCTAAAACAATAAATTGCATCTGCAAAAATTGCAGCCAAATTCAAATTACGACATTACTTTTGCGCCACCTTGTATAGTGGAGTATATAAATGTATATGTATACCACCCTAATGTTGTGTACGTGCTTTCTAATTTAATTTGACAACAAGTATTTTGAAATAATAAAAAAAAATTGATATTGGATATAAACTGCGGTATTCATAAAAATTATTGTATGTTTATTAAGGGCTTATTTGACAAATTTCTATGGGATATTTGTCAAATAAACCTTTAATAAATATATAATATTTTTTATGAATAAGGCCGAAAGTATATAGAAAATTAAGTATTAGAAAATAATCGTAGCATTAACATTATTTCAATACAAAAGTTTTTTTGCGTGCTCTACCCACAGTGCAGCATTTCTAAAACTTTAAGTTGAAAATTGCTTTGGAAATATTTACAGATAAAAAGCATACCAAATAAATAAAGAATGTGTTAGATAAAAGTTAAAAGATGACATGAAAATGTACTGCAAGTAACAGTAGTATCTGCGGCAGTAAAAATGTCGACAGTGGCAGTGCTTCGAACAAACTTAAATTGACTCTTTCATTTTTGTCCATAAGCAAATGTCATTGGGAAATAATCTCCATCTGTTGTCTTGGCTGTGTATGTGTGTGTGTGTGTGTGTGTGAGTATGTAGCAACAACTGACCTTTTTATTCCCTATGGGATTCTTTATGTTGCAAACGAAATGAAAATATGGAAGCACATCAACAACAACAAAATTGCACATTACAAACATTATTACGGTATTTAGAAAATTATAATTTCTTGTTATTGTTGTTGCTGTTTTTTTGCACAACCAGAATGGGAAAATATTATGTATGAATGGTAGAATAAAAGTTATGTATGTGTGTATGTATGTATGTATGTGCGATTGCATACAATTTGTTGCAAATTAATGCAGAAAAGTTTCAAAACAAGATTCAATTTGAAATTACAACAGAAAAAGTGGAAATGATAGAAGAATGAATTTACAAAATGAGAATAAATCTTAGAAAACAACTGCCAACAACAAACACAAACGGCTCGAGTTAAATGTTAAAAAGATATTCTTTCACAGGTGCATGATGGCGATGATGATAATCATGATGATGAGTTGTGCAGTTCTTCCACGTCTATATGCCAGGCAATGTATCTATCTAGTAGACCCTCGTGTGCAAGTATTTTCAAATACAAGTGTAAACAGTATTCGGTTGAACGTGTGTGCCATTCTGCAGGAACCTTTCATAGACAATAACAACTTTTTCACACCGTATTTGCCGCCAACCAGCTGTGTGTCTGCCTCAGAGTTTGACTTCTAGCTGGCCACACATTGCAACAGTTGCTTTTCCATATGAATATCAAATTATTTAGCGGTTTCATTATAATTTAGTCAAATATAACTTCTTAATTTTAATTTCAAGTTTAGCTGTGTCTTAGACAATTATGTGACATGTTTAAAAAACTTACGCCCACAAAATTGAGCTTTAAGACATGGTCTTTTTAAGTTATAAAACACACGTAAATGCAAGTCTTATGACCAACAAGATGCACGCAAAGAAAAAACACGGTTGCAACAATCAAAATTAAAAAATAATTGTCCCAATAATCATATCAAACATTTTATTATGATTATCAGAGCTACAAGAAATGTCCGCAAAACACAGTTTGATGTTTGAAAAAACTATGAGTTACGACAATTAGAGCTCCTTCCTCCTTCCATTTAAATGCCTCTACGTGTATGTGCATCGGATAAGTGCATGTGTAATGCTGCTAAATGAATACTGCTTAAGAGCATTTTTCGACTGGCTTGTAAACTTTTACATGCAACTAAACAAAAAATGCGCGGTTTTCCTAAAGGATTTTTTATGGCAAATAAAACCTTTTCTGCATATTTATGTCGGAAAGTTTTTTAAGTTTTTCTTAAAGTTTTTTTTATTATTTTTGATGTGAACGCCACAGGAAACACGTTTATCATCAACTAAGAGCAAAGACATATTTTCTGCATTCAAATGAATGAAATCGGAATAACCATTCACTGGCCCATCTCTATTGCATTTTCACAAATTTTTTTTTCGAATTTTTCCTCTTCCGCAATTACTGGTGATACTTTTACTAATAACCACAAAAATCCAAATGACAATTGAACAAAAAGTCAAATCGAAATGGTCATTGGAGTGGAACAATGAAACTCTTTTAGAAAATTTTGCATAAAAAGGCTTTAGGGTATTAAAAATAAATCATACCCTGGTTGCTGTCAAAGAGTAGCGTTTAAAGAACAAGTGACATACTCCTGTAAAATGGTGCATGTTGCACTAATCTGGTGTTGTGTTTTGACAACGTTTCTGCAATGGAGTCCTAGATGTAGCACAGCCTCAGTTATTAGGCTACAGTCCAAAATAATGCAACAGAATAATGGCGATGTAATGGGACAATGGGATGGTTTGGTGCCACATGCTTTCGATGATCTTATTGTGGCAGAATCTAAAAAGCACGAAGAGGGACAAGAAGAAAGTTACGAATCTGAGTCAAGTGAAGAAAAGGAAAATGAGCACAAGGCGGAAAAAGGAGAACATGGCAAGAAAAAACACCAGAAAGATGAAGAACATGCCGTTGGTGAGAAGGGGCACGAAGAAAAAGAGGGAAAATGGGGTGAAGAAGAGGAAGAGCATGGCCATGAAGAGAAACATGAAAAAGAGTTCAAACAACACAAAAAACATAAGAAGGGTGATAAAGGGGAGAAGGGTCATGAGTTCGAGGATCATGGCTCATACAAAAAAGGTCATTCCATCAAAGGAAAGCACAACATCCACAAACTAGATGAAGACAAAAAGGAGAAGAAATACTATGATGAAGATCATGCAGAGGGTGAAGAGGAAAAACATGGAAGTTTTGAAGAGGGTAAAAAGCACAAAAAGGGCCATATGAACAAAAAGGCGGGTAAAAAGAAATCCGAACATGAAGAAAAATATGGCAAGAAAAACCATAAACACAAGGGCCACAAGAAAAAGGGCGACAAAGGACATAAGAAAGAGCAGGAAGAAAGAAAGAAATGGAGTAGTGAACATGAAACTGGCAAGGAAAAAAATGAAAACGATAAAAAGAAATGGAAGAAATCTGAAAAGAAAGGCAGTGAAAGTGGACATCATGGACATGGACATGACTGGTAAAAAGGGAATGTATTATATATATAAAACTATTAAGGGTATTGTTTCTACTATAGAGTTTCGAGACATTATTCGAGCAACTAGAATTTAAATAAGATGAAATAAATAACCTTTTGAAAAATAAAAGAAATCTCTTGCTTAAAAAAACTTTTAGATTAATGAAATTCTTCATTGAGCTGGAAAAAATCCATTCTTATGACGCATTTCCAGGTGGGGCCGGTCGTTTTATTTTTCTTGGTGCAAACGATTCGCAGACGGCGAAACATGAAAAGCTCACCCATAAAAGACAGAAGTGATCTATTAATTTTCGATCATTAATATCTTTCTCTTCACCTCTTTAGCAACACTTGCAGTACACAGACAATGAAATTGCTATTACAGATAACTATTATGTCATCAACATTAAAACTAAAAATTCCTATTGACAACACTGATTACTCATAATTGAAAAAAATAAATTAAATTAGATAATTAAGTTGAAAAGGCAATAACAGCCAACAAGTAAAGTAACAACAACAAAAGCAGAAACTAAAAAATAAAAACTAAAACCCATTAGTAGGTTGGCTTTGAGGTTTGTCTCTTTATTAGCCGCTTTATACAAATATTTAACAATAAATCGTTAACAATTTATACTCATACACATGAATTTGAAAAATTTTTACAGCAAACATCGACGACAACAACATGCAGCTTATACGAGTACATTCGCGCAAAACTATTCGCTGCCACTTATGCCGTTTTCGTTGTTTTATTTTTATGGATTTTTAAGACACCAAGTGTGGAAGTATGGACACAGATCAGGATCAATATTCCCATATGCGTGTTGTTAAATAGTTTGAAAATGTTTGAGACGAAAATGTACTTTTTGCATTTGGGAACGTATATGTGTATGTTTGTATGTGTTGCATTATGTGCAGCAGAAAAACAATAAAGTCGTAGTACTCTGGGGAACAAACAATTTACTCGTAGTTGAAAAGACACACATACGAATACTTCGATTGGGTTGTGGCTTACGGTGTTGCTTCGGCTTTATTTTTTATCTTAGCCGTTGATTTTCCTTAAGAAGTTTCAGCGAGAGTATCAGTTTCAGTGTTTTTTTATCAGAGTAAGCTGTTATAAGTGGCAGCTATTTGCTGCCACAAATTGTATAAACAATGGCTGCAACTATCGAGAGTATTATACATAGTGCAGTAAGTTTAGACGTGTGCCTCAATATGTTTATTAAAACCGTTTATCTTATACGAACACGTCTTTTTGAAGTTGATATACGTGGTAGTTGTCCGTTTGAACTCCTTAATGGTTTTTGGGTTCTTCTATTCTTATGCGGTTTTATGTTAAATTGTTGTCAATTTATTATGAATTTTAAGCGGTTCCTCCAGCAATTCTTTTATAAATTGTTACAATTATAGGAAGTAATAAACCCTTTTAAAGACAATAATATATTACATCCAGCTGGTGGTCCTTATACAAAGAAATTTCTTTTTCATTATAATTACATCATAATTTGTGTATGTTTTAAGTGGACGTACGATCGCTGGAATATTCTTACCTCAAAGAAAACCAACGAGTACAAGTTAATTGTTTGACAAGTCTTCCGTTCAGATTACCTTGGTTCCGTTTCCGTAATTATTACAAAACGATTACCAAGCTCAACAAAATTTTAATGAATTAAAATACACAAAATATATATTACTTAATATGGAAATTCATTATTTGGGATATTCTCCCCAACTAATCGTTAGAAACAATTAGAGCTTTGCAAAATGCATAGAAAAAAAATGCCGACATTTCATTGGTTGCTAAAACCAAATCGTCAGTGAAGTTTAAGCAGTTTGAAAACACTCAACCTCGGATGTTTATGCCACATAAATCAAATACAATATGAGAATTTCAATATTGCATATGAATTACAACCAATGAAATGTCGGCATATGAAGAGCTAAAGCCACAACAAACTTTTGATTTTTTGTGTGCATTTTGCAAAAGCTCTAATTGTTTCTAACGATTAGTTGGGGAGAATATCCCAAATAATGAATTTTCAATATTAAATAATTATATACAAATTATCCCAAATCACAATCCTGAGCTTTTGAGACTCAAATTCTTACAATTCTAAATATATTATATTGAATAAATAAAGTGAACTTTCCAACTTGTTGATAACAACCAATAAAATGTTTAAATTACGCAAAATTTCAGACACACACTCTTATTAAAAAATGCAACAAAAGGGGAGTTTTCCGCGAAAATATTTCTGTTTATGAGTCTATGAATCAATTTAGCACAGCAGGTTAGTCGAGACATACCAGTTTGGTTTGGCTATAAAAATTAGGTTGCACCAAGCAAGTTCCTCTGGATACCTCTGTTTCTTAGCCATTGGGTACTAGAGTTGTCAAAATACTGCTTGGTAAATTATCCACGAGCCCTGCCAACCACAAAGAGTTTCCTGGTGACTTTTTTCACAACTTTTACTTGCTAAATGATTTACGCCATTTAGCAGGATGTCCGTGAACAAATGTAAAGGATATGATGAAAAAATCAAGAGAGGAATTCGATTATAGAATTAATTAATGAGATATTACTGGTCTGCTGAAAGGATAATAGCATTTGCACACTGGCTACCAATTATGATTCTTATGAGCCAATACGTTATTTTAAAAGATTATGTTCGCAAAGAAAGCAAAAATGTTATATGCAGATTCCATGCATTTTTCAAAATTTTAATAAGTGTATGGGTGGAGTAGATGCAATGGATCAACATATATTTTCTTAAAGAGAAGTTAGACTCAGGCAATTAACGCTATACTAACGTAAATCAGAAAAATTCGATCGAACTCATCTTCTTACTCATAAATTCGATTTGTACTCAACGCGCTAATTACTTCAGCCAACAGCCTCCTCATTATATAGAATCGGTATTCATGACAAAAAATGATGATGCGTATATTACAATCTGCAGGCATAGACACGTACTCAAAGTCTAAGATCGAGCTTGTGGAATGCAGAAAGTGCTTAGACGGGATCTCTTGGCAATTCAATCACCTCTGTAGAAACGTTTAAAAAAGGACTCTAACCCAATCTGTAACTCTTTAAGAACCAAGGGTTTTTGTTACACAAAATTTATTCAAGAAAATTTTATTAAAATTATATATAATAACGTTATCAGGCAATCGGATTAAAAACCTTTGATTTCTCACTCAGCAGTCCCCTATAAAAATTTAACTCAAATATCCCTCAAAAATTTTAAAAATGTGTTCATTTGAATACACATGCTTCCAATTTTTCCAAGTTAACTGCTTGTCAAGATGTTCAAGCACCTTATTTACTTCACACGTTACATTTGCATTAGAAGTGAAAAACTTACACAAAAAAAATAAGAATTCCCAATGGTATTAATCAAGTGATCTTCATCTTAATATGGCACACAATAGACAAACTCATTGGATGCATGCTAATGCATCATTATTCCTTTTACTATAATGAACATTACAACTTGGATCTAATTATCAATTTATGTAAAACGATAAACGTTTGAAAGCTACTCTTTACATTTCATGTAAAATATTAAAATATTGAACCAATAACTTCTAACGACTTACCAAACATAAACTACACGATTGCATGCATCATGTGCAGCTTTTATTGTTTGTAGTTCCTGTTTGTTCCACAACTTATGGGGCAACATAAAAGTCATCATATTTGTAAACAAAAGCTTTGTCAAATTTTCTATTTATATACTTGCATTTTCAAAAAAAACTGAGTCCTTAACTGGTCAACCTCATGAAATTTGAAGACTTTTCGCCGCAAAGAATTGCACAGCACAGATGCTGCAACTTTACTCACATTCTGCTGCTGTTGTGCCCACAATTGCATTTTCATATTTCAAGCGCACGCGTTTTTCTTTACTTCCATTTATTTTATTAACAAATTTTCTGTAATCTGCTGTGGAGTTGAGTAAAAGAGATTCTTAAACTTCAAAAACATCCAGATGAATTTAAGAAGGCCTCAGAGGGAAGTGGTACAAGATTCGTCTAGTAAAAAAAAAGAACTTCCAAAAAAATTCAAGTGAATACAAAACATTTGATCCAGAAGTAAACCATATTCTAATCATTTCTAATGGTTTCAAAATCGGGCTTGTTATTGAAATATAATCTCTTTCCATTGAATTTGAAGTCATGTTTAGAATGTTGAGCATAAACAATTTTTTTACCTAAAAACAATACTGAAAGACAACTTGGACCTAGAAAACAAACACACAATAGCCAACACCACGGAATTAGTTAATAGGCTACAGAGCGTGGTTATAACAGAAAACACTAGGCTAGTCTCATTTGATATAAAAGACTTGTATCCATCAATTCCAACAACAGAGACAATAAACATTGTACATAAAACACTGCTCAACAAAACAAAAGACGTAGAGTTTTCAATGCAACTCGCAAATACGCTAAAAGCCACATTGGAGCAAAATTATTTCAAATTCAACAATAACATATATAGACAAACCAATGGACTAGGAATGGGTAATCCAACATCAGCAATCCTAATGGAAATATTTATGCAAAATTTAGAAGAGAAATATGTCGAGAACCTAAAAACCAATTTCGGGGTTACATTCTATGCGAGATACGTAGATGATATTATATGTATACTGGAAGGAAATAAAGAGGAACAAATTCTGGATCTACTGAACAAACAACACAAAAACATAAAATTCACAATGGAAGTGGAAGAAGGCAATAACATAAATTATCTAGACTTAACAATTCGGGCAAACAAGAGCTTAAATAGGATCGAATACGAAATATACAGGAAACCAACTGCTACAGACACAATAATACACAATTCATCAAACCATCCTCAACAACACAAAAACGCGGCAATTAGACAATTAGTAACGAGACTTGAACGAATACCACTAACGCGGGAGGCATATAGAAAGGAGTTGAAAATAATTTATAGCATAGCGGAAAACAACGGGTATAGGAAAAAATTGGTAGACAAAATCAGAAGAGATATCAAAACAAGTGGGGAACGGAACAAAGAACAGGAGCAGGAGAAGAAAGCTTGGGCTACTTTAACATATATGGGCACATCAACATACAAACTTGCTAAATTTTTTAGAAAGCACAACATTAACACAGCATTCCGAACAAATAACAATTTGGGTAGAATACTCCAAGACAGCACAAACGAGACAGACTGCCTGGATAAACAAGGAGTATACAAATTAACTTGCACATGCCAACACAGTTACATCGGACAAACGGGACGAAAGATAAAAACCAGATTTCGGGAACATATGAGAGACTACAACAAAAAAATGAGAGAACCAGGAACAACACCAGAATCGAACTTTGCGAACCACATATTCAACAAAAAATGTACACCAGCGCATATTAGAAAAACGGTTAAACTGTTACACATACAGCATAAAGGACGGCGGTTGAACGTATTAGAAAACATGGAAATATACAAACAGAAAACTTTTGACGGAAGAATAATAAATGAACAAATAAACACTGCCTCGGACATAATATTTGAACCATTAAAATATTTTTACACAAAAGAGAACAATAATTTAACGGAACCGAACAATATAACAACAGATGTACAAGACAAAAGGCCAATCCAAAAACGCACAATCATAGATTACTACCTGCATACAGATAATACACCTATTAAATAATCGCAGACAGGAAGCATAGACATGGTATATAGAAAAATGAGAGGAACAGGTAGCAGGTAGAGAGAGGGAGAGAATGAGAGACACATAGGCATACAAGGACGAGAGAGAGAAACACAAAGGGGCAAAGAAAGAAAAAACGAACCATACAAAAGACAACGTACAGCGAGAAAAACGATTTAGTATTCGAGAACACTGAAGATGGCACAAAGCCGAAACCGGTCTGTTCATAAACCAAATTTGACGTGGGATGACGGAAAATCGTTCCAAATTTTTTGTAAGTTCATCAAATGCTATTCGTCCTAGAGCAGCTCACATTCAGTTGGGTCCTTTTGTGTCAAGGAGTTGCAGTTTGACACTTTTCCTGCTGAATTGTGATCCACCAAATCATCATTTGCATACCAACACTTGCACACGTCAGACTGATTGGACTTCTTGCCAGTTGAAGGATCAAACTCTATTTGTTTAATGCATCCATTGCCTTCAAATTATTATGTAGATAATAAGTTTAAATTCAACACTGCATTTCCTAGATTATACCTGCTGACTTTATAGTCATTAGTTTTTACCGCATCAGAATCTCTGGACATACGTTCATATATATACACACACATGCGTACACGTATGTACGTGAGAATGTGTGTGGTGGTGGTATGAATGTTGCATTTAGTTTCATGCTGTGAATATCGCCTCATTGACAGTTTAAAGTGTTTTGTTGCCAGCAATTTACCAATTTGAGCAGCTCATGCAGTACCACCACCACCGTCATCATCCTCATCATCATTTTCAGAAACGGCACCAACAACCCAAGCCAAAGTAAACAAAACTTTTGTTAAAATCTTTAGAAAAATAAGGCAACGAAATCAAAAGCCATACAATTGAAATGGCCAAGCAAATACTAAACACACTTATTTAAGAAAAGTCGTAAGAAAAAAGCACCGAACAAACAACATCTAAGTAGTAAAGAAAGAGCGCACAAGTGCCATAGTTGCATTATCAATGGCCATAAAAGGATTTTGTTGCCATTGTAAGTATGAGAACTGAACACATAATGTTGCATAGCAAGCGTTTAACAGCATTTGTTTGAGAGTGTAGTACATTGCTGTGTAGCAGATGCAAGTGAACGCGAAGAATTTAAGATAATTTAGGCAAATTCAGGCAAAAATGCTGCGCAACAAACTAAGCTGTGATTTCGACCAACGAAAAAAAAATTATACACAAAGAAGCAACTAAAATGAAACACACAAATTACCATTTGAACATTTAGTTAAGCTGAAAAGGGGGTAAAAGAAACACCTACAAAAAGACACTTAAACGCAACGAGGCCAATTCAAGCCAGATGAAATATGGTGCAAATAAAATGCTATGACTCGCTTTATGCTGCAACATGCCCACAAACCTTATTTGGACTTATGATCGCAGCATAAATAGATGCAGCATCTGCTAAAGCAGAAGCTTAGAGGCTTAATTCATTTTAATTATAATTCACAGTCACTAGTTATATTTTTTATCATTTTTATTAGCCAAATGAAAATATATTTAATTCTTTTACTAAGTCATAGTGGGTTGCAGCGTACCGCATATGTATTTCTAAGCCACAATATTATTTCTGTTTTGCTGCTCTTAAAAAAATATATTTTTTTCATGCAAACAATTATACGCTTTTATTTAATTTAAAATGATTAGCCCTGTGCAAAATCATGAAACATTGCGAAAACCTGAACTCTTCGTAATGAAGACATTCTTTGACAACTCTGCTCCTTTTTGGCAACTTTGATTATGGTTTAATGTAAAGTTCGAAATAGACATTTTCCTTCTCCCAGAGCCAGTTGTTACGGTAAACTATTTAATGAGGCTTGTTTCACAATTATCTATTTATTTATCATGGCTCATTTTGGGCTTTTGAGCCATGGAGAACATGACTGCATCGCTTTGTTTTTAAATATATAAATTCTAGTTAAGATTCGTTGCAAGTGGCTTTAAGTAGAGCATTGTTTGCCAGTGTGTATTAGTGTACCAGTGTCTGACGACAGTGCAATTTTCCTTTAGTAACATTTGACTTGACCTGTAATTTAAAGAGAATGTTCTTCCGAGCAAAATACAAAAACGTGCTGTTATGTCAATGTAAAACTGATTTTGGTGGGAATCGAAAAAATGTCTTTAACTACAAAGTTACAACCACAAAATTATATTATTAAATGAATCGAGATAAATTACTCTCTGCGTAAAATAAATGCAAGTATAGTGAAATCAGCGGCAAGTTTACAAATAAAACTTGCCGATTAAGGTTTTACATTTTATAAATTAAAAGCTCGCAAAATAAGTTTTCCAAAATTTATAATTCACTTTACAACATTTGTGAGGTGTTTTTAGCAGGATAAGCTTTACACAATGAAATTAAATGGTTTGGAAAGAATAGACAAGTCACCTGTCAGAGATAGAGAATTCAAAATTGGAAACGGAAGAGTAAAGAAGGAAGAAAGCAGAAACATCCAAAGTCTTCTGTTTTAAATTTTCCATACTCTATCTATGACAGGCATCATGAACGGACCAAATCATGGACCTAAATGAGCCAAAGCTTCCTTGTTAAATCTAACCTTATAGTGAATTTCGCTAAGAGACAAATATAGCATGTACCTTTTTCACCAAAACTGATGTTATCAACAGCTTAAGTAATTATATTTGGTTACATCGACTTGACATAACCAAGGCAGGATTATTAACCTGGCAGGATTTTAATTCACAAATCGACCTTCGGCATGAGTCAAATTTGGTATTCCCTTTTAAGATCATTCCCAACTTAAGTCCATTCATTTCTAACATCTTAACTTCATGTGTCACTTTTGGAATTCCTTTTTACAATAAAAAAAAACATATATACATACATAGATACAAAAATAATTATTGTTTTTGTTCTGTTGTCTTTAAATTGAATACACATATTTGAGTAGTTATCATTTTACGACACCTCAATAAAAAATTATGCTTAACATGCACTCGCTTTTGCTCGCCAGTGTAGATATAGAAATGATTATTGCCAAAAAATCGGAAACAAATATTTTGTCTAAAGCATGTTTTACTTTCAGTAAAACTTTCTTAATGTCCCTGTTAATTATTAATTGCAGTTTCAGATGTAATTATGACTATTTTATACATAAACGTATTTGTACAAAAAGGATATTGGGAATACCTTTTATGTACACATGTATGCATGTTCATAGTTTTTTTTATGTTGCATTAAAGGAGCGAAATATTTTCTTTTTGTTAATTTTTCGTTACATAATCTATAACATTAACTTCATATTAGATTTTGCATTTGTATCAATTTTTACCCTTTTTGGAGCCTTTGACGCCTTTAAATCCCTTTTTTTAAATTACCCTTTTATACCTATAATTTTTTTCTACTTCGTACCACTCTGTCCTTTTCCCAAAAATCGCACATATTAAGGGTTTTTTTTTCTAATTATACTAAAAATTTATGCACATGCGGCACATAACTTAGCAGAGCTGTAAAAGAATAACTCTTTTTTTAATGATATAGTGAATCATTCAAGCAATGATTTAAAATAATTCGAATGCTCTATTCTTTCTAAAAAGGGAATTGAATTAAAATACGAATAATTTAACATAAACAATCCATGAATTAATCATATTGAATAAACAAACTTTGAATGCATTGATTTTGTGAAAAAAAATTAATTGAATCAAAATTTGAGTGTTATCATGATGAATCATGATGTGTGTCATAAAGTCTTAAAAAATATGAATTTAATCAAAAATTTAATTAATTTGTTATACGCCAAAATAATTGGAATGTAAAAACAATTTTTTTTATTATTTTTTTTCTTATAAAATTTTTACTAAACAAAAGTAAATTCAAGCGTCGGGGTTTTGTCTATCAAAATTGTTAGAAAGAAAAACAGAAAAGAAATTTCAAAAGTTTTTAAATATTCATTCCAAAAATTTTGTTGTGTAATGAAACAATTCAAATTTTAATTCCATTAATATTTTGTTTAAATGAAATGATTAAAAAAATTTAAGCCATTGTGAATTCATTTAATGATTCGCTGTTTTATTAGAATATGAAGTATAAAAAACTATGAACTATGAAAAAAATTGCCCAAAGTTTCTCCTGCACTATTAATAATTCTAAGACTACGAGTACAGATGTTAATAATACATGTTTATAGTACTTTCTTTATGTTTTTTATCCTGTACGATTTCTAATGTTACAAACGAGCGTTTTGAACTATGAACTTCTGACACAATATGTAAAGTACATTTTAGAAACTAAAGTATTAGAAAAGTATTCAAAAGTTTTATAGTAAATATATATATATAGATATATATATATATATATATATATATATATATATATATATATATATATATATATATATATATATGTATATATATATATATATATATATATATATATATACATATATATATATATATATATATATATATATATATATATACATATATATATATATATATATATATATATATATATATATATATATATATATATATATATATATACATATATATATACGTTCACGATTACCTTGCCATCTTATCTTAATATAAATAGTTTTCCTAAGTTTTTTGTTGATTTCTTGTTAATAATTACATATATTTTGACTTCTTCAATTTACACTTCTATAACAATTATATTGTTATTAATTGCTTGCAGGCATTGAATATAACGTTAGAGTTTTGTTTTTAAAAATCTTGATTCTGATTTTTTTTTTCTTTCAAATGCCCATTTCGTGACATTTTAATTTTTTGTGACCTCTCTGAAATTTCTGAACGGTACCGCCTACATATGTACATACATATGTACATGCATACGTACATTTTGAAAAAATTAGCAGGCTCTCCTTTTTTAGTATTTTCATTTCAGGATTTTTTTGGTTTTCATTTTATTAATTTGCCCCTATTCCTACTAATATATGTATATATTAGATACGTACTTATACACATACCTACATTATACATATGTATGTAAATACACATGCCTTTCACTCCTAATGGCTAATTTTTTTCTTACACACCTCTGTCGTCACCACTGAATTGTTTGCTGATCACATAGAATTGTGGATACTGCATTGCATTCTTTAGCCCTAAACACATAGACGACAGCAGACAGCAAGCAGCAATATGTCAAAAATAAAATGCATGTATCTAAATGAAAACGATTATTTCGACGGCAGCACAGCAGCATGACTGCACAACAGCATTTGCTGCTGCTGCCAATTTAGGATATTTTCTATTTTGACGGGCAGCAAAAAACAAATATAGTGTTGCCAATATATATAAATTGGATAAATAAAAACAAAAAAAATTTTTTTAATATTAAACATAAAAGATCATTACAAAAATGCAATAAAGAAATAAATTTATGTGTTTTTTAGAGTTTTTCGTGATATTATTACGTTTTTCATCAATAACTTTAATTTTATTCAATATAAAATATATATCCGGCATCCCTGAAATTTGTATTGCTAAAATACACATCAGCTGATTATTATGCTGTTGCTGTCTTCAAAATAATTATGAAGCTGACTTCAGAGCAGCATTTGCAGTTGGCAGCATTTGAAGCCGTGAAGTCGTGAAGTCTGCTGTCGTCTATGTGTTTAGAGCATTTCTGAACAATTTGCCGGCTCCTCAAAAAGTGTGACAAACAACCAAAAAGATTTCATAACTACAAACGAGGCATCTACACATTTATCTACAAACGCATGTACATACATATGTACATATGTATATACATGCATACTACATACATATATACGTATGCATATATAAAATACATAATAAAAAATCATCCAAAAGCACAAAACTCCAAGCATCATAACAATTTTACATTTTCATACATTTGTACGGGTGTGTGTGCTGACAGATCACAGAATCTCCCCAAACAAACACAAGCCGAATACACACCATGACAGAAGTTGCGAATAACTGCTGCTTGGTAACATTAAAATTTAATGATTAAATAGACCATTTCACTTACCATTAAGATTGCAGATGTGTGGCCATACTTTCCCAACGAAGTATGGTAACCTTCATTTGATATCATCACGCCACAAGTGTGCAACAACAACAACAGCAATACACGATTAAGTGTTTCTATTATACATACACAAATAAAAACATACTGATGCATATTAATAAGATTATTAATGGACAAACCGACCGAACCGAAATTAAATTTATATAAAACTATTAAAAAATTGGCTCCTTTATTCATTTTAAACTTTTATAACAACTTTCAACACTTTTATTTGTCCAAAAACACAATAAACTTCTAATCAACACACATTTTTCGCGGAGCTACATACGAACGCGTCAAAATTTTTTGCAAACTGAACTCATGTTTGGCCTTCTCTTTTTAATAACTTTTGTTTTTGTTTGTTCTCCTTCTCCCTGTATGTATGTATGTATGTACGTACATGCATACACACTCATACGCACGGCTTTCAATTGAATGTTTGTCTCCTCAATTACAACTTTGTTAGAATTTAGGCAAATTAGCAAATCAATTTTGTTGTTTTTTTTTAATGGTCACTTACCAGCAACTAGATGTCGCAGCTCCTCAAAAACTTTACAACAACGGCAACAACAACATGCATTCTAGTTGTAGTGCATGATAAACAACAACAAAGTGCACGTCGTATTGGGAAGCATTCAACTGTTCTAATGTTTCTAATTTGTGTATTGTTTTACATTTTTGCATAAGTTGATTAAATTATAAACATCGTTTGTATGTAGAAATAAGTTACGCAGAGAGTGTTAATGTTTGAATTCAGAGACATTTAACTATGGCTCGATTTATACGTCCCCAAAATAAAATATATAAAATTTATTATTTATTGCTAACTCACAATATAATTTGGGCAAGTTATCGCAAAAGTTTTAATGGATGTCATTCGATTACTTTGAAAAACGATACGAATTTCTAACGTGAAGTTACTGGATGCCCATGTTTCTGTATCATCAATAATTCGGTTAAACGCAACTTTAGAAAGAAAATTCTTAATGATTTCGTTACATACGATGAATTATTGGTGACACGGCAGTCGTTTTTAAACATTAACTCATTATAGCAAATTTTCATTTAGTTTTGATTATTAATTTAACATGATGTGAAGAAGAAAGAGTTTAACTTTTTTATTGTTAATTGTAAAAGAATTTTTTACTTCACTACGAGAAGATTATTAGTTTTAGATCAAAACAGTTTCTTTTGATTAAAATTTATTTTACATTCTAATATATTTTGTAACATTTACTTAATGTATTTTTGAGAGGAAAATATTTGTCTGAACTTGGCATATACATACACACGAGTATTGTGAATATTTATTCAATTAATCGACACAATTTTTAATAAATCTTCTATTTCATAAACGAGATTTAGGTTTTTATAAAAAACGTATTTATTTTATTTCAATATTTCGACGTGTCTTTCTTTGGACTTCTTCTTCTCCTGAAGAAAGGTTGAAATAAAACAGATTTGCTTTTAATAAAAATACCAAAATTTCTTTTATGAAATAAAACGTGAATATTTATTCGTATTTTAAATTCTCTTTCTTTGTATGTATGATTCAATTAAATATATTTTATTTTAAATAATTATGGCTGTATGTGTGCGAGTATATTTATGGACATCCTACTAATTTAAAAATTAGATTCTTGTCTCTCTCCGTAACGAGGCTCGGCTTTGGTCCTGATGTACTCATGAGAGAATATCTGTATATCCTTGGTTGAGCCGTTGAAACGGATTTAAGGAGTGGGAATTAAAGGGGATGGAAATCATGTGGTCCACAATCATCACTTGCAATTTAAACTGGACTCTTGGACTCTAAATGAATATCGGCAGGATGAAAAAATTTCTGGTCTGTAGAAATGAGTAGTTGATACTTCTGCTAAACTAGAGTCAGTAACTGCCTCTTCTTCTAATACACTGATATCCATATTGCTACATTGAATAAAAATTGTAGCCAGAAAATATCAAATGATATGTAAAACTTTGCAGGTCCATAATTAGGAATATATGCCATTCCGAGGGTTTTTGCTCTAAACTTCTTTCCCTAGAATTAAATTTTCTATAATTTGAGATAATTTTAAAATTTTTTATTTGGAAGTGCTTCTCCAAACTAGATTTGTTCCTGAATAACTTTTAACGTGAGATATCTTTTTCATTTGAGATAATAGTTTTGTTTGACCCATATTGTTCTAGCCCTGTTATTAAAATATCCTGAAGTCTTCGCTTTCTATAATCAGAGCATGGGAGATTGACACACCCGTAGCTGATCAACGAATTGATAGTTTTTCTTATCAATAATTTTAGAGTTATTTATTCCTTTAAGTTTTTTCTCAACTTATATTTGAGACTATTGTTTTCACGAAAGGACAAACAAATTGCTTCTATCGACAAGTGTGTATCCTTATCAGACGTAATTAAATTGCCATTATTCACTATAAATTTTTCTCAAAATATTTAAGACATCAGCAAGGAAAACATTTAGAAATGGCAAATCAGTAGAAATAACCCGCACTCGCCCAGATTCTGGATCACTATCTCTGCATTATCATTACGTTTTTAAGCTCATTTTTACTGGGTAGGTGGAGTTGTATGAATGTTTTTAAGATGAGAAGGACAAATATCTACTCACGAGAAATCACTACAAAGTTTTTGTTGGAATATTCAATTCACACATGTACCTGTATGAACTACAAGGCAGAATTGCAATTTGATAGACGTGCGACAGGGCATAAAAAGTTAATAAAAACAAATTGAATTTATCTTAATATAAAAAAACTTGACCTGAAACTGCATTTATTATAGAAAACTGTACTTGTGCTCATTTGCTTCTTACGATATTTTTATGCTGCCTAGACGGTTGCATACATCTTTTTCCATACTAGATCATCAGATAAAAATCATTTGTAAAACTGTTGATGGGCGGAAATATGAATCAGTAAAATATCGTTAAAAGCCAAAGTGTTTAACGTTTTTTTTTCTTGTTATTTTTCAACATAAAAATTTTAATTAATGATTTTTATTTTTCAGAAATTTACAATCTGTGAAAGAATATTAAAAGGAATGTAATATTAACATAAATTTATTTGGCTCAAACGAAGATTTGTGAAACGAAGTAGAGAATCTAAGCGGTAACATAATGAATAAATGTTAAAAACTAACTCAGCCATGACGACAATAATTTTATCAAAAAATATTTTCTCAAAAGAATAGAGCGAACAGGTAGAGAACATGGAACACAGAACACTTGTTTGAAAGCTCGAACACGATGGAAAAGGGTTCAGCTTAGATTGTTTGAAGTGAAAAAATATAAGAATTTCGTTGATAAAATACCTTAAGAACGAGTGGTAGAAGTTTATAAATTAAACATAATTTATGCATAAAATCACTGAAGCATACAATAAAAAAGAAAAAAAAAAATACAGAAAAATTGCAATAAGTTGAGTTGCAGAAAAAACAGTGTAAAGGCCAGACTAAAAAACACGATGAAACAAGTGCAACACAAAACTTAATTAACCTTTTAAAGATGCAGGTGGTCAAGTATTCGTAATATACTTCGTTATATACTTCATATATTTTATGAAGTGGAAAATAGCAAAAAATATTTTTAGTGAAAAATTATGAATGAAATCTGATTTACATACGTGGTAAAAGAATGAGTCTTAGTGTTGTACACGTACAATAGACTATAAATGGAAGGGTAACAAGGGAATTCCCAACGATCTGGTCTATGAAGTTTTACAAAGACTATAAGCAACATTAATTTCATAATTATTAACAGAATTTTAAAATCTCTAATTTCAAATTTAGTCTGCGTCCTCTAAGACTATCCAAACTCCCCAGTTACGGGATTAATATTGTAAGGGAATTCCACAAAAAAATCCAATTTCTACATAACTTTAAGGTGATTCCGTTCAAAAATTATGTTGCCCGATTTCTTTTCTGAATTTTCTTAACAACTATTTGAAAGGTTAGTATATTTACTGCGATCGCGTTTAACTAGAAACGGCGATTTAATTGGCGGTAGAAACTTTCGTGAACTGTTACAAACAACAACTCAAAAAAGTCAGAGTAAAACGCTGCAAAAAACTTAATTTCTACCGTGAGTACGACCTGAACCCATGCAGTTTGTGTGTTTAGGGGTATTTAAGGGTTTTTACTAAATAACTCCGAAAATCGTTCTCCAGTCGAGATATTGGTGGGAAGATCTAGAAATGGGATACAAGCCAAACCATATTTCAAATGAATTAACTTGTCTATTAGACCAGAATAAAGTTGAAAAATTGTAGTTTGTTAATTTCCTCTTGATATTTACTAAGAGCTTTTGAAGACGAACTTTTCCAAATGCTCAGCAATGCTCAGCAGGCGCATTACTTTTATTCACTTAACAGAGGCTGCCTAGCGATGACAATAATTATCTTGGTTTATCTGCACTCAGTAAACAAAATGGTAGTTTTTCTCCAGTGGTTACATCTTCCCTTGACCTTTTCTAGCGTGTTTCCTGATTCACGACTTATGAAAGTTGTTTATTTTAATAGAGAATACATTTTTTGATTTTTTAATATATAAACTGTTGCCTCTTTCCTCCCCTCAAAAACTGATGCATTTTATTTATATCAATTGTCATGTGTTTTAAAATTCCGATGATGATGATGAATTAGAACGTTTATAAATCATTTCTTTAAAGGGCAGTCCAAGGGTTAAATGAGGAAAATGGCGGAAATGTAGTTGCAACTAAAAAATACCAACACATACATACGTCTACATGAGAGCAAAAAAAGCTTAAAAAGCGGTATAACATTAACATCATTTATTTTTGTTGTTTCGTTGCTGTTGTAGGAATATTTCCTACTTACAACCTTTTATTACAATATTACGTGCCGTAGATGCTTTGAACATTCATAGAACTTATTTATTTGCGTTTTTTTTTTAATTTTATGTTGATACGTTTTTCTTAGATTTTGCGAATTCATGTTGTTGAAGGTCTGTTAATTTTCCCCTCGTGTTTTTCTTTTCAACTCGTACACACATGCAATATTTACGGTGTTTAGTTAACAGACACTGTTGGCTATAACTAGCGGACTCTCATGGAAACAACTAGAATTGATATAAAAATCGCGCAAATAAATTCAAGGGGTTGTTAGTCAACAAGTGAATGGATCTGGATACACCCAAAGCAATCAACCGACCAACATTAGTAATTACTTGTGTTTTTGTACATTTTCCATAAAATTACTTCTATCGCATTCATTTTCCAGACACATTTTCATAAAAAGTCAGTATTTTATTTCGCTATATTTTTTTCAACTCTTGGTGTTTCTCTAGACTTACACTGTTTTTTTTTTCTTCTTTTTTCTGTCTTTTTTATCTGCGTGATGAAGTCTTTGTCTGGTTCTTCTCAGGGAAAAGGTTATTAGCCTTTTAAATTCTTTCACAGCATTAACGTGTGTGAAGCAAAGCAGCACCGAAACAAAAACAAAAAAAAAAAAAAGAAAAAGTAAAAGATTTAAGACATACTCTTCTTCTTCACTTCTTTAATAATTATTATAAATTTAAAGATTTATTATATGACAAACAGTTTCTAACGCAATTCAAAGTGCTCTTTATATATCTGCTATGCTCTTACCTCTCTCTCTCTCAATGCCTTTTTATATTAAATACTCAACTTTTCACAAAAAAAATTTACCACTTCCTTTTTTCTGCCAAGAACTGAAGAAAACACTGCCATTTTAGAAAAGTTTCAAACCCTTGGGGCTGTGAACAAAGTGAAATTATAATTTAACACTTTTACTGAAACTCTATTCCTAGAGAAAAACGTAGCGGAAAAACAGTTATACCCGCAATTATCTTCAATGTAACTGACAACACATCATGTACATACATACACACACACATATGCATTTCCACAACAGTTACTTGCGGTCTTATTCATTGGCGTAGATAGAGCAGCCTGGTAGGGGCAAACATCTGTTCAGAACACTTTTAAAGCGTTTTAAATCCATCAGCAACTGCAAAAAGAACACTTTTGGAAAATAACATTAGAATGAGTAAATTTTTGTTGGTTGTTTTTATTGTTTGCATTTTCCCCGCAACAATCCATAGAATAGCAATGAGAGGGCTAATCAGGCTATAAATAATTCAGATCTAATATTTCATCTCAAATTTGGTTAAAATGTAGTTTTATTTACTCTATCCTTATCTTTACATTTAATTTTTCTAGACAATAATATCTACATATCAGTTGCCGTCGTTGAACTTAAACACTTTTATTCCAGAGGTTAATAATTTCATATCGCTTTTTTAACTTGATCTTTCGATCGTTGTTAAAGAATATTTAAACTTTCATGTTTAAAATGGGAAATGAAATGTTACCAAATTATTTGGCTTTAGCTGCTCAAATTGAAGTCTAATATCTACGGAATGCTGGAAAGGTTTAATTTTAGCAGAACAAAATTAAAATGTTTTACGAGGTCTTTGGTCTTTTTATTGATATGTATACCCTTAAAATTAAATAATGAAAATAATTTATTTGTCTTCATACGAAACAATTTTAATATAGACGAAACTGTTGCATACTCGCATATTTCGCCCTACCTGTATGTTTGTGTTCTGATCTAAAAAGAGGTGCAGTAATACACATCAGACATGTAAATATATAACATTTTTTGCACTCAACTTTATTTCATTTGTGTCAACTACATAATTTATACAAAGAAGTATTTTGTTTTATTTTATTTTCGTTTATATATTTGTTTCTGCTCGTATGTAAACAAATTTAAAAAAAAAAATCATAAAGTTTTATAGATGGACAGAGGGATCCCTTGCAAAATATGCTCGACATCTGATGAAGATGAGAACTTTATGTTATTACCAATGATAAGTGAATTTGGTATTTCTTTGCAACCACATGATAATATGTTGTAAGTCGCTTGAATGGTGCAAACATCGCTAAAGGATGCACAGTTTTCATTCTATATTAGAATCGCTAAATATACGTTAAATTTGAATCAAGCAAATGTTTTTGTTCTATTGTGAGTTTAAAATGGCATCCCTTTTCGAGCGTAAGGGCCGGGCTCTCAGATATGGCGATTTTTAAGTTATTTTGCCGACTACATTTTCTGTTTGATGACGGGGTGATTTTTTTGTGTGATGACTTTCAAAAAAAGAGGACGAAATAATTTGCAAATTTTTTGGTTGTGATATACACTGGCACTAAATATTTTGGAGCAGGGGCTGGAGTGATATCAACGACTGAAAATAATAGATATGGTCAAAGCATATACGTACAATAAATTGTGTGATGAAAAATTCTCCAATTTTAGATATTTGCAAAACCGATTGCCAACAAAATGCTTCATTTAAGCCAGGAATTCCTGACTGATCACATGGTCGCACGAAGTTTTCCTAATATAACAATTTTTTCACAAAAAAATTTTTAAACCTTCATATTCAAATAGTATAGAAATAAAGACAATTGATTGTTGATCACGTCAAGGTCAACTATTCGATATATCGGAATCCTTTCTACGTTTGAAAGCAAAAAATTATGAAACTTACACTGAAAGTGAAATAAGAAATTTAGATCTATTATCAGATCCCATAACAATTTCAAAATAACCAACTAAAATGAAATGTTGAAAGGATTTTCGATAGCAAAATGATTCAAGATGTGTTAAAATGGTTTTTGTGTATAAGAGTCTCGGTGGGTGAATATTAGTTACAATGGTCAAAATTGTTTCACATTAATTGAAACACCACTGTATTTTCGCCCTTGTATTCAAAACTACAAAGATGGGACGGGCACTTTCGATTATTGCAAGTAGCAACGCTTTCGAAGGAAGAGTATTTCAAATAACAAATTATGCCAAAATTGGTTCCCTGTTCAAAGTTCATTGTCAACTGTAGGCCACCTTAATTACGATAATTTATTGTAAGAATGTAAATAACATTTGCTGCAGTACTCTTGAGCTGAAAACATGAAAAAAATTTATTCCAAAATATGATGCTGAAAACGAAAAAAATTAAACAGGTGAGGCTGAGTCTATGACTCACACTAGATTTAATATTTTATTTTTTATTGATCACTATTTCATTCATTTCTATTTACAGTTTCGTTTACAAATATCAAGACTCAATAAGAAAGAGCATTCCGGGTTAAATTGGGGGCTTAAGCCTTCGAAATAATTTTTGAAAATAGCAATTTTGTAATATTGTATAATATTGTATTTTCTATAATTTAAACTAATAAATACGGTGCTGTCCCCCAGTAAAATAGATATGGCTGCGCTTGTGTCTGCAGTGATCTATATGCCAGTGAACCGCATTACACGTTGCAGAAAAAATTCGTTTTTTATACGATAGTTCGAATGTGAGATAGGCTCCTGCAGTGGCCTTTCCCTTCATTTTCAATGTGAAAAGAATCAAATGTAATGTCCATAAGTAATGTTTTCTCTCTCCTCCTTCCCACAATCAATATCAACTTTAATACCAGCAAAATGCCTGAATGTTTCTTTAAAAAATGCTCACGAGCAGTAGAAAAATTCCTTTATTAGACAATATTAGATCGAACAAATTTTGAAATACCCATTTTTTAATTTATTTAAAGCTTAAAAATTAATTGAAAAACTTCAACTGAGATGTAGAAATAGTTGTTTACACAACAACCCTTCTAAATTAGAACTTTTAAGAAAGTAGACACATTTGCAGCAAAATTTATCTACCAACTTGTTAGAAGCTAATAAAATAATATAAAAAATATATTCAAAAGCTTATAATTGATGTTAATTTTCGATTATTATCGATCTTTTGCTTATAATTGAATAAATAATTTGCTTTGAATTTATTTCCTTATAAAATCAAAAATGTATTTCCGTGTTATAAATATATGAATGAAAAATAGTGAACTTGAATGTATTTCAGACTAATTATTTTAAAATAATTTTCTGGCGATTTTATTTTATTTTTAATTCCATACAAAAATATAGAACAGACAATTTGCAATTTTTTTTTTTTTGTCTGATCGTATCGTGTAAGTCGCGCACAGATGTTTTCTTATATACGAGTAGAGTTTAAGAACTAGTTAATCTAAGAATTAAATACTGAATAGAGAATGAAATTTAAACAAAAAAATTTTATCAAAAGTCATTGTGGGGAGACAATGACCTGACGGAATCGCTATTGCACTGATTTAAATTATTTTATTCTACCTTGACGTATTAGAATTACCAAAGTTATAACTCCGCAAGCAGTATTTTGATGTAAATTGTACATAAAAATAATATTTATTTACTTTCATTAAAATTACTTATTATCCCAATTTATCGATTCTTTATTCAGATCTTTGTTATTAAATTGAAAGTAAATTAAAAGTAATAAAATATTGTTTGACTATTGGAAAAATTATAGTTTAATTCACTATAGTAAGTCCATACAAGTCTCCTATAGATTTAAGGAATTAATAACGTAAAAAAATAATTTTATTGTAAATGAATATTTGTTTTCAAAGCCTTTTATAAACCATCTATAAATTATCGTCAATAAGACATTTTAAAGTTAATTTCTCCAATTTTCTTTTTTATCTTTTGCTTTTAGTTTCTATTTTTCCACTTGTTTTGAAAACCCTCAAGCACGTTTCCGTGTTTCTCCTCTCGATGTTTGTTTGCTTCTTAGAATCTTAAATCTTACGTTGGACAATACGTTGGATTAGTGTCTTTTGTGCTCTGGGCTACCAGTTGTTATAAATAACGTTCTTGGCTTTAACCAAGTTACATATTTAGTCAACAGCTAGCAAACGGTTATTTGTGTGTTTGGAGCGTCGAATTAAAATGAACAAGTGAGACATCGCTGTTAATGAATGTTTGCTGCTGAATAAATTGTTTATTTAGTTCTTTGTCTTCGACGTAATTTTACATTTTAATAAATGTAAAAGTTGTGTATTTTTGTTGTTTTTGTTTTTTGTTGTTAAACCCTGCACCATAGATGCCACTAAGAGATCACGGGAGGGTATATATAAAAAAATATCCCGTGAATTCTTCCAGTGCCATTAACTGTGCCGAGTTTTTAATAATTGAGTTCAAAGTACGAGCAGCGTTGAATTATTTTTAGCTTAAAAACACTTTTTTTTAGAATCTAAACACTTTCCTTAAAAAAGAATTATATACTTACGAGTGCCCTTTAGAACAGACGGCTGCTTCTCCCCTTTAGCTGCAAAAATAACAAAAAGAAAAAAGTTTTATATCTTAAATATTATTTCAAAAGTTTTTTTTTTATACAAATAATTTCATCTACATGCATACGTTGAGCACCAGCTGCTGGTTACTAACAAAAATATAATCATATGTCAATGTCTTTAAGATGTTTTTACCAGTAGATGTGATCTTGTCAATCAAATTGTATAAAAAAATTGTTAAAGAATCTGTAACTCGGTATTATTTTTTAAACGCATTCTTGCTCCTAGAATCATTGTGCAGTTTGTGTCCTTCAGATGCCTTCTCATAAAAAAACTACAATGGATGAAACGTCAAAGAAACGGAAGCTGCAGCTGTTGCATTTCGTTAAAGAAATCAACCTGTTTGCTTCAGCAGAAACAGACCAACGTGAGATTGTAAGAACAGGCTGTAGCCAAATTGTTATGTCTCTTTAGGAATTTTATTCACATTTGCCTTCCACTATTATACGAGTACATTTGATTAGAATCTCTTTGTTAATTTGTTTATTACAATAAGGCCCATTAAACAACAACTTTCAATAGAAACTAAACAAGTTTTCATTACATTTTCGCTAGTTTTTTTTATTAGTAGAAATCCAAACCGCCATTGACCTTCTTATGGCTTTTGTTTGTTACTAGAGAGTTTCACTTTAAATGGCTTTAATGTCTAGTAATTAATCAAACGCTTATATCTATGGTCCGAACTGAGTGATACTAAATGGAATATAATTTTTGTTAATTTAAAGTTGTCGGTGTTTTTGTTGTTGCTAGAAACCACGTAGATTCAGTGTGGAATAAATATTTATAAAAAAAATTATTATTTAAAATATTTTTTCTTATATATTCCGTTACGGCTTATTCTAACAGTTTGAATTTAAACTATTTTTAAAGTCATATAAATGGCTTGAAAGCCTTCCAAAAAATTTATATTAAAAATATAATTGAGAAATAAAAACTATTAAAAAAAGAATGGAGTTTTTTGAATGCCAATCCATTAATCATAATTTGCTTCATTAAATTGAATTCATTACAAAATAGTTTTGTTTGATTTCCTTATGAAAACTTTTATAAATTTGTTTTATACATTTTTTTACTTTTAACAAGTTTTCCATAAGACATATTAAGTTTTTCTTTATTTGGTTTTCTAATGTTCTGATTATGATTATTTTTTTTATAATTTAAGTGGCCATTAAATTGACTTTTTTGTAATCAACATAATAACGTACTGCCTTTTTCTTTTAGGTCACCATTTAAGACAGAAGGGTCTAAAGATGTATAACAATAATTTCTTAGTTTTAAAAGAAAAAAAATCACAAATATTAAATTCAGTAACTTTATTTACAGCCCATGAAAATCGTTTGTTGAAATAAATCCTTTAAAAATATATTTATAATACTAAATATTTAATAAATGTTTAGTACTAAACAGCAAATGCGGTATATATGATTCATTTTCAGGGCGTAATCGGTTATGGTTGCAATTATTCGACTATCAAATGGCTCGCGATTGGATTTCATGACATTTTCAATTCGAAAATCTTTTCATGCCCAAGAATTATTTGTTGTGGTCTGAAAGACCAGATTTACACCACCAATTGGCTGACACATCAGCAAAGCCTCCCACTTACTTACCACTTTTAATATATAATCATATAGATAAGCCTTAAAACTTTCAACAATAACACTTTCGAAATAAGAATTATGAATCAAATAATCTTAAGAAATACTTTATTTTTTTTTTAAGAGCAGTACAAGGTCGACAACTTTTTGCAACAACTGTAGTAGACCCAGTTTGCACGAAGCGCTCAGCTAAACGCTTAATTGTTCGACTTTATGGAACACAAAAACGAAGAAAATGAAGTGGAAATTCACGCTGCATAAAAATAACTGACCGAAAAAATATGCAGTAACAATAATTCCACGTCCTTGAGGTGGCTTTTTGACAATTAATTCTCTATAAGTCTATTTTCATAAATGTGAAAGCACAGTGACATTTGACGACATCTATACAAATGGCAGATAATTAAAGTTATGACATTACTTTCTCGTTACCTTGTATAAACATCTCCAAATACAATACGAGAATTTTTAAAAATGCAATCACATTTCAAAATTACTAAACTTCGTTTATACAAACAAAACATCCAATGCCTTGTATTCCCATCTATTCTCATCTACAGGAACACGCTTCAAATTTGGTTTTCTTTCTTTGTTCGCTTTTGCGGTTTTAAAAAAATGGTATTATTCTTTTTTTAATAAAATATATTTTCTGCAAAATCCAAAAAACTCTTGACAGTAAAGGAAAATTTGGATCAGAACCGCTTACGGTTTCATCTAACAAACTTAGCCAAACTTGGATAATAAAAACAAGACGAAAAAACTTTTGATTTTTTCGAAAATCGCCAATTACAACTGAGGAAAATTACAGCAGGCAGATGTTAAAGAAAATATAATTTCGTTTAAGGAAAATCACAGTACAAACAAATCCTTAAATCATAAGGGATACTAAGTAAAGAAAACCCGCCAGTAAAGTTTATTTTAAACCTGGGTCTAAAAAATTATCAAAATAATGTACGATCATCACCTCTTGTAGCCCTGATCTGAAAAGCAAAATAAATTTCAAAATTACTTTAGCCTAAAAAAAGGATGACATAATAATGGAAATTGTAATACTAATTTTTATAATGAACAAAAATATTAATTATATGAACTATAATTAAACAAAAATATTCTCTTAAAAAAAATTTAGTTTTATTATGCAAATTCGTTCAATGGGATCAAATATGCGCTAACAAATCATTGAAAACAATGAATAACGAAAATTTTATTATCATCAGCAGAATATTTAAAACAATAGTTTTCGTTTGTCTTACTTTTAAGCTTTAAATATATTAGAATAATTTTTCTATTCAAAAGGGGGTGAAAGGGCTTGCAATTGTTTTAACTTTTAGTCTTTCACTGGGCTTTTACCGTACACGTACAATCACTTTCCCAACAAAATATATGTGTTCTCTAAGTATGACTCACACAGTCTTAAGGCCTGAATAAAGAGACTGGCCAGTTCTCCTCTTGTTAGCTGATTGTATTGAAATCAGCCAGTTAAATGTGGTAGTAGAGAGGTTATCCCCAATCGAAATTATAAACTAATCAAATGAATAGAAACTCTAGAGATTTTTTATTCGCAAAACCATTTACTAAACAAGTAAATAAGTAGATACATACTCGCACATACATACACAAATACGAGTACAGTTTATTAATTTATTTTTTTTTTTCACAAAAAAGACTAAAGTTAAACAAAAAAACTCATAGTTAATGGTTTGTGTAAGAGAGATATTGCATGTGATTGAAATGAAATATAAAATTACATTAAATTACCGGATGTAATTGTGGTGGTCGTGTCAGGCAAAATACAAAAAAGAGCTTCAAGAAAGAGATAGACAGACTGTAAATTAAAAAAATTATGGAAAAAACTAGCAAAAGGAATATTTATACCCGTGCATACATACATACATACACACATACACGTATGCATGTTTGTTGCTTTATTTTAACAAATGAAATTTTAATTGAATAGTTGCACATTGAAATAACGATCCATAGTTCAACTGAAAATTACAAATGGAATCGGGTCGTACTTAAACATTTCTCATATTCAATTATAATTTAATGAATTGATTCTATTCAGTCTCGAGATTACGTACTCCCATTAGTTAGCGAATGAAACTATTATTTATGTTTAATTGGACGGTTTAAAATAACAGAAACTAGAATTATGATAAAATATTATTAGGCCTTGGTAAGTTTTTTTTTTTTATTTTAACCTCATTAAATAGGCCTATAAGACTAGGCCTTAAAATGTTATAAAAGTTTTATAATAAAATCGATTTAAGTATAATTATTTCGATAAACATTTCAATAAATCCTGATATCAATAAAAGGATACTGAGGGTTATATATTTCCCATCGATCCTATAAGGAGCATAGGGCCTGAAGATTATCATCTTCATAATTCCAGCAAGTGTTGGACAGATTTGAAGTTTAAAATTAACTACTACTTCACTCCTTGAGAACAACTAGATGATTTTTCTCTGGGTTATTTTATTCATATTTTTCTAATTATAAAAAAATAGAAATAAAAAAAAATAATAAAAAAGAAAACCTAATCTTAGACTTATGAAATATTAATTATTATTTTGATAAGTTTAATTCTTAAACTGTTTATCAAAATAAAATTCATAATAGCAAATCTAAGCGATTTCCAATCAATTCTACACGCAAATAAAAAGGGATTTTTGGTACAGCCATAATTGTAACGTGTTTGTCCTAAAGATCCTTACAAATCAATCTAACGTATCTTCGTAGGCATATTGTAAGAAGTGTAAGGATACCGCCCACAAGGGCTGTCCCTACACAAAAATTAAATGAAATGCTAAAGAAAAGCACAGAGAGGGATACAAGGATTTTTCTGTGATCTATTTAATTTGTTGGGTCCTATTTAATTTTAATTTTTGGAGCCTTATTCGTGTGAATTAATATAAAAATTATAGTATTATAGCATCTAGGAGAATTTTAGGTTCTTAAATCAAATTAAATATTTGTTTCAGGATGTTAAAAGTTCTAGTATACATACGTGCTTATTTCACTTCTAAAATTAGGTCTTTCATATTTCATTTCGCTGAGGCATTATTTCGTATTAAATGTCTTATTCTTTTGAGCTGATTTCACATTTCCTTTGGGAAGCTATTTCCTTGGGGACATTTCATACCGCTTTGAGAGAACTATATAAGTGTGATTGTTAGAATATAATAACGAAAACTGGTTTTAAAATGTTTTACACTTTCAAATATAAACAAGAACGAAAAAAATTTTTAATTGCAAATCTGGGGGCAAATTACGGCATTCGATATCGATCGAAATTTCAATACAATTCAAGAAAATTTTGTTTGAAATTTCGTTCGATATCGAATGCCGTAATTTGCCCCCTGTACTATTGTTAGAGATCAACCACATTGAATGTTGCAGTGGTAAAAATCACATAAAGTTACAAAGTTATGCTTTCAAGTGCTCAAGGTCCACGATGAACCTCCAAACTCTGTTTTATTCAGAAATGGTTCAATGTCTCACTTATAAGTGGCAGATATGAATATAAAATGCTCTAAATCACTGTCTTCAATTATGGTTTTTCTTTGAGCGCCTGTGATGACCCGCAGAAAGTTAATGGTGAAACAAACTAAACTTATTCCCAATTACAAGATGTATTAAATATTTTGGTAATATATATATGAACCAAACTCAAAATTTTGATGGAAAAATGCCAGGTTTCGAATAATTGTTAGACATAACAAAAAACTTTCAACCATATAATGGATTTTTTAATTAATTTTTTTTTTTCTTAAATTCCATTTTGATCTCCAAAAAATATGAACAAGTATATAATTTTAAGATCTTCAGCAACAATTATGAAACAAAAAATCTATGTTTAAATTTTAAACCACTAGTTCTATATTAATGAAATATATATTAATGGAATAATCTGATATTATTGTAAGTTTTCCATTTTTAGTAATTAAGCACAAAGTAAATTTTAACGTAATAAATAAAACAAAGCAAAAATAAGGAAATAGGTGATGTGGTCAAAAAATATTTAAAAATTTCTCCTGTTATTAATGAATGTATTCTTGATTTGGTTTTTATTAAGGTTTTTTACTGATGCTTAATTAGTGGACATATTCTCAAAACATATTAATTTTATTTAAACGTGGCTACTGTGTCAATTTATTATAGTTTTTAAGCACCATTTACGATTAAGAAAGAAATAGAAACGATGGTGCTGTCAGCTTCAGCCTTAGAAAAGCTTTTAAAAAATTTTTAAATTTCTTCTTATATTATTTTAAAAATTTAACAAAAGCTTTATTAAATAACAATCAAAAATATTTTAATAAATGTTATTATGATTCAACTTTTCATATTTTACGATGCGTGAAGTCATTAAAAGTGTACATGATTAAATAAAACAAATGTTGGTCATAAAGGGCTTACGATATAAATTAACATACAAAATTACTCGTATTCTTATAAACTCTTTTGTAAAAAAGTTTTACTTGAAAAAAAAATAATATAAAGTTATAAATTGAAAATTTTTCAAACAAAATATTTTTGTTGAATCCCTTAAAAACAAAAGACTTAAGGAAGAAACTTGTTACTCTAACTCTGCTGCAGTCGTTTTTTTTTCTTCTTCTGTTGTTTTCACATCATTATCACACTCACACACCCACACTCACACACACACATATATACTCAGACACAAATGAGTTTATTGCCTACAATTGTGCTTAAAATTTTTCTTTTTAATATTTATTAGCTTAATTACACACAGATTTATTACTTTCATATACATATTTTTCGTGTTCATTTAAAAATTTTTACTGCTGCTGTGTTTTTCAAAATCTTATCAAGGTGTTTGTCATCAATTTCTGTCGTATTAGTTGAAAAATGAATTGACAAAAAATTGTAAGGAAAGATGCATAACGATATAATGTTTACATAAAACAGTTTGCAGAGAGGCATCATGCGGCAAAAATAATATTAAGTAAATGATGCAACAACGTAATGTTTGTTGATAACTTTTCTTACTTTGTGGGAAAAACTAACAATTTTCTTTCAAATTGCTTGTATTTTCGTTGTAATGCATCTGAGTATAAGGATTTTTTTATCTTTCCCAATCTTTTTGACATTTTAAGCTTTTAGTTTTCTCATCATGATTTTTCAATTAAATTGTTTTTCAAACTAGTTTTTTTTCTACTTTGTTTTAGCTTTTTTTACACAGGGTCAAAGTTTGTTGCTGTCTTGACAAGACAACAGCTTAAGTGGTGTTTCAAATGAAATTAGACTGGACAGCTGTTCAAAACAAAAAATTTTGTTAATCATCATGCTTTAAAAATCCGTGACGTAGATCTGATTTGTTGGAAACAATTACCTTTGTGTACGTAAGTAAGTCAATTATATATTCTTTCTATAGATATTCTTAAGCAATAAATTTCATTTGGCAGCTCATCCGCGCTTCCAATCGAATGAAAATGAATATTGCCAAAAATCATTTTGACTAAAATTTTATTTTTATTGTTTTGGCGCTTCTTTAGAAACATTAGCCATAACATTCGTTTGCCTAAAAGTCACACTAAAAATGATTCAAGATAAATTCAGAAAAAGTTTAATTGCACAAAAAAAATTTCCATTCCTCAACTAATTTTCCTAATTTCTTTAATAAATTGTCTACAAAATATAAACCAAATCATTTCTGTATATTGTTGTTGTGATCTACGGGCCAAAACATGCAAATTTATTTAATATCAAAGTACAGCTGAATGTATATTGGATTTCAGTAAATGAGGGGTAACCAAGTATTGTTTCTTCATGTTAATCCTGTTTACTCTTTGACGCAATTGCTTTGTTTTGTACTGGCTTTGTTTACTAAAAATAACAACTGCTTCCTTAATTGTGTTACATTAGCAAAGCATTTCGCAGCAGCATGCTACTTCAATAATTGCATTGTGTGTACTAAGCATTGAAGTTTTTTGATATTATTATTTATTTTGAATAATTCATGGAACGTTAATCATCTTCTGCGATCTGTCACAACAGCAAATTGTTTAGAACATTTTGACAAAGTGATGAATATTGATTCCATTGATGGATCAAAAGACCATGGAAATCATTTTGTTTATAATTCGTTCGACTTAAGCCAATTAAAGGCTCTTGAATATTCATGTTCTTTGCGTTTTATTTTAAAGCAGCTGCTTTCACATACAATGCATTCGGAATAACTTCCTCAATTTAATATACAGTTCTCTTGTTTGGCTAAGGTTGGACAGATATTGTCACTTTATATTTAATTTGTCTCCTCAATGAATTGCAATTATTTAAATTATTTGTGTCGCAAACTATAAACCAAAAAATGAAATACACTTAAATAAATTTGCAAAAAATTATCAGATAAAAGTTTTTGTGGGAATTTTTTAATAATAAAAATTATGCCGGCCAGTGGGAAAATAAGTTTTTGTTGCAAAGAATTTAGTTTCCTACAACCATGATTTATTTTCCAAATCAATAATTTTTTACAATAAAAAAATCGAAAACACACAGTCCAAAAATTACTTTGTGAACAGCACCAATTTTCGCAAAACTACTACATTTGTTGTTGTTATTGGTGTTTTTGTGGAATTAATTCCAAAAAGAAGCATAGCAATCAAACCGTTTGCAAAGTCAGGTGGTGGCATGTGCTGGCGCGATCTTACTAACGGTGCATAGCGACACACAGCTGGCCACTAAGACGTGATTGCAATTTTATTTTCAGTTTATTAATTCTTTTTTTTTTCTTTATTCCATTTTTTCCATCTTATATGGTTTGGTTTTGGCATGAAGCACAACAAAAAAATGCGTAATAGTCACCAATAAACAAACGAACGGAGAACAACAACAGAAACTGCAACAGCTGTAGCATAAATATCCATAGCCAAACATCCATGTGCAACATTAAAAAGACAAACTAGATCCGTCAAGTCTTAATGTCGCCAAAACAGCAAATGCGGACACATACGATGCAGCAACCAAAAAGATTGACTCTTCGCATCCAATTGTCAGTACAATCACGCATCAATGTAGCACGTTTTTATATGATGACCGCCTCAAAAAATACTCGCACTCGAGCATACAAACTTACACACATACACTATCAATAACAGGGAATGACAAACCAAAAAACAAAATTGCAAACAACAATTGCGTATCAAAGAGACAACACTGTGTTGCATGTAGCACGAGTCATTTATTTTCATTTTTCCTTGTTTATTTCTGATGGTGCTGATGCTGCTGCTGCAGCCTCTTCGAAGTACACAAATACTCGTACACACATTCCCATTTATCTTTATAGCTGCATGTGATGTGATGTGTCTTTGTTGTAATTTCTGCTTCTACTGAATTATGTTGATGAGTCTTACACAGTGTTGCTGCTGCAACATACATGCATCAATTTACGAGAGATGATTTGTATTGATTGGCCGACTGTTGGTATGGTCAATCATATATATTGATGTCGTTATACAATACAATTGGTCAATACTTGAAAATCCTCGGCAATAAACTAAAATTATTTATGTTAGATGCAGTCTGCCAATGGCACGCATTCCTCATATTGCTTTGTAACAATTGCAAAAACAACAACGGGAAAATTTATCGAATATTTCGTATGTATATTGACAATTGTTGCAACATGTTGCGCAAATAGACCGCCTCATGTTATTCATGTTCATCGTACGGGTATATGCTTGTACGTGCCTCAAATAAATAAAAATTGATAAAATATCATATATTTCATATTGCATCTATAGAATAGTCAATTTTATTTACAGATGCTCGTACCTAGAGATGGACACCACTCATGTGAGCCACTTTTTCTTTAGTCACGCTTCGCTGGTGATATTGGCTGAAGTAGTCATCACAATGACTACAAAGCAATTTATGACTGAGATATTGAGTTCGAAAACTGTTCAGGACAAGTCATCAACATCATAAATTTTTCTGATTTCCATTAGTGTGTCATTATGTTAGTTGTTGTTGGACTGTTTAAATGATGGAAGCAAAGTAGTTGCCACGGAACACTACCGGCAGCGATTGATACTCTTGTATGCTAATGTATATCACGTCGCCCTAATTCGTCGCTAATAGTAGAAGAATTGTCGACAAAGTAACACAGTTAATAAAATGGCTGCACATACAGCTTAAGAAGGTTAATGGGTCTACTTAACTCCATGAAACGCGCACTAGCAGAGTTGTAAAAAAATTAAACACTCTCTTCTGGTTTCACCACTTGTCCTCTTCACTATCCCTTTCCCAATGAAGTTACACATTAAGCGGTAGGCATTAATTGCCCGACTGTCACTTAACATGTTTTCCATTTAAAAATTGTAAAACGTACTTTGGAGGTTATAAATTAGTAATTTTTTTTAGGAATTCAAATGGAAATGGTGTATTATTGATAAAAACGTTTCTCATAAAATTTGATGTTGAAAAATAAGATTTCGCTAATTTGCATTAAAACTTGCGTGAGTGAAAACTTACTCACTATCTCCTCCCTACCCGTAGCACAATAACCGTTTACTAATCCCATATATACACGAATATATTTGTACATTAATACACACATACATACATACATATTTATGTATGTATGTAGGTCAGAATGAAGTTTTTCTGATTTCTTCTAAAGAAATCATTAATAAAAATAAAAAATTTTTATTTTTTCAATTACTGCATCCATTCCATCATAAAAATTTTACTTATCACTGAAAATGCGTGCAAGTTCTTGAAACAAAATAGAAGACAATTCATGACAACATGTTGCTGCAAATTGTGGAACATTAAGCCGGAGTTTTTAATAACTTTATTTTTATTAAGTTCAAAGCTTTTGGATAAAGTTGTTTTTCATATCATATCTTTTTGCAAATATTCTCTAAAAGTACTTTTCCAAAAGATGCTTCTTAAGTTACAATAATTGTATAGTGAACATGTAATAAAGGATTATTCTCTAATTGCTTAAACAACACTTAATAGGTGTTTCTTCAATATGTGATTTTCCTAAATCTTTTTAAAAGGATTAAAGCTCCTCTTTTAAACGCTACTTTCGGAAAGATTCTCTATTGAAAATGTACCTTTTTAGAAGTTGCTTTCCTAAAACTTACTTTTTCAAAATTAAATTTCTTTTGAAAGGTACTCTTTTAAAAGGCATTTTCTTAAAAGATGCACCTTTAAATAGCACATCTTCAAAAGCAATTTAATGAAGCACAGTAAATTTGCATCTTAAAAATGGTGTATTTTAACGTTTTTTATCAAATGGAAAATTTGTTCAAATTTTAATTAATAGAATCATTCCAATTCACTACTTACTTAAGTTCAGTGAGACATTTTGACCTTTAAATAGGTTGATGCCCGGCTTCACGCACTTCAAGGTTTCATCATTTCCCTATGAAGTCCTCCGTTTTTAAATATTTATATTTTTTTTTTTAATTCCGAAATCACATATTACAAAATAATCTGCAAATTTACTTGAGAATAAGCAGTTGCTTTAAAAATCCTTTAATTCGTATATTTTTTCGCTAAAACCTGTAAAGGGTATCGAACCTTCTAGGTTGGATTCCCAAAAAAACAGTAAGTACAATTTGTTGCAACTTAATATTCAACTGATGCTTGAATGACTCACCGTAGTAGAACCATTGGCAAATATATGCATCCAGCCATTTACACGCATGTGAGTGCAACAAGAGTTAATTTTTTTTTTTCAAAAATTCACCACAAGGGCTGCCTTCAACAGTTTTTTTCCCTTTAGTAAACTTTTTTGCAATATTCCATTACAACGTGCCCTTGTGGTGGCTTCCTTAATTACACAATCACCCCATTTTTACTAACAACAACAATAGCAATAACAACTATCAGCAATAACACCTTAAAAAAAATTTAATTGCGGCCACAAATATGGCTCCCAATAATTAGATCCCTTTTAGGCTGTGTTAATTGCCCCTCAATCTTACAAATACAGTCTTTTAAAAGCTGTTATATGGACGCGGGAAACCATATTTGCTTTTATTTAAACATTAAAGCAACACTGCGCGCTGCAGCGCTGTTGCGTTGCACTTTGAATGTCATTGTTTGGGGACTGGGATCATTAAATAATTTAATGCCTCCCCATATGCGAGCACTTGCATGAATAAGACGTAAAAACACGTTCCTAAATAAATAACTTGGCAGGAAACATTTTAAAAGCCAAAAACAAAACAGTCACTGCCAAAGTTGCATACAAGTACGAACAAGAAATACTCACACTTGCACTCCACTGTATTTAGAATGACAAGATTATTTGCTTTTATTTTGGCTGGCGATACGTACGAGGAATAGAACGCCGTAAGTAAAAGAAAATTTATTATTTTTCACAAAAATGGTCATCTAGACGACAATGACAAAGACGACGACAGAAACAGAAACAGGGACAGAGACAACATACTGGCTGACTGACTGCCTGGATGACGTCTTCTAAAGTTTATGGCCAAGATCAGTTTGTTTCTACTCGTTTTTGATTTCCTCTTTTAAAGTCATCGCTCAGCTGAAAGTTCTTAGCAAAGTTTAAACCAAGTTTAACTATCCGCTCAACTGATTAAGCCTCATTCATCTATGGAGAGTTGGAAATAGTAGAACAAGAATACAATGTTATTCAAGCATTATAATGCAGTTTAACAATAATGTGTTAAAATATTCAGTTTTCATTTGTTTGCAGAGAAAAAGTAGGAACACACACACTCACACCAACTGAGATACAAAAGTTAAATAGATAGTTGTTGCAACAGTTGCACTTTTTCATAATTTCTGTAGATGGAATAAACATTTATAGATTGGCTGTGGTGTTGAAGCTTGAAATTTTTCTTTTTTCGAACTTGCAACTTAAGAAATGTTGCAAGTAATTTCAGCTTGCAAATGTATCCTTCAATGATATAAAATGAACTTATTAAGCAGTTCAATTATGGATGGGAGACGAACTTGCGTTGGATTGCCCGAATCATCAACTGAAATAAATATATTTAATTCGTAACATCAGCTTCCCATCAATTGCGTTATTGAATGCTTACAAAACGACATCAGGAAGGAAGAAATGTTTTTTTTTTATTAAGTTACAGTGGCTGCATGATCCTGTCTTATTTCATATTAATTTTTCCATTTATGTGCTGTAATAATGTTTTGATTTTCTAATTATTGTGGCTGCTGCTTCAATCAATGAATGAATGGTGGTCGATCGATGGATGTTTGATGGTGATGCTTAGAATGACGATGTTGATGACGATGGCGATGGCGATCATGATGATGGTGGTGATGCGTGGAATAGTTGCTAATGGTATTTGATTTGTTGAGACTTTCTTTGTTATTATTGTTAATACAAGTGGCGCTTTTTTGTGCTTTTGTTTTTATTATTATTCATTTAACGGTGTAATGGCGGAGTGTGTATCTGGAGTGTAGAAACCAGACGCCATACATTGGTGGCGCCAATGTTAAAACGCCAGCTACCACCATCAACACCATTTATGGTGTTTAAGACACAAGCTTGTCAAAAACAACAACTACAACAGCAAAATAAAATGTAGAAAAACAAACTAAATAAAAATGAAAGAACCAAGAACTTCAATAAAAGCGTATGGAGTCACACATTTCAACAAAAAAGGATGTAGAAAATGTTTTGACTATATATAGAATAAAGATTCTAGATTGTTATATTTGAAAATAAAGTGACGTTTTTTCTTATAAAAGTTTATAAAAAAATGTTTGCTTATGTACACCATTTCCAAAAGCCAAGATATAAACGTCTGCTTTCATCCAACGTCTTCAACATCTAAGAAGCAGTTCTTTTTTGTCAAATCTAATTAGTTTTGTCATTTAATAACACAAATTCTTTATTTCTTTATCATCATAATCTAACGATAATGACCACCTTCTAACTAATTTTATGATCTAAAAACATTCTGCAAACAACCCTCCATCCACCCATGGCCGCAGCAGCATTATGCAACTTTTTCATGTGATAAAAATCATCATCACGCAATCTTGCCTCGAAAACTTATACTGGAGTAGTAAAATGGGTAAAACATAAAACGTATTATAATGTCCCTGTCATTTCAGCCATCTATTTGTGCACTGTTTTTTTTTTTTTATTGCCACAATCAAGACAAACGACTCGACAGAGAAACAGACGCTTTTTCTTTATGAGGATGCGGATGATGCTGATGATTTTTTAACAAATTTGCATATTGTGTCGTTAAGATTAGTGTCGTAAATTTGCTATTAAAGTCATGTTTATTTTTGTTTGTCGTTCGTTTTCGAAATTTTAAGTTTTGTTATCTTTCAATGATTTAAACATGGGAACTTATCAAAAAATACAACTAAACACTTGTTTGAACTCTTTGTCTTAAATTATTCATTTCGTTTGATAAAAACTCGTATTTCATTAACGTATTTGATTTGAAGATTGAAGCCAATTAAATAAAGCGAACAAAGCGAATATTTCCATGATGGTGAATGCGAAATTTTCTAAATGAAAAATGTTCGTATATTTTAAGTGATTAAAAACCAGCAACAATTTGCTAAAGCTCCATTAACAATAATCTAATTATTATATAAATCAAAACAGCCGACATTGAATTTTGTGAAGACAATTCATCTCCAAGGTGATTTATTAGAATGCCCCATAAAAAATCACTTTCAAAAAATTCAACATCATCTAGAACTTTGTACTTAAAGCAATGCATGTTCGTATCATTTCTAATGATTTTAACATGGGCTTGTCATTGTAATATGATCGCTTTTTTGATTCCAAAATTTTATGTATCTAATGGTAGTTCGTATGACAGGCGTCCCTTTTTCTATTTAATTTATATTCATTTAATTTAATTTAAAGGACTCAAGAATGTAGGAACTTTATATCAGTTCATAGAGAACTTCAAGAATGTTTTTCCCTAAGCTCTGCTATTAACTTTATTCTGTTCTGTGGCCAATTCACAACTTCTTCCTTGAGGCAGATAATTGTAAATTGTTTTAAATTACTTTGGAGTAATCTTGAACTGGTAGTTTATCAGGAATAGGCTTAGGGTCAGGCAAGTTTGAAAATCGCTGGAATTGGAGTAACTGGTGCTTTAATATTAGAAATTTGCATGCAACAAGTTCCATCAAAAAATGCCTAGTTTAAATGCACTCTCACTCAAACATTAATGCCATAGAACTAATTTTTAGTTCTTCGTGAAAAAAAAAAACAAAAGAAAATTGTAATGAAATTCACCTTCTAACGTGATCATTCAACGATCAAATAAACGCTTTCTAATTTCAAAAGAATTTTTTGAAAATGTTTTGTTCTCTCCGTCTCATTCGACATCAAACAGTAAATGACCGCAATTAAAATGAAATTCTGTTTTCACAGCGGAATTCAAGTTTCCGCTTAAGACTTCATACCTCTTTTTTCACCCATTAAGAGAGATAAATTTAGCATATAAGGTGCATACAACACTAATTTGCGCGGGTGCTCTTCCCATTCTCAGGCATGGAGCAATTAAAAATGTGTCGTTATGATAAACAAGTTTCCAGATCCTTCTGGCTGGAAGTAATAAAACTTCCGCTTGAAAAGAAACTCTCCTAGAAAAATAAAAGCATACGCACATCAGACGTTAAGCAAGTACACTTTCTTACTTGCCACAGAGACGACGGCCACATCATTAGTTTAACAAGCAGCTACAAATCTCGCTAGAACTCTGCAACCTTAAAAATAATGTTCATTCTCTTCAACTGCATGCTAAAGAGACTGTAACTTTTCACTGATTAAAACTTCAGGAAGTGCGATTTAGTGTCTGTGTTTGTGTGTATTAGCAAGTGTTTGTATATGCAACATAATCTAATCAATTTATAGAACATGCTCGCTACTTGCTACAACAGTTGCTTATATGTACAAAGAAAAAATAAAATAAAATAAAGACAGATTAAAAGAAAACTGTAACAACAATTCAAGAAACAAGTTGGTTGCTGTTTATTTGCAAAAGACAACAACACAAAACCCTGTACGCCTTAACCAGTGCGAATGGATGGATGCAACATGTGGAGCCAACACGCGTTTAATTATGCGTATGCAATGGGCAATTAATGTGAGCATGTCGTCACTATTTTGTAACCTGTTCGAATTCTCAATAACAGTCCATAAATCAGAGAAATAAAATTTAAAGAAAAAATAACAACAAAACGTATCTTATGCTCCTCATTGGATTGCACATATGCCGCCATCACCATCATCACCACCAACAGCAGCGGGAGCAGCAACAGCCCAGTGTGTTGTATTTTCAGCTTGATGCGTAAAAAGTTTTGTAAATGTTTATTAAAAGCACGTTTACAAGTGCTAATAATTACAATATTTATTAGCGTACAAAAATCTTAAGAACATACAACAATCTGGAAGCCAAAAGCAACAACACCAATAATAATAACAATAAAAAAGAAACGCCACAAATATACAAAGCAAATGCATGACAACTCTTTTAGTGTTAAGGAAACATGGCTTAAAACAACGCATTTAAACGCATTTGTTTTTGATGTTGTTGTAAGAATCAAGCGAAGACAGAGCCTGCATATATTTAAGCAGCCACATCACCAAGCAGCCATGCAGCCAAGAGCATTCAAGCAGCCACGCAGCCACTCAGCCACTCAGCCAGGCTGGCCGGCATGAAATCTCCTTTCGTGGTTTATAGTGGCGATGCAAAAATCATCCAAATGCAGATGCATAACATTTTATTTTTATTGGATATTGTTTTTCTTTTTTTTCATTCTTTATTCGCTTATTTTTTATGGATGGAGGACACAAATGTGCTCATTAATGTTAATAAAACGAGCAATTTCTTTTCTCGAGATACGAATGATGACTTAAGCATTTTGTTGCATCGATGGAATGCATGACTATTCATTAAACAAACGCATGTGCAAGCCAAGTTGCCGGTTGCATAGGCGAGATTTGTTTAATTTCAAATTGATTTGAAGTGACCAACTATACAGCGAAAAATTTCTTATTGAAAAGTCAAACTTGACACCACATGTTTGTAGGCAATTGAAAGACTAAGGCCCCCAGCCCTTTTAATAAAGTCTAAATATTCGTAAAGAAACCAAGTCTATGTACGCAAGAGAAATATCGCCCAGGGGTTTGAAATATTTATTTTTTAAATAAATACATACATACATATAAATTTCTATTTCAAAATAACAAAGTTATCAGTCTAGAAAATTTTTTTCTAGATTTATTTTTTTTCAGTCAATACTCGTATTTGTTGGAAGAAGTTAAGGACTATAAGTTGATTTTTAGATACAGAAATGCAAATTTAACTCATATCAAAATGATTTTGTTATAGACTTGCCATTAAAAAATGTCCTTTTCCTAATGCCTTTAACCAAATTATATATAAGCCATCATTATTTGTTTTTTTTTAGGAAAATGATTTCATATGAAATAAAAGTTTCCAAAGTATAAGGAATTGTCAATAGCCACAATTCGTTTTTTCTCATGTGAAAGTAAGTTTCAGTAGAAATGCTGTTCATGTAAATATCGTTATGGGGCATATAGAAAAAAAGCATATAGAAAAAAATAAAACCCTGCGTGTGATTACATCCGCTCCGTGGTATGTTAAAAATGCTCGCACTCATAAAGACCTGGACGTTCCATTGTTTAAGTTAAAGAAGATAAAACCACTGGCTCGCAACATTCTAGGAAGGAGGAATACTCTTATTCTTATCCAGATACGAGAGATGAGAATACAACACAGAAGAACCAGCAGAAATTAGTGGCTTTTCTCTGGCATTGGCTGGACTTAAATAAATAATAATATTCGATTTAAAATTTAAATACTTTGTTGAATTTTAATTGAAGACTCGAGAAATGAAAAAATAATTTAAATTATTTGTGTAAATATAAAGAAATAAATGTTTTTTATCAATATTTACTCAACTTAACTTCCTAAGAAATAAAAAAAATTCACTCATGAATACTTGGGAAGCAATGAAGATGTCATTCCTTAAGAAGAACTTCCATCTCCTGTACTTTAATAATTTCATATTTCATCTCTTAAATCATCGATTTTATATTTAAATTCTATTTTATATTTAACGCCATTTTCCCAAACATCGATATTAAAAATAAATGTAGAAAGCAAAATCTGAATCGCTCTAGATTGTGGGTTACAAATTCGATTCCCAACAACTACTTATATTGTTAGTTGGTCATCTTAAGAAATTTTAAACATTTATACGTTGCCGTCCTCATACACAAACTACGATAAAACTCTGGCAGAATCTACTGCCCCTGCCATTTTTTTCATAGCAAACAAAATATTTTCATCGTTTTACACAACTCTGAGCGGTGTTAATTCCAAGGCGCCTTAAGTGACATCCGATGACACATTATTTAGATTTTTATGGCAATCTAATAAAAAAAAAATAAACATTAAACATAAAATGTTCGAGCAATTAAACATGATCACATCATATTTAAATAAAAGTTGTAAAACAATGAAGATCATGAAGAATTGACACTTTCGTACATGTATGGAAAGGAGCACGGAAGGGTGCGTGTAATGAAAATTCATAAATAATTTTTATTAACGATTTTCGCAAATACTTTTCAACTAAAACACCCGTCATTGTCAGCAGGTTCGAAAGGAAGGCGAACACAAAGCCTGTCCATATGTGGCATTTTCTGTATGATTTATGAGATCAATCAAGAAACAATGTTGACTTGGCCGGTTGAAGGGAAAAATAATATTTTTGCACAAAAATTGTTGTTGATTGATTAAGATGTTGTGCGCCGTGGTGTGGCATGGTGCAGCAAGTGATCCTTCCTAGAATGTTTTCACCAATCGAGACAAAAAAGACAGACTCAAACTGGTTTGTGGATTGTTTTCAATTACGTGCTATAGCTGAATTGGATCAATAACCCTTAATGGGCAGTCAGTTAGTTTTCTTTGACTCTGATGCCAGAATGATTGGATACTTGTGTTTTGTAGAAATACTTGCAACTTGCATGAAAAATCAAGCAACAAATATACATACAGAGTATATTTGTACGCCGGTGTTTAAGATTTCATATATGTATGTGTGTATGTGTATATGTATCAATAGTTTTCGTTATTATTTTATTTTTACCTGCAGAATTCGAAAGTGAAGCATTCCAAGTTTATTGGCATTTTGCAATTTATTTATTTTTGCTGTTGTTTTTCTTTGGATTCTTATTTTATTTATTTATTATTATTTTTTTTTTTTTTTTGGTATTTTATTACACATGAGCCCCACAAAATAACTTCGCTTCAGATTTAAAGGCCGAAATAAAATATAAAGAACACCTGTGTCAGCAAAAGTATGCTTTTGTATGATTTTTATTAATTTTATTCTATTTTTATATTATAAAAAGTAGGGCTTTTTGCTTTGCACAGGTTATAACTCAAGGTCATTAAACCGCACCGTTTTTTTTTTCTAATAAAATAACACGATTTTAAAAAATTTATTGCATTATATAAAAGCCAGTATTATAAAATTTAGCATTGAGATTTTAAAATAAAACAACGGTATTAAATCAATTAATTTGTAATAACTTTTAATTACTTAATTAATTTGGTTTCTTTTTTATTGATTTACGTTACTTTTAACTGTCTGCTTTGTTTAAAGCTTATCAATAAGCACTGCGCTTATAAACGCTTTATATGCTCGTATAGTGGTGGCTACACAATAAGCGCAAAAATATACAGCACATAACGGGTGGTCCAGATATAAGTATCCTCTTGAATCATATGTTATTGTGGCACTGTAAGGTTTGTTCTGGGTAACTTTGCGGTTGAACAACGTTAGAACTGGGGACTGGAAAACCCGCACGTCATTGGCGAGAGGTCAATGCGTCCATAGAAAGTGATATTTTGAAGTGGACTTAGGAGTGGTGGCATTATTGTGCCACTTTTTCGAAATTCCTATTTGAAACGCCATTCCATCCAGCACCGAGCACTACAATGCCATAGTTACGGACTTATTAATGGTCAGAAATGGAAGATGCTCATCACCAGAACTCATTGAATTTTTAAAAAGATACTTACATCTGGGCCACCTATTGCTGTCACCTGCTAGAACCATAAGTACAATTTTTATAAACTTTAAAAATTTAGCACTTTTTGGTTTTTTAATATTGTATTGGGAATATTAGAATGGTTTTCCGTCATTCAATTTATTTAATGAGAAGCTTAATGTCTGATATTAAACCTTAATTTTCAATTGTTTTCTACAACTGCAATTAGAAATAGAAAAAAGTTAATTAATCCGAAAAGGTTGAAAGCCTGACATGATCGAAACTTTAAGAGTCTTGCTTTAGCTTTGATATCATACTTTTCGCTAAGTTTATTTAGTGTCTAACACAAACTCTGTGAAAACTCCATGCCGCTTACATATAAGAAATCCACAATTTTCCACAAAATTTTACAAACATTTCGATTTTTTTTAGAAATTTGTCAAAATATTCACTGTTTGCTTAATTGAAAATTATACTTAAATTCAATAAACTTTTCAAAATCTCTAACGAATTTGCCAAAAACAATTTAAGAAATATAAAATTATTTTATTGCAAGAATCGCGGAATTTAATTTAATTTGTGGGTGCGTTTCTTAAGATCCATTGATTCATGATATAAGAAATTAATATCAGATAATATTTTCGTAGCTCTAAGAAAATTGAACACAATTACCTTGGACCTTGGACTTAAATAGAAGGAAAAAATCTTTATGAACAAATCGACTCAAACAAAAATTCTTTTTTTGATGGCATAATTTCCTTTGCCTTAATCATTTAATAAATTTAAAAAAGAAAAGTTAAATGCAAGAAATTCATTGTGGGGAATTATGTATCACTAATAAATCCAATTTTTATTAGATCCAAATATCGTTTTCCTAGTGAATTTAATATAAAAGAAATGAAATAAATTTTAAATATTTTTAAGAAATCTGTTACATAAATTTAGTATATACCATGTAGGCGGGACTCATGGCCTCGGAGGGTACCCGCTAATTGTACATCCATATTAATCTGACCTTGGTCCATACATATCTTTTTTAGAGAATTGTGTCAAATAATATAAATTTTTTTATTAATACCCCAAAAAGCATTTGAAATAAGTAAGGAAAAGCTCTTTGTTTTAAGCCTTTATTATTATCATTTACAAAAAAAAAACAAACTACAGGACAAGTTCTTTAATTGCTAAAAAATTATATAGAGTTTTTCTATTATTTTGCCTATGCGCTTAAAAACCAACTAAAGCCAATTACAGCTGTTTTCACATTGAGTGTTTTCACATTTCAAAACTAGACAAAATAAAACTTTTTCGTTATGATTTACTTGCATGTATCGAATTTCACGTCTATATCATTGTTTGAATTCATCTCTCAAATTTCAAAGCGCCAGACAACAATTGCTGCAGTCTCTGTATGTCTTTCGGTCTGTCTCGTTGTGTGGTGATGGTGTGGTCTACTGCATTCATTAACAATTGTAACTTTATTTTGCATTTAAATCAAGTTAATGTCTTTTTTCTCATTCCCTACAAATGACACTTCGGCGTATTAAATGTTGGCAAACAAAACAAAAAAGTGAAGATACTCTCGAATTCACAGACTTTTTATTGTATTTTATTCATGTTAATATAACGGAAGGTATCGCATTATCACCTCAATGGAACGGCAGACGGTTTCAACAATAACACGAAATAGAATTCACACGCTTTCACTGATCTTTATAAGCTCACGGTGAGATAGATGGTTTTACTTTCATTATCATTTTGGAAAATAATCAAACATAAAGGGAAGATCTCTTCCAATAGAAATTTCAAAAACTTACTTCATCAAGATGGAGAGTACCAATAGAAAACTGTAAAGAGAAGAAACAAGATACAAATTAAAAGTTAATAACAGGCTTGGCATTGGCAGTACATACGACTTTTAATTTTACATAAAAACATAAACATTCGCAAAACCTCAGAACATAAATCAATATACCAGCCATCATTTAGCACCACTGACAACACTTTTTGCTCAGATGTTACTAACAATGCTAATATCCATAAAATATAATCAATTTCAACAGCAACAGCTTCTCTTTTTCATCAGCAGCCTGGCTGCTTGCGTGCATACTCGTATGCAACAGCCAACTCATTGCCCAGTTATTGAATATATTTTAATATTTATTTATTTTGCTTTTTTTTTGTTTGCCACATCATAAATGTCAAATAAAAATATATTTTCATTAAAATTACTAGACAGCCTCAACTTAAAAGATCCACTCCAGAGGTAGACAAACGCGAACACTTGAGATTCTTTAAGCGACTTTTTTCCTCAAATTCTATGCGATCGCTGAGGCCCAAGTGTAAAATGTGCGTTTCAAAAAAAAAACAGACTAATAGACGCACTTATTCATTTTCAATCTTAATCTTTTTATTTTTTTGTAATGGTATTCTTTAGACTTTCGATGGCTTTAAAGCGAGTCAAAGAAAGACCATTAATTTTAGTTTTAACCATGAAAGACGTGTAAATATTTCCCCCTGCCTCTGCTCGCACGCTCGAGGAATATTAATTATTAGCGATAATTGCATGCACGCACATACGAGTGGAGTTATTACGTGGCTGGATGTTAACAAATGAATTCGTTTACTGTCAAAATCTGTTTATTTATTTGTCATAATAAGTTCAAATGCAAAATCATTAATATCCAGCGACTGCAAAAGGTTGCATGTGGCGTCATTAATCAACAATTATTCCAAATGACTATGAGTATTTACTTTCAATTTAATCTCTATTCAATCAATAAATGCTTAATGAAAAATTATTCAATTTTGTATAGAAATGGGAAAAACCAGACATTAAATACGAAATATGTAGATTAAAATGTACTTAAGTACGCTTAAGTACTCGTACCTCATTAGACAAGATAAAATATCACAATTTGAAAATGCTTCGATTAGAATTATTAAAGAATTGTGTTGGCCGTTATCAAATCTTTTGGATCAGACGGGTTTCACGACTGTCTTGAATTTTATATTTATGTATATTGCTCTCACTGACATGCAAAAGAGGTTATTCGTGATCGCTATTAACGACTTAACCTTTTCTAGCTAACTCCCGTAATCAGAGATCACATAAAACAAAAATTAATATTATCTTCTTTTGGAATCGATATTATAAAATTTTAAGAAAAATCAATAAAATCATTACCGTTTTCTTGATTATGAAGCAGTAAAAAAAGGACTTCCAAAGCAGCCAATAAAATGCAGAACTTGTATTTGAGAAGTCAAATTTGATAATTTCTAATTTCTAATACTTCAAATATAGACTATAATGTAGAGATTATATATAGTTAAATATAAAGTATATTATAAGAAATGTGTTTAATTATGTTTTATTTTTGTTCACACAATTTCATTCTCTATGAAAGTCTTTGCCTACTGGCACAAATGTTAATCGAACTAGGGATTTTCCTTTCAGCATGACATGTTGCCAGATTATAATACAAAATGGCAACGATGTGAATAATGGAAAAGTGTGATCCCTTTGCCTGTTACAAGATACACCGTCTCTGCATACATCAAGTCTGAGCATTTCAGGCTCAATCTCCGCCAGGGAATGTTAACACCGCAGACAAGTCAAGAATATCCAAAGAATTTATTAATTTATTAAAAAGCTTTCCAGATTAATCTGTGAATTTATATGAAAAATTCCTCCAAAAACTTTTAATGGAAACAGAAATCAACCAATTCATTTCTTAAATTCACAATTATCAAAGGAAAGCAATACATACTAAAAATAATTGCGAATTACCCTCTTTAATTAGGGATTAGTTTAAAAAATAAAATCCCCGAAAACAGGAACCATAATTATTTTTACAAAACTTTGCTCTGGGCGGTGCGTAAAACACAATTAAAGCGACTTGCGATTTGCGATTAGTGTAGACAATTAATACCGAAATAACAATCATATTTAACATTTTACGGAGACTTTAAAGGAAAATCTGTCTCAATCCATCATTAAGATTGAATTAAATGCTTTATTTTTTAAACGGGCTATGGACTAATCTCTGAAATGAAAAAAAAAAAATTACAAGCTCATCCCTGTGTGTAGATGTTACAGGTACGAGTACCTAAGGAGCCTTAAGCATTTTTTCGAAACAATTTTTATTTTTTTGTGTTTTTTTCGTTGTTGTTATTTTCCTTTGCGCTACCATATTTAGCAAATTACTGCATTTTGCACATACTTTTTTGCGTAAAAAACAAAGACGAAAAAAGTATGAGACATTCCATTTTATAACCTTTTTGCGGTTAAAGTGAGTGAAACATGAAGGAGAGATGTGATTACCGCAAAGTGTAAAACAAGCTAAGGAATGCAAACGGATGTTGTTGTTGTTGATTTTTTGTTATTTTGGACGTTAAGGAGAACAAGAAACTTCAAAACTAAAGTATTACATCGACATCAATGTTAAGTGAACTTGCTGTAGTACGAGTAGCATGAAACAATAATCAATTAATTGCAAATAATTTTAGTGTGATTAATAAAGTCCAAGGGAACACAATGGTATCGATGTAAATGTGATCACATTTGATTGTTTGCGAGCGGACAACTTTGTTTTTAAGTCATTAAACTGTAATGGGTCCCCCCGCAGGCTAGTGAGAAGTGTACCCGTCTATCATTGCAGCGCTTATGGGTTCGTTGCTCATTAAAATATTTCCGAATCCGCTAATTGTCCCTAGTGGAAGCCTGTTATCTGATGTCTTTTATTGATGTCATATTTTCAACTTCGGTTTCACTGGAATCTTTTCAAACCGATGACGTTGCATCGATGCAATGAGATCAGATGTAATTCTAATGAAAAGTTTTAATTTTAGTCAGTGTATGAAATCTTTATTTTTTATTCCACATATTAAAACGGTGTGAATAAGTCCTTCAATATTCTTCGAAACTTTCTGCAATCAGAAATTTAATGTTGTGTGCAGTACCAGCTTCAAATCACTGGTTGTAACGAACACAAGCTATTTTCCCTTCTATTCTACATCCTCAGAATGCCATAAATATTTTCTGTAGACCTTCTTCGACCTAGTTAAAACTAAAAAATCGTTTAAAACCTTAAAAACTCTAAAATTGTCATTTATTTTCACACAAAAAAACTTTCATCGTACATTGCAGTTAAGACGAACACTTTAATTCCTCCGAGCTTTTTATTCATTTGTAACCTCAACACCTGCTTAAAATTAAATTTGTTTAATCTTGTTCAGCTTGAAGGAAAGAGCATTTAATTTTTCACCTTTAACTACACCATTATAAATGACCCCTTTTCATACGTGCTTTGTGGCTATCCATGCAACAATTATTCCTAGATGGCAGCAGAGGTTTAATTATAATCTTCCAGTTGACCACTAGTTGCAAAAGCAGTGGCAATTATAATTTATAACACTCTTCTTATGACATGTGATCTTTTTCAACCAAGACACTAGTTGCTCTCTCTAGAATTTAGTTAAGAGAACAAGGAAATGAATACTGCGATTAAGATGCTGCAACCAGCGGCTAAATCTCCAATGAGAATAACAACAATGATGTCAACACCCTAAACATTTAGAAAATGATTGTTCAGTTTTTCACTCAGGGGTATATAGTATTACGACTGCTGAAAGAAAATTATTTTCCACTGGGTTTTAAAATACAAGAAACTATTGTAAAGGTATGCATGCATATTTATATACATAAATATTTGCAAAAAATGTAATTCGAAATTTGCGGAAATAAATTTAATAAGTGTGATTAAAATTTCATTTTAAAGAACTCGTTATGAAAATTATTTCCAAGGTGAACACACAAACTGATGGTAAAATCAAACGAAATTGTACTCAAGCTCTGATAGATAATTAAAGTTTTCCATTTGATTGATTAATTAATAGATGTGTGACAGCCAGCATCCAAGATACTCGTATGTCTCGTATGCTGGGATTATGAAAAGGAAGAATCTGGAATGAAGGTGTTTAAACAAGTGCCAAGAAATGGAAAAGCTTTGTAAAAGTAGTTTGAAATCTTTTCCCAAGACCTCAATAGTTTTTTTTTTCTCTTAAGTACCCGTAAAACTTGTTTTTTTATCTTCAATATTTTTCAAATAAAACAAAGTACAATTAACTTAATAAAATCAATAACAATTAGTTACGAGTGCCAAATACATAAATAAATAAGTAAATAAGTCAAGACAAATTGTTCTTTTTATTTTAGAATTTGTAATTTGTCTTTGAAACAGGTTAATCATCGGAATGATCATATTCAAAATGCGTCACTGCCTGAACACATTGGGAATTAAGAGAATGTTTGAATAGAATGTATGCTTTTGTTCGAAATTGTATGTGAATAAAGATCGTTTTGAATGGGTTGGATTTATTATTTGTTTCATTTCGTTTCGTTGTTTTTGTGGGATTTTTAACAACATGCGCTAAAACGTGACTGTGACAAAAAATCGTGTTGATTTTTTCCCTATAGTTTGTCTCAGTGTATAAGAGATTGCAACTTAAAAGTTTAGTTTGTTGTTTTTGTGAATTCAGACTGTCAATTGTCTGTGTTGTATTGTAAGCAATTTTTTTGTTTGACTTTTTTGTAGTTGTTTGTTTAATTTTATTTTTACATTAAAATATCTAAACAATGACAACAATTTTTATGATAGAACCATGGCAAGTCAGCCAAATCATCATCATCATCATCACATAAATCTTTATTTACTTTTCAAGCAACTCCGTACACAAAAATCGAAAAATGTTCAATGGAATACAATACACATACAACAACAGGAGCTCCAAACAACAGCAACAATATTGTGAGCAACAGCTTCAAAGCAAAATTTGCACAAAATAATGTTTAAACAGAAATAATTTCTAACGCGGAGATGGGAACGTTCTGATTATTTTAATATTAAGATTTTGTAATAAATTTACTAAAATTTATTTCTCGATCTTGTGCTAGAAGGCCACTATAAATTGAATGCAGTAGAATTAATTATTTTGAGTAATTTCAAAGCACTTTACTCCATAAAGAGAAAACCAACTTCAGCGAATGAATAAATTAATCATATGCTGTCGCGGAAGCACTATTCCGTGTGGGCTTATTTTAATCGTATTATATACCAAAGATGAAATTTCAGTTCATAAAACAGATCTAAATTCAAAGCCTGCATGTATCATGTATAAGCTTGAGCTCGTTTAGAAAAAAATAATTGTACACTCCCTAAGACCGTTATAATAAAAATTAAAAGAATTACTGAAATTTCCCATTTCGCTTTTTCCCAAATCGTATGTAGACTTTAAGTCTTCAAATACAAAAATTTTTATGCATTCATTTAAAAAGTGTGAAAACTATTGTAATTTCACGTAATCAAATTTATCTGAAATCCTTTCTTAATTCATATTCTGAAGCCTTTCAGACATTCTAAGCAAAACCACTCAAAATTAAAAAAAATCAATTTAACTGGTGTATTATTATCTGAAAGCATTTGAAAGATCGATTTTTAAAAAAATTCAATACACATACATATATTATATTGACTCTGCTCCAAGGGCGTGCGTAGCCAGGAAATGAAATAGGGTGGTGCCACGAAAATTATGATTTTTTATGATTATGATTTTTTATGATTATTACAACTTTGATCTCTCAAATAGATAGATAAATAGTAATTTGCGTGGATCTTCTGACAGTTTTGCTAGAATTTTTTCCAAAAATTCGTCCTTCTTCTCGATTACCAATCTTCGGTGGACGCTTAGCATACATAGTCCTGCAATATACAATATACTTATTTTTTGATAATAAGTAAAATTGCATATTATTTTACCGTTTAAACGAGCTTCAGTCATTGTGGAGCGCAACCATGTTTTTACTTGCCTTAAAGTGCTAAACGACCGCTCAACAGTTGCAGTAGTGCACGGCTGTGACAATGAAATTAATAACGCCTTCTTTATATTTGGATAAAATAATCCAGCGTCTTTCAAAATACTCGCCAGCTCTATTTTCTTTTTTTGCTACCAAGAATAATACCAAGGCTCAATTTCTCCTTCCAAATCATCCACTTTATACAAATGCTCAAACGTTTTTGTGGCATGTTTAAGCTCTTCCAGCTTCAAAGAAAGCATGTTTGATGGGTGCAAACAATGAATTGCAAACGCTGGCCTATTCTCTTCATTAAATCTTCTGTCCAGTGATGAAATTAAAGAATCTATATAAGGAATGTATATAGATCGCTTCCAGTATTCAGCATGTGATGAAAATGGGGGATTTGAACGGTGCGTTTGACGAGAGACTATCCTTGGAACAGACATCTCTATTCCTAAATTGGTTGTGTTTTCTTGAATAGAAAAAAGCAATCCGTCCACAATACCCTGTGCATTTTTTAATAATTTTATATTGTATGCATGTAAAAAAAATTATTATGCTCTGCTCTATAACTCAATGATGTAGGAAGCGGACCCCATACCCAAATACAACGTGGCAATGGAAATCTTAATGACCAGTGATTTTAATTATAAGACGCGAACTCGTATAGACTGAAAGAAATATATCAATCGAAATTTTCTTATATTATTGACACTAATATCTATCTCCAAAGGAAGTCAATAAGATCCAAAGCTTGTGATCATCGAACCTCTTATAATGGCTTTCATGTAAGCTTGTCAATGCAAGATATAATCTTTTTTGTATGTTCCAGATGTTTGTATGTTGAAGCTGTTATGAAAAAACGATTTTTTCAAGGTCGTCAAATGTTATTTGTTCTAAAGTATGTTGTACACTATACTGTATATAATAATCATTCTTATTAGACATTTAATTATAAATTTAATTTACATTTTAGCTTTAATCACATTAGCCATATCAACATATAAAAGAGTTGCGGCGCTAAGTTAATCAATACAGAGAGTAATTTTGAGAGTAAAATTTTGGGAGATACGCAGTTACATAGATCCTTCAAGGAAGGTAATGAACATGCAGAGATTTTGATGTAGAAAATAATGCAAATTTAGTTCGTTGGAAAAGTTTTCTCAACATAACTTCCCAGGAAGTCGAAAAATGCTTCAACGGACACTTTAGAAACAATGTCACTTCTCAAGAACAATTTAAATTTTTTTATATTTAAAAATAGTTAAAAGAACCGCCTTATAGTCCTGACAAAGAAGAAAATTACGTTTGCATGTACATATACAAAGAGGTTACCATCTCTGCGTTTAAATAATTATTGCGTGTACGGGTATGAAACCCCGTGGTGGTATTGGTAACAAAGTAATTCTCATGGAGCTTAATATAACCAAGTAAAAGTATGTACTTTAGTACTCACAATCATCATTATAAACGTGATGTATGTATATGGCTGACTGCTAACGCACACTATCACACACATTTTAAAATTCAAAAAATAATAAAAATTAAGTATTTTAGCCAGTAGATTTTATTTGTAGTTGTGGAGATTTTTAATGAACGGGTTTCAAAGTCTATATTCAAAACAACAAAATAACATTCTCCTCACTATATATGTAAATAATACTCGTACAGCCATACATGAGTGTACATGTGCATATTTTAATTAAATTTTTATACTACAAAAGGTTCATAGAAAAATTGAATAATGGGAAGTTAGAAGAAACTAAAAAAATATTAATGCCTGTTTTTGTGCGCTGTCATTTAATTAATATGATTTTTATGCATTCGTTATGGGAAGCGTTAATATAGGCCTAGGTGTATTCTTATTTAACTCTTATTAACAGTGACATCGTGTTTGAAATATATATTAATTACATGTTGTTGCTGAACAAAAATCGAATAGGAGTGACTTTTAACATCGTGAAATTTTCCTAAAAATTTCACAAAACACAGGTTGTCGTGTTGCTCGAAATAATAAATTATTTTTTTTTTTTTTTTTTTGTTGCCATTGTTCATGTTTTCAACTGCTGATTTTATAACATTAACAAATTATTTTCAGTTAATACTTTTTTTATTATTATTATTCAATTCACATGACATTGTGAAATTAATTGTTGCGTTGGATCAAAAGCAACAAAAACAGGCTTTATTAGAGCGGATTTAAAACAGAATTAAGAACTGAGACGAAGATCATGTATATAAAACAATATTCTATTTAAATATATTATGAAAGGTTAAGACCCTACTTCAAAAAAAGTAAAGTTTTGCTAGAAAACTTTTGTGAAATATATTACGAACTGTTTAGAAAGGCAAAAAAATATTGCAGGCCCAGCTGGATATTGCGTTAGTAGTTTGATGGTTACGCACGAAGGGTTTCCTTCTCATGGTGTGTAACAATTTTTACCCATTGATAGTGAAATAAAAAGAGTTTAGTGTTGAAATTGGAACGTTTCTCTGTTTAGAGTAAGGAAAAAAAGACTGAAAATGGCATATAGACGAAACCGGTCTATTTACAAATCAAATTTGATGTGGGATGACGGAAAATCGTTTCAAGTGGAAGAAAAACACAACTCTCAGAGCTTAGTTTTCCTTAATAAGAATAAACCCATTAAGATAGAGTGATCAATCCGGTAAGAAAAATTAATTTTTAAAACTACAGCGATTTTTTTTATAAATTTCTCGACAAAATATAATATTTTTTGCCTAAATAACAATGCCATCCGCAAATTGCTCTAACTTACTACCTCAGGTTTTTGGACAACAAGAAATGGGTTCGATATTACCACACTAGAGCACTAGTCATACGAAACTCTTCCTATTCCACCTGCGTAGGCGCGTCAAAAATACTTAGAGCAAATAAAAGTTCATCTTGTAAATATTGTTTTGAGTTTCTTATTATTCCAAAGGTAAACTAAGGAAACTTGCTACATAATAACGTTAATAATTCATATTTTTCAATTCTTCTCGGCGGTTTTTGTCATTGTAACAATTTGCTGAAAGAAAAGCCACCAAAATCATCAGCAATATTTTTTTTGTGTAATTTGCAAAACAGGAAATTTTTCATTAAAAAAATTCTTTCAGCATTCAAACATACTCGCATTTGTATAGTATTAATTTTTTTATATTTTGTTGATGTTGTTGTTAGTTACAAGCCCATGTGTGGGAGAGGCAAACATTTTTTGCTGTCAAAAAATGTATATTGAAAAAAAAACTCAAAACGAAACCTACTACATACTTCTATGTATTGCAATGTGGGAAGGTATGCCGAATGAAACACGAGCTGGTTTTAAAAGAAAATTTAAAAACTTTTTAAGGTTTGTAATTTATTTCTATTTTTATTCAGGCCCTAAGTCATACATTTATTTAAGTAAAACTCCGGCTTTACCCAAAGGCAATAGTTAAATGTTAATGAAATTATTCAAATGTTAATTATGTTTCTCAATATTATAACTTTTTAATTTTCAATTTATAGTTCCTGATGAAGAAAAGCGATGGTGATCGAAATATTGAATAAAAAAAATAAGAATGAAATTTAATAAAACAAAGGAATTTTACTTAAATAAATGTATGACCTAGAGCCAGAATAAAAATATAAATAAATTACATACCTTAAGGTTTTTAAAAATTTCGTATATTATGTTCAAACGTGCACCTTTTTTTAGAAAATATATTTTAGCAATTTTTCATACACAATATGCTTTCAAGAAGTCCGTCCTTAAATAATTAAAAAATATTATTAGCTAGATGCCTTGGACTTAGTTTTTTTGTCACTACACAGAGAAGATTTCACAGGATTTTTATTGGGATTTTGACTCAATTTATGAAGCAATTAAGTACTAATTCTTGTGTGGTAAATTGAGTTCAATTGCTAATTGCTCAGTTGTGAAAAGATTCCTTGCACAATTAAGACTGAATATAATATTAAAGTCTAAGCTCAAATTATAAATATTGTAAATTTCTAAACTGAAATATACAGTTTATTGAACATATTAATAATAATAATAATTATAATATTAAAATAATTTTATTGAAAACACTTTTTAAAAAAGGTATAATGCCGTGAGTATAGAAATTAATTTTATATATCTTTGACTAAATAGTTATTTCTATTGAGTTCCACTTGAATTTCTTTGATTCAAACTTTGGTTTACTTAAGATTAAGGTTTACCTCCCCTTAAGACTCGTAGTTCATGAAAAACTTACAAACTGTTTTGCTTGCATACAAATATACATACATACATATATACATAAATATATATGTACATATGTATGTAAGTATATATTCGTATATACTTTGCCTGCTATTCACAGCGAGTTAAAAGTATAAAGAGCAATGGAACCGGTTGAGCCACTGACATTAAGGCACAATCAAAAAAACAGTGCTGGCTTCATAAATTTTTTACAACAACCAAAAGTAACAGCAACAAAAAGAGCAGAAAACCTCAGGAAACCAAAACACCAACGAAAAATGCAACAACCTTAAATAAAATCCTTAAAGCAAATTAACTTTCCATACACATATTGAAAGAAAACCAACAACGTGTCAGTCAGTTTGTTGCAATAAAATCGAAATGATTTTTGCCATCTCTCTCCCTCTTTTATTTGCGTTCGATTTTGAATTTGAAGGCCTGTTAAATATCAAATTCGGTTCCATGTTGACACATGTAATTAAATAAGGGCGAACATAAACATATCGCGAGTGTCATTAATACTTGATATCAATGTCCTCTCACTCACGAAAAATCATCCTTTGCAAGCTAATTTTCGATAGAGTTCGCAAGGTGTCTGCAAATTAAATAAAGTTTATCAAAACAACTTGTGCCGAACTAGTTCCACTAAATGATGCAAGGGATCAAGGATTTCATGGCTGCCTGAAAAATCAAATCAATATTTTGGTATTGTTTTTGTTAACTTAATTTCATTGTTTTAACATATTTCCTGCTGAGTAGGACTGCGACTCATGAGAGTCCAGCACAATTGTTGCATAAAGGAAGTAACTGACCAAAGACAAAGGTAAAAACCACCAGGGAACGTAACTGACCACATACTTGGTGGGGCTTTTGGTTTCGCTTGGACATCAAAATGAAATAAAAATCAAAAAGAAAAACAAATAATAATAAAGAAACTTTAATCAATAAGAACTGATCTTTTGCTTATTCTTTTCTTTATACTTTCAACAGACACACAACCACACAACCACACGGACTACACACACTCAAACACTTGCACTTACACACATGGCCTTAAGCTTCCTTTCAAAGGTTTCATACTGGTACCATCTAAATGCATCATTGTAGTACCAGGGCTTACGAACAACAACATCGTCATGAGCACCATCACCATAATCGTCATTGTGAAGCTGATACAAAAGCCCAAACGAAAACCGGTTATTCCTGGTTCTTTTAGCCATTGGCATTATCTCTACAATGAGGCTACTGATCATATTAAGTCGATGCTTAAACAACTGTGTTTCTTTCAACCGAATAATAAGAGAAACGACAGTGTTCTGTTTCTGCAGATTCTTTCTATTTTCCAAAAGAAACAGCAGCCTGATTTGATATTTAAGTTCTTTTTTTCTACATGGCAGAGTCTTAAAAGAATGCATTTGAGCGTCCAGGCAAAAGTCGAAAAAAATAACTGAGGCATCATAGTCTCAAAACTGATTTAAAGAGAGTAAAAGAAAAATCTCGGTAGAAACTATTAAAGTACTGTCCAAAAAATTTAGAATAACACAGAAATCATCAAAGTCCAGAACGAAATTATAAAATTTTCTTCAAAATTGTACACGAATATAAACTGCAACCAATATTGAGGAATTCTGAACATTTGCTTTAAAATACAAAAAGGAAGAAATCCTGGAATATTATAGTCCATAATCAGCCAGAATTATCCTAAACTTTTTGAGAAGTTTTTAAAAATTAAATAATAAAAATTTCATAAGAAATCGCTGATGCTATAAAAGGCATCAAAAACAAAAAAGAAAAACTATACATTTTTCTATAAATTAGGGTAGTGCCAATTTAAACAAATTAAACCGATTGAAATGTCAATCTGTATCAAAATTTAAAGCAAAACATATAAATCTATGAAAAGGACAAAACAGACTAAAAATTTCAAATAAGTTCAAGAACCAAAACTCACTATAACTCCAAATGGAGTTGAAAGTCCCAACAAAAAATATAAATAAAAATAATTTTTTTACGAAAATGGAAAATAAAACATAACTGCTCAAAATAATTGTGAAGCTTTTAATAAATTCATAAGAAAAATTACAAAATCATAAGCGAAATTCGGAGAGAATATATGAAAAACAAATTGCTTTCCTAAATGTTCAGACAAGGAAAGATATGACAGAAAATTTTTGGAACTTATAAAAATAGATTCGGCAACTAAAAAATAAAAAAATTTAGATCAAACTTTCGGCATTCGAAACAGGTGTTCTAGTCAAAAAAATTACTGAATCTATCATGTCGGTTACAAGAATTTTCGCAGTTACTAATTTATAAAAATTTTATTTCGCATTTACACGCATACACAGACATTATCCCGAAAATAGTCTTATTACCGCTCTTATTGCGCTCTCAGGCCGCAGAGTTGTGATGAAAATTCGATTTTCGAAATCACTATCTTCTCAGTTTTTGACAGTGGGAAGCAAATTTTCTTATCACATTGAAGAATTTAGAAAGATTCTTTAAGCGGAGTAGTGAGATATAAGAAATCCAAAATCATGAAGTATCGAATAAAAAAACACATTATTTTAGAAGAGAAGCTTTTTTATTAACTGCTTTTGCACTCAGTTGTATGAATAGTGTAAATTTGATTTTGCTGATTCCTCTTTTATTGGTTAAGGAATTTTCAGAATTAATTTCAATGATGGTGAATTATCGCTTTCGATGAAATAGTGAAAACCGAAAATAATGCCGGTTACTTTTATGTTGGTAAGACCGCGATAAATATGAAAATGATTTAATTCCTTCAAATGCATTTTTTCTTTCTCTCTTCCCAAGCAGCATACAAACCAAATAACTTTTACTCGTAGAAGAAACCCTTCATCGGTTGTCATCATCATTCTCAGCTCGAACCAAAACAAAGAAGCTCCAGTCTCCCCATAACCGCTCACAATGTACACCTGTGCTGGTTGTTTGATCTCTGCTTTTACTGTGTTTTATTTTATTTTTTTTTTTTTTTTAACAAAAATCACCTAAGCGATCTGTAATTCATGAAAGAAAATGCACCAGAGAGTCAGTACGCGTATCTGTGTGTGCGTACTGCAGTTTCTTAATGATTTTTTAAATGTTCGCATTTGTAATGAGTTTAGTCAGCTCGTAGTCGTAACCTGACACATGCGTATGTCATGTTTATGGGTTTTATGCGTAAAAGAACCAAAATTTAAAAAGAAACAATACGCAGAGTTCCAGAAGAAAAGACCAAGTGAAAAGACAGACAGACAGATGGACAATATAACTATAAAGCACTAACAGTAGCTGTGACATTTCATTTTTCTGTTCAACGACTAAAAAACGCTTAAGGATCATCATGAATGAATTTAAAGTAGAAACAATTGTATGAATGAATGAATGGAAAGGCACAACCATAAATGGCAATACAAGAATATAAATAAAATCTGACTCAAAAGCGATCTTTATGTATGAGGACAAACCAGCAATGGCAACTAAGATGCCACAGAGATAAAAGAAATCTGAAAATTTTATCAACTTTATTAAGAGGCGATAGGGAAGTAGAAAAAAGCACTTCATGCAATTTTAATTATTTTATAAATAAGACTAATATAATTTCTTATATGTCGCCTTATTTCTATGATCTTTTTAGCCTATTGTTTTATCGCCAGCTCTATTAAGCATTCTAATCATATCAACACCTTCCCTGACAAACATGAAGCACAAATAAAATTCGAGCCACTCTGACATTAATATTTTACAATAATTAAGGGCATGGTCGAACTAGGACAACAATATTAGCAATAGCGTCACTAAAAAATTTTTGTTGAAGAGTCCTTTAAAGATGAAGAAAATTCAGTTAAGAATTAGAAATTGCTCTAGCGCTCGGCAGACAGGTTTATCTATGCTAAAGAATATTTTTCAAAATAAGTACATCCAATATTTTTGGCAAAACCTAAAACTGTATAAAATAAAAAGAAAGTGCTTTTTATGAAGTTGTCTTGTACTTGTCTAATCTGACCAAACCTTAAACTATTGTCAGATGGTAAATAAATTCAACCGCATTATTCGCATGATCATTGCATATATTTTCAACCTTCTTAATTTATCTTATATTATTTGCAACAAAATTGTGCTTTTCCGTTCCACAAATAAGAAAATAATGATTGGACTAAACTTTATGATTTTTTTTTTCAAAATTGAGTCCAAAATTACTCAGTAAAATTTCCTCGCTGCAACTAAAAATTATATTAACAAAAAAACGTTTAATTTTTAGGAAAATTTTACATAATAATAATAAAATTTTTGCAGAATTCGAGCAACAGCTTTGAACTTTTTTTAAATTATTTAACAATTTGAAATTATTCAATGTTTTTTTTTAGAATTTTTATTCTTATTTATACGTATTCAAGTTTTTTTATAGCAAATTCATTTTATTCAATAAAAATTAGTATTACAAAAAAGTTTGGCCTCAACGTCCTTTGGACATTGTTGAGGCAAGTTGGCAAGTTATATTCTAAATTCAGTAAACTTCCCAAAATTCTAGTTCTTTGATTTTTAAAACTTTCTGAGTGCATTATTTGCCTACGAGCAACATATCAGCAGTCAGCTATATTTTTTTAAATATTTCTTTGAAAAATAGTAAATTTATTATATCGGCTTTAGTGTTAAGTTGGTGGTAAGTTCTCTTCAAATCTTTTCAGACATGGAATTTTTGAAACTTTTTATTAGTTGTATTTTATTTATTTTTAAAAAGGAGTTGTGTAAATTATTTGCATTAAATAATGTAACTATATAATTTTTCTCTTCTTAATTTTTCTTAATCGTCCTATTTTTTATAACTCTATTAAGATGCCTTTTTTGACTCATATTTACTGATAATTTATTAACAAGTTATTAAGTCATATTAAAGTTAATGTTAATTTTTGTAATCCATGTATTCTATTATCTGTTCAATCACTAGCACTCTCATTTATAAGATTATGTACATATCTTGTTGTGCTAGATACCTCAAAATTTAAATAAATAAATAAATAAAAATAAAAGTTTAAAAAAATTATGGGAATACTATGAACTTAATAATAAAATTTTTGCAGAATTCGAGCAACAACTTTGAACTTTTTTTAAATTATTTAACAATTTGAAAATGTTCAATGTTTTTTTTTAGAATTTTTAATTAATTTTTAATTTTTATTAATTTACCCACGAAGAAAAAAAACAACTCTGAATTAATGTTTTTGTTAATCTTTTAATTTTTTCATAAGATGAGATCTTTAAAATTATTATTTTGTAATCTACTCCTCTCGTAGGATTGAATTAGAAACTTCAGTATGGCACTCAATGTTGGTCTGCAGAAAATGATATTTATCGTATATAAGTATAAGAATAACACATAATATAACTAATACGAGGAACATATCAGCTTTCAGCTTTAATTTTTTTCAAATATTTCTTTGAAAAAGTGTAAATTTATTATATCGGCTTTAGTGTTAAGTTGGCGGTAAGTTCTCTTAAAATCTTTTCAGACATGGAATTTTTGGAACTTTTTATTAGTTGTACGAAAGTTTAAAAAAATTATGGGAAAACTATGAACTTGAATTGAATATGTAAAATTTTATGTACTACGTACATATACCGAATATTAAAAAATTAAATTTAACTTATTTTACTTAAATATTTTACTCAAATAAGGAAGAACTTAATGGTGGAAATTTAGCTTAAATTAAGGAAATACGAGTACTTGATGTTTCGTACACCGCGCACTTAAAGCGATTTGACTTTGTAATACAAATATTTGGATCTATCGAAGATCTGTGTAGAAGTCGTGCAGTGTAAACAGTAAAAAGTGGAAGTGGAAGAGAAAACACGGATGCAAATCTGTCAAGCGTATGGTAAATGTTCATGTTCTATACTATTTCAGAAAATTCTTGACTCCCTTCACATCCGGGCTGTAGTTTAAAGTGTGAGTGTACATCGGCAGAATTTTCAAGGTGTATTGAAGGTGGTAGTAATTCTGTGCATAAATTACAAAAACAGCATGCATTTAATATAAGGTTTGACCCCACCTTGATCCTTCTTCAGACCAATAGTGTAATGAAGTGAAAAAACTTGCACACAGACTTTTGTTCTATTCTTCTAATGTAAGGAGAGAGTTTCGTTTTATTTTTCTTCTACAAAAACTTATTTGTGATACGGCTTTACGTTGTATCATAAAAGCTTCAGCAATAGAACTTTAGGCTTTCACTCTTTCGTGGCAATCGATAATATACAAAATTAATATGTAAAATCTGAAATTTTTACAACCTCTAAAAGTGGCAAATAATACAAATTTAAATCGAAACTAATTATGGTTGTCGTTTACTTTTTTTTGATATCGATATATCCCATTTGCTGTGGGAGTTCTATGCTTTTACTGTGGGAATTCTCTTTTCGCTGGTTAAAATTGAAAAGTATTAATTATTTGTCTATCTGTATCATTAAGTTTGTAATTGTACGACTTCGACTTGTGGCTGCATACTTTCACAACATCACAATTAGCCCTGTAATCAATCGTCATCATGTCTTTTTTCATATTTGATATAAATTTTATGCAAATATGACATATACTCGTCTCTTGAGAAGATTATATTATTTTTATTTTCCCATTAAGTTGCGAGGAAATCAAAAGCTCGTTTTCGCTTGAATGTTTATGTTTTAATTATGACGTTGTTGCAGCAAATGAGTGAAACGTTTGTTAAGTGCATTTATTTGCTTACTTAAGCCCATAAATATTTAATAATACATATTTTGCTTAACAACAAATTAATAAATTTAGATAAAATTTATCTTTTCATGTGCATAAAATTAATTTTTATTTGCACAAAATCAGTGATTTTGCTGATTTCATAAATGTCTCGTTCGAAATATTTATATAGTTTAACTAGTAACGATTGTCGAAAACGACAATTTTCTCTATCAAACTTTTTAAATACAGTAGAGTACGGTTCGGTTATAACGAACTGAACTGCCCGTTATAGACGAAGCAACGTTGAAATATATTATAGTTTATTCGAATTTTTCAATATGTTAATAAGACATATGAGGATATAAAAATTGAAATTTATTATTCAGAATATTCTCCCCAACTAAACATCCGAGGTTGAATGCTTTCAAACTGCTTAAACTTCACTGACGATTTGGTTTAGCGTCCAATGAAATGCCGGCATATGAAGAGCTAAAGCCACAACAAACAATGCATTTTGCATAAAACATATATGTGTGTCTATTCATAAATTTCATTTATTTTATATAACTTTGTGAAATTAGTGCAAACATTTTTGCGATTTCGTTTTGTTTGTCATAAGCGGCAAATTTTACAAGCATTTTTGTTCTGCGAAAGTTCGTTAATAAAAGCAGATGTTGTTCGTTTTAGGCGGTAATTCCTTATAGCCGAACTCCACTGCATTTCCAAAAAAAATGCCACTTTAAATATAATGAAATGCCAGCTTAACAAGTACTCAAACCGGTCTCATGTTCTTGTGAATTAAAAACTTTATTACTTTACAAAAGTACGGAAGAAAGTATTAAAACTTTAACTGGTTTTATTTGAAATCTTTTTGTTGTATATTAAACAAGTAGTTAAATTTTATTGCAACATTTTGTAAAATTCTAACAAAAACAGAACACACAAAATTATTTATATAATTTACAATTCCTGTGAAATCTGTATTTTGTAAAAACTAAAATCGCAACAATGTCAAACACGGGCTTTCAATATTGTTTCCAAGAATTCACTGACAAAATAAAACAAACAAAAAAAATTAAACATCATCAGCATTTTTATGTTGCCACAACACTGCTACCCAAGCAACAAAGAGTGTTGCAATAAATGTTTTTTTTTGTCTTCTCCTTATACCCCTTTTTTCTTTTTAACAGCTACTGGTAACAACCAGCCAAGAAGAAGCAGAAGTCATAGGTTTCCCTAATTCTTTAAAAAAGAATGACTTGGGAAGTTTTTCCAACATTAATGTTCTCTAGGGAGCAGCACTGAGTAAAAGACGTATTTGTATGTAATTAAGGTCTTTGTTTAATGTGTGATTTCTTTTTTTTTCTTTTTGTCGATTAGAACAATCCCACTGTAATTTTAAGCATTTGTATCTAATGAAGAAAAAATAGAAATAAATAAACCTTAATTCACACGACAACACTTGTTGCAGGCTTTATTGTTGCTGGTTTGCCTTGGTTTGTTACAACATCGCCAAGGCGTGATATTAATGTAATTAGACATGCTTAAACAATTGCACTTTGAACGACCGGGGCAATCCTGACCAAACAGCCACACAACACTTCGACCATTAAAGCACCACCAAAGTTGCAACATTGCCATTGCTGACTATTTCATTGCTTTCTTTGGCATTCATTTGTAGATGGCTTTTTTCAATACTCATACTTGCAGCGATTCACAGAAATTATCTTTAGGGTTAATGCTCGTAATTTGTAAAATATTTTACTGGCGGCGGCCTGTTTGTTTTCTTTCCTTTTTTAACGTGGGAATATTTAGGGACTAGTTCTCTTCCTTCTGTAACTTGAAAATCTGTGAAATGCCAACATTCTCAAAACTGTTTTAATGCTATTTTAAAATTTCAATTTGAAAACGATTGCAATTAAGCAGATGTGCCAGGAGAAATATTCATTCAGTCAACGCTTATAATTGGAGAACTGTTTGGATGGTTTGTGGTTGTAGATACAGCGAAAAAACTTGGGATGTGAACTGTTTCTTATAACAACAACGTAAGATACGCGTGTTGTTTGAAAAGGTTTGATTCGAAAATTTTTTGAATATACTCGTACGGGCCCTCAGATTATAAAACAAAATAATACACATTATCTATCTATATATTCGATTTATTTATCTATATATTCTCCCACGAGGGAGAAGTTGTGATGCCTCGACATCCGTTGCCTGGTCTCAGAGTGGCAATTTTATATTTATGCCAATTCGTCTTTCATACACCAGAACAACATTTCAATGGGCATGATAATTGTTTTAAGACATTTTCATTTAAAGACTTTCAATAAATTCTTAACAAAGCTGCTTAAAATTTTAATTAATCGTCCACTTGTATTAGTTTTCTTTTACCAAATTTTGTTGAATTAATTTTACTTATTTTGTTTTGCAACGAAAGTCTCTAAAGTAATGCGTCCCAGTACCACAATGTAATAAAACGTCTCATAGTATAGAAGATATAAATAAAGAAATAATGGTAAAGAGTGATTTTAGTCTGGTAGAAAATTATTCGTATATTTTAAAATTTGAAATTAAGAGAGAAAAATCTCCCTTGGAGTTGTTTGAATTGAAGAAATCATTTACATTTTAATATTTCAAGGAATCAACAAATTTATAATTTCATAAAAACTCAATATAAACTTTGGCTAAATGAGCCTGACTTTTTGTGTATTCGTTATTTAAACTTTTCAAAAGCTTTTCGAATAAAGAAAAATTCAATTTTACATTCACTTAATTCAAATTAATCCGCTTAGATTTAAACAAAAGGATAACCAAATTGAATTTCTTTTGTCATGAGCAGCATATTTGCTGGCAAAGGTATTATCTCCTGTATTGATTAGGAGCTTTGAAATTTTTATTGAAGTGTTTTATATTACAAAAAAACATGTATCATGACCGATAAATAAAAAAATTGTTATTGAAATTCGACGACTGGTCACAAGGATTAGTATTATGTTAATTTGGCTTTGAGTTCATCATAAAATGGTCATTAAATCGGCTCCCATTACAGTGTTTAATACTGAAGTGATAGTCACTGCAGTGGCTAATGAAATATAGAACTATGAGCAGTTTAATCCGCTAAACCGAACACAGCGAAAAAATTGGAGAAAACGCTTTACTGAAATATATGATTTTTGTAGCCAAAGAATCAAGATTTCAAATTCTTTTATTTTATTCAAACATGGAGAAAATTTAAAGATAACAAAACATGATCCGGCACACAATCGCAGCAGATCATTGGTATGTATTTCACGCTTTAAAAATCAATTTTTATCGCACACCCCTGAATAAATATACACTAACCTTTATAACAATAATTATAATTATAGCCTTTTTATAACAATTCATTAGGCAATTTATACATAATAAAGTAATTAAAAAAGTACTAATAGAAACAATTACCCGCTGTTTTTCATGTCATTTTAAGACATTTTGTCTTCAACTGGCATTTTAGCATCATCAGCTAATGAACTTAATAAAAGGCGTATAATTTTCCGCAAAAATCATCCCTTCCCCGCAAAATGCCAGTAGAGTAAAAAAAATGAAATATACAACCGAATTCTTTTTTAACGGACTTCGATAAATGAGGAGGTCATCAATTCGCTTAAATTTTTTTTAATATTTTTATACGCTTAATTTCAGTTTGGATCCACTTTAACCAATACGACAAGGGCTAGGAGGAAAGATTCATTATATATCTGGCTGAATATAAAGTGGGAGTGCTCACAATTTGGATATATTATTATGTAGCCAATATACTATACAGACTGAATGTATACGACTAGGGGGCAAAGGTACATTCCATACAATGTAGTACATAACTGTGGTGTATCTAGCTGATTATAATAGTGAAATAGTTCAAAATTGATGTAGGTTACTCTCCCACACACATTAATACATAATTATCACATATCTAGCTGACTACAATATTGACAGCGCTCAAAAGGTGGCGTGGACTAATTTGCACTCCATGCTTGCAGTCCAATTAAAAACTGCTCGATAGGACCAGAGAGAAGAATGCTACACATACAAAATAAAAATGAGCTATCGTATATCTGGCTGACTATGATACTGAGAAATTGATTTTTTTTAATGGGCGGACAATTTTCCTGCCCAAAATATTTATAATCATATAACTCGTCCATTTACCCGTATGGACCGATTTCAACAATACTTTATTATATTTGAAAGTGTATGCTTGCGGTTTGATCCCACAGAAATTAAGGTGGAAATCCGTTGTAGCTGCGCATGACTCCGCCTCATATTTAGGAATATATATCAATCTTCCTGGGAGTAAAATACATATGAACTAGAATTAGACTTTGTCTTTGTCTTTGTTTTTTTAAACTTGTCCTTAATTGCGTCCGTTGTGTAAAATGTTCGATTGACTCTTTGTATTGAAGTCGCTTTTTGCAAGATTATTAGGATTATGTACATTATTTTATACTCGAGTTATGTACACATACATATAGTATATACGTATATCGCTTTGTTATACATTTACAACAACATATTTCTCAACGATGAAATGTTTACATACGTGTACATATGATTTTATTAATAATAATTTATCCAATATATATTTGCCGATAAGAGCAACATTCTTTAGTTTTCCTCAACATGCTGCTGGAGAATGCAATTATTAATAAAAAATAATTGAAAACATAACTACAAGTGAAAAAATCTCCACCTAAAAGAGGTGCCTTGCAAAAAGTTTTAACCTCGAAAACTCTATACAGCAGGGCAATAAATCTGAGTGAATATACAGATAATTTTTAATAACTAAAAATAAAAACTTATTTATTTGTCAGCAGAGATAAACTGAGAATCTTATTAAATTTTAAGTTTTTTAAACATTAAAAAAGCAATATACGAGTACATATTCTATATGCAACATGTCGCCTAAACTCATACAGCAACAGTTACTGCTTTAGCTTGAAATTATCTTTTGTATATGTACGAGTACATACTTACATATGTATGTATGTATATGAAACTATAACTGAATGCGTTAATTGTCAATGACGAATAATATTATTTAAGGAAATCCATCTGTTTATGGAAGCTCTTAACTTGAATTAGTATGAAAAAAAATCATTAAAATCTTGAATTTTGTGTTGCCTTTTTTAATGCTTTCAAATCATTAACAATTTCTTTTTTGGTTACACAAACACCTCAAATATGGCCTTTTCAATTATCAATATCGTTTGATCATTTTCGTTTTGGTTCGGCTTGGTTGGTGTATTGAAGAACACGGTCTAAGCCATATTCTTTTTGGTTAAGATTATTTTGCTGCCTTGCTTATTACTTTTGGCCGGCTTTTTTACGTTTTTTGCAGCATCATTAAAAATAATTTGTATAAGGTAAATGTAATCATGTTCTCTTTTCTTTTATGTTTTTTTCTTAATTTTTTCAAACCTATAGGAAGCAAAACAAAAAGAGTTGAAATAAAACAACGAAAACAGGCATTTTAAAAAAATGAAGCCATAGTGTTCCTTTTTTGTTTTTAAATGTTTTTTAAAGAACAGACGTCTGACCTGCAATTATGGCAAATGTTACTTCAGTAAGATTTTTTTTAAATGACATCATTTAGATTCAATTTTAAATAGAGTGAGATTTTTGTTTTTGAAAATGATAAATTGTTTTTATTTTTTATTTTATTTTTGAAAAAATATACATATTAATGTTATATACTATTTTAGATTTCTTTCTTTATTTTTATATATTGAATAAAGCACCATATCGGCCTCTTATAAGCAGATTCTACCCTTAAAACACTTTCGAAAACTAAAAGTTTAAAATATGTTTGTATTACCAAAAGAAAACAACAACCTTAAGAGCAGCAGTCAGTATATTATAAACATTATTGGAGTATCAATTATCAAATTCCACTGGAACAGGTTTAAGCCAATGGTTATCGATTTTGTTTGCTGCCACATTACAACGTCATAAAAGTTTTTGTTTTTTTTTTATTTTTATTTCCAGCAACAAAAAACAGAACTCTCCAACACACATCACTTTTATGGGCCATTGTATGACCCAAAGGTAACCTTAAGTCGGTTGCCAAGTTCCTAAAATGTTTTTTTTTTTTGTTTTTTGGCAAATAAAATTTTTTTTATGTATACGATCGACAGTCTTAAATGGTGGCTGTGACTTGACTTGGAATTTATACCCTTTAAGGAATACTTGGGCTTTCAAATTTAAAATGACGCTGTCCTCTCTCTCCCTTATTTAATCTGTGGGTTACCCAGAATATAAAAAATACACACATACATAAAAAGCAATTATGCACACTGGGGCAATTACGAAAAAATATATATAATTTTCCTTTTTCTTATATTAAATTGATAAATTTTATAACTATATAACTTCATATATTATCGCTCTTATTATGAGTTGAACTCGATGATCGATCTTCGCTGCATATCGGTCCTCGACTATCGAATGGATATTTTATAATATGAGCTGAAAACACAAAACTTTACGTAGAAAAGGGCTTTAGTTTCTATAGCATGACTTCAATGTTTGGAATTTTCAACACGGAAAAGTTATCTTGTACGTTTATGGAAAATTTTATTTGTATAAACACAATTTATTAATTTTTATAAAATAACAAGGAACCTAAAATTAAAATTAATAACAAAGCATAAGCAAAACGAAACGTTGGTTAAATAAATATCTGAAGATTAATTTTTCTTTCCGTTGACAGAGAGAAGTCTCCTCTAATAGTTATGAAAAAATTATCCAACTTGAATTTCCGTAAGTTTTTTTTTTTAAATGCTATTCTGATAGCAACGTTCAAGCAGAACTCCGTACTAAGCTTATGGTTTCCAAACTTTAATATTAGATTAGTTATGCGGGCTTAAGACCTTGAGCTATTGGCTTCACTAATAGACAAATATTTCCTAATAAACAAACCAAACTTATTTGGTTTTGGTCTCTACTACTGATAGAATTGTGCTACATATTTTAAAAAATCCAAATGAGTTAATCATCATTCTTTGACAAATGATGATTATAATACATAATTGAAAATTTGTTCTATTTAACCGTTTGACTACACCCGAAGATCGAGTGTCGCTCATAATAGGCACAGGATATTTCAAGCGAAAACAAATTTTAAATGCCATGTATGGAAAAGATTGAAATTTAATAGAAGTTATGTGAAAAGTATTTTTTAATGATAGAGCACAATCTTAAAGTCTTAAAGTTTTGCAAAAAATCTGATATGTATTTGATAAAATATGACAATGAGCAAATTTGAACTACAAATAGAAATGGTGTAATATTTTGTTAAAAAGTGTAGGCAAAAATTAATGTAATGTTTTAAATAAATTCTTTTCATAAATTTGCAAGAAATATATTATCCTGTCGTGAATATAACCTAAAAAACAGAAGCCGTGCACTAGCGGGCAGAATCGTTGTGGAAAAGTTATACTTCGTTTCGTTATTGTACATGATAGACCAAATTTGTATTTTTCAACTTTTACTGATTAAATGTTACTTTTTCATTTTTTAACTTGCATTTACGTTCACATCATCAATTTTTGTTCTTGAGATTTTATTCTTCTTGTTCGTAAAGCTTGCAACAAAATTTATTGATGTGTATATATGTGTAACTATTTACGAATGAAAGTGCATGCATACATGTACTTATTTTTTCTGCGTATTGCACTTTTCCCACTTAGTAATAAATCAAGAATTAATTCAGTAAAATTTAAAATTTTGTAAATACAAATTTTAAATTTTGTAAATGAACTGCAAGTGAATGTTCCATCCCATAGTGCTTAGACGGCTTGTTTCTCCGTATTTATTTGTAAGCCTTAGTTAAGGAATATTTTGCATAAAACTTTTGCTATTTTGCATGTAATTGTTGTGTGTGTAGTAAGTAAGTGGTCTATACCATATTTTGTTCACTTCGTATACCAAGCAAATGTGGATACATTGGACGAAGGTACGTACGTAGTTGCGGACATACACTCAAAAAGACGTTAACATCTCTGACAGTGGTAATCCATCAGTAATTCTTCAGAATGTTATTTTCATATTTGTGCATGTTAACGATATGTATGTATTTATATGTTTTCATATAAGAAACTTGGGTATTTTTTTTTTGTTTTTTGTTTTAGCAAAGAAACTTAAACCGGAGGTCACACACGTGTGTGACTTTTCTTGGAGTTTGTCTCTACAGAAGAAAATTATCTGCAAGAATAAACCAGTGTAAATGTGTTTGCTGAATATTTGAATTGTGAATTTTTAAATTGTCACTAGCGTGATCGTTAGGATGGCACTGCCTTTAAGCAAACTTATTTTATACATTGCCAAAAATTTTAATGCAAAACATAATTTCGTTTCAGTTTTTGACTACCAAGCTTATTACTTTATAAGCAACAATTCGTGTTCGTATTAAGCTTAAAATATATTATCAAAATTTGTTTAAGAGATATGCAAATTAAACCTGAATCAATTATATTGTTTTATCGCTGGCTTTTTAGCGGAATTCAAGCCACATGTTGCTGGCAGCACATGTAAAACAAAAAAATTAGTGTTTTCGTTAATGTTATTTCAAATTCAATTTGCACAGTCTTAAGAGTAGTTTAAAGTAAAATACATTTTCATTATGCCTTTTTACCCCTATAAGGATCACAAGGGATAAGAAGCACATTTCAGCCGCAATTGCAACAGGTTGTATTTTATAAAAAATTATAACGACTATGCATTTGTAATAATCAAACTTTCATATGATGCATCAAAAGGAACTGTCATAATTTCTGAAAAAATTTGTTTTAGATATTTGCTTTGCAAATTGCAAAAATAAAAATATTTTTGAGCTCCAATACTGATAAATTTCAATATTAAGTATTTCATATAATTATTTTGGGAAATTATTTGCTCAATTATATTTTCAAGTCTTAATGAACCTGAGATTTATATTAAAAATTAGTTTTCGGAATTTTATGTGAGCTTAAATATGTAACATTGACTTTAAAGCTTTTTTAATTAAAAATCATAATCTATTATCTAAAGCTGTTAGACTTGCATTAGGATTTTCATAATACTTCGAACAAATAATCTGGCATAAAAAATCTTCAATTTTTCTAACATGTTAAAAAATAGAATAACATATTTGGGTGAAATCTTTTCCAATCCTGCATAATATTAAAGTTGAGATTTTGAGGAACTACTTATTTACTCAACATCATGCTCGTTCAGCCTTAAAAACGCTGATGTGATTGTAATGAAAAATATGTTAAAGAATGTCAGGCATCCACAAAGCTTACAACGAAAAATAGAATCAATTTTTAATATTAATATTTACAAATTAATAAACGTTTTCTGAAGGTTTGATGCGCATATCAGAATTAATTAATTAATTACACTTTTAGACACATATTTGTGAATAAGTAAACGATTTCTTGTCCTGAAAAAAAGGAAGTTAATGTTTGGTAGTGAATATGTGTTCAAAAAGAAAATGAATGCCGTAGTTTTATATATTAGACCCTTTCGAATGGGAATAATGATACATTCTTTAGAAATTACAATTCAGAACTTTTCTAACACTCAGCTCGTATTATTGCAAAGCGTTTTTTAAAGAAAAATTATTCACAAGCATGCAGAACCATGTGTGACTAATATAAAACACGTGCACTTTGCCCATCTCTGCAAGGCATTTCTAAGACAAAATGTTGTTTAATAATCTAATATTAATCGTACATTGTTTGTTATTTGATAATACATAGATTAGTTTTTAAACTTACCTCTTTTTTTAAGCACCAAGAAACTGAAGCACAAGTCCAAAATTAACTCCACTTCACCCTCAATACCTTCGCATTGAAATCTTCATATCTATTTTAAACTCTCAATATTATTTTAAAAGATTTTGAATAAACCTTTTTTATGAAAAACTATTTTTGCATCTACATTTTCAAGGTGTTTGACAATATCTCAATAGCAATTATTCGATTATCAATCAATTATCAAAATTGATACATTTTTTTCTCTATTCCTCCCCTCACCCCCCCTCCCACATTAGATCTACAAAATAACTGTTTTAATTAAGGGGTTTTCTATTCACCAATTACCTTGACTAAAAAAACTCCAGCTTAAGAACGGAATTTAGTTGATGAAGACTTTTTTGAATGAAATCGATGCAAATCACTTTTTTAAATTCAGATGTTGCTTTTTTTCACCGATCAACCTCTGCAATGAAGATAATTTTATATGAAATAGATTGAACTATTTTATATATGAAAGACATATATAACAACAATAGAAACGCTTTCAATCCTTTTGTATTGAGTGAAATATCAAAACCAATAAAAACTCTTTAAGGGGCAATTCGCACCCCGGTGTTAAGTTGAAACATTAAACGTACATTCATATTTATTGCTCGAGCATTATACGATATTGATTTTAGGGTTCTTTATTGTTGTACAACTTTGGGCCTGATGAGGAGTGAAGCAAAGTCGACTTGTTTTTGTTGTGCTCATTTTCTTTGGTTGTTAACAGCAGTTCCACGAACAAAAAAAAAAATTGACACGTTTTGATAGTTTAACAACAGGAAAATAAAAGTAAATGTATTTTTTGTTACTCAGTTTTTTTTAAATTTTTTAACTTTTTTGCTCTGCAGTTCTTGACTTTTGATTTATTTTTCGTGTTAATTTTTTATCTTAAACAAAAAAGAAACAGCAACAACATGTTAAAATAGTTGTTGCAGTTTATGAGTGGTCTTGAAATGTTAATAATTGTTAACTTTTTGCTTTTAGTTAATTAAAAAATTTCTTGTTTTCAACTTGAGAAAATGTATTTTCTTGCTGGCGATACCACACAACCGTATTATTTGAAGGTTGTAAATAAACTAAATGATCGTGATCAATGTAGCCAACACGACAGGTAAAGGTAAAACGATCGAGATACAAAAGCAGCAGCAGCAACAAACAGCCACAACCACAACCACAACACTACCAGCAAGTAATTCGCTCGCTCCTGCTTTGACTAACAACTCTGCTAACAAACGATATCTAACTGACTGGGTGGACTGCTGCCAGAGTGAATGACAGACACCAGTAAAACCCAAATAAAAGTATTCTGAAGTCACACGTTATAATTTGAGCACAAGATCGAGCGATTGCTTTGTGTTGGTCCATAAAACTGTGTGTGTATGCACCAATACATTTTCACAATGCTTTCCTATCATCTTTATATATTTTTATTTCACTTTTTTGGTAACAAAAATTTTATTCGTTCACTTGTTTCGTATGCACGTCTATTACGTTTAAAGTTCGCTTGACGACTTGTTCATTGTTGTTGAGTGTTTGGTGTTTTTGTAACCTTTTTTCACAGGCAATTAAAAGAGTATTAATGCTCTCTCTATCTCCCGAAGAAAACCTTTTTCACTTTGCATTAGTATTTGCTTTCCCACGAGAGGTTTAATTAATATCTTTTCTCTCCTTCACGCTTTCTCAGTCACGTTATATGGTGTATTCATTTCAACTGCCGTTATTTTGGGCCTGGCTATAAAGCTATCATAATTATTTCTCTAGGTTCTGGACAAGTGAGCACACGCGTCTGCTCTCAGTGGGCTAAGGTTTTTCTACAGGTGTAAATTTTATTAATTGTTTCTTTGTATTAGTGTTTAGACTTTCACGTGAACTTTTTCCTCTCACTCACTTAAAACAATTTCTTATTAATATCGACATGAATGATAAACAAAATATGATTTATGATCATTTCTCTCATTGTGCTTTTACTCAAATTGATTGTCGGAGTATAAAACGAATAGATGCAACAACTTTACTATTGTTGTTCGTGCTGTTTGTAAACATACGTTAGTAACATGAGTTTTCAACCCAAAGATGTTGCCACACTTCCGGTTTCCGTTTGTTCTCCTTTACATGCTGTTTCGGCGAATTCCCTGCTCCATATTCGTTTCACTAGTAGCATTTGGAAACAATTTGTTAATTTCTTAGAATGAGAGATGAGGAGACTAAATGGGAAAAAAGTATTTTATTAGAAATTTAATGACTTTTGTTTTTATACTTTTTTTGCATTAACAACCAAAGTGAGTGTATTCCATAGAAAATAATATAAAATAGTTTACAAATTTTGTTTAATATACAAGTGGAATTAAGGTGATTGAGTTCAGAATAGTCGAACGCTGGACGTTGCATTACCCGCCAATTTATGGTTATTGCCACTACCACTATAAAATTTTCAAGAATTTCGTTATTTTGATTCTTGCATGCCATCTTTGGAAACTAACACGAAAACAACTATTTTAGGGGAACTTCAAGCCAAGCATTTGCAAGACCATTTTGACAAGAATTTTCCAACAATGAAAACCAAGGCGAACTAAATGTACCAGGTGGTGATGATAATAGAGCAGCTGACTGTTTTTTTTTTTTTTTTGGAGTCTATACCGTTAGTTTATAATGCATACAAAAAATACATCTTTGTCTTAATACAGTAGCTTTCCGGTTTAACGAACATTTTTATCTGCGAATATCGCATTTTAATATATTTTGTACTCAGTTTAACCAACAAATAATAATGCTTTTTCTTACTCATGTTGAAATCGGTTAGCGAAAATGGTTATTTAAAAAAAAATCCAACCACTTTCTTTTTTTATTTTTACTTTGCCGTGTTTTTGCACATAATAGTATAATTTGAGAGCAGTTTGCATAATTTTCTTATTTTTGCAATTATTTTGAACCCAACTGAAGTTGACCTTAAATAACAGATAAATTAATAATAAAGCTGAATATACCTTTTCCCAGAACTGCTTTAAACATTAAGAACAAATGAAATAAATACACCTTATGAAACAACAAGTATGAATGAGTGTTTCTGTTGGTTCGAACCATAATATATCAACCACTATTATACAATGATTATTAATACCAACTGTAAGTAAAATTACACTTAAATCAAATTGAAACCAAATCGTAAACAAGCAACAAAACAAATTAAATAAAATATGAATGAAAAGTAAGCATTGACAAATGGAATATCTAATAATTATTTCATTACAAGTCATTGACAACAACTATAGTGAGTATTTCACTAGAAATGAAATACAATATGTGCTTAACGCTCTTAGAGCTAAACAGTGAAACCTGCTTACACTTAACAACGAGCAAAATTTCATTTCAGCAGCATAAAATATTACTCGCATGCTGTGTTTCAATGACTTCTAGAAGCCTGGAAAATCTTTTGAGTTTCCACTGTATTTAAATAAAATTGGTTTATCATTAATGTGTGACAATTTCATTATTACCATAAAAATAAATAATAGCAATAAACATTTGAAATTTCAAATTAAAGGAAACTTCAAAGAATCGTAAGCCAGTTGGTAATTAACGAAGAATTGAAATCAAAAACGAACTGGTGAATGGAAATTGCTGGTAAAAAGATGTCAGTCAATAAGAGCAACGAATTAACATGATCACAGTTTTCATAAACTTATGACTAATGGCTCATATTATTTACAAATGGCGACAAGCAAAAAAAACTTTTTAGATGATTTTTTTTGGAATTGTTGCAATCAGCGTTTCCGTTGAGAATTTCCAAAAAGGGGTACAAAATGGATTTTCCAATATGAAATATACATGACAAAAAATGTCCTTTCATTCTTTTCGAAATATGTATGTATGTATGTACGCTCGTAATTTTTATAAAAAAGTTAGTTTAATAATCTAATATAGTGAAGGTGGTCTTGGTAAGTACCAAAATATCGGTATAAATAAGAATATTTCATTTAAAAAAAGGCTAATAAGAATTCGAGTCCCAAATAATAAATAAAGTCAATTGATTAAAGAAGTAAAAAAATGTATAATAAATATTATTTCCGAAATCAAAATTGTTTATATTTGATTGCATAATGTAGTCTTTAAGAAAATCTTCTAAATTTCTAATGCAACTAGATTTATTATTTGTGATGACAAAACCTATTGAAACCTAAAGTATCGAGAATATTGTAAGCGGCATTTAATAGTAGAAAGCGATACAGGAAAAGTTTCTATGGCTTAAATTGTTAAATTAGAAATCGAACCGTTTTGCAAAAAGAAGTGACAAAGTGTTTTAAAACTTAAATACGGTGAATTTTGTTTACGTGTAAAATATACAGCGAATTAGCATTTGAATTGTAGAGAAAGAAGGATCGATTCTAAATCGTTAAAATAATTATTTTTTATTTATAATTTATTTATTTATAATTATTTATTATTTTAATTATTTATTATTTATAATTATTTATTATTTGACAATGAGATCAAAAAGTAATAAGACGAAAATAAATACAATTAAAATTTGTGAAATAATTATTAAATTCACAAATTGAGAAATTCTCTAAAAATATTGCTTAAAAATATATCACTTGTTGTTGGATTAGCTGAGTATATTATTTTCAAATATGATTCTGCTAAAGAGTAATGATGATATGGAAATGCGGGTATACACTCAATTAAGCCAAGGACAAATAATAAAATCTGTGGAATAATATAAAAAAATAAAAGAAATTCGAGATTTTGATTACATTTACTTATTCGAAGAAATATATTTGATACGGTTTTGAAATTCGTCAATAACGAACTAAATTGCCTGGACCGGTATACATGTATTTCGCTATAAACGAGCTCCATTGGAAGTGCATTAAATGGAAATATATTTCGAGTATAACGTTCCTATTTTTTTTATTTCATCTTATTTTGTTTTTGGCTTATTTATTTAATTATTTAATTCCTTTTAATTTAAGCCCTTATTCTTTATCACAAAAATAAATAAAATGAATATTCATAAAAAAAACTAAAGTAAATATTTGAAATAGACTTGTAAATGAAATTGAAATTTCAACATTTTCGAAACATCCAAAGTTAAAATTAAACAATCAGAGATATTAAAAAGCTATTGGTAATAAGATTATAATACAAACATAAATATATAGGAAAGAAACTAAAATCCTTGCAGGATGTGAAAAAATTAATTAAATGCTTCTTAATAGCATAATTTTAGGTGTACTTCACTGACTTTCACTCCGTTCGGTTCATATTCCAATGTAAAGTGGAAAGTGGACATGCTCTTGCACCGAAGAAGAGAATACTTAACATAGAGCTTAACAGCAGAGCTTAAGGACATTTGTAAATTTTTTCCATATTCTGAGGCATGTCCTTGAACCGAATGAAACAAAATAGATCGCAGATCATAAAAGTGTCTTTTCAGCAATACTTAGCAATCTGAGTATATGTTCTAATGGTAAATGTAGAAAAAGTTGCGAAAATCTAATGTTCTGAGATATTAATGTAGAAAAGTATCTGCACTGGATGAAATGAAATGTGCCACAGTTGTAAACATCATAATTCTAGAAACAATTTTAAATTAGGGATGAATGTCCTTGCACAAATTTTGCTTGGAATTTGAATATTTCCAGTCATAGATATCATATATCAGTATCCACATTTCATCTCTGTATGACATCTGCTTTGATTTTAACCATTAACTATTGCATGGGGACAGATAAGGCGCTGTCAGTTTCTCAAATTAGCAAAAATTCTTTTAGACATTTTTGTGTGACTTTCAAAATTTCACAACAACCTTTGGTCTGCAATATGAGCATGAATTTATTTTCCTGCCGAATCTCCTGCGAACTGAGGTTGCGTGTCAATAACCCATGGAGTGTATGGAAAACTAAAGCGAACCCTGTACTACTACGAGTATATACATACATTCATATGTACATATGAATATCTAGACTAATTCTGTTGTTGTTGTTTTTTTTTTCGGTGGCATTTTATTACCATTGCTGTTGTTGTTACAATGATAATTATCATAAGGGTTTTGTGTTTGTTGTCGGTCTCACTGTTGCTGTTACCAACGACGATCATGGTGATGGTGGTTTTACAAATGAATATTTGAATTTAAATTTAAATGTTCACGTGTTTATCGGAAACGAACCGTAACAAAAACAGGAAAAATGAAATGTTTAAAAATGCTTTAAAAAAGATAAGTTCAGAAAGAAGTGTTGTTTTTGTCATATAATTATAAAAATTAAAAAAAAATAGAAAATATAAACACTTCTACAGGCAAAAATAAACCATGGAGGTGGTTCTACAAATTTATTGTTAGTATTTCACTTTTTAACAACGATACATGTGCACCACGATGATGCAAATAGAAAATAAGACTACAAACGAATATTTAAATACTTATGCATGTATGTGTGCATGTACATGCATGTAAGACAACTGACTCCATTGACAAAATGCCACAAATGTTTTCACAGAAGCGATATCGAAAAGTATTCACACCAGTCTAGTTGAATAAACTAAAGCATAAAATTTAATATTTTTAGCAAGGAAGGAGTAAAGTTGAAATTGTTAAATAAAGTATGCGGGCCAACACACACGCACACATACACACACACATGTTAATACCATAAGCCTTCGATCAGACAGACCTGTTAAAATAGGGTCAACTAAGAATACTTGTTGTCTAGGAAAACGAAATTAAAAAAGTCTACTTTCTAACAATTTTTCCATCATTTGCCAAGTGACAATTGCGATTTGCAAACCAGCAATAGAATTGTCCACATGCATGGAAGTAAGAGAACATTTCCATGATGTGGATGAATGTATTAAAATTTTGTTCACCAGAGAACCTGAACTTTTGAGGAAAAACAAGGAAACTGCATTGTAAGTGATAAGGAAATGACAATGCGGAAAGAAAGAAATTTAATAGGGATATAAAACATTTTCATTTAGTGGGAAATTTGCTAATGCAACTTCCTTTTTCTTTGTTTCTTCGATGCAAAAAAGAATACATCTTTTTTTATACAGTAGCTTTCCGGTTTAACGAACAAAAAAAAGTTATTAACAATATAATTATAAAGATAGTTTATTAAAAAGTTCTTAATTAAAAACGAGTGAAGGAAGTGATTTATTAAAAAATGTATTTTAAAATTTACTGTTTTATGAATAAACGATCTTATATACTTTAATTTAATTTTATATAAGTATATTCGTCTACTTTTTCATATTTAAACAATGAAAAACAATGTCCTTAACATCAACAGTTAGTTAGTCACATAATAAAAGAGCATAAATTGGCTTTTATCGATATATCGAGGAAAGTTTGCTTTTCTATTGCAGCTCAGTAGTGCTATTACGAACGTAACCAATCTTAATACCGTACGGCCTTTTGAATTTTATGTGCGACCTTAATGTTTACTGCAACAGACTCAAGCTACGGATGAAGCCAAGGAATGGGTGCGTTGAAAAAATCATAAAGGCCCATTACAGAGGACATATTCCGGTGACATTGTTATCCTCAATACCATAGCATTCGCAATATTTCCTGTAAAATACTGGTGGTGATACACAATGTTCCGTAAGCCACACTCTTAAAAAATAATTTTTCCGATCTGTACCGAGACAGCTTCATAATTCGTTTCGCCAGCCGGAGGCCGGATAAAGTGGTTTAATATCTTGGTTAATTTCTGTCTTAAAGTATTATTCCCAAACGAACCTTTTTCAAAACGTTTTTTTTTTAATAACTTCCCAGTTGTGTTTTTTTTTAATTTTATTTACTTTTTAATTTAAAAAAAATTTTTTACAGTGTGTTGAACTTTCGCACGAACACACACATTCATTTGACCACATATGAATATATTTTTTGGCTAGAAATTCCCATAAAAAATTAAAAACACAAATTAAACCAACTTAAATTACCGCCGAAAATTGAAATAATGATCTTTTAAATATTTTCAGAAAGCAAATTAAAAAAGAACACCAAGACAGCCAAAGGTTACTCTTACATTTGTTGACCTCCCGCTGTGTTCAGTCTTGAATGAAAAACAAAAATTATTTTTGTAATGATTAGATAAAAGCATTTGTTTGTATTTGTCGTTAAACATTTCAAAGAACTAAAAATCACCTTGTACTTGTATGTCTTTAAACGAACTACATTAACGTGTATAAACTTTTATAAAACGAAAATTAAAATTTCTTGATATATACATACGCCTTGATTAAATGGAGTTTAAATGCCGCTACCAGCATTTAGAACATTTAAAGAATTAGTTCTTAAATTGTAACTTTTAGAACTACAAAAAGATACACAACGATTTTTAATTATTATACATGCATATAAAGTTTTGAAAGAATCTGCAAAAATTTTATGGTTGTACAAATATTTTCGATAAGTATATAAATCCGAATTTTTATAAAAATAGAGAAAAATCAATGTAAATTACAAATATATAGTATGTAATGGGGTTTTCAATCATCTGTCAAATTAGCACTCATTTATTCAATCTCTTTTGCAAATCACCATGGGCCGTTCTAACGTACAATAACACGTGCAAACGAGAAAATTGTTTTATCGAAGTGAGCGTTCTGTTCAAGCAAGGTACCGCGCACTACACGTATTTTACGGTCGCCACAATCGTCCTCCATTTCCGGATGAATGGTTACGTTAACAAACAAAATTGTCGAATTTGGGACAACACAAATCGCCATGAGCTCCAAGAGCGTCCAATTCATCCCGAAAAAGTAATTGCCTTTGATCCATATTTCTTTGAGAACCGTCAATGGTGAGCGCTAATTTTGTCCTAAATTGGATGATATAAAAACCAACGACATGTAGTCGGCTCTAACTGCCACACAGCTCAAGCCATATTGGATATTATGCAGTCCTATTCAAATAAGCCACAAATCACAAGGGCTCTCAAGGCCAACATAACCCATGCCATCGCTCAAATTCAGGCCTGATATATGAGGCAGAGCCATGTAAAATTGAACATTGCAGATCCGCGCCACCCAGCGCAGGCGTAGCATTGATAGACCTTGCAACAATGTGTGGATGTATTTGTGTTAAAAATAGTGAAAAAGATTTCTTTAATAATTCTTGCGAAAAAAACGACTTCAATACAATCGAATAAATTAAAAAAACAGACGCAATTATAAATGAGTTTGAAATATGCTATCATTCACTATACTCCCAGCAAAATTGGAATATCTTCTAATATAAATGAGGTAGTTATGCGATAATCAACATTTTAGGCTTCCACTTTTTCCGTTCGATTTACAAATAAATCTCTATGGGACCAAACTGCAGGCATACACTCTCAAATATCGTTTCATGACTTCTTCACAACTTATCCTCTGTATATCTACATCATAAATGGCAAATGCAAATATGGCAAACAATTACTTTACTTTTTTTTCAATTTTTAATATTGTCAGCCAGATATACGATAATTACACATTATTTTGTATTGAAAGCACCCTTAACCCTGGTCCTATCATATATTTGCAAATCGGCTTATGCGTGTAGAAACATTAAAAAATGTGTTTAAAAAGGAATGCAACCGAATTGATAACCACCCCCTTTTTTGAAGCCCTTTAAAATTATTTGAATAATGAATGCTTTGTATAGTGTGTGATGCTGTATTGGATTCTTCAGGACGTCACAATAATGGTTGTGATTTCCAAAGGCTACTAGAATTTCATTAAGCTTAATTAGTTTCTTAAGTTTCTATAAGAGATATAAACTAAGACCACAGTTGAAAGCAATAGACCAAAAACAAAATATTTTTCTATGCTGAAGCTTCCCAAAATGGACTCATTATACATTCAGATTCTGGAAATATTTCAACATTTTCATACTCAAAAAATATATATGTATATAGATCTCAGAAAATAATATTTACATTTAGTTTCAGCACTCAAATTCTTTTGGTTTTGGTAAATCTTACTCTAGATAAAAGCTCGCAGTTAACGAAAGTTACAAGTCGCTAAATATCTTGCACATACGAGATTGGCACCTCTATCCTTTGCTAAACACCGCAATATGTTTCATGCATATCAGATTCGCCAATTGAATATATATGCTACAAGATTATAATTTTTCCTTTATTTTTAACCGACCTCATCGTATTGTTTTCTTCCACAATGTGTATTGTGGGGGGCAACTAAAATGAAGCATGTATTCAGAGAAATTACATGCATGTATTCAGAGCTTAAATTTATTGAGAACTAGTACAGTTTTCTTGTAAACTTTCATAAATATTTCACATTTAAACATTATTGTTCTCGGTTGCATTTCTTGGCTTTTTTAGTCTTAACTAAAGTACATTCCCAGATGGCTGATTTACCTTTAAATAGTTTTTTTATATTGAAACAATTTAAAAAAATAAAAAATTTGGATAAATAAGCACCTGTTTAGCTAAAAAGAGTTCACAACCGGTGTTTCTATTTCTTATAGGTCAATTTATAATCGTTTTGAACTTAACTTTTTAGTTCTTTTTCTTAGCGATTGCTTAACGAAGATCACATTAGTTCTTCGGTACAATGAAGATATTCTTATTCGAAAAACTAACAAATGTCAAAAGTCAGGAAGACAAGTAGCTGCCACAAAACCAACACATACATGCATATGAAAAAGAAGACAAAAGTAACTTTATTCCCATTTCTTATTTTTATTACCAGGCATTCATTCGCACTTAGAAAATCATATTTATTAAATATTATTTTTATAATTTTGTTTAATTTCTACCAAAATTTTAGTGAAGTCATCAAAAAATGTAAAAAAGGCACGGCGAGAAAACGAGGGGAGAGAATTGTACACGTATGAGTTTCTGTGAATTACTTTGGTAATTTTTTAATGTTGACTTTGTTATTGTTTTATGCTGAAAGTGTGTTTTTATTATTATTTGGATGTTATAATTCTTTCATGTCTTATAAATTACCAGTCGTCCATCCAAACTACTTGCTAGTAGCAGCATAGTTTACACGTAGTTAAATTTTGGTCAAATTTGTAGCACCAGGCACTGTTGCTGAGTTGATTTTATTTCAAAACAATTTCCAAAATCATGTGCACAGTGGTGCGCCATGCCTATGAAAACAGTGTGTACGAAATCATTCTCGCTATGTTTATACCCCTCATAACTTTGCTTCACTTAATTATAATGTAATGAAACTTAAAACATCAGGATGCTCCACATAGGAAACCTCACAGGTGAAGTTTGAAAGTTTTACCACAACGACTCCCCGAGATACCAAGGTGCAAAAATTTATATATTAGTACTCAAATGCATACACTAGACTCACTCATCAATATTATGGACTACTTCGACTATCACTAGGGATATAAAAATTTTAAAAAGAGCACTAGGATGCCCTTCACTCGTACGGGCCAAATCTTTTTGGAAAGGTTTCATGAAGTACTCTCCTTCATGAACAGATATGTACCGCCGTTGCGAAAGTTTGGAATGGGTAAAGTGCCGCTCTCTTAATTTTTTCGTAGTTTATATGAAATTCTTAAGAAATAATAACTGGGAGAAATGGAGGCAGGTGAAGATAAGACAAAGTACAGTTCTAAAAATTTCGGCCGTTAAACGTACTGAGATCGTTATTGTGGCAATAAGCATCCTGCAACTTAGGCAACCTGCTAATTAATTGTATTTTTTGTTAAACTATGAAAGTCTAATAAAGGAATTTCCACACAAAATTAAAACAAAACCAATTTTTTATCAAAATGCCAGACTACAAGGACAATTATTAAAGTTTATACAAAAGCCAAAATCATGCTGAAATCATATGTCAAATTCCATATAAAATTTATTAATACATATTACTAATTTATAAACTTAATTTATTTAGTTTAAAGGCTCTTTAAATTTTTTAATCGATATTTCGGTGTCCATCGAGTACCATCTTCAAAATGTTTGTTTATTAAATATAAATTAAAAAAAATTTTATTAAATTTTTTTAAGATTTTGATCGTTGGAATTTCTACGAACTTGCCATTGCACAAATAAATTAATGGGCTTTGAAAGAATATGTTTCATTTGTGTATAATACAACTTGTGCTAAAATTTTCCGCTCTATTGTACGCCATATACCTAAAATTGTTGATGTACAAGATTTAAAAAGTTTAGTTCGTATTTCTTGTACCACAAAATAAAAACAAAATCTTCTTAATTATAGACACGCATACAAAGGTGAAAAAAAAATTTCATAAAAAAAAAGAATTTAAAAAACTCGCTCTAATACACAAACACATTTGTCGAGCGACGGACAAGTGAAACACTCGTACAATGTTGTTGTTCCTGGGGAGGCAAGTGAAGCGAAACTTTTAACTTTTTACCAACTGTTTTTCTATTTTTTATTTTTTTTTTAAGTTGCAGTAGGCATTGGAGGAAGTACGAGTAGCTACCAACACCGTAAATTTCATGTTAGATTTCATTCACATTTAGACATGTTTCTTTTCCATCTCCATATGTATTCGTACTTTCGAAAAGGTTTACGCCTCAGTCTTCAGTTTTAGTAAATGGCTGAGTAATATCTAGACTATGGCAGAACTGTAAAGCCATAAAAACTACTAAAATGAGAAGAAAAATTACCTAATCATAATTATAAGTTTCATTTAGATGAATTACTTTTGTACATCTACATATGAAGTACATTTTTTTTTCATTTCTTTGGTTGGTTAAATACACACAAACTAATTTTCGTGAATTAATTTATGTGACATGTTATGAACATGTTATTACCACAGTTCAATGACATGTTTGAAAGAACCCAACCAAAAATAGGACTCGATTAGATTTTCTAGAACACATTATCATGCCCCAACACAATATTATGTTGTACATTAAAATAATTTTCAGGACTTTGCAATTATCTAACGAGAATAAGCATTATATAAATAAATGCTGAACATACAGTGGTGGACATTTGATTAGCACACTTCAATATTGTTGCTCTCAGAAGCGTAAATGTTAAGTGGGATATTATAACAAATAAATGTAATCTATATTCCATACTTTTGTTTTTGATTCTTTAATTCTGAGCTTTAAAATATTTTACAAATTATGATATTCGTCGTTGTATTACGTATTTCAAATCTTAAGATTTTAACTTTTACAAAAATTTATTTAAATAATCAAAGCAACAATTGGACACGCCCAAAAGTAAATGGTGCAGGCAGGCTGAGTGTGAAGATATTTAAAAACTTATCTGGAGAGGAAGCGTTGCTTCCACTTTGAACTGATCCAGGAAGACAATTTAAAAAGCACGAAGTCCTATTCATACTTCAGGATCATATAAAAATATTATTGGTTATTAAAGCTAGAAAAACGACTCAGAGGCAGGAATTACTTATACTCGTTGCAGACTCATTTAACATCTTAACTCAACTTCCAAAGGTTTCCAATTAAAACTCATATTAGTCTGGCTCAAGTTGGAGTCGTAAATTTGTCAATTCGGATTGAAAAGTATTCAAACTATTTTTACTAAACAAAATGTAAGCAGGAACCAATTTAACTAGCAGAATGGATCGTCAATGTTTTCGCTGGTCGCTACACCCAACGCCCATTTGCAAGATCTATGCAAAGCGCATTTATTATAATAAAGCCTGGAGTCCTTGTAAAAAACGTTGACACAACCATTGCTGTATATTTGTAAATAGAGTTTATTAATGGGCCTTGGCAACACCATCCTGCTAGTGATCGTATATCTGTTCTTTCCACTTTTCAGATGGCTACTAGTATTTGGGAATATCGATCTTCGTGTGAAGAATGTAAGAAATAAACGTTTCAAAATTTGTTATTGAAATTTTTAACAATTGGAAGAAGACTGAATGAAAAAAATGTTCAATACTTGTATCAGAAAAAAATTTGGACTAACGATTTTCTTATGCCCTTTGAAGAACATTTAAAAAACCAAAGATTTTTTTTTAAATTTCCCTTGGAGTTACAAATCAGAACTTATTGGCTTGGATCAAAAGGAAACCTTTATGCACGTAAGTGCACAACCCCAACTACACATCACATGTGATAATTTTCATGGCTTGGCTTTTCCCTTTTCTTAGCAATGTGCTGGTCCGATAAGCGAATGAATCAATACGTTTACAGTGAATTGTTGCTTGGAACAGTATAATATGGAATAATATAGAGCAAAACATTGCAGCTGCTGAATCCAGGAATTCGGCAAATTTAAGAATCACATCATGGCAGATCCATTTAGAAGGTTGTGTTGTTATTTTAATAAAATGTTTAATTTGATAGATTTTTCATTGAATGTCAATGTTATTAAATGTATTATTATATTTAAATTAAAAACTTAAAAGTATGTACATTTTAGTTTTTAATGAGCCATCTATAGACTCAAACAAATAAAATTTAAAATTGTTCTCCTTCAAGACTATAAAATCAGACTTAAGCACTTTTTCCTTAAAATGGTACAGATATTTTGGGTACATGATGTAGTATTTTTGTTATGGTAGTCATAAAAAACTATGCTTATAGAGGCCTTATTTTTAATAATATAATATAATTCTAATGTATTAGATTGATCGGTAAGTAGTGCATTAGGATTGTAGTTGCGGGACACGTGTTCGATTCCTGCTGAGGATATGTGTTTCTGCAGACAAACCGAAACAGCTTCCCGGTTTGTGTTTGTTATTGAAAAAAATGCCATGATCACCGCAAACACATTTTTTCGTTGCGTGAAATACAATTTTTGTTTCCAACTGATAAAAATATGAAATTAGTTAAAAAAAAAGTTTCGTTAATCAATTTTAACTGACCAAATTACTTTGAACAATAAACTGTTTTATGGCATGTTGCTTTTGTTTTTTTTATTGCTCTAAAATAAAAGGAAACCGTCTCCTAACTTTTCACACAAACAGTGTCACAGTATTGTATACAATTAGAAACATTTTTATTTGACATTTTTATTCCTTGTACGTACAGCAACAAGTGTGATGAAACATTTACCTGCAATTGAAGCTCATCTGGAATTTTATCACATGATGAATATCTTCTTTAATGTTTTTAACATTTTATTTCCTTTACCTTTCGAACAATTAAAACTTTCGTTTCGTTTCAAAAGAAATTATACGAAAAGTTATTAAGCTTGTTTAAATTTTTATATATTTTTTCAACTCAAATATGGTACTCGTACTTAGAGTTAAAGGTGCGAGTAGAACAAGGCGGACAGAAAATGATTACATTTGAGGGTTTTCATTATTTGAGAAAATGTTGGAAAAAACGTTGAAACCGTTATAATTTTTAAGGACGGCAACTAATGCAACTGAAATGCCAAATAAAAAATAATAATCCAGCATGAAAAAACTAAAAGGCTTCCGCTTTATATTTTTCTATCAAAAATTATGGTAAAGTACTTGATGCCACAACTCTATCATCAAATCTGCCTAGATACATGTACATAGATAGAAAAGACTGTACACGAAAGAAATAGTTTTCACTAATGAAAAGTGGAAGTACTTCATATGCAATGAACGTGGCTGGAAACTCGTAATTTAAGAAAAATCCATATTTTTTTTTAATAAAATAATCCATCTATCTGTCTAGAGTTGGCCAATTGGAACAATTAGATGAGCTACTTTTAAGGAAAATAAAATTAACAAATTTATTCCCACAGCATTACTTAAAAATTGTCCAACAATTTTTGGACGCATTCTTTAAATGTACTTTTCTGTCAGATTTTTTACAATGAAGCAAAATTCAATCACAGTTTTAAAGGAGTGATTTCTTCAAAGGCACTTCAATCCAACTTTTCAAATTAATAGTTGATAAGTTTTTATTATGGTTAATTTATATCATAATATCATAAACTGACCTTCGTAGACTAGTAGGTAGTGTACTAGACTCGTAGTGCGAAGGTCCCAGGTTCGAATCCTGCCGCAGAACTCTGGCAGTTGTGTTTTATAATTAAAGGGAGCGCACAACAAGCCTTCACTGGCGCTTAAGTGTATGTCGTATGACATGGGCTTATCACACCCCTCCAATCAACCTAACCTAACATAACCTATATCATAATATTATACGAATGACCGAAGTGTATAAAAAAGGAATTTTTCGACAAGACAAACAAGACTAAACTATGGAGTCGCAAGTATATACTTTCAATGTATTTGAATACTTTTTTTAGTAGAAATAATTTTATATGGGCTTGTTCATTGGAACGCAGTCATACGAATGATCTATTTCGCACCACAATGTTTCAAGGTTAGATATTTTGAAAAAAGCCTCATATGTGTGTAGCTCTCACCTATTGATTTATTTTCTAACTCTTTTAGAAAGCCTCTTTTACATAGATAAATTCAAAACCATTTGAAAGTAGATAATATTTTCATTTGATTTATTGAAAATCTAATGATCTAAATTTCTTAACGAAATCAGTCTCCTATCGTTAATAGTTCTTGATAAAATTTCGTAATAAACCAATTGATAAAAATTTAATAAATATTTCGCTTTTAATATTAATAAAGTTACATTTCGAGATCCTTTTATTAACATTTCCAGCTCGACTTCGTGGAATATATACGAGTTTATTAGTAAACTTCCTATTAGTAAGTCCCCTAATATATTTTTTGAAAATTTTTATTTTACTAGGTAAAATTTGTATATTCCGAAATTCAAAAAATCTTTTTGGATGTGTAAAATCTTTCTCGAATCAACATTTTCATTAATATTTGCACTTTTCAAATTTGTTGGTTTTGGCATTAGACATTTCATGAATCGCTAAGCCCACTCATCAGTGGATCTTAAGCAGTTTGAAAGTATTCAACCTCATATGTTTATATTTGAACATTCAATTACAATTTGAGAATTCTGTATTGATGGCATATGAACAGCCAAAACCACAACACACAAATTTAAACAATTTTCTATAATTGTTTGCACAGAAAAAATAATTTTTGTAAATCAAACAAAAAATTATGTGAATAATTTTTTCTAATTATACTAATTAGACATTTGCAAATTTAGAAGCAATATTTTTTTTTTTGAAGAAAATAAAATTTCGCAATAAATATCTTGTTTTACTCAACAAAATCTCTAACTAAATTTGCAAAGAAATTTAAACAATATGGAAAATTTATATTTGGTTTTATTCAGGCTTTAGGCTCTGAATTAAAATATACTTAAATTACATACCTTAAGGTCGAAGTAATTAATAAATATAAGTATATAATATGGAAAATTTTGTGAATTAAAACGAAGAGAAATTAATGCATTTTTACACTTTCACCAGTGTTTGTGTTCTAAGTAAAATTCAGAAAAAATTTTAACCGAGACAGTAAAATTATCTACTGAAAATTACATTTTATTTGAAGCAAACGTTTGCTCGAAAATAATTTTGCAATATTTTCTTAAAAATTTTTGTTGTGCTGATAAAACTAGATATATGATTATATGATATATGCGATGACTCACTTTGAAAATTAGTTCTTAAATTTTCGAAATTACAGTCAATATTTCACATACAAGTATTGTGCAAGTTGAGAGTTGTTTGATTTTGTAGCGCAAAACTTATATAAAAGTTAGTTTCTGTCAAAATAAAAACTTAAATTGTACTTTCGCAAAATAGGCATGAAAAGAGGCAAGGCATTCAAAAAGGGGCAAATCGCCCCTTTATTTGCGTAACGGTAACGTTGTATGGGTTTCACGGATCACTGATCTACTCTCAGGCGAAGCAGTTTAAAATTAAGATCATTTAGGTACCAGTTCGACAGGGCTTATTTCGCGGAATCTCGCCAGAACTGGATTATGAGGATTTGCCATTGTCCTCTTGCAAGCAAGTACTTTGCACTAAATCTTTCTGCTCGAAATTTATTGAATTACTTTAAGCGTCTGCTACTCCTTGAGGTATTTGCAGCATTTTTTATTTCAAGGAAACTTTTATTTCTTCGGTACTAAAATTTTTCTGCTGCTTTCTTTTTATGCAACAGTTGCATTTGTAACATAAGTATTGCACAGAATATAAAAAGCAATTCAGTTATACAAAATATCGGCAGTACAGTATCGGCAAAAGTTTATATTTCACCTGCATCTATTTTAGATTATGAAAAAAGTCTATCTTGGAAAATAACTGCTATTTATTCATCAGCCTCGTGGCACATTGTGCGCCACATCTTTTGTTGCTAATGTTGTTTTCTTTTCTATCTTTTTTTAAGTAGTTTACTACTTTGCTAATAATTTTATTTTAGTACTTTTAAGATTGTGTTTTTTTTTGCTTTTTTAATATTTTCCTTGTTGTACAAGTGAGTATGTGGCAAGTGATTCATACATTTACGAGTATATAGAGAGTAGAGTACATTCATCTATAGAGTGTAATCATCAATCTGTCTAAACTTCACCGCTTGATGAAACACAAAATTCATCGGAGCAGAAAATCAGATCGCAAGACTTTGCTGTCTTTTTGGTTTGTTTCTGTTTCTGTTTTTATTTTTATATTTTTGCTATTTCTGTGATAGAATCAAAGAGTTGTACGTTTTTTATTGTTTATTACTGATGAAAACCCTTTTTTCTAGTCAAATCTTAGGAAAAGAGAGCAAGACAATCACGAAAACGGAAGAAAACTACATTAGTTACGTGCTCAAGACTGAATGACTGACTGTGCCGACTTACACTCGAAAAAATATTACAGTGCCAAAGCAAAGACTGAAAGTCGTCATGGAAACATTTTTAGTTGTCAAAATTGTAACGTGCTCTTACAATTATGGCAAAAAATATATGTTTACATATATCGTGACTAAGAGGTATATGCCACTTGAAGTGATATAGAATATCACGTCTATGTTGTTCACGCATGTATCAACCTGTAATATTGTATAAGGCCTCGAGTTTTAAATTAGTCGGGGGAGCAATTTACGATACCGTGCGTATCGGCCAGATGAGCAATCATTCCGAATTTTGTTCTCTTTAAAATTTTCAATGCTGAACTACATTTCGTAGATTCGTACATTGTCTTTAGCCGAGCGTACAAGCCCCCCAATATTTCGAGCATTCGTAACACATAGTAGCTGGAATATATGAACTTCCGTATATTCGTTGATCTTTAGTTACTCGTAATTGATATTTGAAGATACTCCGAAAATGTACAAGTTCTTTTATCTTACCATTTCTTATTCAACTTAATAGAATCCATCCTCTAACGGATTTAAGATTACATCAACCCATTTCGCAAGGCAGTTATTGTTTCTGACCATTAAAAAATTTTGCACCTTTTTTTTAACGTGTAGATGATTACTATATTTTCTTTCAAAATAAATAAAAAATTATATATTTCAATATTAAAACTAAAAACTACACAAATATATAATGAAGCTCAAGTAAAGATTACGAAATCGGAAAAATACTTCATTGATCAAAGCAATGAAGAAAGAGCAGAGCAGCGAATGAGAACTTGCATTGTAAAAGTAAAAAAATAGTTATAAAAATATTTAATATTTAAATTTTGTTATAGATATTAGGTATATAAAATTCGAAAATGCAAAAATCAAATCGTCCGATCGACCTTTAAAAGTCAACAAAAATGGGTGTGAAAATCAGGAAAGATTATAAAATATAACTAGATGAACTAGTAGTATTTTAAGAAAATAAAAATTTAAGTTTCAGGGAAAACTTAACTTAACTTCGATAAACAATACACTAATTATGTATTTCATAAATGTACTTGCATACATACAAGTGTATAGATGAATTGTAAGTAAGATTCGGCATAGTCGAAGACTGTTCTGCTACATACTTTTCACTATTTTAATTTTTTTCAGTGTTAACTGTAAATATTAGGGTTTACACCATCTGACGATATGCTGCCTTGACAATATCAACACATGCCCTTTTGAAGAAAAAAGGGAATATTGTTGCCCTTATCAATAAAAAATGATTAGAAAACAGCACGCATTCCTATATGAGAGTGAAACTCTTTATATTATAATGGTAAATAGTTATTTTTCTTATCAGAAACGTAAAAGCTATTAATTTCTTTAAGTTTATTATTTTTGCTCACAATTCACCAACTTTTTGCAATGAGTGTAACCGAAGCACAAGTTAAATACTCAGGAACCACATGGAAGGGAAAATTATTATATTTTTTCAATTCACCATATACATTTGTACTCGTACTTGCTGATTGTAGCAAACAAACACATGCGTACATACGAGTACATACTCGTATTTATTTTTCGAAACACTCGATTTGTATAAAACTTATATGAAGATCTAATTTTGTGCGTATCGATGCGTTACCAATTAAATCTCTTGTCGTAAAAATATATTTAATGCCAGTAGTGAAAAATCAACCATCTTCTTTCATAAAATGTAAAAGAAAATTCTGAATTCGAAAGATAAGGCTTAATGTAAGACTACACTCATATGTCTACACAGATGCATGAACATTAGACTGACTGACTGAATAACTTCATGCGAGTGCGAGTATAATGATGAAAAAATGTTTTTTTTTTCAAAACAAATATAAATTTTGTCTTATGAATATTAGTCAGGAGGAAAGCTTTTGGAAGTTTTCTGAAAATCTTGGAACAAGTATTTCTCTCTAAGAACAACTATAAAGTAGAGAGTAATGCTGGAAGGATGCTTCGACAATGCAAGTTGCCTTATGAAATCTACAGTCATGGCAAAGTAAAAATAATTGGAAGTCACTTTAAAGGAAAATAACTTTAACAAAGTCTGAATTTGTGCATTTTTTCAACTCCATAAGAACCACAAATTTGGACCATATGTGAAGATTTTCACGTTTAAATAATTCAAAAATCAGATTTTCTTTCCATGTTGTGAAACAAATATATCAATTTATTATGCTTTATACTCTTCAGGTATTTACATTGAATTTTTACAGGGTCTTCATGGAGGTTACCTTTTAATTATTGATTGAGACTATTAGTTTCATGTAATAAACGAGTTGTCACCATTGGCCAGTTCTTACGCTTTCCAGGCGTTATTCGGTTTCCAGTGATAAATAGCTTAACGTAGCTTAATATAAAATTATATTCCTTGAAAACAAGGATATAAAAAATATAATATTCTGCAAAATTATCATATTAATGAAAAAACACTGATTGCAATGACAAAATTTTGTTAAGTCACTGGAAATGACACGAGTCCGCATCACTTCCAAATCATAATCTCTGAATTTTTATGAATTCATTCAATAATTTTCTTATTTAATTATATTCTATAATATCTGTTAGAAGTCTCAAAAGAACATTACAAAAACGTTTCAAAAGCAATTCCTCCATTTGACGGTATTATATAGAGAGTGGCGTAAAAGTAATGTCATATTTGAATTGGCTGCCATTTTTTGACATTTATGATTTAAATATATAGATAACTAGCGGACCAGGCGATCTTCGCCTCGCCCCAATTTTAAGCCTTCAGACAAACTTTCTATTTTTTCATGTGAAAAGCCATTAAGGAATAATTTGAAACAAAATTTCATACAAAAACTCGATTTTCGATTTTTCCAATTTTCCGACTTTTCCGGAGGGATTTTCCAAAATTTTCTTCCATAAAAACCTTCTCCTCGAAAATACGAACAACTGACAAAAAGTTTTACAGAAATCGGCCAAGCCGTTCTCATTTTATGAATTATTGGATTTTGCCACGCCCCTCCGCCCACAGACCGAAAATCAGACTTCACAGTGTCACCCGCCCGAGTATTCTGAAGGTTCCATGAAAATTTCGTCAAAATCGGCCCAGCCGTTTTGGAGCCATTACGTTACATACATACATACATACATACATACACACATCCTATTTTATATATGTATATAGATTAGTTGTCAACAAGTCATGGAGCGATACACACCTCAAGAATAAACTTTTTATGAAAACAGAGCTTTCATTTGTAAAAAAAAAATATCAGGCAGTTCAAATTACGACATTAACTTTGCGCTACTTACTGTTTACGTAATATGGTTGTGGTGGGAATGGAGAAAATAATCCATAATCCTTAAGGCAGTTCAATTTTTAAAATTAGAATGATAAATAAATGTTGTTTAGAAATTGATTAAGAATTTGCTGCACTTGAGTCTGAGAAGTTGAGTCAGCCTGGCAGCAGCATAAAATCCGTTTCGCGATAACATTGCATCCTCATCTGATTTACCCATGAATACCATCCAGGATATGACCGCCGGCTTAAAATTTGATTTAAAAGTTCAACCTGGGCACACATATACTATATGCAATAATTGCAAGCTAAAAAAGGCTTTTAACAAAAACTTGAATAAAAATGTCTTAAGCCGCTGAAATATTTTCCCATGGTAGGAAATGCTGCAACTGTATTATAAATTCTACTATAATAAACAACATATTTATCGACTTTGGCTGTCTTTCTTGCAACTGATTGCATCCATCTCTCTGCTGATCGCTTTATTCATTTATCACAATTACTTTAATCAGTGTCGTCAAACTTCCAACTGTCAGTAGATGGCGCTTAAATTATGTTCACTCCCATCCAATGATAATAAAAATTCAATGACAAACAGTAAAACAACTTCCCTTTTTTGGCTGGTCATTGTTACAGAAGTGATGAATAGTGATGAAAGAAACGCTGGTCGATGGACTCTCTGCAATAACAACTCTATTAACTGTATTAGCACAGCAATCAGCCAAGAGTTATTGGCATAAAATAATAATTACTTGCTGCAAGTTTTCAATTCTTGATCATTTGCCACAGCATTTGAAAATACAAACTCGTACTAAATATATTTGGAACACCCAGATAAACCAGATGACAGGCTGAAATTGTTTTGATGTCTTTAACTGTCTGTCATCTCAAAAGTTAACGATAGAAGCATTTAATTGTTCAAATAAAATAGATACAGTGAAACGAGTTTTAGGTTTAAACATCTTCTAGATGTTACTGGAGGGATCTGTATCGCTTTGTATATGATTAAATGAAATCAAATTGTCTTCTTTTGTATTGAATAAAAGAATAAAATTGAAATTGTACGATTACAATGATTACAACTTGACAATTTATAAACTTTTGCAATGTTTTGTTCTTGCATAGAAGAGTGAAAATATTTAGAAGATAAAAAACTGTGAATTATAGTTGTAAAGCAGAAAATACATGGTTTCTGTAACAGCTGCAACATGGCTGAGAAGTACTTTTGAAAATTCTTCAGATGAATAAACTTCTTTAATTGAAAGGGAAGTACTCCCAATAGCTCGTAAGCATTTCAAAGCCATTCCAGATATTTGAGTATAATGCTGAATCATTTTTTTAACTATCAGGTTTGTAATAGCAATATAGATACTAGTAGCGAAATCGCGATACAACAAATTTTGGAATTTTTGGGGATTGATAAATCCCCGTTCCCGAAAATTTTTTTTTCACCTAGAAATCCTAAATTTTTAACTTTATTTTTCGAACAAATTGTATATTCACTACGTAATTATTTAGTATTGCAATAAAATCCCGAAAATCCTGGTATCTCGGTCGGGAATAGACATTTTGTAATCCCGAATCCCGACATTTGAAACAACCAGCCCATTTGGCATCCCTAATTGAACGAAATAATGACGAAATCAGTGTTAATTTTTTATGAGTGCACAGTGAAAGAGGAATGACATTTTCAGCGTTTCTAAAGTATAAATTATTGTACGCTTTCAACTTCTAGGGACGTTAAGTCGACAGTATTTAGATTAAAAAATTATTTTACGTCTACAAATCTTTCACCGGCTTTTGAAATAAATTTTTTTTTGAGCTTGAAATTAGTTTTTATAGAAAATTACTTTATTAAAATCGACCAGGAAATTCAAATCGTTAATTTATTTCTTAACAATGCGGACGAAAGGCCATTCCCCATATAAATTAATTATTAATTAATAATACATTTGGAGGATTGCAATATTCAGATTTAAATGTATTTTCAAGCTATAGGCTATGCGACAGTGCCGTCAGGTATCCTCACCTGATATAGAAACAGGAAATTTTGTTTATCCTAGATCTGGAAAAGTATAACTGTGACAGTCTTCCAATCTGGTAGGAGTTACTTTAATAATTTTGGCAAAATAAAAACCGACTTCAATACAAAGAGGCAATCAACAGATCACAAAGACGAGGTGATATAATCCATTTCTAATTTATATTTTACCCCCAGGAAAAATGGAATTATCTTTTTAGTTAAAAAATTTTTGTTATAATAATTATTTCGTCCGTCCGATTCTCACTTAAATTTCTGAGAAACCAAACTTCTAGCAACACTTTCAAATAAAAAAGTTTTTTGTTTCAAAATTGGTCCATAAATGAGAGCGTTATGCGATAATCTACATTTCCGCGGAGTGCAAATTGCCTTCAAATTTTTGAAGAAAAAAGCAAACCCTTTAAACAAACTTTTTTAAAACCTCTTCTCAAATGATAAAGTTATGCGTGTACAAACATTAAAAATAAAAGTAAAAAATATACACGAATTGATAACCTCGTCATCCTTTTTTGAAGTCGCTTAAAAACATAATAAATAGACAAGTGGATATGACATGTTGCATGTAAAATTTTTCACTTGAAATAATGAATGTTGTTCAACGTTTTAAAGGAACACGAACAGTGTATTCATTAGGCTTTATGTACCACGTTTATATTCATGTATATAGATATGTAGACGGAAATGGCTGCCTTTTCGCGCTACCGCTTTATGGTATACATCCCAAACAAATAAAAAAACAAAATGTTTCTACAAAAAAAAAATTCAATGTTGCATTCAATAAAATCCAACTTAATGCCAACCAGTAGCTTAATAAAAAGTCATTGAGCATTGATCATTTTTATTCATTGATTGACTTTTTTTCTTTCCTTCATGCCTTCATTCGTGGACTGTCCACAATTTCATCTGCACTGTATGAGCCTGCAATAGGGTATTTAAATTGTAAAAAGTACATTTTAGAAAATCCACCTTAAGTGGAAAAAGATTTACGGAATTGAATGGTTGGTTTGTGAAGTGATAAAGTAATGGATTTGTTTGTTGAATGTGAACGATGATAGAGTGTGGAAAATATAGAAATTATAAAATAAAAACAAAGAAAATCAATAGCCAAGCAAGTTGCTGGAAAATATTTCCAGCGATCGCTATACATATTTATGACACTCTGCAACAGCCAAAGCCACAAGTTATACATTTATACAACTTAATAGATTCTAGTATCAGATAAGTTTTCTAAGAAGAAATTTCCTTAAAATGCTATTTGTTGTAAAGTATAGAAGGAATATTGAGTTTTGGTAGCCCCTTTTCATTTAAAATGCGCAGTCATTACTTGCCATGTAATGTTTTCGCGCGCGTTTCTCTTCGCTGCTGATCATGAACATGATGATGATGACGGTTGTCATGATGAGGTTGATGATGCTTCCTTGGAACAGGTGTAATAATTGAAATTATTCTATGAGACGCTAATATTAATATTATTAGTTTTTTCCATACTTTTTATTCATTTTTCATTCTTCTGTGCACACTTGGTTGCGCTCGCTTAAAGAATAAAGAAAAGCGTGCTTCTTGATTTTGTTACAATTACGATATTGTTCGCATTATAACTATTATTCGTTGTTATAAATAAATTTCGGTCCCCCTTTTTCGTAATTTTGTTTATGCTTCAAACCAAATAACAAATGTAAATTATCTATGTATGTTGAAGAAATATAACAACAACGGCAACAATAATGAATTAAAGTATTACGGTTACGGTTAAAACCTTCTTAGTTCAGTAGTTTGGAAAGTTTGAGCGAACTGAGCATTATTTCTTTAGCCTGATCATCGAGGTTGAAATTATGTTGTTCAAGAAACTGTGAAATTGCCAACATCAAACATCGCCACAATAATTTAGAAGCGAAAAACTATTACTATGTGATATATTAATTATAAAAGAAAATTCACCAATTTAATCAAATCGTATTCATTAAAAAAAATCAAAGCGTAGGAAGGCTTTTTCGTAATATAAGTATATAAAGGGTGATTTTTAAGAGCTTTTGTATTTGATTAAAAAACACGTATAAAATTTTTATTTGAGTCGATAGAACGATCTATATAATTTATTGTTTAAAGGTGATTTCATGTAAATATTGACCGCGGCTATGCCTCAAGTGGTTCATACACTGGGTCCAATTTTAATATTCTCTCTCCAACATATCAGACGATATCTCACGAATAAATTCTCCAATATTGACGTCCAGTGCGTCAACCGTTGCGGGCTTTTCCCTGTAGACATGAGTCTTAACGTAGCTCCACAAAAAGTAGTTTAAAGGCGTTCTATCGCACGATCTAGGTGGCCAATTGATCGACCCCAAACATGAAATAAACTATTCACCGACCGCGCCTCTCAATTGCGCCATGGTTTCACGAGCTGTGTGGCATGTGGCACCTTCAGCCAAGTCCAGCCCTTCTATTTTGGTAAAAAAAAGTTTGTAATATTCGCATAGTAGCAGACGTTCCTGCCTTTGTTGTCTTTGAAAAAGTACGGTCCAATGATGCCACCGGCCCATAATACATACCAAACAGTGCATTTTTCGGTATGTAATGCTTCTGGCTGCTCTTCACACCAAATAAGGCAATTTTGTTTCTTCATGTATCCATTCAACCAGAAATGAGCTTCGACGCTGAACACAATTTTCCGATAAGAAACTGAACGATGCACTCTTTTATGCGAGCAAGAATTTTGATAATAAAATTTAATAATCTGCAAGCGTTGCTTGTTTGCAAGACGATTCATGATCAAATTATAGACAAAACTGAACATATTTAAATACCCTTTACATAAATATTTTATAATCTTAAGGACTATTCACTTGCATATAATATTTCCAAATAAAAGAAACATAAGAGTTTTCTAGTCAAATTCAAGTCCAAGTTCAAGATTTTCTCTATGTATCCGATGAAATTTTACGATTATAACAGTTAGAAACAAATGACAATTCCTGAATCGCTAAAAATTAACTGCGATATTTTGAGCTTGAGGGGCAATGAGTGATCCCTTTGCCTTCCCCGTCACAAAATACATCATCTCTTTACACTCAAAATATACTCATGGGAATATTCCAAGGCGAATTCGTACCAAGTAAGCACACCACTAAACCAAATACAACTCTCTAATTGCTGTGTCAAAAACAGCAAAATAAAAGTAGAAAGAAAGGAAAATATTCAAAAGTGATCATATGAAATAATCAAAACAAATTAATGAATTTTGCCATTGAGCAAAGTGGCAAATGTACTGCCAATTCCAGCTGTTATGAATTCGCCTGGGGTATACTAATGACATATTTATAAGGGAGCTTCACAAGAAAAAGTTTCGTAAAAGTAATATAAGTTCAACTTTAACTCATACATGACTCCTTGACATTATCTATACATTAAGTGTTTGGTGAGCAGCTCAAAGTGATCCAGTGGAAGAAAATGGAAATCATTCTTAAGTAATGACATTTTCATTGCTTCCAAGGTATGAGTGAATTTTTTTCCTTGAGAGCTAATTTGAGAAATTCTTACTTTCCGATTAGAAAAAAATACAATTTGTGGCCATTCGCGAGATTTTATCCTTCAAAGATTTATATTTATAGTAGTGAAAAGCTCAAGTCCAGTCGACCAAAATATCATCAAAAATATAAATTATGTAAACTAAAATTAAATAAATAATAATGATGATTTTCACATACAATACAATGTAAAATATACTGTTGGACGAATTACATTTGAACTACCTCCGGCATAATATAAAAACTTAAACATGACTTCAGATCCAATGAAAAGGATCCAAAAAAGAGAACATCTAATGACAGGCTTTTGTTAAAATCAATGAAAAAGATTCAAACATTCACTACGTAACGAAATAGGATCATACCAAAAGCGACAATTTTCAATGGAAATTGCTGGTTTTTGCAACAGTTCATAGATTTTGAAAATAGACAAAAGCGTATTTGGCACTTTCACATTCACTAATCATAGGTTTTAATTTTGGATTACTATTATCTAAAATATTGTTTATTATAATTTTCAAATACGAATAATGATTACTTTTTTATATATTTTTTTCTGAATTTGATTTGATCACGGCCGCCATGGTTAAATGAAAATTATGGCGCGTGAGAATATTTATTTAATCATTTTATATCTAGTTCTTTATGGTCTTTAGCCTGGTAAGTATTTTTCTATGTTCTGCAACAATTATGAATGTATGAATATATTTCAAATTATCTGCATATTTCTTAAAGGTCTGCATACAGAGATAAGAAGTTTATAAAATATACAGTATATCACAAAATATTTGGATCATATGTTTTAGATAAAAGCATCATGAAATTTCCAGTATCTAGTTGGCCCATTTTGTTAATGAATTATGGCCCAAAATGTAATCGATAGTTGCTTGTTGTCCTTATAATTGAACTGTTGTTGTTGGCATTCGTGATACTGTAACATCTTATAGTTCGACGGCATTTTCCTCAAAAGTGACTTGAACGTCTAGTGCTGTAAATTAAAGTTATTAGCATTGCCCCAGTGCATGCAACGCATGCAGGGGATGGCAGGATTCCTCTTCGGCCCATGTTTTATTCTAAAAAAATTTGTATTTGTAAGTTACTTTTGCGATCTACTGTATGAACGTTATGAACAAAAATTTTAAAATTACAATCATGGGCCGCTCATGTAAAGGAAGACACCTGTGTCCAAAGACAAAACTGAATATAAAAAAGCAACAATAAAAAATACTATGAAAATAATATTATAGTTAAAAACAAATTATGAACATCAAACAGACCATTTAAAACGAAGAAAACGATGAATAAATAAATGAAAAATTTTGTGATAATCATAATATTTGTGTGTACATTCTGTTTTTCTTCTTTTATTTTTCAATTATAATAACGTAGACTTCATAATGTAAAAACTAAATGAAAAATTATGAAAATATACATATTTTTTTCTTAAAAAGTTCATCATCCTCCTCCCTATTTTATCGCTTTACGAGGGTCAACTGAAAGAGGTCTCAAGATATTTTTATTTAAATGTTTAAATTATATTTATGAAATGTTTCTCAAAATTAGTAATCGTCCACAAACTCTTCAATGTCCTTGCATCCTTACTGCTTCTCAACTCATCTTTCAGGTGTTTTATATGTGGAATTATGAATGTATTTACACTTGAGTGGTATTCAGTACGTGCATCTGACTGTGTGAGATGAAATAAGTCCATCTTTAAAAGCAACTCGTCGTAAAGCCAAGCCTACGCCAGAGAATTTCTTAAAAATTAAACTCAGAATTTCATACAACTAAATTTATATTTTAAGTTTAGAAATTGCCAAACATGTATGACTCTGCTAATGTTCAGCTACAAATGATAATGCAAAACATAGTGATAATACCGACTCTTAAAACAATGCTGAAAATATTCAAAATAAGAATGCAGATCACTACTGGCAACTAGGAAGTTATTGTTGCCGTATAACAAATCAACTAAAGTTCTATTGCCATCCATAGTCGACATTTAAAAATTCTAGAATCGAGCTTTGAACTTATGACTTTTTTTCTTCTTTTAGTATTGTTTACATAACTTAGACGGTCACCTCAGTGGAAAATGCAAACAGGAATCACTCAAAAAATTTAGTGCTCTTCATAAAAATTTTTGAGGGAAGCAAGTTGATTGCCTGCGCAATGTAAGCCGCACATTAAGTACAATTCACATTCAAATTTTTAAAAACGACTTAAACTGATACTAAATTTAGAACCAGTTTTTTCTTACTTACACTAACTTTTTTCCTTTTTTAATATACAGTTTAAAAAAGTTCAAATTGAACTGAATGTTATCAAAAATTTAGTTAATATGATCGTTATTTCATAAATTATAGATATTTAAATTAATTGTGATTATTTTTGTTCGGTTTCCCATACCCAAATTGCCATAACGTTTTAAAAGATTAAAAAAATGTATTGTTTGTTGTGGCTGCAGCTCTTCATATACCGACAACAAACAATACATTCATTTTTTCAATGCATTTTGCAAAAGCTCTAATTGTTTCTAACGATTAGTTGGGGAGAATATAAATCTAAATCTAAATATCTTGATTGATTTTTGTATAAATTTACTAGGCGAGTTGAATTGTGTAAACAATAATGTAAAGTATGGTTTTCACAATCTGGATCGACTTTAATAGAAAATTTATATGAGTTTCTCACTCAAACTGTGATCCAATCTTAAAAAAAAAACATTAAATTGCACATTAGAAGAACATTTGAATACATGTTTAATTTGAAATAAATTTTTCCCTTATCAAATATATTGTGCTTGTTTTCCAAATCAATCTAATATTTTGATCAAAACCAAATGTTTGCTACGCATGTGGATACCATATACATATATGTATAAAGATTTACACATATACTTACATACTTATGTATGTATGTAGGATTGTGTTAGAATGAAAGGGATCTGCAAAAATTATCATGCTTCGTAATACTACGGGTGTATAGATATTTTTTCTAATGGAACCACTAGTCGTGGCTAAAAAATTAAACTAATTTAAGCGATCATCATTAATTTCCAGAGTTCCTTTTATTCTACCCTCGTTTTTTTGTGAATGTATGTACATATGTATGTGTGTATTTTCATACACAATTGCAAATGTGTATGTGAGTGTGTGTGTGTGTGGTTTCTGTAATTATTTTTTTAGATCTACTACTTGATGTAAATGTTCATTTTAGATAGAAATCTTAATTAGCCCAATTTGTTAGCCAAAAACAAAGATAAAATAAAAATAAAGTTAAACAATTAAATTACAGTTAGTGGACTTATGTTACCTGTAATTCAATATGAATATTGCGTATTTAAATTTTGTGGGAAAATAATTTAAACTAATGGTGTATAATTATAATAATTTTGATTATATGACATTTGACAATATGTATGTATATTCGTCATCCACTTCTGCTGTGTTCACTGGTTGTTTGGGAGATGAACGGAATAAAACACAATTAAGGTGACAACCCATAAGATAACACGGAAGAGTTGATATGTGCATTTACAAAAGCACCCAGTAAGAATTAAGAGCTTCCGAGAAAGTCATTAAGATGTGAAGCTTTTGATCTAAAATGTTCCCTTTTTCGATTAAATTTCATTCATTTCAATTTTTTTGAAGGCTGCGCCTTATTAAAAATACCTTCCAGAAATGTCATAAAAAATGCAAGCCATTCACTGAATTTGCAATTATCTTCAACTCGAGAAGACAAGTAGTTTTTTTTATGATTTTCGCGAAGAAAACAATCGACTTTTGGAAAGGGTAAAAACTTACGAATAGTTACAAGTGGGTTTTTCTTACATGGGTGTTACACACATCAATATTTAGCACATTGACGCTATGTGACAGACGACGTCACTGTTACCCATCAATTTTCATTTTGATGTGACTTTTAAAATGTAAGGATATACAATTTCCGTCGTAAAATGTTTTTCATCTATTAATAGATGTGTGTAGAAAAATAATAAGCTTCGCAATGGAAAATTTCCCGTCGGCGAAATATTTCCTGTTATTTGCTTTTCACATTCCCATGGGGCTTCATTGTTACACGGATGGATCAAGGTCGAGAGGGAAAACGGGACTTGGTGTTTATATAGAAAACACCACAGAACTGTTTTTCCGCCTGCCGGACTATTGCACAGTTTTGCAGGCGGAAGTTCGGGCGATAACGGAGTGTATCAGGGAACTCAACGTAATGGGGAGGTCAGGACTTGTGAATATATTCACAGATAGTCAGATGGCCATTAGAGCAATCTCAAAGGAACGCACTAAATCACGTACAGTTTGGGATTGCAAAAACGTTTTTAACAGTTACTCGACACATGGTGAAGTGCGCATCATATGGGTGCCAGGGCACGCGGGGATAACTGGAAATGAAAGGGCAAACTCACTTGCTTCTAGGGCAATAGAGTTAGGTAATCTAAGCTTGGAATGCGCGAAACCTTTCGATGCAGTTAAATCCGAGCTAAAGACTTGGGCACATAGGGCCCATTCAACTCTCTGGAATAACGGAACCATGGGAATCAATACAAAAATTCTATGGGGAGATCCAAACGAGAGAAGAACGAGGGAGCTGCTAAAACTTAGTAAGCTCGAACTAAGTAGAATAATGGTAGTTGTCACAGGGCACTCTCAACTACTGACACATCTTAAACGCGTCGGAATAGCGGGAGGAGATGAATGTAGAGCATGTGGGGAGGAGAGCGAAACATTGGAACACTATTTGTGCCAATGCCCCGCCTTCTCACAAATAAGATCCCGATATCTTGGGGGTGACATCTTACCGGACATAAGCCGATTACGGGGAATATGCTGGAGGAAACTAAGGAACTTTGTGAGTGACACGGAGTTTCTGTAGGCCTTTGGGTCAATATGCTATGGTTAAATTCAAAGGAGCGCACAACAAGCCTTCACTGGCTTAGGTGTATGTCGTGTGACATGGGCTAACATACCCCTCCAATCAACCTAACCTAACCTAACCTAACCTGCTTTTCACATTAAAGATTTTTGTAATGAAATGTCATATTACACATTTTAAGCTAAATACACCAATATTCATCACCCGTTTATTTCCTTCACAAGTTGAAGGAAAATAATGTTTTCAATATGTTTAAAAAAGTAATTTTTATATACTCGTGCATACACGTAAAAGTATTTTCCCCAAATTTTAATCATTATCTTGCCATGAATATTTTGGAACCAATTAAAATATCATTCCTTGAGAATGACATCATTTATTTCTTCATTCGAATATTTTATGCTGATTAGAAGCGCTTACTTTTCAATAGTTTTGGGCAAAGTAATTTCTGAAATCCTATTAGAAAGTTGTGAGATAAAACATCCAACATGTAATTCGAACTTTCTGAAAAAGGTCGTGCGGTTCGAATCATACAAATATGTATGTGTGTCTTTTTATCACAATCCTCATAAGATTTCTGTGATTTATAATGGTAATTAACTTTATTTAACTACGATAACAAAGAACTACAAAGAAATCAAAATCATTCATACGAAACACATTAACCGAAACCTTCAATGAAGAAAGTTAAATAAATATTTTTGTAAAAAAAAATTTTGTCAAGATTTACATTCGGCCCCTTCCGATCATTTGCTGTTAAATGATCAATTACATGTAGAAATGTTATATAAAATATTTCATAATTGTTTTCAAACAGCTTGCAGAACATTAAAGTGCAAAGTTGGCAGCTACGAAATGGCATCAAAATCTTAACGAACGGAAACCCTCTGGTCACGCTTGGATTATTCCTCTTTTTTCAGTGCTTTGTTTAGCATTTACAGTGTAAAAGAAAACGTTCAAACAATTTTCAAACAGAACCAAACGCGATATAAAGCATATTAAAATTGTTTAAATATTCTATTAGGTAACGCTTGGCAACATCATGCCATCACGATAAAAATCATTTTTCCTAAATAACAGTGCAACATTATTAACAGACAAGCAAATAGAAACACATGCGAATGCGTTAAATAGGAAAAATAATATTGCACGAGTATGAATGAAGGAATGAATGGATGGAGAGAAATGAATGAATGAGTTAGTGGACGCATTTGACATTAGCAGAACTCAACGTATGGTGCATGTGTTTTATACATATATATATATATATATATATATATATATATATATATATATATGTATATATATATATATATATATATATATATATATATATATATATATATATATATATATATATATACATATATATATACATACATATATATATATATATATATATATATATATATATATATATATATATATATATATATATTTATATATATATATATATATATATATATATACATATATATATATATATATATATATATATATATATATATATATATATATATATATATACATGTATATATATATATATATATATATATATATATATATATATATATATATATATATGTATATATATATATATATATATATATATATATATATATATATATATATATATATATATATATACACATACATATATATTGTGTCTATCAGGGAATGTGTAGACGTAGGGTTGGATAATAAGGATCGCCTTTCGATATACCGCTATAAAACTCGCTTCTTTATCTCATATCCTGGCTTTCTTCGGCGCCGATTCATCCCGAGAAACCCACTCTCTTGACTGCTGGTTGGTTTGTGGTTTGTTGTGGTTCGTTCACGGTTATGAAACGGCGCAAAAATTCGGTTGAACAACGCCAAATTTAAGGAAGTTATTTTAAGCTTCATTATTATTTAAACTAAGATTTTACTGGAATAATAGTACGAAAAGTGGTTTCCATCAGTCATATTTTTTAGTTATATACTATTCTAAAGTTTCCTCTATTTATTCAATTATTTACGTTTTTCATAATGATTGATAACACAGTACAACAGGCAATCTGGGGGGTGAGAAATTCCAAGTCAGGGTGATGGTACTAGGTCAGTGTAGTAAAACCCTCAAAGGGTTTGGCGTTCGTATGTGTCAGTTTTTTGTTATGACCTTTTTAATTTTTTCCTTATCTTCATGTTTTTTCGCTTAGTTGTAACATTTCGGCAAAAACGTAGTTTAACATAACTCGAGAACCACTTCCGATTTTGATGAAACAAATTTAGAAAAATTAAGAATTACAATTTCTTTAATCCGTTCATATAACGTTTTCCTATATGTGCAACACTTTCGAAGTTAAAAATGAATATATGAAGGGAAAAAAGTATTTTTTGCCTAAAAATTTAAATATTTTTTTTTTTAATTAATAAAAAATCCAAAATGGAAAAAAGTGCCAAAACTAATTACTTTCGCGTAAAGTCACATAACTCATGAACAAAAAAAGGCATAGATCATGAAAATCGATCCACGCATTTCTCATTTATTCACAATTAGGTAAATGTATGAATTTCAAAAATTTGCTCCAGATATGCACAACATTATTTGGAGAAAACATTGACACTCACAAGCCGAACTCTCTCATATTTTTCTACTGTACTAAAAGAGAAATATTGATATTGATATTTTTCTACAGTTTTTTAAAAGTGAACAAAACTGAACAGAATATGGAACTGTGCAAGCCAGATATAAATAGCTTTTGCTACTGCTGTGGTCAATATGTCTCAACACATAAAAAAAGGGGAAATTTCAGTATTGATTTTGTTCAAACATACGAGATGTACTTCAACCAAAATGTTATAGTGAACGAAAATTGGGTACCAAATATAGTGTGTAAAAGCTGCTACAACCGTCTAATGGATTGGAAAAATAGAAGACGTGAAAGTATGCCATTCGGTATCCCAATGACTTGGACTAATCCTGGCGAAGGTCACAATCCATTGAATTGCTATGCATGTGCGAATAAAGGAGCCGCAAAAAGGATAAGAAAATCGTATAATTACGTTGGTGTTGCAAGTGCCGCAACACCAGTGCCTCAATCGGACCACATTCCTGTGCCAAAAGCTTCTAGCCCAGATATTTTCTCTTCTACGACTGCTCTGACATATCATGCACGTGATGATCCCCCATATGAGCCATCAGTATCCAATGAGCCAATTTTAATAAATCAAAATAAGCCTGATTCAATTGTTGCCAAGTTGGAATTAACACAGCATAAATCGGAAGAGCTGGCTTCCATTTTGAAATCAAACAATTTGTTGGCACCCGGTGTGAAAGTCACAGCTTATCGAAGTCGTCAGGCAACACTCCAAAGTTTATTCCTTGTGAATGATGAAAAAACTCCTGCATATTGCCCGGATGTAGGAAAATTGATGGACGCGATGGGAATAAAATATGAAGCAGATGACAGGAGATTATTTATTGACAGTTCAAAACTCAGCTTGAAGGCGGTTTTACTGCATAAGACCAATAAAAAACCTTCAGTTCCGATCGCCTATAGTACAGAAACGAAAGAAACGATGAATGCGATGCCACTAGTCCCGAACAACCACCATCGAAAAAGTCTAGGCAATATTTATTAAAATAAATAAAAATAAATAAATAAAATAAAAATAAAAAATTATAAAAATGTTTACTTAATTTTTTTAGTAGTTTATGGCCAGAAGGCGATAAATGACGCTTTTTGGAATAAAAACAAATATCAATATTCTTGTCAAAATGGGATACCTTCACTTAATTGTAAATAAAAGCAGAACACGTTAATCGATTTCTATGATCTATGTCGCATTTTGTTTATAGGTTATGTGACTTTACATGAAATTAATAACACTTGATCCTTTTTTCCATTTTGGATTTTTTATTAATTTAAAAAGAAAAATATTTAAATTTTTAGGCAAAAAATACTTTTTTCCCTTCATACATTCATTTCTAACTTCGAAAGTGTTGCACATGTAGGAAAACGTTATATGAACGGATTAAAGAAATTGTAATTCTTAATTTTTTTAAATTTGTTTCATCAAAATCGGACAAGTGGTTCTCGAGTTATGTTAAACTACGTTTTTGCCAAAATGTTACAACTAAGCGAAAAAACATGAAGATAAGGAAAAAATTAAAAAGGTCATAACAAAAAACTGACACATACGAACGCCAAACCCTTTGAGGGTTTTACTACACTGACCTAGTACCATCACCCTGACTTGGAATTTCTCACCCCCCAGACAATAATCCCAAAAATGTTCCATAGTGTAATCGTAATAATTAGTAATTTGATTGTTTTTTTTTTTTTTATTAAATTACGATAATATTCAGTTTCGCAAGGTTACTAATTGATTGATTAATTGAAATTATAACAAAATAATTAAAAAGATTCAAAAGTAATCAAAAAATAATCCGATTACTTTCAAGGATTACTTTTGATTTTTCAGCTTCAGTTGAACGACTGTTTTCTTTTGCCGGGATCATCAACAGTCTAAGGCGGCAATTACTGTCTGATTTTTCCTTTGAAAAATTATTTTTAATGATGGCCTACTGTAAATATATGTAAAGGAGCACTTTTTTGAGATTCGATCTAATGTATTTGTTTTTCTGTATTATTTTTTTCTTTATATTTTTTTAAGATTGAAATTATTAGTGTTGTTATATAACTAAATGGGTTAATAATTTTATAAACAAAAAACATGTAATTTTTTAAATAATCAAAAAGAATCAAAAATAATGTTTGAAAGTAGTCGGAATATTTTTGATTCTTTTTGATTATTATATCGTAATTTCCAGTAATGCAGATTATTTTTCGATTATTAGTAATAGTATTCAATTAGTTATTAAAATTGTTTTAAAGAGAATTATATAATCAGTATAATTTTTTTATAAGTAATCTAATTGATTCTTAATTGTAATCAAAATTCAACAGCTCTGATATTATTTAATCATTCTTTCGTTTCATTTATTTTTTCTTTCCTTAAACAATTGGTCAACCTTTGATTGACAATTAATGTGTTCCGTAAGGCAAAACAAATAGAAACGTTTTAATTGAATTCATTAGTACTTGAGGAATTATCTACTCAGATAGAGCTTATGGTACTGAACGATATAAAGCCGATATTTTCGGTGTTTGCAACACTTTGAAAATCCTCTTATTTTCTTTTATAGATGATGCAAATAATATTGTTTCAAATTTTATATGACAAAATAATGTTTTTAAACACTGTTTTTCCATTTGATAATTAAAATAAAATTTTTCCTGACAATATCAGTCGAAGTTCTGGTGAAATATTGAAAGAATAAAAATAACAAATATTTTTTTTTAATTAAAAAGACTTGCTGCTAGACTAAACATATTTTCGAAGGATGTTAAAGTATACCAACGATTCGTGTAGGAAGAAATTCACTCTAATTAAATTAATGAGTATCACACTTTAAAAGCATCGTTCACAAGCAACACCCTTTTTATTTTCCTCCAAACTTTCTCCGACGACCTCCGCAAATGTTTTCTTTCATTCAGTTCAAAATAAAAGTTTTCTTATCAGTAGTTTAAAAATATACCAACTACAGAAATTGTAATTCACTTTGAAATTAAGTCCGTCATTGCCTACAGCCCATTCACTCAGTCGGTCGGTCATTTATTATGGGACTATTTATTGCATTTACTTTAGTTATATATTCCTTTGTTGCAATTTCATTACAATTTGATACAACTTATTTGCTAAGACCGGAAAAGTAAGTTTGTGGATATTTTATATCAATAAGATAGAATATTGAAGCAGTCACATCTTTCAAAGTTTACCCAATGATCTTAATTTCATGCCTTCTCTGTCAAATGGGCACTTGGGTCTTACGGTATTTGGTGATGCAATCTATATTAATGGCGTTTATAATGGATATAAAGGCGACAGTCGTCGCGCCCGTTTACCTAATTGGCTTAATATTACGGGCCGCATTTTGAACACGCACACCAAAACATGCACCCAAAGCAATAGAATTCAACATACAATGAATTTGTATGAAGGGGTGTATGAATGGGTGGAGGACTATGAAAAGCTTAACTTGATCATGAAGCAGCGGGTATATGCCCATCGTTATTTTAATCGGGCCTTGATATACGAAATGATTATACAACGGCAAGTGGCAACAGGTAGGTGAATACACGATTTAATATAAAATACTCTATTGGGACGTCTTTTAGAACCCATAACTGTACAACTGCAACAAAATCCGGGCACAAATACGGAAGCATTTGATATTGAAGTTGAGCATTTAAATAAAATCAATATAAAAATGTTACGAGCAACAACTAAAGTAGTGGAAAATGAAAGTTTCCAACCACATGGAACCACAGTTCATGTAGCATTCAGTGATGAATTTGTGGGAAATGAAAAAATCATCCAAATGATTTCTGGCCAAAGGGACTTGTATTATAGATTCGTTATAACAGCTGATTTAGAGAAATCAGTGGCTCTAATGGAGTTAGAAAATGGTAATTATTTGTATTAATATTTTATTGAAAATTCTTTAAAACAGTGTTTCTTCCAAGTTTTGGGTTCAACAAGAGTGAACCTCTTTAAAAATCATACTTCTAAGTGGCGAGACTTTTGGGATGATTTTCAAGTCAAAGTGGAAGGAGATGAAGATTTAGTAAGATGTGGTTTATTCCAAATGATGGTTTTATCCTTATTATTAGAAATATTTTTTTTTTGCTTTCCACTTTTCAAAATCGAATTTTCAAACAAGTCTCAAACAATTAACGCAGGTATATTTTATATGGCCAGCTCCCTGCCATCTTTGGAGACTAATCAAAAAAATAATCCATACTTTGGACTAAGTCCTACTGGTCTAGGACGCGGTCAACTAGATGATGACTACGAGGGTCACAGCTTTTGGGACACAGAAATATGGATGCTGCCAGTGATAACATTGATTCAACCTCTTTGGTCACAGGAACTGTTTAAGTACCGTCTAGATCATCTTCCGGGAGCCCTTAGTAACGCTCGTTCGACAGGATACAAGGGAGCGAGGTAATATTAAGAGGATTAAGCTAAATTTTTCATTTATAATGGCTCTTAGGTTTCCCTGGGAAAGTGCATACACTGGCACAGAAGTTACCAACCCATGTTGCCCTGAAGTTGCCACGCAGGAAATACACATTTCAGCTGATATAGGAATTGCTTTAGAGCAATTTTACGCAACAACTTACAGTCGTGACTGGTTGTGTACCACAGCATGGCCACTTGTTCGAGAAATTGCTAAATTTCTACAAAGTCGTGTCACATGGCAGAAAAGAACACAAAGGTTTCATATTCAAAGTATGTAATTAATGACTTGTTTTTGTCTTAGTATAATAAAAATAACCGATGAAAATTATCACAAGATGTCATGGGACCTGATGAAGATCATGAGAATGTTGACGACAACGTCTATACAAATGTGGTATTCAAGAAGGCATTAGAGTTTGCCAGGTACATAAATGAAAACAGATATACATACAATGTAAATAAAAACTTATTTATGGATGGTTGTTCAAGATTCGCCCACTTGGAATGTGATCGCAATGCCAATGATACCTCGACAGAGTGGCTAAATATTGCCAACAAAATGTTTATTTTGTACGATGCAGCCCTAGATTATCATCCCCAACATTTAGGTTATAAGCCGTCTGACGAAGTTAAACAGGCCGATACCATATTGCTTGGCTATCCTTTGCATCATCCCATTGAAAAGTACATACATATTTCTTATTAAAAACGCTCACATTTTGTCGTATAGCAAAAAGTTAATCTACGGAAAAAACATGGCATTGTTCGGAAATGCATCACTGCGCTTGCATCAAAATAATCAAACTTTCTCCGCTATGCCGATAGAAATCAAATGATTGTATTTTGTTATGTTGCGTACTGAACAAATTTGTTCACACCATCTGCTTCAATGCTGCAGTTGAGAACGTTGTAATTTACTGATACAGCGCAATGATGCATTTACGAACAGACCCACCCCATGTGACCGATTGACCGATATCAAATCTTTACCTGGGCCAATCGATAAAGATTTTCTCCTTACATACCACTATCATTTAGTATATATGTACATAATTTAAAAAAATACGAAATTATCATAAAAATTTAGAATATTTCCGTTCTTTAGGGAAATAATTTGCCCGCGATTATATCATTTTATAATAAAACTAAAGCCAGGGTAGACACCTTAGATCAGCTGCTGGATACTTATACGGTGAAAAGGAAAACTAATCGATGGCCCCAAGCATTGTTTTGCAATATGATTGACATATCAGCAGTAAATACGTACGTTTTGTGGCAAGAAATAAAAAACGATTGGAATAAAGGAAAACTACACAAAAGGAGGTTGTTTCTTCATGAACTAGGAATGGAATTAGAAAAGGCGGAAATTCAGCGGCGTCCTGATTTACCAAGGTCAGATTCTGCAATTACGTTGGTGATTATCATACGTCAAACTAGCGATGATCCTTCTACGTCATCAAATGGGAATAGAAGAAAACTTAGTTCGTGTTCCCGATGTGAGATTTGAAGACTGAAAATTCAAAACATATGTAAATAAAAATAAGTTTAATTAAATGAAAAAAAACTAATATTTTAATAACAAAATCAGTAAATATTACACATGGGTGATTTTTCATCCGAGGGACTCTACTGTAACATATTTTGAGGAACGTATGAGGGTTAAGAAAATTGTGTAATAATTATTTTATAATGGTAAACTTTATGACAGAAATTAATCCGATAAACGATTAATAATTCAAAAAACTGTGTCGAGTTATTCGATTTCATGATAAGAATAGCAGAAGTGAACGTAGAGCTCGTGATAAATTAATTCCAATCAGAGAGCTATGGGATAAATGGGTAGATAACCAACAACGTATTTGTAACTATTGGTATTCCGAGGCAGATGTTCATTTAAGTAGTATATGCCGTCGAAACCCGCAAAATATGGCATAAAGCTGTGGTTTCTGTGGAATAGTGTAACAAATTTTGCATGGAATTTGCAAGTATACATTGGTAAGTCAGCTCCTGATGCAGCACACGAAAAAATTCAAGGCCAAAGAGTGGTTCTAGATCTAATCAGAGATCTAAAAGTGCTAAATATAACGTGTGATAATTTAGTCATATGATCTTGCACTTGAGTTGCTAAAAAGAAAAGAAAAACACTATTGTGGGTACAGTACAATTATTACAAAATTGTCAACGCCCTTAGTACTCTTCATCATGACAAATCTGTATTGAATTAAATCTTTTTAACTCTCCATTCGCGGTACTCTGATATGACTTTCCATAATCACTACCACAACATCATCTCTATTCTTTGGTGTAACGTGTCATGCAACATCGGGTAGCAGCTGCACACATCGCTTACTTACTTGAATGTGCGATGGCATTTCTGGATCAGGCAGTGGTGGATCATCAAACTCTAACAAGTGTTTGAATGGAATAATGCTTCCTTTAATTGGTGGCTCGGATAATTTTTAATCATTATCTAAGTCAACAAAATTAACATAATCTGTGCAATCAATTGAATGTTTAGTTGGGTCATGCAGCTGGGCTCTTCCGCTTACAGCTTTTCTGTCATCAAAAAGGATTGTTAATAAAATATTTTTGGGATGAGCGAAAAATGGATTGTATCATTAACAATTTCTCGTAGGTTTTGTGACAAAAACTGAGTTGACGGAATAAATTTATATGAAAGTGAGCACCGACCTTGTTAATTTTAAAAAGGTTTGAGTTTATTGTATATGTATAAATACATACAGTGCTATTGTAGGAAAATGAAATCATTTTAGACCTTTGGTTTCTTGGTAATAGTGACTAGGAATTTTTCGTAGATTTACATTTTGCTGTACGATTATGCAGTTTTTCTGCGCCCATACAATTATGAGCCGGCCTTACAAAAATAAATATGTACATACATATTCCTTTTTTATAAAGTTCAACACATTTCAATGACTTGCGAATATATGAAAATGTTACACGACAGTCGGGACCTGCCATGACTTGGTCCATGTTTTCCATAAACTATTTGGACATTGGTTTGCCAACAAAGGCTGGGGAATATTTAAAAAAATCATATGGAAATTATGTACGACCAGAATTCAAGGTAAGAAAAATATTAAGTGTTTGTAAACAGCCAATATACTTATAAAACGAATGAGGGGAATGAGTGTATTCTTTCCGACAAACGGATCCGTTAACACAAAAGCATTAGGCGACACCAACCCACCAGAGATTTATTTATTACTATTCGATAAGCATTTCGGTGACAAGCTCATCCTTTTCGTTGCTGCACTCATCTTTATACTTCATTTTTCCTTTTTGTAATTTTAAATTAAAACATTGATTTTCACATACATGTGCATGCATACATAATTTGGGGACTAATGATAATTATAGGTTTGGGGCGAAACGAAAATTGGCTTAAAAGGTTCTGCTAATTTTCTTACCGGAATTGGAGGATTTTTGCAAGCACTTTTATATGGTTATGGCGGCCTGCGGTTTCGCCTAGAAAATAATACAGCACAGATGATTTTGAAACAAACTTATTTAATGCCTAATACAAATAAATTAATTATAAAAGGTAAAAATAAACACAAGTCATCTTTATAATCGTCTAATTTTACCGGCTCCAATTTCATTTTAAGGTATAAAATTTGCTAATGCTTCGTTTGAACTTGTAATTGAAAAATCTAAACCAAACATTCTCAAGTTATTAAAACTGGGAGATCAACCATTAGAAATAATAATTGGTGCGAATGGCGCGCGCTCTAATTTGTATGAAGGAATTTCAAGTAAGTAAAAATAACAAAACTTTTTTTACTCCATTATATATGTATATATAAATTTAATTTTTTTATTTTCCATTTTATTTAGTTAATTTTTTAGCCGAGTTAATAATCATACAAACTAAAAGCAAAACTCGCTGAAAATAAGAATTATCTTAAGATATTAAATGTTGAATAATATATTTTATATAAATCTTACATAAATATTGTTTAAATTGCAAGTGACACGTATAATATGGAAATAGTATAATATTGAAAAATTGTAAAGTTATATTCACATTATTAAATATTTCATAAATAAGCGTAATGCAATCATAACTTACAACGGAGATGATAAAAAGGTAAAAATAAAAATGACTATTGCAGTTAAATTGTATGTGTAGGGGTTGTTTGTCTTTTGGTTCAAAATAATTTCAGTAGATCAAATACATTTTATATTATTATGCAGTATTTCAACCGAAAAATATTATTTCAATAACTGAATTAAAATTTTTCGATAGCGTTAGAAATTTCAAAACGTTTCAATAGAATCGTGTTGGACATGTTGTTTGCTATCAAACACCGTAAGTTGTGTAAATTCATTCGAAATCACTTTGTTACAATTTATAGATTTTTTTACGCTGGTAATAATAAAAATTAAGGTGTATGTAAATTCTTTTATACGATCTACCGTAATGATGTATTTCTATGCGCTGTTATAAATCTATAATTATCTTTAATATCTATTGAAATCTATGGATAAATTTAATTTACTATAGTGTCCAAGCAGTACATTTTTGTCTTGAATTATTTAAACTTGGAAATTGTTGAACCAGCTACGTTGTTCGTGGTCTGTTTGCCGCCACTTAAAACAACGTAAGGCGTTTTAGTTTCCTTTTGCTTTTGCTGCAACATTGTAAGCGTGCCAAGTGGTGTATCTGTTGAGCTCATTGTTTTCATCAAACCTTCTTGCTCCATTTTCTTTAAACGTTTTTCAATCTTATTTTTACCCGGCCCTTTACCGTGGAATTTATGTGATAAATAACGGAAAGCCTCCTTTAAGTTTAATATACGGCCATTATCATCAATATACTCCAATTTGACATTTGGATTAAAGTTGTTCTTGTCTTTGAAATCCATTATTGGGCCAGAATGAAATCGATCTCGTCGTCCAAATTTATCATCTTCACTAAAAATTATACATTTTATATTATTACTTTTTATTACAATTCAAGTTAAAACAATTTCGCAAAATAAAGCTTTTGGATTATAGTCAGTACTATACAAAAAAAAAATCGAGTACCAATTATTCGCTGATTGGCAGTTCAAACACGAAGTAGAAAAAAACTGTTTATAAGCATTAGACATTTTCAAAAGGGCGAAATTTACAAAATTTAATTATGAAAAGCTTGTTGTAATTTTATGCAGACAACGAATAATAGAACGAACAGTTGAGAAACTAGTAGCGTTACTTGGAAGTTAACATGCATATATACGTATATATGTATATGTATATATGTATATATATATACATATATATATATATATATATATATATATATATATATATATATATATATATATATATATATATATATATATATATATATATATGTATATATATATATATATATATATATATATATATATATATATATATATATATATATATAAATATATAAATATATATATATATATATATATATATATATATATATATATATATATATATATATATATATATATATATATATATATATATATATATTTATATATATATATATATATATATATATATATATATATATATATATATATATATATATATATAAATATATATATATATATATATATATATATATATATATATATATATATATATATATATATATATATATACATACATATATACGTGTGTTAATATTTAATACTACTACTAATATTTACTATAATAAATTCTACTCACGCAGTGTTTTTATCTTCTATCGAATAGTTTTTAGCTTGCAAATGTGCCATTTTTGAGTTACTTGGTCTATTAAGATCCTCTTTTTCCAAATACCCTTTTGATAGAGCTAAACGTAATGCATTCGCAACACCAGCACCCACGTCAGGTTCTTCGTCCAATATGGCAACATCTTCGACTTCATCAACAATGTTATCTAAATCGGCAGGTTGATTAATTTCATCAGGATTCACAGAGTTCCAAGTGCCATGACTAGTTTCCATCATATCATCGTTATTGTCGTTCAACCTCTCTTCTGTATTTTCATTCGATTCAAAATCCATCATATCATTAGAATCCTCGTCACGATTACCAGCCATGCCATAAGTTGGTATATCTCCCAAGGTTCTACAGAACTCAGCGGTGGCGTTAAGTATTATATGAGCTTCACGGTTGTTTTCCGAGTCCATGCCGATGTTATCTTCGACTTCAGCTTTGATTTCGGGTTTGATAGATTCGATATTGGGTAAAGTTTTCTTAATTATATGTTCCTTTTGTTTAAGCTTTCGTGCTTTAGAAAGTACACGTTCAAGATCTTCGTCCTCTTCTTCGACCTTTAAATTCATTTCTACATCCATTGGATCATCTTGATCACTTGGGCTACGATGACGTCCTGCCCGACTACCAAAATGTGGTAATTCTTCTGCCAACGGTAATAAGTCATCGGCTTTAAGTTTTTGCCGTAACTTTTTCACTTTCTTTCTGGGTTTTTTAAATCTGTAATTAAAACAAAATATAGTTATATAACATCTTATTCCAAAAAGTTTCTCTTCTAGTACGTACTTAGCCATCTCCACTTCTGTCAATGTATCCGAAGCTAAAGTGATTGTTGCATCGGCCAAAGTTTCCAAACGTTTGCCAGCTAATTTTGTTTTGATTTCCAATAACTTTCGGCGATGTTCCCGCTCTACATCTAAATTTTCACCAATTACAAAATTTTTCGATTTTAATCTGTTCCCGTCTAAGTCCTCATCATATTTTTCTAATATGCTTCTTTCAATAGGGTTCCCTAATTCATCATATTGTTCATCATATACATTGTATCCATAAGCCAATGGATTTTTCTTTTTATTTTCAACATTCCTTCGGTAACGAGCGTTATCCAACATATTGACATTGATTAACGTATCACCCTGCTTTTCATCTAAAACTTCAGCATCTTTGAGTGTTAAAATAATTGTTTTACCCTCAGAAAACTCGTCCATGTCATGGTCGACCTTTAAGCCCCTTAGATGTTTTTCGGTATAGGCTTTTTTACGCGCTTCGTCTTTTTCATTACGTGACATATCGTCTGTACCAAATCCTTGGTCCATTTCCTCTAATGCTTTTGCCTGTTTATTATTAATGAAAAATATTTATTACTAAATTTTTGATAAAACAAAAATTTCACTTTACCCTTTCCTCAGCTGCTTTTCTTTCATCCACCACCTGTTTGTTTCGTTGCACCCACTTGCTGATATCATCTACTTCGTCATCGGACTCCCCAAGGTTTTTAATGTGAGCAAGCCTCTCCTCTAGGAACCGTTTTTCTCTTCGTTCTTTTAACTTTTCTCGCATTTTTGCTACTTTTGCCTTTTCCTTGAGATCTTCGGCAGGTTTGTGCAAAAATTCGCCCCATTCATCCTTGTAAGATGAAAGATCTTTTTCGCCAGGTCTTTTGGCTTCAACGGCAGCAGCCGAAGTTGACGGTTTAGAAGGGCCCGAATCTAGCTCTAATGGTTTTAGGCCCAATTTTGCTCTTAATTTATTAGTTTCCTCAATTGAAAGACAATCCCCTGCTCCATTTTCCGGTATTGGGGAAAAGCCTCGCTCTCTAGGTCTTTCTCTTTCAGAATAATGCTCATTAATAAATTTGTCATTATCTCTAAGAGAATCAAAATCTCTTTCCACTCTCTCAGATCGCTGCCTCAAATGATGTTCTCTTTCAGCTCTTTCGCAATCCCTTTCGCGTTTCCTTTCGCGATCTTTACGGATTTCACGTTCCATTTCTTCATCACGACTATCCCATTCCCGTCTTTTTTCCATATCTCTCTCTTTCTCATAACGCTCTCGTTCTCTTTCTTTCTCCCGTGCCCTTTCATATGCACGCTCACGCTCTTTTTGACGGTCACGTTCCCTTTCGCGTTCCCTTTCCCTCCCGCGAGCCCGGTCTCTATCTTTTTCTTTCTCAATTTCACGTCGCCGACGGTCTTCCTCGTAATCAACATGTTTCGTAAGAGAAGGTGGCGGCGGAGCACTTCGTTCCCTTTCGCTGTTACTATTCGATTTAGAATCGAGTGGTACTTCTACGCAATCAGAACCTGCAATTTGAATACAATGTCATTATTTTGAAAAAAATATATATAGGTTAATCGATGTATCTTATTAATGCAAAACCATTATTTTCCATTCAAGCATGGAAATATAAAGCAAGATTCCAAACCTTTTGAAAAATCCTGTAAAAGAGTAAAAGGAAAATACGATGATTTATCATAATCCACATAACAAGTGCGCAGATGAGAAGAGATAAGAGCGTTCAATTTAAAATCAAAACATTCTTAATATTAAAAGCTAAGTATATAATGAAAAAATAATCGCTTGATATTTTTTCGACATCTTATCTCATCCCTTGCAAACCGCCGCACACTTGTCCCTTTTAAGGCCGCAGTAAGCTCGCCTAGTTATAATTATAATAATAATGTATACTTATTACACTTTTTCACTTACTGTCCGACTCAGACTCTTCTACGGCGATCACTTCGTCACATCGTTCCTCGCGATCACGCTCACGGTGCTTGTGGTGTCTGTCGCGATGATGCTCCTTGTGTTTTTTATGTTTATGGTGACGATGACGACTGCTGGACTTTTCACTCGTCAAATCTATATGATGCTCTTCATCTTCGGTACGAAATTCTTTAGGAGACTTTGAACGGTGATGTTTATGTTTTTTCTCCTTTTTGTGTTTATGTTTTCCAGTGGTGGACGAGCCCATATTTTAATCTTTTCTTTATCCCTTCCGAAAAACAATACACAAAATATACCTTACCACTGAACAAACGTTTGCTGTAATAACAACAGAGCTGTTAAAACTGTAAAGAGTTTGACAGATGTACTAATAAATTACAGTGCTGCTAACGAAATATATGAAACTAAAAACGCTGCTTATGATTATTCACATATAAATTGCTGTAGAAGCATGAAGAGAGTTTAATTATACGAAATGGTTTTATTGTATGAGTGGATTTTTATAAACAAATTCATTATCCGTAAAAAGGGTTTTTGTAGAAAATGTAATAGAAAAAAGTCCCTATTATCTCTAAGCTTAATATCTTGCACAAAATACAAAGTAATCATATTTTCCTATACGTATTTACCTTGTACGTACATATGTACATACATATATATTAAAATGAATTTAATTTCCTATTGTCCCAGAGCAATTTGATTTTGCATATCAGAAGTTGCGGGGAAAGAACTGTACAGGTGTGAAGTAAGATGTCAAAATGCACATAAATTTCAATATCGGTGTACTTTACACAATATGAAAAAACAAACGTGATTTATATTACTTGTTTTTATGTGCAATTTGACATTTATGATGATGTAGACACTATGTAAAGGTGAATTCACCCATTCGTTCTGAACGAAATTTTTGTTGTTGTTCCGCATTAAATTTACTCTCTTTCTCTCACACTGAAAAAAAATAGAGACGTCCAACTACATATAAAAAAAGCGTTCGGAACGTTCAGAACGAATGGGTGAATTCACCTTAAGAGTTCGGAAAAACTTTTGGTGTGCACGTAAACTGTCAAGAGTCCATTTTGCCGTTTATTTTGCTGTTGTAATCAATTTCACAGTAACGATACCTTGCAAACATTATTCGCCTTAAATTATTTATTTGAGCATAATACATAAGTATGTACATTGTATTACATATTAAATTACTTTTAGTCAAACTTTATGTTATACAATTAAACGCTCTTCTTTAGATGTGCATACAACATATAATGCTTAATTTGATAAGCCCTATATTAACACCTTAACCGGAAATGAAACAATCGTACTACATATTTGTTTCATATCAAATTCGAGATAATTTATGTGTGTATTATGAAAATATAATATGTGTGTACAGATAGAAGTATGTACATATGTATGTGTTCATAAGTATAATGGGCCTCTGTCCAACCACTACAATCGACAATGTAATCCAACGACATACTTACATAGTATGCTTGATTCAGAAAGTCACAAAGGAAAATGAAAAAATCGTTCCATATCAACCTATGATTTTAAAGGTACTCTGTTACAAATATGTAATATTTATTTGTACTTGTTGACGACAGAACAACAAGTTTAACAAGTAAACTTGCAGCATAAAGAAGATATGTATAAGCTATCATTTACATTCTAAGTTTCCGTACTGTTCATATCCACATTCCACCTTTTCGTCCCTACCAAGAATTTCTGTTAAGCGTATTATTACACGCGTTTTTGTGCCTGATATTGGCAATTATCGATTGATTAAGTTCGTCCACTTGTTAGAACTTTCCTCAGTTTTAACAGCTCTTTCACTCACACAAAACGAAATTCTTTGTGTATTTCATGTATCCCACATCCAAATTAAAATAAAGTTGTTAGAAATTTTATTAGCGTTTATTGAAAAAAGTATTAGAATGAGGTACAAATTTAATATCTTTCACGATAACGCCTTAGTCTTCTCCTTCTTTCTTTTCAGAAAGTCTGTATTATTACTTTTTATTTATAAAATTAGTTTTTCACTTTAGGATGTGTATTTATACTTATATATTTATGTATGTATGCTCATATCAAATAGCTGGCTGCTTACATCAAAAAAAAAAAAAGGAACAGCATTCTTACGTTGCACTTGACATCGTATTAAATACATCCATTAAGGCATTTAAGCGAAATAGTTCTTCTTTCAATTCCACATAATCTAGGTATGAAAGATTGCCATTTTGCAATTGAAATTTTTTTACATGCAGAACTCGCATAAGCTCCTGTTGCTTACGGACGATTCCTTTGTTATCTTCTTTTTTAGTAACTTCAGCTGAATTCTTCATTTTTTTATTCATTTTGGATTTTTTAGATTTTTTGCTAGAAACCTATAAATTAATAATAAAATTTTTTCTAATATGTAAACTCATAGAGTGAAATACCTCAGAGTCCATATTTACAGTAAACAGAGAACATGGGCTTTCTTAAAACAAAACAATTTGACGATGTAAATAAACACATGAACTTGAAAGCCTTGTGACAGCTAGAGCACGAAGTCCATTGTTCCAATTTTACGGCATAAAGGCTAAATGTTACGGCGCCTGCTGTTGTGTTTTATAAATCTATAAACATATATGCTACAACGTCAACGTAGGGTCTTTACGTAACATAATATCATATATTCCTCTGTCGTAAAACTTTAGGTTAAATCACGTAGACCAGTGGTCACTTAATAAAGAAAATGCTAAATTGTGGAATATATTTTGAGCAGTGGTAGTGAATAAAATCGACCTTGCAATTATTTAAGCGTTTACGTGTATAATATATTTATGTGATAAGTCTACATAAATAGTTAACATACAAATATTCTTTAATTAAGGAATAAAAAATATGTTCGTAATTGGGTATTTAAGTAAAACTGTTTTAATGACTAAAGCTCTGGCCCATTTTCTTTTATTGCTTGCGATAATTAGACCAACTGTGTTGTTTTCAGAAAAAAAACTTTTTACATGAAGATGAACAAAAATAAAAAACAATTTATCAATGAAAACCACCAACGTAACACATAATCAAAAAGAGAAGGGAAGCCGGAATCAAACGATTACGAATGGAGATAGAACTAGAGAGTTGGTCCGGAGGTATCAGAGGCACACGGATGGACGAAAACACTATATGAGGAATTAGAGCAACAGAATGACGATTTAGTGGAAGAAAGAACACTAGAGATGGCACATAACCGAAACCGGTATGTTTACAAATCAAATTTTATGTGACATGATGAAAAATCATTTAATAAAAAATCACCAACAAAGTTTGTCGAAGTATCGGAAATAAAAAAGAAAAGAAAATAAACACAAAATAATTTTTTTATTTCTTAATTAAAAAAGACATCAAACCGACCCACTAGTTGTTCCTAGAAAGTGTTTCTTAAATGAAGAAATTGTAAGTACTACATACTTCTTTGTGAATTTTTATAACTAAAGGAATGTTAGTTACGAAAAATAATACCTTATCACAAAGAAGGATGCCTGAAATAGAACATCGGAGAGAAATTTTTAAAATGTTTTCGTCACTTTATGCAAGCTGCAAGTTTTCACTAAGAAAGTTAACGGATTACGGTTTTTGTTTATATGTATATTATATGCATCAAAGTATATTTATTTAGTTCTTTTTCTAATTAAATTTTTCGCCGCTTATTATGTAACATTGTATATTTTTCTCGCATGCTTTTTTTAATTTTCAACATAGCCTCTTTTGACAGCGAAAAATTTATTACACAAACAAATTTTTGTAATATTGCATTTGTTCCAGATCTGCAGCCACCTGCATATATAAACCTAACAATGTATATTTTTTGACACCAAAATCGTATCTCAAATGCTTCTGTTTTCCTAAAACTTGCTAAGAAGTATATTACTAAGAGAAAACAATTTTTGTAGCTCTGTCGTTATTGATATGTCTAAAATATCATTCAATGTTGCAAATTATTTTAAGTAAAGGTGAATTCACGCATTCGTTCCGAACGTTCCGAACGCTTTTTTTATATGTAGTTTGACGTCTCTATTTTTTTGTGAGTGATAGAAAGAGAGTAAATTTAATGCGGAACAACACAAAAATTTCGTTCAGAACGAATGGGTGAATTCACCTTAAGAAAAAGCATCTGCGTCAATTAATGCATAGATTTGCTCAAACATTGTAATTCTTCAAATTTGTTTACACATATGTTTGATCTTAGAGCTTTTGTTATATATGTATGTATATATAAAATGCAGTTGTTTTTGTTGACATATGTATTTGTTAGCAAAATCCATAAAATTGCATTGAAAATTGTGCAAACGTTTATTTGCTTGCTACGAATTACAGTCTTGGGAAAAATTTATAAGCCATATGCGAATAAAATTATTTACTAGGGACTCCGTAGGGAAGAAACATAGTTTTAACATGTAGTGACTAAACGAATTTATTTAGTTTTCGTAGGAATTATTATTAGAAAAATCCACTGGCAACACTAAACTAATCAACTCTGCAAAAATTATGTATGGAGACGTCAAAATGTTAATTTTTCTAATCCCTTGGCGGACTTTATAAATTTTGTTCCTATTTACAATTTGATGACAGAATATAGCCTATGTTGAATACCATAAAATGGATTGTAATGAAACTGCACGCATTATCGATTCGGATACAAATGAACAATTACTAAAAATACATTCTGAGGAGTTAGCTAAGGTGCGCAAATTACGTTTGGTAATAAAAGAGCTTAAACGAATTGACTGCAGTAAGCTATTATTACCTGACAAGGAGCAAGTAAAAAAGGCCATCGTTTGGATAAAAGTAGGCGAATATATTTATTTAAACGATAAAAAAGACGTCGTTTTAAGTAAGTTGATTGATAATAAAAAATTATTTAAGCAAAAGGTCTATATTTGTAGATTTGGGTGACGCGAGTTCGATTAATCTCAATTATACTGAAAGGAAAGCAGTGCGGCATCTCTTAATAGCCAATTTGATAGAGGAATTGCAAAGAATAAGCAATTTTAGTTCTAAATTACGTACGGAGCTACCAGAAATTTTTAGCGAGCGTGACTATATGAGAAATCAGATTTTAATATTGGAAGAACAGAGACGTACAAATTTGTGCAAGTTAATACAGCTGCGAAATCGTAAATGCAACTTCCTTAAAGTTGTTGCTGAATTGAAAATGGGGCCATATTTAGCCTGCGAGTTAGAGGTCATGCTTGCAAGAGCTCGTGAAAATCAAACTAAAGTGAATCTTTTGCGCGGATATTTCGTTAATGAGTTATTAAACAGCACTGAACATAACTTGAAGGCCATACGTGAGGTGGAAAGTTATATTAACGAGGCTATTGAAAAGGAACATGAAGTTAGTAATTAAAGTATATATTAAAGGTTTATTTGTTTTTAATTCTCTGAATATTTCAAATTGTATGCACTTCAAAGCGGAAAATAAAAATTTCTTTAAATAATCAGTCGAATCAAATTTACTTTTTAACAATATTTCGCACAGAATATATTTCGTTTTTTTGTGTTTGTCAGTCAGAATTATAAACTTAACCAGAATTTTTTTCTGCGTTTGCTCCGATTTGATATTTCGAAAGTTGGTCGTTGACACTTCAAGATAGAAAACTGCGGGTTGCCAGCCTTACAAAAAGACTGGATATTCCCCCTTTTTGTATTTGGCGACTTTCGACCGTTTGTACTAAACACATCGCGCAATATTTTTTCTTTAATTTAGTACTAAACGTGAAAATCATTTGGCGAAATTTATGATATGGTCGATATTTTTTCTACCGCATATACATACTTAAACTATTAATAGCGTGCATTTCCATTAGATTTTTCTTTGAACTTGCATCTTGAATTTGACTTATACTAATGTACAGCAACGTGCCAACAAAACAATTATTGCAAGAAAAATGTAATGAAAACCCAAATTACATAGGAGTATTTTTTATGTTAAATATGACTAATTGGCTTATTTTTTATTTTTATGTTAAAACTAAATTAAAAGATGGTTTCTTTATTATAAAAATAATTCACTATTTTAGAACTAAATAAAGTTATTCTAGTGTTGAGTATGATATTTGCTCTAATAATTCATCCTCTTCCAATTTTATTCTCATAACCGTATCAGTTACTTGTTGCATGGCTTTTAATTGGTTACGGCTATTCATGCTACATATCGTGGAAACAATCATTTCACCAAACGCATGCACCGCAGGATTGGCATGTCTAGCTTCGTTTAATGCACATGCTTTTTTCAAAGCCTCTACCGCTTCGCAAAAGCTTTTATCAACGTCAAGATTTGATTTAGTAGTTTCCTTGCGCAGTAATGGTGCTTCGTTTAATGGGTCTTCAAATATTTCTGTAAACTCTCTACACTCCACTGGTGACGCTGTTGGCGATGCTGATGTCGAAGGCGCAGGTGAAGGCAATGATATATGCTTCTTTACTATCGGATGCGGTGCTGAAGGTGGTGGTTCTTCGTGCTTCCTGACGTGTGAAGGCGACGGGGAATGCTTGTATTGAAATGATAGTTTTCTATTCAATCTTGGAAATTTCGAGCCTCGTATTCTGAAATTTACAAATACGATATTTTAATACAAATTTGATTATGTATTTATAACCATGTTCATACATGTATTTTTTTCATTAATAGTTTAACATTGTATTTCATTCGACGGTAAATGTTTTTTAGTTTTAGATACATACTTACATATGTATATACATACATACCCTGAAGGAAACATGGGGACAAGTCACCAGTTTTGTCGACTATTTTGGTGACTCATATGTAGACATCGTCAACGGAGTTGTCAACAAGTTTTTGTTTGATGAGCAGAGAAATTTCTGAGAGCACGCTTATGCCTCTTCATTTTTTAATTGCGTTTATTTGTTCTATGGTGAACTTTTAATCATTTATTTTAACTAAAACTGTAGGGATATACTATGTATATCAAAAATTGTTTACATGGACCCATTAGAACGACCTCTTCAGTAGTGGGTTTTCAATGATAAGTCCATTTTAAATTTCAATAGAAACAAGTATTGTGTAGAGTATGTCAATAATACTGGTGACAATGTCTACAGGGAAGCACTAGTTCTACGGTCGTCATATGGTCCCATTGGAACTAGTTCGTCACTAGTTCCAACGTCAGTAGTGGATTTTCAATGACAAGTGCATGTTAAATGTCAACAGAAAAAAGCATTGGCTGGGGTATAATTTGTCACTAGTACTGGTGACTTTGTCAATAGTGAATCACTAGTGAATCACTAGTGACATTTCCTTCAGGGTACTTACATATGTACATACATAGTATGTATGTATTTACGTTCCTAAGTATGTAATACTCATTTTTTAGCGTTGAAAATATCCATACGTACATAAGTATGTATGTATATACGTATTAAATTTAAAAAATCAAACTTACGGCCTAGGTGTAACAAAAGGTCTTATGAAATCCATCATATCAAAAAACGGCCAGCGAACTTCCGAGTCGGTACCTGTTGATCGTTCCAACTTTTTACATTCTTTTGTAAAACGGTCTCTTATACATTGCCATCTCTTCATGCAGTCCTCCGCTAAAACAAATTAGCGAATACATGTTATATTTCCGATATAAAAAGAATTAACTAACATTCTTAGGATTACTGCTACCACCGCTGGTGCAATAACATTACCCACTATTCGTACCTGTTGTGTCCATCTCGCGCGCAATTTCTAACCATGCTTCTTGCTTTTTGTCCACTAGTTTGAAGAGTGGGTTGTATTTGTTGTAAATTTCGCTTCTTTCCTGAACAAGTAAAATTAATTTCTCGTCGTCCATTATTGTTTTTAAATTTTAGTAAATGTTACGTTAATTTACGATTATTTATGCAAAGTAAATATATTTATGTCCCGCTTCTCTGTAAAACAAAATTACCCAAACGCTTAATACACCAGACGCAATATATATATAGATATTTCTTGTATTACGGCACGTCACCCTACGTCATTAGGAGCTAAACTACTTTAGTACGTGTATACATATAAAGGGGAAAACAAAGCATAGTTGACGTTACAAGTCTGTATTCAACATTATGCCATGCAACAGCCCAGATTATTGTCAAACTCTATATATTAACATATACAAACATTTTTCCATGAACTTTTTTGTAAGGATTTTGACAATTACATTTTCTGCTTTGTTGTAACGAAATCAACAGTTATGTGTTATAAATGATATCAGGTACCATTTTTACTCACCAGTACAGCTAACAATTTCTTGTTGCACAATGTCAAAAACTCAGAAGTTAGCAGCTGCGCTGTCAATTCGGTCCTTAATGAAGATGTACCCATTTATAACTTTTGTACAAGCAGAATAATTACAACAAAGCACAGATTGGATTCGCAAATAATTGACATAAACTATATTCTTTGATAATTGAAGATAGCTGACAGAGAAATGTACACATACATATGGAGTTTGACAATTGAGTATATATTAAACTCTATGTCGATATGTCAAAAGCTTGTTCTTCCTTGTGTGCATGAGACAAGGCTCTTCATAAAAGCATTCTTCTATTTGTATGTTTTTGGTACTTTTTAACACTCGCATTTACATTTCGAACCATGATATGTGCTAATTCCAAATTTTATTTCTTTTTGGACCGAACCAAAACAAAAATTAAACGAACAGATCATTTTTACATATGTACATACTTATGTATGTATGTACATGTATATAAACAGATTTAAGCTAAAACTGAAGTCTTTACTTTAAAGAAGACGAAGAAGAGTTATTGCCTTCGCCGAACCTATTTAAACTGCAATGCGTTGATGAAAAGTCAAATATGGTCGTCACTTCCACAACAGACAATTTAAGAGCAATTTGAGTTAGCTTAGATTCCATGGGAGTTAGCTTAGATTCAGGCTATAAGAGCGAATTACTGAAAGACGCATTCGCTGAAATTGATATTTATAACGAGTCCAGTGGTGATATGGATGCCAACTTGGTAGAGTACTGGAAGAAAAACATATTCGTATCCTTTCTCAAGGAAATTACCATTGATCATGTGTTCCATTAACACTAATTTCTCTGGAATACAAATTACATAGGAATATTTTTTATGTTAAATATGACTAATTGGCTAATTTTTTATTTTTATGTTAAAACTAAATTAAAAGATGGTTTCTTTGTTATAAAAATAATACACTATTTAAGAACTAAATAAACTTATTCTAGTGTTGAGTATGATATTTGCTCTAATAATTCATCCTCTTCCAATTTTATTCTCATAACCGTATCAGTTACTTGTTGCATGACTTTTAATTGGTTACGGCTATTCATGCTACATATCGTGGAAACAATCATTTCACCAAACGCATGCACCGCAGGATTGGCATGTCTAGCTTCGTTTAATGCACATGCTTTTTTCAAAGCCTCTACCGCTTCGCAAAAGCTTTTATCAACGTCAAGATTTGATTTAGTAGTTTCCTTGCGCAGTAATGGTGCTTCGTTTAATGGGTCGTCAAATATTTCTGTAAACTCTCTACACTCCACTGGTGACGCTGTTGGCGATGCTGATGTCGAAGGCGTAGGTGAAGGCAATGATTTATGCTTCTTTACTATCGGATGCGGTGGTGAAGGTGGTGGTCCTTCGTGCTTCCTGACGCGTGAAGGCGACGGGGAATGCTTGTATTGAAATGATAGTTTTCTATTCAATCTTGGAAATTTCGAGCCTCGTATTCTGAAATTTACAAATACGATATTTTAATACAAATTTGATTATGTATTTATAACCATGTTACATGTATTTTTTTCATTAATAGTTTAACATTGTATCTCATGTATGTACATATGTATGTATTTACGTTCCTATGTATGTTTGTATGTAATCATATATGAACTCATTTTTTTGCGTTGAAGATATCCATACGTACATAAGTATGTATGTATATACATAAATTCGTATTAAATTTAAAAATCAAACTTACGGCCTATGTGTAATAAAAGGTCTTATGAAATCCATCATATCAAAAAAAGGCCAGAGAACCTCCGAGTCGGTACCTGTTGATCGTTCCAACTTTTTACATTCTCTTGTAAAACGGTCTCTTATACATTGCCATCTCTTCATGCAGTCCTCCGCTAAAACAAATTAGCGTATACAAGTTATATTTCTGATTTAAAAAGAATTAACTAACATTCTTAGGATTACTGCTACCACCGCTGGTTCAATAACCTTTGCCACTATTCGTACCTGTTGTGTCCATCTCGCGCGCAATTTCTAACCATGCTTCCTGCTTTTTGTCCACTAGTTTGTAGAGTGGGTTATATTTGTTATAAATTTCGCTTCTTTCCTGAACAAGTAAAATTAATTTCTCGTCGTCCATTATTGTTTTTAAATTTTAGTAAATGTTACGTTAATTTACGATTATTTATGCAAAGTTAATATATTTATGTCCCGTTTCTCTGTAAAACAAAATTACCCAAACGCTTAATACACTAGACACAATATATATACATAGATGTTTCTTGTATTACGGCACGTCACCTTACGTCATTCGGAGTTAAAGTACTTTAGTACGTGTATACATTTAATGGGGAAAAAAGCATAGTTGACGTTACAAGCCTATTATCAACATTATGCCATGCAACAGCCCAGATGATTGTCAAACTCTATATATTAACATATACAAACATTTTTCCATGAACTTTTTTGTAAGGATTTTGACAATTACATTTTCTGCTTTGTTGTAACAAAATCAATTTTGTGTTATAAATGAGTTCAGGTACCAGCTAAACAACACTCTTGTTGCACAATGTCAAAAACTCAGAAGTTAGCAGCTGCGCTGTCAATTCGGTCCATAATGAAGATGCACCCATTTATAACTTTTGTACAAGCAGAATAATTATAGCAAAACATGGATTGGATTCGGAAATATTTGAAGATAGCTGACGGAGAAATGTATACATATCGAGTTTGACAATTGAGTCGATATTGTACTCTATGTCGATATGTCAAAAGCGGAATAAAATTGGTAACCTAATATTCAATAATCGAATTTTTTGGTATTTCTTGCACTCGCATTTACTTTTCGAACCATGATATCGGCGAATTCCAAATTTTGTTCCTTTTTGGACCGAACCAAAACAAAACTTAAACGCACAGATCATTTTTACATAGTTACATACATATGTATGTATGTATGTACATACATATATGTACATATAAAAAGATTTAACCTAAAACTGAGGTCTTTACTTTAAAGAAGACGAAGAAGAATTAAGGCGAATTCACCATTCGTTCTGAACGTTCCAAACGCTTTTTTTATATGTAGTTTGACGTCTCAATTTTTTGGAGAGTGAGAGAAAGAGAGTAAATGTAATGCGGAACAACAAAAATTTCGTTCAGAACGAATGGGTGAATTCACCTTTACACTTCGATTTATCTGAGCGAAAGTTGCGTTCATTAACATCTACGAAATTTATGGAAGGTTATAATCGAAAGTTCGTTAGCAATAATAATATACATAAGTACATACGTAAATAATAATATAAAATATGTGTACAAAACTTTTGAGAGCGGAATGGGTTCAAAAGTGTACGTTATAACCGAACTCCACTCTACATTGTAAATTTATACCCTTAGCAGGAAAGACCTCACTTTAAGCAAATTTGGTTAGAAAACTACTTAGGAAGTTTTCATATCCATATAAGGACAAACCGCTAACCAGCCTAAAACCGTAACAAATCACTTTATCACATATTCATAAATTTGCCTTGTATGAATTTGCTTGACCTGGTTGGTATGAATATGCCTTGGTAAATGCTACTCTAATGTAACTCTACTAAGCAAAATGAGTCGCTTTACGCTTGAACATTGAAAAATATTGCAAAACAATCAATCAGTTCATTTAATTTTTTTTAAATATACTTGTATTTGGACCAAAGCTTATATAGCGAACATGTTTATTCGAACATGTGTTCGAACACATGAACACGAGCGTTCTCCACGAGCCAAATTCATGCGCGACATATGTTCTGCCAATGTTCGAACCAAGTTGATGGCTAATAGAGAACGTGCTTATACAAGTAATATTTCAGAATTAAGTTTATTTCTGGATAATTAAATGTTTACATTAAATGTCCATCTTTTCAATTTGTACACAAGCCATCATCTTACTTTTAGCCGCGTTGTCTTTTATTTTCTATATAGAGAAAATTGACGACAGTTTTTTCTTGCAATAGATTCTCCATAAAGACATTATTGTTGAAAAAATTGCAAATTTACATGCAACGATCCCAACGCCAAATGGTTCCGTCATCACAAACACAAATTAATATCGAACCATCTTTCGAAAATGTTGTTTGTCTAATAGCTGTAGTACATTTTGGGTGCGTTAGTGTGCTGCATTTTGTTAAATTTGGATCACAAGCATCTAATTCCCAAACATAAGTTTTACCTTGTTGATTGCCTAGGGCTAAGATTTTGTGCCACAAATTGAAAGCAAAACGTATAAACCATATTTCGCATTCTTTATAATCGAAATGGTGTATTATAGTTGTAGTGGTTTCTTGTGGCTTGATTTCTTGTTGATCCAATTTACCTGGTTTCCAACAAACTATAGAATTTTCACAAGATTTTGAGAGCACAAAATCGCCGAACCACTGGACGCAGTCGACATAGTTACGGTGAACGTCACGCGTTGAGAAATCTGGAAAGTGTTCCTTTATTGTAGGAAACGGTGAAGTATTTTTGCTAGTGTTCCAGTGGCAACTATTCTCAATAGCCTCCTTAATTGCAGGTTTATTTAGATACCACAGCTTCAAAGAATGATCCATGCCACTGGACATAATACGGTCACCCTTCAAATCAAAATCTACAGAAAGTACCTCGTCGCGATGTCCTTCGACACCTCCAAATATGGCTACACATACATCTGTATGTACGTTCCACAAACGTAATGAATGATCCTTACTGCCGGACAACAAAATCTGTGGCTGTCTAGGATGAAATTTCAATTCATTTATAGCATGGCCGTGGCCAATGTAATGTTTTGTGCTCATATTTTTTGAGGGGTTAAACAGGCGAATTACACCACGATAACCAGCTGCAGCCAATATGGGATCTGAAGTTTCAGGGTCATATGACCAGGCAGATGTGTAGAAATTTTCATCCGGCTAAGTTCAAAGGCAATATTTGTATATGTTAATGTATCTACATATATGTTTTCATGATATTCAAATTGGCTTACATCTGGATCAGCATAACATTGCAATAGTCTCATACCACCACCAGTTTCTTCATCACTGGCATTAGAACACTCATAAATAGAGACACGGTCTTTGCCCACACATGCAAAAACAGCTTGTTCATTGCTTAAGAAGTGGTTAAATTGCACGCCAAATAAAGGTTGACCGTGGTCCTCACGTAAATGGGAGCTACGGAAATTTCATTATTTGATATCCAACATAGAAACAGTGCACAATTTATGTATGTATATTCGTTTTAAATTTTTTGGTCTCTCCACTTACTTGTATTTAAATAATGGCTGAACAATTTTAGGAGCCCTGACTTTACGATATATTTTATCGTGCCCTGAATTAGGACTTTTGCTACGTGACGTTGTCGTCGTCGTAGTACCACTCATGACACTCATAATATCATCGTCTTTTTCTTCAGCTATGGATTCAACTTCATTGTCTTTTGCAATAATGTACTCACTGTTAAATTTGGTTTCATCCACTGGCGCTGCTTCTATGCCATGTCGCCCAATTTCGTTCAGAGTATCATTTGTTTCTTTCAATTCATTATTTTGAAATAAATTAATTTCATCCAAAGTCATTTTATTTCCAACAGATAACTTGCCTATGATTCGCAATGTCTGTGTAGAAAATTCTTAAATATGTATGTATGTAAGTACATATGTATGTATAACCAAATGAATTTGGAAATACATATGTATGTATGTAGTATGTACATAGATACATATGTATGTACATATATAAGATTGCCAATAGAGCTATAATTCAAAATCGTACCTTTGCACTCAGGATGTGTAGTGTATTATTTCGTTAAGGATGTTATTATATCAAACGCAACGCAACGCTTGTTGTGATTATCAATTTACATATGTATAAAGCGATGATAACTGCAACAAATTACGCTCAGGGCGCATAATATAATAAACAAAACATCGAGAATTTTACATCATTAATTTATAAAGTGGTAGAGAAGAAGTCAAAGCAAAATTATAATACGAACGTGAATCGGAAGAATATGCCCTGGAAGATATGTTGCTTAATACAAGGCGAATTGACAACAAGGCGGCTTTATTACAGCAACAAACAAACATTTTTTTGCAGTGAAAATGAAATGATATAAATACATACACCTGACTCTGTTTTTACACGACATCATGTTCCCCAAAATATGCAAAAAAATCGTGTAAAAAGAGAATTAAGTTTAATATAAATTATTTTATATTTATATGTTTGGTTATATCAACAACTGATAAGTTTCAAGGATATATTACAATATTTTACATCAATTCTCAGGAACATATAACGAGCGAATTCATCACCAGAGCTCTTTCGACTATATCGTCGGCGTTTCTTTTGCTATATATTTATATTTCAGTACTGTTAATAGAATTATTAATTTCTATACATAATATCGTTACTTTATTATGTTTTACTGATTTATAAACGCACACACAAACACGAATATATATATATATATATATATATATATATATATATATATATATATATATATATATATATATATATATATATATATATATATATATATATATATATATATATATATATATATGTGTGTGTGTGTGTGTGTGTGTATGTGTGTTCAAGAAGTATTGGTTTATAATAATAGCAAAATGTTTATTTAATTTTTGATAATAAACCAATGTGATATTAAAATAAATGTAAGTAAATATAATTTTCTTAATATTGAAATTTATTCTCTGGATATTCTCCGAATTATATATTGTTTGTTCTGGCTTTAGCTGTTCATATGCCGATATTGCATAAGTGCTAAGTTAATTTTATATACATATGCAGCATTTACCGAAAAAATCTATATATCATGTCTATACTGTATTTTGTTGTTACTGAGGGGCATAAACTAATTCTGTGCTGGGGGCTATAGAATGCATATTAAATTAATGTTATCGGTTCCAAAATCATAGTCAGCTGTGTTCTTAAAAGCGCAAAATGTCAAACCAGGAGTTTTTAATAAACTGATTACACATGGTTGACTTCAGTAGTGTGAATATAGCATAATAATTATGTTATATTTGTGATAATTATATACGAGGAGTACTAAATATGATGAGTTCATGGCACCCTTTATTTATTTGGAAATAAATTCGTGTTTTACTTCTCTACTACAGTAAAACTGGTTGTTTTGCACATATAAAGTCGAAGTTTTTCTATTAAGGCTTCTTAGATGTTCAATATTTCGTTTATGTTGTGAATTACACTAGTAAACAAACGTTTGCTTACAATCTATATATATAAAAATAAGTCCGTATATGTACGTCGCCGAACTAATCATAAACGCGTCGAGCGATTTCAACCAAACTTATACACTACGTAGGCAGTGGCCCATATATGGTTTATATGAAGTTTGGTTAAAATCCGATAACGCATGTGTGTGCGGTGCGTATGTGAAGTGAGTGTGTTTTTGGGAACAAAACCAACTTTATTAAAAACAAGTGTGTTTCTTTTCTTATTTTGTTTTGCCCTGCGAAGCAGGCAACGGGCCCGCTAGTAAACAATAAAATCTTTTGTTTTAACAGATGTTAAACTTCGAAAACAAAATGACCGCCATTTCTTTTCACCATACCATATCGAAAAATGTCACTTTCGAAAATTTCAATCACCATGAATGGACGACACAGAACTGCATTAATAACCATAGAAGCAACGCTGTGTTGCAGAAACAAATTTCAACGTTATATGATGTAAAACATGATTTTTAAGATCTTTTGGTAAACGGATTATGTATAGGAAATCATGTACTAAAGCATTATGTGAGCAAATCTTTTAATTTGTCCCAAAACACGTATGTGGAAATGTCACTATTATGTATAGAATTTTTGCTAATGCAATTAAAATCGCCCGATTTGAGAAAAAAACGCGTAGTTGACAACAACTAATTATATCATACAACCAGTGTTGACAGTGAAAATTCGAGAAAGATACATTTTAGTTTCCAAAAAGATACATTTTTCCCAAAAAGATACATTTAAAAAAAAATTAAAATCCATGTTTAACGTTTAACATTTATTAACATAACAATATTATTTCATATTTAATTTATTTTTTTTGAACCATCTATTGTTCTCTTTTATTAACAGCCATTTGTCATTAAAATTGTACATTGTCTTTTTTGGAGAATGACCTGTAAATTATAACGAAATGCCAATAAAACTTTGTCAGAGACGGAAAGCTTAATATTTTATTTCTGTACATTTTGCGTATAGATTCAAAAGATACGAAAAGTGTCAGGATCATACATGGTACCTGAAGTCATCAAAAGATACGAAAAATGTATCTTTCGTATCCTAATGGCAACACTGCATACAACCACTCGTTATTGCAGGTTCGTATTTTACGAATAGTCACCGAGTACATTTTTCGTTGTCGTGATAAACAGAAATTTTTTTTACAAAAAATTTAGTGTTTTGTAAAAAAGGAAAGAACTAACTAAATTTTATATAAAAACATTCACAAAACAAGTGAGTAATCGATACACTGGAAAAGTTGATTAAAGTTTAATTTCTTTAAAAGTCGCAGAGTAAAATCAAACGAGTAGTAAAGTTAAAAGACAGACGCTGGAGTAAATAAAATTTTATTTGGGTTGCCAACAACGAAGAGGAACCTCTGGTTTTTTTAAAGTGGTCCTTTTTTAATTCACGTTTAGTGTAACCCATAATTTTGTAAAATTAAATTCTTTAACTGGTGCAGTAAACAATCTACTTTAAATATTTTAAATTCTGTAAGGCTGGACTTTGAAATGTGAGCTTCCACATCTATACTCAATGTTTGTTGTTGCAACTGTTGTGATGTTTTGTGAGTTTCTTGTAGTATGTATTATGTTCTTTTGTTGTGTATAAATGCGCAATTGTTGTTTCTGTATAGAATTGCAGAATTATTACTAACTGGTATGTACTATGTTTATTTTTTATTTGTTAATGACATGCAAAATATACTTCGTTTTTCAATTCTTTCATTGAACAGATGTTAAAAATTTCATTAATTGATGCAGGTATAATCTGCATCTAAATTTAAAATTTAAAAATAACTAAAAGTATTAACAAATCTTCAATTGATACTGTAAAGGTACTCCTTGCATTCTTTTATGGTATACATATATTAATTATGTTACGACTAGTTCTTGTTGATAGTTTCGGTTGTTTAATTAAATGACTCATATTGAAAACACGTTAATACTGCTTCTGCTGCAAAATATAGGAGGTACGTACTTACATATGTATGTAGGTACTTACATATAAATAAGTATGTACAATCCTATTGCTTGAAGCAATCGGACATAGAAATGTTAAATCATATTATAATAATTACTGATCGAAACTGCATATCTCGTTTGGTTTTAATTTGTTTTTAAATAAGGAGAGACATCCCAGAAAACCTGGGAAATAAATCAATACGTTTTGATTACGTTGTACGGCCTTTAACTTAAATAACAGGATACAAACCTAATATAATTGTTAGTATCTTTCATAGTAAAACACTTATTCAGGATTTACAAATATTTAATTAAGCAGAATTTATAAAAATAAGTTATGGAACTGAAATTTTGATACGTTTTGAATTGCAATTGCATGTACGAATTTTTTCATTAATCCTGAGCGGCTGCTATTTGTTAATTTCAAAAACTGAATGAAAATTAGGTACCAGCCAGGGCATATTCATACCAGGCAGGTGACTATTTTTTCTGTTTGTATTTTACCTTGTTTTGTTGTCAAAGTTTGTTTATGAGTGGCTTTAGTCTTTATATAAAATTAATTCTCATATTATCAACACAAATGAATATTCCTTGAGCGATATTGTGGAAAATATTAATAAAATCAAACAAATATCAATATGCGTTCGCGAGCTCTATGCAAAAAAATATTTAAAATATTTTTTGTCTTTTAAATCTATAAACTTAACGCAAATTTTATTTATTTTGTTTTTTTGATTTGTTTCACTCACGCTCAATTGATTCTTCAATCCTCAAAATGTGCATGTTCATGGATTTGACGACACAACTGATTTTGACATCAAAACAAGTAATTTTTCAAAGTTAATTGGCGCGAGTCTACCTGGTATGAATATGCCTTGGTACCAGCCAAAGTCTATTTATAGTGTTTGTCGCAGTTTGTGTAACAAACAAAATATAAAAAATGTTTGTTAAAAATTTTTCTGCTGTTAAAAGCAGCTGTATTGACAATGAAGAAAGTCGTAAAAATCATAATGGCTCTTAAAAATTAAAACAAATATAAAAGAAAACATATAAAATGTAAACAAAAACTGCAAAAAGAGATCTTGCGATGACCTGTATAAATAGACTTTGGTAACAGCTGATATAAGCTTGTATGATTGTCACAATAAAAAGAAAAGTAAAAATAGTTTGTTTTTAGTATGCATTTTAATTAAAAAAGTCTTCAAGCAATTATTTAAGATGAAAACCGAAATGAACAGACCTAATATAAAAATTTACGTAAAAAATAACAGTAAATAAGAACATTAAAACAAAGGGAAATAAAAACATTTATTTTAAGAAATGCAATAGCACTCCTTCATAAACTAATATAAATGCAATATTCAAAATGTTGCTTTTGCAAATTAAATACAATTTTATTTATTTTTTCTTTTTTAACGGATATAAAATATGAAATTTTTCGAACTATAAATGTAAACAACAATGAATTTAAACACAGAAAATTTTTGGCGCGAATTACATATATATAAAATGGGCGGCATGAATAACTCCCCACACTAAAAATGGAATAGGAATGAAAAAAGCACAGGAATGATTATGGGGTTTTATTTAATTTTTGGAGGGATTTTATTTTTAGGCCTCATGAATGAAAATTTTTTGAGAGCTTATTTAATTTTTCGGTTGTACAAAATGATGCTCGAAACTTAACTTGTTGTTTCAGCCTGGTTTCGCTCTCAAATGTATTTCACATTGCCGGCCTTCGGAACTGTACAAAAACTTTCTTCTCTATCGTATGTCCGCAATTAGCTTCACTTTTTGAAGTATTTCTGTATTGGTGGAGTTTGGCCTTGGTATGTCAAAAGCCGTCTTCACTTTATAAAGCATTCCTTAATCGACTTATTTCATATTTTTTATTCTTTATTTCATTTGAATTTATTTAATTTTTTACATGTATTTTCTTCATATTTCCTTTGGGGACCTATTTTCTTTGGGGTTACTCTCCGCCCCCATAAAAATAAGTGCAGGCAAAATTAATCAACTATCAGTGAAACCATATCTGACAAAATTTTTGTATTCAATGTCATTTTTATAGTGAAAGATGTTGAATGGAAAAAAATTAGATAGAAATATCACTAAAATATGTTTTTTAGTCCTGTATAATTCTTATGGAGAAATGTTAAAACTTTTGCAAACTAATGGTATACATATATTATTAGACGTTGATCATTGTTAAAAGGCTATTAGTGTTCGGTGTATTTATTTTAGATATTAATACCTCAGCACTGGTCTGGGTAAATAATTCCGAATAAATAGCGAAACGCAATCAAAACCAATTTTCGCAATAAGTTTTACCTTTGACGACATTTCGAAAATGAACTTCCAGTATAGTGTGTAAGCTTTCAAGTAATTTTCATTAGATTCTATTTTTTTAATTTCGCCAATTGTACGCATATGTGATTTTCAAGAAATTACTTTCATATGTAAATGCTGGGTTATGAATACCAAAAAACTTAGTTGGTGTAAATACAGATGGGGACAGCTGATTTGAAAAAATGCATGGCCTTCATCCAGCAGATAGAACTCATGAAACGATGTATAGCTTTATTATGTAGTATGTAACTACAATTACCTTTATGCCTTTAGTACAGTCTTAATGTTTTGCAACATTTATAGCACAGAATAACATGAACTCCCAGTCATTGTGGTGAAGGGCCTTTTGTGAAAATTAAACACAGAGGTACTGTCATTGTACCTGCAGGTGTGTCAAATTTTAATTGAATATGAAGTAAACTATGTTAAATATACATCATCTTTATTTTAAAAATAAATATAAATGATGTATTCTATGATCACCCACTTCTTAAAAATGCAAAAATGGAAAATATTTTTTTTTATAAAGACGTGTATATACTATAATCACACGAGTATGTAACGATTATGATAGAATCGTGATTTTTTGGCCGTTGGTTAAGACATCTTCGCTTTGTAACGTAACTCAAAACAAGTATGTATGTATTTAAAAGGGAATGCCTTGTTTTTATTGTAATGTCAGGTATATGTAGTATTTGCCGGCCTTTTTATCATAATTATTTCTCTATTTATTTTATTTCTTTATTTTACGTTTTTAATTAGTCAAATACTATATATATACCACAGCAATTGAAGAAAGAAGAAACCAAGCACAGTGTTTTGCTCTTAGTCAAAATTTAAGAAAAATAAAGTGTTGAAAATGGTGACGTATGCCCTTGTGGCATTATACCCTAAATAAATGTAAAAGACAGAGATATTACTACTATTAGGGCTTATATAATGGCCATCAGTATTAGTCAATTATTGTTTATAACAAACGGAGAATTACAATTTATTTTACTGTCGACATGAAGTGACGTCGACGGCGAAAATAATAATAATTGGGGATATGTATTCTTTTCGGTAACAATAGCAACATTTCATTACGTTGTAAACTTTTGCACTTTTTCTTATTTTTTATTTTTATTTGCACATATCAACTATCTTATGTTGCATTATTAGAATGTATTGCAGGTGCCAGGCGGAACAAACATTAGTACTTGCAATTTAAAATAAGTTTTAATGTAAATGGATAACCCGATAATAGTTATTGTTTAAGTAAAATATTTTACTTTGGAAACAATAGTTATTTTTCAACTTTTATTTTATGCCTAATCATTATTTGTGGTCAAAATTTTTGGATTTCTATTGTACATTTATATACCCTTAGAGAAAATTTACGTCTGCATATATACTTATGTATTGTTATAAGCATTGTTATTTAAAAATGGACAGTATTTTTTAGATCAGCCGCATAGCTTATCTGATTACGTAGAAAATCCGGAGAAATTCTTTTTTGACATTTTCTTTATAAAAGTCAATGGGTACTATTTGCAATTTTTCATTTTGATCATAAACTTGGTCTCGCCTGTTTTCACAAAACAAAAAAAAAAAAAAAAACAAAACAAATTTCTTCTTTCTCCGATAACTTCTAATTTTGACAATTAACTATGTTGGGCAAGACACTGTGCGACGGCTTTAAAGTTATTCTCTAGTGCAATTGGATATTGATACTACGCTTACACGTTGTGTTTTGGTAAATGGAGGTATTTTAGTTACAAGAGTACACATGTAATTTTTTCATATTAATACTAGTATTGTGATTTCCGACTTCTACCACATGTGCGTTTAATTTTTAACAAGGAGTATTAAAAAAGAAAATATTTCCTAAAAACTATCAATTGTTCTCTTGAAATCACCTGGTATCAGTGCCAGTAGTCGATTTAAGTCTACATTTTTAAAATCGTTTGTTAAATAAATTTGAAATCAATTTACCACACAATTTTAAAAAATATGTACTTTTGCATAGTATGTAAGTAACAAACTTATATATTTCACAAGGAATTACCCCTGTCAAGTTTTTAATGTAGTAAAGTGGTAATCCACATGACAAATACACATTGTCTAAGCAACACCTTGGCCGGACAAGTTTTAATTTCATCCTCTTGTTTATCATTGCATTATGTTTCTCCGTTTTAGTTTTTTAATGTTTTCGAATGAAAATATTTCTTGGAAATGTTTCTTTAATTGCAATCATGTTAACCACTACTGCAGGCGCCTTCTTTGTTTGGAAGTATTTGAGTTATTTTAGAAAAAACTAAGTGTGCAGTGATACTTTGAATCGTATAGAAATTAATAATACAATATCGAAAAGTAGATTTTATATATATAAATATACGTTTATTTAATATGTCGGATTCACCCATTTATCAATTCATTTTCTAGTTTTATATTCAAACTTTGAAATTTGATTGATAGTCCGGTTTAAGGAAAGAGAATTATGTTTCACTACTAGGTGTGATTGGGACTTTTTATATTACGTATTTATCAGAAGCATTTCTCCCTGAGAAACGATATATAAAGTTCTACAAAAACAATCTTATAAATAAGTTTTGTGATTAGTTAGTAATTTTTAACTTCAGCGTGTGTGAGCGAGGTTGTACGAAAGCGTTCGCCATCGAGTGAGGGTGTGTATGAGTGGAGTTTTCATATGGTTCTTTTGTGGCTAAAGTCATTCTAAAAGAGCACGAAAAATCTGTGGAAGAAGTCTTCTGTATTATGAAATGTTTTTGATAATTTTTGTTGCAGAAATATAATACTTTAGCAAATTTAACTTCTTTTTTTTCATAAATAATTTTTGAGTGTGAGCTTTCGTGATTACGATTAGTTTCTGATACACTAACGTAAGCATATGGTACAGAGTAGGGAGTGGAAATAAACTCGCGATCCTGGGAGATTTAAATTAAAAAGTAGTAAAAACTAAAATAAAATTAATATTTTCATTCATAAAGTGAGAAATGTATATAATGGTAGAGACCAAAATACTAAAATAATATACAGGCCTGTCACAGAAATCAATTTCGATCGAAAGTGGAATTGATTCCGTATTTTGCTTCTCCAGAAAACAAAAAACGAAATTGTTTTTCGGAATGAAACCACTTTTAATTTCATGATCGAATTTGCATTTTTTGTATCTGATAGTACAAAAACAAATTTAAAACTTTCTTGAATGAATAAATAAAATAATAAAATACGGAATCAATTCCACTTTCGATCGAAATTGATTTCTGTGACAGGCCTGATAGAATGACAAGGACTATAAGAATATTGAATAAATATTATTACAAAATTCTGTAGATTCACAATATTACGATCTTATCTCTAACAATAATTTGGATCGATGACCAGAAAATTTACAATATCTACGATATGAACGAACGAAACCAAAGTATTATCTTTCTGCAAAAAATACTCGCTCCTATTTACGCATTTCATTTAAATTGAAAATATTAAATTTTATTTAAAATGTTCAATTCGTATTAAGTAATGCTCCCAATGCATGTCTCGTGGACATTGACGATAATTAGTGCAATTTTCTTAATTATTTTAGAATTGTTTGTTTTTCAAACAAAAACTAAAACCCCTTGTTTCAAATCTGTTTCAAATCGCATTTATCCATATAAAGGATGAAGTTTAATTCCCTATGTAATTTGAAAATGTAAATATTTTGTGTTAATAACAAAGTGGCACGCTTCCCTTTTCAAGCTTTTATATAATTTTATATTACGTCTGGGGGTATGAATGCAGTGGAAAGTTCTTTCGAACACTAGTTGAAACTCCCACTTCTGAAGCTCTTAGCCAATAAATGATTATTGGTGGTAAATTTTTATTTATATCTTCCCTCTTCTGTTTATTTTAATTTGTGATTTTAATCATAAAAATTTGTTTTGCTGTATTGATTTGTTCTAGGATTTACTGTTTAACTTTAATTCTTTTCTTGTGTAGTGAACGACGTGTTTTGCATTAGTTAATTGCTATTGTCGCTGTGGATGCATTTAGATGTATGTACGTATATACTGCATTACCCAGCTCTCAGAACTTGAAATAGGAAATTATCTACATATGCTGTCAATTACATATTACATATCAATTGTACACATACATACATACATACATATTTATAGCAGAGTATTGAATTAATCGAATTTCAAAAGGTATTGATCGACTTAATGATTTTAATTTTCTTCGATTAATTGAAAAAGTTGAAAATATTTTGTTTGGGTGGGTGTCTTGGGGACACACGGTTATATCAAGTATTATATACATATCTTTGACATTATAATCATTATTGACAAATTTTTAATACGAATATAACAAAAAAAAGCGTAGTCTGGAAAATACAATCCCCCTTATTATGGTTGTCGACGTCGACGTCACACCAAGTCGACATCAATATATTGGCAATTGTGGGATCGTTATCGAGAACTATTAAATATTATTGATAGGATATTACTACTACTATGGCTTATAAAATTACAATTGGCCATCAATATTAGTTAATTATTGCCTACAAGGAGTTCAGGAACTGCTGTCTTTTTACTGTCGACTTGATGTGACGTCGATGTCGACAATCATAATAAGGTGGAATATTGATAGTTCGAGGGCTTATTGTTAGGATATTTTAAAATATTCGTCCTGTGATTTTAAAATCCAGGACTAAATCTTATGTAAAATAATTTCTAAAATATTACATTATTCTTTTCTTATTCAAAATTGATAAAAAATCATTCCACGAACTCAGTATGTTTTTTTATGTTTTTACTTAAATAATATCATATAATAGCAATTGTAAACTCTCCTGGATATATACTACAGTTTTCTACACTATACCAACAAAATATAAGAGTTTGAGTAAGTCTGCAAGGCTAAAAAAAAATTGGAGCATACATTTATGATATATGTAACTTTTTTGCTCACGACGCAACATACTTGGATTATAGTTTTCAATAATGAAAAAATAACATATTCCATCCCTGATATCAATACAATTGAGTCTATTGTTTGTCGGATCGTTCTAGGGAACAGTGACTACGAAGTCATACGGCACCCACAGCTGTCATTGTAAATGTCACAGTAGCTTAAAATTGAATGCTTATATAATTATATTTAATAATGTATCTATAGTTTTTGACCTTTTTTTATAATAATTTGGTAAATTTAATATTTAAGCTTGAGGTCTTTTATCGTTTAACAATTTTATTAAAAAATAATCAATATTTCGATACTCATTGAGTATCATCTTCAGGACAAACAAAAAAGAGAATTGTCCTGAAGATGATACTCAATGAGTGTCGAAATATTGATTATTTTTTAATTAAATTGTTAATCGATGAAAGACCTCAAGCTTGTATATTAAATTAACCAAATTAATTATATTAAACTTAAACTTTAAATCAAACAATAATTGAATTAACTCACTAAAAAATTTATTAAAAAATCAGATGATTCTATGAGGTTACTATTTTAGTGGCTGCGTTTTCATTCAGTTTTTACCTACAGCTCAAACTGCATCAATATGGTGGTATTCGCCGGCGAAGGATGTATTTCTTGTGTGTGTTGTAAATCACAAGTGGAAAAATATGATTAAATTCTATAGATTTCTCATATAATATTTATTGATTTTTGTATAAGTATATGAGTTATAATGCTTTTCAAACATGATTTGGTTAAAGAGTACTGATGAACTAGCAAGCGCTAATGAAATGCAAGCATATACTCAGCTGAGCCGACAACAAACAATAGGTTTTTAAATAATTCTTTTCAAGAATATCTCGAATAATGAATTTAATAATTATAAATTATAAAAATACACAATTGTCAAGTTAGAGAGACCCTGTCAAAAATACAACTTTGTCCGTTAGCGACTGAAGACTAATGGCATTTTTTTATATAATGAACACTCGGCAACACGCCTTAGAATAGGTAAGAACGATTACATTGAAAATTGTTTTTTAAATAAAGTAATTTCAATTAATTAGACCTGTGCCATCCTTTGATAAAATGTTTTAATTTTTTTATTTGTTTTTTTTTTTCTTTGAAACTCGAATGATGAAAAAAATAGTAGGGTAATTCACACCGGCCTTGTTAATTCGTTAGTCGTTATTCGATAGTTTTTTACGTGTATTTTGTTTTTGTAAAATTAACAAATTATCGAACTGCCGAGTAACAAAGTACCAGTCTGGCAAGCTTGGTAATTTTCTTGTTACTCGGTAAATTTTTAAATTTTTTACTATTTTTGTTTTTGCACTTTCTCGAGGCATTTTTGCTTTTTAATAAATTTAAATCATCTGTTTTGTAGCAAAAGTTACCGCACTACTGAGATAGAACAAAAAGTGTGTTCACAGTAAAGTGTTTTAACAAATTACCAACTAACAAATTACCGGATTAACAGACTCGGTGTGAATTCCCCTAGTATTATGTTGAAATTCAATTTTTAAAATCTTGTAAGTTTTTACATTTCTTTGCCTGTATTGGGACTGGACCAGAATTTAAATGTTTATTTCAGAATGATTTATATGAGTATATGATTTCATATGACTATGTTTGACGCTGCCATTTAGAAGATCTAATATTGAGCTGCGACCGCAACTGAGTCTATTACTACGTTTATACGCACGTCTTATTTGCAAATAAAAAAGAAGAATGTTGCCGTATAACTTTTTTATTGTAACTTATTAACTCACTAAAACAAGTCGTGAATAACGACACTATTTGCAAACAAAAAGTAAGACGTTGCCACTTCATGAACGTTTTTTGTGTTTTACTTACCAAACAATCATATTTTCGTCACATGGCATCACTAATAATAACATAAATTCTGTATGCAATTTCCCGTATAAACAGTGAATTAGTTATTTGCAAATAGTTCTATTTGCAAATAAGACGTGCGTATAAACGTGGTAGATATTACCAAATTCATAATCAAGGTGTTAAAATTAACAAAGTAGCAGATGCTTTCAATTTAATGTGTTTTATTTAAATGCTTTTTGAAGAGATACAGTGTAAAATAGAAGAGAAATAAAGAATTTCTATCAAATCGCAAACGAAAAATATTTTACCGCGGCATTATCCACTTGCCGTCTACACCATCTTTCGAGATTTGAAATGATACATGTTGAACTGCACAAATTAACCTCTAATTTCTGCGTAAAATGACTATCTTCGCAACACCAGCGTATCATTTCATCGTAATTTTAGCCATACTATTTTATAGTAATTGCTTTAAATAGTTTTTTGTAAAATTATTCCTTCCTTATAAACTATTATTAACTTTAAATTTGTAATACTATCATATAACTCATAATTCTAAGCTGAAAAGGAATGCAGCTCCTGAACTCTTTACCACCTAAGTCAAATGTAAATAGAACCAATATTATTCAAATAAAACTTAAAATAAATTAAATAATTTTAGAATAAAAAAATACTGGTCTTACAACTTTGTGCTTGTGAAAAGATTTTTGATTTATTTATTTATTTCGAAAATATAACACTTAAATAGGACCGAAGACATTGTTTTTTAATTTTAAATGATTGAATTTATGCTTGTTGGGTTACAACTTGTATAAACGTTACGAACACTTGTATCGACGGCATGTACATACATATTTCCAATTGAGGAATTAAAAATCTACATAATACATGTTTGAAGTTTCTTATTTTCTTATATTTGTATTTTACTCCGTCAGCATTGTTTGTGTTCCTATTGATTTTAGTAAAGAACTGTTCATTAAAATGCTGGATACATGATAATTTAGAAGGGAAACAGAATTATGAGTAAAGAAAAGAAATCAGGGAATAATATTTGATGTATTTATTTTATAAAACTAACCTTAAATTTCTTAAAACATTTTTCTACCTTGCTGCCGCCTTACAACATCTACTTTATTTTCCTGATGCAAGTAGAATGATTTTACAATTTCAAATTCATTTTTCACTTCCGAATCTGTCATTTTCATTTTTTTATATTGTTATCCTGAGAACAGATGAGCTATAAACTATAGATTTACTAATCTTAAACCATTCACTATTTTTTCAAAAATTAATTAGTTTCCATATTCTGCGTCTGAATTTTACAAGTACATGCATTTAATTTGCACTTTATACGTTGTGGCATGGATGTTTGAGTACGTGTAATTTTTTGTTTTTTCTTAAAGTTGTGCTTTTATTATGCTTGTGCCGGCGGCGCCCAAACTATAATTTTAATTTGTTACTTGGATTTATATTTTGCAGAATAAAGCAATGAAAAACCAATGACGATTCAACGACTTTTCCTATTGTACACTGCGTGTGATGAAGTTTTTTTCTTATATCCATTTGTTTATACTTGTACGTGACATATCGACAATTGTTCGCATGCAAATTATTATTTTTAAGTATGTATGAATATGTTCCTTATACACTTAAATAAAATATGCATCGTTAAGTCTATATATGTATGTATGTACATAAAGAGTTTTTGATTTAACACTTCGATTCAATGCAGGGACAACATTTTTACATCATCTCGTATCTGATGTTGAAATTATGTTTATGCCTCCAAAGAATTGTATGCAGGGTGGTTACTCTGTAACCCGATTTGAAAGGAAAATGTTCGAACCTGTATGTTATTAACATTGAGATTCGAAAGTATTAATATGTTTTGTATTATGAACTATTTTATTTTATTTATATAATCATTTTAATCGTTTAATCCCAAGCTCTTTTGGGGCCTTATTTTTTGCTAACTGGTATACTGAATTTTCTAATTATCATTTTCTAAATTAATAAATGGCTGACTTCCTAAACGCATGTTGCTTTGTAGTAATACATTGCAACGTATTCCTAAATGCAACTCTAAAAATTTTTACAATATATTTTGTTCCCATTTACATCACTGTTGTAGTAAATACGCAAGAAAAAGAAGGAAAAGCATCCAAAAAAATTTAGATGCAAAATGAATACAATACGCAGCACAACGGCGACGCTGGAAGATAAGTAAGCGGGTTTTCTTATAATTTAATATATTTCTAAATAGAGAAGTTTTTAAAAAATGAAAATAAATAAGTTTAGTAAAAAAATTCAGTGCATCAAGTGTTTGCACAAATCCTCTTGTTTTTGGTATCCTTTTTAGTACCCGTGTTTCTTTGTGCAATAAAATATGCTCTTCCGCCATTGTTCGCTTTATTATTAATGATATAATGCATATATATAAATGTTCCTAAGCGATGTAATGGATGTAAACCATCAGTATGCAAAGTATTAAAAAGCATATACACAATGCATCAACTTGGTATTAATACTGTATTGATACATTGTAAATATACGTTTAGGAAGTCAGCCAATCTCTCTTGCACTAACTGTGAAAGCCACAAGATTTTGTTCTTGGCGGGGTTTTTAATTTATCACCTCAAAATGGTTAAGATTTTTCATTAGTTAAGAGAAATAATTATATCAATGTATGAGTATGTAGCAAGCAGGATTTGATTGCAGAATTGCATGCGTTTTTATTTTATTTTAAAAACGATAAAATTGCAAGAGTTAAGAAAGACATTACAATAAGTAAAGTACTTATGATCTCAATTTTTAATAACTTGTTGCGTACAAAATTCTTTTTTAAGTGACAAAAAAATTTTATATTAAATTATTTCCGTTTTAAATTACATTGTCACCTTTTTATTATTTTTTTAACATTATTGTAAAATTTTTTCAAGAAGTCGAAGACAATTTGGTAATAGAAAGCATTTTGGCATCTTGTTGTACTTTTGAACCATTCCTTGGTCGTGTTTGTATAGAAGCAATTTGTTATATTTATACGGGTAAAATTTTACTGAAACGTTTGAAATCTAATGAATGGCTGGAATAGTAAAAATCAAAAAATCTTTAAGGGAAAGTATAATGTTTTATGATTTGTTTTCAACTTTTTTATTTTTTGTATTGAATTTATTAATGGAAACATCCAATTCGATGTGTATTTAATAAATATGCATGAACTAATGTGTGTTGACGGAATGTTCGAATGTATTTTGAATTGGTTATTTGTTTACTTTTGTCAATAGAATGGTAAACAAGTACATACATACACATGTGCATGGTATATATGTACATATGTACACATGTATGTAATTAATTTTATTTATTTGGTTGTTTGGGGTCTTCTTCATTTTCATTCTTTAGTTGTTTTGAAATTCTCTCGAATATTATGTGATAATATCTCTCACAACTATTATATTATTTACACAAAAGGTATATTTATTTATTCTCTTTTTAATAGGTACATCATTTCCATTTGTAAATCCGAGAAAATTATATGTTATATTAAGATATGTACATATACATATTTATGATGTATATTTCAAATGGGAAATAATGTGGAATACATACTAACATAAATTGTATAAAGAAAGTTGAACATAACTTCGGATTACATTTGTATACGCTGTAATTAATTCGAATTATCATTTGTTTTATAATTCTTGTAGTTTATTACTACATTGATTTCAATGAGACTTATAATACATACAAGTAAATACTTATTTTTCATAAGCGCTACTGTGGTCGACATTTCATCAACCACTCACATAAACTAAAATGTGTAGATGACCATAAAGTATCTAGTATACAATAATTCAAATTTCGAACCACCAAACAGTATTGCAATGACATTTTGCATGGAAGCTTTTGAAGTTTCTAGGACTCGGAAAAAGACTTTGATGAATTACACTATGAAAATTCAAGTTCTAGGAAAGTAATGCAACAAGAATTTTCCCTACAACTCAGGTCTATGGATTAATTTTCAAGCAAAGCAATTTTATTTGGAGAAACGAATGAGAAACAAATGTCATGATGAAAAAAAAATACCGAATCTAAAGGAGTGAAGTGTGAAGTCAATTTTGCTTTTTTGAACTTGCACTTGCGTTCACATGATCATATTTTTCTTGCATTGAGAGAATAAAACAAATTTCAAGTGCATGCATGTATACATACATACATCGAGCCTTAACCGCGAGAAAAACGTAATCGACAAAAGCATAATTTTACAGGAGAAGCTTGCCTGCACTAACTTGTAGGGCTACTGTAAATTTGTTATTCCTGTAATTTTCTGATTCTACTTTTAATGGTTAACAATTTTTCAGAATTAATTTTAATGGTGAATTATCGATTGCGATAAAAAAGTGAAAATTGAAAATTACGTCGGTTATGTTTTTTTGGCGGTAAGGCACGATATATGTATGTACATATACTCATATATCTTAATTATTGCACGAAAAATTTCTTCGTCTAAATACAGTCCCAATGAACTAAGAAATCACTGATTGTGTTGATTACTAAAAGAAGATGTTATAAATATGCGGAAAGAACATTATAATACACCAAGTATTTTGATGCAAGAAATTTCACTACAGATGTCGTAATTTTAAGCATTTTCCGGGAAATATGTAAAAGTGTAGCGAAAATTTCTCTTTATATTTTAGGCTTTACAGAACGAATCAGATACCGGAAATATACTGTATTATAAGTATGTAAATCTCTGTGAAATGTTACAAAACTTTCAAATTGTTTGATCAACCACATATTATTGTTGTAGTTAGTGCATGCGATTTGTTGCATTTATAATACGAAGGGGTCTAGACAGACGTATTACTTAGCCGTTTAGTCGCTTTGTCAGTTCTTTAGTCACACTTTGATATGATTTCTCTTTTTGTTGCCTGAATTTAATCAATCTATATGTTCATCACTCACTCGCTCAGACAGTCTATCAATCTAGCTTACAACAACAGCAAACGACAACAAAAATGTTTCTAAGATTTGACGCTTTAGTTTTTTGTTGTCATTGTTGTAGTTGTTGCTGTAATTGTTCGATTATGTGTATGTTTGCACATTTTCATCGTCTCAGTCGTTATTTACACCGTTAATCGTTTACATCGTCGCTTTTCGAAATTGTATTGTGCGCGCGAGTTTTTCAACACATAAACAATAGCAATAAAAAATAAAATCTTTAACTGAATGTTATTAGATACAGTTGTTGTTTTCTAAAATATCAAATGCATATTGACAAAAAGGGAAAATATATACAGATGAACATGTACTATATAATAATGCACTTAAATCAAAGAAAGAAAATATCATATCTATGTTTTTCGAATAAATAATAATACAAATATACATAATTAAAAAATAAAAATGTTAGCAATACAAACATACTTACATATAATATCCATGTTGACAAAGAGAGATAAATATGTAGATGCAGAATGACAATTATTAAATTTTAATAAAAAAAACGAAGTTTTTAATGAATTATTAATTTTTACATATATATATATATATATATATATATATATATATATATATATATATATATGTATGTATATATATATATATATATATATATATATATATATATATATATATATATATATATATATATATATATATATATATATATATATATATATATATATATACTTATATATATATAAGAAATTTTAATAGAGCATTTTTGCAATTACATATCATTTCATAAACTAAAATCAGATGTTTTGCTCGCTGATGCGACGTCGTTAATGGCGACAAAACAAACATGTGATAATTTTGTAATAATTATATGCATACATGTATGAAGTTATCAAACCAACTAAATACTTTGCGGAGGGTCGGTCAGTTGTGAAAAATATTATGTGCAAAAAAACTTTTCGAAGTGAATAAAGTCATCTTTGTGTTTTGTTGATTTAGTTGCGTGCAAATCAACTAAAAATATATTTTCATTGGATTATCTCGAATTTTATTTTGCGAACATGTGTGCGTCTTATTTCTGTATTATATTTTTATATATTTTTATTTTAATCTTAAAATGTTATCAAATCAGAGGTTTTAAAGAATTAATTTCAAAGCCAGTAGTCAACAAAACCATGAATAAAATACAAAATTTTAAAAAAGACCTACATACATACTTACATACATACATGTGTACCTACATATGTACATATGTACTTATGTTCGCACATAAAGGAATACATTTAAAATTTTACTCAATTTGTACATTTTTGGGTATTTGGTTTTTTCTATTATTGTGATGTAGAAATATGAAAATTTAATGAAATCTTTAATGATACTGTTATTAAAGCTCCGGATACATATGTATGTATGTACATAAAAAAACTTATAATATTTGTCTTTATTTAAAAAAGTGCTGTTAATCCTTTTTTTATTTCATATACTTAAGTATATACATATGTATGTATGTACATATGTAAACTGGAATATTTTAGTTACTGCAAAGAAAAAAAAATTTCAAACTAGTATTTATTTTATATAAATTTAAAATATTTACACGTTACCTTTTCGTTTTGAATATGGAAAGCTATTTTGGATTGAAATATGTAAATGAAAAACAATTGCTTTAAAATTAAAGTCAAGTTCGATATAAATATAAAATATGTCTTCTTCTTAATTATGGCATATCTGGATATAAATATATGTATGTACATATAGTGCATACATACTTATGTATTTATGTATGTAGGAGTATCCTTCAAAAGTTTAAAATAAAAACTTAAGCAGATTTGAGAGATATCACAAATAGGCCCATTCATTGAAGTCGGCGCAATTTATTTAAAGTAATTATTTATACAGTTTGACATCGTCATAATATACATTTTTTCACCACTGTTATTATTGTTATCTATGTAAGTACATAGTAATGTACGTGTATATATGTGAAAATATTCCATATAAGCCAAATTCACAATTTTGTGCATTAGCGCGGTAAGAAATCCGTATACATACTTATATACAAACTAAAGTTACTTATACTTATATAATTAAATTAAGGATAAAATTGCTGCCAAGTAAAAAAGTTCCAATTTATTATGTTTATCATCACTGAAAAAAAATATTTTATATAATTTTTTTTTTATATTTGTGATACAACGAAAAAGCATCGTTAAGTTTTATCAAAAAATTACGAGTGAATCTAGCTTAAATATTAAGTAGTAAAGCCGATCTTTATTTTGTATTAATAAATTCAATCAAATATCCTCTGTTCACAATTGAAGATAAAAATTTTAATGTCGAATATTATTTCTTGAATGGAATTAAAAATGTGTAAATTGGCAAAAAATTTAAATAAGGTGAAAAAATTCTTTAAAAACGCTGATCTTAATATAATTTAGTTCTTAGTGCTCTCTATTTTTATTTATTTACATAAAATAAACCAAAAGAAACTTTTCCTTTAAGTACAAAAAAATCTACACGAGGCAACACAATATGACTACAATGAACATGGCATACAAATATTATTTATGTAAATAATACATGGATTGAATTCTTTGGATCCTCTTGTTCTTCATATCGTTTTTTGTCGTTGTAAAATTTGTCGTATAACTGAACGGAAGTGCTTTAAATTCTACGCTTAGTTCTTATACTTATTTATTATTATTATTATTATTGTTGATGATGGTGGTGTTGTTTTATTTTATCATTAAATAATCATTGTGTCTTTTAGTGTTTTATGATTGATTAATTTAATAATATACGCATGCTTACCTGCATTTTAATCAGTATCAATACAGCCACTTTTGTTTGTTGTAATTTCTGCTGCAGTTTTCCGTTTTGTTGTTGTCTTTATCTAGAAATTTTAACTATATTTTTCTTTCTAGTTTTTCCTTTATTGTATTTGTTATTTATACATATGTAGTTATAAATAAACATCCAGGAATGTATATAAATATTAATGTGCAATATGCATTTGAAGCAATTTTTTCATAATATTAATAAAATAACCAAAAACTCTGTAACTCCACAGGTCGGCAGGGGCAAAGAAATGTTGAATAAAATTCTTCATCAAGTTTTGAAAGCTGTTGACAACATCATTACTGCTTAATTTTAATGCCGGGTTGATAATAACTAAAATGAAGTTAAAGCGGACTCGGGGTAGACAGGGCTACACCAGAGTGCTCCTGTCAATCGGGTCAGTTTATAAGAATATTGAAAATGGAAAAATGTGGTCATTAATATTTTGGCACTCCTCAAGAGTTTTCGTTTTGTACAACTCGCTGACGTTATTTTCAAAAGTTTTTATTGCTATTAATGCATATGTTCGATTTGATCCGCCAATGATTTTAATGTAAAGCTTTCATCTTAAATGTTAAAATTTTTTAATATTCTTAGAGAACTATAAAGAACATTCGCTATCACCAACTTATTGCCATTCAAGCATACAATCGCTGTACGTAATATTGAAAAAGAAGGCAACTATAACAGATTTCAAATGGGAGGTTTCCTGTGACGGAGTACTCCATGAAAGAATTTTCGCTGTCCAATTAAATCTAGTAGTTCTCTCAATCCTGGGTTCCCTTTACTCTGAGTCTATTGAATTTACAATGTACTTATGAATACATATTATGTAGTTTGAAATATTTTTTCCTCTTGGGCCAACAATTTTAAAGTAAAACTTCTCAATAAAATTTTGAATTTGCTCCCTTTGGGTTTATAATAATTTATCAATTTATTGCTCGTGTAACGTTTATTGAAATACATCTTGTGAATAGTCAGTTTTTATGCATCGATTGTATCTTGTATTGATTAACGTTATGAAAAAAAATTTCCCACGAAATAAATTATAACTAAAATTGGGAAACAAATGCTCCATTAAAGACAAACCTAAAGTTTGATTCTCATGGCCATGTTAAACAGATTTTAAGTGGCTCATTAAAATAAATTAATCCTTGGTATGGATTCAATACAACTTTTCCTAAACATGTGTTTGAAATGAATTTATATTGCTGCCATTGAAAATTTTCGACTATAAACATACTTAACTGTACTGAAATAAAACAATACAAACGATACAACAATACAATTGGTTTGTGAATTGGGTAAATACTTTTTAAAAATTTTAAACTTCAAACATCAGAAATGATAATACAATTCCGTTAAAAGAGATGCGATTGGTGGACGATATGCATTAGTAATGAAATTTGCATCATATCGTCCATTATTGTATATGAAATTACTTCTAGCAATCAATCTAAACTTTTAACCATACTTTATACATATGTACATATAAAGTTTAGGAATACTCGTAGAAGCGACTGAAAGCATCACATAAGAGATTTACATTTACATCAATTTAATTACATATCTTTATTATATTTAGACAGTCTTTTTTTATTATACTCAAATATAATAAAAAATACGATTTATATATTCGTTATTTAAGTTATATTTGTAATAACAAGAAAAATCTTTCAGCTTTTCAGTGCCTGTAAGCGCAGCAAGATCTTTTGGAACACAATTCTTGATTTTTTACTCTATATATTCGATTAATCTGTTTCCTGTTCTTGAGGAATAAAATAATCATGGATTGACTATTGTCACAGTAACTTTTAATGAGTCTGTTAGCAAACTCGAGATTTCAGTTCAGTTTTCAAATTTATAACGAAATTTTCTTTGAAGCGAATTAGCCTTATTGTAGTAACCAAAATCTTTAAAATTATACAACGATTTTAATTAAGTGCAAGTAAGTAATAAATTTAATGTAAGTAAATAATAAATTTAATACAAAAAATCAGTAGGTCGTTGAATTTATGGAAAATGCTCTTTTGAAATGTGCTTTAATTTATGCATCATGGACAAACGCTTTCAACGATCACATTTGCAAATTAAAATAAATTTGCATGTGCATTAGGGTTTCTCGTCAAACGGGAATAGGAATATGACTCTGGAACATTATATGTTGTTTATTTTTTACTAGTTAAAAAAATTTATTATTATCTAAAATAATTATGTATATAAGCCTAATTCACTATCTTGTGCATTTGGGATAGAAAATCCGTTCAATTATCAATAAGTATTTTTTGTTTGTTTGATAAACCGCTTCTGATTTTTCTTGCCTCAACTTTTCACGCTGCTTGAAGATAATTTAATATATTCCTTTTTTAAGCCATTTTCAAATTAATTTTTCTATTTTATTTTTCTTTCAAAGTACAATTAAGAGTTGCATACTACGTTGAGTAAATATTATCTGTGGTTCCATGTGTTGTTGTGTTCCCGTGTTGCACAGGCGGCCGGTCTCGATCATAATTGATTTACTTAATTCTATTTGTATAGCATAGGTGTGTATATTTTGGGTCCTGTGCACACACATACCTACACACACACGCATGATTCACATATACTTGTAAGTCAATCTCTCGCCTGATACAGATGGGCAATGTCACAGAAAGTGTTTTATAGTTGTCTCCTACTCATCTTGACAACTTCTACAAGTCATTAATGGGAAGCTTTACAATCCTTACGTGTGTACTCATAAAACTACGTCCCATCATTACCGCTCTCGTCATTCGTAGTTTTTGCCTGGACTCCTCAGACCAGATGGATCTAGCACCCATCTGGTCTGAGGACCATCTAGTCTAAAGTTCCCTGTAGATCCCCTTCTATATGAGCAACGTACTGGACGCCCACTAGCCCGTCGATGGACTCGTACTGTATGTGTGCCCCTTCTGGATTGTCTCCGCAGTGATGTTACCGGAATCACTATAGAAAGCTTCTCTCTGAGTGGCCACAAAGATTTCTGGTTCAGCAGAACGACGGTTCTTCTGTTCCAGCTCTAGAATCTCTTGCGATCGGATGGCTCGTCACCGAGCACCTTGCCATGATCGTTCCAAAAAGCTGATCGCATGCTTGTATAGCATGATTGAACATTCATTTGATTTTGTTCTCTAACGAAGTCATCCGGCATTCTCACCTGGGGGGAAGGATTCTTGAGAACTTTCCAGAACGATTCCATGTCAGCGTTATCCCAATTGATGGTAGTTGAAATACATGTCCATCTATTTATGAGGCTTGTTACACTTATTAGTAGACTGTTGGCTGGGTCCCTGGGCCTTATTCTCTGATATTTGCCGTTTAAGCGCGTCCAATGGCAAAGCGGGAGAATTACGCAGATAAGCCAGAAAATGTTGAGCTTTTTTGAGGGATGATAGTTCCTCCTTAGTGGATGATGCATCCGGGAGGTTTCCTGGCTCATCTAGACATCATCTAGAAGGCTATTCTGTACGGGAGTCTTTGTAATTTCATGGGAATTTCTACTTTGCATTTTACACCTTCTATCACGTGATATAAATGCCGCCCATCTAAGATCAGAAACACTGGTGGATTTTCGGACTGAATGTTTTGGTCGAAAGGATTTGACGTGATTCAGTGGACCTGTTCTGCCGGAAAGTCCAGTTTTAGTGAAAGTGAACGCGACAAGAAGAGAACGTCTGAAGTCTTTTTCTAGAGTAACAGATGCTTTAGACATTGTGAGGGTCCTTCTTAGTTCGCACTAGCCATGAGCCCCTCTGGCATAGGTAGTCCTACCAGCTCGATCTCGGTGGTGTTGCATTTAAGCCGTCGCATCGTGACAAAAATGACTACCCTTCGCAGAGAATGGTTTCAAGTGTTGCATGTATATTTGTTAGTGTAGAGTAAAGTATGTTATATCATTTTGCAAATGCTACGATGCAAAATTGTGGGAAATTGTGAATTGTAGATTATGGTCAAAAATAATTTTTTTATTTTAATTTAGAAGGGCATATATTAAAATAACGCTTCGATTCGAACTCCTTCCATATCTTTTTTCTGGGTACTATGAATTTATTAAATACATACAATTTAGTAAAGTGACTTTCCTAACACTTCTCTTACAAGATCATGCCTATAGGTATAATATCTTTTATAATCAGAGAATTTATACTCACAATACATGTATGATTGGCCATGAAAGCTTTTATGTATTGAAATAAATAAATAAAAAATAAGAAAATACAAGACTCGAATTTTACTTGGCTTTCTTTCTGTTATTAACATCTTCAATTTTCTAAATTTGACAAATTTTATAATAATCCCTGCCATTAAGTTTGTCGTATAGCGTAAAATAGTACAAAACCAAGAAGGTTGGAGATCTCTGTAACATCTTTATTAGCATCCCAGAAGTAAGTCGCGATTTTGTATAATTTATCATAAAATGTTAAATGGATTTCTATTTTAAACAACAATTAAATTGCTTCACTCTATTTCGCGTCCTATAAAGACGATTGTTTCAAAATTGCTAAACGTTCAATTTTTTCGTAGTTTATGTACTTTGTACCGCTCATCTGACTGTCAGTTTTGCCAACTTATTGCTTGCAGTTGCTCAAAACTTTTACTAAGACTTTTGATGAAATTTTCTAGCGAAGTACTCTAAGAATTCCAGTTAATTTTAATACAATTGCTTGTGTTAATTTTAACAGGCATCTCTCACTTGGGTCCATTCCTTCGTCGATACCTTTTTATTATCTGTAAACAAGATAGAGTTTAAGAGACCACATCAAGCTGTAGATAAGTAGTATTTTCACCTTTTAAAACTAGTTCGACTTTTAATTTTAAACATTTTCTTAATTGGCAGTCTATTCGCTATAAAAATCCTGGATATTTTGAACTGTGCATACCCGTTTTCATAACCCTAATATTTTTCTATATACATACATACATATATACTACATATGCGCATTTAATCAAGTTTTTGAACACTTTAAAAAACCCAAGCAAAAATTTCGTTTGATTTATTTCCTATCGTTAATTGGATTGAAATTAGTAAAGCTGTCATAATGTACGTATGCGCGTTCTAAATAATATTTTTGTTCATATTTAACGTTATTATAAATTAATAGCATATTTGATTTTATAAAATTGTTGCATGTCAATAGTAGATGCCTTTTAGTCATTTATGGAAGTTTTAACATTTACTTACATCTGTTAATAAAATACATCGTGCCTCACACGTTGCAGTAGCTGTATATGTTTTCTTAAATATTTTTATATGTATCTATGTTCGTTGCAACATTGTTGTATGCAAATTCGCACTTTATTGTGGTTCCTATAAATTGCAAATTTAGTTTTAGCTTATCGTTCTACTACTTTCAGACATAAAATGCAGAATTTCAAAATTCATCTAGACTATTCGCTGTAATAGAATATGGTGGCTCCAACGCATAATCGGCCGATTGTGTGATTGATGTAAATCTGCTCTAAACAAAAACAAAATGTACTTAAGGTTTTGTTCTTTCGATTTTATATCTATTGAAAATAAGAAAAAACCACAACTGTTCTAAGGGAAAAATAAAAATAACTCTATTTCTATCGTTCAACGAGTAGTCGGGCAAAGCGATGTTTAAAATACAAAAAATTACACAAGTAATATTTTATTGCATATCCTCTGTTGTCTAGAATGGCATGTAAGCGTTTGGGAGGAATTGACTTAACCAAGTTTTAGCATACTGTGGGTTTCCAAGCTCCTAACAAACCCTCCCTTAGCTGGACTAATTCCTCCCAAAGGTGGACCTAATTCCTCCCAAAGTTGCTCAATTATGTTGAGGTCTGATCTTTGTGAAGGTATTACGATCAGTTTGGAATAGTTTCGCAACTCCTGCGAATTGTAGTCACTAATGTTTAGATTAATTTTATTATTTTTTTTATAACAAAACTTTCTCTTTTCAATAAAACCTGAATTATTAATATTAATACAACTCGATATATATTTTTTTAATTTTAGACTATTCGACTTCCAATACTTATCCCGGTTTTCGGGTAAATACAAATTTAAACAGAATGGATACCGATGATGTTGAATCAACTTCCAGCAGTGCAATGTCTAAAATAGGAGCTCTTTTTACCTTCACTTCACCGGCCGTAAAAAAGTTGCTCGGTTGGAAGCAGGGCGACGAAGAGGAGAAATGGGCAGAAAAGGCTGTTGATAGTTTAGTTAAGAAATTGAAAAAGCGTCAGGGAGCCATAGAAGAACTTGAGAGGGCATTGTCATGTCCGGGGCAGCCATCCAAGTGTGTGACTATACCCAGATCTTTGGATGGAAGGTTACAGGTAAACTATTTTGCAACTCAAGTGTGATTTATAAATCTCATTCATAAAATATTTGCAAACAGGTTTCACATCGTAAAGGTCTGCCACACGTTATTTATTGTCGTGTGTGGCGTTGGCCTGATCTACAGTCGCACCATGAACTGAAACCCTTAGAAATATGCCAATATCCATTTAGTGCTAAACAGAAAGAAGTATGTATTAATCCCTATCATTATAAACGTGTCGAGAGTCCTGTTTTACCACCCGTATTAGTACCACGTCACTCTGAGTTCGCTCCGGGTCACTCAATGTTACAGTTCAACAATATCGGCGAATCTACGATGCCCCATAATGTCAGTTATTCAACGGCGGGCTTTAATAACCATCTCAGTCCTAATAGCCCGCCCATGACGTCAGTTGGTAGTCCCAGTTCTGTTAATTCCAATCCGAATTCACCATACAGTAGCATGGCCGAGACGCCACCACCAGCATACAGTCCCTCGGAAGACGGCAACTCAAATAATCCAAATGATGGTTCGCAAATGTTAGACGCTCCGATGGGTGATGTAGCCCAGGTTAGTTACCAAGAACCAGCATTTTGGGCTTCGATTGCCTACTATGAGTTAAACTGCCGTGTGGGAGAAGTGTTCCATTGCAATAATAGTTCAGTCATTGTTGATGGTTTCACAAATCCTTCGAATAATTCGGATCGATGTTGTTTGGGTCAGTTAAGTAATGTCAACCGCAACAGTACAATTGAGAACACCAGACGTCATATAGGTGAGCAAAAAATCAAAATTTTATATTAGTCATGCCAATTCTACAGTAAATTCCAAGTCTACTTTGCCAAGTGAGCTAATGAAGATGTACATTAGAATTTACATTTTTAAAATTATTTAAGTTTTTCCATATATCCATATAAATAACCTTTTATCAATTTCCATAATTTTATTTACAGGAAAAGGTGTTCACCTCTATTATGTTACCGGCGAAGTTTATGCTGAATGTCTCTCTGACTCAGCCATTTTTGTGCAATCACGTAATTGTAATTATCATCACGGCTTCCATCCTAGCACAGTGTGCAAAATACCACCTGGTTGTTCATTGAAAATTTTTAATAATCAAGAATTTGCTCAACTACTATCACAATCCGTCAATAACGGCTTTGAAGCCGTTTATGAATTAACAAAAATGTGTACAATACGCATGTCCTTCGTCAAAGGCTGGGGTGCTGAATATCATCGACAGGATGTGACATCAACGCCGTGCTGGATAGAAATACATTTGCATGGTCCTTTGCAATGGTTGGATAAAGTCCTTATACAAATGGGCTCACCACATAATGCTATTAGTTCAGTGTCGTAAAGAATATAAAATGTGGAGGCAGGAGCAACGACAAGAAAAACAACATCAAAAAAGTTGTAAGCATCTGTGAAGTAGAAGGCGGATGTTGAATTTTCATATAATTATAAGAAATTCTATAGATCATTAAGTTAAAACAATTTAATTAATTTTAAAATGAAACAAAACAAAATAAAATAGAAGATGATTTAGGATGATTATACGATGATAATGAGAAGGAAGATTGAAAAGCAGTTTAAAAGACCATCGTTTCTCTTTTTTTAATTTCTTTATGATTTCGTTTAAATAAGCAAATGTAAAAATTATAGGAAAATTTATTTTTCATACAAATAACTTATTGTATGAAGTGTTTTCTGCGAAACGCAAATTAGGTTTCAAAGCATATTTGGCTAGACTTTTATGATATATTTTGAAATCGACTTTATTATACGGCATAGTTATTATTTCTGACTGGGGAGTTATTACTTCTTCAATTATTTCTACACCATTTAATTTTAAAATAAGCCTTTTTGTGATTTTTTTAGATCTATCTTGAAACTGTATTTTTTGTGTCATTGTTTCTATATATGATTTTTGTATTAAGAGCTTTATAATGCCTTTTAAATATCCTTACTTTGTTTTGCGTTCTTAAATGTCCATCTTGTTGCATACTTGCATAAATTTAAATGAAATTATTATTCGTACATTTACATATTTATATTGAAAATACCAGTAAAAACTCTTGATGTGTTTGAACAAACATTTTCTTTTAATTTACAAAAAATAAGGCAATTAGTTGAAAAATAGTATTATAAACTTGTTTTAAATACGAGTATTAATTTAAAGGACAAGATCAAACTAATTGAACTTTTTTAATCCATGTGCCTTCTTCGTTAATCTTTGTTTTTAAGGTTATTCAATATCTAAAATAGTTTTTCAAGTGAAGGAGTTTTTATGTTTAAATAACGGTTAATTGAAAATTTCAACACGTTTTTTAGTATTTAAAAATTTCTAAACATTCGAAATAAACATATTTCTCTCGTAATTTTGATGAAGTGTACGTTTTTTAATTGTATGTCCATTCAGTAATCTTGAATTACGTATGCATACAAAGTATCTTCGATATAATGCTTAAATTGCTTTTCAAACATGTACGGTTTAATAGCATTTTTAACGTTTTATATTAATTTACCGAAAGGCATTCAGGATATTGTCCCGATTAATTTGTTAAAAGAGAACTTTGAATGCCTTCCCAACACGATTCGGTTAAAGTGTATTATTGATGATTTGATTAGTGCCAATGAAAATCAGGCATATATGTACACAGCTAAGCCAACTATGTGTAATAAATATTTGATATCAATATTTTTTATATATAATTCCAATTACACAGCTACTTATTGAAAAAATGTCAAAAAATTCGGATCTTCCTAATAGTTGTCAAAACGGATGTTTTTTTTAATGTATAATTTATAATTGAAAGAAGAGTGAAATTTCTTTATTTAGTTTAACACATATGAATCGTTTATTTTGAAAGCGCGCCAGTATCTCTTTATTTTGCGAGGTATTAAAAAAATTGTTGACATAAATTTTGGAATGTGGCTAATTATATTATTAGTTAGTTCAATTCTTATATATTGCAGAGTATATTAATATTAATAATTTACAAATATGCTCTATGGAATCACCTCACAAAATCAATCAATTGATGTACATACATTATAACACTATGCCTCATTTTTAAATTTATCAGTTCTACTTGAAGCAAAACGTAGACATTTTACACTTGTATTTCTTACATGCTTGAAATATCCAGTTTTTAGTTCAATCTAAAGTTTATCGGAAGAAATACCACTAAGAAGTCGAATGATAAACTCTACTTTGACTAAACTATGATTTTAAGATTATTTATTGGCAACGCAATCATGTTCACAAACCAATTTGTAGTTTATGATGTAAAAAAAAAACGATTACAATTTCATTCGAGTAGTCAAATATGTAAAACAAAATTACTTTTTTGGAGTAAACTGAATTATTTCTTTTGAGTTTTTGACGTGGTAGTAGAACATGTAAATTTGTCTATGGAGTAAAAACAACATCATATAAAGAAAAGAATATTTGAACATCGAACTCTTTTCTATTTGTTTTATTGCATACACATCACTAACACATGATATCACGTATTTATTTTTCCTTTGTATAATTCAGCGATATCTTCCATCAAAACAAAATTGCAAACTTAAGTCTCCAATTTTTAATTTAGAATGCATTATGAGTTCCCATGTGCAACAATAATAAATATAAAGATTGTCTATGATACAAACTCCTCACAAGAATTTATTTCAAAAGTTATTTTAGTACAAATAAATAAATAAATTTAAGGTGCAAAAAAAAAACACAATTTCATTGTGAAGATGCAATGTGTGTTATATTTAGATATTTCTTTGTAAGACCAACAAGTTAGCTTATTGGAAAACAGATCAAAATTCAAACGAATGGAAAAAATGAGATTCGCACTGCACTACTTTCAAAATAAACGTTAAACTTTCGTCATCCAAATAAAAGGAAACTATTTCGCCAAGAAAAATTTCATCTTTTTTTATTACCTTCCTCATTTTCAAATTAAACGGCTTAATAATTTTAATTTGTTCTTTATTTTAATAAAATATTTGTTTTAATTTTTTCTTTTCGTAGCATTTTTTGCGAAAGTTTTATTTAAGTTGTTTAAGTAAAATAACATACTTATATATGTATATAAACTAGCAATGTAAAGCAATGGAATAAATTGTTCGTCCTTTAACTTTAGGAAATTAACTTTAGAAATTAATTGGATATATTTTCTTTTGACCTGCTTATTTAACTTTTAAAATCGGTCAAGTTATGTACTTGTACATGCCAAGTGAACCCGCGAAAACATAAAGAAATTCGGAATGTTCAAATGTTAAATGTAAATTTTCGAACTAAACTTAAAATATTAGTTCCAAACAAATAAAATCCATTATACTATAACAACAACAAAATGTAAACACAATTGCAGAGATTTATAACGCAACAACTGCTTGAATATTTCTTAATTAATATTAAAAACAATAAAGAAAAAATGGTACATTTTATGATTTAGATAAATCCTTGTATCAAAACTTAGGCAAAATATACAAAAAGTCTAGTATGACTTTTCCTTCCAAGATTAACCTTTTAAACAAAATGTACACTATTTCCTTTTCCACTCTGGTTTTTAATTTTTTACTTGTAGTACATATTAAAACCTCAAATGTCATTTAAGTTTTCGTGAGTTCACTGTAATGTTTAAGGTATAATGAGAATAAACAATTTTTTTAAACAACAATAAGCAAAATATCCTTATCGTATAAACCAAATGAAATTAAAAACTCCGGAGATATAAAAGATTTTGGGAAATTATATTTTTGTTATACTCGTAATTGTCAAAATTATAGAATATTATTCTAAGCGCCAAGAAAAAGCCTTAAACTTATTTGCATGATCTCGTTTATAATGAATAGAAGATGCCTTAAGGAAATAGACATGCGATTTAAACAAAATGCCTTAAATTATGCATTTGTACATACTTACATACATAAGTACATATGTATGTACTTATGTAAATGCATACATATAGATTGCAAAAGAAATTGTGTTAATTTTTCTTCGAGTCTTACATTGCGATATTAAAAAATATATAACGGAATATATAACGGAAATAATAATTCGAAAATAGTAAACAAATTATATAAAAATGACAAAAGTGTAAATCGTTAAAAACTAAAATATGTAAGTGTCTTGTTCAGTGCAAGGCGAATTGAATACTAATACTAATACAATAATTATTAGATTTTTAATAAAAACGATATACATATATAACAGCTCAATATTAATTATGAGCAAATAGTCTTAAATGCAAGTATTCCTATAATTGCAAATACGGTAAATATGACGGTGCAGCAGAATTTTATTGAAAGTGAAATTAATGTATGTATGTACATATCAATACTGTTTCTTATTCTCATCCTGTCGCAAATCCGTTTCATGTAGGTCATCAAGTTCAACAACGTTCGCGTCTGGAGATTGCTCTTCCAGAAAGTCAACATCCTCCACTCCGACTTTCTTCGTACTATGCAGGACACCACATCAAGAGATTGTATTTAGCCATTTAGTTGTGTCTGTTTCGACATTCCCTTTGCCATCTAGATGCTGAGTATTTTTCACTAAAAAAGAAAAATTACTAATATAATAAAATATATGTTTTCTAATATTTACCTAGAATGTACTTTCTCAGCCTATTTTTTAAGTCCCTTGGCGTCGGATGGTCATTCAAACCACCTTTCCATCTCATTGCAACAAAAAAAGTTCTATAGTACATATGTATATTTGTTGAAATACATTTTCCTTCTTTTTCTTGTAATTTTTAACTGAACACGAAACAAAAAAATAAACAAATTTTGACACTTGGGGTTTGAATAATGCAGTTTTCATTATAACAGCTGATAATCACCTGCGCTAATGAGGCCACCTGTTTTCAATTCGCCTTGGTTCAGTGTATATGCTTTTTATGCTTCTTTATTTACATAAAAAATATTGAATTTTTTAATTGAAAAATTATTTTAGAAGAAATAAAAAATAATTTAAAAGGGAAGCGAGTTGATGTTATTAAGAATTATTGTTTAAGGTAAGTAAGTAATTAAGGTACATCACACATACACATGTCCAGTCTCTTGTGAATTACAGTGCAGCCTCGCTTAATAGCCCAATAGAAATTTGGACAATTTCGAAAGTATAGTTTGTCGCAATACATGTATAGAATATTTGGTTCTGTACGTTGAAATCGAAAAAAATTCACATATTTGGTATTCTCTAAAGCCGAATCCACATAATTTATTTAGTTTTAACATCGTAAAGCCCTAAAGCGGCTTATTATTTCATTTCTGTTTATGGTGTTATATCATTTCTTTTGGGGCCTTATTCATATACAACTTTGGGTTGCTTTCGCGTATGAAATAATGCCTTAATATTTAGGGGCTTATTTTGTATGTATTTATTTATGAAGAGATGTTTATATTGTACTAATAAAATCTCTTCATTTACTAAAAGCTTTTACTAATTGCTTAATTGTTACTGGGAAGTGTTCGCTTGCTCGAAACACTTGTAACGGTAAGTGAAAAAAGGCCGTTAGAAATTAAGAGAAAATGTTTTGTTAAATTATTACAAGTAAAATTTCAATATAAGTAAGTATTATTTGAATAACTTTTATTTATGATGTAAACGTTTGTCAAAATTAGCTGTCGTAAAGATTAGGGGAACTGCATCCATCCAATATAGCACCATGTGCAATCTGTGTCACTATGTTTGAATGTTTGTTATGAAATAAGTATATGTATTTCTGAAATTTCGTTTGAAGATTATTACTCAGGAATGTATTATAATATAAAATTTATTGATGAATATCTATTCTAATATGTATTCATTTATATCTTGCATTGTCAATAGAATTTTACAATTGCCACGGCTATAATTGCCAAACTTACTGCTAGTGTGGAATTCTTAATACTGTGTCTCCACACGCAATATTTATCTCCGAACGTTATTCCGTTTGTGTTTAAATCAAGCTACAATACCTACTGTACGTATAAGTATGTGTTCATGTTATCTTTTTATTTCTCACTACAACTTCTTATTTACTGAAAAAATACTATATATTTTCCACAGCCACAAAATTTTTTTACATGCTGTCTACACGGGACATAATATTATAAGGTCAAACTTCATCGCAGAGAGAGAGTTATTTAACATATATGCTTATCATAGTTTTATATTATTTACAATGAGAGTGATATTATAACAAAGCTCATCCCAGCATATCTATCAAAAACACGCGCACAGTTACAAAGGAGTGTCTCTTAAAGTTGAATTTGTATCAGCAGTTCAAAATGTGTAACACCCAATTTTCACGATGATTTTTTAAGACATGTCTTTTTCTTATTTTCTTTTAAAGTTGCTCCCAAAATCATGTCACATTTTCATGATGATTTTTAAAACATGTCTTTTTCTTCACTGTTGTTGTAACAAAATATGTAAAATATGTATGTATGTATGTGTAATAGCAAAACTGCGAATGAGAGCAAAAAGAAGAGATGTAGTTTTCTTCATTGTTGTTGTTAAAAAATCACGAAAACAGAAACCATGACTTTTTTGCTACCCCCCTTGCTTATCTACCTAATATGCCTACAAACAAAAAAGACATGTTTTAAAGACAAGTAAAAAAATCATCGTGAAAATTGGGTGTAAGAAAAACCTTGGATATATTTCAAAAGTTTTAAAACTACTAATTTAAATTTTTTTAATTAAATAGAAAAGGAAGTATATTTTTTAATTATACAAATGCAAAACGGTCACCTGATTATGAAATATTATGAAACTAAGAATTCATTGCAGATGCAGACGATATGTTGTTTAATACGACAACAAAACAAAGAAATTTGACAGTTTATGTTCAACATTATTGCTTGAAAATTTACTACTATTTCGCAATGTATGCCTAAATATGGGTTCCTGTGGTCCACACATGGGCATATGGTATTCGCAGTAGAACTTGATATATATGTTTAGGTTTATTGCGGGTGGAGACATAAAGTATTCAAATACTATACATGTTATGCACATATCATACCATTTAAAGTAAGGATGTATATATACAACTCTGCAAATAGTAACCCTGTGAGCGCTGCATTATCGATTTGCTATGGTACCAACTGTTTCTGTGTTTTCATTCGTTGCGTTTTGGCAGAGTGTGAGGAATTCTGTTCTATTGAGGAAAAGGAATCTGAAGCAAGATGCCATCCAATGTTATTGATCCAATAGAATTGCTGACAAACAAAGCGGATCGTCAGCCAAGACTTTTAACGGCTATCTATAATCCTATTGGATGCGCAATTGGCGGTTTTGGAATAGCCATTGGTTTGAATTGGGCTTTCCGTAGGCCTGTTTTTTCCGGTATGTATGAAATGACGTAACAGTGAGATTATATAGAGAATTCATATTGATAGAAATTTATTATAACTTAAAAGGCATTCAAAAGCATATTGCATACGCTGCTATTGGTGGAGCTCTTGGTATCTACATTGATAAGAAAAATAAGGAGAAATTAGCCACCCGTGATGCTGTACTCAGACATTACGTTGAACTACATCCTGAGGATTTCCCTGCTATCGGTAAGTATTTATAAATAGTTTTATTACAACTTGTTCTATAATCATATTTTTGTATTTTCAGAACGTACAAAATATGCTGATGTTTTAGAGAGATGGGTGCCCATCCGTTAAAAAAACGATTGTCATTATAGCTTCTACTGCTCTGGTGTAAACGTAATATTTCATTTAATCAATAAGCTAAACTAATCAATAACATTTTAAAGAAATATGTATATGTATTCAAAAGTTAAGAAGTTGAAACATATTAAAGTAATTTAAAAGGGCCAAATTAATGTATTGTTTTAGCTTTCCGAATCATAATTCTCTTACATGCTTATGTATGTATATGACATGTTCATATGTATATATGCGCATATTTGGTGTACATATATAATATTGCATTTCTTTCAATAGATACTTTGTGTTTTCTACTTAAATCTAGCTTAGGTGATAAATAGAAAAAAAGTTAAGTACAAAAATTGACTGCAACACATTTTTTCCAAGCTATGATCCTACACACTTTTTGGGGTTTAGCAATATATTGCTGATACTTGTATTGTTTAATAGCTTTAATCTTTTAAAAGGTTGAAATTTTTTGAAACTTCTCCAAGAGCACTGCTGGTTAAAAGTATTATTATGTGTACAATTGATAAAAAAATAAACCTTATAATGGCAAAGATTAATATACTAAAGTAATGTACAATAACAAAAATACAAAAAAAAAGAAAGACAAAATTACAATGTTCGGGATATTTATAATTTCTAAAAAATTTCTAAAAACATGTAAATACAAGTAGTCACGGTAAATAAGTTTGGCTTTAGACAAAGTAAAAGAAAATACCTTTAGATTGTTTAAGAGAATGTTCCAAATACGCGAGATTCTCAAAACAGAAGAGTGTGCATCAGTAGTCTTAAAGATTATATTGAGTGGTATCTGAGGGGAGCGAGCTGAACGAGAGATGTTAAAGCTGTTAAATAAATAGGCAGTTTGCTTTTATCAATATCATTTTCATCACAGTTTCATTTCAATGCACATACATATTTAGAATCCCTAATTAGCGTATTGATAGATAATATTAAAAGATTGATGGGCTCTTCGGAGATATTTTAAAAAATTTTGCGCGATTTTCTGCTATCCCACGACAAATTTGGTTTGTAGGCAGGGCGGTTTGGTGTTCTTTTTCTTGCTTAGTATTTCCAAAAGCTTTTAAGTGATGCCAATATTGACCGGACACGTTCGATATTATGTACGTATAATCATAATTTTGTACTAAAAGTTCAGAGGCTCCTAGCTCGGAAAATATGGTTTGGGCCAATTTTCGTACTCCTCCTCAATTTTCGATTTTTCTTATCTCATAGACTATTTCTATTTTTTAGCTACTTAGTTAAACTATATTAGTTTCATCTTTTCTACTAACGCAAAGTACATCGTCACCTTTTGTTGGTCTTCAATTTATACAATAAACATGTTGATGTGATATAAAAAAGAAATTTGTAATTCAATGTTCTTTCCCTACTTCAATATTTAAATCGAAAGTTGAGGAACGTACAAGAACGGCCGTTAACTTCAAATTTTTATTTAATCGCTAGCATACATTTAGCTTTTGTGATTAAGTTATACCAGGTGCCGTGTTAGGCGTTTGTCATATAAAATTTTGTATAGTATGGAGTTGTTGATCCCAGTTGTGTACTATGTATGTATGTACATATGTGTATCCATTCAATGTTGTTATTGTTTTCTTACTAACTTGTCTTCAGAATGGATTATATGGTTTTTATTATTGTTGTTGCTGCTGATTTCGCATAGCTGAAGATGTGTTTGTTTGAGATACTAGAACTTTATCTTGTACAGTGGTACAGAAGTGATTATTTGCTAACAAAAAATAAACGATTCTGCTAATTAAGAATCTTTATGTCATGAACTCATTTCCGTAACAATATAATCCATACGTACATATGTACATACTTACGTACGTGCGAATAAGAACTCATTAAGAAAGCTAAATTTTTTTATAAGTACTGCCAACTCTGAGATGTGCGACATTTAAATTAGGCATTGTTTTGGGTTGCATTATATGCCTGCTTTACCATTAAAACTCCTCACTGCGCATGCCAGTAAATACTACCGTTATATTATTCTCTTACACTTGTTTTCGGTAAATGTTATGTTTATGTGACGAAACCATTATGACTTTTTTCTTGTTCAGTTGAGTTACGTGAGTTCAACGTTAAACACGATAGAATTTGTAGGGAAACCATGAAGACCAATTGAAAAAAATATACATAATAATAAGTAGAACATATTTTATATGCATGTGTGTAAAGGAATTTATAAAACCTACACACAAGATTACAAATTTGTGCAGTGAAAAGAGACGGCTTCATTAAAATCGAGAAACTAACGTAAAAAGTGTGAAGAAAATATAATACAAATCTATTAATTGTTAGATGCGGAGTAAAAGCATAAACTCCAAGATAAGACCCTTCAGCAAAAACTACCAAACATAAATTTGTTAAAACAGGAAAATATCAATTATTAAATTGGAGTGCATTAATACCGTCGTAAAAAGAAAAAAAATCAATAAAAATAATATCCTTTTCAATATTGAGGTCTCATTTTGCAAAAAAAAAAAATAATTTTGACTTCTCGTTTGTACACTTGCTCCACAATAATGTTAATAATGTAAACGAATTATCCTTTCTATTCGTACGTGTGTATGTCCGCGTTAATGCTTTTGAAAAAGAGTGTCTGGAAAAATATAATAAATAGTAAAAACAAAAGAGTAGAAAATATCTGTGAGAAGCCCATTTTACTCGTATGTCTCTTTTGCGTATTAACCGTTATTTTAAAGAAATACTAAAAAATAAAAGTAGATGAAAAGCACTTGAATAATATATGTACATACTTACATACATACATACATAAATATATGGACATATGTATGTATGTATGCAAAACAAAACATAAACTTCTAAAATATGTATGTATATGCATACTATACATATGTACATTCTCGTATGTAAGTACTCATCACGTATGTATACTTATGTATGTCGTACATATGTATGTACATATAAGGATGCAAACGCCGCAAATGTTCTTTAAGACCCTTTAAAAAAGCTGGAATTACAAGTTACAAAATTTAGCCATTATTTCACAACCAGAATATTTCTTCCCTAAGCTTTCATATAAATTTAGAAATACTTACATACATACTACATATATATACACTCTGCGGGTTCTAGTTTATATGGAGGAAAATAAAGTGGTCAAAGTGAAAACCAAAGCAATGGCTAAGGTAAGTAAAATAAAGATTTCAATACACATGTAAATATGTACATACATGTATGTACATATGTAAATACATATGTATGTATGTATGTACATATGTATGTATGTATGTATATATCGAGCCTTTGCTGCAATAACGTAATAATTCAAAAAAGGTTGTTTTGCAGAAATTGAGCTTAAAGTTTTGAATTTACACACGAATTAATGGTAAAAGAAAATTTGGTTCTTTTCTCAAGAGCTGAGTATATAAAATATTTTTTATAAGACGACATGAATAATTTCTTAATAGAACCTTAAAAACGACATACATACATATGTATGTACATACATACATATTTATGTATTTTGAGTTATGACGCTATTGCAGCAAAGGCTCGATATGTAAGTACTTATGTACATATGTACACACATATGTATGTATGTACATACTTACATACATGCATAATTTGTTAAACAAGTTATTTTTATTGGAAAATTACTTTAAAAAAATCTACTAAGCGTTCCATTTTTAGAATCCCTAGTATATCTACAATTATTAATTAATTACATTCATGCATACTTACATACATACATATGTATGTAGATATTAACCATATGCATGAACACAAGAAGTTAATTACATAAAAATCTTACTATATACATACATATACATATATGTATGTATGTATGTATTTATACTCGTATTTGTTCATCTAGTGAACAGTTTCAGTAGGTTCAGTAGTATCGTTTTTGTTCGAGACTGTAAATGATTAGATTAGCAATATATGTATGTATGTATATACAGTGGAGTTCGGTTATAACGTATTTTGGAAAAGATTATACATACTTACATACTTATGTATTTCATATTATTCGATATGTGTATGCAACATATGTTTGTTTATATTTACATATGCATACTTATCTATTTTTATTTTTTATCACTGTCAAATACTGGGAAGTAATTACATACATATGTATGTATGTATATTAACGGTAAGCGCAAAAGTTTGCACGCATTTTTGTACTGGATATTTTGAAACGAATTCATTATAATAATTTGTACAAAGTTATTGGTTCATTATATACGATAATTCATCATAACCGGTGTATTTTATAACCGAACTCCACTGTTCTGCATTCAAATATACGTATGTATGTACATACACATGTACATATAACTGAGCAATAATTTAAAACGTATTCTTTCTCTTTTATTGATTCTTAGGATGATATTATAAAATAATACATATAAATTTCTACATACTTATCTACTCTATGTATGCAAGGTTTAAATCAAATTTCACAGAATTGTAGGAGAAATTCATAATTAATCAAAATTTTGGCAGCTTGACTTAAAAAAAATACTTTCGGGCTCTTGGAAGGAATGAAAATGTAGATCCTTGAGGATGACTTTAATTTTTTATATTGGGAATTAAAGGCCGTTATTTTTGTGGGGACCAATATTACCTCAAAAGTTGTCAGATACACCTAATAACAATATATTAGAAACAAATTACCTCACTGCTGTTAATAAGACATGCCGACATTAAAATTATTTTTTGTATTTTATAATCGACTTCCTTTGTAATAATGGATCTTTAACAAGATCCAACATTGCGTATGTTCAATCACATCCTAAATTCTTGCAATTCCACTTACTGCAATCGAGTTGGTAAGCATTTTAGTTTACTACTAGAATACTTGATATCGAAAATGTATTAGTTTGGGAAGTTCTCTCCAACTAATTTTTAGTACAATTAGAGTTTTTAAAAAATGTTTAGTTTGTTGTGGCTTTAGCTGTGCGTATTCCGACATTTCATTGGGCGCTAAACCAAATCATCAGTGAACTTTATGCAGTACGAAAACATTCATCCTAGTATGTACTTATGTTTATGCCAAACGATTCAAATACAATATGAGAATTCAGTATTTTATATAATCATTACGAAATAGATACAATGATTTTATACAAACAACACAGCAAACAATTATATTCGACGTGAGTCTATTTTATTTTTCTTACAACATGTACATATATAATTAAACGCCCGTTGATAAAGATTTGCCTGATTGAATACAATCATTAACGACCAAGTGCAAAATCAAAATTAATTTTTTAACAATTAGATTCAATGGGCCGAAGAAAACGAAATCGGCTCAAAAGGAATTTTAGTTCTGCAAAAGCTTCGTGAATCATCATTACACAACTACATTTCTTGTGAAAATATATATTTGAGTTTTAGATCCATACGTTTTACTTTAACGTTCACCTTTTTATATGTACATACTAGCGGACCAAGCGAACTTCGCCTCGACCCAATTTTAAGCCTTCAGACAAACTTTCTATTTTTTCATTTAAAAAGCCATTAAGGAATAATTTCAAACAAAATTTCATACAAAAACTCGATTTTCGATTTTTCCAATTTTCCGGAGGGATTTTCCAAAATTTTCTTCCATAAAAACCTTCTCCTCGAAAATACGAACAACTGACAAAGAGTTTGAATTATTGGATTTTGCCACGCCCCTCCGCCCACATACCGAAAATAAAAAAATCGGCCTGAGTATTCTGAAGGTTCCCTGAAAATTTTGTCAAAATCGGCCCAGTCGTTTTGGAGCCATTACGTTACATACATACATACATTCATACATACATACATACATACATACTCGGAAATTGTAACAAACTCGGACTTAACCTCCAAAAAGCAGTAGAAATAAAAAATATACACATGTTGGAAAAAATATATTATTTACAATTAGTAATTTGAATATAAGTATAAGATTTAAAGCTTTAAATATGTTCTCAATATGAATACAATGTGCTTAAAGTCAACCAGTTGAACTTAACTCCTCATCTAATTAATTAATAATTCCACATGTATTTATTGTTTAGCATTAAAAAAGGAATTTTTTGTTCAACCCACTGGGTTAAAGTTTTTTTCATCCGGAAGTAATGCAATTTTAATAATCGTTTTTATGCACGCAATGTGAATACAAAAGCTTAAAAAGCTTTTCCTTTTAGAATTTTCCGAAAAAGCTACGAAATATGACTTTTTTGGTTCTCCTTAAATAAACCCAAAGAACAAATAAACGGATACAATACAAAATTATGCAACTTCATACATATATGTATGTATGTATGTATGTATTTATGTATATACATTCATATGTATGTATGTATACATGAACGTAGCTGACATTAAATCAGGGTAAAAGTGAATCGAATGAAAAAGTGAAGAAAACACAATTACAATTAGACTGCAATAAAACAGTTGAACAAAATTTCCATTTGACCATTCAATTCTACCAACAATATACATACATACGTACAAACTGCTTGCGTTGGTTTGTGGAATTCCCAAACCGAGATTGCCAAGCTTTACTCAACTATTGACTTCCAGAAATCAATTTAATTTCTTATTGACACCATTAACGGAAATTGAGGAATGTAATAACACACAATAATATATTAACATATACTATATAAATGAGTGGCCCGCTACTAAGTTTTCGAAACTCGAATAAATAAAATGTTTAGTTTTTATTGGAGTTGAGAATATAAAATATTTTATTGTTATTATAATTTAAATATAACTCCTTTATGAAATTTCAAGCAGTTGCGAATGATTTTATAATAATTTAATATTTGGGATATTCTCCCAAATTAATCGTTTAAACAATTGGAGTTGCAAACTGCTTAAAGCTCACTGACAATTTGTTTTAGTGACCAATGAAATGCAGTTATGTACATGTATATGACCAGCTAAAGCCACAACAAACAATAAATTTCTGTAACTATAATTATTTGATAATAATTTTAGAATTGTAACATTCACAATGGAACAAGTAAATTTTGTTCGAATGATTTTGAAATGTGGAAATCAAGAAGAAATCAAGTAATAAAATCTTATTTCAAGAGTTTGACTCGGCGTTTGATGGAATACAATTAATAAATTCAGATTTTTTTGACCCTTCTTCATGTTAAAAGCCGGGCTAAGACAATTCCTTTCAAATAAATAAATCATTGTATATGAAGTTTACAGTGTGGTGTTACTATTTATAACACTCATCATCCACTGTTAAAGCGAATACAAGAAAATTAGGAATAATAATTCATGAAATAAAACAACTAAAAAAATAGTCACATAATTTTTTTAACATTATAAGAATAGATACAAACCCTCGCTTTCATTTTCTGGCACATGTACATATGTATGTATGCATATATGTACATACATATGTACATACTTACGATATATTTCAGTTGATTACATTTATTATTGAGCATTTTGTGTGTATGCAGGTGGGTGGAACTCCTAATCATGGGGTCTTACAGGGATAAAATAAGTAATTGATTTGAAATGGATGTTACCCACTACTAGTATGTTGCTTTATTTAATGCTTCAATTTGGATAAATCGTTTATATCAGTCAATCAAGTCAAGTCGACTCTCTGCGGCAATAGATTACAAGAAACTGCAAGAAATAAAATAAGAAAAATATAAATTTCTATTTCAACTTATAATACAATATAAAATAGTTGAAACTACAACCATGTACAATTGGAATATTTTCAAGTTAAGGACCTTGACTCATGAATACTCGTACGTTACAAAATATGAACATACAAAATGAAAAATAATCTCGTATTGATGTTACTTAACTACTGCACTCAAACTCAAGAGGGTTTTTTATATTTCTTACCAATTTGTATGCATTGTTCTTATTATTGTGGTGCAATTTTTTGTAATTTTTGTACTCTTTTTAAGAGTGGACTTGAGTGTGTAGCTAGTGTACTAAATTAATACAACAATAGAAACATATTGCGCTGAATATAACAAAGCTGCACAAAAGAATCGATATTCAACCCACTTTTTCTTTTTGGTAAATAGACGATGCAACTTACTTTTTTATGCTCAACAACAGAAAAGAAACTTTTTAAAACGTCAACATGATTTGAACTAAATGCGGTTGAAAATTTTTCAGCCACTTTTTGAGAATATTTTATTAATGAATTAATGTTTTTCACAGAATTTGCTTTTGTAATTTTTAATGACAAACATAAGAGTACTTGTGTACTTGTATGTTTATGGCAACCAAACAATATGATATAAGTATAATATTTTTTCTGTAGTATATTAAATTGCTATTTACTCAATTCAGAGCCTTTTAAAACTTTCGTCATTCAATTGTTTGCCTATTTTGCACAATTTGGCTTTAAGAATTTCTTTTCGTTAAGTGCATTTTTAAGCATGTATTTAATATATGTATTCGAAATGTAATTACTAATGTAAATTGAAAAGTGTATTTGATTCTGGTTTTATATCAACAACCATTGTTGAAACTGAATGCATATAAAGTAAGTTTATCATACGGCTTTTGGTTCATGCAGCATTAATTTACGATCTATTAAAGAACATGTACTCGTATGCTTATTGGAAGAGGGTTCGATTTAATTATGACGCTCTTTGTCTGTCCAAAGTAAAGATCTTCTAAATTTGGCAATAAAAAGATTTCGTTTGCGAATGACTGAGAGAAAGTTTTAAAATTCCTTAAAGATTCTTTGAAGATAATTTGGAAAAATTTTCTGTCATCCCTCGTCAAATTTGGTTTGCAAACAGACCGACTTCGGTTTTGTGCCATCTTCTTCTTACTAAGAAAAATATATAAATTTAAAGCAAAGATGATCAAAATTCATTGAAAATTTCAAGTTAAAGCGAAAAATATATGAAATATGTATGTATATTAGAAATCTCTAAAACTGCCAACAAAGTCCGGAAAAATTATAATAAAAAGCACTTACAATTCATCAGAAGTTACTTAAATGGTAAATAACCAAAAATGTAAAAAAAAACAAAATTCAAATGATGAATGACTAACCGAATAAGCCTTATACATTCAATGACATACTCGTAATAGAAGTAAAATTCTAAAAAGTCGTATAAATATAAAAAAGGAAGAAAAACATATTTGCAGTTTGTGACCTTTATTAAATAGTTCACTTTATTAATTCATAATATAAATTGCTTCATAATTTAATATTTTTAGAGCTTTTTTATGTGCATAAAACAATTAAGATATTGTATTTTTCATTGGCCTTCTTATTGGCCCACATACTCAAAAATTTGAAACAGGATATATTTGTATCATGTTCAAAAATATTTTGTCATTTTAGGTACTATTGCACTATATTATATATCGTTGTTAATAATTGATTATGGCTTAAATTTTTTGATTTTGTCATCGTGCAGTAAATGGCAAATATCGCTTCTGTCACATCCAGAATACCGCCCGAGCTGCAGGGCTAGGCAAAATCATGTTTTTTAAATTATGTTTGAATAAAAATAATATCAGTACATTTTAATCGAATTATAGCATCCAAACTTCAATACTTACACAAAACCCATAAATACTATATGAGAATTCTAATAGTTCGATAATATTTCCATACACACAGCTAAGCCAATAACAAACAATAAATCGTTTACAAATTAAATAAGACAATATCCTGAATAATTTTTAATAAATACAATGTCTAAATTTTTCACTGCTATTAAATATTTTTTTGTTTGTTTTTTTACACAAATACTTGCTTCTTTAATAATGAAAATTGTTGATTCAATCTTTATTTATTTTGTATCTCATTCAGGAACCAACATCGTCTCGCATACCTGCACCTGGACTATCACGTATTCCTCTACCTGGCCTTATACGTCCCCCAACAGCAGTGTCTTTGGCCAGAACATCGCAATTGCGACCACCAGCAACATTTGTCAAAATACGACCAATTCCTTATTCGGGCTTAAGGCCACCCATCCAGCAGCCTTTCGCTGTAAAGAAAAGTAATTCAGGGGATCGTATAAATACTTTCAATAGTACGGTAAATATGGTAAGTAAGAAAACAACAACGGTTTTTAAAAAACTCTTTACAAAAACTGAGCAAATGACGACAAAAAAGGATGTACCCGCCTCGAACAAATTGCAAAATGCCGTAATTGATAGTCCTCGACCAAAACTTAAGAGGTCGGAAACATTTGTGCGAACAGATAGTCTGGAACAATTAAACATTACACCTATGCCGGTCAAAGGTGGACTGAGTGGAAGACCTTTATTCGAAAGCACACCACTTTTAAACACCATGCAGGGCTTTCACATAACTCAAAGTCTAGAATCCACGTTAATTCCTAATATTGAAGTAGCAACTACACCAAAACAACGAACATACAATTTGGAAAATATTAGTATTTCAAATATGGGTTTCGGTGATACGATGGAAATGGAATATTCTGAAATTAGAAGTAAACCTGTGGACAACGATTCACGGATAAATACTACCAGAGACTTAGACAAGTCCAAGTGTAAAGAGGAAATTAATGACTGCATACAAAAGTTGAACAAGTTAAAAGAAAATCAAATATTCAACAATACACGCTCCACTAAAAATGTTACTCATGATCTGAGCGCCGCTGATGTCATGGGACGAACACTTTGTGTAATTTCTCCCCATCCTGATAAATTAGATGAAAATGTTACAAAGAGCTTGGATGGCAATAAACTCTTAGACAAGCTTTCAAATGTTAATCTGACCCAAAACGTTGACGGCGTTGCTAGTAGTAAGTTAGCTGAATGCACTGATATCCTTTCGCCGGCCACCAATGCCACCTATTCGAATCCTGGCTCTAGCGAAAATCTTTTTATGATTGACGATGTGTCGATTCCCTCTGGATTCGAAGAAGATATCGCCATGGATGTGCAAAAGCATTTTGAGAAATTAAATCGCGAAAATCTTGATGACACTTTGACGTCACTGGAGCAGAATAAAGCAAATATGAAGCTGCCCTTGAATTCGACCGTAAACACCGATCGTCTCTTAGATATAACGGATATGACTACACCAGCCAAACACATGCAATTGCTCAACTTAACTAAAGAATGTTCAGATCACCCCAATGTCAAAAATACCAGCCAACTGCTCTACATGACACAAATTTCTAGCTCTTGCACGACCACACCAGATCGCAATGCATGCAAGAAATCAAATAATCCCATGTACGAACTGTCCCCCATTCCACCTCAATTGCAGTCGTCGCTACTGTTAAAAGGTGCTCAAAGTGATTCTGTATTACCAATTCGTACTCCGGAGGAAGATGAGCAACAAGAGCCCATGGATTTAGATACTACATTAGTATCATCTGGAGGAAAGACAGAATCTTTTTATCAACAGACCAAAATATCGCAGACTACTATTTCTCTTCAAGATGTAAATAACCCAAACAAAAAGGGTCGATTCTCATTTGGCTTGGACTTAAACGATTCTACTTTGGATTGCTCCATCGAGCTGGTGGATGTTTCGTTGTCCTCAACAGTGCTTTCTCAAGGTGTTAACAGCAGTCAGAACTGTTCGCAAAATATGACACATTCGATTTCCACTCAACAAATGCAACAAGCGCTTTTAAAAAAACAAAATTCCTTTGATATGGATGAAAGTTTGGGAATTTTGACGCCAGACCAAATGAAAGAATTTCCTGATTCTACCGCTACAACCAATACCAACAATCTTGACTTACCTCTTTTGCTCAATACCTCTAACAGTGTAAACCTAAATCACAAATTGGCCCTACAGCAAATGCGCATTGACCAAACTCCCTCTCCTGAGGAATTGCCTCTAGATCCGGTGGAAGTTAAAACCGATATTAACGATATGGTATTTCAGCATCAACAACTACAATTGCAACAACAGCAACAGAACTCGCAAGGCTTAGTACCATTTCCAAACGAAGATCAGCAGCAGCAATGCATGGAATCATTGTCACTTCACACCGATACCGAGCCCAGTAAAACAGAGACTATTAACAAGTCCATATCATCCAGTGTTTCGAAAATTTCTACTAGTTTCATAACCAGTGTGACTAGTGTCACAAGCTTAGACACTGGTTATCAAGGTGATGGAGAAATGTCGAGGCCAGCCTCTAGGGGGCCTTGTGATCACTCGCCATCGAATGGGCCCGTACGCAAAGGAGTATCGCGTCAGCCTAGTTTCAATCAGCAGCAAGGAGGTGGAGGTCATTTACCGCCTGTTAGGCGTCAAGATCCTATGACTGATTCAGACTTTTTCACGGAATCTGACGCCGATGATGTATTTAACCGTGGTGACCGCCGAGCTCAAGTTATTGATGGCCAACTATATGGTCCCATGTTGCACTCAGCAGCGTCGGTATTTATTTCAGAAGATCCTCAAATGGAAGATTCTTGCATGGAGTCTTCTGGCATCTTCACTGATGTGGAAAATCGTGGTGACGAAGATTTGGCCCAAATGCGCAGGCAGGACACTCATGATACAACCAATGATTTGTCACCCGACAACGATATAGAAGGCGACGATTCAACAGAAACAGTTAGATCTAATCGTGAAATTAAACTCAAACAACACCAAACATTTTCACAGTGCAGCGAAAAGTCTGTTGCTGTCAGCATTGGCAGCAGTGGTATGTCAACGACACACAATTCCACTACCGCTCACGGTCAAGGCCACTTAAGTAATAGCCAAACATCATCCACAATACAGAGTAGCATGAGCACAGATCACCTCTCAGCTGACACACTCTCGAATCGTACCTCATACTGCAGTGTAAATGGTAGTAACGTAAATATTAATGGTATTGGTGTGGATTTTAAGAGCTTTTGTTCTCTTGATGAAGCTTTCAATGGAGAGCATAATAATAACAACAGCAACAATGATGATAATGACGAAGAAGGGGCATACAAGCCGGTTAAACTAACAAAAAGCTCCACCACTTCGACAACTTCGTGGTGTGAGCAACCGATGCAGAAACATATAAAGGCAGTACAAAATCAAACTTCGCCGCGTAAGCACTTGTCGTTAACGTCGCTAACAACAGAAAACGGCGTGCACAACAAAACATCAACATCGATAATAAAACAAAATAATACAACAACATCGTCAGTGCTTGCAATACAAAATCAAATCCTAAATTCTCGCAAACACTCCGATCAAGACTCTTTACGTTCTGAAACGGTTTCGGTATCCGGTACGGGTTCGAAATCTTCCCTCAACGAAAGTGTTAAATTGTCGAAAATTAACACTCCCACAAGCAGCGGTAAACTTTCGCCCCGCTATAAATCGAATACACCGAAGAGTGCCAAATCCCGTTCGTCGTCTAAGCAAACGAATACAAATAAAAACACATCACCTCCGGTAGCGCGTAAATACCATCATTCACCTAATAAATGGGATGCCGTTATGAATCAAATTGCTAATAATAAAGCAGTGATTAGAAAAAATTACAATGATGTAAAATCGAAAGTGTCCACTCGTATGACAACGACCACTGGTGCGGTTAGTGGTGCTGGAGGAGCTCCAGGCTCCTCTGCCAGTGTTTCGCCTACGCAACGTAGATCACCCATTAATAACTTAAACATAAATCGTAATTTAAGTCCTACTGTAAGCAAAGTGTCCAAATTGAGCAAATCGCCAGACACAACAGCAGCAATATCCTCAACAACTCGCCATATAAAACCTTTGGATAATTCATCCACTAAACGCCTGCTACAAAATGCCCACATTAATCGGTGAGTTGTGCAAATCATTTTAAATAATTTTAAATTTTTTTTAAAAATTCTATTCTTTATTTAAATCTTAAAGAGAAGTCCTATCATATTTTTCTATTAGAACAAATTTCATTAATTTAAAGTATTTTGTTTTCTACAGGGAAACACATTGTTTTTATCTTTTTTACTATTTAAAATCAAATCCAGTTTTGAACTATTTTATTTTAATTTAATTTTTAATTATTTATCTTGTTACTAAAAATTTAGCTATTTGTACACTTGGTGTAAGTTCCAGTTTCAAAACCAAAAATTAGTCAAGAAAAAAATAAAATTTTTTAGCTATTGATTATTATATTCTACGAGTAATATTCATTGCGGATAGAGAAAACTTCACGTAGAATATCAATTAAATCGATATAAACAAATAAAAAAACAAAAATTTAATTAATTACATGACCCCTTCATGAATAGTTCATTTGACTTTATTATGTATTTGTTTTTCCTTTCTAATATTGATTTGATTCAAGTTGAATTATTACCGAAAAAGTTGTAGAACAAATTAATACACCCGTCCCACAATTTGCAGGACTATTTCTTAAACTTTTACACAATTGGACTAGATTTCTTTGGAACTGAAATATTAAAAAAAATCCCCGACTTTCTCAAAGAGATTATACTCGTACAAATCATGCAAATCAAAGGAACGTGAATTGTCACTGCAAGAAGTTCTCTTTTTAACAGAAGTTCATCAATTCTCGTGTATTTCTTAAAACGTTTTTTATTGTTTGTGAATTTTTTTTTAGAGAATTCGCTTGCAGGTTTTTCCATACCGGCGGGGAAATTTCCCGTCTGAAATATTGATTATCGCATAGCTCCCTTATTTATGGACTGGTTTTGAAAATAGTTTTTTTAAGGGTTTACTTATAGTTTCAGGGTTTACTTATAGTTTCAGGGTTTACTTATTGCTTTCAGTTTCGTTTCACACAAGTAATTGTTATAACATAACTCCCCAATTTACGAACCTATTTTAAAAATTGTTCATTTAAAAAACATATAAACTAGAAATGGATTATTGAGCAATTTCAAATCGTACGATTTAATAACAAAAATTTAGTTGCAAGTAACTTACTCACCATTTTTAATTCATTTTAAAATTTTTTTCGTTGAAACTATCTTATTCCAGCTTAAAGTTGACAGAACTACATCCTGCAATAACGCAGAACAACAATTTATTTTTCTCAAAATCGTACGAATTGAAATCACGTGATTTACAGAACAGATCCGATTTATTCACTAAATTCGCATCAACACCCCAATAAAAGATGAAGATTAATCTCATATTATTTTATGATAAACTGTTTTACCCTGGGATGGACTTCTGGAAAGGAGGAAAATAATTTTTCTTTTAAATTTGAAGAAAAATGCACATCAGAATAACTTTCATTTTTCCACTAAGATATGATATACATATATATATATATATATATATATATATATATATATATATATATATATATATATATATATATATATATATATATATATATATATATATTATTTATATATATATGTGTGTGTGTGCGTGTATATTTGTCACTAATCTAAAGAAACACTCGATTTATAGCGTTTACTTACATACGTACATGCGCATGAATAAAAAGAAAGACGTTTAAGGCCAAATCTACAGAAGGTCCATCAAATTGAAACCACGAGATAATATTATCAAATGTGTATTTATTTTAAATGTTTATAAATAAAATAATTTTTAGTTTTGAGAAGTAGAATAATGTCGCATACGAAAATTTTAAACTTTGACTTGTTTGTTTTTCGTTAGATTTTCTACAGCGTAAATTGAGGTATAGATATATGAACACAAAGATCACAACAGAAAAGTACAAATATATTACGTAATTTGTTTACGCTATTTATTTATAATTAAATGCGCGATTTCAAATCAGACTTGAGTTCAATTTCCATTTTAGTAAATAAATTTAAACAAGTCACTTTAAAAAATGCGGCAGTAACTATGTCTGGCAAAAAAAACTTTAAAAATAATTATGAATATCTATGTATATGGATCTGGGGCAAGTTCAGATTATTTCTAATGTTTCAAACTTTTCACTGCAAGCAGTTCTCTTATTTTGATGTATATTCACTGAATTTTTAGCTGTCCCTACTAGATTAACCTTTTTTGCAACGAAATTATTTTTATATTGAATTAAGGTAAATTACATATCACTGGAAAAATACAATTTGGCTTTTATTAACTGAAGGTTTAGAAAATCAAATAGTTTTTAAAAAGGTAAAGTTCTTTCCGATTTTTAAAAATATTAATTGGCAGATTAAATTTTCTTAAATATATATAAAAACGTATTTTTACAAACGGCATTCGATGTTAATCGAAATTTCAATACAATTAAAAAAATTTTTTTTGAAATTTGGACCGGTATCGAACGCCTTAACTTACCCCTAGAAAAGAAGTGCTCAGATTTGCAGAAATAATTGAAATTTTTGATCAATAACATGCCATTTAACTTTTATTTAACAACAAAATACTACAAAACTTGTATCTAAATGATTTTATTTTGAAAAGAAATTATTATAAGTAGTTCTATCCGTCTAAGGTTCCTAAAATTTGTAATCAAGACAAATCGAACAACAGAGAATGTTCCACCCAAAGCAAAATATGGCGATCCCGTTTTTGGGAGTCAATACACCGTTTATTGCAACGTTCGTGTCATCACTTTCTTGGTGGTGTTGGTTGAATGTAAATTAAAGTTAGCTATACCAATCATATTAAAATACTGATAAGATTATATCTATGTTCTATATGTTCAATTCTATCTTGATTAAAAATGTTGCAACATTAGCCATTCTGGTGTGTATTGTACTTCTCAGAACGTTCGTACTGCAGCAGAACGTTCAACTGCTCACAATCGTTTCACTCTAAATTGATAATTTTCCTTTTAAATATTTGTGATATTTTATTTATTATTAATTACATTATTTATTTTTTATTTTCTCTAAACCCTTTAACTTTTAATCCTAATGTAGGGTAGATGTTTTTGCTTTTATGATAATAATTGTTTATTAATGAATTTTTTAAAGTTTTATGTGAAATATTTTTTTTTTAATTTGTGTGAACTTTGGCTTTGGCATACATTATTGATCTTATAAAAAGTTAAAATATGGTTTTTAACTACTTTATTTTTTCTATTGGTTTTCATTGTAGTGAACTAACAATTTCCTTGTTTAAATATAAAAAAACTCAGCCAATTTCATTTGTGTTAAAGTGGAATATATCAAAAAGTAGAAATGTTGCATATCTTGAATACTTTAGGTTTGCCTCCGTTCACCAGTAGAGACTTTAATTTGACTGCATCAGCACTCATGGTGTCTTTTCTCATGGGGATCTGTGAAACCTAAATGTTCAAAATAAAAGCGTTTTAGTCTCATAATTTATTAATCAACTCACTATCCTAAATTCAAAATGAAAAACCATAATATTTTTTCAAATAAATGAAGCAAAATTTATTTTCCTTATAAAATCAATCGTTCAAATAAAGATCTAAATGTTGAAATATGCTTAATATTTCGTATAAATAAACAACAACTTAATGCTAAATTTCAATAAATACTTCAATTACATTAAACAATGACCGACAAACATGCTAAAGTATAAGTGCATTCATTATATGAGATGAGAGAACGATGAATCTGAGTACATCAATTTAAGTTACGAGTATGACATTTATCTAAGTTAAACACTAACAATTGATTCGATTATCTGATGCGTTTATATACTCGTACTTCTCTACTTGTTTCAATATTTAATAATCTGTTTTGTATTTAAACATGATTTCATAGTTATATATACTCGCATAAATGCACACTGACATAATAAAATTGATGCAGTTAATGTATGACAAAAAGGTAGTACGAGTACATACGAGACATTTATTTTTTAAATAATAAAATTAATGAATCTTATAAAAATTTAATTGTAATTAATTCTAAAGCTTAAGAATTTGGGTTGATATTAAATGTTTATAGCATATTTGCTTATGAACAATGCGTAAATAATTATAAGAGACCACATTATAGACTTTACAAAATAAAAATACAGTAGAGTTCGATTGTAATGAACTCCACGGAATAGGGAATTATCATAGACCGCTATAGATGATCCGGAATAAATATAGATTTATATCTTATTTTCCTACATGTTTATATAAATATCTAATTACGAACTTAGCTTGTTTTCCATTTTTCCATCGAAATGGAAATAGGTCAAAATAGTACCAATACCACAAAATATCCATATTATGCTTCCTATCTTAGATCCCAGAAATAATTCTTCATAATCAAATATCATTCTAAATATGTAAATTAAAATTATAATTTACTGCATGATAACCAGTCAGGTTGGCTGTGTTTCTGCTATAATGGACGTAATTGAAAACATATAACGTGGAATAGCTGAAGGAAAATAAAATTTCTTGATTTTTCTTGATTACTCGAAAGCCTTTGACACGGTTGACCATAATCAGTGCGCTTTGCATGAAAGTTCGATACTTTGTTAAAAATTTATCAAATTCGTTATTCGAGATATTCTCCAAAATAACCATTTTAATATTCTATTGTTTGTTGTTGGCTTAGCTAATTAGCTTTTCATTATAATGAAATGCAGGCATATACCTTTGTTAAAAATTTTATTATTATCTCTATTTTATTATTATTCATTACCTCGTCGAATAATCTTCAGCATTAAAGTTATCTAGGAGGGTGCCGCGAGGATCACACATTGGACCACTCTCTTTTTCACTCGTTTTTATGCATGTGATTTTCAAAACTTTCGCACTGCAAAGTTTCAATGAAAGCAGATGATGTACATTTGTACTTAAGCATTGCAGTGGAAGAAAATAAAATTTATCACTTGACAACGGTCTTTGTTTAAACTCTCTTTGTTCATAAGAAAACAATTGATTATATTTTTGATATTTATATTTTAATAAATGGAGACAAAATCACTTCTATAAATACTACCAATAATCTTGGGTTGATTTTTTAAAATAATAGTCTTACTAACACACGCGTAGGTCAGATTTACACAAAGTTGAGGTGTCTCTGATCATCACAGTACTCTACTCTTTTCAATATAACACAACTTTTTTCAAAATCTTACCTAGTTCCAGGTTTAATTTATGGTATAACATAAATATATTATATATGTATGTATGGCTTGGAAAAATACGACAACGTGTTCCAATTTTTTTTAAGGAGAGGAGACTTTTGTGTTACTTTTTAAAGTTGCATGTACTAGAGGTTCATCGCTGGACACTGGGCGATCGGTAGACATGCTATTAGGCTGGGGCTTCCCTACAAAAAATTCTGGCGAGTGCTCTGCTTTGAATTCTTTGTAGCAGGCAGCACGTAACTAACCAGGATGTGTGTAAACTCATATTCTGTAAAACTAGTATATTTTGGTTATGACATCTTTGCAACAAATGAACAATATTATTTCATAAGCTGTGGCAGCTAATTCAGCTATCAATTGCTCATGATGAGAACGGATGGAGTTTTTGAGAAATAATTTTTTAATTCTAATTGTGACTATAATTTCTCTCAGTGCTATTTGTATTATTTATCGATCTTGCTTTAACAATCAATTGTTGTTTTATTATAGAATTGTAGAAACTGTATAACAAAAACTATCTATTATTATATAAGAAATACAACCAACTATGTATCTGTTCTATCTCCATACATTGATACTAGAAATGTTCGGTAGGTTGTCAGAAAACGATCGCTTGTCTGTTTATAAGCTTCTGATACGTATAGTATCAGAGTTTTGATGGCGGTTCGAGTTCTTACGAGTTCTTACGTGTTAAACTTGTTTTTTCACTACCTTAAAAAAATAGTAGTACTTATTAAGGGAGAGGGCGATGTAGGGAAAGAATAAAGAATCACGCTGATCGACAGGTATTGTCCTGATAACAGTTTTGTTCACATGCAACAGTATTGAGTTGTTGCATCACGCCACTAAAATTTCAATTCTAATGAGGCATCATCACCCAATAATTTAATACTTATTTAGTCGTTTTCACTATCGATCAGTTCTCATATTTTATTGGACTCGCTGCCCTTCATTGTTGTTGTTCATATGAATTTTGTGTGAGTGTGGGAAAAACACCCAGCATTCATGTTGACGATTAATTCGTGTTTTTGTATTTAGTTCTTCTTATTCTCGTGGCTTTGAAATAAATACAATGCAACAACAATATTATGCAATTGTATAGTTTTTCAAACACTTAAAATCTTGTTTTTGTACATACTAGTATGTAGATATTTATTTTTATAAGCCATAATTAATAAAGGTTTTTGGTTGTATTAACTATTTAAATATTTTAAATATTTTAAATAATTTGCATAAATTTGTAAAGGTAGAATGTACATAAATGTATGTGTGGATATGTATGTGTGTATATGTATGTATGTACAATTAAAATAATATATTAACCCTGAGACTCAGACTTTGGTTTTAAAGATAATATTGTTAGAATCATAAAATTTTCATTACACAATGTGAATATATGTAAGTTAATGATTTAAGTTTCAAAAGTAGTAACAGATCAGAGACATTACGATCTAGTGTTAATTTTTATTAAATGAGTGAAAATAGGTATGTGTACTTTCCTTTAATATCAATATCGTGCATGGGATTTAAGATCCCAGTAAAAAAAGATTTCAGTAAGATCCAGAACTTGCGATATGGATTCACTTTTATTGATTTTAACATGGACTTGGCATGTAATATAATTTTTTATGCTAAATTATTGCAATAAATGTTCAGAATGTTATGGAAAAACGACTTTTGCAAGTTCTTCAAAATGTTATTCGTCCCAAAGCGAAATTCATTTGAATTGATGCCAAATATCACTGTGCTTTGATGTTTATGGTGCAGATATATAGAGATTTAATTGTCAACATGTTATGGAGAGACACACAGCTAAAGATCGCGAAGGAAAAGATGATTTCATATCAAAAATCATAATAAGCAATAAAGCCCTCTTCCACTTAAATGGTTATGTTAACAAACAAAATTTGCGTTCTTGGATCACAAAGAATCCACTTGAAATGCACGAAGAGCCATTACAACCCCTCAAAGTAACTGTTTGGTGCGGCATATGCAGCGAAATAGTGTTTGGCCGTAACCGTAACCCTACGAGCGTAACGAGAAGATGCTAAACGAGTTGCTGCATTTGATCTTGGTTTCAACGTGACAGAACAACCGCTCACACAGCTCGGCCAACGATGGAAATTTAGAGAGTTCGAGTGATCTTCTGTTTTAGATATTTGAACTTGCCATCCAGATCGGCAGATATAACAGCACTAGACTTCTTCCTTTGGGGTTCTTAACACAGCAAACTTCTAATCTTGCAAGTCTTAAAAGGTAACATTGAAGAAGAAATCGCCAATTCGGTGGCAAATGTTTTGCGGGGAAAATTTCAAAATGCCGTAAAATGAGCTCAATTATACATTAATTCGGGAGGTGGCCATTTGAGCGATAAATTTTTTCAATTTAATGTCATAAATTTTACACTTCCAAATAAACTTTTTATGAAAACAGAGCAGCCATTACGCTTACAACACCTTGTATAAGTACATTTTAATGTAATTTTTATTCATACAATTTAATTTCCTTTATACATTTCTCGACTGGCACGAATAGGGCTTGAACTAAGGAATTTCATTTAGAACTTCCGCCACATCACCAAACTGTGTAGCTTTCAAGTTCTAATAAATTTTTATTCAAATAAATGAAGAAAAAAACTATCGATAGCCTTCCTAAGAACCTACTTATAACAAAAAATTAATTAGAGAATTCATGTGGGCATACGTAGTAAATTATCAGAGATAAAGAATATCTTTCACAATTGTGATTATAATTTTTATTATTGTTATATACATAGATACGTATTCATACAATACATAAATTATGATTATGAAGAAGGCAAACTTGTAAAATAAATTTTAAAGAAATTCAAATTGTATTATTTCAAAACCATTAATAGATTTTGTAAATATAACTGGAACAAAATATGTGCGATGAAAAGTAATGCACATGTTATTTATCATTAGAACTAAAAATGAAAAAAAATTTATAATAAAAATCGGGCTTTTAAGTTGGATAAAAAAATAATAATAATTCCCACATGTTTAAATTTTTACATGCAAAAAAAACCGAAAGTGTCTTAACACGACTAAACGTTAATGTAGATCTAGAGGCGGCAAAGAGTGGGATAGGATGAAGGGATAGACTGTTGTCTTACATTTTTAAAATCTGAGTTACAAACATAATACTCTACTGAATCTTTTAGATTCATGGTAAGAGATAAATGATGCATATCCTGAAATGCATTTGATCTATCAGATTTCAATGGGACATTCTTATAGACAAATTGTAAAAAAATAACATCTGGAATAAAATTAGGTATGAGGGTTGTCATTTCCCTCAAGCATACAAATCATCTTCTATGCCTGATAAATGGCCATTAATCAACAAAATATAATTGTGTTCTTAATACCCAAATTTTTTTTGGGTTTTTAAGCAAGTTTAGTAGAATACGTATGAGATTGAATATTTTCAAACTTCTTAAAGTTATTAGAATTTTTGTTCAACATACATACATATATTATAGAGCTTATATTAGTTAACTTAAAAGCAACAATAACTTTTTATTTGCGTAATTTGTTATGTGAAAAAATGTCTATTTTTTCTTCCAAAAAAGTGTGAAAATTTTTTAATGGAGTTTTAACAAGAAATTATTTGTATATATTATATAAATAATTTTTTGTTAGAATATTTCGCTATACCCTTCGTATATTATTATCTTTTTATATTCAAAGAACTTTTTGTCTAGAAAACGCTTTTTAAAATATTTTTGTTTGGCAATTTATTAATTCAATTACTTTTTACTTGAATAATTTTTTATTCCGATATTTTTTAGACGGGTAACATTAATTTAAATGTATTCACACACATACACACATATATATATGTATATATATATATATATATATGTATATATATATATATATGTATATATATATATATATATATATATATATATATATATATATATATATATATATATATATATATACATACATATATATATATATATACATATATATATATATATATATATATATATATATATATATATATATATATATATATATATATATATATATATATACATATATATATATATATATATATATATATATATATATATATATATGTATATATATATATATAGTATATGTAATTAAGGATTCTAGTATATATTTAATAAAAAATTGAACATTTTTGTGAAGAAGATCGTTAGAACTTCCGAATAGATAACACAAATATTAAATAATATATGAGTATATATTTATATGTATATTCCAAGAACTTTAAGTGATTTACGATTTCGATTTATAAAGGTATACTTTAGTAATATTTATATGCAGTTGGGTTCGGTTATAGCGAAGCAAATGGGGTCACGCAATTTAGTTCGTCATAAACGGAGTACATATGTATAGTTTTTCCAATATATAAAAGTGGGCAACATTTAAATATGGTAGATTACATTTAATTTATGTTCTTCGATATGTTTATAAGATATGTACATATTTCTGTTCACGAATTTCGCTTAATTAATAATATATGTATCGTCTAATTAACTGCTTATCCTTCCTATAGTTATTCACCGGATAGTCGTTATGTTCTACGTTGGAAAACTCAAACATTTACTTTATTTTTGCGTATGGAATTGTGATAGTACCACATGGTGTTTTCCGAGTATGTTGTGCAATATTTCACAAAATTGATTTGTTATATATTATATAAAGTAATTGGAAAAGTATTTAGTTTTAAAATTTAATTTTAAATTATAATTTATCCTCTGCTATTTTCCAAACAATGTTTATATTGTACAATTACATATTTTGAGTGTTTTCAAATGACTTGTCAATGCAACCTCGTTATACATGTATTTATGTATGTATGTTTTAATATTTTATGTTTGTTTATAAGTAAAGGAATAATGTTGAAAGAGGGCAGACAAGCGGACGTATTTAGATAAATAAACAATAACTATTAACCAAGGTCATCTTCTTTTGAACTAAATATGTATGTATTAAAAGCTTTAGGTTGTAACAGCTCCCCTCTCCGTCCGATCTCACATACATATTTTGGCATACATTTACAGTTAAGAATCAAAAAGTTCTTATAGTCTCAATAGCGTTTGTGTATTGTATTTGAAATAAATTTTCTGCTTTAGTCTGAAAAATGTTGTTTTTTATTCTTAAGGTGCTTGAATGAATGAGTTATTTTATCGGTGTATTTATAATAGATAAAGTAGTAAAATGATTCCAAAATATTAATGTAATTAAATATTTTTGGTTAAAAATTACAAAACAAAAAAAAAAATAAATTCAAACATAATTGTATGCAACAAATATACGCACTACATACATATACATACGTACATATTTACTTATGTAAATACAGTTGAGTTCGGTTATAACAAACTAAATGGGACCGGGAAATTTATTTCGTTATAGTTCGTTATAACCGAAGCAAATATCTATATATTTTTCAATAAATAAGTAACACTGAAGTAAATAAAATTCTTTTTTTATATTTTTCGATGTGTTTGCTCTATATATACATATGTATAGGTACATAGATATATCCAAACACAAAGTCAATTATTTCATATCTTTTTGCCACTTTGTCAAATATGTACTGGTAAATAATTATTTTAATGGTTTAGAGAAGTAGTGAAAAAAAATATTAAGATCTTTTTTTTCTTTATAAGCGGAGAAATTTACATGCTTTTTTGTGTTTTGTACTTAACAAATAGCCCAGTTTACGTTATAATCGAACTCCACTGTATATGAAATCTAAACATGAAGCAACAACAATATATTATTGGTAAATCAATGTTTCGGCAACCACAAATGAGGGCAATAAATATTGCACTAGAGCCCATTATTTAGCATTATGTGTTATTTTTAATACTAGATATTTGCAGTAACACTGAATGAACTACACAGATACTCTTATGAAGATGTTGGGTTTTGTGGAATTAGATCCCTGAAATATGAAATGTTATGTTATGTTATGTTATGTAAATGAATGATATGGCAACACTGTAAATATAAGTATTCATTGTATAAAAGGAATTAAAGAAAAGAACATGTAAAACACTAAGCATGGAGTTTTAATTAATAGTTTAACAATTGGCGACGAGAAAAATAAATAATAATACTATGTTTTTTTTTAGTAAAACAAAACAGAGAAAATAAAAAAAAATCTACATACTTACAAAAACCTATACATACTTTAACTGAGGGTGGCACGTGCGAGGGGTTAGCGAAAATGGCGACAACTGCAAATACAAATACAGCAAATGCCGGAATTTTTAGTTTGGAACCTTTTGATCCAGAACTGTCTACATGGTCACGTTGGGTAACTCGTTTCGAAACAGCTTTAAAGATATATGGATGCGATGCCGGGAAACAGAAGGAATACATGTTACATTTTATGGGAATTAGTACGTACAACTTGCTTTGCGATAAATTGTTGCCGGAAAAGCCGGAAGAAAAAACCTACGATCAAATAAAAACTGCACTCAGCGAGCACTATGACCCTAAACCAAACGAGATACTGGAAAACTACAGATTCCACTTACGCAAGCAAAAGGAGGAAGAATCTTGTGAGGAGTACCTAATTGCTTTAAGAAAGTTAGCGTTATACTGCAACTTTGGCGCGTACTTAAACACTGCATTAAGGAATCAGTTTGTTTTTGGACTAATCAATCAAAAAATACAAAGCCGTCTGCTCGAGAAAAACGATCTAACTTTAGAAGCTGCTATTTCAACCGCAAAAACATATGAGAGTGCCGAAAAAGGCGGTGTGGAGTTACGCCAACCGAAGGAAGAGATGTCAGTAGATATGGTAGCGACAAACTCTAGACCGAAGAAAAAAAATGCTGAAAAGGGGCCAAGGGATGCTGGTAAGAGGTCATGTTATCGTTGTGGAAGCACTCAACATTTAGCGAATGAGTGTCGTCACAAGGAGACTGTGTGTAACTATTGTTCGCTTAAAGGTCACCTACGTCGAGTATGTTTAAAAGAGAAGAAGCAAGTGAATATCATAGATGACGACGGAATGCATACGGGGACAGAGGATATGTTCCATATTTACGAGGGGGAGGTAAAAAGGGTAGATGATAAAATTTATTCTAATCGTTCCAAATTAAATTGTAGATTAAGAGTTAATAATCATTTACTTGATTTTGAAATCGATACAGGTGCGCCAGTAACTATTGTAAATGTGGATGATGCGACGAAATATTTTGGCAAATCAAAATTGTACGAGAATGACACAAAATTATACAGCTATTGTAACAACGAAATTGATTGTCTCGGGTTCTTACTGGTCACGGTCCAAATTAGTCCCACTATTCTATCACCACCCTTAAAATTATACGTAGTTAGATCAAAAAGGGGACCATTACTCGGCCGTGAATGGTTAAAAGAGGTTAAGTTGAATTGGTCAAATATATTAAACAAGGATTTTGCAAAAATAAATCAGATATCTCAAGACACAATGCAAGATGTAAAAACAAAACTTCAAGCTATACTCAAAAAGTATCCCATACTTCAGTCACCCTCCGCGGGAAAGATCGAGGGCTATCAAGCAAGAATAAACATAAAAGAATCAGCGACTCCAAAATTCTTCAAAGCCCGGAGAGTGCCGTTTTCCATAATGAATGCAGTTGAACTTGAATTAGAAAAACAAGTTTCGGAAGGATTGCTTGAAAAGGCAGAATCGAGCGAATGGGCAACTCCCATCGTGGCAGTGCCTAAAAAGGACGGATTTGTACGTATATGCGGTGACTATAAAATTACAATAAACCCCCACATGATAGTCGATGAACACCCATTACCCACGATCGAAGAATTATTTAGCGCGATGTCTGGAGGAAAGAAATTTACCAAGATCGATTTGGCCCAGGCATATTTACAATTGGAGGTACACCCACACGATCGAAAGCTGTTAACTATAAATACACACAAAGGACTGTTCACCCCAACTAGAATGATGTTTGGGGTTGCATGCGCCCCGGCAAAATGGCAACGCTTTATGGAGCAGCTCCTTCAAGACATTCCGGGAGTCTCTGTTTTCCTTGATGATATTAAAATAACGGCAGAAAACGATGAGTGCCATCTGAGGAGAATCGACGAGGTATTACGTAGGCTAGAGAACCATAACATGCGAATTAATATTGAAAAATCTTACTGGATGCAGGATGAAATTGAGTATTGTGGGTACGTAATAAATAGACATGGCATTGGGAAAGTAAAAAGGAAGATTGATGCAATACAAAATATGAAGGTACCTGCTACAGTGGAAGAAGTTCGAGCCTTTGTGGGAATGGTTAACTACTACGGGCGATTCATAGAGAATTTGAGCACTATACTGTACCCAATAAATAATTTATTGAAAACGAATGTACCTTTTGTGTGGAATAACAGCTGTGAAAAATCGTTTAGTGAAGTCAAAAAGCAAATGATGTCGGATAGAATTTTAGCCCATTATAATCCAAGATTGCCGCTGGTTCTAGCTGTTGATGCAAGCCCTTACGGTGTGGGGGCAGTACTCAGCCACCGATACTCAGATGGCACAGAACGCCCGATACAATTCGCTTCACAAACGTTATCTCTCACGCAACAACGGTACAGCCAAATAGACAAAGAAGCGTACGCCATTATTTTCGGTATCAGGAAATTCTACCAGTATATTTTCGGCAGAAAATTCATCTTAGTTACAGACAATAAGCCAGTTGCACAAATATTTTCTCCTACGAAAGGCCTACCAACGATGTCAGCCACTAGAATGCAGCATTATGCTTTATATCTACAATCGTTTGATTACGTAATCGAAGTAAAAACCTCAAAAGAAAACGGGAATGCTGATGCTGTCTCCAGATTGCCCCAAAATATTATAGAAAGTCATGAAGATGAAATCAATGCAATCGAATTAGAAAAAATACAGAATCTACCTATAGGAGTTAAGGAATTGGATAAGGAAACTGCTAAAGAAACCGAAGTAAAGACCTTAATTGATTCTTTAAAATTTGGGCGGCAGTGCCCAGACAATTTTCGTTTTGGAATAAATCAAACAGAATTCAGTTTGCAACGGGGATGCTTACTTCGTGGTATACGTGTATATATTCCGAAGGTGTTGCGGAAGAGAGTTTTGCAAGAATTGCATTCGGCACACTTCGGAATGAATAAGATGAAGACTTTAGCGAGAGGGTATTGTTGGTGGCCAAAATTAGATGACGACATTAAAGATATGGTACAAAACTGTGCACAGTGTCAAAGAGTAAGACCGGAACCCGCAAAACAGCTACCGGTTCATTGTTGGAATTCAGCAATGGAACCATTTGAGCGAGTTCATGTAGATTTCGCGGGACCAATCTTTGGCAAATACTTATTTATACTGGTGGACGCGTTTACAAAATGGCCTGAGGTAATGGTGATTAGCGACATCTCTGCAGAAACGACAATTGGACTGTGTCGGGAAATTTTCGCAAGAATGGGGATACCAAATATAGTAGTTAGTGACAATGGTACACAGTTCCATTCTGCCATATTTCAGAAATTTCTGGCTGATAATGGAGTTAGGCACAAACATGGAGCTCCCTACCACCCAGCTACAAACGGATTAGCTGAAAGGTTTGTGCAAACGCTAAAAAACAAATTAAAATCATTAAAATCGACACCGAAAAGTTTAAAAACCGATATAGCAAAAATTTTACTGGCTTATCGCAGATCTATCCACACGGGAACTGGCAGTTCCCCAGCCATGTTGATGTTTGGTCGTCAAATTAAAAATCGTGTAGACTTGCTACTGCCACAGAATTTAAAAAGCAATAATAAGGAAAATTTGGAAGTAAGAAAGTATTTTGGTGAGGGAGAGAGAGTCGCAGTCCGAGACTACTTGTCTAAGGACAAGTGGCAGTTCGGCAAAATAAGACAACGAAAAGGTGAGTTAAACTATGAAGTATTGCTGGATGATGGCAGGGTGTGGCAAAGACATGTAGACCAGTTGAGGAAGGTGGGAGAAAGAATAGGTGTGGAAGGAAATAAATATACAGAAGAAGTTAAGATTCGGGAGGAGGATACGCAAGAAGTGCAAGAGGCTTTGACTGAGTTGGCGACAAAAGAGCAACAATACGATTTTGATTTGCCGGATATTTCCGACGTAGCACCAGTTCCCAATGAGTCGAATGATGTAAAGCCATCAGATTATGAAAATAAAGAAACTAGGTTTCCAGTTAGAACCAGACGCAAACCAAGATATTTGGAAGACTTTGAGACCACTTAAAAAAAAAAAAAAAAAAAAAAATAAATAAATTTATATTTTATATTACTTATATTATACCTTTTTCTATTACTTATATTATTTACTTATATTACTTTATATTACTTATATTATACTGATATTTTATATTACTTATATTAATTATATCATGTCATATCAATTGATATCCTATGGGAATTTATTGAATATTTTTAGGGGGGAAAAGCTGTTGGGTTTTGTGGAATTAGATCCCTGAAATATGAAATGTTATGTTATGTTATGTTATGTAAATGAATGATATGGCAACACTGTAAATATAAGTATTCATTGTATAAAAGGAATTAAAGAAAAGAACATGTAAAACACTAAGCATGGAGTTTTAATTAATAGTTTAACAGAAGACAAGTGCGTTGTTACGAGTATCATGGTATTTTGACATGCCAAAACAAATCAAAACAAATACAAACTGACCGACAGATGGGTAAAGCTTTCAGTCATATAGTTTTTATCCGAAAAATATATCAGACATAAATGGTAAAAATTAATGTTGCTGATAATTTTTTCCTTAAATGTGAGAAATTCCTTAGGGAAATTATGAACCATTTCCAATTTTCACTAAATTTAAATATGGTTTTCCTAGTTTCAATGAAAATGTTACTTAAGTAAAATGATATTTTCGAAAAATTTTCTAGCAAATGTTTTTCCCAAGTTTAGTATATGTAGCAACATACAATATCGGAATTTTCGTTATTAGTTCTCAAAATTTTAATACAGCTTCAGATATCGCGATCATTAGAATGTGACAGTTCAAAGGTTACATTTATACGAGAGGTATATTTATAAAGTAAGATTAAGAATAATTTGGTTTTGAGTCAAGCTTTTTTTTACTTCGCCCATGCTACACGAATTGGTTTAAGTGGGGAATACACAGATTTTATAATTATTGTACTCGTACCTCAAAATCATAAAATCTGTTTTAAAGTTTATCATTTGCACTAAAATGCATTACGCTTTCATATTATGATGAATAAGGATATAAAATTGCTTTTTAAGAATCTTAAACTTAAAATCCTAAATTTCTATATTAGTATAAATGTATATATATTTGCCATGGTCTCAAGGAGTGATAATTATCAGTTGCGTGGAATATATAATATGCATTTTTTAAATAGTGCAGTTTTATTCAAACGCTACTTATTAAAGAAAGTAAATTAAGAAAAAATATAGTTGAAGATGTCAATGAAATTATGGTACACATTAATAATCTGCAAATATTGTATAAAATACATTTCTGTATGTATCAATAACATTATACAACACAAAAGGAAATACGTTTTAAAATATATGTTAAGCACTTTTATATAAAACAGAACGAGAAACAATTTATCCTCTAGCGCTTCGCGGTATTTATCTCATTTTTCATTTTTTTAAAAGGGGGAGGATACTTCCCTTCGGAGGCTCTATAGCGGGCTGAAGTGTTCAAGAGAAAGCTATAGACGTAATTTTTATTTATTGAAATTATAACATTACTTTTGCATCAGCTTGTATATGTTGTTTTCCTTAGAACCATGTTATTTTATAAATAAAAATTTTGGTTGCCCAGTGTAATCATATGCCACTTCAATTTTAAAGTTAATTGAAATTCAAGGATTTGCTTCAAATAAAGAAGACAATAAACAGAATTCATTGTGGTCTGTATCAGAAGAAAACAAAAAGATCGCAATTCATCAATTGCTTGAAATGAGAAAATTATATTTTTACTTTTAATCTTTTACGCGAAAACTAAAAGAAATACTAAAATATTCATTATTAGCAAACAACAAATAAAACTATGACAATTAAATTTTGCAAAAAAAAAAAACAATTACATATATTCTTTGTTATAAAGTTAAAAAGAATAGTCCATAGGAATAAAATTATTTAAAAAAATTTTAATTCTTTTTTAAATTTTTAATTTCTCCATATATATACATATATATATATATATATATATATATATATATATATATATATATATATATATATATATATATATATATATATATATATATATATATATATATATATATATATATATATATATATATATATATATATATATATATATATTGCGACTTGTTATTTGCACCTAAAAATGTGAATTAGACCGTGTACAAATACGACTGAAGTGTGTATTGCGGTGGAAGGAAGCAAAACAAGTACGAGTAAATGCGTTTGAAAATAATGATTTCAATTAATGGCTTAAACAAAACCTCTGAATGGTTTTTCGGTCTCCTGATTGAGTAGGTGAAAGTTTTCCGGCTTTTCATCAAATTCATGATTAATTCTAATATTTCAAAGTCTTTAATTTACATTATATACTTGACTCTGGTAAATATAATATCTCTGTGTATACGTCTACATACATACATGCCTAATGCGATGATGATCTAACTAAAAAATCTAATAACTAAACAAAGAAAGTCGTGAGAATTTACTTAATTACAAATTCATTGTATGGAAATTTTTTTGTCCGAAGTTGTAATATTAGATAACATCAAAATATTTTAATATTTCTGGAAAACACAAGTTTTGTTCTTAAAACATTTCCTTACCCAACATGAAAGGCGCCAAAATGACACGCTTTTATTTGGTCGTATACATTTTCTTATAATTAAGAACTCAAAAGCATTTTTATCTTAGAAGCTCAGCTGAACAACCCCATGAAATGCTAAACAAGATTATCGACTGAATGCTTTTTTTTTTTTTTTGAATGACGTATGAATTTCTAGTACTCGCTTAAAATTATTTAAAAACGTTTATAAATAAAATTTCAAATATTCATTTGAACAAGAAAACAAAGGGGTTTGCAAATTTTTCATATACGCACACTTTTTTTAATATCTAAAGGGTGAATGAAATATTTATTTGGGCGATAAATGAATGTATGCGAATTACTTTCTAAAGATTATTTTGTAAATGTTGCACGCGGTTACGCTGTAGGTAGGTAGGTGGTCCATCCGTGAGCCGGTCTTGTTGGAAGCACATGGGAAATAATGTTTTAAGAAGCTAAAAATACTGCTGGTAGTAGTGTCTTGTATAAAATTCAAACTTCATCCAAACTGCAAAAAAGGATTGATAAAATTTAAAAGTATTTCTTTCAAAATATATATTAGGAAAGCGATAAAACTGTAAAAACTAAAAGGAAAACTATGAAGGACTTCACTGTTTTCAAAAATTATCCACGATAATATCACCCGAGACGAATAAACTAATTTGGATGAGACATTTAAAATAGTTTTCCAGGTTTAGAAAATTACGAATTTATTTATTGGAATTGACAAAAAATTTGTAGATATAAGCGCTCAAAATCCCAGGATACGGATATTAGTTTTCTTTGAAATACTTGTATTTTAAGGTGATAATTGTAATTCTCTTTTATAATTTTTTCGATTGTTGCATAAGCATACAAGACTGTTTCAAAATATCGTAGAACGTGATGAGCTGGTACACGTACCAGCAGATTACAGGCATATTGAAAAGCTTTTCGAGCCACAACAAATGAAAAAATTATTTGTTGCCATTGTATTGAAAAATGTCTAATGCGTGATTCTTCCTGCATTTAACTTCTATAACATTTATTCTCTGGTATTTTCAAAAATTTTATTATATTATTATTATGTATTATTATTGTTATTATTATTATTAATGATATTTAATTTTTATTTTAAAATAAGCAAGTATCTTCAAGATGGCACTCGAAGAGTACCGAAATTTCGATAAATAAGTTAAAATAACAGACACCTTAAGCTGAAAAAATAAAATAAAATTGATTAATTCAAATAAAACGGCCAAATAACTAGAACATATATTAATATCATTATTATTATTACTACTAATGCTATTATTACTACTAATGCTATTGTCATTATTGTTGTTATCGTCTAGTTTTGTATATCATTTTCTTTCAGCTATTGGCGACTATAATTCTTATAAATTGTTTAACAATTTTACTTTCAAACAGAAACTCTATAGTGAATATCCAATAACAATAGAAGTTTCTACTAGAAAAAAAGAACTAGACATAATCTCTGCCAATGAAATTTTAAAACAAAAACAATTTAATTAGAACATAAAATAAACATTTCAAATTAAATTTACTGCTACCGCAATCGAATTAGCAAACATACGAACACATTTATACAAATTCCATATAATTCCACTTATTTGCCAAAAAACTACACTAGAGCCCCGACTTGCGTCGTTAATGGGGACCGGAGAAACGCGACACAAATCGAAACGACGCAAATCGAATCACCTTTTTCTATATACATAAATGCACTAAAATTTAATTTATTGGGGAAAATATTCAAAACAAAGCAAAAAATTTTGTATTTTTGATAAAAAACAACCATGAATACATTTTTATTTATTTCGTTTCCTTCAACAAATCTTTATAATTATTATAAAGAAATAAAACAATAAATTAGGAAAAAACGTAATAAAAATTATATTCATTTACATATGTACATATGTATATTCATAAAAAGTAGATGCATTAAAAAATTTTAATTTATTTAGCTTACATTGAGCTCTCTCTTCAGATGATAAATCTAAATCAACAACACAACATTTGATTGGATGGATTTTGGCGAATAACACACTAAATTCTTACTATAACCAGACAGTTGTTCTTAGCACCACTTACATATATAACAAAGAAAAGGGAGTTCCCCTTACTTCACGCAATTTGAAAACTTCTTAATGTACAGGCCAGAAGTTGTGAAAATGCTAAAAGACAGAAAAGATGCTATATCAGGCACTACAAATGCTAGAAATGGTAATCCACAATACTGCAGTAAACAATTTAACCGTTTTTAGCGACTCAAATCGAAATCAAAACGACGCAAATCGAAATCAAAACCATGCAAATCGAACCGACGCAAATCGGGACGACGCAAGTCGGGGCTCTAGTGTATTCTACGAAACAAATAAAGAATTGAGGCAAATTACGTACATTCATTCAAAACTTAATTCTATATACTCGTACATATGTACATAATATAATTTTGTTATTTGCTAATGAATTAAATTCCTCATTAATGAGTTAAATTGTTTGTTACATATTTATACATAACATTAAAAATGCTAAATAATTGAAAATGATTTCAGCATTACGAAAACAATTATTTATTTATAACCTGGAATAGAGAATGGAATTGAATGTGCTTGTGTGTGTTTGAAATCACAATAAATCGGTTTGGCATAATTTTGTATGTCATGATCAACTAAAACATCGATTCTTTCACTCCAGGTCAGGTAAGCCGCAGCTATATCCGTTAAATTAAATGCATAATCTGTTATATTGTTTAAATTAAGATCTTTCAAAGTCACGAATCTACAAAATAAAATGATGAGCTGCAGATCGGTTAAAAACATGCATAAGACGGTACATTAAGCAAATTCTCGGTAAAAGGAAAATATAATAAAAATTGTGCGGCAAATTTGCCATGAAACTTTTGGTTACACAAATTAAGTGCAGCTGCGAGGAAAAACACAAACACTTGTCTGATCTGTAAAACAACTATGAGTGCTTTAATCATCATGTTTCCACAATTTGCTAAACTGACTTCACGTCAGAGCAATAAAAAAGTTCGAGCTCCAGTAAACCCAGTGGCGCGAAAACCCCCAAAAAATTTTAAAATTGTATAAGCGAAATCTAATATAATTTTGTGTACTTATATACTTCATCAGAAAAGTTATGTAAAAAAAACTCTAAGGTATACAAAAGCTAGTTCGTTTGTACTTCCCCTCTTTGAAAATGTTGAAAGGGGCCGACCAACCAACTCATCTCCCATTTAGTGGGCACACAATTTGTAAAGAAACACAAGAAACTGTCGTTTTTCATAATTTTTTGAAAGCGACATTAATTGGATATCAAAAGTCACGGAATCCAGTCATAAAATATTGATTCATAGGAAAATAAAAAAAGTTGACAGCGTTCCTTGTCAATGGTTTGGATGACCTTAAGATACAATATATTGGTACTAAAAATACTGCCCCAGAGATTTTCCATTTTTCTTTATGCTACAAGTAATAGAACGCAGACCACAAACGATGTTCCAGACCGTTTGAAGTATGTGAACGTTATACAAACTTGTGTGTCGACATGTGAGCTTCGCTGTCTCACTGTGGGAAATTGTTTAGTTTTTGATAGTTCCAACAAATCACTAAATTGTCAAATTTCTTTGTTGTGTTTGTTTCTAAAAAAAGCCATACATTTTCTGTTCGTCTAATTTTATAGGCAGGGAGTTTCGACAGCTGCTGAGGCATAAAGATTTTACGCAATTTTTTGTTTGTCAGTCGTGCTTTTGTACGTTGCCAATGATGATTGTATTTTTGTTTCTTTTTTTTATTAAATTTATTGACTCATTTCTTATTTGTTTTGGTTCTTCCTGAAAAAATTCTCTATATTAGTGAGTTTATGGAGCATATAAGAAACAGAGTCTTGAAAGAGTGCATTATATATTAGGACGTCAGATCATATGTGCTTTTGAAATAAAAACTCATCACTTAGTGCACAGTAGCATTGATCTAGGATGATTTAGAGGAATATACAACTGCGTGCTGAAAAATTGTATTTGTCTATCACTTTTTATTTTCAACATTTTAACGACACACAGTACACCTATGAATTGGTTATGCCGTGCTGTTGTAAAACATACCGAAAACACTGCCTACAACCCAGCCGGGATTATTGGGGAGAAAATCCGTTAGCGAACGACAGCAAGCAAAGCACTACCTAAGGTTACAACCAAGGAGGAGTAGGCGACTAGTTAGACTATGTAGATTTTTGGCGTATGAGCTTTTGAAGTTGCAATTTTATCTATATCTCTAAGTGATAAAGCTCGGTCAATCAGGTGCAAATTTTTATATGTGTACATATAGCTTAGACTTTCAACACCTAGTGTATAAAGTACAATTAATTTTAGCAGCGTTTTAAGGCACGCAACCATTTTTATACCTACACATTTATGCAGATAAGTAAGCAACATCAATTTTCAATCATGTGGAAATAAACATTTTTTCCATCTAATATAGTCGATGTCCAAAATATATTCCGATTATATTGTAAGAATTTTTTCTTAAGCAATTTGCTCAAGTTGATATTTGTTGAAAAAGATGAATGATCAAGAGGACACAACAGAAATAAAGACTTTGTTAAATATCTAAAAAATATCTAAAATATATACACGATTTCATGTTGAAAAACTTTTAACAAAATTAATTGATTCTTTTACAAACTGTTGGAAATATACCAATTAATATCCTACAGCATCATAAATGAAGAGGTTGTTTTACGTTTGAGCTTCTGTTTGTTGCACATAAAATCTACATTAAAAAACCCAACATCTGTGTTTTAGACTTCGCGCCAACAAGATGGCAAACAAAAATTTGTTGATCTAGGAACCTTTCCGATCAAAAAAGTTTCATCCACTTTGGAGCTACGATATTTATAATACTTCTCCCTTTTGATCAGGGATCTTTTAAGTGGAAATCTTTTGTGAAATCTTTCCTAGATCAGAATAGAGCACCAATCACTAAAAAATGGATGAGGAATGTGTCTTAAATGTGATGGTAAAGGTCTTGGTAACCGCAATTCCAATAAAAAAATTCATATTATTGCTGAAAGCTTAATATACGTTGCTTTTGTAATGAAATCACAGGAGATGTCCATAATATCCTTAAAAAAAGTAAATTTATGGCATTGGTGATTGAGTATTACAAGCGTTCAATTGTTGTAGGTTATCAATGTAAAGTTAAAAGCTTAATTCAAGTTAATTTGATCGATGTGCCGCAGAGAAGCAAAAAAAAATTAAGGCTTACAAATCCTATATTTAGGTAAACTCTATCATGTTTCTCAAACTGCACGATATAAAAAAATGGAAACTCAATGTACTTCTGAAAAATGAAGCATTTAAATTTTCTATAGATAATAGTCTAACGCTAAAGTCAAGGTTCAATAGTGAAATAAAGATTCGGTTGTAGATTGTACGGTGTAGTGTGGCCAGTCTATATCGACTTGCAATAATTTATTTATTTTCATACTGTACATATTCATTTCTACTTGTGCAAGATGCATAAAACCTAAACGAATTCAATGATTCAGTATTTTTAGCATCATGTGCTCACTGTATCTAGAGGCAAGTAACATCAGTGACAGCAAAAGCATCATCAGCAGCGTTGTCGGCAAAATAAACTGTGAATATTTAATAAACGACAGTATGGCTTTGGATTTGTGACAAAGTGTTTGTCCATTCGTATATTTATTTATTCGATAATGTGGTTGGCGTGATCTATTCGTTTGTCACTTTGCATTTGAGGCGCTACAATTTGACGTGCGAAAGTTATTTGTTGTGCAAACGCATAGTGACACCGAGTTGACTTTCTAAGGCGATAATTTCATTTATTTAAAAATTTATTTGTTAAAGTGAAAATGTGATTTATTATTTTTTCTGTACTCGTATACATATTTTTAATTTATTTGTAAATGTCATAATTAAAAGAAAAGCGGTGGCTTAATTGTAACCATAAAAAGATTTTAAATCTTAAATGACATTGAAAATGTTTAATAACCAGTAAGTGCATGGGGAGGTATTTAATTATATTTACAAATTACGAGTAAAACAAGTCGGAAAATCAAACTTGTTGCATGAATGTTATTTTCTTATGAAGTAAACACGAAGCACTTTCATATTTACCATAACAATTTATTGAATTAAAGACTATTTTAAAGTATGATTAGCTGTTTTTTATTGTTATTTTATATTACTTTTTAATTTATATGTATATACTCGTGCATACGAGTATATTTCATCTCCATATTTGAAGAAGCTTATAATTTTTTTATTGATTTTGTTTCTGGTTAGTCAAAACAGATGATCTCAGTCACTTTCGAGATGACCAAACAGTTAAATTTGTTGAATTTTTTTATTACAGTAGATTTCGGTTAAAATTAACTAAATGGGAGCGGAGAATTTAGTTCGTCATAGACGAATTTCGTTATAAGCAGAGCAAATAAAAATAAGCAACGTTGAAATATGTGTATCTATGTATGCACCTATTCACAAATTTAATTTTTATATATTTTTATCTTTATGTCCAATAATAGCAAATAATTATTTTACCGGCTGAGAAAATTGATGAAAAATTTTGCCATATTATTTTGTTCGTTATAAGCGTAAAAATTTACAAGCATTTTTGAGTTTGCTGCTTTAAAATAGTTCGTTATAACCGAAAGTTCGTTATAACCGTGAAAATATATATGAAATATTTAATATAATTCGTTATAGCCGATGTGTGTACTTTACAACCGGACCCCACTGTTGTTTGATTTGATTAAAACTATGAATCTTGTGTACACTGAAAGTTATTTTTTACAATAATTTAATGTAATTTTTTTAGGTTTTCACAAATGCAAGTGTACTCTTAAATAAATTAAAAAGGAAAATCTTAGGTAATGCTTTGATTTTTTTAAATAATCAAGCTTTAGGTCAAATTGTAAATAAAATTTTATTCGCTGCTTTAATATTTTTCCACACAACTGCTTGCCATCAAATAAAATATTTGATTTACAATCTGACCTGGAACTCTTTTATTTTTCAAGAAATACGTAGAAAAAATTTTCAAATCATAACGTGTAGGTCTACATATTTGTTTAAATGAGCACTTGCACAGTGGGATAATCTGGGAAAAAATATTGGAAATAAATTTTACTGCTTCTAACCGAGTAGAGGCAACGTATTTATAGCAATGATGAAAAACTTTTTTCCTACTTACCTGTGGTTTCATCATGAAAATATAACATACTGTACGGTGCTTATTGCAATAGATATATTGAAGAAAATCCGAACACCTCTAAATAATGCAAAATTATTATGAAATGAGCCAATTGCAAAGACAAAATTTCCGATTTCTTTGCAATTAGCGCATTTGATATGAGTATAAATGCGATTTCAAGTTCTTTTTGTTAACAAACCAATAAAATATAAAATAAAATTTATGCAGCAGTTGTGATTTAGCTGCCCTTCGCCTAAGAGTACTTTTAACTAAACTGGACATAGTCTTTATTTTATATATCGCTATTTTATATATCTCTATTTTATATATCTATCTTATGAGGTAAATGCCCATAAGTTTTGCCATTTTTATCTCTATTTTCAAAGAAAATACAAATGTTAGCAGCATTAAATATTATTGTTTGCAATTCTTTTAAAAGTGCACTTATTATACCTGCACATGTACTTTATATTTCTAACAGTTTTAGATTATATTCATATAAAATATTAAACTCGTTTGGCAGAGAATTTCCTCCCTTTAGTCCAAATATAAAATCCGGCTTTTGTGAAAAGAATTTTTTTTTTCCAGCTGGAGATAGATGTAGGAAATTATGATTTTATATAATCCACAATGGATATTCTAAGGAGGAATAAACATATGACGCTGAAAAATTCGGCTTGTCAACATTGTAGCGAGATAAAGCAGCAACATACCGAAAACGCTGTCTATCCACGTGTCAAAAGCCTTGTTTTTGTACAACATACCGGAAACACTGCCTATCCACGTGTCAAATGTAAAGTACCCGTATAAATAATAGAATTTGAAAACAATAAAATTTCGGTTAAAATAGTCACATAAGAATGCTATTTTAATCCTGGTGCAGAAGAAATCTATCCTCCACTTATGTTATAAATATAAATGATGATTCCACTTAATTTTGCTTCGGTCAAAGGTCTTTTTCCCTATTAAAATAAAATACAAATTCCCAAAGAACGAACTCTATTTACTATTGCAAAATGTACTTTGCTCATCCTACTGATGACAAGTACGTTCTATTTTTAACCATGTGTACCCTGGTGTAAATGAGCATGAATACTTACTCCACACGACAACCAACCGTCCATCCAACCTGATCCCATCTAATCCATTATGTTTAGGTACAGACGCAAAAATCTAAACGTGGAATAGAACAAAAATTAGTTCAAATTCTATATTTAAATATAGTGCGCCGACAGAAAACAAAGTGCAGTCAAAAACAAGACATAAAGTATCGTAATAAAGCATAATTCAAAAATACACTGAACATAGAAAACACTAAGATAAATAAAAATATGGAAACACTTGTTTTCCAATTCGATTGTTCTTGCATCCGCAGGAAAATAAAAAATGAAAACAACTCGATGCTACATAATAATGATTATTATGATTGCATATATATTTGATGTGTTTTTTCACTATAATTGATAAAGGGTGCAAGGAAAATATGTGTTATACTGAAGAGATGAAACGGCTGTAATAAATTCAACACTTAATAGTTGAATACTAAACTGAAATTTTTATATATTCTTCCATATGTCCATTTAAAAATCCTAAAGTTATCTGACGTGCTTATGTCTTGTAAATAACCCATTAAAAAGTTACAATTTGGTGTTCTACATAACATACTCGTATTCGAAGTAATTTCCGAATGAAGAACTTAAAATATTTATAGTGAAGGGGAAAGGGTCTTAATAAAGTATAAATAGTTCTAGGAAAATATAACAAACTAAACAGATATATGGAATTTTTGTGGAAGAATTTCTTTACAAATAATGGGCGTGGCACTAACCACTTTTCTAAAAATATAACAGTGGGAGCCAGTCTGGAAGTGTGTGAAAAAGTTATAAAAATCGGTTTAAATGAATTGTTAAAAAGAAAATTTACTCTTTATAGTCGTAACCCTGACAATTTTAAAAACATAATGTTGTTTTGTCACGGGGACTTAATGCGTGCACAAAGTTTCACAAGAGGAAATGCAGCTGTTATATATCTATTACTAGGATTGTGTTGTTCACCTAGAAAAATGTAATGCTGAATTATAAATTTCCAAATAGTAATTTTCAAAAATATTTCGATTTTGCAACAATAAGAAAATTAACCGTAAGCTGAACAAAATGTTTAAAATTAAATTAATTCCATATATATTTTAATAAAATTTTTGTGACATATTTAAATAAAAATTATAATTAAAATTATCAAAAGTTTTCATTGAGTTGCTTAAACTCATATTAAATTTTTATTAATAACAATCGATAGTTTGACTGAACTATTAAGTTCTTAACTAAATTTTTAATATTTGTCATTAGCGTATCTAGAGCACTTTTCTGGAGGGGCTTGATATAGCTTTTTGACGACGAGGAAAATGTGTAATATATTAGAAATTCGTTGGAGTGACAAATTTATTCTCTACCCTGATGATAATAATAGTAACAATAAGGAGTTTTGGCAAATTTTTTCAATCGCTTTAGTTAAATTGTATATTAAAAGTTAATTTGTTCTGTTCTGTGCACAAATCTAATCTATATGGTTGGAATTCGTTGCAAAATTGTTTATACTTCGTACTCTTTCCATATCATCATTTTACAACTACCATATTATCTAAGTAAATGATCATATCTGGTATGATAAAAATCTCTCCATTATAATTCAAAAACACTTCCTCCTGAAATACTTAGTTATAGGAAAAGAAAGCAGTAAAAGTAAATGGGAAATGGAAAAAGTGCGAGGTGGGCGTTTTTTATGAAATTATTTTTGATTTCTGTTGTTTTAGTTTGTTCCTTTCGTTTCTTTTTTTTTGTAGGTGGATATTGTTCGAATGAATTAGTTTGATTTGTTTATTTTTGTTCTTATCGATGATGTTTTCCTGTTTTTATTTGTAAAATATTGCAAAATACAAAAATCGATACGTCCATTTATTTTATAACAAAAAAAAAAAAAATCTTATTATTACAACATTGAGAAAGAAAAATAAAGTTTGTAAGTACGCAAATCGCATTTCCTAGCCTTGAATATTGTAGTGGTTGGTGTAGAGAGGTAGATTCCCATTTTTGAAAATTTCTACAGGGATCAACTACATATTTGTAGCCTAAAGGAAATGTTGTACTGTACTCGGTACCAGTACTACTGACCAATTACACCTCACACCAGGCATATGCTGGTTATTGATAATCCATTAGTGACTTTTAGTTCTTATGGGACCACATGTATTCATTCGCTCGTACATATTAACAGTTCTAGTCTACATTTTTATAATTTTTTATTTATTTTTAACATTGGGAGAGGCATGAGTCAATAAATATAATTCAAATATGTGAATGTATTTTCTTTGATAATGTCACCAATAAGTCTCCAAAATTGGTGAATTGGAGACACTTGGCCGCAGGTTTTCTTCACATAAGCAAGCGTTATTGGAATAATGACTTTATTTGTTAGCAACTGTACATCTTGTGCTTTTTATTAAAGAATAAATCAGAAATAGATTTTGTATTACATATAATTTGATTTGATTTAGCCAAAATTTATTAATCTGTCTACAATTTTAAATAAGAGGATTTAAAGAAAACTTTCGTTATTAATCCTAGTACAGAGTTCTGTTTTGTCTAAAATTTAAGTTCGCAAATATTTCTGCATGGGAAAATAATCTTGTATTGTTTTTATCAATAAATATATATACCCTGAATTTCGTTGAGTGTAAAACTTGTAGCCAAATTCATGTTCATGATCCCAGATATTACAAGACTATTATCGGAAATTCTATCTATTCCACACTCATTAGCCGCTATCATACGTGTTTTCTATTTCCAAAACAAAATTAAAGCAAACAAGAATATAGAAAATTTACAAGATTCTGATACAAACAAGAAACTCATTGAAATCAATAAATTGTGTTGTTTCAAATCTAAAATGACAGATACCTAATTTATTATCTAAAATGTTTTTTAACAACTGATTTCTAGAACTAGACATAAGTCTTATATATTATTCATATGTAATATCTTTAATTAGTTTTTGTTGTTGTGGACTTGTTAGCTTTTATGAATGCTTTGGTCAAGTTGTTTGTTGCCAACCTGAATAAGAAAAAGTTTTTTTACACAAAATTCTTATGAGAACGTGATATTGAATAAGAATTAACCTGTAAGACTGGCAATAACTTGAAGATACGAGTTGGATTTTGTTATCAAATTGAAATTTTATATAAAAGTATTAAAAGGGCATTTAGCACTTAAGTTCGAAATTGCAAATTTTGTTTAAACGTAATATACGATAATAGCAAACGAAGTATGAACGCCCACCAATATTCTATGTTTTGCCGCAGTATATTCGTGTGTATAATTGAACGTGTTCTGTGTACATTTCACAAGTTTTCTTATAAATATCAGCATGTATTTATTTATGGTATCTATTATGGCATGTTTGGCGTTTTATTCTGACTACTCGTACATGCTAACAGCCGACCCTTTGAAAAAATGCCGTCAAAACATGGAAATGGTTCCTAATGCTAACGACTCTTTACGTGTATATTGCTAAAGTACAATTATTGGTATAACATGTTTATAAATATTGGATGGAAAGGAAAATTAAATAAGAAAATAAGCACATTGTGCATTTTTGCAAAGCTCGTGTTGGAACGATAAAACTGGAAAACAACTACAAACCGGACTAAAAAATAACGTATAAATTTCGATTTCATTATTGGGGTAATAAATATTAAGATCTTATAATGTAATTCTCTTTATTGTGCCCAATTAACAATCAATTAACAAATGTGTTGCAGATTTTTGTATTCCTTATAAGTGGCATGAGTGGGAGTTTGAATCTAATTTACAAAAGCTCAGAATTTTCCCTCTTTTCATATTAAGGATCTTTTATTAAGCGCTTCCTATCCTTAAATTTAACAAAATGTGTGTGAGATCATCGAAACTTATTATTTATTTGAAAGGCTATTAATGTTATTATGTATGAAATACAACATTCCATAGCCGGAGTAGCTTCGCTGGGTGGCGGGCATTTGAAATGTCAATTTACGGTGACTCAGGCTCATAAATCATAACATGGGTTATATAGGCTTTTAGAACCGATGTGGCTTATGGCTTATTTGCATAGACCTGCTACTGAAGAAAACCTCACAAATAAAAGCTTAGCGAGGTCAAATCACAATATTTTGGTGGCCAGTGCACATCATCTCCAATTGAGATGACGAGCGATTTGGCTCATACAGAGTGTCTAATATGTCAAGAGGTGTGTGGCACGTATCACCGTTCTGTTGAAACCAAAGCCAAAGGAAGTTGGTAATCATCGACCTATAGCGCTAGCCATTAATGACGATGGCCTGCCCATCATGTGGACTAGTAACGATCTAAATTTGTTTTTTGACGTACAAATTCATACAGAAATCGTCCTCACGATTGAAGATGATTTTTGAAATAAAAATTACGATTAGTTTTCAACTGCTAAAGGGTCCATTTAGCGAATCTATGGTCGTTTACTTCAACTCCTGGGTCAGTTGAATAGCCCCAAGCCACGATACAAAATTCTCCAAGTTGCTGTCTGCAAAGGGCCGAGTTCTTTTGAGTGATGCGAAATCGATTGGCTCGAATTCCCTTGCACAGTCTCACGAACAACACGAGTGTTGGTTCATTGTTTACTGAACCACTGGACTAAAATTTATCCAACGCTGGGCATATAGTCCTCTCGGTAGAACGTAGTCTGAATAGAATACACATTTTGATAAAGCAATTTTAATGTTTCACCTGTTGTTGAAAACTTAAAGTTTGGAAGTCGCTATTGGAAGACCCGATACATATGAGTTGAAGTCAGTTTGTCAGTTTGACTTGTAAATAAATAACAACAACAAAAAAACAATAAATGTCTACCTATAGCATTGGCGGAAAAGTATTGCTGGGCATGTTCCTCAAGTATCTTTGCAAACAATTCAAAGAACATAAAAAATAAAGTCGATGTCCAAATATGTGTTAAAACTAACAATTAACAGTTGAATTCTGCTTAATATTAACCGTATGCAAGTAGTTATTACAGAATCATTTACAATTTTTCTGAAAAGTTTTATGTTGAGTAGATATTTTCAATTTAGTTTGCAAATAAAGGATGCGTTCTTAAATGCAGTAGTTGTGTAACACGTCTTTCTCATTAGACAATTTTAATTGGGCAATTTTTTATTCAGCTGGCAGAAAGAGATAGAAAACATGTATTCATAGTTCTATCTTTCTCCCGGCTGAATTAAAACTTGCGCAATTAAAGTTTCCTTGTGGAAAGAACGTGTAAAACTGCCACATATCTAAATTTTTGCATTCGTAAATGCAAAATTTGCATCAAAAACTGGCCATCAACTTTTACAACAAACGTTATCTTTGAACACTGCTACCATATACATATATGTGGTAATCTTTAGCAACTAAAGGTGAATTCACCCATTCGTTTTGAACGTTCTGAACGCTTTTTTTATATGTAGTTTGACGTCTCTATTTTTTGGAGAGTGAGAGAAAGAGAGTAAATTCAATGCGGAACAACAACAAAAATTTCGTTCAGAACGAATGGGTGCTTCACCTAAATACAACATTATATTTTATGTTGCAACATATTATGAAGGAAACTTTTTGAATTATTGCTGGAAGAGTATATGAGTGGAACAAAATAAAATATTTTTTCATAATTTTAAATATTCCTAAAATATTTATTATTTTTGGAATCAATCTTCTCTTCTGTTTTAACTGATCTTGTTCTACAAAATATCTTTTGATCTTTCTCATTTCTTGATTTTTGAGCAAATTGTCACTTTTACCCGAAAAATTTTTAATTAAATTTTTACAGTACATTGAAAAGCTTAAACTGTTCGCAGACGTTTATTAGTAGTAGAACATCTGAAAACGGTCGCAGTTTTCTTCAAATTTACTGCATTTACTAACGAAACCCACATTTATTTTAAAGCTTTATTTTAAGACTTTTCATTGTTTATTTCCGTAAAGTCGACATTTCTATATTATTTTAAAATACTTATATTTCTGAATAATTAATTTCTCAAATTTGCAAGGACACTAAAGGTGGCACCTTTGCGAACGCTTCAACCACTTTCAAGCTTGTCTCACATTTTAAGTCATTGCAACTTTTTATACTCACGATGATCATAAAAGTTAAATTAAAAAAAGTAAGCCACGATCAATTAACTCTTCGTTATATTATGAAGCATACCCTAAGCAATTGCACTTAGTTACTTAAAGCTTTTGCCGTCTCAAGTGAATACTACTTAGAAAAAGCATTAGAGGTGGCATCTAGCACTTCATTGCATCAGGTTTTAACGTTTATTTTATCTGTTAGTATACATACGAGTACATATTTAGTTTCTTTTGTTTCTTCTTGCACATGTTGAGTCTCACTAAACGTAACATTTTTAAAAAATAAAGCCGATAATATTCTGTAATGAGGTTAGTAAACATAAATTAACTGCCAGTTGGCTGAAACTTAAACTATGGAATACAAACATTACGCAAGACAACTATGTATGCAACAAATATTGTTTTTTTTTAAAGGGGTCAAAAATAATTAATCCGTCATAGAAGTACAATTAAGAGGAAATGAAAAAAGCCAACAATAAATTATAAAATAATTGCAGTTTATTTCCCTTTGCAGAAATGAAAAAAGAAAAAAATGCATAAATAAATCTGTAAAATCTCAACTTAATTTTAAATTGAATGCAAATGACTTCAATGGCTTCTTCTCTTCTGTTTTTGGTCAGCTGGGGTCTCACGTTTCGTGTGTTTGTTGTTGCTGAAAGCTGAATAACTTTGAACTTTTTTCACTTTATTGTCGTTTTTTGTTGTGATTTTAATGAATTATTAAATTTTATGCATATTTTTCATATTGTTCTGACTAGAAAACCAAGTCCAATTTTGTGGAAGACTTTGTCTGTCTGGTGCAGCTTAAAAGCAACCAACCAGTGTGTGGGCAAATAAAATATTGAGACAACAAATTGCAATTAAAGTTCTTAATGGCATCTTTATGAATGTACATATATACATGTACAAGTATGTACATAGAACGTACGAGTATGTAATAATATTCATTTAAGTCTTGTTGTGTAGTACGTTTTGTTTTTCAGTTTAGGAAGGGAGTAAAGTTGAATTTATTTTAGTTTAGGGTCATGTCAATGGGTGTTTCCAGTATTCAACCCGAAAGCACAGCAGGATGCATAATAATAATGTTGCACAAAAATTTATGTTGTTGCTGCGCTGCTCTTGCTCCTTCTCGGTTTTGTTGTATATTGCACAACGATATTTAAAGATATGAGTATGTTTTAGATACACATTTGGACAGAGAACAAGAATGTATACAGACACATACAGATACATTTACACAAACAAAACATTTGAAAGCGTTGGCAAACAAGAAGCATTTTTTAAGTAAGTGTTACATAAGGATAAAACTCCAGACAATAAGATAAGCTTTGGGCCAAAAAATAAATAAATAATAATATTCAAATACAAATAGAAAATAAAATTGCTTAAAACATAAAGTGTCTTCCACTACTTAATAATAGTGTTGAGACTTAATTCTCTTAAGTAAAACTATATAAAACCCTGAAGTGTCTGAATTTCTATATTATTATCACACTGCTGGGGGACATCATAATGGGCTTTATGGCCTTCTGGTATACCCGCAAATCGTTGCAGTGCTGCCCACCCAACCGAACCATCACACTGCAGGTAATCTCGAATTATATAATTGATAGAAGTTAGAGATCATTTTCAGACTATAATAAAAAACGGGAAAAAAGCTACTTTAGAAATACCAGTTTTTATCAGAAAAACTGAAGTTTGGAACAGATGGGCCGAAGTTTGCAAAGCAAATGATATTATTCCCAAATCTGAAAGCGAAACAAAACTTAAATTTTTGAACTTTTTTCATAACGAAATAATTCTCATGCAAATATTCGAATCAAATGAAATAAAAAAATGGAATGAGTCGAAAATGTAGAATCTTACTAGATCTATCTGTCAGTCAAAAAGTGAATGTCATTCTTAATGAATGATATTGCAGTTGCTTTCGAAGCATCAGTTAGTGATCATTTAAGTCAGTTATGTTAACAAATGCTTGATCAAAAATTTAAATTACTATTGCAGACCAGTGCGATTCTGTTAAAGCTTTTGAAAATACTTTTCTTTATTAAGAAAATATGTATGTATTTCTTAAAATTGACATGGAAATATTAGCGGAAATAACTTTCGGTTGTAAACTGCCCTTGTAGGTCTAGCAAATTTAGGATATTACAAAATATAAAATTGTTCGATTTCCTACAGTTGAAAAAAAAAAATCATTCCAAATGGTTCTTAAATACGCTTGCAATGGCAATCCGGGATGGAAAAGCTTATATCATCATAGTTTTTTATATTCAAAATTATCATAATAATACCCTGAGTTATTTGATATTCTCAAAATGTTTCATATCTTCTTTTTTTAGCAAGTGATGTAATAACATAATGTTACATTGTAATTTTGACAAGTGCACCTGCAAGCCTGTGACATCATTGCTCTCAAAAAATGTCAAACTATCAGCACCCCTTAACTGCACTTACGATCTACTTTTTTGTAAAATAATTAAAACACACCTTTTTGAAGAATTAACTTTAAATATGACATTAAAAAGGGCAGCTGTCATTATTTTCTGCGCTTTTATTAAAAAGAAAATATTATGAATTAAAAATCTGGAATAAATAACCATCTGAGTAAGATTTTTCAAATGTATTCAATACCACAATAAATATACTTTTAACCGTCGATCAAATGGCTGTTAAACGGATCGACCTTTTGTGATATATTAATTTTTTTCTGCTCACGATCCAACAGACAGTGGTTATAGCTTTGCGGTAATGAAAAATTTAGTATGTTTCATCCCTGATATTAATAAAATTCAGTCTATTGGTTGAAAAAAGTATAAATGTCACATTAGCTTAAAATTCAATATGATAATGCTGAAATAAATATATATAAAGTAGTAAAAATTTAAGTTTGAAATAAAACTCCGATAATTAAATTGCATTTTATGGGGTTATTATTTTAGTTGCTGCGTTTTCATTCAGTTTTCGACTACAGCTCAGAGTACTTCAATGTGATAATCTTTGGCAAAGAATTAGTTTTTAAATTTTTCTATTGATTTTTAAGGCACTAACGCTTCGTACATAAATTGAAACTATTCACGAGTCTGTACTACTTCTAGTGGAATCATTGCAATTCAACATGATAAATATTCTTTTTTGAAAACACAAAAATCCACTTTTCTTCCAACATATTGATGATACTCTATAAAAGGCAGAACTTGCTTTTAAATCTTTAAAAATGATCCGATAATTCTAAGCAGTAAAATGTATGCACTAGTTTCTTCCTTTATTTGCTCTAATTAACACAAAAAATCCTCAGCCCATTTTTTTACCTTGATGTTGTCTTCCAATATGACGTACAGTTTATTTATTTCATGTCACTTTTTCCCATTTTATGGCCGTTAATATCCACCAGTTAACTTTTTCTTCCAAATGCCTATTGAAGACAAAATTTATTTCGTAATACTAGTGCTTAGAGCACTAGTACGTGCATCCATAAATAGAATTGAAATTCATTCAAACAAGCAGAATAAGTAACTCTTTCTTTATGTCTTATAACTTTTTCCATATTTTTATTTGATAATATTTATGGCCATAATAATGATTATGAAGATGTTGCTGATTTGAGTGATGTGCCGCTGCTGCTTCTTTACAAATCCAAATGTTGCACTCTAATTAATGTGTAAAAATAAATATGAAATTCAAATATAAATGAATGAGCGAGTGAGTGCATTAGACGTAGTAACTTATATTGGCTTTAACGAAAAGTAGGTGAAGATTTTCACATTTCAATACAAATTAAAATAATGAAAAAAATCGAGTTGCAAATGAATAAATAAGTAAATAGATAAATATTCATGTTTGCTTGGGATTTTGTTAATGATTCAATTAGTGGATCGCTTATTAATTTAGCTTAATAATGTCGGTTGTTGCAATGATGACTGATGGCAGTTGCTGTATGCCACTTGAGGGTTGCATCATACCAATAATTCCAGGTTAAAATAAAATGAATAAAATTATAAAAATTTAGATTCTCAAATAATTGAAATTCAAATCAAATTCAATTGTCAATCAGCCTGTTTATCTATTGTTTATGTGTGTTTATTATCTGTCGATTGCATTTTATCTCAATTTCTAAGCACTTACGTTGAAATGGTTATTGATTTAACAGTATTGGTTTGAATATTATTATTACGTTAGCTTTTGATGATTCGGCATATTGAATAGAAATCCGTATTTATCAGGATTGAAGTGATACAATGAATATCGTTCATACTTTAAGGTGTGCAAAAAAGGTTTAAGTTAAATAATCGATGAACTTGTCGCACGAACATGTAGTTGTTATAATTGGGAGCAGCAGCTGATTGATTGGAATTCCATGTTTTTGCAAGGCAAATAAATTCCTCTGATTATAGCAGCTGGCATTCCAACAAAAATTTTGAATAATTATCTGTTTTGAAACAATTATTTCTTCGTTCTTTCTTAATAGTTTTAAATTAATCTAAGTTGGCTGGAAGTGGATATTGTAGTATATGAGATGAGTAGTTTTAACTAAATTTCTGGCCATCATTCGTAGTGGTGGAAATTGTTTACTGTCATGATGTGTTGGAAAGCAGCACTAAGATCATTGATTCTATTGTAACTAAATTGGTAAGAATTTATCACCCCTTTGAATTATTAATGAAAGTCTACAAAAATGTTGAAGTCTGTAGCAACAAAGGAAATAAATTAGGCTAATCCGAAATGCTATATACACTACAGTGGCCAGTGCCAAGAGATGTAGCGATAGGTTTAGTAACATTATTTCTAATTCTTTTGCCTATTAATGAAAGGCTTGTTTACAATACACTCATATTCTGCCTAAAATTGCCTAAAAACTATTAAAGTTTTGCTATCGACCTGCCAAAAATGCACCATGTTGCAACAACAGTCGTTTGTTTTTTATTCTTTTATTATAATTGTATTTATATAAATTTTTTTATGATCGTAAGATATATATGGACGAGCATATACTCTCTCAATTGTATAATTTTCTTATTATTTTTTGTGGGTTAGTCTATATGGCTGCATTTCGCTTGCGCTTATTACAGGTCATCAGTAGACCTCCAACCACATTTTTAAAAATGTCAACACATTGTGTATTTATACAGAAAAAAAAATATGTAAGAATTTTTGTCAATATGAAAAACATTTATGAAATCCATCCATTATCCATTATCCATCTATATGTATGTATATCACATAAATTTTAATAATATGTGTATGTATATGAAACTTCATAAAATCAATGAATTTTTCATTTATTGTTCGCTAATTTCGCCTGACTGCTGAGACAATATTAATACAATATTTTTGTACTGCTAAATTCATTTTGGAACTCATTTACAGGATAGAATAAAAAAATTTAAACACATTTACGAAGAAAAGGATATTAAATGAATATGAAAATTTTGCATTCATCCTTTGTTAAATGTATTTTTTTTTTGTTATGAAATTGCCCGATAACAAAAAAGTCTAACAGTTTTTGTTATTAAAAATGTTCTTTTAGTAGGTTAATGTTTATTGTAACTAAATTGAGATTTTACCAAACAATTACTTACATTCTCCAATGGATGGTATTAAAAGAAAAATTATCATTATGTTGTTGTTGAACGTCTGATTTAAATACTGTTTGGGGAATAATGAAAACATTTGTGAAATTTTTCATTTTCCTTCTCATTTGCTTTATTAAATAGCATGTGGGTTTCGTTTTTATATATATACCATATACATGTATGAGTGAAAAGGGTCTTTCATTAAGTGCTCCTTAAATAAAAAAGTGTGTAAGATATTATTGAACATTTTTTAATCATTTAAGTACCCATAAATGCCATTGTTTACTGCCAATATCAAGCAAATAACCGCCGTGGCTGCGCTGTGTGTCTTGCATCCGAAATCTCAAATTTTCTATGACTCTAGTGCAGACTGCATTTAAGCGATGAATTGGGTTATGTTGACTTTGAGGGCCAACATACAAGGGCCATGTGAATTGTGTGTTGTTTGCCTAGACCTGAGACTTAAGAAAAAGTCTCAAATCGCTCCTGCAAAATGAGTTGTATGACATGTGGCGCCGTCCTGTTTAAACACATATTAGCTAATTCAGGTCATAGACCTGTAGCGCTCGCCGTATTGGCCTAGCGAACGTTGTTCTGAAAGAAATATGGACCGCTGACGCCGCCAGCCCAAAATCTTAGATCTCTTGCGGGTTGGTATCATCACAAATTGGACAATTTTATTCGTTGACATATCAATTCATCTAGAAATGGGCCTCATCGCTGAAGATGATTTTTTGATAAGCGTGTGCGGAATGTTGCCCGAACAGAACACCCATTTTGATAAAACAATTTTAACACGTTTGCACGGGTTGTTGAACGCTTCAACAATATGGCCGCTATCAACTGTCGAATCTTAAAAACCATATTGGAACACCCTTTATATACGTTAGTTCAGTTTTTGTTTTAGTTTCCTTTTTTTTAATAATGCTAATGTACTACTGACATGTTATTTGCATGAGGTTTTTTGTTTATTTTATATTCTAGAACTGCCGATGTGTAGTTATTTGGAACTTTTCTGAACATGCTGGGAACACACTTTATTCGCAACTGAAAAAGCACAATAATCGCGAACAACAAAAGTTTATATCATTTCGTGCAATCTTCCATTTTATCTATCGCGAGCTGCTGGCATTCTGACTAAATAATGTAATAGAAATTAAAGTAATATATTTTTTGTTTTATTCGAATGTTGTTAAAAAAAAACTTGCACAAATAAATGAATTAAATATATGCCATATAAAATGCGGGGTTTTCTTAAACGAATTCCTAAACTACGAAAATAGTTGTTGAAAAGCAAAATTGCATGTATGTATTTAGTCTGGCTTTAACCTTGGCAATGTATTTCGTACATTTTCCGTTTATATTTTTTTTATTTTGGTCAGGTACACGCACGTCAAATTCGTTGCATCCTAATATACGCACTTACCCGTTCGACCCAGCAAACACGCAAGTTTGACCTCAGATTTAGAATGATGTGAAATTAACTATTTCCCAAATGTCAAACGTTTGCGTGTGATTTGAAACTAATTTGAGAGAGATAAATTTTGTATGTGATTTCCTCGAACAAATCCTATCATGGTATTTTGTCTCTAACCATTTTTCTTTATAACATTTGTTTTAATTTTTCGACATTTAAGAAGAACATTTATAAGAAGAACATTTGATATCAAATTAAGAGGGAACTATTTATTTGTTTCACATTCAATCTTCAATTTTAATCTGAGTTTTTCCAAATCTGCATTGAAATCATGTAAGGATCGTATTTCAAACTTTCGGCCTTGTGTGTTTGTTGGGTACAGACGAGTAGATGCTTATGTATTATTTATGTACATATGTAGTATGTACGTACATGTGTAAATATTTTGTGTGTCTTCATGTGTACGTTTGCTAATTTACACACACTCAATGAAACACCTTGTGGTGCTGATTGTTTTTATTGCAAAAATTCATGTGCAACTTGTAATTAACCAAGCCACTCTCATTCATTTACTTATAAGCTCATGAAAGCAAGTTTAATATGCAACAACCGTGTTGTAGTTGTAGCAGTAACATTATTTAATTGTTTGTAAATTATGCTCGTACGCCATCAAAAAAGCAGATGACTTTAATTTTATAAATGTGTGTAAATAAAAAAAAACTGCTTAAGTCCGAGTTTGTAAATTTCTCATATTAGGAATAAATTAATCTTCATTTTACGAACTATCATATACAATTTCATTTATTATTGTTGCAAATGAAATTGTACATCGAAGACAAGCACTGCAACTTCCTGAAAATGAGTGGCCAAAATGAGTGAAATTTTGCTAAGCGGCAAATCACAATGGTGATATTCTATTAAGTCAACTTAACCACGTATTCCTTGTTTCGACAGATATTACATGCGAGGTCTGTTCAATAGAAAAGGTGTATTTTAATTTTTCTCAAAAAAATTTTTATTCAACAATTTCTATTTTGTTGTCTTTCCAAGTATTCCCCCTTAGATATAATACACTTGTGCCATCATTTTTCCAATCCTGGAAGCAGTTGTGATATTAATTTTTGGTATAGCCTTGCGCTCTCAGCGATTCCGTTTTTATCTCCTCAATCGTCGCAAAGCGCCGTCCTTTCATGGATCTCTTCAATTTTGGGAACAGGAAAAAGTCGGCTAAAAAATTACGAATAAGTAATGATGAGTGAGCAGGTGCATTATCGTGATGCAAAAGCCATCAATTATTTTCCACAATTCCGGGCTTTTTTTCGTATTGCTTCTCGCAAGCGGCGCATAGCTTCAAGATAATACTCCTTATTAATCGTACAGGAATATGGCATGATGTACTACTACGCCACGATAATCGAGGAAAACAGTGAGCAAAACCTCGACATTTGATCGAACCTGGTGATTGAATCTGGATCGTCGTTTAAGTCATTCAACATTTCCTAAGCGATTCCCATGCGACGGTATTTTTATTAAAGAGTCAGCAATTTTGGAATGAGCTTTGCAGCCACACGTTTCATGATCGATATTTGCGAAAAAATTTTATTACATGAGCCAACTAATATGCCTACATGCTCTCAACTTATCTAATAGTGATTCTCAATAACAATTTGCCTCACTTTCTCAACATTTTCATTGGTTTTTAATGTGATGGAGCTACCAGGACGATCTTTGTCATTCTCATCTTCTCGACATTCTTTGAAAAGCTTGTACCATTTGTAAATACTTTTCTGAATCATAGTACAATCACCATATGCCACTCTCAACATTTCAAGAAGACTTTAGCTCATTTCTAGCCGTTTAAGCTGTCGAGGTGTCTACTATATGACCTCTGCAATCACAATCTTGCTCGAAGGACCATGAACAGTTTTACTTTTAAATTTGTACACGGTGATATGACTTGTGTTAAAAGAACATTTAACTTATGAGCATACATCACCGTAAACTAATAAAACTCACACGCACAACTCTAGTTTAAATACTTCATGCGCTTTTTATTAAACATTTCTTTAATACGAAGAATCATTTTTCAAATCAATGATATCGTAAATTGCTTATTATATGTATGAATGTGTCTTAAAAATATTAGTTACGATTATTCTGGATTAAAAATAAAAAAATGGCTAAAAGAAGAATATCCTTTCAACCTTCAAGATTTAGTTGAAGCAATAACTAATTGTTCCTCGTATTACTTAAAACTTTTTCCATAATCTTTATTTTGTTTTTTTATGGTTTTCTTTTGGATTCACACAGTTTATTTCTTCCATTTATGTTGATTTAAGAACCCTGTATCCGTTTCCTTTATGTTGCTACAAACCAGCATGAATGGTTTCATTTCTTTTTCTTTCAACAGTTTTCATAAGCACAAGCATTTGTTTTCTTTTAATTACTTTTATTTGCTCATAATGGTTTGTGAAAATTTCGTTTCTTTTTTTTTGAGAGTTTCATTCTACTTTCGTACAATAATGTAAACAATTCGTTCCACCAGGTTTTCTTCGTGAATTCGCATTTGTGTATATCAGCCTCTGTGATTCTTTGGGCTATAAAGCGCACTAATTTTTCATCTATTTGCCACTGAGTTGCAAGTTGTTTTTCTCATTTTATTCATTCGTATTCTTGGTGGGTAGTAGAGCATACACCGGCATTTATTTTGTTTCTTGTTTTTATTAACATTATTTTTATTTGGTCTTGTGATTTCGGATTAAAATTATGGTTAATATATTTGGTTTTTTAATTTGGCTTATGAGTTCCTTTGTATGTTTTGCTTTTTTTCGCTAAATTATGCACACCAAAGTGGTTAGAGACGACTGACTTTTAAGGTAAAGTTTAATTTGTATGAAGAAGAAGTGTAAATTTAAGTTGAATTTAATACGAAGACACTTAATGCAAATGCATTTGGGTTTCATGGCTCATGAAATAAAGACATAATTTTCTTCACAATTAGCAAGTTTATGTTTACGTTCAATATCATCGCACATTTTGAAGACGTGTTATCTTTTAGAATACTGGGTGGTCCAAATACAAGTATCTTTTTAAATCGTATGTTATTTTGATACTGATGGATTTTTTATGTCTGAAATATAGACTATCAGTCAAATCATTCGCTTAGTATTTGAACAATATTGCATCGAATATGGCCAAAAATTGATATTTTCTGTCGAGGCGTATTTTCATTACGGCGGCCATATCAATACGCAAAATTGTCGCCATTTCAGTTAACGGCGGACGCTGCAATGCCGTCATTACATAATTTTTATGGCCTAAAATAGAAGATACGAATTTGGATGATCTTTCGATTCAGCAGGGTGGCACAGCATGTCAAGCATCACATAATCATGTTATCACTTATATTTAGAGCACCCGTTTGTTATCATCTACAGTAGGTCCAAGAAACCTTAGCTGCAATTTGCAAACATTTTGATTAAAGCCTTTCGAAGAAAACTATTGAAAAAAATTACCGAGAACGTGAACTTTGGGATAAACCGTACGATTCGTAAAATAATTTCACTCGAATGTGAGTATTTAGAAAATTAAATCTTTTTATAGAAAGATATATCCTGAGCTCTAGTATGATCGGTTATGTTCTAATGAAAGCTAAACGTAAATTGGTCAACAAACATTTAGCACAATCGAAATTTGATCGTGATGTGGCAGTATGCATCAGAGAAGTCTATGGCACATACACCAAATTGGCGTATTAAGTGGGACTACGATCTAAGGCACATGTCACGCAATGTGAATAATATAAAGCGTTAGTTCGCGCGAAGTATTAAAAATATCTCTAATATCGGTTTGTACTTATGTTGATCTGTTACACATTTTTCCATATTTAAGCAAACAAGAGGGAATACCAACATTCTATGTGGATCCAGGAAACAACCGACTACACAAGCTTCACATATGAGCAATCAAACCGTATTTGCTGTTGGTTTCCTGTGTTCGGTTTGTGAAGGTACGAGTATGTACAAAAATGGGTTTCATTGACAGAGACGTAGATAAAGACACAAGTTTACAGAAATAGAAAATATAATACATGTAGTTGCAGAAAATAATGCATATCCATCTTCATATTATGTGTTATAGATACAACAAATAATAAGCCTCAACTCATTCGGAACGTAAAACATGCGGATGATCCATGATGCATTTGACAGCATCTTACCCGCCTGCTGTCACGACTTATGCCACACTGTGTTTTTTTGTTGGCAGGCATGACTTTATTAATAAATTATCTGCGATCTTAAAATTTATTTTCTTTTCTTTATACATGTATAAAAGCATATAACGAACACCGTTTATAACGAATTATCCCGTATAATGAACAATTATTACAGTTGTAACGATTTGCGGTTACAGCGAACTTTCATTCATAACGTATTATTTTTATTCTGTCTATATATTCTAAGTATTACTAAACACAAAAGTGGTAATATATAATGTTGCATTACTTTATTTAATGAAAAAATATAAATATTTACGACGGTTATAACGGACTATATTTCCCATTTCCATATAGTTCGTTATATGAGAAATCCACTGTATACGTTTATGTATGTGTAAACTTTTCTATAACGAACTCTATGTACAATATAAATAAAAAAATAGTATAAACACAGCATAATGTTTTATATCATGGAAGTTACATAGCCAGACCAAATGTTTGACAACTCGTTAGCAAGTGTTTAGTAATTTGTTGCTGTGTTTACTAAGTGTATAATGAATAAATGTTACTAACTATACGTTGCGCATAAGGCTGTAAGTTCATATTGAAGTAAAGTTTGTAACAAAGTTTTTTTTATCATCTTATTTATTTTAGTTTTTCCCATACATGAAGTAATACAGCTGTTTTACTTACATATGTTTACAATTTAGGGCATAAAATTTAATACAAACAACAAATGTCAAATAATTGACAGAACTTTTGGCGTGTAATGGTTAACAAAAAAATATTTTCTTTTTACAAATACTAAAACTAAATGTTAATCTCTAGAATCATATCAATGAATGCTTTACCTTTCGTATTGAGTCCAAATAAATACGTATTTCTTACATTGGGCTGTTTTCAACAGAATTAATTTATAATATAATTTTTTACCTACACATAGTCGTATCACCTGTATTACATTTGCTGCTTGTTTATGACGTTATCTATTGATTATTTATTACTTTATAACATATAGGTATTACTATACGATAAAGACATAACACTTGTTCGTTTCTATGTGATAACAATATTTCTTTAAATAATAATGAATTCTTATTTACAAAACGCAAGATCAACAATAATTTTAAAAATTAATTTTTACACAGAATTCAGTAGTACTCATAGACATCTCTTTAATTAATTGTATAAAAAGAGTATAAATGTAACAAAAATAATAATGTTAAGCAGCCTTTAGATCACATGTTGCACGTTAGGAAGGACATGAAAATATTTGTTGCAATAGATTATAACTCCCACAATTATGAATAAGGCTGCTGCATAAAAGTTGTGAACACTGTAATCATCACATAAAACATCTTCACATGGAGAGTTGAAATATCAATTAAATCTTGTTTCATTCAGACAGACATTTCTTTTTAAATCGTATCGTAAAAAAATGAGAAATTGTATTGATTAATAATTTTAAACATAGTCTTAATACTCGTGTTTCATGTCATTAACGTGCCTCTACAATTTTTATTTGCAGTGGTCGTTCCTACAGCAAAGACAGTCAAAAAAGTTCACAAAGTGATTTGAGTTTGACAAGTGCTAACGGTGGTGTCGTCGGAGGAGGTGCAGGATCACCAAAACCATTGGCTAAAACTCCCATGAGTAAGTATTAATATTAACTGTTAAGTAAAAAAATCGAACTTCCCAAAATGCGATTGAACTGTTATCCATCATATCGAAACTTTTTGATTTACATATCGACAGGATATTGAGGAATACTCTCCTCAGTAACTTAAAAGTTTTGATTTTTAAATTGTGATTATGTTGCTTTAGCAGGGCAATATGCACATTTTTAATGTAACCCCTAAAATAGGCTATGTTTTAGAAAAATTCACTGAAATGGTTGAGTACTGTTGAGACAGATGTCTCATATTATTTTTCATTTACATATAGTGCAGCATATTATCAGGCAGGTATTAATAGTTGGCAACTTAATAAAATGTTGATAGAAATGTCGCCTATTAATCCGCTCTAAATGTTGCTCTTGTATTCCTATAATCTGTTAAGAGATCATTTAAAAAAGAGAGCTGTCTCTCTTCAGAATCGAATTACTGTTGCTTGAAAAAATGTGCCAGTGTTGCATAAATTAATTTTATTTCGGGGTACTCAAATGAAAAGCCGGTTTTTTAACGGGCAAGTGTATTCCATTGTATTATTTAAACCAAAAAAAATATATACATTTATGTATATGCGGAAAATATTGAGAGTTGTTTTTGAGTTCCCATCATGTGTTTAATTTTATTTTTTATTTTAATATGTGTGTATCCATAAGATACTCTTAACTCGCTCACCTTACGGTAACTAGGGACTGACATTTCTTTTGGCCGCTGTTGTTGCTGATAACACAATGTTGTGTGCCCAAAAACAAAACAGAAAATAAAGCAACACAACAACACAAGTTAAAATGGAATTGTTTTGAGCAGCGCTAGCGAGCAGCACAAGTATCTTTTTCAACAATTCAATCTAATTTAGTACGAGTTTGTAAACGGTTGCGACAGAAACTTATAAAAGTGTGTAAATCACGTCGATTCTAGCGATAAAATATGTATATATTTTACGAAATTATCTAAATAATTGAAACGATGTATGTGTAGATGCCATAACTATTTAATAAATTAAAGCAAATAAAAAATGAATAAATTTAAAAAATTACACCAACAACATTAAATTGAAGTTTGCGTTCGACGCCATTAAAACATTTTTCTCTGGTGATTTTAAAATATTAATTAAAATGGGAAAATATTTTAAAATAATAATGATAATCTGTGTTAATAACGACAAAAAAACAAAGTAAAAAATTGGAAAAATCTCATCAGTATTAAATAATAAAATGTGTTATTATGTCGTTGTGAATAAATGTATGTACAAACATTAAAAAATGTCTATTGTCATAAAATTCTTAATTGTGTAAATTTGTTCGTATAATTTTTCATAATTTAAATTGTCGTTTGTTAAAGCCAACGGCCATTTCAAATCACCAGCAAATGTAAAATATTAAAAATGTAATCATCAAGAGTTTTAATTTTTTAAATAGTGTTTTTCCTAACAAATTTCCACGATCAATTTAGTTTGGATTGACGTGCATATGTATGTATGTATGTACGTACACATGTACATACGTGTGTATGTATACATGTACATATTGTGGTTTTCAAAATTTTTTCTTCTTATTTTTATGTCTGTTGTTTTAAGCTGTTGTTTATTTTTATTATTCCCCTTTTTCGTTTTTCAATCCCAGTTTAAATTCAAAGCTTTTAGAATGAGCTGGATTAAACGCTTCAGAAATTTTTTATGCAAATGTAACGAGATTTACTTTCTAAAATTAGATTTTTTGATTTGATTTTATATTTTATGCCAAAATATTCAAATACATTATGAGAATTCTCTATCGTGTATGAATATTGCAAAATACATGATCATAGTAGGCTCAGAATGCTTTTATACAAAGAGCACAACAAACAATTTATATTCGATTTGAATCTGTTGATTGTATTTATTATAGGTAAAACGAAAAAAAAAGAAATCATTATTTAAAATCCTTTGTATTGAAATTGATCAGGATTGTCAAAAAATAGTTGAATAATTAGTTCACTTTTCAAACTTTTTTGTTGTGGTTTTAGCTGTTTACATGTCGATAATGCATTGGTCGTTCATCTCTATGTATTATGTAATATTCATATACAATAGAGAATTCTCATATTGTATTTGAATATTATCCTATAAGCATATGAAGTTGAATGTTTTCAAAATGCTTAAAGTTCACAGGGTTAGCGATCAATGAAATGTCGGTATATGAACAGCTAAAATCGAAACAAACAAATGTGAAGTTTTTTTTTATTATTAGTGAATAAAAATTTTATATATAAATCATTCAATAAAATGTAGATCTTATTTTTTATCAAATACTCTCTACTATTACGTTTAAAAATTTTCGATAGTCTAGCGAATTGTACATGCATGTTCACAAGTGCTGTTGACGCACGAACTTACTTTTTTCTTTGTGGAGAAATGATTTTTACTTAAGTTGTCCTATAAAATATCATAATATGTACATCCACATTGGCAAAAAGAATAACTAAATATACTTCATTTAAGTAATATATGTATATGGTATGTACGTGTTTTATTTATTGTAATTGCCAAAATTTAATAATTTAGAAATAGAAGAAACTGACCTCTAGTTCATATACTCGTACAAATAAAAATATGAAAAATTAAAATGATCAATGATGTTTGCAATAATCGAAAGAAACTTCTTAAATTTAATTAAAAAATTTTAATTGATAAATATATGAACTAAATTATATTATTAAATATATTGAACAAATTTAAATGAACTAATCGAAATTTCTAATGATGTTACTCGATAATAAGGTATCTTGCGCGACTATTTATCGTTATATTGACTTATCAAGTGTGCCAGAAGTTCTAGCTACTCACGAATATATGTAGTAGTTATAAGCTTCCATCCAGATTTTAAAGCGTTTCTTTAAACCTTTAAGACAACTATTTACTATTTACATATATCAGAATCAAATAAATTAGATCCTACTCAATATTGCGAATTTGTATTTTATAGATCTATCTTTATACTGATCATCTAATTAGTATGATGAAAAATATATAATATATATTTGGAAGATAATAAGTAAAAATTAATCAAAAGTTTACTCGCAATATCGATCGCAATTCATCACATTCCAAACCGATCGATTTCCTTCATATACATGAATATTATTCCTCCGATTGTATTAAAAGTCGGACAAAATTGGAATATACTACAGATGTCAATAACGAAAACCATGTCGCTTACATTTCCCATTGCCATAGTTTGGCCTTTCTTATTTCCCATTCTGTTTTAACAAAATCCTTACAAAACAAATTGACATGAATACTCATGTCCTAGCCATCCTTCTTGCTGTTGGAGTACTTACGTCGAAAGTTAGGCCCTCTTTAAAAGTGTTATTATGAATAGCGTAAATGCTAATAAATATGTACGAAAGTACTTATGTCGTTTTTATAAACTACAATATACGTTTTTTGGAAAACGTTTGACTTTCGATATTAAAATGCTAACCAGTTCGCATTAAGAAGCGTTTTACATGTTTTCAAGCATTTGCATGAAAAGGTAAAAACTTATTTTTAAATAAAATTTCGTGTAGGCTAATAAAGTGAAATACTTATTGGAATACATGCAAATGTCTCTATGTATATACACACACAGAAAAAAATAATAAAAATTTTTTTGTAAAATAATTACGTCGAATATTTTATGATTAAAATGCAACATATTTTAGGTTTAAAAAATCATAAATTCTAATTAATTTTGAATTCATATAATACAAGTTCATTGAATTAGTTTCGCTTTGTGTTGTAAAAAAATTTTACATATTAACAAACTCTTACTTTTCATACTACCGATCGTTGTATTTGACCATAGCAAGAAATACGAGATCTATAGGAATTCCGGGCTTTAAATATTGAAAACTCTTTTTTCTTTCCCGTTCCTTATATATTGAATTAACGAAAATCCCATGTCGAATTAGCGAATTTATTTATTTATTTATATTTATTTACATATAATCCAATCATGTAATCCAATTAAAATTAGAACCCTAGCGGATCCAGGGGACGGTTTGATATACAAATTTCGAAGAAACAGATGCTTAGATGACTGGAAATATACAATAATGAAAAACAACTAAAATTTAGTGGGCACAATTGATAATATGCGTTAGTCAATAATTAAACATCGATAATGTAGTCAGAGGTCGATTAAATAAATAAGTTAAGAGGAATGTTGGAGTGTTGTCTTTAAAACAGTTACTGAATACATCATCTTCATCAGATTCATGGGAATTGAAGAAACATCCTTATCTTTCCTTCTCCAATGAGGAGAAGGAATATAACAAAATTCTAATTGTATTACAATTACACTTAAAATGGGAATTACATGTAATTGTGAATGAAGTGCTGATCAATAGATGAATGAAAGATTGCCTACGTAATAATTTCAGATGTTCAATTCTATAGTAGTTAAGAGTGTAATTAATGCATTAATTTTTAAATTATTATTTTATTTGGTTGACAGAATTGAAAGTTTTGGCTTATACGCACGAATTCTTTAATATCCAGAATTTTCAAACTCTGCAAAACAATTTACGAACATTCAAATAAAAGCGGAAATGTATTGTCTGCAAGTCATTAATAAATTTGTATGTGTGTATGTTTTTAAATAAATTTGTCCAAATTTAGACAATGCCATTTTTTGAGTCGAATTCTTTCAATTCAATTGGAAGTTGTTACGTGTCTGTTTATTACTTGAAAATCCAAATTCATACATTTTTATTCAATTCAAACGTAAATGGATTAAATTGGGTCTCAATAAATTTATGTCATTCTCCTAGTAGTATTGCCCTCTGGAAGTTCAGTTTATAGATCCCGACACCAACGTCGTTGTTTATCTCTTTGGTGAGTACGTAGTAATGTGCTTGATTCGCCCATTAATTTCTGTGGGAAATGGGGAAATTGTAGTTCCTATACAACATTAATTACGGTTTCATATCCAGTTCATTTTTTAGTCCATTTATCTTGGTAGTATTTTCAGAATAACACCGAGGGCATTTGTGGAATAGGCGTACAAAAGAGCCAATATATGATTGATTTAGTGGATGTTTAGTTGTGGGCCTTTTTGGGAGGACATACTTATGTCAATTATAAGCGAGAACTCGATAATATATTTCTAATATGGGTTCGTAAGACTAAAAGCGGTACAATGGCAACAGAGTTTCACACAAAGTTTCATAGATGCTCTTTGTTTCTTGAGCCACAAACTTAGCAAATACATATTTTGGATTTAGGCCAAAAAGTTGATAAGATAAATTGATTAATCAGAAATCCAGTTAGTTAACAAACACAAACTGCGAAGCTACTTGGCTTGTCTGCGAAAACACTCAGACTCTTCGGCGGGAATCGAACCTTTGGACACCTTCTCTAGTAGACTTGTCTACGAATACATTTTGATAAAAAAAAAAACTATGAGAGATGTCAAATAAAAGCCCAGAAAAAATGACCAAAGAAGTCATTGTAATTCCAAAACCGTAAATTCCGATAATTTTGAATCTTGTTGCAAGAATTTCCTTTAACTTTCTATGAAAAAAATACACTAAATAATCATTGAAAATTAATTTCACTATTTTCACTAAGGATAAAATAGTTATTATTTTTATTTTTCTTAAATTCTTTTATGTTCGACAATATAATCTTAGGTACGTATTTGGCGCTTGTTTTCTGAAGCTTCGCGAAAACCGAAATTAAAATTTTTTGGTTGATTTTTTTCCAATCAGGCAAATATTGCTAATGGGGTAGAACGTTTAGGGTCATATTAATATTCAAGTTACAGTAAGTTTGAACTACAATCAAATAAAACTGACCATAGCTTTAAGCAAAACTTTTGTAAGTTTTTTCTACATTTAAATTAAAGCTTGCTTTGTTATAGCAAAGTGAGGTGGTCACGTTTTAGACTTTAAGAAGTTGCGATTCCAAGTCACCCTCCTTCAATGGATTTTATTTGAAAATCCCCCAAACACAAAACAGGTATTCGTTCTTCGGCTGGCGAACTTAAAATGAGAGAAATAATAAAATAAAATGGCCATGATTTGTAATCTGGACAGGGTACAGGTATCAGTATCTCCTTTTTACCTTCATTTCTCTTATTTTCTGTTATTGTTTTTACGTATGTATTTCTTCTCGAACTATTGAAAAGATTTGAACTTGTTTTCTTGATATTCTTTTTACCTTTTTGTTTGTATGCACCTTTTTTGCTGGTTGTTGCTGTTGTTGTTGTTATTGTTGCTTTAGTCGATTTTTGCACTACAACATTTTGCGGTTTTTTAAACCTTTTTAAGTGAATAAAATATTGTATATGCGATGATAAAGTTCCCTAAAGTGAAATAAAATACAAAAACACCATTTCCACAGATGATTCTGGCATTTAGTGTCTGTCTGTCTGTCTGTCTGTTGTTTTATCGTTTGTTTCGTTGGCGTTAAACAACTGGCTGTCAAGTTGGGCTCTTGCCACTGCTACTGCCACTGTCATCCATCCATACATACTTACAAGCACTACACACTACACTACTATTACATTCAGACATGTTACTAGATCGTCGTCGGTCGCTCGTGAATGTCATATTACCTTTTTTGTGGAAAATGGAATTTAATGAATTGTTTGTTGTTGGCTTTGCATTTGCTCAACACATTGATTTGTCATTCCAATAGTGAATTATATGAGTAGTTTTTGCTTCTTAAACAAATTTAGAATTTTAATTTTTTTGTTGTTGTTATTGTTGCTTCTGAGGGTAAACAAGAATTTACAAGCAACACCTTGAAAATAAAAAAGTCGCTTAAAATTCTAAGAATGCTTGGGACTAAAAAGTTTCTTGACGTTAGGAAGACAAAACAAAAATAAAAAAATAAATGTTGGCTTTAATATTTATTATTATTGGTTAATAAATTAGGATTTGTATGCTACTTTAGTTACGGTCGGTCAGCCGAAGACAATTTATGTCGAATTCAGCTTATTAAATATAAATAACGTAACACATGTGTTACAGAATTAATACCATAATCTTGGTAAATGGGGTACTGCATACTCTTATTTTAAAAAGATTTAAATTACATTATGTTATTTTACTTTAATACGAGTAAATTTGACCAGTCTAACGTATTAAATATTGTAAAGCTTATATTTGTTTGACAAACTCAATTATTGGTTAACAAATTATCTTCAGAAGTATCGTTCAGAGGTAAATTTAAATGTCTACAACATATTTTTTAATCCAAAATCTTTATTCTATCAATTAATGTGCAGTTGACCCTGCAGGGCATACCTGAGACTTCCGGTCAATATCAAAAATTATTATAATTATTAAACACAAATACTTTTCTTGAACAAATTACCCAATTCAAATAAAATATACGATATTCTACGCACTTCATAAAGTATAGAAAAGTATCCGAAGTTTGAAAATCAATGGCAAGAATTTCCCGAGTTTTTACAATATCACTATCTTAGAAAATATTCCAAAAAAATTTTCGACAGCGAATTCTTTCGAACGAAAATTTGCGGAAGTTTACGCTTATTTTAGATTTTGAGTTCCATCGAGAAATCCAAGTAAGTTGAAAATGCTAAACACACATAGAAAATACATATGCGAACGTACTTATATTATTACGAAAATAGTCAGAATAGATTTCTAGGATTTCAAAATGCCCAACATCTGACGAAAATCGGAGTAAAATCAACAACTTCTCTTTTTTGATCTCCGGCAGTTAAACAAATTATTCGGCTTACAAAGTAGAAATTAATTTCAGCAAGTATGTAAGTATATCATCATGTAATTTATGCAACATATAAATGTTAGAAAATTCGATATTTCTCCTGCTTCGGCCTGATATTATTCAAAATGAGCTGCCCGATCAAACTATCTCCAATACAGAAAACAGTGTTGCTATTATAAAGCGTTCTGTATTAAAAAAACGTTCCATACATTAGCCGTTAAATTGTTAATTTCCAACAATTATTTTGATTGAGCATAATTTACCTTTACACACTTTTTGACGTATAAAATGAAAGAAATTCGCAAAACACGTTGCATCACACAGATTTGCTTTAAATGCATTTATTTGCTTCAACAAATATGCCTGAATTGTTTTTTTGTTTGTGCGTTAAATAAATCGAAATCCGATTTTGTGGCAAATAGACTCTTCTTACACAAACTGTACATTCTTTTCAAACTACATTTTCGTACGCAAGTAGCAAATTAATTGTGTTCACTGAAATAAATCTCAATTCAAACTTAATTTGATAAGTAGAAAATTGTCTCAATTATTACTTGTCCGGGTAGTTACAACAACAATCCGTCCAAACTGTGCAACTACTCGTATTTTTTTAATAATTGAATTTATTTGCTGACTGTTTTTGCCGATTTTAAAACAAGACCAGTTGCTCTGGCAGAAAGATTTTTACTTGTCTCCAGATCTACGTTTTAAAAAAGAACCAATTTAGTTTTTTATTAATATTTTATTTTTATTTTTTATAAATATCGTGTTAAGTTGTCACATTTTTACTCAATAAACAGAAAAATATTCATGCTGCATACAAGTACACTGTAAAAACACTTACACCGTACATGAATGACATGTGAACTAAATGTTTATTTCAAGTTTTTTTTTAATTTTTTATGTAATGGAATGTATGTACCAGTGTGCGCCCCACAAAAAAAAAATGTCAAACTTGAGTGCACGTGATAATTGTGTTTTATTTCTTTCAAGTGGTAGTTTATGTATTTTAAAGAACGACCTTCATTTATGGTCAGTTGAAATGGACTACAGTTATGACAGTAGGCCAAAAATATTATTAATATTATTTTGCAAAGCCTACACAGAAAGGAAAAATTCGTTCTTTTTTCTCCCTAGATTCAATAGTAAATAGTAAAAGTTAGAAGAATGTAGAGATTATAAACACACCACAACTGAAAGATCCAGGTTTTAAGAACAACATTAAAAAAATATAAAAAATATGTAAATATTTTCCATCAAATTTATTTCTGGATTGAAACAGAAAATAAAAAATGCGAAGCCACCTGGTAGATTTTTCAGTAGGACCCAAGAATGGTAGGCTCTAGTTAAGGTAGAAATTGTATGATCTTTGATCATTGAATTCATGGAAGATGTAGATTGGATGAATAATTATAATGCACGTCTATCAAAGTAATCAAGTCCAAACCGCCCGTACGATTCGTTTCTTTGAAGATGACAAGTGATACACACCATGAAAAAAGCAAATATTGCTGAAATTAATTGGTAACGAGGCCCACAGCATATCACATAATTTTTGCAAAATCGATTTTACAAATGCGCCAAAGTTTTTTTTCCTTTTAATGCTCGATATAAATAACTTAAATAAAGCTTAATCACTGAATTTTTATATATATATTTTTTTAATATTTAATTTTTTCTCCAAAGTTACCCACTGTCTCAATTTGATTTACTCAAGTACTGTCGACTAAAGATGTAATCGTATTTGCTCAACCGTCATTAAGTGGTGGTTATTTTTTCATTTCTATTATCAATACAAAACGGAAGTGGTATATTCCACCTTAAAAACCTTTAACTTGTGCTCAGAGGAAAATTTTTAATTCCAATAAAATCGAATCAAAACTGTAGTTAAGGAAAGAAACTTTATACAAAAATATATCAATTACACTACAAGTAACACTTTTTAAGCTCTGGTGCATTTGAAATAAATTGAAAAAAGGCAACAGCCTTGGAAGGGATTACATACGTTTTTTTAATGTTTTATTATTATTTTTTTTCTATTTTTCTTTATTCGTTGATCAGTAATTGTTACTCTATAATAATTTTGGTCGAAATCATTGTAATGAAAATGAAAATAATAGATTTGAAAAAATTATGCGAAATAATAGATAAAATATCACCACTTGCCCAAATGGAACCAATTGCAGTTGATTGCTGTTGCTGTTGCAGATACAGTGAAAGTATTTCATATTTTTATTTTTGCTTTAATTTAAACAGATCTCTTAGCGAAAAGGCAAAAAGAAAAACATACGCTCACGGCAGCTTAGCGTGTGGCTTCTAAGCCGCTATTGTCTAATTTAGGAAGACGTCTTCCACACAAACTAATCTTTCATTTTTATACAATTGCACCTCTTTAGATGACAATGTTCTGCCTCCACTGCCTCCACTGCATGTAATTGTTTTCCAATGACTACATTAGCTGGAAGTGTACAGATTTTAATCAGAGTCAAATGTGAAATTTATTTATCTTTTAATGGTGATTATTAAGTTCTCTTGAATTTGCATTTATTTGCATAACAATTGCATAGAACTTGATCTAAGATGTTTGTTAATCGATCGACAACAGAGTTTGTCGAAGAAAAGCATTCTGTTGTGTGCTCGAAATTTATGATGGAGGTGAATTACGGGTGAGTGTGAGTAAGTTTTTTCCTTCAACTGTGGAAGTTCTCGTGAATGTGTTAGAATTTGTTTGTGACTTTTTTGGATATCGCGCCCCACAATAAAAGTTTATTGTGGAATTTTTACCGCAAAACAGTGTAAGGGTGTGTGTTTTTATATACACACACAAACACATAATTTCACAAAACATGCACACATTCGCTCCCACTTACTCACTACCCAACACACAGGATTCCTATCTCTCCTCCTCTCTTTCTTAGAACATCATCATTCAAAGGAGTATTATAATCGAAGATCTCGCGGAGTAAAGACATGACAATGCCATGGTTGCGACAACTATGTTATGATATCTAGCTTAATATGTGTTACTTGTGTAAACAAATTAAGGTTGTTTTAAATAATTTATAATAATTTTAAACGCGATATTCAGTTTAATGATTTTATTCAACATAAAATAACATAAAGTAGATGTTAAGTCTAGGTCAGGTATATTTTAAGTTTAGATAAAATGGAACGATTGTTTTCCGAGATCTTAATTACTACAAATTCAATTACAAGTTATATTGTAAGTTTATTTACTGAACAAGGCTGTTCACATAATGCGCATGCCCACCAACCTTCCTTTGTAACGCTTCTTAAAATGTTTTTAACTCTTAACTCTGTTGAAAATTTGCCAACAAATTCACCCTGCCTCTCCCTAGATTAGTTGAGGTTGACAGCTCAGCCTTCAGATGGAATTTTCGGGTACGCTCATCATAAAATATTGAGTGCAATCATTTTAATAAGTACAGCTTAGTCTCATTAAAAGACTTTCTAAGATACATTTTTTAAAACATTCTGATTCTATTGATATACTATGGGATGAACGAAAATATTTGCCTCGTAGAATGCACTACGTTGTAATAGATGTTATCAAATCAGGTGGCATTTATGGTTTTGTAGGGTGTAAGTGATTGTAACAAGTTTAGGTTTTTTACTTTCAACAAAAAAAAAAAAAAAAAAAGAAAAAGAAAACTAATGACAACTTTTTGGGATTTGTTGTATTGAAACGAGTGATTTGATCTTCATATATGAGTGCAAGAGTACATTATATAATTAAATTAAAAAAATAATTTTTTAACAGCTGTTTTCTAATCAGCTGTTGTCATATAATTTAGTACATTTTGCTTCACGCTTGACCACACGAGCACGAAAATATCATTAGTTTCTGCTTAATTGAACTTGGTTATAATAATATTTATTGGCACCAGTTGTAGCCAATATTGGTTATAATATTACTGTAGCAAAATTGGAAACAGAGTCTTTCTAGTGGCATATAAAAATGTCGCTAGCGAAACTGGTCTTGAGATGCAATAAAAAAGAGAAAATAAATTTGCGAATAAATTTGAAATACATATATAAAAAAGTTATTAGTAGTAAAAATTAAACCAAGTTTAAAAACATTTAGGTTTCATTCCAGTCGTAAAATTTTTATTTAAACTCTAAAATCTTGTTTTATAATTTTTAATAATGTTCACAAATTTCTATAGATTTTTCTTAGAAAGTGGCTTAAATAATTTTTCAAGTTAAATCATTCCGACAGCCATGTTGCTCTTAAACAATGCCAACGTCTGTCCACTTGATGTTCCTTTTCTTTTTGAAATCTTTGATCGGTTGAATTTGTTTTTTACTGCAAAATATTCAGTTTGTGTTTTTAATTGTTGCTTTTTTCGAGGTTAATTTAGTTCATAATTTTTATAATCATTTATAATTTCTTTGTATTCATTTTTATTCTTTTAGTCTATTCCATTGAAAGTTTTGTTTTTTCACTGACTAGATAAAATTTTCAATGGACGTCTGGTCTCGTTAAACTTTTGAAATTATGATTTCCATTTGATGTTCTGTTTTTTGTTGTTTAAAAACAGATTAAGTCTGTTACTCGCGGTTGCATTCTGGCATTTCATAAAATTGTTAAAAAGTGATGTTGCAATGGTTTTAGATGTTGGAAAGCTTATTGCGTCATTTGCTACCCTGAAAATAATAAAAAATTAATATTTTTAAATTAAAAATACTTTTATATAGTAGATATACGTTACACCTTTTCTCTTCATCTCTTATGACCGAATACTTTACCTACATGACTGCCGTACCAGCGTTTGCTTACAGTTTAAGCTTTTAAGACCCACCTGTACGAGGGTCAAAGCTGCACACAACAAAGAATCATCTGCTTAGTATATGGTTATTCATCAGACTTATTCAAAAACTTTATTTTCGAATATTTTCCACCCTTGGCCACCCTGAAGGTAAAGTAAACATGGCCCTGACATGCACACAAATCTAAATAATATATTTATATCTATGTATATTACTTAGAGACCCCTGGAGAAAAATTCGTTACTTATGCACATTTTCTCAAACTTTTTGCTTTCAAGTCTGGTTTTTATCGTCGCATCTTTATCAAGTCCATTTTTGCTTTGATTAACTAAATAGAAATGAAAAAACTACAAACCATCTGAAGGTCTAAATTATATTTGCGTACTTGTTTACGGTGCATAATTATTTTGTAGTTTTTTCCACATACTGCAAAACTTTTTTTCTTTTTAACATTTCATAACAATGGTCTATATAATAAGGCTAAACAAATAAATGTATCGACTGAAGACGCTTTGAGTGCTTGTAAACAACAGATCGTAAAAGGAATGAAATCTTGATTGAATTTGTGAAATTTAATGTAAAATTTTAGTTGATAAAAATAGCATCAAGCATCGAGTGACATACCTGTGCAATGGATGTGACTTGTATATAAAAATGGGTGCTCTCGTAGATTATTCGCTACCGTCAAAGGATCTCAGGTTCGATTCTCGCCGTAGACTCTGGATGTTTCTGCGTTATGTAACAGAAGCTGAAATCACATCAGAAGACAGTGATGGCGATAATAGAGAAGTTCTTGATAGTGAATATAACTTTACTTAAGTAAAATCAAAAGAAGTTGGTTATCCATTCTTTTAACAATTTTATTCAATGGGGCTAAGAAAACATAATTAGTCTGAAAGAGATTTTAGTTCTTTGTGAAGGTGCACTACACAAATACATTTCTGGTGATTTCTTATCTTATCAAGCAAACATATCTGTCTTCTCTTTAATCTATTTACGTTTTTTCAGTTACGTCGTCGTTCATGCATTATATATATTTTATTTTTTTTTTTGGGATTCACTTGGTATGTTATCAGTCATATTGACATACTATCATAAAATATATTCAAACAAATTGCTTGAAAACAAAAACAAACAATTGTTTTTGTTTAACTAGGGCAATAAGTGGGATGTTTTATACCAACAGGATTTTGCAACATCCTACTTCCCAAATTGCTGCATAAGGTGAGGGTATATCGCACTATGGTTCTTAATAAATTCACTCTTTAAATTTTCTGTTATATTTCTTTGCAACAATATCTACAAGCATTTATCTAGTTTACCTTAGATCTTGCATAGTGCCATTGCACACTAATCACAATGGCATGAGATGTTGGGAAGTTGATTATTATTTTTATATTATTTTTCCAGCTGTTAACACTCAGGTGCTATTTCAAACATTAAGAAAAACTCACAACTGCAACCAAATATTTACGGTTCCATTGAAATTTTATGCACAAAATGTTCACAAATCTAAATACTTCTGATATAAAAACGAATTAGAAAAAAATAGTAGCAACTTGAATTGTAAAATAGAACATACCACTTTTGCATATTGCGAGTATTTTCACAAATACATTGTGTAACAATTCAGACTTGAATAGAATTCTCACACCATTTTAAGCTAAAAAAGTTTAGTTTAGCTTTTACAACTCTGAAGAGTTGACTTTTATATGGAGTATGGTGATGAGAAAAACTTTTTGTTTCTTAGCAAAATTCGTTTTATTCTCAACAACAAAGTTAATATGATTTTCTCCTACATTTTGTTTTTCGAACAAAGAAAAGTTTGGAATTTTTATATTGCGGCTTACTTAACAAGATAAATATCGGCTGTAATTACAGAAATTGTACATGAAAATAACCTTGGGGTTACATTGGAAGAAATATTGTTTTAATAATTTAATTATATTAACTACTCAAAGTGACTTATAGAAATAGGGAAATGCTAGAGAAAGTTATTCTAGAATATTCGCCAGTTTCATGAACTTCGTATTCGTAAGAGTATTTGCCAAATTCAAATATGTTCATCCGGAAAAAATATATAAAGCTTAAAAAAAGCATTAAGTAAATGTCACAAACAAAAATATTAAGGCTTTCATGGAACTGCTTATAATAATCGTTTACGCAATTGGGTAAAATTGTGAGGCAATTTGCTTAAAGCCTACTTCATATTTCGAGGCTTATTTTCCAAACACAAAGTATTAAAAGTTTTCTTTTTAGGTAACCATCAACATTTTATGTCACTATTTTGTTTTTTCTGTAATAAATGTAAACAAAGAGCAGCTGATTCTACAAATGCACAATTAAATTGTGCAATACTGCAAACCAAAATGGTCTTGCAAACTTACAAAACTTGTGACACGGTATATTGAATGCATGTTAGCAGTTGACCACATGTGAGCTGTAGTGACACTGTCAAACTCCATATGAGAAAACATTTCTTCATGTATAGAGTTTGACAGTTTTACTAGGTAATGTATGATTTTTTTTATTAAGATGCATAGATCTTTGTAAATAGGCCTTGGGTTGTACAAATTAGTTTCATGCTCGAGGTATTTGAGGGCACTGTTTGATTTATAATAATTTTTGTTTTAGCAATGTGGTGTTGTTTTCTAATTAATTGTTATTAAATGTGTTAGAGTACTTTTCCTATAATTTTTGTGATATTCACGAACAATAGTATTAAATTTAAAATTGCAGACGAGTCTGTAATTTCAAATTTAATATTAGTATTCGTATTCGCGAATATTTAAAAATTTATATTCGCTAACCGATATAATTTTTTTTTAACGTAACCGATATAATTTTCGATTTTCACTTTTTATCACAATCTATAATTCCCCATCATTAAATTTAATTTTGAAAATTTGTTAACCATTAAAAGTGGAATCAGAAACTTGCAGCAAAATCAAATTTACAGTAACCTTGCAACTTGGTGCAGAGACAATTAATAAAAATTATAGGCTTGTCATTTAAGGTTCGATGTATGAAAAATATTTGTGACAAATGAAAGGGATATAAAATAAATTTTTAGTGTCTTTGAAATAATAATTGGGAAAAATATGAAATTTGCAAATCCATTCGGTGATTTTTTTTATCAATTCTTTTATAATATTTGGAAAACAATTTGCAACCAACTTTAATGGAATATATTTTTAATATACATTTAGTGGAAATATCTTTTCATAAATTTTTAATTTATTTAGAGAAATCGCATCAATAATTCCGTCTGAAAATATCATATTTTTATGTAAATTGGTCGCCCCAACTCGTTTTTTTTTCTTCTGTGCTAACTTTCCAATAAAACTAATATTTATTTTACTATAAATAGATATAAAAATATCAAGAAAAATATTTGTGCCTCTTTAACGCAGCATCTTTTCATTTTTCCATTTTATAGTGCAGTTTGCTCTTAATTTTTTTGTTTAAATAATAAAAATCGTTTAGTGTGTATTTTTATGCTTATTTTTTGTTATTATGCTTATTAAACATTTTTCTAGCTCACAAGTTGAGGAAAAACTACGCACTATTTCCACTAGCCTGATTAAGAGGAAACGCACTCTGCTCATAAGAAAATTATAGTTTTGCTATTTTTATTATAATTTTTTTAAATAAAAAAACTTTGTAAAAAACACGTTTAATGCATCTAATACGTACACAATTTGTGCATTTCTTTAAAGTATAAATTTTTCCTTAAAAAAAGACGAAAAACCACACTAAAGAAAACATGTATGTTTCTGGTGCAATTTGAAAATAAAATGTTTTCTTGAAAATGATCAAGAAAAAATGTATAAATTTGAATATTTATGCCACAGACGCGTTTTATTATTTTATTTTCTATTGAATTGGGAAAATTCTATATATGTATATACGATTTCAGAGTTGGGAAAAATGAAAAATGCTTCAAATCTTTGTGTGTGAGAATCGAAGCGTTGTGCCATTTCAATCGATACTTGTGAAATGCTTTATTGCTTAGTGTTTTTACGATTTTCTTTTACTTAAGAGCTATTAGATTAGTTTAAAAAATGTACAAAGTTCCGCTAAACATTTAAATAATACGGTGTTTAAAAGAAATATTTCAATGGAAGACGAATTATTTTGCTTCAACTTATCAAGCACTTTTACTTTCTTGTCTTCCAAATACCCAAACGTCTATAGTCACTGCCAAAGTTTCGATGTCTTTTACTACTCGTACATAAAGTTGTTACTCCATCAACTTAATTTATGTTTGGAAATTAATTTCATATTGAATATATGTAAAATAAAAGAAATATATCGTGAGATGGTGCTCGGAATAAAAAATAATATAATAAACACTTTTAGCTTAAAAAAGAAATCAAGTTGATTAATTCATATAAAACGATCGAAACACTAGAACTAATATGTTTTTACTCTATTCTTAATTTTCACAAAGATTAATACAATTTTTTTTTTAAATCAAAAGTTACGAACATTTTGACCCGCCCTCGTATGTTAGCTGAAATGTTCTTAAACTATAATCGAACTACTTTCAATTGCAAAAGTTATGCAATAAAGTACATAGTCTTAAAGTGGTTCAAAATTATTTTATTTAAATCTATACAAAAACGGAAATTTTATAGCACCCACAAAATCAAGACAACTCTAGCAATCCTGCATAGATAATTGTGCGGCTGCAATTGTGGTTATAGTGTGATTGATCTCTGCAAGTCACACTAGAGGCCGAATCACCCTATTCGATACCGGTCGAAATTTCAATATATTTCAAGTGTAGTTTGTTTTATATCGTATGCCGCAACTTGCCACCAGACTCGAAGAACCTTGCAGTCAATTTCAATTATTTTTTCTATTCCATAGTATCAAAGAGAGATTGTGAACTACAATTACGCAATAGCAGAATGGAATACTTGTATTCAGGAATAATACGCTTTATATTTTTCCTATTTTCTAAAAAAAAAAATAATGAAATAATATACATTTTCATAGTCAGTGTAAAGACCAAATAAGTGTAACATCGAAATTAACAAATTAACAAAATAATAATAAATAAAAACCAAAAAAATAACTTAAATTTAAAAAAAGACGAAATTGTTTCTAATAGAAAAATTTTAAAAAGTGTAATTTTTTATACATATTTCGTAGGATTAAATCTTTAAAACATAAAATAGGAGTTTTTCAAACGAAAATTAATATAAGGACTTGTTTTGCAATCCCAAAAACTTTTGGCCAGAATAAAAATCATTTATCATAAATAAAAAAATTATGAAACTAATTTTATTCAATCACGATCATGATAGATCATGTGCAAGGAAGCTTAACGTATGCTAAAATTTAAATGTCAAACATACTCGTTCCCATATTTGATCATTGCATATTGTGCCTTTCACCACTTCCAAAAAAGAAAAAAAAAACCTCGGTGATACTTTGGTTCCAATTTTCTTTCGGACTTCCAATTAAATGTAATTGAAAATCTTTATAATTAGATTTATAATTGGATTTACAATAAATGTTTGTTTGAAAATTTATGAAACTCAATTTAAATTTACCGATGACGCTAAAACACTATTGTCTACATAATTTCTTTATCGTTTAAGGTGAAAACTGAAGGAATTATGCATTGAACTTTTTTTCACAAAAAAAAAAAATTATTCTTTATTTGTGAAATAATTTCCATTCACGCTCACTAACAGATAATTTTTTATACTTTGTACACATTCTCATGTAATTAAGGCAAAAAACTACTCACGTTATTATATGTTATCACGCCATAAAGCCATTTTGTACCACAGTACACAGACAAAAAATATTAACTCAAAACAAACAAATAACTCATTCAACAAGTAACTCTCACTTGATTGCGTGTTACAATATTCATTATAGAGCTTAGACCCATGCTACAGAACACCGGTAGTACGAGTAGATTTTAAAATTTAAAGAACGACATAAAATCACAAAAATCCCATTATTTCTCCTTGACACTCATTTCCATTTGTACTTTTTTGAATTTATTCATGTTTTCTTCTTTATTCCACTTCCGGTTGTACATTTCAAATTTAATTTATTGATCAAAATTGATCATTTATTAAAACTTAAAAAAAGAACACAAAGGAATTTCAGGCTGCAACAAAACTTCAAATAATTAAACAAATTTAAACAAACCATATAAAAGGGCAAATTATTGTTAAGGAGATTGTACTTTGAATGGAGGAGTATCTTGTAATTATCATGACTTTAAAGAGAGACGAAACAAACGAATCATTCATGACATTTACACGGGTAAAAAAAGAATTTCTAAAAATATTTAAACACAAGCACAAGCAATTAAAGTTTATTTGATGGTTTTTAGAGAATATTTAAGCAGATAGTGTTGCTTTATAATTTTGTAGACAGTCGGTACCTCTAAAATGCATGATCATTTTGAAATAATTTTGTTTGTAAATTTTATCTCATTTCGGCATATGTATTTTTCCATCAATTCAAATCATAATTAAATATGTTGCAATTATAAGTGGTTATTAGCAATTAAAAAAAATCTATAAAGAATGTTTTAAATAGATTTTATAAAAAAATAGCAAACACATACATAAATGAATTTTTAATTTTGTAATTACAACATAAACTACGTGTATAAGGGATATTTTAAAAATAAAAAATATGCATACTTTTAGGAAGAAAAGCAAATGTTTGCTCTATTAGCGTGGCGTGCTAAAAAAAATTTGAATTGGCGCCTTAAAACATGCAATATTGTCATGGCGAAATTGTATGAAACTAATTCTTCATGCAACGGCAGTAATCGTTGCTGCTTAGCGGACTATAATTACATACCAATAGAATGTAACATGTAACATTTGGAGGCAATAGTCAGGGTTGCCTTGTAGGAGTTCAAATGGTATAATAAACTATAAGTCTGGGATGTTGTGAATACGATTTCCGTTAAAGGTATTGAGAAAATTTTTCACAGTTAAAAACAAACCGGTTCACAAGTCTCAGCAGCATCTTTAAAACACTTCATTTCACTTTTTCACTTCAGATTATTATTTTTGCATAAAAGTATGCTATAATTCATTTGAAGGTATTATTACAATAATCTAATAGACTTTTCATTTAAAAGAAAGAAAAGAAGGAAATGATTATTTAAGAACTCAGCCCGGCTTCTTTCTTGCTGTAAAACGCAAAATGGATATTTTTCGAAATAATATCTTAAGAGAAGCGAATAAAATCCTCTATAGGATAATAAAAAATAAAATAAGCTTTGCGTGTTAAACCAGTAGTTTAAAATCAAGAATTGTGTTTGCATGTTAAAAGAACTGGCGCCTTTAAGTGTGTATTTAAGTTTTGGTAATAGAATATAAAGTTAGATCGAAAGGGGTGGAAATGGCAAGAGCAGACATTTCATTGGTAACGTGGGTCAGTCCTGAATAAATAAATTTCTCAACTAAAAGAAAACATTCGTCTCAAAATGTAAATGCATGTTAAAGCATATGTAATGGCCAGTTGGTTGAACTTTACCGGCAACTGCTCTTGCCATTACATTATAATTAATACTGCCTACCAACAACATCAAGTGTATTCATTTTCACCAAGTTAATTTCAATTTTTTATTGCTTTCCATTAAAATTCTTATTGCATCAATATATATTAAAATTTTTAACATGTCTTTTGAAATTTTGCTAAATAAAAATAATGTTCTATTAATATATATTTTTAAATCATTTTGGCTCCAATATAATTTCGTTCTTCTTTGTATTACAAATGCACTTTAATATCTTCTAATGATACTCATGATGACATTTGAATTTGTCAACATGTTTTGTGGCATAAAAGCGATTCAGAAAATAAACAAATTTCAGTTTAATGTTCTATTTTCGATCTATTTCTGTTGTTGCTGTTTATATTTTTTCTGGGGATGTCTTTTAAAAAGTGAATTACACTTCTACTTTAGTATCTTCTGCTTCTCACGCCTCTTAAAACTATTTTCGAAATCATTTTAATTTCATTCAGAAACTGTTTAGCTCGAGCCAAAATAAGCATTTTTTTATGAAATGTGGTGCGATATTGCGAAATTGAAATTTACTGAATATCATTTATCATTTTTGCTCTATTTTTTGTGTTTTCTCTAGCCGTTTAAAAAGGAGTGTTTCTTTATTTGATTAAGACATTTTCACAAATTTGCCTTGAATTTTTTTCATAAATTCTAAAAAAACACCTGCTGCGCTTATTAAAAGTGCTCTAATTTACTGTGTAGCAAAAGGAGGGCATATTGAAAAAGAAATATTATTTCTGGCATTTGTGAAGAGGATTGTAACAAATGTGTGTTTGACTGTGTTTGGTGATGCATACAGACGTGTAAAAGATTAAAAGATTTTGTTCGGACATTTATCTGAAAAAGATTTAAATTTTTCAATATTAATTTTTAGTTAAGCGGCGCGTGGGCTTGCCCTTGTGCATACTTTTTAACAATTTATTCATGATGTAATCATTAGAACTAATTTTCAATTTCCGCATCAAGCACTTAATTTTTTTATTGAAAAAATTTTTTGTTGTTAAATAAAATGAATTTTTATATGGTAAATAAATAAAAATTTATGTATTGGTGCTTCAGATAAAAAAATATTTTTAAAATAACTTTAATGTAAAGATATTATAGTAAAACTGACTGGAAAAATGGTAACACATTTTTGAAATATTTCGTGTGCAATTCTTGATTTTTTTATACATTCGCAAATCTAGACATCATGAACTTCATCAGATCATTAAGTATAGTTTGCAAAGTTTTAAAGAAATATTTATGGGCTTGACTGTAATTTCCCAGTAATCCTGCTGCGGAAAGAGGAATTCCAAAGGACAAACTGATGAACAATCAAAAAATTGTTTCTTATAGGAACTGTACAATTCACTTCGAGCCTCGTCATGTGGCATTATCAGTCAGTATGTGGAATCATTATTGTTTCAAAATAATTTTCATGCCATATTCATGTCATCAGGTTACCATCATTAGTTACTTCAAGTCGCTTCCCATGGAACTGTCGATATCTGGGCTTACCACTCGTATTAACTAAACTGAATTTTAATATAATAATTTCAATAACACAGTTTCGATTAATGTACAACCCAAATAATGTGTATTTAAACTAAAAAATCAAAATAATTAAAACAATAAAGTAAATAAAAAAAAAGATTATAATTGCTTTCTTGAATATATTGTTTGAACCCAAAATATATGTTGGTGCCTGTTCTATTTAAGGGGTCTAACAACTTCATTGGAAGTAGCAAATATCCTTCTTTCATACGATTGCGTAAGGACATTTTTGGTAGACTTTCGTGAACTATAACTATCTAAATTGCTTACTAGTTTTTAAATAAGATATCTTGTGATATACTTAAAAGTATTAAAAAAGTATTGTAAAAGATAAAAGTCTTAATTTCTACTACTTCTTATACATAATAGAAACTTTTATTGGATCAAATAAGAGCACCAAAATAAATGATCTATTTTAAGGATGGAATGTTGTGTTTGTAGTGATCGACTAATTTTCCAAAATATAAAGTAGTTTGGTCTTTTATTAAAAGATATGTTAAGGAAAAAAATTAAATGTTATTTATATATGGTTTTTGTTGCTATTGTTTCGCGCGAAGAAAGTACTCTTTTTAAAATATTCGCAAAATATACTCTTTCAATTGAATATTTCTCTAATGTTTTATCGCATCCTTTTACAATTTAATACTCTTATTAATAATCGCAGCATATTTATCACTTATTCGTAATTGCATTAAGTTGAACAGATATTCATGTTTTTCTAAAATCCAGCAGTTTTATGAATGAGAAAAAACTGGGAAAATAAATTCATAAATATTTATTTCATTTATATAAACTCCGCAGTCAATACACTTAAGTTTTTAACAGCAGCATAAAACAACAAATAAAAACCATATTAAAAATAATACGAATGCAAATAATGGGCTCATTCATATATTTTCTTCATTTCAATGAAAGTCTAGTTCCCATAATTCGTTGATGTTTGAAGTTGTTACAAAAAAATGGATAAATGAGTAAATTAAACGAAAAAAAATAAATAAATAGAAATATTTATTCCACAAAGAAGCAACATGTTTAATCTATACTGATTGTCAACACTCTCAGCTCACAATATCCCTTTCGTTGTGGCCACTGTCCTGCAGTTATTGCCCGTCACTGTCGTCACGACAAAAATAAGTTTCTTTTAACGTCTGCTTCTGCGTTTAAGTTCAAAATATGTGCGGGCGTATCTTTAAGCGACATGTGTACTTGATGTACACAACAACAGCAAAACAACATTAACAACACTACATTAAAGTGCAAGTGGAAAAAATTTAATGAAATAAAATAAAATTCTGTTGGTGTTTTTAAAAGAGAAATTTCCGCAAATTGCTTTTTGTTTGTTGTACGAATGGTTGCTTGATCACAGATAGAGTTTTTCCAACGTTACAACAAAAAACAAAAGGAAAATGGGAGCCCATAGTTCAAAAGATAAACTATCACGTTCGTACTCGGATCGTTACATTCATACTCAAGTCATAGAAAGGGAACGTTTCGGTAGCTTTGGAAAACGTGCGAAAGGTAAGTGTCTGCGCAATTATAAAAAGAAAAAAATTATGTCTATGAAATTCGCTTAAAAATAATAATCAATTGAAAATTTTTTTATTAATTTAATTTTTTTTCTAAATATACACCATACATACGTATATCTTTTGCCGGGGCAGATTATATTTTAATGTAAACGTAATCCGCATCTCATACACTTCCTTCCATTTTACAATCCATTTGCTTTTCTAATCGACAAGAAAGTCCTGTTTAAACTGGATAAGCCTGGCATTTGGAAATTATTTCTGTTCATCAGCTAAAAATAACACCGAAGAATTCCATATAAAGAGTCATTTCTAAAAATATCATCTGATATTGGAATTATTCCCAACTTTAGACAATTTTGAAAAAATCCTCCAAAAGAAAAGTATAAGATAACAGAAGTAGTAACATCTACAATTTGAAGTCGAACTAAAATAATAGCCAAAGGTAAAAGCGTCATTGAAAGCGTGTGCACACCCGTCCCTGCATGTCAACTTGACCCCAGAAGGTGTTTCATCAATATAGAGTATGACTCATTCCCTTTGTTCCAGATGACACCGATCAGCTCTGAGTTGAAAACCAGCAGCCTTGTATAGTCCAATGTATTTGTAGCAAATTTTCATGTCTCCTTTCCGAAACAATTAAAATGTCTAGTAAATATTTTTCATTGCTAAACGAATTGACGGTATTGAATCTGGCTTAACAATATTCATTGAGGGTAGTGAATTACTCCATCGACAAGCCTGCGACAAATATTTTCCAATTTTTAAACATAAACTGAGAAGACAGAACCGAATATGTACAATCAAAGAAGTTCCAAGTCAGTGGATCAAGCAAAAACCACATTCAACTGAAGATATATAATACTCGCAATTGATTTCAAGTAGTGGTGACCAAAACACTTTCAAAGAAACAGGACTTTTCCCAATTTTGTAAAAAAAAGTTCCCAAAAGGATGTACGTTGTATAAAAATGCATCCCCGGCAGTATTTGAGCTACCTTCAACGTATACTTACATCATTTAAAAACCTATTGAAAAAAATTGAACCTACTTCAAGTGTAACTTGTTAAATATTGGAATGGAATTTCAGACGTATTTCATCTAGGCCCTTAACGCTACCACCTCTGAATCATACCAGCTTAAAGTCAACCAGATATACCATAATTGAAATTGATTTTTATGGTAGGTATTATTCTCCCCAGTCAAGTTTTCTTCTAACTACGCGTATTAGCCATTGAATACACCCTGCCTATATTGAACAGTCTCACTATTTTATTAGGCGATATATAAAATTATTAAATTTTCTTTTGTATATGGGTGGTATCCTTGCCTGGTCCTATTGGTTAAACTGGCACCATTTCTGTAGCATATAAAAATTTCTAAAATCGGTCCACAATTGACGAAAATATCGCTATGCATGAATATATAACTTTCTTCTTGTTGTTTGAATTTGGTTAAAACTGGAAGACCTTAGAAATCGGCAAATTACTTACGACTACCTCCGGAAAGGAACGTATAATTTTTCTACAAAAATGTGTTCGATTGGCCAATAAGTGATTATGAAAATAGTGGTGACGAAGTAAAATCTGATAAATATCTTTGTCATACAAATTGCACTTAAAATAAACAACATGAAATGAAAAACTATTTAATTTAATGAATGTACGAGTATTGCAGAAACCCCGCAAGTCAACAGACCTTTAGGGTAATTTTAAGACATTGAAAAATTACCAAAGTATAATTGTTTCTCAGAAAAGATAATGTAATATGAAAGTAACAAAATTTTGCCTTAGAAACTTGATCCACTTTAAAACAATTTGATTAACAAAAAACTATTTTTGGTTCTCCTGAAAAATTACGCAAGCTTGGCTTAAAGGTTTCTGAAATACGAGATTCAGACTTGCGAATATTTTCGTTATTTTTATCTCCTATATAATCATTTGGCCAACTAACAGCATTCATTCACATGTATGTACATGCATACATACCAAGGGCGCAGGTAGAGAACTTTCTATGCGATGGAGGTTGCTGCAACAATTTCACAAGGACGATAACTATGTCGTTTATTAAAAATGCTTAGCCGGCCCACAGGCAGCTCTCTCTACGCCCATGATATATATATATATATATATATATATATATATATATATATATATTGTATATATATATATATATATATATATATATATATATATATATATATATATATTGTATATATATATATATATATATATATATATATATATATATATATATATATTGTATATATATATATATATATATATATATATATATATATATATATATATATATATATATATATATTGTATATATATATATATATATATATATATATATATATATATATATATATATATATATATATATATATATGTATATACAAATTTATGTACATATTTATACATATAAGTATATTACACGCTCACTGTTTAACATTCTTCAAAGGACTTCAGTTTGTCTACGTATGCGTCTGCTTCCCTTTTATTATTATTGATATTTTTCCTCAATCTTTTAACCTTAATAAAATGCTTTCAAGTGCGCGTTTTTGTACTTCAAGGGACCCCATTTCATCCATGTTTTCTATCCATCCTAATAGTCTCGTTTACATTTGTCCGTCTGTGCTGGCAAATATTGTGTTATTGCCTTAAAATGCATTTGTTGTGTTGTAAAAATTGCCTCTTTAATTGTTGTTTACATAATACAATAATAACAGCAAAAACAATAAAAAACAAAGGAAAAGAATTTAAATTACTCGTATGTATTTCTTATTTGCAATGTTTTTATAATTGTTTTTATGTTTCTACTGGCATCTATCCATAAACGATTATTTTATTATTTCGTTATCATTCACAATTTATATTCATTCTCTCATATAAACTATGAAAATGAATAAAAAACATCATGTTGAATGTAGAAAAAAGCAATTCAATTAAAAGTTTTCTAGTAAAAGAACCATTGCAACATACACTGAAAGATAAAAAACCGTTCAAACAAGTGGAGTAAATGATTGCATCGGTAGAGTTGTACTCGTATGCGATTGAAGTCCATATAACAAACAATCGTAAATATATATCTGGAGCCCTGTAAGCAACAAAAATTAAATGCTCAGTGGCAAAAGTTTACATATTTAATGCACAAATGCCATTTAGATGAAATTTGAAGCATCAACAAAAACTATATGTAATAAGTACATCCAAAAACAAAATTTTTAGTACATAGAAAAAGTCTACATGTTTAATTTTTTTACATATTCTATCCATGATGACTTTGTATTTATTTATCATCAAATGCGAAAAGCTTTTAAAAGTGCAGTTTCTTTCTCATAACAAGTTTTTCGAATTTTGTATACTACCCAGTAAAAAAATTGCTTTCAAAGTATTCCTCAGTGCATTTTCTTGACTTCTTAGGAAGTTAAGTTGAGTAAATCTTGCTTCAATTTAAAAGAAAACCAATTTATTTTGATTTACATGAAACTTCCAAACTTTGATTTCTAGAACTACTATGAATAGCTTTTCGTTATTTTATATGTATATTATTTTCTTTGAAGAAAAAATGAGACAAAACAAGAAATGTACTCTTCTCAACATCCTGAGGATAGATGATAATTTATTTAAAGGCAGAAATGAGAATATGTTTCCATGACAAGCCTATGATGTTATTACATGGAAATATATTAAGTTGTCACTACATGCGGATCACAAGTTATAGATCTTATTGACTTCGTCGGAGTTCTGTTTTTACTGGTTAATTTCCCAAAAGCTTTTAAGCGACTAATTCTGATAATCTCCATTCGGAAATATGGGATTTAGGAAGAGTCAAGGAGCACATCTTCGTAAATAGTTTCTAGATTTTCAGACATTTTCAATTTAAAGCATAACATATGGATATCCAACAATAAAATAACTACTCTTATAAAAATATTCTAGCAAAGAATAACCGTGTTTTTTTTTGTTGAGAAAGTAACTTTTTAGGAAAGAAACACATTTTTTTTAAAGGCATATTTCTTGAAACTATATTTTAAAATTTAATTTTTGAAGAAATAGATCTTTAAACAAAACGGAGTAGTATATACTTTGAAAGCAATAAAAGTACATTTTTCCTTAAAAAGTATCTCCTTTTCTTACACCAGGATCCCACGCGCCTTTGAGATCATTTCACATGTCATAGTGATCACTTCATCGTTTTCTTGCTGGTATGCGTGCACATACATATCTTCTTCTAGTTCAATTGACAAGTACTTTTCTTCCAGTGTACTTTTAATGTGTTCAAGTATTTAATCTCTCTTTTCTTTCGCTGTTGTCGTACCATACATTAATGACAATAATCACATAATAGGAAAATGGTCACGTTTTGTCATGCATGTAATGCAAAAATTATGTACAAGTGCTAAAACACACATGGACTTGTATCCCATATGTACATACTTATGTACATATATGTACTATATGTACTGGTGTTTGTACTTGTTGAATATTATTAAAAAATATTTAACTTTTAAAACTTTTCCCAACTTTAATAAGATGCGTGGTCTTGCATAAATTATTAACAAATAAGTCTTCATTGTAACAAAATTGACTTTTAAAATAAATTGTCCTAAACCCACACACAAAGTACATATTTCTATTTTTATAATAAAATTTTTTATATTTTTTATATTTTCAGGAGCAGCCAAAAAGCGTGATGTACATAATTTGAGTATATCACCCACAGATTTGGGGCCACCACCCAAAACACAACAAACAGCAAATGGCTCTTCAACACGACCGAAACCGGCAATTACATCAGTGACACGTAAGTTGCAATTTCGTATTAAATTAAATTACTAAACTAATTATTTTAAGGAAAATTTATAAATACGAGTACACGCGATACTCGTAAATAAACAAATACTCAAACCAAGATGCAAACGTTTATTTATAAGTAAATGTAGCTTGACTTGGAGTATTTAGTAATTGAAATTAGAAGTTTGATTCGCTTACTTTAAATCCACATGTACATATATGTATATATGTACATATGTACGTATGGTACATGTCTCTAACACAGTCCATAACTATTGGCTGGTCTAACTTGTATGCCTCTAAAAATCATGCGACAGTTATGCTCTTCTATGCGCGGAGTGGCTTCGTCTGTATTACGATGTGCCTCTTCTGACCATAAACGTTCAGCAACAGCACTTACTATTGGAAACGTTGTGGGCACTACATTATGCTCATTGATGAATTCTGACCAGAGGCAAGCTTCACCTCCAATAACATGTTTCTTTTGCGACTTAGTTCCATTAAAATCGGTTGGTTCTATTAAATAGAATTTTTCCCAATCACCGCCCGTATTTAGAACATGCAAATACCAATCTTGGCTACGTATAATGTCATAGTTCTTAGCAGTCAAATCATGCGCACTGATCCCATAATCAAACCATATTTGAACAATAGTACCGGCAGGCCAATCCATCCAAAAGTTTTCGGTCATGCCCTAAAATTAAAAATAGTTTTTCTCGGTGTTGGTATAAGTGTTTATTAAGTTGTAATGACTTGCCTCTTGCCACAGCATTTGTTTCCAACCCAGAGATGAAATATTTGCTGTAAATCTTTCCAAATACATATATGGGAGATCCACATTATCTAAACCTTTTGAGGCTAAGAAGCTCTGTATTTGGGGATTCGACTCCCAACATGCCCAGTCAACTTCATCTACGCCCAAGTGTATGTATTTGTCCGGGAAAAGGGTTCGCAGTTCACTGTAGTTGAAGCATATTATTATAAACTTAAAACTTTGCACATTTCATACCTGAATAGCTTGTAAAGAAATTCAAATGTCGTGTCCTTAGTAGGATTGAAGGGTCCGTACTGACCCACATAGTCACCGAAACATTCGGTCATAATTTCTGGATGTGAAGCGCCCCAAGAGGAACTATGAGCTGTAAATAAAACAAAGCGGAGCGAAAGTTTAGTTAGAAGTTGCCATTAATTAAGCTATTTTAGCTATAGATGATTGGGACTTTAAACTATCAGCACATATGGAAACCTATAGGCCGATTGTAATGCACCACATTATTTTTCTAATTCACCTTTGGATTTACGAACGATCAAATTCGTACGATATGTAAGGAAGACACTCATTTCTGCATATATGAACAAAGCCTTGCTCTCTTCGTGTAAACTGTACGTTTCGACATGTGTCCAATCGCTTAATGATGCTTTGGCCGCAGCTAAAATCTGCGCTTGCAACACGTTACGGAAACCGACTAATAATTGGAGAATATTCACGTTACAATGTCACGTTACGCCATTGTCTACGGAGGGCTTATCAAACCTCACTTCTCACCCACTCCTTGCCTATATATACAATGTGAGGATAATGTCATGCTAAAAAGTCTTCAATTGATAGGACAAGCGCCAAGGAATTATGGCGTAGCTGAGATAATTCCCATTTTCCATCGCTTCCCAATTCCTTAATTTAGTTTCGAGCTTTCATCTGCTCCAAAAAGGCTTAAAGGTCATATCCGAATTATCTTAATTGTATTTTTATATTGCCTGATTATTTCGGAGATATAATTTGGAATAAGGAGGTGGAGTGATTTGAAATTTTGAAATATCATTGAGCCAAAACCAAATTGATCAAATTGATTTTATTTCTCATAAATAAAAATATTCCAGTTTGAAGTAATGAAAGGAAATAAATAAAACCAGGTAAATTAGAAATAGAAACTATTGGGTTTATAAATTTCTGAAGGACAATTGTTCTCACCAGTATGGAGACTGTGCAAGAGTTCCAAAAGATCTTCTTATTTGGCGAAAATAATTGACGGAGCCATTATTTTTTATTTGACAGATTTAGGAAACCATTATTTCGTTAGAAGAAGATGATCTTGGAAACTATAAAAATTTAAAGTAACGATTTATGCGAATTTTAGGAGGGAAGTTTCGCATTAATACGAGTATTGATTTTTTTGTAAAGGTACACTGAAAACTGATTGAACAAGAATAAGTTAAATGATAAGAGCTTTTTAATTTAAAATAACAGAGAGTTGTCGATCCCTTGTATTGCAAAATATTGTTGAGACTAGAAGAGGAAAGAATATGCTACAAGTACATAATTGTCTTGCTCTGAATAGGCTTGGGATAAGAAGAAGAGAGCTCTTAAATATGTTACTTTGATATGGACAAACTTTTCTTTCTACACTCACCAGGTGTATCGAATTCCGGAACAACACGAATACCCAATTTGCGTGCAAATTCTACAATTTCTCTTACATCCGTCTTCGAGTAAGTGAATTCAGGTCGGTAAGCACCTTTGGCCGATAATTCTGGAAAAACGGTGGAGTTGAAAGGAAAAGCAGAGTCATCTGTCATGTGCCAATGAAAAACGTTCAACTTGTTGTATGCCAGGCCCTCCAGCAATTGAAATATTTTGTTTTTGCTTATGAAATGACGAGCGGAATCTAACATTAGGCCACGATACTTAAAACGAGGAGCATCATAAATTTCCGTTTCTGGTATGCGTAACTACGAAAACATTTGTTTCTTTTAAAACAAAAGAATATAAATGCAAAAACAAATAAGTCTTCACTTACGATACCATCTGGCATGGGAACCAAGAGTTGCGACAATGTTTCTAAACCTCTTAAAATGCCCCAAACTGAGTTGGCTACAACACGTCCATCGCCCCAAACATAATCTGTTGGAAATGAAAATGAAAATGAAAAAAGACAAATTACTTAAGATTTCAACATCTGCTGCTGGAATAGCAGATTGAGTAATGTGTGGATTCTATCAACGCCTACATGACTCATCCATATCCAAGTGAGGCAGTGTTTCACATGTCTTTGATAAATTCACTTGTATCTGTTGGATGTGACGCACAACTGCAGTTTGGGGAGCTGATACATAACCTTGTGCAGAATTTCTTATGATTGTGGCATAACGTTGCATAGCTTCCTCCATTAAGGCACAATTTTTGTTGACAGCCTGTGAATGTATATTTTCATGCAAGAAAAATTTGTCACTTTTTCAGTTGATGATTTCTGACTAGTTGGCACATGTGCATAATATGCATTCATGTTCTCCAGCTCAACCTACCATGAGTTGAAAATTGTTAGGTTCAACGCCAAAGTAACGTCCAGTATCATCTTGCCACAATGGTTTAGGCCATACCTCGCCAACTGAACTTTTTATGTCAGGTCCATAACTTATATAGCGATTGCCAGGAATTGAATTGCAACTCACTGTTACCAAAACTAAAATACAATAAAAATAAAAAGATATTTTTTTAATCAATATTTTGTAATAAGCGAAAATATCTTTGATCTTGTTAGTGCGAAACATTAATGACGAATGGGGTGTTTTTTCTAAGCAGATAATAAAAATTACAAACTTATCTTTGTTTTTTATCCACGATCGATTAGAATGAATTTTATTTTGTTTGCACAAGTGTCGCTATCAATAAATTTAATTTATTGGTTCCGTCAAAGTCTTGTTATAAGGTCTGTTCGTGCATTTTATTTTGAAAGTTATGCAGCTAATTTCTTTTAAGGTTCAAAATTTAGTATAGAATATTCTGTGTGTACGACTAGAATTTTTGGGTTTCTGTTTAGTATTGGAAATTTTTGAAATTTCAAATTTCTCTAAAACAAAATAAAAAATTTCAAATAGATCCAGTTAATTATTGGCTGCAAGTTATTAAAGCAATAATTTTGATAAATTTTTGGTGGTAAGAATAAATAACTTGTTAACTAGTCCTTCCTATTTCTAGCTTAACACAAGAGGAACAAATTCAATGGAGCCAAGGAAGCTAGTACATGTGGGTGGTTGCTTGAGAATCTAAAACAATTCAACCACTCACCCTTTACTGGAAATGCATATTTAAAACAAAATTTAAATAGATAAAATAAGGGTTTTGAAAACACCTAAAGCGGTAATTGGTTTGTAGACTCCATTAGTACGAAATAAACGTAAAATTTAAATTTTCTAAATTAATTTGCACTCTTGAAGTCGATAAGACATGATGCTTAAATTAATTGTAAATTTGCTTCATATTACACTGAGAATGAAAAATTATCGATAGACGTGTGGGATTGGATACTTTTTTTTTACAAATTTTAGAAATAAAATCATCAAACCAAAGAATTGCAAATGATTTCGGCAAAAATTGTCACAAAAGCAACCATTCGGATGTCACCAAAAATTCATCTATAATCCGAATATATCATATTAGTTTGTTGTAATTGTATATTTCTGGCGCAATTATAATTTATAATTTATTTATTTATTTTATAATACTATTATTTATTTTGTAGTTGCAACCTTTCATAGTTTTTAGTCCTTATATTAATTCTAAATAATTTAATAGCTGATTCAACATCGAATTTGCGTACATTTAATATGAAATTCGTGTTATTGTAGCCTTCCGTAACGTTGATTCAATAAGGATCTTAACACTATTTCAACATTAGAGATCCTGGATACACAAAGGTCAAAATCATGTTAAATGAACATGAAACATCTATGAAGCGACATGTGTATTAAAAATTGTTAAATCAAATATTTTCTTGTTGATTTTACAATGATTTTATCTTCATATCTTCATATCTTCGGAATTGTTTAACAATAATATAGATTTAATATTGAAATTTATTAAGACTTGGGTTTTTCTTCCGACGAACGCTGAAGATGGCACATGGACGGAACCGTTCTGTTTACAAACCAAATTTGACGTGGCATGACGGAAAATTATTTAAAATTGTAATTTATTATTTGGCGATTGCTCCCAACTAAGCCCAGAACAAACAAAAGCTAGTCATCAATAATGATTATCAGTTTTTGTATGGCTGGAACTCTTAGATGAAAAAATAATAATTTTTTTCTTACCGAATAAATTTTTTATTGAGTAATTATAAAGTCTTAAGAATTGTAAATTAATGTTAGACTTTCCTATCATTGTTTCTTATATTTTTTAATGAATGATTTGATTGTCCTACCACTTATTAATTAGCAGAGTGATGTAAGTTTATTCTTCTATTCAATTGCACTTTTTAATCTTAAAACTGATTGTAAAATATTATAATTGTGCTACTCATCCTATCCATCTCTTGTTCCTTCCTCCCTTTCCCAACATCTTATTAACAATTCAAGTCATGTTTGGTAACAGTTTCAGTTTTTTGTACTTCATTTAATTTCGTGCAAACCAACTAGAAAATTTAATGCAATTTTAGAGAAACTGTATTTTTAAAATAAATTCTTAAGTACTCTAGCAATTTTCCACGGAATGTTTAAAACATCAAAAAAAAAAACCACTTACCTTTACTTATCGAAAGAAAAAACTGTTGAAGAAAGATAACAAAAAGAGGCGAATCAAAAAGACATGTTGAGAATTTATTAGAAAAAAATTAATACTAAAATCAAAACCGTGCAAATTTTATGTGAATTAAAAAAAATAATGTTGCAATTACGAAGGGAGCAGATCAGGGAAAAAAGATTTGTAGTTGTGTCTGCTGAATCAAGCAGATTTATGTGAGAAACTTAAAATCGTTTTAGTCGGTGTTAAATGCTAAAAAATTTCTAAAAGTTTTATTTTCGCGTGATGCAATATTTTTTAAAACCCGTTTTGAAATTCACTACGATTGGCAACTTCTCTGCACTTGAATACAATTGAATTTAATTTTTAAGAGTTCACATTGTATTTAGCAAAAAGAAAATCAGTTCATTGTGCCCGAAATATTCACTCATACGCAAAACAAAACAAAAAAAAAAAAAAATAATTTTGCTCGTTAAAAAGCTGTTGTCCTTGAATAATAAAAGCTTATAAAGAAGAAATTTGGTATAGAATTAATTTTGAGCTGGATGCAGTCACTCCTGAAAATCTAAGTCTAGTTTATAAACCCTGGAGGTGTCGATCCTTCGGTATTCAAATTTATATAAGCGGACGCTATTGGAGTAAACCCATAGAATTTTTAATTAATTTTACTAAAGGAATTATGGTAACTAAGTCATTATATTATCTCCATGAACCATTTTTTACCTTCGATTTTGAAAGTGTTTTCTTTCAATTTAAGAAATTCTCTTTGGAAGAGGTGTACAAAAGATATAATTGATAGATCTTTTTTGTTTATACATAAAAAAAATAAATAAATATTGAGAAAAAAAAACGAAAAAATATCTGCATCGGCCGGGAATCGAACCCGGGCCGCCCGCGTGGCAGGCGAGCATTCTACCACTGAACCACCGATGCTTGCAGGATCAGTTATCTTCTTTTATAAATTCACTTGATAGCCGCATTAATAGAAATTTTAACTGTGGAATAATTAATGTTTATTTGTGGACATACATGCTTCAATGTTCATTTATCTTCTTGTGGCCAACCAGCCCACTCGCCAATTGTGCAAGTTTTTATTTTGCTACCAATCTGAAGATACACATATACGAGTAAACGCAAACACACATACTCGCACTGGCTATATTTTCTATCCATTCATAAAATTGCGATACAAAGTGGTAATGTCGGTAATCAATATAATAATTGTTGATTGCTTTGAAGCCCACTTGCAAAGAAATTATTTAAATGGCTTAAGAGCGCTAATTCCACAATCTAAGAACAATCAGGAGGTACAAGCGTATTTGTTTATGTTCAGACGCAAATAGTTTACAATATCTTATTGATTTTGCGGCTTATGAAAAAGGCGTCAAAATGTTGTACAAACATTTGTTTAGTTTACAACTCGTATTTATATGCATGTAACATATGCACATGCATACATACATATGTACAGATGTGCATCGTGCGATATACATATGTATGTAAGTATACTGCGTGCAGTCCATTTCTTTACCGTAGAGATGTGAAGCTCTTAAGAGATGAGATGTAATGGGAACATTGTGTGAAAACAAGATACAATAATAGATAAATATATTTACATATGTATGTATGTATTTATAGTAACATACATACATATTCATTCATACATATGTTTCATTAGATGGAATATGTTATAATCTAGCTCGGGCGATGGCTTAATTGGTTACACGTTTTCTCTTCACCTCATTCATACAACAGTTAATTGTTAAATATAAAAGAAAACAATAAAACAATATTAACAATCAAACACAAGAAAAAATCATTATGATAAAATCAAGAATTTCGTTTATTGAAAGTTTTGCATTTCATCGTTCAAATAACAAGACACAAATACAAACATACAACAATCTCAAAATAAAGCTTCAAGATTTGAATACAAATTAATGGACGTCGTGTCATTACGTGAGTACAAGATGTGCTTAATTCAGTGTTGCCATGTTGTACTATAAAAAGAATTCTTAAAATCATTTTAATATATATATAATATATATATATATATATATATATATATATATATATATATATATATATATATATATATATATATATATATAAATATATATATATATATATATATATATATATATATATATATATATATATATATATATATACATATATATATATATATATATATATATATATATATATATATATATATATATATATATATATACATATATATATACATATATACGCTTCAAGGAAGCGTTAATTTATTAAAATACATTCAATCCAATTTTATAACATTATATGTTGGAACTATTGAATAGTATGGGCTGAAAATCTAATAACTTTGTGAACTGTTAAAACTGCTTTGGTCATAACCATTCATATAACGGATTTATTTAAAAGTTAACCAACCCAACCCGTGACTTCTAGTGTTACGGTAATACTGGCATCATGTATCTTTCACCTGAAGAACTATCAGCAGTATAGAATTATTAAAATTTTAGATATAAATTTTTTATATATACACGATTGTGTATTTTTTGAAGTTCTTGTGACCCCCTTTTAAAACGAAGATCCAAAAAGTAATGACTATTGCTTGATAAATCGTTTGAAAATAATAGATTTTTTAAATATAAATGCAATTTATGCAATTTATGTTGATAAATGCAATGAATATTGAATTAAATCTTACACATATTGTTGTGATTTCAGCTTAACAATATTTAACAACATATAGTTTAAAAAATTTAACGTATATAAAAAATAAAGGTTATTTCTTTAATAGGAAACATTATAAAAATTTTTTATAAAACGTTTAATAATTGCATTATAAAACGACGGAGTTTTTCCTCTTAAATAGCCTTTTCATGTCAACTTTTTATGTACAATTTCCTTCTTGTGCCCATTTTTTAAATATGCGAATTGTAGCTCTGGTTAATAGTCTCTATTCTCACACAGAAAATTCCTTACTTAAGTTCTTTCAGACCGATACATATGCTCTTAATATATGTTGACTTGATAATTAAATCCCTTAAAAGTATAATTTTGCATAATGCTCATATAGTGTGGACAGATAATTTTCACTTTTAGAATAGTTACAAAAACTTTTTGACACCATTAAGTAAAAAATTCCATATCGAAGAGCAAATAATTCAATAATTCTAAAAACATTGAAATCATTAATTAAAACCTTTATATAAGTTATTACTAAGATCTTTGGAGCCGACCCAAAGCTGACTGAGACCATGAATGGTGTTTTGTATTTAGTTTTTAGCATTTTTAGCACCGGTTTTAAGGAGTTTATAAAATAATATATTATTTCTATAAAATTTTTTATTTCGGTTGAATTTTTTTTTTAAATGGTGTATTAAGTCTTATATAAATTGTTTTTTAAACTGTTGTACTTTCTGGAGCACTCGAAATAATGAGATACTACGCTCTTATCTCTTATCGTCTTTCTTGAGACTGTGTATATTGACCGCAGAATAATCAGCGCCGATTTTGAATGGTAAATAAAATAAGTTTTTAGTGGAATGCAAATCTGTTCAACGTCGTAGAACGGGCAGCCAGATTATGGGCTCAATTTATGTTGAGACGTTGCAATAATTTAATGTAAATTGCTGCTTCTCTTTAAAGAAAACAATTGTATTGAAATAACACCTTTGCTGTATATAAAACAAGCACTTAATTTTTAATAAGAGTTCACTTTAGATGCTTAAGTTGACTTTTTTCTTGAAAAGTAGCCCTAGCAAAAAACAGGCAAATGCGGGAAATGCAATAAAGTTTATATATAAAAACAAATCAAATCAATGCGAAAAATCTAATTAGTGCAAAAAAACCTTGAGACATATTGAAACAGTTAATATAAAAATTGCATATAATGGAATCAAAAATATAAAACATTTATTTCATTATTGGTCTGGCATCTCTGCAATTAGTTTGCATCCAAACGTTTAGCAACATGTTGCCAGAATGTCGATTGTATCATAAATGCTCTTTAAAAATTTCTTTAAAAGAGTAATTTAGTTGTAGTAGAAATCTCTTCATTAATTAAATGAGAAAGAATTTAAAATCTTATTATTTAATTATTTTGCTTCTGAGATCTTCTTGAGGCCATAAACATGTTTACTTCACTTTACTAATGTTTTTTTTATTTTTATTTTGTACAAGATAACAGGTGTTTCTTTGTTGTTAGTTTTATTGCAAAGTCAAACTGCGATATGATATCTCTGCTCAAGTGCTGATGAAATACAGAAGAGTGAACTGAAAAAACTTTACTAGAAGCAGCTGCTGCAAAAAGGCAAAAATTAAAACAAGCAGCGCACTATTTGATGCCTTAACTTGGTCTCCTAAATGTGGTCAAAATAAATCAAGTGAACATCATAATGTTCACATGCAAACCGGTTTTCGAAATGTTTGTTTCGTTTAAGACGGAAGAGATGTCTTGACGTACGAGTACGAGTAAAAGCATTAATTTCATTTAAGTAACAGCAGCAGTACATGTTATTAAGTAGTGGGTAAAGACACTTTTAATGGCTCTTTTTGCGTAAACCCAACAATTCCATTTTCCTACAATTCAACCTGACCAACCTCTATGACGGCCATGATACATGATACTGAAGATTATGACGATGGCCATTGATGACGATAATGACAATCTATGTATGTGATGAGGAAGTTGATGATAATGATATTTAGTGCTCTTGTGGTTAACTGTGGTTGACAGGTCGTTGACTTTAAGGTGATAAGCGAAAAGTTGAATAGGTTGATGATTACTACGATGATGATATTAATTTGTTAGCGTTTAAGAGTTACGGCGTAATGTATTCACTACAGACAGTGGGTTTTTGATAATGTTCATACGAGTATATTGGTTTTTGTTTCAAAGTTTAATTTTCAAATCGTTAAGGGAAGTAATCAGCGTAGGCTTTTAGAGCGAAAAAATAACACGATATAATAGATGTACTACACAATGACATTTATTTACGTTTGGAGAAATTTTTTTTTTTTTTTTGAAGGAATCTCTTTTATCAAGAAACAGGCAACATTTGTTGAATTATTTAATATGTATAAACTTTTGTTATAATCTATTAGGCATTAATAATGTAGTTTGATTGAAATGTTTCATTAATGTATTAAAAAATCTCAAGAGTTGGGGGAAAAAATTTTTCCATCCCTGGCGTTGGCTAATAAAATACATACCTGCATTAAATAATTTCTCAATGTCATTAAAATTTTAAACGAATAATAAGGAAGACAAAAATAAAAATAAATAAAATATACTGATATAAAAATTCTATTCTATTCTGATTATTTGGGAAACTTTTATTTAGTTTTAGAACTAAATTGTTTGTAAAGGAATAAATTTTCAAAAATATTACTAAAGAAAAATTTGTACAAACTTTGTATAATTATAAAGTACTGAAGCAGTGCAGACGGTTGTGGGCATGTCATGTTTTCGTTATTTTCTAACTATATTTGCCAGTCACAAGCGTAAGTGAAATTAGTGTTAATTATGTATGTATTTACATACATAATATGTGCATATATCAACAATATTTATTTACAAATGCATTCTCATTTGGAAGTTATAAAAGTGTTCTAGCAGAAACTCGAATGTCTCATAAACTTTTCTGAGCAGATTGTGCTGAAAATTAAAAAAAAATAAATAAAAATTCTATTTTTACTTAGATCTGATCTCTCTTCCTTAGGTTTTTTTATCTGCACAAGCATTTTAAAATATTCAAAACATTTAAATAATTTTATTTGAACAAAATGTTTATAAACATGTTGTTGTTTAGATTTATTAGACCCCTAAAGTATGCTTTAATTTTGTATTTGGCTTATTAAGTATTTGTTTGTTTTTTTAATTTCCTTTTCAGAAAAACGTTTTATTCAAAATAATTCTTCAGCATCACCATCAACAACCTCCACTACAGCCAGCACACCAACGGGTGGCAGTGCAACTAGCATTAAAGGTTCACCGCCGCCAAAAAAGTATAATCTTCATACCAAACGGTTAGATGTGAAAGCCATAGCAGGAAAAACCCCGCTCAAAGGTAACTTTACAAATTTTATATTAAATTATCTAAATTATAACAAGTGCAACTATATTGAGACAAAATAGAAGGTAAAGATCATACATTGTTTAAGAAATTGGACAAATGGGTCAAATTCTATCTGTTCATATAACGATTTGCTATATTAATTCATCTTCCGCATAGTTTCTTCCCCTTTCTCTCTCACTCATACCTCTCTCTGTTATCAACAGCGTTGCAGTTTTTGTTGTATTTAACCAAATTTGGTTACATGTTTTTTTTTAATGAGTAGATGTGTACATACATATTTATCATTTTGGGTTTACTTTTTCTGGTAATAAAAATAAGTTAACATAAATTTATTACTATTTTAAAAATTTAATTTTATGAGTTAAAATTTCTAGAACTATCAATAAGTTGAAGACAAAAAAAAAACCCTAAAGTAAAAACATTTGTTAAGAAAGGCAAAAAAAAACTTTAGCAACGATTTCTAACCGGAAAAATACTTAATTAACCAAAAGAACATGTGTAATAGAAAAATTCAGGGCATATTGGGAAACCATTATCAAAAGTTCGCAATATATATGGTGAAAGTATCTAAATTTAATAAGAAGCAAAACTCCGAAGTTGAAATTACAAATCAAACAAAATGATCGAAATATTTCCAATTTTTTAAAATTTACTTAATTTCAAAATCCAAAAACATTCTAGATCGAATGTTTTGATTGCCAGTAAATAGTGAATTAAATTTTAATTAAGGCTGGACAAATTCTAGAATGTAAAAATAATATGGCTACATTTTGTAAAAAAACAGAAAAAACAAAAAAAAATTAACTAAAATTAGTTTGGAACAACTTTTTAACACGTAATGAAGTTTTTAGAAAAATTTGCTTTTAATAATTATTTTGTTTCGCAATAAATTTTTCGGTGTTAGTTTGCATTAATTAACAATCTTCTTTCAACAAATAAGGACAATTAATATTTTGGTTACTGTGTTGGTTACATTTTTGGAAATATTTCGTTACATTTTTTTTGGTTCTAGCAACACTGGTTACCATTTATTTTATACTTCTAGATTCAGTCTTGCAATTCAATCCTATCTTTAATTAAAAACTTTTTTTTTCGAATTTTCATCGCTGTGCAATTTTATTGCAGTTTGTAATAAAATGAACTTAGAGCAAATTTCTCACTATAATTGCGGTGTGTTTTTTCCAATTGCAAACCTGGTTTCTTATAATAGATTTGAATATCGTAGGAAATTTGGAATTATGTATTAATCTTTATATAGTTGAACACAAGTTCATTTGCTACTTTTGTTTCTGGTTTTTTTTAATCTTTATTATTTTTAAGTAAAACAAATTAACACATCAAGTCCAACTGTGTGCGGATACACACATCTAAATAAATAGACAGTGTTTAAATTGATTTAATAATTTCATTAATTGTGGCTCTTGGACTGTGATGGTTCATGGTTGCTTTAATTCCACGCGCCTGTTATAAATGGGATGGAAACGATTTTTGAAAGAATGTCAAAATTGAGAGCGTAGTATTGAGTTTCAAGGGGAGGGAAGCATTTAACAACTGTGTATTTATTATCTCAGAATTCAAGTGAAGACCACAAGAAAATGTCTAGCGGCGCTTAGTCGTGTTGTCTTGGTGGGCAATTGACCCCATCCTAATGTCAGTGTAGTTTCATTAAAATTAAATGTTGCCAAAGCGTTCACGTTAAAGTTTGCAAATTTGCAAGTTCTTCGCATGACGTAGAAGCAACTGCCACTAACATATTTTTATAAGTATATAATTACATATATTGGTAGCTATTTCGGGTGTTTTGAAGTTTGTTTTTAATTATAAGATAAGGGCGAATAATAAACAAGAGATTTGGAAGACGTTCACCAAAGATTGTGGGCATCAAGCCCCCCTTATTGACAAATCAATTATATTTGAAATAAATATATTGATTGGAAATTGATTGTCACGAGGAGGTAAACAAGGTTGATGTTATTTGACGATTCATACTTTCTATTGAAACGATTATTATTAATTGCTTGGAATTTGGCGATTGCCATAATCAGCTAATAAAAGATCACTGCTGTTAGACGTTTGATGATTTGTTATTATTATTTTTTTAATTTTTTTGCATTTTATTAACATTTTCCTTTCCTTGGGGGCTTCTTATATTATGAAGTTTTCACTAAAATTATTTCACTAATTTTAGTTCAAAAAATTCTTATTTTAAATGTAACTATTGAATATGTTGATTTACTTCTCAAGTAAAGATATTTCAATAACGCTGTTTCAATTTATTGCCATTTAGGTTGTAAAATATTTTAAACTCTTTTCACCAAAAGTAAAAGTGTAAAATTATCGAAACAGTTTGTGTTCGCCCACATTAAATTAAGTATTTATTGCACTCAGTCAAAGTAAAAATCAAATCATGCGATAAGAAATCGTTTAAAAAACTATAAAAATGTGTTTTAACATTCATTAGAAATGAAATGAAAATTAACTCGCAATCCGACACAACTCTTCCATACATTTAGCCATTCAGTCGGCCAAATATCCATCATTTAAAATAATATTGTGCGTGTCAATTTAAAGACATGTGTTAAAACACTTGTCAACTTAATTTGTTAAGAAACAACATGGAAAAATAAATAATTTCTTTGAAGCGAGCTGAAAGAAAAGAAAATATGTATGTCAAAAAGTTAAAATTGTTTGGGTTTTCGTATTAAACGCAACCAACCTACAAATTATAATCAACCACATTTTTAGGATTTGTTTCTCAAACCAAATGTTTTTTGCAGTGAATATAAAATGTAAAAATTGCTTGAAGTCAGCCCTCTTAATACATGGAAACTATAAAAGAAAAATGTTTCAATTTCAGTTGCTCGAGGTGACAAAATACATAATATGTATTTTTTTGTATATATTATGTACTCGTAGTGTTTATGATGAAACTAGTTGAAACTTTTTATGAGTTTTTTGTTATATTTTTTATGTCTTTTATGAAATGCTACTCTATTATTACTAATGTCATAGAAAGAGTCTTGTTGAACCTTCGTAGTGAACAGACGTGTTAGCGGAGTTTTTTTTTCACATATTAAGCAAACAAAAATACAAACAAAAAAAAAAAAAAATATTCGTAATAAGTACTGATTCGTAATAAGTACAGTTTTTGTTAAATTTGCTTTACTTGCATTAATAATATTTTTCGTATAAACTGAAACAACAAAAAAACAAAAAACACAAACAAAGTGACTGAGGAATACTCTGCATGAGTACCTCAAAAACAAAAAATTGTGAAGTGAGTTCTAACGGCAGAAATGCCTATTTTACTGTGAGTTCTGAAGCTCTTAATGCAAACAATAAAAAGAAAAAATTGGATGACAGTCTTTTTCTAACGGCAAAGCCAATTTTACGTGAGCGATCAAATTCGCTTACTCCGATGCCAAGTAGTGATTCGGTAATATTACCATTGCCTAGTTCATCGTTATTTAAGTCAGCGCCATTATCCGCTCTGGGCTCGTGTTCATCACTTAACCCAGTTATCACAATGGACGATAATATTCAAAAACCTAAAGTGCCTGTCGGAATGGACAGATATGTAACGGTAGTAAAGCGCGGGCGAAGCCCAAATTCATCCAAAATCTCATCTGTTCCGAAAATATCCAGAGACAACGACGCCGCCTCAGCTAATCGTCAAAACCGGTTTAAAATATTGCAAGACGACAGCGACAAACCCGAAGAATCTTCGAAAAAAACTTCAAAACCACCACCAATCTATCTGAGACAAAAAAACTCGAACACACTTATTAAAAAACTAATCTCGGCCATTGGTGAAAAGTCATTTCACATTGTTCCAATAAAACGTGGTAACATTGATGAAACAAAAGTTCAAATATATGATGAAAAAGACTTCCGCAAAATGGTTAACGAATTCGAAAAAAATAAAACAAGTTTCTACACATTCCAGCTTAAGAGTGCTAAAGGCCTACAGATCGTATTGAAAGGCATAGATTCTTATGTAGTTCCTGAGGAAATTAAAGATGCTCTCACCCTCCAGGGATTTAAGGTAAAGAATGTCTCTAACATAATAAACAGGGAGAAGATCCCCCAACCCTTATTTCGCGTTGAATTGGAGCCAAATGATATAAAATTGAAGAAAAATGAGACCCATCCAATTTATAATTTAAAATATCTGTTATACCGGAAAGTTACAGTCGAAGAACCACACAAGCGCTCAGGACCCGTACAGTGCCATAATTGTCAAGAATATGGCCATACGAAAACTTATTGCAAATTACCGTCTGTTTGTGTTGTGTGCGGTGAATTACACAACACTGCTATTTGCAATAAGTCGAAGGACCAGAAGGAAAAAAAGTGCAGTAATTGTGGAGGTAATCACACTGCTAACTACAGAGGATGTCCTGTATTCTCTTTTGTGAAACAAGCTATGACCCAAAAGCCTAAAGTAACTCCAGCTCAAGCAGGAAATACGTACTCCGCTACTCATCCCCTAATGGCCCAACCAATCACTTCACATGTATCGTATGCTGACGCTGTGAAGATCAACTCTATTCCCGCTCAAAAAGTGTCACCACCAAACAATACAACAAACGCAAATGCAAGCTTTAATTTCAATCGCCTTGAAGCTACTATTGATAATCTGGTGCAAACTATAAGCAACTTTACGACAAATATGACTAGCATGATGCAAGAAATGCTGCGAATGCAGAACACTCTGCTTCTAGCATTAGTTAACAAGCCATGAACACGTTAAAGTTATGTTTCTGGAACGCTAACGGCATTCGCCAACATAGAAACGAACTAGAGCACTTCCTCACGGTGAAGAATATTGATATAATGTTGGTATCTGAGACTCATTTGACTTCGAGAAGCCTTTTTAAAATGAGTGGCTACACCTTATATGATACAAAGGACCCGAGAGGAAGAGCATGTGGAGGATCAGCAATTCTAATAAAGTCAAGACTCAAGCACTATATTCTTGAGAACACTTGTGAAGACCATCTACAAGCAACAAATATTTGCATTGAAAATTTTTGTTCAAATCTTGTGCTTTCATCAGTTTACTCCCCTCCCAGATTTTCAATCAGTGAAGATCAATACGAGGATTTTTACAAAACTCTTGGCCCTTGTTTCGTAGCAGCTGGAGACTACAATGCAAAGCATACGTTCTGGGGGTCGCGTCTTATTACTCCTAGAGGTCGAGCATTGTTCAACACAATTTCAAAAATGGATTTGGATGTCATTTCTAGTGGGGAGCCCACTTACTGGCCTACTGACATACAAAAAATTCCGGATGTTATAGATTTTGGGGTCATGAAAAATATCCCTAGGGATTTAATTCATGTTGAAGCTTCACATGATCTCTCCTCCGATCACTCTCCCACGATCGTTACAATTTGTAGCCCACTAAGAAGTGACTTACCTGACCCATATGTGAAGATGATACATCGTGTTAACTGGCTGGGGTTCAAAAAATATCTCAGTAGTCATTGTACGGAAAACATCAGGCTTAGAACTCCCGATGATATTGAACTTAACATTGCCAATCTTACCGAGAATATTAAACAGGCTGCTAAACATGCCACTACCTCCCATCCGCAGACTGGGTTTAATAGAATTTATTCTGCGGACATTGAACGTCTCGTATGTGAAAAAAGAAGAGCTAGAAGGGAATGGCAACAGCACAGATCGCCCCAACATAAAATCAGACTTAGAGAATGCACTAAACGACTCCAAGAGTTGCTTTCAGCTGAAAAATCTGCTTCTCTTAAGAACTACCTGGAAGGTCTCGATGTCACTGCAGCATCTAATTACTCCTTGTGGCGCGCTGCTAAAAAGCTTAAAACACCCGTTGAGTCTAAACCACCCCTGCGCACTTCTACCGGAGGTTGGGCAAGAACTAATACTGAAAAAGGTAACATATTAGCTGGTCATTTAAAAGACGTATTTACCCCAAACACATGTACTGGTGCTGTTGATTTGCCGAGCGTAGTTGCTCTACCCCCTCGACCTATAAAGTTTAAGATGCTTGATGTACAAAAACTAATTGCTGAAACCAATCCAAAGAAGGCCCCGGGTATTGATGAAATTAGTAACAAGATGCTGATGCAGTTGCCTCGTATTGCTATTAGAATCCTGTTATTTATTTTTAATGGCATTTTACGACTGGAGTATTACCCACACAGCTGGAAACTTGCCATGGTCAAAATGATTCCAAAGGCGGGTAAAGATCTTACCAAGGCTGAGTCATATAGGCCAATAAGTTTGCTGTCAACAATTTCGAAGCTCTTTGAAAAACTTCTCATGACAAAATTGTCCCCAATTCTAGCTGATAATGGATGCATACCGGACCATCAATTTGGTTTTAGAAGTCAGCACAGCACCATTGAACAATGTCATAGATTGGTTCATTTCATAAGAAGAACATTTGAAGAAAGAAAGTATTGTTCTTCCCTATTTATTGATGTCTCTCAGGCATTTGATAAAGTGTGGCATGAAGGCCTAATTCTAAAATTGAAGACATATCTACCAATAAACATTGTAAATCTTTTGGAAAGTTACATTATTGCCCGGAAGTTCACTGTCGTGGAAGGAGACTTCATGAGTGTGCCCGAAACCATTTCATCTGGGGTGCCTCAGGGGAGTATACTGGGGCCAGTTTTGTATTTGATTTATACCTGTGATATGCCTTTGAGCAGTAATATCCTCACCTCTACATTTGCCGATGATACAGCCTGCCTTAGTATGCATGAAAACCCTCACGAGGCATCCCGTTATCTTCAGCAACATATTAACCTGTTGGAATTGTGGTTGAACTTATGGAGAATAAAAGTAAATGAACAAAAGTGTGTTCATGTTACATTTACCCTACGAAGAGATAGTTGTTCCCCCATTCAAATTAACAATCAAGTTGTTCCTCAACATTCACATGTGAAATATCTTGGTATTCACCTCGACCGACGGCTTACATGGAAACACCACATTGACTCTAAGCTGACACAAATGAAGCTTAAATTAACCCAGATACATTGGCTGATTGGTAGAAATTCTACCCTCAGTCTAGATTGTAAACTTTTAATATACAAGTCGCTTTTGAAGCCGATATGGTGTTACGGAATTCAGCTATGGGGCACTGCTTCAGCTTCCAATGTAGAGAGAATCCAACGAATGCAAAACAAAATATTAAGGTTAATAACTACGGCTCCATGGTACTTGAAAAATTCTATTTTACATCGTGATTTAAATATGCCACTTGTGACCGCTGAAATTGCAAAATATGCTGGAAAATATTTAACAAAACTCGAGTTCCATCCTAATCCCCTTGCTCGTAACATCTTGAACTTTCCTGGACACATCCGCTTAAAAAAGAGGGACACTACGGCATTAATACGCAACTCTCCAGATGAAATTCTTTGAAAATATTTTTTGTGCGTAACATGAATTTTATGTATTATTAATTATTATCACTAAGTTTATGTCCGACACTGGTTGGGCCTAATAATTATTTATATATTTAAGATTTGAACACTTATTGTTAGTTCAATTATTTGAAGATACAATAAACATATATTAGCGTGAAAAAAAAAAAAAAAAAAAAAAAAAAATGTCATAGAAACATGAATATAGAAATACTTACAACATTACACACATTTCATTTGCAAAGACCGCACACAAATATTTTTAAAACATCAACACAACACTGTGGTGATGCCGAAAAAAAAAACAATGAAATTTTGATTCAAGCTTAATTTAATATGAATGAGTTGTGCTCTCAACTAAATGCTTCGTTTTGCAAGTGTATAAAATATTTATTTAAATAAAATTTAAGAAAAAAGTAAAGGATCATAGAAATATTATATTAGAATTTTTTTATTTGGAGACATTGTTAACAAAATAATTTACCTTCAAATTATATTTAAGCACACATGCTGCAGTGTCGTAAAACTCGCATACCACATAATTTGTTGCTCTCCTAGAAAAATGTCATTAAAGTTAATTATTTTATTTGGTTTTTTGCGGCTTACAAAACAAAACCAAAAAATTTAATGAACTTTTTTGAATGTGAATAAACTCAGCTAAAACGTCAAGCTCTTTAGAATAAACAAATTTCAAATACTACTCGTGCAACTTGTTTAAAGTGTGCACCATTAAGAACGCGTTAAAGCGTTCGCCTAGTTACGTTTACACTTGCAGTGGATCCATTTAAAAATAGTTAAACAATTGCTGAACTACATACGCACATAGAGGCACAGTAACATTTGTTTGAAATTTACATCCATTGTTCTTGTATTTAGCGCTATCGCCTGCCACAAAAAAAGCTTTAATAAAATATAATGAAAAAAATTTTCAAACGCCATGTCATTAAAAAAATTGTTTCACGCTTAGAATTTTATTGAGAAATTTTAATTAAATTTTGTTTTGTAATTTTATCTTAACAAGCATAAACTTATTTTTTAAAGGCTTCCAAAGTTGGTCACTTGTATTTAAAACGTCCATAAAAACCTAAAATTGTAACTCATGTAGACAAAAAATCAACTAAATAAATTTTGCAAAACTTCATTAGCAACTTTGGTTTATTTTAATTAAAAAGTTTCCAAGATTTTTCAGCAGCTTAGATTTAATGAGGCAAATGAAAGTTTTTGCAGCAAATAAGCTGTTCTTGAACGATACAAACAAATTATTATGTGAGTGGCTTGAATGATCATACTGTGGAACGAAGTAACAAAAAATTAAAAACTTTTGTCACGTCACTTCTTGCTGACTTAAGGCAGCTGTGTATGTGTAATAATACTCCCAGTCTATGTGTTTGAGACATGCTTAAGCCAGAGAAATGTTATATGTACGAATAAAATAATTATTAAAAATGGGAGAGTTATCCCAATATATTTGAAAAAATAATTGTTAGAAATTATTTTTATCTACTTGTAAAAATTTTCTAATAAAATTTTTAACTGATATAAGGATATTGTTGATTAAAAAAATTCTAAGAAAATAATGTAACGGTTCTTTTTGGTGAAATACAAAATTAGGCCGTCAATTTATAGCTTTTAAGTGATCTTGTCACTGACTTCAAAGATATCGGATTAATTTTTTTTATTGAAAATTTTTATATTAAACGTTTTAGAGATTATTTTGAAGGTCCGTTGTGGGATGTGTCCTTCCCCATATCCTTTTGCATGTTGAACAAAACTAGATCTAACATTTGCATGTACAAATTTCGAACACTCCCTATTGTAGTCAGCCAGGTATACGATAATTTAGGTGGGGATATTACTCCCCTTGCTTCCAGTCCACTCAGTTTTTCTAAAAACTAGATGTAGTGGTCGTAGACTAATCCACGAAGATTTCGAACACTCTCACTATTATATTAAGCAAAGATATAAGATTATTAAATTTTAATATGCATTGGACGTATCTTGCCCTGTTGCCCCTATCACATATTCGTTCAACAACTATGTGGTAGGACCACTGTTGTATCATACACTTTCATATAAAAAAAGGAATATTCAAAGTCGGTCCACAAAAGAGGAGAATTTCGATTTACATACAATGGAACATGAATAATGTTGATTAAAAAAATAAATAAACCACCGGTTTTATTATTTGAATGCAAATAATTTAATTTTTAATATTTTCTTATTTTATTATTTTTGGTATGATTTCGGAATTTACATTTTGATTGCAACTGATAGTTGCAAAAACTGCGAAAAGTTAGAAAAGTTGTATGAATAGGAAAACAGCCACGTAATTGTTCAAAGTTTTTATGAAAAATAATCATATCAGCAGGAAATCCAAACACTTAAAATTTATTTAAATCGCTAAAACTTTAAGAAGAAAAAATTATTAATGAAAATATTGTTCAAGCTAAAAAAGCGTCTGAATTGGCAAAAAATAACATTTAAATTATATTTGTAAATTCAATCAATTTAATAAATCGCAACAAGGACCTTGAAATCGGTTTAAAAACGCATTAGGGGAGTTCAAAATTCGAACAGCCGAACTGTAAAATTTTATTATCAATAGTTATAAATTCCGCGGCTGCATACTTAAACTAAAACTTTGTTTAACAAGTGTAATTCGTTCCTTCTGCTGTTTTATTCTTAATTTTTTTTAATGAACTCGCTATTTATTTATTTCTTTATTTTTTTTTTTTGGAGTACAGTGGGGTTGTTTGTATTGTGATTCCAAAAAGCAAAAACAAAAAGCACAGGATGGTTCATCATTTCATATTTTTTTCCAAAGAAAATTTTAAACTGTCAAGCTTGAATAGTGTCAAACATATATTATATGTTACTTGATTTTTATCGTATTTCCATGGGCGTAGCTAGGTATGGGCCTAGAGGGCCGTGGCACCCACCTAATTCTATAACAATTTTTTTTACATGCATAAAATATAAAATTATTAAAAAATGCACAGTTTAGGAATAGAGATGTCTGTTCCAAGGATAGTCTTTCGCCAAACGCATCGTTCAAATTCCCCATTTTCATCACCTGCTGAATACTGGAAGCGATCTATATACATTCTTTATATAGATTCTTTAATTTTATCACTGGACAGAATTTTTAATGAAGAGAATAGGCCAGAGTTTGCAATTCATTGTTTGCACCCGTCAAACATGCTTTCTTTGAAGTTGGAAGAGCTTAAAGATGCCACAAAAACGTTTGAGCATTTTTATGAGTCGGATGATTTGGAAGGAGAAATTGAGCTTTGGTATAATTCTTGGCAACAAAAAAATGGGTAAAGACGAATTAGCCGACTTAGAGCCGGCGAGAATTTTGAAAGACGCTGGATTATTTTAACCAAATATAAGGAAGGCGTTGTTTATTTCATAGTCACAGCTGTGCACTACTGCAACTGTTGAGCGGTCATTTAGCACTTTATGCGCTCCACAATGACTGAAGCTCGTTTAAGCGGTAAAATAATATGCAATTTTACTTATTATCAAAAAATAAGTATATTGTATATTGCAGGACTATGTATGCTAAGCGTCCACCGAAGATCGGTAACCGAGAAGAAGGATGAATTTTTGGAAAAAATTCTAGCAAAATTTTCAGAAGATCGCCGCAGATTACTCCTCAAATAGATCGAAATAGTAATAATCATAAAAAATCATAATCATAAAAAATCATTATTTTCGTGGCACCACCCTATTTAATATCCTGGCTACGCCCTTGCGTATTTCATAATATTTTACTATTAAATGACGCAGGACCCCCAAATTTTTCCAACTGCATTTAAAAAAAAGTTCCAAAGAAAGCCCAAAAACATTCATTCATATTGAATAGACCCGAAATACAGGCACTTGATATTGTCATAGTGATAAATATGAAGCGAACTGAACTATTTAGTCGTTGAGTTAATTTGTTTTTTAAGTGATTTTTGTGTTCACTGTTTGCGCCTAAATTTCGATGTTTATCTGTAGATAAAATGTTTAGTTTTGCAAATGATAATGAGTGAGAGTTTGTTATAAAAAATAAATAAATAAATAAAAAATAAATAAAAGTAAATAAAAGTAATAAAAGAAACACGCACCTTTAAAACGAAATTTGTTATTGCTTAATTATTTACAATTCAATAGCCCTCATGATGCGTGGCCACAGAAAGAAAATTACAAATAAAAAAATAAAATAAAATATGCTGCTTTTTGTTGTTGAACTATATTTCAAATTTTATTTTTATTTTTGAATGACATTTGCTAAATTTCAGCATGTGAAAATACGATGAAGTAATATCTGAAAATGTATATCCCATATTGTGCAAAAACTATGATAAATCTTTGTTTATTGAAGAAGTAAAATCTTTAAAAGTGGGTTATGAAAAAGAAATATGTACGAGTACATACTTAGGAGCAGACTTAATTTTTATTTTTTTTTGATTTCGATTTGCATTCAAACTAAAAATACTCTATTCGAAACTTTCCGATTGTTTTTTTTTCTTTGTTACAATTGTTTATCGTATTAACCAGTTTCTTTGGTTAATTAAATTTGTGCCAAAAATTGTGGCTCAAGCTGAATGTGCTTTTCAAGCCGTTGCATGACAAGTGCAACAAATACAACAGGCAACAAAAATTAAGCAAGTACCGTTCCAAGCATTTTCAAAAATTTTAATAATTTCATAATAATTTCACACATAATTACCAACTCAAATAAAGATGGGAACGAACTCCCATAAGCTCATCGTTGCCGTCAACAGCAACCAACAGCTTCATCATCTCGAACAAAAACCGACACAAAAATTAAAATGTCAACAAAATGCTAAAAATACTCCTACATGCAATAAATTTTGTATTGTTCACATTTTTATAAAAATATGAACATATGAGCATACACATGTATGTATAAGTATATTTATATAGGAACTTACAGATATGTACTCACATGTACATACATAAAGATAGATGTGCATGCTGCGGCATGCTTGGCAAATAATTTAATTATTTTGAATAATTTGAGGAACTAAAATCGACATTAGTGGTCTGAACTTCCTGAATTATATAATATTACGAGTAACATTGTGTGTGTTTGTACGTACATAAGTACGCTTTGCCACAGATTTGCACTTGTTTATTGAAAAATAATCTTTTTATTTACTTTGGTTTAATTTTTAAAACATGGTAGATTTAAATTTTTATACTCACACTTGTTCAATTTGTTTAATGAATGAGATTTAATGTAAAAATATGTATGTATGGGGGTATTTTTCAACTCCAATTACGAATTTTACACTTGAATTATTTTATTTTATTTTATTTATTAAATAAAGCAGTAGCCAATAAATTCTTATGAATGTTTGTACAATGAAAACTCATTATGTTAAAATAGTAGCAATGTTTAAATTATTATTGAAAATGTTGGATGTTGGATCGAGGGGCAGGCGAGAGCAGTGTTTTATTTTCAATTTATTAAAAACTAAGTATATTAAAGTAGTTTGCTAAAAGCTTTAAGGAAATAGCGTTGAAAAATTTTTAATTTTTTTATGAAATGGCTTTAGAACTTGTGAACGTTAATAGTTCTTGTAAATGATGACTTCAGTTTCAAAAACAAAAATCTCAATGTTTTCACAATCATAATCTTTTCATAAACAATACTACAAGGGGTTGTTGCACAAGTTGGTATTGCTGGTGAAATTCAAATTCAAATTAAATCAATAATAAAATTTGAGTTTTTGGATGCGATTGCTTAACAACGATTTGAATTTGAAAGCAAAAATATAATATTTTTTTGAACTCGGCCGATCTTATTATTTCAAACAAAAGAGATAATCAAATGTATACTTGATAATTTTGGATAAATTTGGTTGAATATATGTATGTGTAATAGCTCAAGATTTACCTGAGTATTATTTGGCATTAACTCATGGCTGAACCGATCTCGCTTTTTCACGTCATACAAAAGCTAAAGCAATTCTTAACAGAATGTGTTCGATGCCTGAGCGCTGGTGTCAGTCACTAAATTTGTCCCTAATCAGTCCTTTCACCAACAATAGTTCTTCTGTGATTTGGATTTCAACTACAATCATCACATGATACCCGAAGAGGCTTTATCAGCAACCAAATCAGGACAAGCCATATGGGCTACTAGCTCTCGTTGCACCTGATGGACTCTGGTCTGCCATGAGCAGACTATCTTCATCTTTAGGCTCCATGCAGCCTCCATCACCAAAACCATACCAAGAGTTTGATTGAATAACTATACTACTTATTTATCTTGGGGAATTTATCATATATGTATTTCTAGCATTTATTTTATTTAAATAGTAGCTTAGTTTTATTAAAATTATTTGAAGTACATATTAAAAAACTTCGAAGGATATTAAAAAATAAATAAAAATATGTAAAAATTTTAATATGTAATTGCAATTGTATATAAAATTTGACACCAAAACTTTTCTCTATTATTGTGTACGTCAAGTCCAAATGTAATTTTATATTTTAAATTCATATCGTTATGTTAATTTGTTGTAATGGCTGTTTTTTCTTTGTTTTATTTATTAAATTTTTGCTATTCATTTACATAAATGCAACTTTAGTTTTAATTTTTAATTGCGGTCAGAAGTAACGGTTTGGGAAAAAGACATGGTTCACTACATTGTTGTAATTAACAATGGTTTTATTTGTTTATAAAATATTAAATTACCATTATTTATTTTACTCATAAATTCGACTGCATTAACCAAATAAGCATAAATGTAAAATATAAATTTGCATTGAATTGGAAAAGCCATTAAGCAATTAATGATGTTTTTATTTTTTTAACGTCATGAAGTTTTATAAAGGTTTCACTGTATTTTTATTTGCTTCAACCTTTCTAATTGTCAATACCACAGCTAATAAAATTACGTTAGACTCGCAAGTAGTTTGTATCTATGGTTTCATCTCATGCCAAATTTCCGACTGTTGTCAAGTTAGTTTTTGACCAATTCGCTGGAAACGATTGCTGTTTCCGGTCGACAAAATCAAATTAATGAATACAATTAAAAATATTATAATACTAAAAAATTAATAAATCTTGAATGAATTTGTTTCTTGGTTTATTTTTTGGTAACATTTCAAAAAGTTTTTTATTCATTTTTTCGCCGCTACAAGGCGGTTTCCTCTTTACAATTCTATATTAAAATAAATAATTAAAAATAGCAGAAATAACAATTACGGATTTTATATTCGTATGAACTAATAAAAAGTACACATTATTCCACATTTGGTTTTTGGTATTGTTACAGTGCGTCGTCCATTATATTTGTGGAAGTTTTTTGTCTTAACGATTTTTGTAAGCTTTTGTAGTTTTTGCATTTGCTTTTATTTCTTTTGCGGTTTTTAAATATTAATACTAGTATATTTCTTTTGGTTGGGACTGCTACTACGAACATTAACAAATAGACGTTGGGAAAAAAGACTTCATAACGAATGGAATGAAATAGACAAAGCAACGCTATTAATTGTAATAGTATTTTTCTGTCGGTTGCTGACTGAATGACAGACTGTTTGCTGCTTTAAATTGACGTTTATTATGTAGTGCAGCTGCTCTCAAATGGTTAAAAAGATGTGCTTAATTAAAAAAATTATAAAAGTTTTAGGCTCAAAGTATGCATCGGATTTTGACTGGAAATATAGAGCGACATGTGTTCAATTAATTTTAATAAGACAGCTTTGTCAATAAAAAACCTAAAAGTTTTTAAATAAACTAGGAAATATCCTTATCTGCACAGAGCGATAAAATCAGCACTATGCCATCAACATCAATATAGCAACAACTGTTAACCAAATTTATCATGGAGATTTATTTGCGAATCGAATCGGCCGTTTTGACTTTTAGCTTTAAATATTAAGAATAAATTTCTTAGGTCATGATTAGAAGCCTCAATAATTTTATCTGAATTAATAATAATTCGAAGAGATGTTCAAAAACAATAAATTATATGTTCCCATTTAGTTCAAGCTCTGTTTTATGGACTGAATTGATTTGACAATTGGCCCATTCATATAACGTCAATAATTCCTCATATTTTGTTCTCATTATTGACAGTCAATTTTAATTAACAATATATAAGACCTGTGCAGTTCCAATAGTTGAGCAGCGATACTATTGAACATTTTAAAAAATCCCCACATAACTTCTTTCCTTGCAACCAAGATGAAACGTTCTTTAAATTTTTCCCTTTGTTAAAACAAATATCTTTTCTACATTTTGTGAATATTCTTATTGTATATACTATATGTATATTTCTGCAGATACAAAAGTAATTAAAATAGTTAAAAACAGCAACAACAAAAAAACGCATATGTACTGGTACGAGTATATAGAAATACAAATTGAATTTAGAAAATTTTAGTACATAAAGTTGTTAAGGTAGGTATTCTACATGGATGTTTGCCCCCAATAATCTTCATTCAAGCTGTTTTTACTTCTTTCATAACATCTTCACCTAATCATAAAATAATGAAACTGGAACATAAGGGTACTTCCACTTTAGCTAGAGAGCTGATATTTGCTGCAAGGATAAGGTTTTAATAATAAATAATCAGAAAAACCTGAAAAAGGCCGCTAGGAGGGTTTCTTTTTTTACCTTCTCTATATAGAGTTATGAAAGTTTCTGCTTTTTTTCATTGCATATAAACAATTTCTAGCCTAAATACATAATTTCAATCTTTTAGGAAGTATCCTTTCTTTATGTACATCACAACCCATTAAACCGACACCTGATACATTTATTATTATATTAAATTATGCAAAAGTCTGTAAAATCTAAAAGAAGTGTTATACTTGACTGCTAACTTAGAAATGAGATGGTACTCTACCTATCAAGAACTTGGTACTCATCTTGTTCTCAGTACTTTTAAAGGCCAAAATTTTAGAATAAAAACTTGGCCTTATCTTCACATTTATGTTTGCAAGGTAGATTTTTAAAACTCTATGTCTTAAAAGAAGACATTTTTTAGAACCCTTTCCGTGATTTTTGAAAATGTCTATTATGAACTTGTAAATGATATTGCAACATGTTTAAAGAAATTTCATTAATTTTATTTTATTAAATATATTAATTAATTTAAATACATGAAAATATTAAAATGACATTTAAAATGACGAACACCACTTACTTAATGGACATAAAAAATATCCCGGTAAATAAATAGAATATGTTTGAGAACCTCTGCGGTTTAATATTAAACTCATACATATAATATTTTTGCAGCTTTTACATTGCACTGTTTTTCACCTATTCATTACATCGGAGATGGAAAGCTTCCTACAGTTATTCATGTTGTCTTTTTGATATAATAAAATTAATCAAAAAGTAGCACGCAACCAACATTAAAGTAATATTAAATATATTTATACATAGTTATAATAAATTTGCAGTGTTTTTATATCTAGCATAAATGTAATTTGTTTTGTTCTATTAGGAAAAGTGCAGTTTAGCATTCCCGTTTACACGAACATTTTCCCATTTTTTTTTGATACGACCTCCAATAGTAAATTCAGTATTGCTGTTACTTCACACATTAAAATTAAAAAAATAATTTTTTTTTTTTTTAAATTAGAATCAATTATGTTGAACTTAATATAAGAACTTCCCTCGTGAAGCAGACCAGGAAAAAATTAACGCTTTCATTATCCATCGAAATTTTCATTTAAATTGTATTGAAATTTCAATCGATATCGAGTGCTGAAATTTAGTCCATGAGATTATGTGGGATCTCGTGCTAATAAAGTTTATGAGAAGATTTGTTTCAGCGACCAATGAAATGTCCGTATATAAACTCTTAAAGCCACAACACTTAAAGCCACAACAAACAATACAGTTTTTTGTTATTTTTTTAATTAATTAATTTGATCCTCCCTACTTTGCAGAGAATCCTTCGCTTGCTAGTTGATTAAAATCCACATCAGTTTAGTCTGTTCAAAATTTTATTCAAGTTTGGTCAATATTCGGAAATAGTTTGAAAATACGGAGCCCATGCTAGGTATTCTGTTTGATTTAATTTTTAAATTTAAATTGAGTTAAAAATAAATGTTTGTTGCTTCTGATGTTTTAAGGTCAAATAAGATATCTTTTAAAGTGTAGTACCTTTTTAAAAACACTGTTTTCCAGACCTGATTTAGTAGCATAAGTGTAAAATAGCGGCAAACACGATTTATTTACGATTTTTTATGTTTGTTTCTTTCGTGTTGTTTTATTATGCTGTTGGGGTTGTGAAGAAGCTCAACACAACTTAACGTAACTAGTCCATTACAGACCGCACATTCAACTAGACATAGAAAACGGTTAAAATACGGAAGCTTTATTTTAATGAACTTGAGACCAAAAAACAGAAAATGAAAATTGCGAAATACATACTATGTACATATAAAAAATGGCGAAAATTTTACAAAATAATTAAGAAATAGTCCAGTTTGAGATAAATGAATTGTATATCAACAGAAAAAGTCTAAAAGCCTTTGGAGAAAAATGAGATGTGGCTAAAAGGACATTAAAATCCAAGAGTTTCCACTTCGAAACTATGAGTAAAATTTAATGACATTCGTTCTCTTAAGAGTAATTGATGTGTATGCTCTTAAAAATGCTTGATAAAATTTAACAAAAGGAAATAAAAGGAAAACAAAAGAAATTTCAACCCCTGTGGCGAACCTGTTCTCCTTTTTACTGCCTGTTGGCTCTCGTATGATTCTCTTGCTCTCCTACTCCTTCTACGACATACATAAATTTAAAGGAACTTTTTTATTTTTTCTTGTGTATGTGTTGTTTTACGCTTTAGTATCATGGGTCTAAGTGATTTTGTTTCATTATTTTATGGTTCAGCTCAGAACCTTAACACGTCTTCGTCATCAACGTTTTTGTCGTCGTCATTATCCTCCTCAACAGATGTGGAAAATCCATTAACATTCGATAGGACGGCAAGTGCAACATTGGAAATGTTGAAAAATCATAAAAATTCAAAACTGCCAAAATTCCACTTAAACGATTTTTCCACAAGTGATGTGAAATTTTCGCGAAATGTAACATTGACATCAATGAAAACACCACGTCAAAAGGGAATAATATTAAGTGGTAGTAGTGCTGGAAGAAATGGTGGTGAAAATTGTGATAGTGGTGGTGGTGGTGGTGTTAGTAGTAAAAGTGGTAGAAATAATAGAAAAGCAACGAGTACAAGTGCAATACACAAACTTCATTCATCTGCATCATCTGTATCTCTATCAACGGCACAATCGAATGTCAAACCGACTACGATTGCTGCACTTGATGCAGCTTCATTTTCAACAACTTGCACTTCACCGTCAACAACCACAACAACTTCCGCAGCAGCTGCTCAAACGTACACTAGTGCCAATGAAATGGATCTACTGAAAGCTCCTGGACTACGCAAGAAATCTTCATTCTTGTGGACCTCTTTTCGCATACCACGCAAACAAAAAGGAGGTGAGTCACGTGACTAAGAGGACTATATTAAAAAATATATAATTTGTTTTTTTCTCGAGCTGGTGCTTCGTTCGAAAAATCAATTCACAAAATGTTTTTAACATTAGTGGAATTCAAAAGAAAAATTCTTCTTAAACAATAGATTGTTATTGTGTTTTTAAATTTTGCTGCCAAAAAGATTAAACTTTCTTTCGGCTCTAAATTCTTTTTAATGTTTTAAGTATATTTGATTTATAAATAATTAATTGTTATTTTGTATATTCTATTGTTCGTCATCTTCCTTTAATGGTTTCATTGTACATAAATACGTCAAGTAAATTGTATTCACAATATGAATGACCCATTTACATTGAAATACTAGAAACTGGCCAGCCGGATTATAAGTATTCGTTTGCGTTTAAATCCCAAAAACAAAAACCGAATATTTTCCATTCCAGTTGCTGTGTTTCGTTTCAATATTAGAAAAGATTTTAGTAATGAAAAGTTAGTAAACTTCGCATATGTTTGAATAAACGAAGACGGAATAATAAAGAGATTCGAGGAAAAGTGAAAAACCACATCTCTCTTTGTAATTGTGGTACCCAGTCCATTGTGTTTTGTAAAGAAGTAATAAGCATATAGGGTAATAATTTTGTAATTAAAATTAATCTAAAAATTCGAAAATCGATTTTAGAGTTTATTTGGGCAGAACTTGATATGAAAGTCTCAAGACCGCTTTTGGAATGGAACAGTGTGGTTTGGCGCGGGTTTTAATGAATACTTCAATCTCGTGTATTAAAATAAGTTTGTTTAAATCAACGTCAAGCCGAAAGAGGGCAATAGGATATGTGGTAACTATTCCCAGAAAAGTCTTTATCATATGTTTCGAAAGGTATTGCCATTTGGAAAAATATCAGAATTTTGGAATCCTGCAACGATCTTTTAGTGCTGCAACTATAAAAATTTACTTTTATTATTTTTAATTTTATTATATTATTATAATTATCCTCTCTGTGAAAAGCAGCAAAAATACAAATACCACTTCTTTTTGCTAATAATGTATTCAAAACTTTAACCCACAGTGTGGAAAAAATACATTACGAAATTTTGGAAAGTTTCTAATAAAATGTCGTTAATCAATACCGATTTATTTATACATATAATTTTTAAAAACTGCATAATTGTCTACATTCAACCGCAATACAAAATTATCGCCATCTTAAAATTGCTCTACTAATATGACGAGCGAATCTATCTGATGGCTTCAACTGCCTCTGAAATCCTTTGGCGGTTATTTTTTACAATTCTATGAGCTATTCTTTTTGGAAACAGCAGCCCTTGCCTCGATAGCATGAACTAAGCAGTATAAGGGGATAGTTTTGCGACTTCTTGCAAAACTTCATCCTATCGAATCATTGGGTATCTCCCTAATATGAGTTTAAAAATCTGTGGCAAGTTTTGGAAATAAAGAAACAGGAAATAAGTCATCGCTTAAATCAAGGCTTATTTTAGAATTTGTTCTAAGAAAAAATTTACATTCAGAGAAAGTTTCGAGGTATTTAGAGATATTAGTTGTTAACTTATTAAAAAAAAAAACGATTAGGTGGTCTTTGGAATGAATCTACTCAGTTTCTTACAATGTGGTCATGATAGCAACCGCATACTCGTATCTGCGGGTCCAATTTTCCTTAACTTTGCGTAGTTAACCCAACTGAAAGTCTTTAGTAACTCGTTAAATGCCGGGTTCCAATTGCTTCTATTATTTAAATGGAATCAAATCGCACGTATATGTGCCCATTTACCATTACTATTTCATAAAAGTATCCGTTAGTATATTGTGCGGCATGTGGCGAAGTTCTCGAAATGTGGCGAAATCCAATTGACGTATGAAAAAAATTTTCCACATAAGGAAAAAGAAATGCTGACTATGCTTATTTGTTTCCCTTATGTCAGGCGCAAATACGTCAAACAATTCTAGTGTAATATGAAACAGTTTTCATGCAAGAAAATCATGAAAAGTGTAATTTTCTCTACATAATACAGATAGCTTCTAAATCGGGGAATGGGAATGGAATAAAAGAACATCTTGCAATGACAAGTATGTGTTAAAATCATTGGAAGTGATCCAAGTATGCACTAGCTTCGGATCTCAATTTCAAAATTTTCATGACTTTTTTGGAAGGTCTTTTTTTACTGGGAAATGGAAAACATTAACGTACTCGTAACTAGATAATATTTGTGGAAAAAATTATAGCCTTTTATTGAAAAGGAGAATAGTGTCACGTATTAGAAAAGTCTTGTCGTGGTCAAATTATCTTTTCCTAGAGAGGATTATGTACGCCAGCAATGAAAAAATAAATAATTGTATTCATAAGCTTTTCGGCGTTTACTTTGAAGGCCAACTAATCTATTATAAAATAGCGAACAATATTAATTCTGACTCTCATTATTGTTATCTCTATTCGGCCTCGCAATTTTTAAACACGCAATTAACAAAAATAATTTTTTTCAGGAAATCAATAGAATATGGTTTTCTATAGTCGCACTAAATGATAATTTTTAATGAGAAATTAACATGATAATATTGTAATATATTATGATGACAGAAAATAATTTTTACTATTATTATCGAATTTAATGCACTTACTATAACAAAAGTTCTTGAGCCATAAAATCATTTATTGCTATTTATTGCTATTAATACAAAAAATTGCTTAAAATTTGATAGCCGTCGTTAATAATATTAATGACATGTTAATTTTTATTATCTCTATTATTATTTTCATCATTATTATTATCATCAATATCATTATTTTAAAATTAAAAGGTCACACGTGTCTTACATTAAGTATGTAGGGAAAGTTCATACATTCTTTTATTGTTTGTAGTGAAAATGTTTTCTGTTTCCAGTTCTTAATAATTTTGAACTTAACAGTTTTGAACTTTTAAAACAAAATCCATTTTTCATTTTTGTTATTTAAAGTTTTTGTTGAACAAAACGTTAATCAAATCAAAATGAATTCCTTCTAATTAAAATAATCTACAAATTGGATGGCTTAAATAATATCATGATTGATTGATTTGTTCGTATGTTTGTACGTACATACATTCATATGTACATACTTATATGAAAGAAACTATTATTTTCGAAACATTCCTTGAATTTTTATGGAATCAAGTTACTTTTCGCAACATTCCATTTTTAAAATGTTTCGGTTTTTTAGTAAAATTTTACAATGTTGGGCTTTTAGGTGAATTAAAAAAATATTATTATTTATCAAACAAACAATAAAATAATATTACAATAAAAATATTATTATTTATGAGAACATATTTCTTTCGTTCTTCATAAGATGATGTTCATATTGGTTTTTAATGAACGTTAAATTTTCCTTATGTTATAAAAGCTGATAAAGGGGGAACAGGAAAGGCGCCTTGTCTTCCTCCCTTATTAATTTTCTCCTGTAAATACATAAAATTAAAAAAAATCACAATATATCTCATGTTAAAAGACAACTGTAGCATAAGAATAGTTGGCTATTTGAAGCCATAATTTATTTATTTACTCGTATTATAATATTGTTAATGACATTGAAATCAATATCTCCAGTGTTACTACATGAATATATTATCCTGAGAGTACCATTTCGCTTTCCATGGTTTGACATATAAATACTTGTAATTTATAACAACAAACAATACGATTTTGACATTTGTTTATGTATGTATGTATTTACCATTAGAAAGAGGCAGGAATTAATAAAATTTTATTCCTTGATCAAGTTTTGTAATAAATGGTTAAATTATCTCATCTGAACATAAATGTTGTACATATGTACATACTTATGTACATACATACATACATATGATTCCATGTTGTGTACATAATCAATTAAATATGATCTAATTCAAGAAATCCATCACAAGTTTTCCATAAACTTGTGTATGTACATATGTGCGTATCTGTGTATAAAAGTGCAGGGTAATTAAAATAAAAATTATAGTAAAATTTATGACACCAAATAATGTTTTTATTCTTATTGTTGTTGTTGTTGATAAATACTCATACATATAAACATTACACACATACATACATAAGTATGTAGTACATTAGACAATAAAAAATATGTAAAAGGCAAAAAATAATGAAAACTAAATTTTGTCATTTCATAAAATAAGAGAGCGTTGGAAACAAACTGCGCATGACAGAAAACGAGGGCTAATAAATTCAAGAAACTGTAACGTTTTTACCGGTCCTACTATGTCATTCCGAAAACTCAATTTTCTCAAACATACGCTGAAAAATTTTGCGTTTTCTTTAATGCAAAATTTTACTAAGAAAACATTTATTGCTCTATAGGAAAGAGACTTTATTTAAAATGAAAGAATTAAATAAAAATCACGGCTTCATTTTCTTTCCAAGCATTGTCAACTGTGTTAATGATGACTCATCTACTCGCATGTAACTTCATTTTAAGGATTTATGAACTCACTGGAATACTGTACAAAGCAAAGTGCATTATGTGTCTTGAAAAAAGGGTGCCTCTTCTCTTAGAATTTTTTTAGGAAAAAGTATCTGCCCAAAAAGGCATAAGGTTGCATAATATACAAGGAGCAGTAGAACGATGAAAACAAAAGCCACAAAAATCCTTTGTGGTTAATGGAAAGCAATGAAAGCGAAGGAAAAAGTTACTAATGACACAGTGCCTTGCTTTGAGAGCGGCTGTCATGGCAGCCAGAGAACATTCGTTTTCTACAAAAAATAAACAAAACTTTAGCAATGGTTTTCAAACTGTATGATGTCTAAATTGCAAATACAGGGTGTAATATAAAAATTTCCATAAACCATTTTCATTGAAAAGATAATTTTTCATTTATGTATGTGTGTATGTTTACTTGAATACATTTTTAATTAATTGCTTTTGGAATTTCAAGCATAATACTCGTGTCTTGAAGTTTGGAATGATCTTGGCGAGTTAAATTAAGGACCAAAAAAGACAGTAATAAAAAGCGATGCCGAATGTGTGAAATAAACTTGGCCCATTTATGGTAGTGAGGCCCTATGCTCCTTATTGGATCAATGGGAACATATATATATATATATATATATATATATATATATATATATATATATACATATATATATATATATACATATATATATATATATATATATACATATATATATATATATATACATATATATATATATATATATATATATATATATATATATATATATATATATATATATATATATATATATATATATATTTATGGTAGTATTACGATGTATGATTGCAGGATAGGACACTCCTACTTTGCAAAGATTTTCGCAGGAATGTAATGAAAATTCAGAAAACTTGGACAATTTATATTATAATTATTCAATGTTCTGAGTGGTTTCTACACTAATTTTCTACACAAATGGAAAACAAACTAAACTCTATTTGAGAAGCGACAAACTTAGTTTTTGAATACCTAAAAAATCATTCGAGCTTAAATTCTTTTGAACGAGTATGAAGAATATGAGTCGATTCCACGCAAAAAATTTTTTAAATGTAAATTTGGTCAGAACCGGCCTTGCAATTTTAGACTTATAGTTGTTGAAAATGTTCGAAAAGTTTTTTTTATCCATATATACATATATATAATTCCGAATATCCTTGTAAAATCGGTTTCCTGAACTCGATAGCTATCACCGAAATCAAAACCGTTTAAGTGGTTTGAGTGATATTGTTGACGAAAATTTTTAAATAATTTTGAAATTTTCAAACGTATTGAGCTTGTTATGAGCGGGAAGTTCCAGAGATGGCTAACTTTACTTTTCAATTTAGAATATAAGTTTTGTTTTTCTTTGCAGGTTTCAATTAAAAAGAATATTTGGTTTAATTGCGTTATGTATTCCAACTAATTAATATGGGTTCACTACGTTTTGAAATGCAACTTTTAAAACACATGAACACTTCCAGAAGCATAAGTCTAATTTTTATTTGATTTATTACACGACTAGATGTGAATTTGCAACTACAATCTGTGCACATAAGTACAAATAGGTAAAGGTAAAACAGTTCAGTACTGTTCGTTAATAGATTTTCAATTTTCAGTTTGAAGCAAACATGGTACACTAAAACTGAGTTTACACTTACCAACTTCTGTTGAATGAATTCTTGGTTTGCTTGCAAGGGGGCAAGACGAAGAGAAATTAGGACATGTATGCATATACTTTCATTTCGTTTTTCTTATTCGTACATATTCACACACCAATAAAAAAAATATTGCAAGCACTAAGAAGAAGAAAAATTTCATCAACAAAGATTGTCGAGTGTAAATGTAAATGCAACTTCAGAAAAGAATAATTGAATAAGCAAAACTTAATGAATGTAAGCTCGCTCTAACTAAATATTCGGGGTTGGTCTTCAAAATTTCGGCTGTCGAGCTTGACTCTTATAAATGAATTAATTTTTGGGAAATATTTTTTTCTAATTAACGTTGAATTATGGCCTCTGGGTGTCAACTAATCTGATTAAATGTGTAGAATTTTTTATAGTAAAGGCGCCCCTCTTTTACTCATCTAATATTTCTCTAGCCATATTTCATATAAATTTTCTGCCTGCAGTATGTCTATAAATACTCTAATAGATGTTTTCAAGGACATTAAAACTTTAATTGAACATTTTCATTGCACTGCACGCTCAGAGTTTCAAGTGGGGGCAGCCATAGAGTGGAAGCTTATGGAATATTATTACTGTTGGCTCAATGTATGCTTTTGTATTTGAAATATTCACAAAGTATAAAATCAGAATAAAAAAAGCTTTTTGTATAGCCAATTCATTTCGTCTGCGTTTTTTTTTTTTTGTAGATAATTTTTATGTCTAGTTTTTGTTTTTCAAGTGTATAAATGTTTCAAGTGTTCATTAAAATAAACAAAAGCATCTATAAAACAGTTTCATTACTTGCAAAATTTAAAGAAAAATTCATTTATGATCACTTGGCAAGTCTTTAAACATTTTTCTTTTGCTATTTAAGTTTCGAAATTTTTTTATATAGTGTAATAAAAATTATAAAATACGGCTACATTAAATGTCACTTAAATGTTTAGTTGTCTTAATACATTTCTAACTGAAGATTAGTAAAACTTTCATTTTAAAGCAAATGTTTTTGAAAATTAGCAATAAATAATCATTCATTGAAAAGCTTATGATAAATGGGAAATAGTAAAAAAGATAACAAGTTTGGGGGTGTGTATGAATACATAATTAAAGGACTTCGCAAGGTCGATCAAGTACATTGCTACCAGTGAAAAATTAGGATTTCGAAAAATATCATAAGCATTGTGAAAACTTGGTTAAAAACCTTGACCATATATATTTTTTTTTATTTTCGATACTGATACTACGTTTATTTTAAAAATCGGTTTTGCTACAAATTTGTATGGTGATTTCTTTTTCGCCTTTTTAAAAATTAAGTAGTTTTTCATTTGCAATTATTAAAAATATTTATCTTTTGTTAAATGTTTTTAATTTTTATTTTAAATAAGGTGTTAATACCTGATTTCTTATCTCTCTTGACGTTTAACATTTAAAATATTTTTCAAAATGCACTTGCAACCAGTTGGAGTTTTATGTTCATCATTATAATTTTACAAATTGTTGTGGCTGTTATTTCCCAAAAGTGGCATTAATTTAAGCCTGGATTAGAAAACCAAAAACGCTTAGTAAAAACTTGCCACCACCAACGTGCTTTTTTAGTAACACCGATTAGTAAGATGCATATTTAAGACCATATACACGTAATGATTTCTTTATAAAAATGTTGTACATTTCAAAATAAATTTCTTTATTTTAATTAATTTTATTGCGATTATTAATAAAATAATAAATACTAAACTTTAGTTACGATTAGACGGTGCAAATATTCAACAGAATGAGCGAAACCGTTCCATAATATCAAAAGTGCAATAGAAAACTTGTTATTAAAATAAAAGTTCATTCATCTATACGTATAAGATTGAATTGGGCTTTAGGAATAAATTTGCTTCGTCTTAACGTATCTCTATTTAACATGATTAATTTATAGCCAGCTCATAAAGTTTTCAATCAAATTATGACAACGTCAAATAATATATTTCTGATTATATTATTAGGCATTGTATGTTTAATTATATTATTTAATTTTAATTAAATTCAGTTTTGTTAAACAATGGCTCAACAAGAATTTATTTACTTAAATGTTGTGAGTACAATTACAAATCATATTATAACTTGGGCCTAACGAACATAGTAACATAAACCCTCGTTTGCACTAATGTAAGTTGGACTTGAACCCACACCCTGCGCACTCAGAAGCTAATGCACTATTCACTAGCCTACCAAGGCACTGCAACAAAATTTTAAATCAAGGATTTAAATTAAATGGTTTCACTTCGATTTTCTAATTTTAATTTGATCTCTGCTATTCTGAACGACCGAACAGGCTGGTACGAAGTTTCAACATGGTATATTTCCAAACAAAAAGTTAGTTTTGAAATAAATTTTATATATATATTCATTCCTGTAGTTCCATGGTGGAACAAAGGGCTAAATTTAGTAAAATTTTCAACTAGTTCGAAGGAACTTAAAACGTTTTATTTCATGTACATGAACACCAACAAAGCTGACAATTTATATAAAATATCTCAGAAATCAGATTATGTCTTGTTTTACGTCATTTTCCCAATAATTAAAAATAAAGCCAAATTAAATTTATTTTCATTTAAATTACCGAAACGCTTTAATTAATCCATATTAATGTGTTTTCTTTTTAATAAAAGTTAAATAAACACAATTTAGGCTGAAATAAATACTTGTGTAACTAAATAAGAAAATTAAAATTACAGACTTTAAGAAAATAGTTTGTTGCAAATAATCCATGTTACACACATACATAAATCATGAGTGACTGAATAAGTTGTGGCACGAAGAATAAATGTTACGAGTAGCATACAGTTAAAGAAACTTTTTGCGCTCTGCCTGATGCATCATGCATATGCATCAGGTACATACATAAATACGTACGATAAACGATAATCAGCCTACAGCAGAGTAGCAAGTATGCACAACAGGTAGATGTTACGGTACGAGTTTAGAGGTATTGGTGTTTATGTGATGTTGCATTCACATAAAATTTTATTTCAAAGGAAAAAGAGGTAACAAATTTATGGCGCCAGTTGTTGTGGCTTCTTTTATTTTCTTGTGCTGCTGCTGAAACGTTCAAGCAACAACTGTAATATCGGGATCATCATATGATGCACTACTAATACGTATGTGCAACGGAGCATAAATGTTGCTTTAATTCAATAAAAAATAAAACTTTTTTTGATGCGAAAACCGTTAAATATCTTAGAAATTTTGAATCTTGCAAAGAAATGTTTTCAAATGTTGCTCCATCCTCTAAAATCTCTCTCGAATATCATGTTAAAAAGCAAAATGTGAAGGTGCATCCAACTTTATCTCTGATTTCATTCAATTTGTGAATCTTGATTCATTTATTTTCTTTTTTACCATCAGATCATTGTACAAAATTTATTCGTTCCTCTAAATATTTTAATTCTGTCTTGTTGCTGCCTTGTTGAATTGTACAAAGAAAGAAACCTTTTCGAAAATTTTCGAAAACGATGATTGTCGAACGGCATTCGAAGAGAGAAAAGAAAAGGTGACGGAATTTCGCACCACGTCTTCAGGAGCCATCGACTTCGATGTGACATAAACATGACGTTTGTAGAGCATCTGTACTGTTTCGGAACCCTTAAAACTGCAATTAGTCCGCTATTTTTTAACCTTTTGCTGGAAACTGTGAAATTCTTATTTGGTATTTGATTCTGTTTGGATTACATATTAAGTTGTTTCTGCATGCTTACTCCTATTTCTCCTTAATTCGCTCCTTGATCGTTTAGTTGGAGTGCCTCCTCTTTTAAAATTAAAAATATCATATTTATTTTCTGATCATCTATGGTGTTTGTTTTTTGTTTTATTTAATTTATTTGTTTAATTTAAGTGCTTCTAAGCCACGCCGTGGCGCGCCGTATGAACAACAACAATTCTGTTTTAATACAACAAAAATGAGTTTTTTTTAGTTTTTTTTTTTTTTTTTTATTTTTTTTATAAATTTATTTATTTGCAATCTATCTACTATAAGACAATAAGCAAATGTGGTAACTTAAATAATATATAACAGGAGTTATATAGACCCAAAAGACTACATAACTGTATACAATTAAATTTAGATGAAATTATATATATATACATATATACCTATACATATTTACAATAAGCAGACTAGCCTCTAAAAGGTAAGTCTAGTACATGAACTCGCTGCAGTCTACGTGTTTCAATGCTGTCGTCTAATAGTGCAACAGCCAGAGGGTTACTGTGGTTACTTAATCTTTGAAGATAATTTTTACTGAACCTTTGAATTTCTTCTCGTACTGAGGACATATTTAAGTCTTTACGAATATTTTTGTTTGTGACAAACCATGGCGCTGCTGTAATTAGTCTTAAAGTTTTTGACTGGTATCTTTCTAGAATATCGATGTTTGATTTGCTTGCTGTTCCCCATAGCATAATTCCGTATGTCCAAACAGGTTTTAGTATAGCTTTGTAGATGATAAGTTTATTGTTTAAATTTAGTTCCGATTTTGGCCCTAGTAGCCAATATAATTTACTAGTTTTTATCTTTAGTTGTGTTCGTTTAGATTTAATGTGTTGCTTCCAAGTCAACCTCCTGTCTAAAATCATTCCTAAATATTTGACAGAGTATTCTGCGGGTATTTGTTCCCCGTATATAGTCACTCTTGAGCAAGTTTTTTTTAGTTGAAAAACAATTATACTCGTATATGTTTTTGTTGAACTTGATGGCATTTTCTGTTGTCTCTGTTGGTTAAAATTATTGCTGGCAACCTTGTTGCTTGTTAGTTTGTCGCAGTTGTCGATGAATAGTATTTAATTAATTGTACCTCCATTGAGCTTGACTTCGTCGATATTGATCTCAGTGATCGCTAGTGAAGTGGCGTTTAGTCTGCTGCTGCAATTCCCAACTCATACATGTTGTACATAAATGTTTAATGTCTGTCATCGATCTTTTGTTATTCAATTGTTTAATTAATGCTCGGCAACAACTTTGCATATGTTTTTGTATGTGTGCAATAATATGTAACAGCAATAACAGCAACAACAGCAGCAACAATATTTGTTTGTAGTCACTGCTACAATATACAGTCTTCAATTGCGATTAATGAATGTGCTTAGATAGTCCACAATACATACTCGTATGGTTGCGAATAGTTGCTCCGTGTAGCGTAAGTTTGGGGGCTTATGTGCGGTCGTGCATTAAGAAAATACGAATTAATATCTACATCATAACAATATCAATGTTACGGCTGCATCGTATTTGTTCGCCTCTTTTTCAATAGAGATCAGTGAATGTTGTCTGAGAAAATAATTGTTGATGAAGGTCAGATTTGCAATTCTTACGAGTAGGTGTAACTTTTAACATCACTGACTTTAAAGTGTAAAAGTACACAAAACACACTTGTAAGCCGTAACAAGACGCAAAAAGGGAGATCGGAGCCCTGCAAGTGTCTTATTAAAACATCTGTCTTGTCAGTTTATATAAACATCAGTTTTTTTATACCACTTCTTGAAAATTGAAAACGGGAATTTTCTAGCAAAAAAAATATCAATGCTAGAGTTCAATACCGAAATATATCATCACTAATTATATTTTCTTTGCCTAGTTTTTCTTTCTCTTCGCATTTTAAAGATTTTTGTGTTCTTCATAAATGTGATTTAGATTAACGGCAATACTGCCCTTAAGGTGAATTCACCCATTCTTTTTGAACGAAATTTTTGTTGTTGTTCCGCATTAAATTTACACTCTTTCTCTCACTCTCAAAAAAATAGAGACGTCAAACTACATATAAAAAAGCGTTCGGAACGTTCAGAACGAATGGGTGAATTCACCTTTAAGGTACCATTCCGTCGATCCTGCGTGACAATAGATATGTCGCTGGAATTTCTTGCTCCTTTATTTGGAAGCTGTTTTCACCACCCAATTGGTATCAAATTGAGGTTGGACTAATTCAACTTAAGTAAATAATATCTACGAAATTAACTAATAATCGAGGATTATATATTTTGACATTGTTATTTCAGTTGAGCAGATATCAAAAGGAAGACATACTCTTGGTAACAGTCTGTTAGTTAAAAAGTAGTTCATCTATTGAGTTTAAGTATTAAAACGCATCTCGATGTAACAAATACATATGTCATCTTCGTATAGTGCGTATCAGCAACAGATGCAAGCCCCAGTCAAAGCCGATTGGGTCTGGAGATGTAAAATTGATAACTAATGGTTTGGGGCTAAAATATAAAATTTTACATGAATAAGAGAATATTTTTATAATCAGGTAGTTTGTACAAGAATAAGAGAGTAGATCGTAAAGTAAAAGCTATATTGGATAAGTAAGTTCATGTAATAGTAACCATTCAAAGGAAAAGTAAAAATTCTCGTATTACTTTTCCAATAAATGTTTGCTTAAAGAGATGATGCCTGTACATGAAACTCACCAGAGGAAGAGACACTCAATAGTGATTAGTCTCTATGAGAAAATATAACTGCTAAAGCGTTGCTGAAGTTTCAACGCTGATATGAGTTATTAAACAAATAAATTTCTAATTTTTATAATACACAATAGATAATATCCTTTATTCTTTGGATTTAGTATTCGAGAACACTGAAGATGGCACAAAGCCGAAACCGGTCTGTTCATAAACCAAATTTGACGTGGGATGACGGAAAATCGTTCCAAATTCTTTTTTATCTCTTTGATCATACAAAATAATTGTTTATGAATGAAGAAGTTGTTTTAAAAATCTGGAATATATCCCATAAAAACAAAAAAAAAAAATCACTAAATTTTTCGTAAAGCTGCCAAGTGAACAAATTTGAAAAAATGAAAACCAATTCAAATTTGACCAAGGTACGGTCAGAAGGAGGAATATGTATGTGTACATAACGAAATACAGATTCGAATTATTATTTATTATGCTGCTGTCTAAAGCAGCATGTGTCCGGATATGTACCCGAACTATTTGAGACCCAAGTGAGATCGATCACAAATAGTGGTCAAGCCATTTGTCAACTATTTGTTCCAAATGTCAGTTTCACTTAATAACAGACTGAGTGGGTCCAATTTCGGTCCCGTCTTCGTTTTCAATGAATTAAAATTAAGTAAACGTAATTAGTTAAAATAATACAGAACTCAGATATCTCTGTTTCCTTTTTCTCACTTGCAACAAAGTTGCAAGTACAAATTTTTGGAATTTTTGTTCAGCTTTCATGCATTGGAAAGATACAGAAATTTTATTTTCAAGTGCTTTTCTCTTCTCTTATGTTTGCTGGGAAACTTATTTTTATATGAACGTTGATCGTTTGTTTGGTGCGTACTTTAGAGTAAACTTCTGAACTTTTTAGCATACAATGACCAATATGACGTCATTGGCTTTCGGCGTGGTGGTGAATAAATTAAGAATTATGAACAATTTTCTTTACATTCAGTTTGAAAAGCCAAACAAACAGACAAAAATCATACTCAAAGTATGAATGCTTTTGCGTTTTTTATAGACTCGAGAGAATTCACCATGATGTTGATGCCCTAAAATGCTGAGACATTTAGTAAAAATAAATATTCGTTTTTAGTAAAACAAAAATATATGAAAAAAATTAAATGTTATAAAGAGTAAAGAACGAAGGGTGTCTTTTTACTTCTCTAATTTTTTCTCTTGTGGCTCTTGATCTTCGCTACCAAAAACCCCTAATCGATCACTTGAGACGTAGAAAGTCCGTTCAAGAGGGTGAAAAACGAAAAATATGTATATATACTTGTAGATACATACAAACTATATACATATATGTAAATACATATGTACATATATTTTTGAATAGGCTAACGATCACCCCAAAAATTACAAATTGTTTTTGATGCTTTTGCAATTTGTTCATTATTTATTTTGCTGTGGACGCTATCAGTGTGCCCGGTCTGTGCGCTCGCTATTTTATGGGCACCGCAAGATACAGCCAACCCGAACAACATAAAACAAACACGTACTGCTCCGCGTTTGTGTCCATATCTAGTCTACATATGATCGTAGTGATGTGGTGAGAAAAACAATAAAAAATTAAAAAAAAAAAACGGCAAAAGTAATAAAAATTAAAATGTCCACTAACTAATCAGTGGTGTACAAGATATTGTCGTGGTTACAATTAAAGACGCTCGCGAGACGATGACAATGATGACAAATCATTTAAATATACTATATATTTTGGTTTTGCTTTCGTTTGGCATTTCTTTTTCTTTGCAAAAAAACATAAACGAGTGACGCATTTAATTCTTCTATGTGATTTAAAATGATTGCATTAGTTACAACAACCGCAAAAAGATCAAGATTAATAAAAAGAAATTATTTCTATTTTGATTTAAAAATAAAGTCCAAGCAAAAATAAAGTGGAAATATTGATCAAGTTGAAATTCTTAAATTGGAATATTTAAAAACCCAAACAGTTTGTTTTCAAATGAGCCAAACAAGATCAGTATTGCACATACAATTATGCGCCCCTAATCAAAGTCTCTCTTGCATAATTTTAATGGTAAAATGTCAATTTTGCATTACGTATGTAAATCATATGATGAATTTGAATATAATGTATTTCAATCAAATGAAATTATCAGATATGGTCAAATATTTGTGTAGTAAAACCCGAAGAAAAAATTAACTAATGAAATGAATTATGATTAATGCATGTAATTAAGCGGATGTTGATATGAATCTGTAAAAGAACGAGTTTAATATATTCTAATATGCAAACACTTACACATACGTGCTGCGTACATGTACCTAAATCTGCTGTAATAAATTAATACATTTAAGCAAACGTAAGAACTAGGAAATCAAAACAAACAAACAATACAAAGAATAATAAAATTCAATTATAAAATGTGTCCCAAAAAATCAAATGTCAAAAAAGTAAAAAGTTTGAGCAAATAAATATTGAAATCCTGAAAAAAAGTTTGGCTGAAAAAATACGTTTTAATACAAATTATCAATATATTCTGAGATCATATCTATTGCAAATCTTTAGAAATAAACAGTATATTCTTTATTTTAAAAAAAGATCCTACTAAAAATTGTGGCAATTTGTGAAAACAAATCATTCAACGGGCTGAATTAGATCTCTCAAAAAATTTCATATGCATGTCCCTAAAAAAATGGAAATATGTTAGAAATTCTTTCGTAATATGCATCGAAAACGCCAAAGATACGGACATAACTGTAGTGCAAATTTTAAAACTCAAAATCTTTCTGCAGCAAGATGTCACTTTACTATTCCTTATAAAACAGAATCAACCAATCAAGAGCATGAGCATGAGAAAGGCTGCTACAATGTTCACTGGAGTTTAATGGAGGAAGCTTGCCACCAAGTGGAGGAAGTAAACTTTGCATCCGGAACACGTAAAAACTGCGCCTTCGCTTGGAAACGTAAATTTCGGCAAAAGAGTCGTACCAGCTCTTCCCATTATTTTCATGTATATGAAAATATTTTTGTCCTGGCCTCAACAGAAAGAAAATTCACCGTGAAATCCCATAAACATTGTAACGATGTCCAAACGTGCTCAAGATCAAATGGTTTCATAAACAACAATTTTATTACTTCCAAGAAATTTCATTCCAATAAAGAAACCAAAAATGCGGAAGAACAATTGAACTTAAAAATCACAAAACCGGATGCTCAATATAAACAATGGTTGGTGTTTGATGAAATAGGTGGAGGTGGTAAGTTTAGTTCTCCATAAATCGTGATTTCAATTTTCCTTATGCTGGTCGGCTTTTTTAAATGATATTTTCTTTGTTCACATTTAAAGTTTTAAAAATGTTTACGATTTAAATTTAGAACTCAAACGTGTGCCAATTTGATTTTATCTTTTATTTATTAAAAATTTTAATTTACTCAGTGTGTAAATGCGGTTGTTTACTTCTCCTCAAGAAATTTTGTATTTTTCTCACACCTACCGACGAACGGACTTGTTTGTTTTTAATTTTTTTATTTTAATATTGACCTTGACTTGAGGAAACAATTTTTTTCTTCGCGTACATATTACGAGTATATTTGTTTTTCATATTATTTTTTCTTGTTCTCTTGTATTTGCAACAGCGTGCAGTGTATGCGACTAGAAAGTACAGCAAGAAAAATTAATTAAATATTTATGTTTGTGCAACCACCGGTGGCATGGAAGTTTTTTTTTTTATTGGATTATTTTTAGTCTCTTAAGAGAAATGTATTATAGCATTACGGTCGTATGCAAAAAAAAATAACTTATGTCAGCTTTACAAACAATTGTTAGGCAAAATTTTATTAGAAAACAAATATTATATGAAACCTCAAAGAAAACACGTACTCGCATGTACCTACTCAAAACCTATTTTAAATTTATGTCATCAAAAATTTACATTTTACCTTAAATATGTTCCTTAATACAACACAGAGATTTATATCCCGTCTTAAGTTAAAACTAGAAGTATTATCGATTAGTGAAGGTTTATTAATTACTTCCAGGAATACATAAAATCAAAGGAAATATAAAAACAATTTGGTTAATATAATAGTCAAGCTCGAGGTCTTCTTTTGTCGTTAAACAATTTTATTTAAATGTTATAAAAAAGGGAAAGATGTAGATATATTATTAAATATAAAAAACTCGATATTTAAATATTCTCTTTATTTCAATAAAACATGTTTTGTAAATTCTTCTTTATTCGAAACACTTTTATAAAAAATTTATATGCTGTACTATCATGAAAAAACTTAAAATTTTTGAAAATAATGCAACTTTTTTGCTTCAAAATAATAAATGGTTTTGTTTTTACATACATATTTGACTACTCGAATGAAATTCTAATCGTTTTTTACATCATGAACTATAAATTTCGGTTGCTTTGCCAGTGAAATTGTTGAAATCATAAAATAGTTGAAAGTAGTTAATAAACGTTTATTACCCTTAAAGTGCTTTTCAACTTATTTGAACTGTAAAGCTATAGTAACTGGCCTTCGTAGATTAGTAGGTAGTACACTAGACTCGTAGTGCGAAGGTCGCATGTTCCAATCCTGCCGCAGAACTCTGACAGTTTGTGTTCGATAATTAAAGGGAGCGAACAACAAGCCTTCACTGGCTTAAATGTATGTCGTATGATATGGGCTATCACACCCCTCCAATCAACCTAACCTAACCTAAAGCTACAGTAACATATTATTGTGAATGAGGCCGTCAATCTGTGTTGAAGTTACAATAGAAAATTACCGATAAATAATTTTCTCTTCATCAGAAAATTTTTTTATTTTGAGGCAAGTTTTACTTTCCACAACTAAGCTTTAGTTAGAACAGGCCGTGTGTTAATATCTTTATAAGCTTGAAAATAAAATTATACATAATTACTGATTCATTGCCACGGGGATGTTTATACCCCTCAACAGAAAACATTTCACCTGTTCTTTGCAGCACATATACATACGACTAGTATGTGCGTATTGATAAATACGTTATAATTTGAATCTAAAAAATCGGTGTGTGTTATTGTTCATTCGACCTTTTACTTCAAAATACATGCTGATTTTATTTAATTTCATTTTTAAATAACTTTTTGTAATTGCAATATGTCATTTGTTATTTATTAATTTGTTATTTTTCAAACAGTTTCAAAAATTTAATAAAAAAGTTAATGAATTTTAACGCAAACACGCCTATGACGAGAGAAGTTCTAAAAACATTTATTTACTCGTACTACTTGGAATCATTTAAAAAAAGAAATGAATTAAAATATCAGTATTTTATTAAATAACATGAGTATTTGGATGATTCCCTCACGTCAAACTTTCTTGTGCAATTTCGTTAAATTCGTTTTTGTAATATTTTTAAATTGTTTTTCTCAAAATTTATTGCCTAAAAATAATTAACGAAAAACAATCTGAATATCGAAAGCATTCACGTAGGAAAACATTTTTAATCTTCAAAGAAAATTCGTTCCTTTTGAAGCGGCACTAATAGTACATTTGAAATATTTTGTAACGTTTCATAATTCTACAAACAAAAGCGAATTCTAACATCATCTAAATGAGAGTTGCTTGAACAAATTTTTCTATATACAAATATTTTTCTTGTTGATGTATTTGAAACATTAAGTTGATTTCAAATGGAATACATTTTAAATTTATACGTCTTCGTTTAAATCTTTCAGCATTTAATATTTTTTATGTGTCTAGCTATTTTTTTTGACTTTTTTCTATTTGATGTATTTTCATATACATATATATTTGAAATGATTTTGTTGTTGACTTTTTAGCCAGAAAATAAATAAATCATTTAAGAATATTTACACATTTTTTTTATCAAGAAGAAAATAAAAGTTAAAATGTAAATCTTATTAAATATTTTTTATTATATGTTTTATAATCATATGGAACTTTGATGTTGCTTCAGATGTTTGCAACCATAATCAATTCTGAAGTTCCATCTTAAAAAAATCTCCAAGTCAATCAATCTCTTTTTTCAGTGCTCCTCCTTTGGGACACTAAATCATCTTACGCGTTTTGAGAAACTTAGTACAACCCCACATACATTTATGTACTTAAATCTCTTAATTCATTACAACTTGCTGCTAGCTAAAGCTATGATATTATCGGACCGATATTATAAGAGTACTTTAAGCCAAAAGTGGGAGATAAGCTAAAGGGAATCTCATGTTACATTTAACTTTTCACATGAGGATTAGCATTTGTTTTATACAATGCAGTTGAAAATACTTCAAATTTAAAAGTAAGGCATCGAAATAGGTTATCAGTTTATTTATTGCAACGAATATCCTGTCCACACACGTAAAGTTTTCTTGTTCCAGTCCTAATTCTAATGGGAATGGGTATTCAGCTGAGTCAAAAATTGAGCAAGAAAACTTGACATGTGTGAATCACGTAAAAGCAACAAATAACAGTACGTCATCTCCACTAGTTCCCAAATTAATTCATCAAAAGAATTCGGTTTTTGCTCAACACTGCCAGATTTCTCAAAAAAAGGTTAACTTTAATTTATAGGCAAGTTTTAATAACGAAAAATACTTAATGGTCGCTTTATCGCGAAGTAGCCTTCCGTACATATGGGCAATGGTAAACGTTACACTTATTGGAGAGATTAAGACATGTGGGTGGGTTCTGCTGGACGTCACTCCATCCAAATATAGAGCAATAAAATTTAATGCAAAAAAGGATTTGACGAGAGCAAATGGTGATTCGCGAAACAATATAATTATTACATCTTACGGTAGAGTTGCGACTAATGTCTTTCACTAGGCTATTAAAATTATCCTCCGAAGACACATTACGTCAGCTGCAAATGTTTGCAAATCTCCTTAAAACAAAATCATTTTCTATGTGAATATGTCGAATTTAAAAATATTTGGTATGCAAATTCTTTGAACAATATTTGAAAAAATGCAATCTAGAATATTTTGGTTAAATTTAATTGACTATTTGGATGTCGAGCATTAGATTTTTTGATAAATTTTGGGTTAAAACAATACTTTCTTGTATGGGCAAAAAAAAATCTTTAATGTCTTAGAAATAGTATTTTAAAATTAAAAATAAAAAAATCTAAAGGAGCCTTTTGGTTGTAGTTAGTTTTTTCTCCAAAAAGTGGTCAAAGTGCCCTCTACACTTTCTTTATCATACAGCATTAAATGAGTTATAAAAATTTAATTATAACTTTTATAATTCCCAAAAACATTTTAATTTAATACACAAAATTAAGGAAACATTTTCTCGTTTAACAATTACTTAAATGTGTATGTATGAGCAAAATTATTTTCAAACGAATTCGTATTCATTAAACTACTTATTCCACATTAAAGTTCAGTTTATTGAAAATATGAAAATAATAATCAGAGAATAAAATCAGTAAATTTCTATAATTTCTCTGCGTATGGGAAATCAATCATTTTGCAGCGTGTGGTGGCAAAGGGGCGAACGTAAATACATACCAACAACATAATATGTGATGGACGGAAAGCGACATAAAGCAATGTGTACGTGCAGAATATAACATTGTACATATATGTGTGTATGTTTTTAAATATATCCCCTGTGATTTGGTGGACGCCGAGAAGTCATTTCATTGACAACTTAAACACACCTGATCTTTTGAAATATGAATATGTGTGAAAATGACATGTTGTGTTGCACTGCAACCACCATCTTTTCAAATATTCCCACCCCACTGGACAGTGCAGATACCAAAAGCAATTAAAGAGTTCTGTTTCCAATCTTTTGTATCAAAGGTAGTGGAAAACATAAATTCGGCTGAAAGTAAAAAAAAATTTCTTTAAAATTTAATAAATTATTTCAAACAAAACCAGGTCGTATTTTGTTGAGTTAATCTTTATATTTGGGTAGACTATTGTTTTGTAGTCGTATGTTTTCTGTTCATTGAGACGTGTTTTTTACGTTAATTATTTAATTAAGGCCGCTCTAATGAAGTGATTTTAAAGGCGTCGAAAAGTGCATTCATTAGTTACAATTCGGAATGGAAAATTAGTCTTGCTGATTTCAAGTGCTTCTTGTTGGTTGGATTTGATTGTTTTATTCTAGTTTTAGTAGACATATTTTTGCAATGACATCATGTGCTTATAAATTTGAAGTGGAATGTACTTACATAAGCATATATACGTAAGAATGAATAAAAGTGGAAAATAAATGCAATTAAAAAGTGAATAAAACTTAGAAAATTTTCGCCAATTGTTTTCATACATCGTGAGTGCCCATACAAAAGAAAATTAGTCCATTCATAATATTGAATGCTTACGAAATATATATGAAATATTTTACATTCATACTCATTTCTGTTCATACTCTTGGGGCCTTGTGACCAAAAAAAAAACTGTTCGTCTGATTATTTCAGTAGGCATATTGAACTTCAAAAATGCATTCGCAATTTGCAGGTCTCCTTTTTTTAATTTAATTTTTTTTTATAGAACGTGTTTGGGGTTTTTTTCTACCCACATCAAACGTATGCAATTTATGTATGAATAAAATGTTTTGTTTCTATACAATTAGTTTTGTACGTCAATGCAATCGAACCACACCTTTATTGGCTGTTTATAGTTTGGCAGACAATATGGCACACATTTTTAAATTTGTTATTGTGATTTGATTGTAATAAAGATATGAAATAAATCAATATTTATTGGAATAAATTATGAAAACCTTTCGCTCGAAAATATACAATGTGATATTCTTATTATTGTTCTTCGTGCGAGCTCTAATTTAAATTGAAAATGTATTTGTCTGTAAAATATGATGTATATTATTGCCTTTTAAGCGTGTAAAGAAAACAGTCCACATCTAATATGGACATATACGGGTAGTATATGGCACATACATACATAAATATTAACAAGGGTAGACAATAATAATATGAAATGGTTTCTCTATGACTGCACATTTTCACCGGCATTCTCTGGATTAACTTCTTAAAGATTTCTTTAGTTCAATCGAAAAAATTATTTATTTTATGATGGCCAACCTTTAATTGTTTCTCTAGATCGTAAATCAATAACATCGAAAACACAACGAAAAAAATTCGACTATATCACCCGACATACTCCATTGAATTGTAACATAAAATGTTTTACCTGCGAATATAGATTTAAATTGCATAATCTAATTTACAAGCTCAGCGTGGCGCAAAGTAATGCCATTTTGGAATTGGCTGCCATTTTTGCAGATGGCGCCAAATTTCACTGTGCTCTGATATTTTCGGTGTAGATATATAGAGATATAGACAGACATTTTCGGAACACTAAAACTTTCAAGACTTTAATTGCATTTAGTCAAGTACGTGGTTCTTTAGATACGTCTGTGTTGCATAAAAGGAGCATCTTAAAAATTGGGTGGAAATCATTTAGAAATCCAACTCGTGTTGATAATATACAAACAGCACGTTAATACATCCATACATATTGTTTTTAGAACTCAGACGTTCTCAAGAAACTTTAGTGATTTTCATAAATATTTTGCATAAGAAATGTACATCTGAATGTACATCTTGAAGACAATTAGTTGCCAGGTACTGAATGCGATTAAATTGCTTGAAATATTGGAATTTCCATTCGATGTCTATTGTTGCACCAAAATTTACTTAGAACGCAGAGATGTCAATGAAAATGTCACACAGTGGGTGGTTGGCCAATAGGTCTTTCAATCTCTTTGCTTAATAGACAGTTATTGACAAGAAAATATAAGAACAACAAAGGACTACTTGCTGTGCTGTCACTTTACTACCCTTATTCTTTGCAACTTAAATTACTTGTCTCATTTTATCCCGTCTTCCTTGTCAGGTCTTAAAACAAGTTATTTTGGTAAACGAGCCAATGTGCGCTGTTCGTTAAGACTAAAAGAGAGTAATAAAGTTGTCAAAAAATTACAACAATTTCAACATTTTATTAAAACTGTTTGCTAAGTGCCTGGTTCTGCCGTGATCTTTCAGTGACCGTCCAATAGAGCGAGAGAGAGAGAGAGAGAGAGATTCGCCCATTGTGCCAAATTTTCTTTGATTCATTTTTCATAGTTTCATCAAATTTGTCATATTTCAAGGTTGAATTTGTTTGTTGCGTTCATGTCGCGTGTGCAAAACAAACGCATACACAGAACGATTCCTTTTTATGACAATGACAAGAACCTTCAAATCGTTAATGAATTGAAATGACAAACTACCAAATGCAAATGAACAATGCAAAGATTTTAATTAATGATAAAAATGTAATTTCTCTTTGTAGTTTCATCTTTGATAAAGGAAGCCTAATGAGTTGAAGCACAAGATATTCATTTCTCATGATAATTGTTGATATTTCTAATTTACAAAATTCTATTCTTCTATGTGTGTAGTAAATATTAGAATTTCATTTGTTAGCATTGAATTTCGAGTGAAGCGGAAATAAATGGATGAAATTTGGAATGCCGTAATATCCTTATTGCTTGAAATATTATTTTTCGACATAAAAGCTGATGTGAAATTATTTTATGTTGGAAAAAGGAAAATATGATATTTTATGGTAGTTAATTTTATTTGAAAATGTTCAAACTTTTTTGTCACTTGATAACACCAAGTTTTTCAACAGCTCCAAAAGTATAAAATTACGAGAAAAAAATATAAAAAAATTACGCTCCAAGTGTTAGTGAACTTCAACTTGCAACTACCGCATTTTTTAAGTCTTGCTTTTATTTTTTGTTGTAAATTTTATAAATATTTATGCTTCAATGAATGTTTAGTAAAAAAATAAATAAAATGCAACAAGGAGGCTTTTAAAACATTAAATTGTATTATCACAAATACCAAATTGTATTGAAAAAGACTGCGATAATACTATTTTTAGTTACTCGTAAAAAGTTAATTGAATTGGTATTAATGTGGATATCAACAATTGGTAATAAATAAAGAAAGTACTTCCCGCCTAGACATGTTGGGTGTATCGTTCATTCAATCGACGATCACTGCAACTAATTCAAGTACTCATGTATTATTACTATTTTTTTTTAGAAGACCAAAAACACACCGGGCTGAATACGAAATCGCTAAAAATGTAAAATAATGTCATAAAAGCAACATGTTGTCCATGAATGTCAGCAGCAACCAATACCCACCCAACAACCAATATCCAATTATTATAGAATTGAACATATTAAATTTAATATGTGATGGTCGCAGGTGAAAATAATTATAAGTGTTTGATTAAAAATATTTTTTTTGAGTCGAGACCGATGCTAAACCTTGACAGATTAGCCCATGATGAAATAAAAATCGCTGGTTCGAGTCCTACTTGTGATAGTCGATGAAAATAATAATGAAAAATTAAGTTTTTCAATACTTGAACCAGTCGATGAAAATAATAATGAAAAATTAAATTTTCCAATAAAAAATTAAATTAAAATGTAAATATAACAATTCAACCCAAGGAATAGGATCTAATAAAAGGAGAACATATTTGGGGGATTCAAACGGTGTGCTATTAAGTCATATTGTCATAAAGTCTTAATATTTTAGTATGGTTTAAAAAATTCTTGTTGTGGCATATTTATTGTTTTGTCATAAAATAATGGCAAAAAATATGAGCCAAAAGTTAAACGTGTGTGCACAAATCCAACTAAAAAATGGAATCTGCTGGAAGAAAAGTCGCTAATAGAGATTTTGGAACCCAAAGGTGGACACTTGCGGCTAGTGAACAAACTAGCAACGGTTATTAAAAACCCTTTCTCAGTTTGTTCTTCCTGGTCTTCATCACCTACAAGGAGATGGATTAAAATTTAAATGGGTACATTTACTTGGTCCACCCATTATGATGTCCAACATGTAACTTTCACACAAACTATGTATTATTTTAGTTTTTTCGCTTGTTTTTGGCATTTTCAAACAAAATTTTTATAAATGTTTTAATTTCTTTTCTTTGATGTCAAATATTTATAAATGTTTTATGTTCATATCAGCTGACCGAATTCTGAAATAGCATACTAAGTTATGACAGGTTGTTTATAGCAGTCATATATTTTCGTGCTATTAATTTGTGACATATCATTTTATGACTACCGTTTGAATCCCCCAATTGTATAGATAAGCCCATCTTAAAATCATTGGAAATTTTGTAGCTTCTGGTTCACTAGGCCTGAATTTTATTGAATTCTTTGGAGGATATTTTTTTACTGGAATTTTTAAATTTTGCTTGATAATCTTAAAAGTTATTAATATTGAAGAAATTAAGAAAAGGAGGATACAGTGAAATGAATGAAATTCACTCCTAATCGCTACCGTTTGTAGATCCCATCTGAACAAAAAATTGGAATTTTATTCCTAATTTTGTTGAGCAACACATCGTTCTCAAAGTATTTTAGAAATCAAATTCATGTGGTGGCTGTTAATATTCCAGACTGTTGATAATGAATAGAAAATTTATTTTGTTATTATAATGAGTACGTAAAACGTAAACGCTCAAAAGTGCTGACAGCTAATTACTTTTCACTTCACCATATTTGGGCCTGTTAAGATAATAATTGTCTCCTTGATCTTTTGATGTCTTTCTTAGTTTTCGTTGCAGGTTTTCCCATTAATTTTATTCGGTGATCGATAAAATTCCGTAAAAGTTTGTTGTACGTTGCTTCTTGTCGAACGCCGAATCTTAATGTTCGGTATGACAAAAATTCATCTAAATAATGAAAAAAAAAAAAATAATAATAAAAATGAAAATAAAAAATCACCTGATGAACATAAATTTAATTCAAATTCATGTTTATCTTATTATATTTTTGCGTTTTTCTTTTGCATATTTAATTTAAATTAAATTTGTTGCTGTATTAAATTTTGCAATGGAAGAAAGGAAACGTTAATGGTTAAGAAAAGCCATAACTTTTCAATACTAATGATTTTACACAAGTTTCCTACCTTCACGGCTTAAACCTGCAACTTTCCCTTGAAGTGCAAACACAAGTAACTACGAGTATTTTAATTTTGTTGTAATGCAATTTGTCAGTTTTTATTAAATGTCATCTTTCTAATGATTGATGATCAATTTGTTTTTGATTTTTTATGTTTGAGCTGCTTGCCGTAACACCTTTTTTGATGGGAATACAAAATCAACATTGCACACTCGTTCAACGGCAGCCAGCGTTTTGTTTTAAAGTCTTGCACTAGTTTTATTAATGTTTTTGCACATCAAAACCATCGGTGGAGATGAAATTTAAATCGTTTAGGGTTTAATCAATAGGCGTTTTACAACTACGATGTTGCGCCTTTATTTGGAGCAACACTCAAGAAGAATCCTTTCCAAAATTTATATTAGTTACTAAAAAGGAGAAAAGACATAAATTGATATTGGTACTCATAAATTCGTAATTGGATCACGCTGGCTAGTAGTAAATTTTTAAAAGTCGACATGAATTCTCGAATGAAATGGTAGACGGTTACACAACTTTCTATTGAACTCCGTCCCTCTGTTGCCTGAACCAACCATTCGCTAAACATGAGGCAATCTAAATTTGCTAAGAAACGCTCACGCTTCTTATTAAAAACATAATAATTGTTCATCTTATATTAATTAGAAAATAATCATTTTGGAAGTCATAGAAGTGCCATTCTGCTAAAAAAAAAACTTCTTCAATTTTTACCCAAACTAATTTTCTTAAAATTGTTTTTGTAGAAACTTTATGTATTTAGCACTAATTTTTTCTATTATATTAGTCTGCTTGATGACTAATTCGACAATATACCATTATTTGGAGTTCAGGGTATGGTATGAATATGATTTTTCCGATGCACAACGGTAGACTTCCATTCGGGGAGTATTGATTTAGCATAATTTATGCCGTCATCAGAGTCGCAGATGTATATCTATTAATAACTTTTACTCATCTCATTACTTGAGGCAAAAAAGAAATGAAAAAAAAACACAAATCCGCAATAAACACATTTAAATTTAACCTTAAAACAAAATTAGATGGATCTCATTTCGGCAGAAAACTTCAAATAAAACAATAATAAATGTGAATCACGTTTTTAGTTTTTCTGTTTGTCAAAACTTGAGTAATAAAAAACTAAAGACGTCTTCGTAAAAAATATGAGATAATATTTGTTTCTATTTTAAATAACTTTCTCCTCATCTTGCATATTTTGCAGATCACAATCGTATCTTGAATCCAACAAATGCAACACCAGCAGGCAACAATAAAGCGATTGGCAAACCGGAAACATCATCAGCAGCAAAATCCGAACACCAAGAGAATAGTGGTGGAAATGTTGTTGTGGGCATTAACAACAATAATAATATAAATGAAAAGTCTACAACAGCAAGTCCCAGGACAAATTCCAGAACATCTTCACCGACAATACTAACAAATGCAACAACAGCAACAATAATAAACAATAAGAAAACACCCGCCTCGCCAGCTGTTACAGCAACCCACAATACAACAAATGAAAAGGTGAGCTTAACACGCACATACACACACTCATACATTTTCTTTGTCCTTAAATGGTTCCAGATTTTGAATCTTTTAGGCAGTTTTCTTGAATTAGTCCCAGTTTCTATATTTAAAAATAAAACTTTACTTTTCAGAAACCTCAATTAAAACTTCAAAATTCCTCCAACACATCGCCGAGTCGCAAATTTCTGTTGCAGAAACAGCATCAACAATTGTCAGAAGATGCCGTTACCAATAGCTCCTCGTTAGAATTGAACGATGAATTACAACAATTGAAATGTTTGAATCGCCATTCCTACAACGGGCCATTGAACTATCAAACATTCGAACAGCAACAGCAACAGCTCAAAGAATTACAAAAGCAAGCAGAACATCAGACAAAAAGTACAGAAGCATTAGGAGTGCTACTACAATATTTAGTCTATGATGTAAGTAAAGTAACACTTCATTGAATTACTGCTGCTCCTCGCACTACCTAAGCCACCACCCTCGTACTCATTCATACAAACAAACTCACTTTGCTACAACTCTCCAGTTAAATTTTAATAGTATTTTCGTTATTATTGTTGTGTTTATGGATTTATTTACTCCGATTTCATGTTTAAAACTCTTTGTGCCACTGTTTTGCAATTTGATATGATTATGTTCAAACAAACGTTGTAAGTGTCGGCAATCGGCAATAGAAAGTCCATCAGATTATGAACAAAACAGTAAAAAAAATACATTAACAGAGACATAAACAGCAAATACTTACAAATCTTAGTGAAAGTTAAAAAATGCGTTTTTCTATTTTAAGCTTCCATTTGAATTTTTACGTGGATAGTTTTTGCCATTTCATATTTCGATCAATATTGAGCTTTTCTTGCCAAATTTTCTAAAAGTTTCAACGATTTGATGCCCAGTATGATATTGTTTGGGAACCCATGCTCTCTCTGTTGCTCCTAAGGGATAAACAAGTAACATATACTGAAGAGCTTTACAATTTCAAACTTTTATTTGCAAAATTAAAATGAAAAATTATTCAAAGAACAAAATGTTCAATAACAAAATCCACTTCAGCATCAGTGCAACGAATCTCAAGAAGACAAGACTCCAAAAATATGAATGTGTACTTGTATTTCAATCGACTGGTACACAATAATATTTTACCTAATCTCCGTTTTTATGCTGCCCAATACTATAGAATAATCATGCAACTTTTTGAGGTATTAACCTCAATATTAGTAATATTATTGGACGTGCTCTAGAGTATGAGAAAAGTCAATCAAATATTCGCCTGCTATAGAAAATGTCAATAACAGAGAGAACTTTAATCATTAATGCCACAGACCGTATAAGCGTTCAATCGGACGATAATGACACAGTTGTACACTCACCATAGCAGAGACTTTCACTTAAATCAGTATCTAACATCATTCAAATATGGTATGTAAGAACAGATAAAATTTTAAAATTGTTTATGATTACAAGACAAATTCCATATCTCGAAAAGATAATTTTCATAATTCACAAGACTACAATACGGTATTTTTCACACTCGTATTCACAAAAAGTTTAACTTTTATAGTAGATTGTATTTCGTTTAGCTGCATTTTGTGAAGCTAGGCGTAAAATGCTCTTAAGCGCTATTCATATAGTAGTAGCATCACATGTGTACTTATCCGATTTGCATACCTGCATTAAAATTCTCCTTAGTGCAATGCAAATAGAAAGAAAAGTTTTTTGATTACAAGTACTAATGATTTTACTTGAACTTAATATAGACAACATGAAATACCATATGCCTGAATTAGCTTTACGTTTCTCTTTTATTTTTCGCTACCCAATTGTCCTTCACAGACTCAGTTTCATCTTTCATTTTGACGGGTTTCACACACGTAAAGTTTTCTTGCGCAAGTTTTAATTCAGCTGCAAGAAAGAGAGAGAAAGTACGTATTCTTCATTCTATATTTCTATCAGCGGTATTGAAACGAGTGTGAACACCGTGTCAGGATTTTCGAATCGAATTTGTAGAAGTATATAGCGACACTGCACAAAAACTACATTCTGTGATATTCTCTTCAATTTGCTTTTGCATTATACATACATACATTAAATTATGAATAAAAAATCGTTATTTATTTTCTTAAATTTCGTGAGGCAGCAAAACGCAATATTTTGCATCAATAACATATTTCAATTATGATATCCGCATTGGACATGTAAGCGAAATGCACTTAAACGCATCTTTTTTTTATATAAAAATTTACGAAAATTCAGTGTCTCATACTTTGTGCAGTTAAGCGTAAAATGCAGCTAAATGAAAAATACTGTACATCCAACCGTAGAAAATTCATTAATAATTAATTAATTTTAAATAAATAGTTCTTTCACAAACTGCCTTTACTAAATGTGCAAAAAAAAGACATTTTGTATTTTCGATTATAATCGGAAGAACCAAACTCATCCCAAAGTGTGTCTGCCGACAAACAGAAAACATTAAATATCCTTACAAAACTCCTTTTGCAAAAACTTAGAATAAATATAAGCAATAAATCAATGACATAAACTTTAAACTAATTTCTTTCAGTACATTTTTGTCCACTTTTTAAAGGGAAAAACTAAAGGATTTTTTATTACGGCCACTAGCGCATGGAACTGTAATAAGGATAAAGTGCATAAATATCCATTTATAATTTGTTTAACTATTCATCGCTAATATACTCGAATGTACTTTGGGTGTCTTCATGTATATTCTTTATGTCCTTTTTAGTATATTTATAGTCATTGATTTCAGGGCGAAAAATTTTTTACGTACATACAGCATTGGCCATTTACATACAGAATGTTGTAAATTTTACAGCCTTCTATCAATTTCGCTAATAAATTGAATCTGCTATTAATTATTTCACTCTTATCCTTTTATCTAAATATTTTACAAGTATTAAGTATTTTTATTTATCAAATTTATTATTCCACATATTCTCCAAAATAACTATTTAATACATTAATTGAATGCTTTTCAAACATGATTTGGCTAAAGGGTACTGATGATTTGGTTAGCGCCAATGAAACGCAGTTACATACTCAGCTAAGACAACAACAAGCAATAAATTATTAATTATTTTTCTTGAGCTGTAGCACTTTTACCTCTTTTCTTTAGAATAATTTTCGCAGGTAATTATTTTCTATATTTCATTTTAGCAAATTTACGAAAAAGGTCCTTGGGATAACCCGTTCGTTATAATAAACGCACAAGTGTGGATTTCTGTCTTTATGTAATTCGCTTAGTTTTTCAGTTTCCATTTCGTTTTTCCCATTTAAAGAGTCTATCGTACTAACAAAGAAATTTAATTGATAGTCTTCTAATGTATTACTTCATGGTGTTTATTGGCATATCCGGTTGTAAATCCCAAAAACAAATCTGTTCATTCGTTGACCTTGTTAAACCTTGCTATACCTGCTCTGGATGTTTTGACAAACAATAGACCCAATTGTATGAATATCAGGGATGGAATATCTTATTTTTTCATTGCTGTTTGTGCATCGTGAGAAAAATAATTTTAATGGATCATTAAAGTTAGAGACGTTTAATAAACTAAAAATTTATCTTTCCATTCTGTTCGATATTTTGTTTAAAGAATGTTTAATATCGTATTGAATTCATGTAAAAATTACTACACAGACTTTAAATTCAACTGGTACGCTTTTAGAGTAAAATTTTTGCGGCAACTAAATCGAAATCTGTTTAGTCGCTTGAGGCCAACGATGCCATAAATGTACACAGAGTCGAGTAGATATACCTGTTTAACTTACAATGTATCACTCTATTATTATATCGCTTGCTAAAAACATGGAAAATGAAACAATCGGGGAATATCAAATAACTCAACATAGTACCAGGATAATTTTGAATAAAAAATTATGATAGTTTAAACTTTTCCATCTCTGATTGCCATAGCAAACGTATACAAGGATATCGAAAACTTTAATATTTTGTTGGTGTAGTGTAGGAAGCTGCAGCATTCCTCATAGTCTTGCTATGTCTGCAAGATCTGCAAAGGCAGTTTACAATAGACAGTGATTTCCACTATTTTTATTTTTTGTGCTTTTGATATTTTATCTAATTTCCCAGTTTTTATGAAAATTAATAAAAAAAAAAGCTATAATTTCCAGTCCTTTAGATTTATGTATAATGTCCACATATGGAATACAATGGGTATCTGCCTTGTGGGTGTATGGATATTTAAGATCAAACTTGCTCCCTGTTATTAACTGAGATATTATTTTCTAAATCCAAAAAGTTTACAACATTCTCTTTGGCAGATACCATTTGCTACGTTACAGTGAGGTCCAACTGTGGCTGCATATTCTATTCTAGTGTGAATGGGATCAAAGATTAATAACACTTTTTTCATTGAACATAAACAAGCCACACATCTGTTGCAGTTGCATACAACAACTAAAACATGTGGAAGTGAACAATGTAAATTAAACAGCACGAGTATTAATGACACGTGTATAAATATTTTTAAAAGATTTCTTGTAAAAATACAGCATTAAAAGCATATTGATTAGTCTTAAGTTTTAAATGTAAAATTTCCTCTGATATGAGACAAAGAAAAGACACATGACGAATGTAGTGCAGGATATTTAAAATCAAGTTGCACATTTTTAATTAATAATAAAATGGGAAATTTCATTTTGAATTATTGCACTTTGCACTTTACGAATGAATACTTTCTGCACATCCACTTCTGATTCGTATACTGCTGTTGTTCTTGTTTCTGAAAAAGTCGCAACAATTCTCTATGAGGATATAAATGGATGTAAAAACTGGATGCTCATGTGTTTTATTGTTTCATGTTATACATGTCATTTATAATTTTAATATGATGCAAACTGAACCAAAATTAGTAATAAAGAACTATTAAAATTTACGATTCCCAGCTTAATATTATCAAATGCATTTGAAGTTTTACACAGTGTTTATACCAGCAAAGTGGAATACACAATATATTTCATCAGCATTTTCGGTCTTTTAGTTTTCCTTGCAACCTTAACAAAAGGGATAACAAGCGTCTTATACGGTTTTACAAATTTCACTACCTGCAGGTACAATTACTAGCTGATTTGGTCTGCTAATTTTGAAGAAAACTGCTCATCTCAAATGTTGCTACCAGCCACGTCCAACCTTCGTCGAAGATTTCCACCATAATCGCAAAGTACTTAATAGATTGAAAACCACATCAAACTCTAGTTCAAAACACATCAATCGCTTTGATTATATTCAAAATTAGATCATCCTAATTAGACATCTGCAAAAAGAGTACTAGCCGATACATCGGTTCATATTTGTAAAAAAGAATAGCGCAAAATAAATACAGAATTAATTTCTCTTTAATTCAAGATAATTTTTTATTGAGGAAGAAGTAAAATGAAGCCAATCACACCTACAGAACGGAATATAAATGTTTTTGTTGATCGCTACACCATCATCATAATCCTTAATGTATTTGTTTTTTTTATTTTCCTTAGGTGGCCGGTAAAATTATCGGGAATATGAACAATTTAAAGGAGTTACATACAAGGAATTTATTTCTTAATTTAATTAATACATCTTAATCGTGAATAAATAAATTGAAAATAAATTTTTTTCCATAATATTTTTTTAATAATTAAGAAAGAATGAAACTTACTTTTTTGTAAAAAAGCCGAAAATCATTTTTTATAAATTTTAACTGAATGCTATAATTATCTTCTAAATCCAGAAAACAATATTAATTGGAAAGGACTCCAGAAATTTGTAGGCATTGTTCCCAATAGCATGAATTGTTTGTTATGCCCGGTGTAGAAAATCATTTTAAAACGACTATAATTATGTATTTTGTAATACACATATAAGATAGAGAATTCTCATATTGTATTTGATTTGTTCGGCATAAACATATCAGATGGAATGTTTTCAAACTGCTTAAAGTTCAAAGATAATTTGGTTTAGCGACTAATGAAATGTCGGCATATCGACAGGTAAAGCCACAGTAAATAAATTTGGAAAAGATCTGGTTGAGGAAAATAAATCTTTAATTTTTAAGCCACCAATATATCCAATAAACTAGAAAAATCGTAAATTAGAAGATTTGTATTAATTTGGTATTTGTAATCATATTTTGGAGTTTTGTAGACCCGTCCGTCCCCTTTCGGGAGTATGCTTTAGCTCTCTCTCTCTATAGTCAAGTAAAATTCTATTGAAATCGATCAAATTTTTTCGCCCAGGGTGTGAAGTTTAACAAAAGTTTTGTAAAAAAATTCGGTAAAATGAATGACGTTTACAATTTATTGTAAATAGAGAGCGGGTGCTGGTGGTTCACATATCGGCATAGCAAATATATTCGTTCAAGTGGTCTAGTCTAACTTCGCATGTCGTCTATAAAATTCTTGACATTTAACGGCATTAAACACTAATTTTGATTGAGTTCGACTCGAAGTGTTTTAATCAAACAATTGGACTCTAATTGAAAAGTACAAGATCTTTTTAAAACAAAAATTCTTTAAGTTTCTTTAAATGCCTCTCAAAAGTAGGGATCTAATTATAATCCTTGCTCTGCAAAACAGTGTACTTGAAACGGTTTAAATTCAATCCTAAGCTTAAAATATTTCTACCAGTATTCATGTGGAACGGCATTTTTATCAAAATAAACTGCATGCAATGAAACGTCATAAGCTGGGCAAAGATTGTATTTTCCCAAGGACTAAAAGTACATCTCCGTACACACATAATCACATACATGTGTAATGTTATACCTACCCTTAGCAGATGTTTTTCTAAAGAACTTTTGTGTAAAGAATTCCGTCTACCTGACACTGTTTTTAAAACGGAATTGTTATAAATACCCGGCAAGAGAATATTTAACTTTTAGTTTACAATCAGTCATCAAGTGTTGATCACGTGCGTAAGAATTGCTTTAGCGAACTGTAGTCTCTTGGTTTTCAAATCGATATTTTTAATGAAATAATTTCGAGTGTAAGCAACGTGCGTGACGTCGGATCGGTTTGTGCCTTCCAATTACACTATGGATTTCAAATTGAATCCTTGGTCATCTGCATCGCCAACAGTGCGCTCATTTAAACACGATTTTATAACTTTAGCAAATGTGAAGGTATGTCTGATTTAAAATTGGCAATCACGCGTCTAAAATGTGACGGGTCTTGAGGAGCTGAACGTCGACGATGAATTTTGTTTATCAAAAAACCTTCTTTTTCTCGAATATGCAATTGCCTTTATTTTTTAACAATTCACTTATTATGTAAAATTATCAATTATTATTTTTAAATACACAGAAATCAGTTAAGAATAATTTCGTTAATATTTATTTTGAAATTGATAATTTTATAAAAATGAATTTAGTTTTAAAAACAGCCAGTTTGTAAAAAATTCTGGTCCTTGAAAAAGTCCTTATGATTACAGTCCGATGTTAAATTGGAGAAATTGGTCGCGGATATTAGTAAAAAAATTTAATGGCTTTTTTAAAATGATTTTTCTACCTGTTTCTATTGTTCATAAAATGAATTGCTGGAATTTTGTTACTCTTTTTAGCTGGATGCTTTTGCCTGTCCTTCTGAGAAATCGGACAATTTGAAAACAAAGGAGAAATTAAGGAAAACCTTACGTTTGCTTGATGAGGCTAGAAATGTCTGCTCCGAGTTACAAGATCAGTTGGGTGACAAGGATGTCTACTACATACAGAGGGAAAATGAACTGCAGGCCTTGCATCGTTGTGAATTGGGAAAAGGTAAGAGGTTAATCAATATTTAAACAGCTGATGAATGAATTCCTTTCACTGCTTTTTATAGCTGAATCAAATCTTGCGGAATTCCAAGCCATGGCCAAGCAAAAAATTTCGTCATTGGAATTACAATTGCAAAATTCGGAAAGTGAAAATAAACGCCTTTTGAATTCATACCGCCTTGAAATGGAACATAAATTGTCACAAAAACAACAGCAATTAGACATAGCCGAGGAGCGCGCCAAAACATTGAATGAGCGTTTGCAAGCTTTAGAAGTTTCAGAACAGCAACTCAGAGTACAACTTACCCAGACGGAATCGTTGAATGCCGGCCGTTTACAAGCAGCGGCCGAACGAGAACATGACCTTAATGAACGCCTTAAGCAGCTCACCAAAGAACTTGATAAGCTTAAAGCTTTGAAGGAAAACAATGAGAGAGAGTTGAAGGAAAAGCTAAATCTCTCAAATGACGAAGTGGCGGTTCTTAGAACTGCTCGTAGAAGCCTCAACGAAAGTGGTGTCAGTTCGCCACGTAATACTTCATCCTTAACAACGACGGCTCACATGGAGCTGAGCCGTCTGCAAAGTGAAGCAGAAAGTCTGAGATGTGTATTGGAGTTGAAACAAAAGGAAATCTCAAAATTGACCAAACAAAATGAGGAACTGTTGCGTGATGCAGACGAGAAATTGTCGCTACAAGCGAAAATTTCCTTGTTGGAGTCGAAAAATGAGATGTTGCAGTCGGAACTGGAAATAAAGTCGGAAAAAGAAAAGTAAGAATAATGTTTGTCTTATTCATTAATTATGAGTTCTTTGCTAATAAAATATTTCCTTCTTCTCACCCTTAATAACACAGGGAATACCTAAGACAGATTGATGAAGTCCAAAAAGCCTACAATCATGAAACCGTCAAACGTACTCGTCTCTCTTACGACAATGAAGCCTTGCAATGGCAACTGAAGCAGCGTTCCGAACAACTGCACATAGTGGAAACCAAATTGCATGAACTGTCGGCACACGACACCTCCGCTAACTCAGTAGGGAATCGTTCTATGAACAACGCTACATCGTTAACACCCTCCATTAATATGGATGATATTTCGCCACCCACTTCGCCCGTAATCAAAGGAGTCATTGAGAAAACCGATTCAGTGTCTTGGGTTCTCGAAATGGACGACGAGACCCCTGAAGCAGCAGCTTCAAAAATGGTGAAACGAGCCGGATCTTTCAGATCGGTGGAACGTAGTCCTTCAACAAGACGGCAACTTTCGGTCAGCGCGAGCGCGGCCTGCGGCGGTAATGTATCGAATTGTAACCCCAGTTTGACGGAGGTATCTGGCCCCAACCCCCTGTCCCAGTCAATGTCGGCCACATCAGTGATAAGAGAACATTCCAAAGTTGAAACAAACGAATTTACCAATCGCTCCCATCCTCGTATTCGCTCAAAATCCGTAAGCATTAAGGTTGATGGCTCCCAGCAGCAGTCCACCAAGTCAACGAAAAAGATCTCCAGGCAATTATCTGGCGGATCTAATGTCAGAAAAAGTGAAACCAGCCCCAATTGGAAGGAGCCAATACCTTCAAGCTCTCCGTATGTAATTAGACCGAGATCATCCACCCTCAAAATTGATAACGAATCGGACGAAATCTTCTTTAGACGCAGTTCATCCAGCAAGTTGATTACTTGTGACACATCTGCCCTAAATAAGGGAGAGCGCTTGGAGATGCGATCCCTACCCTCCCATCCATCAGTGCAGGACTTGAAAGTCATTAAAAAGTGTCAAGAAATACAAGAATCTGCCGGAGAGGCGATGGTTTCTGGCACAAACTCTGAAGACGAAAGCTGTTCAGCCTCTTCAGATGATGTCGTCAGTTCAGCCTCCTCCTCGGCCGCTTCAGATTCGACATCATCATCGAACCAATTGAAAAACTCACGCATGTCGTTTGAAGAAGTATTGCTGATAGAGAAAATCAATAGCTTGTCCGGCACCCCCATGGAGGTCAGTTGGTCCGAAGATGCCGATGTTCCAACCAATGGCGCCACACTATGACATGAAATACGCAAAATGTATCAAGTCCACGAAGACGACGAGGACAGTTTTTGAAAATATAAAAACTTAAACCAAAACAGGAAATTGTTGTTCAAAAGATTAAGAAATTGAAACAAATTAATGTAAGAACCACTAACATTTTGAAAGAAAAAACAACACACCAATTCCAATATTCATGATCAAACTAAATTGAATATTGGGCATGTCGCTATTCAGCTAACAAAAACAAAGATGCTTTAACTCTTTCCCTACTTTTTAAAACCCAAACGAATCGATCCAGCCCTGAACACTGCAGGTGAAAGAGTCCCTTTATGTTTGCATGTGTGTGCGTGTGTGTATATTGTATACGTTTCGCTCAGATGTAATTGAAGATTTACAAATAACATGTAGAACTATGATTAATATTATCTTACTATCTAACCCAGCAACAGTCCTTTGGTGCGATCAAAATGAAAAACATAAAGAAAACCTCTCTGCCTTCCTTGTTATTTACCCTCTCTTGATGTTTTAACTTTTAGTTTAATTTTAATATTTAAAATGAAATACAATTGAAATTTTGCTATGTACATACATATTTATATATATATTTCATTTATTTATGTGAATTTGAAAGAAGTCCACAAAAGTATTTGCATACATACGACATACATACATATAAGCAAACGAAAAGAAAATTGAAACCAAGAAAAGGAAACCACCCCGCTACAATATATTTAAATCAAATTAATGAAATACTAATCCTAAGAAAATTTCCTCTTAAAGTCGCTCTTATACGAGTACCTCTTGTGGCAGATGGGCACACATTCGTACGAGTATAAGAGAATAAGTGATATATGACAAAAAATCCCCTAGGTAAAATTAAACAGCAAGGATATTGATTATACATACATACATACATTCATACGTATATTGAACAAGACCTATTTAAACATATTTCTTACTCCCAACCAAAGTAATACCCCTTTTATTTATATAAGTTACAAAATAACAAACAAAAAACAAAATTATAGATTTGGGTTGAAGGAAGAAATTTTGCTAAAATGACAAAAATATGCTGAAAGTAACAAAAAAAATGCCGTCTGTGTAATTAAGGAATTCTGAGAAACTTTAACTCGTTTTATAGTTGAACAAAAAAAAAAAAAAAAAAAAAAAAATTCAATTCAAATCATATTGTAGATCCTTTTACTTGCCTTTTACAAAATATTTTAACAAAAGTCTATCGGGACTATTCTGAAAATCACTTTTAGTGTAAATAACTTTAAATAACAAAGAAGCTGTTCTGCCCAAAATATTTTTATAAATTTTGGCTACCGATTTCAGGTCCCTTCTTTATTTTTGCAAGTGCTTTGAGTGAATTTTATACCAAATTGAATAAATAAATCGTTTGATATTCCTCTTTATTTTAATTTTTCTGCAAAAAACAATTTAAAAATTGCAAATATTCTAAAGCAGTTGATTTTCTTAAATAGTTTCGTTTATATTTAGGAAATATTTTTATACAGGATTTCGTCAATTTCAATACTACTATAGATTTAAGAGCCGTTAGTGGCAATGGAATGGGTCCATGCATTTAATTTATCATTGTTTCTAATAAATCAGTGATCAACAGGCCTGCATGATTCTGAATTTCAAAGTGGCTGCTTATTAATCCTTAATTACTTGGCGTAACGCAAAAGAGAAACAATTCGTAAGTGTCTGTAGTTGATAAGATGTAGAAATTAAATTAAAATAAAAATATAAATATGTATAAAAAATTATTTAATTAAACTAATGTATTTTCATTTAATTTGTACAAACAAACAAAATATTAGTTATAAGGCTTGCACAAGTTTTTCAAGGCTAAAAGCTACAAAGTTACAGAAATTGCTATCAAATGCTGTTTCTTATAAAAAAAAACAATTGTAAAATTTTTAACAAATTAGCAAAACGCTTGCAAATTCTATAAAATTCTTTGGAATCATTAAGAACATTTCCAAAAGAATATTATTTAAAGCCGAAAAGCTTCCCTCAAGCGCCTCAGCTGTTATCCACTACAATTTTGAATAAAAAGCGAACGCATTAAGGCTGGGGCACATAGAATCCGTCATCCGTCATCCTTCGACTTTTTCAACTGACGTTAACGCAATGACGGATGAGGTTGGCACAATGAGTACTTTGTTAACGTGTAGAAAATCAGTTGCTTTTTTTTACATGTTTGCAACATTTCTTTTTATTAAAGAGTAAAAATTTTCTATGGATTTTAAAGAAATTACGGAGTTTATTTTAATTATAATTTTGCTTTATAAAGCTCAAGCTGTCTTGATATAATGGATAAAAGTCGAAGATTTTTGGTTAGACCCAAAAAATCAACTGTTAATTAAAACAAAACATACCAAAAAATCAACTGATAGTTGTCAAAGTACTCAACGTACGCCAAAAGTTAAAAGTTGCCCAACTTTCATCCGTTGCGTTGAAGGAGACGTACTGTATGTAACCAAGCTCATAACAAAACCTGTATTTTAATTTAGCTGTCAGTTGAAAAAGTCGAAGGATGACGGATGACGGATTCTATGTGCCCCAGCCTTTATTCTCGCAAATTGGTTTTCCCCCAAAATTGGCCATCGAAATCTTGGGAAAAAGGAATAGATTTCACGTTAAATTTTATTCACGTTAAAGTTGATTGAATATCATCCTTTTAACTAAAAATAAAAAGATACGAAACTCAAAACCCAACAAGTCATTTATTTGTAGCCTAGAGATCTTCTATTCAATTTCAAGAATATTTTTGAGAGAGAAAATAATTAAATTATTTGGTTATTCCAGATTAATTACAAAACAAAGGAGTTTCCTTTTACAAAATCGGTTGTCTGTTTGCAGAGACCCAATGTTTTAAATTTAAGTTTAGTTAGTAATTAAATTATTATTGATCACAATTAGTTATTATAAAAAAAAAATAAATTAGAATCACATTTAGTAAAGTGTTCTCTTATTTAAATAAATTTTTAGCTTTAATTTATTTGTTGTGTTTAAAACTTTGTTAAATATTTTAATTTTTATTAGTTTCGATTTAATTAGTTTATAATGATAATTTTAATTTTAAAAATTTAAATGTTGGTATGATTCCCCAAATAAATTTTAATGTGTATTTATCTAAACAATGATAATAATAATAAAAATAATAATAATTTATTTAATAGTGCTGAGATATAAATGTAAAAATAGTTTATAAATTATGCAAATATGCAAAAAAAAAGCAAAATAAAAAGTTTTGAGTCATCGTTATTTATAATAATATATTCACATATTTTATAGAAATCTAACTTTAATTTATTTCTCTGGATATGTTGTATTACAAGATCATCTCGTTTTAATATTTATAGTTATTTATTATTATTTTTCCTTCAATAAGTGTATATTATACAAATGTATTAGTCTCTATTAACTATCTAACAAAACATGCGCAGCCACAAAGCAAATTAGTTTTCTCCCAGCAAAACTATCATCACTTTTTAGAAGTTATATTAAATAGCAATATTAATCCCAGCCCTGCATATATAATGTATGTTTGTGTGTCCGAGTGGTATTAAACTACGGCAAAGGAAATATTGAAAGAAAAACCCAAGTGTGTGTTTAAGTATAGCAACAATAACAATACATATAATTTATCAGCAATTTTTTTGCTAAAAACAAAAACCATTACAAAACCATTTGAAAGTAACAAATAAAAAATACATTATAATTGTTTTCAAATACAAATGAGAAAATCTTTTTTATTTAATCTTTGAGAGTGAATAGTCAGCGGATTATTGGTAACATTTGTTTATTGTTAAAAGTTGCTTTTATTAAAAAAAGCTGAGAAATCGTAAAAATAAACTTTTAAGTAAATAAATCTAGGCTTACCTAGTCCAGGATCTCTAAAAGTTTTTTAAATGCAAACGCGATGTTTGAATTGATGCAAACTACATATGTAGTTCCCTTTTACATATGTACGAGTACATATATTTGTATGTACGTGTACATATATACTATATAAAATTGGATTATATTAGATGTTCGTGCATTAAGAACATATTGTTGTATTGATTTATTGCCTAATTTGGCAATATCAAGAGAGAAATATTAATAGTGAAATATGGAGACGTTGCTCTGGCTACTTGCTGTTCACTTATAAGTGTACGCATGTGTACCAGAGCATGCTAAGGAGTCACTAACTGAGAATGTGGTTGCGTTCGAATTCTAGTTTTTTGACCGTTTTATTTTAATTAATAAACTTAATTTATTTTTTAAGCTTAAGGTCTCTTAATTTTTTTTTTTAATTTTTATTGATATTTCGGTACTCATCGAGCACCATCTTCAGGATATTTGTTTATTTTATATACATTGTAAAATATTAATCTTCTTTTTATTATTTTTCAAATGTTAATATTTTCAATTTATGTATAATAAACAAATATCCTGAAGATGGTGCTCGATGAGTAACGCAATATCGATAAAAATTAAATAAAATTAAAGAGACCTTAAGCTTAAAAAATAAATTAAGTTTAATAATTGTACAATTTTTTTTTGGATTTTCATATAATTATGTGCAGAGTAGTGATGTAACTAATATTCGCCTGTTTCATGATGTTTCATATTCGTATTCGCCAAATTCAGGCGAATATTTTCGACTATTCTCATAAAAAAAACATGGTGTTGAAAAAAATTAAGAAAAAAAAAAAATAAGTTAATAATTGTTGATAAAAACTTTATTTATTTGGATTTGAAAATATCAATATTCTTGTAGTAACCCAAAAAACCTATATAAATCGAAAGTGAATTCGAGCGCAGTCAGCGGGAGTGCAAATGTGTGTATAGATTTCCTTTTGGGCATACGAAATGTTGGAGCTCCTTTAAGATCTAATGACCACAAATGCTCCCGACTATAAAATTTGAAATATGGCAAATTCATATTTATTGTTATTAGATGTGCTTGAGGATAGAAATTTGTATTAATTTTGTATCACCTCTTAAAGTAATCGAATGGCATGATGACGATTCTTACAAATTATATCGTACGTAAGCAAAAGTATTGAAGCAGGATTTTTTTCAATTAAATCATATAATTTTACACAAGTATAAATCAAATTTCACATATTATAATCGTATTCGCGAATATTGCAACAGATTCGCAATCGTATTATTGATTTTGTAAAAACTGTCATTCCTGCATATCAATCACTAGATGCAGATGGTTGGCGACAGGAATGTAAATGTCATCACCGGCTGTCATTTATATCTGTAGGTACTCCCACTTATATTTATATAGTTCGTTGCAATTTTATTTTAACAATTACAGCAAAAATAACTCTCCAGTTCTGTAGAGATTTATCATTGACGAAATCCAAATGGTGTGTCTGAAATTAACAAGAAGACTCAACAAAATGGGTGAAAAAACAGACTAAAAAGCCCTTCAAACACAGGGTGGTTTGCAAAGCAAGAATTTTGTACCTTTTCTGTGTGTTTATATAACACAGACGATTTATATCTAATTTTGAATTTATTCGGAACTATTCTTGTAATCTGGGCCACGTGTCTTTTTTCTTTTCCAAATTTTTTCAAACTTAATTTTATTCTCTTTTATTTTCTATTTATTCATAACATATGTATTCTGCAAATTTTTAAATTTTTTTTTAGTAAATGAAATTCATAGATTTTTTTATTTAATTCCTTATTTGCAACGTAATGAGAAAATGAAATGATTTTCTATTCAGAAGATGTGATCGCAAGAGATTTTTTCCTGACATTTTGCTTTATGACGTTGCAGTAAATCAGTAACAAAATAAAAATGAAAAGAGCCTGCCATTATATGAAATAATTTTTTTAAGCAGGGAACTATTGTCTTTTGCAATTGTCCCTTTAAGTGAGCTTCGTAGAAAGATAATAGATAAATTTTTATGCAAATTAGTCTGAAAATTCTTTAGTACCATGCAAAGGAAAATATGCAATTCAATAATATTGTAAAGTTAAAAATATTTAACAATTATATTAAAACAAAAATTATAAGAGCAATTTCTGTAAAAAGATAATAACGAATAAATAAATAAAAAAAGCAAAAATAAAAATATATAATTATTTATCCAAAAAACTGAAAATAAAAATATCACAATTGTTTCTGCCAGAAAAATTAAGAATTATATCTTATTTGTTTATATCTTGAAAACTCATAACCATTTGAAATTTTATCCCAATCATCACTATTATTTATTTGTGCTATTAAAAGAGACAAAGGCTTATTAGTATTATCTAGTGTACTTTTTAATTTAAATTTTTATAAATAATTACAATTCTTTCTAAGGTCAATAAACTTATTTAACGCAATATTTTGACAGGCCTTGTCCATCGTCATGTACTATATGTCCTTCGGAAGACCCCATGCAGAGCTAAGTCGGGATTTATAATTTTAAAATAAAGAATAGAGCTTTTTAATAAATATGTATAATATACATCCATACATATATACATAAAAAAGATAAAGGTTATTTTATGTACTTTAAATTAGGGGTTGTAAAAATTACTGCAGAATACGAAAATTGCAAGTTTTATGCACCACTTTTTATTATTTTTTTCAATAAATAGAATAATAATCTTATATAAAAATATATGTATACTTATATACCATTTTTGTGCAAAACTATTGATTGCCACAAAGCTTTTGAAATTGTTCGCATAATTTGAACTTTTGAATTTTACCGGAAGTTGTTTTTGGAAAATCGTCAACCGCAATCACATAACGAGGAACTTTAAAGTGCGCCAATTTGCCTTTGCAAAATTGCTTGAGACTATCACGGTTAATTTTGGAGGATTGATCATGTAAACGAACAAAAGCGCAGATTTCCTCACCCATTCGCTCGTCAGGAACACCAATCACCTGCGGAATATGCAAAATACCCATCGAAGATGAATGTTTTCAAAAATATATTTAAATGCATTTTAAATTTATAAAAAATGATGACTTCCTCTATGAGGACTTACACATGATTCCATAATATTTTCATGAGAGTTAAGAAAATCTTCAATTTCTTTTGGGAATACGTTTTCTCCACCGCGTATAATCATCTCCTTCAGACGTCCCACAATGCGGCCGTAGCCATCAGACTGCAAAACGAACTGATCACTAAGTCCAAAAAAAAACTTATATTTAGTTGTTAAGGATGAGTATCGGAATTGAAAATAGTCCTACTCACCCTGTTCTCAACCACTTGTCAGCTCCTATAATTTCCTTTGTCTTCTCCTCGTCACCGTGATAACCCAACATGGTTAGATACCCTCTGACCAGCAATTCTCCCGGTTGCCCGTAGGGCACAGTATTGCCCTCACTGTCCACAACTTTCACTTCGATATTATCTTGTATGTGGCCCACGGTATTCAAGATCTGCTCCATGGTGTCTCCTGGGCGCGACTGGAATATTACAGCCGTTGTTTCAGTCAAACCGAAAACGGTACGAACATCTTGAACATTTAATGTGTTTTTCATGTCTAGGAAAAGCTGGGGCGAACAGATAGCACCACCAGTTACAGCCATTTTCAAGGAGGTCAACGAAACTTTTAACTCTCGCTGTTTTTTAATTAAATCAACATACATTGTGGGAGTACCATGGACAACACTGCACCTTTCATCTACAATTGCCTTAAGAGAATGTTCAGGACTAAAACCGGGGGAGGGCAAGACCAGAGTTGCACCATGACTTATACCAGCCATAATGGTAATGACTACACCATAAGCATGAAACAGTGGAACCTGAACACAAATTCTACTCCCCTTCAACTGATTACGATTCCCAATATGGATGCCGTTGTTAACGAAGTTAAAATGAGAAATAACTGCAGCCTTGGGATGACCTGTTGTTCCCGAAGTGAATTGTACATTGCATGCGCTATCAGGTATGATATGGGCTTGCAATTTGCAAATGCCATCGCATTCCTCTTTGTCACTTAAACCCAAAACCTCATCAAAAGTCAATGCTCCCTTGAGCTGAGACTCGGTATTAATAACAACAGCTTTCAAGTTGGGCAAATTTGCGCTTTTTATCTTGCCTTTTTCGCTCTGGGTCAACTCAGGACAAATGCTGTGAATGATTTCATAGTAATTTTGGCTTTTGTACGTCAGCGGGCAAACAATAGCCTTGACGTTCACTTTCTTCAAGCAGTACTCCAATTCGGGCCCTTGGAACGCCGGATTTATGCCTACTGACACCAGACCAGCTCTCGAGGCTGCCAACATGGTTAAATACCAGTGCATATTGTTGGGTCCCCATATGGCGATGTAATCCCCTTTCTTTAGCCCTATTTTCAAGAAACCAGTCGCTAACCGATCTACCTGTTCTAGCAGTGACTTGAATGTGTGTCTTTGTCCTTCATGACAGGAAACTATTGCCTCCGTGCTGCTGTACTCTGCAGCTGCACGTTCCAACTCCTGTCCGACATTTCGATACACAAGCGGATCTTTTCCAATGTAATTAAAATAACTCTGGTTTCTTTCTCTACGATTGATGATTGACAAACTAAAATTAAGATGAGAAGGAGGAAAGACATTTTTTTTATAATTTTAACCGCAAAAATACACAATTTGGGAACTTTGCATCTTGAACCATATTGCCATGAAAATTATTGGTTAATATTTTGTAGGCATGGAATATTGAATTTTGAATATGATCTTGGGCATGCAATGTTCCATAGTTCCGTGATGGATTTTACGCACTCTTTCCCTTCTGCAAAAAATATTTTTGAGATTCTGTGGAAAATTAAAAAGTGGGACATTAACAAATTATTTTTTTACCCTTTACCACCAGTGAAAAGAGTGCACAGGATTATTTTTAATTCAACTTTTTCAGGCCGTATTGAAAAATATTTTACATATTTGATATTGAAATTCATTATTTAGGATATTCTAATCGTTTGAAAAATTAGATTTTTTATTTTTTTATTTTTTATTTTGTATCAGTAAACTAAAGCCTGTTTGAAAGCATTTAAACTGTTATGTTTGTACAAAGACCAACATAAACAATATGAGAATTCTATCATATATAAAAATTTTAGAACATATAATCAGAGTGGGCATAGAATGTCTTAATATGAACAGTACAACAAACAATTTATATTCGCTATATTTCAGCCTCTATTAGACGCCACAATTAGACGCAGTTTGGTACCAACGAATATCAAAATTTTAATTTTATATACTTAATATTGAAATTTTTATTTAAGATATTTTCCCCAACTGATCGTTTCAATAATTAGACTTGGGAATTTTTTATTATCGATATATGAACAGCTAAACTCGCATAAAACAATATAAAATTTTATAAAATATTTTACTTTCGATTTGAAAAACATTTTAAGAAACGTTTGTTAAGAAATTGTATTCAAAACACCATCTTAAATATTTTATGAACTTATGAATTTTATTGCCAACGCAATCGTGTACAACAACGATTGCAATTTCAATCGAGTAGTAAAATATTTAAAAAAATTATTTATTATTTTCAAGTAAAATAAATTGTGAGTTTATTTCATAATAATAAAGCAGACAAATGAAATAAAATTAACAAAAATAAATTGAATTGAGAAGAATTAAAAAAATTCCTTTATTCGCGCCTTTAAAACTGATTATGATTGTACTCGTATGTATCACTAATTTTTTTTAATATAAATTTTTTCTTTAGTATTTATTTTTAATGGCATTTATCGTTTGGATTCAATGGCACAATTTAAGTAAATTTTCCATCATGTGCAAAAAATAATAAACTTCCCCTAAGGGCCAAAATAATTTAAGTTTCAATATGAATGAATCTGTATGTGTTGTATTGAAAGAGATATTCAAAATAAAAAGTTTAGTTTTTAATCTGGTTTGAATCTGGTGAACCTGCGCGTAATAACCAACACCATTAGAACTAGTTAATAAAAATAACAAACTATACTAAATTATTGTCATTTGATATAAAGGATCTATAGCAATCAATTCCAGTGACAGACAATCACAATTTCACATTAAATAATACTCAGCAGAACAAAGGACAAGGAATCTTCAATACAACTCACAGGCACAGTAAGAGTAGCACTGGAGCAAATTTACTTCAGATTCAATACTAAAATATGTCGGCATACAAACGATCTAGGAATGGGAAATCCAACACATCGCTACTCATGCAAAATTTGTAGAAAAAACTATGTAGAGGAACTAAAAACAAATTTCGAGCTGTCATTCCATGCAAGATATCGTATGTATGCTGGAATGAAATAATAAGGAACAAATTCGGGATCTCCTGAGTAAAGCAAAACAATAAGAACATTACACTCAAAATTGAAATGGAACAGGACGAGAAAATGAATTGCCTGGACCTAACAATTAAGATAATCCACGTCTTGAATAGAGTTGAATACAAAATATATAGAATAACAACAGCTACAGACACAATTCATGGAAGCATCATCAACAACACAAGAACGCAGCAGTTAGACAATTGGTAAGGCGACTTGAATAAACGTCTCTAACAGGTGGGGCTATATGAAGGAGATAGGGACAATATATACCATAGCAGAGGATAACGGATACAATAAAACATGGTGGACAGGATCAGGAGAAACATAAGGTCTGGCAAGGGAACCAACAAAGAAAAGGGACAGGATAGGATTATTTGGACTACTTTGACACATATGGGCGAAACAACATACAAGCCAGCAACAATTTTTGGAAAGCACAACAATAACACGGCAATCAGAATGTAGAATGTTACGGAATAGCAGGGAATATAGAACTTAACAAATTGACAACAAATGTACACCAGCATACATTGCATTTGCGAGTACAACATAAAGGACAACGATCGACCGAAACATGGAAATACACAAACAAAAAACTCGAAGATGACAGAAGAATAATAGATGAACAGATAAATAACGCATTAGACATTCAATATTTACTAATTTCAAACTATCCCAAGGTGCATGTTTGCTGGGTATAAATATCATTAGTATATGCACAAGTGTGTGTACATACAAACATTTTATTGAAGTGTTATCAGCATTTTGAAATGCTTACAACTCTTAGATACCGAATCAATTGTCCTCCTCTGTAAGTAAATGCACTTCTCGCCATTATTTCAGAAACACTTATGGACATAAATAAGGAAATGTTCATTTCTCTACCCTTTAACGTCGTAAAAACTATTTACATCCTCTCATTATTTTTACCACAGATTTATTCATTTATTAACATTAAGATGTTTCTTTGCCAAGCCTGGATTCTTACAAAGTCGAATACAACTCTCATGTCTGACCCGGTTCTTGCAGTTACTGGATCGCGTGCAAGAGGCGTTGAAGAAACTCATCGGTGACAATAGTGCAGCCAACGCTATGAATCATTACAGCACCGGCACCATGCACTATGAAATTAAGGAACTTGTTCCTGAAAGCGTACGTATCTACAAATGCGTAGTTCTTCACTAACCTCATATGGGGAATAGACATTAAAATAAATTCAGAACTTAGAAAGAGTAAGGATTGAAATTTTGTACACAATTTAACTGGTCATGGTCTGAGGAAAAAATAAAAATACTTGGTAATTGTGATACAAATAAAAAATTAAATCCTTATATGTAATTGAACTAGACAGTTGGCAGGACAAGCTCAGCTTAATGTACCAGCCATATGTACATTCTACATAAAAAATTATTAATTTTGCTGGCATTTGGTAGAGTGAGAGTTAAAATTTCACTACATATTTTTTAATGATTTGTACAAAATAATATTAATGAACACAATCGGTGCTCTTCATTTCATTTCAAGTAAAGCTTCCACCACTATTTAGAGACAACTGTACACAAAAGCCTTGGCTTATCGTATTGGCCTAGTTTTAAATAACTTCCAAGTACTTGATAAATTTTGAAAGAACTATTTAAAAGAAAAGTTGTGAAGATTTCAATGATGTATACAAAGGAGCGTGTTTGAAATTTTGTTAGAAATCTGGGAATGCGATTGTTTTGTAGTATTCTAAAATGTTATTATATGATTAAAAAAAAATTATAATAAAAAAAAATAAATAAATAAATAAAAATAATAAACAATTCTATATTTGCATTAGTTTTTTTTTCTTTTTTAATTGTTTATAATTTAATTATATGCAGGCCAACCCAAGTCGAATAATAATCATATTATCGTTAAGGCAATTTTTTTTAATATTCTGAAAAATTATTAGATTTCATGAATAATTTGGTGGTAATTTGTATTTTTGTGAACATTTTTAAATAAAAAAAGTACATTTTACTTCAAAAACGATTTTGAGGTCTTTTTATAAAAAACAAACAAACAAATTCATTAAATATTTTGACGGCTCGTTGGGTGTTTTCTTGAGTAAAAAAATTGTCCTAAAACAAAAAGTACGAAAAATGGTCAACTAAATAAACAACTTAATTTCGATCACATCGATCACTTCAGGTCTCATATTTTTGTTTAATATTCATTCTGATTTATTCATTCTAATATTCAAAATACAATTAATAATTTTTTCTCCAAGTTCATCAAACACCCAAAGAAAATATATTTAATATTCCAAACACTCCCAGAAAGTGCTACATAATAGAACTATTTGAGGGTTTGTAAAGAAGGTGCACTTGGTTCCGTGTTATTTACACTCGCACGAATGATAAACTCACCAGCGGAATGATGCGATTCTAATGCTTTTCGTTGCACATTTTTTAAAAAGATGTTGGGTTATAATTTGTAATTTTTTATGGATCATTTCGACGAAGGTGAAGTTAAACACAAAATACTTGTAGAAGCACTTTCACAAGATAAATATTCCACGATTTTTTAATACTAAAATAAAAAATCTGTTTATCGCAGCAATTATTTGATAAGTGAAGCACTAGTATCGCATTGAAATGTTTTATTTTTTAGAATTTTGTTTTCTTCTATTTATTGCCCGCATTTGTTTTATATTTTCATCGGTCGTTAGTATTGAGCGTCCCGATAACGACTAAATGTCTACTATTGTTTTCAATTTCAGTTTTGAAACGAAGACTCTGCGTAGCAGCGGTAAAAGAGAGTGTACGAGTACGATTATAAAGTGTCTTAGGAAATTAAAGAGCATAATAATCGTAACTCTCGCAGAAGAGCGGTGAACATAGAGAAGTAAAAACTGCGAGGGCAATTTGAATGCTCATTTCATTTTGCTTCGTTCGGTCCTTTAAGTCATACAGTCACATCTGAAAAATCAACATTTTGAAGTTACTAAGGAAAAAGTATTCCCCAATATCCTCTTTAAATGTATACAGAAAAATAAGCTAAGAGTCTTATCTGATGCTAAGTAGACGTTGTATCCACAAGCGTCGATATGTTATTGAAATTTTCCTATTCTTAAATGCATCATAGTCGCATCTAAAAAAAAAAAACAAAGCTGAGGTAAAGTAATACAAAAACAATAGTTTTCTAAGTTCAAGTCCTTTTCAAATTGGCTTTATTAAAAAAAATATATTTTATGGCACTAGTCCTTGAATAACACTCAGTGCAAGTGAACGCCATAATCTGGAAACACGATTTTTATATATTTTTCACAGTAGATCCAGCTGAGTTTATACTATAAAGCAGTTGAGCTCAGAACAATTTCTGAGTTGTCGGTGTCATCATGCCCTTCTAAAGAGTTTTATCAAATGGTGCCAAATGACACGGACACATAAATTAACCAAATCTCACGCTAAATAAAACCCCTTCGGCTGTTCCGCTTAATATCAATTCACTAAAGAACTGGTTGCATTTCCTTGATGATTCATTACGCTACAAAATTGTGTGGTAAGACTTTTAAATAAATAATATGCTTTTCTAAATTGGAAGACTTAGTTGACGATAATCCGAATTAGTTTAGCCTTGACAAATACCCTCAAGAACCGTCGGTTGAAATAAAAAGTACTTTCGCAAGTTTTAAATTCTGGACGAGTTATAGTTCTTTGGCAAAGCGGCATCACTTGGTTAGACTTGGATGCTTTTTGGGCAGCCACGTAAATCAACCAACCAATATAAATGCATGCATATTCCTTACTTTCAGCTAAAAGGTTTTTTTTGTTCTTAAAAATCGCTAGTTCCTTTCTGTTTACCCTCGTAAATAAATTAGTTTAAAAAACATCAGAAGATGTTCACAACAAAATTAAGAGAAATTTAAGCGGAGTGTTATTATTTCTTTTAATGTAAATATTTATTAAATAATGGAAAACAAACAACAAAAAAGTATGTACACATGCATGTATACTATATATGATTATTAATCGTTTTGATATACTCTAATCATATCAAAATTACTGCAACAATTTTCCCTCCACATTCACTTTAAATTAAATTTTATCGATACACCGAAAACAATTAAAATTCGTAATCAATAACGAAATTTGTAAACACAAATTTTCGCATTCGGATTCATTTCAGCGAAGCTCTTCATGATATACGGTTTAGTTCGGTTATAACGAACTACGGTTAGGAAAAACTTTTGCGTGTTTTTTGTTCGTTATAAGCGTAAAAGCTTACAAGCATTTTTCTTCTGTTTACTTTAAAAATAGTTTGTTAGAAGCGAAAATTCGCTATAACCAGAGTTCATTATGACCGTAAAAGTTTGTATGAAATAGTTGTGCAAACTTGTTGGGACTGGAGAAGACGATAATTTGTTATAACCTGCATACGAACTCCACTGTAATACTTTTTAAAATATGTACTCGTATTAACAATAGAGAAATGATTTGCATGATCAAATTCAAATTGATCTTCGACTGGCGTACGGCAATTTTGTAAAGTGCTCCACTGTGTAAGTGATACAAGACGTGCTTGGATGCAGCGGGAGTTCCAGCAATTGCTTGTTTTTTTCTCAATTAATTGCCATTGCGTGTGAGATTAATTGGTATTATTTTAAATTATCTGTAAATTTATATGCCACGAGTCACATTAGAGGCAAATGCATTTGATGGATATCTTGACAAGTTCGTCGTTTGTTTTTCTTGAGTAATTAATTCCATTTTTATTAAATGGTTTTAATAATAAGGAAAAAAAGAAGCTGTAGGCACAAGGAACTGTCTTTGAGCTGTTAAAATTCCCATGAAAAGTATTGGTTGTATTTGTACTATAAAGAGAAATTTGTAGATGGATTTGTTTTAATTTTGTTAAGGTTTTCGCATCTTTTCTTACTGATACTGGTAGATAGAACTGTCGTACAGACAAAATGTTTTTTTTTTCATTTCAATATTCGTGATTACACTTAAGTACACCAGATCAAATCAAATTGAAATACACACATACACATACTTGTATACATGTATATTGTTATGCAGATATGGTAATCAAACTGGAGCACTTTAGAATTAAATAATGAAATTTGAATATCAAGTGGTGCTCAGGAAAAGTCGTGCGAATCGACTACTAAATTACCATTTTATTTGTATTTATAATCGATAAAAAGTTCGAAGACAAGAACACATTTAACATTAATCCAACGATTGGAATGGTATTTTTTCACAAATTCAAATATGGTCCCATGTTGATGAACTTGCTGCCATGTAAAAATTATTAAACTATAGAAATGTTTTCTATCTTAACACAAATATCCATGCCATTTGCAAAATCAAAGAAACAGTACCAAGATTAGGCCATAAAAGTTTGCTCTGAGTTGAAATCTGAATAAATTTTTATTCCACTAAAACCGAAAATTGATCAATGGGATGGATCATAAAATAGTCGTAAGAATTTAAACAAGAAAATCAATAAATTTAAAGTGATTCTTTCTATTTGAAATATGTGCTAAAATCAAGCAAAACTAAATTATTATTTCCGTTTTATAAAGAAGAGGGATTCAAGTCATTTGATATTTTTTTAGAATATTCATTATTATTTTGTTTTCTTCCAAACAAAGTTTATACGTCATTTATTACGTAGTTTTGGAATAAACTTTGTTCCAGTCGCTTTGAATAAAATTGTGTGGAACGTGTTGCATATACTTACAAACGAAATGAATGCTTTTATCAATGACATGCAAAATAAGACTTTATTCAGTATAAAATTTTTTAAATAATTGTATGCAACAGTACAACAATATTATAGTCGAAATGTGTTAATTATAGTTCAGTGAATAATTTTGAGTCAATTTCAAGCTCGTTTTTTCCTTAAAGTAAAAATGTAAACCTTTTATTTCACCACGGCTATCACATGTCTGTCGAATGAAAAACAATGAAAAAAGATTCAAATTAAAAATGAGGACGACTGATGATGATAATTCTTTCTTCTTCGTTCCTTCAAAGTCATGAAAATGTGAAAGCGGTTCAAATGGACTGCATGGACAGATTAATTTTAATAACTTTTATGCATTTTTGTACTACTCAGCTTTTATGCTTATTTCCAAAATAGGAAATAAGCATAATAAATAACATATATTTGAAGGTATAAATAGGCAATTAATTTGCCTAATGTGAAGGTAATAGTATAAATTATAAATTCAAGTAAATAATCACTTGCTTTTCAAAAATCAAATCAGATGCTGTTCGAATTTCAGAAGTGGAATTAATTCTTGATCAAGATTTTGTTAATAATTTCCTAAGGATAAAAGAAAATGTGATACTTCCAGAATGAGCTGCAATTTCTTCACTGGAATTTTTTTTATCAGATCGAAGTTTCTGAATATCACATTCTGAATGTGCTGCCGATGCGTGCAATTCAATAAATTTTACCGATTAATATTTTTAATGCAACAATACAAAATCTACATGTCAGTTCATAAATCTTCTGTATAAAATTGCTTTCTTTGAAAAATTCCATGAAATTAATTCTAATAATTGAACCAATAACATTAATAATAGTAAAATTATATTAATAATAATAATTTTAGCAATATTTATTCAGATTATTCGAGATATTTATCCAACTAATTATAAACAAATTTGTTATTCGTTGTGGATTTAACTACTATATGTATATATGATTGGTCGATATACCAGTAAAAAACACCACGCATTACAGGGAAAATTGATTATTTAATCAAACATCTTGCATGTGGTATCTGCATCCTGCAGGTGTCTTTCCTGTCATCGTTAGCATAGAGAAGTTTAAATCGAATGTCCACAAGCACTCTCTATGTTCCCTCCAACATCTCATGAAGCCGATAATGAGCGGTGCACTTCTATTAATTTAATAGGGAAATTTCTTTCTTTCATTTTATCGAACATACAATTTCACGTCGGTAACATATTATAACATTTCTTTGTACCGCTTTTCTGCGCAAAATTCCACGATGTTCGTTTGACAGTCATATAAAATAAAATGAAGATTGACAATAAAAGTGCCACATTATGTTAAATTTTTGGTGACGAAAATGCAAACCACTTTGATATTCTTGAATATTACACACGACGTACATATGTGTATGGCGAATACACAAATGCAAAGATTGAAACCAAATATTGCTGTGTATGGCACCCGTCAGCCATAAGAGTATTTGGTTGATTTTTGGGGAAATGCGTGTACCATCTTGGAATATATTTGGACTTATTATTAGTTTTTGCATCATGTATACATTTTTATATTTCGTATTAAAAGGATAGTGTAGTTGCGGCGATTTGCAACAGCACCGAATTTTCCATCAATATTAAGTGGCCACATTTCATTGGTCAATAAACCAAATCATCAGTGAACTTTAATTATCCATATTAATTTCAATATTAAGTATTTTATTATTTTTAAAGATTTTAAAGAAAAAATTAAAATATATACATAGTGGACATTGCACCCGCAGTCTGTAGTATATTGCATACGAATGGTTGTACGAGTAGTTTCGACTCGCTGAATATATGTATAACATTTCAATTCAATATTTTAGATAAGCCATATTATAGTTTAAAAAGTATGTCATAAATTTTAAATTGCTCTTAAATTTATACTCTCTTTTATATGCTTTAAATGAGAGCTTTTGTATTTCTGATCTACAAATTATATTTTTTCAAAAGAGAAAATGTGCATTTTTCCAAAACATTGGCGCACTTATGAATTCAAATGTTGTTGAGTTTTTAGCGATCGCTGATTTTAGATTTTATTTTAAAGAGCTTTAAAATTTATATACAAGGCAATCAAATAATGTTAAAGATGTCTACCGAATATGATCTAGAGTAAATTGGCAAAAAGTTCATCAGTGTGAGTTTGTTCTGTCTGATCACATCGGAATGAAGTAGTAAATCAGTGAAGTAAAACTCAAGCTAAGAAACAGCAAATTATAAGTCGTATACCCAATTGAAAGTTTCTGCTTAATCTTTCGAAGGACAGTCACGGTAGTCACCGGTTCCTAAATGATAGAGACTAAGTTTCACGTCTAACTTTAACGAGCTTCTCGAATGCAATTTTTTCTTTTGATTACTTTCAGATGTTTGACCTTCCAAGTCGTAATTTTATTTTCACATGGTATGGGACTAAATATGTTTCTATTTAAATGACATACGAATTTATTTATGGTTTATTTTTTAATTCTGTCGAAAAAAGTACTCCATTATCATTCGCTTGATTGGTTAATACACAACATTTTTAAGTATGTATGTATGTATATATGTATTCGTACGTATGTATGTATGTGTGTATCAATTTGTTTATAAATGTGTTCTTTAAAAGTTAAAGATTAGTTCGATGCATTCACTCTCTTTATCGCAAAATAAAAACAATCACTTTGTGGCATTATTTTCTTCATTCATTGAATACAAAGTCTGCGACGGCTCAAGTTGAATTATTTGGCCTTTCGGAGCATAAAAATGTTTTTCAGAAACTTTGTTAAATACAAAGTGGTGTTGGGCATTAAGAACTATAGATGGTAAGTAGTTCATAGAGTTATTTATTTATGGGAACATTACAAAAACTGATCTTTGTGTTCTTGTTTAGTTATAGTGAGTTTGCTTACGTGCACCAGCCGGGCAAAGAGGCTTTAATCTATAAGAACTTGGGCCAGCGGATGGAGAGAGCAGTTGAAAAATATGGATCACAAATAGCAATTAAATCTAATTATGATCGAAGACAATTAAGCTTTGAGGATTCATTTAAGGAGGCTGTTAGTTTGGCAGTTAACCTTAGTGAAATGGGTCTGAGACAAGGAGATCACTTGGCCATTTGGGCTCCCAATACCATACAATGGTATATAACATTTATGGCTTCAGCTATAGGAGGATTTCCTTTGGTATGCATCAACCCTGCCTTAGAAGTTCCCGAATTGAAGTTTGCTCTGGACAAGGCCAAGGTCAAGTGCTTAATTACTATGGAATCTTATGGAAAACTAGAGTTCCTAAATAAAATAGAAGAAGTCTTTAAAGCAAAGAACACTGAGCAAATTCCAGTTTCAATTATTATAAAGAGTGATAAGAAAATTAAAAATTACCTAAACTATGATCATATAATAGATAAGGAAAGTGATCATAATATAGTGGATGCAACAATTTCAAATATGCATGAGATTCTTCCTGAAGAGCCATCTGTAATTCAATTTACTTCTGGAACAACCGGTCAACCAAAAGCTGCTCTAATTTCCAATTTCAATGCAGTCAACCAAGCAGTCTATATGGGCAAAGCTTTAAAACTGGATTCAGGAGTCAAATCAGTGTGTCTTACGGTACCCATGTTCCATGCCTTTGGCTTAAGTATTCTGACTAGTTGCTTACATTATGGCAGCACTGTACATCTGCCTAGTCCAATATTTAATGCTGTCGCAGCCTTGGAATCTATAGATCAAGAAAAGTGCAGTGTTATTGTTGGAACACCTACAATGTTTGTCGACATGCTGGACAATCAATCAAGACTACAAAAATCGGTTGATAGCTTAGAGACGGCTTTTATGGGTGGAGCGGCTTGCAGTCCAGACGTTCTGGCTCAATCCAAAAATGTATTCCAATTGCGAGACATGACCATAGGTTATGGCTTATCTGAAAGTACGGCAGCTATTTTTGCTCAGAACGGATCTGAATCTCTCGAAAGTTCTCTTTATTCGGTGGGTAAATTATTTGGCCATGGAGAGGCTAAAATTATTGATGAAAATGGAAAAACTTTGAAATTTGGTGAAGTGGGAGAATTATGTGTTCGAGGCTGGTTTACCATGTTGGGTTACTTCGAAGATGAGGAAAATACTAGCAAGACCAAAGACACCAGTGGATGGCTAAATACAGGGTATGCACATACTCCTAGACTTAGAATAAAAGAATAAAAGTTTTTTTAAAGGGATCTATTTCTACTGGAATCTAATGGCGTGGCTCGCTATCAAGGCCGGAAGAAGGATGTCATTATAAGAGGGGGCGAAAACGTGTTTCCGAAAGAAATTGAGGACTTTTTAAATCAACATGAGAGCATTTTAGAGTGTCACGTAAGCTGCTTCTAAGATATTCGCAATAAAACAGTCACAATATCTTGATTTCCTCTAAATAGGTTATCGGAATACCAGACCATCGTCTGGGCGAAGAAATCTGTGTATACATGAGGCTCAAAGAGAAAGCAAGACCTTTGACTGTAGACGACATTCGTAGCTTTTGTAAGAGAAAACTGGCGCATTTTAAAATACCCAAATATGTGAGAATCATCCAAGATTTTCCCAAAACCACATCAGGAAAGATACAAAAATTTAAATTGCAAGAACTATTTCAAAAGGACAAATGAACCAGCAACTGCGGAGTACAAACTATTTGCAGAAGCAATATACTGAAAGGATTTAATAAAATTATTTTATTAAGCGAAAAGAAATTTAAATTGTAGATAAAATGTTGAGTTTAATATGTACTAAGAAAATAGTTTTTGTTGGCAGTTGTTGCTAAACAATGAGTTTAAAATGGTATTAGTGTTTGTTTCCTTTAAAATATTCATTTCAAGATCAAATTGTGTTTGTAAACGAAACTCTACAGGTATGAAATAAGCGCCAAAATAACATTTTACTCATATGGTAAGTGGGGCTGCGCAAGTCCTTCGTTGTGTTGCTAAGGAGGAGAGCTTGTCAGGCTCAAGTTTCGTCAGATTCTGTTGGCTAACAAGTTCAAACAAGGTCTGACTGTTGAAACGTGCAAAAATAAAATCAGAACACTTTAGACTCTCAGAGCTGACGGTTGGATTTCGGAAAAATATTGGAGTTTACTGTGGTGCTTAGTTGCAACTTAATTCTTACTTATGTGGCAAAGAAAATAAAAAGGAAAATAACAATAACAATAATAGTACAAAGGAAACGGAAACGGTGCGGTTATTAAGTGAAAAAAGTACTAACAACCGTTTAAACGAAGAAATATTGTACGTTTGGTTGAATAATAAAAGAAAATTCAACTGTGTTTGTAGAAAATATGTGAAAAGTGTCTTATAGAATGTGTGTTTGTGTTGCAAATAAATATGTAAATTTTTTGGCAACAAGCAAAAAGAAATAGTGGTTTACCTTAATAGATAAATAGGTGGCTAAAGAAAGAAAAAAAAATATATATTTATATGTATGTATATATAATCAAGCAATAAGAAGTACATGTATACCTAAAAGCAGAAAGTATTAAGTTTAAAAGTCTTAAGCAAGTGAATAATTATTGGAAGAAAATATTCAAGCAAATGAAAACGTCAATATGACCATCTTTACCAAAAAGAAAATTCAAACGAAGGTTGTGTAATAAGCCAGAAAAGTTATAAAAAGAGAATAAAGAAATACGTTTGGAAAATGTGTAAAGTTTTATAATGTCACAGCCCGGTAAGCGAGGAGGACGCGGTGCGGCCGCTAAGGGTGTAGGTCGTAACACACCCTCCTCCGTAGCGAGCGGTGCGATCAGCAGTACACCCGATGAGTCGGTAGGGGCAAGTGATCGTAATACACCTGCCAGTAAATCTGAGTCCGATCCCAAAGATGATACTTCAAGTAATGGCGATCGTAAGGAAATTGAAGGCGCTCCTACGCCGAAACCGCCAAGTGCAGGGGCTTCCATACGTGATTCGGCCAATAAAATATTAGCACTTTCTACTAAAGGAGAATGGACGCCTGTGGAGCAAGAGTTGAAAAAATTAGAAAAGTATGTAGCGAATCAAGGCGAAGATGGCTATACAACACCATTGGCTGGTATTCACGATGTGGTATGTTAAATAAAAAGTCCTTATGCTCAAGATCCTCATGAAGATCAATGTCAAAAAAATTTTGCAGTTTTTTTTTGTGCATAATTATTGATATTCTCAAGTTTTTATTTTTATGAGCATTACAATTACAAACCAAAATATTTCACAACAGACTTCTACGTCCTATATTTCTCCAGATCTCGAGCTTTTGGGTGTTATTGTGTAGTTAATCTATTTGTATGGAACGATGTGGAAAATTACTGATCACATATTTAGACATTTGGTCTAAGTGACAATGAGCCTTGACAGTCACTTAACGATGCTAAATAGAATTTGTTTTTTTAATGTTACAAATGTATGGACTCGTATGTAGTGAATTCAATTTTTGCATAGAATTTTCGAAATGAAAGTAAAAACGAAATTATAAGAGGCATCAGATGCCAAGCCAGAAATGGAAAGGAATTATTTTTAAGACGTCTTTTCAAAAGAAACTATGAAAAAAATACAATTTCGTGAAAAGAAAACATTGTAGCACCAACAATTGAAGTATTCTAAAAGAGAAGATAAAAAAATAAATAAATAAGAAGTGTTTTTATCCATAATAACCCTTTTCTATATTTTGATTGCATTATTTCTACATTTGATGCGGAATCACCAAAAAAAAAAAAATTAAAAAATGTCAACTTAAAATCAAGTCCCCTGAGCAAAACGAAACAGAATTAGAAGAAATTTCATTAAGTGCAAAATTAAAATGACGTATGAATTTGTGTCTCTACAACAATAGAAATATTTATGGAGAGTATTGTGTCGCTATTTTCCCTATCAACATGTTTCCTTTACTTTTCCATTCGCTTCGATTGGTTTGGTAACGAAATTCTCCAAAAAATTGTCGTTATTTTATCAAATAAATAACAATATTTTCTCCCTCTACCTGCTGTTGTTGACAGGGGCGACGAGTGAGGGACTTTAAGCGGTGAATAAAAATATGCCGCCTGAAACTCTCAAGATACCCATAGTAGAAAAATGTCAATTGATATTTATTCAAAATAAAAACAAAATCAATGCGTTGTCATGTGACCAAGAAATAGTTTGCAGTATAATTTAGGCAGAGAAAACACACACACACACGCAACAAAAGGGAATTCTTCTGTCAAACTGTACAAAAACAGGATTTTGTTTCCTTTTTGAATTAATGGCGTTGAAATTGTAAATCCTTTCAACAGATCCAGCAAAAACCTGCTAATAACTATCCATTAATTACCACATTGTTTTCAATGTCACACTGCATTCCGTCCGCATTACTTTAAAGTAATTGAATAATTACTCATCAGTCAATACGCAAGTAAATTTAACGGCGAGTCTCTATGAAGCAAGACAACAATAGTTCCTTGATTATTTTAATCAGAGAAAGGGGTCATAGTGAAAGCCTCAATGATTACGACTTTCGACATAAAAGAAATATGTACAAGATTCAATTCCATTACGTTCTAAACAAGGCCAATATTTATTATTGTGCAGCCAAATAATAAATAATGGAAAATAATAAATAATTGGATATAATGAAATTAAATTAAATTTAATTGTTTGCGACTAATAATTACGAAGTATGGACGAAGGTACATATTCAAACATATTTGAGTGTTAACGCATGTCATAATCGTTCCAAAATTCAATTCACTTCTGTCATATTAGTCGTCAAAAAGTTTTGTTCTCGTCCTATAAACAGCCCAAGGGGAATCTATTCGTGTTTGGTGACTTTAGACTGCAAAATCGAGAGCTTGCACAAGATTAAAGATACCGAGCAACATTTTTCTTTAATCTTAATCAGAATTCTCTAAATACGATAAGTTCCACTACTTGGTTTACATTTTTTCTTTCAAATTCCATTCCTTCAAAATGCCTCGACCTAAACGAAGCAAACACCATTATTTTATTTACGAGAAACTCCTTTGTCCATATGACATTTATTTTGTTATACAATATTAGAAACAAAAGAGGAAAATTTAATTTTCGGAGGCGAAATTGAATAAGTCCCCAAAAATTGGGACACCCCAAGTGTTATTATGAAATAGTTTCCCAACGAAGTGTAATAACACCCCAAAACAAAAATTAAATAACATAACATTAGCAGAGGCTTATTATATGTATGTGATATAAAGTTCCAACTTTATTATTCATTTGAACTGCTGATACAACGGGCCCGGCCTTCGGATGGGCAAGAGAACTCACTTTTCTACGAAGATTAGTTTCGCTTTCCAAAGCATATCTGCATTGCTGATCTTTGCTTGATATCGCCAAGCCCGTCTTCGCAGAAATGTTTGAGGAAGCGAAGCCCATTTCGACTTACCGTTTGCTTTGAAAAGCAAAGACATACCGCAGAGGAGAAACTTATTTCGAAAAATTTAATTACTTTAGGGCCTTCCATTGACAAGAGAGTAGCGATTTCCATAAACCAAGTAATTGGGCAGCTTGTGCTTGCTTGTGACACCGATTAGTCTAAGGTGTGTGATTTCTCCATGTGTGAGACAATCACAGAAGACATGGTTTGAAGTCTCATCATGCAACTAATACAATGATTTCAATGTAAGCAATTCCGTCTGGGTTTGGGATCTGTACCGAAATCACTATAGAGATTACTTTGCCTATCTGAGGCCGGTTATAGCTTGCAGAAGGCACCAAGTTTGGCTATATGACATCATATATTTCTAGCCTTTGTCTTGATACTCAAACATTCCGAAGAAGATCACAGGCTATTTAACAATGAAAATCGCCAAACACAAGCTCCACCGTCACCATTTTACTGATTGGAGTCATGAATCAGCTAAACTTTCTCATCATTTTCGTGGTATATGGTTTGATTCGACTATTCATTTCTATCAGGAATTATGATATGAAATATCCTATATACCATTATAATCGGTTATATTTGACTACATACTCTGAGGATAGTTTCGCAGATGTTTTAAAATTTTCATGTATCCTGCCAAATCTTCGACTTTCAAGTCAGTGAACATGGTTGCGGTGCATCTCTGGAACTTTCTACTGATATTAAATTTAAAGCCTTCAAAATTTGTAGATGTTTGGAGTTATTAAAACACAAGTATTTTCTACAACGAGTTTTGCGAAACGGTCGAATCAGTCAAATCCTGTTGCCGAGAACGTTTTAAGTTAAAAAAAAATTATTGATCTAAAAAATCGAGAAAATTAAAAAAAATATATATTTCTTAAGTCTCAGCCCATTGTGTTTAAGAATTATTAATGTATAATTAAATCTTGTATCTTAATTTCAGAATACTGGAATGACTCCTCTCATGTATGCCACCAAAGACAATAAAACGTCAATCATGGATCGTATGATTGAACTTGGAGCCGATGTTGGTGCTAGAAACAACGTAAGTGAACGCAAGTTAAAGCTTAATGTTTCCTTAAATATTTGAACTAAAACTTTAAAACTTATTTGTAGGCCAACAAAAATAAATCAATAGCAAACCAAAGAAACCTTAAGTAAAACAAAGAAAAAATTTAAATCAATGTTGGTCAAAAGGAAGTCGGTCTGACACAAATAAAGTAACAGAAACACGCAACAAATTCTTTGCTTGTATTTGTACAAAACCAGCAAGAAAATATACTTTTTCAACTTCTAATAAGAAAGTGCGTAAACATTTTTCCCGGATTCATTTGGCAGAAAAAGCAAAAAAGCAAAAAAAAAAAAAAACAGAAACACAAAAAACATACGAGTAAAAGCCGCATGGTAAAAGCGGCTAAAACACACTTTTTTCCTGCTTCTCTGTGTTCGGCAAATTTCAGTAAGAACGCGTTTAATGAACTTTTGATTGTACGTATTTAAAATTGATTAACAAGACTGCAAAGTAGTTCTTGACACTAACAGCCAAACAAAGCGGCCATCTATAATTAAATTGGAATTTACATAAATGTAATTGTTGAAACAATTTCTATTTAAATCTTGTTCCTTATTTTGAATAACTCTGTGCCTCGTACTCCCTTTTGTAATGGTTTTATGGTGTTTCGTTAAAACCCAAAGTAATCCTTGACCTAAATAATTTCGTAAGCATTCACATTCATACAAGTAACGTTGACCACAGATTTTATTTCGCACAATCACAATCACGAGAATAATAAAAACGAAAACGTTTTTAGTACTTCTCCCCAGGTGATAAAAACCAACAGGCGGCTTGATTACGACTATTTTTTTTTTATTGGTGTTTACACTTTGTTGCATAATCGTACTGGTAGCATGAGCGGCGTTCTCAAATTGTAAATATTTTTTTTGTTGTTTACGAGTGAATTATTTATAAATCTATCATAACAATTTCAGTTCGATGGGTTTTAAATCGAAGTTTCGTTTAGACATTTTTATTTGAGAATGATGTGAATAGGAATTATCGGCCTCTTAAAATCAATATTTGCCTTTGATGCTGTTTAATATTAAAATATTTTTTTAATAGTTCATCACGCTGGCCAACTTGATAATTATAGACGTATTACATGTGTATTACAATTGAACTGCAACCAAACTGTTGGTTTTTATCAAGTTTAGATAACTTTTAATGGGTTCGAGTTCAGATTTCATCAGACTCCATTGGAGAACGATGTTTATAAATTTTTAATGTGTTTCATGACTAGAAATTACAGGAAAAATAAATTAGACATTGATTACCAGTCAGCATTACACCTTCGCGGAAATGTTGCAAACTTAATTGCAAAGTGGGTGCTGTGCGTGTGTTAGAAAGAAGTTTTGTTTTATAAATGTAATTTTTTGCTTTATTAATTAATTTATTATTACTAAAATATATTCTTGAAGATGCGTGACAATAATTTGATTGCGCTTAATAGTATTAAAACGAACAGAAGGGTATCATAATTTTCATGAAAAATTTTAATTTTGTGAGTCCCTATACAGTTCTTGAGATTTAGAAATGATCACAATGAAGGAAATTACAATTTTAAAATAAAAATCTTTATAGACAAAATAAGCAAAAATTTTTGCATCGAATCGATGGTTGTCATAATCTGTTTGATGTCCTTTTTTTAATTATTTAATGTTATTCTTTGCGGAATAAAGAGGATAAACCATAAAAAGGCGAAAGTAATTAATGGAATAATAAAATTATGTAGAGTGAAAATAAATGTGGTGTTGAAAGTAACATCTTGCGTGGTAAATATAATTCAGATTTAACTTTCGAAATTTATTTTTTTCGTAATGTTGCCAATTCCTTTTATACCGCGTAGTGCTCGAAAAGTGGCCAATTTTGAACCACCATTTTTCGGTTGTTAAAGGATCCATATTCAAAAATGACAAACCATTCACAAAATAAATATCAGACCAGCGGTAACCCAATATAAAGGATGGATTATAAGTAAAACTCTTTAATTCTCATGATTGGAGGGGTGTGATAGCCCATGTCATACGACATACACTTAAGCCAGTGAAGGCTTGTTGTGCGCTCCCTTTAATTATCAAACACAAACTGCCAGAGTTCTGCGGCAGGATTCGAACCTGGGACCTTCGCACTACGAGTCTAGTACATTTCCTACTAGTCTACGAAGGTCAGTTTATGTTTATTATGTAACGAAAAATTATTAAATTTGTAGTGATAAATAAATAAAAATAGATTTACTTTTAGACCCTCATATTTATATATTTCGAAAGTAGAAATGCAGTTGGATGACGAAGATGAGTTCCTATACTTTTTTATATGAAATTTAAATCAGAGAAAAGGCATATTTCAAAGTACATACAATTATTTCCTTCTAAATAAACAATCTTCAAAATTTATTACATCTATGCATAACATCACATGCCATCCGAAAGAATGTTTTATTAAAAATAATCTATTAAAATTTCAACACCGCACGTAAGAGAACATACAATCCTTGAGTAGGCAAAGAATATTTTCCCTTATGAATGCAGATAATGTAGGGTAATAAATTAGTCCGTTTGTGGTTGTAAATAATAAGTTTAAACAAAAATGTTATCGCTTGCAGGCATTTTACGAATAAAAACTGCTGGTTTGGATTTCTAATACATGTTTGCTTTCGTTTTCTTTTGATTCATTTTAGACAGTGCAAAGTTATTTATAATAAAAAAAATTTGTCCATCTACAGTCGCTGTAAATAACTATATACACTCTGCGTGAACTAAATATGATATTGAATACTTCCGTAGAACCGAAAAGTATAACGGCCTTATTCATAAAAAATATTGTATGTTTATTGAAGGTTTATTTGACAAATATCCCATAGAAATTTGTCAAATAAGCCCTTAATAAACATACAATAATTTTTATGAATACCGCAGTAATTGTCTAAGACTAATACTCATATTCAAAATATAAAATTTTATATTTAGAAATAAGTTTGTCGCGTAAAATTATAAGTAATAATTTTAATTCGAATGATATCGACTCCTTTGCGTAAAATCATCGGAAAGGATTTTTTGCACCAACAAAAATATGATTGAAATTAAAATTTTTAAATTTTACTGAAAATTTATACGAGTATTTTGTCAGAATTTTGTCAAAATTGTTGATGACACTGGATATGGCAGTTGTTCTATACGACCGATAATCATTATAATTATTTGCTGAAATAATTTGCGCATGAGTGCCAGAGGCCAAATTAAAAGGATTAAAAGGAAAAAGGATTATATAAATAAAGGTGCGAGATGAAGGATTATTTCACATACACATGATGGAAAAGAGAAATTATGAATTACTATTTCTATTGTATTATTTATATGTATATAGAACGTAGTTCATTATTTACGTATGTTATGAATTAATTAAGGTATGAATTACCACATATTATGTGAATGTATATTCAGCTAATGCAATACGATAAAGTAGAGCACGCACTAGCAGCGAGCGAAGACGATACATTATTAAAATATAAAATATATAAAAAATAGGGAGTCCAAATGCTTACAGAGGTACTTGTTTAATGTTTGCGAATGTTTGTAAAAATAGTTTAATTTGGATTAAAAACAGCTTAAAATGTAAAAATTTGCTCGAATTTCCACTACTGGGAGGCCACAAGCTCTAAATAAATATAATAATAATAAAATATGCATTCAATTTTTCAATTTTAATTATTTACAGAAAACAAAAACATTAAAAGCACAATACTATTTTCCTCCACAAAAAACATAATTGAAAAACTTTGATCACAAACTGGCAACGTAGCAACACATAAATGCTTGTTGAAGAGTCCTTTGGATTTACAAATTTAAGATCGTTATTCCTTGGAGTGTCCATGATATTCAAAAAGTATTTTTTTAACAGCTTAACTGATTTTGACACATACTAAGATTTCCGTATCTATGTGATTCGCGGTGTATATAAAACAACTTACTAGGCTCAAGTTTTGTTTTGAAAATGAAATTATGGTGTCAGTATTTGGTGGCTACACTTAAAGGAATATTTTTAATTATAACAATATTTCCTAAAAAAATTCATTTTTTTTATATATTTCCATATTCGAAATACTTTCGTCAAAGTAAATATACAGACATACATATAAATTAATTCTATTGCCTTCGTAGTGGCCAAAGGTTTTAGTTTTTGTTTCCCACATTTTCATTTCAGTCATTTTTTTTAAAGAAGGCCACGGCCTTTATTACGGAAATGATGACAATTACACTTTGTTAAGTGATGACGAGATTTCTTTTAATATTTTTTTATTCCCTACTTTTATGGTTTGATATATTTTTTTTTTGAAAAGTTAGAAACATATTTACTGCCACCTTTAGAGCAACTTGTGAAGGGTTTGTGAAGTAAATTTCTGTACAACTTTTTGCATAATGGTTTGATAAGTTAATATTCCCATAAAAAAGAGCTTCCAAAAAAGTCATGAAAATGCTGTGAACAGTATATTGTCTTTTTTGATTCCTTTCAACCGATTTTTAAGATGTCTTCATTATGTTGAGAAAAGCATACACTTAATCAATGAAATGTATACAGAGACTTGCTCATCCCTCCTCAATCCATTTAATTGTACTTCAGAATAAGAAAATTAATTTTTGATTTGGAAAAAGCACTTTACAAATCTTATCTGAATTATAAATTGCGAATTCATAATTGAACTTTTTAATTTATATTTTTATTAAAATTCTTTCGTTTTGGCTTTCTAGGAAGTTGAAAAATTCGCTCTTGGGAAGCAATTGTGGAAGCAATAAAAATAATGTTGTTCTTAGAGAATGACTTCCTTTATTCGCAGCACTATGAATAACATATTTATTTGAGCTTGGATTTTTAATTTACTATGAAATTACTAATGAAAGTATTATTAAATCAGATTTGAAAGAAACATATTTTGATAACAAGCGATCGAGCTTAAAAATGTTTCAAATTTTTCACAAATTAAAAATAATTGAGCTTCTGAATTAATTTTTTTAATAACAATCCTTTGGCAATATGTTATACGAGTATTTAAATATATTTAAATATATTTGTAGAGTTCAGTTTACGTTTAGTATAAAAAATTTGAACATAATTTCCAAACCGTATAATTCTTATCAAAAGACTTTAATAGAATAATTTGCCAATTTTTATGAAAATTTTTTAACGTTGTCTTCAATATAAAAATTCAAATGAAACTTTCGAAACTCTATATAAAATATAAAGATATTAAAAAATATGTTAGTGATGTGCATATGGTCAAAATAAATACAAAAGGCTCAAAATTTTAACACCCTTTTCATTTAAATAATTTTTTTTTTAATTCTTTATTCACCATCTTTCTGCCGAGAGAAACTAAAGTTTTTGAAAATAGTTTAAAAAGTTTCATTTTTAATTATTTGACTATTCGACTAAAAAAATGGATTCGTAGGCTAGTGGCTAGTGTACTAGACTAGAAGTCCCAAGGTCGTAAGTTCGATTCCTGTCGATGTGTTTCCGCAGACAAGTCAAGTAGTAGCTTTTGTTTGTTAACTTTTTTAAAAAAATATAAAATAGAAATCGTTTCTTTACACATGAACGATCAATTACGACTGCGCTGCCAATGAAATTCCTTAAATCATAAAAAATTATAGTAGGATTTTGTTAACAAATGTGAACTTTAGAGATGAAGCAAAATTTTTCTTTTTGCATACGGCCGTAAAGCCTTATAAAAAATGAGTTATAAATAGAACCAAACAAAAGCATATTAAATTTGTGTATTTCCGCTGTTGCAAATAATAAGAAAATTTTCTCAATTCAAGTGCTTTTGAAATATGAAAATTTACATCACTGGCAGCAAGAGCAACACTCATTGCAATGAAAAGCTAATATTTTTTGGTGTTGCGTAAGTGCAATGATGTTGCAAGTGAAAACCTGTGTTTTGTTGTTGGATTACAAAATAGAAACTACTATATTTTGCAATAGCTTTTTTGCAAGATGTTTGCTCTACACTTCGAGTCTCACTATTGTATGTTGTCTTACGATAGCTTCAGTTGCAAAGGACAGAGGAAACACTTTTTATGCTTTCAATGTACAAAACGAAGAATAAAAATGGATTCTATCGGACTGCATAAAAAAATATTAAAAATGTGGGCTTAACTCCTTTGAAACTGACGCTGACGATATTATTCTTTATTTGAAGGATATCATGCAGCTACGATTAACACAGCAATTGGATAATATTCCTCTTGAAATCTTTCACTTATTTCTTTATGTTTATGTGCAAAAATTTTTCTATAAATTGAATTTAAAATATATTAAATGCATTTAAAAGAAAATCTTCTACTGTAGTCTTAAATTTTTTGAAATTTACATATAAATATCAATATCTATATATGATAAATTTCCGGCTATTGAACTTAAGTTCGTAATTAAAAAATACATTAAATGCAGTTAAATGATTGACTACAAAATGCAAAGTATGGGGATATTGACTTTTTTCCTTTAAACAAAAAAAAAAAAAAAAAATATGTATTATTCACAAACAAACAGACAAGGACCTCTTTTATATTAAGGGAATCTAGGCCAAAGCAAACATAAATAAATGAAGAAACACAAAATAAGTAAAACAAGCAAACAAGAAAACAAACAAACAAACAAAGGAAAAAGAGAAAACACAAGCGAAATCGTGTTATAGTCTTAATAGTAAATCAACTTGGAGTTTGAAGTGCTTTAGTGTTTCCGGTGTTACTGGTGTTTCGACATGAGAGTTTGGAATTATTGAATGGTAGACCTTTCCAAACAAAAACTTAAACAACATGCTTTAGTCACTAATACATTCGGAACTTATTTTAAATAAAAGAAATTTGAAGCAAAATTTATTACATTATCATTACGATTCTTTTTCAGTTTGCCTTGAATAGAAATTTCATATATTAATTGAAGATATAGGTTAGGTTAGGTTAGGTTGATTGGAGGGGTGTGATAGCCCATGTCATACGACATACACTTTATGAGTGGGAACAGAGTATCAGCTGGTTTGTCAGATGACAAATGAAAATGTGTAGTAATTTAAAATGCAATACTGAGAAATTGAAATTAATGATTCCAGTAGCCAGTTACCATCCCTAATATCATCTTCACCAATTTGCTACTCTATTGGTTTGGTTGTTTTCGACAATCAACCCATACATTTTTACAAAATTAATTTTTAGTTAAAAATTTCTATATTTTAAATTTAAGTTAAAACTTTTGTAATTCAAAGCCGAAGAGTAAAGATATATTCCTGTGATACTTGTTCCATGTAAATCATCGAAATCGCTTAGAAGCAAATAAAAATATATTTATAATTTTCTTGCTTTCATGCCAATGTGCATTATATTTTCAATTGAAAGAGTAGTACAGGACGGCCTTTTAAAACCGCCAGTAAAGAAAATTTTATACCGAAAGAAGTATGAAATTGAAATATTATAATTACTCAACGATTTTAGGGAGAAAGACACAGTCATGTCTCGTCTAAAATTCATAAGTTTCTAAATGACAGATAAAACTGTTCCAACTTCAAATTAACAACCTGGAAGTAACTTAATGGTTGGAGAATATTGGGGAATCACATATTTGATAAAAGAAATTTAGGATTAAGAGTCGATTTGCACTCTACCACAAAAAACAACAACTAGTCACGAGTGGATGAACTCCTTAAGAAGAAGATATCGTTAGAGCGCTCCTTATATATACTAAGAAACATTTTACTATATCGAAACAAATCGGTAATAATGATAATAATAATAATAATCATTGCACCCTCCGGTATGGTGTACGTATGGCAGGAAGTTGAATAAAATAACTTATGTGCTTTCAGTGCAATGGAAGAGAGATGATTAGCATGGGCTACCATCAAAACAAATTTTAGTCTGTCTCTGACTGGACTGTAAAAAGAAGATTTGAATAATTATTGTTACTTCATAAAATATTGCAGTTGGAATTAAAAAAATTTTTTGTAAAGTCGTTCCTGCAAAGTCCACAAGATTTTTTGTCCGGAAAAATATGTATTTATATGTTACACAATGAACGCTGGCAAGGCCGAGAACTATTCGTAGGTGTATTCATACATGGTGGTATAAAAGTAAAAATAGTTGCAATGTTATCATACAACAAGCGCAACATTACTTTATTTTTTTTCTGTGTACAACCGCATGTGTATTAAAATTATTTTTTCGACATATTTTAAGTATAATAAAATATGCAAATTTTCTTGTTAATGTTTTTAGACTCTAATGCCGCAACTCATGAGTGTGAAATAATTTATTATCTGTCTGTGGATTTTTTGAATACGACTATTTCCCTTGCCCCCGCACTTGTTCGTCTTTAGTGTTTGAGTTAAATTATGTTTGGCGTTGTTGCCACGACAATTAGCAGAACACTTAAGGTTGTAAAATTAATTTTGTTGCTTTAGAAATATTAAAGAGAATTAACTCAACGTAATAGTTAACAATTTCAGGAATGCTTTTAATATGACAATCATAATGATTAGTGGGGAAAGATACTTCTTTTTACTTTTATAGAATACGAGTATAAAATAGATGAAGTCATGCTCTTATTTCATTGTACTTACAGCTAAAAGAAGAAAAACAGAAAAACAAAAAAATCATTACAAAACCATTAGTCTTCATGTGTAATTTGCAAATAATGATGGTCAGAGTTTTAAGTTGATGAATTTGTTGCATGTGCTGTGCTTGAGTAATAATTCATCTGAAACTCCGAAAGCAAAAAAAAAAAAAAAAAAAAAAATTAAGGTGCAGTATTTAATTGTTTTAACTGATTGAAAATGGAAATGAGAGCACGTGTTGTCCTTATAAAGCAACGGGTCACACCTTGAAGCAAAAAATTTTAATAATTACATACGACTCTATAGTACATTCTTGTGAGCTTAATGTGGCTCCTAAGCTTCTATTTGAATAAATATCTCTTTCTTTTTCGACGAGGGAAACTTGCTATCTCATCATATTTCTATTTCTTTTTAATTCACAGGACAATTACAATGTGTTGCATATTGCGGCCATGTACTCGCGTGAAGATGTTGTAAAGCTTTTGCTAAACAAGCGGGGTGTGGATCCATTTTCCACGGGAGGGGTAAGTATTACAAAGAATCGCACTTTTTCATTTTGGCCCCACACACATACTGTCATTGCTTAAACTCAATATCAATTTTAAAAACAGATAATAAGTAAGAAACATAAATTAAATACAATACGTTTTTAGAATGGGGAAAGAAATATACTTTAATAATACTCTACATAAGTGTTACTTTTTTGGGTAAGGGATAGTGGAGAGAGAAAGTCAGAAAAGAGAGCTTAATTCTTTTTACAACTCTGCTACCGCGTGTCTCATTAATTTTTATAGCAATATTGCAGTGCCTATGGAGTTAAGCAGATGCATTGAGTTTCTTAAGAAATAAGTGTAGAATTGGTTTACTCCGCCGACGATTCTGCTAACATTACCGACGAAGGAGGGCGCTTTGTAGTCCACGCGCACCCTCATACGTGGTTTTAAGGCACCCTTGGAATAATAACAGTGAGCTTTTGTAGGAGTGTTGGGAAACATGATATAAATGAGAATTTAATGTCTGCAATCTTTGACAATTAATTATACACAGTATAAGTGGACGAAATTCCAAGCTAAGGAAAAATTTATAATTGATTTTAAATTTTAATATTATATTGTTTGTTGTTGGCTTAGCTAGGTATATGCCTGCATTTCATTGGCGCTAACCAAATCATCAGTACCCTTTAGCCAAATCAGAAAAAAAACAAAAAAAAAAAACAAAAAAAAAAAAAACAAAAAGACGCAAGTCAATTATAATTGTTTGTTGTGTTGTGATTGTACAAAAGCATTCTAAAGCTATTTATACTTTTGTGTTTTTGTTGATTACAAATAGAAAAATATGATTGAGTTCTGTTTGAATTCTCATATATTGTTTGTAGTCTGTGGCTTAAGTATACAAGGTTTGAATGCTTTCAATCATGATTTGGCTAAAGGGTACTGATGATTTGGTTAGCGCCAATGAAATGCAGGCATATACCTAGCTAAGCCAACAACAAACAATATAATATTAAAATGGTTATTTTGGAGAATATCTCGAATAACGAATTTGATAAATATTGATTTTAAATTATCAAACACATCATCTTAACCGATTTCAAAAAAGCAGGAGGTTATATATTCAAAAGTATGTTTCATTATGCGCACCGATTTTTCCTTTATTTTGGGACTGATTTTTAAAATATTTTTTATATGAAAGGTAGGCTTCAGAGATGGTCCCATTTTAACAAGCACATGGTACGAGCAGGGGAAGTGCACCTCCCATATAAAGTAATATTTAATAATCCTTTATATTGCTTCCTACAATAGGGAAATCTTTCAATATCGGCACGTGCTAGTCTTTGTCTAATGCAGTTGTAAGAAAACCTAACTGAATAGGAGAAAGGGGAGTATGGTACCTCCCATCCAAATTAATACATAGTTATCGTATATCTGCTTGACTATAATACTGAGAGTGTTCAAAGTTGATATGCTCCAGAGATGATCGTGTTTTGATCAATGTGTGAAAGCAAGGAAAGGGTTCCCCTTAAACCGACTTCAAAAATAATCTCTTTAACTAGAAATTTAACCTGCTTCAAATATAGCCCAACCATTTTTAAAATAATTATAATATTATTGTACTGAGAACTTTGCCAAACGAATTGAATACGCCCAATGATTTATGTAAAATTACGATTTTCAAATCGGCAAAGGCCAATAGTTGGTGAGATGAGTTTCAAAAGACACAAATGTGGTTTGATACCAAAAGCGTAATTCCTTAGAGGTCATAACTTTCACTCGCAAAACCTTCTAATGTTTTTTATTTATTTATTTATTATTTTAGTCTTATGAATAAATTCTAAGATTAAATCGAAAATTTTAACGAGCATAGCAACAAATGCTATCAGCTCCTTCTAATATTATTTTATATCAGATCAAAAAGAATAATTAATTTAAAAGAAAAAACACACAAACACACATACATAAATCAAATATAATTCAAAATCCCAAATGATTTATTGTAGTTTCTCTTCTAATTTTTAATTCTATTTAAGCCTTGATAATATACTTAAATTACATAAAAATGGTTATCAACAACGAATCTTAGCGTTAAATGTCCTTGTGACAGTTAATTAGGTTGAACTTGACTATAGTTAGTGGCACGCTACAGGCCATATCATTTTCGCTTTAGGAAAAACTCTCTTTAATGCCATCAAGTCACAAAGTATTCTCATACAAAGAAAATGAAATTAAGGCATCTAGTTTAACGAGACCCTTCTAATACTAAAACGTGGCATGAGCAACTAAAAAGTAAGGCAAATTATATTTTTATGTAAAAGTTTTACATGTTAAGTCAAATATAAGGCAATGAAGTAAAAAGCTAATAAAAATTAAGTTTTTCATTGTTTGCATCAAACTAACCTGCATGTGCAATAATTTTCATTCTTGTAGCTTGACCTTTAACAAAAGCGACACGCAGGAATTTCTTTGGACTTTCTTACTTCAACTTTTTTTCATTTTTATTTTGAATACAATTTTTGTTGGCGCATTCCCATCCTCTAGTTGTTACAAATAAAAACTCTAACAACAAATACAGTAAAATGAGACTTTCTTGGCATTTGGGCGGGAAAATTTGTTGAATAATAGTGTTTGAAAGTGGTATCTGTGGAGCCTTGGTGTACAAATGCTTGTGCAGGACGCTCGAAATTTGATTTTCTTACGGTTGGTTTCTCCATTGAGCAACAATTTTATATTTAATGTGCGTTATCAATGAGAGTACCTGTTTTCAGGGGACAAACCATGGAAAAGTTCCTTAAGGAAGAACATTTATTCAATTAAGGACAGGGAATATCTGCTTTGATTCCAATTATTTTTATGAAATATTGAATGATATCGACATTTTTTCATTAACTTTCTTTTCTCTTAAATAAAGTTGTTTAGGACCAGAACAGTTACAGAAACAGTTACAGTTACAGTTACAGTTACAGATGAAAAGCTATTATTGGAAGTCATTTGATTTACAGCCACATTTGCCTCTAATTGTTTCAAATGAATATACGACTGATCGCAAGCACAAGTTAATTCCAAAATTTTTAAAGGCGAAAGAAGATGAAGGTTTCTTTCGAAAATGATTTGCAACGTTTGGCCTTTTTTAAATTGTAGTATGAATGCTCATGCTTTTTAGGTTAGTGAGTTCCTTCCTCGTGATTCAAAACCAATTTTTGAAATATTTTCTGACTGCTTTTGTGATTTCAAATTAATTTCGAACTAAGTGCCTGTATGAGTTTTTTATAGTCAAATTAATATTTTTTTAAAATAACTAGTGTAAAAAAACTATTGGTGAGAAATTACATAAATCGCAAGTGCGCAATTATTGTCGACAAAAATTGACAGGCTGTAAATATTTTGAATTTTCCTAAGAAATGGCAAATTGTCAAATGTTGCCACAAGCAAATACATGTGCAAGTGGCAATAACTTGCTCTCAAGTTCACGTAACTTTATTTTATTCATTTGAATTCTGAGAAATTACCCCAAGATGTATTACCCAGTCTGAGGTTCTATATAATGTCCCTCCACCGATCCTCAGGCTGGACACATTTCCTCTGCAGTAAGGGTATACATATTTACGTGATTCCTAGGTTCACGTTTAGCCTTCACCTGTTAAAGTATTGTCCAAGTAAGGCCAAATTCTCATTAAGTTTTTTATATTCATCTGGGACCATTGGAAGCCACAAGGCCTCATCAGTATACTTTATTTTTTATATTTTTAAAACTTTTTTTATAAAGAAGTTAGACTCTGGCAACTAATGCCCACTGCTTAAGGTGTTACGTCTTTGTAAAAGTGATGGGGTAGAGAGGACAGAGTTGCAAAAGATTCACGTCAGTACCTGCCCGAAGGCCTAACCTGACGGTGCACTATTGCACAAGGGTGAATAAAACACGTTCACCACCGCCCCAGTTGCCCCCTCCAAGGGCACATGACTGGAGCGCCAACTAACATGTGCCCCTGACAGGGACAACATGGTAGCAAGTTCCGTACAGGCTGCTGAACCATGTACAGACACCTTGCTAAGATGCTTGAAGCTATCTAACCTCCTACTACCCAAATGGCACGGCGGTGGAACTTTTACCCCCATCTGACCTGAGGCTTCACCTACCGTAACCATTAGAGCAGCTCTGTCGAATAGCAACAGCACCTAGAGATATATGGCCTGAAGAGAACATCCACATCATGCCACTAGCCCATGATTGAAGACACACTCATCCAGCCCATACCTCTCCCCGCGTATCTTTGGGTTTTAACCACAGCCACCACGTGATCCCCGAAGGGGCCTCACCAATAACCAGTCTAGGACACGTCCTAGGGGCTACTGGTTCCCGTGGCACCAGATAGGACTCTGGTCAGCCGCGTGTCAAAATAACCTCCGATTTTAGGTTCCCAGCACACCTGAGGCATCGGTAACACCTCTACCCAGACTAGCGTAGCAAGCTACTTCCTTAATTACTTATATGCACGCCCGTTACCCTGGTATTCAGGGATTGGGTAGTAACATATTAAGTTTTAGGGCAATTGGCCAAAGGTCAAGGTCTGGAAAGACCAACTACCCCTCCGGACGAGCGAGCGAACCCGCTTTTACCTTTAGTTTACTTGCATGCGCGCCCGTTGCCCTGTTGTTTCAGGGATTGGGTAGCAACATACAAGTTTTTAGGGGTTATCAGCAAAAAGGCCTAGGTCCGGAAACCTGATAACCCTATACCCCAGGAAGCACAACACCAAGCCACCAAGACAAGATGCATTGACCGTGCCCTCTGGGGGGGGGGGGTAGAGAGGACAGTTGGTGAAATTAGAAGAAGGACAGAGAGAGAGAGAGAGAGAGAGAGAGAGAGAGAGAGAGAGAGCTCAATTTCTGTTTCACAACTCAACTGTTCCGCGATGTTTTTTAGAAGAATTGTAGCGCTTGTGGTGTTAAGTAGCCGCTTTAAGTGACTTAAGCTGTATTTGCAGCCATTTAATTAATTGTTGCGCTTCGCCGATGACTATGATAATATTACTATCGAAGGATGGCGCTTTGATGCAGTAAAGACCTGTGCTATGGCTTCATCACTTAAACATACAAACAACAATGAACATAACGCCGCATTAAGTAAATCGGGAAAATTCATGATGTTAATTTTTTCTTAATGACTTTTCTTGAACCGGGATCGAACCCAGGCTCTTATTCATAAATTATTTTGTAGTCAACGCACTAACTAGTTCAGTTGACAAATATCATCGTATCATTCTTTATCAACAACAAATTTATATTACGCTCTAGCTGATTGGTTTGAATGTAGTTCAAGAAACTTTTGTCAGTTGATGTGCAACATACACACCTGTACATGTACATAGACAAAATTTCAAAGTAAACAAATTTGGTATCTAAGCAAAAATTATAGCAAATTCTGAAATTAGTTCGTGTATTCGAATTGCATTTGAATGAAATCTAATGACAGCAAAATTTATTTCAATAAAGCGGAAAAATATATTATGAAAAACATAATTTCTAAATACATTCATATGCATTTCAAGCTTGAGAAACAAATTCACTACTTCATCTAGGAAATTTTTGGAAAGCGAGCAGGGTACATATTATAATCGCATTAGAATTAGAATTTTTAGCAAGCACGATAGAGCTGTGCAATAATGATTTGCATGGTATGTATGTCAATCTAAGATATTAAAACGATTTCAAAAAACAAAAGCAAAATCACTTCTGTAATATTGTGCAGAAACTTTTAGCTAAAGAAATTTCCGATAGCACTTAGTTGCTGTTGGTTAGGCTTGAGGAATAGATACATTACCATTCAGAAGCATAAACTACTTTAAGTGTTCGCAAATGCAAACTAACGTCAAGATCCTTCTAAATATACTCCTTTAGTCACGTTCCCAAACTGCGGTTCATTTGGTGTCAAGTCGTCAAACTGGTACAGCCACTAACATCTTACGAGCCTTATTAGCCGCCGCTGGCAAGGATATACGTCTTAAAGCAGACGGGGTAAGTACAAAATTGTTCTTTCATAATTTTTTTAAAATAATGTTTTGGAGTTGCAAGTGCAATGAAGTAAATTTATGTAGATATCATTTCCATATCGTAAATACATCATTTATTAAATAATAGAATAGAAATAATACAAAATAATAGATGTTGCACGGTCTACATAGTAAGTGATTGAATCAGTCGGAAAATGGTAACAGTTAGTAGCAACGTAAACGTGATAATATTTTCAACATGTATGAAAATTTTATGTTGCAAAGTCGACCTATTGATACGTTGCATGTAAAGCCACAACTACAATAGCCTTGAAGGTTTTATAACATATCCAAACATTAAATCGATATTTCGCTAAATAGTGATTTTAGGGTCATATAAATGAACAATTGCTCTGCATCAATTCCGAGATAAGATTCATTGTGCTTAAAATGAGGATTAAAAGTTTAAGGAGTTTCATTTCCTCATATACATATTTCCGACAGATACTCGTAATACGAATATTGCAAGATATCCCCAAATAATGCACTTGTCATACTCCCACCGGATATAAAGTTTAAAAATCAAAATGAACTAGTGTGCAACACTGTTAAGAACTAAATCTTCAATCTGGAATATATATTTATTAGGATTTTTTAAAGAAAATAAGATCATAAGAAATTTTATGTATCAATACATTTATCTTAATTGCAAAAATATATCACTCCCAGAATGAAGGAATCATATTTCAGAACTTAAGGAAGACTATTTTAATAAATTAATTTAAAGTATTTTAAAGAAAATCAGGTAAAATTAAAACGTCTCAGCTCAAGCACTATAAGATTACAAAAACATGAAATAAATTTTCTTATATTTCATATCTCATTCCGCCAAATGTTATAAAAATATCCTTAATTTGCGTACATGTAATGCTACACATCGAAGGATAACACAACTATTAGGTCACACATAATACCCAGACATCCATCCCATAATACTCGCCGTATAATTTGGCATGCTTTTTCTCTCGTGTGCACGTGTTAGTACGTGTAAGTGTATGTGTGGTGTGTGTGTGGATGTATGTGTGCATTTCAAAGGATTGACTTCTACGGAAAAGGTTTCAACAACAAAAACATGAATACTGAATCGCTTATACCCTTATAGTTCTTTATATTTCGATTACATACTAATGTATTATGGTACAAAACTATTGTAAACATTATTTTAGGTCAAATGAAAACTCCAAAATTTCTTGAACATATTTTTACAAGAAAGTAAAAACTAAGATAAAATCTGAACTACTTCTTTTAAGCAGCATGTGCAATTTACATTTGTATGTGCGACTATACCGAATTATGTATTACTAGCAAAATACTTTCGTATAGAGCAACTTGTAGCTATAACAGCGATTTGTGGCGTTCTTTGTATGGTTGCTTTAGATTTTGAAATAAGTAAAAAAAATCAATAAAAACAATTCCAAAAATTTTCATACATATTAGAAGTTGTTGCATTACGATATAATTCGCGGTTTTTTGAATCTCGTTCAGGTATTAATTATATTTTTTTTTGGAATTATTTAATTTTACTCAAAGTGAAATAAAACAACCAAAAAGAACTTCTTTGGTGTTGTTTTTCAATCGGAAAAAAATACGAGTATTTTTTTAATTTTATTTTTGAAGTATTTCAATTTCGCTTTGTAAAGCATTTTTGCAGTGCCGGCCTTCAGGCCAATGCAATGACTTTTTTCTCTAAGGAATATGGAATGGATTTCTATATTTTTAAACTTATTTTTTTGGGTTTTATTTCATTGGGTTTTTTTACATGCCAGTAATTTTATTATGAAAAATTCAATAAGTCCGGGTATGATTTCATTTTCAGAACTGGAAATAATTTAATTTTCTCAACAAATTTTGTTGGTTCCATTTCGATGGGACTTATTTTTATTAATTATTGTTTCATTTGGATTTTAAATTATTGTCTAGTAGTCACTAGAAGTCCTGATTTCTTTTAATTGATCCTTAATCGTATTTGATTAGTGAACAAAAATTATTTACAATAGACTTATATAATTATTATAATTCATTTTAATTCCAATTCTAATTGATTACTAATTATAACAAGATTTGGACAGGTTTGAATGAAGCCAATGTAATTTCAAAATAGGTTTTGGTAGTGATGGTTTTTTTTTTTTAATTTCCTTTGCTTGCAAAATGATCAAGTTTCTAGTCTTTTAGCAGAGAAATAGAAAAAGATCATGTCCTGCAAAAATTTGTTTGAGACAAATAAGAAAATTTCATTTAGGCATTTTCCTCAATATAGATTCTTATTTACTTAAGTTGTGTTCAATATTCAATTACTCTATCATTTTGATTGGTTTAATTTGAAATATAATTTATCGAAACATTATTTGGATAAATTTATTTAAAAGAATAATCTTGAATTTAAAACTTTAATCTTTAATTCAAAACATATTTTAGTTTTTCTTAAAATATCTGATTATTTACTTTATACATATTTTTGCATTTACAGAGGGGAAAAATTCCACTTCTTTTGGCTGTAGAAGCTGGTAATCAGTCCATGGTTAGAGAATTATTGGCAGCACAAACGGCAGATCAACTGAAGGTATGTATAAGATCAAGTCTATCAACTTTTCTAATAAACCCAAGAAAACAAAATTTTTGTGAATATCCTGTTCAATATACATTATAAAATTTCACACAATGAAAGTGACAAAGGAAAACGCATTCCCTTTATTACTATAAATACTAGCAGACGCAATTTCTGACACGCCATCAAAACTTTAATTGTTTCTGTTTTCCATTTTTCCTTTTAACTGACTTTTGTAAAAGAAAATTAATTTTTTTTATGAAGAGCGTTAAATTGCTAATGACATGTTGTACGATTATTGCAACACAATTCATTTCGATTTAAATAACAAAGAACATTATTGTTCAGAAAATATGCACTCATACTTCAAAATATTTCTGCAGCTGGGAAAAGCCCACATGTGTACACGTATAAAGAATATATCGAGCAAAATTACATTTCTACAGGTCTTTCATTCCGAATCAAAAATCGTTCAAGTTTTAAAAAACCTACATTTCTTCTGAAAAGCGTTGGAGGCCAAAACCGAATAACATAAGGGGAAAAATTGATCAATTCTTTAATCAAGGTTTAGAAAAAAATAAATTTGCCAAATAGTCGATTTTCGTAATAAAAAAATCGTCGCCGGAGGCAGGTTTTACAAAAAATTTCAAGTTAATTAGAGAATACAAAATGCAGAAGTATCATTTATTTTATTTTTGCAGGAAACGATTTTGAATGTTGCTTAACTTTTTCAGAAACATATGCGCTGTCTTATATGTTTTTTTAAAATAACAACTTTTGTAACAGAGTTTTTAATTTGCTCTATTGTATCAAGTCTAGGCCAACAGTTTATTCCGAAGACTTCTTTGACATCCATTCACATTAAAAGTGTCTCTATTCGACTAGATGTCGAATAGAAATTAAATTTTTTCTCAGTGTAAAGGGAAAGAATTAAGTTATTCGAAATCACGCAACAAACCATTTAAAACAGAAAAAGCTAAACAAAACTAAAGGAATATAAAACTTGACAAATATTGTTATAGTAACGAAATTTCACTTTGGTGGTAATTGCACACACACTCATGCATGTGAAGAAAATTTAAATTGTTCCAATTGATTGTTATTTACTTAATATCCACCGGTTGCTTAAAGGATACACCAGCAATACAACAAACAAAATACCGGCTGGAAAACTTTTGTTCATAAGTTTCCAGTGATTGTTCGCTGCATTTGAAAGTCAAGAAAATATGGGTTAAAAAGTTTAATTTTAGGTGAATGGCAAATCATTAAAAGCATTTGCACGCACTGCTTATGTCCTTACTCCAGTCGGTTTCAACTGCTCCTTGAAACTAATGTTTACATCGTCATCATCATTCACTTAGGAACATTTAATTGCTTCATGTCATTTGCACGTGCAACTTTTTTTAAATAACTTTTCTAAAAGTCGAAACTGATTTGCATATCGCGATGTTAACTTTGACCTCTAGCATAAAATTTTTGCAAAGAAGAGAAAAAAGAAAACATAAATTAAAATTTAATTTTGCTTTGTCATGCTTACAACATCTTTATGGTGATTTTGCTTTTGGTGTTTTATTTTTTTGTGTGAAGGCCACGGCAGCTAATGGAGACACAGCGTTGCATTTGGCTGCTAGACGGCGTGATGTTGATATGGTGCGCATATTGGTCGACTATGGCACGAACGTTGACACACAAAATGGCGAAGGACAAACGCCTTTGCATATAGCGGCTGCTGAAGGGGATGAGACCTTGCTGAAGTACTTCTATGGTGTGCGAGCATCTGCCTCCATAGCGGACAACCAAGGTATTGAAAACTACTATTAATTAATTCAAACGCTGAGGAAATGCTAATAATTTCCGTCTTTAGATCGCACTCCTATGCATTTGGCAGCAGAAAATGGACATGCCCACGTCATCGAGATCTTGGCTGATAAATTCAAGGCTAGTATATTTGAGCGCACCAAGGATGGTAGCACGTTGATGCACATTGCTTCGCTCAATGGTCACGCTGATTGTGCCACTATGCTTTTCAAGAAAGGAGTCTACCTGCATATGCCCAACAAAGATGGCGCCAGGAGCATTCATACGGCTGCAGCTTATGGACATACGGGGATTATTAACACGCTGCTGCAGAAGGGCGAAAAAGTCGATGTGACAACTAATGTGGGTATCGTTGTTAAAATAATTCATTTACGATTTCTAAAAGATCTCCTTTTTGTTTCTCAATAGCAAAACTATACAGCTTTACATATTGCGGTGGAAGCGTGCAAGCCGGCAGTTGTTGAGACACTGTTGGGATTTGGAGCCGATGTGCATGTACGAGGTGGCAAATCGCATGAAACACCACTACATTTGGCCGCACGAGTTAAGGATGGGGATCGTTGTGCTTTAATGCTCCTTAAGTCCGGTGCTAGTCCCAATTTAACTACCGATGATGGCCTGACGCCGGTACATTTTGCCGCACGTCATGGTAATCTGGCAACGCTGATGCAACTCCTCGAAGATAATGGAGATCCGCTCTATAAATCCAATGTAAGAAGAGTTTAAAACTACTCGTATGATAACTATGACATATTATTCGTTCTAGACCGGTGAAACTCCCTTGCATATGGCCTGTCGTGCATGTCATCCTGAAATTGTAAAGCATCTAATAGAAACTGTAAAGGAAAAACATGGACCTGACAAAGCCACATCCTACATAAATACAGTCAATGAAGATGGCGCCACTGCGTTGCACTTTACCTGCCAAATTACAAAAGATGAAGTGAAAATACCTGAGTCTGATAAGGAAATTGTGAGCATGTTGCTGGAGAATGGAGCTGATGTAACTCTGCAGACGAAAAATGCCCTAGAAACTGCATTCCATTATTGCGCCATGGCGGGCAACAATGATGTCTTAATGGAGATGATCGCCCATATGAATCCAACAGATATACAGAAGGCCATGAATCGTCAGTCGTCCATTGGTTGGACGCCCTTACTGATTGCCTGTCATAGAGGGCATATGGAACTGGTCAACAACCTTTTAGCGAATCATGCCAGAGTTGATGTATTCGATATCGAGGGTCGTTCTGCTTTGCATTTGGCTGCCGAGCGGGGGTATCTGCATGTATGCGATGCTCTTTTGACGAATAAGGCTTTTATTAATTCGAAATCCCGAGTCGGTCGCACGGCGTTACATCTGGCCGCGATGAACGGCTTCACACATCTAGTGAAGTTTCTCATCAAGGATCACAATGCTGTCATTGATATTTTAACGTTACGTAAACAGACGCCACTTCATCTGGCTGCGGCCAGCGGTCAGATGGAGGTATGTCAGCTCTTGTTGGAACTGGGAGCTAACATAGATGCGACCGATGACTTGGGACAGAAACCCATACACGTCGCCGCGCAGAATAACTACTCAGAAGTGGCCAAATTGTTTCTGCAGCAACATCCATCGCTGGTTAATGCTACTAGTAAAGATGGAAATACCTGTGCCCATATTGCTGCTATGCAGGGTTCTGTTAAGGTGATCGAGGAACTAATGAAGTTCGATCGATCTGGCGTGATATCTGCTAGAAATAAATTGACTGATGCAACGCCATTACAATTAGCGGCCGAGGGTGGTCACGCAGATGTAGTGAAAGCTTTGGTAAGAGCTGGAGCTTCGTGTACTGAAGAGAACAAAGCTGGTTTTACGGCTGTACATTTGGCGGCTCAGAACGGTCATGGGCAAGTATTAGATGTATTGAAAAGTACAAATTCTTTGAGGATCACCAGCAAGAAATTGGGACTGACACCGTTGCATGTGGCAGCCTATTATGGGCAGGCGGACACTGTGCGTGAGCTACTGACAAGTGTGCCGGCTACGGTAAAGTCGGAAACTCCAACTGGTCAAAGCCTGTTTGGCGAATTGGGTGCAGAGTCGGGAATGACACCTTTGCATTTGGCATCTTATTCCGGTAATGAGAACGTGGTGCGATTACTCTTGAACTCGGCCGGAGTGCAAGTGGATGCAGCAACTACAGAAAATGTAAGTTGACAATATAGTTCCACTTCCGATATGATTTCAATTTAAAAGTAATCGCTAATTTATGTTTAGGGTTACAATCCTCTTCATTTGGCGTGCTTCGGTGGTCACATGTCAGTGGTAGGTTTACTTCTGAGTCGCTCAGCAGAACTTCTCCAATCTACAGATCGCCATGGTCGCACTGGCCTACACATAGCTGCTATGCATGGTCATTTTCAGATGGTGGAGATTTTGTTGGGTCAGGGCGCAGAAATAAATGCAACTGATAAAAATGGTTGGACACCACTGCATTGTGCTGCCAAAGCCGGTCACTTAGAAGTGGTGAAACTATTGTGTGAGGCTGGGGCCTCTCCAAAATCTGAGACCAATTACGGATGCGCCCCCATATGGTTCGCGGCGTCCGAGGGACACAACGATGTCCTTAGATACCTCATGAATAAAGAACATGACACGTATGGCCTGATGGACGACAAACGTTTCGTCTACAACCTGATGGTAGTCTCTAAGAACCACAATAATAAGCCGATACAAGAATTTGTATTGGTATCGCCAGCACCGGTGGACACTGCAGCCAAATTATCTAATATATACATGATTTTGTCGACAAAGGTAAAATTGCCTATAGATGTGGGAGAGAAACATATTTCCCAAAATGTGTATTTGTTTGGATCAAGCCATTCTATATGCCTTTAAACCATTGATGCTGTTGTCAATTAATCAGTGAATTTCATACGTTTAAGGTTTTGTAATTCTCAATCGTTTTCGGAGATTGTATGAGGACACGAGGTCGAACTTTTGCCACACATTATGTTTTTAATTACACTGATGGGGGCATAAAGACTAGCTTAACCAACAACAACAACAACTAATATTTTTGTTTAGTTGGACAGAATACCTAGAATAATTTTAATATATTTTGATCATTAATATCCTTTGTAGGAAAAAGAACGCGCTAAGGATCTGGTGGCAGCTGGAAAACAGTGCGAGGCTATGGCTACAGAGTTGTTAGCCTTAGCAGCCGGCTCGGACTCAGCGGGGAAGATTTTGCAAGCCACAGATAAAAGAAATGTCGAGTTTTTAGACGTATTAATAGAAAATGAGCAGAAAGAGGTCATAGCTCATACAGTGGTGCAAAGATATTTGCAGGTACGGCTAGATAAATATAAAAAGGACAGTTGAATATTTATCTCATTATGCGAAAAAAATTTCAATAGGAATTGTGGAGAGGTTCCTTAACCTGGGCTTCCTGGAAGATATTGCTACTGCTTGTAGCATTTATAGTCTGTCCGCCCGTTTGGATTGGATTTACCTTCCCCATGGGTCATAAATTCAACAAAGTGCCTATTATCAAATTCATGTCTTACCTCACCTCGCACATCTATCTGATGATCCACCTCAGTATCGTGGGCATTACGCCTATTTATCCCGTGCTGCGTCTCAGCTTGGTCCCCTACTGGTACGAAATAGGGCTGCTCATTTGGTTGAGCGGTCTTCTTTTGTTCGAGTTGACAAATCCTTCGGATAAATCAGGACTGGGATCTATCAAACTGCTAGTGCTACTATTGGGAATGGCTGGTGTCGGCGTCCATGTGACAGCCTTGTGCTTTGTGTCGAAGGAATATTGGCCAACGCTTATATATTGCCGCAATCAATGCTTTGCTTTAGCCTTCTTGCTTGCATGTGTACAAATTTTAGATTTTCTATCATTCCATCACCTGTTTGGGCCCTGGGCCATTATCATTGGCGACTTGCTTAAAGACTTGGCTAGATTCTTGGCGGTCTTAGCCATATTCGTGTTTGGCTTCTCTATGCATATAGTGGCTCTAAATCAATCGTTTTCCAATCTAACTCCCGAGGATATAAGGTCGTTTGAAAAAAAGAATCGCAACCGTGGCTACTTCAGCGATGGTAAGTTCAAATATGTTTGTGTATATTTAAAAAAGCTATTGATGTTGTTTTTGCTGTGTCTGTATTAATTCACAATTTATTTAATGGAAATTTCTATAATACGAAACCGATAAGTATCTAATCATGTTTAAATGGAAAAACGAAATTTGCATGCCGAACAATTACAGACTCTATAGAATATTGAAGCAAAATAAATCAGAAACCATTTATAAAGTGTCTGCATTAAAAGAATTAAATTTTACAACTTGTATAAGAATTAGAAACACTGTTGTTACTATATATTACAAAATATAATACGAGTAAATCGTTGATTATATATACATACATATATTCGGTAGTTGAGTTGTAAAATCTGATCCTTTCAAAGAGATGCATTTGACTAAAGAATTGTTATAATAATTTTACTAAAACAAACACCCTACCATTTCCAAACATAGATGACATGCCCACACCCCGTCCGCCGCTAGCTGAAAACTATATTGACTCTAGTCGCAGTATGTTGAGCGAATTTCGCCGCAAACATAAAGATGATCGTAAGTGTTGAATTTGCATTTAACACCTTCAGCATAAAAAATTTCTGATTATTTTGTGTGAGCGCATTTGTGTAACTTGCCTTCGATGTTGTATGTTCTTTTTACACTCAAATTAAATAAACGAGAAAAGTTTTCATAATATTTTGTGGGGACTCATACGCTTGCTGAGATAATATTTTTCCTTGAGAGAGCTATTGGCATGTTGGCTCCTTATTAACAGTGTGCGGTGTTAATGTTGTTTTTTGTTGAAAGTTTTTTTCTTTGTGTGCGTTTATTTTGTGTTTCCTTGATGTTGTGGAAGAGTGATGCATAATGCAAAAGTTGAAAATATCAATTGAGATTGATTTTTGTTTCTTTAAAAAGGAATACTTAAGATTCACGAGAGATATTGTTGGTTCCCAGCAGTGTGTTTCCTCTATTAAAATGCTTCCTTTTTTGGTTTTCTAAATTGAAAAATTCATCACAACTATAGATATTATAACTGCTATTCCTTTTTTTATCCTTTTTAAGTTTATCAGGTTTCATTGTTATAATGTCTGTAGAGATGTTGCTTTTATTTTTAACGAGCATGTTCATTTTTGAAACTTTTGGCTGCTGCACGTTTAATTTTACATTTTCCAATATTGTCACACAATTATCACATTTCTTAACTTCTTTTGAATATAAAGCAAAAGGAAGAGCGAAATATTTTTTATAATTTGTTTAATAGAAATTTTAATTTTTTAGATCTCTCTAATTTTATTTTTTATACGTAAAAACTCTGGAAGCAAACTAGTGACAATAGTTTGGTTACCATTTTATTTTAGTTTGTAGTTAAACGGAAGTGTTCTATTATTATTAGAGGATTTAAAAAAGACGTTTGGATTTTAGATAATGTAAATATATTCGCTATAGTATAGAATAGTGAGAGATTTTCGAGAAAGTCTCTACAGTTTAATCAGAAATTTTTACAATGTTGTTGCGAATGCTGATTAGATCCACTTCTCGCTAAATTGACACAAATTTAGATGAAAACAAATATGAAGATTTTGGATTAAAGTGACAATTTGTACTACAAAAATGTCATTGTAACCATCGATGCTTTGATCATTATTAAAATCTAATACTTGAAAAGTTAAACGATGTAGTAGAAATTAATTCCATCAATTTTAATATTTTGTATTCATTGATCATAAGCAAGTACTATATATCATTCTGTGGGAAACTTAATTTTTGGGTTGAAAATTAATAGAACACATTTCTCATAAATATCCAAAGCACTTCCGTTCTCGTTGCTGCAGCGCATACATTATTTATTTAATGGACCGCTTAGACGATGCAACAATCATATAAAATATAAAATGGATATTCATCCGTATGATTAAAAGTGGCCAACTTAAAGTAAAATTTAAAGAAGTATGAAGAGTTATCACTTGGGTACTTTACTCTTTTCTTAATCATTAATTTTTACCCGCTTTCCTATTTTTTCAATTTATGCATGGTTTTTCAGTTTTTTAATTTAATTTTGCTATTTGGTGTCGTGAAGTTATATTTTTAAAAACAAGAGTTATATTTTTGAAGACAAGAAAATATAAACGCATGTTAATGTTCACTAGAGGTTTTAATTAAGAACAAAAGAAACAAAAATATATATATTTATGTGATAATTCCAATACAGGCTTATGACGCTTTCCACACAATCAAGAGCACAAAACCAAAACTAAAAAAAAAAATTAAATAATTTAAGCAAGCAAAAGGTATAGCACAAAGTGGCATTTAATTGTTGTCCAAAACAAAACCACCTCAGCTAAATATATTTGGATTTTCTAATTAAACATTTTCCTAACACTCCTTCTACCACCAATCATGGTCTATTCAATTGCGAATTGAATACATATGATTTCTGATTGTTAAACCCGTACGATAACCAGGACCAATGACTCCGTTTTTGGCATTTGAAAGACTATTCTTTGCGGTTTTTGGTCAAACTACCGCCGTGGATATAAACCCAATGCGCCACTTAAGACCTGAGTGGACAGAGGTTCTGTTCAAGTTTGTATTTGGCATCTATCTACTAGTGTCTGTGGTTGTTCTCATTAATCTACTTATCGCCATGATGTCGGATACTTATCAGCGAATTCAGGTTGGTATTTGAAAACTAATTTCTGTTTCTTTGTCTTTTTTTTGGTACCTTTATTCGTTAATGACGGCGATTCATTAAAAAATAACTAAAATGGATTTTATAAAAAATTGTCATATGTGCAACAAAAACAATTTCATCAAAATGGTCATCGTTGTCATCGCCATCATCACTGTCACCGTTTCTTCCTATGTGGGCGTCGTTAATGTTTTTATTTGTTCAATACATGATTTAATCTATCATTTATTTTTTATAACAATATCCGGTGTACACTGTGTTCCTCATCCTGTCAATGGCTTGTTTGTGCGCTCATTTGTGCATGTGTGTATGTGTGTGTAATAAATAAATTGTCTATGGACACAGTGCGCATGCATCCGATAAACTCGTTTGAATTACTATTTTTTGCCGTGTTTGGTCAAACAACGACCGAACAGACACAAGTTGACAAAATTAAAAATCTAGCCACGCCCACTCAACCCTATTGGGTAGAGTATCTATTTAAAATTGTATTTGGTATCTATATGTTGGTGTCGGTGGTGGTGCTTATCAATCTCCTAATTGCTATGATGTCCGATACGTATCAAAGGATACAGGTATTCAAAACTTTTCTACTCATTTTATTTTCACTTATTAATTTATACATTTCTACATTAGTATGTGTATACACACATACGAGTACAAATAAATAAAAAAATATTTTGTTTTAAGCAGGATCTCATTTTCAGGCCCATCGTATCTAAAAATATTAATTAAGCTTTCCTTTTATTTCCATTTCCTTTATGTATTGTAAAATATATTTTTTGTTCTATCAAACTTCTAATACCGAACTTTTGTTATTTTTATATATGAATGTGTAGTTCCATCTACTGCCCAGACTTGCATCTTTGGTGTAAAACTCTTTTGCAAGACAATATTTATTTCAGATAATAAATTCTTTAACATACAATTTCCATAAACTTTGTATATTAAAGACAACTAATTCTAAGAGCTTTAGCAGTATAATTTGTAAAAGCTTAATGCGTGTACCTTTGCCAAGAGCTCCATATTAATGTGTTTAGTGTAGTTCTATGAAAAGAAAGCCTTTGCATTGTTGCAATTGTGAAATCACAGCTTTTGTGTCTGTCTCTTAAGTAAGACTTATTCATTAGAAAACATTTCAAAGTTTTAAGTCAACGTTAGTGAACGCATGTTCTTTTTATGTTTATAGCCGATTGGACTTTTTTCACTAGAATATTCTAATATCGCAAGACTTTCATTCACAATTAATAATGCTGATTTCCAAAAGCAGGACAAGAAAATTCTTGAAACTCGTAACTATTACAAATTTGGAGAAACCACGTGTTGCCTGGCCTCTCGTATAATCATAAAGGATGGGACGAATAATATTAATCATCGTGAACACACTTCAGTAGGATGACATGCATATTTTGGCTCTTGGTCGACTTATTACTACAGCCAGTAGAAATTAGCTAATCAGGTTATTACTTACAACAGGTTGAAGTACAAATTCGTGCCGCAAATAAATCCTGATTCTCTTCTACCAGCATCACATAATGTAAATATACCAACAAACAAACATTGCAACGGTTTGCTTCCGAGTCTCCGTTTGTGGAATAAACGATTGTGATATTAGAATATTCCAATTTTATTTTTAAGTTAAAGCGCTAAATAGAACTTACCGAAATTCACTAAATTGGCCTTTTATCATTTTCCTTTTTCTTTCTCATTTGATAAACACGGAATGCTACTATTTCAATAACAACATATCATAAATCGATCAATAATAATCATGTGAAAATAAAACAAATTATATGCTCATATGTGAAATTAAACGAATAACACACCAATAGGCCCAATCTGATATTGAATGGAAGTTTGGCTTGTCAAAGCTTATACGCAATATGCATCGCACAACAACAGCGCCATCTCCGCTTAATTTAGTTACCACCTGGTTTATATGGATCGTTGAGAAGGTCAAGGTAAAATATCAAGTGTGTATTACAGCTACTCAAAATGGATTTCCGTGTAGCAAGGAAATCTTTACCTTAAAATGCACAAATGAAGTCAAGGCAACAGACCTTTTCCCCAATTCATTTAAAGCAAAATGGCAACAGTTTTCTAAAATTTAATTTATTATGCATCATTGTTGCACAATCCCAAAGCACAGAAATTAAAATTTACTCTTAGCCCAGTGCACCTTGCAACACTTGATTTTGACATATTGAAGCAGAGCACTAGCACGAGGTTTTTAAAGTGTTTTTGCACCAATTTAGCACCAATCGATCTGTGTGTGTATGTGTTACTTTCTTAAACTCATTGCGTTTGTTGTCTGTCTCTTGTCTCGCTGTTGCGTTAATTGTTATTAAAATTAGGCTCGCATGAAGAAAAAGAAGCGTCCAAGTCTGGTACAGATGATGGGAATACGCCAAGCCAGTCCCCGCACGAAAGCTGGAGCCAAATGGCTTTCGAAGATCAAGAAAGGTAGGAAATGTAATTTTCGCTGCCTCAAACTGTGATAAAAAATAACTTTTTTGTTCCTAAAAAAGTCGCTTTTGAGAGCCAAAAAGTTTTGCAGCTACGAAAAGCGCAAGATTTTAAAGTTGCCACATATGTTTTTTAATTGATATACATAATTGCTTCTTGTCTAACAACTAGATTCCACGGCGTTATCAGTGGTGCATTTATCTCCACTTGGCTCTCAAACCAGTTTCTCTGCAGCCAACCAAAATCGCATTGAAAATGTTGCCGATTGGGATGCTATTGCGAAAAAATATAGAGCATTAATGGGCGATGAAGAAGCGATTTCTCTTAAAGATTCTGATGCTGAATCGGGTTCCGTTGAAGGCACTGGAGGAGCTGGTGGTGGAGGTGCTCAACATCCCCCTGGCCAGGTGGGCAATAATGTTGCGAACCAACATCCAAATGTTTAATTTGACCCTCAAAATTTGTTTGCCTCTATATACAACTTTTTAAATATTTTGTAAAGTTTACATAAAATGTAAAGTGTATTTGATTTTTGCAGGTCTGAATATCAAGTAATTCCTTCAACATCACTTTTTCAAAAGTTTTTTATCCTTAAGCCCAAAAATATTTTAAATCTAGATAGTTGTTAAATAAAGAATTATTCAATTCTAGCTTTGAATTTTACTTAGGAAAACCCTTTTGTATAGTAAAATTATTGAAAACATAAACAACAAAAACCATGTTTTCCATAATAATTATAATATTAGTTATGTATGTATATATCCTGTCACTTCAGGTCCTGTCATTGTAGCCTTATGGATTTGTCTCAGTCTCTAGGCTTTATTTTATAGAAATATTTTTATATTTGATATTAAATAAATTTTTTAATGTAATTTTTATAAATTTAGTCATAAGCCGAAAGTGCAGTTAAGATATACATGTAAATCTATACATGTACACATACACCTGTATGTGTGTATGAGTTTATTTGCATATATTAGATTAATACGATTAATATGTTCATTTAATATTTGTATATATTGATTTGAAAACTGAAAAATAAATAAATTTTTTAATAAATGCAATTTTTTAAGACGTAAAATAATAATTTTATTATTAATTATTTCAAGTCGTAATAAAATCACGTACTTTAAATATACGACAGGCTGTAAAACTTATAACATACAAGTCTTATATGAGTCTCAGGAAATTTTGGTTGGTTTTAGAAAAATATTAAGGGTGACAAGTACTTATGCAAATATTACATAAACTTACAGTTCCGTCTTTATTTTAGTTATAAAATACAAGGGTTTCTTTCCTACGTTCGTGAAAAAATAGACAAATTTTTTGTCGTCTTGGGTAAGTTACCAGCCACCAAAAAAAGTGGGTATATAAAAGGAATCGCAGATATAAGTCCACATACAACTACTTCTTTAAAATTACAGATTTTAGTCTGAAGATGTTTTGCTAATCAGGGTGCAAAATCATGAGCTGCATGGAATTAATTAATTATTTAATCGTTGTGTAAATTAGTAAATATGCAAACTATATTCAGCATCCAATATAAAAGTACTCAATTCCTTCCATATGACATCCTTTTGTACTAGTGTCAAATTTCCTAACCTAACACTGATCTTTTCTTAATGTATGTACTTGCAGATGTAAAAAAATTATTATTATTCAAATTCGGCTTCAGTCCTTTTATTAGCACTTATTTCTGAAAATTTAATGAGACGGCATTTTGTTTAGTGCTGGCTAAAATATGTGGGTAATTGAGTGCAGTGAAAAATTCAGTTCTACCACTAAATTTTCTTAACACAAGTGCAAAATAAAAATTTCAATTACAATTCAGTCCAATATCCTCATCTGTGGTACGAGTATGTATGTGCACATCCCTCTGTTAATGCAACATAGTCATAAATAAAAATCAAAATTTTTTACCTATTGAGAAAAAAGTATTTCTAAAAATCATTTCTACATGTACATATACACACTATATATACATATGTATGTACATCTGTATGTATAACAAATTCAGAATTGTACCTGAATCTGGACAGGAATTGTAAAAAAAGTTTCTATCACTTTAAAAACTTTAATCGCAAAGTTCGGCTTTTTAATACATGACAATGTTGCATTAAGGAAGCGATATGTTTGTATGCAATTTATAGAATTGGTCAGATTCAGAAAATATTTGATGAAATAAGTAGACATACTTACATTTATTTATATGTTTGTATGCAGACTAAACGTGCAACCGCAATTTATTTGCCTATTTCTAATATTTCACTTTAGCCACTCATTTTATTTTCTATTGCCTTTAAACTTTGATAGGAATAATTATTATATTTTAAAACATAAACACTTTATTTTATTTATGTACATACTTATATACTATATTTAAATTTGCTTGCCGATATTAAAACAAGAGTTTCATTATTTATAAACAACAATTTATTAAACTCTCCTCACAAATTCTACACACTCAAGGTTGCCATTCCCAGTGAATATCATTAAGTTTTGAGGTTTTTCATGTAGTCAAAGTGGGAATATTTTAATTTATAAGAAACTTTTACGAAAGATGAAAATTTGTGCTTTACCGAAAATATTGCGCATTAAATACAAAAGATTCACATCGCAAAAAATTCAAGATGTTCAGGAGAAGCAAAACACTATTGATGCTGTAGGAGCCACACAAGAAATATACAGTCGACTCCGCTTTACTGAAAACAGCCAAAACCCAATTTTCTTTTCAGTTACCTGATTTTTTCCCTAAAACGTGGTTCGGATTACTGAAATATATTACAGTTAAGCGTACTGCTTAAAATCTGTAAAACAATATTTTTTATATCAAATCATTATATTTTTTTACGTCATAAATATTTTACTAAAAAATTATTCATAAAAACATATTCATATTTTTTAATTATTTTTAAAACAAAAAATAAAAGTTTAAAATATACATAAATTAAAATAATTCAGTTTCACAATGCTGTGCATTGAGTATTTACATTTGTATGCATGCGGTTAAAAAAAAAACAAAATAATAAGAATTCAGTCTCAGAATGCAATGCATCAAATATGTACTTATTATAACAGTTAATAATCAAAATCATGCATTGCTTTTAAAATAACTTTGAATTTGACTTTGAGTCAAATTTTTATTCAAATTTGTATGCAATCGCTTTCTAATAAATAAATTTGTCATTGTTTATTTTTTCACTAAAGCGAAGTAAGTTTCATACAAAACGTAGTTGTGGGCTTGCTTTTGGTTTTCAGTAATACGATATTTTCAGTAAAGCGATGTTTCGCTAACGCGAAGTGAATAAGACTAACTGCGTTTAAAATCAGTGCGGGGATTTGTATTGCTTTCAGTAATCCGATTTTTTTCAGTAAAGCGTGTTGCGCTAAAGCGGATTCGACTGTAAACGCTAAATATATATATATATATATATATATATATATATATATATATATATATATATATATATATATATATATATATATATACAGTGGGTATATTTTCGTATATGCCATATGTAGTTACAATATTTCAAAAATATATGTTGCTGATCTAAAACTTAGCTGCAACAAAATGCAGTCATATAGAAAGTTTATTCCATTAAAAATAGCAACTTTTTGTAAAATTAGTGAAGAAAATATCCCAAGTAATTTTGATAAATATTGTTATGTAAATCTGTATACTATTTTTAACAAAATCTCTTTTTTTTAATCATGTACATCTATGCGAATGTTAACATCTTCCATTCCCCAAAGTCAACATCTTCAATTAGTTTCTTAAGTTGTGCTGACTTTAAATTAAAAAAATTTAAATGAAACATAACACTGGTTAGCAAAATTTGACTGTACCTAGTTAAAATATAAAATATTTTCTTCGTTAACAAAAGTTAGTATGAATTTAAGAAATGTAATGTACATGCATTTGTAATGGAATTATTTAATATATTAATATTTTGAAAATTCGCGAGTTAAATCATACAGAAACGTTTTACATATTTTACAAAATCAACTTAAAAACTTCCGCAGCAAGCGAAGAAGAATATTTATATTTGAGATAAATTATACGATGTAAACATTTGCAGCCATGGGCTTATAGCTTGGATGAATCCTTAAAGGCGATGAAAATTAGGTGATATTTCTGCGTACACTTAAAGTGAAATAATCGCATATATAATTGAGGTCTTTCTTGACTTCTATTAATTCGAAAGATTATTTTCGCTTAAGCGAAAAGCTGTTTAAGCTTAAGTGAAACAAACAACGCGCAAAGTAAAAATATTTATTGACTGCCAGTGTAACACCATACGGTGCCGGCACAATTTACTGCCTGGCCCACGATGTCGAACGACATCGTTCGCGTGCTTAAATACATTCAAACCAAAAACAACATTTTAAAATTTGTTGCTGTTTCAAACGTATTTATGCAAGCGAACGATGTCGTTCGACATCGTGGGCCAGGCAGTTATTCTTACCTCATGCAAACGATATATCTTCCATTTGAGGAACCATCTCAAGAACGCTGAGTTTGCTTAAGAGAACAAGTTTTCACTTGACGCCAAATAGTTCCTCGAATTTTGTATATGTATTCGCCTAACCAAACTTGACTTACATTTGTTTTTAAATATGTGAATTTGCGTTGTTAAAGAGTGAAAGTTATGACACTTTTAGCACAACTCTCTTTATTTATAGTCGCTGTTATGAAATTTGCAGATATATTTGCATATTGCGCATTTGAATATATTAGGACAATAAAAATATAAAAACTTTCTTTGTTTCTATAATATAATAATGCCTTGATGTAAAAAAACTATATCTATTCATTATACAAAATTCCTAGTTCATTGTCTGTAGCTGTTAGATTGCTTGATTTAATTGTTAAATACTAATTTAATTATTAAATACTAATTTTGTATGAATATTTAATTCACATGTGACACCAACTGTCATTGCCTCGTCTTAGGATATCTTAAACAAGAGTTAATTAATACTTTAATTAATAAAATTTTGAATTTATTTTTCTTATTCTTTATCGCGAATAACTAATGATGTTCTCATTAACGTTTTCATAAAAGAAAAAAAATTTTAGTAAAATTCTTTGTGTACCTTAATGAAAAATAAGTTAAAAATATGCTTATTATGAATTTCGGGGTTTTCATCTTAATAATTTTCATCTCTGCTGGCTTAGCTTCAAAAAATATGTGGCAACACTGTTTACATCAACTGTCATCAAAATACCAAAATTCTCCACCATCCAACTTGCAGTCCGCGTTTTTGCTTCGTAGCGTCAACAAGTGTTTTGCCGAAAAGTGTGTTAGAGAAAAAGTATTAATTAAATTTAGGAAGTAATCAGTAGCGTTCAAAGCTAAAAAGTATATCAAAATACTAATTAAGTGTAATATATTCAGAATGCAAAATTAGTTCTTTGGTTTTTGTTCATTTAATTAATAAATCTATGTTTGCATTTTTGTCCACCTTGTCTTTGCAAAGAATGTGCTTAGAAAAAATGTGCTTGTGTGTGTGTGTGTGTGTGGAAGTGTATTAAGTGTTATGTTGCTGCAGTAGAGATGCGTTATAAGTTTATGTGAATGGAGACTTTTGAAGAAATGAAGGAAATAGTGGTGGTAAGTGTTGATACATTGAATGAATATAAAATCGCGTTTTGTCTTGTAAGTTAAAGTTTAGCATGGATTTCTGTTTGAATTTCACGTTACAAATTTTGCATTTTTTCTACACCGAAAAACAATTTTGTAGACATGTATGGCGAAATATATTTCTATAAATACAAATTCATTAGTTTCTATATACATAATAACAAGAGTGCCATTTACTTACGTGACGAAGCAACTGTCTGAATACCCACTTCTATTTTCAATTGGAAATGATAATAATTCCGTCTACTTTTCTTTTTGAACTGAATAGTTGCTGGCGAACGAAAAGCTATTTGAGACATTACTAAACCGATATTTTTACACATAGTTCTTTGGGGAACATGAAGTTCAAGCAGTAGTCGTAAAAATATTTAATAAATATTTAAATATTTATCAACACTATTAATAGTAATAATAATAAGAACAAAAACAATAATAATTAGGGAAATCAAAGATTTAAAAAAATATTTCCAGAGGTTATTTTGTTTGGGTTTGCGTTTCGTTGTTGGCCAATTATAAAAATTTTCCTCATTTGGTTTCATATTTTAGAGGGACCAATATCTAAAATAAGAGCTCAAATCAAAAAATTAATAATTTTACCAACACAAGTGGAACGTAACAATATGCTGGACTTGTGATATGAACGGTTTGTGATTGTGATAAATGGTATTGTGTGGTGTTGCCATACTGCTGTCTTTTACATTGGTTAATGAAAGAACTAAAACAAGTACGCAGCTTTCGACTATTTTTTTCAGCTTTTAAATCTATATCGTGTACATCATTATTTAATTTTTGTAACAAACACAGCTGATTGCCATTCCTATTTTAAAAATGTTTAAGCTACGTGTACTTATTAAAATTAGGAATGACAAATGTAAAACAGCTAGTGCGTATATTATATATAAATATATGTACAGTGAAGCGTTTTATTTATTAATTAACTAAGAAATCCACTGTTCTGTCATTGGGTATTGCAAAACATCAAGAGAAGTTAGAAATAACCTCTTTTTGTGTGGGAGAAATCTAGAAGATGTGAACTAAATTTTCCTCAAAATCTTCTACAAGATTTCGCTTAAGTGTAAATGCTCTGTGAAAATAAGCAGTTATATTGAGAAAATTACTTACTGAAATCAAATTTTCTTAGTTATTCTTAAATTAAAAACCCAGACACTTTAGTTCGCTTAAAATAAAATTCGCTCTTCTGTACAAGTCAAACACTTCTAATTGCTAGTGAAAAATATTATTTAAAAAAATGACATTTTGCAGAAAAATGGTACAGTAGTTTTCCGATTTAACGAACCTAATTGTTGTCACGCTTGTTCGTTAAAGTGAATTGTTCGTTATATCCAGCACTAAATTAAAAAAGAAAAGCGTGGCCTTTTTAGTCAAATCTCAAAATATGTATAGTATTTTTTAAATATTTTATAACAAATTATAATAATTAAATACATATTTCATTAAAAATATAAGGAAAGAAAAATTCCAAAAAAAAACTGAATAATTTATTTAAGAGAACACTGAGGATGGCACATAGCCGAAACCGGTCTGTTTTTCAACCAACCGCGGAATTTCATTCCAAATTATTTAAAAAATTGGTTAAGCACAGTATGTTTTTTCTTGTGAATAGTTATCTTTTTCTTAATGGCATCTTCTTGAAGCTCTCTCAAAAGCATTAAATTCGTGCTACTAATATTGTTTTGTTGAGCCCATTTAATGCAAATTTCGAATTGATTAATAGCATCTTCGTGTTTTATTTTGGGCTCTAGAATTTCTCAGTTTCATCAAACTCCACCATTTTCATTGTGTTCATCGCATTCATCTTCAAATCTCAAATAATATCAAGAAAAAAACTTCAGAAGAAGAAAACTAATGGTACATTTTTATATTCATTCCTTTTTTTACTATTTTTTGTTAGAAATTATCTATTTTATTTTACATTTGTTCATTAAATCGAGTACAAAATAAAATTTTTGTTCGTTATATAAGGTACTCAGTAGAAAAAATTTGGGTGTTCGTTAAATGCGATGTTCATTAAATCGAATGTTCGTTAAATCGGAAAACTACTGTATTTTTATTTAATCTGTAATTAAAGGTGTTTTCTTTAGAAAACGAATGCTTGCTACGTGATTTTAAACTAATATTTAAATATCTGAAACACTTTTCGAAAATTATGTAAAAATCAAAGCAAAATTAATCTCAAGTCTGATGCGCAATGGCAAAATTTTTACTACAATCATTAGCTGGTTATTTGCGATCTACCATTCGAGTTATGAATAAGACTATCCGAACACGGTAGGCAATAGCTTAATTTTGCCATTTTAAGCTGACTATGTCATTCGCCCTAGGAAACACATTGTTGGCATAAGGGATGTTCGCTCGACTTTTGCTATCTGCAATTGAACTTTAAAAGTAATTTTTAAAGTACAGCGATGACAATGGTCTAAAGAATAGATGTGAAGGATTTGATGTCTACAATAGCAAAAACTTTTATGTGTTTTTTGAGCAGAAAGTAGCTTGCATACATTGTATTCACCTTCATTTAAAGAAAATTTAACAATAGTCATGTATATAAAAAAGGAAATCTGTTTAGCTTTTCTTAATTTTATTAAATTGATTGTGCAGCAATTTGTTGAATATTGTGTCTGTAAAAATAGACCGGCAATTGTATATATTGCATATCCGACTGGTTGCGAAAGCAGGAGCACAATAGAGTCGGTGTAGTATATCCGGATAACAAGTTTAAATTTTATTAATTTATGACTAGGTTTTTCATATTGGTAGCACTGAAGGTTCTTGAACCAACTAAGCGTCGACGTGGCATAAATTTTAAGTTTGAGCTTTTTCTTAGCACAGCCAAACAAAATCAGCCACATTTTAATGGGGCGGCACAAAATACAGGTTTCATTTTTAAGTTTAAATAGAAATAAAATTTAATTTTTCACCACTTCAGAGGTGGAAAATATTTCGTATTAATTTAATTCCTTTCTAATTAGTTATGCATATATTAATTAATTATTTTCAATGCAAAATTGCCTTGCTTTGTCGAAGCATACCTTACAAAAAATTTATATTTTTTTGGTTTTAGTATAATACTAGTATTTTAGCCAGGCTCTGGCTTGTTTTTAATTCTGGAAATTGATAATTTTCCTTGAAAGTGTAAAAATTAAATTAGTTCCGCTGATGTAATGTGTACGTTAGCTATATGGGTCTATGTATTTCGAAAACACTATTTATAACTCGGATCCCATCTTTCATAATGTGCTTGGCTAAACTTGGCCTATTCTCTCTTTTAGAAAAATACTATTTAAATTTTTTTAAGTTTTTTTCATAAGTATAATAATAAAACAGCTGTCTCTTCGCATAATTTTACTAAATTATATTCGAAATCAAATTTTGTGCCGTTTCCTTTATAGTCGTATTCAAATTTTTTGTTTAGACATAAAATGTTTACAAAATAATTATAGAATAATAATAATGATAATACGTATTAATAATTAAATAAGTAACCATGTATTTAGATAATTTAATACATATATCGATAAATAAACAAATAAATATATAATTTAATAAAGTAATAAACTATATACAATTAAAAGAAATCCCAATCGGTTTATTTTGAATTTAATTAAAAGCCAAGTATATTACGAATATAATAATATATGAAAAAAATTAAAATTTAAGTTTGAAATATTATGACAGACTAAAGCACTCCTGAACGTTTGATTCTTATAGTAGTTTCTCTAAACATCTTAATGGGATTCATTTAAGACATAAAAAATCAACTGAAATATCCATAAACTATTAGTTAGTTTGACTAAAAAGCTTAATTAGACAACTTTTACTCACATTCATTTTTATTGTTGTAAAGTTTTCATTCATTCGTAAACCATAATTGTTGTTTAAATATTAGTTTTTTCCTTCATTCTAACAATACACTTATACATACATAAATATATATATTTCTAAATGAAATTAATGGAATGGGAATAAAATATAGCAGCAGTAGTCCATATTTGTAGAGCCATGTGTTCATGTTGGCGACAATTTATAATTAAAATTACAGCGTTATTGCTGGACGGCAATACAATAATTATTTTTTTGCTTCCACTAATAGTTTCATGTTTGTTCTTGTACACCAGTGACCTCGTCATGAAATGGAAATTTAAAAAGAGAATGAGCAGAAACAAGTTGTAATTATTAAGTAAAAGTATAAGTTGCTGCTGCTGTTTTCTAAAAAACAGAATTTTATTAACTTTCTTTTAATAAATTGATGTAATAAATTTAACATTAAAAATTAATGCCATTTGAATAGGGGGCTTGTATAATATTTACATTTCTTCGATTTCCTTGTCCCATCATTTGCAGTATTTTGGTTTCCTGTTTTTAACTTGCACATATCCTTGAAACATGGGAAAATTATAATCAGTTGGTTACTGCGGTTTCACAAGTTTGGAGCCAAATATTACAAAATTTAATACTTAATTTAATTTTAAGCATGATGCAACCTGTGACTTTTCTAACCCCTTTAGTTTGCTTTCTTGTAGTTGTTATGGCTGAGGCTGCTGCTAGTTTCATTCTCTCCTTCGATTTCTTCTTCTATTTCTGCAAATTGTGTCAGTTAAGTATGTTCTGGTTCATAAATTCGTAGATTTATGGCAAAAGTGTTTTGTGATGCCATTCTTCTATAAAAAAAAAACGAGCCAATACTGCTGTTAACTCATGTTCATATCTTGTGACTGTGACTGTCGACTATAACAGGCTAGAGAACCTATATGCCATTAGACGGCCGAATACGTTTGAGCCGAGTTCTCTAAAAATATTAGTAGAAAATGCAGCCGCATATTTGCTATGTAGTTTTATAAATATTGATTATTACTTTGAATTTATTAAATAATTTCTTTCTAATTAAAGCTTGATTAAGAATCGTTCGAAATGAAGCGCAGCCGACTGCTTATGTCCACGCATCTGAAAACATTTTCTCAAAATTGCGTATTGCCAAGACAAATCTAATATTTTATAAATATAATAACGACATTATATATTGTATTTTCAAATATCCTTGTTTAGCACATGTGGAATTTGCTGAACTATATCAGATGGAGAATAAGTGATATAAGATTTTGCTTTTATTCAAAAATATAAATAACAATGCAATCGTCAATTGGATCTTTTCTTCTTGTCCATGTTTACTACACAATTGGCCAGTATTATTTGTGTCATTTACTGTGCCTTTCATTGAAGATAAATTTTTTGTATCTCTGCCATAAGTGGAAGAGTTCACGGATGATAGAAAAATACTCGTACAAGAATAGAATGCGTTTTTTCTGCAATCAAACAACCAGTACACGATACTTTGTTTTCAAATATATTTTTTCGGCAGTATTTGATTTTATTGTATTTATTATATTTAAGTATTAGAGTATTTTTGTAATCCTCATATTGTATTTGAGCATGAGTTGGCATTATCTGTCATACCAAGTCATATTGGATATTATTTTTTTGGAAAAATTAACTTCGATAACTGATAATAGTTTTCTTTTTTGTGCCATTGTATGAGAAAAGAGAAAAATTTATATCATATAACTTTGGCGGTACATATTCCAGCAATCATCTTGCGAAATTAAGATTATAAAACTATCTCTCACATAAAGCTTATTTTATAGGAATTGAAAACCTTTTTTTTATTTTTACTTCAGTTTACAATTCTCTATTTAGGGTGATGGCAAGGCCTATTTTCATGTCTCTACTTTGTAAAATGATATATCTATCGAAAAATAAAAAAATAATGAAAGATTTTCAGAATTTATATGATTTCGTTACTCAGTTTTTATGTTAGAATTTCAAATTTAAATAACATTCAATATCTTTTGTTGGGTATTATATATCCACTTTAATGTGCTTTATTTACAATTTCGTTTCAATTTAATTTTATATTTCTGTCAAAAAACTGTCCCGGAGGCCAGTAAAATTATATTCATCCATCGGAGTAGAGAGAACACAAGCTAAATTAATTTGTAACTACGCTTACTCGTGTTGAACTGTCCGACCGAATTGTAGAATTTAATCGAAAGTTCAAATATAAAACAATATACAGATGTTATTAAAATTATTGCTCCTGCTGCCATCCCTGTTCACTGTAGCACTATGATAACAGGAAAAGGTGTTTTGTAGCAGTTGTAAAGTGAATATTTTTCTATGCTCGTAGCACAAATGCAACTAAACTAGAGAAACTTTTCGAATTTCTTCAAGAGTTGCTGTTTATTACTAAAACTACAGAGGAGTGAAAAAAGGATATGCAGACTACACAACTCAAACTGTATTTTTCGCACTGTAAAGCCAAAGTCTTTGTTTTTTTTATAAATTTTGCTTAAACTCTAAAGGAGAGGCTCTGGAATATGTCTCCCTTGAACACTTTGTATTTTGCTAAAATTTTTGTTTTTCTTTCAATGTACATTTATGAAATATTCCTTAAAGTTTCTTCCACATAACACATGTTTCCTTCTGTTGGTGTACAAATGTTTTTATTCCATAAATCTCACCTCTTTTTACTCTTGTTTTATTCGTTAAAGTTAACGTTAGAATTAAGTGTTTAATTTTTTTTTAATAAAAAAGCGAGAGCAGTTGCAGGCGTTTTCAACGCGATTAAATTAATGGTTTTGCATCAGGATTTCAAAATTAAACTTCATTTGTATTTAATGTGTAAGTGTGTCTGATTGTGTATTTATGAGATTTGTGGATGGGGTTGTGTGTTCATTCGGTTTTACATTCATACACGGTTATGACGGAAAGTGACTCGATATATGCTCAAATATTAAAAAATGGTTCTGATTCTCAAGGAACCACTTTACATTATTGCATCTATGCAAGATCAAATTGAAAAAATTCGATTAACCTGTGAAGAAATGTGTCCGATTTTAAAAATACAATTTTTTTAATAAAAGCAATGATCTACATGAAAATATTATTTTTCTGCAATTAGTAATTGATAATATTACTTTAACATAAGGGAAAATAAATCCAGACTATTGGCAAGTCTGTATCATTTCCAGCTGAAAAGCCTAATCCCAATATTAAATAGCCCATCCTCATTTAATGTAAAATAGTTCTCTTTGCAAAAAAAGCATACATTTTTTACTTTTATTAAGATGTTGAAAACAGCCTCCAAATCGGTGAATAAGGAAAATCAACAAAGGCAACATCCTGGACTGACAAGACTATGTTATGTCATTGGAAATGACCCATATTTGTGCTAATTTGTGCCTCTTTGGAAGCTCTTTTTCCAATAGAGGAAACCTACATTTTTATTAGTTTTAGTGGCTGATACTCAGAATTTTTCTTTGTATATAAGAACTTTGCACCAGGAAAATTTTTTTAAACTCCAACTAAACTATAACAAGTAATATACTCATTAAGTTAGATTAGGTTCAGCAGACAGACCACTTTAATTATGCCTGTGACAGATATAGAGTGGAAAATTGAAAACAGAAAAGCAAAGAAGAGTCTGTGGCAGGAATTCAATCTGCAACACACTGACAACTAGCCTAGTACATTAGCGATGAGCCTACGGAGGCACCCTCACTAAGTTAATTGGGCGTTATTGAGCATGGCAGTTCTCGTTATGCCTACATGAAAATTAGAAACTTGATTAATAAATATATCAAATTCTAAAGCATATTTGATGGTATCGTTAGGACAAACGGAAATTGATAATTTAAGACTGGGATTTTATTACACATGTTTTTTTTCGTGACACAAAACTATGAAATAAAGAGACAAATGCGAATTAAATTTGTTGTTCTCTTCGCGTTCGTTGTGACCATGTTCTACTGTCTTAAGTTTTACGTTTTCTTTTATATCTTTGCACCTTTATAGCTGCTTAGAAAACATTTCAATAGTAGACACTATTTGCAAAAAGAAAAACCATAAAATTGTCTATTCTGCATATACGAACTGCAACTAGAGCAGATGCCGCCATTGCATTGATTTTAACAATTTCAATGGTAAATTTATAAAAAAATCCATAAAATAGTTCACCGCATAGTTATGTTGAACAAAAGTACTTAAAAGGGTGCTGGCTTATGTGTGGGGGAGAACTTCGATAATTTTTGGCTCAAAATCATTTCAAATTGTGATAAAAATTCCAATTCCAAATAAATAGTATTCAAAGTGGGCGATGAAATTCGTTCAATATGGGGATATAAATGAAAATTTTTCTTGTAAAGGAAGGAAAACACATCTTCCTTTTATTAATGTCATAAGCAGTCCCACCTGCTTTATTATTCGAGCCATTTCTTGTTAAATGCTGCTTTTATTCCGTGTTAAAAAATTTCTAAATCCAGACCCTGCTACTTTAAGAAGAGTTCTAAAGAAGAATTCGTTTTAAATTTGTTACGACCGTCAAGTTCAATGTATAAATACATTTGAAACGGAAATATGTGTTGCATTGATATACTTGTTCCGGTGGTTGTATTGCAGGCAACTTTAAATGCGAATTTGTACACAGTTCATGCTACAGTTCAATTGAATTGAAGTAAATAATTTATAATATTACAACAGACATCGAGTGCCGACAAACGTAAAACATCTTCTCAAAGTCGAGCTGATATTTAAATATTTTATTTTCTTGCTTTATTGTATCCCCCGTTTCGCCTTGCAACTAACTGCAGGATACATATAGACGCAACATACAAGCGTACAATTTTTCTTTTTCATTTCATCAAAGATGCAGATTTCTCTTGGCCTTACAATTGCAAAGTTGAACTTCTTGAGTATTACGTTTGTTTGTATTGCCACAATTTTTTTTGCTTTAACTTAATACATCTTCGGTGAAGGCTTTTCCGTTTCTCTGGGTATTTTTTTCTTTCAACAGCTTTTGGCATTCATACTCGTACATGAACTCAACTGTACAACAATTTGCCATTATTGTCCTTGTCTACACGGCATTTGAGAAAATGCATTTGAAATGTGTTTCTAAGGTGTTCTATGATTTTTTTTTGGCTTTTTGCATTAAAGAATTTTCAATGTACAACCATGAATTTTGATAGTTTTTTTTCTTTTTTTTTTCTAAGATTACTTTAAGATGGCATAACGTTTTTTGAATCCTAAAACAACATATTAGATATTCATTCACTGATTGTTTTTATGCTCGTTTCCTTTTTATTTAACAGCCGACGGTAGTGTCTCTCTTGTTTTAGATTTCAACGGTGCCTTGAAATTGTCATTTGACTTGCAACGCTTTGAAATATTAATGAATACAAGTATTGTTTTATTGCAGATACCCGTTTCCAACAGTCTTTATTATTTATTGATCTCCAAACAAAAGGAATAGAACTAAAAAGAACATTTCTTAAATTCAGAAATAGTATTAAAATTTATCAAAATTTTTTCTTTTGCGTAACAAGATTAAGAAAATCGCAGACTATAAAAATTAAGTCAATTCATTAGGATGGTAAAAGTGCAACAAGTATGGATTTTCATTCAAATACGACTTCTCGACCTCTCGTACAGTTGTCGAAAATCAGGAGGAACTCTATTATTTTCATGTGTTCCTATCACAATAATCATTGAAAATGAATGAACAAATAACTGATGGTTGCAAATAATTAGAGTGGGCCTTTTCCCTTCAAAAGTAATACTATTTTAATTTATGTATGATGTTTGATGTATCAAAAACACATTAAAGTGGGTAATTTTTAAATATTAATTAAAATATAGATGATTTCGCCTATTAGTAAGATTACACTGAACATCTGAAGTGACCTTAAAAGGAATTACATAATAGAATGAATTGATCAGATTTGATTTATACAATTCAGCTGAAATTTAGTATATGGCGAGTGAGGCATACCCAAGCTGCCAAAATAGCTGCTACTTGTGGCAATTGTATACTATATTTGTAACTGCTGCTGAGATTTTTGTAACCGAAAACAATATTTAGATGAGCGCTCATAAATATTGTTCTTAAATTCAATTTCCAATTAAGAACCAGAATAGCAAACGTTGCAATAAAATCCTGCTTGCAACAAAACGTTCTCTATCGCGTGGATAAGCAAATCTTGCGGGTCGCGAAGGAGTGTTTTAAAATTGCAACCGATAAGAGTGTGTGCATCTTATGAATTCATTCAGCCGCTTGGCTGTAACCAATTTTGGCCGCAAAAAGAGGCATAATTATATCCCTTACAGTGCAAAGAAAGAGAGTATCCTTTTAATTATTCGTATCACTGCCAATAATGGTGGACTAATTTTATGAAAGTAGAAAAATAAAATTAAAAAGGGGAGTAATTGTGTATTTTTAAATAAGTTTTTGAGTATTTTATGCTCTTATAAGAACTCTTAATTAGTTGTTGCGAATCGTTGCCTAAACATTCAACTTTGTAAGCTTTTAAAATATGAATTGTGGTTTACCAATGAGCTGTCTTAAGCACTATTGAAATGTCCACAACAACTGAATAAGTAAGTTTTAGAAATAAGAGATAATCCCAAAGATCATTGTTAAAAATGAATTTAATTAAAAAAATATACTGAAATGTAACTTTTTTAAAATTATCCTGATTACGAAAACTTCAGTAGTTTTTTTAAAGACCTCTAGTCTTTTTTTGAGAAATTATAAGGGTAGCCCTACTCATGCAATGCACTATGCTGGTACTATGAAAGCAGGTTATCGGAGGGTGGACGTTCGACTTGAACTTATCCCCAGTTGGAGCACAGATTTGTAGGGAGGTCGTTCCACATACGAGAAATTCGACTAAAAAATTAATTTTCTCTGTAATGCACAGTGCGGCTTATTTCTATATCGACCACATATTAATGTGCTTTTTAATATAGAACACGTTCGGGTCTCGGGAAGAAAAATCCTGTTTTTATTAGGACAATTTCCATTGTAACAGTGTAGTACCCCTACGTTCCTACGTTGCGTCAATTTCCCGGTGAGTCATAGTACTGCCTACAGTACTGTTAATGAGGAGCTTATTCGCTATCTCCTGCACTTGGTCGAGTAGCTTCAACACAGACATTGAATCATCTGCCCATACATAAGACTTGAATTGCATTTTCGGTCGATAGTAAGGAGATCAGAAGGACTGACGTATTTCTTATACTATCTCAAAAACCATTTGAATTACAAATGAGGCAGCATGTTAAGTTATATGTTTGTGTGTAAGCATTGTGTCTTAGGAGCATTAAAATCGATACGATTCATATGGCCCCATTCGGAAATTCTCATTGTTTATGTTTCATCTCATTGCCATAATCTCCAAGGTGCTTGGCTTATGGTCGAATAAATAATCTACCGACATTTAAAAAACGCTTTTCCTGGTCTTAATTTAATATTTCACGAACGGTACTCCAAACCATAAAATGCATTATGGACTATTAATTTTGATGAAAATCCCTCTCGGTTGAATGCAATCATATCGGTCGTTGTATGTTTCAGTATGACTTCCTTGTATTGTAAGGATGTTGATAATTGTGTTTCTTAGCTTAGTCCTTGAAACACTGAGATTTGTCAAAAATTTATTTTTGTATTTTTAAGGTGTACAGAAACAAGACAAGGACAAATTGGAAATCCATAAATAAAATAATTATACGTTTTCAAAAGTTTTTTGCGTGTACAAATTTACATAAGACAGTAATTTTATTTAATATTTTATTACGACTATATTTCATATTAATTCTTTTTTGTTATTTTTGATAAAAACTTAAATTAAACTTAATAACCCCACTGGTAATTTATATGAAAGTAATTTAATTAAAAAAGGTTTATCAATAGTATTTATAAACATCTCTAGGAAGAAAATAATGTTCCCTATATAGAGTTGTTCCAATTTTCCGTTTGTTGCTTAAAGCCAGGTTGCACTCTAGTACCATAATTAGCTGATAGTTCTTTTGTATATCTTTCGATTTTTCTCTCTAAAGTCTCTTGCACTGCTTTTTCTCTGATCGGCTGTATTTTGATCTTTCATATGAAGTGGCCAAAAGTTGATATTCCGAGTTCCTTGGTATCGTTTCTTCATACCTTTTATGTGTTTGTGTAAATATTAATTTGCTTTTACCTAATCATACAAACTGAAGCACTTTTCAAACATGATGATTGAAGTGTAATGATCAGTTAGTGCCAGCTTTTATTAAGCGTGGGAATAGTTTAAACTACAAAAATAACCATTTTTAACTTCCGATTTAATAGCAAAATGCAAGAAATACGTCGGTGGCTGATAAGAATTTTTTTGTATTATCACTGACTCAATCATTAAACAAAATAAGGCAAGAATTAGTTAAAATTCCTGCAAAAATCATTCGCCCCTCCTGCATGTTTGTGTTCTATTCCGAAAAAAGAGAAGTAATGCAAAAAAGAACATATTAATTTTTAAATTTGTTGCATGTGTTGCATTCAACTTTATTCCAGCGGAAAATGGTATCCTTTTTTTCAATTTCGTGAACTACTTTGCATATACAAATAAATGGTTTGTTTTGTTTATTTTTTATAATATTTTGTTATTTCGTTAAACACATTTAGTTTATAAAATTTGAATATTTTAATATAAGGGCATCAAGTATTTTTAGAAATTATTTTTGTAAAACGTGTTTCACCTTTTTATGGTGGTACATTTCTGCAGAAATGGGATGCAATAACTTGGCACTAGGAGGAGGATATAGTCCTATGAGCATATGATTTAGAATGTATGTTATTAAAAAATATTATATTTAAATTTATTAAAAAAGGGAATTTATTATTCGTTAATGCCGCCTCCAAGACTTTTATATGACTTTTATCTCCTACTTTTTTTTTGTTTTTTGCTTATAGCCTTGGAATCTCATAAAGTGCACACACTATTGCAGCGTGAAAATGAATTTAAGACCAAACTGACGGTATTCTCTTTTTAGCCATAATGTGATGTTAAAACTGCAATAAAAATTCAAGACATTTAGCAGACATTTGTTGCTGTCTTCATGTATATACTGTATACACATATGTATATGCATACATATAACAACATTCATTCATAATATTTGATAAATTGAAGGGAAACGAAATTCTGGGCCATAATTTGGCATACGCAGAAATAAAAAAAATCATCCAAAAGAAGTTGAAAATAAACAAAGAAATACATTCGAAAAGATGAAATCCATTAAAGCCATTTCCTTGTAACATTGTTTTCATACATTCGTTCATTTTTCCATTCCTTTTTCGTGTTCATTTTCATTTTGTGTTTTATTTATGCGATTTTATAAAGTAAATACCACAACATTGGCACTTTTGTTGCAACTAGCAACACGTAAATATGAGCATTTGCATGTTGCAACATGCATGAGCTTATTTTTTTATTTCAAGGCGCAATACAAAAATATGCAGCGTAAAATCCACTGATTACTTTTTGTTTTTGCCGTCTGGCTACCGCAATTCGATATTGAAATCCCATGCTGTGATAATAATTTCAGTCAACCAACTTGTATATTTTTATCTGCCAATTGTCAGGGTGAACCAATAAAAAAATATGCCTCATAGACCTTTTTTACCTTGAATATTTGTGCTCATGATTTAAGAAAAAAGTTCAGTATACTTTGTCTGCGATTTTTGCTCTATGTTTTTGCAAAAAAAATCGTGAAACCAATTTTGTGAAAAGTTCAACAAAATAGTGAAACAATGAAAAAAGGAAAGACACGATTTTTAATACAAATTCATTTATTTTTATAATCCTTTTTCAGTCTTAAATGGATACCCCTGATTTTCTTCTCCTCTGTATTTGAACCACAACAAGGTTAATATGACAACATGCTGAGTATGGCCGCTGGAGAATTGATTAATAATAAAATAATAAATTCCTCTACAATATTTTTTTTTAAATAACAGCCTCTTGATGCTCGAGCAGCGCATATATTTTGGTCTCTTTATGCATTGGGTTAAATTTTGTTTTTCATTTAATTTTTTTTACTTTTTCCTTTCCATGAAATTGTACCATAAATTCATTCTCTTGCAGTATTTTGTTTTCTTTTGTAAACACCATGTACAAGAGTGGGTGAAATCTGTAAGATTTTAATAATATTTGTTACACGTCTTACCGGAATTTTCGTTAATAGCTCCAGAGAATAAAGGATTCAACCAGATTATGGCCGTAGTGGAGGAATGTTTGAAAATAAAAAGAAAAAAATAAATCCTTTAATATATATGCAAATTTCGAAAATATTATCACAGAGTCAAATTGATGTGCGTAATATCAACGAATTGACAGCGTAAAAGAAGAGAAAGCCTTTGAGAGAGAGAGAGTAGCGGTTGAATAGAAACGATACTACTAATGCGTTAGTTTTTATTAAAGTTCATTCATGCAATAAATTCTAATGTTTCAGATAAGCTGAAATTTACTTTCCTACAATTGCACCGACTATTGCATCTCAACTCCAACCAAACTAGGAATTTATCATTTGTTACATTTCAATTGATAGTGAATAAGGAAAGGGTTCTTATATATGATTCAAATTATTTGTATTGCAAATTAGCTTGCTTGTGTGACCTCTATAAAATATATTCTATTGAAGGTTGATTTCAAACCCTTTTGGTTTCGTCGTTACATGTTTTGAAAATACTGATTTTGTCTATTAAAGAAATTTATTTAAACTCTCAGCTAGTGTCACATATTTGTAGTCTACAATTGAGGTTGTCCGTCAGCTGACGTAAAAGTAGGATAGAGTTCAGCTCGCTCTAATAATCTCCTTGCTAGGAAAATGTTGAAATAAGGGAAGAGCATGAGAAGGCAAGAAGATAATAAATGAGAATGAAAGGACATATTATCCTTAACTCCTTGACTGATGTGTTGCACAGAACACCAAAATATTTGTTGAAAAGTAGACGAAAGTGTTGGAGGTGTTGTGCAGGACTGAAGAATAGTGCACCTCGGCCATGACCATGAGGTCCTGTAACTAAGCTTTTGGATGGCTTGGAAGATGTGTTGTGTCATAGAGTGGTTGGATCTGTATTCCATCTGACTGATCCGTGCTACCTCGAAATGGGCGTCATTCAGTGTATCAATATCTACATCTTCTAATCGAGTTTTCTTCTTGCCAGATTCTCTGCGATTATGACTTCGTAGATGTCCACGTAAACATGTATTCCTTTGACTGTTAAGTGGGAATGACACGGATACCTGGCATCTTCACAACACAGTTTGTTTTTAAAATTGAGATTTGTAATGGAAGCTTAGAATCTGGATTTTGCATTAGATTCCACTCCAAAAGATAATAAATTTTATTTGGTGAAAATTTCCGTTTGGATATTTCGTATGAAATGATGAACGGCTTCATGTCTTGAATCTCGTAGTGTAGCGGTATAATTAGTTTGGAGAGGGGAACATACCTTTCTATAAAACGTGAGTTGTATTTGTTTTGGTGGTTGGGATTCATATTGAGGACATTCAAAAAGGCTTCTTTCTTTATTGTCTATTGCTTACAACTGCTTTCTAGAATGTCACTCGCATATATTAAATATGTGCAAAGATACTGGCAAAATTATTCTGCAATTTCGGGGTGCACAATAAAATAGCAATTAACAACTTAAATTGAAAAAAAGTCTTTGAGCAATTTAATCGGCTGCAAAAATAAGTTCTGGTAAGTTTGAAATATTATTATAAGAGTTGCCTTTAGAACCATTATTTTTTTTATCTGTATTAAAACACTGATTTTAAATTTTAGTTTCAGCTGAAATTATTTAGTTTCCTTTCACAAAATTTATACGTGGCTCTTTAACGTGTTTTATTCTGCAGCCACAAAATTTGCCACTTAGTATGGAAAAAACACATAAACAACAAATATTTAAATGTCTACCAGTTCATACGAACTTCCGTTTACATAAATAAAACCATTTAAATTAAGCTGAAAAACTGTTGTATAAGCAACATGGAATGTAATACTTTAGTTGAACTAAAAAAAAGGAAATGAAAAAATAATATCAATCCTTCTACTAAATGATTTGAAATCTAAGCATACAAGTGCAGTGAACTTACTCTTCCATGTCGCTGCATTTTGTGTGAAATAAAAGCACAGACATGCATTCGTACTTTAAAGTAACCCGACCTTAAAATGTAGTCGTGTGTGAGAGTGTATGTGTGTAACTTTTAATGCACACAATCACAATTCGGCACTCGTACTCAAATATATTAATATACATACATTTGATACAACTTATGTGAACTATACTCGTACACAAGAAGGAACAGTAGTTATTTTCATAAAAAACAATGACTAAATTTAATACTCAAGTGTATGAAATTTATCCTTTTTGATTTCAGATTTTTCCTCACAAAGCCAAAGCACACTGTCTGTCCTTGTGCATGTGTTATTTGTGCATTTTACTTGAAGCCAAATGACATAATACGTACGAGTTTTGTTTCATTGTGATTTTGGGAGCTCCAATAAAATATTATATGTATTATATTTGAGAGATTTGTATGCAATTAGATTGAGAGAAGCAGAAAATGAAATATTGTCCTTGTTGTTGGGGAATATTTAAAGCTAAAAGGGCTTCGGTTTAATTTGAAAATTTAAGGAGTTCCATGTCTAACAAATTTTTATTTATGAAGACAGAGGAAGCTTTTTTATCCGAAACAGTTACATACAAATTATTTTGTAGTTCTTGAGGATTTATTTTGATAACGAATTTATATCAACTGATTATATTTTCTAAAATGGGCCATCATGTTTGTTATTTGTTGAGAAATTTTATTTTAAATTTTCTTAAACAATAAATTGGAAACCCAATAAAGAAATTTCTTTTCAGTATATAGATTTGTACAGACAAGCGTTCGAGTTGGGAACTTTTGAATAAAATAAATGGTACCAAAGTGGTATGATAAAACAAGTGTATCATTTGAAATAATTATGGTCTTCTTTAATAAATGCACACTTATTAAAAAAAGAACACGTTTTGCCATAAAGGGATTAATTTTTTTAAATTGGGAAGTTAAATGTATATTATTTATAAAATACTTTTATTCGAAAAGAAAACATCATTAGCTTTTAGCGGTGCGTGTGCTGATTCGAGCATAATAAATTCGCATTCATTGAAAATAAAACAGTTCAAGAATTAAAAGTTCAAGTCAAAAATTTCTGAACATGAACACAAATATTGTTAAAATTAAGTACAAAAAAGAAGTCACATAAAAATATTTCTAATTTAAACATTTTTATTCTATTTTTCGAACTGTGTTGGCTAAACTAAAAATTTATTTAGTTTCGCTCCAGTTCGAGCCCTGAATTTGAAAATTCCGACTGATTAGCCCGTGAGTTTTTTTTAATGAAACACATGCTTTTGGAAAAAAAATCATTTTATTTTTCAAAATAGTCTCCGTTGAGCTTCATACGAGTTCATTTTGTCCAATGTTAATCTAATTTTTGTTATCCTCTTCCAAAAAATAAGATTTGTCGATGTCATCAAAATGGGTATTTGCTTGTGAGAATATTTAATTATTTATTTATTATTCTGCCGTAGAATAGGGTGGCTGAGAGAGGAACTCGTGGCCTGATTCATGGAATTTTGAAATTAAAAGCAGCTAAACAAACACTCCTCTCTTACCATGCTCATTAGATCTGGTTTGCTGTAATCTTTTCCTATTACAAAAATTTAAGAAACCCATGAAAGGATGGGGACTTTGGAAGGTAAATGCATCGGTAAAAGATCTAAAGGTTCTACGGAAAAGCTCTTATCAGAAGTCCTTCAAGGCTTGAATAGCGCGTCTGAGAAAATAATTTTGAAGGTTAAAATACGAATTCACAGTTGATGATAAATATATAAACTCATTTTACTTTTTGTACATAAATTATAAGAACACACTTAATTATATAAAATGAATATTTTGGTTTAATTTTTATATATTTTTCACAAAGATAGAAGGTTTTCAATTCCTTTTTTTTATCTATTTAGGATGTTGTGCTAGTCAGCTTTACATAAATATATGAATAATTTCGTTATTTTGTGTGTGGGAAAGCACTATGTGATGGCATTGTGTATGGTTCGTGAATGCTCAACGCTGACCTATCTTAGCCTAAAAGGATCTAAGCGATATGGTATTGTAAGAGGTTATCAGTCACTCTGGATTTAAATATAAAACTGAAGTAAAAAAAATATTAATCGTCAAGCGAATTAGAAAATATCTAGAACATGAAGTGGTATAACCGTAGCTTGTAATTCGAAAGGAATAGAAAGTGTTTTCTAATTGCAATGTTAATAACGTACAAATTCGAACAGTTTTCATTTAGAGCCGGGATGCACAAGCAAATGAATATAAATCCATAATGTTTTTTCAAACATACAACCATTCGTTTAGTATAAAACCTCTTATGGTTAAGAGAATGAGGTTAAGGAAAGTTTTTGCTTTTTAAAATGCTTTAAATGCTCTGGAAGATTATGGCAAAAATAGGCTTAATAGAGATCAAAACTTCCATCAAAAACCTCTTTGTTGTGTGCCTGCTTAAAGTCCTTTCAATGAATTCAAACATGCGAGCAGAAAGAGCCTTAAAATTGTTCAAAGCGCATTAGTAGAAAAGTTACATACACATCCACATATTAAATCATACTTATGTATGTGTACTTGTGTTCTCGTATGTATAGATTTTTTCTTTATTTTGCTCGGCCCATACAGATTATCTGCGTTTTTCGATCTTGTGAATGGGAATTTACACGTTAACACCTTTGGGTTTTGCTGCTGCTTTGTATTGTTGTTGGTGTTGCTGTTATTGCTGTGCTTGTGTAAGTCATTGTTGACTTGAAAATGTTTGAAAAATTTGTTCTAAATCACTGGTTACCAACCACATTATGCAGTTAAGTTGTTGTAAATTGTTTGCTGCTTTTGTTGTTGCTGTTTTGCCTTTGAAATCAGTTGTTACTGGGGTTTTGCTGCTAACATTTTCAACTAGTTACATTATGGCAAATACATACGTAAATACAATAACGCCTTTTTAACTTTAAATATAAATTGACGAGGGTAGTGTTAGAAATCGTTTAGCAAAGGGACACACTGATATTTTATATTATAAAGAAAATAAATTTCCGGTTAAATTTTATGTAAGTAGTTTTATTCTTTTAGTCTACCTTTTCTAAAGCCACCCTCGTCTTTTTGAATATGTACTGAATTTGTATTTTGCTGACGTCTCCGGGCACTCTGTGATTGAAATCTGCAGTGGCGGTGAGTTTTCAGTCATATGTTACATACTTAGTTTTTTGTTGTTGTTGCTGCTCCTTGCTGTTGCAAAAAACTATAGGTGGAGGTGTAATGTTGAGGGCGTTTAGTGTACTCGTGTAGCTTGTGGCTTGTTTTATATAAATTTTTTCTAATACTGAGTTGTTATGTTTTGTAAATCACTTCCTTACTCATATGAGGGTGTTGTAAGAAAAATGAAGAAAAAGTAATAATTCCTGGTACTTAATGTCGAGTTAAATTAAGAATTTAAGACTTCAAACACTAGAGAAGGAACAAGTTTTACTTTCTAAGATTAATTTGTAAGTGTACGATAAGAGCGTTAATATAACGCTGCACAGTACAATATTGCGGTAGGAAGCATTTTTCTTGAAATGTGCTTATTAAAGTCCAGCCCTTTTCTTTAGAGTTTAGAAATAAAACCATCTCTAAGGAGCAAATTGCTATATTGATTCTTTGCATATTTTTTTGTTTGTTTCTTAATTGAAGTCATAATATTTTTTTTCATCATTTTCATTTTAAAGTTGTTAAAATTTTTATTAAAAAGAAATTAATTCTACAAAACTGTAGATATTTAATCTCGATATTGCAAATATTTTCTTATAAAAACAATAATTGAATGATTAATTTTGCAAAATTTGTTTATTACGGCCTTAACTGTTTATATGATGACATTTTAAAGTCTTTTATAAGTCAGCAACGTACTTGGTTTATTCGAAGGATTAGAGAAATCAAATCTTTGATAGCAAAAAATATTTTTATATATAAATGAAAATTTATTTATATATAAAATATTTAAATAAAATTAAAAATGAGTTTGAGTTACACTATCAGGGACACAAACCATAATATTTAGCAAATCCAATTTTACTGTTAAAGGGCACTGTTGATCTGTTGACAGTAGTCGCAGAAATGGCTAAAATTACGATATTTATTGTTTTAATATTTCATTGTTTGTTGTTGGCTTAGCTAGGTATATGCCTGCATTTCATTGGCGCTAACCAAATCATCAGTACCCTTTTAGCCAAATCATGATTGAAAGATATTTATTATTATCATTAATAATATATACTATAGTTTTTTATCCCGTTTTAATTAATTAATTAATTTTATTTATCTTTACAAGCTTAAGGTGTTTTCTTTTTTAATTTTAATAACTGATATTTCGTTATGAAATATCCTGAAGATGGTACTCGATGAGTACCGAAATATCGATAATTAAAATTAAAAAAAAGAGACCTTAAACTTAAAGAAACTAAATAAAACTTATTGATCATTGAAAATATTAAGGCTAATATTTTCAAATTATTATTCATACATATTATTAAAAATATTTGTTATGGAACAAGAAAAAACTAGTTTAGAAGAGAACGAATTTCTTCAGCTAATTGTTGACCATATTGGTCAGATATTGAATGGCACACATGCTATTTTATGAAAAATATCATAAAAATATCATGCCCCCCATTGGCAGGTTTGTTACCGCTGCCTTTATATTTTCATAGTGCAAGTCTGCTTCCCTTGAAGCATTTTTTACTGGGATACAGATATATCGGGTCACAATTATAGACATTTAATTTTCAAGAATTTCTTTTAACAAGACACCTATAGGCTGTAGTACTATTGAAAATTGTGTTAAATAATTTAATAAATCAATTTTTTAAACATTTTAAAATATCAAATAGAACCATAAAATGAATTTTATGAATGAATTTTGTTAAATAGTTGACGTAAAATTAATATATTCTTCTATTACACTCAAATAATAATAAAATGTCCACAAAGAAATAGTTTATTCTGAAAGCAGGCCAAAGTACTGGATAATGATAATGAAATATGACTAAAAGGAACGATTTTTTTGTTGAAATTTTTCGGACTCCTTTTTTGTAAGGATTTTATAAAGCGGAAATGCAATTTAATTAAAAAAGAAGTTTTCATTCATCGAAACACACACACACACGTTATTTTATAAGTGAATGTTGTGATTCTGATGGACTCAGCACAATGCAACTCAAAGGACGCCTACACAGTACACAGAGCAGGAGGAAGAAAAAATTCTTGAAGTCTTTAGATAATAAAGGAAAATTAAATTCCAAAATCAAAAGAAAAGCGGGAATAAGAAGAGATTATAAAAATAGTTAAAGCAACAAATACAGAAATAAAATGTCTATGATCTCAACAGTAAAGAAAGTCTGAAAACTGTAACAAAGGGACCACAGCACGAAATGTGGTCATAAAAAATAAGAAATTACATTATAAAATATTTTTGCCCGCATACAGAATTGAGACAGTACAGCTTTTGTTACTGCCGTTGGTGTCCTTCCTCATAATAAAATTAAAACTATACGCATTCAGTATTTTTCAATTATTTACTTATCTCGGTAATGTACAGATGAAATAAATGCATTTTTCATTTTCTTACTTGGTTTCCCATTCATTCTACACGAACAATGATTCCTGTGAATTATTTGTACCACTTGCTATGCCATCGTTGTCATCATCTATTTTTTATTTCTATTTTTTTTTTGCATAATACGTCATGTCCTGGGGCTACAAAGGAAGATGAATAATTCTTAAAAAAAATCAGTAAAAATATATCCATTTAAAAATGAATATTCCATATGTACATAAATATGAGTATGATAACCGAGTGGATGTACACAATAAAATTAAGTTTCTTTTCGAACAGATAATGAAATCAAAGCTCAAAGTCGGTAGATGGGAAAACAGGATCATTTGATTGGTAACATTACTTGAGCTCTGTGCACTTCACTCAGAATTTTTTGTCATCATTTTAAAGTCTTGCATAATTAGTTTTTTGATTGTATGATTTGATTTTTTAAGTACAAATTCTACTAGACGGTTTTTTTTGCTTCAACTTTAACCAGCCCTATTTAAAAATTTTCAAGTTTGTATGGGATTTCGCAGAAGATGTTCACATCTGGATATAATTCAGCATTTAGTATAAAAGAAGTTTTTTGATTGTCTGATAGGGTGATTTCTCTTTTGATTACCTGCTACGTAGTTGCACTTTAACTCAAGGTCCGATAAATTACACTGAGTGTATACATACATATTTAAAAAAACATATAAATTCTTAGGATTTGGCTGTAATTAAACAATAAGTAAAACTTGGGCTTTGAAGTTAAAAAGGTTTCAATTCATACAAATTGAAGATTTTACATTTCCATGATCGTCCATAGATGTTAATACATATTTAGTATGATTAATAATGCCGTACTTAAAGATCACTACAAGCACATGTGTACATGTGATAAAGGAGATAAAGGGAGGGGTAATATTATTGAATTCTGCGATAAAGACTTTCATGACTTCTTATCACGTGGTTATTTTTTGGACTCTGATCAAGAAGAATTTTCACAAATTTCTGTACTCCAGCCGCATTAATTTGCAATCTTTTTTTGACCTTTTTCCGTTTAATTTAAAAAATTATATGTAGTCTATTTCCGATTTAAGAAGCGTTTAGTAATTTTCGTTATATTCGTATTTTTTCACAGTTTATGTGAAATTCAGTGTTAAGCATATGGAAAGAGAGAAAAACCAAGTGTTTGTTTTATATTAAAAATAAGCGGTGCTTAGAAAAAACTCATCCTTACATGAGGACTGCTCTAGAAACTGAAAACAAATTTATTATGAACATATCTTGATGCATATAGAGCGGTTATTGAAAATAATGAATTCTTTGAGTTTTTGAGCCAATTGAAAAAAAATATATATATGGGCAATTTATAATTAAAGACTGGTAATTCCCTTTACAAGGCAGAAATGACAAACTATGAACTTTGTATTATCATTAGAATATCTGTAATATTTTGATTTTAGCTAAGAAATAAAGTTTTTATTTGTAAATATTTGCTTACCATTATCTGAGGAAAAACGAAAACGTATTGGCCAAATTTATAAAGCTTAACTCACGCTTTTGTCAACATAGGCATTTTAATCGCTCGAACTTTTTTTATAACTTTCATGTAACTCGCATAACGTCATTTGAAAAGGCTGAAAAAGTAATTTTTATTTCTTGTAGAACTTGGTTTATTAATTTTTAAATAAATAGTAGCATATTAGAAGGGAATAGAAAGAAAATTTGTGGAAAAGCTCAAATTTTTCCAACATTGGCAATGAAGTTGTTTCCAAATCTGTTTTGACATTATCAAAGAGTTAATTTAACCAATTTTCCAACGATTCTGCTAACATTACCGTCGAAGGAGGGCGCTGTGATGTACATTAGCATGGCGGTACTGTTCAGTGACCCGTGCCATAACTTCATCACTTTAACAGTCCAACAACAACCAATACCATGGCACACTAATTGTACATCAGAAAAATTCATTGATGTCTTGTCCTGAACAGGAATCGAAATCATGTACTCAGTCATAATTTGCTTTGTAGTCAACGCGCTAACTACTTCAGCCCCTACAATATATTAACAACATTCTTATTCTCCTTTTAAATTTCATTAAGTCTATTAAGATCTCGATATAGTTGCTTGTAATGTAAAAGAAAACCAAACTAACAAGTTGTAGCTGTTATCAAATTTTGTGGCACCATTGAGTCCAATCAAAAAGACATTGCATATAAACAATATAATAAAACAACAACAACAATAACAACATCAACACAACGAATTGTGGCAATGGCAACAGTAACAACATCTTCAAATATTTTGATGGCAATATGATGGCTGCGGTTGCTGCTACAATAATAATAGAGCCAACAGAAAAGTTCATTTCTCTTTACATTTTATCTCAAATGATTTGTGTGGGTCAATTTTTATTTTTTGTAAGAAAAGCAAAATCTTTATTCGGATATAAAGCAATAGTTTTGTACGAACACCATTCTATTGTTTGGTAATTTATCTAAACATTCAACCACATACAGCTACATTTAAATACACTCACACACTCGCACTTATAAATATACCTACAACAATCGCCACAGCGTTGCCGCTGATTAAATTTGCTTACGTTTTTTTGTTTGGAAAAAGTTCTTCGTTAATTTGAAAACTTAAAGGTAGTAGTCTCCTATATACATATAATCTATTAAATAAGATTCAATAGGCTATTTTCCTGAAAAATACATATTTGAAATGTAAATGTCACTTTAGTGCGCACTTTTTATGCAGATGTCATAAATGTCAGATTCTTTAAATTATGAGCGCTCAGTCTCCTGAGTCTCAATAGGGAAGACCGCCATTTTTAATTTAAAAGATTTCGAGGTGAAAGGTACCAAATTTAAAACTTCTTGTAATTTGGGGTTCCAATCAGCAGACCTCTGGACAAATTCCGTTACCATACTATTGTCCCGGGAGGACGCACGCTCAAAAACATCATGGTAGAGCCAATCAGACCAGGACAATGGTGTCATAGACAGACCTACATGAATGTTTCCGGTGGATATCATCCATCCGAAAGACAGGATCCACATACTAAGAATTTACTTCTGATCAGTCGAGATAGCAATCGGCAATCAGTTAGTACAATTTCTGTTTTATTAAGTTTACCGGATCGCTCACGTGTGTTCGGTCATTCGGTCATATACACACACGCATATGTATGTCAACGGCATATACATTTATACATATGTATTTACATATAGATATTTCTGTGCTAAAAATTATAAGAAATAAGATTTTATTATTTTGAAAATTTCAAAAAAAGTTTAAGAAAAGCACAGGATAACAGAATTTGTATAGATTTTGTGTACAAAAATGTTTATAATTATATACAAATGACTTTTTGAATCAGCGCTCTTTTTCGTTCAGCTCGACGGAACAAACTATTCGTTTGTTGATTTCATCCGCTCGTTTAGTTCAATCGCTCATTGGGCTCATATGGCGAATCATGGCGGACTGATGTTGACATATAATCAAAATTAATAATATTTCCACAATTTTTGCAAATTTCTAAACGAAATATGTTTTTCTTCCGACGGGATTTGCTGCACAAATTTCTGTTATCAATTTAATAGTTTTATATGCTTAATTAAAGAAAATAGTTGAAACTAGTTAAAATTATTCGAGGCAAATCAATCAGCAGAAGCAATTGCAATACATTTCCTAATGTCTAATAATCCTAATAATGTGGTAACAAATTGTTTCAATTGTGGCAGCAGCTTATGGTTTTCAACTACAAGAGGTAAATTAAAATAAATGTCAAGTTCCATGAAAAAACCGACACAATGTTTTTGCGATTTTTCTAATGCGTATGCAGTTGGAAATTTGTCAACAAAAAAACACAAACGATGATTGAAGGATTGGAAAAAAATTTCGTTAAAGTGCTCAGCACAAAGGGAATTTCATATAGTGCATTTGAGTGAATCTTTTAAATGAACTAGGTCTTTCGCGAACTGCACACAACTCTAACTTGCTGGTATTCGAGCAGCTAACTAGCTTTAGTGATGTGTCAAAGTAATCTATAGTACATAGAGTCGATGCCTTCGACGCCGTCAGGACATAGTGTTTTTATATATTGCATCAGGGCCTTAAAATTTGAACTTAATGTATTTCATTAGAAATAACATCCTAAAAATTTGTTTTATTTGTTCAAAATTTTTTTTGGCAACACTGATTAACAATCTTCTTTAACATTTATTAACAAGGGCAACAATAATGAAACCACAAGAGAGATTCTAAATGGCTAAAAGTGTGAGTGGCATTAAGTTGTTGGGCAATCTGTCTCTAACACATACACACATACATTCATTTACATATAGATACTCATATGGATGTATTAAGCAATATATATATTTATGTTAAGTTTTTCTTATTTGTAGATCTGTCTGTGGCTCTATGTCTGCAAGTCTGGTATTTAAATGTCTATTTCATCTGTATATGCGTGTGTGTGTATGTGTGTGTCTATTTATTATACATGTGTTGGTTGTATATGCTTTTGAAAGGCAATTTGGCGCCTTTCCAAACTAATTTTTTGGTTATTAAAACCACAAAAATGTACGCTTGACATTTTCAATTTTAAGCAGCTTTTCCTTCTTTTTTTCTATATAGAGGGAAATGAAAACGTAACAAAATTTCACTATTCGATTAAGGCAATTAAAAATGTTTGGGTTTTGGTTTGTTTTCTTTTATTTTCGAAAACACCACAAACTCGAAAATAATTGCAACATTTCAAAATAATTATCTTATAAAGGACTTTCAACGGAGAGTTGGGATTTGACGTGCTTAAAAAACACTTGTACAACGATTTGAGTGAAAGTCAAATACAAATATCCGTTTCAATATGATAAAGTTAATTTGGTCCGATAACGAGTATTCTTAAGAGTAGTTCTAGTTTTTCCTGAGAAGTTTTTATGAACATCAGTAAAAAGGATTTTGGCACATCTTATCTACTGCTCCAGAAGTAGTCGTATCTTCACCTGAATCGAAGACACATTCATCTTTCCCTTCAAAGGAAATTTTTTCTAAATAAATTTTAGTCGATATAGAAAATAGAGAATATGAACGCTGTTTGCTTTTTTTCATCAGTAAACAACGACAGTAACGTATTATAAGCTTAACGAAATATTATATATGTTTTTCAAGGGATAACGCTCTCGTTCTTGTAGCTTCATTAACTTTACTTATTTGGCGTTTTGTGATTTTTATTCTTTTTCATTTTCTGTTTTATTTTTTTTTTGTTAAGAAAGGCTTAATAAATGTGATATTTATTTAGTTAATGTTTGTTTGTCTGTTCTCTGCGTTTCCGTTTTGTGGCTTAAATTTCGTTTCTGTGTGTTTGATTGTGTTTATGCTGCTCCTTATTTTGTTTTGCGTGTCAGATTATTTAAGGATTACCGTATTTCATCCCCAATTACTTAACATTTGTTTGTACATCATGAAATCTATTATAATCAAATGACTATACAACGATGCTGATGATGACGACTTCTGTAGTCGTCGACAATGGCAAGATTAAGTCTGGCTACAAAAGGAAGAAAAAAAGATGGAGCTTAAAATATAAAAATAGTCATTTAGATTTTATCCCATTCAATTTGGAAATAAATCTTTAACAAAATACTTTGTTAATAGGCGAAAATGTGTACATTGCAAAGGATTTTATATTTTTTTTAATGTATATAAGGAGATAAATGGCAATGAGAAGAACGTTCCTTGCGAATATAACTTCCATATAAAGTAATGATTACCGCTGGATAAAGAGTAATTTCTATTGGAAATATTATATTTTCACATGTCAGATTTCAGTAATTTGCATTAAATGAAGTTCTATTGATTCTGTCTAATACTCGTATTATAAATCTATCGCAGAGTCTTACTTTTTTATACAAGGCTTTTTTCCCTTTATTTATATGACAAATAGTTTAAATTATGAGTCGATCCTTTAGTAGCGTTTTCTTCTCCAGTTTTAATTTTAAAAATAGCGGACTTTTTGGCGGCGGTAAAATTTTTATATGTCCTTCATATGAGAAAAATTACCTTGGAACCTATTGAAACCTTGTGATATTAAAGCTAAAACTTATGTGCTTTTGTAGTGGAAATTTTATTGAACTATAGCAAATTAATCAACTGATTCGCAAAGAGTAATCCGATATAATCGTAAGCGATTATACAATACAATAATCATACATTAATTACTAATACCATGTAGTTTTCCTTTATCTCATCTGTGTTTGATAGTAATAGATCACCAATATGCGGAATTTCCATCCAATTCCGGATATTGCGTAGCCATTATATTTCATTTCTGCCACTGAACCTTGTCTTGCACAATTAATTGCAACAATACAAATACACAGAAGGCGTTGTTTCTAGACAACGGCAGATGGCAGCCGCATTATTCTAGAACTGCTACAGTAGACCAATCATCTATTTAGGTGGAACAACAGCCGATTAACAAAACTGATACAAGGCGATAACAATGCGAAAACATGGTTAAAAGGAAAATAGTGGTGTTCTGGGCCGTACATTGCAAATAATAAATACCCTACGCAGTTCCACTCAGAAAGCAGAAACTATTTCAAATTTATGAAATCTACAATAAGACTATGCTCCTGTCAGGTATCGCTTGGTATAACGACTTACGTAAAGACAGTTCCGTGTCTCTCGATTGTTTGTAAAAAGTCTATTACACTAATTATTAAGACGAGTGCTATTCTCGCCAAAGTCTCTGATTGTACCTCTAGAAAAGACGAAATTGTGGCACATAACCTCTGTTATGCTCTACTGTGTGGGTTGGAGTTAAAGTTAAATTATCTGTGTTCATTGTGGAAACATTCTTCACATTTAATTCTTTCTTAATTGCAAAACGTTATGAACATTAGCTTATTAAAAATTTTATAAGGATCAGTGTTGATTTCGTTTCGGTTTTTTGGGATATAGTTTTTTTATGCATTTCATAATTGACGGCATCAAGGACATCATCTTGCCTCTTAATAAGATATTACCAAAAATGTTCCTAAAACATAATACATCTACCATAACCATTCTTTTGGTATTTTTTTTTTTTTAATTAACAAACACAAACTGCGAAGCTACTGGGCTTATCTGCAGAGACACCCGGAGTCTGCGGCAGGAGTCGAACCTGCCACCTTCGGACTACCAGTCTAGTACACTAGCTACTAGTCTACGAAGGCACTTGTTACATCAACTGAACGGTTCACAAAAATTGGCAGAAGCTTAAACATTTTTCTAATGAAAATAAATGCCATAATGTTGCTTTTCTTTAAAACAGTAAATAATTTAACAATATGACACTTCGAACTCCAAGTTCAAAACAAACAAAAAAATCATTAAATATTGTGCTGAAGTAATTTTGACAGGGCGAATGTAGTCATACGCCTGCTTACAAAAACCGCCGCACAAACAGTTTGTTTCCTACTCATTTTAAAGAACATTATTTCCCATTACTGACAGTCAATTCCACGTATTGCAAATGAAATATTTTACCCACCATTTTAATTTCCTGCATACGAAAATATTTGCATAATGTGTCTACACAAAGGACCCATTGAAATTGGATTCGATTATATTAAAGAAGGGTATTGCTATTCGCTGCAAAAACATATGGGTGTGACTGCTGTACAAAATGTAAATTGTTTTAATTTCTAATTATCCTTGGCAATTAATCTGAGTCCTGGTTTGTTAAAAATTTAAATCTAAAATTATTATTGCACAGCACCTGTTGTTTAGGCGAGCGAGGGAATAGTCGCTACAAAATAATGAAAATGTCAAAGGAATAAAAAGTTAAATAAATGATTTACAGTGTAGGCATAACTAAATCATTACAGTAAAAACAATAAAAAAATTATACAGCAAAATGGAACGAAAAGGTGCAAATTTGTGTTAATTTGTCAAAGGCATGCGTCATTAGACCAGTGATTGGAGTGCAGTGAATATTTACACACACATACACACCTACATTTGATTGAATATGAGTGTCTTTAAATAAAAAGTATTCTTGTGCTTATGTGTATGAACATTTGAGTACGTATAGTTCGTTTAAACGGATACAAGGGCACACACATCACCTCTTTTACAGTCACAACTTTGTCGCCTTGTATTTTTCTATTTTTTCGCAGACACTTACCAGAGGTCCCCAAAGTATAGTTTTACTGATATCGTTGCATGGTTAATCTGATATTGATTTGAAGTGTATAAATATTTTCCGATTTTCATATATGATGTACATACATATATCTGTTGGGAACTAAATGTCTTGCGGAAAGACCAATTCGACATGTTAGAAATAGTAAATGGAAGTACGAGTCTTTCTATGTTGCCGTAAGTCAACCGAACTTAAATCTCATGAATGTCCCATAAAACTTTTCATTGACATTGACTTCAAGCAGGTCGAGGTATACATCTGGCCATATCCTTTGACTAACCACTTTGGGAATCGCGTTACCAAATGGTGAATTTTCTTTAAAGAATGTTGTTGCTGACTTTTATTTTCTTACACTTCACACTTTTGTTCTTTATGAAAATTTCATTTAAGTGGCCAGCACTTGTTTTATTAAGCTGCGACTTAATCAAGCACTGCGCTTTGGGTACTTAAGCATTGAATCGTTAAAAAACCTTCATTTAGTTGAATATTGTTTGGTTTTTGCTGGTGCTTCCTTTTTGTTTTTTTGTTGCTTGTTTGAAATGTGCGTGTATCATGCGACCCAATGAAGCAAGTGCAGCTAAATACTCCATATAAATACAACTGCAATAACAACATTTGCTTCGTATGAGTTCAGTTCAGTTGCCCACTTGTAAGTTTATATTTGCATATAAATATTTCTTGCAATATTCGTGGCTTAATTCTGCAGTTCAAAGTTGGCTACAAAAAGTTATCACGGTTTATTAGATTAAAACTAATCCTTTGGAAATTGCTGGCAGTTCTCTTAACATGAGCCGATGTTTTATGTGAATCAGCACATAAAACTCTCACTCCTCATTTAATTATCAATTGGCCCACTTATATTTATACATTTATCCTGCATAAAAGAAAAGTAATCGTTAACCATCCATATAAGAAGTGAAATGAATAAATTAGCATTTGTACTACAATAACTGTGTTGTGTGGCTCCTTTTATTTTTTTTTCTGAAAAGGTTATGATTTCAAGGAGTGCAAAGGCTTTAAATTTTGTCCATAAAACAGTGACGGGTGTAGCCAAGAGCAAAGAAAGTATTCTAAGGGAAAATATATTTGATTAAAAGAAAAAATAAATAGAAAATTATGATCAATACATAATAATTACCTTAAAATTTAGTTCTCTGTGACTGCGTAGATGTTGTAAGTCTCTTCACTAACTAACTTTTAGAATATAAGCTAAGCAGCGCTTAGGGATTAACATAAGGAAAGAGAGGTTTCTTTCTTTACATTAATCGGACGCCACTGCTATTCACACGTTGCTTTTATTTTACACATGATGTTTTATTTGTATTGGTTTAATTAATGAGCATATTGTTGCACTTTGATTTATGTTTTTTGTGGAAGCTAAATTTAAAATGCCGGGGTGCAGCCAGTTATAGAGAATCCTTGCTGGAGTTCTTTGTAGGAGTTGTTAGTATTCTTTGAGAAGTTCAAAGAAATACGTTTTTAAAATAATCAAGGATATAAAATATAATCAAAGTCTTTGAAAAACGCTTACGGGTCATACGTGTATATACGTTCCATTAACACTATTCAGAGTTACTCCATCGGAAGCAATTGCATCACAGAAACGATGGCATAATGGCAGCCATTGCAAGATTGTCAGAAAGTTCCAATTGGAAGCCGATGATATGTCTACGTGAAGAAGGTATAGAGAAGAAAAATTTGTTTGTCATTATTGCACTAGTTACACACATCCCTTGCCATATTAAATATCGGAAACTCATCCCGTATTAAAAATAGGAAACATATAAATGTAGTATAGATTACAAGAGTGATGTTTATTAGAAAAACCAAAATTGATACACTTTCTCTCACACATTCTTCTTCAGCAGTCTTTGGGATATTTCTCTTAGAGAATATCATTTAAGGAAATAGAAAAACTTGCATTATTACAAGGTGTAAAAGGATCAAGAATTTTTAAGAAAAGAAAATTTAAGGATATTCAAATTGGTTTTCGTAAAACTGTATTTTCTTAGAGAGTTTTATTAAAGAGTTTCTACTGGAATTGCGTGTTTGCATGTGCGTTCATATTTATCTAAAGATTTTAGTTCTTTACAAGTAAAAATTCAAACGTCACTAAAGAATTCATTATTATTTATTTTTAATATTGAGAATCATTTAATTATGCATCGTATTAAGGACGTTGCTTTTATAGCTTTCAATATATTTTATTATTCACATTTGCATATATTACGCCAAAATTAAAAAAAGGAATGCGTCAAAATAGAAAATATGAACAAAACTTGAAATCCAAAACATTTTGCAATATTGAACACAATTTATTTTTATTCAAGTGATCATTTTTCAATGATGATTGATTGGTTTTGTGATTGATTGGGTTAACGAATTGATTTGCTTTCTGACTTGTTGGCAAATGTGGTGGTCAATTTATACATACATGTGCTTAGTTATCCTGGTCAGTTCATTGATATTAAGGAGCGGAAGAGATATGAGACTAATACCGACGGTAAGTTATACGATTTAGCAAAAGGTTTAAATAAAATGATCCAATAACCGTCTAAAAAAAAACCTGTAAACTGCCACTTTCGGTAGAAGTGTGCTGCCCAACTCGGGTCAGTCGATTTCTAGCCGTGCCCAAGGGCTCTGATTCTTGCAAATTTCTGTGTGACGAGCTTTGTGTCCTGACTAAAATCTATATAAATTCTATACCTAAAGCTAGTAACTAAATACATTATGCGTTTTTGTTTACTTCACATTAGGTTGGTTGAAAATCGTGTTGGATTCACTAGCAAAATTGCCATTTATATGCTGATCTTAAAAAAAAAAAATCGGAAGCAGTTTGCTTAAGAAATTTTTAAAATTGAACTTCTTCTGTTTTTAGCCTCTTTGGACAAATCGAGAGGTCGCATGCCATGTCGAGTTTTCAAAACTTTGTTAAGAAAATTGTTGTCGAATTCCACTTATTTTTTCTATATTTTGTTCAAAAGTATGAGTTAAGCAAGTTTTTGTTTGTACAACAGACGGTACTGATTCCGAGGATGTATGCCAATGCCAATAACCCGAAATCTTTTGATATCCTAAGACGCAATATAACGCAGATCAACTTTCAAATTTGGCTGCATCTGTTCAGAAAAGTTTAAAAAAATGGACTTCTCTAATCTTCGAAATCATACTATATGCCGACTTTCATACACAAAGCAAGTTGCGTGTAGTTTAATAGTCTATCAGCGCTTAAGTTGCAGAAATATATGTTGGTATTCACCTTACAGTTATTTGCTTCTAGGCTACTTCCAAAACTGCCTTCAGACTTTTCTATTCCAGTAATGAAAGAGGTTAAAAAAGTCGTGGAAGTGCAGAGAAATTGATCTGGAAGTAGTGGAAGTTTTCACCGTTTCCAAGGTTTTTTAAATTCTTTTTATTGAATTGGAAGTAATCAACAACATGGTGAAAAAGGCGATTTCGTATGTTTCTTTTAATGCAAAGAATGTGAATTATCATAAAATATTTTCCTTTGAGAAACGTCTTAAGTGTGGAAAGGATACAATTTTGTCGATTATAATAATTTGATTTTCCTTATGCGAATGTAAAAATCTCAATTACAAGTTGAATAAAAACAATGTTTTTGAATACATAAATAAATTTCGTTTTAATAACAAAATAAGTTTTCAAAAACTAGAATTGAGTAACACAGTAGTCAATTTACTTTCCTAGAATACATTTATCGGTACTAGGAAATGAAAGAAATGAAAACGTCATAACAGATTCCGCTTTCTTTTACTGGGATAATAAATATTTTATAGTCATTTTATGATCCTTTAATAAACTTAATATTCCTGCAGTGATTAAGTTTAAACCTTTAAGTGATACAAGGCAATTTTCTTCGCACATGACTGAAATACATTTTCACCTTTTTAATAATTTTGAAAAAAATTTTCACTTTTTGCATTCAACCAATCAACCATTCGTGGTTGTAATCAACCTTGTTTGAATTCTCAGCTTAACTAATTTAGGACATTAATTTATTTGAATGACCAATTTGGCTTCATATTATGCAAATACTTCAGCACGAAACAGAAGATTTTTGACTGGTTTGTTTTTATTTCGCTGTGTGCTTTTAGCTTGTTTAGATTACAAATAATAAATTTGTTAAATATTTCACATTTGTTGCATTATTTATGTTGTCATGTCCATGCATCACACATGCATGACTTTGTTTTTATATATTAAAGAATTAGAATGATTGAAAGTTTGCAGTTGCAACCTCGCGTGTTGACCATCTGTTAAAGTTTTAACAAATGGCTGAACTTTTCGATAAGAAAAAAAAAATAGAATAAATAAAATGAAATGCAACAATAATTAGTGCAATGTTTAAGTTTAACAAATATTTAACAAACATTCAAGTGACAGCATTAAATATGTTTAGAAGCTGACGGGATAGACAACTACAGTAGAGATTGTGTTAGAGATGAAGAAGATGCACCAGCGGAGTCATTTCTTTCATTTAAGACATTCATTTACAGCTGAAGAAAAGTGTTCTAATTTAAAATTTTTGTTTACCCTGCAGACACAGGGACTGTCTGTCTAGTCGAAGGCAAACTTAAACACATGTCTATCTATACTCGTAGATAAATTCATGATGCTTTTAACGGACATTGTAAGCGCGAAAAAGTGTAAGTAGCAATAACGGAAACGGAAGTTACAGCTCAGAATTTCTGTCTCTGTTGAATGCTTTTTTTCATTTTCTTTCTACTTTTTCACTCTTTTTTATAGCGCTTGTAGATGGCATATCTACTGGCTGATTGCCAGTTTCATTCCTCAGCGAACGTGCTAAGAAAATAAGAAGAAGATGAAAAAATATGTTGTGAGCAAAGTGTGGCCAACTACCAAGATATATGGATGTTGGTTGCAACAACATCAGTGTAAGAACATCCGCAAAAAAACCAAAGACGACCTTCAGTCAGTTCAAGTTAGGAGGTGTCTATATGGGCACGAATAGTACTAAAGCAACAGTATGTATCTTCAACATAAGCAGTTTAAGGCAAACAAAACAAGAAAAAAAACAATAAGTTGCAACCTGCCAAAAAAGGGAAAAAAATCTTTAGAAGAAAATAATTTAAAAAAACTTTCAACATTTATTGCAAACTGTAGGTGCTAAGGACCGAAAACGAGGATTTACAGGAAACATTTCAATCCTTTGAAGACCGTTGGGTGTCGAAAATTAGAATTAAAATGAATATTGTGTGTATAGTCTTTAAATCGATTTTCGACCAATCATTAATCCAAATTGAAATTTGAAAATTTTTTTCAAAGAGTTCCTTTGCAAACGTTTACTTCTAACAATATCTCGAGTTATGTTAGGTTAGGTTAGTTTGATTGGAGGGGTATGATAGCCCATGTCATACGACATACACTTAAGCCAGTGAAGGCTTGTTGTGCGCTCCCTTTTAATTATCAGACATAAACTGCCAGAGTTCTGCGGCAGGATTCGAACCTGGGACCTTCGCACTACGAGTCTAGTACACTACCTACTAGTCTACGAAGGTCAGTTATATCTCGAGTTAATCGAAAACTTCTTGTCTTTTCTACAATTTTTTGTTGTCATTATTTAGATTTGTAAATATTTTATTTCACAATTAATGCTTCATCAATTTATTGTTTGTTGTGGCTTTAAGTGTTCATATGCAGACATGTCATTGGTCGCTAAACCAATTTGTCAGTGAACTTTAATCAGTTTGAAAACATTCAAGTCTATATGTTTATTCCAAAACAAACAAATACAGTATGAGAATTCTATATCGTATATGTTTATTAAAAAATAAATAATTGTAGCAGGCTTAGATCAATAAAATGTTCTCATATGAATAAATTTTTGAAACTCTAATTATTTAAACGATTAAAATTTTTTTGTGGAAATTTGCTGTGTTAATACGAACCCACAAAAAATTTTCCGCAGTTTGAATACGGCCGTGAAAGGGTTAAACAAGACATATGGACAAAACTTCGCTCTGTCAGGTTAGCAAGACCACTATCTGTGCTACAATAAATGTTTTGAGTTAAATTCAATTGTTTTTGTTTCTAATTTGTACATCCACTAAAAAGAATTGGTCTCTTCGAATAAAGTTTTTCAATAAAATCGATAAAAGAATGTATTTAAATCCGACTATTATGATTCTGTAAAACCATTGGAAATTTTTTTTATCAAAAGGTTCTTTCATATTTGATTTAGTCTTCTCCACTGTTTTCCTTTTCTTACGATACGCTTACGGCCAATTTAATGTTCTGTTATTTTTTATGGGTAAAACTTTTTTCGGTATTTAGGAAAAAGGATGTACTTTGAAACAAAAATATAAGTCACTCTCTCTTAAATAATCAGTAGGATGCATTTGCAATTGTATTAGCTCTTGTCAAAATATGGCATTAGAGCTTTATATTTAAATTAACTCTTATTAAAATTTACCCGAAAAAAATGTTCTGAAAGCGATTGTTTTAAAAATTTTGTTAATGGCGTCAGGTGCTTCGAAGTATAAGCTCATCTAGAGCTGACTCATTAGCGAGAGTCTAGGATTACAACCCCAAGTCGTTATATTTAAGTCCAGTTATATTTTACACCTCCGTTTAGGAATAAGTTGTCTTTAGCAGACTATTTTGTCGAACGCATGACCATAAATACCAATTTCAAAGTTGTGTAGGGCACGAACTGCAAACTTATTTCGAAAATCGAAATTAAGAACTCCTTCATGCACGACAAAGATCTTAGTGAGTGTGTGTAATTGTAAATTGTACTCGTATATCTTGTATATAAAAGTTTCCACATGCATTACAACAAATTGTAGCATATAAATTATGACTTTTCTTATAAGAAAAGACATATTTCTTTTTAACTTAAATATACCAGCAGCATTGAGGTTTTCAATTCGTCCTTTGGTTTTCCCACAAATCTATAATAGTACATATATATAATGGTCTAGATGAGTTGGTTTGTGTGTGCATAAATAAATGTTGAATTTGCTCAAAGACCCTTATCATCGTCATCTGTTAAAGCTGATTCATTACTGAAATTTTCATGTTTTCTCCTACATTTGTTTTTGTGGCATTTTTTTCTTTCCATTTGCCGTCTTCTTCAATGGGGGAAATTTTCACTCAGCTTCTGTTCATGAAGTGCTGCTAATTACAGCTCAAATATATCAATTACACGAGCGATTTAATTTTGCAATATCTTAAGATGCTGTACATAGAAAAAATATAAAGAGGAAAATAGTTAAATCAAAAAGGAATAAAACAAAAACTTGGTAATCGAACAATGTATGAGCACAGACAGACCGACAGACGTATAAAATTCGGAAATTTACTAACAAATTTCATGCTACTCGCACTTTATTGGTGAGGCTATAGCTTTTTTTTGCTGTTTGGGTATATAGAGTGAATTGTTCTTTGCTTGTGGCATGATGCTAAAGTTTTTAACATGAATTATAGAATTTTTTATTTTATTCTACATATTTTTTGCTGTTGCCGTCCGTAAAGTAATTGCGTATTGTCGAAAATTATGTTGATGACATTTAATTAAAAATACATAACTTTTTTCTCCCTTTCTAGGAGTTGATTGTTTTCAATTCAATTGCGTCATTTTATTGTTAAAAAGGACATTGTAAATTTTGTAGCTTCAAGTGATATTAAGATTCCGTGTCATAAAAGGCTCATGTTGTAACATATTAAATGTATTAAAATTAATGGAATTATTAATATCCATATATATATATATATATATATATATATATATATATATATATATATATATATATATATATATATATATATATATATATATATATATATATATATATATATATATATATATATATATATATATATATATATATATATATATATATATAAATAAATATAAGAAAGATAATGTTTTGTCTATGTTTCTAGATACAAGATTTTGTACTTAAGATGTGTTTCTATAAGTTCACTTGAACTCAAATAAACTATTTGGGGAACAATGTGTAACCACCTCTGTACCAAATGTTTTTGTGTCGCTTTTTCTATTTTATTAATGTTTATTTCAACATAAAATTACAATGTAGGAAGTAAATCTTTAGCATTTTCTTCCCTCTTTCTGTGGATTAATGGATCATAAACCAAAACTACTTCCTACGATTTTAGGTCAGATCAGTGATACCTTTTTGTAAGAAGGAATAATATTTGGAAAATTTTACAATTTTTTATACGTTTTATCGTTCTGGTTATTCAAACTAATCAGCCGTATTTTGTGCAGGTGAACTGTGATCGCTTGTTATCGTCTGAACAGCTTAACAGATGATTACCTTGGCTCCGCGGAAATTTGGTTTGGGTATCGTACCTCATACAAACGACTGCATTCTGTGGTGGTGAAGTATTTCAAAGGAAAATTGCGGCATTCTTGATCAATCGTTATTATTGGCCGATATGCGAGTAGTTTCAATGTTTTTGCAAGAAGTATTTGATTTTTTTATGAGTGGTGACGGAGCGAGGCCTCCCTTTTACACGTTAATTTATTTGAGAAAAAAGGACTTTTTTTCAATTGCAATTCTTGAATACTAGAATAATAATACAAGTTAATGTACTCGTATGTTGTGATCATATTTTTTTAGATTGCATAATATTTATTTTTAAGTTTTTTATATAGGATGTGCTAAGCTTATGTTAGAAAGCCTTTTAGATTGTAATATTAGCGCAATGTGTATTAAAATAGAATTCTTTAACAAATGATTATTTTCAATACCCAAGAAACTATCCAAAAAGCTGATGCCAAAAGCTCCCCATTGGGGACTCGATTTTATATCCTGTCCCGCGATTTCTAATGTTTTCGTTCGTAGGTATTCAAGCGATAAACAGCTAATTTCCGTTCCACTAAGAACTCAAAATACGACAAGTCGAAAGAAAATGAAATCGATGGAAAATGAAAGGACGAAATCATTAAGAATTTATATACCCGGCTCATGCTATTTTAGATTCGGGTTTATATTTTGCTGCCGCTGATTGCAAATAAAAACACCGCTGAGTCACTCATTTCAGGGATTTTCAGATTTACGGTACCAGAGTTATATAAATAAATATTGACACGTATTGCGTTATAACGTAAGACTTGAAAGATAGTGGCACGTTTTGTGGATCAAAAAGCCAAAATTTCACTCGACGCGTTGTAACGATAGCACAGTTTACGCTTAAAACGTATGGATTTATATGGCTGCCTTACGAAAACTGATTCAAATGCATTGCAATCATTATGTGAGCTTTTATGATTAAAATAATTTTTGAGGCATCCTGACAATGAATTTCAAACTTTAGTTTCATATTCCATATTAAACTTTAACTTAACTCTTCTAATTAATTCATAAAATCGAAATAATCCAAATAAATATTCACAGCAGGCAATTCAGTTGTTGAGTTTGCCTTCAACCAACTTTTGAAACTCAAATACCGAAGATTTAGAAAGCAAGAAAGAAAATCGATTGTTAAAATATTGTCTCTACAGTTCCTTGTTTTTTCTGTATTTATAATCTCGCAAACTTTAGCCTTATATCATAATGCGAAAAAAATGTACTTAAAACTTTAGCTTGAAAAACGTCTGGGCTTTGCATTCAAATGCTCCTGATACATTCCAATATTTACTGCTGCAAGTTTGAATTTTATTTTTGTTTGAATTTGTTTTTTCTTTGTGGGTATAGGGAGAGGGCGGTAAAGAGTAGTTGGAAAACAACTAAGCAAACCAACTGCTAAAACCGCATTTCGTTTTTCTGCTATTAACCAAATTTTCTCCATATTCATCTACTTCCTTTACCGCTTTAAACTATATTTCAATGTTTTTTTAAACTGTTCTTTTCACTTTTTGTATTATTTCTCCTGATGCATATGGAAAAAGTGCGAACAAATATTGTGCGAGTTTTCTTTTGCTCTGCAGCTTGTTGTGGAACAATATTCTCTGCACTGTATCCTCGGTAATTTGTTCTATTTCAGTAGGAAGCAGTGCTAGGAAATGATATTTTCATTGTATTCAGAGTATCCGGTAGTGGCTCCTTTTGACTCCTTGAAAAGTTAAGTTAAGCTTAATTTTGAGACAAATACTAATTTCTTAGAATTTTCATGAAAACAGCATTTTTATTAAATTTCTAATTGAAACCTTGTATTATTTTCACATAAAAAAATAAACTTTAGCTGTTATCAAGTTTGTAATATTTTCAAGCTTCCATTTCTGGTAGTTACATAAATAATTTATAATTATTTAACATCTGTGCAAAAAAAGAAGAAAAAAACCCAGCATTTAGTCTTCTTATTCGCATTTTTGCGACTTCTTGAGAAGTTCTTTTTATTGAGTCGTTGTTTGTAAAAGCATTTACTCTGACAGTTACTACATGTCAAGTTTGTGTTAACCGCGTTGACACTTAAATATGTCATGGGGAAATAACATTTCCAAGTTTGAGGCCAAATCCAGTCAACAAAACTTATCAGTAAATAATTACATTGTGTGAATAAAACTTAATGTAATAAGGACGGTTTTCAATGATGATCTGCAAAACAGTACAACATTACAAACATAATGTGCTGTGGGACGACGTTTTATTTTGATAGGTTACGTCGAGAATTAACTTCATCTATGTCATATTTAACTAGTTACTGAGGAAACTATTTAAGTTCTAACGTAATGGCCTTAACATTTTTCTAATTTATTTGACAAATGTCGTACTATTATTAGTAAATGCCTAAATATTAGGGATAGACCTTCTGGAGCGAAAGCTTAACATGATATCAAAGTTATTGCAGACCGGGCAAGCATTTCAATCTGAAAAAGTGTTTTTTTAACAACTCAGTCTGTTCCATTTACGAGTGATGAACGAGATCTTAAGTTTCGTTTCTCATCTGAAAATATTAGGGCCAGAAATCGATACAAAATTAGACTTTACTTTTTATGTTAATTTAGTCATATTGAAAGTTTCGTTCATTTTGAAGAAACTCTATGGTGTGTGAATTTATCTCACATTACAAGTTAAGAAAAAATAGTTATATCGTTATGCTCTCCTTTATTCCTCTGATGAGACTGACATTTTTCCATGCACATCTCAACAAAATATTTCAAGATTAAGACATTGTTTTAATCCCGTGGTGATTGAATAACAAACATTCAAACATGCACTCTTTCACGTTATCAGGATATATGTATTTAAACATACGTGTGCAGTTGAACTTATATAACTTAAAGATTTCCTAAGTTGAAGCAAATGTTTTGCTAACAGCGGCAAGGGGTCCAATTCCTTTAGGTTTTGTTTCTATAGATTGATTTTAATTTTAACTTTTTTAGTTTGAAAGTCCCAAAATAAAATTCAAATGATTGTTCGCATTGTAACACGGAACGTTTTCACAAAGATTTATAAATAGAATAAAAGGTCAAGTCGGATTTAATTAGTGCAGTGAGATGCCAACTTTCCATATGTGCTTGAATTCAAGAAATAAATATTAAATACATTTACGAACAGAATCCAGCACGATCATCTATAATCCTATTGTCGAACTTTGTGTTCAAATTCGTTTGGTATCCTGTAGGGAAGCTACTTTTCTCCTCATATAATTTTGGTGAAACTTATAGAACACATGCACATTCACACCAGCTCTAATAATTTTTTCATTAAAACTTTAAAAAATTATTGTGTATATGTATGCACTAGTACAGTTGGACTTCTATGATTTGCATCATTATTATCCAGAAAAAAACTTCAAACTTCAATTTACGAAACTTTGCGGAGAGTTATTTTAAAAATTTTGACTATTAAAAAAATTAAAGTTTTGTTATTCATAGTATTTTTTTTTCATTTCAAAAGAATCGTACTTGCGTGCTTTTCAGATATGTGTCCTTATTCGATCCTCTTTGGATTTAACACTCCTAAATTCCTCCTGTTCTTGAAATTAAAGATCTATGGGAGATAAGAGGGGCCTTACACATAATAAGATGAAGAAATATTAGTAACTTTTTTTTTGCCATTTTCTGATGATAAAAATAGCAAAAGTTAAATTTCTTAAATTAAGGATATATAAGCAAGTCCTTGTGTCATTTTTAACGTTTTAGATCGCCACATTCTGATTACATTATCATTATCATTATAGCGGAACTAGGCATTTGCTTGCACTGAATGAAGTAAAATTCTTGCTGTGTTCTTATTGTAAATGTGGAGAAAATTATTTTGCGTTGCGCAAATGATGTTGGCGGTTCAACCAAACGTCATACTTCAATACGTCACAGACGACAAATTTTACTTTTTCCTGATCACAATATTAGCTTCCTAAGATAAATCCTGTAATTTTTTCAATCATTGCGTAGCAAAATAAAGACGTTTTTGGAACTTCATTTAGTACAAAAAAGCTGATTTTTTTTAAATTTTTTATGGCAAAGGGAAATGGTGTATGTGTTGGCTGGTTTGGCTTGTTTGTTTGGACATTTGTTTAGTTTGTGTTAGTTGTTTGTTTTGGTGTAATATCAGCTGAATTGTTTAAACTTTCCTTCTGCCGCTAGAGTTTTTGCAGCTGAAGAGAAATGTTTGCATTGCCGTTTTAACAAATAAGTTGTACTAGTAGTCAATAGTTAGTACCTGTCTGCGTTATAAAGCAAAGATGCCGAGATGCACTGCATTATTTTATTGTTTTAGTTTGGTTTTCCGATGCATAGAACATAGAAAAGGAGAGATGGAGACATGGAAAATGTGCAATATTTTTTAAAATTCTTATTTCATCTGCAAGAGGATAGAAAGTTTTATATTTTTTCAATCTGTGCGTTTCTGATTCTGGGTGGACTTTTTTGTAAGTTTTCAGGTTTTTGTCTTAGTCTGTCTATTACTTTATTAAATGTTGATGCTAAGTTTGTAGTTTCGCTATTTTATCTAGTGGATTTTATTTTTAGTTCTTTTTTTCTTCAATTTTAGTCTTGTATTATCGCTTGTTTGCAAAGCAACCTTTAAGGCTTATAGACTCTCGTATAACGAGTTGTTGTTGATAACGTGATTTTTCTTTCTGTCCTTGAAGTTGGTACTGCTGCTATCAGTTGACAGAGTCACAATGTTTGTTCTCTTTTTGTGTCTTGGGACATGCTTTTGTATTGGAAAATTTTCCCAGTTGTTTTATTAAATATACAAAGTTTCCTCAGCAAATGTTGATTTAAGTAAGATTAGTAAAAACTGATGATATTTTCTTGAATATTTCCCCGCAATAAAGGAAAGAAATTAAATTTCTTTCAGACACTCATAAAAAAGTACTTAAGTCCTGAAAAATTACATTTACGCAAATGATTTTCTAGATAGTTTTCTTTTAACGCCAATAAATAAATTTAGAGAGATCCACATTTTAAATACGTTTATATAAATATATTCATATAAAACAAAATGCAGGGAAATCAAAGATTATTTAAACAAAACCCACTTTTTTCAAAAGGAGGAATCGATCTCATACATAATATTATAATTTATTTATTGGTAAATAGACATCTCTTTAATGTTTTTAAGGTTGCTTTGTCTTTTTCTTTTAGTTTGTTTCAGGTTAGACGTGGGGGTGGGGGCAGGAGCACTACACATCTCCATGAATTGTTTAATTTTGCCTGTTGTTTTTTCAGATTATGATTTTTAAACAAACATAAACTGCTAAGCTTTTTGCATACCCGCAAAAACGTTCAAAACCATTGTCAAGAATCGAACATGTGACCCTACAAATATAGTACACCATGTACGTGTCTACAAGGAAGTCAAGACAACTAAAACAAAGACTAAAAGCCAGTCAGTGGTGCCTTCCTGAAACAGTTCATATCATTTATAAAGCTATTGTCTAGATGTTTAAGCCTGCATTTCTACGGTCAGATATAAATATTTGAAGGCCTATTCTTCCTTCTTGTCGAAGGAAATCTTTCTGTAATGTTTCCACATGCGCGTTGTTATACAGTGCCATATAATGATGCCAATTAAAAACCAAATCGAATAATAAAAGTCAGTAGTTTTATCTCCTTTTAGTGAGGACCAGATATTTCACAAATTGCAAATGCAGGCCACTTGAGCGCTTAACTCCTTAATCAGTTTGACACTTTACCCAATGGAATAAAATTATCGCGATAAAAAACACACTAAATTCATGACCGAACCTACTCTAACGCACCCATCAGTTTTTCTTTTGCTCTAGACTCTTTTTTCTCCTAAAACCAATATTATGCCATATTTGAATAGGCGCCGCCTATATTAGCCAGACTATACACAAAAATATCGTTTGAAGTGTTCTCTGATATGAGTCCTCCAATTTCTTTTGCAGCTTCTCTTACGGCATATATCTCCACCTGTAACACGGTGGAGGTGGCAGGCATTTTGAGTCTTACTGAAGGAAAGTTTGAAGTTTGCACAGAATATTTCCCACCAAATACAGGCAGCTACTTTAGACCCATCCATACGCTCTAAAACTGTGTTACTCCGAGTAGCAGTATCCTCCTTCCAGTTGTGTCTATAAGGCAACTTTACTGAAAAGAGTTTCCCAAAGGTACTGTTTTATTTACTCTAGTAAAATATGAAATACTATACTATCCTATTCTTAACGAAGGGCTTTATTAAGACTAGGATTAGGAATATGATAAAAAAAGGATGGCCAATCTAAACACAAAGTCCTACAGGCTCAAAATTTAAGGATAACATTTAAACTGGGACTAAGACTTAGACTAAGGACTACGAAATTTCTGTTGAGTTGGAAAATATTTTTATATTAACCTAATTTTTTCATATCGGACGCAATGTAGCAACAAGCACAATGGCTTAAGGCAGATTATAATAAACAGATAGTTGACAATAATGACCATGGAAGAAATGCATTAGAACAAGTCGCAGTTGTGAAAGGCATGATGCAAAACAGCTTAAAAACAAAAACCAATGAAGCAAACAAACGGCTTCATAATAAGCGATTAAAATTCCCACAGACTACTTCTTATGAACAAGAGTGTACAAGACACTTGTGGTACAGAGAAGACGAAACCTTTTGCTTCTATTCACTGGCTGGCAGCAGGGACACAATTTACCTCCGTTTGCTTTGCATAACATGAAAGCTAAAAAGCACTTTAAAGTAGGAGATATTGTACAACACGATGTCATTGTTGAGCAACATTAATGTGACTTAATAGAAGGGGTGGGTGTATATATAAACAATTTATAAATGCTGCATAAAGGTAATATTTTTCACTTAAACTTTGAACAATTTAGTTGCACCGTTGTACTCTTATATTTAAGCTGCATTGTCAGCCAATGCAAAAGAAATGCAAGAAAAATACTAATACTCGTATCTGACAACAAAGTCAACGTAGACAAGAAAGTTGGAGTCGCAGCCATTGAAATGTTTGTAGTGGCCGGTCTACTTACTCGTCAGCCATCTTTTTAGTCAGTCATTCTTTATTGTATTGTATTTTGTTTTTTTTTTTTTTTTGTTTGCTAAAGTATGCCGAAGGGAAGGGAGATTTGAGAAAAAATTATGTTGAGGAAAAAAGTGGGAGCAATGAACTTTAGACATGAAGTCACTATTTAGAGTACAATGGTATTAGAAAATTGTCACAGGTGGGTGTTAAGGCGTTAAGATAATTTACAAAATTATTACTAATTTTCAACCAACCTTAATACAAAACAGGAGTCTACATGATCGTCATTTTTGAGATATTGAGGAGTATGTATTAAGTAAAATCTTTTATTTATAGTATTTGATCTAACACTATAACAATAATGAATAAAACTAAAGCTGTTAACCACATTTAGTTTTACAAAACTACTCCATAAATAATAAAATTGTTTGCAATGCTTCAATATCCTTTACGATTCCTTGTATATGTCAGAGTATATTTTAGTTTTGCTCTATCATGTGACGATGCTTTTTTTAATGTGAGAACAGTAGTGCCATGTTTTATTTTGGGGGAAATCAGATTACGTCTAGAGAAGAACGACAATCATATAAACAATATAATTTTCCATAATTTTGTCAATAGTTTTGTTTTGTTTAACAAGAAATTAATGCTTAATAACTGAAAGAATATAATAGGTCTTTCCAAGAATTTCAGCATTATTCTTTATCAAAATTTTATGTAGGAATTCAAACTTCTTTAAGAAGACAAGTACTAAACAGACGCAGATATTTGCAGCAAGTGTCATAAGGAAAATGGAACAAGTTTATATGAAACAACTTGAAATTCAACACTGACGTGACTGCCGCTCGTACAAGTTCTCTATAAAGATGTGGCAGTTGGAAATGAAAATGAACAAAATGTTTTGAAATAGAGACAGTGGATGTTCCAGGGCAAGAGTTTATTATTTGATCAAATATCCCGCGTTACAAACGTGAATATATTTGAATGTAAGTCTTTTCTTTTCAAGTCACTACAAAATCTATTTTAACCGACAAACATATACGAGCATAGCATTACACAACTCTTCCTTCCTTTTATAATTTCCTTCTCTTATAGGCAAACTGTAGTTCGTTTTTCATATTCTGGCTGTATTTATCTTTGAGCTTCAGTGGCTGCAAGTTTGTGTAAGAGAAGCAAAATAAAATCAGCAAAAAATATTAATGATATGACTGGAATGCTGTGACATTGATACAGAGGACATAATTTTCTTTTAATCGCACAGTTGGCAAACATTACTTTCGTTTTATCTTTAATTTGATACAAGCTGTCAAAGTAAGAGTCATGGAATGCAATTGAAGTTTTCCTTAATGTCGTATAATAGTGGCTGATTTGATACTGCCAATCCACTGTACTATATAAAATTGTGACTAATTTTTACCATGAGGAACGTGAGAATTTACTATAAAAACAGAACGTAGTTGTATAAGTCAAGTATTCGCATTGTTAAATAGATCTTGTTACTCTGAACAATTAAAGAAAATCTGTACCACTGTGCAACATCGTCAATTTCAAGTGTGTCGTTGTTTACCAGCGACAAGCAGGTAATGAATTGTTGCAACATGGTTTTCAAAATAGATAAGGCAGGTTCCAGTGTTTTCTTTTACTCTTTATTTCATTTTGGGCATAAGCCCTCTATGAAAAAAGAATAATAATAACAACAGCAAATAACGCGTAGAGTGGGTGTTTTGAGTAGACAGACAGACACTTCGTACATTTTATGTTAAACTAAGAAAGAAAAAAGAATGAATCAACAGCCTCCAAGTAGGAACATCTTCTGGCTATCATGCATTCACAAATACACACATTTAATTTAGAGAAGTATTTGCATCAGATGAGAATTGTTTACACTTGTACCGCTGCAGAGTGTTTCGCTTAAGTGCTGTTGTTTTGTTGGCTTCAAGTGCATTGTTGTGTCTGTTTACGTTGAACTTTTATTGTTATTAATATACATATACATACATATTTTTTGCTCCGGCAGTTTGTTTTTTATTCCAAAGACGCTGTTCAAGTATGAAATTTAAACGAGGGTCTTTGTTTCTTTCTCCATTTTCCTTTTTTGGCTTTCTCAACACTTGTGTTTCTCTGAACCCAAAGTTGTCACACGATGGTGTGGCGGCTTATCTTTTCAATATCTGCAGGAAACAGAGAGGCGCCAGGCATGGAAAGTAGATATTTTCGTATTGAGCTTCAGATACTCTTTTTAAAAAAATATTTAAAAATTTAAAAGAAATAATTTTAACGCAACTCGATAGTTTAAAATTTCAAAATTAATAAAACGTTTTTGCGAAGACATTAAAACTTTACAAACATTGCGAAATAACAATATAAATAAACATACAGTGGGTGGGCGATTTCATTTCGCTGCAGGAAATGAAAATAAATACGGTGCGTGCTTTAAAACATAATTTGAGTAAAACTTTCCAATTATGCTTTCGAATATCACTAACTAATTTTTGAAGCAGCGTTAACATATATAGTGAAAATCAAGGATATATGGATGGTAGGGATTGATTGAAGATATATACTGCAAAATATAAGGCAACATTTTCAGAAACACTTGCAAGGGCTGTGTTGCATCGATCGTATTCGTAGCGAAAATTTTATGTATAAAAAGGGGGATAAACGGGAGATTGGCATGTCTTCACACCGAAAATTCGTTACAGATCTAAAAATCAAGATTTCAATGTGATTTGCAACTTTTCGTTTTGAAAAATAAAAATTATTGTTAATCTTCATTTGAAGTACTATTATTGGATTTCACCTGACACAAATTTTCATACCCATACATATACACTGTAATATTAATATTTAGCGTATTTCAATTTGATAACTGTTTGATAATTAAGTTTTAATTGCAAATATAAGATCATGTAAGATCTTATGACCCATTGGGATATCACATAAAAAAATTGAGTTTTTTTTAAATGAATCAGTCAGGCGGATTTAAACATTTTCTCTGCAAAAATCTATTTTTAAAATTTTTTTCAAACAGAATTGATTTCAACCTTATGATCCGTGATAACATGTTCGGTAAATTAAGATAGATTATTATATTGTGAAAATAAATTAATGAGTACAATAGCATTACAAATTCCATCCCTGCTGTTTGCATACTCGTGTACGAAAGTGTGTTATTCAAATGTCACTTAATGTTGTCAAAACATATTTGATGGCAAGTGCTGATGAAACAAAAACCTCTTTGTATGCTCTTCGTTTTATATTCTTTGTATATTTAAAAATTTTTTCTTCTTGCCTTTTAAGAAATTAGCTGAAGATGTTAAATGAAGGAACCTTGGCAATACTTCAACGTTTATGAAGTGTAAAGGAATTTGCATTTTTTATAATTATTTATGTCTATAGTTTAAGGCTTAATTTATTAAAGAGAAAAAAAGCCAATTTTTTTGATGGTTGCAAATGACGTGCAGGCTACTGAACTCCATCAATGTATTTGTTTGATGACTGAATTTAGTTCTTAAATTTGAAATTATGTACATATTTTTAATTTTTATTTTTACTTTTTGTGATATTGGCTACAAAAACATATCTTATTAAATATATAACATCTTATTAAATATGTAACATATAAGTACATACATGCGTTTTCCTGAAATAGACGGCAATTGCCATAAATTTCATATAAATTCCTTTTTTTCTTCTATTGCAATTTTCTTAATTATAACGCACTTTTAATCACTTATTTTGATTAGTACATTAAGTACGAACATTCAGTCAAGAAAGAGTTAAACATGAGCAAACATTTCAAATTCAACAAGGAAAATTCAATAAGAGTTAAATTTGGTTACGATTTATCGACTTTGGGACATTCGTTTCTTTTTATAATGAAGGTGGTAGTGACAGAACTTCGCTTTCCAGTTTCGAACTGCTAATAAGAAACTTAGCGTTTTGCAAATACTTGTGAAAAAAAGTATTCTTTAATATTTTTCCAACTTGTAAGCTGTAAAAAAAAAAAATCCAGTGGAAAACCTTCTTTTTCCTATGGCCAAATTCATACCTCAGCCGCACGCAGGGAAATAGCAACTCATGAGATTTCCGAGAGATGAAACTTATACAGTTTGTCCGTTAATTATATACAATCAGAAAATCTTTCTTCATTTATAGACAACTCAAAGAAAGAAAGTTTCTTGCAGAACAATCCAAAAGTTGTTACCGTGCCGTTAAACAACAATAATATATAAATGTGTATATAGAAGTCAAATTTAAATACATATTATTTTTTTAAATTATACAACACTACTGGTATTCCCTCCTGAGCTGTTGTTGATTCTTAGTAGACTCAGCAACAGCAACAGCAGCAATTTCTATTTTTGATGTGTGTAAAGACAAAGTTAAATTTATCCAGCAGAGACAAGAATCGTATTTTTAGCAAATCCAATTCCTCTGCTTGTGGATTAGATTTAAGGAAATTAGGAAAATTTAGGATGTGAGACCAGATCGTATTAAAAAATATATGAAAAGGTACTCCAAAACGTAAGTGATGGATGCTAAATAAAAGGACATGCCAATAAAGTTCAAAACAATCAAAAACAAAACAATAATAAAAATATACCTTTTCTCAGGAAGTTTAGAGGAAATTGTGGGAAAATAGTGTATATAAAGGGATCTTCAAACAGCCAATGAGAGAAATTTGTTCCAAGAATAAATATGTAATTTGGCATATAAATATTAGATATGCAAGTTAATAAAAAAATTTTATTTCTCGGAAAACTGATACCAGGACTTGCGTATGCCACATTTACGTTTCATTTAAGAAGTAAAATGCATATATTTGGTATGCATTTATATTTAAAAACTTTGTATACTGCATAAAAATCTGTGTAGATTAATTTCAATTTGTTAAGTTTTGTTTTTTTTTTATAATTCTTTCCTTTCACTCCTTTTTAGCTCATGTTGTACAAAGTGTAAATTTTTTTGAGAATATACATAGTTTCAGAATTTCAAAATACTAAGATCTCGAAAATATGAAATTTTCGTCAAAAATTATTTGCGATTATTACTTATAATTATATACATGGGGATTTACAAAAACAAAGTATAAAATTTTAACAGAATATCTGCCAATTTTCTTGTACAAGTACTTAAGTATTTTAATAAAAAATATTTTGAATTTCGCTTCATTTATTCTTAACCAAAAAATAGAGGATATTAAATTTCTCTTACATATTTAAAAAAATATTCTCTACAACATATTTTTTATTAAATTTGCGTGTGAGACAAATCACTGTGCGACATACGATTTCGGTGAAAATGTTCGAATTTCTCAAATTTATTTATTATTCTGATAATCCACAGGAAAATTCAAGTACAAGCCTTTTTTATGAATAAACTTTTTTGTAGGGATTAGTTTTCTAATATATATTTTTTTAAATCAAAATTGCATTTAAATGTCGTTTCCAAAGGACTCTTTTAATTTTTAAATTATTTATAACAAAACTTTAACACCCAACTAAACATTTTCATCACTCTCACCAAAGGAAGCTCCCCGACTTTGCGGTTGAAATCGCAAAGTGTAACTCTTGCAACTGCGTCGTTGCTAAAAATTTTTGTCTTGTCACCTTTTTGTGAAAGTTGTGCGTGTTTGGTTTCTATGTTTTTAATTTTTGTTGTCTGTGGCATTTTTTGTAAGTTGTGCGTTTGTTAGGCTTTTTCTACTTCAAAACACACTTTGTTTGCTGTTCAACCGAACCATCATTAAGTCCTTTTCTATTTTTTGAACAAGCAGCACTTAAGCACGCACCAGTTCTTCACTTAATAGCCTAAAAAAATATTATAAATTGCTGCAACATTATGATTGTGCATCATTATCTTGTGCAGCAACACACACACAAAAACTCACACAAATATTTGGAATAACGAATTAAATAAAAGAATCAACTGTCTTCTCCTAAACAGTCGTAAAGGAAAAACACATCCTCACATACACACATGTGTACATATTTGTTTCAAAAAAAAAAATCTGTTTGAGTGTATGTATTTGTACATGTTTGTGTATGTTTAGTTAACAACAGTGAGATGCTGCTGATGTTGTTATTGTTGATTTCAGTTTCCATAAGAGAAGTGATTATTTTTCTTTACAAAAATTTATTTTTAACAGTGTTCTTAATGTTTTATTATGTCAACTGTCAGGTTGGTTGGTGGGCTGGCTGGTTGGTTGGTTGGTTGGTTGAATGTTGAAAAGTATTCTGTTGGCATCTTTGAGTTGATATTTTTCTTTTACTTTCTCCTTTTATCCAGCATCAAATTGTTATCATCAACATCATCATTATGACATGACAATTGTTCAAGAACAAGAAGGGAAGAACTAAGAAATAATTTTGTAGAAATTGTTGACATGATTTCGTTTTGTTAAGTTGGAGTATAACAAAATGTCGCACAGGAAATAAATATTATGTTGAAGTGAAAAGAAAAATTACTTTCCCAGATTATTAAGTTGAAATCAAATCAGAAGTTATTAATTTTCATAAAATATTTTAGAAGTTTCTCTTCGATATATAATAATTTTAAGAACATTTATCCATTTTCTGTGCTATTCACAGTAAAATATATTGTTTTTTAAATGAATAATTTTGGATGACAGTTTGCTTATCCTTTTGTTAGCACATTAGCTTTTAAATAACTCCTCTTGATTATAGAAAATTAAAAAAATGCACTCGTATTTACAAATATTAGAGATGATGTAATTGGAAACTAAAATTTTTGATTGCACTTATAATAACAAAAAAGTGTTTGCACTTACCAATGGTAAGAAAATTGGTGTTGCAAGGAGTAGCAAAGAATAGTTCGGGGATTTTAATTGTTTACACGACACTCTTGAGTCCTTTTTTATCCGCAGATTTAAGTAATGAATTGATATATTATTGTATTGTTATTATTCGTTTATTTTCCGCCTTTTTAGGAATTAAAGATTTGCTTAAGAAGACACTCTCTCAACAATCTTCAAAACGTCGCTATTGATCCCACTGCCTGTCAGTCTATATAATATTTGTTTGCATACAAATATGTATACATAGTTTTATTTACATATCAATATGTATGTATATATTTGAATATTTATTATAAAATGTCTCGTCTATTGTTGAAAAGAAATGCATAATGATCTGCATAATGATTTGTGTTTTCCTCTGGAGCAAATCTGTAACCTGTCCAGCCCTTCGGTGCAGCATACTGAAACCCCATTATTCCGTCAATAGCGATCCCATCTATGAGTCCAGTTGTTGGTGTTAACAGAAATAAATAAATATTTTATTATTTAATGCAGGAATAAACAATAATTATACCAGTAGAATGAGTAAAATTTCTCCGCTGCAGTTCAGTGAATAAGTAACCACAGTGCCGCAGATTTCATTCATCAATATTATTTGAAAAATAGTGAAAGTTCTTAATACACTTACGGAAACCTCGACTTTTGCTTTTTCGTTATTCCAGCTGTGGTGGTAAATAGAGATTTTCTAGAATTTAGGCCATTATCGATTTAGCCGTTTTCCAGTAAAAAAAAAAAAATAAATAAATAAATAAATCAAATTCTACCCGACATTCTTCTTTATGCATTAGGATTTGGACACGTTTTAACTCAAGGAAAAATTATTAAAAAATCAATAGATATGTTCTTGGCTACATATAAGCAGCCAAACAATAATTTTTCTGCTTGATGTATTATTGTTGGAGTTTTTAAGCAAAAACTCCAACTGAGCCATCGCTCAGAATATCAAGATACAAACAAACTGACATCACCGATTCTATCCATATTCTTTCCTTTTTTGATCGTGTTTATTTGCTTGTATGTTCATTTTACATAATATTTATGTATGTAATTCCCAAAAATCAAATGCAATCATGCAAAAAGTATCCATTGATACATTCAACCATAAATAACATAATCATTTGGCAAAAATCTTCTGGTAACCCGAGAATGAACTGGAAGAAGCAAAATTAAAAAAAAAAGGAATGAATTGCGAATCCTTCTTGTCCATTGTTTTTTCTTTGTATTAGTCTTCTTTATTTCGCCCAAATAAACACCACTATATACAAATAAACGAAGCTAAATACACATACACTCCCAACCATACATACACATTTACATTAACACGTATACGAGTACATAGAGTACATAGTCCAGAAAACACAGTACCCTCTATTAAATCCAGCTTTAAATAAATTTCATGTTTTCAGTGTCTTAAGTCTTAAAAAATATTTTGAGAGTAACTCCATTATTAAATAAACTTAAAAATGAATTAAAAACTTTGAAGAAATCGGTTAAATTTTTAATATGACAAAAAATGTCGTTTAGACCCTTACGAAGTCGGCTTAATATATTTCAGAGCCGAATGGACTCAGCAAGTGGTCTACCAAACAACATAGAAATTAACGTTTGTGCATTCCTGTCGTGTTGTCTATACTGCCATTTTTTTGTTTAATAAACGGTAGATGCTCTGCTCTGTAGCCACATTGGATTTTATTTTCGTTGTAAATGTGGACTTAGAATTTTACAAACATTTATCATCGTTGTGAAAAATAAAAAAAATTTTATAAAAAACTCCTGAAGCAACATAAGAAACGGTAGTAAGAAATTCTATTAGTGGACTCAAATTACTATTACAAATATGTGCATCCTGTAAGTCATTGTTGAAACAATCCTTATCTCCAAACTCTTTTTCTTCGCTTCATAAGGAATGCAGGCGAAAATGCAGCGGCGCACTCGTCATATGAACTCATCGCAAAGGGAATAAAAATGGAAAGTATGTATTGAAAGCGGTCCTTTATTTATACGCGCACTTATAATTTCTTTAATCAATGACGGTTAGGGGAAGAACATTTTATGTTCTTCCATTTCCTAAATTAGTTGAAATATTCAATATAAGAGCATTCAGCAAAAATGTCTACAGATCGATGATCTTTGAAAGTGGTGCGAGCAGTAAAATAGTTGTTGATCATATGGATATTCACAACTTATTCTGGACCTGCTCTTCGAGTAGAACAAATTTAGAAGGCAGTTATGTCCAGTTGTTCACTTCTCATAATTTTGTCGCGCACCTAGTGAATGAGCCAACACATGTTTCGTGTGTTGAAGGGCACTAAAACGAAACTCTTGACCTGTTCCTATCAGCGCACAGTAAAAAATATGATTTGAGCGTAAATGCACATCTCGGCATGTAAATGTATCATGTCCTCCCCCCATACCGTTCTCAGAACTTCATGACGTTTCACATCCAAATATTTTAAAAGGTAGATAGTAGTCAAATATATAAAAATCAATTAAATTGTATACTTTAATCAAGGAGCCAAGACTTTAAGCTTTAATTTAAGGAGCAACAAAAATCCCTTATTGCTACATTTACAGAGACATTTGAAGTATAAAATGGTATTATTAAAGCAGGTTTAAAGTAGGTTTTTGCTTACTTTAAAATTTTTATAATACAATTTTCTTGAATACTCGTATGTTATGATTTAGCCATAATTTTAAAGTTCGGCATGCGGCCGTAAATTATTAAAACTAAATAATAATGTTAAAATATCCTAAATTATGATGTGTAAATGATTTTCAATAGTCCTTGACTGTAAATTAGTATTTTTCTTTGCAGAAGAAGTTGATTAGTATTGTTTTTCTGCTCAAAAGTGAAAAGGAGAACATCAAAAAAAGTGAAATATCTTGCTTTCACATTTGTTCCTGCGGATTCGGAATCCAAACAAACATGGAAAAGTTACTACTTTCACTAATTTCTTCCAAAGGATAATTAAGGGATATATCTGAACTACCTTTCATTTGTTTGCTGGGTAATTTAAGCATATATAAATGTGTATATTTGTATGTGTATGTGTGTATTTATTTTCTATAGATGTGTGTAATATAAAACATGATATTGTGTGGTTGAAGTTTTTTAATTCACAAACTGTGTTTGTACTCTTTACACGGGGCACAGTGATGTTGAGTTATACCCGTATTAGAAATTATTTAGAAAGATTAACCTGTCAACAGTACGTAAGGTGCTGAATTTAGTCCTTGTTGAAACTAAAAACGGTGTCACTTGCTCTCATTTAGAAATGGCCAATTTGCAATGCATAAAATTGTGTTCCACTGTGCTGGGTGACAATGTGTTATTTTTGCCTAGTTGTTTTTGTTTTTTTATAAGTTGATATTTAGCTTTTTGCTGTTTTTGTTTTCTTTTTTGTTGTCGTAGTTTTTGTGTTTTTGTGAATTATTTGTGAAAGTATCACAGTTGAATTGTTGTTTATCAAATTGGAAAAATCACAACTTCAATTGAGAGAAAATATAGAAATACAAAAAATGTACAAGGATTCTTTTCTCAATCGCCGTTTTCCAAATGGACAGACGTTAAGCAGTGGGTAGAGGATAAAATGTAATGATTACGAAGCAGTTAAGAAAATCAAGAAATAGATAAAAACTAAAAGCAAGACAAGGAAAAAAACTATAACTTCCAACGAAACAACTTGTAAATGAAACAATGGAGAAGATAATGATGAAACTAAATATTATTCATCCATATTGAAAGGGAATTCCGTTCTCGATAAAGCATAATCAGTGCTAAAAGTGAGCAACAGTGTTTGATATTTCACATGAATAAATTTAATCCCTTCGAAAGGAGACGCAGGATAGAGCGAGTAGCCAAAGAACAAATCAAAATACTTGATTGGGAATAATAGTGGGATACAAGTAGGAGATTTATAGCAAATATTTACAAACGGCTTTTGCTAAGCGCTTTTTCTTTGAGGACTTAAAGCTTTAGTGCAAACCTCATAAACAGATATTAAAGGATGAAATAAAATAATAAACAAAAAAGCAATTAATAGACATTATAATGAAAACTAAATAACTATTTGTGTATAAACTTTTCTCAAAGGCGTGCGATTGTAAGTTGTGTGATGGGTATCGATTTCAATATCTATAATGAATATTAATAGTTCATACTACAGCGTGGATGTATTAATAATACAAAAAAGTTTAGGGATTTTCCTAAAGATGATTCAAAATGTTGAAATGAAAAAATAAATTGATTGATTCTGCTTAAAAGAGTCTGCAAAGTTTCTAAGTTCGAATTGAAACAATATTTATTTTTATTATTTTACTTCTGCACAAGTCATTCAACTGTCTCAATCCCACACAAAAACATTTAACAACATACACACATCGAAAAAAAAGAAATGGGTCTGGCAGTTGCAGCAAATTAAGTTCTATTTATGGTATAAAAACAATATTATTGTAACCCAACAGCATGTTGCAAGCAGTTGTGAGCCAACAATTTTTAAAATAAGCACAAACACACTCTCATATGTTGTACATGTATGTAACCTTAAACGCAATGTGCAACAGCAGTTCGCAATTTAATAGATATATTTGAATTAAGTCTATAAAAAACAACGTTTACACACACTTATTCGCACATGTATGCAGAATAACACAATCCCCGACACGCTTTAATTTGTAGTATTAAAGAAAAATGGCCGACAACAATAGTAGATATTGACAATTGGATAAGGCCAAGCAGGAACAACAACAGGACTAAAAATGTAGCATTAGAAAACAGCTGGTGCCAGTCATACGAGTGGGTACGTATGTGTATGTGTATAAATATATCCCTTTGTTAAAGTAGGAAGGATGCCAATAGGACTCTTGTCTATAAAATTACACTTAAGACTAACTAACTTTGTTGTTGTCCACTTGTTGGAGTTGTCTATAAAAAAGGGATGAAAAAATCTAAAACTTTCTAAAATAATGAAAATCTAAATATAACATATTCACACACAGATCGGAATTACCAGTGTAAACTTCATTAAATACGAGTGAAATACCGTAGAATACATTTTTGATAAAAAAATTCTAATTGCTTTTCTTTCTGCACACGAGATTAACTGCCTGGTTTTATAAATTGTTAAGAAAATATCCTTTGAGCCACACCTGGAACAAATGAATGAGATAACAAATAAAAAGGACTTTGAGTTTTGTATTAAACAGTGTCGAATATTATTTATGAATTTTGTCAATGTAGATGTGACTTTATTTTCTAAACTATATATGCTAAGAAGGAAGTAAGGAGAAGACAATTATTGCAGTAACAGAACGGAAGAGTGTTGCTTTTGATGGTTGCTGCATATTCATTGTCAGAGTTCATGTTTCCGTGTTTTACCACTGTTTTTACTATTCCATTCAGCTAGTGTAATTGGCCTATTCTTACTTCTTCCTTAATGAAAATGAGTTGCATAAATTGTTGATCCGAATTGCCAAATTCAGTAATCGATCTTTGGCTAGACAAATAAAATTTTTTAATGATGTGCTAATTCCTGAATTTAAAAAACTAATTTTTATGCATTTTTGTAGTACTATTTATTTGATTTGTTGATATAAATTAATTTATCGTTAAGTTCAATAGGAAGCATTGGTTCACTGGTGCCCATCGAATGGAAAATTGAAAACAGAAGAGTAAGAAGCATAAATCAGAAATGCGCGGAATCTATGGCAGGAATCAAACCTACGACTCGCTGTCTACTAGTCTAGTACACAAACCACTAGTTCACTTTGTTGTAAGCAATTTTTCAATTGAATAAATTTATCGTTTTACCTATAATTTTTTTTTTAATTCTAAAAGAAGATGAAATTTCATAAGTTCGAATATTAAATTAAAAAAAAAACCTGCCATATTTCAATTGAATTTAAATACTAATATTTATAAAGTTGCAATAATTGTTTGTTGTGTTGTGTTTGTATGAAAATTTTCTAAATATCAACTTAATTTCATTGTGTTGAGATAAACATTGGTTTTAAATTTATATTGGAGGCATGTTTCCTCTGTTTCACTGTTACTTGTTGACATTTATCCTCCGTGCTTTTAGCAGTGAAATGTATTCCTGTAATTTACGGTTAGAAAAGCTGTGTTACTATCAAACGTTGACATGTGAACATCATTGTTCATTGACATTTAGTACAAAATAGTACCCAAATTTCGTCCGTGAGGAAGATAATTAGTAAAATTATATCGTTCTTGTTGATTATAATAAAAATGGAGCTTAACTAACCCCAGTATATAATTAATATAATATGCAAATGTATTTACAATATAAAAGTAAATAAAATTTTTTCTTTAATGTAATTTCATAAAACTTTTCTAATAAAAATATCCGTTTTAGACATCTATTCTACGAACACAAGAGATTTACCACTGGTTTTATAGATTTGAAAAAAATTCCATAATTTATATTGAAAATCAATATAAATTTAAATTTTTTGTTGTTGCTTTCAATTTAAAAGTTATAATGAAATTTTCCTTTACAATTGCAAACTCAAGCAGTGAATGTACCAAGTTTTCATTAAATAAAACACTCTTATTCCATTTATAACCACTTAAGGAATTGATAAATTTTGAGTAAAAATTAGTTTCTTGTTGCTATTGATGGAAAACTAATTACAATTCTAAAGTTTACGTTAAAGGAGTTTTCAATTTTATAGATACTATTGTTATTGTCTTCCTCTGCACATCCATACAATAGAGATACTACTACACATGTCCATCTATAAATGTAGGGGAATGTACTCTGTTTGCCTGTTAGTTATTTGCGCTCAAGCGAATAATTAGAAATTATATCCAATTGCCTTGTGGCTGATTTTTGATTTTCATAGAAATTGAAACATACACAAAATCAACCAACCAGCCAACCAGCCAGTCAGCCATCCAACTCAATCATACATTTGTACAGATAAAAATATAATGGATGTGTGTGTGAATGTGCGTATGTGTGTACATGTACAACTGCATGTCATTGACAGTGTTCAGCCACATGCCTACTTCCGTTTTTTCGCCAACGCCATTCCACTAATAATACAAACTGCACTGTAAATGTTCTTCCTGCTGAAGTAGTAGTTGTGTGCTCTCAAGTCTATACGAACATAATGCAACTTTACTTACGTGTTTGTGTGTGTGTGTGTGTGTGTGTGTGTGTGCGAGCATATGCTAAATTGTATCCAGTGGCTTAGTTCCATACATACAGAGACACATCGTGTAACTTTTATTTCAGTATCACTACACATATTCGTATCTATTTCCACATACCTTAACATACTTATAAGATTAAACGCTCACAAACACACAAACATACACACACACACAAGCACTTGCTTACATTTACATTTTTCTTTTATTTGCAGATAAATTAGATTGTATGGGCACTTACACGCATAAATGTGTATGTGTTCTATTAAGAAATAATACGTACGTAAAATAACTTCATGTGCTACATAAACATCGAGCAGGACTTTCAATTTTTTTTCTATTTTTCAAACTAGACACCGAAGTAAAATGAGAATAAAATGAAAAGACTTCAGATACTTATAGTCTCTTAATTAAAGCTGGGTCTCTAGGTCTTGTTTATAAAATATGAGATGAAAGTTTAAATTTTGCAAAGGGATCATTTTAATAAATGATTTGCTTGAAATAATTCCAATAAATCATAAAATATTTCATAAAATTTTGGTTATATCTCAAAATTTCGTAAAATAAAACATTCATTTGTGTTATTGAAATGAAAAAAGAAGGAGCAGAAAAAACTTCGAATACTGAAGTATGAATTTAACACATGAACCATCCCCATGTGAATAGTCAGCTGAGAAAGTGTTTCTAAAAAGGTCACAAAAAAGCAAACAGAGTGCACCAGTGGGTAAATTTTATAATTTCATATAAATTTAAAGAAATATATATTTTTTATCGATAAATTTCTTAAAAACTGTTTGCGTTTGGTACGGTTAAACTACCTTCGATTGAAGACCTGAAACCGCGCTTAAAACTTTAGATAAATACTTTAGTTTAAATATTTGACATAAGGAAATTGGTAAAAAACCTATTTTTTTCTAACGACTAAAGTAATTTATATTCTAAAATTTCTGAAATCATTTTAAGGCTTTTTACTCATCTAGACTATCCCTCAAAACTTTTAATGGATCTTAGAATTGAATAATTTGTCTGTTGCAATATGAAAATCGTAAAACACAATGTATACTTTTAACAGATTTAATTATAATAACAATAGAAATAACAAAGTGATTTTTTAACAACAACAACAAAAAAAATCTATTCCTTGGCAGAATTTTAAAAGTTTAAATTTTTAGTCAAGATTTTTTCAACTCCCTAAGATTATGAGATGCATTCTGGAAGTAAAGAAAATACTATTCTTAAAGGACGACTTCTACGTATTTTTAATTTTATAATATTATTGTCATCTGTGTATCCTGGTAGTGAAATTTCTTACTACAAGACTGTTGATTAAGATCGTAAATGTAATTTTTTCGAAATGAGATCTTTGTAATGATTTCGTTTGCATTTAACAAATCTGAATCCAAGTGAAGTGCATAAGTTTTCTGAAGCAGTATTTCTTTTGACATTAATGTACCTTAAGAGGTATTTAAAGGACAAAATAAATCTTTATTATCTTGTAATTAAAAAATTTTCTTTGAATATTTCGGAAATGAATCGTATTACCAATTCTTACAAACCTTTTCATTCAATATTTTCCATAAAATAAGAACGCATTCAATCGTTTTTTTTTTTTGGGAATTTTTTTGCACGGTTAAAATATTTGTGCATCACAATCCAGTCATTTTGAAAATAAAAAAATAATGATCTACTCTTAATAGTCCTTCTTGATTGAAAAATTATTAATTTATATTAATTTTTGTGTTCTCCCTTGGCTTCAAAGCTTGTATTATTAAATCTTGGTACATGGATTTCAAAAATAAAATAGTTATTAGGGTTAAAGTACCTCAAAATATCTTCCTTCTGGGTTATAGATCTTCCAAATCGTTTAATCCATTGCGTGCTCAATACAATTTTTATAATATTTGGCCCGATTTTATAAAAATTTATAGAAATAGAGTAGAATGTTTTATTTTTTCAATAGAGATTTGTTTTACTCTTTTCAAAAATATATAAATTTTTTTTACAAAGTTGACAAACATTAATTGGAAAGCTGCTTGCTTTGTCTTCGGTAGGAATTGAACCTGAGACCTTCGGGCTACTAGGCTAGTACGCCAGCTACAAGTCGGTGATGGTTGCCGATGTGGCGGTATTGTAAATGTTTAATTTAATAGGGTGACTTCATATACTTTAACATAATCCTTGCTATTCATCGTATACACGTATATTTGCTATGAGAACATTTTTCAAACAGAAAACAACTCCATAATTTGTAGCTTGTAATGTCTCTATGAACAATACATGGCCAAGTGTTCCCTTATTTATATTCTTATAGCAGAGTATTTTGAATTGACTCAACCCAACACAAAACAAAATAATATTATACGCACTTCAAAGGATACTTAAATATAAATCCAATGAAACCTTGAAAATCCTTTGTATGTATATGTGCCCTTAAGTAGATGATGTTCTTTGAAAACTTTACGTAAAAATTCAGACTAAGAATTACTAAAATTACATTACAGTTCGTTCCGAAACTAAGAAATTTCTTTATATTCTTTGCTAGAATTGTCCGAGAAAAATCATTTCTTTCTCTCTGTCTCTCCGTCTCTATGTCAATCTCTTTAAGACAGACGTCAAACTAAATGGAAAAAAATTGTGCGCGCAAACATTTGATTAGTGACGAAATGGCAAAAACCATCTTTACTCGTTTATTGCTTCTTTGACTATTTAATAATTTATTTGGACTTTTTTTTAATCAACTGCCAACGCATACTCAGTAAAAAAAGTTAAAGACATTCTTAACTCTTTCCCTGTCCTGTGCATCACGTATAATGCACAGCAAGTTGCTTTCATAACCTTTTGGGGATTTTTTAACTTCTAAAAAATTCAAGTTGAGTGATAAAAATATGAATTAATTCTACAGATCCGAGAAACTTGAATTGAAAATAAATCTTTCTTATTAAAAATTACTTATATCCTTAATTAGTTTGATCAATAAGTGATGAAATTTCTTTCACATAATAAAAAGGAAGAAATCGATAATACGCCTTACAGATGTGAGATTTTTTTCCAGAGGTAAGGAGCAAATCCATATTTAATATAAATTTTTTTAAATGAAAAAAATATACGAAAATTGTACATTTTTAAGATAATTTCGGTTCAAAAAATTTAAAACGAAGAAAATTCCACAAGTGTACACAACTTCAGGATCGTAGTCTCAGCATTTTCATGACTTATTTTAGCGCTCGTTTCATGTGTTACTTATTTGGATATGTATAGCGAATCCATAATAAAAGAATACTCTACCATTTAGACAGATATTTAACAACATTGAAGTTGGTTGCACGAAGAAAATAAAAAAAAAAATAAAATTGTTTTCTACAATTTACGCTTGTAACTCATGCAAGTCTTGATTATTATCAAGATGTTATCATCCTCTTTTTAGAGAGAGAGGGTTTTCAGGGGCTTTTGAATGGAAGTTCTGAACGGAATTAAAGCCACTTAATTTTAAAACTCTAAAAACAATGGTGAACATTTTTTGTCCTCTGCCAGGAATAGAACCTGAAGTACTTGGTTTTTCGCTCAAGCACTTTAACCACTACACCACGCCACCGTAAAAAAATTACCATTTACTTTGTGCAGAATGAACAGAAAGATTTCCAATTGTTTCAGCCCCAAGATTTGAGTCGATGGAATTTGGTTTTAAATATTTTAAGCAAAATATGTTTGTATTGACATTACCATCCATGCCATCGTACTAAAATTGAAAAACGAGCGAGATAAAGTTGAAGGTGTCGTAGCAAATGTTTATATAGAAAAATACCAACACCATTTGAGCAAATACTTAAATAGAGATAGCAGCGCTACCCTTTAAATACTAATTAAGGCTCGAATAGCGCAGACTTGACGTTTGTTATACGAAAAATATGGGACGTATCAATCTGCAAAGGAAATACAAATAAACAAATTTGAAGAAGTTAAAATAAAAAACTTAATGGTGGATGAAAATAAATTAATTTATGTGACAAGCACGAAATATTGAAGGGTGGTAAACTTCTAATTACTTGAAAATTAGTTAACAGCGCTAAAACATCTTTACAATTCAATAGAGATGAATTTAATAGCAGCTCACGAACACACGGAATTAGATCTTAATGTCCAAAATGTCAAACCCATTTAATTTGATGGAGGTTTCTTGTTTGGGACAAATCATTTGAAAGTTCTTTAATTTTCTTTGAATCTTTGCAAAATATATGTGAATGTTTATTTAATTCCATTATCTATTAATTTGATCCTTTACATGTATTCGAAAGAAATCTTATATCCTTTAATCTTGAATCTCCATCTTGATGCCACATCTCTTCAAATGATGCTTGTTTTCCTATTTATTTTTCTAAGGTAGTATTCTGCTTTTGAGTAGTTGACCGCAAAAGCTTTCTTTTGATGTTTGTCTTGCTTTTAATGTAGAAATTCGGTCTTGTTGAAAATTACTTTTTCTGTCCTTCGTTCGTTGCTTTCATTCAACCGATATCAATCAGTCGCAACATCTTCATGAGAAAATTAATGTGTAAATTATTGTCATGACATTTGTTGCCAACATCCATAAGATTTTCTGAAGATAATCACTGAGTTGCTGTTGTTGTTGTTGTGCTGTGTTGTTGTCATCGTTCGGATGAAAGACAACTTTTTTCGTCAATGTTTAATTATCTTGTTTATATAAATACATTTGTATGTGTAAAAATGTACGACTGCAAACATAAAAATTTTTCATTTCCATTCAAGAAGAAAACGGACGGACTATTTTCTTTTATATAACGGCCCAGCAAACATTTTCTGCTGAATTCATGTGCATATGTTGCCATGTTATACATATGTTTATTACATATTAGAATTAAATGGACGTTGAATCATTTGAAGATTTTTGTTTGAAGTCTTAATTGTTTGATCTTCAAGCAAAACGTTTGTTTTAACATGTTTTTTTTTGCGCAGGATGATTCAATTCTGAAAATGTGAAGACTATTATCTTCAATAAAAGTCATATGATATATAAATGTTAACTGAAAAGATATTCAGACTACTCATCTAAAAGTCTTATGAATGCTTGAAAATATTTTTTTCGAACACAATGAAGTTCTAGTTGATATTTCGTGCTTAAATATCGCATGAAAGTGAAAAAGCGAATAAAAAAGGCTGGCGAAGAAAATAAATTTTTTTCTACAAAATTTTTCAAACTATCTTCTTGTTTTGAGTGTAAAATTTATTTTTGGTAAAATGAATGATTCAAACAAATTTATCGCATGTTGAGTTCATTAAAATTTTAGTGCAATTCAGTTTATTTCGTTACCAAGATGAATGCATTTAGAACTTGTTAATTCACTGCGAATGCATTCACATCGTAATTTAATTCCTTTTTTGGTTGAAGTAAATGCATATAAAAAATTACAATTCATTACTTGAATGATACGATAATTCGTGCCACGCTAATTCATTTATTTACTGATCTGATGCGCTAAGAGTATTTGAGAAATTTTGATTAAACATTCTTAATTACATAACAAGGACTCACAGTGATACTGTCGATTGGAGGAGTAATAACAACAAATGTTTCCTGGGACATAAAAATTTTAATAATTTCGCTTTAATTTCTCATTTCTGTTTAAAACTTTTTTAGCTGAATAGGTTTTACTTTTCAAAGTAAAAAAATAAAAAATTAAGTGGAAATAAACTATTCCAAACTATTGCAAAGACATTTATTTTCCATTACTCTTAAATATTTTTATAACCACAAAATGATGCTGATCATTCAAATAAACTTTATTCTAATATTCAAAGAACCTTTTTACTTGTTTTTGAATGACAAAATAATGAAGTAATCAATCACCTGATTATTGGAGTATTTCTTCAAAACTTTTAAATTATTTGTTTTTTTAAGAAAAGATTTTAAAAGGAAAATACAAACACGAAAATTTTACTAGGAGCCCGATTGCAAAGTTTTTAGAAACACCAGCGTTTTTATAGATCAATACCAGAGAAATTGTGATTTTTCTTTTTCTTTTGTTTGATCTCTAACAATCGGAGCTTCTTTATTTTATGCATTTGAGTCAGTCTTTTGAAGTTCAGTAATGATGTGTGTGAATCCATTGCCTTGTCAACACGGTGCATTGGACTCAGTGAATTGCTATTGTTTTTTTTTATTTAGTGTCTGTTAACTTTTTATAGACACCAAATCTTTAAATAAAATAACGACAAAGTGCTGCTGCGTGAAAAATTTAGTAGATTGTAATAAATGTTTGTATTATTGTTTCAAAATATTTTTGTTTTAACAACAATTTGATGAATACTCATATAGTCTGCGTTTCGAGGAAAACGTAGAGCAGAACAAACAACTGCAAACATTTTTGTTAATTTAATGACAGCTTTTCTAACCTGAAAATTACATAAATACATATAAATATTTAATAAAATTGCGAAATCGGTGGAAAAATTACTTGAAGTTTAAAATATTATTTCATTATCGATTAAAGCAGATTTTGAGAGTGTTGCGGAATTATCTACTGGCCTGCCCATTATTTCTTCTTGTTAACATTGAAGGAAAATTTAGTGAAATGGTATAAATTTATAAAACAAAACTATAAATTAAACTAAAGTTAAAAATTCTCAATTTAGCACTTTTTCAAGATTTTGGCGCTTTTTAAAACTAACAGCACTTAGTATATCTAACAAATCTTATAGTTTGGGGATATTTTCACGTTATGATTCGAGGAGAATATATTTCAAATGGTGAGGATTGCTTGTGTCAACCTTTCCAGAGTAATTTTTATAACTTTTTTCAAGCACTCAGTTCTTCTCGGATGCTGGGCTTGGGCTGTAGGATGGCCACAGCTCAAGGCACCTTAATCAGGCCAGTTAAAATCATAAACACGCGATGTTATTCGATCACTAAAAATTTTCCGCAGTAGAGTGGTATTTTGATGAGCGGTGTGGTCTTTAGCTCCTTATTGTTGCAAACATAAATCTTAATAGGCTTCAAAATTTTTTCTGCAATTTTGCTCATTCTCATTTGATCATTGAGGTGAAAATGGGCCTCATTGCTCAATATTAGCTTGAGGATTAACTCGTTGTTTTCTAGTTATAATTCTTGAAAATTTTTACTATATTGAATGCGTAGTTGTACATCAATTTGAACCAATTGAATGTTATAAGGATTTAGGCGTAACATGTGCAATTTTTTTGTTGCAAAGATCGCCTAGACATCGCCAACTGTTGTAAGTTTCTCAGTTTTTTCCAGCCTGGCAGCAGGCGGAACATCACAGACAGTCCCTTAGTCCAGAAAACGATGAACTAATTGGTGAGTTGTGGGAGCACTAGCTGCATTTCGAACATGAAAGGAACTTCGATATGATCTTTGTGATATTGTCTGTTCTGTACTAAGAACATCCAACATAAATTTCCCAAATTTAATACGGAAAAAAATTAACGAAACGTTTTTTGCTAAAAATTTATTTAATAATTAAATCGCAACTTTACTATGCGTTCGAAGTGTGCAAGTATCAGGCAAAGAAACATTTTGGTTTTGTTTATATGAATTGTAATTGAATATAAAATGACTGTTGTTACATGCAAAAAAAATACGATTATTAAATGATCGCTACGATCATCATGTGTTCATTCCAACAATATATAATTGAGGCAAAAAGTTTATTCTTATTAAGACATTAAGCATTTCAATATATGATTGTATGTCATCATGTAATCATAACTATTATAATGTTCAATATGATTGCTTCGACAATATTAAGAGAAATAAAATGTTTGTTACAATAATGTAAATATTTCTATTAAAAATGTTTTTTCATTATAATTTCAAATTCAAAACTCTCAAAAATTATTACAAAAATGTTTTTTATGGAAATTCTGAAAACGAATTGTGATTAAGAAATGAAAAAAATAGTCGATATATCCGTAGGTCTTTGCCTTGTGGGAGGCAGTACATTTATTTACGCAACGTGTTGCAGAGATTATGTCCCTAAGAAAAAGCTGAAGGGAGAAGCAAAAAATTTTACAGAAGTGTTTTCGTTAACTGCCTTTGAACTAAGTTGTATGGCTATAAATATCGCAAATCATCAATTGCGATTAAAGAATACAAATAATAACTAAATTACTTAAGCTTCTTCCGCTGTAAGGACATGACATGTAAATATGTACTTATATAGACTAATTTTTATTAAAAGGCATTTAAAAATTTGTTTTATTTATATCATTTGTATTATTCTAAAGAACACAATAACAAGTTTACTGGGACATTTACTATGGTTATGATAATCATCAAGTCACGTTTGAGAATATTTCAGACGATTTTGATAAGAAAAATATAATCATTACGGCATATGATAAACATAGTTTTGAGTTAAGGTTGCAACAACTTTGTTTTTTCTTAAAATATTAATAATCTTCGAAACAAAGAGCAACCGTTGAATGTTTGTATTGAAAGTATCGGATTTCTTAAAAAAATTTCGAAATTTTTTAATTTGCTAAAATGTGAAATAAGCAAATGCAACATTGACTTATTTCAACATGTTAAAATATAAATTTGCTTGCAATTTGATTGTCAGTTATACATTATAAAGATTTTTTAAAAAAGTTTGGGGTAAGGGGAGTTAAGACAGCCGCTTTTTATGTCAACAGTTAAAGGGCGACACTGTTTTAATTTTTTTGTAATACTTGATTGTTACTCGATATATCCTTGCCGAAGGAGGGTTATGTAATGTAGCTTTGTAAGCAAATGTGTAAATATATGTATTTATATTTCCTTAGGATTATCAAGAGTTTTTTTTCCTCAATTTGATTCTCTGCTTCTAATATCGCGACATATTTTTTATATAATTGATAACCTTAAAGCTGCAACATCTTTGGCATTATGTCAAACACATATTGTCCTTAACAACCAAATACACATTTGGTTTGATTACAAATCAGAGAACAATTTCATTAGGAACTTTAACAGCGTTCTTTACACTCTTATTTCAAACGACTTATGGAGGAAGTGGTGATAAAGGAATACTTGAGTTTTGTTAATTAAACTTTATTCCTTTTATTCTCCGTCAGCTTATCTCATTTAACACTATGCCTCCGTTTTGGTTTAGCTTTTGTTGTGTTAACTTTGAGCCATTGATTTGCTTTGTACAATTAGAGCTTTAGCCAACATAATCACTACGTGCTGCTGATGATATCAACGTGTGATGAAAATCAATCTGATTTTCCTTTTCCTTGTTCCATCTCCATCTCTCCCTCTCTCTGTAACACTACCGCATACACTTACATACACAGGCATCTTGTATTTACATATGTGGGCGTGCATGTTTGTAAAAGTGTCAATTTGTTTGGCTTTCAAAGTGAATGAAAAATTTGGAAAATGGGGAATGAAAAAAAAATGTAGTGATATTTAACATGAAAAGAATTTCTGAGATAAAATTCAGAAAGAGCAGATGAAGATCTTAAGCGTTTTTTTTTTTTGGCTTAAATTATAATTTATTAAAATTTAAAAAGTTCTCAAAACTAATTCACAGAGAAACTTTTTTAATGCAAACACATTTATCCATGCCTAATAAAATATTGTATATGTGTGTGATTCTAATGTTTCTCTGCACGTGTGTAACTTTTACAAATTTTCGTAGGACGTGCTTTTAGTAGATTAAAGAAAAATTGATTGAATGCACACTGAACAAAGAGAAGTTTGTTCAAAGCCATTTCCACCCATGAATTCTACAATATTTCAACAAATCTTTATCAATGTGTGAAATTATTAAAAAAGGAAGTAATTTAAAATTTGCTCAAAAATTACTTTCCTGTTTTGATTGCAAATGCTCTTCCATTCGTTTGGGGAAAATTCTATACACGAAATATGAATTTTTGATAAAAACACTTTAAGCTTTAAGAAAAAAAAAAAAAAAATTGAAATAGATAATTAAGAGAGAAAAAAATTTAATCTTCTACTGACATTTTCAAATTCTTATCTTCAATAAAAAATTATTGAATACGATAATCCGAAAAAAAATTTTATCAACTTACTTATACATAAATATGCTGTGCAGTCCTTAAGGAAGCTTAAGAAAAAAGTATGTCCTTTATATTTGAAAGCACTTTTTACCAAAAAATTATAATTTTTATATATTTCTGAGTATTGACACTTATAAATCTGATATAGAAAATTAAAACCTAAACTGTAATGATGCACGAAAAATGCGTCGGTAAGAAGAAATACATAAATAATGAATTCCTGTAAATTAAAAATTTTCCCATTGGTTTAAGCAATTCCATAACCCTATAGAAAATTGTTTTATTCCTAGATAAACAGAACTTTCTCTCAAGAAAGTTTCATTGATAATAAAGCATTCTGTACCTAAAGCATTTAAAATTTTTTTAGATTTTTTTTATCTAGAAGAGAATATTTCTAAATATATCATCACAGAACTTATAATTTCTGCAGAAATTTGATTTTCTTGCTGGAATCAGTAGTTTTGCTCGCTCCTGTTTAATAAAGGGTTTGTGAAGTTATAAAAAAGAAAATTGGGCATCCACAGTTCTTAAGCCCAATAAGACAAGCCTTTAACTGCTTTGTAAGTCTCGATATACTGAGTGCCTCAACAGGAGAATATTAGAGTGCACAGCTTTTTTATTGAAAACGGTAGTCCATAAAAAATTCTTTCTAATCCTATAAGGAATCAAATTTCTGTCATTGTTTATAAAAGATATATATATGTATACGCTGCTAAGTGATATCTATATAGACATAGATGTTATGAACACATTCTGAAGTCAGCTAACCGACTTATTGCTCAGCCTTTAAAGGACGACAAATATTATAACAAATTATTTAATTTCAAAACAAACACTAACATTTAATACTAGACATCCTTTTTACAAAAAGAGAGCCGAGCACAATAATTCAAATAATTGAAATTCTCCACCGATCAAGAGGCACGTTTCGTGACATGATTATCCTGTTCCTGCCCAACAAATTAAAAAAAAAACTTAGTAAAAGTCAAAAATACTCAAAAAGTTTTATCTCCCATGCCTACACACATATTATTCGTACGTGTATTTACTCATACGTACGCAAAAATATTTATAGAAAAATCATTTCTTCTAATCAACAAATACAAAACTCCAAAGTCGACTTTTAATATGTTTTTGATAAGTCACGTTAAGAGCAACAGTAGTTACTTTCAGTCGTTAGAAGGATACATTCGCAGTCGACAACATACAAAACAAACAAAAAACAGATGCGAATAAAAAGACTGGTATTATTAGCAAAAGGAAAAAAAGGAAAAGTTTTATCAAACTTATACTTTCATACCACATCTATAGTTTGTTTAAACAGCCTTTCATAAATACGAGAATACGTCTGCATACATCCAGAGCACCTACTGAATGATAAAAAGTAATAGAAGAATAACAGATAAAATAGAGGAAAAGAATAAACTAGTGTATGGATAAGTGCTTCCTACGAATCTTTAGTTACAACAGTATAAATCAACAACAACTTCTTCATGGCAACAACAAAACCAAGAACCAGCAACCAGCAACAGTACATTTTAACAAAAACAAAACTCGAAAGTATTACCACACAGCTTAACGGTCAAGTTGTTAAAGAGAATATTTGTAAAATACAGTCTTTATTTGTTTTTGTGTCCATTTGCTTTTCATTACACTGTACAACAAAAACCACTTGACCATGTGGGAAAATAGTTCGGAAATGAAAAGTGCTATAATATGAACTAGTGGCAGTTTAGCAACTATATCACATATTCTTACTATTGATTTTGTTTCACAATCCAGAGCAGGGTTAAACATAAAAATAATTGCAATACAGTATTTATGATTAAATTGGCATAGAGTGCCTTCGTAGAATAGTAGCTAGTGTACTAGACTGGTAGTACGAAGGTCGCAGGTTCGACTCCTGCCGCAGACTCCGGGTGTCTCTGCAGATAAGCCAAGTAGCTTCGCAGTTTGTTTGTGAATTAATTAAAAAAAAAAAATTTTTTTAAAGGACTTTTCACTTAACTGCACAAGGAAAATTTATTAAGCGCATATAAGACAAAAGCCCAAATATTTTGGCATTTTAAAACTAAACAATATATCAATATTTGCAGCATATAACATTAGATTTTTGTAATTATTCTTCAATATCCTTTTTAAATGCAATTGTTTACCTGCAGACTTTCTCCGTGTTTCCGACTCTTATAGAATATTTTAAGAATAAATCTTAGCTGGGACATATTAAATAAAGATAGAAGTGTTTTCGATTTATCTGCTCAAAAATAGTACAAGAGTTAATCGTATAGTGAATTTAAAATTATCATTTATTCAGACTGCCAAAACAAAAAGTAGGTCGAGGAAAAAATAGTATTAATAAAATATTTCAATAATTAAACAAAGCAAACATTAAGATGTAATTTAATTTGTGTAAAATATCCGAAGTTCTCTTCTATAATTAAAATCCATTACAATTTATCGAAATTGAAAACATGAAATCACATTTACGCAGACTGTACAGGACCACTTTTGTGTATTAGTTCCCCATCGGAATGGCATTTCCTCTTCAACAAATGGAATCGTTTTGTTCAAAGGCACTTCTAAACAGTTTACAGTGTCCCTTTGCTACCGTTAGCAGACAACTTAATTTAGTGTAATTTATCGCCTATTTTGTCTCTTATTAATATAATATAAAAAAATAATATAAAGAATACGTCTGCCGTGACCGTAGTAGGCGTTCAGACAACAATTATGACAGGTCATTTCGAGAAAAATGTCAAACTATAGCGACATAATATGATAATATTCGTCCTTATTATGTAAGTTATTGTTAACGTCACATTAGTCCGACAGCAAACAATAGGCACCTGTGTACCCCTTTTCGATTACAACTGACTACTATTGGCAGGTACTTGCCATTCTAAATGGGTCGTCAATTGCTGTCGATAAGCAATACGGAAGTGACAATATTTCAGTGTCGGGTTAACGTGACGTCGACACTAATTAATATAATAAGGGAGAATATTTCAGCATCATTTAGTTAAATCAAAAATAAAAATGTAACTCAAAATATTTGAAAGTTCAAATTGTTTGAATTTATCTTCCTCCATGAACAAACCTTTAAATAATTATCGGCAAAAGTCAAATCACTGTCCGATTTACTGTCTTCAAGGACAATCATCAGACACTTGAAAGAATGAGCATGTCATGACAGCATTATCAGATGTAAACCCTACGTTAAAGCAAATCGGACAAACCAAATTATTTCTGCAAGTGTAGTGATTTTTGTACTTGCAGAGAAATACATACTTATGTACACCTTTACATACAAATTTTCCATTTATAAATGTTTGTCTCTCTTTCAAAAACTTTCTGTCTGTGTGTTTTGGATTTGACCCTAATCAAAAACAAGTTGAAAATCGTTTAGTTTTTTCTTCTCCCTTTTGTTTTTTAGTACTTTTTTAGTCCCAATTTATGTTGGACCAAAAGTAACTGCAAAAAACAACCCTGAAGGAAATGTCACTAGTGATTCACTAGTGATTCACTATTGACAAAGTCACCAGTACTAGTGACAAATTATACCCCAGCCAATGCTTTTTTCTGTTGACATTTAACATGCACTTGTCATTGAAAATCCACTACTGACGTTGGAACTAGTGACGAACTAGTTCCAATGGGACCATATGACGACCGTAGAACTAGTGCTTCCCTGTAGACATTGTCACCAGTATTATTGACATACTCTACATAATACTTCTTTCTATTGAAATTTAAGATGGACTTATCATTGAAAACCCACTACTGAAGAGGTCGTTCTAATGGGTCCATGTAATCAATTTTTGATATACATATATCCCTACAGTTTTAGTTAAAATAAATGATTAAAAGTTCACCATAGAACAAATAAACGCAATTAAAAAATGAAGAGGCATAAGCGTGCTCTCAGAAATTTCTCTGCTCATCAAACAAAAACTTGTTGACAACTCCGTTGACGATGTCTACATATGAGTCACCAAAATAGTCGACAAAACTGGTGACTTGGGTACACTTGTCCCCATGTTTCCTTCAGGGAAGCTATAAAACACACACACACACAAAAGGAATTGAGAAGAAAAACAACGTACTTTATAAAGATGATGGCTTATTTTTTAAAACAGATTTTGTCGACGTATGGCTCGTTTGTGCTTTCGTTTTGTTTTTGAAGTCAAACAAATACACACATAAGAACACACATATGCACATCTACAAAAGGGAAGAAGGAAAACGTTTTACTTTGTGTGGGCCTCTCTGTGTACAACAACATCTAAATCATAAATAAAAACCTGCTCCATATGGAAGTGAATGAATGATATTTTAATATGAAAAGCCGTCAACAGTTGGTAGAAATAGGAAGTAGAATCGAACAAATCTATATACAACACACATGATTATGTAAGTGTTCACGTCCGTGAATACAAACGAAATTTTTAGAAAACTGTAACGCACACACATTCACACAAAATTCTAGTACTATTTTTTATAAAATAATTTTTTGGAATGTTAAAGAGTGCCCCAACAATAACAACAACACAAAAGGATTATTGGCCATTGTTGCTGCAGTTGCCGCCTTATTAATTAGACGAGAATTCAAATATAACGAGTCTACTGAACTCATCGTGATGTAAATTTCTATCTGGATCAATGGCCATCATCATTGCCAACCGACAAATACCAATATTAACAAAGTGAGCCTTTCTAAAGGCATTAAGGCTTTAAATCCTCGTTAGTGTGTACGTTTGGGCGCCAGCACATACGTCCTTAATGGGCAAGAACGCACAGTGGCAAAGAAGTAATTCAAATAGTAAATATTAAAATGAAAACTTTACAACACACTAGAGCTTTTACTTAAACAAGGACTTTTTAGAATCTAGTCTCCTTTGCCAAGGGTGCTGTTGGCTGAAGTAGTTAGCGCGTTGATCACAAAGTAATTTATGATTGAGAACCTGTTCAAGACAAGTCATTTCAAAATATTCACATCATGAATTTTTCTGATTTACTTAATGTGGCGTGTTAATTGTTATTGGACTTTTTAAGTGATGAAGGCATAACACTGGTCACTTAAGAGTAACAGCGATTGTTAGCAGAATCGTCGGTAAAGTAAAACAATTAATAAAATGGCTGCACATACAGCTTAAGGGCCTTAATGCGTCTACTTAATTCCAGAGACGCTGCAACTCTGCTTTCTAATTTCACCGCCAGTCCTCTCTACCCTATTCCTTTCATAAAAGAAGTAGCACCTTAAGTAAGCAGTAGGCATTAATTGCCTGCGTGTAGTTTCTCTTTAAAATATAAAAACACAAATGAAAAAATTCGTCAGCTACAAGATACTGCGAGGTCTCGATCCCCCAAAAGACTCTAGTTCATATACACTTTGTTAAGCTTTAAAAATAAATTCCTTGCAGGAAATTATTGCATTAAAACAGAAAAATAAAGCAAAAGTAAAGACTATACGTGAGATATTTATATCAATATGAAATTTTTTAGACCCTTCGAAATATTGGTAGAGATCGACTGCTGAGTTGGTATAACCACCAGAGACATGTAGATAGATTCAGTTAAAACACTCAATAAATAAGTAAATATGAAGCTTTCAATGTGGTTGGTTTTGAGCAGCAAATAGTGTAAATTAAATACGAGTAATACTTTAAACACCTCCATTCACAAGCATCCTTCGCCTGCCACTGTGCACATTATCGTCATTAATATATCGCGATGATTTTCATTTTTTAAACTTCCGGCAATTGTTGTTGTTAATAAACACAAAAATTAAAAGAAGAAGATGTATGGTAGAGGAAGAGCCAACGAAAATTGTGAATGTTTACATGGAACGTAAAGGACACGTGCACTTTGTGATGTTGTCATGCGACCAAGCAACAAACGCACACAAAAACGATTGATGTTATTATGTGATGTTTAATGTTAAAGTTGAATCTGTTGCTACCGGTGTCAATGTTGTATGTATTTGATGCTGCTCATCTTTATCATGTTGTATTATAATATTATTACTTTCCTTTATGGTGTACAACGCTTCCATTCCACAGCAACATTTTTTGGTACTCGGAGAGAGCGTATCTTTGCTTATGGGTTTTGGATGTATAAAAATTTTGTAGGTTTTAATGATGGATGATGATGTTGTGTATGTGAGAACGTGCGACAACATTAAGCACTCATATGCGTTGTTCCTCCATGAAGGAGTATGCATATGTGAGTATGTTAGAGTACTTTGATGGAATTTTAATTAAATTTTGATGTGGTTGTTAATGTGTGCATATGCTAGTCAACGGAAGTTCCCTCTAAACATTTGGAAGATTGTTGCTGATAGGCTCTTCTCGTAGATAGTGAGAAGAAAGTTGCAGGATTTCAAAAATAAATTGCTTAACTATTGTCACATTCTGAACTTCGTATGTATTTCAAATGAAATGAGGAAGCTTGCAGGTACCTTACAAAAGCGAAAAGAATGTTAACGACTAAGACAAATTTGACTGTTAACTTTCTTACTCCTTTGGGTAGACTTTTTCCCACGGAAAATGCTTGCGGAGCTTAGAACTAAATTAGTGTTTTTAATATGTTTGCTGACTTACCTTAGATTCCTTTGTCCTACGCTTCTTAGAATTTTCCAGTCATGTTTGCGTACGTAATAGTTCTGTATACATGTTCATCTTTATTATGATTATCATTGTGTGTGGTGTTTATTGTAGGTGTATAAAAGTAAATTGTTGTTGCTTCTGTTACTTTTGAATTTATATTATTCTCTTTCATTTTGTTTGTTGTTTCTTTTGTTTAAGACTTGGTTTGCCTATTGTTGTAAATGATTTCCAATTTGAAGTGGATTTCCTCTCGTATCCAATAAGAAGCACTCAAATGTGTGTGTGAAATCGGATTAAGTATCAGCTTTTTTCTGTCACTTTCAAACATTTTGTGAGAGATGGAGACTTCACAAAATGTTACTTAGAAAAACGAGTCACTATGAAATTATAAGATCTTAATTGCCAGAGTGAGACTTGTAGATTTTATTCAAATTATATGAGATTTTTAATTAATTTAAAACAAGGTGCTGCAAATATATTTACATTCAAGAAATTTAAAGAAACAATCATAAATGGAAAGAGTTTTAATCATAAATTTTTTTTTAAATATTACTTATTTATTTGTGATTAATATGCAGCAGTGTGAATGATTTGCTTTATTTATCAATTTAATATACAGACGAACCCTTTTACCGATTGTAGTGAAACGAAAATGAAATTTTTATTAAATTTTTATGCAAAATATCGAACCGTTCATTTCAATAACTTAACTCAAGCAAATAAAATCCATAATGATGAAAATGACACTATTGTTTTTGTGAAGGTTTTAACAAAAACTATTAATCACAATTTTTGTAAATTTTTGTAGAATACTATGTAGTCCATAGCCTTTGCAGCAGAAAATGATAAAATGTCATTGAAATCGTTTGGTTAGTTTGAAAGAAAGATAAATTGCCCTGCTCCCACCATCGCCCCACTCTTTGGTCCGGTTCATGGGTTAAATAAATCAGCCTCTTATTACTTTTAAATGAGAGGATCTTTTCATATTTGAAATGATAGTCTAGCAGTTTTCTTCTTTATATTGAAAGTATTCAAAAATGTATTTACTTTTTTTAGTCTATATGAGTCATTTTTAATATGAGAGGAGAATTTTGAAGTTTTAGGAAGAACTGCAGGTGATTTAAAATTTGTTATCCAAGGTTGCTACATTTGCTTCAAATTTATACTGATAGTTTTAATTATAATCGGTGTTTAGTCTACTATGTGGTAGACTTAATAGTTCGAAAGGATTTCGTGTGCTTGTAGCACGATAATGAACCTGCGGACTTATCGTTCCACGTAATTAATTCTTTTAACTCTGTGGCTTTAAGTAAGCAAACCATCATCCTTTAGCTTAAGTTATTCACAGGACTTGTTTCGTGCCAAGACTGAAGAGGCTCTTGAAGGTATGGAGATTCCAAATAATTGAGAAGCTAAAGGCTCCTTCTCTGAAAGAGCTCAATCGAAAATGGGTTATCAAAAGTGTTGCGATGTTTAAGGTAAGAAAGCGACTTAATTTTTTGCCTACTCCGCTGTTTAAAATTATGCTTTTGCTTTGGCCAGCACATAAACAGATTTTTATCCCAACTTTGAAAAGTTTTTGTCTTATACGATAATTCTTAAACCTGCATTTCAAAATGAATGTATTTACAAAGAAAACAATAGACAAAAGGCTTTTGTACAAAATTAAAATGGGTGCATAGAGAGTTGCTTTGGTTTTGTTGTTCTAACTATAGAAATTTACAAATAAATAATAGAATACAAATTAATTCACAAAAATTTATAAATGTATGTATGTGTGCATGCAATACACATACTTTAAGTTTCTTTAGAATAAATTTTTAATTACTGTTGAACTTGTTTTCGTTTAAAAACTGAACTAAAAATGCGATAAATGATTTGCTTTTTCCTAAAATATGGATGCGAAGGGGAAAGAGGTCACTACTATTAGGATATTTGAGCCAATTTTCACATGCTTTTAGCAGACAAATGTGGTATATTTTCATAATAAATTTTTGACAATGTTGATATCTACTTCTGACACAGTGTCTGGCTGTCATATGGTTCAATATAGATTTTAATGTTATATTTTATTAGAAAATATGGTTTTATTTCAATTTTATCCGTCCCTCAGTTTTTTGTCGAGGTCTTGTATGTCTAATGCAAGAAAACATAATGCATTCCTGTTACAATAGCGTACTTAAGGACGTCGCACGTACGTAAATGCTTAATTTCTGTAACCCAAGGCTCCATAAAATGCTACACTCAGAAACCTCTCCGGCAAATGGTCGGAATGAGAGCCAATTATCTATAAATATAGTTCTATAACTATAGTTCAAAGTTCAGAGTACGTGCTTCAGTGGCCTGGAAGCTATTGTAAAAAATGGAGTTTTAAATTCCACGATTACTTCCCACCCTCAAACGAGACCTCTAGACATTAGCAAGGGTGGTCTTTCTTCTATTACCGCGAATAACAATAATAAGTATACCAGACTTCTATTCAAATATAACTAAAGCCGAATAAGCTTATGTGTTTTAAATAAAAAGGATTTCATTATAAGGAGATGTTCTACCATTTTTGTGGCAAAATAAATAGAAAATAATCGGTCTTGTGTTAGAAGCTGTAGAAATATACCCGAAGCATTTGTGGCTATTGTGGGAAGTCCTCTAGAGAGAGGTTTCTAAGGTCTTACTAAACACATCCGGGAATATCCTTCTGTAAGCAAACGGAAAGGACCATTACCCAATGCCCCAGATTCTTTTAATGTATTTTTACTTTCGAGAAATGCGACAGTTGTCACCTTCTCTCTTTCTTCAATATTTGGCTTAAAACTCTATTTGAAGTCCAAAGGATATGAAAATGTTAAAACTTATTATTATATTAAAACGCATGTTTGTCAAAAGAATGAATTCTGAAATTTAAAAATTGACAAATAATAACTTTCTTTGTTTTTGCTTTCACAAAATTTTATCGTTTAACATCAAATAAACATATTAATATTAAATAAAATACTGCAAGCACTTAAAGGTGTAAAAGTTTACCATCGCACGTCAAGTGTAAATTTCTTAAGTGCTGATTTAAAAATAAGGAATAATCCTCGACTCGTTACGTATACACAACACAGAGGACACTTCATTTTAGACTTACAGCAGCACAATTAACACTTCTTAGTCTTGAGTTGACAATGTTAAAAGATACATAGTCCATCCAAACATACCGATAAAAGTGTTCTTGATCTTTGGTTGAGAATAAATGAAAATTAGCTTTGAAACAACTTAAACTAATACCAGATAATGGCAGATGAATGAAGAGGGGACAATTGTTATGGCAACTATTTAAACTCATTCAAAAAGACATCACATCAGCTAATCCCACTTTGTAAATGGAAATAGTGAAAGAGGAGGAAAAGTGATGAAGAAAAGTGATGCTCGTGCAACCGCAAAAAATTTCTGCAAAATAAAAGAATTAAACCACTCAAGAAGTCCAGGAATATTGAAAGCGTATCATTGAAAGGAAGAGCTGAATAAACAAAAAGGATAAATTAAAATCTTTATCAGCAAACACCACTATACGCCCCTAATGCCACCTCATTGACTCCACTTTAGCTTCATCGTCGATGTACCCGTATAAATACTGCAGAACTAAGGAGGAAAAATGAGCGCCTGCAAACCAAAAGTATCATCATTACATAAAGTTTCACTGCAGCTTATATTTTAAGCTGCAAAAATAATTGAATTCTTAAGCAGCTTAGCGCTATTATAATGCCAGATTGAAAAAAGAGTACAGAAAACTGAAAAAAGTGACTAAATCATGGTTCCAACAATCAACCAAGTAAAGGGATGCCACAACAAACTTGGCACAGGCAATCAAATTGAAATGTACTTCCAGCTAAATATATAACGATATATTTATCAATACAACTACAACAACGTCACAATAATACAATTGTCAAATAATTTAAGCTGGCTGGCTGACTTGTAAAGCAGCCCTAAAGCAACAACTTTTTAAGAGAATAAAATTAAATCCTCTTATTCGGCAAAGAAAAAAACTAAATATATAATAATTTGTGTGTTGGAATTTAGTCAAACGTTTAGAGCAACAACTGCATCAGCAACTAAATTGGATGATAGCAATTTATGTTGCTATTGCTCTTCCTGGTTGAAGTTTAACCCAAAAAGTATAATGACTTATGATCCATGTCTTAAATTTTTAGAATTTAAAAATGAAATCTAACCATAATTGCAGCCACTACACAGCAACACAGACAAAACGGAAATGAAAGGAAAGCAAATTCTGCAAATAGAAAGATATGGAAAACAAGTGTACAAATGTACAAATGATGACATTGTTAGAAAATAAATGGGAATCCAATGCAAAAAAATGAAGCGAAACAAAATGGGACCAAAGGTTTCGGGTTTTCTGTCTCAATATTACATTGAAAATCCTTATGCAAAATGTGCAATTTGGTGTTTTTTGAAAAAATGGCTTAAAAGTTCTTTAAATATTTACGAAAAGGCCATTTTGATGATTATGTTGCTGATTGTACGATTATCTTTAGGTCTGCCTATTAAAGACACTAATTACAAAGAATTTTTAAAATTTCCACAATAATAAACCTTGGAACTTGCCGGTAATAGAAATTTTGATTTGGAAGAACTACTGAAGAACGAAAAGAATCTGTTTTCGATATTTCTCCAATCAATTAACCGACTTGATGAAATTTAAGGAACTTGAGGCAGTCCCTAGCAATAGAATAAATAAAAGAACCCATTTTGTTTAAAATATTTAAACACACGAAAATTCTCAGAACAGCTTTCTCTCGAACGATATTGACACAGTCAAAGAATCCGTCGAAGCTGTTAAAAGTTAGCAACTTTTTGGGGCTAAGGATGTCGAAATTTATTATTCTCATTGAGTTGGTCAAACAAAAATAGATCCAAGTAAGCAATCAGTGTTTTGTACGTGTGAGCAGTGGATCAAGTCATGGAAAAGAAAAGTTCAACAAAATAATGAAAGTGTGCCACTTTAAATAGTCATTTCATTGTTTGAAAGCCATTCTGAGACCGAAAATAGTCCGATGCTGTAAACTACACTATTTAAAAAATTACTTTAATCATCATTTGAAAGTTGTTTTTGTCTGGGTGTGGTTATGCAACAACCACATACTCGAAATTATTGAAGAAAAGGGCAACAAACATAACGTGCATTTGTTTGTGTAAGTGAATTTGGTAGCTAAATGGTAAACAGTTGAAGACTTTTGACATGCAACATTTTGAATGTTGACGTTGTTGCTTGTTGTTCCCTTTTAAGATTTTTATCTCTCCTTATTTTGGTTTCAATAGCATTAGAGTTTGCACTTTTGCTGCTTCGACTAAAAGTCTGAGTAAAACTGAGAAAATACGAGTACATCAGCGCACTGCTATATTTTCAATAGCAAGTGGGTACCGTATATGCAAAAGGAGAAGTTGCTACTTAAAGAGGTCCTTTGGTAAAGTATCGCAAAATCTTAATAATGATGTTCTTTCTTCTTTTAATTTGTTCAAGCTGTTCTATCGTTTTATGTAGAGAAAAGCCCTCAAACTTGAGGGTAAGACGCGTAGCCACTAAATACTGTAGTTTCCTTTCATAGAAATATGAATGTCACAAAATAAAAAATCCAAAGTGCAATCCAGTATTGACTTTGTGGAAATGTATACAAAATACCACTCGTGTTCTCTTGTGTATGTGGCAGAATATATTGTGCTAATTGCTTTATACTAAGCATGTCATCTCAACCGAGCAACGTCAACATCTATTGCTTTCAATATCATCACACCGTCAAGTATCATTGAGTTTATTTATGAAAAAAGGAGACATAGAAAACGAAATTAGAAAAAATATACAAACATATATATGTATATATTATATAAATTTGCTTTTTAAGAGGAATACTCGTATGTAGGTTTGTACGCGAGTGTTCGTACAAGGATAAACTCATGTGGCTGTTGCAAGTCAAGTGCACTTGTGTTGTATAAAGGAGTCGTCATCTATAGTTGCAACATCTGCACATAAAGGTGGGGTAATAAAATTTAATAACATGTAGGTGACAGTTTCAGCAATAGAATATTAGAGCAGCAAAATCTATTAAAATAATTGAGCTGCTTTTTGCAAAGAAGGCACTTTGTAAAAAATAAATTTATTTAAGGGATTTTTTTATGACGAATAGTTTGAAATGTTTTAAATTAAATTTTTTTTGTGAAATCGGAAAAATTATAGAAAATGGAGCGCAACTAAAGGGATTTCTATTTGGATCAAAAAAAGAACTTCTTTAGGTAGGACCATGTGATTTTTGATACCCGATGTGTTAATTTTCTACTCGTTATTGACTTTCATTGATTTTAAAATATTTTTTTTAATAAAAAAAAATAATTTTCTTCTATAAATGTGCACAAAAACAATATTTTTCTTCAGCCTTTTAGACATAAAGCTTTTTTTGTGACTGGCAAATAAACAGTCGGAGTTTATTTTCTTTGTAAGATAAACAAAAAATTAGTACTTTTCCCATCATAATGAAGACAGTTTCTAAATCGCTGAATAGTAACCGAAGAAGAGAACATTGTAGGTTAAAAACAATGGAAATGATCCAAGATTGCACCATTTCCGGATATTAATCTCAACATTTTCATGACTTCTTTGAAGGTCCATATTTAGGCGATAGCTTTAAGTCGCATACGAGCAGAACCATCCTTACATAGAAACTGGCGAAAAGCATTAAGTGCATATGAAAACTGAGGGGTGGGCCTCCGAAAACAACATTGGTATGTTCTGCTGTGTGGTGCGGAATTAAAATTTAAATTTTCCTTGTTTACCTTGAAACGATGCCTGATTATTTCTCAATTGAAAGGTAACGAACATTATCCTCTACTAATCTATACTAAGAGGAAATATATTCCCTATGTATTTTCTAACGAATTTTCTAAATATCAATCAATCAATTAATCAAGTGCTCATTAAGAAATCATGATAAGTCATGGTTATGTTCATATGCATGAAATGTTACGGTGCAACATGACGAGAATTACTCTTAAGAGTCAAGTTGCTTTAGTCACAAAAATAATCCAATAAAATATTTACAACCACAAGAATCCTTTTTTAAGAACTTGACATGTCCTAATGCAATTCCAGCAGCAGATTTTTCTCTTATGAAATAAAACCCTTATTTCCTTTTTTTTGCATATTTTGATTTATTTATATTTTTACGAATATAACTTTTTTATTTTACTTTATATAAATAATTTTATTAATTTACAATATGCCTTATCTGTGTAATATAAGATAAGTTTGGGTTTTATTTATTAATATTTTAATACTTTTATTTATAAATTATTTGACAGGTAAATTACTTTTGCATTTGTATTGATATTTTACCTTCCCCTGTTGTCCTTTTTCTATTATCGTTATTATTCTAATTTATTGATTAATTATCTACAGGATAATGTACAAATAAATTGAAAACCAAGGAAGCAGATATCGGCAGATTGTATTTACACTGAACTGAAGAATAAGAGCAAACATTTACATTTTACGATATTTACACAATCAGTAATAAAAAATTATTTATCGAAATTTTATTCCTCCTACCAGCTGCAAAGGATTTGCTTCGTTGGAGGGTTGAGTTGGTTGGATTAAATACTTTAATGAATCCTTTCATTCGATTTATTTGCAAGGCTTGAATAAAATGATTTTAATTGATTTTTCTTTCGTTTGAAAATAAAAAAACAAATTGTAATTTTGGTCATTATGTTGTTGTTTTGGTTGTTGTTTGTTATAATACATTATGTTTACATGGGAACTTTAAAAGATCCTTTCATTCACGGGAGATTTAATATTTTTTTGTATCATCTTCTTTTTATATAAAAATATATTTTTTTATCATTTGTTTGGTTTTAGGAAGGTTTTTTGTTAATATTTTTTTGTATATTTTTTCATTCAAAAGTGTATTTATTTGGTTTCTGTTAGTCCTAATTTGGCTAAATTACCCAAAGTTGTGGCATCTCCGGGCTGCAGTCGCAGTGCTTCTTTATAACTTGCTGCCGCTTTGCTTGTATGCCCCAATAAATGTAAAATAGCTCCAAGATTTGTGTGCGCATGCGCATCACTGGGCCGCAGATTTACAGCCTGAAAATAAAGAAATTTTAAGATGAAAAAGCAATCACTATAGCTGCTGAAAATCATTAAAAGTTTTTATTATTTCCCTGATTTTCAAAAAGAAGTGATTTTATAACATTTTTTCGAAAATCAAGCGTAAAAGTTGGACAGATTTCCAGTATAATAAACACTTTATTTCTTAAACTTACCTTTCTATACCAAATTTCGGCTTCCTGTTTGCGATCCAATAGCCTGAGTGCTGTCGCTGCAGCCACTACCAGCGAATAGTCTTGGGGTGCTAATTCGGCAGCTTTGACTCTATATACTATTGCCTCTACCAAGCGGGCTTGTGTTGTTAGAAAATCAGCTGGATTAGAAATATAGAAAAGAAAAGATTTCAATTATCAGGAATATCTACGAAATTGTCATATAAAAAAACCAACATAAATTGAATTGATTGGTTTTGTCAATTATGGAATTTAAATTAATAAATATCCATTCCATATTTTAAACAAAGGATGTTTAGACATAAAAAAGGATCTCTCTAAATGTCTTAAGCCCATGTTTGAGAATGAGTTTCTTTCCATAAATCACCTCAAACATCTTTAGTTTCGTTCCAAGAGAAAGTTACAATCTAAATGGAAACTTCTTTTTCAATCTCGTTTTATTTTTAAAATAAAAAAAATTAAATATTTTCTTCAATGCATAAAAAATTATTTTTTTTGTTTAGAAAAGAAAATATTCACTCCCAACTACAATTACAAGAAAAGGTATGGTTTTTCATGTTCCCTGAAAAATTTTTCCTAATGTCTGAGACAGCTGTTGCCACTAAACGGCCCAAAAAAACATAAATTGAAAAAAAAAACTAAAATTCTCAAACACTTGTATCCAAGTCATATGTGAGATTCATCAGCATCACTGCTTCCCTAAATTTTGAGGGAAGATTTCTATTTTTATCGTGTTTGGCAAAGAATTATAGCCAAGTTTTAAAATCATATTTTGCGAAATTTATTTTTGCTGTAACAATATTTTCCATTCTCCATTCATTTTAAATGCGCAGGTATAATAAAATGATAAAATAAGGAATCTTAAGTAAGTGACGAATTACCATTTTTAAACATAATTCATCAAATCGCTCCTTTAGTGCAACTGTTGAAATATTGAGGTAAAATATTTTTTTTATATGTAGAAAAAAATTGAAGCGCATCTCAGTTTGAGCCGAAATTATACCAAAAAGTTACCATATGGAAGCTAAATATTTGAAAGAAGGAATCGCATTGAATCACTAGTAAATCACAGCATCTGTAGCAGTTTGAAGTGCAAGCGAAATCGGTGTTTGAAAAATGCCTCTCAACAGGCAGGACGTGTGAAGAGAGACTGAGGGTATTGATGATAATTGCTTTGAAACTAAAAGAAACTTATCAACAAATTGTCTTCTTGATGCCAAGTTTGCTACAGGATTTTTTTCAATTAGACCTAGATGGGCTCTACTCATGCAATGCACTGAAAATAAGTTGTGAGAGGGAAAATAGAGGGATGCAGTGTTTGTGGACATTAGACTTGAACCTTTCCATGCTTGGAGTGACGGGAAAGGCATCAGCAGAGAGCTGGATTCACATACGAGATATTCAGCTAAAGAAGAATTATCGCTGTAATGCATAGTGCGCTTCACTTTCATATTGGCCACAAAGGAAGTACGCGTTGTTTGGAAACAAGATCGGGTCATGCGAACAGTTTACGCGGTTTCGTTAGAACACATTCCATTACAATAACGATCAAGTATTAATAGTACTGGCTGCACTACTATCACCAATGAGCCTCTTCGCCCTCTCCTGTTCTCGGCCGTGTAACTTTAAAATAGACTTTAAAGCACCGGCCCATAAACGAGAGGTATGTTCCATGTATTTAATTCAATTTAATGTCAATTAAAATTCAATGCTTATTAAGTATCCATATTTAATTTATACGATAATACCCTCCTTATCGATTTTAAAAATTTAAAAAAACGAAAGGCATTTGTGGGCCACTATCAATAAATTTCTACAAAGTGTATTAATGGAAAATGATATGTTTATCTAATTATTTTAGTAAGAGCCGCTCTTAATGTTCTTGGATGTAATAGAACATGTATACAAATTATTTTTCAACTAAAAACTAAATGTCAAGTTCTTACCGTAATGATGATACACGCTGGCTTCTTCAGGTGCCAGTTGTAAAGCGCGCTTGAACCACATTTCCGCCTCCGAGACTCTACTGCTCTATAATAAAAGAAAATGTCTTTTAGCTGTATTTGCAATACTTATAATTTCTTTAATAAGTTTTCTTAGAGGCATAGAAATTCAGAATGCTTTGGTGTAGAATCGATTTTTTCAAAATCGCTTTTGTATAGTCGTCACAAACATATCGTCCCAACATATCATTTCCAATAATCGACTGTTCATTCGTGTTATACAGATTTATTAATTTGATTCTGAATTCGATATGAAAGTTATTTGAAAACTCTCATTATCATACCTGAGGTGATTTAAAAGTTAGTAGGAAAATGTTGAAATTTCGGCTTTTATATTAATGCCTGGATTTAGCTTAATTAACAAATTGTGCAATTAGCATTTATGTAATTGCATTATTAATGGGGTTAAGTTTCCCATGCTACCCTTGTAAAGGCACAAGAAATATTTAGGATCAGACCTCTCAGAAACATATTTTTTGTGAAAAATTGCTAAAAAAAAATATTTTCTATAACCACTATAATAATTATTTATTAGATGTATTGGGACAAAATGTTTTTTATTTAAAACATTTTCAGCTGGCAAATTATAATTGATTTATTTATTGTAAAGACCAAAGTCGAGAACTCCATTTAAAATTTAATAGCCTCAGTTAAGATGCATGTCTGAACGTAGTGTTTAGTGTGTTGAGGGTATTTCAGTTCAACTATATTATTGTTAACCAAATGAACACTGTTTTCTTGGAGGGCTGAAGCTAAAATCTCAACAGACTCTATTGGAGAATGATGATTGCACATTTTAAATAATTTTGTCATAAAGAATGACAGGAAAAGTGAATTTGACTACCAGCTCCAGGATCATGATTAGGTGAAATACATGTTTAATGAGCCCAAGTACTAATCAAGGCAAATATATTGGTTTATTAGCAACCTCTGAGTATTAAATATTATAAATTTCGAAATGGAATTAAAAATTTAATATTGAGCATGATTATGTATTTTGTTATGATTCATATACAAGATTGAATTCTCATATTGTATTTGATGCGTTTGGCATAAATATACGAGTTTGAATGTTTTCAAACTGCTTCAAGTTCGCTGACGATTTCGTTTAGCCACAGCTAATGCCACAACAAACAAAATATTTTATATTTAAAAATTTTAAAGCACTTTATGTAGTGAAAAAATTTCATACTTACATTTCTGGCCAATGTCACCCCATACGATAAATGAGCTGCCACTTGATTTGGTTGCAGCTCTAAAGCAGCCCTATGATACCTCTCAGCTTCGTCCCACTGCTGTAAGCGGCCAAAAATATCACCGAGACGATTGTAAATAACATCACGTTTGTAGTAGTGATGAGGTAGCTCGTGTAGTGCTTCACGATAAACAGCCAATGCACGCTGCAATTTGCTCTGTTCAACATAAAGTGCTCCTAGTTGCAGGTACGATGATATTCTAGCATTTTCATGAGCCGAGCGATCCCTGACTCCGGTACCATCCACCCTTGAGCCCTCCTGTAAGATCTGAGCGGCGTCCTGGCATTTACCCAAGGCAATTAAAGAAATGCCTAAATTTAAATAGGCCACTAGTTGTTATAAGGAATAAAAAAAAAATAAAAGTTGTCAATGTAGACATTTGCGATTAACATGTTTTATCATAGAACTAAAGCTGTTCAAGGCCTTCTCTTTACTTACCCGCTAAATTGGGTCGAAAATTCAAGGCGTTTTTAAAACTTTTTACAGCATTTTTATAATTTTGTTGATTCTGATATAAAATTCCTCTGCAAAGAGAAAAAAAGAACAGAGAAGACATTGGCAATCGTTATTAAAAAATACGCTTCCATTTATTTAAAGCAAACAATTCATGTTCATTCATGTCTTTCCATTACTCTTTCCAACAATCTTTTTGTGGTTATTTTTGTATGTTTGTGTATGTTTTGCCAGTTTTTTCTATAATTGCTAAATCAAACATTTCATCAACATTTAGTTAATTGTAGTCCTTCCCTCACTTACACACAATCATCGTTATCAGTGCAAAAGTATTCGTTCAACAAAAGGAAAATGAATAAAAGTGAAATTCAAGGTCTATGATTTTACACTAATTGATACGAAAACATGCACATTTTGTATGTGTGTGTGTGTGTGTGTGTGTATAAGAGAAAATATATTTTTAAAATAAAAAAAACTGATTAGAATAGTAGGCACAAAAGCCTAAAGGGAAACTAGATTGGAAAGGCCTTAGAAAGCAGTTGCTAAATGCAAAATGTGAAACTTTAATGTCAGTTTTGACTTTCTGTTCATTTGTTTCATTCTGCAATTTTTAAATGCAAGATTTGCAAAACGTAATACATTTTAATTTCAAATCTCTCTGTTTAACTTACAGCTTTTCAATTTAAGGACGTCTGTTTGCCTTCTCGTTAAAATTAAATTTGGCTTGAGGTTGCTGTAAGTTGAATCTAAAGTTAAGTTTACACAAGGCAAGCGTAGTTGGAACTATATGATCAATTTGCCTCTGCTTATGTGCAGATTTGCTGGGCATCAAATTTCAATAAATTTTCATATAATTTGGTCAGTTGCGCATGTAAATTTTATGACTTTAAATTGTCTAGATCAATTGTCAAGTCAAATTATTCATTTTTAAGTTAAAATTGAAAATTTTGCCTCAGCTGCAATGGTTGATAACATCTCCAAACTATCCCAATAGTATTCAGGGCTGTGAGATGTGCCAATTTTTAAGTTCTCTGGCACTAGAATTTTCACAATGGCAATCTGGCATTTTTTAGCCGCTTTTAAATGAAAATGACAAAACTTTCTTCTACAAATTTAGGTTAGGTTAGGTTAAGTTGATTGGAGGGGTGTGATAGCCCATGTCATACGACATACACTTAAGCCAGTGAAGGTTTGTTGTGCGCTCCATTTAATTATCAGACACAAACTGCCAGAGTTCTGCGGCAGGATTCGAACCTGAGACCTTCGCACTACGGGTCTAGTACACTACCTACTAGTCTACGAAGGTCAGTTATTATACTTAAGTTTGTATTATATACAAATTTAAGTATGGAAAAATATAAAATCTTTGAGTCTTTTCCAGGATTAAATTAGGAAAAATCATACCGCTTAGATTATAAGCCATACAAATATAGTCAAAAGCCATTTCTGGCTCAAATCAAGTACATTTTTCATGATCTTAGTTTTCCAATTTTTCTTGAAATCAATCTTGAATCTAATTTTGTCTCTAATTTTGTTTTTCAAACCAAGTAGAGAACTTGGTTTGAAAAAATCCGTACTTACCGTACTTTTGACTTTGCTTTGGATTGATTAAGGCACGGATGATATAATTTTTCTGACAGAGAACGTGCAACGTATTGAAAATATTTGCAAATGCTTAAGTTCAGCTATAGATTTATAGAACTCCTTTCCATTTTAACAAGCAATGTATTGTGGAATCGACAGTTTTGGCACAAAATTATTTTATCTCTAAAATAAAATTCTCTTAAAAAATGCTAAACCTTCTACCAGTTTTTGGAAGTATATATAGAACTATCAGCAGCAAACTGTGGAAGTCCTTTACATCTACTGCGACGCAGCCGGCACATTTCATAGGAAAAATACTAAGTTTAAGATGTCTTAATAGAATAGTAGTTTGGAATAGTGATTTCTCAATAAAGTTTGCTGCAATAAGCTTGAGTCAACTGAAAACAAATTGTAGTTTCAATACAATGAATGACACCCAAAGCAATACAAAGAGAACGGATGAGGCTAAAGCTTAATATTTATATTAGACATTCTTTGTCGACTTTTGAGATTTTGTGCTTAACATTTTGGTGATGGAGTTAAAAATGTCAACCATAATAGAGTTTAGCCGCTTCAATGAACTTTATCACAACATTAGTGCAGGGCATCAATTTTTCAAAACAAGCCAAGTGCAGGCAGGATTTCAAAATAAAGGAAATTTCTTATTCTCCTTTAAATGTTTAGTTTTTTTTTCTTAAATTGGTGATACAAAAAAATAAAATTATTTTGTAATTGATTAAATTATTTTATCCTATTTAAATAATGGGTTAAGTTGAAGATAAAATCTTTTAAATTTTTTTAAAAAAACCCTTCTATACATGCATGTAAATATTTACTGAGACAGCACTTTCAAAACGACTCTAAGTATATTAGTATTTAAAAAGCAGGATTTTATTTGATCATTAAGATGCTATTAAAAAAGTATCTTTGAAAGCGCTCAATTGAGTTTGGAAACTAAATCTTTTCCCTCCTCGCCTGACTTTTTTATTATCCACGATATTCGTTAGTTTGTGAAAAGTTTTTTCCCATCTGTTTAGCACTGCAACTAAAAGTGTTGTCCATATTGAAGCCTTTTTTAAATCCGATTTAAAAAGGATCTCATTCGGTATTGTCTAGTTTACATTTTTGTTTAACTTTTGTAGGAGTATTTTTTTTTGCCAGTTCTTTGGTATTTCGTGTATTCAACCAATTTTTTATTGTTGCTTGTGTGTGTGTGTGTGTGTGTGTGTGTGTTTGAATGTGCAAAGAGAATTCATTCATTTTTGTATTGTATTTTGACATAAATGGGCTTTTAGTCCAATTTCATGAGATCCATTCTATTTGCTGTTGTACTTTTTTTCCTTTTCTTTAAGTCTGTGTGTGTGTGTTTGTATATTTGTGCATGGCTAAATGTATGTTTATTTGTGTTGGTGTTTTATATATTTGTTTGCAGTTAATTTTTTTTATGGCCGCTTTTGTACTTTTCGACAAATTTGTAGGAAAATCCGTTCATTCATCCACTTACTTTTATACGTTTTAGCATTTTATGTTTTCGTTGTTGTTTGTGTTGTTGTAGTTTCTTTTGAAAATGTCATTCAATTGACGGAAATGCTTATATGAGCAGCAAAACAAGTAAAACGTCTCACAAAGTACAATCTAAACGAACATGCACCACAAACACCAACTCATTCAAACAAATACATTCGCATTTAAATACTCACAATAGTGTGGTTGTACCCTGTAGTTCTGTAATGACAATCACGAAGTAGTGATTTTTCGAAGAATGAGTTTCTTAATAAATTAATTTTGAATGCAGTAGATCCTTTAAATACCTAAACTTTTTTTAGAGAACATTTTTTTAAATAATGCAATTGCCATATAATCAGCAATTTTACTAATTTCGAAAAAATGCATATTATGATTTCAAAGATTTCTGGGTTGTGTATATTTCGACTGCATTTGTGTGCGTGTTCTTGTGTATAGTTGTTAGCAAACGTCCTGGAGCGTTAAATTCACAAGTAAGTTTTTTTGGTATATCTGTGTTGCAAATATGTGCATGTGTATACGTGCATTTTATCTTGAAAATGACATTAAGTCCTATACTTTATCCCTATTTTCTGTACTTTGCATTCGTTTGCCATTTTACTCATTTAATCTGTTCCCTCCCAAAGGAGTGCAATCTAAAAAGGTCCCTTGAAAGCACATAAATGTGCTGCTCGTTACCTTCGTTAGTATGTATCGCGCTTCAAATTTTTTAAAGAAATTTCTAAAAAAAAAACTAATACATCTTTAGAAAAATGACAGCTGAAGCCAATTCTCTTCATATAAACAAAATACAATGGACATTCGAGAAATATAAACATCTTTTTATAAGCAGCAACTTCTGTTTTTTTCGAATCGCCCCCTTTAATTTAGTTTCTCTTTGTTTTAAACAGAATATTTTATTAGAGAACAGAATTTCTTTAGGCCAATAACTTTTTTTGTGAAATAATTTCTTTGGTCCCTTTAAGAAAAATTGATTTCACTTGGACATATTTTTAGTGTTCTTTATTGGTATGAATTTTTTAATAAAGTGTTATGCTGAGCCAACAATATGTAAATATTAGTAAAAAAACTCAATCCTGATTTCTTAAGCAATGGTGACATACATATTATTTGAAGGATTTTCCTTTTTAACAGCAAACGATCATGAGTCCCAAAACTGTAATGAAAATTTAAGTACATTCTTTATTGGTTATTTTTTAATAACACAATAGTCATTCCCATATTTTTTGTGAATAACTTTTTGAATACAATGAAAAAAGCTTAAAAATGATGGAAACCTCATAGTCCAAGACATCCTACATATTAGAGTAGTAGGAGTGTAGGGCAGAAGAGAGATAGCCTCTTAGTCGAGTTCCATCGAGGGTGAAGTTTGCGGCCACATTTATTATTCCAGATATTCTTCACTTGAATAGTTTTATTGTGAATTCATATAGAAGAGGCAGTGAATATCGAATGAAAAAATGTTTATTTATAAACAAATATTAGTTCATTTCATATCTAAACAGAATTTTTCAGAAATGCAAATGAATGAATTTAGGAGGCAGTAATAGTTTTATTTAAAACACTAAACAGAGATTTTTTAAACGTTGCCTTGGGTCTAGATCCGATAAATTTATATCGTAATAAACGCTTATTTCGTTGCACAATAAAAAAGCGATATAAAATTGCATTTAAAAAGTCTTTTCAATGTGTCTGTATTTATTGAGCGCTTTTTTCAATTTTAAAAATTTTAATACTCTTTCTTGGTTTAAAGGCTTTCTATTGCTACATGCATACAAACATACACACACACGCTTGATATTTCCTGGCTGGCTGACAAGGATACAAAAGATAAATTAAAAAAAAAAATTCCTACACAGTCAATGAATATGACATTTAAGTTTGTTAAATTGAAAAATAATCAAAAAATACAAACAACTCGTAAGGATTTGTTTAAGCCCCCTGGCAGTTTTTCATTTTTTTATATCCTTTGTGAAGTTAGAAAAAATCGTTAAATATTTCAATATCCTAGAATTACAGCTGAAATGTTACGCAAAAATATTCATCTTATTTGATCTAGTATTTTATATCAGAAATGTTTAAAAATAATTTTGCAATTAGATTGTACACTTAAAAAAATAATAAACTAAAATATAGAAACATTCACTCAATTTGAGTTTAAAAGGCTTGATGCAATTTCCTCGCCACTAGCAAAAATATCTTTTCTAATATTAATAAAACAGTCCCTAACTTTGAAATTTTTCTTAGTTTTAGTAACATTTTTGGAAAATTTTTGCAAAATGTTTGCAATATTTAAGAAATCTTTTTTGTGTGTTACATTTCTTAAATTAGACCCATATATGTACTCAAATTTTGCAAATGTTCCCAACCTCCATTTAGTGAATTTTCTTAATGTTTTTCTAATTTCTTAATCCCGCAATAGGATGAGGAATTGCTTACACATCAAAGTTTCTTTAAATTATTACTTATACTGAATTTTTGGTTCGTAATTCTCATTAGTTTCGCCAACTTAATTATTTTTTTATTGGAGGGAGAGTCATCCTGGGAGTACCTATAATATTGTCTAATCAATTTTTTAACTCTAAAATACGATAAAGAGTTAAACAAAATTTTATACTTAGACCACGAGGAACTTTAAGTTCAATTTTTGTTTTGTTTTGAAAAGAGTATAGATTTCGTGGTTTTTCTTAAAACCTAGAGGTCACGAATTAAGATTTATCTCTTAGGAAATGTTTCTTAATTTAAAGAACATTTTATTACCGTATGGAAGAGTATGAACTAAAATTGAAGACAACTTTAAAGCACCTTATCTTTTATGAACTGGTCTTAATTTCTTCGTTATGGGAAACTTTTAAATATTTTCAACCTTTAGCACAATTATTCCTAAATAAATTTTTTTTTGTACTTTTAGGGAAATTTTGTTCTACATTTGAAAAAAATTTTATATTATTTATTTATGTCTGTACTTATGTATGTATATAGACTTTTATTGATTCTTTTAACAGTACAAAGGTGTTGCTGCCAATTTGTAATGTTGCAGATCATATGGTAAAAATTGGGTAAGAAGGGACTTGACATTTGTTCAACTAATTAGTGACATTCGGCTCTATCAGACATGCCCAAAATCTTATTTCTACATTTATACCCTTAAACTGAAGACTTTTGGAATGATTGTGATATAAAATGTTAAAAAGTTGTATTAATGAAAGGCACCTTAATTTCTGAAATCAGCAAATAATTAATAGTGAAAGCAAAGCAGATTTTAAGTTCATAAGCGCTTCTTTTTACTATGTAGAATTTATTTATTTTGTCTTAATAAATTTTCTTAAAGCTTTTTTAACCATTTGAATTATTGCTTTCTTTTTGTGCCTGGCTGAACGTACTGAAATTTCAATCCTCCTCCCGTTCATAAATTTGAGTAAATCTGTTTTAAATTTTAATATAGACAATAATTCACATTCTCAGCGAAAGAAAAAAGGTATATTCGCTTGAACATAAATTTAATTGAAAATCTTCGACAAATTTAAACGTTTCAACTTTACACTCCCACACCCCGATAACAAGAGACCCACCCTCCCATGAAGAGTAACGTGTGTACGAGTATAAATATCAGCATATGATACTTGGAATTGTTAAATGAGTTTTGTGCCACTGATTATTGCGTGTTAACTTCCTGCCAAAAGGTATAAACGAAAGGTTACCAAAAGGGGGAAAAGTGTTTTTATATCGTAAATAATTTATAAAGCCGAAACATCCCCCTTCTAACTTACAGACCAAATCATTTGAGTAGAAAAGGAAATTCGACATGAATGACATGTTGTTGAGATTTTTATATTCGCGTGCACAGCCAAATACTCGTATAGACGAAACAGACGCACTGAAATCGTTGAAAACATGAAGGAAAATTTATTCAATCCAACCTGTTTAAATCAGTAAATCCTGACCTGTGTATATGTATTATTGATATCTAAGTATGTATTTGTAAATGTAACAATCCAAATGCTGTTCAAAGCCGTCAGCAGGAGCATCGTTATCTTCATTTACATTTTTTTGCCATCTCTAATGGTGTTGATGATGATGATAATGGCGAAAAGGAGTGTGGGAATAAGAATCTTGCTGAGGAGCCCTCTTACTAAACCAAACAACAAAACCGATAATCATTGAACTGAATAATTTGATTTCTTTTCAATGAGTCTAGAAGCATTTCTCTTTTTTTATGTTGCTGTTTTTATTATTCGTCTCGTCTCTTCTTGCGCTTCATGTTGTATGGATTCAAGTGTGTGTGTATGCAGTTTGATCCAATGAAGTCTGTTTCTGGTCGAATTGAAGAAATTGATAAAAAAAATAAATAGAAAATCTTAAAAAAATAACACTTCACTTCGGAATTTATCTTGAAAAAATTTTCTTATTTTTTCCTCCCCATTTTGTTGCAACTAACTAAGAAACACATGCTCAAAAACTAGTAACCGAAGCTCAATAAAAAGTACTATAGAGTAAAATTACAAATAGTTGTTCAAAACTACCTGCTGCATTTGCTTGCCGAACATGTAACTTTGCCTGCTACTCACATACACAAACGCATTTTGATATTTATTACTTGATGATTCTGCAGTTGTTGCTGATTTATAATAGTATTCCCTGTACTTAAGCTATCACAACATATTGAGGCAACATCATAGTGGACACAGAAAAAAAAGAAGGGGGAATTGAGTAACATTTTGGCATTTGTTCAATCAATATTTGCGAAAGATGTTCCAAAAATATATTGATATTAAGAAGCAATAAAATATTGTGTGCAAAATGTCCTCATGTCAAACATCTTCTGTATTAAATCTTCCTCTGCGTCTTTTTTCCGCCCACTCTGTAACAGAACAGTTTCCACACAATAAAACAAAATGTTTTGTAAATGATCTGTCATTGTAAATATTTTATAGCTAAAGTGCTCTACATGCAGCAAGATGGTAACAATGGAAAGAAATTGTTGCTGACAGAGAGGTAAGAAAAAGTTCGTGTCGGTTCTACAATTTCTATTTCAAGATTGTGTCATCGATTCATTAAAACAGTTTGGGACACAAATTTGCTTTTGAAATATGTTTGTTAATTTTTCCTAATTAAAAAAACTATCTAAAATTGCTGTAGTGACTCGTGTATTCGGTGCTTATCTTGAATTTCTAGTTCATGTTGCACTCAGTATGTTGTATTTCAGAAAAACGTTTCTTTGTGTATAAAAAATATTATTTTTTGTTGGTATAACATGTTTGTTTTTGTGTTGGAAATTGGTTTTTGTATTCAACATATTGTTTTATATTTATTTATTTTTCAACATGTTTGCTTTTGGTTTATGCTTTTTTCACTGCTCCCCCATTTCCTCTCGTGTCTTGTGAATGCTTCCTCTGCTCAAGTAGAAAAGATACCAACTCTCGTTTTTCTCGCTTCCTCGTTTTCTGTAACTCATCATTTTTTCTACTGACTTCTTATTTGCTTTTCTTATACTATTTGTTCTACACAATTGTATTTTTCGCTCATCTCTATCTGATTTTAATATCCTCCACCACAGGTGGGAAGGGTGCACGAGTATATACATGAGTTTGCCATTACATTTTTAATTTCTATAAAATTCTTTCCCCTCATACCCAGCAGAGTAGATCCATCTGAAAATTGTTCAGAATGATTTCAAGATGTATTATGCGATATGCAGACATATATTTTAAACCGATCTATGATATACTGTTGACATACATTTTAAATATATTTTAATGGAAGTAATACAATAAAAACATTTTTAACACCGAAATATCCCCAGTTCGCATCGATTCACAGTATCTCGCGTCATAGAAAAATCGAAGGAAATTGTAGATTTACAAAACTTACGTGATGAATATAAAAAGAGTTAAAGACTAGAGCAGCTTAAAAGTCTTGAGTAGACTATAGAAAATAGTTTTAGTAGACTGAATGTTACATATAGGATTTAATTATAATTCATTAAAAATTTTCTAACGAAGCATCCTAAATAAACTCAAGTAAAATTGCTGGTATTCTGGACGAAGAATAGAGTGGCAGAGAAAATTCGCACATTCCTACAAATAGTCCAATTTAACTTTTTCTGAATTCTGTGTAAAATTTTTGTTTGTATTTTGTCCAAGAGATCTTGAACCCTTTTATTTAAATATTTTTTTGGACATTGAATTTCTGTGAACATCATTTTCAGGAATTTTTATATAGTTTCCTGAAGATTATTAAATCATTTAAAAGCTAAAAATCCAATACTCGAAAAATATGGTTTGCATATCTGAAGCATTGAACACATCTCTTAAATTTATATGAAAAGTACTGGAAATTTCATTTGAACAACGCTTTCATTTGAGTTTATTAATGTTGAAAATTTTTACAGGGCCTTAATAAGAATATACTTTTTCAAATTTGATTTATACTTAATTATGCATAAGCCAACCGGGTACCTTTTATGAGTCCATTTTTATAAAATCAATAACCTTAAATCCTTTACATATGAATTTAAAATGCGTCATCGTATCCATATAAAAGTGGTGTCATTAGATATCAACTTAAAATCTATACTTTGTGATCCCAGGTACCTCTCAGAAGTATATCTCAAAGGGACTCTCAAATATCCTGAAAAGGATGTCTCTGTGTGTTTTATTTTTTACAGTAAATGGACGACCCTTGCATTTTCATATGCCGAAAGTTTCAAATTGGCTTTTCATCGGGTATTTTATAATTTTATAGGTATTTGCAACAAAACGGTGTTCTAAGTTAATCACTCAAAGAGAGGAAGTTTAGTAATTCCTTATCAGAATTTGATAGCGTATAATTTTTAATAATATTTAATAATTTTTCACTATAATACCCGCATGACTAAAGTGGGATGGCTATAATATGGATATCATACGTACCATATGCACGTTTGGTGTGGCAAGTGATGAGAAAATGAAAAACAAATGGTATATTTATTATTAAAAAATTGGAATGTGTCGAAATTCAGCTCGTGTTAAAAAAATTTGGAATCACTCTTGTGCAACTGTAAGGGTGAACATCTGTCAGTTGTAAGTAAAACTTCATAGTTTCATATTTGTTTTTTTTCTGAATTTAGTGTTTGAAAAGTCTTCTTGAATTCTAATCACGCGTGATTTGACGAGTACCGAGAAGAGTCCGCCACAAATATAAAGAATTTTGAAATTTGCAAATATTAAAAATAAAAATTCAGTAGTAAATCATTTCCTGAATTTAATGCCTTCAGTGGAATTAAATTTCTTATTTCTTATGAAATCTCAAATTTTGATAAATATAGGAAATCCGTTTCACAAAGTTGTACCCTAGTTCCAAGTCCAACTTTTTTTTATAAAGTTAAGATAAAGCTAAAAAAGAATTTATGAAACTTTGCTTTATTTAAGGAACTTTTTTTATACCATTTTGTAGGAAATTTTTTACATAAATTCATTGTATCCATTTCTTATATGAAAAACAGCAGCTCTAATGAAGAACATAAGAGCAATTTAGTCAAACTAAGATTTTATAAACTGATTTGTTAATTAAAAATGTAAGGAAATCAATAAAAGTATAAAAGTAAATTTTTTAAATTTTTTTACTCCGATATTTTATCGTGAAAAGCAAAATATTGCATTTGAGTTGTATTTATGAAAAATTTTATATGATAGTGCATTAGTACAAGAACTATTGAAATATTAATCTGTCTATAAAAGGAAATTTCTGATGAAGGCATTTGGTGGTAGTTTTTTAATTGAATGTAATGGAATGTAATTATATATCACATCGGCTACCAAATAAACTATTGACGTCCATATCGTATTATGTCAAGCAATGGTCTTCCAACAAACATGTACTTCAGTTCAAATACAAGTTAATGCCATCACATTATTTTTATTCTATTTATTTTCTAATCAACACGAAGACAGACTGGCCACCAGTTAATTGTTGACTGTGAGTAGTCGAATAAATAGTTAATAGCTTGTAAAGGCACTTACTTCCTTTTTAATTTCTCCCTCAATACATTAAAATAATAATCAGATACGCCTCACATTTTCCCAATTATCAAGTGTAGTGTAGTAGAAATTCGGTCTAAGTGGCGACTGTTTTTCTAATTGTTTCTATTTTTAATTTACTTATTGCTTATTGATTTTCCAGCAAGACATGTTCATAGCTTTTTCTCCTGCTGTGGAAAATTGTTGCAAATTTTTTGTTGTTTAAAATTTGCAATTTTATCTCTCTCTCTCTACGACGGCTTCATTCTTTTTTTAATTTATTTTTTTTTGTGATGTGTTGTTTAAATTTCCGTCATTTATTTGCAAAAGTAAAACGCATTGTGTACGTTTCCACCCTTCAAGAAACCATTATACTCGACATTTCCCTGCTTTCCTCTTTTACTTTTGTTCAGTTTTTGATTATTTTTAACTGGAGGTTTTTTATATTTTCAATATTTTTCTATTTGATTTGTTTATTTTTTTTTATTCAGTATTTTTTGTTGTAAATCTCGGAAATACCTTAAGCTGTATTGATTAGATGGCAGTGATTTGTTGAAAGTTAAGGGAGGGAGATGCATGTACGTGCAAATATTAGATTAAAAAAACCTGAATATTGTAATACATTTTGCTTTATATATTGTTGTTGTTCTTGTATGTGTTCTTGCGCGGCATATCGTTGGCTAAAGTGAAAAACTTTCTGGCAATTTTAATTATTGCATACTATGTCAAATATTTTGAGATCCTTAGTCCTTGAAAGAATAGTATTTTCAAGGTGTATATTAAAAGAAGTGCACATACCATCTATGTTTTTGTTGGTTTTGTCTTTTAATAAATTTTAAAAAAATATTTTTACTACAACAATCTACCAGTAGTTATAGCAACATTACAATGGAGCCATATCACTTAATATTTTCTCTTCTCTACGAGATTAAATAACTTGTCATCACCCGGCTCTGTATTTTCGCTAACGATATGTATTCAATATTTTCGTGAAATTTAAAAATTGAGACGTAAGAAATGAATTGAAATTCGAGCCAAGTCGTCATAAATTTATTCCACTTAAATTTGCCTACACGTTTAACTTGCCTGGGAAAATTAAAAATAATTAAAACATGTGTTTGCCCATGATACGTATGAGTGATGAGAATTACTCATACGCCTTTTGATAAAACTATTTGAATCTAATTGTTGAAAAATTTTGTTGGACGAGTTTTGAAAGCGAATTTAAAAAAAATTAGTTCCTAAATTTATATGAAGCCAGAAAAACTGTTTTTACATTTTGGTTAATTATGGGCTAAATGCTGTAAATGTAATTTTTATATAGAAGGCAAAATTTAAATTTCAGGAATTTGAAAAAAAACTATTTCTCATAAGAACTCGAAAACATTTAAAGTACAAAAAAAAGCCTGTAATTTTGTTCTTGTGTGCGGTAAAAACTATTTTTTCAATAATAAATTATTACTATTGGCCAGCCAAAAATTTAAAAATTGAATAAAAGAACGCTGATGATGGTGGTGGTGTAGTTACCATCGAAAAACGTATTGTTCCGTACTGCTGGTGAAATTTGCTTTTCCTTCTCAAAGAATATTTTCAACTTTGAAGTTAAAGACATAAAATGATTGCTCATGTATGTATATGGCCCCAATAAGCAAATTGTTAGATCGCTAAGCAAGAAAACAGAAGATTATTGGTTAAATATTAATATTTTGGGTTTCAATTAAGCAAAATTTCGTTTATGATTAAAGCTGATGTTCTTAGGAAAACTAAGGAGTTTTATGATTTAGAACGTAGAATTACTTGCGTTATTTAAATATAAGTTGTGTGTTAAAAAACGATGAACAATTTCGAAAATAAAAAAAGAGAATTAGAAAATTTTCAGAAAATAAGTTCAAAATCGTTCTAAGAATTTACAAAATATGATAAATATTAAAAATTTAAATACTTTTTTTTAAATTGAACCTTTTTTATAAAAAAAAATTTACTTGAAATTCCGCAGCCTTTACAGTATTCCAGTAAAAATTGGGTTTTGCAGCAAACAACAACAAGTTTGAACTCGATTTGATCAAATTTTTATATTTTGTTATTTTCTAATAAAATTTCATTAATTTTATGGAATCTTGCATAGAAATAATGTAAAAACCTTCAAATACATTGTCACTGAATTGTTGGAAGCGCTTTATGTTTTCTTTTCAGAATCAATGTACGGAAAAAAAAAATCTGCATCTTTAAAACTTGAGCTGATCTAAATTTTATATGTTTGTGTACTTATCACTCCTAAGAGTTTTCCGTATATTTCGATAATCGATTTTACTTTTATTTCAATATTTATATGTAATTATTCTTTTCTTAAAATTGACATACTTATTTTCATTTACAATTTTTAAGCCCATTGCAAAAGAAATATACATTCTAGTTGATATTATAGAGCTTTGTATCGATATTTTGCGCCTTTTTATTGGATACGTTGCAAGGTAAAACGCATTTATCGTACCCTTAGCACACATTTATGCAGCACAACATTTTATTTTAGTTCAAACTCTTGTTTTCGTTGTTTTTGTGCTTGTTCTCATTTCGATGTTGCACTATTTTTTTCTGCTTTTCAGAAAAGCGACAATAATATGAACAACGCCAACAACAAGAATGACATACAATATCTCATTCATCACTTGTGCCATTTTACGAGCATTTATATTGCTTACAAATCTCAGCAACATTCAAAAACATACAACAACAAATAGAACTAACAATAACAACACAAACACATCCACGAACTTGCATATGGCAATAGAAAAATAGAGAATACGTTTATATAAGCGACAAGATAGAAAAGCAACCCAAAAAGCTCCTAAATGAAAAATGCATAAAAAGCACTTGCAGGCTGGATGAGATGTGGAGGACACAAACATCGTTCAGTTAACTACTGAAAGAGGTTGGAAAAAATAAGTAAAAACAAAATGAACGTGTTCGCAAACACTAGTTTTGTATTTTAAATTCAAAGAATGCATTAAGAGCCACACATAAAGTCCCTCAAGCTTAGAATGTAACCAAAAAAAGGCAGTTAACACGGCAAGAGTCCTTCATGGTGAATAAGCGACGTATGGGGGACTAGAAAAGTTAATGCCAGAAGTTCTCGGTTTCATCTCATTCTTTTATCTTTATACCCTATAAATAGTAAGTGCTACCTCTTTTGGCTGGTTATTAAGTATATGATACCAGGGATACTGTGGCATTGCTCTATGCCTGACTTCAGTTGTAGTGTCTACTACAATCAGCCGCAAGTCATCTGTATCGTAAAGAGTAGGCTATCCTCGGTATCATTGGCACTTTGATATTATGCTGGAAAATTTCAAAACAATGGGCATTTGTTGGTTACCCCATAAAAATTTATGGTTTACTATAAAATCCTTGAAATAATAGGACAAATTTCATGTGTAAAATGATTTAAAGTTTCGAGTAAGTTTATGCCTACACGTCTCATAATGGTTTGCTACCCATGCGTCAGGCTTCAGGGAGCACAGTCTATATTGGGGTTCTCAACAATCGGCTGATCAAAGACCTGTATAGTAATTTCCTTTGGAAATAACGTCGCTCGAAGCTTGACCGGCTTCCATGTTTCTCTGCAATCAGCAATTAGGGTTTCTAGTTTCTACTACTTAGCGATTATCACCACTTTAGGGGTTGTGTTGATCAACAAAGGGATTATGCTTGACTTGTAGCAGCCATGTAAACATTTTAATCTCTGTGTTAGAGCCGCGAACAGCAGACAGGTAGTGGTAAACTCAACACCTTAAAATCATCATGGTGATTGTGCTAATTTTGGAGAAGTTATTTATGAGTATTGAAACGAATAACGAAAAAATTACTTCGAATATCTTGTACTGCTGGACTCCTCAAGCTAGAGATTTAATCCAACTGATTCCAACTTAGTACTACAAAAATTCAAGCTTCTGGAGGTAGACTACTTTCTAGAGAGACCTCGTTTAGAATAACATGGTTATTAAAATCATGAATTCATTTTACAAGCTCTAAGAAGAGGAAGTAGAAAATTTCATCAACTAAGATTGACGTGTGTAAGCGTAAATATAACTTCAAAGAGAAATTGTATCAGCAAAACTTTTCAGCTGTAGACACGGTCTTATCAATAATAAAAAATTATTTTTAAGTATTTTATACATTTAAAATAATATTGTTGGAATTGTATAAAAACTTACAAATTAAAATGTACATCTGCCATATTTGGCCTATATTTGATGGCTTCTAACAAAACCTCCTCGGCTTCTTTGTAACGAGCCTGAGAACTAAGGACACTTCCTAAATTGCCAAGAGCTGAAAAGATGAATATAAGAAATAAATAATTAACGTGAGTAGATTGTTCAATAAATAAAAAAACAAATTATGCTGCTTTTAATACAAAATATGGCTTTTAGTTTCTATTCGAGGGACCAAAATCTGAGACAAAATAAAAAGTTTCTTGGAACATTTGAATTTATTAATGCTTCAGTTTTATTTTTGTTCTTATTTGATTTGGCTGCTTCAAATATCAAATAAAAGGAATAAGAAATGTTGGACAATAATACGAATTTTTCACTTTTACAATTATGACTGACATCATACAATTCGTACTACCAGACGCCCATTGTATCTTGAAGAAATCGCGTTAGGTATTCCCTTCAATCTATGTATAAATGGTAAATAGGAATGGAAAATCCACACAACACCAATAAAATCGAGTGTGTCATTTTCTGGTCTATAAAAGTTTTATAAACTCTACTACTTTACAACATTTAGGTGTGTGTCAGCCTTGTTAGTAGAAAGTCTAAATAACGATCAAATATTAAAAAAGGATAATTAATTTCATTAGAAACTAATACTCTCTATAGGGTGAATCAGACACCTCGAAATATGCACAAATAAATCACAGAGTTTCTATGAAAATTAAAAATCATTTATATTTTTTCGTAAAGAGAAATAAGTTCGCATGTGTTATATGAACTCACCTTTAGGTGGATTTATTTGTACAGCACTACGATATAAGCTTTCCTCATCCCGCCAGTCCAAGTTGCGTCTAATCGTTCTCGCACTGAGAGCAATCAAGACTAGACAAAAGCTCAGTATTATGATTTGCTGATGGCGGAGGTTTTTGCTTGTGCGCACATGATCCATTGCTTTGCTGAAACCGAAGCCCACAAGCAAACAGAAGCCAATGCTGGGCAAATATAACAAACGTTCGGCCACGACAAAGCCCACATAGAAGACGAGATTTGTGGCGGGCAGAAAGGGCAGCGTTAGGAAGGCCAGTGCCATTAGCAGAACGCTGGCGTTTGTACATTTTTGTGGCATATCGCACAACATAAAATCCTCTTGACGTAACGAGGGCCACGTTGCCAGGCAAAGATTTCTTTGTGACGTGGATGACTTGGTGGATGCGGAGGAGCCCGAGCTGCATGTAGAGGAAGCACTACTATCAGAACTCTTGTTGCTGGCTGTTGTGGAGCTGCTGCAACTGCTGCTGCTGCGTGAATTGCGTGCTGCAACCACTGAAGCTATAGCCTTGTGCAGGGCATAGGCAAAGAGTTGTGGTGGCGTACTGCTCGAAGACGCCACACTGGAAGACATTAGCTGGTGGCAGCAGCAGGCTGCGTGATAAGCACTCGAATGGCTCAAAGTTAAGATATTATTGTTGTTGTTTAACACACGGCACGAGCTGCTATGGTGGCCGGAACTCAATTCCTGTTTGCAATCACCACAGGTGTGTGAAGCATTTATCCCCAAAAGTTTGTGCTTGAGAAATGATGTGGTGCTGTGCAGCGAAGAACAATGTGATACTGATAGTGGAGTGGTTGCTGTGTAGTGATGCGTGGGTGCTGATAGTGTTGTTGGAGTCATCATATAGTAGGCTCGTGTTTGGTTGTCACTTGTTACAACTGTTGTTCCATTTGAGGCTTGACACTGCACTTGTTTGCAATATTTTCGTTTAGTGCGTGACTTACGCTGCACTTGTGGTTGTACGTGATATTGTGTACCTGACATGCTGTAGGAACAGACCGTCTGTTGTGTGCTTTTTTGTTGTGCGTAATAATGCAGGCGATTATGTTGATGCAGTAGAATGCAAAAACTCTGCCAGGCGGTGTAGGTTACTGCGCCATAGAAACCTATACTCAACACATTACGACCATCCCATATGCTGTTTATGTGTGGAATGGAATTCATGCCCCAATCGAAACTGAGTACTTGTGGATTAAGTAACAGTTTGAAATTGAATACCGGAAGATAGAGAAAAGTCAAAAAACGTGTCCACACAGAGTTTGTTTTCGCTATGGGATTGTCTGCCGTTGAGAACAGCGTTTGCGGTCGGGGTACCACCGCCAGTCGGCAATACAGTGTTCCCAGCAGCACTGAAGTCAACACACACACCGAACGCATACGGTGTTTGTCTTTGAGACCAGCTAAGCCACGTATTACATCAAACATACCGCATATTAGCAAGGCGGTGATGGCTGTTTCCTTAAACAGCAGGGCAACAATTGAAGAAACTAAAGTTAAACTCAAAGCCAACCACTGCAAGGGATCACCCTTTTCCCGCCACGCTATGTGGCGCATATATGTGAGAAACGTGATAAGATAACACACGCAGGCAGCCAAGTCAGCTCTCCCCACAATTCCTGCTACTGCTTCTGTATGAATGGGGTGTGCAGCGAAGAGGGCTCCCGTCGCTACAACACCCCATACTGAAGAGAGGAAATGTCTGGCCACCTTCACTACCAAGCCGGTGGCCAAGCAATGCAGCAAATTATTGACCAGATGGAAGCCCCACGGATTATATCCATTGAGTAAAAAATTTAGCCTGAATGTGAGAACAGTTAATGGCCGGTAGGAGCCATGTGAACCACTGTCCGTTAGTGGGGTGCCCCAATAATCGTGCAGGAAGGCATTCTGCCAGGACCCTGAGCCTGAAACATCTGTGTTGGCCAGAATGGCGCGTCTGGAAAAAGAAAGTAATATTTTGTTTAACAATTATGTGTAATAAGGGTTTTCTTAATTAATTTCAAAGTGATTGTGCAAAATTGAGGGCCATAATTTTTGTAAAATAAAAACTGTTAAGTCCAGATGTTCTTTTTTAAATTCTTTGAAATTTAATTTCTATTTCCTCTTGTAATAAAGAATGTCTGACATTTCCGTTAAACTGAATCAATAACTTTTCCCCATTGATGTTGTTGCCCAACCAGATTTTATTATTTATGTGCTGCTTTCTATTTGTGTTTTCTTTTTTTTAAGTATAAAAGTAACAACGTTTTGCCATAAATTAAATTTGTGACACACACTTCCACTCAATATTTCAAATTTAATAAGGCGTAAAGTTACCAATTAAAAAAAAAAACAAAAAACAAAAAAACAAAAAAGGAACATAAGGTACCAAGAACTTCCGCTTTAAATAAAATAAAGCAGAGATTTGGTGAATTATTTCAATAGGGTGATTCCTTTGGCAGTACTAATTTGAGGAAATTAGTTAAAACAAGTCAAATCGCTCACTTACTACATATTGAAATTAATGCTAAAGCTTATTTGATTAAAATTTGGATTTTGTTTATCGACATAGACAACAAACTGCTCTCCTGTTGAATTATCCTTTACAACAACACATTCGCTTGTAATATAAATGCATTATAGCGTGTACCTTCAGTTTATTGAAATATGATTTGGTATTCGATGTGAGGATTATGCAACACAGTTTGGAACACGTCTAACGAGCTGCAAAGTATAGAATGGAATTTGACTCACACAAACCTTGAGTAAATCGAGTGTAACAGCGTCTCGCATAACAACAATATTTAATTAGTAACATGAGCTTTATGGTACAGAACTCAATTTCTCTTAATATTCGTTTATAATTACGAATAGTTGCTACACAAAAAAGTTTAATATATAAAGCAAAGTCAGCAACCCGTGGTGGTGGCAAGATGGCAACGGAAACAAAAGTCTTAAAGTTATTGCGCAGTAAGTGACTTAATGTTCTTAAACGGATGCCCACTGAACTGCGGCGCCCAGCACAAAACATAAATTCAAAACATACAGCTGCAACTTGCTGCTGACTCTCTTATTTTCCGATGAAATTCCACAGATACAAATTATTGTAATTGGAAGGAAAGACCAAAAGAAGCACAAGTGGTTGCACGAGTATGTTGTAGTAGACTCACGAAATGTATGAAACACGCTAACAAATTGGCAATTAATCAACTGGAGTAAAGTAAATGATACTCGTACAAGTAGCGTGTGGTGAAAGAATCCTACGGCCACGGGAAGAAAGGTAAAACAGCACAGTTCGATTTAGGCGGTGCAGGGCAACATTCGTTATCAAACATTTTGTAAGACAACGTTGGTGGTCAAATTTCAAAATGCTTTCTTGTCTTATTTAATATAGATTAATACATACACATCCACTTGGGCTAAACAATTTCCAATGAACACACACACACACGCATATAAACACACACACTCCTCCACAAAACAAAGACAATTTTATTGTTTACCCATCCCCTAAGAATAGGGATATTTATGGCTTTTGTGTCTGTGTAAATGAATTCATGAATTTCAGGCAATACTATTTGACACTCTTGGTAATTTTCCTCCTCTCTGAGTTTGTGTGTGTGTGTGTGTATGAATGTGTGTGTGTGTGAAAGTGTATTTATAGCTGTCAGGTGCCACGCAAGTTTAGAGTTTCGTTTGGCAATTAATGTGCTTATTTCTGTCGCTTCTAGTTAACAAACGTCGTCAAAAGGAAATTAAATTGGTCTCTAGAGACCATCAACCTTTACTGCAGAATCTAATACGAAAAACTCATACAGATCCAAATACACTCACACATACAAATGCTTGTTCGCTTGCTTCTGTCCATGTTGAACAATCCAGCAACAAGCCAAACTGGCATCTAAATATTTTAATTAATCTTAAAAGTTGTCATTTATTTAAGTCATAATTTTGTTCGGACGGCTGAAAAGAAAATACACCAGCAAGTGGTGTATTTGTGAACCAGAGAGTCTTTTATCAGAAAATGATCATTAGTAGGCTTAGAAGGTGCCATTTGGAATGTTGTAATGTCTCATGAATATAATTAAAATATATTCTGCATTTAGATGGAATTAATGTATGAAATTTCAAAAGACGTGATTATATATTTAAGCCTGGTATTCTATGAAACATGTAAATGGTTGTTGCACACCTAAAATGTTTAAAACGAAATAATGAATATTGCTGAAAATTTTCAGAAAATAAAACCCTTATTTGAAACAAGTGCCATCCATACTAATTTAATAGTTGGAGAAAATATTGCTCGTATAGGATGCAATTTCTCCAATTTTATTTCATAAATATTTTATGATAATTTTGTCGAATCGACTTTGACAGCATTTCAAATCAAATATTGAACATTTTCAGTATTGCAGTACAAGACACATGTACATTTATAGTAGTTGGCACCAATGTACTCGTACGTGGCATGCGGCAGTAGGAGGTGTTAATAAAAACTTCATAAGAAATGCTTCTGGTGAATAATACGCCCGGATTTTATCCACGATGGGGCAGATTATTAAAAACTGATGATTATTAAAAATTTACTATATTCATTTGGTTAATGTAATATTCAAGCTTGAGGTCTTGCCTTATCTTTTTAACAATTTTATTAAAAAACTATCGATATTTCGATACTCTTAGTGCAATTGCAATGTTTGTTTTAAGGCTATTTCTTTCAATATTTGTAATTATCTTCTTCTCAAAAAGCTCACTAACAATATCATTATTAATTTTCTGTAATCTATTTGTAGGATCTCTGTTAATCAATTTATATTTAGTTTCGTCTCCTACAATATTATTTTTACGTATTTTAAAATTTTGCATAGATGATAATAGATATTTTTTATTCAATATTTCGATCACCATCGTTTTTCTTCATCAGTAATTTGTGGTGTTATGTGTTTATGTGGAAGCTGGCAGGATCGCCATGTGGTGGTTATAGGGAAAATTTGTTTTTCGATGTAGTGTTTAAGTGTTGGTGCGGGACCTACTGTTTTCCCTATAGCCTCTTTTTTATTTTATACAGCTAAAACGCAGGCGTTCAAAGAACTAAGAACGGCTAAGCAGCCGAATTCTGTCTTTTCCAAATCCAGTCTGATTTTGTTTTCATATTTTACTTGCTTATATACTACTTGTGAAAATCATTCTAGTGATCTAGAATGATTAACATGTGTTTGTTTACAACACATGTTTACTTACAAAAGAAAGTGTATTACAAATAAATATTGGGTTACAATAAATAATTTATGATACACAAATATATATTGGGTTATACGTGTCATACAACATGAACGCGGACAATGGTCATTGGCACACTTCAAAGATGTAACCCGATCGTATGTCACTCTACACATTTGAAGTTGGCAAATATACACAGTCATGTTGTATGGCGCTGTGGGTACACTACAAATTTGAGTAAAGCCGTCTTTTTCTTTTAAGATCAAAAAGACGGCTTTACTCAAACTCCTGATGAAGAAAACTGTTGGTGATCGAAATGTTGAATAAAAAATAAAATTTGATAAAACAAAGGAGTTTTACTTAAATTAATATATGACCTAGAGCCTGAATAAAAATAGACATAAAAAATATAAATAATAAATGTTAAGAAATCTTTCTGCCAACATTATGAGATTTCTTCACTGCATACTTTTACTTTCTGAAGCATACATAATACTCCTTCTAACCTTCTTGTAAGGAAATGTACAAGGAAAGTCTTCCTAAACTGGCATCGAAAATGTTTCTCGTTCTTATCACTAAGCGAACAGTGACAATATACGGACAAAGACACGAACAGAAATTCGTGTACGACTACAAAGGCAAAAGAATAATAAAAGAGAAATAGTAAAGCGACCCGTAACTACAGATGGAAGTGTTTGCTTGAAAATAAATAGATGCATGTTGTAACATCCAGAGGGGTGACAAATTCAGGTTTAATTTAAGCAAAATTACCACCCAACACTTTCATGTTTAATGTTACGCTGAACCTTTTAAAAAGCTGATACACAAGTATGCCTGTCTAGCGTTTCCATTAAAAAAGGGAGCGGTGGGGGGTGTGTGAGAGAGGGGGGGGGGGGGGGGTACGTGCAGAGTTTTCATTGAATAGGTGTCTCGCATTTACAGTGGATCTAACGCCAAAAACAGCAATAATCATAATAATAGCTTTGATAATCACAGAGCTGAGATGATAATGACAACGGCTGCAATCATGATAATGATGATTATGATGATAAAAGCGACCTCATAACCATTACTTCCGCCAACACTTTGAGCTCTAGGGAATATGCGATTTGAATGAACATTTTCATACTCTCGCTCACTCATGTGCTTCCAAAGTACGCAAAGAGCATGTTTTTTTGTGTGCTTCCTTTCGCTTTTTTGTAATCAATACACGTACAAATATCATGCATAAATTTTTAAAAAATGCTCCCCCTGAATGCCCTGGAGGACCTTGTGAAAACGCTATGAAATACAAAAAAAGTGCAAATAGGTTTTACTTTAAGTACAGTCAATATAAATATTCCTGAAGCAACAGAAATGATGATGATGACAACACAAGCGAGCAACATTGGCAGCGCCAATAGAAACAGCAATTGTTTTCTGTTTGTTTGAATAAAATAAAATTGTTAAAATTTGTTTGCGATTTCAATGTAATTTAATGTACAATCGAATGTCTTTATTTAAGTCTGTTGATGTGCTGTGTTAGGGACGGCCAACTTAAAAGTCATTTAAAATGCTTTAGTAATTTAAACCTAAACTAGAACAAACACAAATCAAATTAAAGGAAACGCACTTTAAATTAAACAAAAATTGTTTGAGAGTTTCCGATTCCTTACTTTAAGCTTAAAGGAGCAGACATGCTTTATAGTATTTGTAGCCATAGAGCAGACCGACAGCGTTGGCGGGGCGAGAGCGACTGTACGTCTAGTTGGAGTCAGCAAATAGTCATTAGAAGGCATTAGTCATTTGAATACAATTTCCTTTTCCACATCTGATCTCACAAATGGAATTCTGCTGATCTACGAAACTGGACAATTAACACGAAAGTAAATACCGACCTACATCTCAATTATCTGACTCCATGTTTTAATGAGACCAGAAATGCATTATACTGGAACTAGGAAAATCGATTGTGGGAAGGAGGATAGAGGGATTTGTGTTTATTTATATTAAACTTGAATATGGCAGCAGTGCGTTCGTTCTACACACGAACCGTTCGGCTAAAGAACGAATTTTCTCTGTAATACGAAATACATGCTCGGTAAGTGCTGGGTGAAGAGAAACTTAGAACGAAAACCTCCAAAATCAAATGACCATCGTAGTTGCAGAGTCGCGACTGATTCGTTTAATTTCAATTCGATTTGCATTTGGATTAAATGATGAATATTTTATGACATTTTCGTTGATTCCAAAGTGTCCATTAGTGATTTTTTACTTTCTGGGCAGTTGAGTTGAGAAGTTCTTAACAAAATTCAAAAAAGTTTTTATTTAAAAATAATTTTAACTTAAACTAGTACTTTGCTATAAAAAAGAAAATTGTCACTATCCGCAAGACATCTCTTCGTGGTAGATAATATCTTCTTCGCTATTTTATATGGAATTATTTTCTTAACAAAATTCTTCTCTTCTGAACATGTTGAAGAGATCTTTTCTCTCTTAATTCTGCATTTATTTCTTCTCAAAGTTCTCTGTATTTTCATATATTCTTAGGAAGCTCTTTTTAATTGCGTTTCTCCTAGAAGTGTTGCTTTCAAAAGTACTTTCTATATTCATTAAATTAATGCCAATACTATTTTTCATACTCCTGTGACTGTAGGACGACTCATAATGATATTTCCAAGTTCGGGCTCAGATCCAATCAACAAAAATAACAATAAAAAAACTATTTGTAGGAAAATTTAACGTTTAAAATATGCCGTGGGACGAATAGCATTTGAAGTACTTCCAAAAAATCGTTTTCTCATATCATCTTGAAGGTTACACCAGATCTAATGAAGGGGACACGAGAGAGATAATATTTTAAATGATGGAAAAATCCAAGTTTTTACTTTTTTCGGATCATAATTTGGGGATATTATTGACTTCTTTGAAGGCCTTTTTTAACTGGAATATGAAATAGTACGAACTCATTTCCAGACAATTTCTTTAAGAAGCATCGGAATTGTATATTTTTCAATACTTTGCATGTAATTTATTAACAAATAGCTTCAAGTAAGGCAATGCAGCTCTTCGCGTCCCAGCGTCCAATAAAATTTAAGCTTAACGCTAAAAAAAATGATGAAGACTCCAGGCTCAAGAACATGATCGTATTGACGTACATTAAAAGCAAATTAGGTAATTTTTATCACGATAGAAACTACCCCATAAAGTTCAAATGTAAAGTGTGGCCTTGAAAATTAGTGAACTAGTCATGGTCTACGAAGAAGTGTCTGCCTTCAATGGGTAGATCTCGTCATCAATACTAGACTCGCGTCTTAAAATTGTAGTTCGATATTATAAAATAAAATTACACTTATTGCCATATAGAGTAAGTATTCACAAGTTGTTATCAGATTTGTTATTGAACTTTACTCGCATTATTGAGATATCAAAAGTAACAAAGTAATTTCTCATGATTTCTATTTTCAGCGTTTCGAGGCATAAGTTACCAAAAGTTTATTTTGTTAAGCTGGATATGAAAAAACAAATTGCATAAAATGTTCTAAAACTATTCAAAAGCGCATATGGGCTGATTATTTGACTTACGGACTGCCTCGACGGACTTGTATCGTCTTAATTCACATTGAAGACAAAAGAATAAATAAAAAAAAACTAAAAAAAGTAATGAAAATGTGTTCAGACAATTAAGTGTAAATGGGAAGATAAAAATATATTTAAGTAAGCCAACATTATATGATGTTGTAGCAAACGAAGCAAACGAAATGAATGGGATCATTACGTTAAACACTTTCAGTTTCAGCTAAACGTCCTTTTTACCACCGTAATTGTCTTTCACTCGCCTCACATCACAACTTTCCTGGGTGAAATAAATACATGAATGGAAAGTTTTGCTTTCCTTAATCGTATTTTTCGTTTAATTTTTGTATTTTCCCTTTTGCCTTTCGGATAATAAAAATATTAAAAAAGCTCACACTTTCAACTAAACTTTTTTGTTGTGTACCTCGTTTAATAAAAACTTGGCTGATAATAGTTTTACAAAAATTTCGTATCCATCTAAAATATTGTGTTTTTCTTACGCGTATAAATTTTTAAATTTTATTGAAAAACTTTTGTAAAAATTTCTAATCGATATTAGTACTAACAATTTTTGCCTGACACCGTCGCCTTTATAAGGGTCATTTGCAAACACTGGCCACTGCACTTTTGTGTAGTCGTAACATGAGATCTTTTGAAAATACAGCATCAGGTAGATTTTGGAAGGCCACTGCAACCCTCTACTGATAGAGAAGTCGCAAAACAGTTTTTTGAGGCCATTGCGTCGTTCTCCTCCATTCTAAGGCCTAAACACCTGATTTCATAACTTGATTTCCCAGGTTACGTCTTTGTGAAAGGCATGGGGTGGAGAGGACAGCTGGTGAAATTAGAAGATGGAGAAAGAGAAAGAGATAGCTTAATTTCTGTTTCACAACTCAACTGTTCCGCGTTTTTTTTATTATTCTCTTATAGAAGAATTGCAGCACCTCTGGTGTTAAGTAGACGCATAAGGTTAGGTTAGGTTACGTTGATTGGAGGGGTGTGGTAGCCCATGTCATACGACATACACTTAAGCCAGTGAAGGCTTATTGTGCGCTCCTTTTAATTATCAAACACAACTACCAGAGTTCTGCGGCACGATTCGAAACTGGGACCTTCGCACTACGAGTCTAGTACACTACCTACTAGTCTACGATGTTCAGTCAAGTAGACGCATTAAGTCTCTTGAGCTGTATGTGCAACCATTTTATAAATTGTTTTACTTCGCTGAAATTTTGAAGTTTGTTTAAAAGACAATACTGGTATAATGGTAAAATATATAAATAACAAAAAAGGACTTCTAATGGTATCTCATGCCTCTGCAATTGTAGTTGGTATTATAATGGAAAAATTGCTTGATGGCTCCTTTGAAAAATGAGACTTCAAATCAAGAATAATGATCAAGTATGTGAAGGATTCATTCTAAATTATTTCTCAATAAAGGATCGATAAATTATTAACATCGTTTAACGGACTGAAGTCCTACATAATATTTGCAATAGAAAAGGAATGCAATTAAGAACTTCCTTATTTGAATACTTTACTAACTAACAAAGAATAAGTGAATTAAGCAAATTTCCTTAAAAATAAACATTGACAGAATTGGTTTTTATTAAACATTTCAATAATTTTAGCCAACATTTTTTTAATTGAACGGCTTCTTTTGCTTACGAAAAGAACTCCGCTGGCATGATTTTTCCATGTTGTTTTGGCTTCTAAATGGATATGGTGTCTTCTGAGGAAAAGAGTAACTTAGATTTCCTAGACCTTGAACTTTTGCCGATATCCTATTAAAACTTTTTATTGCCTACGTTAGTGTAGGTAGAAGTGCTAGCAATGAGTCAGCTTGCAGTAGTTTAAAATCCGAGGATTTCAATTAAACACTAGGTTGACCAGATATCTATGTATTGCCAGGGGAACTAGTAGCGCCCTGCAGCTGTCCTGGAGTCGTTATTATAAAGGCTGTTTCAGGGATCACGTGGTGACTGTAGTTTAAGCTCAAATTGCGAGGTATGTTGAGTGGAATACCAAGAAGATGCTATTGACAGTATCGTGATTTTTCTCCACTACCGTGGCGGTTGCTGGCAACCTTTTAATGGCTGGCCTGTTGGGATATGGTAGGTGGTTAGATAGTTCCAGCACTTCAGAAAGGTGTCTGTGCATAGAACAGCAGCCTGTACTGAATTGGCGCAAAATCCTTATTGAGCACCACTGCTGTTGGTTTCGTGGGCCGACAGAGGAGTAGGTGAACGCTTGTCTTCACTTGGCATCAAAAGTGCTGTGAAGCAAGTACCCACAGAAGACTTAAACAAATCTGTTCACAAGATGAGGAGATGCTGCATTCCTTTTGCTTATAAATAATGGGTATTTTGTTAATACTAGGTAATCGTATAGTTTACCAATAGCAGTTTATTATTCTTAATTTTGCCGCTGGGACAAGACACTGTGTGGCAAAATTACCACATTATAACTTGTGAACCGTTTCAACGGAATTAAAACCAATTAACTGAAGTCATCGCCACCTTTAGAACTAAATGAGGAGTTTCTTTGCTCAACGTAACCCAAGATGTTTACATAAAGATTTTTATATGTAACTTTATGGTTTTTTTAATTATAATTTTAATATCTTTCTTTAATAAGTCACATTCCTTTCCCTTCGTCTTGAAATTTTATTGCAGAAAAATTAAAAAAAAAATTTCGTATAAAGCAGCCTCATGTCCTTAAAGATTAAAGTTAAAAAAAGATTTATGACAATATTTTTTGCAAAACTTTTTTTTATAGAAAATGTTGTTGTTCTCTATATAAAAAGTTATTGTATTCAGCTTAATTTTTGGCTTGTTCCCTTTTATTTTGTGCCGTAGAAATTGTCCCTGTTTAACAATGAGTTATTTTTAATAAAACTTAAAGACGTTCTGCATATTGTAGAACTTGCTGTAAACGCATTAAAAGCAAACGTTTTCTATATTGTTATAAAATATCCCCTTTTATATAAAAGTTTGATCATAAACATGATTTTTGCTTCAGTGCTTAAGGAAGAATCATTATGATGATGAAACTACATGTTGGACACCACACAAAATTGTTGGGCTTAAACGACAGATTGCGAAAGAAATGTTTGAAATTTTTTATGTAGTCATCTTCAAAACATTTTCGTAATCATGACCCAGTTTTTTTTTCTAATTTTGCTATTAAGTTTTGTCTCGTCCTGGGCGATATGTTTTTAATCTGAATTAATGTTAAACATTTCATTGTATATGTACAAGAAGATTTTGATTGTTTTACCTCAATAATGTCTAGCGATAACTTGGGTCTCATTTAGCAAAACTTTTTGCCAACAATTTACTACAGACCCTTAATATAAAGGCATTCAACCACATACACAAACATGCGAGTAGGAAATTGTTTGAATGTTTATGATGTCACAAGTAGTCCACGTCGAATGCTAAATTAGGGTACAGTGAGTAACAAACTGGAGATGTTGTACTATTTGAATATTATTATTAATTTAATTTATTAGATTATAAAATGATATGAAACATCGTATCACACGTACATCATACATAACATGGTACACGCTTGTGTCCTTGTTTTCTCACAGAAACCAAGACTGATTTCATTAAATTAATATTCCTGCTAAATCAAGGGGAATAAATATTTATATTAAACTTATATCATCTGATTATTTTCTGGCCACCTCTCAGTAAACCTGCACAAACTTCAAAAGAGCTTTTTTGGGTGTATTTAATATTTAGTTTGTTGTTAAACTTTTTATTCAAAAATCAATTGAGTTTTGATCTATTGTAGTTGTTTATTTATTTATTCATTTATGTATTCAAATTAAGTCTATGGACAAATTCCTTACAGACTATTAACACAATAATATACCTTTACATGCCCATGTACAAAATAAAAATTACTGATTTAAAAATAAAACTACATTGCGTTTAATAACATTGATGTTCAGTGAAATTTCCTAAGCGGATCAGACACGTAGTGAGCGTGAGGAATATTTAAAGTTGCATTACTCAGCAAGAACTCAGAATTTATGTTACCATTTACAAGATTGGCCATAAAAGAAATATTAAGCATTGTTCTCCGGATTTTTAGGGTTGGTAAATTAATTTCAGGTAGTCCTCTTGAGTATGATGGTAGTACCACACAGCCTCTATAAAAATTTCTTAAACAGAAAATTAGAAATTGTTTTTGAACAGACTCGATACGAATACAATGCACATTATAGAGTGGGTCGCAAACAATGCAACCGTATTCTAGTGATATAAGGATCGTTGAATTCCTTCGCCCATTTTTTAATAAAAGCCAGGATGCTACGAGATTTGTTGACCATCAAAGTTATATGTTGGCCAAAACTTAGTTTTGCATCTAACATTATTCCTAAGTCCATGATTATATCAACCGATTGTAAATTACATCCACCAAGAACGTAGGAGTTGAAAATTGCATATGTTGACATTTCTTCAAATTTAGTTCCATTAAGTTTAATTTACACCAATTGTGAAAATTATCCAGGTCGTTCTGAGGATACTGCTGATCAGAAGAGAGTTTAACACTCAAAAGTATTGTAACATCATCTGCATACATGAATACATTAGAATGTTTGATTGCTTCAGGCAAATCATTAATAAAGAGCCCTGCGGTACTCGAGAATTGAAAAGAATTTTCTTCGAAACTGCAGCATTAAGTTTTACAAATTGGATTCTATATAACAGATATCATTTAATAATCCACCTTTAATTTCTTACAATAGTTATTGTATAATAATTTTCAAAGTGTAGACTTATAAAGTTCCTTCCACGAGTGAATTTGATATTTAACATAAAAATATTTCATATTATATTAGATGTTATGAAAAAGGGAGTACTTGCAATTCTCTTCCTTTTGTGTTTTTGTGTTTTTCACTTTCCTTTCATTCAAGTCTCAAATTATCAAGAATTGTTTCCATGCAAGTTTGTTTTTCATCCACTGTGCATGTAGTCGTGTGGTATTTGAAAACATTTTTAGGCTGTACTTCTTTTACCGTTTGTTGTTGCTCAGATTTATGATACTTTAAGGTTCAACATATCCCAAGGGCAACAGCAAGGATAAACAATTTTTTAATTTTTTTTTCAATTTTTTGATTTACCTCTCTTAATAAAAAAATATGGCCTTCAATTCTGCACACGCACTTGACTTTCTCCCCTTCTTCTCATTCGTATTAAAAAGAAAATCAGGATAATATTAAGGGAATTTCACCAACATACCTGTCGTCATAAACAAATCCTGAATTTAAAGTATTCAGATATAAAATAAACGCCAAAGCACAGCAGCCCAAGCTAGTGAAGTCCATAATGCTGAAATAAAGAGAAAAAAAAACATATTAATTTTTAGTTTATGAATTAGTTGTGGTTGCTGTACGAGCCTTTAAATAAATCTTAATTTCTAATTCCATTAATACTAAAAGTTGTTTAATTCAACAGGAATGAAATAATTTTAATTGCAATCGGCAGAGAACTTAACAAATTATTTTATGTACGATGTTATCAGCAGCATATAAGTATTTGAAAATCTTTTTATAAGATTTTTCTTGAGGCTGCCAGCAGTTGTCTTTTAGTTGGACTTCATTATAGTTTTTATATTTCTATTTCTATTTGTCTATTTTTATTTCTATTGTGTCAAAGTTATTTTCAATTTATTATAAAGGTCAACACTACCTTCGACATGTGTTCGATATATTTGTTTTAAATAACATTTTATTTATTTCATATTGAGAGTACAATCGTGAACATTAATACTTTAAATTAATTTCTTCAGATGTTTCCAGAGATTAGAGATTTTCTACGCAGAAGCCAGAAACTGTCCTAAGGTCGATAAAAATAATTAAAATCTTTTACAGAAAATTATTAGGGTGGCGTTCATGCTACAAGAAGATTTGCAAACAACTTTAGCCGATATCGGATATAGGGAAAATATTTCTCTTCTCAATAATTTTCAACACTTTTGCACACATTAAGGAAGTATTTCGCACTCTTCACCGAAGCTACTTATGTCCCATCATTTATTGATCTCTATGGAATCAACAAGGATAACAAGACTTAAACATAAAATATAAAAGAGAAGAATTCTTTTTCTTAGTTTTAAAAAGAGTTCCTTTCTAGTTTATAACTTTAGACAACTAGACAAAAATTATGAGTGTTAACGAATTAATGAGTTTTTTATTTTTAATTGAAATGTATTTTTATATTTATAAATATTCATATTGTCCCGATGAAAGTAATCTTCGATAGCAGCAGCCTAATGAAAGCCCCCACCCGAAACAAAAGAGGGAACCTCAAACGAACAATTACAGAAATACGAACACCGGAATTGAGAAAATGGAATGGTTGAGGAAAGGAGGAGAGACACAGATAAAAGGAGAGGCACGGCAAACGGACAAGAACGAGGCACTAAAAAGATGCATATCGGGATGCAACTATATAAGGACAACGAACAACGAGAAAGAAATTTATTATGAAAAATAATATTGAAACTAAATTTAATGGAAAATTATTCAAAATTTCCATGGAAGCGTATTATACTTTCAAAGCTTTTTCTTACATCTAATAAACATGTTTTGGTATAGATCGTGTTCTTTTATGGGAGGAACAAGTAAAAGTCACAGTAAATACAAGTCAAAAGCAAACCGATTTTTATGGCCTAAATTAAACAATTTTGGAAATATTGCATCCCATGCCCAAGATGCCCTTTAATTCGCACGTTTGAAATTCGTTACACCCCAATGATTTTTTGAATTCAAAAACGTTTTCACCGAACAAACGTATATAAATTCATACGTGTTTCGTCTATTAAAATTCTTATAATTTTGAAGTCAAAAAACTAATTTTAAAAATTTAAATTCTTAAAAATAAAATTTAACTCAAAACTATTATATAAAAATTAATAATTCGAAAGCATTTAAGGACTACTAATTCGTTATAAATGGATTCATAATCCAATTCCATTCCTTTTTTTACAAAAAATAATGCATTCAAATGTTTGCAAATATAAATCATTCTCTTACAGCTCTGCTAATTGATAAAGAAATTAGTTATTCCTTTCGTTGGGTGACCTGCCTGTCATTAGAAATCGCAATTGGATTACTTGAAATATTTTTTTAAGTTAATAAACAAATTGTCAAACAAAAAGCGTTTCACTCACTTTAAGGAAACCTTTTTAGTTTCCATAAATGCATGAATAAGAATTCAAATAAACATTTCAATGAGTTTGCTTGGCTTCAAAATATTAACTGGAAACTTTCAAGAAAAATAAAAAACACTTCGTTTTATAAAGGAACAAGTGCAATATTCTCCTTAGAAAAACTTGAACGAAATTTTGCAAATATTATTGCAAATCTTTGGCAAGATTGTTTTTGATGAAAAATAAAGAATCCACTTTGTATCTGTAAACATGAATAAATTCTTGAGTATGAAAAGTAATTTTGTTCCTACTTGAAAAAATTTTATAAAAAATGTGTAAAAAAGGATGAGCCAAAGTTAAATTTCTTAGTGGGAGTAAGTGGTAATAAGAGTTTTGTGGAGTTTAAGGAGGAAGAAAATATTTTATGCAGAAAGGAAAAGGTACCAAATCGAAAATTAGAATTTTACAATGTGAGGACTACGTTTACGTCTTGAGCCTTAGAGGTCAGCAGTTGTTTTAAGAAGAGTTTTTTTTAGAAATTTATTAAAAGTATTTAATCATTTATTGACACCCTCATGTTGATGTAATACCAAGTGCTTATGCTGGTAAAAATGAAATTTTCGAATTTTTTTTTATTTTCTAATGTTTTCTACAAATAATCGCAGTTTTTATAAAGTAAGTTTCACTAATTTAAATTTTTCTTTTGCAAAAATACTGTTACGATAAACTGGTGTTAATTACATTTTTTTTAATATTATGGAGTTGCAATTTAGTTGCGTTTCAAATAAACTTAAAAATAAAATTTGATTAAAAACCGAAGTTGTATGAAATTTTTTCTGTCGGTCACGATACGATTTTTTCACTGGGTTTTAAAAATCTCTACATACATACACCCACACGTATCCTTTACAGGTTCTAGTAAATAAAAAATTATCTTAAAGATTTTCTGTTCGAATTTCCATAAATAATTTTGTAAAAATTTATGTTAAAATGTGAAAATGGTTTTTTTTAAGGAACTAAAGAAAAGAACACTTTTTCCCCAAAGGAAGTAATTGAAAATGGCACATAAACTACGAGTACTAATGGGATTGAATAACTCTTAGATTTGGCAACACTGGCTGACAATCAAAGTAAAAATTTCAACTGAATTCCAAACTCTCTTAGTGTTATAAACTGGAAAGTTCGAAAGTTTTTTTTATTCTAGGAAATTGGATTGTTTTTTTGTTCCTTTTCAAGTTTCATAAAAATTTTGTTACAAAATAATGCTTTTAGCGTTCTAGAAAGTTGTGTTGTTGTAATGAACTATAAAGCATTTTCTTGTACGATAAACAAAAACAAAAACAATGTTTGGAAAAATTGCGCAAGCAAAATAGTTAAAATATTTGCTTATATTTGTAGTATTATTATTGTTGTTATTGTTTTTGCAAGTTTTTCTCTTACGCATCGTGAAGAGCAGAGAAAAGGGCAAAAAGATTACAAACTTTGAGATTGAAGTAACTTCAATTGTTGGGCTCAAAAACTGAATCTTGTACCTTAAATCGCTTAAGAATTAACAAATACATGCACAAACACATTCCTATCGCAAGTCAAAATCATTGTTACTTTCAATGAGAGCGTTTTCTAACAACGAATGTGACAATGACTAGTGACATCTGTTGTGCATGTGTGTGTTACTTTAACGAACCACTTGCCCTAAAAGCCCACCTTGAAGGAGTGTCTGTATTGATTATATCAAATATTCAACGCCCTAAATCGTGTTTTATTTTTGCTTTTAAAGGATGCATCCATTCGCAGAACTACTGTCGAATTATGATTATGTTGACTTCAAATACTTTATAAATTGAAGATATTTTGTTACTCGTACAAAAATGGAATGTTAATATTCTTGTTTTTCTTGAATTCTTTTCACGCATGCTAATTCGGATGTAAAATGAAATTTACAAAGTTTCAGTTTTTCAAGCTGTTGCAAGAATTATGTTGAGTGGCAGGAGTTATGTTTCTAACGCCCAATGTGTATTAGAATTTTGGCATAAATCTTTTATTTCGTTGCTTCATTCACTGGCATTTTTCTTGGTTGTGTTAATAATTTTGTTCAACACTCAAATACTTTGTTAAGTTTCAATTGAAGCTTTTGGAAATAAAATTCTTTACTTAGTTTCGCTTCTAATTAAACCATATTTTTTGTTCTTGCTACTTAGAGCATAAAGTTTTCTGTTAAAAATTCTTCAATTACTTAAAGCTTTTGGCTGTTCTGAATAATTTTTTGGGGTGTGCTGGGTATGCACAGAAGTAGAAGGCTGTAATGATGAAACTACAACCTCTTATATATGTATTTCTCATGTGCCTTTTTTATCATTATTTATTCATTTCAAGAAATAACATCAAACAAAAAATTACTTCCAAATAATTCAATTGCATCCAGATGCACTAAAAATTCGGATCTTTTCCAATGATTTTATTATAGGCTTATATCATTTTAATAAAAGGTGGATCTAATGGATTTACTAAGGAACGGTTTTTGCATACTTATATCGAGAGTAGCTGTCAGAGTAAAAGCTTTCATAGAAGCACGGTCAATAATAGTTTCTTAAAAAGTCATAAAAATGCTTTCATGAATTTAATTCTAATATAGATCTGTCATTAAAAATTTTTTTAACTGGTGACATGGAATTATGGACAGTTTTTTAGGAAAATAATTTCATACAATTTGTTTGTTTTTATATAAATGCCACAGTTTCAGTTAAAAATTTAGGAAGAATATTGTTTTGATGCGAATTTAAAAAAGTAAGTACTTCTTTTTTAACTTCCAAGGAAGTCAAAAAATGTCATTCCTTAACAGTATGTGTTTTCACTGTAGCATTTTGTAAGAAAATCTTCAGTCACATTATATCGATTTTTTTTCATCGCAGGCTCTAGTCTACTTCGCTATACACGAATGGAAGCCGCCAAATGAAGGTGAGAAATAAGTGTTTGTGGAATCAGATTTTTATTAGCGTGGGACTCTTCTGAAATTTAGTTTTATTTTCTGAACTTACGTCTTATGAAAAATTTACGACGTAATGCAAAAAAGGAAATTTGAGAAAAAAGCTTTTTTAAAAGAAAAAGCTATACCTAATATTGAAATTTATTATTCGGGATATACTCCCCCAAACAAATCGTCAAAACAATTACAGTTTTGGCAAAATGCATTGTTTGTTGTGGCTTTAGCTCTTCATATGCCAACATTTCTTTGGTCGCTAAAACAAAGCGTGAGTGAAGTTTAAGCACTTTGAAAGCATTCAACATCGGATGTTTATGCCACACGAATCAAATACAATATGGGAATTCAATATTGTATATTGTATATGGGAGCTTTTTTCCATTTGTTTTCACTGTATATTCATCTGCAACACATAATTTTATATATACAACTTTTTTGTATTTCTTTTTTCATTTGTTAATATAAATGAGTTTTTATAAATGACTGATATTTTCTCTCATATGCCGAAATAATCTACTCAAACTAACAGCCTAAATCTTCAAGCTTAAATTTAAGGTGCAACAAAAATCCCTATGTGCTGCATTTATAGAGACATTTTAATTATAAAATGATATTTGAAAAATATCAATTAAACTAGGTCAATTTGGAATGAAAATCCCTCATCTTAACGTAGGTTTATGTTTGCCTTAAAATATTTATAAAACATTTTTTTAATATATTTATATTTATATAACATTGGTTTTTTAAATGTAGTTAAAATTTTTTTTGCAAAAGTGCCTGAACTTTTTATATAGAATATGATTTTTTTAATTTTTATGAAGTTAAATATTTAACAAAAAGTGGAATGTGTCTCATGTTATACTTCATTGAAATGTTCAGCCTTTAAAATTACACTATTATTGCAGTAATTATTTATATATTGGGCCAGGGTCTGACCCTTATACCTGTGTATTAAATCAATTATTAGGAAAGTGTTATGCTAAGCGCTTTCTTTATAGTATAAAAAAGCTTATTGTAGCCATTATGGTTTTAATCTCAGATGGTTTACGGGTTGAGCCGGACTCCTAACAAGTTCTGAAAGCTTAGGATACTTGGAACGTCAAAGCGGGTGATTGGCGCTCTTCAAATAACAAATAGCCAACAAATACCAGCGACTAATACTCATAGTAGGGACGATCTGTAAACGTGATGCAAGGCTTCTAAGCCAGCCCGCCAGGAGGCCATGCTGGCAGTTCCAGTTCCAGAATGGGGCGCAGCTACTCATCTCCAACCAACTGTTTATCAAAACCTCATAAAGTGATCGGGCCCTATGCTCAAGTTTCTGCCATGGCACATCCGAGAAAACTGTTTTTTTGTTTTTAAAAGGATAATATATTAAAATTTTTTACAAAAGATATTGCAATTTTAGGGAATTGCGTATGGAGACTCTTGTATGCGTTAAAGTAATATACGTCTTTAAAAGTGACATGTTGTAGAGTTTATTGTAAAACTTTATGCTTTCGAAAATTTTGCCCATATAGTTTTATTGAGTGTCACTGTCACTATGTATTATTTAAGGCTTTAGTGTTTTTATTGTCATGATGGTATCATCATGCAGCTAATGATGGTTGTCATGTACTTCAAGTATTTATACACACTTATATATATTCTTTTAAGTTTAATTCCCGATACATTTCTGTATTCAAAAAAACTTTAATATCAATAGTTCCATAATTCTTTTTAAGTAACTTTCATTATAAATTTTGTTGATTTCTCTTTTTTTGTGTATAGCAATTGTTGTTGTATTGAATGGACTATTGTTGTCCTGTACCGGGCCAGTTAGAGTAGTAAAAAAATTGTCTGCTGCCCATTATTTTGAACATCACCGTAAGAAGTTTCAGCGCCACATTTATCAAATAGACGTGCACACGTATAAGTGTAGCATAAACATCCTGCAGCATCCTTTTTAACAAAGAGCTTGAACTGGACTCATTTACAAGCATAGTATCCAGTATAAATGAACCAAAATTAAAACGTTGCAAATGTCCATGCGTCTATCTTTTGCAGATATTTTACTCTTGTGCATTGTCCTCGTAACTTTTTTATTTCGTCTTTGGTTCCTCTTCCATACAAAGTTTTTTGCTTTATTCTTTTATCTCTAGAGTTGATGTTTCGCTTGATACTTACTGGTTTTGGTTGGGTTGTGTTTCACAAAAATGTTCAATTCCTTGGTCGAGGTATTGTTGGAATAGAAAAGGAAGCAAAAACTAATTTTATGCCAAGTCAGGTCATTTAGTTGCGTTGGCTTTCTCTTCCATTTTGCTTTCGTTGTGAATGGCTCAACACAATCCATGTTTGGTTATGTTCTAATCATTGTCTGGTAAACTTGACCAATTCTATGCTACGACTACTGCTAATAGTGGTTGCCCCTGCCTTTGACTTTGTATCACTTTGGTCTCGAGTTATAATGGTCTGGCCAACAACTAGACAGTAGAAGTAGCATAATCATCAAGGCAGCATCACCACTGTCATTAGCAAGTGCAGTAGTAAGAGTGGCAGTGGAATGTTAAGTTAATTTAATTTTTATCAAAGATTTTGATTTTATTTACCATGTCTTGTATGTCTGTCTGCATGCTCGAATTCCCTAAATGCTTCTAATATAAAACTTTATTAAAAATGCTTTCTATACACATTCAGTTTATATTTTGTAGAGTCAATTTTCATTGTAAGCAAATTAACTAAAAGTTATACAAGGAAATTTTCAAGAAAAAAAAAAACGGTTTCAACAACGAACCAAAATGGTGTTAACGCTATTGTTGTGGTTTTGGAATAGTTTTCAATTTTCTATAAATTTTTGGGCACTAGGATTAATAGAAATTATAATTAAATATTTTTTAAGGCACATTTTACTACATGATTGTCATATCTTTAATCTACACTTGGGAATATTTTACACAAATAATTTGAGGGGGAATTAATTTCTTAATTCTGTATATTTAGAATAGTGTAGCTGTAAGTTTCCCCAAAACAAAATAAAAAATATTTTTGTTAAAGAAAAAAAGGATGAAAACGCTGGTCAGTTTACTAAAAATTTACTCTACCATACAATTCGCAATGGAAATGCTTAATAGAGTCTAAGGAACAAAAACCACATTAGCAGAAATTTCTATTGACTGGATATTTAGATTTTGGCACGAAGCGTTAGTGACTTTTTAATTTATTTTTATAGAAAATTTGACATCACAGCTGATCCTTAACGGTGAAAAAAAAAATACTTTTATGAACTGAAAACTTTCTGTGTCAAATAACATTACGTTCACGCAATAACAACCATAGTGAATGATTATGCAGCCACTAAAATTTGAACATCAATAAATCGTTTACTTCTAACAAACATTTTCTAGTAAATAATTTCATTTACGGCATATTTTGCTATTTTAGAAATTATCATATTCAGATGCTATTCTAAAAATATTTTAACACACAATAGATTGAACTAAGTCAATACCAGGGACGGAATATAAAATATTTAAAAAATCGAAATGCTATAATTAATGTCTGTGGCGCTACAGAAAACAGAAAAAAATTAAAAGATCATCATAAGACGAGCGGTTCAGTATATACAATACAATATAATGAACAGGAAAAAGTTTTAATATCTTGTCATTTGGAAACTCTTCATTTGAAAACTCTAGTATACGATACTTTTACATACAGATCAGCCTTAACTTTCCCATCTCTGATTAATATTATAAATTTGAAAAAGATTTGCATGCCACGATTTTTTGTCTTGTAAATGTGTACTGTGGTGTAGGGGTTAAAGTGCTTGCCTACAAAACCAAGTATCCCAGATTCGTTCCCTGCCAGAGGACAAAAATGTTTCACCCCTCTCTAAAAAATTCATCCAAGAACACCCCTGACCAACCTTTTCCCTGGATAAAAGGAGAACATCATGACAAAGGCCAGGCAAGCACCGCTCACCCCCTGGGAAAAAAAGTACAAATTAGCAAGGTTCCTCATCACTACACAAAATGCGCAGAGGTCATTGTTTCTATGCAACGACAAGTGGCAGCACCATTATCCTAGACCTTCTACGGCAGACCAACAACCGATTAATGAAACTGATAGAAGGCAACAAATAAGAATGCGAAAACAACTGCAAAACAACTCTTTTAAGATGGAAGATGCTTTGTGGAAGCTAAATGCTCCCAAGAGGGATAATGGAAAAAAGCAGTGTACCACGTTAAGAAAACGAAAATTGGTACATATTTTTTTTTGCTATGCAACATCAAGGAAAACTTAGTATATGTCCTAAACTTGCTGGATCTACAAAGTTTACAAGGCTAGTTTACAATCAAAAGTGAATTCCTCTGCTTGAAAAATTGGAAGAATACAATAGTAAATTTTTTCAACTTCTGGGAGTTAAGTTGAATGAATTATGAATTTACAAACCTGTGAATTTCAAATTAAAAATGCTTTCTGTTTTATAAAACATTACTTTTTGTAAACCTAAAAAAAAAAAAACGATATTTTTTTTTATAATAAAAGTTCTTCTACATAAAGAATAACACATCGCAAAATCTAGTATATCTGTGCGCTTTTCAGATTCTTAAAATATTACCAGTGGCACATTTATTAAAAGCACTTTCCCCACAAAAAAAAAAAAAAAAAAAAAAATTGTTTTCTGCATAATTCCCATATCAGTGAATAGAAATAGAAAAAAAACATCCTACAATGTAATTAATTATAATTAAACATCAGCAAATATAGCGATTAGCCTGCATAGTAACAGCACTTTCTGTAGATTTGAATATGAAGGATCGTAGCCAGTTTCGTATCAACTTGAAACAAACTTCCATAGCCGGATTAACATCAACTTCTCGCCCATGGTATGGATGAACAACAAATTATTCCAATTACTACTTAGCAAGATCAACTGGCTCCTAATGTCTAATTTGTTAAAAGTAGGTTTAAAAGAGATCCTAAATCATTTTATAAATTCCTCAAATATAACAGTCCAGCAGGATATTATCCTTCTGTTATTTTTTATTTAATAACAATGATCAGTATTCATTCACGTTGGCCAATATCGAATATTAATATATCCTTCTAGATCAACAAATTAGAAAACGTTAAAATTATTTTTTACTCTAGGTCCTGATGGTGTTATAGTAATATTTTGAAGAGTTTCTATTATTTATTATGTACTTTTAAAAGAACAAAATATGATGTTTCGAACTCTTACTAAATAATTATTTTATCAGGTGTACTTCAAGGGAGTCATCTTGGACCGCTCGATTTTCCCCTACTTATTGCTTCTGTTGTCAAAAACTTAAACACGCTGATGTACGCAGATGATGTAAAAGTTTTTATCAACAAGTGGTACTGTATGAGAAAATTAATCGTTTATTCTCACCGTGTTGCAATAATTTAATGGAATCAAATACAAAAAAATACAAACATATGATTTATCAGCTGGTTCTACCCAATAAATTGATTCTGCATTATTAAAGGAGCAATCCTTGAAATTGGAATAGTTAATTAATTCCCTTTAACGATCTAGGAAATGGGATCCTCTCATAATGTTATGCTTTGCACTTATTTTATTACTAACATTAGAAAAGTGTTTAAAAATATTAAATTCCGCTCTTTTGCTTAAACTGATGAATGCAAGTATCCATTTTTAATTTTCTTAAAAGAAGTCAAATCTACCCTTCCCGTAGCTTAAATTCGCTTGAGTGTTGGTCCATAAAAAAACTATATGCCTCGTCGTATAAGGAAAAGTTATAGCTTTTTGTGTGTTAAATATTGTATCACATTTGCAGGATATTTGGTGAATTTATAAGGACTTTAATAAAATTTTATACATAAAAATTGGCAATATTTTACAAATAAACTCCTTAACAAAAATAAATAAATTGAATTAAAAACAGTTTTTAATATTAAATGGTGCCACTTCCTGTCCTGATTTCCTAAAAAACTCACATCAAAGCTTAAATACCTTTATAAATCCAAATTCTCTTAATGGCTTAAAATTTTATTCCCAAAAAGAAAAAAAAATAAATAAGTCAATAAAATTATTGAGAGACAAGCAATTTCCTTTTCTATATGCATTTTGGTATGGATACATTTGTTTTCCAACTTCTCTCAATATAATTTTCTCCCCATTTTGGTTGAAGGCTCAAGTTTTATTAAATTTCTTTGGCCTCAAAAAGAACCTTCTTAATATTTGTTCACTGCTTATGTCCGCTTATTTTCTTTCTAAAAATTGTTCTTTAATTTCATTTAAAAAGTTTTTAGGTTTCCTACCGACAGAAATACAGAGATACGTGTATTGGGTTGTAAGAACTGTGGGTAGTTGGTAAAAGAGGGGGAGGAAAAACTGTCACAAATAATTTGGTAAAAGTGGCTGCTTTTATTAAAAGTCGTTTGCCAAAATATTGCACAATGTACCGGAAGCTCAAGCATTAAGGACACAATAAACTTTTTTCTTAGTTCTTGTTTGGGCTCTGTTTGGACTTTTTGTTTTTTATTTATACGCTCCGTTATTTATTTAATGAAAGGAGACCTTTTGCAGCAACAACTACTACAACTAAGTTAATAATAACAATAATAATATTAATAATAGAAATAGGAAAACAATGAGCCATATTGTTTTACTGGGGGGTAAGAAAAGCAACACAAAGTGAGCCAAAAACACCTTCAACCGGATACGGAAACATTAACCTCGAAATGTCAGCAAATGTAACGGTGGCGAATTAAATTTTTACCTTTGTTACTGGGTCAACACAAACAATTTCCTATCCGCCAAAATACGAAAAAAAAATAATAAAAATTAAGTAACGACATAGAAGTTAAGAGCAACAAAAACCAAAAAATTGTCTACATAAAACTACAAAACTTAACAGCCAGGAGAGAGAGCAAAAATAAAAAATAAAAACAAAACAGAAAAATTTACTAAATATTTTATAGCCCAAGAAATACATATAAAAAAGGTAAAAAAATAGAAGTTGCACGGAAATCAACTTGTGTCAACAGCTTGCAAGCCAGCCAAACATTCTTAAACCTCCTGATGAAGAGATACAACAAGGATGGGTGGCAGAACTGGCGGCACAGCGATAAGCAAAAAGGAAATATTTATAAAAACTCTCGAAACTAATGCAGTCAGGTGCAAAAACATAAAAGTTTCCAAATACCAGCAGAAGTAAAAAATATTAAATGCAGACACCTTCGCTCCCAAGAGAGATTACGAACGGAATAAACAGTATTGCTGCAAACTTGTGTAGTTTGTACTGCAATTTTTAAGCTTCGATTTCACTGACATCCATAAACTTTTTTTCCAATTGTTTTTATATCAGCTTCGGAGTCTTTCATTCCATCAGAGCTAAAAGTTATTGTGTTTTAAGTTTCACTATCATTGGTTTATAAACGGAAACACAATAGTACGATAATTTAGGAAACAACTCCACAACAAAGCGAAATGAAACGAAAGAAGTAGAAAGTTATGGCTTTGCATATTAAAAATTTATTGTATATATTTTAAGCACATTTTTAGTGGAAGGATAGTTTTCCCAACAGAAAATGCAAGATAAAAATTACAAAGTATTTTTTTAATCAAATACAAGGGACTACAAGTTCGGCACAACTTGTGCACCTGCGATGAAGAGAGCATTTCCTGACATTTCCTTCAGACAGTTTGAAAATTGCACTCTCGGCCTTGTTGTGATCAAATCGCCTTGCATATGTACAACTTATAAATAGGTCTTGTACGTTTTCTTATTGTAATTTGAAAAAGCATATGAAAATATTGAAAATACCCCATTCAAAATCGACCCAAACTACATATTTTTTTTTACATTTATGCCTGTTATATTCTTGCAACGAATGGTACCATACGAATTTGTATCTGTACTCGCACTTTTGATTCGGTGTCAGAGACTTAGAAAAGTCGAGGATGTCTAAAAAGTTTTATAAGACACAATGATTTGATACCAAAGTGTTAGTGATGTGGCAACTTCTGACGCCACTATAAGCAGAAGCAGCGAAACGATGTGAATTCATATGTTTCTGCAAGTACATCAAATAACAATTAATCAAACATGAGCGGCAAGTTTTTAACGATGATGGCAAGTGACCATCAATTCTAATTGTTCATGATGTCAACATTAAGGAAAATTTGCTATCAACTTGCACAAGCACCAAAAATATTCAAAATTAAAGACCGGTTGAGAAACTCATTATTAACCTACTGAGATCTTTGAATCCGGTGCCAAGAGGACTAAAACTATGAGTTAAATTTTACATTTGGTTTTCAACTTTCTGTGCACCGAATATATATAACGCAATATCTGTTTCGAATATTTTTGAGACTATATTTGAAATTAGTTGAGTTTTTTGTTAGAAAGCTATTGTGAACTTTTACCGGTTTATACATGAAATGTGTATAAAGAGGTAACCACCACCTGCTTTCACATTCATCAAAATGCGGCATTACTGAATCGTATTGACTTTCAATTCTCTCGCTCTTGCAGCCAACAAGATCTACGATTAATGGATGGAAATTTGGAAGTTACCAGTGCTCTAAGAGTGATATATTTTGGAGACGACGGGAATTGGACACAGAGTGCGCCATGTCTTAATATTATATAAAGCGAGATATAGGAATATTAAATTTACTTCATTTTTGGGAGGTAACTTTGCCCTAGTCCTATCACATATTAATTAAAATTGGACCATATCTGGAACAAACCCTCTGTTACAAGGCATTTACCTTCTACATTAAAATAAGCCAGAGTGTAATGGGAAATTGTCATCTGGCTGTCAATTTGTTACGCAAGGGCTTTGGTGAAGAATGTATGGACTTCGATGGCGTAATATGCAGAGTTACTCATGACCACTTGTTTCGTGGAGAGTCAATAATTTCATGAAATCATGATCCACTGTATTTCCGAGAAGCTTTGGGTCCTGGTATGAAGTATCTTAAAAGTTTTAAAGTTTTACCCGACAATCATCCCTCCATGCGGCTTATAAAACACTCTGGTTAAGGGAATTTGCCACAAAATTTTCTTGTTGCATATTTACAAAAAAACAACTAAACTTTTAAAATCATTTATCTTTCTTTGCCTGCAGCGCATATTGTATCACCCCACAAGTGTGCAGAGGGGTGGCACAAAAATTGAGAAACATAAAAAAAGTTAACAATAAAACTTAATTTTCTATGTACGAGTATTTTTCCACAATGTTATGCAAATCATAAACCAAAAACATAATAAAAGCATTTTACTTGGTTGTTTTGTGCTCTTTCCCTGTATTTTGTCTGTGTGTGATTATTTTGCAACATTTTTTCTATTTGCTTAAAGTTGTGTTGTGCTCTTAGTGCTGTGGTATGTAGTACGCTTATGTTATGTTGTCGTATACTACATTTTCATGTTGTAGCAACATTATTTTTATTTTTGTGTACAGTGAAATCGGGATAAGCGAACGCCGTATAAGCATTTTGCTTCGCTTAAACGAAAATCTGCTGAAACGAAAAACTGTTTGAGCGTAACACACTTTATTTGTAAAATTAATATCGCTGAAGCGAAAAAATTATTCTTTTAGCATCAGTGCAACACCATGCAGTACCAAGCCCATTTTAATGGTATTCAAAACTAGCCTGAATTTATTTCATTTCTAGTATATATTATGTCTTGGCCTTTCCACGAAAAAGCTTAATTTTTTAATCGCAAGCGATAATTTACGATATTTAGATATTGTTATAAGTAGCAACACAAACTTACTACAAAATCATCGGCATTTAATAAAAACACTTCCCCTGTAAAGTTTTGTGTTTGTCACGTAAGTTTTTTTAATCGCTTAAACGAAGCGATTTTCGCTTAATTGTAGCCCTGTCAAATGAAAATCTTACTTAAATCTAAAACAATTGGGGATTTTACCTATTTCGCTTATCCAAATTTGACTGTATGTCTTTGCCCTGATGGTATTTTAACGTTTCAAAAACATACGGTGGCATCATGGGGCGGTTTTGAAGCAGTAAATTTCCTAAAATGTGAATGAAATTCTATTGAAATAAATATACGTTTAGTCAAAGGAAATAATTATTTTAAAAAGTTAATTCTAATTTAATCAGCAGAAAGAAAACTAAATTTGTATAATTGAAGTCGATTTTAAGTCAACAGATTAATTTGTTGTGCTTCTTTTCAACATTTTTATTTAGAAAACTTTCTGGAAATGTGTATTTGAAGCAGTGGGCTTCTATTCAATCGAAATTTGTGATTCTAAGCCGCTTGCTAAGCAAAAATAAACTTTTTGTCGTCTAAAATAAAATAAAAATTGGCGCAAACTCTTAATCAAAATTATTTTTTGTGTTCTCTTCCGGGCTGTGCAAGGATGTTTGATGTCCTTGTCTTAATTTTGGTAATTTAAAGAGGGTAAATGAATGACGTTCACTTCACGCAACATTACCGCAATTTCTTTATTTTACTGTAAAAAAATTCATAGAAGTAAGAATTGTAGCGCCCTTGATATGCCTTTTGTATGTATGCGGTTGTGTGTGTATTACGGGTTCCACTTTAACGTAGTGTTTCGATTTTTTCTCTCTTTATTCCTGTTTTAATTATCACTTACTTTTCTATTATTATTATTATTATTTTTTTTTTCATTACCAAAATCCGTTCCAGCCATCTGTCTTGTAAAACAAAAAATAGAAAATAAAAAAATTTGAAAATGACACAAAAAGTAAAGCAAAGAATTCTTTTTTCCCATGTTTGCACCATCCAGTTGTGGTATGTTCGATGGTGGTTCATTGGCTGGTGGGCGGGTTCTCAGTTACTCTATGCAACAGTCGTTACATTGTGGGTTTTGAATGTCATTATTGTTGACAGAGAACAAATGACTGCTGAACAATATGTCTTCTTCTACTCTTTCTGCCTTCCATTCTGTCGTTCTCGTACAATGTCATATCCTTTTCTTATATTATCATTAAGACCTAATTATAAAATTTCATCTGTTTCGTGTTACGTTTGCTTTAATTACGTTATATTCATTACATCGTTATAGCGGTAAGTTACATTAGAAATCGTTAACCATCAGCCTTGGGAATAATAACGTGCGCACGAAGAGAACGTCATTCAAACTGGGAGGCTCATATTGTTTCTCTTTCCCAGCAAACATGAGACCTTGCAACAGTTTCCTTTTCAGCAGATTTTTTAACATTAATAGGAGATATTTTTTTATTTGTTAAATAATTTTATTTTTAACTGGGAGCACGTGTAATATAATTAAAGCAGATACATTTTTCTGTATTGTTTTGTAAAGATTTTAACTGTCGTATTAGAAAAAAACTTAAATGTAAAGTTCAAATATGATAATAAACATTCAAAGGCTAACAAGTGTTTCTTAAGGAATTGTAGTCAAAACAACGTTTTCACTACTTTATGACTTTATGAGTCTTATTGGCAATCCAATCATGTTCACCAACCAATTTGTGGTTTCGGATCTCGAAAAACGATTACGATTTCAATCGAGTAGTCAAATATATAAGAAAATATTATATATATTGTTAATGATTAATGTTAATGATTAAATAAAAGTTAATTGTTTAACTCTTCTTTAACTGAAAATACGCTACGAATTTTTGCCTATTATTCTAGACAAAAGGAAAAAGAGTTTCTAATTTTTCTAATTTTTATCTAACATATTTTTTATAGTCTTTATTGTAAATTCTGATCTGATTGTAAAATTTAATGATATTTCTAATTTTATTAGAAAATAATACACTTTCACTAACAGTTTTAATTTCAGGTTCACGATGAAGCACTTTGTGTTTCTTAATTTGGGGTATAAAATAATTTTTTGAAAACATGAAATAGGGTTTAAGAATTTTATATAATAATTGCTTTTGAATGCAATTAACAATTGGTTATAAAGCTGTTTAAATTTATTTTTTTAATAGGACAATATATTTAATTTTTCTTTTTTGTCAAAATCACTCCACATTCCAATATTGTTATAAAAATGTTGTAAATGAGTTTGGAAAAATATTTATAATAATTATTATCACAATAATGTTATAATAAACATAAAAAGGGTGCATAATTTATTATGAAATGCTTCAAATTCTCATAAATATAATATGCGTCCACACATACATACATACATTCTCCCCTCTTCCACCAAAAGATCTTAAGCTGCAGAAAAAAATTAATTGAAATACTTATTCCGTAATTTCATTTTTCTTGCTTCATACGTTTTTTATTTGCAGTTAAGACTTAACAAGCCAAAAACAAAATTGCAGGAAACCTAAAAGAAGTGCTTGAGCTTGGTGTAAATTTTTAGCCAGTTTTTCCCCAAATTATTGATTTACTTACTCAAGAACATCAAAATCCTCTGAATTTGTAATAGTTTTTCAATGAAATTTGCTTAATACAAATATAAATTTTCGCCGCAGGTATGTAGCTGCCATTGTTGACGATCATAAGGAGCAACGACGTGCCGTATGTTTTCCTCTTGCGATATTTTAATTTTTACGATTCTCGAATACATATTGACCCGTTATGGTATTTTTTGGAATGTACTCGTAAATGATAATTTGAAAGTAATAAAATTTTAGAAAACTTAAATGTTGATGGACATCTCGGGCAACAGCTCAACGACTACTCAAACTGAAACTCGACTGACGACTGGCGCCAAACAATGACATTCGATGTCAATTGAATTTTTTAAAAAGTTTCTTTTGAAATTCTACTCAGTATATGATATATTTAATTTGCTCCCTAATTTCTTACTCCAGATTGACGTCTTTACAGCTGACTTTTGATTTAAATTTTTGTTGAGTTTTTCTCATTATATTAATGTAATGGCGGAGCAAAAAAAGAAACAAGGATGCGATTTATTGTCTGTTTGTCTGTTTTCTATGCACTCACTCGATGCGGTGCATGTATTCACTTCACGTATGTATGTGTTTGTGGAATGTTAAGGTGTAAGTAACTATTTTGATGCTGTTTGTTTTGAAGAACTAACGAAGTGTAAGCGAAAGTTACAAACAGAAGCAGTATTTTTTAAAAAGCTCAGGCTGGTGTGGGTGTCTCTCACTCATTCATTCACGTTCATTCTCGTTGTTGTAGTTGTTGTTTATTTTTATACACCTGCATGTGTAAATTTTATTTTTATTCTAAAAGGACATTTGTGTAGGTGTGATTTTTTTTTGCTTTTTTTCTTATAGTTTTTTTATTTCCTTGCTCTTTTTATTTATCTTTGTTTTTGTTTATTTTTACTTTATGAGAAAGTGTCCTTGCTCAAGTTCTGGGATTGTAATTTCCTGTGCACTGACCTACATAAATTATTCGGTTTTAATTTTCTCTGCATATTTTTTTATATTTTTCGTTTTGAATTTCAGTTTCTATTTGTGTTTTGTATTTATTTGTTTATATACTTTTTTCAATTTCATTATCTACAGCGTATTTATTTACTTACACTTTTTTTGCCACTGGTTTATTTGGTTTTCCATGTTGTTATTCATTGAGAACCACATTTAAAGCTCTTTGAGGCTTTTTTGTTGTTTGGTTTATTAGATTTGAGAATTTTTTTTGATGATATTAAATTATTTGTTTTCGCTTGAAATTTGCATTAAAAATTTAAATAAGATGATGTTTTAAAATGACACTTCGAAGTGAAGAAAAATAATTTTAAAAATGAAAAGCGAGTATTATGAGAAGTACTCCTGAAGACCAGGTTAAATTTTTAAAAATGTGTTATTTGGAAAAACCTGATCGACCGACACAAAAAATTGTAATGTAATAAAAACGTTTACACAAGGACATCTTTTAGGCATCCAATACAAACAAATTTATTTTTAGGCGGTACTTGTGGTAAAATCATTATAACGAGACAAGGCGTATCACACTGATAAGTTCCCCCTTTTCAAAATTTTTATAGTGAGTCGACATAGAAAATCCTGTAACCCTCAATATTTTCAGGACATTCCAACCCGCAATATCACATACTAGGGGAGTTTTTTTGTCTTCTTTCATGAAACAGTACAAAATAGAACAATACCCCTAAGAGATAGATTATTTAATTGTTTTGCTGAGCACATCATTTGGTTTTGCCAAATGTTACGGCCCAAAAAAATATTTGCTAGTGATGATCGCTTCAAAGTGTCCTCGTTTAAGCATTTAATTTACATATTAATTTATTTAGTTCATTGGAAGCAATGAAATGATGACAAGACCCGCAAAGAATATTCATATATATTTTATAAATTTCCTGGATTTCTTGAAATGGTTTTAAAAGTTGGCCCGTGTCTTAATAATTTATAATAAAATTTTTATTTTTATGAAGGCATACAAATTTTCTCAATTCTATTTTATCGAATAGGATTTTGGACTTAAATGACTAAACATTAGCAATTTGAGAATTATTTTTATAATTTGTATTTTTATAGACATCCACACGTTTTACCAATATTTAATTTCATAATTTTATTTCTTTTTTAGGTTGTATCGAAAAGCAAATATAATTTTGGTAAGTGCTTTTTAACCCTCTAAATGCAATTACCCAAATATATTTAATAATTATTATCTATTTATCTTACCTTAAAATCGTCGAAAATTATTGTAACTTAATTTTTTTATGTTTACTTTTACGGTATTTAATACTACCAAATTTATTCCAGATTGCAAATTAATTTTAGGGATTAAAAATAATTTTTTTGGGAAAATATATCAAAAGATTTTGTTAAAAGAGAAACCAAATGAGAATTCTTAATAAATCTAAGGCCATTGGCATGTCTGTGGAGAGCGAAACCAGAACAAATTTATGTCCTTCCTCCTAAACTTTTCCTCTATTATGGATTTTTGATACATGATACAATTTTCTTCCTCATTAAAGAGATAAAGCTTACATCAGAAAGATATCCTACGTATTTACTACCCCTGGTCAACTCCTTTGCAAAACTTTAAATACAAGAATATTGTGATAATAGATGACATTAAATTAGATCAAGATCAAAAAATTCAATTTAGCTCAACCATGCTTTAAACAAAAATTTATTCCATGAACAGCATTCTCGTACAAGCAAATTTTTTTCCACTTCATCTATTATTATTGCGACTGTTGTAAAAGTTTGCTACAAATTAAAGTGTCTCTAATTTGTTGTCGCCTGTGTGGGTTTACTTGTTCTATTATAAATAAATCATTACAAAAAATAAATTTTGGTAATTAGGACACATACATTAGGAACATGAAATAGTACTCACGCACACACACACACACCTACGAATATGCCCACAAATAGAGGCAATTTCGGCTAAATGTTTATATTTAGGACTTACAATCTGAATTTAAGCGTCTATAATGGCAACTATAAGGGAGAAAACACTGTGGAATTATCAAATAAAATATTGTGTAGTTTTGTGTTTACGAACGAATTGTTTTCTATTTTGACCATGAATTGGTTGTCTTGGTGTTGGAAAATTATTTTTGTTACAATTGAGATTTAACCTTCATGAATTAGAAACAACAAATACGTGTTTTTATAGGAAGCCAATTAAATTCATTTATAATGTGCGTTTATTTAGGGCCTTTAAAGAGGGCAAATCCAAATCGATTTCATTCTTTTGTTAGTTTAGGCTACAGATGCTCTTAGATCTTGAGGGAACTTTCTTTGTAAAGAAATTGGATGCTTTCAAAGAAGAAAATTTTTAAAGAAGAAAATTAACATAATTTTTTCATAAGCTACGAAGAAGGACTTAAATGCTCCGCTACTTATTTGAAATTCTGTTGATAGTTTAAGTCTATGAAAAGTGGTTTAAATAAAAAAAACACTAATAGAGAAAATGACTGGGAGCGAAAGTCAACATGAAAAAACTATATTTTAAAGTTGGTAAACACAAGTGACTTCTTATTAATTTATTAAAACAGTTTTAGTAGTTAAAATAAATCTTTAGAATGTTTCCTAAAAATTATGCAGTATTATTAAGCAAGTTATTTGGTGATATTCTAAAAATTGTTTTTGTATTATTTCAGCAGGTTTTCCACTGGTTTTTTGCATTTTTAAATAAATAATATGCATATAAACTATAAAATATTGTTTTTATATAAAGTTTGATTTATATTTACCGTATTTAGGTTATTTTATTTTGTGACTCATATGTGACTCATGAACGTAGTAAAAAAAATTTTATTTAACACGTTCAATGAGTCACATATGAACACTTGGACCATAATCATAGCCAGGTTCATAGCACAAACGGTTCCTTAAATTGTATACAGAAATTAGTCACATGTGACTCGTGAACGTATTACAATACGCTCCCGTGAGTCATATATGACTCATTGGACAGCGAAGTTGTTAAGTTTCAATTCGATTTCATCATTATCATATACCTTGACTCGACTTGAGATTCCTTTACACTATATGCAATTGCAAGTTTGAAGGGATTTTGATTTAACCAGAATTTCATCTTGATTTCTATACAATCGCATAATAAATCGAGATAATTTGCTCTTGTGTTTAATATAAAGGATCTTATTTGCAAATTATCATAAAATAATGTCTTATTAGCGTAATGTGGACAAAAAGTCAAATGATTATATGCGATTTTAAGTCGCTCTTCCTCTGTGCCTTTTTTGGGAAGCATTTTTTTTCCTCATCTCGAACTCAAAACCATAATTCTTTACTTCTCTCCACACTGAAGGACACTGAAGAGTATATCGCCAATAAACATCAAGAAGACTTAGTAGCACTTTGTGTAAATTTTATTGTTTTTTTTGCTTTTTGTATTCGTATTTCATTGTGCACAAATCCTTAAATATCACATGAAAAATTAATCAATTAAAGTGCATTAAAAAAAGAAAATTAAATTGTAATGTAATTTTCTTTTTATGTCTTGTTCAATTTTGTCGAGATGTTTCTTGTTCTAATTCCTTTGTTAATAAATACTTTAACTCGTGTAGTAATAAAGGAAGCTCTCATTAGACTTCATTTGTTCGAGGAGCGCAAGAGTGCCAAAAAAGAAATAAACTTTCAGGGTATTTCATTTAACAGCTCTAGGGAGTAAAATACTAGTACTTACATATTACACTTGTACTACTGGCTGAGTTTTGGTTTTAATTAAATTAGAAAAAAAAAGTAGTTGAGGTCATAAAATATTCTAAATAATATCAACTCTACTTTCAACATCCTATTGCTTATGCTTACGAAAATGTTTAATAATTCATGTCCTAAAAAGGTATCCAGACTTGAAATTTAATGTTGTTTAAAATTAAAAAATATTATATGAACAAAGGTTTCCTCATTTTGCTTCTAGTTACTGAATAGTTTTGAGGAATTTTGTAAAGTAAGAGAACTCGGGCATGAAATAATTGAAAATCGTCAAGAGTTGAATATCCAAGAAGGATATCCTATATGTTTTTCAAGTTTATGAATATGCGCTTAAAGAAAATATGAACCAAAAATTATGAGAATATATACAATTTGATTGGCAAATGGTTGTCATTGGCTCCGTAGCCACTGGTGTTCAGTAAAATTTGACTAATTGCAACAAAAAATTGTGTGTTGCTGAAATGAAAGAAACAATGAAGGAAAAAAACCAATCGATTTTGGGTGCAATGGAAATTTTAGCGTTACCAGTACTAAAACCTGAATCATTTTCTTAGTTTTTTTTGCATATTTTCTTTCATTTTGACATATTTTTTGCACGAAAATTAACTGCAAATATTTAAATCGTGAACAATTGTTTACGACATTTAAGAATACAAGAACCGCCCGGATCTGTAAGGACCCATTGCATTAAAATAAGCCCACAAGCATAATTTATAAACGAGTACACCAATGAATATGAAGCTGAGTATGTATGTATTGTATGTTGGTACTTGTATGTTATTGCTGTTGTACAATTTGTATGTTATACAACGCACAAGTGCCTTGTTTTGTGAAAATATTGTTTCGCAACATCCCTGAAACTTTTTTCTTTGTATGTGTTTAGTGAAGCTTCTTTTTCTCCTCCTTCCATTCTTGTTTGAGGTCAAAAATAATTTTAATTTAAAATTTAAATGCACTTATCCATATCCTTCGACTTGCACACTTTATAAAGGATTCGAATTTGCATACTTAATGCTTTCTCTCCAAAAATGTGTTTGAATTTTTAATATCTGATCTCTTTATCCTCTTTTACTTTTATATGAATAGTCACTCTAATGTGGTTGCATGTAGGTTACTATACCTTCTATCATGTTTTTTTTTTTTTTGCTTATTAAAGTATTCTTTAGAAAAAAGATTCAAACACAGATGCTGTCGAGAGGATCATATGTGTCTAAAATATGGGTGGATACCTGCCTTTCGGACTATGCACAAGCCACTCGCTAAGCAGCTGGACCTAGATAGCCTCCACTGGTTGTAGTCCACCGCTTCTGTTGTTTACCAAGAGAAACTGGAAGTCTAACTGTTGGTAGCAGAAGAGTAGAAGGCCACCGCCTTGAACCAACATATTTCTTCCTACGATTCGATTTTTAACCATAATCATCACTTGATCTTTGAAGGGGCCTCACCAGTAACCAGTCCTAGAGGCTACTGGTTTCCATGGTAAGAGATAGCTTTTTGATCGGCCGTGATTTTGAAGTCCCAATATTAATTGAAGTAAACAAATAAAGTCACAGAAGAGCTCTCGGTCTATTAGGGCAATAACTTTGATCCACTTGACAAGTGCATACGCCCATGTTCACTATGATCAGGGGTAGAGTATGTGTAAGTTCGTTTTGGTGTAGATAGTTTCTTTAGTCGGTCCAAACAATTTAAAAGTCCCGTGAATGGAGAGATTTTACACCACGGGCTATTTACCCCTTGCCGAAGGCTATACTCCCTTTAATCCCATTCTCGTGTTTTATCTATTCTTAAACCATTCCATTTTGAATTAAGCGAAATATTGATATTGAATATCCTGGCGAGTCTCAATTGGTAGTGTATCGTGCCTTTAGAACCTCCATACAAAATGCTGTAGAGGCATGTTGCATACACATTATTTTAAGTCTTGGTCGTAGGCTATTTTTGCCAGTTTATCTCAAGCACTTGCCGAAGTGTATGGTACTGATTTTTTAGTCACTGATTTTTTTAAATTTCGTTCTCATTCCAAAAACTAAGATCAGCCAATGAGTTAAATTTTTTTAATGTAAAATTATAAGTGGTAAAAGCTTTTTTTTCAAAAAAATAGTCCTTAGTGCTGGTAAGTACTGCATTAAAGGCTTAAAGGCAACTTTTGTAAATCGTAGCCGTTTGCATTCAAGTTTAAGTTGCAAATATGTGTGAATATTAAAGTCTTAATCGCTTAGAAAAGTTTTCATTTATGTTGGCAGCTGATAAGAATAGAATTAAGACAACTATTTTAATAATTTCCATTTATAATGTTTCTTTCGCAAGAAATTTTAATTATAACTCTTTGAATTCTTTTTTATATTTAACTTTCGTTAAGAAAATAAAAAAGAGGAATTTTAATTTAAAAAAACATTTTCTTTACTTAACGCCATTTATTTTTAGCAAAGATATGTGTACATTTTGCTCCAAATAAAATATTAAAAAAAAAACCAAAACAAAAATGGAAAACTGAAAAGAATCTTCTAAAATTAACTTTTCACACAAATTAAATGAAAAGTTGGTGTTTTCATTTGTAAGTTTTTTAACGTAAAAAATAAAAATAAAAAAAATCCTGTGCATGCGGAATATAAAACCCAGCAAATAAGCAGAGCGAAAGGAGAAAGTTTTCGACAAGTCAGCAACAGACTGACTAGTTACTGGGCTTCCCAGCAGAGAGCTTACGAAAAATATAAAAGCAAAAAATACAACAAATTCTCTAAGCAGCACCGACATGTTCACCAACAGAAAACGCACAAGTTGTAAAAGTTGCTGGAACAGCAGCAGCAACAATATTAGCAGCTGTATTATAAAACTATAGAAGTATTAGTGGTTGCAAATGTTAGACCACTAACAAAAGTCATTAGTGAACAAGATGACCATATCCGGCATCATTATGTAGAAAGTCAGGTTGAGTTTTTCGCCCTCCTCTTCCTCTTCCTCCTCCAAATTCAATTTTGATATTTTTCTCTTCTATTTTAGGAAAAAAAATTATAATAATAGTGGAGAAAACTTCAACTCAACTGAAGTTCAACTTAAGTTCAACTGAATTTTCAAATGGCTCTGTGGGTTTTTTCTATTTCCATTTTGGGAAAAATTCCATTTTTACGACCTGTTTTGGTTGCAGTTTGGTTGGTTTCGAGTTGGCCGGCTGCTTGTTTCTGTTGGCCAGTCGGTCTCTGCTCATTTCGCAGGAGTAAAGTTTATATAAAATGTGTAAAACCACAAGAGACTAATAAGTATGGTAATGTGGCCGCCTGCCTGCAGTTTGTGATATTGAAATTAAAGTTTCGTAAAGAAACCAAACTGATTTTGTTATTCAAATAGCAATAAAATATTCAGCGAACTTGCAACAATACCTAAAGTTTACTACCAGCAGCGGAATACGGAAAAGGAAAAGAGACAATTTAAGATTTGGAGACAAGCTGTTGCAAATCACTGACATGAAACTGTGATAAAATTTCCATTTCTGTTTGAGTTGTTGTAAAAATTAAATTAGAGGCGACTTGAAACTATTCTAATTTGTTGCTGCCGCTTTTCTGTTGGTGTGGTTGATGACTTTTATTTTCTTTTTGTCGTCACTATGACCATCATTAGTTCAGCAACAAATAATATTTTGCAGCAACTTTCTTTTAAACTTCTAAGTCGTCAGCTGTTGCATTATTCATCAGTGTAAGTGGTGTTTGCAGCCTTGATTTGATTACATGTTTGTATTTTTTTATTTTGCAAATATGTAGTTCTTAGAAATATTAAAATGTGCTTTTTAGGTTGCCAGGATCTTTTAAACTGAGCAGCAGAAACAAAACACGTGTTGCCTGGGATTGGTTTCAGTTATTGTTTTCTAATAATAATTTTAATCATTTTGTTTGGCTTCGAAATTTTACTCATTTTTGAACAAAAATTTTCATCCCATAAAAACAAATCTTAAGTAAAGCTGTTATTGTTGCAAAATCATTTGAAGAGACAATTTAAATAAATCAGTTGATCATTTGTTTTATAGTGTAAAACGTCTCTGAAGTCTACCAATCAGTGACAGTTCCGTAAAAATTCCCAATTTTCCTTTTTCCACTACCGCCATTCACGTTTTGTGTGGTAGACTTTGCCTCTTGTTGCACATTTCTTTTATTTGATTTCATACATCGTGTTTTGTCCAATTGCATTGCCATTCTCTGGAACTTAAGTTGCAGTCTTTTTTTTTCAAATGCAACAAAATCCGTAATTTTGTTGGTTTGCGTGTTGATGCTTTTCTTTCAACTGGCCCTTATTCAAAGGACTTTTGTATGTATCAAATTTGGTGACTTGGCTGGCTGGTGTTGAAGTTTCTGTTAAACACTAAAACTGCTGGTGTGTGGGCTAAAGTGTGCTTTTATGTGTATGTGTGTATGTATGTGTGTGCATAAGTCGTCATATGCAAGGTGACTTATCACTTTGCAAAACTTTTGATTTAATTGGATTTTTTTGTTCCTCCTCCAAAAGACAACAGTGTTGCTTTATCCTGGAACACTGGTAGATATGAGAGGGAAAGAGACGGAAATTTAAATGCCTGTTTGAGTTGGGCAGCATTTAAAATGTGAATATAAAAAATTGATGCAGGTAGGCATGCGTGAGTAGAATTTTTCTAAATCATTTCTAGATTTGAAAGTTCAAAAATATAAACAGACAGAAAATTATGAAATAAAAGCACAAGTGTTGTGAAACTACAAAAAAGTTAATTATTAATTTATAATGAAAAAATATTTAGCTAATTTTTATGAGTATTTCATGAATGTTATTAATGTTCTCTTATATTCACGTGAGCATGCATGAGTGCAGGATAAGACTAAAATTAAGTAGTACATGAGCGTTCGTGAAAAATTCACTTTTACATAAGTGAGAAGCCTTTCACGCTACTCTCCCTAATGCCTTCAGCAGGCACGTTTATGAGATCATGTCCTTTTTACATGATAGTTGCATTTCACAAATATTATTTCATTTTATTTTTCGTTGTTGAGCACGTTGTCTCTGCTTCAATTAAATTTTCAGAAATACTAACAGAATTAAATATCCACAGATAAACATTCATATGTGCAACCATATATACCATAGATTTAAATGCATTAATTCGTGCTTTCACAGCCTTATGTACTTAAATGCGTGCAATCACGAGTGTTTCAAACGTTTGCAAAATACGAATGCCGTTGAATGAATTCATGAGGTCCTGTGAAGTTTTTAATTATTTTTGTTTTTGTGACAGTTTGATGACAATGATTGTGGTGGGACCGTAAAAACCTGAACGGCCCGGTCATCTTTAACACTGTTATACAAGAAGATCTTTCAAAATCAGTTTATAACTCCAATAATAAAAATGATTCTCTGGTCTTATCAGGTAAAATATTGTAAAAGCTGTAAAAATGGAGGTAAATGGCATCGCTGATCATAGTGCTGGACATAAAGACTGATAATACGAATATTGCCAGTGGCAACAGTAAAATGGGAAAATATACACGCACACATGTGCATACAGAAATACGTTTCCACAGCAAATGCATTTAAATATTCCCCTCATACACTTGTCTATTTTTTGCACTTCATCTCTCATCACTATCATGAGGTCGAAGTATTTGCATAAATTATTATATACTTTTGGTCGTGCATGTGTGTTTTTCAAAAGGCCAGTGGTGAAAAAAAACACTATGGGGGCCTTCTGTGAGGCCTGATTTAACAGATATACAAACAAAAATTTAAGCGGTATAAGCAAACTTCTTGGGAGATTGATTAAATATTGTATCAGCTTCATATTTTTCTAATAGGAAATGTTATTTTCGAATACAAATAACAGGTGGGGCAAAAGCAATGCTGAAATTTGAACTGCCTGCATTTTGTTAGAAATGAAAAAAGAGCTCTGTTTTTATAAAAAGTTTATTCTTGAAATGTATATCACTCCGCGGCTTGCTGACAATTAATTTTTCATATATTTACATCATAAATGTCAAAAGCACTAACGGCAGCCATTTCACAGAATGACGTTACTTTGTCACCATTCTGTACATTTATTTTCACCATATCTGCATTCACAGAATGACGTTACTTTGTCACCATTCTGTACATTTATTTTCACTATATCTGCAACTTTTTTATTTTTCTTCTGTAAAATGTTTTCTCTCTTAAATTTTTTTGTACTAATTATTTTCTTAGAATCCGATGAACAATTTCAGATCCGTTTCTGAGTCCTGCAATAAGAATCGAAACTGAAGTGGAGTTGAAATTTCAATTATTGCAATCTAGCGCGCACTTTTTCTTAGAGTTTTCTTTATTTTATTTGAATGTGATATGATTTTCACCGAGGTCGGGCACAAATTATCAAGGACTCAACTTCCCCCCGGTTGGAATAATCGTCGCATTTCTAGGGAAGTGTAAAGTGGTATTTTGAAAGGCCTGATTGATGAAGGCCTTGCTATTTTGATCAGTACCCGCGTCAGTTAACATATTTGTTGGTTCGACTTATTGATGGGTTGTGTATCAATTTGCAACATTTTGGTGTTTTTGTTTATTTTCGTATGTTTGTGTTTTTGTCGCTGCGACTACTGTGTCTGGTATTTAAATGTGTATTTGGTTTTCATCCCGGAAAAATTGGTAATGGCATGTTTCATAGAAAATGCATACTTTGTTAATAAATTCATATATTTCAATAAAGTTGGAATTTTCAACTTGAAAATATAAACTTACGCTTTAACTGTGATTACTGGGAAGCACTATTTTATTAAATTAATATCGAATTTATACACTAAAAATATAAGGAATTTAGTCTTGGAGGAGCATTAAGATAATAATTTTCTTTTGGCTGGATGAAATGTTATATGAAAAGTAAATAAATGGAAAACTAATAGTCCCGAAATATTATTAAAATATTTGCGATTTACTTACGGTGTTCAATTGCAAGAATGAATGTAAATATGAGACGCCTGCCTAAAATGAAAAGGAAATTTTTTTTTATTAAACAAGAAATAATAGGCTTTAAATTAATTTATTAAATTATTTATTGAGCTTGAGGACTTTTTTAAAAACAATATATTAGTTTAAAATTCGAAACAACATTCAATATTTCTACACCCTGTGGAGATTCAAATAATATTTAATATGGAATAAAATCATCAATTCATAAACTGTGAACGCAATAAATAAATTGATGATTTAAAAAAAGGAGTTCTTCAATACCGCAACCATAAAAGTGTTTAAATAATTAGACCCAGTCTTCTTACATCTTTAAGGACTAAACAACTCCAATATTTCAAAGTATGATTTTGACGTACGAATAAGTACAGAAAGAGGCCTTTAAGGTAGCAAATATTTTCATATAAATAATAGTTTCTGAGTGTATTTAATGCTTAGAAAAATATAATCATGTAAATTGCCATGTACATGTACATGTTTGGAATGGACACTTGTTCAACTGAATCAACTTTAACTTCACCATTTCGTATAAACGCCAATTTGGATCAAATATTTGTGTTGAAAGCAATAGTTTTAAACATTTATAAAATCAAATAGTTGGAAAATTGAAAATATTTAACAAATACTATACAAAAAATACTTATGAATCAATTAATATAATTTTATACATATATAAATTTTATATATTCAGAAAACTCTCTAGAAGAGAAAATTAAATTACATACATATTAATAAATTACAATACACGGCTAAATACATTGGCTTTTTGTGATAAGCCTTAAAATGTATAGGAAAATATCACATGTAAAATGAAAAAAATAGACCTTAAGCATATGTCAAGTTAAAAGCTTGATAAGAGCTTGACATAAATGTGTCGGTTTGCTTTTCAGATTTTTTAGTGAATTATAAAAATATGTACATAATTCTGTGGTCGCTTTACGGCTTGTATTTTTGTTGTAATTTTTCCTGTTTTTCATGCAAAACGACGTACACACAAATACATGAATATGTTCGTACGAGTATTTGTGCAGGCAACATCCCAACAAGCATTAGGATGGGAGTTAAAAGTTTTATCTACAAACCATTTTAGAATTATGTGAAGATTGCGAAGAATAACTTTTGACGATTTTAAGATTTTTATCCGTAGCAATATTATTAAAAGTCAAAATATCCACATGAAGTAAAAAAGTATTCCAAAATTATTATTAGTTGTTGGTTACACCATTTCTAATGCGAAGTCATCATCAAGAAAAAATGCAGGAATATCGATATAATAACTGACTGTGTTCACGTCTCCCGCGTTTTACTAAAAACAAGAGAATGCTCCTCCTCAGTGGATTGAGGGCTCTTTAATTTAAAATGATGTTGGCTATTGATTTTTTGTATGGCACTCTAGCTTTTGCATATACCATATTGTTTGGAAAATACCATTTTAGCCAATGGGACGCCTAAATGCTTCCGATTTCGGAATTTTTTTTATGCCAGGCGACAGATGTGATCATAAGTGGGTCGACGGTAGCCCATAACTGGGTCTTAGAGGCTTGGGCACATTTTAATTTTAAATTTTTAGGCATTTGTTATTGGATTTTACACACATTTGAAAACCCCCATTCAGTATTAAGGATTAAAATAGAGAATTACGTTGGGAATCGAATTATGTTTGTTGGGATGTAAAAATGTTCATGTGTAGGGAAATAAGTTGTTCGAGAATTTGAGTTTTCTTGCTGCTGTCATATTAAGGCAGGCTGTAGAGAAGATGTCTGTTGTTTAACATTTTATTTATTTATGTACGAGTATATGGATATGAAATTCATTGTTTTTCACAAGTCCATACACGTGGATGCCAACACACACACACACATGCATGTACGTAAGTATGGAGATATGAAGATACATAATTCATTCGGTGTCGTACATGTGAGTGTGCGGATAACCTTATTTATTAATGTTTGTGTGTACATACGTGAGAGAGTCAAGTGTTTATTTATTCACCAGCCATCAAAATATTTATTTGACACTTGAAAAGATAAATATTAAACATGCAGTTTCGCTGCATACATACAGCCATGCACACATACATTTGCACATCAAGTAATCTGCTGCACAAAAACACACACACACACACGAATTCACTGCCGAACACATAAATAAGGAATTGCATGTTTCTATTTTATGGCGTTGGTATCTAGAAAAGCAACTATCGGAAAGATGTGCTGCAAAAAACTGCAAAATTGTATTTTTCTTATTCGCAAATTATCGTATTCGATATTTATCAAAACTTTCATTCACTTGAATAGAACACAAATATAAATTGCTATCGGCATCATGTGCTAAAATTTATCTTCCAGGCTTAAATATCGTAACATGGTTCTTGCAACATTCATGATTTTCCTGAGCTCATAAAGCAAACAGATGTTGGAATTTTATTTTCGAGTACCTTCTAATTTGTTATAAATTAGAAGGAGAAAATGTAATTATCGAAGGCTAAAAAATATTCATTTCATTATAAGTTAAAAAATATTTTGAACACATTTTCTTATATTAACACTAAAGAAATGCTAAAAAAATTTAATATCAATCAATTAAATTTAATATCATGCCTTTTTCCACTTTCTTGAGAGTTTTTTTACAAAAGCATTCCTCCTGGAAACCATAAAATTATATTCTATAATTTCGCAAAAATTTAACTTCAATATAACTCTTGTCTTTTCATGAAGATTGTGAGCAGTGAATTGAATTTGGCATTCTTCATTCTTAAATTCTTAAAAATTTTAAGAATTGGACTAATACTTTGTAAGATATAATAGAAAATTTTAAGTGGAAAATATTTCCTATATTTGCCACCGCAAGACAATTATTGTTATACAATTTAAATTCACAGACCTTCTATTATAGTGATGAATGATTGAATGATTTTGCAAGGTCAGTGAGAAAAGAGCTCCCAAAACATTTATATCAATGTTAAGATTGTGATCTGGAAGTGGTGACTATACGTAACATTGTAGCATAAGCTAGTCCCTGAGAGATGTTTTGCTTTTTTATTCCTTCTCACCGATTTGAAAGCTGCCTGCATTATGTTGAGAAATATAAACTTTATGTTTTTTTAAACGAAAATAAATTAATTTTAAATTAAAAATGATGATATGCCACCGGAAATGAGCTTCACATATATGTAGAAGGAGTGTTAATTTTTTTTTTCTTATATAAAAGTAATTTTATAATTTATTGACTAAATAAACATAATTTATTCATATAGATTTAAAATTAAATTTAACAGATCTGAACAATTCCTTATATTTATTCAATTTGACATTTTATTATCTTGACACTGGATTTTTGGAAGTAAAGGAAATGCCGTTCTTTTGCAATGACATTCATATTTTTTTCACTGGGAAGTATACAACCACCAAAATTTATTTTTCTTCTATATTCTAATAACAAAATTTTCATGTGTTAACCAATAATTTAATATTCAGTGGACACTAAAGTCGGACTTCGGTGCTCCCAGTTGATAAATAAAACTATGCACAATAAAAATGGTTGATTTATTTGTCATATTTCAAGAATTATCTTAATTTTAAGCTGAATTTTAAATGAAATGAACTGCTTTTAAACTGGAGCAACAATAAATTAAAAATTCATAAATTTTACTTTTTGTAAATTTTATGGTTTTACTAAAAAACTTTAGTCCACTGAATATTAAAGGTCCTTGCTTGAGCAAGAATAACGCCATAAAATAATGAAATAAATCGCAAAAATTTTCATACATTTTGGAACTTATTGCATTATGAAGTAACTTTCATATTTCGGTAGTTAATTTTATTTTGGAAATAATATCATTTGTTTTTGACATTATTTTATTAAATGAAAATATCTAAACACATTTTCTTTTGAGTATTATTTCATTGAGAATAATCGTGGACTTGCTGCATTTTATTTTTGACTCCTTTCGCTTTCTTCAATTTAATATTTTTTTTTACAGAAGAAGTATTTTCACATTTCGGTATTTCAGCAGAGAGTAAGAACTTCTCCTCTACGGTATGTCGGCATCCGGTTTCGTTTCCTAAAGCGTTTCTGTGTTGTTTTATTAAGGAAGGTCTGTTCTGTACTCACCACAGGGAAATAACTTCTTGCTCTCAGCCACGAGACTTGTTTAATTTTTTTAGGTCCTAATTCATTTGAAGGAAAGTTGAAGGAAAGCACAATTTCTAAAGTACGTCAAGTTCTTGGATAGTTTTAGTTGAACGTCACTATATTTCATTTGATCATGAAAGTTGCATCCAGTTATTATTATTTTTTTTGGTAGAGATTTCATTTAGCATCTGTATTAAAAATACTTTTTATTGCCATTAAAACTTAATAAAGTTTGTTTTAACAAATTCCTTTCTTATGTGACTGGCAGTGTTGTTGATTAATTTATATATTCCTGCACTACGTGTGAGTTATTTTAACAAATTAGAGTAAGAACCGCCAAGTTGGAAATTTATTATAAATAGGAACTGGAAATGCTCCTGTGGTATATTATAAGAAAATAGATAATTTTGTTTAAATATCATTTTGACAATATTGATTTATAATCTTTTTGGTAGATAACCAAAAGACTAGAGTTCCCATTTATTTGACTTTTTCCTACAGCCCGTTATCTAAGTCTTTCAGAAACCGGTTTTTAAGGTTTTTGTTTAAAAAGGGGTTCGAGTAACCGGTTCTTTTGGTTTTTTTCTTGATTGAAAATATTAAAATATAAATCATGGATGACAATCGAAATTCTGCTGTTAGAATGATTTGAAATCCAGTTTGAAAACTCTACTGGGAAATATTAGGATTACCGAAGCCATATTGTCCATTGTTGTTATTGTTTTCCATTTAAGACTCTGGCTACTTTATATTAATGTTTTAAGGTTTTTGGAAATGTGGCCGCTGGTTTAATTTAGAATTTAGTAAAAAAAAACAAGTTAATTAAGCCTAATTTCCAATTGGGTTTGAAAACGATTGCTTCTCATGTTTTCTGTGATTTAAAAAAATGTGATTTTAAATAAATTATTCACTTTTAAAATTAGACTTAATTTAATGAAGTAATAAAATTAATTATGGATATTTGCTTTAAATAAATATAGCGCAAGCCCGCAATAAATTAATCTTTTATGTGTAAAAAATGTAAATTTTTTTATTTGCATGTTGTAAATGAATACAGAAGATTAAATGGCCATAAATGTTTATTTTACATTTTACTAAAAATATTTGGTCGGAGTTGATTCAATTGTGACAGAAAATAAAACATCATGAAAAATAAATGCTGTAAAATCTTTGAATAGTTTCGATGAGTTGATTTTATCATTTCGGAAAAATTTTTTCAATTGTATACTTTTTTTTGTAAAGCTTTCAGTTTGTGTAAAATCAGTAAAGTTCATTCATAATAGAAATTCAATCTTTTAGAAACTTTATTAACTTGGTTTAATATTTAAGGCCAGTAAAGGCTTGTTTAAATAAGAAATTTAACGTTAAAATTGAAACTGATAATATAAGCCCTTATTCAAAATAATATTTAACTGAAACTTTAATGTTAATATTTGTAACACTTTAAGATTAAAAATCGTTCGTATAGGAGTTGTATTTAAATAATTTATTTAAATATTTTAATATTTGAGGAATTTAATTGGCAATGCAATCGTATTTCATTATTTTTGATGTACAAAAACAATTACAATATCATTATTTTCAAATACTATGAATATCGGCCATGATAGTAAAGCTTTTAAGATTCTTTATGACTTCAAAATAACAAAAGTGTTATGAATAAAGAAGAATTTGAAAGATATTTCGTATTAGAATGAGGAGATTATTTTATATTTTTTGTTTTTGACTTGATGGGCATCATCAAAAAATTGATTTTTATTTGTATTTTTGATACGGCATTTCTCATGTTATTTACTGTGCATTTTGATTGAATTGCAAGATTTTCTTACTAGGATAGAAAATCAGGATATATGTGCGGGTATAAATTTTGTTTTCATGAATTTTTTTTGGGATAACACTTCGAAAAAGCATCCTAAGGATTAGTAAAAAATACATGTGTAACCTGCAGTTGAATTGGGATCGGACACTTGAGTTTGTTATATAAGAAGTTCCCTATAATCGCAGTAAGTACTTGTTTCTTCCAAGAAATAGCAGTCAAATACTTTGAAATCGCTTAAAGTTTTCAATTTTGTTTGATGTGTTTAAAAAATGTGCATGTAGCAACTCTTCTATTTTTGATCACTTTATTAGAAAATATGAGATAATTTATTTATTATCTTTGAACATTGTATGCGAAATTTTGTGACAGTCATGTATCGAATATATGACAAGTCCGAAAATATTATTTCAAGAGCTTATGTATTGATTGGCTGTGTTGCACCTAGAATGTTACCTTCCGTTGCAATGAATTTGCAACGGGGTAGACTAAATTTCTAAAATTCATTAATTAATTCTTCGTGCCGTAATTTATCAAAAGCCTGGGAAATGTTAATAAATTTAAATGTTAATTTTTCCATCAGAAATATTTTGATGCACAATTTCGAAATTTTTTTTCCTATAAAAATTAAATTTTTTGTACAAAATGCATGTCTCATTTTAATGTCCCTTGCAACACTACACGTTTTTTTTTTCAATCATTTTCTATAGATTACATTTCAATTCTTATAAAAAACGTAAATGAAATACTCTTCTCCGAATTGATTAGATTAAAATATATAAAATTACGTCTTTCGTTCTTAAGTAGAAAAATTAATTATGCAAATTGAAGTAAAGTTTTTCTGACACAACAAAAGCACACGCTACAAAAACACTAAAATTTCCTTTGCCCCCTTCCCGATATTACGTACTCCATTAAAAGTTCAAATGTGTGTGTAACTTTTTTTAAAAGTTGATACTTCAAAGTGTAAATATGTTCATGTTAAATAAACATTTCTGTTTGAGTTAAAATAATAATTTAAATTCTCCTTTTGTAGCTGAGTTATTTGCTGTGTAAATTAAGCTGTCCTTGTTATTTGTGCCATTAGATTTCCGTATTAATTAACTTTTCCCAAAGTCATATTTAATTATTTACTTTCCTTCTCATAAGTCTCCTCTAAATATTTAAAATCATTTAACTTGGCTCTAAAATAATACTAATATGTATACTAAAGTGGCTCTTATTTTAACGGTTCAAAGACTTACAAGTGCAAAATTTTAGTTCAGTCAGAGAAAATTAGGGAAAGTGCAATTAATTCGTTTGTTTATTTTAGGTCTACTGGTAAAGTTGGAACTTTTTTAAAATAAATAGTTTTCGTTTATGAATTTGGAAACTACTTTTGGCATTTTAAAAGTTTCCTTTACTTGTTGTTTTTATGTTAAAGTTTATGAGCAGTCAAGAGTGGGCGACCCTAATGTTTAAGAATTCAAATATTGTTAGACGAACTAACGCCAAGTGCCACTCAACTAAGATGAAAGCATCCTTGGAAAAGGCATTGTTGTTATTATTATTATTATTATTGTTATCAGAGTGATTCTATTAGAGGTGGGATACATCATTAACATAAAACTGCTTTGTGTTTGTTTAGAGGAAATAAACGTATTCACTTTCACTAACTCACGCTGTCGTACTAGTAGTCAGAATGCTTTTCATTTGCTAGTGTGTACTTGTTTGTTCCTGGATCTGGCACAGATGTCGTCGATGCTTATGTTGGCTGAACATTAGGTTGGAAAATTTTGGTTTGAACTCGTTAAGTAACGTACAACATCAACCAGCAGCAACAATAATAACAACAAAATTTAATTGAATTATGCGATAAGTGGTTGTCATTCAATTAAAATGCGTAATTATTTTGGCTACAAACACTCACTCTTGTTTTACGACAAAAGCGTCCAGGATGATTTCTAAAACAACAGTAGAAAACAAACTGAAACTTTGGAATAAATGGAGTTTCAAGAATTTGGAAAAAAAATATTTCTGTTTTATCACAACCATATTAGAATTTCCTTAACAAATATCAGTTTAAAAATTTTTTTTAATGCTGCCGTCCTGTTATCCTTCACTGTTGTTCGCATGAAAATACAATTTTTGTATAAATTAATTATTTAACATCTATTGGAAATGCTTGTCAGTTCAAGGCAAAACGTACTTAGATTTTGTTTTTGTATATCTAATTTGAACTGAATCAATCGTGGGCAGGCACAAATATGTACAAATTAGAAGGAGCACAAGTGAACAAGACATCAATTAGGCTGCTGAATGCTTTGAAGACCATGGTAATTAGAACTACACACTAAAAGATTAGAAAATTCAATTAAAAACAATTCCATTTTTAATTTTAAACTAAATTGAAAAAAATTAAAAGCACTACTCCTTTAGTGCAACATAGTCATAACTCAGAATTTCTACATTATTGTTGAACAAACATTCCTTAAAATCAGAATCCAATTCTTAATTGCAACATGACCCTAAGCACATATTGCATTGTTCGTTATATTTTGAGATACGTCTATTTTGCAATAAAGGAGCGACATGCATTTTGATATCTATTATTAACTTTTTTTGTCTTTAAAATAAAAATGCTTTGAAGTAAAATTTTCTCTTCAGTGATTTCCTTACTCCAAAAAAAAAAAAAAATAATGTAAAGCCATACTCGTAGTAATGGAAAACTGGAAAATATAAATGTATTTTTATTTAATTTTCTTTCTATATGAATACATTCATAAGAAATAAATTCTCTCAAATGTTGTACATGGTAACATTTTTCTAACAATTTTCCCAGGTAAATAATGTGCATTTTCAATTGAAAACCTCAAACGGATAGTGCCTCGAGCTTTACAAAGAAACACAAATATAAAAAACACATCAAAAAATATGTCAACATTAATGGCAAAAGGAAACAACTCCAACAAGAAAATATTAAAAAATATCATGAAGAAAATATAAGAAAAAAAAAAAAACAAGCTGCAGAATAGAACAGCGACTTTGGCCTAAAAATGAAAAACTGATATAAACACCGATACAAATACGAAGAGTATCACAAAGTTTTCCATTATATTGTGTGAAATACAAGGCAACGTACATTTAATGTAATTATGAACATGATTCTGTTAAACGTAGGCCTACATTTTTCTCTTTTTGAAGACCAAATTTAATTTTTTTTTTTTACAAAACAGAATTCTTTAAATATTTCAAAATGAAATTTTCATTAAAATTGTCTACTGAAGGACTGATTTAAGAACGTTACTTTTTCTTATTATTATAGTCGCTGCCAGTAATAAATCGCACAAAAGTTTTATAAGAACTTATTCCCTACAGAATTTTCAAGCAGAATTAGATGTGAAAAAAATCCAAGGGAAAAAGATTCTAAAATTCTATGAAAGTCAGTACTTACATTAGACTACGCGGTATTGGCCAGAGCAAGGACCTAAATTTTAATTTTAATATTTTTTAATTCGGCCTGATAGTCATTTAACTTCTACAGCCTCGCAATATAAAAAACTCAATAAATTAAAACTTAAAAAAAATGACACTAAGCGACAGTAAAATTTGCCTTCACTATGACCTACACCAGGCTGCGCAGTATTTTGTTATTCATGATTACACTCTCAAGATCAGACAATATCGATAAAACCGAGTTTATATTTTCATGAACCGGCTAATTTTTAGCAACATGTTGTTTGAAACCTTCCCCCAACTATATTTAAATGTATTGAAAAAGTGACTTTAATGATGGTTGAATTAATGTGGACCTACCCTCACGTTGACCGCATTCCAAAATTACCTTTTTCTGTTTAATAATAAAAAACTGTGATGTTTAAAAATTTTTGTACCATGAGATTTAGAGCGAATTTCACTAACCGCTTCGTTAACTTTTCCTTGGAAAAATATCATCTTAAAAGTTCACATTTTGCAGCACTATTTATTATTTTTTAAATTTTCAATATTGAACGCAATATTATGTTCATAATAGTTGCGTATATAAATCAGAAAATATGAATTGTATATTGGATCTGCTATATAAAAATATATTTTATTTTGTTCAGAATCAGAGCAATAGGAAGTGTATACCGATATTAGAAATTGTTATTAACTTCAAAATAACTAAATAAAAAATTATAACTTTGAAATAAAATTGCTATCAATTTATAAAACCAATAGATTACCACAATTAGAGCACAAAGAGCTAAAATTTTCTTATGATACTTATTGGTCAAAAGATCTTAAAATAAAGCTTAAAAACTGTTCCATGGATCTTACCAATCCTTCGTTCTTCTGTAGACAGTTTTCAGTGCGCTAGACAATATTAAAAAAAGATGTCAGAAATATGTGTTTCCTAAAGCAATTGCATCTGGCACTTTTACGAAAGAGGGTCTTACAAAATGGGGGTTTAATATATTTTATCAAATTTTATAAATTTTTTCTACTCTCTATGTTTAGCCGAAATGTCGGATGATCCGGAGTTTCACGTTGATAACTTCAATATTATAGGAACAGCAGCACTTTAAAGTTCAAGTTGTTAACATTAATCCAACTAAAATGTCACAAGAAATTAAAAAAAGGAACATTTATTGAAGATACCAAAACACTGACAAGTGAAATATACGATTATACTTAAATAAATCTGTATATATTTTTAAAATTTATATTTGTACATAATTAACATGTAAAAGTGAATTAATATAATTTGAGCCCCATTACTGTTTTGGTTCACAAAATCAAAAGAAAAAAAGACAGCAAAAGCACGGAGCACTGACGGCACAGTTTTTTGCGTTGCAAGTTTTAGAAAGCATTAAAAACAACGTTTAAAGTCTTGATTTGACAACACTGAACATGGTGCTATAGACTATAACAACATACATACACATATAAAGAAACTTGAAAACACAAGTCCGAAATATTATAAATTTTAGAGACCGCACAAGGATGATAAGGAGTTTTTTTTATCGCTCTGGACCGAACGCCATAGACGTAAATGACAATCAAACGCAAACGTAACACGACATAAAAGCAAAACCTTTTCATTAACATCCGGTGTCTTGCCTCATAATGTTCCCCGCCATACATACATGCATTCATAGATATTTTGACTTTTTTGTTAGAGCCTTGTAGGTAAATATTTATGTGTGCGTGTGTGCCTTTTTCTTCTTTATTCTTCCTTCTAAATAATATCAAATGCGAGCGAGTAGCTCTAGAAGATGGCAGAACGAAAAAAAATGTCATCAAATGATAAAAGTGTGTCACGTAATCCCTCGAACATTATGTAACATATGATTACCTCCTCTCCCCATATGGAGGAGTGTATGTGAATTTTGCTAAACATTCTGACACGAACGCACACTTTCAAACATAAACTCTTTAAATGTCTAACTATGAACGTCTAATGAAAAAGAGAAGGAAAATTAAATCAAGTACACGGGAACTCAGGTGTCGGTGTTTATCACTGTGTGCGTGTATATATGAAATATTTTTGTACACCGATATTTCTCAAGTGCGTTCACAACGTTTTGAGTTTGTCTATATAAAACTTCGATCATGACATGGGGGTACTGAAACTCTATGTAAAAACACTTTCAGTGTGTACTAAAACATGCCCTTACATACACGTACAAGGTGATATACATTTATACACATGAATTTTTTCCATATTAATTTGAACAAAAACGTCTCAGGATATTTTTCTACCTGTTATCAACGCGTATCTCAGGTGCTTTACTTTTTTATTTCTTTCTTCTTCACGTACGAGTATTTATTTTGAATGATGTGTTAACTAAAAAAAGACGTGGTAGTGTCGCCTTTAACAAATTTAAAAATACATATATACCAGTGTACCCAAAAACGGCTAAAACATTTCATTAGAATTTATGAACTGTGAATGTTAGAAATTACATGATAATCTTCATAATTTTTATGAGTTTGAATCTTTTTCGTAAACTCCATTTGAATAAAAAATGTTTTATCGATTTGCAAATACCACAAGGTCATTATGAATATTATAATTCTTAAACAATTTTTGATTTTAGTGGAAGAATTTCGAATTTTATAAATTTTAATTAATAATTAATCAAATGCCGTAAACTAAAGTAAAAGTAATTTAACATTCTTGTCATATTAAATACTTTAATATATCGAAATAATCGGTATTACTGGGCTCAACTTAGCATTTATTAAATTTTTATATTGATGAGCATTGTTTGTTGCAATTGCATATTTCAACTGCAACCACGGACAAACAGATGCTGTTGACTTAAATTTTAATTTGAAAATTGCTTTTATATTTGCTAAAGTATGCACAAGTGCCCAGTTGCATCCTCTTCATGCGTGTCTACAGCCGCAAATGTTTTAATGGAATCAATAAAGTTAAAGACTCACCCACACACACACACATGCATGTAGATGTAGATGTAGATGATGTTGGTGACACAAATGCATTTAAGCTTCACCCTCTTGTGTTTTTCAAAAGTCACTTAATTTATCGATTTACTCAAACAACAAACGGCAGCAGCAGCAGGAGCAACAACAATAAAAAGGAAAACAAAAACATCGAAACGTCAGAATAAATAAAATTTAAACAACAAGCAAATGTTAAATGAAATATTTTTTGCAGTTTCTGTTGTTGTTGCTGCAGTTGGGAGAATAGAAATGCATTTAGATTTAACTATTATAAATGAAAAGATGATGATGGAGTGTGTGTATGTGTGCATATAAACGCATGTGTGCATGTATGCATGGGAATTTGCAAACAACATCTAAACATCAATTAGAATGCTTGGCTGAATCTGAAATAAACAAATACAAATAAACTTTTCACATACACATTTAAATACACAAACTCCTCCAGTTTAAAATGCACGATCACACACACTCACATAAATTGGATTGTATTTACTATTATTCTCACTATGATACGAGCAGCCCATCGCTGTACAGTACAGCTCGAATAACGCAATACATTTTACACTTAAAAGTGGTTACGTTTAGTGATAAAGACAGTGAGTGACAAAAATATTGAGAACTAATTAACATACATATGAGTTTTTTTATATGATTATTCTTATTATTCTATGAATCGTACGCCCGCCGTTGTAGGAAGGCCAACCTACAAGTGCCATGTTTGTGCCATCTATCCCCATTTTTCTGGCGATATCAACCGAAGATGTAATTCTTAATAGAACCGAAAGGTATTGAGACCTAAAATGCATCTATATGGATCTAGATAAGAGTGGCGCCGGCCTGGTCTAAGACTTTTGGTGAGATCCTAGCGATATAATTACTGCTTGGCTTTGAAAGAAAATCATCCCGGAATGATTTCTATCTGTCAGTACCTTTCTCGCCTAATATGGCCAGAATTTTTGCCTGTAATACACTTTGCTTATTGGGAAGGTGGAATGCTCCCTTTCCCAAGATCTTTCGACAAATAACAGAGCCATCGTCATCATCATCACCATCCTAGTTGAGTCAAGTCGGGATAGTATATAGTCGGATTGCTGCCTTAAGTCTGAAGGAACTCACTCTAAGATCCTACAGCAGCCCTGGATCTCCAGCGTTCAGATGCGGTTAGCCTACCGCCTTTTAATAATATGAATTTATTAAAGAATTTCCAGTGCCAAAAAAGCACTAATAAGCGACTGAAACTCACGAACCTCAGTTGACGGTCGCAGTCCATGAGAACATTTTCAGCAACAGCAATTCAACTGAGATTCGCTTACCATTTATAATTGACACAAAATTATAATAATCTGCATCTAAAATTATTTAAAATATTTTAAAATTGTTTACTGTATAAATATAATGAACTTGAGAATTTAATAAAGGAATTAGTCAGTGTTTGAATGCTTCGAAGATTTGTTGTAGTAATTAAACATTAATGAATAATTCTATTTCAAACCAATACAAGTAAAATGTGGCTTACATCGCTTACTGTTTTTGTAGTGTGTTGTACACAATTTTCATATATACATCCACACATACTCGCACACAGGACACAACACATGTACACAAAAACTTATAGATTCTCGTCCCCAACAACATATTTACTTAAATCAGTTTAGCTGCTTTCTGCATTAGTGGTGGTGATGATATGAAATATTTTTGTTTGGTAAAGTAATGAATAAATTGTCAATATTCATTTTGTGTAGCTGTGCTTCTTGTTTTTGTTTCATTTATTTTCATCATCACATTTTTTCATCCACACTCCTCTTATTTAATTGCAATGTTTGTGTTGGAACGTGTCTCTATGCATACGTAAAAAGGACTCTCTGCCGCCCTGTGTATGTGCACACGTATACACTCCTATAATCTACACTAAAAACAGGAAAGGGATAAAGGGTACATTGAATGCAATCATTTCACTGACATGACATTCGTTCACAGAGTTCGTTAATGTTTGTCATGGTGGAAAAAAATACTAGAACGAAAATAATGCAAACAATTTTGTGCTGTAAATGGTTACATGCCGTTATCTAAATAATTCTGTTTATCGTAAGATCTGTGCACATGTGTGTGTGTGTGTGTGTGTGTGTGCATATATGCATGTATGTATGTATTTGCCAGAATTTTGATTTTGTTCATTTATTTGCTATTTGCTTTAAAAGGTTTCATTTTCTTCTGACATTGTACGCCTTTTTTTGTTGCTGTTGTTGTAACTCTTTTTTCAATTTTCCACCAGAGGGGAGTATACTCGTCTGCAAACAAATACACATACACACACACATTTGTTACTGAAAATAAGTTGAACAGAAAACAATTTTACAGCTCGGACATGTTTTCATTGGCATTGTTTAGCAAAAGAATTTGATTTGAAAATGTTTATACAACCTGGAATATAAAGGCGTACTATATCAACGGGTGTGTGTATGTATGTATTTACGATATCTGAAACTGGGAAATAAATGCCCATATTTCTAAAGAATTTAAGACGATTTTGCAAATTTGGAAATTCTTTAAAACATTGCATTGAATGCACCAGATCAGAGTAAAGTTATCAGATTTGTTCCATTAATTAAAAACAAAATACACATACAAACATAATGTTTGTTTATGTATGAGTTATAGTTTTGTCAAACTCGACACTTGAAATTTAGGATCGTTAAGTTTTAAATTATTCAAATTTCGATTAAAATACACATGTATGTAAGTATGTGTGCAGCTAAAAGTGGGAGCTAAAAAATTACGCATAACGTGAAGATTTATCTTCATTCCATGGACTTACAAACGTCAATTCATCTTATGACGCTTGTGTTTGTTCTTTATAAGAAAATGTGCGCTGTAAAACCAGAGAAGAACATGTTCTTTTCTCACTTTGTGAATTGATACAATCCTTTTTTAAATAAGGATAACTGTCTGTAACATTAAAGTCATCGTTGCGGAAAAACTGACAAAAAGCATGAAATAACCATGTGAACTGGAGAGGAGCTGTAGAAAGAGTTTCTAAGAATCCTGCAGGTTGTATATAGAACATGTGAAAAGGACATGTAATATTCAGTGGATATGATTTAAATAATTTTTTTATTCATAAGTAAGACTTTTAAGGAAAACAATTTACATTCTAATTCTAATTTACATTCTAATCAAGATATTGGCAACTATTGTAATGTTTGTTTTTTATATGAACACTGAAATTTTTAAAATAGATGTGGCTTCGCTGCCATCATTTATGGAGTGACATTTAAAATTGTAGCTGCACTATAATTAGAAAAACATACCAAATTTTTGTTTGCTGTCGTCGGTACTTTGCTCTTCTAGAAATTTTTAAGGAAATTTAAAATTGTCCTTCAAAATTTCAATGGACAACTTAAACGCGAAATTTTTTCACTCAGACGTTAACAGTTAAACGTGAGAAGTCTGCCCTCGATTGTACTTGCGTGCTGGATAGGCCTAAGCTTGTAGGTCTATTTAACCGCAAGGCAAATGTTTAGGCCCAGTGTGCTACAAATAATTTACTGAATAACAGAAGAGTTTTTAAGAAACATGTGCATATTCTTACGGAATGATAATATTCCATTACTTTATTCAGTGATGTTCTAAGCCGAGACTTAAGGCGTTATTAATGAAACAGCATCTTACTTAGTGCGAGAGGATTATGGTTCCTATGCGTCAGGTACGAAGGCCCTGTATCGAAAATAGTATACCACTGTTATCACTTCTTCAATTTTTCCCACACAACCTTAAAAAAACTCAAAATAATTTCAAAATTTGTTCGGATGAGAGGATATATGTGCATGTATATATATTTATTATTAATAGTGTGTGTAATCTAAATTTAATGTTAAACCTATTAAGGTTTTCACGAGGAACTGTATTAAAATTTGGTTCCGAGAACCGAGTATTGAAGGGGAGCTGACACATTTTATATAAAGCGTCATTGGTGCAGTCAAGAAGAATGTACTTTAATCTTGATTTGCCCTGAATCAACTATCCTGTTAATATATCTAGCAAAATGTATTCCATTTCCAATGATATTGTGCCACAAGACAATAAAATAGAAAATTATCAAATTGTATGATTTCCAATTTACAAATATTAGATACTAAAAAATAAGCAAAACGTTACCAAAAAATTATAATGAATACCAATATTCATTTATTCAGGCAGTTGTCCTAAATATCCAAACAAACACTAAAGCATACGTGTACATACACATTTGGGGCTAATGGACATTCTCTAACAAACCACCAGGATAAGTTGAACTGCAAAAAAAAAACGAATAGAATGACAAATTTAACAGGCAACAAAATTAAAAAAGAAGTAACAAAATAATATCAGAGACGATGAATGTGATGATGTTCTTTTGTTGTGCATGACAATGCACTGAAGGGATGCTGTTCCTGCTACCATATGACGAAACACATACACATTAGAGAAAAATTTTTAATGCAGACATTTGCAAATAAAGACCCATGAGTATGTTTGTATGCAAACTTCTAGAAGCATGCAGCACTTTGATGCAACTATAAGGATTTGTGCGCAAGTTGGTTTGTAGAAATTACAGCATAAGGACATCTACATGTACAATTCGTTATTGTAAGTAAGTTTGCATTTTACATTTTCAAATATTGGAAGGTATTCTGAAGTAAATGAAAAAAATGCAGTTTTAAGTTATTTTCTACAATTCAATGAGAAAAGAGAATGGGTGTACGTATTAGTCCTGTTTGCTCGTATTGGTGAAGAAAGTCCGAAGGAGCGAGAAGGAACTTTTTATTTTTAAATTTAGCCATGAGAATATTAATGTATTTGGTTAAATATTTTTCAATTGTATATACGAATATTGGGGTAGATCGATTTTATCTTTTGTTGCACTGATGTGAAATTCAAACCGTAATTATTAAGAGTTTGTGAAAAACCAAGACACTTTTTTTTCGAAATCAGGCTGCAACATGAGAACAAAAAGAAAAATAGTCTGGAATTCTAAAATTATAAGCAAAAATTATTTTAATTAATTAGCCATAGTTGGTATAGATCTATATTATTACTATGACGGTTATTAGCTCAACTCCCTACAAGAACTCTGCCTAAATTAGGATAACATCTCTTCGAAAATAATGAAACATTGAAAATCTATTCTATCACCGGAAAGGCCAAGGTGTATACTTTAATTCGCTACAGTTTAAGAAGAACAAAGTTCTGGAGAAGATCAAAAAATTTTGAAATATGCCATCGGTTGGTGATACATTGGGAAAAAATAAAGGAAATATTAATATACACGTACGCTCAATTAAATAGAAATAAAAAAATAAATTTTAAATTGCAAAACCGTACAAAAGTTAATAATTTTGCTGACCATTTTATAAATGAAATCTATTCAGGGCTTTGAGTTTGTCGTTTTTTCCTTGATAGAATCAAAATTTTTTAAATTTTTTAGAAAAGAAAACGCAATTAAATATAATTTTTTTTATTGTGGCATTTCTAGTCATTTTTAATTGATTGGCATTTGTATACTTTATTTTTTGTTTTAAATGTGCAAATTTAAAAACTTTTTTTGTAGTAAAGCGTGATAGTATGAAAATGTTTGGTCCTAATCGAGAGTTCATCTATTCTTTGTGAGGATTTTTTTTCTCGCTTTTGTTCCCGGCAATTCATTTCAAAACTGAAAGAATTTTCCAGTTAATTGGTCCAACTATTATTGAATTTATCATTTAATTTATTTATTTGGTTACATACACAAATATAATTTGATTGATTACACAAATGAAACAATATTCTGCTAAATCTAAAATAAATATAAGAAATGTATTAATATTATTCAAACTTTCAAACATGGTGGTGCAATGTCTACTGATAAGTGGCAATAAACGCTACAATAATGGAGGCATATAGACGGCTCAACCAGTAGCAAATAACAAGTTATTGAATAAACAAAAATTTTAATTTAAGTTTTGAACTAAAAGAGAAAAGGTGTTTGCAATTATTTATTTTCAGTAATTTTCAGAACTCCAAAGATTGAATGAGATTCATATATAAACGAATAAAATAAATTTTCGTATTGTGAAGTAAAATTAAGATTCAATTGTCAAAGGCATCTTAAAATTCATAACTTTCGGCAAATATTGACGTTATTTTACAGTAAATTCTTCACATCAAAAGCAAATGAAAACATTTTCATAAAAATATTTCAAATGCTTGAATTTATATAATTGTCATATTAAAATATGTTTGTAAATAAATAGCATATAACCATGAAATTTTACATAAATACAAAAGATATAGCATATGCATATGTTACACATACTTTATGTCTGTATTTAAATATTTTATTAAAATATTTTTCGTAACCTACTTTCTCTGAATTGCTTCAGGAATTATGCATAATACACATGAAAATTTCAACTATTTTCCTTTAGTCCTTTCCCTCAAACTTGTGATATTTAATAACAAAAATGTTCATCTTCATCATCATCATCATCATCATTATTTTGAATTTCAAAAACATATTGTTTTCGATTAATTTTGTAAATTTTGTGTAACAAATGCTGACAAAATTTGATAAATCCGAAAAGGCACAAGGACAAAAATACATTGACTGTGATGTAAACACATTTATAAGGACATGTGTGATAGAGCAAACGACACGACTCACAAAAAAAAAAACAGAAAGCATCTATATTAAATTAGAAAATATCCCAAAGCCACACACATTCATTCAAGGACATTTTTGTTACATACTTGTACATGTGTTTGAGAGAGTCATTGCTTTTATGTCATTTTTCTTTTTTTAATTTTCCATTTTGTTTCTGTGGTTTGAACATGAATTTAACATGTTATAGTTGATGTCCAACATGACCAGAGAAAACTAATATCTATTAAAAAGGTTTTTAATTATTAAAGGATGAAAAAGGAAGTCTTTAAGAGATTAAAGAAAATCATGGAAAACTTTATATTCATGCACAAAAAAAGATAAACACACTGAAATAACCAAAATGATAAATAAAGTCAAGTCATTAGTGTGCGTGTGCGTGAGCGAGTGTGCTTAACAAAGACACACTCCTGTCATTTTCAACAAACTTTTATACAAACATACACACATGATTTTTTCAAAGATTCTGGTTGTCTCATGAAGCAGAATCGAAAACTAAAAATTTTTAATTATTTTTTATTAGAAAATTTTCTGAGTCATTTTAGATATTTTTTCAGTCATTCCTTCAGTCTACCGATGAAGTGGCACAAGCAGCAAGCCTAAAACAAACAAAAAAACCAACAACAACAAATAATAGTGAAAATGAAAATGAACAGTTTTTTTTTGTGTTGCACAACAAATATAGTTTTTTTTTAAATCAAAATAAATATAAATAATTCCAGCTCTGTATCATTGCAGTTGTTAGACTATGCGAAAAATCACTGTCTCTAAAAACGGATTCTCGAATTATTTAAAAACTTAATAAAATTATTTAATTGTTTTAAATTATTTATTTATTTAAAAAATTAATAAAATAAAATATTTTAAAAAACAGTTTTGGCCCAAAAACGGTTGACCGGCTCCCATGAAATCTAAGGTTTAGGTTTGGGTTTAATTATTTATTATTGCAGAATAAATACTTTAGCAAGAAAAATAAAACAAATATTTTTTTATATAAATAAACTTTTTATATTTTTATATTTATGTAAGTGCTCCTTTTTGGGAATATGCGGGAAAGCGTTTCATTTTGGGTTTCCCATTTATCGAAATAAACTAATGAGACAAAATTAAAATGAGTGTGTAAGTAGATTTATGTATTTGTTAAATTTGCAAATTGCAATTAAAAGTCGTAAGTTTTAATTGCATATTTGCGTTTTTCTGGCAACTCCAACAATTTTGGCTTTCACTGATTGCCAACCCAACTGGGGCGTAGAGAATTAGAGATTTTTTTTATTAATATTCTATAATATTTATCAAAATCATTATTGTTTATTATCACCAATTCGTATTTATTCCCAACTAATTAAATCAAGTCTTTGCAATGTGGTCTACCGACTATTTGGTTACCAAAAACGAAATGTCGACATACAGAGAGTTAAACCCACCGATAACTAATGAATTTTTTTATGTTATTATTATTAATTACTGCAAATAAAAATATTTTTCTAATACCAATCGTGAGAGTATCCTAAATAATTATGATAATTTTTTTTAAATAAGAATTTTATTTCATGTTTTGCTTATAAATGCAATCGTTGTCAACTGAAGGTCGAATAATTCTGTGTAGGATGTTAAAAAGGATGTAAGGATAATAAAAAGATGTCAATCCAAACAAAAATTGTCTGTTGTATAAAAGTTTATACCTTTGAAATATTCAAATAAAAATACGATTTTATTTTTGGAATTCTCATATTTTATATAAAAGTTTTTATATAAAGATACGAGGATGAACACCTTCCGAATATGATGGAAACAGTAAATAAATTTTTTCTAATATATATTTTTTGAATTCCAGTTAAAGAAGGATATAACGTCATGGGGATATGTGTATATATGGTTAATTATACAATTCTGATAATCTTTTTAAGATTTAATATTTCACAAACTCTTATACATACAGTTGATTCTGATTGTTTCTAATAAGGTTTGACGATAGTCAGAGGTTCTAAGTTTGGGTCTAGATAAATTTATTCAGACATGTTTGAATACGTGCGAGGTAAAGTGGGAATATTAGTCATATGTGACTTATTCACCGAAAGTATGTCATACATGCACTCGTGACTACACATGAAGTGTGCAGAGATTGCAAATTGTCACGCGTTGTCATTCTCTAACTTGGACACGCATTTTATAAATGTATTTATATGTATATTATTTATTCCTGGAATGTCAGACGAAAAGCTGAAATGTTAGTATCAAAAGGCCATGCCCACAATTTGTTATTAACAAACATACGTATACAAATACATAAGTACATAAATATGTATGTATGTGCAAGTATATCACTTGTCAGAGTTGTATGATTTTTTAATAAAAATATCACTTTGGTTGCCATTGGTCGTACGAATTTATGTATGAACGAGCGAAAATCAATATAAATGTATATTTCAAATCCATGTATGTATGTGTGTATGTAAGTATGTATGTATGGATATATGAAATAATTAATTTCTGTATGGCTTTGGCTAAATGCTTTGTTACATTTTGTTATCTGCTGGTAATCATGCCTAGATTATGTTATTGTTTTTGTAGCTGCTGCTGTCTCTTCTATATGATGTATACTAAGAACATACCTACATACTTACATACATGTACATACACAAGTATTTACATATATTCGATTCATATAAACATGCGATGTAATGGGTATTGTTTTTGTTTTCTTCTCAATATTTGTGTGTGATTTTACGTTACTCCTACATGTGGGAAATTATATATGAAATTAAATATTTGTATGTCCTGATTATTATTTCTGTGTGTGAGCATATGCGTGCTTGCATTGGCATGCTCGAACATAAATACAGGAATACATGCACATGCACACATTCGAATTATCTACATGACAGGCATGTTAATTAAGGATGTTTTAAAGCTGGATTTCTTGTCGAAATCATCATCAACAATGAGTGGGAAATAAAAATCAATATTTTAATAAGTGGTCTTCTGTGTGTATGTACAATTGACCAGTTATTGTTTTAAAATATTATTACGTGTGTGAATTTTGGGAGGTTGAAACTGTTATTGAAATCGCTTCTCTATGGAATAATTAGGCACTAAAAGAATAAATTTATAGGACTGCTGATGTACAATTTATACTGATTATAACATGGGCTTATCATTGCACGATCCTTCGGATTTGAACTTAAGTTTACAAATTTAAGAGAAAATGATTTTTGCAAGTGATAAAAATGAAAGGTCTTAGCAGAAACTCTGTACAAGAAAAGTCATCCAAAGAAGTCATGAAAATAGAGGTACATATTGTGATTCGGATTTATATCGCAATGAATTTCCAAAAAATATGTCCTCTAAGCACCAACTACAATAGATTTTTTTATATCTTACGAAAACAATACATTTTTTATGTTGGTAATCGAAGTATGGAAAGGACTTGTTATTATTACGTACAAAACTGATAGTCTCATTTATGAAATACATAAATATATTTTAAGATATATCTTAATTTTTTAATTTAACTGATCGCAATTAAAATTAATTTAATCATGGTTGATGGGGTTGAAACTTTATTAAAACGTTTCATATTTAACAATGACTGACATACTTATGTGTTTTCTAACATTGGCATATAAGACAAAAAATATACCATAATATTATAAATAATTTATTTTTATTAGAAAACGTGATCCCAATAACACTTATACCCCTGTAAAGTATTAATCCAACTTACAACTAAGAATATCAAAGTAATTTGCTTAAATATATGCATGAGTTTGTTATTTTACTTATCAAGCCCATTAAATACAGACTTAAAATATGAATGTACATACACATTTAAGATAGTTAAACAACATATTTAAATACTCTATAGCCGAGTAAATAAATACATAGACAGCATTAGCCCAAGGGGCATTTAAGACAATCTGTTGCAAGGTGTCCAAATATCAAAATATTATAAGCATTTTATTTGGGTGCTTCTTGGTTTGATATATTTTTGTCTATACTGAAGTGCACTTTGGCTCCTATGACAACAGGCACACACAAACTCATACAAGTAGAATATCCTGAGGACACAACATGTGCAGTAAGTAGGACTGCTAGTCCCAAAATTCTAAAGAAGAACATCTTGGAATTTTTTAAAGTAATTCAGGACCAAATATGGAGAATTTTTGAAAAAAAAATCCGGAAAAATTGTAGAAATGGAAAAAATAATTTATTAATGGAGATATTGATTTAGATTTAAATAAAAAAAATAGGAAAAGTTAAATGTTACAGTTCTTGTAACGAAATTAGTGTATAATTTTTAGTTGTGTTTGCAACATGGGAAAAACAACATCAATGTATTACGAAATAAATCTCGAAGCTCAGATCACAACATTCGAAATCTATAGAATACTATTTGTGAATACTATTTAAAAGGAAATGAAATTTCGATCGAATCTGAATGCCTTAATATGCTCTTTACGCCCGATTGACACTCCCGGCTCTAGTCTAACAAACACAGGTTGGAAATAATTCTTGAAATTCATTTAAAACTAAATGACAGTAAACAACAAAAATATCTTATTTCAAATGTGTATTTGTTGCAATTGTTTTCGTGTGCACAACATACAATCACAAATTTACACACACACATTCCTACTCTAAATTAATAAAGATGTTTGTAATGCAAAATACTCTCTGATGACGATGAAATCATTTCTTAAACTTTATTAATTTTTCTATTAAAATCTTAATCCAAATATTTACTTTAATAAAATTACAAACATCTCTAGATTAATGCGTATGTGTACTCGTACGTACGTGTGTGTGTTTATTTGATTATTTATGGTTTATCACAAATCGCCTGAGAATTCGTTTCAAAATGAGAAATAACTTTAATTTGAAATTATTTTATTTATGGAAATATATCATCTAAATGAATTGTTTTAGGTTTCTTGTTGGTTTTGTTTTTTGCTCTCGAAGATATTTTTCTGACTTGTAGGTAGATTTATAATCTTCAATTATGTTTCCTAAATAATTTCTTTTCTTTATTAATTAAAAGTTGATGTCAGGTGTTTGACAAGTTGTCTGGCCCTACTGTTGCCACATTCAAGTAACGTAAATATTTGTTTATATTAATTTTTGAATATTAACTTTTGTAAATGCAAGTAGATTTACAAAGTCAGCTTTAAATACAACAGTCATTTAAGAAAGCTTATGAATTTTATCAAAATAATACGAAAGTGTAATAAAAAAATACCAAATTTATTATGATCTTTTGTGTAATTATAAGGAAATACAATTGCAACAATAATTTATTATCCGCTAAAAAAAACTCCAGAAAAAAGCTGTTATTGCGATTATAACCGACTTCGATTCTTATTAACCGATATAAAAGCTGCTTTGATATTTTTCTTCGAAGTGAATTTGTTTTCTTCAAAATTAGGAAAAGTGTAAGGACAGTCGATTAGTCACGATTTAATTTTAAAATTATTGCATCAAGTAAATTTAAATTATTGCATCAAGTATTAATTGAAGAAAAATAGTTTTTTATGCAGATTAAAAAGAAGGCTTTTTAAACCTCAGAAATCAGATTTTCACAGATTTGTAGAATTATTTTAAATTTTCAATAAAATTTTTTTCAACTTCACTGCAAACGAATCAGAGATGGATTTTTATAAGAACTTCCATTTTTCACTATATAATGCCGGTATAAAATGAGACTTTTCATATATGGTATCCTATTCTTCTCAGAGGATTATTAAAGGTACATAGTAATGAACCATTGTTATTCATATAATTTTCATCAAAGCAATAAAGATTTAACAAAGTTGTCCTTCCTATTCGGAGAACTTCTGATAATTATTTTTTTATATAGGCTTGAGATCTTTCAACGTTGCAGTTCTTTCCATGTTCATTATCACTTTCATGGGTCTCTTCTGTTAAAGAAATTAAAAAATGTCACCGGGGCCAACATCAGGTGATATTTAGGTTCTTTTAGTGAGACACGTCTCATACCCAAAAAGATTTCTTGGCATGGGCGAGCCTCGTCATTGCAATCTTTACCGCCTCTTCTTGGATAATCTTGTAGCACTTACAGTTACACATACACTCCACAGTTTCATTGTGTTGAAAACATTGGGGCACCTGACTCCACATTTTTGAGAAATTTGGTATAAATTCAGTTCAGAGTCGGGTGTAATTGCGATTTTTCTACCTTTAACGAGGATACTGGGGAGCACGTTCTCTTTAGCAGTTTGATAATTGCAATTTATCGAGGCATATTGCACATTAAGGGAACGATATGATGCAAGCGAGTGCGTAATCATGTGCTCAAATATGTCGCCTTGAAAATATGTGTGTGAAATTTTACTAATACAGACAAAAACCATTTTTTTTATCAATGGCAATATTTTCTTGATCCTCAACAAATGCTTTGAGCCTCATTGCACTACTGACATTATAAGAAGGCTAATGCGACCAATGTGCAGCATAGAATGCAGTGCTTCTGAAGGTCTAGTGCCTCTGAAGGAATAGTTTTAGGACAACTTCGCCTGTAATTCCAATGCATGTTGATCCTTGGACCTTGTATGACTGGCTAATACATATTTCTCCCTTGTCGCAGTGTACAATACTACAGATCCATATATTCGCATGTGCACTTTTTTCAATAAATTATGTGCAAATTATTTTAGCTTTTCGCAGTTGGCGTTTATTCATAAAAGATTAAGAAAAACTTTGTGTGTCTTGAAACTGACATTTTGTATGAGAATAAAAAATTAATAGATGCCCGCCAGAATAAATTTTGATTATTGTAACATGTGGCAACTGCGTCACACTTCAATAGATTCGAAAAACACTTACAAAATGAATACCTACTCCCTCTTTTAGTTTTCATTATTCTAAGAATCTAATAATTGTTCAGCACTTACTTTTCGATAAATTTGTTCAAATGTGTTGAGCATTTGTATCTGCAACGAAAGAGAAAACAAAAATGATTTTTAGTAGTAAAAGGATTATTTAAATAAATATAAAACTATCACTCAAACTCTACGTATATGCACTTGGAACGAAGTGAAAAACTAGTCCAATAAAATGTATGAAATTTTTGACGTTAAAAATACGCATTAATCAACATCAACACCATTTGGTTGTTTCGTTTCCGTTTTTTCTTTTACACATTTTTTCTTTCCCTATTTCCACTTTGCACTCAATCACGAACAGGTACGCTGTTCATTTGTGGGAGTGTGTATGAGCAGCTCCAACAAAAAAGGCAATAATAAAAATACTTAAATGTAAAAAAAGTGTGCAGCATTTATATAACTGGTGTATAAAATAGCGTAAAAGGATGTGTGTGTGTGTGTATGTGTGTACCCTCATCATATAACAGCTGTAAATAGTAAACACCATATTATAGGGGCATCAAGTGTGATGGTACGAGTGCTCGTGCATGAGCTTTGGTGAAAAAATAGAGAAGTTTTTTGTGAACTGGGGAGTGCGTGTATAAGTTACAGGTATGAAAACTACTGAAATGTAGTTGCTTGTTGTTGTTTCCTTTCTGGTAAATGTTATACCACCCTTTTTGGCTCCATTTACATCTCTTTTTAAAATAATAATTCAAAAAATACATGATGTTACTATTTCCGCTGTGAATATTTACTCGCATATTTGAATGTATTAGTGCGGATGAATGAAAACGCTTTCAGGGAGAGCATTTTGGGAGAGGATGCTTATTGTGTACGTATGAGTGTAGGGCAAACAACATAATTCGTGAAAAAAACTTAATTGCTTTCATAAAATTTTCGCACGATATTGATGATACCGGGTGCAGGGAGATTGAAGAGGTTTTTCGTAAAGTTGTAGACGTGATATAAATATCTATGAATAAATAATATTGTTATATGGATTTTGCAATTAGTTCTACAAGATCCCTTCCCGACACTACTTGGGGAAATAAAAGTTTTTCTTTGTGGCATAATTAAGCGATATTCATGAGTTTTTTTAAATGCATTAAGTCATTAAATGGCAGACATAATTTCAATAAAAAATAATATTACAGAATCTGCATAAGCGATGGATTCAATACAAACAATATATGATCATTACGGTCATTTGGTGTTAATTCTTGCAATAAATGATTGTTGCAATGAAAATCGGCCTCATCGCGATTGGTGATTTTCAACTCCAAATTAATAAAATTAAAGCAGAATTCAAAATCGAGTAGTATTTTTCTTTTATCTAGTAGGAAATGTCGAAGTCCTAGTCGGAATTCGCCAAGAACATTACGCCGAACATTATTGTATAAGTTTGTTGATAAATTTTAAATATGAATATACGGAAATTAAAAAACTTATTTTTTTTGCATTATTGTAATGAACATAGTTTATGAAGACTTTTACTATAGTTATGATGAACATAGTAACATGATAATTCCTTTCAGTAATGCTGTTAAGGATATGAATTTTACATAGAATATGCTTGCGCCGATATTGCTGAGGGGTGTAACACAGGTCTAAAAGTCTACATGTTAACATATGCTCCCTTAACAATTAGTAAACGAAATTTAAAAATCTTTTTGGGGAGAATATCCCAACTAATAAATTTCAATAAAACATATTTAAAGCGCTTTTGAACTAGTTTTAAGTTCAAACCTAAAGAAAAATATTTATCACTGCAATTAAATTCTTAAAATATTGTAACAACGACGTTGATTTATTGTGAACTTTACCAGGATCCTTGATAGGAGTTGATCATCACACATTCAGACTGACAATTTATATCCTTGTTAAAGAGACTCGAACATTTTTTTAAAATCCTACTTTTGATAGGGTAATGCAAACTACAACGTTCAATAAGCCCAGGCTATTAATTAAGAGTTTCTTTTGAACAAATTGTGTCTAGTTGGGTAACTCCTCTGACTTTTATTGGAAAAAAGCCAACAATTCAAAATATTCAATGAATATTCTCTATTGAACAAAAACTTTCATAGCTTAAGTACAAATAAACACTGACTCTAGACTTTACTTAAAATTGTTTGGCTTTCGTATCCTTAAAAAAAATAAATTCAACTACTTTTGTAGCTCTTACGATGCAAGTAGATTATTAGGCAGGATATAAGTAATAACTTGGCTTAATCAAATATAAGTTAAAAAAAATTATTTATGCAGCCAAAAATATTTTTCTTCCAACAGCAAAAAGCGTTTGATAAGGTATCGTTATATGGCTTCATCATGAATAATGTTTTATTTATTTTGACGTTGAGTACAACTTGACCGCAGGATACAGTCCAGGTTTTCTTATAGACGAACAACGCCTGGTATTGAGTTTGCCCTGGTTTCGGTGGCTGGTAGGAGTTCGTTATCATTCCATCAACAACAAACATTTTTATTTTTGTTTAATGTTTCTTTTCACTTCCGGTTCTAAATGCAATCTTTTGTTTAATTTTTTTCTAATACATAAACTATTGTATCATGTGTGTATGCGGCAAAATATTTGTCTCTTCTTGCACAAAAGAAAAACTATGTAAACTTTTTTTATATTCGTATATTATTTTTGGAAAAATATATGGTTTCAATTTTTTCCGCTGGCTTTATTTCCTTTTTGCAAATATATTTATGAATATTTCGTCCGGGTTCTTTTACACAGTATTTTGTTGCTTGCAAAACAAATACAGCTTAGAGATATTTTTCTGAATGTGGCATAACATTTACATATTATTTGTATGTATATAGTGAAGTGTCACTGTATGTAAGAAATGTTTAGATTTTCAACAACACAAAACTATCCATATAAAACAAGTATATAAACATTTGTGTTGGTGTTAGTTACTTTCATATGGGTGGAACCTTTAATTCCACTAGTGTGGGTATACACTTGCAAGTTAAAACTGAAGGAAACTTTATGTATTATAGTGGAAAATTTTACAATTTGAAAAAAAAAAAACTAAGTCTGTGAGAACAATTTTAAGCGACAACTTCGTTAAATTTTGTTGACATGAATAAACTGACTTATATCTATTTCCTTATATACATGTACATGTAACTCCTGTCATCACATCTATACTAAAGAGCATCGGAAAAGTCTTTAAATTTGGCTGTTTTCAAGTGCAACAAAATATTTTTTCTAAAGCGCAAACATTTTTATTTACACAGGAAAAAGTCACAATCAATTTTTGCATGTGAAATTCAATTATTAAATATAAGAAAATTACGTTTTCAGATAAATTTAAAGATATCGGTATTTTTTTCATAATAAAAGAACGTTTCTAAGAAACAAAAATAGACTTTTACAGAATCGTCGTATTAATTCCGATTTTCAATCAAAATTTTCGCAGTTGACTTGAGTTCAGAAGTTGAAAAAGATGAACTACTGAATTTTGGAAAGTCATAAAAATGTCGTTCATAAAGAATTGGCTGATGGTTGATTATTTGGAAATAGAACTATCAAATCCTTAATCTGAGAAAGAAATTCTAAAAATATGTCTATGATTGAAACCAATATGTTTAATACCTGCTTCAGGTTGCCATTGCATTCAACTCCACTCTGTTGCTGGTGCTATTTAACACCCATGTTTTATTTTCGCCAAATGCACATGTCAAATTCCTTGTATGTAACAAACATGACATAAAATAATTGTAAAAAATTCTTCTTTTAAAATTTTTTTGTAGAAATAAAAATGGCGTGATTTTGCAAAATTTTTTTCAAGGAAAACCAAAATGAAAGGCTCATGCCATCATGGGGACAACCGCTGTGTGCAGCCACTTCTTGTAGGTCAGTCTATTGTTACATACATGTAGTCAGTGGGAATTTAAGGCCACTAAAAACGCGTTCCGATTAAAAGGATGACAGAAAACCATTTATGATCAAGAGTCACGATATTTCGTTAGAAAAGGTTACGCGCTCTTTAAGTGCATTAAGAATTCATGACTCGTTGAACTTGTATGTGTAAAATGCAATAATTAATAGCTGTTGCTTTCGTTTTTCTTAAAAATAAAAAATAGCAACAAGATTTATTAATAAAATGCCTACCACCAACAGTAAAAGTTACATGAATGTCGGCTAAAATCATAAATCTTATAAATTGGTATAAAAATGCAATCATGTACAAAAGTAATTGTAAAATTTGTTGCAACTAAATTTGAACAGCAGTGGTTTTTGCCCAGAGGTGCAAGTTTAAATTTTCGATATAGTCAGCATTGCCACGTTAATCTGTGCGGTAGAAAAATGACCTCCTTTCGTATATTTGGATTGAAATGTTTCTCTGAGTTAAATGTATTCGTAATTATTTTTGTTTTATATTCATTGAATTATGTATGACTCATTGTGGGAAACTTGGTGTAATAATAATTTTCTTTTTTGCTTTCGATCGGATCAGAACTCAGGAGGTGACTCCTATTTATGCAGTGCATTGCGCTGGAACTAGTAGAATAGGTATTGAGAGGGAAGATAGAGGGAGTAGTAATTGTGGACAGTCAATTTAAACAACTCCACGCTGGGGATGACAAGAAGGACATCTATGGGGAGGTTGTTCCACTTACGAGCAGTACGACTAAATAACGAGTAGTCTCTTTAATGCGTAGTGCGATTTTCTGATATTTCGACCACAAACGGATGTGATCTTAATGAAAAACGTATTGTTCGCAAATAAGAGCGGGTGTCGGGAACATACTCCCTTACTTTATTAGAGCATATTCCATTTTAATAACGATATTCATCGTTGCAACCATGAATATCGTACTTTGACCAACATATGGCACAACTCAGTGTACTTTGAGCAAAGGTGTCAAAAGGAAACACATTTAATAATGAAAGCAGCTGGTCTCCCAAACGACGAAAATGATCTGCAGACTATTCAGCGATTTCGAATTTAAATAATAGAAAAGTCTACTTCGAAGGAGATTAAAAGTCCCTCTATTCTATATCAACATTTCTGTGCAACATTTTTGTTCGACATTGTGAAATGTTACTTTTATTTATTGCTTGTTTATTCTATTTTATTGAGTTAATTAAAATGGCTGCCGCTGTTTGCCGTTGTTGCTGCAGTTTAATTAGTTGAAACATTTGAAAACATATGTATCTGCTGCTGCCAACTAACTCGTGCAAGTACCATTTCAAATGTCATGCAATTTGTGTAAATTTCAAAAGAAAAATAAACTCAATTTAAGGAAGAATGTAAATTAAAGAGGCAAATAGTGTGAGGTTCCTCTTGAAGTAAATAAGTGTAATAGTTTGTAGCAATTAGCCCAGTGAGCTGCCATAATTTACTTAAATAGATTAAGAGGAAGTTTTGAGTCTCCGTGTAAACTTTAATCCTCGGAATCTCTTCAATTTTTTTCTGTGTTTTAAAAAGTTGCTACTTTAAATAATTATAATATATTTTTATTGTATTTTGATAATAAATCTTATTTAATGGATAAAGGATAATAATCATCTAATGATCACTTTGATTTATTTTCTGACATTTTTGCTAGAGTTTTTATTAAACTGAACATGATATTTTTAACTAAAAAAACTTAATCAACATCGACTTGTGTATTTAAAAATTATTTTAAATAATTTTTGTATTTAAATAAATATTAACCAACGCGCAATATGATCTAGACACCCTGCGCTTTACTTTTTAGGTATTTTATAAATTAATTTAGTAAGTATATTTCATTCAATAAATAAATAAATATTAACCAAAAAACTTCATTTATATTAATGATTTTTATATAAAAAAAATTTCATTAAAAATAACAATCACTTTTCTAATGCAGTTTTAGAAACAAAAGTTAAAATTTGATTTAAATTGAAAATGTTAAAACATTAATATTTGCTTTAAACAATAAATTTTTTTTACTATTTCTTATTGACTACAACAATAAATTGAACTCCTTAAAATTATATTAAAACAATTTCAAAGCAAATATGTGGTATTTAGCATATAATTTTTTAGGAGAAGCTTTTCTGTTAACAACATTTCCACCAAGTTGTAGGGTTATTGTAAATTTGATTTTGCTGTTAGTTTCCGATTCCGCTCTTAATGATTAAACAATTTTCAGAGTTCATTTTAGTGATGGTGAAAATAGAAAATTATGTCAGTTACGTTTTTTTGGCGCTAAGGGCACGAAAGAGTTAACAACACACTCTTCGTCTTACTATTAAAAATATTAAATTTTTAAGCTTAAAATATAAATTAGTTATTGAATACTATGAGGCTACCAAACCTTTCGAAAACACTACAACTTAGTCGCGTGTTACTGGCACGCCAATCGTGTTCAGCAACCATTGTGCAGTTGATTTTTGATTTTTTTGTGGACCCATACTCGTGCAATGCATTGCGTTGGAATTGGATGGGGAATAGAGGAGGTAGCGCATTAAGGCAGTCGATTCGACGCTTCATACAATGGAACATATCGAAAGGACCTCTGCAAGGAAATCAAAGGTGTATTAGCGAAAGGTGCACTTTTCTATTCCTTTTCCGACTTGTGCTCTTATGTTTTCTCATATTTTTAAATAAAACTAAATAATAACTCTAGAGTAATGAATAGATTTTTTGTTAGAAACACTCGTTTCCAACAAGAATACCATGACAATTTTTTTAAGGCTTTTGGAATACGGTAGCTAATTTTTGTGTTCAAATCTAATTTCAAACATACTTGAGCACTTAAAGGTTTGACTGGTCAGACGGCCAAATTTGCCTCAAAAGTCCTACGCCCTACTTTGGTTACTTATATTTTCTTTATCTTGTTGCACACTTATATCGGAAAATAAATCTCTTAATTCTTTTTCTTTAATTAGTTTTTACTTTTATGTATTTTTTGTTCCATAATCTTGTTTGGAATACTTTTAATTTAATTTGCATACGTTGGCTCACGGATGTTCAGTCTTTTATGAAAATAAGATAACAACTGTAATTAGCTTCACTTACACCATAATTTTCATTACTTTTTTCATAATATTTTTTGTTTTCCGCTTCTTTTTTGTCGTAACGGAATGAAAAGTGGGTGGAATTTTAGATTGTGCGAGCGATACAGAGGATGGAGATGGAAATGTAAATCTATTTTATACTCATTAATCTTGGAAAAGAGATGAAATCCTTTGCTTTATTCATGGAAAAGTAAAAGCATTATGTTGTTTTTAATGTCATTACCACCACCAAGAAGCTTCATTATTATTTTAAGCAGCATTTTTCAACTTGAAGTCTCAAATTTATTAAAATATATTTGTTTAAAATTTTATTTTTTGCTTTAATTAAGTGGCGACAAAATAAAATATACTTGTTGACTTTTCGAAAATGTTGATAACGAAGCGGAATGGAAGAAGAGGGTATCCTTGCGAGGCAAAGAAAATTTAAAAACAATATTTTCTCTTCAACTGTTGTTGGATGATAACACGAATGGCTTATGTTGAATAATATATATTTATCAAAAGATATTATTCACTTTAATAATGTTAAAAGTTTTTTACAAAATCATTGCCATTTAAATTAATGTAGAAACTTAAAAGCTTTAATTCCTTTGTACTTATCAGTATGAAAAATTTTTTCTCATCCTTGATAAAATCAACATCGAAATTCTTTTTAAGAGAATGCAAAAGTTTCCCATTAAATGATTGTTTTTAAGTAAACAAACGGAGACAGAAAATTATTTATTTAGTCGTAACAAAACATGAATCGTGGGAGGAAGAAATTGCACTTCCAGCAATTTTTGTCAACTTTGATAAGACTGCGGCGGCACTGCCATTCATATTCGGTTGTTTTCTGACAGTTTCGATGTACATATTTGTTCTCTCCAATTTAATTTCACAATATTTTCAGTTTTTTGTATTTGCCTGCAAAATAAATCATATCACACCTAAAGAACGACATTTTCACTGCTTCCAAATCATAAATAGTGCATTTTTCGACTTCCAAGGAAGTTTAATTAATAAAATTAAAACCACTTCCACATCCTTGAGCAGTCGTATTTTTTTTTCTTTTTATTAACAAAATATTTATTTCTTTTTTGTTTACATGGAAACATGTCAATTTAATCGTATAAAGGTATAACCGAACATGCTGTTCCATCTGAAATTTTTAGTGATATAAATATTAAGAAATCAGAAGTTTTGATGTTCTTGGCATAAAATTCAGTGCGTCGTTCAATGGACTGAGCGCATTTTTCATATCGATAAATAAGAGTTCAGATGACTCGATGTTAGAAATTTTTGACTTTTTCTGATCTCTATACTATTTATACCACCTATACCTGCCGAAAATAGAATATAGCAACTCTCGTGTATGGATCGGTTCTTTAAAGTCCATTTTGAACTTAATCGACTGTGCAAATAGGAGGACTCAAAAGCTCATTTGTAGCAGCAGTGAATCCAAAATCTTCCAGTCACTGGAACATCGACTCTATGTGTTTTGTCGTTACTATAATGGAGCGTGGTCGTTCTCCGTTAAGAGGTCACCCATTCGTGTTCGATGAGCCAAAGGATCGAACATTACAGGGACGATACTTTCCTTACACAAATAGCTTGAAGAGGGAATAATCTATCTTCAGAGATCATTCGTGTCACTTTTATGGCAGAAAATTTTGAATTAAAAATTCACTAACAGTGCTTTTGCTCTAACCTATTTCTTCAGTCCAATCGGAAACAAATTTATATGTGTGTATAATTAGTAGCAGGCTCATGCTTTTCTGTGGCTTATAACTAATCGCTATTTAATATAAAAATATTTTTTCTGCAAGAAGACATAACAAGCTGTTCCTTCCAACATACTGATGATGGCTTTCGGAGAATTCCGTTTTTTATCGATTGCAGCAAAACAAATGCTCTTTTATACAAACAGCTGCAAATTTTTTTACTGTACGAGTAATTCAATCTTTTCTGCCACCTTTTTCATGCTGTGAAGTCATTGTTGTTTGTAGCAGTAGTAGTAGTTAAAGTGGTTAATGCCTTTTAATATCCTGCACGTTGTACAACCACACAACATGGCTTAACAGGTCACTTGGTTGAATCGCTCACACGCACTCTGTGCTGCAATTTATGTGTGTTTGTATATTAGTCTGTTTATTGTTGCTATAAAAAAAAAACTCCACAACAAATATGACAATGAGGGGCTCAGGGGAGGCAATTAAAAGTAAAACCGCTTTAATATTTTTTGTTCCTGAAAATAGGATGAGTAAGAAAACCATTTCTTAAGGATTATTTATCTATGGCATTTTCGTTTCCAAAAAAAGTGTACATTTTGTTGTCCTTTAACCATAAAGTGAAGAATTAGAATTTAGTGGGAACTTGTTGGGAAGTGTAGACAGTTTCAGTTGGCACCGGCTGCAAATATCTCAGCAAAAAACTCATATAATAATATGATTAAGTTTATTTCAAACTTTTTAGAGTCTATTTTAGAAGTTGGGAAAATTATTTGTTGATATGGTCTTATGCTGTCTTTATTTTAACCAGATGTAGAAAGAAAACAACTTCTGAAACCTTCCTAAAGGAATAAAGTTAAAAATGTTAATTGGATCCTTTCGAAAAAACGTTGCTTATAATGGGGAACATATCCTGAGTAAGACCTAAAAAGTCCTCGTTAGACAATATCTCGTGATAGGTTGAAAGAAACGAAAGAAAAAATCAATCTGCCTTATGAATAAAATTATTGCAGACGTATAGCGAAAATTTACACACAGCACACACACATACTCACGCAAAATAATTGTAAGTTGAAATTGTTGCTTTTGTTTTCCTGTCGGATAATGTTTTCTTGTTGCTTACTTATCGCTGTTGTTGTTGTTTTTCTTTAAACTTTATTGAATAGGCAAAAGTAAATGTTTGTACATATACATACACATGCATACGAGCATTGAGAAATGTGTACTTTGTGTTTATAAACGGAACTCTGTGAGTGTGAGAGTGTGTGTACTTGTGCTTATAAGTGTTATTTATGTTGGCCGGAAATACGTCATGATTGCATGCGAGGGCTTGGTTGGTTAAGCTGGTTTGTTAAGTTTTAATTCACTTGTGCTTAATTTTCTTGATGATTATTGTCTGTTTAATTTAATTGCGCACAATTTTCCAAATGAAATGTAACTTGAGCAAAACAAATATGCAATAAAAAAAAATTATGGAAATATTATGGTTTTAATTTGTGTGCACGGCAAAGATGTATTAATTTCAACAGATGTTATAGTGTTTGCCATGAAAATTACAACTTTCTTTTTTAGTGCAAAATTAAATTTATTACCTCACGCAGTTAAAGTTATTTCGCTAAGTAATGACGCGGTTAGTACTACGGATATAAGGATATAAGGATATATCATGTTTAATGCAGAAAAAACTCGTTACAAATTTAACTATTTTAATTAGAAAATTATTTAATTCCAAACTAAATTTTCGGTGATAATAATTCCACTGGTTGGTGTGTCAGATTTCATTTTTGACAGATATTTTTAATTAGCGTTCTGTTTTATACCTTTGCATAAATTAAAGATGAGAATAAAAGCAAAAGCCATAAATATACAAATAAATAATAAACAAAAAGTTGCATTAATTTCAATACCACATTTAATTTGTAAATACTCGCATAAACGGATATTAAATTTTGAGTGCAAAAAAAACAGAAATAATTTTACTCGTATGCAGTCATAGAGAAAAAGTGGTATTTCAATAACAACAACATTAAACAAAAAACAGCAGCAACACTGAACTGAACTGAAAATAATGCAAATTCAAGGCTTTTAATGAAATTTTTAAAATATGCGGTTTTTATGTAAAACAAATATAAAAATACAACAATTTCAAAAAATGAGGATATAAAAATAGCAATAAAATTGTAAAAAAAAATATTTCAGTATTTTTCATAAACTTTAAGTGAATAAACTAATAAAATGTCTGCCCAAATATTTAAACATGAAAATGTTTTTTGTTTGATCTGGGGCGAAGAGATACAGCGGAATGTGTGTTCTCTCTCCCAATTTACTCTTTTTAAAAAAATAATCTCGTTTAAATGTGCATTTTATCCTTCTCTTGAGCTCGTATGTGTTAACGTTTACGTGCACAGACATAAGCTTGCAACCACAGCCACAAATATATTGTTCAAATTATTATAATTTCATTTTTATTCGCTCTGACGTACAACAGTCAGTGAGTGCATATGGAGTGTGTGGGTGTGACACATTCATTTTCTATGTGTTTGGGAGTCTTAATGGAGATAAAGGAATTTTAATAGCATTTTGCATATAAAGGATCTATATAAAGAAACTCTATTCATGGCTTGTTGGAATTCAGGAGAAAACGGAAGAAATAACATAAAAAAGATGCATTAAATTCACTTTAATAGCATTTTTAATGTTTGTAGTTGTGGTCGTTTTTTCTTATTGAAATAATAAATTTACTAAGTCTCCTAATGGCTTTTTAAAAAATTTGATTTTGCAAAATAGTGGTCAAACTGAAAGGCAGCGAATAAAAAGTTATTTTCTTGAATAAAATTAAAGTCAATGCTTTTTAAATATTTAAATTTTCAAGATTGAATATGTAGACTTTTTTTGAGAACAATTAAGATTATATTGTGCAACAACTCGTATTGTTCCATTTAATTTGAAATATTTACTGGATCTTGAGGAAAATGTCCTGCAAATTTGAACTGTTCAGCTGTTTTTATATAAATTTGTTCTAACGTAGTGTTCTCTCAAATGCACTGCTTTGAAATAGGAATACAGTTCTTAGAGGGTTTTGACATGTTGTCTAATTGGGGATTATATTTTTCTATGGACGCACTACACTGGTGTACCTTAAAAGCAAGTAAAGTCAGAAAATGTGAATCTCAAAGAATCTACCAACAACTTAACAACAGAATAGATGTACATAAACAAGATATAGAGGCACATTTTTTAAGTTATAAAATCGCCTCTGCATCCGGGCAGATGTATAATCAGCGGAAAAAGGACAATTCGTATCAGTCTCAGCCATAAGTTCCTTAAAAAATCCTTATTCTGTATTTATTATTTGTTAATGGTATCCAACAAGAAAAATTACGATAAATAATTTAATTATATGTCTGGATACTTTGTCTAACTTTTCACTCAGTTCTACACTGCAATATAAGGCATAAGGTCTTGTGTATGGGATTCTACAAATAAATCAATATATAAAAAAAATAGAAAAAAATTTATTTCGAACTCACAACACAATCGAAATTTTCTTGAATTCTGCAACACGTTTTTTAAGAAAAAAAGTAATAATTAAAAATTTAGTTTTAGGTTAGGTTAGGTTGATTAGAGGGGTATGATAGCCCATATCATACGACATACACCTAAGCCGGTGAAGGCTTGTTGTGCGCTCCCTTGACCCAAAGGTCTAGAGAAACTCCGTGTCACTCACAAAGTTCGTTATTTTCCTCCAGCAATTAAAAATTTAAAAAATAAAAATTGTTGATAAAACTAAGAAAAATTTCAAGTTCACAAAAAACTCCGTATTTTGGGATGGATCCTGCTCTTGTCTGACTATACCATGTGTTAACAAAATTGAAGTATTATAATTTCAAATTAAAAATTTAAAAGAATTATACAATTAATTTTTAAACACTTCTATGCTGTTGAGCCTTCATTAATTAAATAATATTTCGAGTTCTGTTGTAATTGAGTCCACGGCTGTTTTTACAGCAGCAGCAGTGCTGTCAAGACATGAGATTTCATGGCTCAAGTCAATGAATAGGTAGTGTCCAAGTAGACGAGTTCCATTTATATGGGTTCCATTTTTATCGTCCAGCAAGGACGCTGGCTGAGTTTGAGTTTTAATAATAGCATAGTTTTAATAAAAGTATAATAATATCCTTACAATCCTTGAAATATTATTATATAGAGTGGAGTGCATCACTAGTTACCACGAAATATAAAAGCGTTATGATATACAGCGTTAGACTGGCTACCAACAATACAAAATCTATACAAAAAACATAGCAACGTTTTTACACCTCAACATTTCCTGTTCCATGCTTCTTCTAGAGGAATTGCTTAGATGAAAAAATACATTAATTTTTTCATCTGAACTGGATAAAATTATTGAATTATTTTGACAAAAATGGAAAAAATAATTATGTTTAAGATTGTAATATTTTCAGATGAAGTCCTTACGTCCTTCTTTCTTCTTGGGTTTCTTCGAGAAAAGTTTCAGAGACCTAGATCGAGAAAATAAAGCCTGTGGTGTTGTCTTTATCAAAGTCACTCACAAGCAATGATGAGTGACCAGATGCATTATCGTAACCCAAAAGCCCTGAACTATTTTATTACAAATCCTGGTATTGTTTTTGCATTGGATTTCATAAATGGCACACAAATTCAATGATGTGCAAGCTCCCGTTGCACTACGTCACGGCAATCAAAGAAAATAGTGAAAAATCTTGATATTTTATCAAACTTGGCGAATGCTTTGGTTTTAATTACTCTGCAGTGAGAAGTTGGAACTGCTCGTATGTACTTGAATTTATTTTTTATTCTGAAAATATTAAAATGACTAACAAGCTTAAAGGAAAGTGCGCCAGCATCCAAGGCTTCCGACTATGTAATGTGTAGGTGGTGTCTGTATTTGAGAAATGATTTCGTAAGCAAATTATAGTCAAATTTGTATATTAATTTAATATTTGTGTTTTTAAGTATTTCGCTCCGAAAATACTTCTTCTTTATGATTTACAGTCAGTGAAACTCGTCGAGAAGACGAGTTACATTAGGGTTTGTATTACAGGTGAGCCAAATTGGAGTTTGAGTTCTACCAATTAGAAGTTGTTAAGACAATTTTTTAAATATTCCGGTAATCAGACCATTTTCGGGATTTTGTACACGTGAGAAGGAAAGCGATGATATTAAAAATATCTCGAGCTTCCTAAGTTAAATACTTTTCAAAGGGTCGCAGTTTGCTTTCTTTACTAGTTGAATCAGCGTATCCATTTCGAGTTATAACAAATGGAGGGAGGGTAAAGAACATTATTTTGATTTTCCTTAAACTTTGGTTACAGATGTTTCTAATTTGATTGATTATATGTAGTCCATATTGCGAATATTTAATGGCAAGAATAGATGAAAGACAGTCAATGTACTGCACTGCAATAAGAATATCCAATCGTACTAATGACGCTGCAATTTTGAGTGACTGTGGCAAAAGTCATGTAATCCTTACCGGGAACATCATTGAATTGCTCCTGAGCGATGCTCATGCAACATACATCAAATATTTCAAACTTTATGAGTGTTGCAAATGAACAAAGACTGCTATAAAAATGAAACTTTCGGGATGATACACTATATTCCTCCCGGAAACTCTTGAAACTTACACTCTTTTATATTTCTTAAACCATTTCAATATTCTAAACGTAAAGCTTAAACATTGTACTGACGAATATTTAAAGAGCATCTCTCTGAGAGTTTATTAGAGATTTTTTGGAAGTTAATATATACTAAATTTTAGCAAATCAATATAATTTAATAGTATACATTTTTTGTGAGGTAATTAGTCTAAAATACATTTAGTATTGTTGTAGTACATACATACGTATTTAAATTGATTTTCAATCCCTTTAATTTTATACGATGTTGCTTCTTTTATAATTTTTTGTAAACAATACAAAATCGTTTGCTGAAGTTTCTAAGCAAATGGTTTTTATTTTCTTAAGAAATAAATTTTTTAATTTGTAACTTCTTCTGCTATACCTTCTAGATTTTAAAATTTTAAACGTTTCTTAAATTGTTATACGAATACACATCATAAAGTCAGTTTTGCCTTATAAACGAGCGTTTAAATTATGCTGCAGACACGTTATCTAATGCCATTCAACACGTTTCATATTATGAACACATTTCCAGGATATTCAACTTCTTTCGCACAAACCTTCCAAAACAATTTGTTCCGTTATGAAAGACGGCAATTACTGTAAACACACCCACCCGCCCGCATGCAAACCTTGACGAAAATAGTTGAAATACTTCCATATCTCTCAATTCTTTCTATTTTTGGCAAAACTTTAGCAACTAACGCCTTTTTTCCCCCTTAAACTCTTTACAAATTTTTTACAAGCAGCAAAAAATTATGAAGAAACGATATAAATACGTGGTGTATTCGGAAGAAAAAATCTAACAAGGAAAAACGAACAATAAAACACATGTTATCACATGTTTGGCGTGGAAAATTTGGAAAAAATTAATGTTCTCATAACGTTGTCATTATGAATGCAAGAAATAACGATAAAGAAATGGAGAAAATAAAAGCTGGCATATGTTTTGAAAAATGTTAGAGAAACAATTTTAAATAACATTTTGATTTTGGGGTTGGAGCTTTAGCCGTATTTACATTCTCAACGGCTTTTTCAAGGCTTATGAGATTTACAAGAATATAAATAATAAGACATTGACTTCATTTTACATTTTATATTCTCCTAAAGCTGATTAAAATTCTATTTGCTTTTAATAAAACATAAAGACTTTTCAAATTGTCAATTACTACCCAGTAATCCCGACTGCCAATAGAATTTTACGAATTGGCGAAAGTATTGTAGTGTTAGGGATCTTTAAATTTTTATGGAATTTTGATATAAAAAAATAAACAGAAATATTATGAAAACAATACACTTGTGATGCTCATAAAAATAAATAGCGAAGCAACTTACAACAGAGTAAATGAATTGTACGAATTCTAAGCACAAATTTTTGTCGCAGCATGCCGCATTTCCTAAACAAAGCCCTGCAAATAAAGACTAGCATGAATGTATGTGTATTCCTATCCACACACACAAAACACATACACACACACACACATACATATATGCATGCTAGAAGTTCTTACACTCACACAGCAAATATTCAGTTTTGAGCTCATTTAATGAATGCAGTAAAAATAAAAATAAAGAAACAAACGAGTAGCGGGAAAGTAGTGCTGCAGATGATCCACTGTTCGCCAATATACAGGGATAAAGTAACAAATTACGCCTCATTGTGAGTCGTAAATATGCCATATCCATAAAGAACTTTAGCTTCACGCTCACGCTCACACTCGCAGTCAGACCCATGTTCACGTACAGAGGGTGATGGAGAAAGGGAGCGAGCACCAAGACAATACAGAAAACCCAGGCAGACAATATTCATTTAGCAACTCACACATTCATAAACATAAATACAGCGACTTACTTTTATTTAGTTTTTAAGCTGTATTGTAGTTTATGAATAGAAACCCAATCCTTGCAAGGAGGGTTAGAAATTTTGTTTGTTTTTCTTAGAGTAGAAAAATAGAAATGAAAGCAAATTTCTTTATGACAATTCAGTGAAATGCTGTTGTTCACTTGCTTGTTAATTTGAAATATTTTTCACTCTTTTATTCGACTTTTTCGGATAAATTTAGGATAAAACTCGATACGGAAAATTCACAATTTTTCTGACTTTGGCTTTGAGTCAAAAATTACGCTTTCGTCTAAATTCAAATTTTCAAATAATTGTTTGTTCAACAAATATATTGACACATTGAGGTAAATGAAGTTCATGAGGATTTAATTCATGTCCTTGTATTTGGGTACAACGCCTTTAGCAGTGGCCTATACTAATTAATAAAATAGTGTCGTGATTAAAATGGAAATTTTCAGTTGATGTAGTTACTTTATTTTCATTACACAAATCCTTGGAAGTGATAATTATGATTAGATGCCAATCAACAAAAAAAATTAATATCTTCAAAAATATATAAGGAAAATTCTGGCAAAGGAAAGACCTGAAAGAATCACAGGTAAAGCATTTCCTGAAAAAAACATTTAAAATTTTTACTGGCTAAGAGTCCTATAATAGAGAAAAATTCTGAAAATCTTTAAAGTAAGCAATTCTTTGGCAACTGCACCGCCGTGAACATTAACAATATGTTCAGACATGTGCCTTAAATGAGACAATGAAATTCAAAATTAAGATATCGATCTCGGTATTCACACGTATCCAATTTCGCTAATTTAAATAAACAATTTATCAACTGAAAATGTTTTAACTAAAAGACTTTTCCCAAAAAATTTAATAAAAAGCTCATTTGATTATATTGATCAAAGAAAAGATATTTTAGAAATTCTTAATTTTTTTTTTGTAATTTCTATATATTTTTTATGTCGCTTAATTTTGTCATTGTACAAAAATCTCACCGAACAGACTTTACAAGGATTGTGTGGGAAATTAGACTGCAATTGCGAAATTTTTCAATTGAATTCTTATAGAATATATTTGTTGAGCTCAAATTACATTAACAAATTAAATTAACCAAATATATTTGTTGAGTTTTATTTGTTTATATTTCCTAATTGCACAATTGTTTTTTTTTTGTGAAGTTAATTTTTTTATTTTAAACCAACAGAAATATTGAGAGCCTGAGATATTGGCAGGAAGTTATAATGAGTCCTTCATATTACTAGTCCAGTATACTACTGGCAAGCCAAGAGATTATATTGAGTTCGAATGGTTTTATTAAAATGGTTTGGTAGAATCTTTTATTTTTTGAACAAAATCGAAAAGGGAATTCTAAAATGTTGATCGGTCTCCTCTATGAGGATACACCACAATGTGTTTATTAATCTGGCCCAATAAGTGCTTTTTAAAATGAAACTGAACTAAATAAAATTCGCTTCGTCTTGCTTTATCGTGTCATACTCCATAATTCGACTACTTCTTCAGCCTTGTAATCCAGAGGTCACGTTGTTTTAATACAGAATGGACCCAGTAAATATTACGTTTCATTTAACACTATGGAAACATGCCCAGTGCCAGCTATTATAATATTAATCCTAGTGCTTTCAAAACTGGCCACTATAGAACCCTCTATGTGTATATAAATAGCTTCAGAAATTTATATTTTTAATAAAAAGTATTAATTTTTTTCCGCTCTATGTATATTGTCCCTAATGCGAGTAGTCCATCACCGACTGTTCATTGCAGGATGTGATTGTTTCTTTAGTTTTAGTTTTGTTCAATTGGTGGAATGTTTCTATAGTTGAGATATAGAAAATATGTATTTTTTTCGGTGTGGGTTTCTTCTGTTTGCAATAAATTTTATTTAATTTATTTCACTCAATTTCATTTCCGTTCTAAAATAGTCAAAAACAATAAAAGTTTTTAACATTCTTTAAAATTCAACTTGTTTTTGTTGTTTTTCGTTAAAAAGTTCAAACATAAATTTTCATATTGCAAATGATTTTTTTAATTTTCATCTTGTAAATTATTACAATAAAGAGTCTTTGGTAAAGATTGTTGATTGCGGATCGTAAAATCAGTTGTAAATAAAGAAAAAATACAAAAGACATAAATCATACGAGTGGCATAATAAACAATTTCAATTTTAAATTTTGTTCGCTTTTCTTCTCTAAACTTTCAAATAAAATATTCTAAAAACTCACGCACACACATACGAGTGTAAGATTATGTTGTAGGTGTGTGTGCTTAATGTATATACGCTTTGTTGTAATTTATCAAAGCAAATGGAGCAGAATTAATGTGACGGCATAAATACTACGAATTTTCCATATTAAATTTATACAGAGAAAAAGATTTTTCAATGTTTTCCTTTTACATCACCCTCATACGTACGTTTATTCATTGTTGTTTTTGTTTTTGTTTTTGTCACACATGAGTAAAACAGCAATTCTTTAAAAGCATGAATAATGGGGGGTGGCAGTTATTGGGAGAATAAAAAATGATTGAAATAGATTTAAAAAATAGACAAAAAAAAAATTAAATAAAGAAGAAGCGAAAGAAATCTATGCAAATTTATAGTCACTTACTTTTGTTTGAGATTCGGCGTGTTATTTTGTTGACTTTTTAATATTTGAAAAATTATTTAATACACTTAAGCATTACATACTTGCTTATAAAAGTATCGATAATAACACGTAAACAGTGGGACTATGAAATGTATTGGTTGGAGGGTATTTAAATAAAGAAATTTTAACAAATTCTTTTTGGATGAACTTAACTTACGTGAACTTAATTTACCTGAAATATAAGCACTTGACTGAAACAACACTTTATTTTATGTGGGTTTGCGAAGAGAGGATTTTTTTCATAAGTATGAATGGGGACGCTAGTTTGGATTTATTTGGTTGCAATTAGAGAAAAAACTAAACAGCTTTTTAAAATTCTAAGAGCGCAACAGCTTTTCTAGATTTGATAATGGCTCCCAGATACACGCTTTAACACAAAAAAATAAAAATGAAATATAAAATAGTATGAAGAGCTCTAATTTCAATGACATAAATACAATGATAATGATTATTAAATAAAAATAGCGAAAGTTTATAAAAAACTAACGCTTCAAGATTTTCCAAATATAAACCAATTAATAATTTATTTTCTTAATAAATTTGTAAGAAATGTAACAAAACATTAATTTAAATTTTTAATTGTTTTTATACAAAGCTTTCCTTAACAGAAAAGAAAATATAGAGTATTTAAATTTACTAAAGACATGTGCTGCCTTTTTGGACTTCTACGAAGAAATCCTTATTAATTTTTTTAAAGCTGAAGTTACTGCGGACTGTTTAAATCAAATATAAATCCGAATTTTATTTCCCAAATTGACCTTTTTTGTATATATTTAAAAATTACAAAAATAATTTTAGTATATAGTTTTCGAATTTAATGTGATCATTTGACAATTTCTTTTATTTTTTTATTTCTTAATCAAGATTAAAGTGTTTTCAATTCATTTAATATTATGTTTAGGAAATTATATTTTTGATTGATAATAAAATTTTTCACAGAAATTTGAGAAAAATAATATAAAGAAACTTTATTTTTCATAGGAAATCTGATAAATTAAATCATCAATAGAAAAGTAGACTTATTCAATCAAATACAATTCACCCAAGATAATAAACAAACATTATTCAAATATCTAACACTAACTAAACATTTAGTATATTTGAAATGCGTCACACTTTAACGAAAAATTTGGAAATGAAAATGTTTTTTAAACTTAAGAGTTTTGCTAATATTGAAAGATTTTTATAAGCCGATATAATCGGCTTTGACCCAATATAGTTCCATGAGGATTTCAGTTTTCTAAACACTTTTTCCGGCTCTTCGTTACCATCATTTTGTTCCACTGTCTGACATTATCTTTTCAAGCAGCATATGTTGAACCAACTGCATGGAATGAGAAGACTTTTTTCATCTTCTAAGTCTATTTACATTCTCTTCCCAGTGTCTGCGAAAAAAATATACTGCAGATATTCTCATTGTAGTTGCTTTTGTCGAATACGATAATAACGATTAAATATGCGTAAGTGTGTGCTTGAAAACTTTAACTCAAGTTGAGTTGAGTTCATTTTCATAAATAAACCAAAAATTACTGCTTGATATTTACATACGCCATAAATATTTCCCATACGAAAAATATCTCTTCCAGCAAAGTTGGAGGGCAATTTTGTAGATATTCGTAGTCGAAGTCTTCTGCCAGGCTAATGTTCAACACACACACACACACATACACATCGCTTAAGCATCTCTTAGCGATTTCCTTAGCCGGTATGGAATACCCCCAACTCAAATTTAATTTTACATATGATAATGTAAGTGTCTGTGTAGTCTATAAAATGATATGGGTATTTAACTTTTTTTATTTTTATTTTTTGCTGGCTCTCATTTTAATATTTCTGTCTGTGTTTTTCATTTTGTTGTTGTTGCTGTTGTTATTGTTGTTGTTAATAATATACACACGATTTTTACGCATCATTTACGTAGAAGTATTTAAAGTCATGATCGATTTTCGTTCTGCGACTCCCGTCACTTTTTGTGCTGCTTTTTGAACATTCACAATGAAACCACCGATGGAGAAGAAACTTTTCATATAATGAAATTTTGTATATTTATATGAACAAAAGGAATAATAAAAAACGAGAGAAAACATTTCAGTTAATTGAATTTTTGTTGTAAATAAATGTTCTTTTACAGTTATTGTTGTTTGCCGACTATTGCACTGACAAACCGGCAATTGATTCATTGAATAATGTTGTATTTAGTATATTCTGTTTGCTGTCCATGCGTATGTGTGTGGGTGTGTGTGCGTTACGTGCAGCATGAATATAAATTATGTCGAAGTGTACGTATTGGCTAAAAGTTAAAATTTGTAATGAGAAATTGTTAAAGTTCTTTAGTAAAATCATCACAAAAGCACTGGCTACTGACAAAGTTCATACGTCTTTGTGAGCCATGAGGTCATGGTCCTTTTATTTCGATTCAACTACGTAAATAGTCCTTTACAACATAAATAAATCATGATAATTAATTATATTCTACTTACATCTAAAAATATGCCGCTTACACGGAGACTTACCTGAAAGTAAAATAAAATTTTTTACTCATTATATGAATTCTAATAGATTTTTCGAATATATTGATATCAAAATAGTTTTGCAAAATATCGAATATCAAATAAAAAATATATTTAAAGAATAATTACTTCGCCTAGGCACGGAAAAGAAATAAGTTTACAGTCCGTTTTTTAATAATGGAGTTCGAAAGCAAAGAACATACGAGAATGACCCGTAAAGATGTTGATCACTGCCATTATCAGCAACATCAGTGGCTTAACTTCATGGTTGGTAATGGTGACTATCATTTTGCTGCAGAAAGACACCCTTTCTTGTATTCTCGTTCAGTATCATTTACGAACTGGTGCAAAAATATTTTCAGTCAGTCCTATTCTACATTGAAAAATTTACAAACTGGAGCTATTTTTTACGGAAATTCTATTCTCGGAAGTTAAAAACAAATATTTTCTCACTCCTCAATGACATATTTTTCTTTAACCAAAATGCGATTAATGACATATTGAATATTATCGTGAGGTATCGAAATATATCAACAATTAAATTATATATTTGCAAGTGAATGTGTAAACTGGTGTACATATGTACATATTTTTCACATCACATTTGAATTGATTGTTTTTTGAATAAAACAACAAATCATTCATGCAATGAAGTGTAATATTTTGAATAGATTTTTTTTACCAAAAAAGGAGTTGAATTTATATATGAAACCCATTTTGTGAAGGAAATGAATTGAATTGATGATGGATTACAAGATCATGAATTATTAATTTGACAAAAAAATAAGAATTGAATTAAGATTTTAATAAATTCATTATATACCAAAAGTTTTTTGAATGTATTAACAAAATTTGCTTTGGTTTCTCATATAAATTCAGCAGCGAACAAACGTTTACAAATTCAAAGGCTCTTTGTCTGTCAAAGTTCTTAGCAATTCATTCACATTTCAATTCAAAATATTTTCTTTACAAAATGAATGCATCCAAATTTTGTAATATTTCATAATAAAAAGCAGATATGAATCATTCTTTTACAGCTCTGATGCATATACACACATATATTTTTTAAGTCTTTTAATCCATAATGATTGTGAATATTTAATCTATTAAAGTATTTATTTTCCACATAGAATTACTTTGGTGTTCACTTACGAATAAAACATATTGAAGGCGAAACGTCATGTTGTATTTTTACTAAAACTACAATGCCATTGTTGTAGTTGTATCTCACTTCAATATACGCAGTTAATGATGACTGCATGTACATGTGTTATTGTTGTTGCTGTTGAAATTGTGCCACTTAAACAGTCATTTTGGTAACTACTGTTGCTGACGATAATGACACAGTACATTTGAAATGTTGGTGTTGCTTTATGGAAATAATGAAAATTAATGATTTTTGATTTCGCTGAATATTCAAAAAGTTATTTATGAAATATTGTGCGCTGTAATATGAAAATGTTCATGCAGGGACATTTATAACACCCATATTTTCATTACCAAATGGAATGTTGTAATCTCCCTACGTTGACCACTGACAATATCAACAACATCAATGACATTGAATTCACTGCTGCTCCTGCCGAGAACGATGATTATTATTATTTTGCCATTAAAGGGGGTTGGTGTGGTTTTCAGTAAAAACGAAAAATATGGAAACATGTTGTGATAATTTTCATATCGATCCGTCATGATATTTAAATGTCATTAAATAAAAAAAGGCGAAAGGAATGGATCTCTGATGGAACATGGACATTAATAGAAAAAAGAAATCTGCTAAAAGATAGAATTAATACAGCAAGAACGCAAGACGCAAAAGTATACCACCAAATCCAGTACTCCATTAAAGATAGAATGGTTAAACATAGCGCACGGAGAGATAAGAGATTATGGATGGAAAAACTGGCTAACGACGCTGAGACGGCCGCGGAGACGCATAGAACCAGGGATTTGTACAAAATTGTTAAACGTATAGCCGGAAAAAATCAAACTACTGTCCACCCACTAAGGGATCCTATAGGTGGCACAACTTCTTCCATGGACCGACAATTGGCAATATGGTCCGACTATTATGCCGGCCTAGTGTCAATACCGGAACCCACAATCGGACTTCCTTGTCATTGCCACAGTCATCGGATGAGATATGATATCGAGACAATGAGTCCAAACACCTCAGAAATTATGGAAGCTATAAAAGCAATGAAGAATGGAAAAACACCAGGCGTGGACAACATAAGCCCAGAACTACTCAAAGCCGACCCTCTTTTAAGTGCAAATATCATCAAACCCATCATAGAAGATTTCTGGACATCCGGTCTGCTTCCTTCAGAAATTGGCGAAGGAGTGATAATTAAACTACCAAAGAAAGGGGATCTAACTACCTGCAAAAATTGGAGAGGCATAACGCTATTGCCAATGGTTAATAAGATCATAGCCTACATTCTCCACTCAAGGCTATCCAATTCACTCTCTTCAGAACTCCGTCAAAATCAGGCCGGCTTTAGAGCAAATCGCTCTTGTATCGACCATATTAATAGCCTACGAATACTGGTCGAACAATCAGTAGAATGGCGGACACCACTTTATTGCATATTTATCGATTTTGCTAAAGCTTTCGATACTCTCCATCACAGTGCCATCTGGCAAGCACTGCAGTGTAAAGGAGTGCCAGAAAAGATAATCGAACTCATCCGTGCCCTGTATCGTAATTCGACATCAAGAGTGCTGCATGAACACCACCTTGGAAACACATTTAGCGTAAATACCGGAGTCCGACAAGGGTGCGTTTTGTCTCCTCTGCTGTTCAACATAGTGCTTGACGTTATAATGCTGCAGGCAACAACCGATAGACGGGGTATAACATGGGGCCTCAATGGGCGGTTAGAAGATCTAGACTATGCTGATGACATATGTCTCCTCACCCACAACTTCACCGACATGTCCGGAAAACTACAACACATAAACCGTATCGCCAGGAACGCCGGGTTAGAAATTAATACGTAGAAAACTAAAGTCTTGCGCATAAATACAACCAATACCTCAAAGTTTATGTTAAATGATGCTGAACTGGAAGATGTTCAGTCATTCGTATACTTAGGTAGCGTCATATCTTCAACCGGCGGCTCCAGCGAAGACATAAAAAGTCGTATAAATAAGGCAAACCAGACATTCGGAGCTCTACAGAAAGTGTGGAAATCGTCACAAATACATATCAAAACAAAACTCCGCCTTTTCTCATCAAATGTACGTTCCGTTTTATTATATGGGTGCGAGACATGGAACACATCAGCTAAAGACATGCAAGCACTTCAAGTCTTTATAAATCGGTGTCTGCGAAAAATATTGAACATATTTTGGCCAAATGTCATCTCCAACAAGAACCTGTGGATACGAACAGGAGAGCTCCCTATCCGTGTACAAATAGCTAAGCGAAAGTGGAGCTGGATTGGCCACGTTCTGAGAAGAGCGGACGATGATATTGCGAAAGTGGCGATTGAATGGAACCCCCAAGGCAGCAGAAGAAGGGGCAGACCAGCTAATACTTGGAGAAGACAAACTGAATTTGAAGCGAACTCTATCAGAATGTCATGGTCTGAAGTGAAAATGCTGGCACAAGACCGATCAAAATGGAAAAGCTTTGTTATGGCCCTTTGTTCCACCATGGAACTACAGGAATGAATATATATATATATATAAATGGACTGATACAATTTTATTCAACCGTTTGCTGTAGGAAGGAGTAAGTGAGAAAAAAATAATCTGTTGCGGTAACCACAACAACGTTAAGGAAATTCGCTCAATGTTTTTAAGTTTTTCTGATTAGTGGCTCATTTAGTGAAAACATTTTTAACAACATTTATGTTGATATACTTTTTTTCTTATTTTTGAATGGCATACGTTGTTCTAGTGTGATCCATGTTCAATTGTCATGGTCCGTGCAACATCGAACAGGTAGAGAATCTAATATTTGGTTTCACCATTACCTGGCCACCAGCATTGATCTAGAAATGGACGTTGCTCTAGCCGTAGTAAAAATTACCACAATCACTAGTCCTGCAAAAAAAAAACTTTTGCTCAGTTTGTTAAGGGAGAGAAATGTGGAAAGATGTTAAAGACTGCAATATGTATGAACATGATACCAGATATTGTCCCAATAAATACAAAGTTTATATTCTCCAAAGACAATATGTTGTACGTGTGGATGGCAAGTTGAGATAAATTCAAATATGGCATTTATGGAAGATCCTTTGAAAGGTTTTTTTCAGAACAGCAAACCTTTGAAAAGATATTGAAAATATAAATTTAAGTTCAGACAAAAACCAACATGAATGAGAGTTGCCTTTAATTTTCTTCGCTAAAAAAAAGGCAAAACGTTTATTGATCTTCTCTAATGGATGTTGTTACTTGTGATCTCCTTATTAAGCATGCGACACTGGATTAATATAGGGGAACGAGTTGCAAAAACTTTTGTACAACAATTGTGGAATAAGAAGTCTTTTACCTGATGCAATGACTTGTGAATTGAGAAATTATATACGTCGAGGTCTGAGCAATTCCGTTTTTTCATATAAACAATTGAGGGAGAAAGCTTTTTAGAAATGATGCCCAAAGGACTACTGATGATTTGCCATCAGCACTAATGAAATGCAGGCATATAGATTGGCTCAACCCACAATATATAATAATTTTTTGGAAACAGTTGAACCATTATTGATAAGTCTATTCCATAGCCACGGTTGATTTTTTGGCCCATTAAAGACTATTTCGAAATATAAAAATAAGAAATTTATATGTTTTCATTAGCCGATGGGATATGGAGAATAAAGTTATATATAGTTTGATGTTCTTAATTTTATACAACAGAAAATTTTTATCTCTCAATTATTTTTAATTTGTCTCTTGTCTTGAGTTTCTATCAGGCGTTTATGTTGCCAACTTTTTTCATTTATGAAATTATAGAGTAAAAGCAACATTAAAAGTGTCTCAAAATTTTGCTTTTTGATATTCACACCATTCAGTTCCCTCTTTTTTGTGTTCCCTGTTGCAATCATTTTATATTTATTTTATATTTGAAATACTTTTTGCAAAATTTTTATATCACAAAGTGAATTTTATTTACGATATAAATTGAATGAAACTTTTAACATAAAATCATAAAATATTACGTGTAAAATCCAAATATTTTTTAATTCTGAAGACACACTTCTAAATGGCTTTGCATTGAAACATTTAAATGGCAATTGTTAAGGGTAATTTTTACTACTGAATTAAACTCTTATCAATGTCGTAAAATATAAAAATAAAAATCTATTAAATGTTTGAATTGAAACAATCACTTTGAATTGCTAATAAAATGATAGAGAATTGAAAATGTCTAACAACTGCTGATTTAATGGATTTTTAAACTCATGAATTTCTTACAATAGTATAAATTATTAAAATTTTTGTTAAACTTTTATGAATTTCGATCTCTTTATCTCAAAATTGTATCCTGATGCCTGATCTTTAATGACTTTATTTCCGGGTTTCCATTATGACGAAAATTTTCTGTGCAACTTTCCCTTTTTAACATTTAATTAACAACTTAACAAACAATAAACAAAGAAAGTTTTCAAGTTTTTCCAAGTATTCCTAACTTTCGTTTGACTATAAAATAAATAAACTCTTTTGGGTAATAATTGTTTGGCAAAGGAAAAATCAAAATAAGTTATTAAAAGTGTTTAAAAAGAAATCAAATAAAATTTTTCTTCAAGATTTCGTATAAATAAAATTCTGACCGTCAATTAGGGTCTGGTTTCCGTTGCAGGGGTTTCCTTAAGGAATGAAAACTTTCCAAGTAAAAGATACTGAAGAATGAGTAGTTTATTGGGGATATAAAAAAAGGATATTTATATTCATAGCGGCAAACTTCAGTTGCTTTACATAGATTTGATAATATATTTGTGTTAGTTTTGGACAAAAAGCTTCAAGAATATATTTACGAAATCTTATAGAGAAATTTATGATTTCGTTTGTTTTTATTACACTAACTTGTTATGCAAAAAATAATAGTTTATAATCCTGCTTTATAGTATTTTTAGTATGAGATTATTTCATGAAATATTCAATATAGACTGTAAATGTATTTTTATTCCATGGTCTTAAATATTTTGAAGAAAGAGATTCGATGTTACTAAAGCATTTTTCTAAAACTAAAATATGTATTAATTTTTGTTAGATTAAAGAGACTCAATTTTGTTTATTAAGAGAAGTTTAGTTCTGTAACATTTTCTGACCTTTTAATGGGAAAGCAAGGACTTAAGTGCAAATGTACTTAAGAAATTTAAAACTTCCAGGCCGAAATCTTGAACTCAACTTTTTCCAAATAAAAATTAATACTACACACTTTTTCAGAAGAGAAAACTTAATAAGTTATTGATGATTTTAAAACTTATTGCCTTTTAAAGCGTTTAAAATTCCGTAGCTCTTACTGATAAGAGTAAGGAGCGAGTTATATAAAAAGCTTGTTATACTGGAAGAAACATATACTAAATGGTCCCAATCATCCTAGAGAAAAAGTTGGTCAAATTCCTCGATTGTGACTTCTTTAAGCCTTTTTTCATTAAAGTCAAATCTTTAGCTCTATGCACATTTTGCAACAAGAGTATACCAATATGGTCCTTACCATGTCTAATTAAAGAATGTGTAAATATAAAACTCGTATTACTATACCAAGGTGGTTTGGAAACTTAGTAAGAATAATTTTTAAGCTGGCTCTCTTATAGATGCACTTGATTTTCAGAAAATTATAATTTGCATATTTGATAGCTGGACGTCGGAGGGACGATATGGCTCTAGTCAGATGTTCAGAATGTGCATGAGCGGATTCAGGTTTCAATTGTATCCAAAACTAATTTAAATTTATCTGGTTCCCGTTTAGGAAATTTCTATATTTCAAATTTCATTTAAATCGGTTTATTAGTTTCAGAAAGGCATTGGTGACATTTTTGATCACTAATATTTGGTTTGTACCTCCTTGTAATATTCAAGAAAACATATCCTTTTTATGCCCTTTTTGGGCAGTCAATGGCTTCAAAAATTTTATCGCTCTCGGATAAGCGTTTTGATCACGCATTGAATACGAAGAAACCAGCAACAAATAATGTTGTTTGTGTACTAAGAGACTTGTTGTTATTGTATGTAGAATAAAAATTTTAATATATGGTTTTGCTTGTTTATATTTTGATTTAGATTTATTTTAAGTGTTAAACTGTGCCATCTGAAAATGAATCAAAATGTTTAAGCCTGTGAAGAGAGGCTTTTGATAGATTTTTTTTAACCTGGATTTTTTCATCTCCATTCTTTGTGGCCTACATTTGCTATTGTTTTTAACAAGCAAAATTGTTCTTTTATGTCCTTGCTTTATATTGTTGTTAAACAGATGTTGTTGCTAAAATTTTCTTTTGTGGTATTTTATTTGAATTTTATGTTGCACTTACCTTTTAAAATTAATTACTAAAATTCATCTGATTCTTTTTTTTTACTTTAAGTTTTTCCTCTTTCTCAACAAATAATTCTTTGTTCAAGTTGCTCTCGTTTCGAAGTAAAATATGTTAACATCCCCTTCTTTTTATTTTTTTTTTTTTAAATAAGTTTTGAAAAATGCAAAATATTTTCATTTCAAAAATGGCTGTTATCAGCAACTAAAATATTTCACATCATCCTTTGCTAAAGAAAAAAATATATATTCCTTTTTGCTTAAGAATTTTCTTTTTGTTGTTCAGGTATTAAAGCAACGTGATATTTGCTAAAAAATTTGGGGCAAAACCCCATAATAAAAAAATCCATTAAATTATTAATACAAACAAAAGTTTTCTATTTAATGAAAAAAATATTTATGAACATAAATCAAAGAATTTCAATAAAACTCACTTTATTTGTTTATAAGTTTTTCTCGGAGAATAGTTTTGAAAAGTTTAAAAGAAATAAATATGTATTCTTTCAACAATTATAGCTTATCGAGCCTGATATAATCGCACAGGACATATTTGCAGTGTTTGATTTATGGGCGATTATTTGAATATACAGATTCATCATCTATTGAAATCCTTTAGGCTGATGCTGTAAAATCGTTCGCTTCAATGCCCGATCTGATTTCCAAATATTTTACATAAAATTTGACTATAGAGTATTGAATTTTATTGAAATTGGGGTCACCACAATGGGATGACCAAAAATTTATCTGATGAAAAAGCGAATGATATAAAAGTAAAAATAAAATAATGAATACAATTTTATTGTAATGTTCAGTGCAGACTAAAAAGACTAATCGAATGAGACTTTCTAAAAATTTAATTTTGTAATATTAAATGACAACCCGTACAAAAAGAGCTTGTATAAGTCTTTCAGTACCTCTGGCACCGGCTTATTCAATTTTACATCATGTTTTAGGAAGTTTTTTAAGTTCTTGTCGTTCGCATGCTTCCGAAATATTTTATTCAATAGTGAAATTTATTTAAAAATAATATAATATTGTTAAAAGACTATTTCTTTATCTTTTTGTTTCTAATAATACAGACACTTCAAATCTATTATTGCCTTATTTTTATACTGTTGGTATAATCCTTTTGAAAAAGAGTCCCTTTTACCCAAGTAGTCTTAATTTGAGATGTTTTCAATTTTAAAAAAAATTTAAAGACTGCCTTTCGTTTCTAACAATTCTAATTAGGCGTTATTGTACAAAAAAATTCAATACAATTTAATACTTACTTTTCCATCATTGAGCATTTTAAGTATTTTTTCATTTAAATTTCATCTCAAATATAATCCAATGAAAGTTTTTTTTTTAAGAAAAAGAAATAGGAATGAAATATTGACAAAATGCTTTTATTTTAGTAGGAAAACAAAGTCATCGATAGATAATAAGATTTGAGAATAAAGCAAAGCAAAAGCTGCAACATAATAAAAGAGCATAACAACACAGCGCAAAGTTAATAAATGAATAAAAATAGACCAGAAAAGAAAGTCAAAAGGGTCGTTTCGATAGTCTTCAAATTCAATACTATTTTCGCTAATAGTCAGTCTGTAAGCTCCATCCAGCCAACAACATCGTTTAGTAAAACTGCCATTTGTGCCACTTCACTCCGATTTTTTATTTCATTCATTCTTTTATTCATCCTCATTGTATTTTAATAAACACTGATTTTGATAAAGGCCACTGCCGACAACAAAACAATTCGAAAAAGCCAATAGAAAAGATATGAAAACAGATATAATAAAATGGAAGAAATTTAACTTTTTTTCAAAAGTCACTGACAGTCTTAAGGCGTCATTGTTTTAACACAAATAAAATACAAAAATATCAATAAAAATAAGACGCTTTAAAACTTTATCTTTCCAGAGCAGCTTTTTATATAAAAGGTTTTTAAGACGGCTATTTATTCACTTACGAGTATTATCTTAAATTTTTCGTTGAAGGAGTTCATAGTGTTGATGCCACTGTGCGTATGAATAATTTTTGGTTTCATTTTTGTGCAACGTCTATCAAGTATACGCCCACGGGCATCTTGGATTAGGTTCTGGAAAGTGTAATATAGGAACGCAGTTTTGACATGAGTCAAAGTCAAGCAAAGCGTTCTCGTAATCAAAATATTATATTGTAATAAATAATCGATTTAGGTATTTGAAGGGTTTGAGAATTTATTGTCTCCTATTGATATTAAGTTACTCGCTTCGCTTCAAAGATAATTGATTGCGAAAAGAGTGGTTGATCTTAATGCAGAAGAGCAATCAAGTAGAATTGAACCATACAATTTTGATAAGGACCACTACTCGTCCGAGTCAGACTAGAAATATCAGCAAATTCCCGCGAATGGTACTAGATCCACTAGATTGACAACTTTGATCTCTGATAACTTGTCCGGTGTTCCAGTAAACGCCTGCCCAGGATAATAAGTCTCGAGGGATGTCATGATGGAAAACCGCCACAATACGAGTGATTTGTCTAATCGCTTCCATTTACTATTGCAGTATCACGGCAAACAAAATACTTTCGATGGTTGATAGTTCCTACACTGAACCAGAAATATTGCAAATTTGTTTGTTAAAACAATGAAAAATAAATTCATTATTCATTCATTGTGTTAGTAAATACATTCTTACATAAAAAAATTATTTAAATTTTTAGTAATATAAAATTTTAATGTTATATGTTAATTTGTTTAGATTAATAAAATCGGCGTTAGCAGACGTAAATGTTTTTAATTTTTTTTCCTTTATTTTGTTCTTAATTTTGTCTTAGTCTTAGTTATTGGTTTTTTTATTTAAAGGAAAACACTTTAAAAATCATCCAAATTAAACAAGAAATGTTTTATTTTGGTATGTGTCTATATATTGTGCAGACGGTCATCTATTTAATGGCATTTTATGTTTCTATCATGCGATCTCAATCGCTTCTAAATTGCAACTACAACTTGTTATTTTTTATAATTTTTTTTTTTTCTGTAAGTTTCATGTAGACCAATGTGATGCTTTTAGTAAATTTGTAGTTGTATTAAAATCATACACATATACGTATGTATGTATGTATTTTTATGTATAGATGGCGGGACAATTTCATGCTCTAGTTTGATTTTTCCCCATATTTTTCAATTTTTTTATTTTTGAAATGATGACGATGATTAGAAATGCTGGTCATGTTCAGATTGTAAAATGTTGTTCCAGTTATTTTTTTGTAAACGAGTACAAAAGAAGGAAACCTTGGTCATGTATGTGTGTGAAGTCACATGGAAGAGTGGAAAATGGTGTGTGTTTGTTCGTGTCTGAGCACGATTGACTGGATATAAATTGATGGTACATAAGTATATATAAACAAATTTATGTGTCTCTATATGCATGATGACATTAAAGGATTGTCGGAAAAGTAGAACTTTAAATTCCATGAAATGAAACCATTTCTGCTTTGCTTCTACCGAAGATAAAGTTTGTGAATTCTGCTATCTGCTTGGGGTTTTTAAGGTTAAAGAGCCTAAATCAGGGAATGACAATAGGTGATGGCTGTCATATCGTTGTCACAAAGTACAACATCTTTGCACATGTAAAACATGATTTTTTATATGTGACTTTTGTATGAAAAATTTGCGTAATTACTAAAATATTTATTATTGAACATTTAAATATCATTCCTTTGCCACAGTTTCTGATACATTCCTGACTTGGCAGAAAGTATCAAAGGTTTAGATAAGTAAAGTTTAATGTACACTTAAATATACGAGGATAATATATCCTACCATTAGTTAGTCCGTACACAACATGGTAGAAGCTAAAATACTACACACTGAATTCATACTTTGCCAGCTGCTCTTAATCTCAATTTAAATATTCAGCTTGGACTAAATAAAGAATAAACTGTTTCTTTGCTTAAATTAATCAAGCACAATTAGAGAAATAATTATTTATTGTAGGAGTCCTTTTGCCTTCAATATATTTGATTCAGTCTAGATTTATTATTCAAAGGTTTTAAGAAATCCTTTTTCTATTTATGGCATAGGGGTTTAAGTATTTCAGTCCTTCAAGGACTTTTAACTTGTGGCCGGCATTAGACGGAGACCTAAATTTTTCCCAAATTTCAGCTGCTCCATAAGTTTGAAGCCAAAGGGTACCTTAAGGCACACACAGCGCATGGAAGATATTTGAAAAGTGAAAAATTCTTAAATTGGTGTATATTTGAAACATTAAATATTATTTTACAATTTGTTTGTTAAAAGAACACACATTATGTTGGGTAAAAAACAAAAAAAAAAATAAGTTAATATTAAAAACTTATTGGCAATAAGATAAACTCTTCAAGACCAAAACAATTTTCAATCCATTTTGGATTTAATTCGAGGCACCGTGAAAAGAAATTCAAACTGTTGTTATTTTCGTTATACAAAACGATAAGTTGATAATTTTGTATCAATTGTAAATTGTTAAAAAATAGAGAAAGTTTTGTATCGAATGTAACTTTTTTGGTGATGACATTTAAAACACCGAAAGATATTGAATAGAAAAAAATGAGGCAGGAACATCCTTTAAAGATGTACTCGTAATCCAATATGAAGTTCTTACATCATATTCGCCTTCAACTTCAGGCTTATTGCCATTATCAGAATCTTCATTTCACTTCATTTGTTTTTAAATGTAATTGTATTGATGTTGGCAATCAAACGAGTCGCGCTTGGTTTTGAGATCCTTTTCAATCCCTATACTACATATTATTTTACTTACTTTTTAAATAAAATTTTTAGTAATAGTTTATTAACGATAATTTCTCTGTTTTATACCTTAAAAAATTAACTATAACAAAATAGTGCAGAATGTAATAATTATTTTGAGATGTTGAAGATCTTAAGAAAGCTGCAATTAAAGGTGGATTAAAAATTGTTATTTGCCAAAATTAAATGGAAAAAATAATTACCTGCCTGGTCGCTTTTGAATATATTTCTACAAAAAAGGCATAGAATTTTTCTATTGCGTCATTATATTCTAAATAATTTTTGACGATAAAATATTGCAACAAAATTTGGTTGTTCTTGCCGAATAAATAAAAAACTATATAAATAGAAATCAATAATCCCAACTATCATTTAACTCTACAACTTTTAAAAACAGGATTTGTTAAACAAATAAAAAATTCCAATTACATGTGTATAAATAAATGAATTTTTAAATTTAAAGCTCATTTCAAGAATTCAAAGAAACGCTCAGGATCTAAGACTTAGACTTTATTTTCATACGAAAAAACTCTTGTTTTGATTGCTTCTCTAATTCTAAGTGATTATTTTACTGCTGCACAGTGTAATAACTCCTTCACTTTTAAGCCTTACGAATAGATCTTTTGTTTAATTTTATGTTTCTTACGAAAAACTCCACTTAAATTACTCTTGTGTTGTATTTGTTGTTGTTACTTTTTTAATATCTGTACATAAATTTTTACATGCACATATTTTTTCCCTTTTGATTGAAATTGTGTCGGCTTTTCTTCTTTTAATTTGTATGTTTTTTTTTTATATTTATTACCGATTTACTACAGAACTTTAAATAACTTCTTCCTAAAATTAAAGGGTGTTTATTTATTTCAACATCAATATTTTTGCAATAGAATTTTTCTATAAATTGCAAGTTTTGGAATTTATTTTCTTTAAACAAATTTTCAAGACAATCTGTTCGATTCTGTAATGTTCTCTATACATAAGTATTTACACACATACATTTTAAAACGTATGTATGTATAGCACATGGCTTTCTTTTCACATTTTGGAAATGCTTATCAGCATCATGTCCTTGGTTTTAGGATTTTGAAAATCTTTGCTGCTCGTATTGCAGTAAACATTGGCAAGTTGTTTGTAGTAGTTGTTGGTAGTGGCAGCTGTAGCTGTGGTAACGGCCGTATGACCAAAATAAAATATTGTCCCCCAGGCTTTTTGGAATCGTGCCTTGTATTGAAAAGTTTCCTTTTATTTTTATTTAGTCATTCATTCATTCTTTTCTAACATTTTATTCTATACAATTTAAGTATTTGTATCGCTGAGTAACCTAATGGTTGGGGACAGTATTTTATGTAGTTGCTTATTTAATAACGTTAAAAAAGGACGGAACTTAAATTGTTGTTGTTCAAAATTTGTAAAATATTAAATTAATTATTGACATTTCTTGGGGGCGAACTGATTGCAATTTAAAATAAAGCTTTAAGATCTACTAATTCGGTTTAGAATTTAAGACACTTAGGAAAAACCAAGTGATAAATTATTATGGAAAAATACACATTCATCTCTCAATGTGTACGACAGATTGAACTTAAAAACAGAATAGCTTTATAAAAATTTCGATTTTTGATTGTATTACTGAAAGTTTCGTAGTTGTATATGTTGACAGAAAATATTGTAAAACGGTGGAAAACTTTTCTGGTAAAATAATATTTTTTAATTTGATTTAATTCGAACGTTCTTTTGATTTCTTAGTACAGATTAGTGGGTTAATAAAGAGTTTATCATAAGTCAATATTCCAAAGTCAACAATGAAAGATTCAACTTCAATTCCAAGCTAAACTGCAGATCTCAACAGCGTGGTTTTCTGAGACTTCTACAGCCCTATTTCAGTGTTCATGTGCATCTCATGCTTTTCGTCACTTTCTACGTAGCGATGGTTTATGTACATTTATTTTACTTGTGAAACTCACTTAGTGAAAATGGAAATGTGAATTTATTTGATTCCAACATTTTCCAAGTTCTTACCATGATTTTTCTTTCAAGGACTAATTCTACAACAATTTCATCCATCATTGCGTCGCTCGAGTCAAACAGCGAAAGCTCTGTAGTGTCGAAATAATGGACGAATTTTTCCTTTTCGGCTTTAAAACATTACCATTGGCCACTAATCTAGACTGACTGACTATTACTCTAATCTGGCTGACCCATTTCACACACACCTCTACAGACACATATGTAAAGTTAATTCCTGCAGAAAGTATGTATCGACAATTTCACAAAAAAGCGATACAAGAAATAGATCGTATGATCAGTTGAAATGCTCTAGAGTAATATGATGCCACAAATAAATACAAGGATAAGCAGATACGCGTGCCGGGCTTCCAATGTAACATTCTATTATAACATTGTTTTGCTAGAAATGGAAAATATGAGACATTTTTAGAATATTAAATGAGTCAATATACTACCATTATAATTTTGCATATACAAAATTATGATGGTATAAATTTTCCCATCCCTGATTGCTACTCTAAACGTGTTCATACAGGTCTTGAACTAAGATTTTTAGCCTTGGAGACTTACTTAACTGTAGAAAATCGAAAGCCCTTATATTTTGTTGATGTAATGCAGGAAACTGTAGTATATGCTCGTGTCCTAGACTTGTTACATCTGCAAAGCAAACAAGGACTGCTTACAGCAAAAAGTGATCTCCGCTCATACGTATTTGGATTCATAATGATTCTAAATCAAAAACAAAAACATTTCGGAAATATTATAAAAGAAAGCAAAGTTGGTCTTAAGGAAACTGAAACCCGTCCATATATATTTGCCAAATAAAAATCCTCATTTAGATAACAATTCGACTACCCTGTGTGATTTTAAACTACACGGTTCACAGTCGCTTCGAGTGAGAAAAACTGCAAATCAAACGTCATAATCTGCGTGAGGAAAATTCGATACATAAATTTAATTTATTTTTTCGGTAAAGTTATTTATCTTTTAGCATATTATGGGAAAATGTTTTTATAGACTCCTTAGCAGAAAGAGAAAAAAATGTAAAGCGGGAATAGAGGATCAAAATTTGGTTTGGTGGTGTTGCAGTCGTGTCCCTCTATCTACGCTTTTGATTTTAATAGTAAAAACTAGAAGTTTTGTAAAACTCATTAATGTACGCTTTTTGGCGCGATCAGGGTACAACATTGATTGCAAATAAAAACATCGATTAAATATTAAACGATATGATTCATTTTAATAGATTTCTATTCTTAAATAAAAATATTATTGTGAAAATGTCTGCCGACGAGACGAGAGCATGAAAAATAGCAAAATAGTTTCTATTCTGTTGACTTCTTAGCTGCTCCTATTCTACATGATATTTTGTGATTTGATGCAATAATATTTTAATTTTTTTCTTAACTAATTTAATTATATAAAACCCATAAGAACGTATACTATTTTCACGTTTTAACTTTATTCGCCTGACTTAGGTCTGGCAAATGGTCATTAGCCACAAATCACATTTAACTACAACTTTTGTAATTCTTTGTTCATCCGTGTTCACTAAGGACATCTAACGAAAATCATACCGTTTTTTATATATTATATACATATTTATTATTGGAATTCTTTTATAATAAACAAAATATAAATTGCTTCAGGATTGCGGAATATTTTATATGAAAATTTCTTTATTATTAATAGTATTTAGTAGAGAGAATAACCATTGGTAGCCCATAAGATTTAGTGCTCCTGCTGCTGTAGTGTCCCCCACTTAAACAAAACCCAACAAACACAAAAGCAATTTATTTGCCCGTTATAGTCTCCAGCCAAGGGGAGCTGCAACAATTGCTGCGACAAGTTCTGTAAAATTTTATACTTTCGCCTGGAGTCGTTAAAACTTTTTTGCGTTGATTGAAAAACTTCAAAATGTTTATGTATGTACGAGTATGTACGTTTACCTTCATCAGGGAGTGAGTGTATAAATATCCATAGTAGTTTGTGTATGGTGTGTGTGTGCGTGTGTGTGTGGCTCAGAAGTGATGTGTATAATGGTTTAATTCAAACACTCAACACACACAATCGTGCATTTCTGTATACTCGTACATAATAGTTTTGTGGCATGATGTTTGAAATATGAATGACATCGGGGGGAAGTACTTAAAAATTTATAAACCATTGCCGCATCAAACGGAATGATTGATGCTGAGGAGTGGATAGGGGCATAGTAGATTTTATAATTTAATATGAAACTTTAGACCTGTTTTTTTGTTGTTATTGTAGTAGTTGGTATAATTTCTTTTTGTTGCAAAATGTTTTTGCTTGTGTTGTGGATATAAAGGTATAAAAGTTTATATTTTACTCATGTTACTTGTACTGTTCATTTAATTTTTTCTTCTCTTTTTTTATGAAAAACTTTTAATTTAATCAACACTTTTAGCCTTTTGTCTTACGTTGACGATGACTACGATGGTGGTTATTAGGATTATGAATTATCTCATTAAAAAGGAATTTTGTAAAGGTACTACAAGCAGGCATGCGTTTGGTAAAATAGATCCATAGACAAACGAGGAAATCTATAAATTAATAATTTTAAAAATATTAATAACAAATGTCTACTTTTGTATTTTGAAGTAAAATTTTGTGTGCTTGTTAAGTTTTGAATTATTCTGTAGTTTTTGTTTGTTTAACGACTTTTGTCGTCATATGCCGCATGTAGCTCACTTGTCTTTAATCAAAATAATCTTAAGCTTTTTATTCCCCTTTTGTTTTATTTTTACAACATTTTTCGTTTTCAACTTACCTTGACATAAAAGTTTTTGTTGCTTTTGTTGTTGTTGTTGCTATAACGTAGAGATTTCCTCTTTTGTTTTATTATTTTTATTGTTGTTTTAATTGCTGCTAATGTAAGTCCTTCAAAGAGGAGATGAGTTTGGATTTAACGCGCTGCAGTAATTCAGCTTTTCATGTTGCTCCGTATGCTGACATGTGTGAGTGAGTGTAACGTGGCTTTATCTACGAATGCAAATTTAAGAATAAAAGGAAAACTTTACATTTTCTAAAAAAATACAATTTTAATCTCTTTTAGTTTGTTTACAATGTACAAGTATAAAATATGTTTTAAAATTATTAGATTTTGCTTTTGAGTTTTTTTTGTTGCTTATTTTTATAATCATAAATTAATTCCTGCGTTTTTTATCATTCATATAATTATTTTAAAATATTTAATTGATATTAAAGTTGCTGCTGCTTCTTTGTTGTTTAAATTTAAATTTTTTTTGTTGTTGCTGCTGCTGCTGCTGCTGCTGTTGTTTTGTTATTTTTCCATTTTAGACATGTTAATATGAATGTGAATGTACGTGATTGTGTTTTTCTATCTCTCTTTCCCTATCCCTCTAGTTTTGTTCATCAATTTTGTAGTTGTATTTGGAAAAGTAGCTGTGTGCGTTTAGTGTTTTAAACTATAGAGTATAGAGAGGACGAAGGATATGGTTGCTTTTATTAAATTTGTTATTATGACATTTATTTGCTTTTAATTGAAATCTAGTTATTTTTTTTTGTTGTTTTCTGAATCTAGCTGCTGATTCTGGTTTCTCTGTTGTTTTTGTATATAATTATTATTGTGTGTGTGTGCATTTATCGCCCATGTTATTTGCTACTGTTTCCCTACCGATGACAGTCATTTATTTGTATCATTAGCATTTAATATTCCAAAATTGTTTAATCTAAAATGACAAGCAGAAAGAAAAAAAGAGACAAAATGTTGGTTATTTAGTAAAAATATTATTTAATTGTATTTTTTAAATTTGCGAAATATCAAATAAAAATTAATCGCAAATTTAATTAGATTTTCTGCAAAAATATTTAATTTGTTTTTACATTCTCTTAATGAAAATTTATAAATGTCAATATTTGATTTCCGGTGAAATAATAAAGATTTGGTTTCTTTCTATTCTAAAGGTTTCGAATGTGCTTATCTCATGCAGAAATCACTGTAGTTTTGACAATGTTATGTTTTAATTACACAAATTTATATAAGAAATATTTTAACGATATCTTGATAACTTTCTATTGTAACCTTTACAAAAGAAAAAATCACAACTGTAGGGTTAAAAAAAGTTTAACTTGAGCTGACCACGACTTTCTGCAAGTGATTCTTTTTACCCGCACCACTTTCATTCCAACGTCAATGGTTGTGTGCTTTGTTCAGCCAATAGACTTTAACTTTTAATACATTCATATTATGTTTTAAATTATAGTGACCAGCAGACATAAATTCGTACAGAGTACGGACATAAAATTTAATTTTATGGACTAATGTCGAGGTTCTGGGTTCGATACCCACCGCAGACAATCATCCCTCAGATATTATATATACTGGACTTGGTCTTTTGTGACGTTGTACTGTTTCTTAAACTTAAGTGATTCATGAAATGACTGCGACTTATAACAACTGAGCAGAACTGGCCGTTTTAGCTCATCAAATATACTCAAAGGATTCAAAAAAGCATTGGCAAAAGAGGATTGTAATTCAGGCGTGGTTTCTTTGAATTATAGAAATAAGTTTCACTAATAATCATTTTTGTTTGGAATTAATGTGTTAGGGTAAGTCTCCCAATATTTAAAACTTACCAGCATTAGAGGTCTTATTTTATTAAAAAGTTAATTTTAAGAAAAAGGTTGTATATATAAAATTTTTATCTACCCAAGTTTACATGTTGCAACCCGTCCAGACCACGGACATGTCAAAGATATTCTTCTGTCTGATTTGGGAAATAGATTTCGAATAAAGACGATCTGACAACAAACAAAATGATGTCCAAAGTAGGCCCTATTCCGTTTTTGTTATTATTTGCTAATTAAATTTTTGTGTTTGCTGCTGAAATTTATTGTTTGGGATATTCGCCTCAACCGATCGTTTAGCTGCTCAAAGTTCACTGAGGATTTGGCTCAGCGACCAATGAATATTAACAGATGAAGTCCCAATCGACATTACATCTTCCACTGTCTTTGTTGCAAAATTTAAATTTGTCGTTTTGTTAACCTTCAATACGAAATGTAATCAAATAAAATCTACTCTCACACACACCCCTGGAACAGAAAGTGGAGAATCCAAAGAGAAAATTTATTCAAATTAGTAACAACTCGATTGCTTCCGATGCAGTTTAAGCTCCGCATCAATCTTGTGAATTTTCAAAATTTTAAGGAGGTCTAATATTTTCACTAAATTTTTCAGAAATTTCGCTAAATGTGGTTTTCGGGAAATTAAAAATTGCACTTCAGAATAGTGGGAGTAACGTCTACGAAAAAGCACACAAAGTAAGTATTAAGAATCTAAATAAAAATGTGGGAAAATCTTGCTGACTTTTTAATAATATTTGCTTCAGTATCATTAATTGTCAGTGTATTGAAAGGCGACGCACTCACTCAGAGCTATGATTATACATCCTGAATTTTTAAAACAATAATTTAATAAAGGCATTGTGCCCCACGAAGCAGCGCAACTTAAAAATAAATAAAATAAATGATTTCATAATCTATTCGAAACCGTTAATTCATACACTTCTTTCCTCAAGCCATAATCAAACCATTTGGAATATTGAATAATTAACTCTTGCAGGAAATATATCCTTGCGCAAGGATTATGTGCGTTTTGCATTTAATTTAAAATTTATTAATTAAATGCTTACGCTCTTTAGTTAATAACATCAACATATTTCACGCAATTTTATTATTATGTGCCACGTTGGCTTTACGCATGTTTATCAATTCATAAAAAAAACATTTAAAACCGTATTTAAAGGATATTTATAGTAAAATAATAAAATAAATGTGAAGTAGGAAGAAAAAGGCCAGAAAAGCAGGCCATAATTATAAAATAAATGTTAAAATGCATAAAAATAAAAACTGCTCGACAGAACTACAAGCAAATGTATGTCTGCAACAAAAAATTCATAATGCATTTGTTTGTATGTGAGTGTTGCACATAAACATGTTTGGTTGCATTTTAATGGAACATGTACCTGTTTGATCATTACGGGCTTATTTTCAAATTAACAGATCAAACGTCAAACGAAAAACAATAAAAATGTTTATCCCTGTGTTTTTATTAAAAACTCTTATGTTTAATTTATAGGTCACTTTGGTAGAACCTTTGCTATCTTCGCCATCTTATCGTCCTTGTTGCTGTAGTGAGATGCAGAGCATTTCATGGTTAAAGTTGAAAATTTGGTTTGATTCAATTTGCTAAAAGCTGTGTTTTAGGGAAGGCAATTGTTTTGCTTTACACCTGAGAAAGATCCTTTGAAAAGAGTTGGGGCATAATTAAGAAATTCGTTCACCAGATCTATGTGGTTAAAGTCATAGGAACTGGGATTTAGCCTGCTGGTGTGCTTTAAAAAAAAATAATGCACCTTCATATGTGTGAGCTGCTTATTCGTCGTGGGTGACTCCCCTTACGTGGTACCAGAAAGGATATTCAACTGCCATTCTTGCTTGACCTCAATTATTTTTTTCTATTGAACAATATACAATATACAAATTTCAAAATAATTAAATTACAAAAACGAGAAAAGCTTAAATTTTTTAATTCTTTGGAATATATATTCAAATATTTTCCGAACTAATTTACCTTAACTCTATTAAAACAAATCCATGAAATTTGGTTCAACGTTTCTCCTTCCTATATGGAAAAAATTCGTAAATTCGAAAGAAAGTGTCTAAGAGCATGTACTTCGTTATACAGATCATCAAATAGTGATTTCACAAAATATGTAAGCAATTGTAGACTTTACAATGCTGCCAAAAATAGCCGAATTGATAATTTCATTATACATCTAGGTGGTCTAGCTGCCAGCTTATGTAGGGGGAATAACGCAGTGTTTTTCACTGTGCCGTAACTGCTAGGCTGTGCAGAAGTGCGGCTATAACCTCCTCGTGGTGGCCACCGGTAACAGGGACCCAGTACGGTCATGTCTCTGCTGGGTACCTGGCAAATATAGTCGGGCTAAGAGAGAAAACTCTAAATAAACCCCAATCCAAGAGGGAACAGCATATCTCGAGGGATGAATGGCTAGTGGGTTAACTAGTTCCTAATATGCGGACTTGGGATGCACAGGCGAGGTCCCATTTCAATAAATGCCTTACTGCGTTACCGGGGCTCTGGCGTAGTTGACCGTTTTTTCCCCTTTACTCGTGGGAACAAAAATGAATGTACACAAAAAAAATAAAACAAAAAATAACGCAGAGGCACACATACCTCAAAAAAATAAAGAGGCAGAAAAGCCCTCAAATGAAACTGGGGCGGGAGTAACTCCCAGTAAAGAAAAAAATGAAGAGAGGCCAAAGAGACTCAGTGGTGCAGGGAAGAAAAGGCTGGCATATCTAATCAAGAAGGGCCTTAGCAAGGAGGAGGCATACGCCAAGGCCTTGCAACCTATGGCCGTAGACCAGAAACCTGGGGGCATTAAACATGGCCCAAAAAGGCAAAGGTCTGAAGAGGAGACGCCACCTGAATCCTCACTGAAAAAGAGGATAAAGGATGATAAAAAACCATCCACCTCGCAAGCTGCTAAATCAAAGCAGTCAGACAACCCATCGGTGTCCATACAGAGGCGGCCCACTGCCTCATATAAGGACATAACAATGGGAGTCAAGACTGCGGTTCTAGCAAGGGACTATCCAAATACGTCCCTCACAACCCAGCAAATGGACTCCATCCAGAATATGATTCTGGAAAAAATTGTAGCTGGCAAAGATCAGGCCATAAAACCTGCTTTTCTTGGCTGTACTTACAAGGCAGGATACCTAGTCTTGCACTGTAAGGACAGCATGTCAGCTGAGTGGGTGAAAACAAATATCACCGACACATCACCATGGGAGGGAATCTCACTGAATGCCATAGAGGAACATAAGATTCCTCAATCTCGCATTGCAGTGGGATACTTCCCAAACTCGACTACGCTGGAGACGAGCAAGATCTTGGATCTGTTACAGGGACAGAATCAGGGTCTCCTCGTCGAAACGTGGCGTTTATTAAAAAGAGCCGAAAAAGGCTCTCTGGTCACGTTGGTTCTTTCCGTGGACCAAAAATCAGCAGCTAGTGTGACGAAGTCAAAAGGGAAGCTAAACTTCCGGTTTGGCCAAGTTGTACTCAGGCTTAAGGCTGAGAACATAAATGCGGATGCGCTTGTTCAACAGATGGAGGCAGTGGAGTTGGAAGAAGAGGACGAAAGCCCTCCTTCCACATCAGAAACTACAAAATGAGGTGCATCCAGGCAAATCTTCATCATGCTAAGGCTGCATCAGCTGAAATTAGCAGAAGATTTGCTGCTGGCACCATCAACATAGGGCTTATACAAGAGCCCTGGATATCAAGAGGCCGCATACGAGGCCTCAATATACAAAACACTCAGGTAATTTATGACACGCGCGCAGTCAAACCAAGGGCGGCGCTTATCATAAACACCAATATTAATTACTTGCCTCTTACAGAATTTATGGATGGCGACAGTGCAGTGGCGCTAGTCGAGTTGGACTCCAATGGAAACAGGATAGAGGTTGTTATTGCCTCAGCCTACTTCCCGGGGGACACAGACGAAGCACCACCTCTGAAAATAAAGGGACTAGTGGATTACTGTAAATGCCATAGGAAAACCCTCATCATTGGCTGTGATGCGAATGCCCACAATACAGTATGGGGAAGCACTGATACAAATAAAAGAGGTGAGTCACTCTTAGAATACTTATTACTTACTAACATGGGGATTGCAAATAGGGGGAATAGCCCAACGTTTTGCAACGCCATCAGAGAAGAGGTTCTCGATCTGACACTTATAACTAACAAATCACTTGATATGATCAGGGATTGGAAGGTCTCTGAAGAGGACTCCATGTCGGATCATAAACACATCCTTTTTGAAGTTAGGGGATTGGTGAAGAGTCAATCGCTCTACAGAAACCCCAGGGCAACAGATTGGATAAAATACTCGCAGGATCTGCAGTCCAGGATCACTGGAAACACTTTTTCCATTACATCACCTGAGGAACTGGATGCATCAGTCGAGAGACTAACTGATGCAATCATATCCTCATTTCAAGACAACTGTCCTGTCAGGATAAAATCCTCCACGAAGAGGGTACCTTGGTGGAACAGAAATCTTGGGAAACTGCGAAGAAAGGCAAGACTGGAATTCAACAGAGCCAAACAAACTGGAAATTGGGAAGAGTACAGAGAGGCCCTAACCACTTACAACAAGGAGCTAAGGAAGTCCAAGAGAAAATCATGGAAACTTTTCTGTGAAGATCTTAAGGACGTCCCGGCCACAGCCAGGCTGCACAAAGCACTTTCGAAGGGGGGCACGAACCCGATAAGCACACTGAAGGGGCCAGACGGCACCTATACAGATACTTTCAAAGGGACACTAGAGCTTCTACTTAGAACTCACTTTCCTGATTGCAGGTTTGGAGCTTCGGACGCTGAAACTCCAGCGGCATGGCCGCATGCTCAGCGAAGGGCGACGAACCAGGTCATCAGGAAAATAGTGACCTTTGAGAGGATAAAATGGGCTGTAAATTCTTTCAGACCTTACAAATCACCGGGGCCGGATGGTATCTTTCCGGCCCTGTTGTCAAGAGGTGGTACCATCCTCTATCGGAAGATGGTTAACATATTTCGATCAAGTTTAACAATAGGACATGTCCCAAGGACTTGGAGAGCGGTAGGGGTTATATTCATACCCAAGGGTGGAAACAGACCCCCAGAATCTCCCAAGTCCTACAGACCAATTAGTCTATCATCTTTTATGTTGAAGACGATTGAAAAACTATTGGACCAATACCTCAGGACGGAGGTACTTTCCATGAGACCTCTGCATAGGCTCCAATTTGCCTACCAGAAGGGCAAATCAACTACCACGGCACTGCACAATATTGTTCGGGATATTGAAAAGGCCATGGAATCGAAGGAAATAGCCCTGTGTGCATTCATGGACATTGAGGGTGCCTTCGACAATGCGAACTTCCACGCAATGGAAACAGCACTCACAACTAGAGGAGCTGATCTTGTGATAGTACGATGGGTCAGCTGCATGCTGAACCAAAGGTCGATTAGGGCCTCACTTGGATCCACGGATCTCACAGTCACCGCGGTTAAGGGATGCCCACAGGGCGGAGTATTATCTCCCCTTCTATGGTCTGTATTAGTGGATGACCTGATCGGGCTACTTAACCGGAGGGGACACAGAACCATCGGCTATGCGGACGATATCTCCGTAATAATCAGGGGGAACCATGCAGGGACGATTACGGACCAAATGCAAGACGCCCTAGACAAGATGCATGAATGGTGCACTTCGGAAGGGCTATCTGTTAACCCAGCGAAGACGATCATTGTACCATTTACCAGGAAAAGGGTGATTAATTTACCCAGTCTCTGGATGGGTGGCATCGAGATAGTTCCCAAGGAGAGGGTAAAATATCTGGGTCTCGTCTTGGATATGAAACTCACTTGGGAACCGCACCTCGAGTCAGTACTGGGAAAGGCCACGAGGAGCCTTTGGACAGCGAGGCAACTACTTGGCAGATCCTGGGGTCTGAGCCCCAAAATGACCTTCTGGATATATATCCAGATGGTGAGACCAACCATACTGTACGGGGCTCTGGTATGGTGGAGGAAGACTGAGCAACGGACAACTATATCGAGACTGTGCAGGTTACAAAGACTTGCATGCCTATGCGTCACAGGGGCCATGAAAACAACCCCAACGTTGGGTATGGAAGCTCTTCTGAACCTTGCACCGCTCCATCTGGCTATACAAGAGGAGGCAGCTATAAGGGCAATCTCTATCTACGGAAAAGAGAACCTTAGGGCGGGAAACCTAACTGATCATCTGGCTATCCTCAGGGGAATCGGGGACATACTTGATATGTCTCAGGCGGGCGACCATATGGACCCGGTATACTGTTTCGACAGGAAATACAGGGTCCTCTTCCCCACAAGAGAAGAATGGTGCGCAAACCCAGGATGGCTAAGAGATGGATCGCAAATGTGGTACACGGACGGCTCAAAAACGCTCCAAGGAGTTGGGGCGGGAATAGTGGGGCCTAGAGCACACAGGTCTATAACATTGAGCAAGGATACGACAATTTTCCAAGCGGAACTTTACGCGATACTGGAAACTGTGGAAATCCTATCCGAGAGAGGACACAGGGGAATACGAGTTAAGATATTCTCGGACAGCCAATCGGTTCTTAAGGCCCTGAGAGGCTGTACGTACATGTCCAGATTATTACTGGAATGTCAAAACAGGCTCAATGACCTGGCGACTCATAATCAGATTACTCTGATATGGGTACCAGGGCATCAGGGGCATGCCGGGAATGAGATGGCGGACATCTGTGCGAGAAGAGGGGCTGAGGGGAACTTCATTGGACCCACCCCTTCTTTTGGTTTCAACAAAAGTCTCCTTAAAGGGGAGATTTCGAAATGGACATCGTCCAGGATTGCACAACATTGGAATGACATCAATGGATTATGTCACTCCAAGAAATTCCTACGCTTTGACGCTGGGAGGGCGGATCTGGCTCTAAGACTGGACAGAAAAAGCCTACGGACGCTGGTAGGGGCGCTCACAGGCCATTACACCTGCAAAGCCCACCTATACAGAATGGGCTTATCTGACACGGACATCTGCAGATTTTGCGGTGAAGATGAGGAGTCGATGGAACACTTGATAACAAATTGTGGGGCATTGTGCCACAGGAGACACAGGACTCTACATGCATATACGCTGAGTGAAGAGGATCTGCTAATGCTCCCACTGAAGGAGCTGATCCTATTTGCGAACGTATTAAACTGTTAAGGACAGGGGAAGCACAATAGATCAGCAATGGTCGCAGTGCAAAAGGCTATCCTGGGCCAAACCCCATTTCATTACTTACTTACTTATTATACATCTAATTAGAAATCATATTAGATCTTGTTGTAATAATTATGAAAATAATCTAATAATGGCTCCCTATTATGTCAATGACGAATATATTGCCAAAACGCTACAGAATGGTTACGTTCCGCCTGAAGCGTTTGTGTACCTCGACAAGAACGGTTTTATACAGGACACCACAGGCGTCCCTATACTCTTTCATATACATAGAAGAGCAAATGTAAAAGCTATCTCTAGCAATCAACTGACACCCGAGAATAGAAGATTCAATACTAGCTTTTTTCGTAAAGATAAAAACATATTTCCAAACTTAAATATTAGCAAATACTGGTGGCTTAGTTAAAACCGGAATTTTTTTTCTTTTTTATTTTTCCTGACTTTTTCTTTTATTAAAACGAATATTATTGTAATGTTTTTGTATAATTTTTCATTACGAAGTAGGTATTATAATTAAATACAAATATAACCTTGTATATATTCTGTAAATTTCATTAGTTTTAAAAAATGTATCTATTGTATATATTAATGCCTATATGAATTATACTAGAGAGCTCGTTTATGGGACAGTGTATAGTTATAAGTTACTTATACTATCTTTTGTTCATTTTATAGTAATCACAATAAAAATTTTCTTAATATTGAAATTTATTATTCGGGAGAATATCCCGACCAATCGTTAGAAACAATTAGTTTTTTGCAAAATGCATAGAAAAAATGTTTGTTGTGGCTTTAGCTCTTCATATGCCGACATTTCATTGGTTGCTAAAACCAAATCGTCAGTGAAGTTTAAGCAGTTTGATAACATTCAACCTCGTATGTTTATGCTACACAAAACAAATACAATATGAGAATTTCAATATTGCATATGAATTATAACAAATACATAATCATAGTAGGCTTAGAATGTTTTTATACACAACAAACAATTATACACAACGTGAGTCTATTTTATTTTTCTCTCAACACCCATACAATTAAACGCCCGTTGGTCGTTAATGATTGTATTCAGTTAGGCAAAATGAAAAATAAAATCTTTATTGTAAATACTTAATGTTGAAATTTATTTTATTTTTTATTTATTTTATTTTTCTAATAAAAATTTTCTTTAAATAAACGTTGAAAAAAAAAACAAATCCATGAAGAGATCATTCTTCTAATTATACCGAAATAAATTCATAAATATATCTTTATGCTCAACAAATGTTTGCCAAAATGATTGGTCTGCTGTAGCAGGTCTAGGATAATGGGGCTGCCCTTTGGCGTTGCCTAAAAACAACGCCCCCTCTGTACTTTGGTGTAGTGGTGGCTCTGCCTGACCTTTATTTGTCATGATGATATCCTCTTTTCCAGGGTGAGGGGGTGGTCAGGGGGCTCTCTTTGGATGGATTTTTAGTAGGGGGTTGAAGCCACTTTATATTTAAAACCGTTTGAAAAACCATGGTGAAAAATATTTGTCCTCTGCCAGGGGGCAAACCTGGGGTACTCGGTTTTGTAGGCAAGAACATTAACCACTACACCACGCTACAACCACAAATTTTATATAAAATTTTTATAGTTGTCTTGAACTCAATTTTATTCTCTGTCTTTTGTCGCCCATATACATAGATCATTCGTTCAGGCAACTATTGTTTTAAAGTTCTTCACTACTTTGCCAATAATCCGCTGAACTGTCCCTTCCTTGGATTTGGTAAGCTGAGAGATACAAGTGTGCAATATAAGGACGAAGTCGCTGCTGATCTGAGATATTGAGAACATTTTCCCACGTGCCTTTGACCTAAATTCCAGCAGTACAATTTTATTGTTAAAAAGCTGTGCAAAATAGTAGTCCTTCAACTTATACTTTCATCTCATTTGGTGACTACCTTGGCAATTTGCAGTTAAATACATTTCGAATTTAAAAATTTGTGACATCATTATTTATCTTGGACATATAAAGATTTGTCTTCCATCATGACAAATGAATCTTTGCCAGTTTTTACAGTAACTTTTGATCTAAAGCCATTTTCCAGTTTTTGCTGGTCTATAAGTATGGCAATTGGTTCTTCTATAAACATACTACATTTTATTTGATTTTTTCATTATATAAACCACGAAAGAACATTTTGAAGAAAACGGAACCTCATAGTCTTTGATTTATAATCTTCACTCTTCAATCTTATTAAGCCAGTTCATGCTGAAGTAGAAATATATGGGCATGTGTTGGAATTGTGGCACCCAATCCCCTCGATTTACTAAGTTATACACATATATACATACATATATATGTAGATGTTGTACGTACAGCAACCTGCCCTCTAGTATAATTATTATCATTATTGAGGTTTTTCACCAACTTATTATTTCAATAAATTTACAATCATACACTCACACACTCAAGAGTGCACGAGTACATCTTCCCCACTGCATACATACACGTAAACAAATAAGGATGAGCAAATGTGATTTAATTTCTCCAACTATTGCGAAAATATTCAATACGATTATTTTGCTTGCTTAACCAAAGAACATACTGTAATATACTTAAAATGTATGTTCGAAAATGCAGCGAAATTTAAAAATATACATCCGACATACACACATATATGTAAGTGCATACACACAAATGTATGCAAAGAAATATATAAAGCTGCACACGCTTACACGCACTAATACATATATATATATATATATATATATATATATATATATATATATATATATATATATATATATATATATATATATATATATATATATATATATATATATATATATATATATATATATATATATATATATATATATATATATATATATATAACTGAAATTAACTATTGTTTGTTTTATTATCTTTATGTATTATTGTATAAAAGGACTTACTGTTATTATACCTTTGAATTTTCGAATTTTTTGTTTTTGATATAAAATTTCATTCTCACTGATGCTCATGGACTTATTGATTTTTTCTATAACATCGATTCTAGGTTTACATAAAAGTTTTAATGTTTTTTTTTTATATTTAATGAATATTATTCCCATTTGCTTTGTTGTATTTACATCATTAGGATCTATGTGCACATACTTACTATGTACATAAATACACATGTACGAACACAACTTTCATACTTATTGTAATAGTGCAGATGACAAAAGAAACGTATTTTTTTAGGAAATGTTTTTTATTCGACATTTGAGGGTATTTACTACTTCGAATCGTTGATTTTAGTGTTGAGGCAAGTATATATTTTCTGCCCAAATGAACGTTGTTGTTGGTTGTGAAAAGAACATTTTCCAGAATATGTTCATGATCAATAAAATGTTTAAATCATAGATTTACCAGCTGGAAGTTTGAATTTATCTCTAAAATTTAAACTAATCCTAGAGAAAAATAGGAGGTCGTTTTTAAGGACTAGCATTTTAATCAATTGCATTGAATTCGGTAGTTTATTTTTTTCTTTCTGGGGTTCAATTGGCAAAATTTTGATTTTACACTCTACAGATGTAGGACTTAGTGGCAGTGGCAAATATGGTCTGACTTTGTATGCGGATCATAACTTCATGACTCCTTTACAAAGTTTTCTTTTTACAATGAAAATACGTTGCGAAAATGAAAAAAAAACTAATCTAGACTAGAAAAAAAAACTGAGTTGTTTTTTAATTTAATTTCAGTAAGTTTTTATCAAGAAATCTACAAAATTGTCGAAAATTCATCCATCAGTATTGACTGTCCTAGACGTATGGGGCATCTAATCTCCTTAATCACACATATTTTGTTTGCATTTTGGAAAATTTTCATTTCCTTTATCACATTTTTATTGAAACTAGTAAAATCAATCACTCGTATTATGAAATAAAAAACTTTGACTATTAATTGTTTGTAAATAATTTATCAACAAATCGTATTCGAAATTAGAAAGACGCCTCATAACAAAGAGAAAAAAACAACAAACTTAAAACGACATTTGCTTACAAGGTTTGTCATGAAAATGACGTTTACACCATTAGTGCAAACGTCTGACAATAGTGTATTCAAACTATTAATTTAATATTTTATTACTAACAATTAGCCGGCATGGCACTAAAATAATACGGTAAAGAAAACGAAAAAAAAACATTTGTGTAATTTCACACCAATATTTTGATTTCGGTATTGAAACAAGAAAAATATATTGAATCATAAATAAAAATCAATCAGTTATAAAAAAAAAATTAACTTCCACGGCCTTTATGGTACGTCAAGTTCACGTGTTGCGTGGTAGTTTCGATTTCTATTGTTTAAGCTACGCCGACGATGAAAAGTTGCAACATCCGCAACTTCAGTACAATGACGGAAAACAATTTGTATGACAAAGTGGCATTTCAGTTACGGCTCTCAGGAAAGGTTTGAAATATGCAAAAACCATGTCAAGGTTCGATTTACAAAGATTAATTTGCCAGTACCTCTATAAATAAATGATTATGGAACAACATACTCGTACACACGGACGTGCATCCAGACCTTGTTTACACGAAGGGTATGACCTTCCGAAACCATGTAGAGAAATCTTTTTGGTATGTCCAGTTATTTGTTAGTATTCCTCACACACAAAGTCAAACGTTTGATATATGGTATAATTTCATACACAGCAGGCCAAAGGTCTGAGTTTTACATTTAAATTCAAGTCGATAATGATTTGAATATAAGCATTTGACAAATGACGTCTTTTCAAATGGTTATAAAGTGCTGTTCTCAAATCATCTACAAACGTTTACTTAAAGCATAAAATAATATATTAAATAACATTTAAAAAAACTTTGAAAAATCTTTAGTGTAACGCTTGAGATTAAGTTGCGAATAGATAAATTTCTCAATTTTAAAATATTTTCCAATTTATGTTGGAAATGCTATGTTTTTCCAGCCATATTAAAATCATTTTCAAAAATTTGTCATTTGAGAACGAGCTCGATCTCAAATAATTCTCTTTTTAAAAACAAACCTGCATTTTTGTTCGGTATTAGGAAGCAGTCTACAATTCCCACAATATTAATCAGTTAATAGTAAATATTTTAGACTTTTAGTTACACCCTTAAAAATCATATTTATTAAAAATTTTTTTGTGGTTCGTGCTAGAAGAAAAAATTTGTACGAAAAAAAAAATTATCAACCGCGTTATTCCGAAATTGTGTAAAAAGTGTTGGAGGAACATTTAAAATTGAAAAATAAAAAAGTTGTTTTTTGTCTTCATTTGCAGCAGTATGACTTATAACAAGGCGGTTTGTCCACAAAATGGTCTTAATTAAACAACAAACACAAAGCTCTCTGGTATGCCAGTTTTTTTAATTAAAATAATTTTTATAGTTTTCTTAAATTTAGAAAAAGAAAATTAAATTACAAAAACTGCTACTTCTTACTGGAAAAGTAAACGAACAGACCTTATGTATAATACTTGAACTTTAGAAAAAACTAAATTTGAAAGTTGGCAAGCACATATTTACTGCGATTTCCATTGGAAAATCGTTTATCGAATTTTAATATTCTACGAGTAAAAAGGATATTTTCTGATTTTTCAATTCAGTGAATAGAATCATGACGCCACGACAAGCCAATGTTCAAAATTTTTTAAAAAGATGGAAATTCTCAATACTCCCCGGTAACAATCCCTGGATCATGTTGATTTATTAAGAAGTTCGTTCTCTACTGGGATATTAGATGAATGTTATTTTCAAGTTTTAATTAGACATGGCTTATACTCAAATGCAGTAAACAAGCCTAAGCCTTCCATGATTGAATTTTCTTATTTTTCTCATATAAAATTTTAAAGTTTTTAAATGAACATACGACTTTTAACACTTCAGCTTAACACACAGTGAATAACAAGCGTTTGTATAAACATAGTATTTTTTCTATCTTTCAACCAATTATGTTCGGTGGGGTTGAAGGGAGTAGAAGATTCATCTTATATAGGCCAGTACATGGCATGTTTGGAAAAAGGAACCCCATATCCGCATAGGAACTCTGTGTCATAGTAATAGTTAGATAGAGAATTGAGCTCTCCCGTCCGTACTTTTCGGTGAAATATGTCTGGTAAAGTGTCGCCTAGGAAATGCCCCACTGCCTCAAAGTCAGGGTTCTCGATAAATTACTTTTCTTTTATATAAAAAACTAAACAAAAATAAAATTTTACTTGAAACAAAAATTGAAAAGCTCTAATCTTTCCCTCTGTCAGGAATATTGAGTGTATCACTGGCACTCGATTCTTAAAATTGCATTGTGAAGCTTAAGTTCTTCTTTCTCTACCTTTCGATCAAGTTTACAATTGAATAATTTCCGCTCTGCTTCTTAAAAAAAATTTTTGATATAAATCTTTCCACTTATTGAAATATAATAATTTTTTTATTTCTGTTTGGAAAGTTTCATTTTGATTTTATTCTCTTTTTCTAAATTCTTAAATTCAAGAAATTTATTGCCTTGTGTTGGATTGCGAGTCATCAGTTGTAAAATTGCAACATTCGGCAAGTGGCAACGAAACACCCAAAGTTTCATCATCATACAACAACAATATAAGTTTAAACAAGGGACAAAAACAAACTATTTGCAACACAAATACTCCAAAACACAATTTGGAGAAGAAGTTCTTATACCACGAGGGCATTTTTTCAAAAATGTACGTCAGTTGAACATGGTGGAAATAAATTCTTGGAATCTTTTGGTAATCAATATCCGTTTTGGAGAGTCTCGTGTTTTATGACTTTATTTTATATGAAATTGGTTTCATAATTCAAACATATTCTTCACTCTATATAATTATGTTTGTGTCTCTGTGTAGTCTACTTGTTGTACCATAAGGTTAAGAATTCCTGCAACAAACTTCTGTTTTTCTAAACATATCGGTTTTCCTTAAAACTCTCATGCCACTGAAGTGCAAGCAGCAAATTATGTGTTTTGTTGCACTGTCAGTCAGTCGTTTGTATTCAGTTGAAGTCCTTACTTCTGATTTTGTTGCTGGTTTTACTTCTCCTTCTGTTTCCTTTGTGCATTGTGGCATGGATTGAGATTTGCTTGAAAGCTGTTTTAAAAAGTTTGAAACTTTTGTGACATTCGTAATTTTCAACTGACTACGTGGACAAGATGACATTGCTCCTTTTTCTGAATTTCTTGGTATGATTTTAACTTCTTTTCGCGCTCTCTTGCTTAACAGAATTTTTTTTTGTAAGAAAATATATATAAATGATTTAAATACGATGCAAACAAAATCATTGTTTAAATTATTACAACAGTTTTGAAAGTCTGCTAATTTTTCATAATTTACGAGCAGCTATATTCACTTTTTGCCAAAAGATTAGAGTATAACTATTGTCAACAGAGTAACTTTGAGTTTGACTCTATTAAAATCAAAACGAGAAGTATGAGTATAAAAATAAAATAATCTATTTCTATCTCTAAAAACTATTGTTTATGAATTGTGCAAAATTTAAAAGAAAAATCTATGAAAATGATAAAATCGGAATATTTGCTAAAAAGAAAGAGGAACAACTGGAAGTAAAGGGTGGCACAAAGACAAGGTTCTTCTCCCTTCATACAGTATCTAATGTTTACACTAATACATACTTTGGACTTATGTAACATTTTTTCGGCGAGTGGCAGAAAGACATTATAACGCACTTTTTGTGGCATAAATTGGATAATATTTTATTTCTGCTCATATCATCACATCTTATTTCATTTGTTAAAAAATACTTCTACTTAGACCACCCCGTATACTTTATTTTTAACTGCCCTTAAGAACTCTTTCACATTTTTTAAAATACTTTTTTATCTTTTTTCAATCGTGACAACAACTTTGTTGACATTTGATCTACTACAGCAAAAAAGTTTCATAAAAAGCTAAAAAAAAACTAAAATATTATTCTCGGTAAAGTATACATGCAACAAGGCATACCGCTGCTACTGCTGCCATTACTACTACTAATACTACTTAAGCTGCTACAATTGCTGCAACTTTCAATATAAATTTGGTCTCAGTAGTCAATTTCTCCACAATGCATGCAACATCGAACTTCCACTAAAGCCAAATAAAGAAAAATATGTTTCACTTTATATCTTTTTGCAGGATTTATTTATTTTTCTTTTCTTTTATTTAAGTCGAACTTTACTCTCCCTTAGTTTTTATTTTATACAAATATTTTTTTATTTTTAGAAGGAAGACTCATTGGTTAGAGAAATATAAGTTTGTGTCTCTGCTTTAAGTTGCATGTTGCAACACTTTGTGTTGGCATTTTTCTTTGAAAACCTATTCCTTAGACATCTGGATGATAGACTTCAGTCAATTCATTGTGTCTTATTGTCTTATTTGCACACAAGAGCGAGAAGAAACATGCAACGTGAACGAAATTATGCGAAAATATGAAATAAAACTAAAAGTTGTCAATGCTTCAATTGAGTTCCTACTAACGAATAGTTTAAAATTATTTGCGTCGATATTAAACCAAGGACCAAAGTAAATAGATTTATAAATATTAAAAAAATGTTACTGCAACTAAATAATAAAATAGTAAAATAAGTTCAGTCATCATTGATTATTTAAGCTCCTCTTTAGGACCTTCTGCAACGAAGTATGTAATTTAATTGATAACAAAACGGCTTTGTAATCCAATTGGGAAACTGTTGGGCGATATTAGAAATTTTATATTTTAATGACGTAAAATTCGAGAATTGTGCTTAAGTTTTCCAACCGAAAACAAAAAATAATAATAAAAATAATTTCAGTAACCCATTTTATACCGAAAACAACAGCAAACAACTCGTTATACATACAGTTGATCACTAGATTAAATGTACAGGATAATTGCTTACGTTATTCAGTAAAAATACATTTTGTATATTTTTTCGATACTGTTTACACTGGATTGCCAGAAAAACTTGCAGGTGATAATTGGGATGAAAGTGCCAGAAATCTGCGACCTTAAGGGTCTTAGGTCTTTCGGCAAGATAATGACCCTAAATATACAATGGCTGCAAATACCATAGAAAAAGATCTCAAGTCTACTTGGCAATCACCAGATACAAACCCAATGGAACATCAATGCCCACTCAGTAGATTCCACAATGAAAGCAGTTAAACATGATTTAAAAGTCGACATTTGTTACGCTCTATTGGAACAAATTTTGTTAAAAAATCCTTCCATCGTTCAATATTTTTTATAAAGGATATAAATTCATGGAACAAAGTATATTATAAAAGTTGTTGAATAACAGTTTTTTGTTGCTCTTTTTTATTAAAAAATTATAGACAATGGCCCTGAATACTTCTTCTTATTTTAGTAGGCAAATTTTCGAATGAACTATTCCTTTGAATTTATAGAACTGGCGGAAGCAATTTAAATTTGCCTAGATAAACTTCATTTTATTTTGCATTAAAACTATTTTTCATATCAAAATATTATTTCAGCGAAGAGTTAAAAAAAATAAAACTAAAATAAAGTTTCAAATCAAACATAAATCCATCTAAAAATTTTATCCGCTTTGCTTTTCAAACATTTTCTGCTTCTGAGTGTTTATCTTGTTAAGCATTTCAATTTAAATCTTATTCATTTCCAAAAGTTTTTGATAAAATACATTCATAAATGAATATAGATGTATGCAGATGTAATGATTTTACTGCAGACGAAATTACGTATGCAGGCAGTTTGACTCTAACTTTTCTCTAACGATGCTTTTAAAAGTGCTAATCAATGTGATGGGGTAAAAAGTCTTTATTATAAATTAAAACAAAAGAATATGAAAGTAGTAACTTTTGCCACGAACTTTAATCGAGTGTTGGAAAAATTATTAAGGCGCTGATATACACGGACAGACACAAATACTAAACATAGATTAAAGCAAACATACTCATACACGGGAGGAATAAGGGGTTCAAAAGAACAAAAGACAACGAGCGTTATACTCGATCAACTCTTGGCAGATTAATCCCAGGACTGGGTTTTTTAACTGCAAGAAATCTTTTTTTTACGAATTTCATCAGATGATTTGGGGATTTTTCCTTTCACTCCTCATTTTGTAAATTTAGTTTAAAAATTATTCTTTTTGAAGATGAAACAAAAACATTGTATGAACGCAAAAGCTGTAACAGATAATTAAATGTTGACAGCAAAATGGAAATGCAGTTCTTTCCATTAACAATCGAACTAATATATTAATCTCAGTCGAGAAATTTAATAAAATCACCATCCAGCAATGTCTCTTCGAAAAGTGATCTTATGGTGTAATGGACATAAAATGAGATTTAATAAAATTTAAAAAAAAGTTGCTGTATATAGCGGCGAAGAAAGTCCATCCACTCTCCAGACATGATGAAGGATTTTAAGCAACGTTTTGACTACATCAATCAGGTTTACTTCTGTGTTTGTTAAACTAATAGAAATGAAATTAATTTGAGTAAAAATAAAATGGATCAACAGGCAATCCTGATGTCTTGACTAGAACTTTTATGCCTTTCAGCAAAACAAAAAGAAATTTTTTTACGAAACTATTAAAAAAATTAATTATTATAATAACAAACATATGTGTCTTACAACATTCATGTACAATAAAGAATTCTCATATTGTATTTGAATATTTTGGCATTAGCATGGAGGATGAATGTTTTCAAACTGCTAAAAGTTCACCGACGATTTGGTTGGCATATGAACAGCTTAACCGACCACAATTGAATTTGGAAAATTATTTATAAAAAATTTATGTTAAAAAGACATTGAATATTGAAATAGCGATTGAATTAAGCAGGATATAAGCCTAAAAATTAAAAATTAAAAAAAAAAATACATGACTGAAAAAATTCCATAATTTATTAATAAAAATGTTTAATCTTCTTAAGGAGATGATGATAAGGAGCTCTAAGCATTAAGTTGGTTTCATTATCAGTTTTTGACATAAGGTGAGTTCGCTTGTCATTATTTTCAGGCTTTTCGTAATAATACATTTTTGAGTCTAGTGCTCGTAAAGTTTCCACTGAACGAGTAAAAATTGACAAGGAAAAAATCTTTTCATTTAGCACTAATCGCAAATTTTTTGAAGCTTTAGTTTTCCAAACCTATTGAACTTAATTTGATATCTTTGACACTGTTTGTAAAAATATATCTAACAAAATAATTTAGGAAACCCTAATCGACCACTCGCAATACGCTTCTGCACTATGGGTGATTTAATAACTTTTTTAATTGTCTAATATAAAATACTTTAAAATCTACCACATTCAAGCTTTTATATATGTTTCCTCTTCTATGTGTATATGTGTTTGCCGTGAATAATTATGAAATGAAAGTGTGTGAAATGAATATAAAAACTTTATGAAACTCGTCTAAAAAAGTATATAAACTACAACTAAAACTACAAAAATTTGAATATTAAAACTTGGAAATTTATGGCATTTAGATGCAAGCAACAATGAACCAGAATAAAATCCTCTACACAACATGAACATCACACATTCAAATAAACGTACGCACTTGCGGCAAAAAAGCAACATGAGGGGAAAGCAAAAACAAAAAAAAAACGAGACGGAATACGACACCAAAAACTAAAACATGGAACTTTAACATATAAAATCTGTATGAGTTAATGCAAAAAGTTTGTTGCACTTCTTCAAAATACACTAACAAGCACTTGCACACCATGACACAGGACTATAAAAACAAGCACAATTACAGTTTATAGAAACAATCAGTGTTGCCAGGAGTAAAGGAAAGAAATCTAGACCGGATATTAAAAAAATTCGATGTAATCGTACAAGAAAATTCACAAAAAACCATGACCTAAAATATTTTCTTGGGACTTAAAGTCCAGATCATATTTTGGATCTGCGGAGTATAACAATCCAGATGTTAATAATGAAGGCTTTCTTCATTTAATTAAGGTTTTCATCAACAAATGTTTTTTTTTTTAAGAAATTGTATTAAAAGTACTATTTTAGCTATTTTGTGATCTTAAGACTTTTATGTGCAATGCAACCGTGCATACCCACCACTATGAAGTTTATGTTGTACTACAACGATTACAATTTTAAATATGGTAGTCCAATATTTTGAAAAATCTTTTTTGATTTTGAAGTAAAATAAATTGTTTTCAAAACTTATGAGTTCTTGTCGTGGTGATAAATCATTCAAATGAATTAAAGTGAAGGGAAATATAATGAATATAAGAATTTGTTTATTCGAATGAATGTACATCAGTAACACATTTTATTTATTTCTCTTTAGCATAATTTTTGATTTTTTTAATCCAATTATATAATTTATGTAGTTAAATTTGTTATTATGTGAAAAATATTATGAACTTCCACTGAGAGCTAAGATCTGCAGCTTGAATTGCAGTGCACCAGGAGTCCTTATATGTTGTAGAAAAAGAGGTATTTAAACTTAACAAAAATATATTAAATCAGCCAACTTAAAATAGGTCTTAAACAGGTATATGCTTAATTTTATATTTTCAGATAATGGTTGCTTCTGAATGCAGTTTTGCGTAGTAGTTTCAAAGCTGTTTTAAGTTGTTAATAAAATATAAACTGTTTCTGATAAAATATAAATTTGACCAGGATTGTGTAGACCTTGTTAATTCCGATTACGTTGTGTATTTAATATTTCTTAACATAATTCGTTGCCAGATCAAAATATATGTGGCAATTTAAATCCAAGAAAACAACTGGATCCTTTTGAGAACGACATTTCAAAAGTGAAAAGTTGATTTTAAATTTAACTTCGTTACTGACTGAACAGACGACGGGCAAAATTATCTTTTGAAAATGCAATTTGGCAACACTGGAGAAACGTAAGTGAAGAAACGTAATGATGACATTCGTTGGAAAAAATTGCACTCATTTACTACGACATTTACTCATTACGCAGAATATTGACTACAATGTTGGATCGTATGTACATAAACACACACGCATTCACACGCATATATAAGCATTTACACATATGTGAGCATGTGTGCATGTGTAAATATGTATTTGTGTACATCATGTACAAATGTACATGAAGATTTGCTTACATTTTTGTATCTGAATGAATAAATTTAATTGTGTTTTTAGTTTTGCAGCAAAATTATCGAGGAAAAGTACTTTTAAAAATTTTCTTCATTTCCATAGATTCTGTTTTATAGAAAAAAATGCTTTGCCAATAAATCTTGACTTTTTCCTCATAAAAAACAAAACTTTATTTATTTTTAATATTCTTTGCAAATTGTTTCGTTTTTTATTATCATTCTGTCTACCCCTATCTTTATTTTCATTGTCCTTGTGTTGTTATTTGCAATCCTGTTGTTCCTGTTTAGCTTCGCTTTATATTGTTTTACGAAAGAGAAAAGAAAGTTGCTTCTTTTATACTTGATGACATTGATAAATTGCTGGAAAAGCAACTTCAAAATAAAAAATAAAACAAGTGCAATTTTGTTTGCCGAACTCCTATATGCCAAAAGCAGAAGATATTTTTTCATACACATACACTGACATAGACACACGCACACACATACACACACAAATATATGAGTGTGGTATGAAATTGATATAAATGATATTAATTTTTTATAATTTCTAGAGGGGCCTGCGAACTACGCATAATTTAAAATTCGATTAAATGGAAAATAACAACAATACAAAACAATTTTAGCTTTTAGGGACTTTATTGAGAAATAAACTACAAAAATGATTAATTTAGGGCGGTGGCCAAATGTCGTTGAAAGTGTGTTATTCATAAGGAGCTCCAGTTAGGATTTCAAAAAAAAAAAAAACGTAAAGTAAATCATACAACATTAAATGGTGTAATCTTCACTGTTGCTAAAATGTGGCAAGAGGAATATAACCAAAGCAAAAGATCGTACATATATAAATATATATATATATATATATATATATATATATATATATATATATATATATATATATATATATATATATATATATATATATATATATATATATACATATATATATATATATATATATATATATATATATATATATATATATATATATATATATATATGTATATATATATATATATATATATATATATATATATATATATATATATATATATATATATATATATATATATATATATATATATATACATATATATATATATATATATATATATATATATATATATATATATATATATATATATGTATATATATATATATATATATATATATATATATATATATATATATATATATATATATATATATATATATATATGTTAATTTTTCCGACCTTATGATATGTAATTTTTGTTTTTATTTTTATTCCGGCTCTAGGTCATATATTAAATAAAACTCCTTTTTTTTTGTTTTATTTAAATTTTATTTTTTATTCCATATTTCGATCACCATCGGTTCTCTTCTAAAGTTTGCTTTACTTAAATTCCTGAAGAAGAAAACCGATGGTGATCGAAATATGGAATAAAAAATAAAATTTAAATAAAACAAAAAAAGGAGTTTTATTTAATATATGACCTAGAGCCGGAATAAAAATAAAAACAAAAATTATATATATATATATATATATATATATATATATATATATATATATATATATATATATATATATATATATATATATATATATATATATATATATATATATATATATATATATATATATATATATATATATATATATATATATATATATATATATATATATATATATATATATATATATAGACATACATACATACATATACTATATATAGACATACATGTTTACTTAAAAGAAAATTCGAAATATCCGCTGAATCGATTCCTTGCGAATCGATTTTTAAATTTTTCAATTCAGATTAAATTTTTTTTTAAGTTTTTTTTATTGAGAATCGATTCCTTGCGAATCGATTTTTAAATTTTTCAATTCAGACTAATTTTTTTTTTAAGTTTTTTTTTTAGAGAAGAAGGAGCAGCCATTTATTACACTTGCAGATCGGAATAGTGCCGTTTTCGATAGTCGCCCCACTATCATCATCATCATCAGAATTCATGAGTCTATTTTTTCCTCTTATTAGGTGGCTGTTAATATTTACAACAGCAACTTTTTAAGACGATTTTCTGTAACGACAGAACACATTTTAAAAAACATGTCAATGTGTGACAAATCCAATTATTCCTGTATTTGCTACTTTTCTGTTGCTTTTTTTCCCATTCTTTCCATTTCGAAAATTTTTAAGCTCTCTTTTGTTTCATATTTAAAATTATTTTCGTTTGTTTAATTTTGTTTTAGTCTTTAGCCAACTTTGATTTTAGTTCTGCTTGAACCAAATTAGTGTGAAAGACTTTTTAATCTGAACTGAGCACATGTCATTTTCATTTTCATAATTATGAGGCTTGATATACTTCATCGGGCAGCTCCGTTTTGAATAAAAACGGTTCCAAACATGTTTCGCCGCAGGTTTTTCATATCTATGAGAACTCTAAGAAGTACATTTCTTGATTTGCAGAAAAGTCATGAGAAGTCCTAGCAATAAGTTAGGATCTAGAATAGTTTCGTAGCATGTACCTGTGTGTCCTTAAATGCGGTATTGTGAAAGAGATTCGTTGCAATGATTCAGAGATTTTCTTAAGCACATCCTGGGAAATTTTTTAAATTATAAATTGTTACCATTGAACTCAAACGCAGATGAAGGCGATTCCAGTGTATTAGCATAAGGCTCTAAAAATTATTAACAAATGATTTCGCTTACGACATTAACACTCTACTATCCTGGAAGTAAGAGATAACATTTGTGGTAGTGTCAAGTATAAACAATGGCATATCTATTGCAGCCACCTGAAACCAGGCAAAAGTGTTTTGATAATTAACCCTTAAATCCTTAAATTCATTTAATAACGTTAACCTTTGCTGGAATATTTCATATTAAATGTAGAAAGTTATTTTATATTTTTCGCACATAAATATGTCATCGTATGTCAAATTATTTAAATAAACAAGGATACGAAAAACAACAATAAAAATTATTGTATTATTAAAAAAAAAATTAAAAATAAAAATAATGATATTAAGCTTATCAACAAAATTATAGAAAAACAAATTAAAAACAACTTGATATTGAAGCGGGACAATATTTCTTTTCCAAAACAAATTTTGTCTAAAGAATCTTTAAATGTTTTTACACAGTCGGGTGCTCGCGAAGTAAGGAAGTGAAGTATGTATTTGTTACCCCCTGTTGATAATTACCCCAAATTTGATTGTATTACTGCGGCCTTGTCAGCTTGTAACCATTTACGGCAATAAACACCTTGTTTTAGTAGTCCTTAGATTTGCTTTTAAGGTAAATTAAAAGAAGAAGTTCAAAGAGGAAACAAAGCCAGCGGAGAAATGCAGATATTTTGGAAAATATATTTGTCCAAATTTTTTTTGCGATATACACCGTAAGTAATTTCTTGTCACCAATAATCTGAGATCTGAAACATTTATTTCAAATCTTCGAAGACTGAAAATGTATATATATTTATATATGTATATAGTCCTGCGAGCAGTACTTGGTTTATTTGAAACCTTTTTAGTTTTAATTTTTTTCTATAATACTATTATATATTAAAGCCTCTGGAAATTTTAACAAATGCATATTGCCCATAAAAATCCATAAAAATCCATAACTCATAATTTTGTCCATTAAAAGCTACATTTTTTTAATATGTATATCAACGAACAACAGGCCTTGGAATATAAATATGAAAATTATGAATTTTATTTCGACCGACCTGATTATGTTTCCGTGTATCCATTCAAAGCGGAAATTAAATCTAAAGTCTAATATCGATACATTATTTTACAGACAACTTTTTGAATTATCTGAGTGGCAAGTAAACAAAATTTTAAATAATTTTTATACAAAAAAGAATGAAAAAGAAAGAATTCGTAAAACTGCTTAATCGAAGTCATGGAAGCACATGTGTGCAGTTCATTTAGATGAAGGTTTGTCGAATGGCCTGCGACGTTTTGAGGAATTAATTGTTTAAGCGTATTTTGTATAACTAATTAATTAATTAAGAAAAACACTATTGTGCCTCGACAAGATGGTTCCTCTCATCCGAAAGCGAGCGTTCATGTTAAAAAAAGTATTTTGTATACAAAGAAAGAGATCCAAAGTATAAAATAACTAGTCATTGTTTGACTCATGAACATCAGCTCATTGATCTCATTCTTTGCACCCTAAATGAAATGACTTCAAATTCGAAACAACACACCCTACTTTTTTCTGCACTCATACTCATGAATTTACTTATCCAAACAGGCTTAAGTATCGAAGACAGATCTCATGGCGTTTGCTATTATAAGGGTCAAGTCTCGTTAACACTGATGAAGGGGGTGCCGTCAGCAAACTGATACATTTTATTCATTAAGTTTGAATAATCTTCGTTGTACTCCTTTCACGTCTTGATTGATAGTGCCCAAAATTGTTGAATATGTCTTTTCAGGATAATGAGTAAAATTTATTGTTCATATTCCCAGTCCAAAAAGAAATAAAATTAAATCCTACTTATTAAAATCATTGTTCACACGTGGTCAGATTGAATGACATCCTTGCGCCACATATTTAAAATAAAGTTGTAATAAGCGCGTTATAATGGTGCTGAGAAAAATCCTTCAATATCCTTGTATTATGTTGATTATTTTCTTATTAATTCTTTTGCAAGTTATTTGTTCACAACTATCCTTTTTTTTTGCATTTCTAGCTAAAATATTACAAACCAAATAGTCAGAAAATTACAACAACTTGTTGCCTTTTATTTTAAAATTTAAAGAGAATTTTATCCTGTTTTTATTTAGCATTTAAGTCTTTATTATTTTGTTATTTTAAACAAATTTCAATTTAAAGTGAAACGTTTCCCACCCACAAATATCTTTGAAAATGTTGAATTTTAAACGAAGTTTTAAAAATTTTTCCTAAATATATTCCCTATAAGAAAAAGAATAGTTGCTGTTTATTTTACTAATTCAGCTCCTGTTGCCTTCAATTCTGGCCGAATCTCCATGTGTGTGCTCTTTACGTACTGGGGTGTGTGTGTGTGTGAGTGGGTTTGAGTGTAAGTGTGTGTACTTGTGAGCAGGTTTATACCCAGCATTAGAATCATTTTCCAAAAATTATGTAAATTAAGTAAAATGATGGCGCAGCAAACGTTTTAAGTTTCCGTCTTTCTATTTCCGTATAAAAAGAAGCATATTTTTGTTTACAGTAAGGAACCGCGCCGTCACAGCCACCAACTACCAGCCACGCTTTGCCTGCCACTGTTATGAATACGAGTACATTTTGTAGCAACTCTAAAACATGGCAACTACCACCGTCAACTATTGTTTGTTGCCATTCCTCGGAATGCTGCACGAGTTTGAAAAAAAAAAATAAAATAAAATAAAACAACAACAACAACAAAAACAAAATTAAAATTGTTGAACTTTTTCCTGTTTTATGTTCATTTTTTTTCTGCTTATTTCTCTTAACAATGTGTCTAACTGAACAAGTCATTATTTTTGAAAGTTCTATTAGACTTTTGTCGTTTTCATGGTTTTTGTTGCTGCTTTGGCATAATTTTTGCATAAAATGAAAATGTAATAATTTTATCTTTGTGTTGTTTAAACAAATTTCATTCACATTTTCATAAAACCTTTAACACCCCCAATTTGACTTACAAAATTTTACAATTTCTTTTTACGCTGCAGTTGTTCTTACTTTTTGTTTGTATATCTTTTAATTTGTGGCAAATAATTAATGAAACCAACTAAGTTTTTATTAAAAATTACAAGTGGTCGGAAAAAAGCCCTCTAAGTAACAATTTTAGTGAAGCGACGTTTTGACACAGAAATTCAAATGCGGTTTCTAAAGGATTCTTGGTTCATCACTAAATCGGTCGTAAACATTAAAAGATACCGGTGACAGATGTGTCGTAGATGCATTAAGCGATTTTGGCATTAAATTGAGAACAATTTGAATACGTTTCAAGAAATTTGTTCTCATTTATTTAAGATTTGTTTGCCACCAGCATGAGAAGAATATTTAAATGAATGTCTCCATGAAAATGTGACATTTTAGGACGAAGAGGAAAACCTAGTGCTACATTTTGTGGCACTAGCCCTGATCTTTCAAATAAAATTATACCATTTTTAAAAATTGAACTTGTACCCAGACACAAAGTATTATTAATTTGTATTACATTTGTTAAATTTTTCAAAACTATAACGTAAAGGTTATTGAAGTTATTAAAGTAGGAAAGAGTTGCTTTTATAGATGTATGGATAAATAAAAGTATATTTAGAATTTAATCGCTTAATTTTGATATCAGGATTAGAATTGAATTAAAAAAATTATTAAATTAATAGAATTTTGGTTTTTACTAAAAATTTAGGAGTTGTAGTTTTATTTTGTTTCTCTGTTTTGCTTTAATCATATTCTAATAACAGCTGATCTTTATGAATTGATCATATCCTTCCAGAAATTCTCTAACTTTTTCGAGAACATAAAAACTTGCAAAGTAATCGCTGATCCTTAAATTTTGTTAGATCTTAACACATCAATTCAGGCATGTGATCTGATATGGGAAATTACTTGATAAATATTTTAATAAATATTTTACTACTGCTTTTTCTAATGATTGCGTTTTCTACTAAAAAATTATTGAAACCTTCTGAATTCACAGGAATTCGGATTTTCTTCTCTAAATTGTTTAAAACTTAAATTAAAAATAGTGGGACATTCCCTCAACTTTAAATAAAAGACTATTATCACTCCTGTTTTACAGAAGTTCGGCAGGAATTGTAGAATATCAAAAGTATGGACATGTTCGCTTTACGCTTTCTTAGTGCTCTTCATAAGTGTTTAAGAGAGTAGAAAACATTCTGTTTTTCTTCGTTCATTTATGAAAAATTTAGTTTATTTCTTGTTATTTTAAAATGAGAGAAAAAATGGAATTTTCACTCGATGGCTCGTATATTATTGATTTTGGTCATTTATCGTAGAAAAATTTTACCTACGGAGGTCTTTAAATATGGTGCAAGGAAGGTGTTACATGAGGTTTAATTTATAGGTCTTAGTCATCTTGACACCAGTTTCTAAGATCTCAGTGAGCAACGCTAATATTAATATTTTTTAATAATTATATTTATTAGAAATTTTTAATATCGGTTAACTTTTTGTAAAAAAGGTGTTGTTTTAAACTTTCCATAGATTAGTTTTAAGCTCGTTATGTTCCCTTCATATATGGATCAAACACGACCACTACCAAATCAACCCATAAATAATGAAATTATCGCTGTACATACAAAAGAAAATCCAACAATTCACGTTGAATCACTAAAACTGTTGACCATTTTGAGGTGAACGAAATAAGACATTTGTTTGAAAAGTTCGTTGTACTTCTTTATTGTCCCTGAATCATACAACTAAAATCATCACAATCAAAAAGCTAAATTACAAAGACAAGGTTGTGTTTTTATATTTTTAAAATATAATTTTTTGCAATAATTGATAATTCAGATAATTGTAGAGCTCTTATAATACGCTATTTTAAAGTTTTTTTCCTTTATTTGGATGTGCTGTGAATATGTATCGATCAGAGTTGGTAGAAAATAAAATTTTCGACTATAACTTTTAAAATAAATTTTATGACCGAACCAGCCAAAATTGAATCAGCTCTCAGCCTAAGAAGACAACATTATTTACCACAAATTGTTTCAAATCTATTGCTTCGTTTGAGATATATCGTTGTTGAAAGGTTGCAAGGCATGACTTTTTCTAAAGACCTCCGAATATTTTTGAGAATCATTTTTCTAAGTTAAGACATCTGGATAGATTCGAAAGCTAGAACTATCGAAAAGTTTTTATCGCAGTGTTTGCAAAGTATTCCAGGTATGTGCTGCAAAGTCATCCCGTTCACCATTCCTGACTCTTATAATTAAAAGGATGGCATGTATATTTGTGTGCACTCGTTTTACAGAATTAATAAACATTCTTCGTACAAATTCGCCACTTGTGTCAATCCTGCCAGCACCACATTCACGATTGCACAAGATTTTCTAATGAATCGAGAAAATATATTTTCACGGATTTTCCAAAGAAAATTTTTCCTTTTTTTTTGCTGGTCACATGGCGACAAATGCAATATTTTTATTAATTATAATGCGTGTTCAACAACAATTTATCGTTTCAGTTGCTTGTGAGTATTTGGCAAGTCAAGGAAAGAACTAGAAAAAAGTTTTCAAATAAGTTTTTGCGCGTTTGTGTGATTGTAGATGTCGTATAGTTTTTGTTATTTTTCAAATAAAAATGCAAAACAGAAACAAGTTGTTATAAGTAAATAAAAAATGGCAAAAATTAACATTTGAATACGTTTAAGACACTGACAGTCTGACATCGTTTACGTTCTTTTTCGCAACAATTTTAACTTTTTCTGCAATTTTTTTAATGTAAAAGAAACATAAAAATATTTTCACAAAATTATTAACAAATATTTTAAGACATACGCTTCCAGCAGCTTCAGTTCAGGAATAAAATGGCGAATTGTGGCTTGTAGCATTTGTTGTTACTACAATGTTTTGGTGAATCGCTCCAGCCTGTGGAAGTGGGAGTGTGTTTTTGTGTATTTGTATCACGAAAGAAGAGAACGAATATCTTGTTCTTAACGGAAGTTGCCAGTCTCACAGAGACTTATGTTGACTTTAAGCGGCTTTTAAACTTGTACTTATTTTGCTCGTTATTTAATATTGAAATTTTATACTTTTGCTTTTAGCGACTACACATACGTTCTAACGATAAATAGATTTTGATAATATATCTGTCTTGTACTTTAGAAGGAAGTTAAAGACAACATTATTCTTTCTTTCTTTTTATTTATTTTTTGCTTCGCTAATTATAGTTCAGTTCTATTTGTATCAGTTGTATTTTTTATGAAATATATATTTTTTAATCTCCTGGTTTTTTCATACAAAAATGTAAGGGGCTCAAGGGGCTTTTATTATTCTATTTTATAAACAAGGCAATTTTGCTTTCGTTGTTGCCACGTAATAAATCTGGCATTTAGTACAATAAGATATCATGCTGTTAGTTCTTTTTCAATTGCGTAGTTCACATAAAAACAAGCAGACTCGTTAGAAAAAAAAAAAAAAAAAAAAAACAAGAGGATCAAAATATCAACATGATAATCATAATTTATGGAATTTGTTATGTTGTATCAAAATGAAAAAGAAATAAACAAGGATGTAAATATAATTGAAGATAATAATTAATTCCATATTAGGAAAGTTAGTCCTTTATCTTCATTTAAAAATAAAATTTTTTAGGTCACAGGGGCTGAAAAAATAACATGTTGGGAAGTTATTGTTTGTTGTGATAAAATAAAGTAGATTTTTATGGTAAATGAACAATAAAATATTTTCTTAAGTTGGTAAGATTTTCTTCGGAATGTAAAATTTTTACAAGGAAACTTGGTGCAATAGATTATGGTAATCAGATAAAGTAATTTTTCTTTAACAATAAAAGTAAATAGATATACAAATAGACTTTTAAGAAAAGAAAGCAGGATTTTTCACTCATTTCGAAATGATTTTATTGCTCCAGTGAAACAAGGACTTCATAGTATTTAGAAGATTAATTGGCTCAAGCTAATCCATTTGGAAAACTTGGATTTTTTTTAACGGAAAACAGAAAAAATGGAAAATGTATTCCGATTTGAATTACGATTTATTTTATGAAACATGATTTTATTTGTTGAATGTAGCGCGATTTAATAGAGCCAATACTTTTTGATATTTCTTTAGCGAAAAATAAATAATTTTTTTCTTTTTTTAAAAAAATGTGTGTTTGAGCTGTAGCGGATTTTCGTTTTAAGTGATTTGAAATTGATCAAAAATAACATCCAAGATTCAACAGTATATTTTAATAAAAAATTGGTTGCAAGAATTATTTTGAAATATATTGTTTTCAGAACTCTGCCATTCAATTTATTGCTTCGAAACTTAAAAAATTACATGACAATACCCAGTAAAAATAAAATACTAAAAAGCTTATATTAAGATCCGGTAGTAGTGAAAAATCGAACCCGAGCTCAAAATTATTTATGATGATCTCTTTTCTTACTCCTGCTCACCGATTTGGAAACTATCGTTATTGAGTTAAGAAAGGAAGAACTTGTGTCTTTTCTTGCAAAGAAAATAGTAGCGATCGCTTATTTACCACTAAAAAAATTTACTTCTGGAAGCAATTATGATTTTCTTTTCTTTTCATTTATTGATTAAAAAAATAATGTTTTTAAAGAAATAATTTTTTTTTTACCAAAAAATAAAATATTTTTAATTCGATGTTTGCAGATTTGTAATATCAATTCTTACTTTTAATCATAATTTTTTTCAAATTAACCCCGTAGGAACTTAAAAATATTTTATTAAGTTTTTGGAAGCAATAAAGAGCTATTTCTTGAGAATAATTTGTACTGTGTATTCGAATTTTGAACATTTTTTTGTTAATCAAAATGTGTATAAAAGAGAGCAGCCTTAAATGCCATTTGTGACAAATTTATCTATTTGGATCCTATAATTATCACTCGCAGACATAAATTTGCTCTGTAATTAATATGATTTTGAATAGAATTATATCTTTATATGGGCCGTTTAGCATTGACATTAGAAACCAAAATGCTATAAAATAAAATATATATCATTTTTAAGTATATCCTCAACTCTTTGGTGTTTACTTGTATAATATTTTTTTAGTTTTTTTTTCAAAGTCTATCTGTTCTGAATATGACTGCACGTCACAGTGATTGTTTAATTATAAAAAAGCTTTCGACTTACAAAATATTTCAAAATCATGCAATTTTAGACCGGCAGCTGATTTCAAATCACTTGTTTATTCTTCTAAATGATTTTTATTTGACAGGATTATTTATTTTATTAATAAAAAATTTAATATCTCCGTCAGTTTTGTTAAGAAATAATTTTTTAACATTTGAAAATTTTATATTTTAACTCACTTTTTCAAAAAAAAAAAAAAAAAAAAAAAAAAAAATATGAATTATAGATACAAAGAATTTTTAGTTAATTTATTTTGCATACTTAATCGTTGTTTGCTAATTACGTTTATCGAATGTATATTAAAAATTTTGCAAATAAATCTGACACAGGTTCAAATTTGTTAGTCCACTAATGACAACAACAGCGGTCCAAAATTTAAATTTATCCTTATCGTAATCCAATAAGAAAAGCTTAAAAACCAACCCATTTCCTTGTGATGAGAAATTATCGTGATTTCAGGACAATCCTGATAGTAAACAAATATTTATAAAGTCTTGTTTTAGTGCCAGGACTATAACAATGATATTCGGTATTAAGTTTTATTCGACACAATTGGCAATAACTGATTTGATTAAAAAGTAAATTGATTCCATTGAATGGAAAAAATTTAAGTTTTCCTTTAGAGAAATATTTACAAATTCTTTTACAAAGAAAAAAGGAGTAGACTTTTTCTATTACAATTCCTTTATTCCTAATTTGAAATTGAAAAATTCTTAAAAGTTTTTTTGTCCCAACTGTGTTGTTAAAAAAAAGTCCGACTTAATTAGTGAAAAATAAACTGGACCAAATATTTTACTTTTCAAAACCATTTTCCTTCAACTAAATTTTGGGAATATTTATTTAAGTTAAGAAAAGAAGAATTTGGAAACTTGATTAGGAAATAGTAAATATTCAAATAATTTCTGATAATTTTGAGTTGATGTTGGCGTTTCAAAACGTTCTTTTATTGGAAGCCTATTCAGCTGTTTAAAAAAAAAAATAATAATAATTTAAAATTCATTGATGGTAAAGAATCGACCTGTATCTAGGGTTAATAATAAATTATAAGCAAATGGTGTTTTCACTTAAATTTTATTGAATAATTGAAATGATTATGCCAACGCGTCAGTAGAGAACATCTGTCATTTTTCACATAAAAGTCTATTCCCAGTATTAAATAACACAATCTTAGGATCATGTTCTTTGCAAAAAAAAAAATGTTATCAACATAATTAAGTTAGATTCCTATTTTTATATTACTCGAAGTTATACGTATTTGCACCATTTTTGATTCCTAATTTCAGCATTTTCACTGTTTATAATTGTGATAGACGTGATGGTTGAAGTCTACCGATGGGCTGGCCTTAGCACTAACAAAACGCAGGCATCTGACTCCCTTAACCAAGAACAAATAATAATTTTTGCTTCAATTAATTCTTAAAGTATCCCGAATACAGTTGGTGATTCTTGAAATTATTATTTTTTTAATAAAAAAGGTAGTTGGAAGACAATTGCAATGATTATTAAAAGCTCCATGAACTTTTAACTAAGATTTTGTCAATTTGTACTTCTGCAAAATCAGTGCGTTGCAAGTGTTCAGTAACGACTGACTCTATGAGTAAAATTAATTCGGTATATAAGAACTCGTTAAATATAAAATATCAAACACTTTATTCTTCAGATGTTGAGGAACTACGTCCTGCAGTTTTTTTTGGCAAATCTTGCTGCCCTGTCTGGAAACTTGCGACACATAATTTTGTTTTTCATACATCTGGACTAATTACAATATCGGAAAAATTTTACTGTAGAATATAAAGAAATCGCTTAATATTTGTACTAGATGACATCGATTGCTACGCGCGTTGTAAAACAAAAAAGTATTTTGTCACAAGAAATTTTATTTTTAATAAATTTTGAACACTCCAGCGGTAAACAACAAAGTAAAATATGTATTCGGTTAATAAGATTTTTATGAAATAAAATTTCATACAAAATTTTATGTTCTACATCATTTATACAAGTACAAGCTCTTTTGTAAGTGTAAAATTGTGTTTTTTATGAAAAAGAGATACTAGATAACACCCTGCATTTCACGGCCACAGAAAAATGGTATTTATAAAAATAATCTTAATAAATTTTATATAAATCGCCCCACTTCCTCCTTATCGCTGGGTCTATTGCTTATTTCCTCTCCATAGGAGCAGGCAATAGGCTTACAAAGCATTATCCCGATAGGATAAGCAATTAGAATACCAGCAAACAAACAAATATTGACTTTTATATATACCAATAAGATAGTTATTATATTGATCATGCAAAATATTGAGAAATAATTAAATTTAAATAATTAATCATTTAAATAATTATATTCTGTTTGTTGTAATTTCGGCTCTTCATACGGGTTATTTTATACAGATTGGAATAATAATAATAAGAATTCATATTACCCAAAATTATTATTAGAAAAATATTTAAATTGAGGATATTGAATATTTGTAAAAATTTTATACATTCGGGTTGAGGTATTTTTTTAAAATGTAATATTTCGTTTCACTAAATTCAATATTTTTTCCTGTGGGCATCTTTTTTAAGAAATTCATTTGATTAATGATATAAAACAATAATTGAGTTGCTTTCTTTGTAAGAAAAAACTGGGCTCGAAATAATATAGATTAGAAAAATATTCATAATATTAAAAAATATCAAATATTTATATAATTCTTTTTTGGTTGAATTTAATTCTTTTTAAATCTTGCTTATGGTTGCAGCTTGTTGTTATTTTTATTTATTTGCAAGAGAGGATTTGCGGTTACTATGCATGTGATACGAAATGTAGGTCAATAAGGATATACAACTTTTGCTCAAGCAAACCCTACAAAATCCTTATCTATACAACTTTTAAAATTACTTAAAATAATAAAGAATATTTTTTGTCAATGAAGACTACAAATGAAGATAACAATTTTCTAAGTTATAAATGAAAACTATATTCGGCGGCTTTTATTTGGCGGTGGCGTTAACGAATACACACAAAGTTTAAAGTTTCCAAAAGAGCAGGCGAAATGAAATACACACAAACATACGAAAACTTGTATAGATGTTTATTCATGAAGCACATAGTACGCATACTAAATGGCAAAATAGACGACATCCTTTAAAACAACGAAGCTGAAAAGTTCTCTGGAACTCGTTCCGAAATACAACATGTTAGAAAGGGTTCCATATTACGAATACTTTTTATGAACTATTTTTATTTTCTGTTGCAAACAAATCGAAGTTTATAATAGCAGACATACATTTCTGAAATCGACTTTAACCAGCAAATTACCGCTGGTTTGCAAAACCAATCCAATGACCTACAATAGCAATAATCTTTGAAACAAGAACTGCCAATATCAGAACGAAAAAGCCGCTGGCATTAAACACAAAAACAAATCGTTTTCAAGTATATAAACGAACTGAAATGTGTTTCATTATTGGGAAGAGATGGAAAAGAGACTCACATTTTATTTTCCATTTTTTCAGCATTGTCAAAAGCTGGATAGGACTGGGGCGGCCGGTATTTATATGTAACTTTTAATTTTAAAAAATTTTCATGAATATTTTTCTTCTATTTTCTAATTAACATAATTTTGTTTAGTTATTCTTCCCTTTTGCTGTTCGCGAGAAGCATCTGCACTTATTTTAATTTTCTCTTTATTCGCTTAATGTACCAAATTCTCGTTTGCTTATTTTAACTAATTTTTTCCACATACAACACAACGCGGTAGTTTTGAAAAATTTTCAATTTAAACGATTTGACATATAAACAAGGAAAAATAGCAAAAAGCAAAAGACATTTAAAGGAATCGCAACACCGAAGGATTCGACAAAAGCACGAGAGTTTTCCTTTTACTCGCGGGAGTAAATCGCACAAAAATTTTCTCACAGTTCTAAAAACGGAAATACACACACATACACACATAAATTTTTTATGTTAAAGAAATACACAAAATATTTAAAGGGAATTGTAATTTTTCTTATTCTATACATATACACTTTGCAGCCTAAAAAGTTATTAAATCTTTACTTCAGCATATTCTTTCTGCACTATTTCAGTAATTTTTGCAGGTTTTTCATTTATTTAATTTAGATGTTTTTCCGTTTCCTTCTTTATCTACATTAAATTCAATATGTTAGAAGATCTAAGTTTTTTTTTTTAAATAAAAATAATTTTTATACTCCTTCAAGCAACGACCGTTTATTTCAAAAGTAACACGACGACTAAACTCATTTGGCGAGTTTGTGCTCTTTTTATATGTTCAAACGCATAGAAAACTTTGCTCAATTGTTTAAATGTTGTGCCAGTGCATTTATTCGTAGGTGGTGCTTTTCCAATCAACTTGGAGTTTTCGCCACGAACTGCTGTTTGCATCTGACATTTAATGTTCATGTGGTGAATTTCTTCCCGATTCCAAATTTGACAGTTACACACACCACTTAATACTTTCAATCTAGTTTGTTTACTTTAATGGAACATTTCTCGAGAGAGACTGAAGTTTTACGCATGAAGAGAGAAGGTTTGAAAAGCGTGAGGCGGGAGAGCTGCTTGACAATTTTTACTCTCTGTTTTTGTGGTGAATTCTTTGTTTATCCTTCTACGGTGAAATGTGCAACAGTTATGTCACTTAATTTTTTTCCCTTTCGAAAACAAGCGAGCGATGTACATATTAAAAACATATTAAAATGGAAATTAGGGAAACTGTCAGATTTGAAGCGAGAGATAACGAGAGATATATTAATGTGAGTTTGAATGGTATGATGCGTTTGTATGTGTGTGAGTATTTGAACTACTTATTGTGAGGTGTAACAAAAGAAAAAAAAAACAAAATTAATAGAATAAAATTTATAGAATAATTAAACAATTCATTTACTTTTATTTGCTCTGTTTAATATAAATCCTTCTAATGATTTATTTTGATCAGAAAAACACCGGAAAAAAATAAAATTTACTAAATATTTAAAATGTAAGTCCATGTGTTTTAGCAATAATAACAAAGATTGCTGTCAATATTGTTTTGTCTGTTGTTTTTTATGGTTTCAAGTCAAAAATTAGACCAAGAATGTGCGTAGATGACACAGAGGAGCATTTCAAAAATTAGTAAAGATTTATTGTCAAACTCTAAGCTTTTGATAGTTGATCATTACACACACAGTATGTGATGTTGATCTTAAAATAAGTACACAAACCTTTTTGATTTGATGTCTTCTATAATTATAATTCGAAACCGATAAATATTTACCCATGGGAAACAAAAATTATCTAAATGGCAGCTTGGTAACAACATAATAGAAACATTATTGCGGCGTAACATTTTCTGTTCAAAACTATTTGATATTAGATCTTTGAAATAAAAAAGATTTTGCAATTCAGTTGGAACCTATAGCAGACCATCTTGCAAATTAGCGGTAAATTCCATTTTTTTTTAATATATTGAATTTTTTAAATAGAGAAACTAGTCCGTAAGAATATTTTCTTACTCTTAACCGGCATGTACAGCGACTGGACAAGAAAATTAAATATGGTCCCTCTTATAAAAATTAATACCTAATTTTCTTATATCTGGCTGACAAAAACAGTGTGACTGCTCAAGGGTGGTATGCTCTGGCATTTTTACCAATATGATCTCTAAAAATTATAAAATATATAATTATTTTATTGATTATTATAGTTTCTTTCACCTTCTTCTTTCACTTTTTTCATTCCTTTCTTCTTTTCCATTAAATTATTTGAGTTCAAGGTCCAATAACCAAATAACCAAATATTTCTCAATGAATTCGTCCTTTAGGAAGTTTTTTGAGCTGAAATAATTAAATGAAAAAAAATATTAACATTATAAAATAACAATATTTATCAAATTTGTTATTCGAGATATTCTCCAAAATAACTATTTTAATATGTTATTGTTTGTTGTTGGCTTAGCTAGGTATATGCCTGCATTTCATTGGCGCTAACCAAATCATCAGTACCCTTTTAGCCAAATCATGATTGAAAGCATTCAAAGCTCGTATACTTATGCAAACAATTACAAATATATATGAGAATTCTATCAGAACTCTATCATATTTTACTATTTGTAATCAACAAAAACAAAAGTATAAATAGCTATAGAAGCTTTTGAATGCTTTCAATCATGATTTGGCTAAAAGGGTACTGATGATTTGGTTAGCGCCAATGAAATGCAGGCATATACCTAGCTAAGCCAACAACAAACAATAACATATTAAAATAGTTATTTTGGAGAATATCTCGAATAACAAATTTGATAAATATTGTTATTATAAATTTTGTTTTTTCATTGCCTTATAAATACTTTCATTATCACCCAACGGGCGATTAATTGTATAAAGGCGTAAAAAGAAAAAACAAAAGGACGCAAGTCAATTATAATTGTTTGTTGTGTTGTGATTGTACAAAAGCTTCTATAGCTATTTATACTTTTGTTTTTGTTGATTACAAATAGTAAAATATGATAGAGTTCTGATAGAATTCTCATATATATTTGTAATTGTTTGCATAAGTATACGAGCTTTGAATGCTTTCAATCATGATTTGGCTAAAAGGGTACTGATGATTTGGTTAGCGCCAATGAAATGCAGGCATATACCTAGCTAAGCCAACAACAAACAATAACATATTATTATAAAATAACTTAAATATTATTATGTACATTACCTACTACGATTTTTGAAGCTGGTAACAAGAAAAGCTGACAGCTGAATGCAATACTTAATTGATATTCAGCAGGTAACACATATAATATTAAAGAGGGAATTCCAAAAAGGCTTAGCAACACGTGAATTTAATTAAAATTATTTTAAAACAAAACAACTATTTTGGATTTTACTTTATTTTTAGCCTTTATGAAATTGTTTCACTTTTAGTTAATAAAAAAAAATTATCTTTATCTGTATACAAATAAGATTTATAATTCTCATTAACTTTTTTATTATTAAATAAACGAACCGAGATTTTAAACTTTCCAATATGCAGCTAATCGTCTGCTGATGAGTTATTGAGGTTCATTTACGACGTATCACAGATATATGTCTTAACGATAAATCAAAGCAACAACCACAATAACAACTTTTATACCTCTAGAGAGGATAATATTTCAATATTGTTATCAGGAGCATTTGGTTGTTTTATGATATTGTTGCAGGAAATGAATTTGATAATGCCAATCGTGAACTTTTGCTAAGACTTTCTCTTTTATATTGATATTAATGTACAATTTTATAAATATCGGCGTGGCTCATATCAAATATTTATATGGAGACACTTAGTCGGTCTAAAAGTTTCTAAGGAAGTTTTCATTTTCATTATACAATTTTGCGAAATTAATTTTAAATAAATTATTTATTGCAAATAAATCAAGAAAAATTCATAAAAAAAACAATTCTAGAGCTGAAAGGTATAATAGAAATTTTTGTTGTGACATCTTAACAATTGCCCTTCCCATATTTGTCGCAAGGCATCCTCAGTTCGCCAATGTGATTCGTGAGAAGGATAAGAATAAAAAAAACAAACGCCGCGAAAGTATTATACTCACGACAAGATCAGAAAAATTTATTTATTGTGCGACTTATACATAATCCGATATTAATATATTTTTTTTATTATTAATATTATCGCCGTTTTGCCATACGCGCGTAAAGGGGCACAATATTTTTTATTTTAGCATGACGTAATAAAAATTTATGTTACGTAGACATGTTGGAGTATATATTACGCAATGTTTTCATCACACAGTTGCTATACTCCAATATAATGAACACTCAAGCAATATTATTGTACAATATGAATAGTCGCTCTTTTATATTGCTTTTTAATTAAAAATGCGTAATGCCTTTAATGAGAGGAAATAACTTGCCATAATTAAATTTGATTTTACAAATTAAAATTTTTTTGTTTCGATTGTAGCAAGAATAAAATACATAAATAATTTTACATAAAAAAATTTTTGTTATGAGGTCCTTTATTGGATATGATTTTCCGTTTCTCGATGAAAGTTTTTGCTGAAAAATGTTCTGTAAAAATGTCATAAACGTTTTAAAACTCATCTCTAGAGTTGATAGAAAGGAAGTGGATGTTTTTTGAAACTCTGTTCTGCTTTTCTGCTTATAAAAATACTGGTGTCTTTTATAACGTCTGTTACCAACATAAAGACAATTCTATGTTTCTACCAGTAATAATAATTTACCACTGTTTTTGCCATCAATGTTGAGGGTTGATAGAAAATGTTATCCGTGGCAGGCTTTTATGTTAAAAAGAGAGCAAGTGTACATACTAATGCTGATAAGAGAACAATTTTTACATGCAAAAGGAAAAAATTGTAGGTCTTCTAGCAAAAATAACATGCAAACATCTTGCCACCCCCTTTATAATTTCATCCCTTTTTGTTGCTTTTTGAACAAAATTTACTACATCAAAAGTGAAACATTGAAAACAAGTTGGCATTTGACTAGAAACAAAAATTTTTTCACTTTGATTGACTTTAGGTACAGTGAAAATCTGATTCGTTAATTATTTAAAGATCATTTTATTGTATGATTTACAGCATAGTTTCATTTGTTTTCTTATATTATGACGTTATGATACAAAAAACATAAATATTATTATTAAAAGACATCATAAATATACACGAATAAAAAATAATTCAATCAAATATAATTATGTTGCATTTTAATTAATTAAACCCAGTGAATGCAATCTGTGCACATGAAATGAAATTGTATAGTTGTACTATAAATTGTAAATTGTATACTAAACTAAGCAACAACAAATATGCCCTGCTTTACAGTAATGCATCACATCATGCACGCCTTTTGCAAATTAAATGCAAACTTCTTCAGCTTTGCACTTGCACATATTTGAAAATATTATTTTACCAAACCTTTTTCAGTCATGGTTCGGGCTCAAACAATTAAAGTTTTATTGCAACAATTTGTCTTTTTCTTCTTTGAAGCTGCATAAATTTTCACATAAGGAAATTGTTTCTTTCAATGAATTTATGCAACAATAATCGTTTGGTGGGAGCACCAAACGAATATTAAGTACATGCATGTACGTACGCACTTCTATTCCAATCCTGCTACTAGAATAATTCCATCATTTAAACAGAATGCGCGTGTAATTGGAATTTTTTTGGACTGTAATTTATATTTAAATCGTTTTCTTGTAACTCTTATCATTTTCTTCAATGACTTAAGTTCAATAATCTCTAAACCAACGTTTTGATAAAAAGAACATAGAAGACCATATACATTGTAATTGTTATATGATTCCAAGCATTTAATTGAAATATTAAAATATGCAATCCGTAAATTATTTTGAACTTATTGTCAAAAGTTCTCACCGGACTGCCAGAAGGTATCTTAACGAGCATTCTGCTGCTATATGAGTGGAAATGTTATTGGTTTGATTCCAATAAGAAAATTTTTGTATTTTTCCCTTGTTTCAAGGATCGGTAGATTAAATTAAATTAAAATTAAATGATAACAAAATTAAAACCGATAGAACTTAAGTTGCACCGGTAACATGTTTATCAGATTTTCTTCTTGAAATTACATCTTTTGCTTCCAATTCAATTCCCTAATTCGCAACACCTTAAGCATTTTTTTGTATATTTTAAATTTGTATCACTGTTTGCCCTGGATGTTAAAAACATGAATTGGGGTCCACTAACTTTTTACGAAAAATTAAAAAAATAGTTTTGAAAATAAATTCTTAAAAAAAATCAAACACAAAACAGAAATGTTGTTTAGAAACTAAGAAAGATTTCTTAAGTTAACTACTTTGCCATAGTCAGTATTGCGCCCAATTCGTTAAAATTCATCACTTTTATGAATAATAGAGCCACATATAGTAATTGGAATGAACTTATATTCAAATTACAGAATTACATTGACAGTGGACTGTCATTGACCGACCCGTTGCAACGAACAAATACACATTTTATTGTGTTATTACAAGATAATATTTCTAGATTCTACATGTTGTTTATCATTCGTATGTGCCACCGTTCCCCTTGGACACAAATTCCATAGACAAAATACTCTTGTCCACACACACATCCTGAGAACACGTGTATAACTTTTGAAGAAATTCTGTTGTACTTCGTACGCATCCGGATACAACAATGGAATGGATGAATCAACACGTTAAAATTAAAAGAGAAGAGTCCGACCGAATGTACGTTAAATGTGCGTGGGTTTGTGTGTGTGCGTGTTTATAATTGTGTTTGAAAATCTGTGTATGTTTTAATGCAAATCTGCTAAAATGTACTTGAATGAAAATTTCCTTTAATTGAGTTAAGCTCTTGTTATTGAGGAATCAAGCACAAGAAGCTAAAATAACTTAATGAACAAATTCAATTTAAACTAAAAAATATAAATAAGATAAAAATGTGGGCATAAAAAGTGGAGACTCACTAGAAGTTCCAAAAGCTTTAATATTCAAATTGAAATATTAAACGACGTGGTTCATTTTAAAGTGTAGAAAGAAACGTAGTCAAACACAAAAAAAATTTTTTCATGAAAAGCAAAAAACACAAATTGCCATTTTACTTCCACCTGAACAGTATCGTAGATATATTCGAATGGGAAGGGTAAGCCATTCCAGCAACAAATTCTCTTCACAAATAGCTTTTCAAAGTGCTAGAAAACGAAGGGGAATTCCTTACAGGAATGGTTCATCTCTGGAAAAATGGTGAGGCTACTTATCCTTGGGAAGTGAACTATTTTATATATTATACTGCTGGAGTCAAGATTTTTTCCCTATTGAGAGATAGACTCAGACTTATCTAAAATAGTTTTAGAGACTCCAAATCCAAAATGTTTGCTTACATCAAAATCCAATAACATTAACGAATGTTTTTCGAGGACGTATGGTGAGTCACGAAGCTTTTCAGTGATTGAAATTTAACTTCCCCATCGAATTTTCGCAGGTGTTTACATTTCAAAAGCAGCCAAATTTCTATGCAGATGGTAACGTCCTGGTTGCCTTTCACGCTTTCTCTATTCCATATGTCTTCGTGTACGATACCTCGTAAGTGACATTCAGAGCGACCATATCCTTGAAAAAGTCGATGGTAGGCCTACTTTTTATATCTCAACGGCACTTGGCTTCTATTTCTCCGCCTCTGTAATATCGTTGATCGTATTGCTTCCTATATCGGCATTGACTTATGCGCTTCACACTTTGTTCTGTTATAGTTTACAAAAGACCTTGTATGTTTCCTGCACCAGTATAAGGAAAGTCTCATATTGTTTTTGGAAAATAGTGTTACGATTGTTTGTTATAAAAGGTATTCCTTGCTGTGGCCTTAGCTGTCCATGTGCTGACATGTCGATAAACCAAATTATCAGTGAAGCAGTTTGAAAATATTCAACCTCAGATGTTTATGCCATACAAATTAAACACAATATGAGAATTCAGTATTGTACATGAATCATAACAAAATACATAATAATAGTAGGCTTAGAATGCCTTTATACAGACAACACAACAAACAATTTTAATCAACGTGAATCTGTGCTATTTTCCTTGCAACATGTTTACAATTAAACGCCCATTGGTTGTTAATGATTGTATTTAATCAGGCAAACATGAGAAATAAAATCTTTATTTTAAATTCTTAATATTTTGGAATATTCTCCCCGTTAACTAATTCAAAATCAGCCTTTTGACAGCTACAATGCCACAAGCAGACACGAGAGACATGCAGACAATGCAATATTTTAATTTGCATCTTTTGCTACCAGGAAATATGAAACACTTTAGCTCATGTACATACGTGATAGTAATATCACCCAATGATTCAGAATAATACCACAATAGAAATATTATGATGGTATAAACTCTTCCATCCCTGATTGCTGTTGTGAACCTATGAGAGACTTTTATGCTATAATTTCTAGTATCGCATATCTAAAATCTATATATTTTGTAGGTATGGTATAATAAACTCTCGCATAAATATATCCTAGATTCCTTAGATATGGAAGACTACGAATGGTAGTATATAAGCACTATTAGTTTCCGCTGTGGTTTTGTGAAAAACACTTAAAGGATATAGAACGGTAGAACGAAATTTGCTTCATAAATTCAGAATTCGAAACCTTTGGGCTAACAAGTCTGGAATTGAAGCCACAATATAGTCAAGTACTCTTGATAGAAATACCATAATAAATTAAACATATTTTCATTCATAAGGTGCTCTCTTTGCGATCTGTGTCCTTTCATAAGCAAAACAGACACATTTGCAACCAATGCCAAAGCACAATCTCATTTAAATTGTTTTATAACTGAATTTTCCGCTTTCTCACATCTGTGGCTGCAGCCGTAATGAAGAAAATTGCACCAGCACGCTCAGATCTGTGATCTTACATGTTCCAAATATTATGTTATCTCAACGAAAGTCCAACCAAGAAAATCCATTATAAATTTCTTTAATTTCTTAATTAACAAAATATTAGCAACATAAAATCCTAACTTGCTACTACTCCGTTACTACTTTAAATTTATTACATATTTTTTCCAATCTAAAAAATAAAAAACTTAATGGCAAATAAGTAACGTTAAAATAAAAATCATTTTAATTAATTAACACTATTTTTTCGACCTTTTTTGTTTTAATATATATAATTTTTGTAATCAAGCGTTAGGTCTTTTTTTTAAAAAATAATAATTTTATTCAATATTTCGACGCCTCTTTGGGCGTCTTCTTCAGGAAATTAATAAAAAAATTTCCTGAAGAAGACGCCCAAAGAGGCGTCGAAATATTGAATAAAATTATTATTTAAAAAAAAAAGACCTAACGCTTGATTACAAAAATTATATATATTAATCATTTTAATTAATTTTTTTAAAATTCCAAAATTTTAAAATATTATTTAACAAGTTACGATTTGTAGCCAAATGCAATAAAACAAAATTTTGGTTTAAATTCCATTTAAACTTTGTAAGACACCCTTAAAGATATTGAAGCATTATTTGCAAATAACTTTTTGATACACGAAAATCTTAAAAAGTCCTTAATGAAAGTTCGCTCATCCCATTAAATTTATTCAAATCACAAACTCCAGCAAAAAGCGTGATCAACAGATGCATTTGATATTGTGGTTGCAAGAAAGTCTCTGCAAAGCATCATATCATTTTTTAAAACAACCTCAAATCTAATTGGGGGAGGTTTTTTTAAACTCTTCCAATTCGTCTGCTTCCTTTACGTGCCGGTTTTGCGTGATGGTTCTGGTGGCCGTAGCGGTGGTAAACAAAATTTTTGCAAAAATATAAAAAAAGCTAAGCAAAAGGGAAGAATTAACAAAAAGTATGATTTTTTTGTTGTAGTTTGATGTTGTTGCGTTTTGTAGGCGTTAGACACTAAATGCTTGAAAAATGTTAAGGCCACAACTGTAAAATACAGGAAACTGTAGACACGCGTTAGTGGCGGCGGTGAATACGAGTATTTGACGATGGCGATGCGGATGGGGATGGTGATGGTGATGATGATGTGGCTCGTTTGGTGGTTGTTAGAGCTGATGTTGTAGTTATTGCACACTATTGATAAAGTTGATACAGACGGTCCAACAAACGGAAACATACAAACAAATATACGTCTGGCTATACGTCTGTCCATCTGTCTGTCCGTTTGTAAATGTACATGTCAGAAAAAAAAATATTTCATGTTCGTGATGTTGTTTCTTGATGCCTTCATTAAATTTTTTTTCTGTCATCTCGCGAAGGGTGACTGGCTGCTTGTCCGTCTGCATTAAGTAATTATATTCTTATGGCTGTTTGCCCTTCATATATAAAATAATGCAAACATATCGTTTAAAGGATTCACAAAAAAATCATTAAAATTAAATGAAAAAGTAACATCTGTTCAGCTTAAGTATATTTCAATAACGGCTAAAAATTTCAATTATTAAATGCAAAATAAGTTTAAACTAAATGGATTGCATTTTGATTGGAAAATTTACCTTTAATATTTGCAAGTATTAGAGGCATAGTTTTTTATCTCGATTTGTAATCGTTGCTATTCGGAATATGTTGGTTTGAAACACAAGGCAAAGAACATATATTTATTTTAGTGACATTATTTTAGATATACGTAATATATATAAAGAACATCTTGGGCATATTGAGGGAAACGGTGCATAACTTTTTAAAACCAAATGTGTCAAATAAACTGCAAAACCATATTTGGCATCAAATCAATTAAAACCATAAACTCGTGATAACAAAAACTCCAATTTTTGGTTACGATTTTATTTTCATCAAATACTGTTTTATTATCTTCAGTGAATATATGATTTAATTTCTACTAAAAATATTGCACTTTCAATAGTTGTTTATCAAGAATAATCAATTGTTTTCTTAGATTTCTTATTGAGAAAATTTTATTAGGAATTTAAAGTCTACATACATACATAGTTTTAAAAAAAATTATTATCGAAGGCGAATCGCGTTTATTTTTTTCAAATATTTGTAAGGCCTTTCGCCTTAATAAACGAAAAATGATAATTAGTGTTCTTTGATTATACTGAACTTATTAGGCAAAACCATGCAATGCCAATCAATAAAATTTATAACATTTTCAGCATTAAATTTATGCGATTGGTTATTCCTTTGAGGACTTATTTATAACTGTGGAGCCCCTTGTCCTCTTTTATAAAATGAAGTAACACTCAGACACTTGACGCCTACTGTGTAAAGTGTTACTTCTATGTGAAAGCGAAAATGAGAGAAAAAGAGCTTAAATCTTATGCACTTCCGCTGTTGCCATTTTTTAATAATTTTTCATAGCGATGTTGCAGCGCCCTGGGTGTCGAGTATACTTTGCCGTTGATTCTGCTTAAATTAACGACGAAGAATGATGCTGTGATGTACATTATAATAATGCTGTTGGTGCTTTTGAGTGACCACTTGACAGAATCACCCCTCATCAGAATAATGCATGATGTTGCTGAATTGCCTTAAACAGGGTGCGAACCCAATATTTTTCTAACAATTCCCTGTGTAATCAACTTGTTAATTACTTGAGCCAACAGCACCCCCGATTTTTTTTCGAAGCTCTAAATGGATTTTATTTATGCAAGTAATATTAATAAGATATCCTTATGTATATACATCAATGTTAATTTGCCTTGTTATTTTTTGCATATTAATAATTTATCAAATTTGTATCATAGAGCAACGTTAACATTGTCCTTTTTGCGTTACTGAGGTATCCTTTTGGTTTAACAACAGTTCTAACTTTAAATTTGATTTTGGTTTACATCATATACATTCTATTTAATATTATTTTATCCATTTATTTTGTAGGACCTTTTATACATTTTACTTGACTTCTCGTATTCTTCTTGCGGTAAGGATATCTCGTCCAGAGTTAGTTATTCTCATTTCACAAAGAAAGAAATTTAATAACATCCATTCCTCATGGTTTTTAATTAATTCCACTCTCAATAGCAAAAGCTTAAAAAAACTAAAATGAATTTTTAATCAAAGTAAAAATTTCTTGTAAAAAAGCAGCAGAAAGTGAAAAAAGTGTCATCGTCATTCTCATCGTCATTAATAAAAATATTTGCTTCTCATATTCTTTGCTTTTGTTTTAACCCTGATATGTTTTCCTTCCCATTTTTGTTTTTGTTTTTCTTGTTGGTAATCAATCATATTCATATTCAAACGTTATTCACATACAATTTTTTTATACTTTTGTTGTTACTGCTGTATCAATTTATACCCATTAGTGATTTAACGAACATTCCGATTCCCGAATATTTGTCTATTTTATGACATTCGGACTCATATTAGTATTCGGCAAATTCAGCCAAATATTCCTGGAATAAAAATGCATAGACTTAGTTAAATGTTAGAACGTGTTAAGGAACAAAGGGGGATATTGTCGATGACAAAAGAAGAATAATGAACGGATAATGTTAAGAATAGGAGTGTGACGTTTTATTTTTCCAATTTATTCTTATTAGAAGCATTTGAGTATTTTCCTGTTAATAATAATCCAGTATATTTGTTGAAAAAAAATCTACTGGCATTTATTAAAATTGTGTAACAATTTTTCAATGAAATTTTTAATTAAATATCGCCAAATCTCAAATTTGATATTCGTATTCGAGTATTTCGAAGAAGTGACATTCGTTACATCACTATTATTTACATACATTTTACAATACACACACACACACACACACACACGTGTATATGAGAATCCGAATACATATGCACATACATATGAACATATAAATCTACATAAATATAGAGTATATTTACATATGTAAACTTATGCGTGTTAATATTTTTCCCCACAATTTGCGAATGTACTTGTTTGTTCCAATATTTATTACTTTGCCTCCAAATTATATGACAAGTAGTCGATGAAGAAGACACTCTTTGGGGGGATGGGACAAGGAGAGATTAGAGATGCGACGTAGCTGTGCATAAAATACTTTCATATGTTAGAGAAAACAAATCCATAAAAGAAAATCAATTGCCTCAAGTACTGTACGTAATTTCTGACAACACAAATAATAATGGCTTAAATGTCAACTGATGTGATTGATGAAACTGACAATTGTCCCAAATATTGTTACATACTCTAATGCTCGCACACACATTTTCTATTGAAGTACGTACATACATATACTTATTTTCCTTTTTTCCTTGGCTTATAAAAGGAATTAAGGGCGTTAGAATCAAGAGGCTGAGTGAAAAATGTATCAATGATGGATTTACGTTATTTGCTTGTATTGTTGTTTTCTTGTTGTGCAAAAAGAACGACAAAAATAGAAACAAAATAATAAAACTTGAAAGCTTAAGTATTTTATACTTACTCATGTAGTAGTGTGTAAATATGTAACACAGTGGGCTTAGTCCGTGATCCATAAAAATCTATTTAGTTCTCATTTCAGTAACAGTGAGACAACCTGATACAGATATCGGCACTATTTATTAAAACAATGGGCACTTTTGCGTAAAAAATTCCCTCAAAATAAACAAACAAAAATTTATCTATTCATAAAAACCCAAATTAGATGTTCAGTGAAAAATAACTTGGGTCACTATTTAGAAGGACATTTGCATTTTGTTCAAAAATCCATTAGTGCATCTTTTCAGCTTCCCAGCAATTCAAGTTTAGAAAATTTTTATAAAAAATTTAAGCCCCCTATACGAATCTGTGCAACTGTTTTCTTTATATTAAAGTTAAATTCTTTATAAATATTGAACACGAAAACATAATATTTTCTTCAATTAATATTTAATATTAAAAATTCTTATTTAATGTAAAATTCTTTTCTGTACAAAGGACACAGAAAATTGACTTTTCCCAATATATTGAAAGACATCCTGCAATGACAAGACTATTTAAAAGTTATTAATGGTTTTCTTCGAATTTGTAGTAGTATTTTTGGTATTACTGGACTTACTGCTACATGTAATCCATGAAACAGTGATAAAAACTTTCTGTCCCCTGTGCTTATTTATTGTTCCATCGGTCTTGGGAGCAAGAAAAATTGGAAGTAGTAGCCATATTCAGTGTAGTTGGCAGGTCTTATGACCAAAATATCAAGTAGAAAACAACTAGTGGCACGGGCCAGCCGTAATGCTGACGTCACTATCGGCTTCTCTTAGCTCGAGCTTACGATTCACCAACAAGATTTTCTTCACATTTTCTTTATTATTTTTTGGGTTGCTGGGACATCTAGAGCAAGTATTGTCTTGAAACATGCCTCGATGCTGCGAAATATGTGATAAATTTTTATGGAAGATTTCACGAAATTTGTAGCATTTAGATCCGTGGTCTTTTAGGGGCGTGCAAGGAGTCACGAGGGCATCTTTGCTTAAACTTGACTTCGTATCCACTGTCCTTTAAAGCCAAACAAAGAGTATGTATGAGGACGATGAAGGGGGTAAAGTGAAAGGATGTGTGCGATAAAAGAATTATAAAAAAGCAACATTTAAACACAAAAGCATATTTTGTTGACACTTGAGTAAAAACATCGACTCTTAATATCGAGCACTTTCCAACAAACTTGATACATGACGTTGCTGATGATGATGTCGTTATTGCTTCCAACTGCCAATGAAGAGGACAGTCAATGTAAAAGTGAACATACTCATATTTGAGTGTGTAATAGTTATCGAAGGAGAAGAAGGGAGGAGTGAAAATTTTGATACTGATGAATTACAATGATGGATGATGCCAATGTGAGCGTTTAATATACGTAACCGGCAACATTTGTGCCTTTTCTCTAATGTTTGGTATGTTCTTTGATTTGCTCCTGTTATTGAATAAATAGAAAGACAGCTGCGAATAGCAAAAGTAAGAGGAAAAAGCTTTAATTGTTTTTATTTATTTAAAAACTTTTATTCTTTGCAGCAATGAAAAACCTACACACGAACTAAATCTCTCACACTCGTCCATCATATGTTTGTGATGATGGCAGTATAATCGATTGGTTGGTATGCAGGTGTCAATATAATATAAAATTAATAAATATTAAGAGATGTATATAAATTGATATGGTAGTAAAGGTAAAACAAATGTATGTCGAATCGGGATAAGATTGATGAGATTCCTGTGCCATTAATAATCTATGGATGATGATATTACGGAGTGTGAATATAAATTAAATTAAAATGTTAGAAATGCATATGATGATCAGATCTTAAATCAAAAATTAATTAGTTAAATTTAAAATTATTTTTCTCGGTTTATACTATTAGACTAATATTCATAATGCATTCTTAGTTAAGAATGATTCGATAACAGGTCAGGAAGAAAAAATACAAAGCTTTACCTCCAACCTACACTGCATCACATAAGAATATCCCTTTAAAAACTGGCGACAAGGATGAAGTACATATCAGCACTGAAAGGGGTGTATGGCTGCCGTGAGTTGCATGGTTGTGTTCTGCTGTGTGGGTTGGAATCAATAGTTGAATTTTTCCTTGTCGACATTGGAGCATTCCCTATGAGTAATACTTTTTTTAATGAAATTATTCTTTAATGATTCTAAACCCAATGCAAATACTTGTCAATGTTTTATTTTTGTATACGTGAAGATGATCTATATTAAGAAAATTATTTCCATTTCTTATAAGTTGCATTATATTCAAACTTTTTGCCAACTTTTTGAATATTTGATTTTTGTCATTTCTTTTCACTTCATACATGATGGATAAATTTCAAAGACTTTTTCCCATGAGCTGAGTATGAAATTTTGTTTTATTTTACGTTAAATTAAACGGATATAAGAAACTGAAGTGAAAACAAAACAAATTTATTTCAATTTGCTAGTATTTCTTTATTTAACACATACATTATTGTGGTGGTCACACACACACAAGCACACTCACGCACACATTTGCAGAGAGATAGAGTATTATTAAAAAATGTTAGCCATTGGAGGATACAGTAAACATAAATAAGAGACATCAAATGCAGAGTAGCGTGCATGTGGTAGTGTTTGTGTTCTCCCTTCACTTTCCTGTACGGACTGTTGCAGAAGAACAAATTTGTTGGCGACTCAGGGGAAATTAATGAAAGTGGTCAGTCCGTACAATGGGAAAGAAAATATGTATGTATATGTTTATATCAATTTAGTTTTTCAATTCACTATTTTTTAAGTAATTTTAGTTTGATCGGTGGCTTGTCGCACTTGCATAGTGCTTAGAAATACTTGCGATATTTCAAAAATCGAAGTCTCTAGTTGAGAAACTCCTGGCAAAATGTCCTTAACATTAGATGAAGAAAGGACATAATCAAAAGTTCTTTAAAATAACAAGCTTAAACCTTTGCAATTCATTAAATTGTGTTATACTATATGATCTTAAGGCATAGACAATGAAATAATAATTACCAGTTATAAACCAAAATAACAGAGTCGTAATCAAAATTCCAGACTTCCAATAACTATTGAGTTAGAGCTCGATGAAAAAATCATTGATTTTGTAAAATTATTATTAATACAATCACTTTTTTATTCATATGCTACCGGCTGAAATGTATGAATGCCAAATATTCATTGGTAGTGTAAACAGGATCCAACTTTGCTTGCATTTTTTATAAAAGAAAAGTTTTTTCTTGTTCGTTTCAATTTTGCGCCACTTTTTCCGCAGGACATGAAAACAAAAATTAAAATTGAAAAAGTTTTAAGCTGTACACAAATGGATGAAAATTAGGAATGAGTCCTTAGAGTGTTATAAACATGAAACGCAACTATTTACACACAAAAACATACTACCACACAGGTATACGAATATATATATATATATATATATATATATATATATATATATATATATATATATATATATATATATATATATATATATGCGTTTGCAATTATCGATGAAGGGAATACAGTTGGTGTCATTACTAATCCATTCCCGTTGGCGAGTTCAGTTTGCTCAGCTTAAAAGCTTTAAACTTAACTTGGAACGAAAACACAATTTTCCAATTGAAATTAATCCTTCACTAATGAGAATATTGTGTAAAAATAATTGAATAACATTTTTAGAATATTGAATCAGCTAACAAATGTGGAATTTAAAAACAATAAAATAAAATTGTTATTTGTTATGGGTTGTGGGTTAAACTGATACCAAATCATTAGCAGATTTTTAGCCACACGTGTTCAATCAACGACATGCATCGTATGTTTACGCTCGTATGAACTTTTTCAGAAAACAAATGAGAACTACAAATATATAAGCGCGGTGGGCTAGAAAATATAAAAAACCTCTTTATCTTTTTAATCTTTGAGACAATTAATCTCCCATTAGGTGGTAATAATTATATTTAAAAAACAAACAAAATAAAAAATTCATCAACATAATTGAAGGAACATCTGGATTAATTTTGACAAGTTTCGTTAAGCTTTACAATTAGTTTTAATTAAAGTTGAGATGGGTTACGTTGACAAATATGTCATCGCATATATATTCGTGTTGGCTGATTGCCTGCCTTGACGAAAATCTTTCAACTGGTGACAGACATCCTGTTGTGCTGCTAAACGAGATATACTTCTGAAGGTTTGTGGTGACTTCGCTCGAGTTGACAGTGAAATTACCTTTGCAAAATATTTCGAATATATAATAAATTTTAATAAGAATTTTATAAAATAAAGTGTAATAGTAGTTAAATTTTTTTTAAGAAAAAATTGATTTAATGAGCTGTGATCAGCTAAACTCATGAAGTTTAAATTCATCAAGGTTAGAAATTTATTTACTTGCATCATTTAAATTTTTCCATTCAATGTGTAACGAAAAGACTTAGAAAATATCTGTTCGTAAAACACATATTGAATCTTATTAAAATTTATCGGTGAAAAAACTTCCTCAAAAGGCATTTAAGTTCAGTTCACATAAAAATGCACTACTTTAATAAATAATCCAATATTTTCGATTGTATAAATTAAGGTGAGATTTTCTTTTGATAATCCTTTTATTTATAATTGTGTATATTTTTTGTGGAATAAGCAAAACCTTTATAGTTGTTGTGACCATGACTATTCCTGGCTGCGTTCGTCAGCACTATTATTTTTATCATTATCTAAAAAGCATTCATTGTTTGCTAATTAAACTAATTGCCAATAGGTCTTCTATGTATATAAGGATTTGAGTGGTGGTTTTAATGTTTCTAATATCCCAGCAAATAAGTGGTCCTTCGCAAATTACTTGAGTGCGATTGAAAATGATTGGTTGAAGCAACAATGAAAACAAGTTAAAAATTTGCCAGCTGTGGTGCCGATATTCAAAATTTTTGTTTACAATACGAGACATATATTGATTAAAGTGGAAGACCGAATCACTCGACATGCAGCATCGGGCGGCGATCTGCTGTTCAGTTTTACGTTTGATTAGTTTATCATAGGCGACCTCTTTGGGAGCGGCAAATAATAGAAATAAAATTAAAATATTCATTGTATTCCTTTAGTGTTCTTCTGTCCCTTTGTCAAATTATTAAACAGACATTTGTATACAAAATAAGGTCTATGAGCTCGGAATACCGCCCCCGCCTACTTTTGCGTTTGCGTATATTACCCATTCACCATTAGACATTAAAAAACACGGTAATGAATATTCGTTCAAATATTCTTGTATTGTACTCTTGGTGTGACAAAAGTTTTGAAATTTTATAAAAGTGTATAAAACGAAAAACTCAATAAAAATTGTTGTGCAGGTCTTTATATCTGTATTCTAATACTTCTTTAAAAGGTTAAAGTACACCTAGTCCTACTTTTACGTAGAATTTTGGGCACTATTTGAAATTAATATGAATGACAAAAATATATTCGTCTTGGTTATACACTTTTTTTACACTGACAAAATTATGTATGCGCCATATATAAAAAAGAAAATATTTTTTATATACTTTAATATTAAAACAATGTTGCATGCAGCTACAAATGAATGGAGATGACAATGCCGATATTCTAAGCATATGTACTGATCACACTAATATTGAGCCAGTGCAGTGCGAAGGAATGTGCTTTCTATTAGAAACGGACACCGAATAAATAATTTTTATATTCTTTGAATATGGTTCTACCCTTTCAGAATATTTTTATTTAAGTTCATGCTTCTTTTTGGTCAATTTTTTCACACTGTGCTCTTGAAAAACAGCATCCGGTGTATATATCAATAGATATCACTGAGAAAGTAGATTTTAAATATAGATTTAAGCTTAAGTTATGTCGTACAAGTTTATGAGCAACTCTGAAATTTAAAATTAAGAAAACTGACGTCAAATATAAAAAAGGTCGCTGCCGTTGAAAAAATAAATCAGTAAAGCCAAACGTTGTTGTGTTACAGGCTCAGCTTAAAAGTGATAGTGTTTTGAACAAAGTGTTGTGTATCCTTAATGGTATTGGATCCTTAAAGAAGTTACACTCAGGCATTTAATGCCTACTACTTACTTAAGGTGTTACTTCATTGTGAAAGGGATAGGTTAGAAAGGACAGTCGATCAAATTAGAGACAGAGAGAAAGAGAGAGATAAGGAGAGAGCTTAGTTTCTGTTTTTTGCAACTCAACTATTCGGCGTTGTTTATTATTTTTGTTATAACACGGCCAAATAATGCCTACTAACTTACTTAAGATGTTACTTCTTTGTGAAAGGGATAGTGTAAAGAGGACAGTTGGGAAAATTAGAAGAATAAGAGAGAGAGGGAGAGAGCTAAATTTCTGTTTTACAACTCAACTATTACGCCTTGTTTTTTATTATTATTTTTTATAGCAGATTACAGCGTCTCTGGTGTTAAGTAGACGCATTAAGAGTCTTAAGCTGTATGAGCAGACATTTTATTAATTATTTTAATTCCCCCACGATTCTTGCAAACATTACCGACGAAGGAGGGTGCTTTGATGCAGTAAACATTAGCGTAGAAGGGTATCCAATCGCTTTTACTGTTACGTGACCAGTGTTATGCCTTCATAACTTAAACAGTCCAACAACAATTAATACAATGCCTCACTACGTAAATAAAAAAATATATAATCCCCCTTATTATGATTGTCGACGTCGACGTCACATCAAGTCGACAGTAAAAAGACAGCAGTTCCTGAACTCCTTGTAGGCAATAATTAACTAATATTGATGGCCAATTGTAATTTTATAAGCCAGAGTAGTAGTAATATCCTATCAATAATATTTAATAGTTCTCGATAACGATCCCACAATTGCCAATATATTGATGTCGACTTGGTGTGACGTCGACGTCGGCAACCATAATAAGGGGGATTGTTTATCTTTTTTAATGACTTGTCTTGAACAGGGATCGAACCCAGGTTCTTCAGTCATAAACTGCTTTGTAGTCAACGCGTTAACTACTTCAGCCAACATCGGTGTTTTGTGGCTTATTTTTCCCAGGATAATAAAAATTACCTGCTGAATTAAACAGGCGATTAAGAAAGTTAAACGTGAGAATATTGTTTCAACGACTCCTATTATTACTTTTAGTACTATTTATGAAATTTATTCTGCAACTATAAATAATCGAGATAGTACATCGTTGGAAATATGCACATCGATTGCGAACAACAAATTCGATTTTACTGAAAAATACTTTTTCTTAGTGTGACAAATTTTGAACTTGTCCTTACTGGGTTGCGCATATCTCTCTCTGTATGTGTTTAATATGCGAATGTTTGGGTGGATTTATATTTGTTTTGTTGGTCAAACTTTTGCATGTTGTTCAAGCCTAATGTGTATGTATGTGTGTGTAAATGTGTGTCCGTATTACTTAGTTTATTATATTGTGCAAGTAATGTACGCTTCGTTAAATTTATTTTATTTCGTTGTAATTAGGGATTAATTCTAATGTGTCTGCTAATATCAATGCCATCAATATCAATTAGCTTTATTTAATACATACAATTACACACACTGCTCTAAATATATAAAAACAGATGTTACTACAAACAAACAGATGTATATACATTTTTATAAATTACTTCAAGCAGTCATACATACAAACACATATACATACATAAGTATATTCATGTAAATATATACATACACATGCTACACAGCAAGTCTCATGCGAATATCATTACTCTGCTTCACAGTCCCACTTGTGCGTAGAAATACTCTAACACGTGTCTCATGAACACTGTTGCCAGAAATGCATCGTACGGACTCCATCTCCCTAAACTGTCACAATGCAAATTTAAAGATCTTTTTCACTTGTTACATAGAAACTTCTTCTGCTTCAGCTCTCAATATGTTACTATAGTAATCACTTGAGCGGATTTTTGGTTGAAATTGTTGTATTCGATATACTGGCTTCCAAGTTCAGTTTTTTGTGTCGTATACACATGCTAAAGCAATGTTTTTTAAGTCGGATTGGTAGCAGCAGTGGGTTTCAAATATCACATTTCATAAATGATTTTATATCGAATTTTCCGAAAAGTTATAATCACTTTTTGTAACCAAACTTATTGAAAACTTTTCTTTTTACCGAATAGAAATTACAAAGTCCAGAGAATATTATGTTGGTTTTCTTCGCGACACATCTTTGTCCCAGATCATACTGGAGATTGTAATTACTACTCGTATTCAACTAAACCGGGGTAAGAATCTAATACAATGTGTGCCCCATTGAAGTATTAGTCTTAGGAATTATTCAATGGCGTATGATTAACAAAACCACAATGAGGATGAGTATACGCTTTCATTAAACTACTATGAGTTTGCTTATAACATATAACGCAAATAGGGGATTTTCTTATAGAGTGAATAGCTTCTCTTGCCCCCAAAAGTTTTGTGCAAATATTTAAAAGAAGTTATTGATTTTGTAACTAACTTTGGTCATAATGAATTTTTTACTCACAGCGGACTCTTGTCCGACTATAAACAATTTAAGTCCTGGTAAATTTTTACGTTTATAAATACATTTCACTGAAGAAAATATATTTACTCTGGTTACTGCGAACTATATTGGGAGGTCCCAAGACGTTCAGTAGTGTAGTTACACTGCATATTCAAATAAATTAAAGACACAAACAAACAAGTCTTGCATCCATCTTTACAAATACATAGGTTTAGCCCAACTTTCTTTTTCGAAAAAAAAAGAATTAAAGCAATTCTAATACATTTTTATGGAAAAATACTTTCAGCTACATATTGAACATTCAACCAAAAATATTCTAAATTCTAATCTCCAACCAAAAAAAAGATTCATTTTCATATCTTATTATATTTCGAATCTAATATAAGAAATATACTAATAATAACTATTAAAATTTTAACTTTAAAATTATTTGTTAAATAACACTGTACAACAGCCAAAATAGCCTTTGATAAAAGTATGCGGACTATATGGCGGTTCTCAAGTTATAGGGAAGTATATTAGTGTGTCCGACTAATTTAGGTGGCAAAATTAGCCACGCCCTTAAAAAATCTCTACGTGATAGAGAAAAACTGAAAGCAGATTTGAGTTTAGCGCATCAAAATCCATATAGTCCACATACTTTTATCTAAAGGGCAGCCAAAAAATTTTTTTTTGTTGTACAGTGTAATTATTTAAGTCCAGCCAATGCCAATCAAAAATACTGCTTCTACAGCCTCTGCTGTTTGAATAGAAGCGAGAGTGTCACTTTTTTCAGCCGAGAATGTCCTCTCCAGTCTAGAATTTTGCAGACTAGTGAATAATAACAACTCTTTCATTAATTTACATTTTTATATTACTTATGTATATAAAATGCAAAAAAAGCAACTCAAAATTCGTTTTGAAAATATTGCGGAAGATCTTTAATGCTGAAAGTTGCACTTTTCAAACAAATTTATTTTTTATTGTTCAGACTTTTTATGGAAACACCCTGGCAACTCTTTTTACTCCATTTATGAATACGGATGTATAATCACTAAATTAACGAATACAAATGTTTAATTTTTTATTTATTTGTGGTCGTAAGAGCGAACAGAGACGCAATATCAAATATGAAGGAACTATAGAAATAAACAAATATATATTTCACAGAACTATTTTTGGCTTTCAACGCTGACAAAAAGAACTTTTAGTGCCGCGTTTGCATTTGGACAATGACATTATAAGTAAAATACCAATAATTCAATCATGTGAAAGGCTTCAAAGTTATTAAGTTCCTTTAAGCGCTCCCCACAAACACTATTTCCTTAAAATGGTGAACATTGTCCATATTTTTAGTTGAATTTTGTACGAAATCTGTGAATATGTTATATGGCATAATTTTCTCCTTTAGTTGAAGACATAACCATGTTATTGATTGAAAATGATCAAAGATATTCTCCTAATTAATTAGATCGAGAATTGCTGTGGGAAGAAATTAAATTGGAATCATATCGAATGTAAATTTTTGTCATGGTCATATAATTTGTAATTTTCATATGTGACCTAATTCTCATAGTGTATTTGAAATTTTTATACACCCAGTAGGTAACTTAATTCCAAGAATTCAATCCCGGGATCTTTCAAGATTTAGAGAACCAGATTCTCGTGACTCTTTGAAATGGAACCCCGGTAGCAGGCATTAAGAAATACCAATTTTGTAACTTTTATCACTCTTTTTACATTAATTTTAACCAGACGGAAGGAATGTTTATCTTTGCTATGCACTTTAAAATGAGAATAAATAGACTGAATGTAGCGATTCTCGTTCCCTGCAAGTAATGAGTGAAGTCAACTCAGGCGTAATTTAGCGCCAAGGAAATATCGGACATAGAGACGGGCAGTTAAGTCCACAGCAAACAACGATTTTTGATGTTCGAGAATATTTTTTTTAACGAATGCCCTTCTATTTCTTCCAACTCATTTGATTCACTTGATGAACATCTACATTTTGATTAATTTTTTTCATATGGGAATTGTTCTCAGTTTATTTATTTTAAAATTAAATTGTTCATTCAATTATTGTTGTGGTCACTTGTTCACTCAGTCTATCATTGTTTGCAAATGTATTTATTGTGTTCAAACAAAATGCAAATAAAAGAGTGGATGGAAAAACTCTAGTACTTTTCGAATCAAGCAGACGCGCAGTCATGAGAAAAGCAAAACACATAAAATGAATTAAAATGTTTATGGTTTTTGTCTGGCTGAATAACTGACTAAGTAATCAATAGGCCGGTAGCAAATTTGGTGGGCAGTCGGTAAGATAAGGTCTAAGTTCACTTTTAATTAGTCGACTGACCTTTTCGTGGTGGAAAGTCAGTCGAAACAACATTTCAACTAAGATTTATATTTTCGTAAAACATTTTCTGCACAGCTGCTTTATTGGATTACTCGGCACAGTGGCCTCGAGTGACGTTTCGCACAGTCTGAGTCTTTCTTAAGTTATGAACTGATTGTGTTATTTTTAGCATTAGAGTCAAATAAGTATTTTAAGGAACCTGAAGTCTATTATAATGCAAGAATAGAATAAGGATGATCAAGTGTAAATTTTACTTGAGTCTTATAAATATGTAAGTAGACCCTGGACGTGACTGCAATATCTCAGCCGCAGACAAAACCACGTTAGTTTAGGCAGTTGCCTTTAAATATTTATTGGGTTGTATAATTTTCTGATATCTATGTTTCTCTTATATTTCTTATTTCTTATTTTTTATATTTTAACTCTCCTCAGTGCCACAACGCACGTGACTAATAAATTTTCTTTTTAAATTCTAGAAATAACAATACGCTTTTTAATGTTGCAAGTTTTCTTACTAAAAACAAACAGTTTAGATGCAAAATTAATTAACACTATTTTCTAAATAAAAGTTTGTTACAAAATATTTTTTTTAAAAGTGAAGAATTGTTTAATATTCATCGCAAAAAGGGGGCAGAAGTCTACAACTTCGGGAAATTTTATGCAAAATGCAATAAGACAACTAATATCAATAGAATAAATTATAAAGCAAGTGAAGCTTTAAGATGAATTGCGAAAATGTATCACTGGACATTCGTTTATCAAGTTTTTAAAGACATTGTGATTTTCATTTATGAAAATGTAAATAAATGACCATACAAATACGTTTGCATTTGCATTAGGGAATCAATTCTGAGATCTCGGTTCCTCTAATCGAGGATATTTCAAGATTTAAACATCCCGAGTCTCAGTACTCTTAAAAAAATTCCCTCAGGTTTTTTAACACTAAAAAATCTCGAATATTTGTCCTTGTTTACGAATTATTGCATTTATTATTTACGTTACTGGTAGGCCTTGGATCTTAAAATCGACACAAAATTTATAATTAAATCAAAGTCTAATTAGAAAATTCTTTATTACTTTAGGTTAGTTTAGGTTAGGTTGATTGGAGGGGTGTGATAGCCCATATCATACGGCATACACTTAAGCCAGTGAAGGCTTGTTGTGCGCTCCCTTTAATTATAAAACACAAACTGCAGAGTTCTGCGGCAGGATTAGAACCTGGGACTTTCGCACTACGAGTCTAGTACACTCCCTACTAGTCTACAAAAATAATAGATTTATTTTATTGTATTCTGTGCATTCTGAATTAAAAAATTTGCTATGAAATTTGTTTACAAGTTTAGATCACAATCTTGTACAAATGATCGTAGAAGTTTCATTAACAAGATATACAAATGCCCCTTGCTACGCCTTGCAACAATTAAAACCAGTTATAGTTATACTAATGCAACACTTGATTGCAAAACCAAAGCTTAAAACAAGACATATACAATTTGAAAATATGTTTTTTTCGAGCAGTTTTATTTTTAATTTAAATAAATATTTTTTTAGTTTAATTGCTTCAAAATTTTGCCAGAACATCGACCGGGTATCGTCAGGAAAAAATAAAAATATTTTTAATAATAAAAATAGTCAAAAGAAATTGAAATCTGCTCTACTTCAAAAAAAAAAAAAATAATAATAATAATAATAATAATTTATCTATTATTTCAATGATATCCTGGAATGCCGAACAACTTTAATTTTCATATATTTAATTGAAAAATTTTATTACACTAAAATCATAGCGCTTTTTTCTGGGTAAAAAATGAAAACGTTAAACAAAAAGTCAATCTGATTTTTTCTAATTCTAAAAAAATATGTGTTTCACAAAAATAAAACCGCTTATTTGAATTACGTTCAATTTTGCATAGAATTGTCTGTCTCTGAGAATATTATTGATGCAAAATGTTTGAAAAGTCTGTATCAGGAAGTGAGTCCTTCTAATCTAAATTAAAACCTAGATTCATACTGTCAAGACTGTAAGTTGTAGTCTTTGTTAAAATACTCGCAACAGAATGGGCGGACAAATATATTTTCCATTGAAGCAAGATAGACAAAATTCATTCTACCCCATTTGATTAATGAATATCAGTTTAAAAAGTAGGAAAATTAGTGAAAATTATTATTCACTGTGCTGAAGTGATACGAAAAAATTAATTTTTACTTCTTAGTGGCATAAATATGTGTTCAGGTTGTGGAATAATCAAATGATAATGATGTTCACTGGATCCATTATTCCACATATTCAAAAATTGTTTTTCTATGCATTTTTACGTCCTACGTATCTGTCAAAAAGTAGAGACCGTGCAGTTGTATGTTGCAAGTTTCAAAAAGCAAAAGTTCGTTATTATAGTTTATTTATATACGTATGACGATAGCACTGGCAAGTCCATGCAGTTCTAGAGCATTTGTACCTCTCGATCCGTTCCAACGACTTTATTTTTGGAATATTTAGTAGTCCTGTGTCCTGCTCCTCACTTTAATCGGCATCTCATACGAGTACCCGCTTGTATACATACAGCTGAACGAAAGCAAAAGAATCCCTTTAGATTAAAAAATAAACAACAATTTCATTCAGTTGTAGAAAAGTTTTCAATAAAGGAGTTTACGAGTAATTGACGTTGCCTTTCGGAATTAGTACATTGTTCTCTTCCTCAAGTACATAGCGAATATTTACAACAGACATATGAGTTTTTCATAAAAAGAATTTTAAGAAAAATAAAGTAATCGTGTGAGTTGAAGACTGACTAATTTTTCTTTTGTTTAACATTCATTTTTTAATTCATAGAAAACCAAAAACAATCCAATTCATTATTGGCACAATATGCGGCCATAGATTTTTCTCAGTGCAATTCCAATAACACATTCACATTCTCAATGAAGTATAACTACAGTCTAAAGGCTGGGGCACATAGAATCCGTCATCCGTCATCCTTCGACTTTTTCAACTGACGTTAACGCAATGACGGATGAGGTTGGCACAATGAGTACTTTGTTAACGTGTAGAAAATCAGTTGTTTTTTTTACATGTTTGCAACATTTCTTTTTATTAAAGAGTAAAAATTTTCTATGGATTTTGAAGAAATTACGGAGTTTATTTTAATTATAATTTTGCTTTATAAAGCTCAAGCTGTCTTGATATAATGGATAAAAGTCGAAGATTTTTGGTCAGATCCAAAAAATCAACTGTTAATTAAAACAAAACATACCAAAAAATCAACTGATAGTTGTCAAAGTACTCAACATACGCCAAAAGTTAAAAGTTTCCCAACTTTCATACGTTGCGTTGAAGGAGACGTATTGTATGTAACCAAGCTCATAACAAAACCTGTATTTTAACTTAGCTGTCAGTTGAAAAAGTCGACGGATGACGGATGACGGATTCTATGTGCCCCAGCCTTAATTCAGATAAGCCCATTTTCGCTTGTCTGAACTAGATCGCAGTTTTATTTTTGCGATTTCTTAAGCAAGATTTATGTTTAACTGAATTTCGAATAATTAAAAGAAGTTTTGCTGAAACGAATTCATTTTTTTTTTCATCCCAGATATAAAATGTGATACACACTAAAAATTGGACAGATGTATGCCACTTACAATTAAATTAAATTTTATTGCATTTGTATCACATGATTGCTATAGGATTGGATTGAGCAGGCATTGCACAGTATTTCGTTGGCGAAATTTGAATAATTTTTTCTCTTAAGCGGTTTTTCTTCTAAGCAAATCAAGGTTTTTTAAAACTAATCAATAGCAATACTTAAAAGTTTGTTTGTTTGTTTTTATTCAATTTATTTTTGTTTAATCTGTAAAGCGTTCGTTTTTAGTGTTTTGTAGTAAGCGGTAGTTTATCAATCAGTGCTATAGATTCAGTCATTTCTTAAAACAGTCTGCGCAAATATCATCAATGTCCTGCTAGTAACGTCTTACACTGACCCAGTAGATATAATCACCTTTTTCCCAGTTACTGGCTCTAAACACCATTTTAATGAATAAGAGACTGCTATAAAATCCCAGCACCCAATACCTCTACGATTCTAGTTTCTGGGACACAAGACATATGTTTATCTCTTTACTTACAATTTTATTTTCACATCCGAACCGATTTCACGTTTAATTTAAGTCATCTTAGAGACTTACCACAGTGCTCTCAGAACGTGACAGAGACTGTCTCGTGAAGGTAGACGTACGAGCGACTCGTTATCTAAACAACTTTCTCCAGGTTTAATTTGTACAGATAAGGATTTCGCTGCGCTGTCGCCCATCAACTTAAGGAATTTTTTAACTTAAAATCACTAGCAGGACATCGATCTGCTTCTGCATTATTTCAATTGTTTTGTATTTATTGTTGCATTTTTACTCCTGATTAATTTACAATCACTGCAATTACGTTAACAATATCCCTTTGACTTTCTTCTTGGAAATGGCAAAGTATAGTTAAAATTTTCCGTTGCTCTTTAGTTTCCACCAAAAAGTGCATTAACTTTTTCATTATGGCCATGGTGAACGTTGACATCCTTCCAGCGTCGTTTTTCAAAACTTCATCTTGGCAACAATAAACAAATTTATTGAAACTTTCGCAAAGTTCTTTTCTTATCTTAAACTTTTACAAACAATGACCGCATTTTTGTTTTTTAATTTCAATTGGAAAAGTTTTCCTTGACTGTGTCTGCTTTGTGCCTGTTTTTTCGAAAAAAAATTGGGAATGATGATAATGTCTTTATTAAAATTGAAAGCTTTCGGCAGAGGATGAAAATCTCATTTTTTTTTTTAATATTTATCCTGAGTATTCATCACTGATTCAATTTGTATTATTTCATTTCTAAAGAGGTTGTTGGTGTGAAGCGTGTTGGTAATTTGTTTTTGTTTTCAATTCCTCAAGCGTAATCGCGTTGTGGGCGAGTTGTGCACCATTACAACTCGCAATTAGTTCATGATTAGTTTTAAGTATTTATTTAATTCTTGAAATTATGTAAAATAATTTAAATATTTCGAAAGTTATAATAGGTATATTTTTAAGGTTCAAGTTTTAAATTCGTTAATGGAAATTAATTGTATTTATCATGGTAATTATTGTCGATATCAGGTCAAGCCAATAGCAAAAAATTGGCTCTTTCATACCCGTGGTTAACAGCAACCCACTGCTATTCATTTCCACAAAGAATAAGAATATTTTAAAAATGCTTAGAAATAAAATTAGAATAGGCGCTTGCGAGAGAATAGGAAAAAAAATCAAATGTTGAAGAACATATAAGCGTACTAATAATATTTCGAAATTCGACAAACTGTTCCCAGATATCTTTCACTGAAGTAGTTTTTATCAAACAAATCATTATTAAAAAAAATCTTTAATGCAAATATGATTGCAACATTTTGCTTTTAAAAGTCAAAACGATACTCTCTTCATATTCTTAAAATGATTCTATTCTTCTTTAGAAATGCTCAACGTCAATTTGGCAAAACTACTTGAACTGAGGTAGTTTCGGAAAAAACATTTTTTATTTATTTTTAAAGCAGCTTCTATAGACTGTAAAATGATGAACATCTATTCATCATTTTACAGTCCAGTAGATCCTAGTGGAAAGTTTACAATAATTTCTATAAAAGCCCATTTAACATATTTATGTATACAAAAATTAAATATTTGTTACTTACAACAACTTTTAACTGATTTACAAACTTGGAGTAAAATTTGTTTTCTTACCTACACCTGCCATAACATTTTAGTACCGGTATAAAATACAGTATTGAATTCTAAAAAAAATAAAGAAACAAGGATATTTGTCTTTAAAACAGGCAGGTTCGTTTTTATTTCGAGAAAATGGAACACTGTACAACGGCGTGTGTATAAATCATCTAGATATTCAAAGATGTAAAGCTTTATTTATATATGTCTGTATAAAAAATGTTTACATTTTTATGTATTTACATAAACACGTATTAATCGGGTTAATTTAAAGAGGTGCTGCCTTCCTCTGGATATTTTTATACTTTTCGAACGCCAGATATAGTGGAAATTCAAGGAGTATAATTATATAATTAAGCTTTTTATTTTTTAAAAGCGATATATAAAAAAAAACTTTTTCTAAAAACGGTAACATCGCTTTAATATATTCATCGTTCATCGGCATGGGAAAGTTCATTATGCATTTCGAGTTCGTCGTTATTCATAATTCTTAAAATGTATGAAAATATTTGGGTGTTATTTCATACACCGCAAAATAAAAATTCTATCCATTTTACCTGCCCGGATATGAGGCGTATAATTGATATTTGAGAAATTTTAATACATCGCTCATACGTTATAGAAATATCCTCTGCACTTTCCAAATGGGACACAATAATTTAAACTGAGTTTCTGTTTGCTTCACAAAGGCACATGTCACCCTTACGCGTCCTTAAGAACAATGTTCAGGCTTTAGTAATTTAAATTAAGAATAAAGAAATACCACAAATAACAAAAAATCAATATAATCATATCTCTTAATTAGGAAATTTAATACAAATTATCGCTTGGCATTATTACATTTAAAATAATGAAAATAACCACCCACCAAATTTCGTCTAAGCGTCGCTTGCGGCAGTTCTGTTGAAAAATAATTTCGTTGTATTAAGTTCTCGATACGTTTCCTCCATTTTTTATTATTATTTTTGAGTTCATTAAGCTTTTGTTCTTTGAAGAGTAATACAATTTATGCTTAAGACACAAAAATAATTGCTGTTATGATAACAACCCAAACGATATATTGCTGCCAAGCACTGCTGCCATGACTTTACTCCGCTGAAATATAAAAAAACAAATTAGAAACTCATACACTTATTTATAGCAAAAAATAAATATCTTAAGTGTAAAAATAATGAGAATTTGTCGAAAATGAGATGAAAATAATATTATCTAGAATCGGTATAAACCGACTTAATAATATCATACACTTTCAAAATAAAACGCGTTTTTTAAATATACATCTTTGGAACTTAAAGCACTCAATAATTGGCTCAAATGCTTGAGAAAAACATAAAAATATCTTGGAGCTTGGACGATATTATAAAAGTTACTGTGCTGCAACTTCTAATATTAAGAGGACTTTTAAAAAATCCTATAAATGGCCCCACAAAAATGTTTAAATTAAATGAAATGAAAAATTATATTCATTTGCACGAACATCCTTAATGACCGTGTACTCATCCGTTTTAATGTAGGGCAAAGCGACCTGAAAGTAAATTACATATTAAAAATAATTAGAACTTGTTTTTTGTTGTGTTTGTCACACAAAACGGCAGGATCAAATGGTGTGGATATAGAAATTGAGAAGGAAGAAACAGAAAACAAATGTTTGCTTAAGACAACACTCAATGTTGCTGCCTGCTCGTCCCTTATTATTATTATTTGTTTATGTTCCTGCAATCGTTGCTGTCCATTTTATTAATGGATAGATGAAAGTAAGAAATTATAAAAAAATATACAAAAAAAAGAGAAGAGCGCTCATTATCTATTTGTATCCTGCGTTGACGTAAATATAAAACGAAAATATTTATTTATATAGAAATAAATAAAAATAATATAAAAAATTTATTGTCACAACTGCAATTCTTGCTGGGGTAATGGAATTTGTGCCCGAAAATTTTTCATAAAAAGAAAAATAAGACTTCATCACGGTCCAATTTGGTGTAACTGAGCAACTATTGAGTTGTAATTAATAAATTTTCGTTATTAATGAAAATTCGTTGGGGCTGTTTAAATGAGGGGTTTTTAAGGAGCCCGGTTCGCTTACAAACAGCAGTATTTTGCTATTGTTTTGTTAGTTTTTGATAATAGATTTTAACAACAAATACTAACAATGTAATATTAGGAGAGGAGTTATGGTTTGAGAAAACTTTAATTTCTAGACTTAAAACCAAATTCGAAGACCGATTTATTTATTGAAATCCAAATACCGCGGATTTCACTGGCATGACATCCAGTTACCAAACCAACTATAAGTTTAAGATGTACAAAAATAATTACGATTTCAGTTGAGTAATCAAATGTTTCAAAAATTATTGACTACTTTGAATTGAAATAAATTATTTATGAAGAGTCATTTTATTAATCGCTTTCATCTTGAAATAAAAAATTAGGATATCACTTTAACGTTTTTAAATTGATTTTAAACGCCTTTTAATGCGATAATATATAGAATAGAACATCAAAATGAAATCTAGCCCGCAGCTTCGTGTTTAGCATATGAAATATAAAATTTTTTTATGACTCTGATGTTTAAATCGTCATAAACTTGACCAGTAGCATTGTTTCTATTTGCTTTGGGTGCCACTGTGGCTTTTGGCATAGACCTGCGTCTTAAGAAAAGTCCACAAGGAAAAGTCGAACGTCATAAAATCGCACGATCTCGTAATCACTTCAAATTACTTCCACGTAGGATGATCGTAAACTCAAATCGTTAGCGCAGAATGTCAAATTCAGCGGAATACATTGGACGTCATGGCAACCAATAAGTTAAAGAAGCGCCTGAACAGATCACCCATTTTGATAAAATAATTTTATTATACTTAATATTGAAACTTATTATTTGGGATATTGTCCCCAACTAATCGTTAGAAACAATTGGAGCTTTTGCAAAACAAATGAGAATTTCAATATTGAGAATTTCAATATTGCATATGAATTACAAAAAAAAAAAACATAATCATAGTAGGCTTAGAATGTTTCTATACAAACAACACAACAAACAATTTACTCAAACTGCTTTACTGCATTCGCCCTAGAATGGAGCCATTGTTTCGCGTGCTGCGTGACATGTGGCACCATCTTGTTGAAACCATAGGTCAACCAAGTCTAGTTCTTTTATTTTGGGCAAAAAAAAAAAAAATTGGGATCGCCATTCACAGTAACGTTCCTGCCTTCGTCATCTTTGAGAAAGTATGGTCCAATGATGCAACCGTCCCATGATCCACACCAAACAATGCACTTTTCGAGATGCAAAAGCATCCGATGCATTTTCTTAATCGAATATGAATTTTGATAAAAGATCCAATAATCTGCAAGCGTCGTTCATTTTTAAGTCGATTCATGGTTAAAATAAAGTTCAAACTGAACATGTTTAACAGCAACATGTTACACGAAAACTGCTGAGCGAACAAAAACAGCATTGCCAAAAAGAATGTTGGTGAAAAATCACCCTTGGCAACTGTCAAAATTAATAAGTTTCTCTAGGAACGCCGCAAAACCTATATTTTTTTTACGAAACAAAAACAACAAAACTATAATGAATAAAGAGGAATTCACAAGATTCCCTTCCTTCGAATGAAAATAGTATTTAAATAATGAATTTTCAGATTGCGCGTACAGCACTAATTTATGTTTTCATATTTATAGCTTTTCTTTGGAGTTTCTTATGAATTTCTTTATATATATATATATATATATATATATATATATATATATATATATATATATATATATATATATATATATTGGATCAATTGTATAATTTAGTCCTTTAATGGAAAATTAAATGTAAAAACAGACTGTCGCTAAGAGATCAAGCGTTGTTTTTATTTTTGGTGCAATAGAAGTCCCAGTGTTCAAAATTAACAAATATATTTGAAGCAAAAAAAAAATGTTTTGAAAATAACCATTTAAAGTGGAAATATTTTGTCTTTAAATCTTCCATAAAAGGATTTAATTATGAATAAAACTGTTTTAATATTTTTTACATTTTTAATTTATTACTTTGAATACGTAATGGCCTTCAATTCATTTTTTATTCATTATCAATTGATTTTCATGAGAGTAAGACAAAATAATAAAAACTGCGGTTAGGTTATGTTTGTATAAATATTAATTATGTTTTTGTTCAATCTGAAAAGTTTGTAAAATTGTATAAATATTAATTATGTTTTAAAAATTATGCAAAACATTAATGTCCTCCTTACTTTAGCATAGTGTTGTATAGCATAATCGAACTGATGATAGTTTTTAAGACGTCAGCTTCCAAAGCGACTATTTTTGACAAAAGTTTGATTTAGCTTCACATATGATTTGGATTTTTTAACGATACATACACGATATTGAGGAATAAGTTTTCCATAGTAACATAAACATCTAGATTTTTGACGAATTAGCATGTTGCATTCACCAAGCGATGTGTGTATTCATTGTTGAGTTTTGATTAAATTTGAGGCATATTTGAAACATATTCCTTTTTATTACTAAAACCTTGAGAGCAGTTTTTTCGCGTTACAACTACATTGGATACTAGTTGCTACTCTTCCAGCAGTTTTCGTTTTTGGGCACGCCAAGATGGATTTTGATACTGAAAATCGATCTTAATTACTGAAACACTTTCTTCTAGAGATGGTTTCTTATTGCTGCGCCATCGAAGATCGGCACCATCATCATCGGAAATCGGAACGTCGAAATGAATCATGTTGAGCTCAATTGTAACCAAACTTTGAAATCATTTGAATAAAAAAAGGTCCGAAAGTTGCACTTTAATACGATTTGTAGACATAAAGTTTCTATATATAATTTGCACATACAAATATTGTGGGGAATAAAATTTATACTGCAATTAAAAAACCAATGACTAAAAGAAACAGGCGGCAAGTGAATATGAAATTTTTTTCCCTGGCAGAAAAGTTATTTGTTGTAAGTATTTGATTAAATTATTTTAAATCATATTAATTTATTAGTGAACTTTTCAGCATTAAATCGCACAGACACTTCCCTTTATTAAAAGTTTACAATGTAAACTTGTTGGTTAATTACGAGAATTGCAGCAAATAAATTTAATTAAATTAATAATGCATTTGTTCGATTATTTTCCTTTTTTCACAATCTATAACTTTTTATTGAGTTCTTTATAAAAGAAAGGAAAAACAAATAGAATAAACTAATTAATTGAATAAACTGGAGACTATGAGCGAAGCATCTGCATGCATCATGTCAGCAGAGATGCAATGCATGTTTAATTAATTGGCTTCAGATTAACACAATTGTTTTGTTAAATTGAAATTATTGTTCATAAACTCGTACATTCGTGCTGTTTATTTATTTTGAAATTAGTTTAAGGGAAAATTTTGATTATAATGAAGAATGAGTTTTGGGTTTTTGCTGAATTTTTTATTTTTTCGATTGGGAATGCGGGCCTTTTTTCGAATAATTGGCTTAAATAAATTATTTTCATTTCATTATTATTCTGCTCTGCGTACGAGTACAATGTTTTTTATTATTAATTCTTTGCATAAAAAATTCTGAACTTCATTATGTTGTTCCTTTTTATAGCAAATAAATACCAGATAATTAGTAGATTAATATTGTTGTTACAAATCAAATAAACATCAATTTCTTATCCGCTTAACAATAACAGTGTAACATTTACTTAGAAATTTTAGATGCTTCGATTTTCCAGAAAAAATGATTCTCTAGATATTTCTTTAAGTTAAGTACTTGCAGTACATCAATTTTAAATTATATTTCTAAGAAGTTTTGTTCTTTCGACTTATTTTGAATAGATTAATGTTGCAAAGAATAAATACAAGGGTGTCAAACATATTCCCTGCGCAAAACTATTATCTAAAGTCTTGAAATTAAATATAGAATTAAAGTCAATTTGAAAAGTTGCAAATTGGCGAAACACATTTTGCATAACGTAAGTTTAGGGTTGACCGGCATGCCGCAAAATGTATCGTCTCCCAACGTACAAAAAATTTATAGAGCTTGAGTCCACTAAATCAAAATTTTATATTGTCGTTAAAGTAAATTAAAAAACTGCAATTAAAGAAAACTTTTTTACAAAAAAGGGAGAGTCGAGGACACCAGGTTGGCACATTAAATATTCTAAGCGCTGACTGAGATCAAAAGTGAACGTCCTTCCATGTGTCTAGGCCATATTTTGTTACATTAAAGAAAAGTATTTCTAATAAAAGTGAATGTGTTTTCTTAAGGAACACCGTTTTTACTGTCTACAAAATGTAGGGTTATCTATTAAATGGTTTCAAAATCGCGAGTCTGGCAAAGCCGTCAGTTGCTAGATATCCGGAAAACGTGTTCAAATAGTTAAAACTTACTATAAAAATGTTTGTTGAGATGTGGCCACTTATTGAGTATTACGTGGTGATTATGGTCATCATGATCGCCCTACAGTGTAAGAAATTTGAAATATTGGCATTGATAATCAGATTTTTTCGATTCGAATTTGATTTTTCATACGGCTAATTATGGCATATTTTAAATCTGGACCCGCATCTGTATCCACATAAAGTCCAACTCATGCCGGCTGACCACTCGCAACACCGTAGATGTGCTGATTGGTTGCTCGAGCTACAGGTTTTCAATGCTGATTTTCCGAATAAAATTTCTTTCAGCAATGAAGCTCATTTCTCACTCGATGGTTGCGTCAACAAACAAAATTTTCATATACGGGACTCATATAACCCGGAAATGATTGTGGAAAAGCCCGTGCACCTGCAAAAATTACTGTTGGTTGGTGCTCATTATGGTGTGGAGGTGTCATTGTTCGACAACGACTCTGGAAGAAGCATTATCGTGAATTCAAAGCACTATGGCCGTATGATAACCGACTTTTTCTATCCTGCAATTGAAGATTAAGAGCTGGGCAATATGTAAATTCAACAAGATGGTACAATGAGCCTCACAACACGATCAACTTTGGCTTCATTTTATGGAATGTTTCCAGAACGAGTAATTTCACGTTTTGGTGAATTCGATTGGCCGTTACGTCAAAGACCGTAACTACGCGGATTGTCTTCTAACGTTGAAGCATTTGAGATCCAACATTCGTCATGCTATCGCCGAGATACCCCCGAAAGGTATCCCTTTACGAATACATGGAATATATTTCTAATGTTGAAGGAAACACTATACTCTTTGAGTCTATTACCATATAACACATAGGAAAAATCAAATTCTGACTATTAGCAACTTTGTACAATTTCATAGATGTAGTTCAATTCAAACACTTATCGTTATATTCTCAACATATTGCGGATGGACTTCAATTAGAGGAACAAACATTATTTATTTATTCCATAAAAGTATTTATTTATTTCATAAAAGTATTTATTTATTCCATAAAAGTATTAGAAATTAACTGAACTTGCACTACTTTATTAAAGTTTTTTTGTTATTTCACGATAACGTGTTTAGGTTGTAAAAAAGATATTTTTTATTTATCATTTTATTAAGATTCTGGAAAGCCCCTCTACAAAAACTCAAAATTGAAATAAAACTAAATTTTATACAGCCTACCCGACCACTTTGAGAGTCATTCACTTGCCACAAGAATTATTTGAGGTCTAATGTTGTACTTCATATGGAGAACAAAAACAAGATATAAATACTTTTACAAATTTATTTTTGTTTCCCTACAAAATTTTTCATGGAACAAATGTATTGAAGCGTTGCTTTGCTTATCAAAATTTTTAGAGTTTTTATGAGAAATAAATACATTTTCAAATTTCGCTTCTGTTTTCTTACAAATTTTAATGTGGCGAAGTGATTTACAAACTTGGGTTCTACTATTTAATATTTTCACTGGAGAGTGGCCCTTAAATTTCACCGAAGCATTTTCTATTTACACGTATATTCTTCGGATTGCTTTTGTAATTAAATATTTTCATATGTGTGTATGTATGAGTGTGTCCTGAATTATAATTAATAAGTTCTCTGTTAATGAATCTCACTCAAATATAAGTCTGTACTAGACCTTCCTAAAGAGAGGTAATTATCTTGTTAATGAAATTATTCAAATGAAAATATGTGTCAACGAATTAATGTATATTTCCAGGAGTATTATAATTTAGAATTATGTATATGTATATGTATATGTATATGTATATGTATATGTGTACGTGGGCGTGTGTGTGCGATCATGTCGTTTTTATTCGCTTGAAGCATTATTTAACAATTAAAAATTTTATGTTAATTTTGTAATATCTTTAATACAAGCGTATGAATATTATACAATTGTGGTAATTTAAATAAATGAAAGTTTAAACAAAAAGCATTTAGCAGAATTATGTCATTTAAAAATTAATGTTTGTTTTTTGCATTTGCAAATTCGTTGAATGTGGTAAAATTAATAAAAAGAAAGTAATTGAAATTATTTAATAAAATTAACAATAGAATTTTCGTTCTTCTTTCAAACATCATTCTAATGAACAATAAATAATTAAAAGAGTTGTAATTTTAGCTGGTCGTTGAAGTTCTCCTGATCTTCCAGTTTTTATTGCAAAAATATTGAATTTTTGTAAAGTCATTGGAGATGAGTTTAACGTAGATTGTATTTATTGGTGTTGGCACTGTTGCCAATTCAGCCATTTTCTCGATAAATTTTGCCATTCTACATTCCTTTTAGCCAGAAGAAAAGCTAATTTAGCTCTTAGCCATTTTTTGGGCACTTTCATTTTGATTCATTTCATTTTTTTTAGCAATTTTTCCTCATATGATGTTTTATGATTTATTGGTTTTTTTTTTTGAGATGAATATAAAAAACAGACGCAGTACTGTAATATTCAATATCTTCAGTATAATTGATATATGGGCAGAACTAATTGAGATGCTGATGGAAATATAAAGTTTAATAAAATATTATATTTGGATTTAAAGACGATATCTCTTCCTTGGTCAAACACAGAGGGGGAGGGGCTTATGTATTTTTGCTTTTAAATTTGTGTTGCTTGTTTCTTCAGTTTCAATACATTTTATTTGTTTTAAAAAACTTTCGAATTTGTTATGATAACAATGTACTTCTTTTGCTTCATACTGATGATTTTTGCATTAAATATTAGCCATTTTTAGAAATATTTTTTCCAATATTTAGCCATTGCCGATAAAGTAATTTTGGCAACACTGCTAGTCGGATACAAGAACTAGAGACACGTTGTAATGCTTCGCTTCGCCTTCTCAGAAAGATCTGTTCAGATAAATGAAAACTTTTTTGACTGTTTTGAACCGATTAAACTCGTTCATGTATAAACTCGATTCAAGCTAAACACACTCTGTGCAAATGTTGATAGTGAAACTAATTTGGATTTTAATTTCACTGTAGTTCACTATAATGGGCTGACCTTCAGATTAGAAATAAAATTCCAAGTAGATGAATTAAAAAACAAATGAGCGCTGATGATGTCTTTTGACTAAAAAACTGAAGTGACTCTTCGAATAATATTATAGATCGATAAACATTATTGTCAATATTTTTTATGCTTACTTTAACAACCCTCGTAATTCAATGTCATAAATAAAAATAAAGTTATATTAACCCAATGGACATTGGACTATTATTGTTTTTCCAGCGCAGTGGCTTTATTTCGCATGAAATCAACAATTTCCATTGTAAATTCCGATATATTTAAATATTATTTTTTATGTAGTTGAACTTTATTTCTCTTTCACAATGGAGTTTATTATTAAAATTTAATAAATAAAAGCTGGTATGTAATATGCATTGTATTTTTAAATAAATAAATCGCGTTCTGCCATTGAAGAAACTATTTTTAGAGTAAAAATTAACTCGCAAATTTATTTTCATTTGCAGGTTTTGTAATGGCATCGATTTAAACAAATTCCTTTAATATTTTATAACAAACAACTCGTGTAGCCAAGCAAACGTTTTGTAAACGATATTTAGGTAAAAAATAAATATACTCTTGTAAGGAAATGACAAATCAGGGAAGAGTGATAAACTCTTCTCAACAACAAAGTAACCTGAAACTTTATTAAGAATTTAGCCCCTAAAAAAATTGGCCAGAATTGGAAAATGAGAAAAATGTGTTTTGGGATAAATTTTGTTGTTTATTTTTTAACGTGGTGTCAGTTCCACCTAAATTTTGGGGCTATTGTTCATTTTAAGATATGGACGATTCTTGCTGTGACGACTGTCGATGGTGGCGGTACAAATAATCCGCCAAGCAATAATGATCAAAATATAAAATAAAAAATAAAATAAAAAATACTCGTACGTTAGTTCATCAACTTTGGTTGAATTAACATTTTCAAATATTTCGGCACTCAGAGGATAAACCTTACTCGTGCGATGCACTGCGCTGGAACTAGGAAAAGGGAATGGAGGAATTCGTATCGGTGAACACGGGTTTGATCTTTTTCATATTAAATGACATATTAAGTGACTGGAAATATCTTTGTAGTGAGTTAATTCCACTCACTGGCCTTCGTAGACTAGTAGGTAGTGTACTAGACTCGTAGTACGAAGGTCGCAGGCTCGAATCCTGCTGCAGAACTTTGGCAGTTTGTGTCTGATAATTAAAGGGAGCGCACAACAAGCCTTCATTGGCTTAAGTGTATGTCGTATGACATGGGCTATCACACCCCTCCAATCAACCTAACCTAACCTAACCTAATTCCACTCACGAATTGTTAGACTAAGGAACAAATTTTATTTGTAAAGCCAAGTGCGGTTCACTGACACATTCACAAAAATTTATGTCCTCTTGCTGGAAAACGGGTTGTTCGTAAATAAGGCATATGTCGGAAATGTTTTTATTGATTTCATTTCAACATATTTCATTGTAGCAACACTCCACACTGCGTCGTTCCGCTTTCTACACTATCGTCGCCTATGAGCTTCTGTACGCGGTAGATAAAAATCATAATCGACATTAAAGCACCAGCCCATACATCAGAGTTTTATTTCAGGTTTGCAAATTTTCCTTCCATTGAGAACAATCATGATTTTGAGTTCAGCGTCTCGTGAAGATGCTGGGAGCCCAACCGAAAAACCTTTACCTTCCTAAACCATTAAAGTAATTTTCCAAAAATTAAAACTTGTGTTCGCCCAAAGACTCGTAAGGCTGGATGATTGTTAATTTCTTATTTTGGACAAACTTTCATATTTCCTTGTGTATTTTAACATCAAATCAAATCGATCCGCCTTGCGGATCAATCGAACAACCAAAAAATTAACTATGTTTTAGAAAAAATATATTTATTGCCTCAAAGCTTCCAATGCCACATCAGCAATTTCTGAACTACAAAATTAATGTCATACACTTATGAAGAGCATTAAGAATCGCATGTAAATGGGCAAATAGTCAAGTGGAGTTACAAGTACAATAAAATTATCGAATATTTCCTGTAACTCCATAATTCTATGTGTCTATTGTAGTAATAATGTGGCCCAAGATGTACACAACCGATTAAGAAGAAAGAAAATGAAAAATATTCCTTCCCTCCTTCAGTTCAACATGCTTGGTGATAACGAAATTAACCAATAATTGTGCCTCTTATCTTTAGCTGCATTTCGACTGGGTAACAACATCCAAAAATTAAAACCACACAAAGGAAAAGGAAAATGCAAGGAAAATGCAAAATATTTGTAAATTTTGAGCAATTCACTTTTGCAAGAAGAAAGTTTTATGATAAAAATATAATTATTGTATTTGCGGCAGACGGAACAAACGCACAATCATACAGTAAATCATAATAATAACTATATAATAGTTAATATTTTCCGCTCTATTGTTTTATTGTTAATACCATCATGTCGTTCCCTTGACTTATTGGATTCAAGTGCGATAAAAAGCGGATATAAAATAAATCAAATTCAGTGTCGACGATCGACACTTGCAGTCTGCGTTCATTGCTTTAGATTTGATTTTCAATTATTTGGTTTTGCTCACTTAACCAAACTTCACTAGTCGTGAATATGATTTTTTTTGCGTGGCATTTATTAATTTTGTAGTTGTATTTGTTGGAGTTGCTATTGCCACAACTGCTTCAGTTGGTGGTGTTGTTCAATTGTGCATGTATTAATTATTGTTTGTTAGTTGATCTACTGCATATATACGTATACGTGTATGAGTGAATCTGTGTGTGTGAGCTTTCATTTATATACTCATGCATATTTGCTTGTATTGCAAGTTGCTCTTGTATGCGATGGCTTGCGGTGGCTTTATTGTGTGTTTGTTGGTTGGTGTCGCAATCTAGAAGAAATGATTGTTAGTGTGGAAGGAATTTCCATAGAATTCAATTGCTAGAGTAGCTTTGTAGTACAAAAGTTCTTTTTTTTCTTGCTTGGCATTTTATGCATATTGTTTGTTTGTAGCCTTGATTGTAGGAGTACATTAGGGGAAAAGTTTTTATTTTCCGGCATTTTTTTCTTTTCAATTTGTTGTACGTACATATTTGTTTTATTTCTCTTTAAACAATAAATTTTAAAAAAGGAGTCGAGTGTGAATGGTTTCTCTTAATACACTCGTATAAATATTTTTTCCAATTGATTTAGAGAAGCCGTTTTATTTTTTGTTTATTTTAAAGCAAAAACAACAATGAACAAAAACAACAACTATAACAACGCTAAATTTGTTCATGGTCTTTGAACAGAGAAATTTAACCAAAACAACAAAAAAAATTGAAGTGGAAATGGCGTAAAAAGTAAACAAATTATCGTGGTATCAAAGGAGAGCAGAAAAAATACTGCAAAGGATCAAGATCTTGAAATAAAAATACGAAAATAATCAATAAATAATTTAGTTTGTTCTTGGGGTAATTTTGAAGCCCACAACGATTCTCAGTTGTAGTGAATATAATTTTAATAAAACGGAAGATAAATTAAGGGAAAAATTACTTTCTTGAAAATTCTCAAAATAGTCGGAACGATTTGCTCCACCTTAATAGATGACATTTAAAAATTTGTTTTTTTAATTTTTTGAAAAAAAAAAAAACAATTCTATTTGGCCCTGACGCTTCATATTTACAAATTTGGTTTTTAACTCTTAATAGAAAACGCAAACATTCACGGGTCCCAGAAAATTAATTGAATTTGGGTACAATTTGTTACAAGTCGCAATTAGTGGACAAATGGTACGGTTGATGAAAATTGTCTTCTTGTAGTACAAATCAGTTACTATTAACATTTTCTTTTAATACAAAATATATTTGTATTGATTTCATTAGGTTTGGTTTTTGGTTTACAAATGTTTTATTGTTGCAACAATTTTTGTGTTTATAAGCCATGACAACACTGACGAATGTAAAAACAAAAAGGAAAGTTGTGCCATTATAGAAGGGGAATGGAATATAGGAATTACCTGCCGTCTAGTGTCACCTATGTTTCTTGGAATTTGGAGCGCAATTAAATACTAATTGAATTGCCCCATTTACTAATTGTGTTTATTTATGGTAAATTGAGTTCAATTAAAGAACTAATGGCGAAAACTTCCTAATTGTGATATTAAAGTGCATGTCTGAACATAGATGCAACGAACATTTTTTTTTTTGCAATTGGACCAGTACTCAGGGATGACCCCTATTTATGCAGTGCGTTGTGCTAGAACAGGGAAAATAGGAAAGGGTGAGAAGGACAGTGGGAGTACTGCTTGTGGACATTCGATTTGAATCTCTTAAGGCTGGGTGTGGCAGGAAAGATATCTGCCGGGAGCTCGTTCCACATACGAGCAGTTCGATCAAAGAACGAATTATTTCGCTGTTAAATCGACCACAAATGGATGTGCTTTTAATGAGGAACGTGTTGCTCCTAAGTAAGATCGAATCTCGGGAATATGTTCCCTTACCTCATTAGAGCACATTCCATTGAAATAATGATAAACAACGTAGCACATCCCATGTTGCAACGATGCTACACTCTTGTCACCAAATAGTCTTTTCGCCCTCTCTTGTACTCGGTCCAGTAGATTCAAAATAGACTTTGAAGCACCGGCCCATACATGAGAGTTGTATTCCATTTTGAGGCGGATGTAGGTGGTATAAATCGTAAGGATATAAGAAGGAGTGAAGTATCTCTTACACCGTCTTAAGAAGCCGAGGCACTTGAATGCTTCTATTGGTATTTAGTTTATTTGCAACAAACCTAATTTTTTTCTAAACGTCATATTTTGATAAATTTGTATCGTGATTTTAGGTCTAATTTCATTCTTAACACTTTTCAATTGGTCATATCTTTTCGGTCTATTCGAGGTTTAAGTATTCCTTACAAAAACACCATGCGAGTTGTTTCCTCTGTTTCTGCAAGATAATTTACACTCTGTTGTCGAATTAGTTGTTTTGAAGCCCCTTAAGACTTATACTTTCGATTTAATTGCAATTTGAATTATTATCATTGACAATAATTCACGGAAATCGTATTTGAACTCACGAAATCATCTTATTATTAATGACAGTGAAATAATTGACATTAATGAATGCACAAATAATTAAGAATCTTCTCCTTAGAATGTGAAATTGTGTATTGATGCCGATCCAAATGATTAGAAGTATGAAATGATCTATCAATGTTTGAGATAAAATCACTTTCACACTTCCTCTGCTATCGGCCAAATAGTTATTGGGCTCTTAATATTCATACATTTCGGTCAAAGTTTGCGGGTATTAGCATTTTTAATGATTTAATCTAGATGTAGAATTATTTAAATTTTAATTAATTTTTTTAGTATTTCATTACTGTCTACTTGTGCTTTAAATAAACATTTGTTTTCAGGCAGCATTTATGCATGAATTAATAAATCATAATTAAATGCGGCTTAATATTATCTGTCAATTATTAACTAATTAGCGTGACATTATATTCCAATTAATTATTCCAAACATGATACTGAAAATATTGATTTTTCATTGAATAAAAATATGTATTGCACACTTCAGTGTTGAAATAAATTCCTTTTTTTTTTTTGCTTAAATTTTCCTTAAAAAATTTGTTGCACACACAAAATGTCATAGAAAAAGATTTGAAAAAAGCAATTTCTCATAAACGTGTTTCAGCATTAATATCCAAGATTAACATGTTTTCTACTCGTTTTGAAAATAAAAAAGACTATGAAGAAAATAAAACATTTTAAATGGTCTATTTTTTTCCTTTCAAATGGACACCCATTTTAGTGCTCACACACAATATAAATATGTGCAAGTCTATGTCTACTCCTGTAATAAACCCAGCAAAAGTTTTCATGAATAACTTAATAGAATACACGTAGTCCACATAGAGAATCATAGATCTAAATTAAAAATTTAATAAAACAGAATATTAAAACGTTTAATAAAATTTTATTTACAACTCCTTTGATTAAGCTGCACAAACAGATGATTCTAGTGGCAGAGCCATAAGAAGTTGTTGTATGTATATAAATATATAATACAACCAGCAATTGGAAGACAATTATTACATAAATTATTTCAAAATAAATTTTTTATATTAATTACTATGGAATAAGAAGTACCTCTTTATGTTTAGGAGTTTGCTTGGTCACGTCCGCTATTTATATTCAAAAGGAAATAAAACCAATAGGATAGTAAAATATTTGAGAAGAAAATTAAGATGAAAAGCAAACAAACGTTGGGTGAGAACTAAATATGGTACCGATAATAGTTCTCTGAATCACGACGATGCACGCTCACGTATTTAACTGTTACTCATGCAGCAGTCCAATTGAAAAAATACCTGATCCTTATAGTTAATTTCAGTGGAAATAATTTTAGGTTACCCATATATTAGCTGGAATATTGTTAGTATGGCAGGAGGTAACAAGGACTCTGTTCCAAGGACGGAACCAATCACTGAGGCCTTTGATCATTATGGTTCACTCACGTGCGCCCCAAAACTTAATTTCCATCTTTTTTTTAATTCACTAGAAATTGAATGATTGAAATAAGAAAAGATGAAACTTTTTTGGTCTAATGAGAAATCGCGTTAAGCACAAATTAGTTTTCGCTTTTTTATCTAGTCCGGCGCTACCTTAGCAACAAAAATGTCATTTAAATGTTATGATTTGTTTTCTGGTCTATTTGTAAAAGACTTTTGCATACAATCGATGCCAACCAGCTGTCCTATGATTCTGTTGATGTTGTTCGGTGTAATTTTTATAATTCAAAAGTTTTTTTATGCCAGTTTTGAATAAAATTACTATTTTTCGATCATTGCACACTATAGTTTAATACATTTACAGATTATGGATAATAGAAATATGAAAACAGTATAATAGAAAATTGCTCCACTCCACTTCTAGGAGTATAAAATAATTGCAATTAGCCCAAATTTACATAAAAAAATAATTGTTTTATTTTAATAATTCTTTTAATATGCAAATTCTTATAAATTTTATCAAATATGCAGACTATTAAGGGATCATCTTTGCGATGAAACCTTTCGTCACGATCAGCCATAGATTGCACTGAAACGAAATGAAAATTGCAGCAATTTGCCTCACATTCCCAGCGAGGTATGTTATCACAATTGCAATGAACACTATGACCTACACCTTCACGTTTTTAATCTTATGCAAGTTCATGTGCAAACACAACTTTTTATTTGTACCTTCACAAAAAAATTCAAATATTTACAAAATTCAAAGCAAAGGCCCAGGTTTAAATACTCATTAGATTCCATTGCTCATATATCTCTTATATTCAATGTTATTTTAACAATCCTTCCTTAAGGATTTGTTAAACACCCAAGTTTGAAAACGTGTCAAACCAACGTAAAAACCAATATTCCAATGCGTAATCAAGTTTTGCAGAAAATACCTCGTAGTGAGTCACATATTTGAGATATTTGCACGTGAGTGGTGACCATCTCTATTCAAAACTAACCGGGCTTGGACAAGAAATGGCCGTATGAGTAGGAAAATGTTACTCAATGTAACCCAACCATTAGCAACAGTAAAATAGTAATAGCTGGCACGGACTTAAGAGCCCATTAAAAGGATTAGGAAGAAACTCATCGCAGTATAAACACAAAATCATGGTGACTAGTTTGCGGATTTGCCGGCAACACAGATAACGAAATTGCAAAATAAAAAAATGTCACAGTTATGGAAAGTTATTTATCTAATCGTAGTTGTTATTGGTTTTAGATGTAAGAAAAAGCTGTTGACAAAAATTTTTAACAATGAAAGTTTGAAATAAACTAAATATTATTTAAGGAGCCTTTTACTGCGCTCTTTGAACCTGGTGCCAGGACAGCTGAGCCCAGCAAATGTGATTCTGCACTTATTTGTCAAACTGGAAGCGGACTAATAACAATCGGTCTGAAGTTTTCTTGAACTGATATTAATGTCTTTCTTTGAACATTTTCATGAAGACTGTTTTAGTAAAATTTGTGATTAAAGAATTAATCTATCAAAATAATCCTATACGAGTATCTCGAATTGTGTGAGGCGTATATTGAATTTATGCCTACGCAGCAGCGTTAGTTATAAGGATATGAACATGCCATGAATTTTTAAGGCCAGCATACAAATTACAATTACTCAGTATCATTTGTATTTAAGTTTTATTTCATTACATGGAAAAATCAATAGATATCCGACGTCATAATTTGCACACTACGCTAATGACCAACCAAATTGTAGTTAAAGTAAAGGAGAAAATATTAATTTACTTGTTGAATTAAATCTGCTTCAGGATTGAAGATCTGGCTGCTGGAAATATCTTGGATTATAGTCTAAATAAATATGTTTATATTTATAAATTTGTATTCTACAACATTTCGACACACATTTCTGTGACGTCTTCAAGGATACACAGGATGAGCACAAAAATTGTGACTTACCTTCAGACGATTTTATTTATTTTAACTCGAAAGAATATTTGTTACCGTTATAAACTTTAGAAGGATTTTGGTAAATTTGCGATTTTCTGTTTTGTATTACGATACTGTAATTGCCCACTTGTCTCGTATGTGTGAATTGTAAGTCAAAAACACGAAACTTTTTCAATTCCAGAAATTAGAGAATAATGAAAGGAATCTAAAAGGACACAGTGTTTGTAATGCAAATCCTTGCTAACTTTTTATTGACAACTCTTCAATTTAAGTAGTCCTTTATTTGATTACAAACTTTTCAAAATGTGTAAGAAAGAAAATATCATCGAGAAAAAGATTAAGTAAATTTTTTGAAAACGTCGAAAATATTTATTGAAAATGTATAATTTTGGTTTTCGAATTCGAAATATTTAATACCACAAAAAATAGTGGAATTATTTTTATTTTATTTTATTTATTTTTTTTTTTTTTTTTGGATTGTAAAGGATTTCTTTAAATGCTTTAACTATACGTAATTTTAATAATATTAATATCTATTATGTTTTTCTTAATTTTAAATTGATTATTCATTTGATTTTTTTAATTAAAAGATAAAGCTGAAAGCCTTTTAATTTTCAAATTCTAATGAAACAAAAATGTGCAAAGTATATTTCGTAATTCAAAACTAAGAAGAGTGAATTTTAATACAAATATAATAAATCCTCTTAACGAAAGGCATATAAATTAAATGGCAAAAATAACTTTCAATATTATTTTTTCATCTTATCAAACTTTGCAAACACATAGAAAACTTCACTGTGAGCACTAAGGGTTTCTCTGTGTGTGTGTGTGTGTGTGTAAGTGAAATATATGTTTGTGCAGAGTTGGGCCAAAGCTAATATTATTCTTACCGTAAAAAAAAGAATAGTAAAAGTCACTTATTTTCCGGCTGCCTTAGGGAGCAACTTATCACTACCAACTCCGGTTAGTTTTACAATCATATCTATGTATATATGTGTGTATGTATATGTGTGTATATGTATGTGTATGCACATTGGAAACGCCACAATTGATTGTGTAACAGCCAGTCATTTGTCCACAGACAAGCGATAAAGCTCATGCCCAGCAATACTTTTTCCAGAAGTTATTCGATAAATTATATTTCCAATAGTCTGATTTTGTTTTGCTAAACAAATTTTTCGAGAAATCTTAGAAAAATGGAAGAAATTCGCGAATTTTTTGTTTTCCCTTATACGAGCATATATTTAGGATGTGAAATTTTCTTAAAAATTCAGTCCCCTGACCACAAAATTGTATTTTATAAATATTTTTGAATTGGAAAAGAACTCGAATAATAAAAATTTGCTTGTGCTTTTAGAATAAATTATAATAATTTTTTAATAAATATTTTTATATAATAGTCCACTATATGTGATTATGCTAAATTTTTGGCCTGTGTATCCGGTGGTCAATAAAAGCTGAAATAAGGAATAACAACACACCTGAGTTCTCCCTTCTTTTACCTTGGCACACGGTTTTTTCGAAAATGTTTTCGAAAAATCAAATTTGTTAAAATTAATCATTGAACAGCTGTTGGCAAACATTTTCCATTATTTTAATAATGAATTGTAGAAAAATATTAAATAAAAATGTCAAAAAACCCTTGCAGGGCTCACTTTTTATAACTTCAATTGCTTAATTTTCAAACGACATTTGTAAGAAAGTTTATTTGAAGCTTCAGCAAGTAAATGCTTAAATAACCAAGACTTTTTGGAACGTTTTCGGTTCTACTTAAATATCTCAAAGGTGTGAAAGGAAAGCTTTATATCCTTTCTTCTAGTTTCAATAGATCAGAGGACTTCCTGTCTAAACTTTGATCAGATAAGACGTGCGATAAGCTTCAGATTCGCTCATTGGAAAAAAAGTTCGATGTAAAATATTAAATTGTATGACTTTATTCCATTGTGGTTTATTCTGTGTTACTATTTTCATCTTTTAGTTCACTTGGCATGGACATTACTTTATGTTACCGTCTGCATAAATGTTTTTTTACCTGCAACTAAGTACAATAACCTGTACTCGTTCAGGTGGCACGAGCACTTGTACTAAATTGTAGCTACGACCATCGAACATACTGTCTCCTGTGTATTGATTTGATTTGAACTTTGGTCGATGTTTTAATCAACTGTGTGCATAGAAATGAATCAGGATAGAAACTGTTAAATGGCACAAATACAAATAAAAGTTTTTAGATGACTGGTTATTTGATTGTATGGATTTTTCGGTTTATATGAATGAGTGAATGAAACTTTTAGTTGTAATTTGGGTGTTTGTTTGGGTAATCCCTGCAGTTCCAGGGATTGTAAGCAATTGCTGCTATTGATGGAAAACAACTGATGAAGTGACGGTTACTTCAGCGCATGTACTGGCGCAGAAATAATATTTTATACTGAACACTATGCAATTGGGTAAATTTTTTGAATTGATTGCGTGTAAGAATTTTAATAATTCATTCAAAATTTATTGTTTTGTGATAATTATTTTGTGATTTATTTGCTCATTGTCCAAAGTCAATTATTCAGCGTATTGTCGAGGACGAAAATTGTGGTTGCCGATAAGGGAATATGGCTTCGTGCTCTTTTAAAGAAATTGTGATTATTAACAAATGAAATTAAATAAATTTGACGGCTTGAATGTAAGTATTTTACTTCGGTTAGCTAGTGTGAACACTGAATCAAACTACGTAAGAAGTTTTTATTTAAAAAAGTTTTGTTAACAATTAACGAAAAGTACAATCAAATAAATTTTGAGATCAAATGAAAAAATTATTCAATTTTATAAATAAAGATTTTAAGATAAATGGCGTCTTCCCGTACTTTGTAAATACAAACTGATTTGTAAATATTCTCAAAGAAATGTGTACATAATTTGTTGATTTGAAAAACAATTAGTTATAAAATTAACTGCGATTCATAGAAATGAATATTTAGTAACAAATGAGCAGTAACACATCGTGGGGTCAACAGTGGACTGGACTTAAAAAAGTCTATTTCTGCAAAGTTGCTTGAAACAAATAACAATCGAAAATCGTTTTTCTTTTGGTCCACAGAGGGTTGTCATGCGTTTAACAACTACAATAAATATGGTATTGGAATAATCCTTTTCGGTGTTTATTACCGCAAGTTTCCTCTAGGAAAACTTAAAAAAAAAAGGAAAAATTTCATTCTTATTTAAGCAGATCTCCAGTTACCAGAAACTGGACTCTGCCATATTTTACAGAATATTCTAGCAGAACTTCCCACAGAAGGTTTAGTTCTTATTTTGCTTTAGTTTTTTTCTAAAAATATTTATTTCAATGCTTTGAATTTGCGAACTGTCAGAATTTCAATCGATCGATTTTTATTTTATTGAACTTTTTATATTTTTATTTTATCTAACCAACTTTTGTTTTTGTGCAAACTATTGATTGCATATGTATGTCTATATGTGATTTATATCCAACGAATGTCATGTGACTTTATTTCAATCACTTTTCATTTGTGTGATATGCATTGGGGAAAAGTTTTGGTCGAATTATAAAATAAAAAAATGAAAGAAAACTACATCAACAATCAAATATTCGTGTATACGAGTACTATTTTATACAATATTTGATTTAAATATTAAAAATCTATATTAACAGATTTATTCACAATATTTTATAAATAAATAAAAAAATTTAAATTTCATATATTTTAACACACTAATATAACATGGGGTTTAAATAAAAGCATTTATGTAAATAATGTATTATTTTGACTGTGATAGATTTTTTATCCCAAATATTGACCATCAGTCAAATCAGTATTGCATCTGCATTGATCAAAATGAGTCGCTTTATGGTTGAACAATCACAATATTGCAAAATAATTGGCATATTTTTATCCCGCTGGATATGGTAACGCACCAAATTGACGCATATGAGGACTAGAAGGCCTGCGCGTCATCGTCAAGACGCCAATTAATGTACGAGAGCGGCAGTTTAGTGTAGATTTTGGAGTGATAGTATTCTAGGCCCATTTATTTGTTAACAAATGCTAAAAAAGCCATTTCAGTCAGTGACGAGCGTTAGAAAGGCATTACTTCGGACTTTTTTTTAGCAAGATGGCTCATAATATCGCACTTTAATCAATCGAAATTTTGCACATTAATTTCGGTAGCTCTCTTAACGATGTCAATTGGCCACGTCGGAGGTGTAATTTAACTCCTTAACACTTATGGGGTGCCATTAAGGACCATGATATACAAATAATATAAAAGCAATCCGCACCCTTAAGGCTGGAACCAGACACTCTAAAATTCTTGAAGAATTGGACTGAGAGAATAAAATACTGTGAAGTCAGCTAAAGGAGTTGCAAGAATGAAATCGTGTTTCACAAATTATGGGATTATTTAAATATGCACAAAAGAATATTATTGTATAATAAGTTTTATTTATTTTTAAAGAGATGTTTATATTTGGACAATCGAAGTATTGACGAGTTGTTTAGTGAAATTGTATTCATATACTTTAATTTCCAATACCATTCTGCAAATCAGGAGGAGTTATATCGCAGATTAAACTAATAGTATATTTTAAAAATTTTTTTATAGTTAAAAATTTATCTGAAACGATATAAACGTGTATGAATTAAAAAAATCAATGGCGCCATCATATATTTTCAAAATCTTTTCTCTTTTCACACACGATCAGTTTCTCATGCTTGTGTCAGTTTGGGAGAACGAACTATTCATAATAAACTCAAATTTCGAGTGGAGGAGAAACTTTGAAATCGAAATTAATTTTTTTTACAATATTAATTTAAACTATTATTCAGGATATTCTCCAAATAATAAAAATCGAGTCCAAATTTAATTTATAATTGTTTATATACACGTAGATATGGAGATACTGCAGTTGGTTTCAGATTTATTTGAAGAAAATGTCACGTGCTGCCTTTAATTTAGTGACAAAATTTTAATTTCATAACAGTCCCATTGTGCAAAGCATATCTTGAAATTTATATTTCATATAAAATGAACTCTGTCACTATATTATTAGGATTTCACTTCACAGGATGCCTCCCCATATCGATTCCGCCCCGTGACTGAACATCTTTGAATACACAATTTTACGTTATAAATTTGCGTATGAACTTTTATTTTAATCTATTATTTTTCATATTTTCTTGCAGATTTATTTTTTCTATTTACCAAAAATCCCACATCAAAGGTAAGATTTCTCTTTTGTTCTATATTTATTAATTGTATTGCTTATAGAACTTTCTATGAAACCAAATAAAAAAAATTTAAATAAAATAAAAAATCAAATTGATAATAATTTCAAGAGATGAAAGAAAGAGGAAATAAAGAGCAAAACATTTTATTTAATTAAGAAAATAACATCAAACCACTATGAAAACCTTAAAAATTCAAACAAAAATTTAAATAAACAACCAAGAAATTCCAAATTATTAAAAAAAATTTATTTTAAAAGAAATTTGTTTAAGAAAATCTCTATTCTTTTAAACAACATTTCATTTTTAGATCCAATTAACGTACGTTTTTCATTCAAATTCGATTTATTGTATATTAATATATTTAAATTTTCATTAGTTTATAGTGTTTAAAGTCTATTTTTTACTTTCTGGTATCGCTTATGAATAAAATCTAGTATTTTATCAAACGATTTTCAAATTATAGTTATTTATTAACATAAATTTGAATTATTTTTATTTAAATTGAAGTGAATATTTTTATTAATATTATATTTTTTCTTGTTACGGCCAATATTGTTGAAAAAAATAAATAAATAAGAACAAGGACAATATAATTTTACTAAATTTTGTTCAATGATTTCATTACTAACATATACCTTCTTCAAATACCTTCTCCATTGAAAACTAGAAATTCTAAACAAAGCTCCTTATCACCCACTTTAAAGTAAAATATAAATTTGATTCCTTGCACTTGAATAGAAAAATGCATTCCAAAATTGAAAGCGCCAACAGGAAGATTAAAACTTTTAAATAAAGAAATTCAACGAATATAGACATAAAGATAATAACAACAAAAATCTCAAGTTAAAATGAAAGTGAAAAAGTTTTTAAATCTCTCCAAAATGTACTCTAAACTGTGCACTGGCGATAAGAGTTCGCTGCGTGACTTTTGTTACTCTTGATATTTTTGTTTGTTCTAAGGCCCATTTCACACTATAATTCAATTAATTTTTTTATATTAATTTGTGGATTTGTTTTTCCTTCAATTTTTATTTTCTTCCTTTGGATGTCTACAAATGCCACATTTATAAAATTAAAAATGTTAATGTTTAGAAAAAGTTCTTGGGATGGACTTTCGTTACATATTTCAGTCGTACTCAAATACTTTCTCATATTATTTGAGGTTCTGATAACTCCTGATACTTAGTACGAAATGGTCTTGAGCGGTGAGCAGAGAAATGGAAATAAAAATATTTCTTCTTACTCAAATGCAGCCTGACACGGAAACATCTGAAAAGCAATTAGATCGCTTAAAGATAATTTAGAAATCATGAATTCAGACGATTTTATTATGGATTTATGGTAGTCGGAATGAGAAATCAAAATCAGGGGGATTACACTCTATTGCGATGCGTAAGAAAAATGTTACCTAGTCGGAGAGTTGGTACCCTCTATTGCGTTTACTCATTTCCTTTTCGCATCTATTTTTTTCACTTTCGCAAATCTGGCATCAGTGCACTCTGCAATACGAAAGCTTATATCAAAATCGTTTGTTAAAACCAAATATCTTGCGCTAACAAACGAATCAAACTAGCTTACGCATCGCAATAGGGAGTAACCCCCCAGGACTGTTTTAGTTTATTTCATGCTTTAAATAATATAGTCCTAAGTATTAGTTTTTAATTTTTGTTATCAAAATAAAATATCTTGCGATTAATTTTTGGAACTCTAACTTCCGAATGACATCTTTAAATGAAAAGCCAGTATAATTCAAAAGCTTACAATCAAAGTTTTTTCCTAGGCCTTGCATTGTGATAAACTATAGAGAGTTAATGAAATAATATAATTTTTCTTTATAGACTGAAAATAATCAAGAGCATTTTCTTGATTAGATTTGAGCTGGGGCCATTTAGAAACATTATGTTTATTTAGCTTAAATTATGTGCAGTTGAAATGAAATATTCAAAACCTGAATTTTTTTTTCTTGTTTTTTAAAATTCTTTATCCAAAAATCTGAAATTTTTTTCGTCTAGAAGAACTGGAATCTTTAGTTCTTGGATTGAACTGTTTGATCAGTTAAAATCTCAAATTCCAAAAAGGCCTAACACAGGAGGGCCTCTACAAGTTCACTGCTGCTTCAACTCATTCCTTCGTAATACAAGTAGTTTTGTTTGTTTTTCAACAACCAAATAATCAGCCGATGGAGTGAATCAAAACAACAGAAAATATATCTTGCAGGGATTTGAAAGGAAAATGAGAAAAGTTTTTATTAAGATTTTGCGAAATATTGGTTTCATGTACTTTTTTAGCTTTTGCTTGAATTCCTTTCATTTTGTTTCATTTGAAAACAAATTTCAACCCTAATCGTTGGCGATTTAAAAGTTGTTTAACTTAAATTATCTAAGGAACAAAACGCAAACTGAATAAAATACCAATGAGGGGATTGATTTCTCGGTTGCATGTTTTTAAATGATAAAACAGAATCGCTCATTTGCTACGAGTGAAACGCGAACTACTTTCAACGTCATCTTAGAAACAACAAATGTTGTAATTAATTCTGCTGGAAATGTACAAAAAGTAGCAAAAAAATATTTAGTTATTGGTTTAATTGCAAACAGGAATAAAAATAATAGAAATCAATTTCAGCTTAAACTATAAAGAGTAGAAAAAAATTTACAAGTCCTTAAAGTAAAAAGGGAACCACTTAAAGCTGTGAATGAATTATATTAGAGCTCATTTGACGACATGTGACACGAATCTATTTCATAGAGAACACCAAACATGAGGCAGTATTTTTTATCGAGTTTTACTTGTAACGAATTTGGCATATTGATACGATACGATTCCTTTGACTTGTTTTATATATTTGCTCTTGTGAGGCTATATCCTGAAGTTCGTTTTAATTGACTTTGTTTAGAAAAATCCTAAACTAAACTTCAGTTTAGCTTCGAAATTTTTTACTACCTCCTTTTTCGCTTGTTAGTTATATTCTAGGTTACCGACCACGTCACCTTTTACCTCTTTTTCATTCGTTGACCATGTCGATTTTCCTAACCACCCGAGTTTTTCTTTATAACAGAATCCATCTATAAAATATAATATCGGAAAAATCGTTGTATATTGATCACTATATTTGACTTGACATACTTATATTTGTGTATGTAGGTGGAACAAGATGGCTGCTGCACATGCAACAGTAGCATCAATCAATTTTGATGTGTTCCACTGCAATGAAATAAAAAGCGATAAAAACATAATGAAAATAAATTTTTTACACAGAACTTGCAAGTCACTCTCAGAAACTAATACTCTTAGTCAGACCAGCACTGCGCACAGTGCTTTGCCTCAGGACATTTTACAAACATATATTTACCTCTAAATACTTTTTTACATTTGTTTTAATGTTAATTATTAAATCATTTATTATGTATTATTAGACATATTATTGCGATATGGTTTTATATTTTTCATGTGTGATTGAATTTTTTGGAAAACTTATATTCTATGTAAGTGTTTGTTTGCGATTTCAAACATATGGTTTATTTGGTTAGCGATAACGAAATTTCAGAGACCTGCGTTGCGAAACCCCAAGCAAATAATAAGACATTTTTTTCAAATAATTAATTGGAAGTATATGGCGCATTTCAAGTGAGCTTGACACTGCCATTTTGTACCAGCCGGCAGGTTGTTAATTACTTATTAAAAAGCCCAATGCAAACATGAATAAAATTATTATTGTGGAAAAAATCCGTTCAAAGGCAATTTTTTAGTTATATTTCTTCTCTATTTACGCCTTTTGATTCGAATAGAAACATTTTTTCTAGACATAAAGTCTTACATTTATGTTATTAAAGCGTTCTTTAGTATTTATTTAAGAATATATGCAAGAGTTAGGAAATTTTAAAGACCTTATTTAAATGAAAGAATGTGTACCTGCCTTCTCTTGCTGTTTAACTAGTAACAATAAGGAAAAAATTTATATTTAAGGCTGAAAAAATCTTTGCATTTACGTGTCCTTGCCGCAATACCATTCAAAATCGCATTCTGAATCCAAGATGCATTTGGACAGTTTTCACGATATTTCTAAAAGCCCGTGATTTTTTGATTGCCTTCCATTTTTCCCATTTTTATTCGAGCACGAAGCATTGTGCAACTTTTCGTCAGTCATTCTGCGATACTTTCAATCAGATCAGGCTCATCAGTCTTTTTATTCACTTACAATGTTCAATGTGGTAAACAATCACTCAAATATGCTGACACATTAACGCATACATATGCATATACACTGATACAGAAGCCTTTGCACACGAACACATACGAGCTATGTTCTCATGTCTAGTTTAGAATCAATATGACAATCATTTTAAATGACACATTTCTCTAACAAATGACAGTATAAAAACTGTGGATGGGGATGTGAGTGTGTTTTTCTTACATTTATAGAATTGTGTCCGATTTATGTTGGTGTTTCTGCGTGTATATGTGTGTTTGTGTATCTATTAAAATTCAAAATTGTCAAATATCTTACTAAGGAAATTGTGGTCTCATTGACGAAATAAATATTGGATTCTATGAGAATCTGTCTATGTGTTTACGTGTGGGTGTACGTGCGTGTGAGTACTTTGAATAAATACAGATGAAAAAATTCAATTCAATTGCGCAATTTAATTAAATTTTTTTTAAAAATATAAATATTTACAGAAAAAATCACAAAATCAATTTCACAAATTACAATTAATCTTAGAAATATTATTTTTTCACATTTCTTGTCTTCTTGTTATTGATTGAATATCATTCCATATTTCCACAGGAAACAGTTGTAAGAATATTCAATTGAAAAAACACTTTGGACTTGATATAATAACGAGCTGTTCAAGTAAACAAGTTATAAAGTTTTTAAATTTTCAATTTTGATTTATTTTTTGGTAGTAATGAAATATTTACACAATTAAGAGGAAAATATTTCTACGAATTTAAAAAAAAAATTTTAGTTAAAATTTTTCTTTTTACATAAAATCAGCGATAAGTTCTAATGTCGCTTGACAAATTTTTATGAAAAATTTCTTGATTGCAGTTCAACTGTCTCTCCTTTTAATAAAACTTTAGTTGAATTTCAAAGCGCATAACAACTCAACAGCGTCTGTTGTTCTCTTGAAGACACAAATCGAACTAACCTCTTAATTGAAGCACAATAAGTCAGAAACGTAAGTTTCCTTAGAATAGATCTCCTCACCAGCTTTAATTAGATTTAAATAAAATAAAGTTTACATTTCATAGGCTTCTTCGTCAACATTTTTATTTATTCCCATAAGCAGTTTTCGGTTTTGCACACTCACAGTGAGACATGATGAACTATTGCATCATTTTCTTTTAGGTCGCTTATCACTAAAGGTAAAGATCCTAGTACCTCTGTTGACTATATCCCCTTTGACACCTCAGTGTGGATATTTTCAAGTACTTTATTAAATATCATCTGTTGTAACTAGTGCGGAATAAGATGCAAATTTCAATAGAATAAAAATAAAAGCAACCTAAAAAATTTTATTGAATAAACAAGTTTGTTTCCACGTTAAAAAGAAGTTCAGAGTCCTTTTTATAACTTGATGAAAATATTATGGTGAAACGTATGAAAATCATTTGCATTGAACAAATGTAATGCCCTTAACCACGTGTGATGAGGACTCTATGTAGTAGTAATTGATTTATTATTGATTTACTTAAAATATATCGCAAAAGGTGTGGTTAAATAGAGCTGAGAAAAAAAAGAAATGCATCGTCTTCCGTAACAAAAAAAAAAAAAAAAAAAAGAAAGTGAATTTTAAAAATAATCAAAAACAATCTCTGTAATAGTGGTTAAAAATAACAATTGATCAATATAAATTCCTTTTTAATCAAAGACGGTGTGTGGAAAATAAGTTACAACAAAATCTGCAAAAATTTTATGGAGTACGACTTCTGATTGATGTCAACTAATTTTATGAATTGATATATAGAAAAAGTATGTCCAGGATGTAATTTTAGTTCATATTATTAATTGTTTAATATCATCAATGAATAAAATTATGGGTCGTATTCTTACACTAACTTGAGAAAAATATTTGGGAAACAGTTTATAAAATGAGAATAAACTCCAATAATTAGTTGCGAATTTGTAATGAAGTCAAGAAAAAATCATTAAAACGATATCGTGAGACTGAAAAAAAGAAATCCTTGAAATTAATTAGAAGTTGCAGTAGACCCAAAATTAAGATTTGCACAATAAAGCGGTTTTGCAACATGCAAGGGAATTGTAATGTACCAAAAATTTTGCTAAAAATCTCTACAGCTATAAAAAGTTTCAAATTTTGCCATACAAAAAACCAGACTTCGCAAGACAACTTCATAAAATATTTGAAAATGTTTTTATTAAAAAGATTTTTAAGTTGAGAAAAGGAAGAAAACAATTTTTTACATCTTTTTCTTTTTGGGTGACCATGATGACAATCAAAGCTCGATCTGACTAAAACCTGAAAAGCAAATTGATGCCTTTTTATAAAAAAATTTCATAGGCAACTGTTTGTTGTGAATAAAACTTTAAAATCAATAAACCATGAAATAAATTGCATAATACTAATGAATTAAAATTCGGCTTTAAATAACCCAGAGTCATTTTCATAAGGTAAAATGCTTTTCATAAAATTTATTATACATATTTCGAATACATTTATGTTTTTATATGTTCATCCATTTAAAGTGCCTTTATGTGGGTGGAAATACATCCTTTCTTCTGTGTGTCACATGTGGTCATACCATAAATTTATATTTCCTTAAATAGTCCTTAATTTTTCTGCACACGAATATACAATTTAATATTCTATGAAATTGAAAAATATTAAAAAAAAACCTTAAGACCTTAATATGATTTACTAGAAGCTGAGACGCAAAATAAAATTTTTAGCCAATGAACAAAAAATAAGGATTTAAGGGTTAAATATTTATTCATATTTTTATTAGCAAAGTTTGTTGGCAAAATATCAATTCATATACACGCTTTAACACTTTGGATGGATTTGAAGTAAAATAAAAATAAATAAATAATCAAATATAAGAAGCGTAATATGTTTATATTATGTTTATATTTTAATTTGGAATATACACACACAAACAGCCACATCTAACATTTACTAAAATAATATACGCATAAAGTCCAATTGTAGGACTGTATCATATTTCTCGTATTTTGTTTTTATATAGATGACACTAGCAGAAACCAAAGATGAGCTTGGCACACATCAACCCGCAAAAAGGACATGTCTACCAAATAAGTAGATGTAAGTGTGTCTGTGAATTGGCATGTGTGATTCTGACTACACACAGTATTTGCTGTAGAGGTGTATGTGTCTGTGAAGAATTTTACACATAAGCAAATATATAAAATATGAATTGTGTAAACAATATAAAAAATTGGTTTCTGTTGTTTTCATATAGTGAATTTTCCAAAAAGCAACATCTCCGACATACAACAAAAATTTATTGTTTATCCCTAGTAGTGGCAGTCTAGAGGTTTTTTTAATAGAAATATTGTAATCCTGTATCCTGAGTATAACAAATAGTAAAAAATTTTGGATTCACAGTTTTAAGCATTCAGCAAAATAATAAAAACAACATGATATTTTGAAACGCGCTTGAATTTGAATATTGCACAGTGGGGTCGTTGAAGGTAATATAAAATTGAAATATCAGTAAGGAGACCACATGGACAGTTATTAAAGTGCTTCATCTCATATAATGAGCTCTAGATGTTCGAAACGCAAATGCTATTGCAGACAAGTTGATAAATAAAAAAATTCAGCCAGAGTAAATAAAATGGGACGTACATGTTATTAAAAATTGGCTTTCAGCTCAATTTAAAAAAAAATATGTCGTTTTACAGGAAATGTGTACCAAAAATAGCAGAATATGCGAATATTTCTTGTTTTTCGATAATATTCAAAACAAAAAAAAAAAAAAAAAAAAATTGTAATAATTCCAGTAAAAAACCTCAAAACATTTTCAAATGTAAAACTTACTCTGCTGAATCGCTGAAAACTTCATGAGATTTTTACTGAAATTATAGGAGCATATTTCTATAAAGAAAGATGACCTTCTACAACAGTAGAATCCGATTTAAGTGTCTCAGAACTTCTTTAAGGTGTGGTAGGTAGACGCGGGTTTTTTCCATCACATGATTAAAATTTTTTATATTTTTCTGCTATTCCAAGTTTCACTTTGTAAATATTTTCCATAACTCTTTCAATCAGACTTACATGTATATTTAGATTCTTAAATCCCTGTGAGAGTGCAATAAGTTATCTTTCTTACCGAGGCATTATTCAGTTGAGGCATCCCTCCAAGCGGAACTTTTTTAAAACGGGATTTACCTTTAAGTCTAACAGCAAGTTTTTTGTTATTATACTGCTCACCAGCCACCAAACAAATGTTTACACGTTCAATCTCTAACCAAAATTTTTCTTTATCGTCTGGCAGTATCATAGAAAACGATATATGCCAATATTTACTTCTACGATCTTTTCTTTGAAGATATTAAATATTTTTACACCATATAATTTCAAATATCCCTGTATTCCGTCTCGTAGAATGAAGTTGTTGATAAGAAATGGTTCAGAAGTCTATGCAAACTACTTATGTCCGGAAAATGAAAAAAATCATATATGCACATATAATTCTGCGCCATCTCAAATTGATCTGGTGAGTATGAGAAGGCACAAATGTATTCTCCTTATTACCACCGTACCTTATGTACGTAGATAAAATTAAACAAAAGCGACAAACGAGACGCCAAAGATCCAAGTTGAACTACAAACCGTACTTTGACTATATATGTATTCAGCATTCAGTCAGTCATACATTTATGCAGTGTGTCATAACGTGTGAAACTTTTGCCACTTGTCAGCCATGGGTTTGAGTATTTTTTCGGTTTAAAGTTCTTACACTTACATAAATAAACATTCTATACAAATGTGTTTTATGAAAAATAAATTTTGTGTTTTTTTTTTCTTCTTTCATAAATTGCCATTGCGGCATGTTGGTGTAATATAATTTTCAACCTTTTGCCAAAATATATGTACATATATATTTATTGCTCTATTTTCATTTTCTGATACGACATCAGTACAAATAAACGTGTTTCCATCCATTCATGTAGGGCCATAAAATTGTAGAAAAGAATTAAACTTAATTTTGTTATTATTGGCAGAGCAAAGAAAAGCTGTGCTTAACGGCCATGGAGCACAAAAAATTAAATATGTGTTTTACCAACTTAATACGGCTAAATGTATAAATCGTTTTGAGTTTTGTTGGTTTTATAAACAGTTTTTGTTTGCAGAAGGTTTTATATTTTGAATGAAATAAACCAAAATTATAATGAAATTAGTTGTGAAGCGAAAAAAAAGAAATAAATTCAATATAGAAAATATGTTACACAACAATTTGATAAATGTGTCAATTCATGTATTTTTTACTTTTATAAATGACAATAACATTCAAATTGGATTAGTAGGTATTTTTTTTTTAATTACAGAGCAATACAAAAAAGGTTTTTGCCGTTAATATCATAAGCCACATTTATTTTAACCAACTGACGGAGCAGAGTTTTCAGCAAACACGCATTGTATTATGAACACTTTTTTATTTTATTTCTCAGACAAACTTACAAAAAGTAAATTTATTTATGCCCTTTATATCACTATATTAAATACTTATCGATTTATCAAATAAAACTGTCGTTTCCAACTGGACATTAATTTCATTAAAAGCAAAAATGAACAGACGGATACGTAAATTAAAATTAAATTAACACGGAACAAATGTTTTTTTAATCAGAGTTGTACGTACTGCAGTGCAACTCTAAGCCTTAGAAGTTTCTGCCACATGTTGCGTATACGTGATTTAATCATTCGAAAATTGTTACTTATTAAATAAATATTAATCTGTTCTTTGTTTATTTAATATATCTTTTAAGTAACTATAAAAAATTGCGCATTGCAAAAATGGATGCAATAAAACAAATTTTGATTTAATAATATCATATGCCCATGTTTTCAATATCAAGAATTTGGAGGCATAATTATTATAATTAATGACTTATTTTTTGGAGTATCGATATTTTTGCTATACTTATTAATAAATATTTAGAAAAATATGAGACGCACAAGGGATTTTTAAGAGACCTATCAGCTGTAGCCAAGCCTTGAAATCGTACATAATCCACAAAAATTAGTTTAGTAAAGCTTTTGGCGAGGAAGAAAATATCTAAGGAGGTGATAATTGTAATATTATAGAGTATCAAACTATCAGGGGTATGACGTTGTCTTCACAAATGTTTCTGAATAAAGCAGTGCCTTTATAATGATTTAAATTTTTAAAATTTTCAGAGCTTATTAATCCATCGCTAAAGTAAAGTTCTTATATTTTGAGCAAGAATCTAATTTTATATTAATATCTATTTTTTTACCTTTTTAAATAATTTATATCAAACTGCTAATTTAATTCAAAGTATTATTATATTACTATCATATTCATGAAGTTGAAGATGATACTCAATGAGCATCGAAATATCGATAGTTAGAAATATAATTTTTAATCATTTAATAGGACTTAGGTAATGCATAAATTAAAGCAATTTCATATTATTATTTTTACCTCGAATTTATCAAATAGAAACAATAAATTCATTCCAAAATCTTTTCACTTTCAAAAAATAAATAAAAAGATTTCTATTACTCACATGGCCCCCTTGAAATTTAGTGATTTCTCATCCATTCCTTATTTATTGTATTTATTTTATATCTAAAGCCGACAGTATTTATCCTAATGAATTTTAGCAAATTCGTTGATAAACAAAACAACGCCTTAATATTAATTTGATAATCCTTATAAAAGTTCAATTTTTATTTTAATTTTTTTTAAATAAATATGTGCAGTTAGTATTTGATTCGTGATAAATTTATAGATTTAAGGTGAAATAACATCAAATTAAATCTTTTTTAAATGAAATAATAGATAGTTTTCAGTTTTAAAATTATTGTAAACGAATTTTATTAAACTGCGAACGTCCTGCGTATGATAAGGTTCCTTGAAAAATATCACATAACTACATCACAATTGATCAAGGAAGATACTTTACCATTGGTGTTACTTTATGTGCTTATTACCTATTAATTTTTTGGGAGCCACACACTCGTCCTTATGGCTTCTATTACTCTAACCATGAAAACGCTTGTCACTGATAATGATAAATATACTTTAGCTTTTTATATTTTTGCATCAAAAGTATGATTATGATTGAAAAACATATTCCAACAAATCGGTTTGATATTTTTTTTCTTAAAATAATGGAATTATTATATTTTTTTGGGAACTTGTAATATTACCAAATCAACACCGCAAGCAACACAGATTGAAGGAGTATAATATCGAAATATTTATAAACTCCTTCTTATGAAATGGTTCAGTTGCCACAAATGTATATCAACCCACAAGAGACAATACACCATCAAAAATATGTCATTAAGAATGAACTTTTTCAGTTTAAAATTAAAAACAAAGTATTTTTCAAATATTTTTACTGGATTGTAAAGAAGACAAGTTTTGATTATATATGGAATTAATATCCGTCAAATGGTCCCCACGGCTCTAACGACAGGTCGTTATAATTTTAATGAAATTTTCAAAGACTTTTTCACAGAGATGTGGCTGTATCTCACTGATGACGGATTTCAGCTCGAAAATTGTTTCTGGTTTATTTGCATAAATCCGAAATTTCACAAAACTCCAGTTGACATTAGAATATCTTGAGATAATTTTAATAAATAAATCAATTGCTTCATGCTTGATATGACATGTGGCGCCGTCTTGCTGAAACCATATATCATCCACACGCATGCCATCTAGTTAAGACCACAAGAACTCCATTATCATTTTCCTTTCACAGTCGCTGTAATTTCGGCTTTATCTTCAAAAAAAGTAAGACCCAAACACACCAATTTCAAAAAACTGGCATTGAATTTAATCCTTTTATTTAAATTTAAATAGGCTACTTAGTTCAATCGTATTTTTATAAGCCAAATTACATGTGATAGTTATCAAAGAACAAATTACACCAAAGACACACGTGTAAATCATTCTGACAAACACTAGCAGAACGGAACAACATGCTGTTTTCGAAAGCCGCTACGCTTTCATCATCAGCGTTCTTGTGTTTGGTCCACTTTTGTGGTGTCAGTTGATGTATATTTCAGCTATTTATACAAACTTTTTCACTGTAAATAGAATACGTGAATTTTTTTGATTCATTCGTATTACAATTTGTGAAAACTTTACTTTTACTTTGCTCCATTATCCATTAAACATATTGCCGGCGCTTTCCATGGTGTACTGGTATCAGATCCTGAGTAAGAAGAACTTTGCTCCCATGAAGGTGGAGGTCTTTTGCAAAAATTTTCTGCGTAGTGCTTCATAAAGTTTCTAATTGTTCAGAATAGTGCAGACCGGTAAGTTGCCGCACAGGAGTCTTACTGTCCATAACCGTCCCAATTTCTTCAAATTTCTTGAGCATTGGCTGACACATTAGGTGCACTTTCTCGACAGAAATTTCTTCGAAAATTGCGAGCTGCCTCAGCATAATTCTCCAAATCTTTGTAAAAAGTTTCCACTATTATAAAGCGTGGTTCTTTCGTAAAGCCTTACATTTTTAATAATCGAAATAAACACATGTGACAGCTGCCAAATTCCAAAGTTGCCGCTTGGCCCCAAAAAAATATTAACACTAAATTAAAAAAGTGCATTCTTACTGAAACACCCTTTACATATAAACTACCACACGATTGTTGGTATAAATTAATAAGCAAATAGACGTGTGCGAAATCATGTCTGAATAAACCAAATATTGTAAGTAACATCAACTCAAGTTTGCATGTTTGTACGTTTGTACGTACACATGTGTTTGTTTGTTCAAAAAAGAGCATATACTCACACACTTCCATAAACATTAAAAGGCAAAATTCAAATATTTAACATCATTTTGGCATTAAGCTTAAAATGTTTTTGTGCTCGTTACATGCAATTCATTTGTTTTCACTTGATTTGACAGCATGTCTCCAAGGTACAATTTTTGACAAAAATCAACATTGAGTTAAAATTACACAGCCGCTGTCCCTTATCAAACCAATTGACCCACTAACACAGCCTCACACATACACATACACTCAATGCATATTTCAATGAACGTACATTTGTACACATATCAGTGGTTTGTTACACTTACTAACACTTTCACATTTGAAGTGAACTTAAAAAAGAAATAAAATAAACCAACTGTCGGTTTTGTTGCTGCTCGGTGTACAATACAGCAAAATGTTGCACTGCAGAAAATAAATATTTTATTTACCAGAAAAATCCGTTTTAGTTCGTCTAGAACAACATCGAGACCATCACATACAATTATTTTCCAAAATTCATTGATGGCTGTGGCCAAAAAGGGTTAAAGTTACAAATTTAACAACAATAACAATGAAATGTGATACGAAAATGAAAATAAAAGCAACATCAATCCTGAATAAATAATGAGTGGAGCCTCGGCTACGAAAATGTTTTGACCATGATGAGCAATAAAAAGTGACAAATTCATTTTAAGTCTAAATTATGCAAATTTTCAAAAAGAAAAAAAAAACGAATTGTTGAAAGTCTTTGTCCTTATACCACATATGGGTAATTCCATGTTGTAAGGCTTTCGGAGTAACACAAAAGTTACAATAAACCATCAATTTTTGATAAGCTTTTACGTTATTTAGTGCTATTTTTTTTAAATATAAAAATATATACATCAATGTTTCAGCTCAGCCATCAAACAAAAGTGTAAATATCGTGCCCGACACGTTCAACAGTCCTTCATCTTATTTCAGGGATGACAATGCGAGAGCGGATTGAAAATTTTTTAAGAAAAATTTAAGAACTGCCATGTTTCGTGTTGCACCGGCATTTAGTTCACATTTGCACTCTCGGGGTATAGTTGGACATGGTCGTTTGCACTTGCATCATCACTGATTTTCTTATATCATTCCCTTTTTTACATCGAGATGGTTCATTCGATTTCCAAGTTGCTGTTAATCAATACTGTTCTATTGTGCAAGTCATATAAACTGTTCATGAAAATATCGTAGTCATAATGACTAACACAGGTGTAAGCGCAAGTGTTTTAGTGAACAAAATATCCTTGGAGGCGGGCAGCTGTTAAGGATTTTAAGTTTATCTATATACAAATATGTAAAAGAAAGATTATGGTTCTTCTCTATGCTGAAACTACTGTATTGGGATTTATAACAAATATGAAGTTTGAAATGCATATGCTTAAAGAGTTGCATCTTGTGTGTGTGTTTATTTTAATTTCTTTTGCCACGTGCACAAAAATAAAACACAAACACAACCTACAAACACTCTGCGTGTAGTTTCTATTGATCATAACCGCCTGTTGTGTTATGAAGAATAATTCTTTGGACCCGTTTATTGACTTATCACAAGGTGTCCTAAAGATATAAATTTCTCTCGAACGTATAACGATTTTTCGTCACGCCGCGTGAAATTTAATTTGCGAATCGGAAGGTAACGCTTGTATGGCATCTTCAGTGTTGCTTTTACATCTGTTTTATTTTTACTAAGAAAAAGGACACTGCATATGGCATAAAGTCGAAACCCTTTTGAAGACAACACAAGACAAAGCCATGTAATATATGTAGGTATGTCTCCTTCATAAAAGACTGTCGTTATCGCCAACGGGCTAGTGACGTGACCGCGACAATGCGTTAAAATATTGAATATTGCAACAAAAAAAAACTATAATTTATCTACGCAGCCCTTGGGCTGGGTACAATATAATTTAATAAATTAGTCACGACAATGGTCGTATAGATAATAGCAACAATTTATTATTATTTTTTTATTAATCAGAGAAAATAGGGTAGAACTGTAGATGTTTAATAACTTTTTAGATTTCATGCATCGTTAATATTTCGCTAAAAAATCACAACGACCCTCTGGAATCCAACAGCAAATATTCCCAACGTGAAAACTCTTACATACTTTTTTATTTTTGTATTATAGTGTAAGTTTTATAATGCATGGATGTGATCACAGTCACCATTTCATAGAAGAATGATTTCAAAAAAAATTCCTCAATATGTTTTTTGTAAAGGCCAGACCACTCTTTTCCATATGCTGATGTCTTAAGAATTAATCATGTTTCCTTGGCTTTATTTTTAAATAGATATTAATTAGTTAATTTTTTTTAACTACTCAGTCGAGGTTGTAATTTTTGCGGGGCGTGCCCTTGATCTTTCTACGGAGTCCTGAAATTAAACCAAGATTCGCGTTTAAATTCTATTGAAACTTCGATCGTTTTTTAGTGCTGCAATTTGATCGCAGTTTCAAATATTTATGTGAAATTTCTTTGAGATATTGAATTATTTTCAAAACAGAAATGTCTTAAGCCACTGTGGCCTGTAACATCAAAAATGGTTTTATTTCTCTCAAATACTAGCGTTTGTCTTCTAAATAATTATATATTTCGTGTGAGGCTTTTGATGATTTTTTAACATTTCTTATTTTTTACAAAATTTTTTGATTTCGAGGAAAAGAAATTAAGAGAGAAATTGCGATCATGCAAAAGTTAATTTTGCAGAGGACTTGACGTAATGAAGAAATTAAAACTTAACAAGAAAAATTAAAAGCAAACATATTCAAAAACTTTCTATTTCAGGATGCATTGGTTGCCTTTAGTCTAGATGTTGTCACTCCAACAAGAGTAACAACTAATTAAAGTTACCAAAGTTTTTGAATTCCCTTTTATATGCCAAACTTTTAAGGATTTGTGAAAAGGATTTCAATTTAATTGCAAAAGGCATCGAATTGATACAAAACTTCCCTTATCTTCTTAAAACTGATTTACAACCATATGGACACTTAAACTTTAGATATTGGAAATTCAATATTTTATTTAATATTATTTTTATTTTATATTTATTCTGCTATATGTGTAATATTCTCATGAGGGTCGAAAGTAACCACTTTGTATTCCTTTTTTTTTCAAACACTCCTTTCTATTTGTTCAGCTTAATATTATGCGAGTGTAATGGAAAATATTTCATATGCAAATGGGTTGATATTTGGTTTTTAGTTTCGTTTTTTCTGCTGCTCTTAAAATTCAAGAAATTTCAAATTTATTTATATTAGACCCTAAGGACTTGGTTACAAACATATTTATTCACAAAAGATAAACATAAATAAGATTGCAAGGCAACTTGCAAATACATCAGTATTTGGAAAATTACGTAATTGAGTTTAAAACGGATGACACACGCAAAAATATTTAGATTATTTACAAATAATTGTCAAGGATATGAAACTACTTTTGATTTTCTTAAAAAGAATTAAGCAGCTCAATGCAGTGTGGCACTGTCATTGTCAATTTGTGTTTTATTATGTGTGACTGCCACATCGTGGAATCTTACGCTAAAAAATTAAACACAGAATCTTTTTACTATTCCGCCAAAGGGAAATTCTGTGTGATAAAAGTAGAAAAAGGACACTTTATTGATAAAAACCAGATAGAATTTTTGTGTGCTCAAAGATAGAACAACAAATTGGGAAATTGTATGTCTTCATACTTTGAAAACCACATAAAAAATAATAAATTGACGGGTAACATTGGCGCAGTGTGTCACGCACCTTCAATATTGTTTTACCACAAACTGCAAGATTGAATGTAAATAATGATATGTGTATCGCCCGCTTGAACTTATGATTACATATAGTTTTGTTATAAATTTATGCTAAAAGTAATTTGAATATAAATTTCTTACATTAAACTTTCATTTTCTTTTAAAAAGAGGAGAAAGTGCCTTTACGGTTTTGTATCCTTTTTTCTTGCTTCTTTTGTGGTCAAGTGTTAAAGTAAAATTTATTGAGATCAATGAATATTTTATAAATACAAAATTTCTTTGAGGAAACATTTTTCACAATTCGTTTCATCTTGATGTAGTTTTACAATGGAAATCAGCAGAAACTTTAAGAATGAAATTATGTACAAATAAACTGCCCGTATGAATAAATGGAAAATGAAAAAAATATAAATAAATATGAAGGCTTTACTTCTAAATTCAATAAATATTGACAGATGGTATAACCTGTCGCCTTTCTCCTCATGTGCAAGATGTAGGCATTTTCTGTTCTTTTGGAAATATGTGCATATCCTTGATGAGTTTATCCTTAGGCATATGAATATATAATTTTAATCATACGGAAGAAAAAGAGAAATGCCTTGGGATAGACCCAAATGCATTTAATTAAGTCTCATTTATAATAATATAATATTCTGTATTTAAATAAAGACACAAAATAAAAGTGGGAAACTTTTTTGCATCTGATGAGGAATAGTAAAAGGGCTTTCAACTCTTTATATTTAAAGTGCCTTAGGAAAAACCTAACAATTTTAGCAAGTGGAAAGCTGACCATTTTATTGCCTTCAGCAAGCAATGCCAGGAATAAATTTCAATTTTTCCTTTACATGTATTTAAAGTTTTCACTTTGAGCGGACCAAGAAAATGGGAAAACAGTAGTCTTACTTAAACCAAGACAAACAACAGAAAAAAATCACATTAGACACATAAACAGATAAAAGAAGTAGGAGAAACAGGAAAAACCATTTTGTTTAATAATTCCTTAGATATTTTACCAAACAGAAACTCACCAATGAATAAGACTGAAGCAAAAAAATGGCAAATAAATTCTCGTGAAATTATGATAATACGAAGAATATTAAAAGAACATGTGCATAATTTGGAAAACAGCTTTTCATAAACCACTCCGTACAAAAGCAATAATTGAAGGAAATAAAAATGTTTCCCATGTTCCAACTGCGGCCAAGCACGATTATTTTGTAAAGGAGCCATAAAGCGAGTGAAATATTTAGCATTCCATTTAGTATTCTGCTTAAAGACTCTTTCATCGTGCTTCATTTTATTCCTTCTAATAATTTCGTAAAAGGTTAAATAATGTGGCTTAAGTATCCGCTAGAAAAATTCATAATTTATAAATTATGTAAGTTTATTCGTATGGGCAAAGGATATTTTTATATGTAACCAACACAGAGTTACTTAAAGTTCCTTCTGTGCTTTTTGGTTAAGCAATTCTTTCCATGGCATTAGTACTTTGTTGAACAATTTAATCTTTAACCAGCATTTTGTATGCCAAAAAGTATAAAAATGATAATAAACCATAAAAACGTATACAAAAGGACGAGCTCTTGTCTTTCAATACTTCTTATTTTGTACATGTTACACATGGACCCAAATTTGGTTTTTCATATTCTATTCTGTTAATATCAAAATTGTTTTGAATAGTGAATATGAATTCGCTTACAAATATTTCGGAAGTGCCTTAGAATATTTATTGCTTATTAAGAGAAATAGAGGATGCAAAGGATTGTGGTATTGAGCTTCTTGTCTGAAAGAGGGTTACAGGATTTTGTTATTTCTATGGAATTTTTCTTGATTTAAATGCAAGCGGGCATTATTGATACAAAAATTGTCAGTTTAATGAAGTCACTGATTTTTTTTTCAAAATTTGCCAATAAGTGTTTTTTATTCACTCTCAAGTTCACTTTTCAACTCACCCTCACGTACTTTGTTTAGGACAAAATAAAATTTCGCGCTCTTCAAACCGGCAACAAAGAAAATTACTTAAAATACAAATTAGATTTTAATAAAGTTCAATCCATGACTGAAAAAATATTGACAACAAACAATAAATTTAATTTATTTTTTATTAAATTATTAAGAGCCCCTCAGTCGTATCACTGGGATGTTGGATGATTTCGTCAGATTTCACCAAAATATAGTAGACTTTATTTTTTATGGATAAATTATTTAGAATCAAGCAGATTTGCTCCAAATCTCCCACTTCCATAATTTGCTTATTAAATTATATAAAATTTTATTAGGAGATAAGAAATTTTATTATTAAATGATATTTCTTTTGAAACTTGGCGTAAAATTTGTCGTCGTGTTCCATGTGCTAGAATAATTAAGCATTTGGCTGATCACCTCGTGCATAAAGGGTCCTGCTCTTTCGACCACGAGCATCGCTGATATTGCCGACAACATTAGAGAGTATCCATAAACATCAATGAGACGACAATTAACACATTGTCTGTCATTATTAGTTCCAACGGGGTGGAAAACCCGTTCATATAGCTGAGGAGATAATGGAGATTTTGGGAAACCAATTTCCAAGTCAAGTGATCTCCCGTTATGGAGATTTTAACTGGACATCTGGTTCACCAGATCTAACAGCATCAGACTTCTTCCCTTGGGGCTTTGCAAATTCTCTCGTTTATCACACAAACCACAAATCCTGAAAGTCTTGAAGTAAAACGGATGCAATTATGAATCAGCTCGGGGGGCGGCCAATTGAGCGATATAATTTTTTCCAATCAATATCATCAAGTTTACATTTTCAAATAAGTTTTTTTGAGAAAATAGAAGTCATATTCTTATTTTATAACAAAATGGCAGTGAGTGCAAATACCTTTGCTCCACAATAATAATAATAATTTAATAATGTTTTTTTGATTCATTTTTTAATCCACAATTTGATAAACTTACATTTTTCAACTTTCCCGGTGACGGAATCGAGCCGGCAACCTTCTGTTTAATGGTTGAGCATCTGTTTACTCGTCTATCAGATCATTGTACATGGGAAATTAAATTATTTATTGGAACGAGTGGGTAAACCCCACATGCACCATTTTCAATGAAAAACTTTATTGCTTCGTCCTTTGAATTGAATCCCGCTCCAAGCCCAGCATTTCATAAATTAAGAAATGGGTTTTAGAGACCTGTTTCTCAATTTTAGTAAAATTTTACTTAAAACGGAAAATATGTAAAATTGTATCCACTATTTACAAGTAAATCACTTGTTAAATTAAATATTGTTTAATTAAATAAAGATTAATATGTACCAAGTTTTTGAAAAATATATTCTGGAGCAGAGTAAAACTTTCGTCAATTCTTTTTGGATAATTATTATTATTAGGGACCGCATTTCACACACATTCGTTGCATATATCTTACATATGTCTTCCAGCTCCGGCATGAAGATTGAAGGCTTCACCTTTTCAATCCAGTCTTGGATATGCAATGTCTTCAGTGTTCTTTTTTTTAAAAGCTTTCTGTAAAACTTTTAAGGGGTCAACACCGAGTAGGGAATAATAGGAATATAGTTCTCTACATCAGTTCTTTATATTAGTTGCATGGGCGTATCTAAAAGAATAGCATGAATAATACTCTCTTGGATGATGAATTGTCGATTGCAGTTCAAAAGTAGGCAAAATATAGGTTCAAGTGATCCTCGATTTACTTATGTTGCATAGACATAAAGGACTCAAATATTAGTATCCTAGCCTTCGGTTAACTCTAAACACATTGAGGGTTCTTGGAATTTTTTTACTATATTGGACTTCATGGAAATCCAAATGATCTTCTAAAGGTTGTATAGCATCTAAGGCATTTTGTCAATCTAATTTTATTCATGTGTTAAGGACCAGTCAATTGTATTTTGTTAATTAATAAATAATAACTTCTACACTAGCGTTCTTTTTAAATAATTGAGCCTTAAGTTGCATATCCGCCTTTATATAATTATAATACTAAGTGTTAAGCTCTAAAGAGCTTTTGTATGTTTTTCAATATTTTTTATGCACCTCCATTCCAAGTCCTGTAGGCTTCCTGAATAATATGTCCATATCATAATGTCGTATTCCAAGCGCTACTGATTGGTGATAGTGGTAGTTTTGGTATTAAAGTAACGCAGCATCAGCCCCTTATTCCTATTTCCGGTTTCCGCTGATACAGCATGCAATATTTCCGCTTGCTGCTGCTAAAGTAGCTTCATTTAATAATTCTTTTCAAACATTTGTACCTTCGTTGTTAGTCATAGAACGTTAGCTTAAGTAGTGTAAAGCAAACATTCGTTAACTTTGAAATAAAAAATTGTCAGGTTGGTTTTTTATTAAAAAAAATCAGTCAATGTGTATTAAATTCGCATACAAATGTTTTCCTATGTAGAAGTCTTAGTTTCTTATGAAAATAGAAACATTCTCACACTCTATTTCGATAGAAATGAGAAGATGTTTATGTTTATGCATGTATGTATGCTTTCACCCACAGCGGTCCTTTTGCCTCAGCTGCTCTTTTTTATTTTATATTTTTCTTAAATTTTTTATAAACCGAAATACTTTCGTATGCATAGAATATTCTGATCCTTGTGAATTAATTTTCTTCTGACGATGTGCAGTAGACTTCGTGTTTAGAAAAAAATTGTGTAGAATTTTTTTTGGGTTTTGTCCTGGAACATGTAAAAAAAATAAATATAATATATATATATATATATATATATATATATATATATATATATATATATATATATATATATATATAAATCTATGAATTTTTTAAGTAAGTGACAATATATTATATTCGTTTCACCTTTCTAATGTTATACAGTGATGATGATACAGTGGGCAAAAGTGAATATACTCGGCTGTGAAAAACGTTTCGAAATTCAAAGGAAAGTATCGAAATTGTTCTGTTGCCTTTTTTTGCATGTACAGCATGTACATACATACATGTAACGTACAAGTTTTCCTGCACACTATCTTACAAACTGTATGAGAAATATACCGCCTTTTGTTGGAGGGATTTAATAAGAGAATTCAAGGACTTTTAATTTTCAACCATGTTTTGTAACAAACACCATATGGATTGTTTACAAAAACACCCAGATTCTTTGGCAAAAATCGTGACCATCCACACTATCCTTCTAAGAACTAAATGAGCATATGTGGCACACGTATAAATGTATAAGAAAATTGTTTTCTGTTATTTGATATGCAAAAACCAAAAATAATAGAAACGCCACAGAAAAAAAATACTGATCAAGCTAGTGTTCTTTCTTATTTTTAATCCAATTTCGGAGAAGAATAAATATATATTCCACCAGGTCCTTTTCGAGCTCATGAATTCTAGAAAAAGGTTTTCTGAAATTTTTTTAAAAATTTCCTTTTATTTATCTGTCAATAATCATTCAGTTAAGAAACTAGCGTATGCAGGATAAAATTGGATGTATTTGCGATATACATTTTTTTTTAATTCCTTACGCATGGTAGAGCTTCCTAATGTCGTTTAGTTATTGTAGCATTTTTTTAACTTTGTGCCACTGTACTGGAAAAACACAATTTATGCTCTTCTAGATAATAGAGTATTTTTATATATACTTTTATTTTCCGGCTCATTGTTAATAAAAACTTCCTTGTATAACAAGGTGTCGTATTGTTAAGATTCAAACCAGGAACCTCTCGACATGTTTGTAAAGAAATACACACCCTTTTGCGTTCTCGGAACGTAGCCCTCACTCTTCTGGTTAATATCCTTTATTTGCAAGTTTTTTTATTTTTTATTATGTTGCAGAATATATGAATATACAAGTACTTTATCATTGAATATTTATTTGTAATCTTGTTTGCTGTAGTTCGTAAATATATTTGCAGCTTTTCTCCGTTTGCCAAAAAACTAGAAAAATGTAATTTTTCGCATTTTGTATTAAATTTATTTAAATAAGAAAATGTCTTGAAAACTCATATCACAAACACACACATATGTATTTACATATTTGTACACGTATGTACACATACTTATGTATGTGTGTCGGTTTATTATCAAATCTTATTTATAAACATGTCTACGAAGATGTTGAGTTGTTTATCTTTTTAATACAAGTACGTTACTAAAAAAGTTGAATATGATGTTTATGTGTGGGTGTGTGTATGTGTGCGTACACTTATCATATTTTTAAGGGTTTAACAATTTGTAAGCAAATCGTGTAGAAAAATTGAATTTTTGTATCCTCTTTAATCAAATTTGCTTTTATATCCAGCATAAGAGGAAAATTGAAAAAGAAATAAAATAGGAAATTTCACATATATCTTTTATGAATATAAAGGATATATTTTATTAACATGTTATACGCATCCATTATTATATTAGATTCAACACAGTTTTCATTTTCATATTCCTGATAAAATTTGATTATAACTTAACTAATGGCTTTTTTTCCTTGACGTTTTATTGTTTGCAACCCAACCATACAAGCGGAAGCCGGAAGTTTGATCATGTACAGGAACCAGTGTTTGTTTTTATTTCCATTTAATTTCTTTTTGTATTTCGACCAGTCATTGTTCTTGAAAGCTTAACTGGGTTTCCTTTTAACTTTATTGCAGCTTTTGCTTTTAATACAAAATATTGAAGTCTCTATTGAAAATACATTTATTTTCGTTTGTTTTTTTCTTGTTTCTTTTTTTCTCTCCACGTCCATAGTTTATTTAGACCATAATCCCACAGCAAGTTTTTTGTATGATGTTAAAAATAGTTTATTGCTTTGATTTCCGCTTCGTATACAATGACTTTCAAATAATATTCCTTTTTTAAAGAACGTTGAAATATTTTTTAAGGGTAGAAAATAAGATCAGAGAATAAAATCAAATTATGCTAAAAATTAAGAAAAAGCAGTCTTTTAAAAATAATTATACAATAATAAAGCACATTGTCATTTTCAATGGTCTCAATTACAATAAGTGTTTTTTGTTTTTAAATGAAGAATTATTTTCCGAAAATCACATAAATTTTTTATGAAATTTTCTTTAAATCTTTTGAACGGAATATTGATATTCCGCAATTCATTAAATCTTCAAAAATACTTTTTTAAATAAATCTTTACTTGTAAGGATTTTGAGGCAGTTATTAGTTTTATTTTCATTTGAACCAAAAATTTAATGTTGTAATGGGTTAAACATTTTTTTAAAACCATGCAAATTTAGTGTTGACGTTGCACCATGTTGCATCGACTAAAATCAAATGTATTTTGTTTGAAAGCAAGCAGAATTAAGATACACATGACAAAAAACTATGACAAATTTGTTTTTACTATTGCCAAACTTTAGTTGAATAAAACCAACAAGTAACTGGATACTCTTAAGAACTTGTTAAAAGTGAAACAACTTTGAACTTATGATTGATACTCCTTCAGTTGAAATTGTTTTTTTTTTATTTCACCATTTACTGTAAGTATCCTTTTCACATGAAGTTGGAAGAAGGCCTTATTAAATTATTTTTGTTGTCCTAATATCACAACAAACAAACAAAAAATGTTTAACACTCCATTAGCAACCGACCATCAATGGGAAATTAAGTTAACACTATATCACAACCCTGTTCCTGCTGCCCCCGTATTTAAGTCTTTCTAAATTTCTATTGTTTTCGTCACTGAACAATGAACCATTAAAAGATTTTCAAAAGTGACTTTGTGTTGTTGCTTGAACTAAAAGTAGACAAGTTTCTCAATGAAAAGTTCACAGTAAAGTTCTTCTTGCTCGCTTTGTTTGCTCTACGTCTTTTTCTTGGATTTCCTAATTAAATTTATATTTTATATAAATTTTATACTTTTTGCTGATGTCGTTTCTAAAATGTCTTGAAGGGTGCAAACAAACTGGAACAAAAAGTAGTACCTCACACACACACCAGAAAAAACAAAACAACAATAAACTTGGAGATGCATTTCTTCATGAGAAAATTTTGTGAGCTGCAGTGTGTGTCATTCTGTGCGTAAGGATGCATGTCTGAGTGTCGGTGGGAAGTGTTCATTGTGTGGGTTTCTTCACTCGAATATAAGAAGTTTCTTTGTGTGTGTGTGTGGCTAGTGTAAATTTTGACATTTTTCTTAGTTTTGACAGGACAGATTTCTGAAATGCAGGACAGTGTGGTAAAAAAAATGCAGAGATAATTCCATCCCTCAAAAATACACATAAATACAAGTTGTATTCATATTTTCCATTTAGAAAATTTCAGATTTAACGATCTCTTGTTAAAAATACTTATCGCTTAGTGTGTAAAAAATTTTATGTTGTAGAAAGAAAGACACATTAAATATTTGAAATGAAAAATTTTTAAAAATGCATTGGATCGTGAAATAAAAAAGAGCACTAAATAGTCAATTTGCATTTTTGGAAAAACAGAATTTTTCTTTAATTTAATTTCTTATAAAATTATTATTGTAATGGATACTATATTTCCTGGCTCTGTAAAGTCAGTTGTCGGCGACAGTGGTTTAGAGTTATTTTTGATTGTAGATAAGCATATTTTTTAGTTGCTTCTTTGAAAAAAAGCTAAAAAAAATCTACGAAAGCTTTTGTATTTATACATTAAAACTAAAAAATAAAAATAGCTGTCAGTAAATTGTTGTTATTGTAGAATGCATCTCCTTAAAATTGTTATTATTTACTTGAATAATTTATTAAAGTTAAAAAGGGCTTAAATTATTTCTTTGTTTTTGATTTTGCCCATTTTATGCTTTTTGTTAACAATTAAATTAAATATTTTCTATGCCCCAAACCACTGTCCCCTCAGATCAAAGTGTTGCTTTGTGATTGTCTGTTGCAAACCAACTCGTATTAAACGAAACATCTGTGTTTAACGTAACTTTATTATTTCATTCCTCTATTTCATCTTTTTTAAAACTTTATTTTCATAACTTTTTTCCTAACCCCCGCTTTTTATCTATTACCGACTATTTTCGGTCTTAAAGTTGTTCTCGCCTCAACCCCTTTTCATTTATATTCTTAAAAGTGTTTCAGTTTTTCTTCTGCAGTTTCATTTTTCTTTGTTCACATTTTAGGTTGTTTTGTTCACTCATTTGTAAGTTTTTAATTAAATTGCTGTCACACATATCTTTTTAAAAGAACAAAAAAAAAAATAATAATAATAATAATAAAAATAAAATAAAAAGTTAAAGAAAGAAAATAATAGTACTCGTAATAGTAAGCGAAAAAAGTAATTCACTATCTTGCAACACACGCACACACAAATACAAATAAATAATCCAATTATGATAACTTTTTTCCTTTGACGAGGCACACACATACATATATCCATACATTCACACATACGTTCATATATGTCTTTGCATAAATGTATAAGGAAATAGATGTGTGCTCAGATATCCCGAGGATATCACAATTCAGTTCTCGTGCATTTAGTGTTACAATTTCGTACAATTCAGTTTATTTATATTATTTACAATAGAATTTTAAATTGAGTATATTTTTTGGTGGGGAATCGCACTAAGATGTAGACAGAGACCAGGAAAATATCACACTTTTCTCACACATATCGTATAATTTTTCTTGACAAGAATTATTGATCTTAAATGACAACTTCACTAATCGAATTCGAAATCAGTAAATTTCAAATAATTTGTTTAGGTTTAAGATTTCTCTTTATTTATGAACATTTCCCTTTTGTTTGTGTTTTATTTAAATTTAAACAGTCTACATAGTTCAATCGTATTTTATAATTTGTTTTGAAAACTAATTGATTTTATAACTCGATACCACTAATTTACCCACATGACATTCGTAACTGCGTTTCCAAATGATAGTCTTTCCCTTATTTGGAAGGATAACTGTCAGAGATTATTAAAAAAACACACGAAAGCTTTGACTGAAAATTTTAGTGACTGTAAAATATTAATAAATGTTTTGTTTTTTATGGTTTTAGCTGTTCATATGCAGACATTTCATTGGTCGTTAAACCAAATCGCCAGTAAACTTCCAATAGTTTGAAAACATTCAACCTCGTCTGTTTATGTCAAACGAATCAAATACAGTATGAGAATTCAGTTTGTATATAATCATTAAAAAATACATAATCATAGTAGGATTAGAATGTTTTTATACAAATAACACAACAAACAAATGTACTCAACATGATTTTGTTTTTTTACAACATGTTTACAATATTAAGTATGTAAAATATTGTTACGTTTTTACCTTATTTAAAACGTTTTCCGTGGGTTCTTTGGTTGCAATGAAGTTAAACGCTCAATACTTCAATTTTCAGTATTTAACAGCTACTGCTTTATTTAATTTAAATCCACTGTACTATGCTCAAAACCAATAGTAGCCACTTAATACACTTTACACCATCACGGTAAAGTCCAACAACTCGCTCACTAATTACAGACTCAACACTGTCTGTCTGCTGACTGAACTCTGACTGAACTGAACTTAGACTGAACTGAACTTTAACTGACTCTAACTTAAGGCCTAACTATAATGTGCTTAATGCAACTTAAGCAAATGTGCGAATACACACAATCAAATGTATACAACTATAATGTACTTAAGTAACTTTTCGTCAAGTTTCGTCAAGTGTCATTTGCTTAAAGAAAGTGCGTTCAATTTCGCTCTTGCTTAAGCAAATGACTCGTCAAGAAAACATTATTTTTTCTGTCTCTATTTATTTCCCGTACTGAGCAGGAGCGTTTTCTTTTCTTCATCGTCTCTCTTATTTCTTGAAGAACACATATTCCATCAAATGCACAATTCATTAACTTCACTGTCTTCAGAAATTTCAGTTTTCTATCCATTTTTAAAAATTTTCCAATAAATAAATAAATAATAATTTTCCAATAATAAAATAAATAATTGTTTACAATTAAAAGATGCAACCACTGTTGCTTTTTTTAGTACTTTTTTATTTTAGTTTTCGTTTACTTTATAAATAAATAAAAGATAAACATGGATTTACTTGCTTATGGTAATATATTTATAACTTTTACAAATTAAATGAGATTTCGTCAAAAATATTACATTTTAAAGAAATAAAAACGAAAATAGTTTTCCAAAAGTACAAATGTTTGCAACTAAGTGTAAAAAGTTTTTAAGCTCAATAAGTACAATATAGCCACCTAAAAGTCTTCAGTAATTTACTTAAGCATTTGACATGCTTTTCGTTGAAATTTGACACTAGCTTAAGTTTGGTTAAGCACATTATAGTTGGGCCTTTAGACTGACTCTCTGAACGTTGATGTGCGCAGCTTATATACCCTTAATGATCATTTCTAGAACGATCATGATGTTTGTCGAAGCTGAATCACATCATCGTACACTTAAATTAACATGAACTCAAGCCATACGTATGTACATAGATACACACACGTTCCAATCAGACGTAAAATGCCGCGGTTAACAACAACAACATGCATACCTATGTATGCATGTATGTATAGTTGTCATGTGCTCATTTACAATGAATAATAAAATCAAATAACAATAACAACAATTCAGCATCTTCTAGAGTAATTATGATGAATAATACAGCAAATAAGATTAACAATAATTCAGTATGTTCTCGAACAATTATAATAGGACTGTTCACGACCAAATTCGTAACAATATTAATTTTAATTATAAAAAATGTAATTTTTTTTATTTAATTTTTTGTTAAATTATTCTCAGGTGCTTAGGAACGATTGTTGCTTATAGTTTCAATATTTTAATAACAACATATTTGTGGCTAATGAATTTAAAAAGGTTTTGCTGAAAATTTTAGTATAACGTCTCAGCAATTATAACGAAGAAATTCGTGTTGATGTTGGTCCAGTGCTTTTATAGCATTTGGTGCACAAACTCATTGTAAGGTAACGGAGGAAGTTTTCCAAATTATATCGTCTATGTGTTGGTAATAAAAAGCACTTAACCGCAACATATGCGGATTTATCTTAATCTTGCGGACTTTATACCACAAAATATAAAAATATGCCAAACGGATAAATACATGTATTTATCACTTTAAGTCTCATATTAAAATCTAATGCCTAAAGATAATTTTCTCTTTATGCTTTTATATATTTAAAACCCAATTTGACTATTTGGATAAGCTTTCAAGGCCATAACCTGAGTTTTTCAGGTTAAGAGGTATACGTCAATGTAATTTAACTATCTTAAATCATTGAAACATTTAATTATTCCATTTCAAAATGCGAAAGGGTGCAAACGTTCTGGAAATATGAATTATTAATTTTTATATCCAGCGAACGAGCTACGTTGGACTATTTTTGATATTGACACTACCGCTCCCTTCATAATTTATTTTCATTTATTGAAGTCAAAGCAATAAAATACTTGTGCAACAAATTAGATGCATCTCCTCTACAATGTAAAACATCTACAAGTCTTAGCAACCTCATCGGCTGTGTGTGTTCTCTTGTCCAACTTTTGTCCATTCATATCATCCACTAGTTCTTGTTCAAACGGCTGTGTCCCTCTTCGTACCATGTCCCTCCGTCTAAGTTTTTTATAACTATCGCATATTACATAAGTGAACATAACTTTTCGTACATCTATAGGGAATTACATAATTTCTATTTTCTAATTCATGATTTACGCGTATATAATTTCGAGACGACGCGTCGATATGTAAATAATTATTTAAGGAGCATTTGAGCAATAAATTTAAAAGTGCTTTTCCAGAATCCAATTAAATAGAAAGTTATTCCGTCTTAAAGTTTACACGTATACTTGGAATAGTGCTTGCATGCGTGTATTACATTCTTTTAAAAAACTTTATTTTTGTGGGACAGTTTATCTTGCAACTTGTGACACTTTTTATTCTTGTTTCGTCTGAGCACATTGAAAATGGAATTATCAATCTGTTTCTCTTGGCTGGCGCATCATTCTTCTCAAAACAATATTGGTGGGATTGTTTTATCTATTTTGTTGTTTGTAACTAATTTCTGCTTTTTGTTTTTTTCTCAATGTTTTCCTCATAAATTTTCCTAGATAAAAACTTTTCCCAATTTAACATGTCTGGTCACGTCTTTTTATTTATATATGGTTTTATTTTGCTTGCGGTGACTACGTCTATATAGTCAACATCTATTTTAATTTCTTCGTCATGTTTTATATTTTCTTTTCTACTTTTTTCTCTCTTTTTGTATTTGCTATCATCCTGCCATAAAAATAGATATTTTCCACTTCCACAGTTTAAATAACAAACAGGAGCTGCAACCAGCATCATTTAAATTCTTTCATAATCTTTCAACTCATAACTGTGTTTTCTATGGGTATGCGCATGTGTGTGTGTGTATGTGTGTAACTTAGGGCCTGCGTGTGTAAATACGTGTATGTTTTCTCATCATTTTTTTTCTTTTTTCGTAAGGCCACAGTGTGCATTTTTATCTCATCTGTTTGCAGTTTTTTGTTCCTCCCCAATATAGTATATATTCCGTAGGTCCTGCGATTGTGTGTTAACTTGCCTGTATTTACCAATTCGCCTGGTTCCGCTTGGACTTTGTCCAAAATTATTGTATGGCTGCCAGATAATTATCCGTTGATTATTTTGTGGTTTTCCGCTATTGAGCATCTCCGTGTACGTTTATTTTCATTTCATACGGTCTGTTCATTTATTTTTCCGTTCGTCTGTCGATCTGTGTTTACAAACATAATGCACATTTTAAAATTCCTGTGTTGAATGCAACAATTTTTGTCGATTATAATTCTCCTCTGCATCACCAAAGGCAACAAATATTTTTCAAATATCTACACATGGACACATTGTTGTTGGCCATTGATTTCATTCTTTCGAATATACAATCGCACTTACACAGATTTATTTTCTGTGTTGCAAACATAAACTCTAATATACATTTTTAGGCTTAATTGTGATATCTTTACAGTGGGCAAAATTATTAAATTTTTTATGAATTTTATATTGAAAATATCAAATATTTTTACACTGTCCAATTAACAAATTTTTATGTTATTTAAATATATACTAAGGATGGGTAATGGATGCAAATGAAAATTTAAGAAGATAAAGTTGCAAGCAGCCATAGAAGCCATTTATGCCGAGACTTTTAAAAAAATTTTACATCTTCTGAGATTAAAAGAAGGAAAAAATGTTACTAAAAGTTTTCTTATAGCATTAGAAGGTTATGGAAAAGCTTTAGAGATTTGTATTTCTTTTAAATTAATTTAAAATCTAAAATGGTCCAGTCAGAGATCAAAATACATTTTTGAAGTCAAACAACTTATGCGAATAATTTAACGCAGGAAATATATTTTTTTCTAATGCCCTTTTTGTTTTTGTCGTAAATGTTACAAATACATGCTTGTATTTTTTTCTAATAAATGAGTAGTTGTGAAAAAAGATGTTCAATTTCAGATATGTTGCACACAAAATTCAAATGTGTTTAATGATGTTAATTACTTTTACGAATGAGAGTTTTGTTTTTTTTTTTTTGTTTCATTAGCATTTTTGTTTGAGGAATTTATAAAAAACAAATAAAATGTAATTTTTATATGGACATTGGATATTTCAAAGCTGCATCACATTACGAGGATGTTGGTGACCTGTAAAACGTGTGCCCCATTTTTGTGGCAACATTTTTTTTAGAAAGAAAACGCCATACGTTTTCTCTATCGAAATTCAAAATCTATTGTTTGGTAGTTGAAAAATTTTAGGGGCCGAAATTCTTTCGATCTGAGGTGTACAATTTTGGCTCACAGAAGTGATGCCTGAGCATACGGTGCAAATTCCAACATGCAATATTCTCAAATTCTCAAGCGCTGACTTCTGCCTTGTCGATGTTTCAAGTTTAGTCTAATTCCTCATTAGCATATTTCATGACAATAGATACTAGTATAAGATTTTTTGATAATAAAAAACTAACTTTGTTCGCAATACTTTTGTCTATATACGAGTTATATGTACTATAAATAAATGAGTTCCACTGTGCTATGAAGAAAAATATTCAACCGAACGTGTTGCTTCTTACACATCTATGAATTAGTGTGTGTGTTTGGGCGTGTGCGCACATATGACCATACATGTGTATTTTTTATTAGAAGTTGACTGCAGTATAGGCCCGACGGAAGTAAATTATGTCTGTTGGTTGAATTGGAAAATGAGCAAGAGATAGTTTTTTTTAGTTTATACACACAAACAGGCATACATACAAACATTCTTACTTCCCTGTAAACATTTTCAAGACTGGCAGTGATAAACTTCTCGTCTTACATTCGTCCTGATGAATCTTCGAGTCAAGTTTCAAATTGATGAATAATATAATAATGTTCTAGTTCAGCAAGAATAAAGAAAAGGATGTTTAGCAATCACAATAAATGTTTTAAGTCCCTTCAAATCACAAACACATTTATTTTTAGGTGACTTTTTGGAGCCGTTCAGATGTGGCAATTTCTTCTTATTTCTGTACTAAAAATGTCCACGGAGATGCATGTCTGTGTGAATATTATTATTGTGTGTGAAACTTTGTTTGTTTTACAGAGATTTTAATCTTCAAAATTGGTAGAAAACTTTGCTAAATTGTGCAGAAGAGTTATGGTCAAATACATTTCTTTTTATTTTGAATTACGATCGAGAATTTTCGTTAGAGCTGAAGTATAACATCCTTCCCATGAACGTGTATTGGTGTTGGCTTATAAGTGCATGTATAGTCTTTTCACCCCATTTAATATATAATACAAAAGGTTAAAATTCTATTAAACTTCCTTGAATATTTACGTTGACAATATGGTTTTTGAGGGTTGTGGTCAACAGTAGTTTTAAAGGTAGATGTCGTAAGAATTTCTTTTAAAGAAAAGTTTTGCTTTGATGTCAAAATATCTAAAAATAATTTATGTTAAAAGGACTGAAAGTTGCTAACGATGGTAGTTATACGTAGACCACATATGGGCACACTAATATGATTTCATTTTACAATCGTATGGGTTATTTTAAACTCTGCTTTTCGAAATGGAAAAAATTTGCTTTCATATCACTCATTAAGAAATTTTTTTGTTAGTAAATGAGATGTAGAACTTTGCGGAATGACACTATTATTAATCGTTTGCATAAGCTGTAAAAAGCCATATGAATTTTTATCTGCTCTTACGTTTGCTTGGAGAAATATTCTCCTACTAGAAAAGAAATAAGTTGCATGCAACCGCAAGTTGTACAACAGAAACACAAATTGAAGGAACACAAATTTGGATACTTTTAGCAAAGTCACTCGAAATGAGGTTCTGAAATTTCAGCTTTGCGGCTGAAACTCAATCATTATTAAGTATTAAATTCATTGGTATTTTAGCATCGCATATCAAGTTCGGGTACATCATTTTGCACACTGTTTACTAAATGTTTAATTAAATAGGCCAAACAATATTAAGAATTGGCCCAAATCTTCGTTGATTATCTCTTATATGGTCAATCGCATAAATATAGTGCGCTGAAGCACATTTCATTGCAAATACCCAGATATTGCAAACTATTCAAATATATTAGGAATTTTTATTCGTATTATTTCATAGAATTAAGCCAACGTAAAGTGTGTGGAAGATGTCGTCTGCATTATCCTGCTGAATATTCTACATAATATTTCCATATCACAGCTAATACACTTCCAGATATAATATTTATAATATTATTTATTAAATCTTAAAAATTCTTCAGTGAAAATTGAACCAACAAGTAGATTTCAAATCCTAAATCTAAAATGATTGACTGTTGAAGTCAACTCAGCAGCAGAGGAAAAAACTCAATTTCTATACATTCCTCTGTGATTGGCTTCATATCTCTTGTGTTCAGCTGAGAGCAATTGCGTCCCTTTCTTCCCAGCCGAGTGTGGGAACTGGAGGATTATAATGGTACTCAAGTTGCCTCATGTATGTTGTCACATATTTTTGAACCTCAGTTTTGAACAGTGGAACGTGAGGATCTTTTTGAATGCGTTTCAATGAATTAAATAAAATATATCATCTCACGAAATTTTACTCGCATATTGCAGAAAATACGGTCTCTATTATCGAAACCCGAGACGATATCAAGAAATAATTTTAATAATATTTTTTATATATAAAATTATTTGCCTCTCTCGTAAAAGCCGAAAAGGGCTTTTGGGTTTTTTGGCGACGATATGTAAATTACATTGAAAACTTAAAAAAATACTCGCATGTATGTATATTTGTATGAATATTAATTTTACTGTATTCCAAATTAACAGCTGCAGGATATTTTAATAAGACGAAGTTTTTTTGCAAGACATTTAATTGTTATGCTGAACGTGTTGATTCTTTTAATTGCCAAGTGCTTGCTCTACGCTTGAGGCAGACATTATTTCCTCCTGCCATCTTGCATATTATTGTAAGTAATTTTAATTTCTCCGTATAATCATAAAACTAATGGAATCCATTAGTAAAATCCTTTGAAATTTTAAGCTGTTCTATTAACGAACGCAAAGATGAATGTGGCAGTTGAATGTAATGTTGCAATTGTCTCCATCTGCAACAATAACATCAACAGTAATGATAATGCTGATGGCTTGCATTTGCATGCTTCATCAGAACCATTAGAAATAGCAAAATAGTTTTAAGATCTATGAGCTCGAAATGCTTCTTGCCGTTTGCTATCGTGCTTCCCGTTGTCGTTGTCGTCATCATCATTTTCATTTGCCCTCTAATGACGACTCATGGCAAACACCACAAGTGGCCAAAAAGGCTGAACACACTATCGCCATTCATTCATGAATAATGCAAAAATTTTTTGTATTATTTGTTGTTGCTGCTGTTGTTGTTGTTGAGCTGCATTTATGGTAATACGTGGAATGGTTTCGGTCACTCACGGTGTTGTCACATCGCTGCTGAATGCCAGTTACAACTTTTCGTTTTTATTTTATATTTCGCTGCAAGTACCCACATCGAGACGGTTTCAATGGACATACCACGAGGATTGTGTGGTACCGATGGCTTTTGCTTGTTTTTATTTTGTGCGATGCAAACAAAAACAAAAAACCTATTTGAAGTTTCATCATTTGTATGCATCAACACTTTGAGCGCCGCCAGTTGAAATTTTAAAAGGAGAATTTTACATCTCTACTCGTTTCCCATTAACCGTTAAAAGTATTGCCTTAAAAAGGATTGCGGTCTGAAAATAAGAAGATTTATCTCTATATAAAGAATCCGTAAGGGCATTTGTTTAATCCCTACAATAGCAACAATGGCAAAGCAAGAGGACAGGCAACGTAAAGAAATTGAATGAATGTAATTATATTAATGTGAAATTTGTATTATTTCACTCACCTGAGGATTAGAAACAATTTGTTTAAATGTATTTGAATAAGAGTGTTTGCAATATAGAAAAGTACTTATGTAAATTAAGTTTCTCTACACATACACAGATAATATATGTGTTGGTGTGTGTTGAAGTATGTATGAATACAAGGGCTTTACAACATCGCTAATCACTTTGTTTGCACGACCACATCTAATTAAATTAAGTAGATTTGATTCGTATTATTTCCTGTGAATTGGGAAAAAGTAGATATAGAGGAGAGAGAAGCTCTGCCAGGGGGTGAGTCTACGAATTTTGAATACTTTAAAGAGACTAAAGTATTGTAAACTTGCGAAGTACTTTAAGCTTTTGTCTTTGAGCCACTCCTTTATTAGCTGAAGGTCTTGTAATTAGTTTTCATTATACTCGCTTGGTGCTTTGAGGTTTTCTAATTCTAATAAACTTCGGAATCTTATTAATTACTCAATAGTATGAGATTTTACTTCTTTTCAATGAAATTAAATTATATAAATGATTTCTGTATAGAAAGAAAATATTCGTTTCCCAAGGTATTTTTTAACTAATTTTAATTCACTTATTTAATATATTTAAAGGAATAGTCTGTGTTTATATATTATGTTTATGTAATTAGTTTTTTGAAAAGTGCTCCAACGATTTTGATGATATTCATTTTCTAGGGGTTTTCGGGGATGAGCATTTGGTCTTGGTTTTGGCCATGAAAAATCCGCTTTTGCAGGACTTTCGCCCATTTGACCGTTTGTTTATCGCACAATTTTAGCAGCTCCATGATAAGGCTATCAACCAAAGAGGCCAAAGAGTCATTTTAAATTAAAAATGTTGGCAGCTTCAAATAAAAGGAATATCTGAGAGAAAAAAATTAAAAAATATATGGAGTCACTTTGGACATAGTAGACGCATTCCTTTTTTAAAAAACAAAAAAATTTACAAAGTCTGGGTAAAGCTCGGCCAACCAGTTACTAAAAACCGTATATCCAACTAAATAAAACTTTATTTTGAAGGAAACAACATTCGCAAAATGCGAAATTCCCAGGATGTTAATAGAAGAAGAAAATTGTATATTTGCTTTCAACTTTTATACGCTTTTTTTTATTAAATTTATGAAAACAATTAAAATTATGAGCATTAACTTCTCTATACGCCTGCGCTTCGTTGGTGCTTATAATGCCAACTCAACCAATGAATTAATTTTAAGATTCTATTAAGTAGTTTATTTAAACTTCCACTGGTTGAAAGAATCACGTTTATTCAGCAGCTGTAAGTGCAACTTGCAAAATGCGTTTAGATAAAAGTTCGTTTACGCAATAAATCTGTTTTTTCAATTCGACCACCATCGTCCTCAAAAAGTTTGTATTATGACTGCAATTAAAAATCCTTTCACAATCTTTATTCCTTGTGCAGTTGCTAAGCAATCGGTTAGTTCAAATAAATATTTAAAGAGCCAAGCAATTGAGAAAGTAAGATGTCAATAAAAGAAAGTTTATGCCACATTTTCATCTAAAAATTCAATAGGCCATTTTAACACCATTAGTGAACCTCGTCTGATAGAGTCAACTACTTCAGAGATCATCAGGTTTGAGCATAAACATTTCTTTAATTTTTGTACGAATGCAATTGCAATTGTATGAGTGATTCACAGGAAATTAGATACCACCCATTGACATTCACCTTTACGAATATGATGATACTTTGAATGAAAATTGTATTTCTCTTACCAATTTTTTCATCCATACGGATTGTCATTGAAAAATGCAGCCCAATTACTAATATTTAAATCAGCGTTTTCTAATTTTTATGAGCATCCACTTCAACCACATCCACTGACTGGATACTTTCACTTTTTAATAAATAAATATTAGAGGAGTTTGCTTTAGCTTTTCAGTATATATTTTCGCTACAAAGACATTAGTTTTGCAATAATAAGTACATTAGAACTTTTTATTTTTTATTTAATAACCCTCTGCTAGATAAGTTGCCCCATCACTAATTGAAGGATACATGGGAGAAAACATGTTACAACCAATTAGTAATTCATTGTGAAACATCCTGATTATCAAGTGCTAATTACTGCAAAAATGAATTGTAACTTCTCACAAAAGTTATATAAACACATGTACTTTGACCACTTTTCAAATAAGTTTCTTTCAGTCCCTAATCTCTACACATATTTTACACAAGGCAACTGCGAAACATGATATTGGAGATAATGTTCAATTCCTTTCCTACTTTTTTTTTCAAATAAACAAAATAAAGTGGGAGAAGCGAAAAACTTTGCAACACTTGTAATTTTTTCTAACGAAGTAATTATCTACTTTTGTTCTTGGAAAATAAGTTATTCGTTTGTTCATTGGATTTGTAATGAAAATGGGAAATAAAAAATAAAATAAATTGCTGACGCTGTTCAGTATGAGACTGTCTTAACGAAATGATGTGTCAGGCCTTTGCATTACTTGATTTAAAATAAACAAAATGAATGTAAAATTTGTATTATTAATGAATCATTGGGAATAAATTTATAATGAACAAAATATTCCATTAATCAGTTTTTTTCGTAGAATCTAAGCGATTTCCAAAAGCAATCAACTTATGCGAATTACCTTAAAAAATAAGTTGATTTTGTATTGATCCAAAAATTAATATTTTTGCATTGATACTCACATAGTCCCCGTCACTCTGGTGCGTATTTATGTATTAAATTCTCAAGCATTTTATTATAAAGCCTTGAACCAGTAACCAGTTAAAGTTGGGAAAATGTCTCAAGTAAGTTCCAGTGAAAATTTAAGATTTATTTATTAAGTGCTGAAATGACTTTATGGCAGATTTTAATTTTAATTGCATATAAAAATACAAGGCTTTCAATTGCAAAACGTAGTTGTTTTTAGACCAGCTTTTATTGAAAGCTTTAATAATATTGCAACCCCTCTGGTGTTAAATAGAGGGCTTAAATTTTTTTATGCTGTGTTTGTTTTACTTCGCCGATGATTCTGCAACCATTACCGAGGAAAGAGAGCGCTGCGATGTAGTTCGTGTGCATAGAAGAATAACAATCGCTGCCGGAACTTTTCAGCGACCACCAGTGCTTTGCCTTCACCAATGAAACAGTCCAACAAAAGCTAATACAATGTGATATCAGAAAAATTCATAATGTTGATGATATATCCTGAACAGGGATCCAGTTTTCTAAGTCACAAATTGCTCTATAGTCAATGCGCTAACCACTTCGGTCAACAGCGCCGTCAAAATTTTTTAGGGTGTTATATAATATAAAATAAGATCCCAAAATCCGAGTGTTATTTTCTCTGTGTCATTCCTTGGAGACTTATGAAACATATATATTTTTTGAAAGTTATTTGCATACTGTCTTGAAATTGCGTTAATTTTTTTTCTTCGAATAATTAAAGATTCAGTTTATACTACTGGATAAACGATTTTTTGGGTTTAGAAACGTCAAATAATCAATTATAAAAATAAATTTATGTGGCTTAAAATCAGTCTTTCAAATTTTTCCCAATTGCCTTCAATTTTTATTTGCACATAGTCCCTAGTCTAGTAGGATTAAATATAAATTTTTAAGGCACAAATTAGAATTGTAAATATATAAACATAATGGGCCAGAAAACTTTTCCAAAAAACACCTCCAGCAACTGATATTCGATTTGAATCTGTGGTTTACTGTGCTTAATTAAAATATTTATATTTTTGTAATTCTCAATTGTTCTTTAAGAGTTTTTAGTTAAGCATACAAGATTGAAAACTTTTCAAAAATAATGGGTGAAGGTCTACTGATGAGTAGTCATTAGCAGCAACGAAATATGGCCGAATATCGTGAATAGTTTTTAGAAGTTTTACTCTGATATTATTTTGATGATTTTTTTGTTACAGCTACAGTTCTGGTTTAAAAAAAATAACAAATATGTAATTTATTAAGGCAAATGGAAAAAATAACAACATTAGCAACATGCACGTTTCATATTTAATCCATGACGTACAAAGTTGTTTTCTTAATGACTTTGTAATAAGTCTTTTCTTTATTTCATTTCGATCAACGATAAGCAATGACATAAAGCACATTGTAAATATCCACACACACACACACACACACACACACACACACACACACACACACACACACACACACACACACACACACACACACACACACACACACACACACACACACATCAACAATGACATGTACCCACACAAACACTAGCACTGACAATTAATGCATTAAGCTGAACGCACTTACGTTTGAACAAAAGGCAAGGAAAAATCCTTTTACAAGAACAAACAAAAAAAGTTTTATTCTGATGATTGATGATCTAAGAAGGATAATATTGCCTGTGAACTTTTCTCTCGTTTCGTCCTACCCCACCCTCCTCTTCTTTTCTTATTCTTATTGAAGTAACAAATTATTTATATCGTCAGAAATTGATTACTTTATCGTTGCCTTTAGTTCTTAATGAAATATAAATATTTTAAGGAAAGTAAAAAATATAATGACATTGAGGTGTTTGTCATCCATTTTTTTTCACTTTATTCCCTCGTGCTCGGAATAATTGTTGGAATACATTTCCCACCTAGTTATTAAAGTTTAGTGGAAAATTATATAGAAATGTACTCTCATTTTCATTTGCGTAACAGGAAAGTGAAGTCTAATGCGGCTGTTGATGATGATTTTTGGTTTTGGATTCCCAACACGTCCCGACTTTACGCACGTATTCTACTTTTATGATTCCTTTGACACTATATTCACTACTACGAATAATTTCTAGGTTCGTATTAATACGTTTTTTCACGAAATTCTATTTCTTATTGTCTTTATTTACTTGCAGTACTTGTTTCTCGTTTTCCAAGTACATAAAGGAATGATTTCGGTCTATTGAAATTTCGCCCAAAATTTTTGTTAGATGGGAAGGATTCATATCAATATTTTCAGTTTTTTTACTTTATCTCTCTTTCACTCTTTCTGTTATAGGACTAATTATCAGAAAAAATTAAATTTAAATGGAAGGAAACATCATAAGAGAGATCTTTTCTATGAAAATTTTCTAATAAGCGGAATTAATAAAGTTTATTTATGCGCCAGATGCTACACGCATACCTCAACGATTAAACCATCATTCATTTAAAATAAAGATGCAGTCAAGGTACACAAAACAATACTCAGAAAAAAAGCAATAGAAGAGATTTCCGTTTGTGAATAGATGCTGTTTGTGCAGAGCCAATACTGCGGAGTTAAAGCTCCATATAGAAAAACGAAAACCTGGTATTAATTTCCCAATTGTAGTTCTTAAGCATGTCAATATATTGGAACTAAAGGGACTAAGCGATTTTAATAATATTATGTGAGGAAAAAATTTAATCAGTTGGTAGACGAAATAAAATTACAAGATTCACCAAATTTAGTGAAAATAATTGGAGAGATTTAACTACAATTGTCTAATAAGTTTTCTTAATTATTCAGTTGCGAAGCGTTTATATTAACTATTGTTAAAAACAAGTTGCTTTTTAAGCCATTATCTTTCTTCTACACGCATTGGTCTCTTTCAAAAATTATGGCACGAGTATTTTGGCAGCAAAACTATGTCATTGATTTAATTATTATACAAGATTAATTGCTACCTCAAGACAAAATGCATCGTAAAATTTCATATTTTTATTTTCGTCTTCCTGGCAATTTGTGTATTTTCTACCAAAACCACAGTATTTTCACTGAAAAAAGAAATCAAGTCAATTTTCTATACATTTTTCTAATGTGCAACATATCATTGCTGGCGTGCTCTGCATCAAACGAAATACTTAGCACTAAATCAGGCAATGTTTTGCTTAAATGACAGGTTGAAGTAACATGTTCTTTCAATAATTTCAAATGTTCTTTAAGTGGATACGCAACTCAAAAATTTTCAACTCGTGTTTATTTACATATTCTGACCATTTTTAGTTTTTAATGTCCTCTCTACTATGTTCCCAAAAGGCCTTCTGTAATCGTTTTACCCCGTTTTATTAACTTATTATTAAATATATTCTTAAGGTTCCATTAAATGCGGAATATTATAATCTTGGCGCCATGGTTACTCGGCTTTGTTGACCATGTTTCTGGCTCACAATACGATTTTTGTATCCTCGATTATTAATATAATTCTAATTTTTATCGGTAGTAATAATCATCTTTCCAAACGAAATCATTTTGCGGTGCAGAAGCAACATCTTGACAGTAGTATTAATGGAGTAATATTTTTTTAAATTAATTTTAACGACTGTCCGAACCTCTCTTTGAAATAACCGCTAGTAATTTTCAAGCATCTTGTGTTATGAAATTTATTTCTTAAATTTTGTTTGGGAATAATTTTCTTTTATTTTATTTGGAACTGATTTCATATGGTCCGAAGACCAAAAATGTCGAAATAATGTAGAAAGCGAGGAACAAATTGAATAAAAGCCCAAATCAAGAGACTTAGCAAAAATATATCGGTTGAGAGAAATATAAATTAATATATACAAAAAAATATATTCAAATTAATTGTAGTAACACACAATCTATCCTAAAAGATGTAAATAAAATACATTTTTGATACATAAAAGAAAAAATTCTTTGCATCATCTGTCTTTCGAAGGAAAAAAGATAAGATTCCAAAACGGAATCACTAGTGACTGTACAGAGTAGATTATGTGGCATAATGTTCAATAAAAAAAGGAAAATAAATACTTCCATTCTCTTTTTATTATTAACAAATTTTCATCAGTTTGGTAAACAAATTTCCTTATTATTTACTCTCCTGTGTTTTATGGGAATTCAATGACTATAAAACACAACTCAACACAAATACACGCAAACACCTCAAGAGATGAATAAATTCAAACAGATTCTAATTCAAATTACTTTTTAAAAGTAAGTAAAAGAAAAAATCCATATAAAAACATTACATTGTGTGCGTTACACACACACACAAGCACAAGCAAACGCACTTTCCTTTTTTGTGTTCGTATTATGTAAAAGATCTTAAGAATGCCACGTGTTGCATATTAATTTTTGTTGAAATTGAAAATTAAAATGATGACCCAAAATATAAGAAAATATAAAAAGAAACGAAAATATAGTAAAAGGCACGTCCAACAAGGGGTACTAAATAATGAAAAAGGTTTTCCTTCATTTTCTTGAGCCTGTGAATATATAAATGTATTTAAAAAAAGTAACATGTTAAATTAGAAGTTTCACTTGGCATTCATTTTGAGTTGGTGTTTAGTAAAAACTTTCTATGCCGCAATATTCCATGCAAATTTTCTATCAAACGTGTGAAAAAGAAATAGAAAAATCTATATTTTTCACCTCATTGTTATCTTTATATTCTGTATAAATAACAAATTCGTTTCAAATTTATATTGTTATTTTTTTTAAATAATTATTTACAATGTACATAATTTTTTATATATATTTTTATACATTTTTTAATATGACTTTTTTTTACGAAGTACAGACTTTTGAAGAGAATTCACTTTATTTTTCAACAAAGTATTCATTGAGCTCTATACACTTTGGTCAAGGTTTCTCCAATAATCATTTTATTCGTTCTAAAAATAAGACTTGTTGACCTCATCAGACTTATTATATTAATCCAACAAGTTGGCATAATATTATGTATTGATTGTTTTATCCTCTTGAAGGCAAGCAAAATGCAATATACCACATGCGTCCCAAAAAACTGTCTCTATGAATTTATTGGGTGACAAACTCACCTCTTGGCCTTCTTTGGTTTTTATTTACCTCGAGAAACCCACTGTTCTGACTACTGTTTGGTCTTTGGTATGTTGTGATGGATGTACGTTTCGACCACGGTTATAAAACGGCAAAAAAAAAACTCGTTCATGTGGCGCTTGCACAACGCCAACACCCCTGCGAATATGTCACACGATTAAGTATGCGATCCAGCTTCTTAAAATTTTCACAGGAAATAGTATTGCCTTTTAGTTGAGAGGCGGGAAATTAAAAAAAATTGCTGAGCTATTGACCCACCCTCTTATAAGGATCCATTATAAATCTTAAAAAGGAATACATTTATAAATACATTTCTGTTTGAATAATTTGAGATTATTAAGCATGTTTGGTAGAAAACTTTGGGCAATAGAACAAATTTTCTGCAATTCTTCATTTCAAAGTAATTAATAACACATAAATACTTGTTAAACAATTTTTAAGAAAACAACTTTAATTCTTAAGAATTTATGTTATAATTAAGCAATTGCTATCAAACAAACATTTTAAAATTTTAAAAAATTATTTATTTTATGTCAGTCCAGAAAGACGTAATTTAATGAAAAAACCAGACCCTCTAATAAAAATATAAAAATAAATGTGGAATATGAATTTGTTACTTGTGTGTAAAATGAATTTTTACAGAATTACAACCATACATAGTATAAAATTAACTCAAAATCAAATTGATATTTATGTGAATAATGCGATTAAGTTCTATAAGTATTCGTCAGAACAAGGAAAAGCCCATTTTTATCGCATAAATTTAAAAAAAAGTGTATTTGATACTTACATACTTTCAATTAGAGAGGGACTTGATCTATTGATTAGATTCCATCAGAGAGAGATTAGATTTACATGTAGTGAGTTTGTATTTAAGAAATATTCCAATTATGAGAAGAGGCAGTATTAGATTTCAACCCGACTGATCAGCATCTAAGTGTCTCAAGCAAATAAAATGTGTGTCAATATAATTCTAAAGTTATCAATGATCTACGTCATCGTGTCAATAGTACAAGCTGGTGAGTCACGAAATGAGAAAACAAATTACGAATTTCGCTTAATAAAGTTCCTCATGTTTCATTTTTAAAGCTTCGGTTGATATTTGCATTGCAGTACGTGACAACACAAATAGTGATAGTGAATTCTCTGTGGAAAGAGAAACCAATACAAACCGTCTTCTGTTGAGAGATTGTCCCTCTTACCCCCCCATAGATAATGCTGTCGATCACATACGCTCTTTTATAGTCGATAAACTGGACTTGCCTCATTTGGAGTGGCAAATTTTGCAGGCAGCTTACACGGACAAGGGGTTACTATTTGAAATGTCTTCTGCGGAATACACAAATGAAGTTCTAGATCGATTCAGAGTGAAATTGCGCTACAAAGCATGTGTTTTGAAACTAACCAATAAAAATTTTTTTGACTTCAATTAAATATTTATTTAAAACAATTTGTGCAACATTTATATAAATTCGTTTTCTTATTTTCTTTTAAACGTATTATCTTGGAATTTCTTTAATATATTGAAATTATTTTCTTAAGAAAGTATTTTTAAGAGCTTCTTTTTGAAATCGAATTTGTAAAAGGGTTCGTTTTTTCGTATTTTCAAATGATTTCATTTCTGTAAATATATTCTAATCTATATATATATTTTAAAGTTTTGAAAAAAGTACTTCGTGGAAATTGTACTTTTCTAAGTTCCTTCAAAAATGTTAAAATGAAATACATTTAACAACGCATTTTAAACTATTTGAAGTAACAAACTTAAATAGTGCAATTAATTTATTAATTACTCATTTGACTTCTTTATGATTTACACTCAATTAAATTATATGTCTTTACATTCAATACTCAACTAACGTATTTTTTATTGACTTTTTCATGGAAATTATAAAATAATGATGTCAGCAGCAAAACACACATCAAAGCAGCAAATTTTTAATTATTTTTATAAATATGCAAGTTTTCCTTTAACAAATTCCGGCCTCTTCTCCGTACTGCGAGTTTACAAATATTGTTTTTAATATGTACGATAATTGATCTTTAAATGGGGAAAATGGTAAAAGTATTTGTGTGGTTCTCATTAATTTTTTGAAATTTTTTTATAGGTAAAAGTTTAAAAGTTATAACTTTTACAAAAAAAAAAAAAAAATGTCCAAGGATTACTACTGAGTTGCCATACGCCACTTCTTGTACCCCTCTTATATAAGAAAAAGTTAAAAGTGAAATTTTTGTTGAATTTTTACATCGTTGTCTCAAAATTCTTATATGGTCTCTTGTGGGTGTCCCGACATATTTAAGGCTCAAGGTTGCTCTTAATGCCTTACCAAAGTGCGAACACTAGACAAAGAATTGTTAGCATCGCAACAAATGTGGCTAGAATTGATGCTGTTGTTTTCATTGTCAAAAAAGCTGGTGAAAATTAAGAGATCAAAGGAATAGCATCATTGCAAGATCAAATTTGAATATGTTAACAGTCGCTAGTGATCATTGAGCAACAGATGCACTTGTTGGCCAAAGAATTACTAATTGCACAGGTTTATATAATTTTGTTGACTCAATGAGCTGTATTTTTCGCTGATGATCCCTAGATTTTAGTGTATTCTGTACGAAATTTCCATTTTCAAATAATGCTTGCACAGGACGATTTTCTTGTTTAAATGCTTGAGTCAGCCGATCTAAATCTATTAGTTCATCTATCGTTTTGGTGTCAGTGTTTTATCTTTATAAAGAGAGCATAAGTCGTGCCACAACTGCTAACCATGTGAAAAAATTAAATTTTTTTTCACAACGCGCTATGGGATATATTACCATTTTTTTCGCTAAAAGTTGGAATGATTTTGGCAAAAAATTTTTTTTGTTTAGTCGTTACTTTATTAGTGCGAAAACACTGCGTTTCCTTATTATTTAGAAAAGGCGATTGATCACATTGAATCAAGAGTTTTAGTAAAAATTATTTGTAGTTTGAAGGAATGAATAAAGAAAACAATATCGAAGGTGGGAAAGAACTAAGAAAGCTATAAAGTTGAAGTTTAGTTTATCGTGTAATACAATGATTAATAGTCCAATAAATTACCTCCATAATCATTTTACTTTAACTGCAAATACTTATCAATCTATGTAAAAAGCATATTTTTCTAGATTGCTTCAAAATGTCGAACTCAGAGTTGTCGCTATTAATGCCCATTTTATATCATTTACTGCTGAAAGTAATCGTTCCGAAAATTCTATTCAAATCTGAGTAACAGAGTTTTCGTATTTAGAATTCTGTTCAGCTAAAAGGCAGCACTTGCATAAAGCCATAAAAATATGAAAATTATTCTGACTCTATTAAACTAAAGTCCAAAAGACACAGTGAACATTTTACCTAAAGTCTGAAAGGCCAAAGAAGCGGCTTACGGTGGAACTCTCTAACGACCAAAGTAGTAAATGTGAACCAATGGTACTTGCTTCAGCTACTCGTATTAGTATGCAATTTAATTTAGCATTAGGTCTAGAACAATTTGTTAGTAGTCTAACAAGATATGTCAAGTTTTTTTAATAAAGTCCTGCTGTTTAAGGGAAACTTTCTTTCATGTGGGTGTAAAACGAATTTAAGAAACTTTAAGTTGTTTTATTATTTTCACGTGCGAGAATAAGTAAGTGCTGATGGCCAAATACATTATTTCGCAAGACTTTATGGCCATGACCAGGCGTGATCAAATACTTGTTTCGGTCCAAATGTTTAGCTTAAAATAGTTTTAACGAAAAAAATATTAAAATTTCTGATAATACAACGAGATTAGTACGTGTGTTTTTACGTTGCTTTTGTAAATTTTTTAAGGAAATTTCCAGTTCATTTGATTAAAATAATTATTTCTGAATACTTACCAAAAAATAAATATAATCCAAAGATTTAATGTTCAGAGAAAAAGGCAAAATTTAGTTAAATCGTGCAAAAAAATGTTGGCGAGGATCCGTGAAACTTATATACAGAGTAAACAATTTCCTCCCATCTTTCGTCATTCATTGTGCAGAATCGACTCAAGCAACTTGCTCTAATGCATCTCACATCCAGCACATTCTTGTTAATCGTAGACTTCTAATAATATTTTCAAGGCTTCAATTTTCTTGATAAACATTTTTGTAAAATATTTGCATTTATAGCGCTCATTAATAATTTATTATTGAGGAGACACTCAAAGTATTAAAAAAATTAATTTTAAAACAGTGGTAAATAATATGATTTAAAATATTTTACATGCATTGTGCTAAATTGGCCACAGTAGTAATATTATGATTATAAAGAGCAGACAAAAATCTTTTATTTTGCTAATGAAAAATCCTGCAAGTGAAATATTCCTGATCTTCTTCTTTCAGCACCCATGAGCAGTTGCGTATTCGCCATCCTGTTGCCTTTTAATATTTAAGCCTATTAAAAAATTAAAAAATTACAACGACTTGCAATATTTATAATTAAATAACAGCCCCAAATACCATTTACAATCTTTATTACTTTCATACATAAAAAATATTTTCGGAAAATTTTATAAAATTGGCTGAATAACCTCATCAGCTCAAATAACGTACATTAAAAGAAAAGTGATTATTATCAGTTTTGGCTTAATTAGCAAGTGGAATTTGTAATATCACGAGTAATTATGTTGCCCTGACAATGTCAACGGTGAGCCAATGCATGAGGAAGAAAATTTAATATCCTTAGGCGACTTAAAAATTAAATTAGCTTTTGACTGCCAATAATCAGGCTTATTAATGACAATCAAGTTGTTTGAGGTAATAGACAAAACAAGAGCGAAGAATACGAGCACTGCCACAACCGATATGATGCTGCAAGTATTTTTGTCTGTTTCCGCTGAACAAAGCAATTGCACAAGACTGTGGCCTGAAGGCTGTGCAGTTGAAGCCTTCCAAATGAAAGGTCTAAAATTTTTCTTTGATATTTACAAGGCGCAAATGTGTAATCTCTTTTGTGTTTCATTAAATGGAAAATTAATTTAAAGCTTAATTGAATATGACTTGAATATGATATGATCAAAAAAGAACACAAAACAATACAATTGCTTCATCCTGAAGGAATTAAAATTTTAAGTGAATGACGCTGGCAAAAGAAATAATAATTTTGATAAAGTTCCGTGGCTAAAGCACTTAACATAAATACATGTAAGTTGAGTGGCAAGAGGTCATATAGCGCACTGTGGTACACAGAGGAAAAAGTACAGTCGCGATTCCGAGGACCATTTATATTGTATTCCATATTAATGCCAATTGATTGACATTCTTCCTCCATTAATCATATCAGAAATTTCATCCTGTTCTTGCATATTAATTAGGCATTTCATTATCCTCAAAATCCTTAATTTCCTGGAGAGAGACTTTGGTAAATATTTGAGATTAAATTCCAATATATTTATTAGTCAGAAAGCAGTTACAGAACAAAACAGTGATCTTATATATGCACATAAAATTAACCATATATCGATTCGGAATGTATTTATTTCAATAATCTATTGAAAATTTTATAGAATAATAGAATAGAAAAGAAAGCATATTTTGGACATCCTAATTTCCTTCAACTGATGTAGTTAAATCTGTTTGAACTGGTCACCAATTATTAACGATAAGAATATATATGTTTGACCTGTCACTAGGTTCTTAAGACATGATCTGATCCAGTTGGTCTTGGTTGTGTTGTAATTGGTAGGAAGAGTAAAATAAAAAGTAGTTTCTATAAAACATCTCAACAAAAAATAATCCAAAGCAATCTAATTGAAGAGGTTGACTAAGAACCTCTCCCTCAACTTTTCATGATACGGGTGTCCGTAATAGAATCAGCGTTAAAGTAAATGTGCATTAAATAAAATCGCACCATGATATTGGACACACTTTTATGCAAACTTGACTTAAAAATATGGCATTTAAATATTAATTTTTAACCACCCTCCATGTCCGTAGCCTTGAGAATAACACACATATACGCATATCAAATGGTACTGATGCTTCAATTTTTACAATATCAAATAACAGCAACCACTTATTTAAAAGTTTTATTTGAAATTCTAATACTCCCTCTATACTATTCATACTTTGATCGCAGTGTAGTATATTATACGCATAGAAGTGATATACTCGTATTTAGTTTTTGTGTAAGATCCTGTATATTTTGATTATATTTTTACAAATAAGAAACAAATGCTGGACTTTGCGGCATTGAATGTTGTATCTTTTAAATTCTAAGTTCCAACTCTTAAGTGCCTTAAAAATTGGATAATAAACGAAAATGGGGCTGATATTCTCTAAAATATGCATTTCTTATCATCTGTAAGGGCCTTTAATCTAGAAATTTATTTACTGCAACCTTCAAACTATTTTTATTTATTACAATTTTTAATTTTACATATTGACTCTTGAGCTGCTTTAACTTTTTAGCCTTCAGCTAATATTTTAAATGCGCCAACGAAATATTTTTGCAACACAAATATTTGCTTTGTATATCAAAACTGAAGTTCCATACATTCGATGAATGAATGGTTAATATATTTGAAAAATTTTCCTTAATAAATGTAAACCTAAATTTTGTACTACTCAAAAGATTCTAATGCTGGTTCCTACACCATCAGAACTTGGTAACTGCTTATGACTCCAAATGTTATAAAAATGCAACCGTAGGAAATAATTAAAGAAAATATATTTGTAAAATAAATATTTCCGACAGAATGTAGTTGAAATCTCTTCAATATTCAATGATTAATTCTAATTATTGAGTTTTTCTTATTTAGTTTTATTTTGCTTTTAAAATCAATACAACTCATGGAGGTGTTGAAAATTAATTTTTATGCAACTAAAAATATTATTGTTAAACTTAAAATGTGAATTCATTACATTCATTGATTTCTATATTTTTTCTCTTTCATATTTTAGTGCGCGTCTTTGTTTTACTTCTTGTCTCGAAATGTCACTTTAATTGAAATATCCTTCCTTTAGTGCTGGCAAGTAATTTGATTTATTTCTTCAAGTAGATTTTAATTTAATTTTTTTATTTTTTTTATTTTGACCTCCATATTTAACACTAGTTGACCACAAAGTCATCATTATCTCCCTTCGCCGTTTTTATTTGTTGTGAAACATCATAATCGCCTTCTTGCACCGGTTGTTGAAAGCGGCATTAAAATAATCCATGTGGTAAGAAAGGACTAGCATGATTAGCACACACATACTGGCATTTTTCTTGTGGCCATAGATGTGAAAAAAAACTTGAAAAATATTGATTAGAACAAGAAAAAAAAACCAAAAGTATATGGTATAAAAAAATTTTATATCAGTTTTTGCCGTTTGAAGATATTAGTTCTTCAACGAATTTATAACACTCAAGTGAGCAAAAAATCCAAGGATTTTAGTCAGAACTAGCTTAGATATTATTTCTAATACACTTGTTAAATATTTATTTATTTCACATTAAGGCCAATGACATTAGTGTGGTAAAATACACATATGATCCTTTTTAGCTTCAACTGAAAGAAAGTCTGCAATTTTTCCAGTTACTTTTTTCCTTGTAGGGAAAAAAGAATAATAAAGCAAGAAACTCTTTTAAGACTCTGCTTAAAAGATGACAGCAATACGCCTTTTTGGTTTGTCTTCCTACTTTCACTTCTAACACCCAACACTTGACGTTAATTGGCTTTGATTGCTACTGTCCATGCGATATAGAGAGGAATATATTATTATAGAGAAAAGGAAAAAAATATTTTGCAAAGGGAACTACACTTTATAGTTGTTGCGTTCGTCTCCCTCTTTTCAAAAAATAGTTTAGAATAGAATTGTATTTTTTTGTCAAAATTATCTATATAGCAAAATCGAAATAAGTAAGTAAGTAAGTAATTAATGTAATGGGGGTTTGGCCCAAGATGGCCCTTTGCACTGCGACCATTGTTGATCTATTGTGCTTCTCCTGTCCCTAGCAGTTTAATACGTTCGCAAATAGGATCAGCTCCTTCAGTGGGAGCATAAGCAGATCCTCTTCACTCAGCGTATATGCATGTAGAGTCCTTTGTCTCCTGTGGCACAATGCCCCACAATTTGCTACAAAGTGTTCCATCGACTCCTCATCTTCACCGCAAAATCGGCAGATATTCGTGTCAGATAAGCCCATTCTGTATAGGTGGGCTTTGCAGGTGTAATGGCCTGTGAGCGCCCCTACCAGCGTCCGTAGGCTTTTCCTGTCCAGTCTTAGAGCCAGAACCGCCCTTCCAGCGTCAAAGCGTAGGAATTTCTTGGAGTGACATAATCCATTGATGTCATTCCAATGTAGTGCAATCCTGGACGATGTCCATTTCGAAATCTCCCCTTTAAGTAGACTTTTGTTGAACCCAAAAGAAGGGGTGGGTCCAATGAAGTTCCACTCAGCCCCTCTTCTCGCACAGATGTCCGCCATCTCATTCCCGGCATGCCCCTGATGCCCTGGTACCCATATCAGAGTAATCTGATTATGAGTCGCCACGTCATTGAGCCTGTTTTGACATTCCAGTAATAATCTGGACATGTACGTACAGCCTCTCAGGGCCTTAAGAACCGATTGGCTGTTCAAGAATATCTTAACCCGTATTCCCCCGTGTCCTCTCTCGGATAGGATCTCCCCAGTTTCCAGTATCGCGTGAAGTTCCGCTTGGAATATTGTCGTATCCTTGCTCAATGTTATAGACCTGTGTGCTCTAGGCCCCACTATTCCCGCCCCAACTCCTTGGAGCGTTTTTGAGCCGTCCGTGTACCACAATTGCGATCCATCTCTTAGCCATCCTGGGTTTGCGCAACATTCTTTTCTTTTGGGGGGAAGAGGACCCTGTATTTCCTGTCGAAACCGTATACCGGGTCCATATGGTTACCCCGATTCTCCTGAGGATAGCCAGATGATCAGTAATGTTGCCCGCCCTAAGGTAAAATCGAAATAAAAAAGTTTGAAAAAATTGAAAGCGTAAATCTCTATCTAAAGTTAAACTACGTAACAATATGTGCGGGTATATATGTATTTGACATGTATTTGCACATCCACCAGGAAGCTTGGAAATATGATAAAGTTTTCAAATCATGAACTAACAAAAGAAAATGAACAAGTTTTTTCTCTGTGTGTACATTAATTTGTACTTACGTATCTTTTTCTATAGACTTTTAAACATTTTCATACATTATTTACTGAAGTCATCATCATCTTCATGGCAGTCATTTCATTTACTCCTGTCTAAGACATCGCGTGTTGAGGTGTAAACGGAAACCGATTAAGGTGCTAAATAAGTGTTTCGACTTCCAACAAAATACTTTGATTTCTTGATTAGGTCAATTAACCATTCCATATCTCACAATAGTTTTTCTCAGAAAACGAAGGACTCTTCATAAAACAACATGATTCAACACAAAAATATTACTATCATAATAATATTTTGAAAGCAAAAATAATGTACACAACGAAGAACAAGGCTAAAAGTATTTTAAGTCTCTCGTGTGTATGAACTTAATGCTTTAATGTTATTAGAAGGTTATAACTCTTTCTCGTTATTTAGTTCATTGCAAAACGTGTCATTTATTCACATTTTTGCTTTCGTTAATTCCTTGTTTTCTTTTTAAATATTTCTTATTATATGTAAATACATACACTAACATACATACATACGAGTAAATGTGAAAAAAGCTCCCTGAATATTTTTGTACTTAGCCAAGCAAAACTTAAGCCCCTAAAATAATGATGTAAACAGGAAAATGTTGATGTTCTATTCCGCTTAAATCGCAAAGATGATTTATCTGCTCATGACAAAAATAATCCGAATTTGCCCTCACCTCTCTGGCATTTCACTTTCATTTTTGGCAAAGAGGATAAGAGGCAATTCGCATTAGTATGAAATGAGGTTTTACTTGTCAGTCGATATAGGAAGTTCTGTATCCAGTCCTTGGTTTCCTTAGCGTATCATCTTAGTGCACAAAAGCTTTAAAACCATGAAGGAACGAGTTCATAGAAGCCAATATAATTCATAGATAAAATAAAATTTTATATTTTATTTAAATGATTTAAATGATTTCGCAGGTTCAAGATTTTAAAAGAGCAACAAGAACAAAGATGAAAATTTATATTAAAAATTGCTGCCCAGTCATCTGTGTTACAATGTTTGAAAATGTTTAAACAACTTCAAATTGTTTAGGATTTTTATTTATTTCAACTTAATAGGAAAAACACTAGGGACCTTTTAATTTCTCAATTAGAGATCGTTTTGCTTTGGGACCGATTGTCTCGATTTTATACAAATTAATATTAAATGTATTGAGCAAATATTTGAAAATTGTATTTGTAATTAAAAAAAAACAATGGCATAAAGTAAAGAAATTGCGTTTTTTTTAGTTGAAATGTTAAATGTTTTTTAAGAGCAGAAGAAAATTGTTATGACGATATTAGACTTAGAACTTGTTAGAGTGGAAATTAACACAAACTACTTTCTCTATATATACTCTATGTTATTAATTTTTTTTTTTTTATGTGTGTGAGATTTTGTTTCGAACGAAATTTGAAAAATGTAATTAAACTGTATTGTGTAGCCTGACAAAATAGTTCAGTTGTGTTTTGGCCACAGCTTTTGTGTTTTGCTATGACCATGTGTATTTTTTTTTTATTAATTAACAAACAGAAACTGCGAAGGTACCTGGATTGTCTGCAGAGACATCCGGAGTCTGTGGCAGGAGTTGAACCTGCGACCCTCGGACTTCCAGTCTAATACACTAGTCTACAAAGACACTGTAAATAAAGAAACTATTTTGAAAAACGAAGAAATTATTGCATAAAATTAAAAGTATATAGAGATATAAAAAAAAATTTGTCAATAGACTCCAAATAGATGAAAAACTGATTCCTTGAAAGTAATAAATATGTCCATCTTCCACTTTTTTCACTGTTCTTTATCCCACCAAGCAGAAGAATGTGACAGTTTGATGGAATTCTTGGGCTGCTGAAATCAATTCCTTCAGAATCTAAAACAATGATAGTCTGAATACTCAAATCAAGTGTTGAAAGCAGACGCTATAGTTCTGGAAAAATATCGTTATAGTGCCATGCAACTTGGCGACTAAATTTGAAAAAGATTGCTGACGGTGTGTTACTAAAAATTTTATTTAGTGAAGCTCGATTTCGATTGAGTTCGTTAATTGAGACTAATAATTCCCCCAAAATGTTTTTACTAGTGAGACTAATTAGATGCAATTTAATCAATTTAGTTGGTAGAATTTTATAGAATTAAAGTGCAGCTGCTGGTGTGAGGTGAAGTAAAACAAATCACATAATCCCGAAACAGATCACATTATGCCGAAATGGAGATTTGTTCCTCTTTAGTGAGGAAAATAGCTTAAGGTCATGTCTAGTACAGTTTTCGAGAAAAAAAAGTAAAAAATTACACCAAGTCGAATGTGTTTAGAGTAAAGAATACCAAATGAAATAACTTTGCTTAGAACGAATGAGTTATGAAATCTTCATTTGTTGGAGATCAACAAAATGTTTACGCTTCTTAACTAGTCGCGCATCCTCTAGGCCCTAATGCTCTTTCATGACCTGATGTCGCCTTTGTGTTGCATTTCACGCTTTCTCTGTCCCATATATGTACGTATATGAATCATGCTGCTATTGTTCGTGACTTTCGGGATGACGGATAGAATTACCGCAGTCGTACTACTTGGCTCGAGCTTTGGCTGCCTCTTACTGTCTATTGAATGACTATTGCACTTCACACTATTGCTCTTTATATTTTACAAATGATCTTGGCTTTATTGTATACACTACACTTTTTCTTCGACAGTACGTTTCAAAAGATGTGGTACTATTCAAAATCATTTTGGGATATAAAGGAAATCAAGTTGCTTTTAATAAGTAACCGTGACATCAAATTCCATAATTCAATTAAGGATATCACAGATGTAAAAAATAGTACTACATGTTATTAATTTACTCAGCGTTTGTGGCTTCCTGCAAAATTTCCAAAATATGATTTAGTGTAGTTTGCTTTCCACCAACAAGTGTTGTTGGATACATCATTGGGTGTGAAAAATGCAACAAGCTTATTAGGAACTTTCATCCCTAAATGTTGGGCGAATAACTCTTCCTCCAATTCCGTCGTCTTCTAATCTAGCTTTGCATCGTGTCGTCAGATTAATTCTTAGAACATCTGATGACTCCCACTATTTCAGTGTTAGAGATATAAATTTCTTTATGGAGTGAAACTAATGAAAGCGTTTGAAAAACACTTTCCAATTTTTGTTTTTTCACAAATTGTCATCATTTACAAAGGGCGAAATCATTTCATGACAAACTTGGTCGTAGTGCTTGGTGGGATGTCATTCATCTAAATACACACATGTGACTCAATTGAAAATAGTTAGATTTTTTGTTAAATATTTTTTATTCGTTCACTCATTCTATAATTCTTTTGTTTTGATTCTATTTAATATGTGTCATGCTCGCAAGCAATAAATTTTGCATTTTGTTATTGTAGTGGCAATAGCTAATTTTGTTGCCATTTGTTTTATGAAGTCAGTACTCGTATATCATTTTCCACATGGATACGTGCGTGTGGTTGTGCGAGGATAAATAACACGCTTATCAGGGTTGAGTTTAAATCACTGCTCTCCGTTCACTTCCGCATGTAAAAAAAAACAAAATTTTCAAACATATATTTTTGCTTTGTCCTTTTACAAGGTCTGGCTTCTTTTTGATTTTCGCTCCTCTTACATGGAGGTGATAGGAACTTTTTTTGGTACAAGTTCATGAAAGCTTAAGGTTCATTGACGTATTGAACTGTCAAAAATATGATGATGACTTTGTTAATAAATTTCACAAATAAAAAAATCAATTGCAGAATGGGTTGCCAACCGGCTACAGCAAATTAAGCCATTGAAATGGTTATTTGTTTTTTTTTTTTTTTTTTTTTTTTTTTTTTTGATATATGAGTATCTTCAGGCTTTCATTCTTTTCTTTTCATTACCCCTCTTGGAAGCATATGGCTTCCACAAAGCATCTCCATCTTACACGATTTGTTGCAGGTGTTTTCGCATCTTCCCATGTAGGACTGCACTGTCCTAGTCGTTGAAGTATCGTGCGTCTTCATGTATTCTTTGGCCGACCAAGTCTTTTTGAGCTTTGAGGGTTTCACTCTAGTGCCATCCTTGTTATACTGTCAGGATTCCTTCTGATAGTTGGACCGGTCCACCTCCACTTCTTACATTTTATTTGTATTAGTATGAGTTCCTCGTTCGTAGGTTTCCAGAGATCCATGTTGCTGAAGCTGTTAGGCCAGAATATTCTACATATGATTCTGAGGCACTTGTTGATGAATTCCTGTAGTTCTTGCGTGATGGTGTTCGATACTAATCAAGTTTCACTTCCATACTTTATACATGCTTTGAATATTCTAAGCCTCATTCGTCTGGATAATTTTGAGTTTTTCTATACTGTTTGTAGTCTTCCAAATGCCGCTCTCGCAGAACTTGCCCATGTTTTGGGGTTAAACCAATTCTATAAGAAGTTTGGTGCCCTAAATAATTTTTTTTCCTAATTATGGAGTTTCCAACCAAATGACATAATTCCATTCTTCGTTGGAAACATTTATCCTCCCCCACATAATCACCATGTGCTATAGACCCCCTAGAAAACTCTATAGGTACAAATAGGGTCATAATATCTATTGCACACTGTGGTAATTATTATAACTATAACTGAATTTTAAAGTGAGACTTGTTGCCCGTAAAACAGTCCATTGTTCCTGCCGTGGGTTGGCATATTAAAAATAAAACTGTCATGTTTGAAAATATGTCATAAAGGACATGAAAAAATTACAGTTCTTATGTAGTATAAAATTTACTTATCAAATAAAAGAAATTACAAAATTATAAAATGCGAATATAAAAAGTTCATAATAAACATGGCCGTAAGTGCAAACGAAGAGCATGGCAGCATTAAATATTTTGTAATTTTCAAAACAAAATTGTAACAAATTACCTTGAATGTTTTCTTTGCTTACAGATGATTTTTAATTGGAATTATTATATATTTGTGTTCCTATTTACAGATTTCGCAAAGGACCAGCCAGAAAGAGTTTTTTGATTTTTTATCGATTTGAAAATTATAATATTCACACGAGTGCAATCAGGATTTAAAATAAAGAATTTTTTCATTGCGACTGATAAATACAATCATTAAAGTTGTAAACATGTTGCAAGAAAAATTTGTGTCGCTACTAGGGTCTCTTTCAAAAATTTTTATTTATATTGATTTTTAATTATTATTGCTTATTTTCTTTATTTTTATTATTTCATTTTATTAATTTTACATTGTTATTTCTTAGTTAAGATCGGCATGTTACCAAAAAATTAATTGTATATGGTTTTCACGTAATCTTTTTTTAGATTTATATGATTTTCATAACATTTTAATATATTTTTTATATTTTCTATATTTGAATACATATCACTTGAAGGTAATTAATTTCTTCATGTTAAGGAAATTAGTTTTATTAACAAATTCGAAGGACGTGATGCTGTGTTTGCTTCGCTATTTGAAGCAAAAATATGTTTCTTAATGAATTAGTTCATTCCATAGACTCTGTGTAATTTTTGCAAGCAAAACAAAGAAAACATGTGATTATTTATTGCTCTGACAGAATGTGTACATGTATTTGTTAAGATTGTTTTTCTATGTGGTTTTAGTTGCTTAAAGAGAAATACTTACGAAACGGATGTTTGTTATATCCGTTTGCTTAGCAAGAAATTGGGCGGATGTGTCAAACATTTCACAAATAATTTGACAAAATATAACAGCTAAGATGTGCTTGTAGCTAAAAAAAAATGAAACGGAAATCGAATGATAAATGAAAAACGGACATAAAAAACACAAATGAGAAGTTGGCATGCGATTTTTTTCTAAATATGTCGTACGGAAGTATTGATTGACTAATGGAACTTAAAGAAACTGAAAGCTTCTTCGCAGGTGTATGCGACTCCTTTGCAGAGGAGGTAGTTTTTTTTTAAACAAATATATGTAGACTACAAATAATTCTTATTTTGTAACTTGAATGGTTACATATACCGAGTCTGTGGTAAAAATCCAAATTATTGCGCTCAAATTACAAGTCTTTTACACATCTACAAATCTCAGGAGGCATCCTAGTCTACTTATCTAACTGCAGTTCTAAATTGGTAATTATTTTGAAAGGTTAGAATTATACGGTGAAAATATGTGCAAAGACATATTTGAAAGAAAAATTTTGTCAAATACAGGGACCGGAAACAGCTGTTATTTTTTAATATACAGTCGGTTATATAAAAAATAGATGCAAAAGCTTCGGTCCTCGTAGAACAATCAAAAACTCAAAACTCAAAACTCTCACAAAAGATTTTTATTTATTTTAGTCTTCCATAACAATTTTAAAAGATTTTTAAAAAGATCATTTAATGTAAACTGCAAACAATCGGTGACCTAATGTCAGATGATCAATTTTTGTACTCCATTCATCATCTAAAATACTGATCATAGAGATGAAATAATAAACGGAACAACATTAAAGCCATAAGACTCAATTGTTGGAATCGACATTTCTAAGGAATCCAGATATGATATTGATGCAAACTCAAAAATTTGTTTTTAATGTCTAGTTGTAAGGGTCTCCAATATAGAAGGCGGCGTTCTTTGTTTCTCTTCATGTATACGAAACCAAGCAAATTATTAGTTAAAAATGGTGGCTAGTGGATTTAAGATCGAGAGAATAAACATTTTTAAAATGGTCAATAGAAGACCAAAATATATTGCTTTTTCGTAATAGTTTTTCAGAGAAATCTTTTTTTGAAATTCCTTGAATAAAAAATTTTTTAAAGAATTTTTGCACTTTTCTTTAAAATTCGAGTACACGCACGCCACTTTAATTACAAAAATTCCTTTAAGTGAATAAACTATTCTTATATATTTCTCATTTAATTCTAATTCGCTTCAAATAATATCCGTTTTAGCGAAACAACATTTAAGCAAAACACATTTGTCTTTCAAGAGCTTAAGATTAAATTGAAAGTAGAAAAAAAATTGCTTTTGCGACCGATAACACGCAATGTTTGTTCATTTAACTCGTATTACATGCAACCGATAAAAGTGCTGAGTTTATTTAAGGGAGACGGATTTCACATGTTTGGACGTCCGTTCACTAAAAAATCTAAAACAACCGAACAACAGTTCCTATAATATTCCTCTGTCGCTCGCCCAATCTCAATTATACTTCAAAATAAATTTGGTGTAGTATTGAACACAAATAATTCGTACAACATGTTCTGGTTTCATTAAATCTAACTGGCATCATATTTAGCGTTAATGGGTTGTAATTTATTTTAAATGCTCTGCACCCATCACGACCAATCAGGTCCCGAATTTTTTAAATTACATTTAATCTTGAGTACAAAGTTCATGTTGTCACCCAAACTTAAAAAAATTATTGCAACTTGACTTCAGCATACAACCGCGATGGGATTCAATAACACTAACGATGATTAAAAGTTTGAACTAGACATAATACAATATCCAAAGACTGTCTATATAGATTTTTGTATGTCATCTAAAGGCGATGGACACGGACATGCAAATATTCAAAATAAATTCATTTAAAGATTTTCAATCGCTTATAAACGTATTCATATCTTTTCTGAGAAACAAAAATGCATTCAAAATATTACAATTCATTGCTGAAATGATTCACTGTAACATTCAAAAAAGAAACATTCATCTACAGCTGTAGTGTATACGTCTGCCCAAATTGACTTATTTTATTAATTTGGCTTTAATCCTTCTTAGAATTTTCACAATTGTGAACAAATTCGATGCAATTGACATACGGATGTATATTTATTATTATACATATTGGAGGTATGGAATGATGGCTCTTCATTATCAGTCGCAGTTGCTTTTTGTTTCCTCATTAAAAAGTTCAATCTCATGCTGCATTCGCATTTGACCATTTAAACTGGATTCCATTGCACTCATACATTAACATAATTTTTCGTTTGTATGAGTGTGTAACTGCTTCCATGTTTTACATGACACTTTGATTATGACACTGGCAATTAACGTTTATCTTGTTTGTGTTTATTCTCTGAACTGTCTGTTTGTTCATAAGTACGTCATTTGTACATAATGCAAGTAAAACTTAACACACATGCAATAGTTGTTACTGCAGTTGTTGCTGTTTCAGTTGCACATCTTGCTGGTGCGTTATTATCTTCACTGCAACTCGTTTTCATGTTGCTCTGGCAGTTCGCTGTTACAACAATCTCACTGTCCCTGATGGCCATGATTTAAATAAACAAATTGTACTTTGTCTGTTGGAGAAGTTTATATTTTTTTTATCGCTGCGATCCATTTTGAAGCCGTTTAAGCAAATTTTAAATCATTATTATGTCTTATTATAAAAATGTTACATTACAGCATGCGGATGTGCATTGAATTGTATTCACAAAAAAAATCCCTGACTTGCCGCCCAGCCTTGACGTTTGCAGCATTTGCCACCAGCCCGTATACAAATAGTTTCGCTAAAATTGAAAGGCTCAGTTGTAATATCGAAACTTAATGAAATAATATTCTCTATGAACAAATTGCAAATCAAATAATGCAACATTTTTAAAAGACACAAAAGCACGCGAACTGCATTTAATTTTGTCGTTAATATATAGACACGTGGAGTTAAATATATTTTACTTATTTCTCTCTTTTAGCCATGTCCTAAATGAACAGTCAATATGTACAGATAATTAAACATATGATGTATTTCGTAATTAATTACTGATAATGTACAAAACTTGTTTGTTTCCATTTATTTTTCCCGTGGCGAATAAAACATGGATGTGGATGTTCCTGCATTTCATCTACATCTATTAAGCAGTTGGCCTCTGTATGCTTGGGTTGGTTTTAAAGTTCTGATACTGAGGGAAGTCAATATTCAACAATAATTTACAGAAGTGCAAGTTTTTATGTGCATATGTTTTCTTGAAAAGATTTAAAATTTAAATAAAAAATTTCTTAATCAGAATTTTGTACTTTTCTTTATTTTGAGATTTAAGTATTTGACTCAAATCGAACTTTTATTTTACCTTTTATTAAATTAAATTCAATTTTTATGAATAATTTTTATGCTGGAAAATAAAAGAAAGAAAAAAAATAAGTTTTACAGCTGACAGTCTGAATTAATGTCAGCAAGTGCTATTTTTTAATACATTTTTTCTGCATAAATTTTTTTGCAATATTTTTTTTCTGGAATTTAGCAGCATGACTGGAATGCAGCATTATAAAATTTTGACTCTGACTGACTGTTGATGGCAAATGAGAGATAGAGATAGAGAAAAAAATAGAATTATATAAAAGGAGCAGTGGAATTGTCGTTAAAAATGTCTAGTCAAGCATTAAATTTATGACATTTTTCGCGACTCATTAAAATGACATTGTCGTACAATTTGAAATAAAAAAAAGAAACCAAAAAATATCAAAATTAGGACGTGAATACAAATATAAAATGAAAGAAACAGAAGGGAGTATGAGAGGGACAATTTTGCATTTAGTATTTTTCCTTATTACTTAGTTTGAAATTCAATCCTGTTTCTTATAAATTTACATCTTAATGAGAAAGTAAAATGTAATCTTTTCACAAGGAATTTCGTTAAATACACACATATATTTACTCAATGTTGCCCCTTTATAGTAAAGTGTAGAAATGTAAATTATACATTTTCCTTGATATAATTATCATTAATTTTCCATTTCATAATGAAAATAATAAAATGTTAACAACACCAGCAAACTTTTTCCACTCCAAATAGTTTGACAAGTAAATAGATCCTAGATTTTATTGATATACGAGTACATATAAGTATTTAAAAGAACGCTTTGCTCATACTGAAAAGAATTATGTGGAATTTAATTTCAATTTTTTTATTTCAAAATATTGGAATTGTTTGAAAAATTTTAAAAATATGAATCATTCTTCTTTACAAAAAAGTTTTTTCTGTCTGCAATCTGATTGATTTATAAAATTTCTTCCCTTCTTATTTTCTTGACTTGTTTTTTATTCGATGTGAGTTCGAATGTTTTATTTTCTATCTGCTTCCCGGACAACAACTTGGAGTTTCGCTGTTTTCGGTTAGAATATTCGATAAAATATTTTATTTCTTCCACTGTAGTTTGTAACATCATATGACTCTGTTTTATTAGTCATATTGTATTTTAAAAAATTTTGTTTTTTTTACATTTACACATTTTAATTTTTGCAATAATGGAGATAGAAATTCCAAACTAATAAAAAAGTGGTATTTTGGAAAACAAGGATAGTAGGACGAATTTTTAATTGATCGCCAGATCTTCTTAATCATGTATGTTAGAAAGGGAAAGAGAGAGTATAAAGGGAGAGGAACATCATAAAGAGATATCTTCCATGGCACACACTGCGTTTTGATGTTGGAGCAACAAATATATTCTAAAGTCGCCAGGTTACACCCCGGTAGATGCTTCCTTGTGGCGCCTCTAAGCGATCTGCAAGTTCGGAACTCCTTAAAAACTAGATACGTGACGAATAGATACCCAAGCGTGATCGCACTTAACAAGAAATTATAATGATGCAAGAGCACATAGAACAGACAGTAAAAAAAATTTTGGAAGCATACGAAAATGCTGGGTAGAAATAAAATTATTGTTACAAAATAAATCTCAATATAATTAATTCGGAAAGGCTTAAAATACTTTGACTAGAGGACTATAATTATACACTAGGAAGCACAATTAAAAAATTATTTCTTGAAGTTGTGGAATGAACTGTAACTTTTTATCACTGTTATTTAATAATTGACATTTTGGCTTTTTATAAAAAAAAACACAAATTTATTGTTTAAAGAAAACCACGTAAATTGTTTTCTTCTTAAGAATTATTTTTCACATCGTTTCCATTTACACCAAGTGCTTTACAGTATAAATAGAAAAAATGATTTGTTCATTTGTTACCAACAAATTTAAAATTTTTTACTTTCCCTTTAAATAAATTTTGTAAAAATTATTTATTAATTTGTGAAATTCCTTGCAACTATAAAAACCCATTGACAAATTTTATTTAAACAAATATTAATTTCTATTAAATTAGCAATTTTTCCCATTTTCTTATCGACATTAGGACTCAGTTGTGTTTTAAAAATTGGGTTTCTGTAAAAGTTTTTTGATTTGTCCTTGTTTAATTATTGGTTTTCTGACTGTTTGCTTCTAATAAAACGACTTAATGATTTAATGATTTAAGTTTTAAAATAATGCATTTTGCAAAAAAAACTAATTGTTTTCTAACGATTGGTCGGGATATTCTCCCGAATAATAAATTTCAATATTAAGTTTTAAAATAATCTTTAAAATTTAGAAATGTGGATTATGTAGGACAAGAATGATAGTAAGATTTTCAATATAATAATTAGATCTAGTTTTCTTTAAATGCTAAAATGTTGGAGAAAAGTGGAACCATTTTATATTCTGTTATCGTGGCAGTTGGTGAATAAAGGAGATTGAATGTTGCCTTCTATACCGAAACTTTTTCTCAGCAACAAAAATTCAAAAATTATTATTGGTATTTATTCTAAGTCGGTAGAATTAGAATTAAAAATACTTTTAGCAATTTTAAAATATTTTATTACTGGGTCTAATATTCGCTTTACCCTTACAGTGCATTTGGAAACACTAAAATAATTTTGATCTCATTACAACTATTTTAATTGCTTTAGCTTTTCATATGCCGACATTTCATTGGTCGCCAAACCAAATCGTCAGTGAACTTTATGCAGTTTTAAAAATATATATAAGAATCAGTACGTTTTAATATAAAATAATTAAGATGATTTTTCTTTGAACAAAACTCCAAAAAAAAAATTTAACTCAACACATGTTTCTACCATTGGCATAGAAAGACCCATAGAAAGGGTGCACTGCCAAATCTCACAAACCCACTAAATTAAAGCCTCCGGATTCAGTATCAACAAAGGTTGAGAGCTCTTAAACTCATAATGATGAATTTCTCAAAACATAAAACACAAATTTAAGCGCAGAAATAATAAGTCATGTTAAAACATGAAGAGGCTTAAAGCATACATTTCATTCTCCTAAAATAAAACCCATTCTTTTGCTTCATCTGTTTCCTTTAGCACTCATTTAAATAACATGTCGCTGCAATGAACATACAATTTTCCAAAAGCTTTTATAATTTATTCATCTTATAATTTTCATTATTGTTTTCTTTCAATTCCATTAACACTCATTTATTTTCCATTAACACTCGTAATCCAGAAGTGATAGTTTTATCGAAATCTATCCTTCTTATATACTTTAAAGAATTTCTATGTCTGAGGAGTGTGGTTTCAAACATCTTCCTAAATAGTCGTAGAAAAACATTCAGACATTTTGAAAATAACTTCTGCTACAACTGGAAAACTTTATGTTGTTCATCTACATACAACATAAATTTTTATATTTTTATTGAGATGAAAATATATCAGATAAAACAATAAATAAAAAATGCATTGTCTAGGGGGCGTCACACAAACATGAAAAATAAAACCAAATATAACAAATGCTTTTTGATGAATAGGAGTGAATATTTGAATTTATTACTGGCCTCACATCCCCATTTGTCCGTAGAAATGTTTGTATTTGCGTGCATAAGTAATTGTTGTCAGCAAGACAGATATATTTATTTGAAGTTTTGTCAAATTATACAATCATTCGGTATTTATGCTTTTGCTTAAAAGGCAGTAGAAATTTCTAACTACCTACTGCACTAGTAATGCTGAAAAAACTTCATATTATACACATGGAAAAATTAAGACAGCAGAATTTTCTTCCTACTCATGTGACTGTCACATTTCAAAGTCTTTGGCTCAAGAACTTATTCTTCCGAGTATTGCAATATGTATTTTAGTATATGAATTTTTCTATATGTATAATTTTTATAAACTGGATTTGCAGAACAGTCAAGATGTTCAGGTGAAAAGAGATGCATTGGCCTTTTAATTGGCCTTTTTAATAGAAAATATAATTTCATTTGAAAGTTTTTCGCAAGACAGAAACGATTTTCTTGCTAATTTTAAAACTCCGTATAATTATTTTTTTAAGCTTTTAAAAATATTTTTCTTAACCCACCAGTAGACTTTGTCCTGTTTGCTAGGCTTACATGGAAACTTTCAAACGCAATGAACGGATTTAATCATTGGGAGACATTCGATGATAAATAAAATTCATATTTAAAAATCTTTATTATTAAAAATCATTCAGGACGGCTCATTTTATAAAGGCGAGAAGAAAATTAAATGGTTTCATGTCGGACATAAAATGTACTGGTATAAAAGCTTTCGAATCTTGCTGTGGTTACATATTTATAATGTTTATATATGATTAGAGTTTCATGTTCTGATTGGAAGTTTTTATATAAGCAAAGAAGGGTGAATGACTGACGAACAGTCCAAAAACGTACAAAAATTAATGTGGGAGATTATCCCGAATAATTTTTAATAACAAATATTAAGGCTAATTTTCTCGGAACTTGCTTTGTAGTTGTTGTAAATAAATTAACTAAGGAAACTTTTAACAGATTCCCACAATACTTTTCCATTTCACACTCATATTCTTAATAATGTGATCATGTTCTTCTTTGTGGCAAATACGTGTTGATGTTTTCGTTCAGCCACATCAGGAAAAATATACATTTCCCATTTACACCTATTTATCTAAGAGGACTTGGCTAGAAACCTATATCATGCAGTCTAATTATCGATAGAAAGTTGTAACGAAACTGACAATTCTGACTATTTTGTCAGAATTTACTTATATTTTTTTCAGTGAAAAGATAGATGATGAGAAGATAAAAGATGAGTCTCATGAAGTATCTGTCCGACAATTGTTACTTTTTTTATTATAGTTTAATTGCTTTCTTGGTAACTGGATTGATTACAGTTTAAACTGAGATACAACATCAGCCCTGCAGCTGTTTAAGGATAATCACTTTAAGGTTCGCAATTTATACAATTCATATTAAGTCGAAATCTTGTAGTCTAGTAGTCTAATGGCGTGTTTTATTTGAACCATTACTCATGGCAAAGCCCCTACTCATGTAATAAATTGTACTGGAACTTAGAAAATTGCATAAGGAAATGAAGATGGAGGAAGTTCTTTTTACGAATAGCGGACTCAAATATTGCCAAGCTGAAACTAATAGGAAAGTACTCTGCATTAGAATTGTTATGCCTAAAAACAGATTTTTCTCTAATATGAAATACAATTAATTGATATTTCGACCACATACGGATGTTCTCTTTGTTCGTGGCGTGTTCTTGGGAACAAGTTTCGCAGTACCAGTGCGTTACAGTGAGTTACATTCAGTGAGCACTGGTGTTGTATTCTCCACACTGTCGAGCAAATTCAATTAAAGGCACATGTTCACTCAATTTCTAAACATTAGGAAGGATGTAATATCATTTATACTAGATCAACAAACTGAGGTACTTGAACGTTTTCTTAGTGACATGAAAAATATATTCAATCTATTGAACATCACACTGCCAAGAGTAATTATTATATATTTATTTATGGGTGATATATTTGCATATAGAACAGACTAATCAATCATTTTTTTATGCTTAATCATGAAGCATTAGATTGTTACAAAATTTTGATTCAATAAGGAAGCTTCATGGAAAACGACAGAAACCTTCACTAGTTTTTTACGTTATACTCTCTGAAAACTATAGCTATCCGAAGGAGTAATGATCGAGTCTAATCTTATATAATCATTTTAAACGTCTGCATTTGCTCTATTTGAATGGAAACTATTTAAGACAACAGACGGCTCTGGTGACGTATGAGTGATATTTAACAATTACTTTTGACCATTTTTGCATTATTTGACGTTTGAGACATATTTTGTAAGAGATTTATAGCATACATTCGCACTCGAAAGATTTGAAATATCATTAATTATTATTTTGAAAATGTGTATTACATTTAATAATAGACAAACTTGTCAATCAGTATTCAGTCTCTAAGTGTATTTCTAATATATTCGATTTCTATGAATGTAAATGGGTTTTTAAGATTCATTTTTACTTGGCTTAAAGAGGTCACAACACAAACATTTACAATATATTTTTTATTAGCCGCATTCAAAATCTTGGTCATATTCATATAGTCTTGCAGCATGGCATTTGCAAAATGGTTTAGAATACTTTGTATTTATATTTGTATATACTAGTGCTTTGTATAAAGTGTATGTAACAATCTAAGCCATAGTTTATAGGAGAATGTATGCAACATTGAATTGCAAACTGACAGCTGAAAATAATAAAATAAAAATGAAAACATAAAATGGTTAAAAATGAATCCATTAACACATTAAAATTTTAAATAAAACAAATAAATCAATTGGAAAATGCACCAAAGAGGGCATATCAAGCTTCGAAAATAATTGTAAGAAAAATCATAAAAGACATAAGCGACTGGTATTGCAAACTAAGGCAAAAAAACTTTATTTATAATTAATAGAAAATGTTTACAGTGGCTAAAATTTGCATCTTAAGTGCACAAGGATTTGAGTCGGGCTATTAAAGTTGTTCTGTGAATATTTTCAAAATTTTCAATAGAATATCCAAAAGTAACAAATAATCCTCTTGAAGTTCATATCATATTGTCCTGATAAAACAAAAAGCCACTGAAATATTTAATTATTATTGATGAAAAACTAAAAATACCTTTTTATCTGTTAAGAGGCCACCATTAGAATTCCACTTTGTTTTCGAAATGAATAAATATTTTTCAATAAATTATTTAAAATAAAGTCAAATAAATAAATAAATGTTGTGAATATGCATGAATGAATTTCCATTATACTTCATTATTTGCATTTAGTAGTTTTTAATTAAATTTATAAAAAAAAAATTGCATACAATTAATTTTTATAGAAAAAAATGTAACAAATGAAACCATTAATTTTCACTAGAGGATGTTTGCCTAAGAGCAACAGTGAGAGTAGGAGTAGGACATAGAATTTCGTTGAATGAAAACAAAATTATTCAACATCATACTCCAACAAAAAGGAACAGACAGAAGCAAACAAATAAACAAACGAACCAGCGAACAAACAATTCACACATACAACGAACTGTCATTGCAGCATGAAAGCGATGATTGATTTTTGTCACCAAGTGAGCGATGAAATACATACACAGTCACACACACGCACAAACACACACACACATGTATATATATTTATATATTCATCACAGGAAGTTAAATGAAAAAAGATTTTAGAGAAACTCTTAAGCGCGCAAAAAATAAAAACAAATGACAAACAACAGATGTAAATGATAGAAATCATTAAGAGCTGTTGAGGAGGGAGTGAATAGAAAAGCTTTTAAGAGAGAATATGCAAGGACTGTATGATGATGAAAATGAAAATGATGATTCATTAATCATAAATAAAAACAAATATTTTCCCGCTCTGCCACTTAATGTAACAGAATAGTAACGAACACCATTAAATATTGCGAAATGAAAAAAGGAAATGAAGGAACGATTAAGCCAGAATAGCAATTTAAAGGAAGACATTCGAAAAAGTTCTTTTTAAAGCATGGATGGCTTCGTATTTGAATTTCATTTACATTTAAGTTCTATTTAAATACGAAATTCCATTTTTATTGTGTAAACGGGACTTACATAAGTAACATTTTAGTATCCTTTGAGGTGCATTTAAGATCTATTTAAGTGAAAGACGTTGACCATATGATTTGATGAACAATGAACTTAAATATTTTTATGATAATAGAGAGCGAATACAATTATTTTTTAAGTTCCCGGCCTTTCAAAATGTTTATATTTAAAATTTTTGTCTGTCTCTAAACTAAAATCCTCTTCTACTTCTTAATTTATATTAGACAGCTGTTTGTGGCAGCTTTGAAATGTATTAGTGTCTCGATACCGCTTAAATAAGAGCGCTAATAAATGACTGAATCTAATTTATAATTTGCTATATCAGTATTAAAGTACGAACTCATAAGCTGGGCTAAATACTTTCAAGAGTTTTGGCCTTAAGCGGCACCAGAGTTAAATAATATTAGCAGACTGTAGTAAACAAACGATCCCCAAGCCACTTAGCAAATATAGCTTATGTCGAAGGATCAAGCCCTTAAATTATTGATTTGAAGGATTTTAGTTTTAAAGCAACATTTTTAACTCAAAAGCACTGCAGTCAAAAGCCCATTAAAATCAGTTTACATATTGAAGTGTTACTGATTCCGAAATATGTGTGTCATAAAAGATTTCCAAATTGGAATACTTGAAAAGTTTAGGTCCTTTAGTCCGCAACGCACACGAGTTCAGCATGTGTGTATATCAGGTAATCATTAAAAAATTCTTAATTATTAAAGTAGTTCAACTATGACAAATAAAGGATTTTAGTTTTGCAAATTTTAGTGTAATTTCAGTCAGTTAAGATGACTGATAATTATCATGTAGATGTATAATTATATAAATTACTGATTTGCTGCATACATGTGTTCATACTTAAAATTGAAACATGCGTGCTTTTGTGAACCTTCATATAAATATTAAATATTTCACATAAAAATTGTTACACTAGATGTAATTTTTACTTACCCTCCTTTGTATTTTATGGAAGGATATTTTATGTTGGAAGGATATTAATGAGCAGAAAATGGTAGAAGTTTTATTATTTTTATAAACAAAAAGAATAATACTTTTCATTATTAAATTAAGAACGCAGTTTTCTAGTTCCAGCTGTAGAAATTTTTTATATAATTACTTTTTTATGTAAAATTCAAGAAAATCATGTTAAATAAGGAAACAAATAACAGCATAACTATGAGAAATTTTCTAAAGATATTTCGTTTAAGAGGCCCCGCGTCGGCTATTTACCAGAATGTGCTTTTCAGATTTGATGTGAAAATCTTTTTACTCCCAGTTCACGTGATAAAATTTGTCTTGCATTTCTTCATTCATATTTGAACCTATACTTGCGTTGCACAAGCATGCGAGAATAAGACAACTGATAGAATAAGGCGTACTGCTGCAAGGGAAATTTCATTGTGTAAACGTAGACCTGGGAAATTGTGTTTTATGAAAATTTATTACTCCTCAAGAAATATTTCTTACACACTATTTTTTTTAAATATTTGTTGAAAAATATTATTTTTTCTAGTACAATACAACATTCTAAGTATATACGAAGGTAACAATACCCATCCGCCCTAATGAAACAATATTTAAATACATTTTTCTTTTGCTCATGTACTTTCCACTTTTTTCTCGATGTAAAACGATATAATCAAACGAAAATTATGTGAAGCAATTTATTTGATTGCCATTATTTGCTATAAAAATATCAAACGTATCGGAATTAAGAAAAAGAAATAATAACACAATCGCACATGTATTATGAACGTTAAACAAAAATTCATGCTTCCAAACATTCCAAACCGAAAAAATCATGAAAATAAAAGCGAATTCCAAAAAAGAAACACTCATTGCATTTCTATTGCTAATATTCATAAAATGGCATTAAGTTTTTATGATGTCATCATAACATCACATCGAAAAATGAAAAAATATATTTATGCTTATGTACATACGTATGTATATATGTAAATATGTATAAAATAAGGACCTCCACAGAATTTACAGATAAAAAGTATATTTAAATACTTCTCCTAGGGTAGAAAGCACAATCAAAGCGACCGGCGATGATCGAAATTTTGGTCATAAGCAATAGAAATATATTCGAATTTTTAACCAACACTGCCATCCTTGGAATCCTGCTTAAGGCTTTAATTTATATACAGAAGGAAATTATTGACATTGATATCATTTCCAATAGTTTTCCGTCTTAAAGTTATAAAAGGGAATATATTTTATTTAACTTTTCGCTTGCGGCTTATAGGTCCTATTGTAACTTTTACAAGGATATGGTTACAAGTTTATATATTTTTACACACACACACACACACACACAGACAAATGCTCACATTCATATAAATAACAAACAAAAAATGAATTCATACCAAAAATATGTTTATATATAAATATTTGCAAAAAACATTAGAATAAAAGGAGCAGAAATGAAATGCAAAGCAACATATTGGCATCCATATTATTTGAATGTTAAACGATTTCTTGTGTTATTGCTTCATAACATTTGATTAGATCTTTAATATTTTCCTTTGAGTTTAATGACGAAAACGAAATAAAATACGAAAGCATTTAGACGCATTCAAACGCGCACACAAATAAATGAGTTTCCAATCATATTTTTCAAATCTTCAAATTTATATTAGAATATATTTACAAAGGAGAAATTTTTTTCTTTTCTAATGAAAACGTGTCTCTTGGTAACAAAATAATTTCTTTGATTAATTCTTCTTAAAAGTTAAAAACAAAATTTATTCATCTTTCTCGTTATTAGGTTTCAGAAAAAGCACTTTAATTGGTAGATTTTTCTCCTTGATAATTGATATTGTTTTGTATATACGAAATATAAAATACTAAATTCTTCTTTTTGAAAGAAGCAGAGAATTAAAGCTTCTTCAGAACTTGAAAGAATTTGATGTTGATTATTAATAAAAATAATCAAATGAAAAAATCTTAAAAAATAATTGTAACTACTTCCCAATTTCATAATAATCAAATTTATTACCAATAAAATATTCGTAATAACAAATTTTGTGAAACAACTTTCCTCCGTACAGGGGTCCTTTCAACAGCTCAAAACTTTTTTTGAATAAATGTGTACAACGTAAAATGGCAATATATTTAAAATTTAAATTTTATATCTACACACGTGTATTTGTCTGTCCTATTTCCAACGCTATCTAATTTTTTTAAAATGACAATAGCATTTGTCATCCATATAAATTCATGCCATGAGGCAAAATATGAACTCTTACGTTTTGGGTCAGTGTTTCAATGTCTATTTTCAAGTTGGTCGAAGCTGATCAGTGACTGTAATCGATGACGGGAGCATCGGTGCAATGTAGAGTGTTGCGATTTGCTTGTTTCTGAAGAGGTATTTCTTGCCACTTCGTCGTATAAATTAGTCAATGATCATAGACACTAATTCAAATATTCCACTTCCCATAACGTATTTTCATTCCAGTAGCATGAGGATCATCCCTTGAGTGCTAATCCAATAAAAAAGGATAACTTAGTCTTTTACACTTTTACCATTTCTTTTATTTTAAATCAGCTTTAAATATAGCCAACTTTCTAGGCGTACAGCAAATATAATGTTACACTTATTTCGAAATTTCATGAGACCGGTTGAATTGTTTGCTTTATTTTAATCTTTAAGGATTATTTTTAAGTGTGGCTAAAATGCCATCACCATATGAAGTTTTAATATTCTCCTTTATTATGATTAATTATATAATATAATTGGATATTGATTTTTGTGGGAGGCACCATTCCTCTCGCTCCTATTAATATTAAATATTGAGGTGATGTTGGCTAAAGTAATTAGCGCGTTGACTTCAAAGTAATTAATGACTGAGAACTTGGGTTCGACACCTGTTCAAGACAAGTCATCTAAACAATAATAACATCATGGATTTTTCTGACTTTCTTACTGTGGCGTTGTATTAATTGCTGTGGACTGTTTAAGTGATGAAGGCATAACACTGGTGATTGGATACCCTTCTACGCTAATGTTTACTGCATCAAAGCGCCCTACTTCGTCCGTAATAATAGAATGGTAGGGAAGTAAAAAAATGGTGGGGGAAGTAAAATAATTAATAAAATGTCTGCACATACAGCTTAAGGGTCTTAATGCGTCTACTTAACACCAGAGACGCTGCAATCTGCTATAAAAAAATAATAATAAAAAACAACGCGTAATAGTTGAGTTGTAAAACAGAAATTTAGTTCTTTCTCTCTCTCCTTCTTCTAATTTTTCCAACTGTTTTCTTTACACTATCGCTTTTATAAAGAAATAACACCTTAAGTAATTAATAGGCATTATTAGGCCAAGTGTAACTTCTCTTTAAAAAAATATATTACTTTGTATGGGAGTTATCCTTCTCTCTGGTGTCTCTCTAGCGTCGTCACATATTTATGAAAAAACGACAAATTGCCTTTTTTCAACGCAACTAAAACAACTTTACTTCAATATTAAGTTTGGTCAACAAAAAGGGAAAATTAAATATGCTTCAATAGAAAAAATATGAATAAAGCCGAAGACAGAACTTATAAAAGCCTGTAGAAAGATAAATATTAAAAATTACTTCGTAAGTTTGCGTGAATTAAAAAAAAACATCATGTCTACTGTTGACCGGCAGATGATGTATTAACACATTATCACCCTATAACTTTTAAAACTCTAGGAAAATGTATTATCATATAATTTAGAAATCCTATTATTCATTTGCCATTAAGCCTATTGCTAATTTACATCTATATAACCAACATATTTATCCAATAATTAATTACTAAAACAACCTGTTGCATCCGCTAATGGTAAAATAAATACTAGTCTCATTTGTAAACTTTCGTGAAAGCCCCATTAATTAAGCATCAATCATAAACTTAATATTGACACCATTTCGTAAGAAGGCAACGCACACACAAACACACATTAAGAAATCAATAACTTTATTAATATTTTACATCAAAAACTAAAGTTTGTGTACAAAAAGGAAAATCAAAGGGGGAAATTTGATTGATAATTTCAACCAAACTTGCCATCAACTTATTAGAATCATAAATAAGCTTTGAATTATTTATAACGTCTCAGCGTATAATAAAGCAATTTATAATCTTTTGTTGCTTTTAGGCGATTTGATAGGGACTGCAGGACCTTTCCATTACGAACAAAACATATTCCTTTATAGATTTAAAACGCAATAATTTTTGATGATAAAAAATATGACAGATTGAATACAGTCGAGATACGATAAGCTAACGTCTTTTATTTACATGACAAAAATTCTTGATTATTTTTTGTTTATGATTAATTTTGAGGCACCTTACTTCATTTAACAGAAGATCCTCCTGTAGAAATACAAATTTATATGAAACAACCATCGCATAAGAGAAAATAATATTCAATTATCCCCGTCGTCGCATCAAGCACCGGCATCTCACTCTAACAGTCTGACTTTTTCATTTTGTACTAGTATACGCACCGTGCAACTAAACCCTTCTTATACCACAACATTGGAGCCAATTTAGCCGGAGGAAAGTTAATTTTTTTAGCCACTTTTATACATTTTTAATCACTTTTCAGACATTCAGTATTCAGTATGTGGCATTTTAAAATTGTTTTTCCAAATGGATTTAAAAATACAACCGCTGTATTGTGTTTTCAATAACTCCTAATTCGGTTTGATTAATAAATTATTATATTATATTTCAGATTAATTTTTTAGTTTGATCTACTGCTTTTATTTTCATTAAACACTCATGATTTTTGCGTCCAGCGTCCTTTAGCCATTTTCATAATTTTTTCTATTTTTTTGTGCAGTTGATGGTAAATGAACTCTTCTCCACACAAATATCGAGTATATTAATATTGCAAGTTAATGGATATTGAAAGGCGTTAGATTTTATCTCTCATGTTTCTTATTGTAAATTTTTTTATCTTTTGAATTCAAAACACAATTTCTGAGGGGAATAGAAAAGATATTGATAAAATAGTATTGCTGTTGGTAAGGAAATCGAATTCGTTTTGAGAGAAAATTTCTAGATTCAAGACAAAATTCAAAAATAACTTTTGGAAATCATATTCACAAATGTTACATCTCCCATGTCATTGTTAGAAATACTTCAATTCACTGTGGAGCAAAATAAAAATAATTTTATAGATTTGCTTTTGATTCTAAGCAAACTGCTTCGAACACATCGATATCACTTAGAGCTACGAATCTCGCCTTGAGATCTTAGTCATATATTTTAATTTTTTATATAGAGACTGTACAATCAGGCAGGTGCGTCATTTGCAAAATGAATACGCCTTGTTTCAAACCACAAACTATAAAATATTTAAACAAATAAAATATTTACAAGACGGGCATGAATTTTTCCAGTCTGTCTTCTAAAAACAAATTTGTGCTTTCGAAATGTGGATTTTTAATCAATTATTTATTCGAAATAAATAGTTTTAATTCTAAAATTTTTAGATATGGAAGACTTATTTAGTACTTTTTCTATTTTTTTTTTAAATTTATCATATTAATAGGAAATGTATTTCTCTGCATTATTATAAAAAATTAAATTTTACATTAAATTAATTAAGCTTAACTATTCCAATAGAAAATTTATTCATTTTTTGCTTATTTGTTGCTTATTTGGTTAACAATTTAAGAAAATTTTTGTATATAAATACATTTGAATTTTCATAGGAATGTATAACATTCGATTGAATCAGTCAAAGACCATATATACAACTAGGTTTTAATATATTAAAGTAATCCACACAGTTTCAAGAAAAAAAATTTTTTTTTTAATAATTATCTCTTGAGATCTTTCTCAACATAATTAATTTGAAAAAAAATTAATAATAAATTCAGTAATCGAACTCCAGCGGGAGTAGTTAAATTTAATCTAACCAATATAGTTCGAAGAATTCTGTAAAATTAAATATATTTGATAAAATATTTTTGAATATAAAAATAAAATCTTCTTCTGATGTGCTTTGGACACTAAAATTATTAAAATAATTCATTCAATTAATCTTAATTATAAATCACCAAAATTGAATAGCAGGTAACTAAACGCATGATTTCGGAATTAAACTAAATATTCTGAAAGAGTTTTATCTTGTCTAAACTTCAGAAAAGATATTTTCTTAAAAAATTTCTATTAATTTTTTATTATACATTTATTAACTGACATTGAACATTATTTACTTCAAGCAGAAATATTCACTTGATACATTTATTTCCTATCAGACTAGCAATTTTGAGATGGATTCGAATATTTTCCGTATTGCCCACTGTGAGTAGACTTGCAAAATAAATAAATAAATGAAGCAGAGAACACCTTAACTCGAATGTTCATTGTTTGCCTTAACTCTTGGGGGCTTTGTCTTTATGCACCAATATGTACACGCCCTTTTCATGTAAATTACGTAGGCAACCTTGACTCCTATTGATTTCCTACGTGTATGTGGGGTGATGCGTAAGTGATTTTGTGAAAAATATGGAATATTTATTTTTCTTGTGGCTTAGAGTGAAAAAAACGCAATATATTCAAGTCCTTTTAATTTTTTTTTTTTTTTTGCAATTGGTTTCAATTGAGCTTTTGCCCCTTAGTCGCTGTTGCTTATATTGTTTCAGGCTTTCCCATATTTGCTCAGCGCTTATCTATGACGCGCATAAATAAATATAAATTTTGATTTATTCCTTAGTGCGGCCTTCATTCTGTTCCTTGCTTCCTTTTTTATCTATGTTGTTGCGCATTTTTATAAGCATTTAATTTATTAAGTGTGTAGGAGAATATTGTTCTGCTTTAAAAAGATAACTGATCCTTCATTTACTCCATTGACTTCTATTTGAATTGTGTTTTTCCACGCCGGTTCTGTGATAACAATTTTTACTGTGATTCGTTTGCATAAAGTAGAATTAAAGAAGCACACACATGCACACATAAAATATAAAATGCTGGTAGATGGCAAAAGTTTGCAAAGAATTTCTTAAGGTATGCAAGTCTCAAAGCAGGAGCTTGAACGTCTGCCTAAATTGTTGACCCCCGTAATAAAAATATTTTTTGCAACAACTGCTCGAAAAAAATGCTACAATTTAACTCGCACTTCAATCTATTAAAAAAAAGTTTGTTGGAAAAACTAACGTTTTATCTATTTCCAGAAACCTGTTTTAAAAATATTTTCTTCAGAAACTCAAATAAACTCACTTTATCTATGAGTGTCCGTGTCAGTGTAGTTGTAAACGTATCTATTGTCACTTTCTTATTTTTAAATCCGATTTAGTTAACTTTTTTTCCTACCATTAAAAAAACGACTTTAAGCCTCCAACAGAAGCAAAAGGGAAACATTTTCCTCAGCAGTAACATGCAGCAATCCAAATCCGTGAGTATTTATCGCAAGTGGAAATAACAACTTGTCACCCTCGCAGTTGAACAGAGTTCATTGAATTATTTTCACTTTATTGAATTTGGTCTTTGTTGTTGGAATTGATTTCAGTTCCTTTTCAGTTTGTTTTTATTTTCTTTTTCTATTTTGTTAAAGTTATTCGACAGTGTAAATATTTATACACAAAGTTTCTTATAGATATTCTATTTTTTTCTATTTTATTTCTGTACTCAAATAAATGGAATTTTGATTTATTTAACACTTAACATATGCGACCTTTGAGGACTACACCATTTGCCATAATATTTTTTAAGAAACCGTCTACACGCATGGTCTTGAGTATAAAACTTAGGTATCGAACGGCTTTGGAATAGCGAAATAGCAAATAGGAAATACATTGAGGATTCTAACCAAATCTCGGCAAAATATTAAAATAAATGTCAATAAAAGTGCACAAAAGCACATTTTCGCGGGAAATATATTTATTCATTATTAGGCCATTTAAAAATATCGCCATTATCACTCCTCCAAGCTGAAACTATTTTCTGATCTGACATAATCTTATTTTAAGCGACCAACCTTTAAAGGCTGTGAGTAGAATCTGTGTTGTGCTTTTTGTCAATTATTTCTCTGAAGAAACTGGATATTAATACACAGAAGGAAACAAAACTAGAGCTTCAGCCACTTTTGGACTATTTGCTTTTACTCTCGTTTTCCTCTAAGTGTACTGTCATTTTATTTATACGTTATTAAATATAACAAGGCCAACTATCAAAACGAGGCCTACACAGTGGCCGCATTATATCGCTAAGATCGTAAAAGATGTGAAATGTGAAGACCACCCTGTTCATCCCTTACGGGGCAATTTAGGGGCTTCTTACACTGAACCAAAAACATAACTACATAAAACAATAGTCGTTGTTAAGTTTTAGAAGTGTAGGTTGTCCTACAACTAATAGAAACTTTATCTACAGATAGATATTCTAGGGTTTTACAAAGAATATCCCTCTTTAAACAAATAATAACAATGCGAAATATTGTTATTATTTGTATTTTGCCTTGTATCAGTTTCGGTAATCAGTTCTTGTTCCAGTTATTAATGATTGGTCTGCTGTAGCAGGTCTACGATAATGGGGCAAGAAACAACGCCCCCTCTGTATTTTGGTGTAGTGGTGAGGTACCAAGCTAATCTTTGATTCCTATGTTTTCTTTCCCAGAAAGGTGGTCATGATGTTATCTTCTTTTCCAGGGAGAGGGGTGTTAAGGGGCTCATTGGCTAGATTTTTAGGACAAGGTTGAAACCACTTCATTTCTAAAACTTGAAAAACCATGGTGAAAAATTTTTGTTCTCTGCCAGGGAGCGAACAGCTGGGGTACTCGATTTCGTAGGCAAGCACATTAACCACTACACCACGCCACCACCACTCAACATAGAGGTAAATATATTGTCTAATATTAAGGTGTTATATACCGATGCCATGTATCGATTTTCGCAATATTTCATGTGCCGACAGTGTGATCGAATACGAGAAATACAACAGTTTTTGTCATAATCCTGCTGTCCTTGGAACACTAAAATTAAAATTACTGCAACGATAATGCGAACATTTCTTACTACAACATCGATCAAATTGAAAACAATTAAATTTTTATGAGGCTCCAACCTCAAAATATAACTTGGTAAAAGACAATTTTATTTTGGTTGCAATAATCACACTATTTCGTTCTGAATAAATTGAGTGTAACACTGAATCAAAGAGGCCTTCTTCATCTTAAATAGGTTGTTCAAGGTTTTTATTAAATAAAAGCGAAAGGCAAACTATTGCCAGTTACGAGGACAACGGTGTGTGTTTCATTTCACCCAGAATTTTTCATACAAACTATAAGCAATAAACTTAATAATTTAATAGAAATAAAACCATTACATTAGTTATTCAAAGATATAAACTTTTATTAGAGCCAATTTACTTATGTAATTTTTTATAGTTGATAAAATCTACTTAACTTATGAGTGTGTTTATTAAAAAAAAACAATCCCGAGAATAAGGAAAAGCAAAAGTTTAAATGATTTTTTTACACTCTAGTTTTTCCCTTTGTTTAGACTAAAATTTTATGGGCTCATGTGTGGGGGGTTTGTGTGTGTATTTATGTGCATTTGTTTGTATTTGAAACATATTTGGGTTAAAAGCCAAATAACTTTTCATTTAAATTGGTATGTAAATGAAGTTATTTGCCATGGAAACTCACAAAATATGTGAAAGGTTTTTTATTTAATCATTTCTTTTGCTGGCGCACGTATGATTGACTGAATTGCCGTCAGACATATGAAATATTCGATAAAGTTGAAATGGTAGTTTTGAGGAGGGGGAGTTTAAGCAAAAGTCGAGGAAACTTTTCATTTTCGTTTCCTTTTTGTTTTTCTTTTGAATTGCTGTTTTGGCAACCCCATATAAAAAATTGTCTAGTATATTTTTATTGTAAATGCCTCTATGTTTTCAGCAACTCTTATAAACGTTCTCTAGCTAGATCTAGCATTCGCCTTAGAATGCGTATTAACTTTATTAATATTAACATTTTCTCAAAAATGTAGCTTAATTTTTGTATTAAATTTTCATTTAGTTCTAGGGAATTGGTCCCAAGTTGGAATGAGGATATGAGTATAAAATATTTATAAAGGATGTAAAGAAATTTTCCAATTGACTGGCGCTTAAGGGAAGCATTTATTCATAATACATGTGCCAAATATTTGTGCGTGTTTGCTGCATCATTTATGCCCATTTCAGTGTTTCTTAAATTCATTTAAAAATTAAATTGTCTAATATTGCTAAAAAAATATTTGGGCAAAAAAATATCCTGCAAAGGACAAACGAAAAGTGTGTTATGCGAGCGACAGAAATTTATTTGTTTTATTATTTTTCTATGTCTTGTAATTAGAAATAAAAGTGATGTGATATATCACAGAAGATTTTGGATAATAGACATTAATTCAAATATTCTGAATTGAACCTTAACAAAAAATTACAAAATCCTTAATGGTAAACATTTCGCCTGCGATTACTTCATCTGCTTCTAATTTGTATGCCATCTAAGCACTAAAATAAATTTTTAATGTCTTAAAATGAAACATTTGCTGTGATTAAGCAATCGTGTGGACGTTATAGAACCAAAATAATTCTCTTCGTTAAAAATATTGTAAAAGTGTTGGTATTCAGATTTTATAACAAAATGTCCTTTAAAGACAAACAGCAAAAATATATCATTGCCAAGTTTTTGCTGATGCCTCTAGATTGTTTCTTTTATTTATAAGAAAAGTAAAAATATTATTAACATATTTTAGTTTTATCTGCAAATAATATAAATAATTCTTGTAACTCATACGCAGTGTGGTGGCCACAACTCGCACAAAAGGACTATAATAACATTGACATAATTTAAGATCATTTATATATGTTAAGACTACAAGAAAAATGTGTATGTGTGCATGTTTGTATGTACATTTGTATAAATTATATGTTATTTAAGGATGGTTTAGGCAGAACTAACTAAAAAATGCCTACAATATAGTAAACGAGTAATGTTTGAGATTAATTCTGCTCCATTTGCATTAAAATATGTCAACTGTCATAAAAATACAAAAACGGTATAAATAACGAAGGAAAATAAAATGTTTTCTTACAAATATCGCAAAAAAAAATAGTCAGTCGGAACACTCCAAAAGGAAAAACATTCACACAAAAAGACTTCTTACTATTTCTATGCGTCTTTATATGTTGTAAGCGCACTCAACAAACGACACAATGAGGCATGAAAGAAAAAATTATTTATTCCTTAACGCTTTTGCAAATTGTTCATCTTGAATTTCCACAAAAAAGTTTTTGTTTTATTCTGTGTAATTTATACATGAAAGCTTAAAATATATTGCAATATTTACAAAAAAAGATTTTCTCACAACAAAGTTTAAATTTATGTTACGGAGATTTATGTGTATGTATGTTTGTATGTACATTTAAAGTCTGCCCTTCTCTTAAATTAATTTTTTTTATTTTAATTACTATTTCTTTACATACACCCACTTTTTGTATCGTGTGTAAGAAAGAAACATGTGTAATGTGATAATTTTACATGCTTTTTATTGTAATTTTTTGAAAAATAAAAATACTTGTTCTTAAAACTTATTTGCATTAAGCTTTTAAGTATTTAAGTTGTGCCAAGACGACCTAAAAATAAATTAAATAAAATTTAATAAAAACATCAGAAAATAATTTCAGTGAAGGACTCGTTTTCAAAAAAATTTCGCGCACCTCCAACGATTCTGATTAAAATATTTAAAAAATTTTAATGAAAGACCACTTGCAAGACCCTTGCAATGAAACTAGTTTTATACAATTTTTAATTTTTCAACTCACGGATCATAAAGTCGAAAATCAGATCAGGAAACATTTGCCCATATTTCAGAAAAGCTAAGAGTCCTAAATCCTGATGGGAATTTTTATATACCTTTTTGTTTGTATATTATACCAAATTAAGGTCCAAGAGATATATGCCGATATTGATAAGACAAAGTATGAAAATATAAAAAAACACTCTTATCAACAGAGGCCTTAAATTGAAAAATTGAAATTTTGTATCTAAACCTGACTTTAAAACATGTAAGGACCGGAAACTAAATGTAATGGCTACAGTATAAACAAAGAAATGCACTTGCACTCCTATTAGGAAATCGCCAAAAGGCGATTTGATGGCCGTTTCGATTTGTGTTTTTTTCTCAGACAGAGATCACAATATTTCAGAAGATTTAATGCCTGAGTTTGTTTTTATTTACATACATATAAAATGCGATAAAACAAGAAGACAAAAACAAAGCTTTTATAAAAAATATAGTGTTAGACCTCACCTTATTGTAACCCCGGAACAAGATGAATACATATATGAGAGGGGAAGAATTGGCTTGATTTCTTGGCCATTTCAAATATATGAAAGGACCTAGGGTTGTAGTACCTCCCCTAATGACTTTAAAAATTTGAAATAAAAAGCTTTATAAAAAATTTACACTCTAAAAAATTAAGCTGCTACAATATAAATAAATACAATATTGGCGGATTAAAAATATATAAGTGGAAGCTGTAAATTAAGTCTTGTGTTAATATCTTTTTCGGCATCGTTTTCAAAGATCTCAGAAGGTACCGCATACATTAAAGCATTTGCTATTTCAAACTTTTGAAAACACATTTACAGGTCGGTTCCATTTATTGTTAAGCAATTTTCATATTTTTGCTTGTGAGAAATGATTGCAATAGTGTAATTCTCGCATATGCCTTTTCAGGATAAAGAATGCGACATGCACGGGATAATATAAAGAAATCTTGATTTATTTTCTTGCTTCCACTTTTTGATAGAACATTAGAGCAAAAGGTAACTTTTATTGATTTATTACTGCTGATATAAAAAATTAAGAAGTATATTTCGAACTAGAACTTAACTCTTGCAAGTTATTTATTTTTCTAATGGAATACATTAACGTGGCTTTCTATTGATAATTGTCAAGTTGATATACATATTTGTTCCCTTTTTATTAACAGCTTTTTTGATGAATTTCCATGGGATACTTTGCATGGGACATATTTACCCAACCCTTTTGTTATAAGAATTAGTTCGAGTTAAAATTGTATTGTTTTAGTCATAGATTTCATTTCGGTTTTATTGATAACAATAGCAATCAGAAGTGGAGAAAGTGGTCATATTTTCCATGAACACTTCATCTGCTTCAATTTGAAATGCTGATCGCAAGAAGCCAATGCATCATTATGCCAATTTCCCCATAAAAACAAACGAGACAAGCTGCAAATCTGCATGTTATAAAATATTAGAACTATTGATGTGTTAGAAAAAAATCAATTGCTTATTAACGTTTTAATTTTCAATTGCGGTTGATATTTTTGTATAGAAATACGCAAAAACAATTTTATTCCGTCAATTTGTACCTTCGAGCAGTCAGAAATATATTGAACGTTTCATAAATAAAAGAACAAACACGAAATGTTTTCCAAGTTCCCAAAAAATTTATGATTAGAACTGACAAAATCTAAAGCGTACATGCTCAGGCATTGGATAGAGCGATGGATTAAGGACTTCAGTACTTCTATGTAGAACGAATTGGAATCGATCTGCAGCCCTTACACCACCACAGAAAAGAAGTTGACTTATTCATGCCCGGATTGTGGATTTTGTATTGTTGGAAGGAGCGATGGTACAATTCTTTATAGTAAGACAATACAAGAATTTGATATATTGAATCGATGAAGAAGTTTTTATCAAAATTGAATGCCCCAAAATGTGATCGGTAAGATGTATTTCCAATTACATGAGCAAAAGGATGAGAGATGCTCTATTTTCTATATGAATAAGCCCTAAAAAGTCTTTCCATAATATGAATTTCTTAGGAGCAATTGGATAAGTCCAACGCAGAGGATTAAGGTTTTCGTCCTGATACTTTTTAATTAATAGTTTATATATTAACTAATGAAATACTTTTATAATAAGCGCGAGGTCTTCTTATGTTTGCTATGAATAAATATATTATTTTTATAAAAATATTTCGTCGTTAATATTAAATAATTCATTCAGTTAATCGAGAGTTCGCATAATATCATCATATATAATTCTAAGCACAAATCAATAATGGAAATTTATCCCAAGAATAGATTCCCACCCTTTCTACTTCAAAATTTTTTAACTCTAAGTCGAAGACAATAATGAAGTTTCATCTCACAAATGGATTGCCGCTTTTTTTTATAGAAATAAATTATAAATCTCTATGTATATAGCTGTGCTACTGACTTTTAAATAATTTATTAAAGAAAATATTTAAAATTGAAAATATAAAGCAACAAACTCATCACATAAGAGAATTTATTGCAAAAACGAAGATAAAGAATTATTTCTAAAATAAATCTGACTTAAAAAATACTTTAAATAATGAAAGTTATTTCAAATAAAACAAAAGAAGACAATTAAAGAAAATTCAAGAGAAAACATCCTCACAAAAAAATAAATTTTTCGTACAAATGCATTTGTTTTTCACAGCATTCCTTATACGAATACTATAATTTTCCAATCCAATAGTTTTAAATTATTTTGATATATTTATTCCCATTATTCAATTTCTATTTGAAGATAATTTCGTTAAGTGAATGTATTAAAGCCCAAAGTGAACGAGAAGTCGGTATGATTGCAGCATATAATTTATTTACAAGCTCTGGCTAGACATCCAGATGTAATAATAAAAATATATATTTGTTTTATTTACATGCCAATTTCGACATTGATTTATGAGACAAGAACTGAACTTATAAACGGTTGCGGAATGGCACAGATCAACATCCGAATTACGCACCATTTCCAAAAATTTGTGCTTGAAGTTGTCATTCCAGGAAACTCTTTTATTTCATTTCTATTTATTGTATTAAAAGTTGGTTTCCAAATGCAAAAAAAAGAAAATCTTGACTTGTTTAGCCAAAAAAACTATTTATGAAAACAAGTAGAGAATTTCAGTGATTTGTTGTACAATTTAGAGATCTCCATTAGTACTTTTCCCATTTAACTTCCTACTTTTTAATATGTTGCTTCGTACTTCGAACGAAATGAAAGTTTTACTCCTTAAGTTTGACTTTCGCTTTTGTTCAATAAGTAGTGACCAGCATATTTAAAATATCTGCAAAAGAAACACAAAGAAATTATCAAAAACAAGGATGGAATTAATAACTTTCGAGCATATTTTTTTGGGGTTAAAAATTTGATATTAGACAAGATCTGTGTAAACAAATTATTAGGGCAGTACTAATATTTTGGACCTTGTAATATCTTGTAAAGATCCTTAACATTCATTCACCTGACGAGTATATTTTTTTCCAATTAGAGCACTACTCAAGGGATGGCCCCTACTCAAACAAAACACTATGCTGGCAGTAGAAAAACGTATTATGGTATTGAGGGAGCAGTGTTCTTGGACATTCAAATTTAACTAATATCGCTTGGAGCGACAGGGAGCTTGTTCCACACACAAGTCGTTCGACTAAAGAATGAATTTTCTCTACAATTTTCATTTATTATAATCAACATGTAATTACATGTGTGTTTCAAAATAAGCGTCCTGCGCAAGTGGTATATTTTGGAATATTAATAAAATTAAATAAATAAATATATTTCTATCAGAAATTATTCTGGGCTCTTAAATTTAAATCTCATCTATTTCCTTTAACAAATTTGTAGATGCTCAAGTGTTTGTTCATAATATTAGTTTTCTTATATTCTATACGTATTTTTTTTGTATGATGAACTGCTTTAGGGCAGAAAAACAATTTTCTAATCTGCTATTGTTTCGTAATATTTAACATTTATTTTCCTTTCTCAAGAGTATTGCCATGTATTGTGCAGGTTTTATTTCCTCTTTCCCTTCCTTTTCATTAGTATTTAATATTTTACGGCCTTGTTGCTGCCTTCACAGTAAATGTCATTGTCATTGTTATTCATTATTAATTTATAACAAACTTTTATAGTTGAGAAACAAACATTGAGCAAAAGTGCAAAAGTTCTTATTGCAGTTGAGTGAGTTTAAGTGACGTATAAGTGCCCGTTTGCTCAGGAATGGGAAAAAGTTAATCATTCGCACTGGAATTGTATTCATATTTTATTGTAAAAATATTATTATTCAGATGTTATATTTGCTATCTACAAAACTAACAAAATATATTCAAACGCATGAATATATTTAAGGCCTTTGAATATAATTTAAATAATTAGAAAATGAAGAATAAAACAGAAAGATAGTAGAATTAATAATGTGTACAACTAAGAGTATTAATTTTAATTTTAATTAAATAGATTTTGGTTTCAATTAATTTTAATTTAAATTGCAATTCACTTGCAAGCTTAAATTTTATTCAGTTTTATTTCTATTTCGCCTAAAATTTATAATCGAAATATTAAAATGGACGACATTAAATATTATTTAAACCTCAATTGCCTTGAATAACCTTGAATTATGCCAGAAAAAAGCTTGTAAAAGTAAAATAGTGTGATGAAAGGTGTCGTGAGCGAGAGTTTTCTCAAAAAATACCCGGTTTCTAACTTTGGCTTGTATTATGAGCAGTTAAAGCGGATTGCTTTGAGATTAGGTTTCTTTTAATATTTTATTTTGTTTATCTCTATAATGAAAGATCAACAAAAAATAAATTTTTTAACAGCTTTAGCGCTCCGAAATAAAAATTTTTATTAAAACAGAATTTAGCACGAGGTTATATTTCAAAGGGATTAAAGAAAACTTAAAGTGTACAACAATTCCAATATCAATGTCACACACACACAAGAAGATTATACTTGGCGGCCAATAATTCCCTTCATCAGTGTTCCAATTGTTTGTGTCACAAATCGATCCATCTTTTTGGTTTGGTAATATTTTTTTTATTTGAACAAATATAATAAATACCAACTACGAAGCAACTTGACTTGTGTGTAGAATTACCCAGAGTCTTAGACAGAAATTGAGTCTGCGATCCTTGGACTACTAGTCTAGTATAATAGATACTGGCCTACGAAGGAAAGTTTTGGCCAGTATCTAGTGAATAATTATTAAAACTTTAAAATTTGTTGCAAAACAATTAAATTCTTATATTCTAATTCTGTACCTGATATGAACGAGTATAAGAACCTACAATTGATACAACCATCGCCACCTGAAAACTAGTGATATGCATAAGATTTGTCGACGAGGAGACAGAGTAGCCAACTAAAATAATATTATGATCTTCTTCTGTGTGGGTCCGAAATAAAATTAAATTTTTATATTCCCTGTTTCTCAATTGATATTTAAATATTTCTTAATTAAACATATTACAAGCACTAAATCAATTAAAACTCAATATATTTTATCCACAAAAGCCAAGTTATTTAGGCTTTAGTGGAGTGGAATATTTTAATGGCAGTTTTTTTCGCTCTAAATATTGTGCAACTAAATTACTTTTTAACACATACAAGCATCAGCTTTAAGCCAAAAATACTAACTGTACAAATACTTTTACTCTTGAAAAAATTCAACTGCAACTTTTAAAATCACTAATCACTAATCTATCGCTAAATTTTTAAGTTTTAAATTTATTTTCAATGCAGATGAGCTGCAATACTTTATTCAGAAAAGTAATCGTATATTCAAGCAGTTTATTATTTATACAACATACTAAATTCTCAGCTTACAACTCAAAAAACATAACATTTATTTCATTTATTCATGCAATTCTGCAATGCATTCCCAAGGAGCTTATAAATGTGAATACAACAATTTGTTGACTATTGGTAGTTCATTTATTTCACTGGTGTGTAACTTACAGACATAAAGAAGGAGCAGCGAGGAAAATAACATTTTGAAAACCGCACATGCCCATTGTGCCGACATGTAAATCTGTAAATAACGTCCATAACACACAATTATGTACCTTAAAAATTTCAATTACACTATTTCAAATTCAGTGAATAAAAAAATTTCATTCTACCAAATCAAAGATATCAGTCTAAAACTTTGAGACTTATCATAAATGCTCCATGGTTTGTAAGAAATACTAATATACATAATGACCTCAATATTCTTAATGTTAGGGAAGAAATAAGAAAATTTGGTATGAAGTACATGAACAGACTTAGTAACCATGACAATATTCTTGCCATAGCTCTTCTTGATGACGGTCTCGAAGTTAGAAGATTAAAAAGGCGACACATATTAGATCTTCCTTTTCCTTCTTAAGCAACAATTACTTATAATTTAAGATATTTTAAATGTAAATATAATTTTCTTTGTTAAATTCAATGGAATTTAACGCTTCTGCCATATGTAAAATTTTAAATAAATTTGCTTATTATTTAATTGTAAATAGATTGCAAATAAATGTAAATTAAAAAAAAAATTCTACCAAATCATAAGGCTGCTGACGATTCAGCTTTACAGCAAATTGTCCAATTTAACATAGACTGAGAGTCAAATATAACTGTTATAATTTTACGATATTGTAATCCGATACTGTAACTTCAACACTTCTTTAACTTGATGTTAAAAATGGGGTTTAACATGCAACTCCATCTACAACATCCATTGGTCTTTCCAAATAAGTATGTGTAACCATAAAGCTGACGTGTAAGTTATTAATCTAATTAGTTTTTTCTAACTACATTGACTTTCAAAGTTATTTATGTTGAATGTGGCTTGAACTTGAATGCTTTTCTTAAAAGTATTTGGACAAAAAGGAACGATGAATTGTTTCCGGAGGATTAGTGCGTTTCTTTGAAAGTCACTTTGATGTGAAAGTCTATTATCTCTTTTACCAAATATCAATGGTAAGAGATATTTGTACCTTATGTAATAATTTGTGTCGTACGATTTGTTATTAATCATGCACATGCATGTATGTATATATGTTTGTTTATGTACTTGTTCACTTATCTGCCTTTTTTACTGTAGATTTTTAGTATTGAACTCAAACAAATGTCAACGTAGAAGAAATATAAACTACACAGTAGTCTATTAATATTTCCACTTGAGAGATAATCTCTTGTAGGCTTAGAACTATAAAACATTTTCACTAGTTGTGAAGATCACTCAAATATGTTGAAAGAAAGTTGTTGACTACACGGAAATAATATTCAATCAAATTTTTGCATTGATTGCCCTTGTTACTTATTAGTTGCAGTTTTCAGAGTAAAAGGTAAAAGGGATTTTTTCAGTTAAGTTTTTACTAATTTTTATCAGAATTTATAAAAATCGTTGTAGGTCTACATTCATAAAAAATATTTGCTAATCCAAAGAATTCGGTTACTTAAAAATATTTAGTTTAGTAAAAAATCAAATATTTAAATATTTAATTTTAAAGTTATTTGTTGTAGCTTTAGCTTTTCATATGCCTCCATATCATGTCTTGGTTACAATAGTGGTGAATTTTAATATTAATTATAAAGTAGTTATGATGCAACTATCTATCAGAATTTGACAATAATTTTTATACAAAAATGCATTTCATGTATTACCGTCAAAAGATGTTGTCCAAGAATATGCACTTGTGGCAGATAAAAAGTCTTGCAAGTGATTCAATAAAAAAATTATATCAGAGCAAAACTATTTTCAGATTCGATTTCATTGGCTTCAAACAAAGAAAAGAATTATAAAATAAATTTTAATTGTGCACTATCGTCTAAGGTAATCTATAGATCTCTTTAAAATAGTATCCCTTTAAAACCCAATACGATGTTGTGTCTGAGTTTCTGGTCTGGATTTTTTAATTTAATTCTGCATAGAAAAATCATCTCGTTGACGTATGTAAACAAATGTTTTTCTCTAAAAAAACTAAATAAGTTTTGCTTCAGTTGACAAAAAAATTCATCAATGGCTAAAATCCTCTCTAATAGAAAATATATGTTAAAAACTTTGTATAACTTTCTTATTGAACTGTTTTAAAAATTATTCACCCTAAATTTTCAAAAGTTCTTACTCAAAAGTTCTTACTTACAGGAAATTGAAATCGAGGCATTATATAATACATAATGCTAAGCCCTTTAAGAACCGAAGTTATAGGTTAGGTTAGGTTAGGTTGATTGGAAGGAGCCCATGTCATACGACATACACTTAAGCCAGTGAAGGCTTGTTGTGCGCTCCCTTTAATTATCAGACACAAACTGCCAGAGTTCTGCGGCAGGATTCGAACCTGGGATCTTTGCACTATGAGTCTGCTACACTACCTACTAGTCTACGAATGTCAGTACCGAAGTCATAACTAGAGAATTTTTTTGTGAAGAGGAAAATTATATCTATCATGTACTAAAATTTTCAAATTCAAGAAATTACTTTGGGGAGAAGCAGCCTCCAAAAAAATGGTGCCAATTCAGAATTTTAACAGTGAATATTTCATTATAAAAGGTGCCTTAAACCTTTTGCTCAATTTAGTAATAATTAGAAGCATCTAATAGATTCCTTTTTCAGTTTTTAATAAGTGTTTTTGTATTTTTAATATTTTTATAGGATAGAATGTAACTTTCTATCTATTAAAACGTAGTCTCATTTAGAATGTGATGAATATTTCTTTCATTTGATAATGGAACCACAAGAGTTTCAATTAGCCACCAGCGAATATTTCCAATTAGTGCAACAATTCTTTGAACGAAAAATATTAAATGCACAAAAGATATAAATGTGGCAGAAACATGGATTCCGTTTTTCCCACAGCAAAAACAGTAACCCAATCTAAATTAACAGAATGCAAATAAATGAGTCATTTAAAACAAAACCCATAGAGACACATTGAGACCCCAGAACATGCAAGAGCACACCGATTCTCCTACACACAATGCACATCCTATTTATATACACACATACAAACGTACATTGTAAACTGGAACCATAAAACATAAAACAAAGACGTCTCAACTTTCACTGCAACTAAATATCATACACATACACATATTAACTGTCATACGAGACAGCATCGCAATGACAAAAGCGACAACAAACAACAATAACAAACTAAAAACATCACAAGTTGAGAGACACAATCACAGCTTAATGCAGGAAGTGACACAAAAAACTGACAGCAGTATCATTAGTTGCATGCATGTATTTAGTTGTTAGTGTTGTTGTTGTTAATGTTCATGTTCCTTAAATAATATGAAGTAGCTGCTGCTACAGTGACAGTCATGACAGTTTGCTAAAACTAATGGCTGGCTTGCGTTAATGGTTTCGCATTTCAATGTCCATGTTTTTCTAATATTTTTTAATTGCATTCATTGCTCGATGAATACGGAGCAATAAAACAGTTTCCCGTTGTAGAATTTGCATTTATGAACACATTAACCAATTCAAATGACTGGCACGCCACACCCACATGAAAATACTCCGTATGAAATGCACAAGCCAAAATGGAAAGTACTAAAGAAACTATTCTATTCCATGCAACACGAAAAACCTTTAACATGTGCAAGAGTTTTGGAAAAAAAATTAATGTCTCAAGTCGAGTCGTCTTTCAGGATGATGTTCTTCTTGTGACATTACAATTGTTTCTGTCTACTCTACATTTGTTTTAAAAAATAACGTTAAATTATAAAAATGCACATTTGTGAAATAAAAAGAGATGTGACCAACTACCGAAGTGGCAAGACACTGAAGTACTTAAAAAACTGTATTTGAAACGATTATGCTCCTCCATTTAAAACAAAAAGTTATTTATTTTATACTTCCAAAAGCCAAATTCAAAATCTATAATTACAAGACATTCCAATATTTAAAGTTTATGTAAAAACTTGAGTGGGCATAATTATCGTAAAAGAAACTTTCTTCAAATAAATGACAGTTGTTTCTGCCATTCAGCAGCAGTACTATACAAAATATTTGACAAATCGTTTCAAGTAAAAGTTATATGAGTCGTGATTCATACAAATTACAAACTTTTATTATTGTGATTATTATTTCTGTTGACCAAATGATGATTTATCGTTCAAAGGACAATTTGTTTTTGGGAATTATTGATTCCTTTAACAATAATATGTCCTCTTTTTTGCACAAATGACATACTGACAAATTTCTTGCTAGAAATGATGACATTTTTTGCCAAAATATGAAGAGGGATGTGATTTTTTAGGTGCAAAATAAAATTTCAATGTTTAATTGCGACATTTCCTATAAAAGTGCCGATTTTTTGACATAATGACGACGAATAACATGATTAACAAAAATGTTGGTTCCATTACGCTTTACCAGTTCTCTAGTTACATTTCATATACATGTTGCACTCCAAAACCGCACGGAGCACCAACAAGAGCAGAACAAAAAGAGAAATCCACACATGCCCGACTAAAACGGTTGCTTCTGAGAAAAATTATCAATTCACACATGAATGACAGTTGAAAAACACTCAAAATTTCCATAAAATGCAGACGACTAAGAACACATTTTTGTCCTCCTAATGTGAAAAAATAGCAAATAAGAACAACAACATTAAATATACAACAGCAATAAAAAGAAAAAAATTTAGGAAAATTCTAAGCAAAATCCTTCTATTATTCATTCATTGTTCATGCATGTTCTGTTCTGCTTTCTGTGTTTCTTTTAGTCCCAACGTTAAAGCTGAATAGCATTCGAACGTCAACTGCATAAAAAACAAATCGAAGTTTGTCAGCTTTTTAGTTCGAAAAGCTGCATTTTTCGCATTATTTCCAAAAAAAATTTCAAATGTTTGTTTTTTAGATATTTTGAGGTGTATTAACTTTCAAATGTGGCAGTGGTAGGACAACAAACACAAACAATACAACAAGATCGGGGAATTTGTAATGAAATAAATTAGTCGTACACATAAAATAAAACAGTAGTAATTAAACACACACATACAATCATAATAAAAATAACTCGCAAGTGCACAAGCCAGAGCACACATACACACATGCGCACAGTTTTCTTACAGATCGACTAATTTAAATTAGCCAATGGCATTACTATGGATTATCCTTCTAGTAGGAGTGTATTTCAATATAAAAATACTAAATAAAAACACGTCCCTCAAAATGTACTTAAAGAATTTTCAAGTATTCCATTTTCCAATATCTTTAAAACGTTCGTTGTCTAACATTCAATACAAATTTTCATTTTTAAGCGTCTTACATTTATAAATTATCCTTAATATTTACACCAGAATTTTGTAAGTGATGTAAAGCTTTAAGTAGAATCATACGTATTTATTTATCCAGCTATTTTGCTTAGAAAGCTTTCATGTTGTGAGTAGTAAATTGCATACAGTTTCATACCAATTTTCCATTTCAGATTTATTTATTAATCACTTGTGATTATGCATTAAATCCTGGTATTTGTGAAACCCAAAAGCAAAGAGAAGCCAACAATAGTAATAGTTCAACTTAATCACTTGTTTACAAATGATTTTGAATAGTGCAGCAGTTACTTGCCAAACAGGTGCTGGTGTTGCTCTTGCTGCAACTCTTACTATCGTTCTTCTTGTCATTCTGACACGAAGTGTACACATGTCTATATGTACAGAAGTACTTTTCAAGAAAAATTAAAACAAGAATTGCAACAAAAATAAATTGCAAACAAAATGATATGCAAAGATGCTATAAGCTCCCACCATTTAACAGTGTTGTGTGTTTTATTGTCGTGGCACCTCTTCAACCACAATCAAACACGACTCTAAGAACCCATTTGCTTAAAAGCAACAACAACAACAGCAGCAATACTAACAGCTACTCGTTTGCTCTATTTTTAAGGATGCTTTGTAGTATATTTCTTATGCATCCTTGACTGCATAATGAACTTAATCCTTGTGCACGTTTGTTAAACACTTAAATTTGTATATGGGTGTGTGCATGTGTTTGTATAGTGGTTTGTATGTATTTATTTTCATACTCATTTACTTTATACAAAATTTGTTTGCAAAAAATTTTCAAACACTTGAGCGAAGAGGCTGCATTTCTTTGTGTGTGAGAGATGCTTCTCGTAAATGTTTGTTTGTTTATCTCAATATAGATTAATTTGAATTTAATAAATATACAATCATTACACTTTACCATCTTCCCGACTCTGAGAAACAGAATTGTGAATCAATTAAAAGCCGCTGTAGAAACCGATTCGTTTATAGGCATATATTGGCAGGACTATGGGAACATCTAACAGTCTACTATATATTTGTTTGCCTTGAAAGTGGACTTATTAGATTGGCCACGATGCTGCAAATGACTAAGTAAATGACTAAATAATGTTGCAGCAGAAAAATATATTTCATACCCCTAGGAGTATGTGTAGCACATTAGTTCTGTGTCGATAGGAGATGTCCTCAGAGTTACGCAGCTATTGAAAGAAATAACCAATTATTCATATAATGCAGTTGAAGGTACATTCAAATAACACACTTAATCGTTTAAGATGTTTAGTTCTAGCTTAATTAGGTTAAGCTCTAAAACGACATTCGGCCGAAAGATCTTAACAAGAAATAAAAAAGTTATTTTAAAAAGTCTTTGAGTATTTCAAAATTTAAATTATTATGTTCATTTCGTATTTTGATTTATTTTTTTACATTTTTAACATTTGCAAAAAATTATTGCTGCCGCTTCCCATTTTGCTCTTGTGGACAATAATGGATTTTTATGAAATTTGAACCACTTCATCGTCCGAAGATGTTTTATACCTCAATTTGGGTGTAATTTATTTAGGGAACCATATTGAGCTTTAGGCTTGATACTCGAAGATTCCCTTGCTCTACACATTTGCATACAAAGATAACACTGAACACAATGTAGTCGTAAATTACTACAATATATGCATCTATTGTAAGTGGTACAAACGTCCTAATTTTGTATTTTGTATTTGTTGGACTATTCTTAAGCTCCATATGTTATTTATGCTAATCCGAGCTATTGCAGTTGCATCCTGTCGTAATACGTTGGAAAGTGTGCTTGACTTTAACACACACAAAAGCATTTAAAACACAACAGGTGTAAATTTTATAAATTCTTGGCTTAAGGATTTCTTCCTTAATAGCAACAACAACCTTTTCTATAACGACAGCACCGGCAGTACGTACGAAATTCATTTAAAACTGTTTCATTTTATGTTAATTATAAATAAAGGTACTTGGAATACCTGCACTTTCACACTCCCACACTCTATTACTTAGACTTACAACTGCAACATCGACAGCATGAACCCCAGGTACAAAAAAGAGAATAAAAAAATTAAATTACAGTCTTTATAGACTTTAATAAAGCCACATACACACACAAAATTATACTTGAGTTAAAAGCTCTTAAATTATACAAGAAAAAAAATACAAGTTAAAAGAAACTTCAAAACAAAATGAAAAAAGAAAATAAATAGTAGAAATAAATTTTTTTCTGCTACAGATTTTAAGAAAATTACCTAGAAAATGTTTTAAGTCAAGACAAACCAAAAAAAAAAAAAAAAAAATTGCAGAAAGAGACTAAAATGTCATACATTTTTCCAGCTCCATGAAAATTAAATAAGAACCCAAAAAGTGTTAAAACTAATGCCACTGAAAATTTTTTAAGAACAAAAGAAATAAAAGCTTCAAGTACATTTCGTTAATTTTTCTTGCTGTTTTTGCACTGTTGCCGGAAAAACTCTTTGAACTAACTGTAATTTGCTGCCTCCACTTTATTAACACTGCAGATTGCCACATTTGCACTCACACTATTTAATATGCATCTTTCAAATATCAGGATGTGCAATGAGTGAGAGTGTGTAAATAATGACATTGTTGCCGGCAACCTTAATCTACCAAAAATAAAGCATTTGTTCTCCTAACGTTCCCACTCACATTAATTTTATAAAAAAAAACAAAAACTGCATAATTATACAAAATGGTGTAACCTTGCCGTTCTTTATTAAAGTAATTATTTTAATTGTGAGAAGGATTTAATTAAATAAAATATTATTAAAGAATTTGTACATAAAGCAAATGAGCCTGGGCATTTGAAACCATGTCCTTAAGTGCAGGGGGTACTATTTTAAAGTATGATGGAAATTTTAAATGCCAGAATGGATCATACAATTGAGTTACAACTTCAGAAAAAAGAGGAACTCTCTATGCGGATGGAGATTTGCAAAAGCTTTTTGAATAATTAATGTAAAATCTTGTAGACAAGTCGTCCGAATGATAAAAGCTTATTATTTAAATGAGTTTTTGTTAACGAATATTGCACTTTCTAATTTCGAGCAGATGTGTTCGAGATCTACAGCGCGAAACATCATTTGCAGCATTATGCGATACTGTTCATGATATCACAATCACCATCGGTCATGCCTACTGATCGTTACTCTAGTATATGGAAATATTATTTATATGTCTTGCTATTTAATCTCCAAAGGAGCAGAAGCAGACAGTATTTTGCTGCACGACCTCGGAAGCCGGAGAGATCGGTAACTAATCAGTTGCTTTGATTCAAGCGCTACATATTATTCCCACGATTTGGATTTCGATAACAGCCACCATGTGATGCTAGACAAACTTGCTCTAACAACTATTCCAGCACCAGTCCTTTAAGGTTTTGAATCCCATAGTACCAGATGGGTCCATGGCCTATGTGGCAGATATGTCGACTCCGTGCAGCCTGAAGTTTTGTTGGTGTCTCACCAATAACTAGGCTATTGGCTCCTTTGTCTGCCAATGAAATAAGTAGAGCGTGTATTGAAATTACCTGATCTCTCCAATTTTAGACACCATGCAGCTTTTGCTAATATAACCACCTGATTTCTAGCAATATTTTATAATTTTGTAATCTAAATCATTCGATTCCTAACAAGAAAAACTCCAAGTTGCAAATGCCAAAGGGGAGAGACCTGTCGGATGCTTACATCATCAACTAGAACAGATGATCCATTCTCACCAACTTCACGTCAAAACGACTTCGGCGTCTTGGCATTAGTGTCTTAATGGTCGACAACGATTGAAAATATTGGCTAATGAATGTCAATTCCTTGAATTTTTCTGCGATTGTTTGGGAATTTCTCCTTCAATTGCAATGGCGGAATTTGGAGGCATAATGAAATTGTAAGAAGGAAATACTCTTCTTTTAATAATGGATGAATATTTTCATAGTTTAAAGGTAAGAAATATTTGATACACTATTTCATAAGTTTATTTGTGCTTTGGCATAAAAGTTGAGAAAAGCTTTTAACTCACATTTACAAAACCAAACATCATTTACTGGGGTATTCAATCGGTGAATCGCAAATCGGTCAACGGATTAATTGCTCCTCCTTTAATTGTTAGACTAATTTATGATTGGCTATTTTGTATTAAAGATTAATCGGTAAATTATGCGAGATTAGCTGAACAGGCGCCATTGTGTAAGATCTTGCAACCTTTGGACGTGGCTATAAGAGATATTGGTCAAGATTTTGCTACTATAATTGAACTTTAGAAAATTATTCGATTTGATGAAAGCAAAAAATTGATACCCTTGCACAGCATTTATTAAAAACTTTATTATGTTAAATTATTGTGTTATTGAACTAAAACATGGACTAATCAATCGAGCGATTAATCGATTAAAGTAGGACATTTGCTTCTGTTTGACAGTTTCAGAAGAAACGTTTTAAACTCTTACACAATTTTCAGCATTAATTGATACAAACTTGACTATAAATTCTATTGCTGTAAAAATTCCACAAAGCAAAAATCTTTCGTTTGATGTGAAGCAGACAGACCAACATTTTTAGGTCGAAAATGATCTCCGAATCTTATCATTTATAAACATGTACAATTACATCTCACCTCCTGAAGCGCAGCGTTGTGTCCTGTATTCTTCAATTATTGTTTTATATTTTAAAATAAAGCAACAAATGCTATGCCATTGATTATATTGACATCTAAAGCAGCGGTTCATTAATTTTGTTTCATGCTTTTATTCTTGTGTTGACTCCTTTGAACTCGTGTAATGCACAAAAATCAAATAAAATACTTAAGTTTAAAAAAACGCTTATCGGTCCAAATAAAATCTAATATTTTTTTAAAGAATAATAAATAAATATAATTTAATGTTTACATTCAATAAACTGATGGTAAATATTTTTATCTGTCGCCGACTCCCCACAGTGTAGTTCAACTGCAAAAATAAGAAAAGACTATATATATTTTTATTGTTTGATCTTATTTCCTCTTCCCATTTTGCATTTTACATATTTCGTTAAATTTAAGTGCTCGCATATGACAACAAAAATTTTTGATGCGAATCCAAAAGTGTGCGTTCTTATTTCTGATGTAAGCAGGAGTTAAAACTTTATTATCTGAAAGAAGAAACAAACTTTAAGTAGTTTTTCCATCTTCAAATGTCTGCCTCTTTTACAATTGCAGCACTTCACAGCGCAGCAGTATTTTTGTAGTTGTATATTACAAAACTCCTAGTATATACATATATCTAGCTCCACTTCAAAGCTCTCTAACATACCTTCTTGTTTACTATTTTATTTTTGCCAGGATTTGTAATGTTTCAGATCATAAACCTTAAGATTTAGTGTCAGCACAATTGTTGGCATTTCGTATACAAATGAATAAGGACATGCAAATACGTATACTTATAAATATAAGAACTAAGCATGCAGCGCTCGTAAGTAAATCAAAAGTAATATGTGAGTGTATGTAAATCTTGCAACCTCTATGCATTTGAAGAAATTCTTATTTTCCTTCTCGGTTTTAAGCAATTTTTGGTTGCATTAACTTCCTTGCAAATAAATATTTTTGAAAAGTGCGTGCTTTGGAAGTAAATCTTTTCTTATAACTGTGTTCATGTAACTTCATGATTTTTATACTTGTTAAGTTTAAAATTTTCCTCCTTTTTGTCATTTTATATTTTCTTGTCTCTTTTCTGTTAGTTTTTCTTAAGCGGTAGATAAAAACTGTTTAAAAGGATTTCTGAAGAGCACCGACTTGGCAAAATGCTAAAAAACGTACTCGATGAAATTATTTCATACAAAAATCATATGATATGGGTACGTATGAGTGATATATGAGTGGCAGATTAAAATAATATCATTCATACGCTGCATGTGCTTTGACAAGTGCATTAAAATCATGGTAATTTGTATCACTCGTGAAAACATCGGATACCACTCAAATTTTTTTTGTATTTTATTAAACTTATGTGTTTTTGTAGATTTCAAATAGAAAAATATGATTGAGTTCTGTTTGAATTCTCATATAGTATTTGCAGTCTGTGGCATAAGTATACGAGCTTGAATGCTTTTCAATCAAGATTTGGCTAAAAGGGTATTGTTGGAAATCGTTCAATTAAAGATTCAAAGTAAACTAGTGCAAGCGGAAACGTGTTGAAAATAACAAGTGTTTAATTGGTGTAAAATTTAGTTAGCGATCCAATTTGATTATTTTGAAATAATTATTTTTTCAGAAGCCTTTAAATATTATACAAGGTGGAATTGTGAACTAAATTTCCTTTTAGCTGTTAGACTTTAAAAATAGTTTTTAATCAAATCAGATTACAGCAAAAAAGTAATTAAAATATTTAAAATGCGTAAAAATATGTCATTTAATGACTTCACAATAAAACATTTGATTCGCAATTGCTGAATATATTACAGTCATTTCGAAAAAAGAGGAAACCACATTTCTATGCGTAACACACTCCCATACATTCAAGCGAAAAATATTTGCATGCAACTTTACCAAGATATCAATTGACTTAAATAAAAGTGAAAATAATAAATGAGAACGAAGGACTTAATCCCTTTAATAGGCAATTTAATGAAATGTAAAAGGGTCCAACTGCCCTTTTATCTATATTCGCATAGAAACAAAACAATAAATGAATGTAGAGATTTGTATGTATGTATATTTCTGGCATTTTTCGAGGGTAGTTATGAATAATTAGAAGGATTTTCAATTTTGTAAAAATTTACATTTCTTAAACAATATATATTAATATCATTGCAGATATCCTTCAGCCAGGTGATTTTTTGAAAAGATTTTTTTGTTGTGGAGTGGTGCATACAAAAATTTCAAGAATTCGTACACATTTTTTTACTTGTGAATATCCAAATGTGTAACCGTAGCAGACTTAGAAGTTTAATTTTAAACAAAACAACAATGACTTATATATGATTCGCATTTGCTAATTTTTTACTTCTTTATACAATTGACCAGTCGGCGAGTGACAATGAATGTATTTATAAAAATACGATATTATTCGGGGTATTTTCCCAACTTGCTGTCCAAAATAATTTCATTTGTCATGGGCCAAGCTGCATATTTGCCTGCTGAAGTCTACTAACAATATTTTGTTCAAGTTCCATCGACTTTTTTTACTCTTCATTTAAAAGATAAACTTTATTTTAGTTTTATTTCTTCTTTTATTTCCAAGTGCCTTAAAACAATGAAAGATCATTATTGTCGGCTTATATGGGCCTTTCGACTTCCATCTTTAACATGAAATTGTACTTTGAATTTGGAACGATTTTCCGTCATCCCACGTCAGATTTGGTTTATGAACAGACCGGTTTCGGCTTTGTGCCATCTTCAGTGTTCTCGAAATTGTACCTCCAGTATTGTCTGTCAGAAGAAACTGCTATTAGAACGTAATAAGGTTTTGGCGGAATATCTAATATATAGCAACAGCTTTGAATTAAGTCTTTATAGTCCCAGTAACAAAACTGCAAGTAGTTCTTGAAGTGGGACATCTTTATTTCATCTGTTTGACTTAAATTAAAAAAATTTCTTGCTTAGAGAAATATGAATGAAAACATCATTTTTGTTAAACTGTTTATTAAACTTTACATTTTAACGCAAAACATATATGGCCATTGAAAAATGCTTATTCCTTCATGGCCTCCATTATTTCAGACTTTAAATTAAAAAAAACCAAAATATATATACTCTTCTTAATATTATAAAAAATAGTTTATAATAATTCACTAAAAGGCAACAAAAATAATGAGAAGAATATGTAAAAATTAGTTTCGAATCAGCTAACATAGCATTTATTCTACATCCAAATCTCTACATTTTCATGCTTTTTTGGAAACTTTTTTTAAAACTCTTTAAGTCTCGCATTTTTTCTCCATATACTCGCATATTAAGAAAATGCGGCTGAGAAGATATGCGCCTCGACTGTTAAATTTGTCATCTTGAAATAATCTTGATAAGTTTGAGTATAGATGCAGTAGGACAAAATTATTGACAAAAAATTAATTTATAATCAAAAATTTAATACGTAATATTGGCTCTCTCCATACACAGAAAAATGTACAACATACTGTGCGACGAAAAGTATTTGAAGTCCTGCAAGAAATCATTTTTCATAACACCTTCAACATGACTTCAAATACAAATTTATTAAAAATGAGTTTTATTAAACTCTTGTAAAAAGTAAAGTTTAAAAAATTGTTACAAAAAACAATCATCGGTACAGATCTCTTTTTTTAATTTTAATTACTTTGGTAAATCCCATTGTATTAGCAGAACGGAGCAGTATTGCTTTCAAGGATCGCTATACTATCATCATTGGTGCTCATATATCTGGTTTATTTTCTCTATTTAGTTAATCCGGTATGAAGACAGAAGAAAAAGGGCAATGCTTTCTTAATCTTTAACGCGGTTACCGAAATTTCCATACCATCGTCATTTGACGTTTTCTCTCCTTATTGTTTCTTTTCGTTTTGAGGACTTTTAAATCCTCTTCCATTCTGCTTGTGTCCTAAACTCCTTCTTACTTGTGCTCATTGAAAACATTTGAAAAAATGATCTGTATTGGCAAATTGAGTGCTTTAACTTGAGCCAGAATAATTTGAAATTTTAATTTAAATTTTATTCGAGTTAAAAAATGATTTGTTTGTTGTGGTTTTAGCTGATCATATGCCAACATTTCACTGATCGCTAAACCAAATCGTCAGTCTGAACAACAAAACATACATTTTTTAAACTCTAATTGTGTAAACGTTTAGTTGGGAGGATATTCCAAAATTATACATTCCACTATTAAGTATTTAAATTTATTTTAAGATAAATGAAATGACAGGTGAAATTGATAATATTAGTAACTACCCTCGCATTAAACGTAAGCTCTCGTGTGATATTTGAAAAGAAAAATATTTTAGCTCGCATATATGGATTTTTGTTGTAGATGTTCTGTGCTACGCCTATTAAATATCCATATAAAATGTGTTTGAATTTTGCTGCAGAGCATTTGTAACTCTTCGATGATAAATGCGAGTTTAACTATAAAGTTTTTTTATTTATTTTGTTACACCAATGTGTGTGTCGTGTTAATATAAATTAGAAATGGTATTAAATATTCATACATTTCTGTATTTATGATAAAATATCGATAAGCCTCCAAGGTACGAGTATATATTTACGATTTAATTACAGCCATATTTGTAAAGGTTTCAATAATTTCAGCTGATACCAGCAGACATGATTGAGCACGTTCTTAAATCATCCTATAACCAAAATAATGAAAAAGGATAATGAACACTAAACCATTTAGATAATGGCAAAGTGAAAACTAAATATAAATTGTAGAGATGTTTGCTTTAAATCGTCAAATGAAATATTTATAATTTTGCAATACTTTAAAACCATTAGAAGTAAAACTCATATACATTTATTGACAAATATTCACACATGTATTACAATATTTGTTAAGGAAAATTAATTTGGAAATATAATTCATATGAATATTTTATAAATTGCATCTGAATACTTTGGTTTCTAGATCAGGGACTTAAGGCACTGCCTGGCTTAAATAAACTGCATATAAAATTTGTGCTGAGTTAAATGAGGAAATTTTCATTTAGCTGAGCTTAGTGGATCAAAAAAGAAAGTTTTAAGCTTTAAACAGGATAAAATTTTACTTCAAAGCATTGAATATTTCTTAAATAATTAAGGAAACAAAGAACAATCGACGTTTTAAATATTAACTGCAAAAATCCTTTGCTTTACATCAAATCGTATATTTGATAAGTCCTTGATAAGACATATTCTTTGTGCCACTGTGGGTACAACGGAATATCAAGTACGGAAAATGGAAGAAAATTGAAAATTCTTTTAGCGTACAACACGTAACTAATTTTATTCCTTAGAGTATTGTGTACTATTTTTTTTTTTGTTCTCTTTAGTTTTCTACTCACCAACTTGTACTTGATAATGAAGCGCTAATTAAGAAACGTATTAAAGAAAAGAATAGTAAGAAGGAGTCCGAAAAAAAATTCTTACGTCAGTCAGCATCTTATCGAAGAACAGGACTCCTTAAATTGAACAAAGCAAAGTCCCAACAACGGGGGGAGAGTGGGGGGGGGTGTGTTTCAAAAGCAAAAGCCCGCTTCAGTTGCCGGCACATTCAGGATTCCTGATGATGTATTTTCTTCTTCATATTTTTACCATTTTACAGTACAATCTCGAATACATGTCAAAAAATTTTATCTCAATCTGTGACTAGAATGTCTAACTGCAAGACATGGATAATTGGAATGCGATGTTATTTGGCTTCGGTGTGTTTGTGTTACTCCTTATGATTTTAGACTTCATTCCACTCAGACATTGAGCCATGCACACATAAATATTTATTGTTAGTAACAACAATTAACCTGAAGCGTGACTAGTAAACATAAGTTTTTCATTTTAACGAATTTTCTTCATTACCTTCTCCTTGTACTCTCTCACTACTTCTTGGCTTTGGTTTTATTACCCATTTTCTTTGGATATTATTTCAATAAATAAGAACTTTTCTTTGTAACAAAAAAGTAAAAATAAGAGATAAATTTCTTAATTTTTCTAAAAATCTGACTCATTCAAATTTGAAAAAAATATGCCACTACATATAGGACATTCATTTGTAAAATAAGATTGTGAAACAATATCTACGAAAGTTGCTTGACGCATTTTATATGGGCCAGTGTATTTGCGACGAGAATTTGTTGCAAGGCAGTGCAACGCAAGTAACATAACAAGAGGATAATGGCTTTGAGGGTGTTAGAGAATTAAAGTGATTCTCCAATGTTTTACCTTTTTTTAAGAACGATTTCATTTGCATTGTACCTTTACTGAAAAATCAAACCAAATAAAATTTTCTTACAAAAATAGATGAAAAGCATTTAATGGAAACAATTTTTTTTCATATAAATGAATTCTTAAAGTCAGATTTTTCAAACTTCATGTTCTTATTATTTGTCATAGAAAACTTTTAGTTGCTTTTAAAGCATTATAATTATATCTCGAAAGCAATTAAAATTTTCAGAAGGGGATTTCGATATTTAAAATTTATGCTCCCATATCAAAAATTTTATATATAATTTGATATGCTTTCGAATTAATTCTGATTTCTTTTCTACATATAGATTATATATTGAACAATAAGTTTTCTTCCATAACATTTATATTTCGTATTTTGAGATATGACTATGACGCATTGAAGGATTTATTCCTTACAAAATTAAAAATTGTGACATCCTTCTAAAAAAAACCTCTCAAATTAGAACTGAACCTGTGCGCTAGCCCAAAATACCTGAAATTTCGATAAAAGTTTAAAATAATCTTAAAAAACTAAAACAACAAAAACACAGTGCAGAAAAACTAACACATGATTGGAAATGAGCCAAACGAAAGAAATCGTGTTAAACTTAAATTTTATTCCAGTTGTTTTTAGCAGAAATAGCGGTTGAAAATTTATGCACAAAAAAATTAAATTCTACTCCAATGAAAACAGGAAACGGGAATTTATTTAAAAAGTTAAGCTTGAAATTCGTAAATATTTCACGAACTTATTATGGCTGAGATAGTAAAAGTGTTCAATTATAAACAGTAGTTGCATATAAGACGCCTCGTCTCGAGGCCAATTTAAAAAATTTTTATAAAAAACAATAAAAATGTATGAAGAAGTAAAAGGAAGAAAATTAAAATTTTCATAAAAAAAATTATATAAAAACTTTTCCAGGACTTTTCCAGCCATCAATTTTCATGAAGGCTGAAACCACTTCCTATGACTTAAGTTCAGGGGACTATACTTTTCGTCGAATATACTGTTTGACAGTCTGTCACGAACGAAATAGAGCGCAATATAATAAAATGTTGTGGGAACTTTGTGAAATTAGTTTTTCTTATTTTTTTTCAATTCGATTTTAAAACGTTAAACTATTTTTGAAACTTTGGTGCAAATAGTTACAAAATCCACTTGTAAGATTAAAATTGATTAATTCACTGAATTATATTTTCTATAAATATTTCAAATAAAAAAAATTAAAATTATGCATAGATATCGATTAATATTTATGGTTGCAAGTCTACTGATGATTTGCTATAAATTTCAGAAAAATATATGCTGTCAAAAGTACACAAAACAGAAAATCAGCAAATGTCCAAAATGGGAAAATAATTATTATATTGTATTGATTTTCATGGACATATTTAACAGTTTTTTCTATTAAACTTCCTTAACTGCGTAAACTCAAAAAAAATAATAATAATAATAAAAGCAATTGTATTATTTGAACCACCTTTTCAGCCTGTTCTCGTATGCTTTTCCATCTTTTGTGATTAATTTCAAATACTCTTTTAGTTTCCTGCCACATTTTAACTTAAATTGCTAATTGGTTCTTACATTTCTCACAATAATTAAAAAATGTCAAATATATATGTTTTATAAGAAATCATATATTTAAATAAAAAGTAACAAACTGAATTATTACTTCTTTCTTGCAATTACTTTCGTTAGAGTTTTGTTTCGATTTAAGTATTAAAACTGAAATAGGAATTTATTTTATTTATTGTCATGTTTTTTTTAAGTACCACAATGTTTCTTTGTAATAAAAGCCAGATAATCGGAAAAGTTTTAATTGCATTTTTAATATTTGATAGAAAATACTCGTATAAATCGGACAATATTACACCAGAGAATTGAGGCAATTTATTTTCATTGGTTTGGTTTTTGGTGTTGAGCAAATTTCATTTAAATTTCAAAATAGTAATTATTGTTTTATTGTCAGCTGGCCTTTGTTTCTTAGAGTGTAATGGAAAGATTGTGCGGCAAAGTAAAGTTAAGAAAAATCCAAAGGAACTTAAACAGCCTCCAAGCAGCTGAGACGACCGGCAAACAAAATTCAGTTTGATAAGAACGAGCAAATATAATTTCTAAAATGTCTCAGCAATTAGAACTTTCGTATAGTTTTTGAAGTAAATAATAAAAAGAAATTAGAATGACACTTTGGTACTTTTACGCTATTTTAATATTTAAAGTTTCTAACATCTCAGTGAGAGTAAAAATTTCTTTAAGTAAAATTGTAGACTACTTTTCCAACATCTGTCGTAGGAATCAGAAAAGTATTTCTTGTAACAACATTTTGATACATATTTTTTGTAATTTCTCGCTTTAAAAGATTAATTAAATGTTAATAATGAGAGAAGTTCATTGTGATATTTTCTGTGTGCAATTTAATATTAAAGTCAATCGGAAAAATTTATTTTTCGTGAAATATACTTTTGCTAAAGTAAATTCAGGTTGAAAATAAGTCAAATTGGCGAAAAGCTCTGTATGTCCTCTCTTCAAATTAACCAATCGAATTTACGTGCTTCCATTGATCTCCACATTAAGGAGAAGGCACGAAAAATTAATACTTTAGTTCCAAAAGCAAGGCATATGATGAAAAATGGTGAAAGTCAGCAGTGGTTGTGAAATTTCGATTTTGAGTTTCCCATGTCAAAAGTGATAGAAAAGATATCAGAAAGTGCAATTCAATCGTAAATTAATCGTAAGTTGAAGTTTTAAGAACTCGTTTTTCGTCATTAAGTGAGGGTTGAGGGAGCGAGATTCCTGATTTCATTAGAGGACATTCCAATGTTGAAAAGATTCATTAACTTAAAAAATAAAAAAAAATTAAGATAAAATTTATCTATATATTATAGAATGAGGAACTAGAGCGGTAGAAGCTATAAAATCTCGTGAAATTTTGAAGGATTTAGGAAATAAAATAGTTTCGTGCATGAAAACTCGAGCGTGTCCTTTAAAAAAAATAACCAAACAATTCCTAGTACTTATTTATTAGTTTATTTTTACTTTTTCTTATGAAGGCGCATTAGATATATTTTTGAATGTTATACCTTCGTGTGAAATTCTTTACCTCAAAATATGAATAAAGGTCTCCTGATGAACTGTCATAAGTATGATTGCAAATGCCGACGTGCAGCCTACATTTATAATTAAACTTTTTTTATTTATTGAAATTATTTGAGACATTTTCCTGAGTAAATATTAAAATATTTGCGTTATTTGTCTATCTGTATGTTCGATTCTTTGTTCTTTGCTTCTAATTCATTCATCAGTAGACTTCAATCCGTTTGCAAAGCATTTAATCGGTACGCTTCACAGAAAAGCTTGCAAATTTCCAAAATTTTCAATCTATTGACAAGCTAGAGAAATAATTGACTTGGAAATTTTAGTGCAAACAACACAACTTATAATCGATATTTGGCTTTTCTTAGAACCCGTATTCAATTGGTCATCTTTGAGTGACAATGACGGAAGTTAATATGAATTTTATTAATTATTTTTCATTGTCTTTTTTTTCAGGGATTTTTCTTAATCTTATGTTTCTTCTTATAAATAAAATCTTTATCACTCAAAGAAGGACTAAAGGTATACGGGTTGGAAGAATTATATAACGATTTATATCGAGTTAACACCTGCTAAATTTCAGACATGTATACACCTTCGCCCGCAATAAATAAAAAAATATTAACTTAATAAAATTAACAATTTAATATTTTATTGTTTGTTGTTGGCTTAGCTGAGTATATGCCTGCATTTCATTGGCGGTAACCAAATCATTAGTAACTTTCAGCCGAACACAAACAATAAAATATTTTGTTATTTTTGAGAATATCGCGAATAACAAATTTGATAAACATTAATAAAATTATCTTTTATTAAAATTTTAAATAAAATAATGATTACGCCAAATAGAGTACAAAATTTTCCAGCATTTCTTTTTTTTGGCAAATATTAATTTTTGATTATAAAATAATTCACCGACCTCCGGAATGGTCAGTTATAACTTGTTGTAACTCGATCTGTGTGGTTCAAATTTTGTTTTGTTTTGCAGACACTAAAACCTGATCTAGTTTTATTGAACTCTGCCCTTTTACCCGACTGGAGTATATGAAACCATTAAAGAAACAACAAATTGCTGCCGCTCGCTATGCATGTTAATGTTGCCCATATTAAAACATTTGACATGTTAAAAAATGCTTTTAGCATAAAACTTTTTTCACTTTTTTATTCAGTAAAACAATAATAATAAAAAAAGCAGACAGCAAAACCGACACTCTCCGTTTGCATATAAAACAATGGCAAGTCAATAAATTCGGATGAAAATGCATCTCATGGGAGCCATATTGAACTCAATTTGTGACCACGCCAAACAACAGCAACAACAACAGACACTGACAATATTTATGGCAACCGAAAAATTACTCATTGACACAATATAAACATAAAATAAAACTGATATAAAAAATAAAGTATACAAAATTTATATTGTATGCAAAATCCGCAAAACGAAAAAAGAAAAAAAGTTTTAAAAGAGTAAAAAATTACAATATATCGAAAATGAAATAATATTCATATTCAAACTTTTATGGCACAATCAAATATCTGCTGTCAAAAAAAAAACAATAACAACAACAAGAACAACAAAAATAAAATCAACTCTACAACAATTTAAACAAAAATAAACACCAAAAAAATACTTGAAAATCTGAGGAGTTAAATAAACAAATAAAAAAAATTAATAAAATTTTCGGTCAAAGATTTTAATTTCAGATTAGAAAAATGTTGTAAATATTTATTTTCTACAGAATTTATTTTCTATCGAACAAACAAAACACTCACCCACAAAAAACGAAACCAAAATTGGAATTTCTTGTTGTCTGCTTTTGAGGAATTATCTCGCTGAGGCCAGTGAAGGAAGGAAATGCATGCAAGTCGTGGAGAATTTCTGCTTGAAATTTTTAATTAATTACTCTTTCAATGTGTTTCAATCTGCGGATGGTTTGCAATTGATTAGAAACGTTGAGTTGATGAATTTGCTTAAATATTTCAGAAAGAGGCGAGAGAAAAGCCAAGTAATCAAATTTTAGTTTGTTTGTTTAACAAAGAACTACAAGAACATAATCAATTGATTCAGGACAAGCATGAAGACGTAAAATTTAAGGGCATTTCAATTATTAAGACTGAGTTTAGTTTTTAGTCCAGTGAAAAAATTAATGAGATTTTCATTCATAACAAAATTGTTTCGACTTCTATCGAATTTAAAATGACAACTCTTCTAAATTGAAAAAATTTTTAAATTTGAGTTTCCTAGCCTTATTTTTATTCTGCTTCCTGCTTTCTTTTTTCCTATTCTGTTTCTTTTTCTCAGAAAAAAATAAAATAGAAAATTCTAATGGTTTTCTAATGAGCCGTCCTTAAACATAGTAATGAGCACACACGAGAAGAACCCCGCAGGTAAACATTTAGGCATCAGTGTTAAATAATAATTGATCAATTCTTTAAATAAACAGATACCTCCATGTAAAGTGCTTGGCTTTATTCTAACATGCCAAGCTTGTTGTTTCTTATATCGCTTTAGAACTTAATTTTTCCAAATAAGACATAAGTCTTTAAAATAAGCTTATGATTACGAAACAAACAGCGTGGACGATAATCCGGAAACATTTTAAACATATTTCCTTGAACTAATTTAGGCGCATCTGGCTTAATTTTTAGGCCAACTTTCTATGAATTAACAAAATTAGTATTCTCGTTTCATAATTTCGTATAGTCCTTTGAATAAAAAACAAAAGCTTTTGTAAGGAGTTCCTAACGATGTCTGACAAAATGTTCTGCTAATCAACTCCCACAGAATTTGCTGTAAAAGCTTTCGTGTATTTGTGCGTGTGTGGGAGTATTTAAATTTTCAGCACTTTGTTTTCCTTAATTGTGAAAGTAAAATAAAATAAATTTTCTTTTTGTTTAAAACACTGTTTTGAAAAAAAAAATAAATTAGACTGAAATCTGTTGCTTTGATGTAACTGACTGCCGTAGTCACGTTTGCTCCGTTTGAGCCTAAACCTAAATCAGACCGATTCGGTAACAGTAAGTGGGTTAAATATAGCGGAGATAATTTAGGTTTAAGATTTCTCTTTATTTATGAACATTTTTCTTGTTTGTAATCTTTTTTATTTAAATTTAAATAGGCTACTTAGTTCAATCGTATTTTATAAACCAAATTACATGTGATATTTAACATGGGGAGCAGGAAATAAAAATACGTTCTTTCTTCATCTCATTGAAGTGACAACGATCAAGTCAGCAAATTTAAAAACAAGTTACATATACCGGAAACTGTTTTAAATTTTAAAATTTCAAAATATTCGAATTTGTGTAACGAAGTCAGCGTTATTTCTTATAAATGGCATATGCAAACGAGTATATGCAACTGCAAGTATTTGCAATATCAAATGCTCAAGATTGTGAAATAAGTTGATAAAACGTTTTTGAAAATTTTACTGAGAAAGTTAGAATCCATGACAACAAATGTGTACGGACCTCTAACTTGCAATCCCAGTTGACCCCATTATTGGTGTCATTATTGAAAAAAAATATATTTTTACTCCGGTCATAGCCAACTTCGTCTCTAACGAACTAAACTGTCCACTCCAGCGGAGTTCATTTTAATCGAACTCTATTGTATATATAATTTTGACCGTAATTGGAAATACTAAACGAACCGTTAAACCTCTCTTCTATCATTTTGAACTCATCTGTATTCGAACACTAATTTTATAAAATTTCTACTTAACGTCTTTATGTTGATAATAAACGTTTTCCCTGAAAACCTTATTTTTAATGGCATTAATGAGTGTTCGTGTGTGTGTATGTGTGCGTGTGCACGTGTTTATACTTTCCTCCGTATATAATTTTGTTTAATAAAACACATCAAACATATTGTTTAAGCGAATTTATGACAGAACTTTATGTATTTGTATGAAAATAAACATTTTAATTTAAGCCAAACACTGTAAAAGAAACTAGAAGGGATAATGGGGCAAAAGGCACAGAAATAAAATTAAACAAATGGCTTCGTTTAAATAATTATTTTTATGTTATTTTCTGTTTTAGAAACATTTTCATATGCAACAGATCTTTGCAGAAATAACTAAAGCACGATTTCAATTACGATAACTTCAATTAATTATGTAACTAAAATTCAACCTACGACGAAAATTTTCTACTCAATTCCTAAAGTTTTAGGTAATTTTAATATATTTTCCTTAAAGTGACTTATCAAATAAATTACTGTGATAATCGATTTTGGTTAAAAAACAATCTGAGAAATGTGATTGATTTTGGAACGAAAATTTAATTACTTTTTTACATTTTTATTGCTAGAGTAGTTCATTTTTTAATTTTTTCTCAATTAAACATTTATTTGGATCAATAAATTTTTTGAGTTTTTAGAGTGCAAGTTTTAATACAAATTTTTTTTTTTTTTTTGATATATTCAAAATTCAAACCATATTTTTACACGGACTCCTACATTTAATATACTTTTGATTTATATATACATAAACATATCATACTTATGTTGGTATATTATATATTTACATACAAAATTTAATTTTTATTTGCGGCAAATTTGGTATACGTGTAAATGTTTTGAATGGAGTTTCGTATAAAAAGTCTATAAGAACGGAATTATTTCTCTGAGCTGGTGTAGATGAGCGGTGCCAAAAAATTCAAATAAAGTAAATAAGGAAAATTCTAGCGTGACGTAAATGAGATTAATGAACAACATATACATTTCAAAATTTAACCATGTAATTCGGTATTGAAAGAAATACAAATAATTCAAGAGCAATATGAAAAATATAAACATTATAACACCAAGCAAATCTCACCAAATCCCACTACTGGGGGGAAATATAATGCAGTCTGATTCCCCGAGATCGGAAAATGGCAAAATCAGCAGTATGCCGTTCAAAGATCATCGCGATGCAACGCCAGCAGTTCCTCTCTCCAAAATATCAATCCAGTAGGAGGAGCCCAGTTAACAGCTCCCACGAGAGAAATGGGGGACAAAGTAAGCGAAGCCAACATCCTATTATTCACAGCGATAAGCTAGTAGGCCAAGCCAAACTAATATGTTCTAGTTCTGAATCATAGATATTACATATTAGAAGCGTATTTCAATTTAAAAACTACTTGTACGTTAAAATTATTAATTAAAATATTAAATCATTTAAAACTATTTGGTTTACTTTCGTAAATTTGGACTAAAATGTTGTTTGTATTACTGGTATTTCCAGTTGCAAATAGTTTTGATTTATTTGTTGGGTTTTGAAATTTTGATTGGAGTCTAGTTTATCCTGTTTCTTAAACACAATTGCAAGCGAGTTCTAAGAATCAAAAATAGATTAGACTGAACTTTTCTAAACAACGCTTATATGAACACTCTTAAGCTTTATTTTGAAATAAAGAATGAGAACTAGAAATAGTTCTCACGAACCCTTTATCAACGCCATTAAATTTTTTTGTTGTTTATTATCAAGTAAACTTTCATATAAATAATTGCTTTTACAAAAGGATGTACACTTATAAATTTTTTTTCCTTTTTTTATTGTGCTCATAATAGGAAAATATAACCCCGTACATATATATCTCTAAAATAATAAATAAAATAATTAAAATAAATAATAAATTAGGCGAATTCATTACAATAGAGCAAATTTTTCAGTAAATTTACGATCCGAAAGTACGTTGAAAAATGATCTAAACGAAAAATATAATTTAATAATATAAGGAAAATAAAATTAAATTTGACAACTCATTTATGGGTGACGTAGACTATTGCTTACACCTTATTAAAGGGCCTTAATCTGTATTTATTTTGTATACGTATGTATTTTTGTGTTTATATGCAAGCGTCTGCTTAGGAACTAGTTGTTTTCCTGAAATGAATACCGGCGCTTAGAGTTGGCAAGATTATATTCTTTGACTACCTGAAGAAAATCAGTACTTCCATTCTGTACTAATCGGATCGAAAAGTTTTTGGCACAAAGTGTTATACAAATAAATTCATCGATTTATGAGTGGAAAGTGCTTCTGTATTTCAGTGAGACAACACTAATACGGTTGATACTGGAATATATTCAGTATCAATTTTCAAATGCGAATAAATCGTCAAAGAAAGATTTAATTGCAGAAAGATATAAATTAATAAAAGGCTAAAAAAGAAACAAAATAAAACTGCAAATGAAACTAAAAAACAGCTCAACAGCTTGAACTAACAAAAATGTTGCAGTTCTATAAAATAAAACATACGTATATTAATATCATTTTTGTCTTTATATATATATATATATATATATATATATATATATATATATATATATATATATATATATGTATGTATGTATATATATATATATATATATATATATATATATATATATATATATATATATATATATATATATATATATATATATATATATATATATATATATTTATTCCTCTTAACTCCTATAAGGAGCATAGGGCCATAACAAAGTTTCTAAATCTAGGTCTATCTAATGCCATATTTTTCACTTCACTCCAGCTTTTTTCTATTTTTTTTAATATCTATTTCCAGCTGTCTTCTCCAAGTGTCCGCGGGGCAACCTTTTCTACGACTGCCTTGTGGATTCCAGTCAATGGCCTGCCTAGCGATATCATTCGGGGCCTTTCGCAAGATGTGTCCTATCCACTTCCATTTCAGCTCCATAATATTCAAATGAATTGGTATTTGGTTTGTCAACTCCCATAATCTGGAATTCGAGATTATGTTTGGCCAGTAAATTTTCATGAAGCGTTTAAGGCAGTGGTTTGTAAAGGTTTGTAGTCGTTGCATAAGATGTGGGGCTGCGTTCCATGTTTCACTCCCGTATAATAGGACTGAGGTCACGTTGGAATTGAAAATTAGTAACTTTGTTCGTCGTGAAATTGTGGTAGATGTCCATATGTTCTTCAGTTGGCCGAAAGCTTGCTGTGCTTTTTTGATGCGATTCTCAATATAATTTGAGTTTCCACCGGTATTTGATATTATACATCCAAGTTAAAGGAAGGATTGTACGTCTTCTAGCGGTGTACCATTTAATTGAAAAGGGGGGTTGCTTTCAGCATTTATTCGTGTTTTATTTTTCTTTTTATACAAATAGTTTATTATAGAGTTTGCTGTCGACTGTTTTGGATCCATATTTATACAAAATTACGAACATATTTTCTTAAACTGTATTGCTCTCACACCATTTTAACACGTAAACTATTTTGCCAGTTCTTGTGTAAAACTCTTGTGGTAGCAACACTTTTTCTTACATCGTTGTAAGGTTTGTGGAAAAATGACACAAATGGATGATATGGAAAACCTTGTATGAGAAAAGTCATCTTTTGTTTCAATTTACATCATTTTTTTCCCGATGCATTTGTTTCGTGTAAAAAATGCCACGGCCCATAAAATACTGAAATGATGTACAGCATTCCAGGACTGCGAAAATAATTGATTAGGCTGAGATTTTTATATAATTTGTTATCAGTAGGAAAAAGGAAAGGAATTTTTAGATAAAGATTTATATGGCAGATTCTTCATATAAAACACTTCCAGTAATAAATATTGATTTTCACACATGTATGAATGTGCAACTCATAAAATGATACTGTTGCATGATTACATTATTCGAAAGTCCACACAGCATAAGATGAATGCATTATAAATAACCAGAATAAAATCATATGTCACTCACAGAAGCAGCCGCTGGCCGCTATTGTGACGTACCCGTATAGAAAATGTTAATGGCTGTACCGAAGAATTCACATGCTTGTTTTTGTTATACTTTTGAAATGCACCGAAATGTTTGTACGATTAAAAACATTTTCCACTAACGAGAAACTAATAAATTATAATATTATATCACTATTAAATGTTTCCTTCACTTCATTATTAGTTACTAATTGGTTTCAAGCCGGTAATAATAAGGATTGATTTGAAATGAGCCAAGTCAGTATAAAATTATACTGATTTTAAAGAGAGGAACCATTTTCCTTCTTAAAGGACATTGTGATTTCTTTGAACTGGTTCTGTCTTCATTCAAAATGTATGACAACATGTCAGATTTTCAGTTAGTTTACTGTCGCACTATCATATATTACACAAACATATACACATGTACATACATTGTATGTACACACATTCATATGCTTGTTTATATAATTCGCCAGATAAGCATCTCAAAATGTTTGTCATTATACAAGAATGAAACTAAAAATTTAAAGGCAAGGGTGTGCGAGCGTCCTACAAAATATGCAAATTTTCTAAATTTTATTGCAAAAAAAGCAGAACAACTTAATGAAAAATGCCTGCTTATTTGCCTCGTACCAGTAGTTGTGAAAAATATTAATTTTTTCTCTCACAATGTCTTGTTTTATAGAACATTAAGCCAACAAAAACAACAACGACAAACAATCAACAAAGCAAAAACCATAGAAGCATAGAATATCGTAATCAGAAAAGCTCATTTACCGATTTGACTTTTTATGCGATGTTGAGCATGGATGTATGTTTATGTGTGTGTGTTTGTGTAAGAGTATTAGAATTTACTTATGCATTACGTTTGTGTATTTATTTTAGTCTGTGTTTATGTTTGTACTTTTTTTGTTTTGGTAATGGTAGTGGCAACAGTATGACAACACACAAATAAAAATGTTAATCAAAAGATTGTCCTGTTAGATTACCACCTCACATGTACAAGTACACAAATACTTGTGTACAGGAATCGACTGAGACAAACAAAATATTCGTTTAATTTTCTCCCCCTCATTTTTATATTTTCTTGTTTATATGGATTTTATTTCTAGTACAATGCGCAACAAGAGTTTTATACGAGAGTAGTCTGAACATTTTTATTCAAAATAGCACACCATACAACCTGTATAAATAAAATTAAAGCAAAGCTCTACGAAAGCTAAGGAGCACAGTGTCATGCCGATCCCTAAATGATTCTATTTGCCAAAACCTTTCTCACAACGTTCTTATGATACCCAAAGTCCAGTCAGTCAAAAAAAAAGATGTGTATTAAATTTAATTAATTTCATTTTTTGCTAAAATCTAGTTAAAACATTTTCATAATAGTAGGAAAAATGTATTTAAATCAAGTAAAAACTGGAAGTAACAAGAGTCATATATTTCCTCAATGAATTTTCTACATTTTACTAGAAATTTATGGACTTTAAAGACAAAAAATTTATTTTTAATTTAGTAAATATTTATTAAACATGAGAAATTTGTGCCAAAGAAATTTTTATATCGTTTAGGAAATGGTTAACTCTCGAATATTTCATAAAAATGCAGATTATTAAGACTTCCCTACAATTCAGGGTACGTATTCTAAAAGTTGTCGCTCAGTTCATGGGTCTTAAAAAAAGTTACGAAACAGTAAATCTCTAATCTTTGCAAAGAATTCTTAAACCAAAAACTTCCTTTGGCTCAAAATATATAATTTGATGACCCGATAAAACTCTGGGCTTAAAAAGTGTATATAACCATTATACGTCTTGCTCAAATGAAAAAATTCTTGGGTTAGGAAAATGAAGGAAATGTGTGAACTAAAATTTTGGATTATCTACTGCATTTGAGAATGACTCGCAATTCAAAGAATTTCTAATGTGTAAGTAACTTTTCATTGTAATCTAGAATTAGAAAAGGTATAAAACAAGGAATATACTGAGAATATAACTGAAATTCATTGCAAAAATTAAGGAAAATTTATTAAATTTGTGTATATAATCCAAAAATAAATCGAAATGAAATTTCTTCAAATATTTTCCAAAACTTTATTAAGAAGTAAATGCTTTTAAATAAAATATTTTTATTAATAACAAAGACATTTTTACAGAATAACCGTCTAGAAAAAGCGACTAAAATACGACAAATATGAAATTAATTTATGAAGAGCAGGATATTTCTTTTATGCGGAGCTCAATTAACTCTATAATCAATCAGATCTATTGAAGTTTCATTCCATTGAAATTTAGTATACCTGCGCTCTGTAAGTTTTGCAAAATTTAGGCAAATTTTTAATACGGATTTTGTTACAAATATTTTTAGAATTTTTTATTTCCTATTAAAGCTTGGAATCAAATTCTCAGGCACTTATCTCTGTATATATAGTTATATATCTCAGTATTATTTGCTTATATTCCATCCCATCACTTGTTGGACTGTTTTAAAAAAATAAATATCGATCTGAAAGTTGTTGACTTTTAGAGGAATTCTCCAGTCGACCTCTTGTGTCTAGTGTTTATTCTCTATTTCGGTTTAATATTCTTGTATGGCATTTTTTGCCATTGGTTCTTTGCACAGTCAGCAATTACATAAAGAAGACTATTTTTACCTAAAAAAAAACGCTGTAATAATACCTGCAGAAATTACATTTCAGCGATTATTATCTCTGTAATTCCATTTTTCTTCTCTACACTTGCGAACTTCTTTCATATTTTTCATAATCTTTTTTTGTTCTTTACTCTTACATTCGTGTTTAAATACTTTTGTTTGAATACCTGTTTATTTGTTGCACAAATAACAAGCAAGAGAAAAATAAAATATATAAATAAATTAAATCTTCCTTTTGTTTGTAGTGAGAAACGTTTGTTTTTGTCATCTTCCTGTTGCAATTTACCAGCATTTTATTCAGGTTTGTAAAACAAAAAATGTTTTTATAAAATATTTAAGAATTTTAATTATCAGCGGAGAATAATTTTAATAAGACACGTTTCAAAAACATAAAACACGAATTTGTTCTTTGATAACTATCACATGTAATTTGGCTTATAAAATACGATTGAACTAAGTAGCCTATTTAAATTTAAATAAAAAGGATTACAAACAAGAAAAATGTTCATAAATAAAGAGAAATCTTAAACCTAAAATAAAACACGAACATTATTTATTATTTTTATTTACAATAGTCGCAGGAAGTCTTTTCTCAAATTGTGTTGCAAGATGAGAGTTTGCTTTACATAAAAAATGTGTTTATTAAAAAATTATTAATTGACTTAAAGTGTTCATACAGAAACAATATTTTAAATTTGTTTGTTATATATTTATTATAAATTTTGTTTTTAGCAAAAGGTGAATTCCATTCACCTACAGCCGTGTTCATTCCTCACATCAGAAGCCTTGGTTGATCGCAATGAAAGCAGTCTAAGTGACGTTATGAACCATGTTAGGATTACAAATAACTATTGAAGGATCTGTGTATTACATAATATTGATTTTACACACACAAAATTATTTTTTACTTACTCAGCCCTACTACTCTATTATTAAACTAATGCCATAATCAATAATCGTTGGCAATCATGAGCCGCGGATCGGTACTGAATGAAATTTTCCAATCAATAGCTTATAGTCCAGAATATTATAAGAGATAACGTTAGTCACGGTAAAGGATTCGGTTTAACTATTTATGGGCTTCAGTAGTTCTTATATTTGGATATTTAGAGCTCAATTACACACACAAGCGGTTGAAAGGATTGAAGTGAAATTTGGTGTCCAATTAACTCCAATTAACTGTGTCCAATTAAATTCTCTACGAAATGACATGATTTAAGCCATATACATGTATCCCAGGAATTCTAGGATTCTTCTGTAAACTTCCAGAAATTTTGTGTCACTAACAAGCAACGATAGATGAGGTGTAGGTGTATGTGAAAGCGTCGTCCTTGTGGTCCACGGTGAACTTGTAGCGAAAATTGAGCCCATATATAATATTAATACAAATATTGGATGGACCAATCAGTCAGTCAAAGACACATTGTTTAAAAGTGACTCCAGCACAATTTACTCCATAGAATTTTTAAACACTTTGGCAATAAGCAGCACTCATTCCAATATACTCGTCTTAGAGGTGGGTGTATCAGTCTTATAGATGCATGATTATGCAAAGAGCTGAAAAAGGATATCATACAAGCAGTTACTTTTAGCTGAAAGTCTGAAGGATAGAGCGTGCCGATCCCTTGTATCCTAAATATTCTTCTCATGCTTATCGTATGCTAAATTTTATGCGGAAGAGTATCAACTTTAAATATTTCTTATTTACTTATTATTTTAACTATGCAAACAAGATTAATTTCCCTCAATGTAATTTAAAATTATATTGTTACCTCATATGCCAAGTATGGATGTTCCTATGTTCACTCCTTTTAGTGAAAGCAATGATGACTTCGACAATTCATCCATGAACTCTCTGCAAATGAATATTGTAAATTGATATATTACTATTTTGTTGGCTGCGTAATTGAAATACTTATCATGGGGATAAGAAGAGCACAGTAGAGCGTTGTGAAATTTGGGTCAGCCCACACATCCAATAAAAAAATGTGTTCCCAAGTACGCCACTTGATCTATTTAGGATATAGAGAGAGACATATTACTAATTTATAAATTTCATGCAAATATTTCTCTAATATAAAAGCATTTCTCATTGCATGTGAACCATTCGTTAAATGCCACGTTTATGCACTCAACTTGCGCCAAGAGCTGCTGAAAAATATTTAAACCTGATAAGAATTGACAATTTGTAAAAAAAGTGTTCCACCTCATTAAATGTCATGAATAAAATATTACAGCGTCACACCAAGAAATAAAGAAAACATTCAAGAAACTGTATTTATTAAAACTATTGTTTATTTGATGAATTTAAACCTTTTTTTTAAGCAATGAACTCACAATATATTATTATTATTATTATTTGATTGTACAAAAATATAAAATATCCAGCATTAATTCTGCCAACCAAATGGGAAATGAATTGTATTGTAGTTTAGAATTTTATTACGCTTATAAATACTCACCATAAGTAACAAAAGGAAAGAAGTTAAAAAATACCAATAACACACATCAATAAGCAACTGAGCAAAAGTAAAATAAAATTGCCATTAAATTAATTCTGCAAATAAAAGCAATGAAACGAAATCACACACTTACACGTACAAACACATTTTTAATATGTATTGTGTATGGAATGTTTGTGTAATTGTGTGTATATGTTCCAGAGTAAAGACCAGAAAGCGGAGGAACGAATGCGAACGAGTCTCTAAGTATTTATGTATTCGTGCAAACGGAAATTTATAGTCAAGCTTTAAGCATAAATTACAGGGAAACAAAAACACAATACAGCCACAATAAATACATACACCCAAAGACAAAATAAAAACCAGAGATTCATGCGAACTGCAAAAGTGGATGAAGTTGAAGCTGCCCGTATGGGTTGCAGGAGTTATGCAGCAGCAATGGAAAACTTTAAAACCAATATATAATTCGATACGCTAAATAAGTTTTCAGCTTAATATGGTGTATTTTTATGAAGAAACAAAAGCATTAAAAAGACACAAGTAAGATATTGGTACAAACACATGAAGCCCTTACAGTATAACAAATATTATATCACACAAACAATTCACATTGCAAATGAAAACACTTTAAAGAGGATACACAAAATCCGATGGTTTTTGGTGTAAATATTTTCTCGGTCTTTTTTTTGTGACATTAAACAACATACTAGATTTCATATATATGTTCCCATCGATCCTATAAGGAGCATAGGGCCTCAATAAATTGGTTTAACATATTTCTGTCTTGTGCCAACGCTCTCACAATGTCCCAGGTTTTACCCATTCCAGCAACTTCTACATCGATTTGCCTTCTTCATCGATTTGCCTTCTTTGCTGGTTCCAGTCTATGGCATTTCTTGTGAAGTCGTTCCTTGATCTTCTTAAAGTGTGGCCATTTACGTCTTTTTATTTCTGTGGCCATGAGTTGTTGTTGACAACTGCGAAGACATTGATTCACAAACACCTGGATCTTTTGTATATCTCGAGGGGCAGCGCTCAATGTCTCGCAACCGTAGAGCAGAGTGGACTTGACATTTGTGTTAAAGATTATTAATTTTGTGCGCTGAAAGAGTGAAGATTTCATGCCAAAAATAAAAAGAGCTTCCAATTTCTCGTTTTTTATATCAGTCACATTAACAAATAGAGCAGAATTGATCAGTCATAAGTCTTACATTGGAACATTTGTTCTGAGATATGAATTATGCTGCTGGATTGGGTCACTGCATGTTCGCATACACCACAAATATTAGAAAACTTGTTAAGAAATATTCTTGTAGAGTGAAATTATTTAATCTTACGACTCAATTCAGGGTGATTTAAAAATACGTATGACTTTCACATCACGTTGTTGATTTAATGGTGCTTTGCAAACCACTCGATTTAAAATTTTACAGCTTGATTTTCCTTTCTTCGAAATCACGAGTAAATAGCGGATTTATTTTATATATTTATAATTATCCATTTACATATAATTTGCGAATTAAAATATAAAAGGAATGCAACTTCATCGACACTGGTTTCGTCAATAATAAAAAAAATTAAACTTAAAAATTTTGTAACTGGTATTTTTGAACAAGACAATTCAGCTGTCGACTAAAGGCTGACAAGAAAATGGCGAACCAAACTAATTTGGCTTTACGAACGTCTTAAAAAATATCACAATTGTTTTGTATAAAAGACAAAATATTGTTTCAGAATCAAATAAAAAAAGAAAAAATCATAGAATCAATTTATTGTTAATTTGAAAAAGAAATATGTACTTATGAAAAACAAGAAAGTGATTTCAAATCGGCATTCGCTTAGGTGAAGGGTTTAAGATCTCGAGGTTACAAATTTTTTCAATTTCAAATCACCTTAATGAAAAGTGATTTTCAGAACAGACCAGCCATATCCACCTTTTTTTATTAGTAAATTGTTTGCTAAAAAAGTTAAAACTCGCTAGAATTTATAGATTGTCTGATTTATTTTTTTTAGAATTTTCCTTCAAAAAGCCACAATTCAAAGCAAAAATAGTTCAAATCTAAGGTAAGAGATTAATGTTCATTTCGATTAGCAATTGCAATCAGGTGCAAAATAATTCCTTATATTGCCGTAATTCTTAAAGAAGACACACTACAAACATCATCAACTATTTACTAGATCAAACAATAAAATTATTATGCGCACAATATATCACAGATAACAAATAATATTAAACTTGCAAATCACATACATAAATATCTATCACATTGTATCAATCTTGCCACACACATCTTGTCCTCATGTAAGTATTTTGGCATCGAAGATAAATAATAGACAAACAGTTTCTTTACACTAGTGTTTGTAAAAATGCAATAATAGCAAAGCCATGGGGGGGGAAAAAATAAAAAAAGCCAAGGAAAACATAAGGAAAAACAATATTGGTATCAATATTGGAATGTACCACACAAGATTTGTTATATCTGGATGCCAAAGAAAACAACAATATTAAATTAAAACACACACAGACATGAATACTAACAGAGGAACGGATATGTGCACAAACAAAATATTGACAACGGAACAACATTCACAACATTCACACAAACATACGCTTTCACACAGTTAGATAAATTACCGTTGGATGAGAAAAAGAAAACAATTCAACCTACACCAAGAACAAACGCATTTTCGTTTCCGCCATTACAATCTTATACATTTCTTTTTAGTAGTTTTTTTTTTCAATCTTTTTGCCTTGCTTCTTTTTTACATTGGTTTTCAATGATGTTTTTTGTGTTAGTATGAGTTTCTTGTAAATATTTTGCTTGTCTTGCTTTAAAACAACTAAAATAAATTTATTTGAAAGGAGGTTGCGAGAAAGATGTACAGGCCTCCATTCATATGCGTACAAGATCGATTTAATTTCAGCGACTTCTTGATTTAAAATAAATTATTGCAAATTAAAACTTTTTCATTTTTGGTGTCGATACGTTTGTTTGTGTAGAAGTGTGAAGAATTTCTTACAAATGTGTGGATGTACATATTTGCGTCGTACATTTCCTCTAAAATGCAGCACTGGATGTGTGTCTGTATGTATTTGCTTTTGCTATTGTCTTTGTTTGATTTATTCTCACCGAAATGATGTTCTGTTGCTTCTTTCTATTTGCTCCCATATATTTGTACTTCTTTGGTCTCTTTACTATTAACAGCTGCATTTGAATTTTTCTTCAGTTTTTTTTTCAATTGCTTTTCCGTTTTCCCATTTCCCCATATGTTTTGACATTCGCATAATATTTACACACGATTCTTTATAGTAAATACAATTTGTAATGTGTGACATTCAATTGAGGAGAAAATTGAATTTACGAGCTAGAAATATATTATTTCAGTCGTATAATTTTTGCAAAAAAATCTATTGCCAGTCCTTGCCAGGGATTCATACGTAACTATTTTATATGGCTGGGCATGTAGAGACAGAGACACATACTTTAAGGACGCTATTTGCTGGTCCTGTTTGTTTTACTCTGCGATTTTGAAATGGCAAGAGTAATGTTGGAATTAAAAACATTTTCAAGTGGGGGAGAGATAGTATTTGCTAGAATTATATGTGTTTTTCTTTGTGATGGAAATAGTTTCACAACTAAAAACAGACTAAACGATGCTCCATTTGTTTTAACCAAGCGTTAATTAAAAACTTTTATAATATAAAACGTTAAGAACTAAAGAAATCTATTTTCTTGTTAAATAAAAATCAACATCTCGTATATTTTTGTAAAAAGAATTTTGCTTTATATACATAAATGTAAATAATGTATCTATATTTTTTGACCTCTTTTATAATAATCCGTTTTTTAATTTTCAAGCTTAAGGTCTTTTATTTTTTTAAAAAATTTAATTAAAAATGAGTATCGAAATATTGATAGTTATTTTTAATTAAATTTAAAAAAAAAAATAAAAGACCTTAATCTTGAAAATTAAAAAACGGATTATAAATGTAAATATGTTGTTACCTTTTATTTCGATAATCAAATGCAATTTCCAATTGAACGCTACATGTTGGATGCAACTTAAGTACCTGTTGCAGTTTTTTTTAAGGAAATGTACAATGCGGTTTTTGCAAATCGTGTTCGCTTGTGATTCATAAAATTGCAAACTAAAAGCATCGCTGGCGGATGCTCTCATTTGCAGAACAGACTCCTGCAATTAAATGTCTGTTGACCTGCACTCTAACGATAAATAATGTTGTTTGCTTACATATTGGTGCAACACGGAAGTGGAGTTTTCAATTATTCGGAATTTTTCAAAAAGCGGTTTTCGAATAGTTTAATAAGCAGCACTTTTTAGAAACCGATTTTTCTTGGTACTATATAAAAATTGAATCGACTAGCCCGTTTTTCGATTTTTCCACGTTTTAATAAAAATATACTCATATACGCATTGTTTCTCTTGTTAAAAGGCTCATACGTATTAATAAATACAGCATTTGACTTTGCAGTTCATATTGTAGAATGAAACTTGTATTTCTTGTGATTTGGTTAAAACATGTGCTCGTTAACTTAATTTTGACTTTTAAGGGTTGATAGAGGGTAATTTTTTCCGATACCTTGAAAATAAGAAATAAAATTAAGAAAAAAAAACTACGATTTCGCAGTTTTATTTTCAATTTACATTCACGATCACATGTCTAACCAAAAGATAAACAAATTTCACCCTACACGAAATTAAAAGTTGGCCTATTGTTGTACTATTTTGTTCGAAACAAATGAAAAATAGGACACGATTTAAATGCTCAGATGACACACGCTCTCACAATTTTGTTTTCATTTGTTGTAGAAGTAATTTCAATTGTAAATTTTCCTGTATATGATTTGTCATACATTTATTAAATTTATTTAAATAAAAAAGTTTTCGCTTAAAACTGTACTATTTAGAATTCATTGGTCATTGAGGACATTTAAAGAAGTGTACAATAAGCAATTTAAATTTGCCCGACTGAAAGAAAAATCTTCATTCCGACACTGATCTTTTACATTCTATCAATGTAATTTGTCATCGAAAGTGAGCCGATGAAGCCGTTCATTGGTTGAAAGAAAAATGTTTCAATGCATTTGTAAAAAGTTCCATTAATTACACAAACAATTGTTTTTGCCAAGTTCTCATTCATGAATTTCCTTAGTTTAGTTTTACAAGCAGAGATACTAAATTTTTTTCTTCTTATTTACAAAGAATTAATGTCAGCAGCAACCGAAAATATGCAAATCGCTCAAAAGATATTTATATGAAAATATGTATAGTTGACAGGACATTTCATTACATAAATGAAATATTTTCATTGCGTCTATGATCATATTAGAACTAACGCTGAATCAAGTAAATAGCATCTGTTTTATCAACATTTGTATGCAGTTTTAGAAAAAACTCTTACACATAATATTTTTCTAGAAATTCGTTGCAAAGCAATAAAACGATTTTCATTGATACAATGAAATATTCAAAATTTATCCAGAAAAAAATTTTAATCTACATACGGAATGAATTTTTTCATTATGAAACTTTTCACGGAAGAAAAACATAATGAAGAACATTTATTGAAAACTTTTCATTGTCCAAATAAATCAATTTTTTTATTGTAAATATGCATGTGTGTGATATGTAAATGTGATACATGTGTGTGCTTTAAAATGAAAAGTATTCGAAAAAGTCATATACTTTTACATTTAAAAACTGGGTTTTCAAATAAAACGAAAACCATACTTTTCAAGAACCGTGTAAATAAAAGAGATAATTTATGAGAATAAATTTTATTTAGAAACTATGGCGAAAATCACTAACGCACGAGAAAGATTTCTTGGTTGTCAAATGTAATTGGACGTCGGGAGTTTCATTTAAAAGGCAAAATTCCAATCAAATGTAATGTCTAATCCTCAAACGTCTTAGTGGTCATATGCTATAATGTTGCAATACTTCCAACATTTTGATGGAATATTTGTAATACCATTATATTACACTTCAATCATCCAGAAAGCATTACTATTTCATTATAATATTAAAAGCAAAGCTCGTCTTCATGATACTAATCTACCCAACAGACATCTTTGTAATAATCATCATCATCATCCTCATCATCATCAATTTATTATGGAACATTCAATCAGCAACAACAGCCAAAGCCAAAGCCAAGGCAACAGCAATAATGGTATCATCATCGTCTCTCATCAACATTTGGAAAGACCTTAGGGGCAATTATATGCAAAGTGGAGAACAACAACGGGAAGAAGAAAAAAAAAACAACAAATACGAGTATTCATGACATACAGTTTGAAAGCAACTACCAGCATCCAATAGCAGTGATGAAAATGAGCACCAGAACTTATCCTCCTTCCACTCCACTACTTAAACGATGTGAACTACAAATTTAATAAAAGTCTCGAATAAATATGCAAAATATAAACAAACAAAAAATAAAATACCAGTAGTGAAAAAAGCATCATTTCCTGGAAAATCATACTAAGATATTTAAATGCGGGTCTTTGTTAGATAAGGCAGCTTTAAAACGATTGAGAAATTGTTTATTGTCATTCACCAAGCCGAGCAACTACCAGTTTCTAATACCACAAACAGGCTTAAGAATAAAATTCTCCCTAATAATTTTTTTTATTTTTTATTTTTTCATTATAAGGCGTAATTGTATTTAAAAACCATTACATAGAAGTCACCCCAAAACTCTACAAATACAGACAAACACAAATACATACATCCCCAATAATATAAAAATATTTATACATTTTTAACCACAGTGAACTGAGGCAGACCTCTTCACAACTGGAGGCAAAATTTATAAATATTTATTGACAAGTAAATAGAAAAACTTTATTGAGTGGAAGTAATTGTATTGACTTAAGCGTCAAACAACCAAAATAAAGAAGGAAAAGACGCTTGTCTCTTGTCTGCCTCTTCTGTCTGTCTCCCCACGCTTCTGTTTCCCTTTCCTTTTCTTTATCAGAAAATTTCAACAGTTGTTTAAGTTGTTTGGCAAGTACCGAAATAATGTTATTAAAATGAAAGATGATTACGAAAAGTTATTAAATATTCAAATTATTTTATAATAAATGGAATTCCAATTAACTCTATACCTGCCAGTAGAGAGTATGCAACCGGGCAGAACTGAGCTGTCACTCTATTACATTTAAACACTGTTTACTTTTCTCTAATATAAAATAACATGGCGGTCTAATGAATTTATTTTACTGCAAAAGCGTAAGTGGACATTAACACTTTTTCTTGAAGAACTTAAAAATTGGCTTGTCATTCTGCATACTGTCATTGATTATAAACTTGCTGACAAGAGTAAACTCCTGCCTTGACACATGGTCATGAAGTTTCGCAGAGTCATGGCATTCGTATGGGAGAAAACATTAATTACAAATGAACTGCGTGCGATTAAATCTTATACAGGCCTTATCAGCTCTTTCCATTTCTGCCATTAAGTAAAAGAAACGCTACTAACAATTCCGAAACTGACCTTCTGATGGAAAAAAATCATTTAACACTGATATGCTCAGCTATCATTTTGCAATTTAACACCATTTATTTGCAGCAAAAAGCAAATAAAGAAAAGCTAATGGATCCATTATCAGGAATAAACAGAAAAAAGGAAGGCTTATTGGTATTTAGGTACCCTTCATTAATCTTAATTCAAAGATAATCTAAGTCAAATATACCAACAAATAAAAAAGTAGACAAAAAATAACACAACAACAAAGTGTTAACTGAGTGCCTTCATTAGCAACTCAAAGTAAATGCTTACTGATTGAAAGAAATCACGTACATTTTTTTTCCTTCATTCAGTACCTTTCAAACACACAAACTCACCACACACATACACACACACTCAGCCAGACGCACACATCGGAATACACACATTTACTTCTGTAGTCATAAATACAAACGTGTTGGACGAAAATGTTGTTTGAAAAGTGTTGTATAAAAACGAATGACTAGTTGACTTCGCCACTGGTGTCTGTGATGTCTTAGTTTTGTGGCAGTGGAGTGAGTAGACAGGGATAATAATGAAACCTCGCACAAGAGATGACCCCTTAAGTTTGAATGTGCACCTCTTTGTTAAGTTTTATCATGCGTACTGTTCTTAGTTTTCCCTAAATGAATGGCACACGTTGTGCTGACTAAACAACAGGGCTTAACCGTTGACACACCTGAAACGTAAAGCTTAAGTGAAAACTAAGAGAAAAAATCAGAAACAGGACATATGCGGAGTCCCTATGTGTTTTGCTTGGTGCCAAACATTTAAGCAAAGGAGCAAGTAAAGATGTAACGGCCGACAGGAAGTGAGAAAATGTGTATTTTATTTTAAATTTGCTTTAAGTTGAATTTGAAATTTTGTATCAAAGGAAATGTTAATACACCATTTACCGTACAATACTTCCGTAAAACTTACTCTAAAGCTTAGAATGACAGAAACTACTACTTTGTTTATAACTGAGACAACGAACTATAACAAACAAATTATTGCTGGTGGCCTTTCTCACTGATGAGATAGTATATTCCATATATTAGACAAATACAGAGATTAATTCCATGTAAATTTAACATGTAAAAGTCCTTTCCTCTGACTAAACAGCACGGCAGTAAGATGGTCGTCTAGAGACTAATTTCATGGCTGGATTTTTTTCAAAGCTGGAACGTTATGTTATCTTGAGTATCTATAAAAGCCGATGTCCACTAACCTATAGCCTGAATAGCTTCATTTGCGCTATTGACATAATGCAATCAACTTAAGAATTATTCCGCTTCATTCCGTAATCCCATTTACGGCAGCGAATGTGGCACAGTAAGTGGTCTTGCTGTTACCGTGATTACTGAAAGATGTGACAAATTCAATGCATACCACTGAAAATAAATACTTGTGTATGTCGGAACTACGCCATGAGTGCCAGATTTTTATTTGACATTTTCAACAATGAATAATGATGCCTTGGATATCCGTTTTCAAATGATCGGGAAATTATTAACCGTTGCAAAAGCTGCGTGAAAGTAGGAAGTGTTTATGCTGTCAAAATCGCAATTTCTGCATTTTTGTGCAAACAACGGTTTTACATCATTTATTTTCCTAGGCATAGCAGGTATTGTATTCACAAACTACATTACAGCATCTCCTTCACGGAGATACTTGCAAGCAGATGCTGGCAGCATTTCAAGGTCTGCTTGCCGAACTTGCGGAAATCAGAAATTAATATTGTCGAAATTCTGGTTAAATTGTAAATTCTCATAGTGAGTTTCATTGCAGGGTCGGTCGCCACCATGACTTCACTTTGCAAGCAATCGGAAAGAGTCCATAAATATCGATTCGGCACCGATGATAAATATTTAATGGGCGCCACCACAGAGTCAACTCGGCTTTTTTTTGCAGTATTTCTGTGACCAGAGGTCAACAACATCAAAATAGGCAAGCTGTGTGTCTAACAAAACAGTGACCGAAAGCTCGAATCACTTATGGAATATTTGTCGAATGGGTCGTCTCACATGAGCGTTCATCTGTTCTCTGATTTGATTACTTTTTCCACGTTTTTGTTCAACTCTTTGTTTAAGCTAAAAACCGAACCATTTTGAATGAGCTTCAGGCCAGATATTTTCAGAATGGTGTTGCACAATATTCAACGGAGACATCAGAAATTTTATGAAACGCTTAGGATATTGCCACCGATTAGGATATTGAGTGTCCCTCAATTCTAAATATAATTATATAAAGGAAGTGTTAAAATGAATTCAGAATTTACTTAATGTCTCACGCTGTGGCCGTATAATTTAAATTTCTTTTCTTGCCACGTTTATCTGGTGACAATATTTGATATTTTTGTGTTTCGGGACCCACTTTGCAAGGCTCGCGTGTTGCAAGATCTGAAATATTTTCTATTCTAATGTTCTACGTTAGAGTTTCGTTGATATTTACTACTTTTGATTTCATTTTTTAGAACTTTTTGCAAAATAAAATGTATTTCGTCCCTCTGTTTTGATCGATACAAAAGGATTTAATTATAAGCTTTTCTGGCCGTATCACACATTCTTAATAATATCATCCTCAATCACTAAGGGGTGCTACTACAATTGTAAGTAGATCTTCTCCAAGATAATCCCTGTTCAATAATTTACTCATACCTACATTTATAACGGGAAACCGTGGTCCCTGTTCATTCATCACTCATCATTCAATTGCACAACCCCACAATTTTTTATTTTTTTTTACATACAACATACAATTATGTATACATATGTATATACTTACATACATATATACATACTGACGCTAACGATAGTGGTGATGATGACGTGCCTGACATTTGCTGTTAATCGCATCAAATTAATTGTGTGAATTTTTATGTGGCCTACAATTCGAGTAAACTGAAATGAATGGACGCGCTTCCTTCCGCTTGAAATGCCAGGCAATCACGAACACCCATTGGCAGAGACACAAGAGGGTCATATTGTGGATGGATGGAGAATTGTTTGATGGACATTGGATTTAGAAACCAGCAGAATAGTGCTGTTCCTTCTTATCACGCCAATAATGATGGGCTTAACAATAGCTTTTCTTCCTTTTTTATTTTGAAATCGTTTTCTCTATCCTCTAATTTTTATTTTGTTCTTCATTTATTTGTTCTTGTGCTGCAAACGCTTAGCTTTTTCATGTGGTAATTGAGCGATATCAAATGTCAAAGTTGTCAGTTCAAGCTTAAAATTCTTTTGTGATTCGCACAACAGACCAAAAAAAACAAAAACAAAGAAGAAGGCAAATAATTGTAGCTGAAGGAGAAGAAGATAGAAAACTTTTGTAAACGTTTAAATTGAAGTTAAAAAGTAATTGATATATTTAAGGCAATTGCGAGAAAATTCTTAAAAACGAACAAACACTCCAACCAAACAATACGTTGGGACGTACAAGAACATGCAGCCAGACAGGCAAAGAAAAACCCATGGAAACATTAAACCTTTGGGATAATAATTTTTCAAACGAAGCAGAAGAAATAATTTTAACCAAAAAGAAAAAGTTTAAGAATTTTAATGTTCTGCTAGAGCCAAGAGCACTACAACTGAAAGGGTAGAATGGACTAAAATAGTGATTATGCATGTTATTTAAATTAAGGGATTTAATTGAAATGTTAATTAGTTTTCAAGGTAAATAAAGCCCAAGAATGGAAACTTTGTTAGATTTTATATGAAGGAATCAATGCATATCGTCATTTATACTAAGTACATCCATAATTCCTGAATTCGGAGTGAAGCTCAAAAAGTTGATTGATTATTTGATAATGAAACGAAATTATTTCACAACTGAACTGCTTTATATATATATATATATATATATATATATATATATATATATATATATATATATATATATATATATATATATATATATATATATATATATATATATATTTGAAACTTAATTAAACCTAAATAGGAAATATTTCGAAGTTGTGGCCCAGAAATATAGCAAATAAAGACTAAAAAGGTCCTTCAAAGGTAAACAATGATTAGACGGATTTTACTAAAATAGCCCACTGAAAAATGTGACAATAATATTGAAAACTTTTTGTAAAAATAATCTTATGGTAATAGAAACTAAAAATATAACATAATGTTGTGAGCAAACGAAGTTAAAGATCTGTGCTAGAGGACATAAATGTAGTCAATACTTTAATTCCCAGTGAAACATAGGGCCACAAGAAATGTTCTCCATTTTCAGGATATACCATGCTCATCCAAGTCGTTCTCAATTTGTCGTAATGAAGTATATGCCGGCCTGCCAAGTCTCCTAGTATATTGGGGCACCCAAATTTAAGCGATCGTATACTTACGCCCAAAGGAACTGGATTTGTTCGATTCCACAAATCTTGATTTCATATCGTGACTGGCCAGAATAATTTTAGTATATGCATTACGCAGCAATTTACAAAAGCTTTCATAGTGGTCATTCCGCGACTCGATATATTCCAAGTTTTTACGCCAAGTACTAGAATTATAGTTCTGGCATCAATTATTATTGATGCCGGAACTATAGTTCTATATACACGCTTCTAGAAAAGTTATCCAGAAAACAAATCTTGATATTAATGACGTGCGTAGAGCCACAGAAAATGCATATTTCTGCCACCGTTCCAAATAGGTTTTACCTGCTTCGTTTATATAGCAGTCGTTCTGTAAAAAGGAAAATTAAACTTGATAATAAGAACTTGACAAAGTAATGGAATTAGTCCACAGTAAAATATCCAGCTGGCCAATGACTAATGCTAAATTGAATATTATCGGTTTTTAAATTTAAGGGCATTTGTGCGAATGAAGTGTAATTTTACGAAATTTGTCCTTTATTCCACATTTTTTTTATCTTTTGAAATTGTCCATTTCAGTCTTCTTATACTGTGTTGGGTAAAATTTTCTATTGAAAATTAAGCGCTTCGCAACACAAAAATGAGTTTGATTAATTTTTTAACCTTTTATTCCATTGAATTAGTTTTGTCTGATATTAAAGTTTTTAATACGGAAATCAAATACATTCGATTTAAACTACAGAAGCATTTTTATTATTATCGCATCGTAGGCCATACGAAAATGACTATAAAAATGTCATAAAAAAAGTTTAGATACAACAAAATTTTTTTTGCAATTTCAGCACATACATTTATACACAGTTGACTTTTGTTATTGTTTAGTTCAGTTTGGCTGAAACCAACTGGGGCGCCGAAACACATTTTAATATACACAAGCATACGCAGTGTCATACAATTTGACTGTTGACTGGGGCTGTTTTGCTGATGGTACTGATTTGTTGCTGCATCGTTGTCTAAATTGCTTTAGTGTTTCAAACACAAGACTGGAATCATCATCAGCCGAACATGTACATTTCCACACACATATAAATTCATTCACCTAAAATTCAAAATCCCACTGAACATTTGTGGGTTTGTCGGTCTTAGTGACTTCTAGATGATAGTCCGCGTAAAATGTTTAATTTAAAATGATGAGATGTAGTACTGTCTCGTTACTATACATTGATCCTGAACAATTTCATAACTTCCAATCATATCTGATAAACTTTTAAGTTGATTTGAAATAACAAATGAAAACTTTCATCAGGACATAAAATAGATTGAGAACGATACCAGAAAATTTGGAATGATTTAGTCCTCTCATAGGGAAGATTACTATGGCTCCTATTAGGGAAGGTCTAATGCAGGAATCTTTGCATAGAAAAGACAAAGGTAAATCAAAGGAGGTAACATTTAAATTTGGTACTACAGCGCACCCCAGCTTTAAGCAACGAAGAGAAATTAAAAATTGTGCAAATAGAGTTGGCTTGCGGAAAAACAAATTTTATACAAAAAATTGGTGTTGTCTTTTATTTTATTAAAAATATTGATAAATACTAACACATACTATATATGTATGTAAATAACAAAATGATAATTTAAAGTGAAGTATAGTTGACATAAAATACTGAATGCATAGAGCTCAATCTAACACATATTTGAACATATAAATTTGTTTTAAACATGAAGAAAATTAGAAGAAGTATAATTTCTTTTTAAATACTTTGTTTCTTTCAAAGAGCAACTCTTTTTCTTCATATATTTACAAAAGAACTTCTTGTATGATTTAACTGATCTAAGGGTTAAACTTAAAACCATAACTTTTAATATCTTTGCAATACAAGCAAATTATCCTGTGACATAATAATAATTAAATTTACAAGTATTAATTCTACTCCCGCTATAATAAATAAAATATACATTGTTTGTTGTGGCTTTAGCTGTTCATATGCAGACATTTCATTGCTCTCTAAACAAAATCGTCAGTAAAGTTCAAGCAGTTTGAAAGCATTCAACCTCAGATGTTTATGCCATACAAATCAAACACTATATGAGAATTCAATATTGTATATGAATCATAACAAAAAAACATAACCATAGTAGTGTTAGAATGCTTTTATACAAACAACACAACAAACAATTTTACTCAACGTGAATATGTTTTATTTTTCTCTCAACAAGCCTACAATGCATTTTGCAAAAGCTCTAATTGTATTAACGATTAGTTGGGGAAAATATACCGAATAATAAATTTCAATATTAAGTATATAAATAAAATATTTTAAAATGTGATTTTTAATCCTATTTTGGAATACATAATTATTAAATACAACCACTGTTTCGCGTATAAAATACACGCCATTTTTCTCTTCTTAGTTTCTTCCGCAATAAGATGTGTTTATTGGGTAGCTTTATGGACACTTTTATATGCACCCAATTCATTGTCAATTATTGTTATTTTCGTTCTTTATTTTAGTTTAAATCACATCACATTCTGCAGCGGACATCATATCAGTGTGCAAAATGTTAAAATGTCAAATGCTGCAGGAACGAATTTTCCACATACAAACATATTTACTGTAACTCTAACTCTTTCCCCGTGATATCACACTTAATGCTATTTTCGGGTCCCGAAAACAAACAGAATGACAAAATAATGGTTTTTTCAACTCCTGTTGTTGCATATTCATTCACATATTTATATCCTTTACATACTTATTTATGGGTTGCACATTGCAACACGTTTACATTAAACGGAGATTTGAATTTTTGTGTTGGCACAAAATTATGACCAACGAAATTGTATGTGTATGTGTGTATTTTGTCGAAGAGCATATAAAACTAACAACAACAGGAATAAAACCAACCCATTACAGCCGACCTACCAAATTTTTGTCTATAGACATTATATTTACATGCTACATGTAACTTGTGTCACGTTGTTATTGATGTTCCACGCACCATTTTACATGAGTGAATGTTACTGTGTATGCGTGTGCACTTGTGTGAGTGCATGATTTCATCCGTTTGGCTCTAATGTTTACGGTGCTGTTGATGTATGATTTTTATTGTAGACATTGATGATGCTGTTCTATTACTATTCCTACTGCTGCTGATGTTTGCTGTTATTGCAATTTGGAAAACAGCATGATTGCATCAACGGCATGCCTACACAACCATGACTTTTTCTCCTCTTGCTCCGTGTATCCTGTTCCTGCTATGGGAACAAATTTATGTCCTCGCTCCCGTATTTTCTCTATGCATTTTGTGTCTATATGCAAACAATCATGGGTAAACAAAGGCGTCGACTGTCGGATGCAAAATGTCACTTGTGAAAATTACACAATTGTGATTTTAGCAAATTATAGTGAAATGTACTGGAAATACCTAAAACCACCATAAATTAAAAACCTTTTTTCTCTTTTGGCCATAATAATACAGTTGGATTTGTTTTCTTTTCTTTTGAATATTAAATCACTATAGCACAGAGCCTAAAGAATTTTAATAAAGTACATATTTGTGCAACAATTTTCATTTACATATACCTTTAATGTCCAATCAAAACTCAAACTAAAATTATATAAAAAATGTTAGTTCAAAAAATTTTCAGCTTTAATGGAACTGATGGAATTAAAAGTGCCAAGTTCAATCAAGTTTATGGCATGAAGTTTAATTTGCATATTTACATTTTTCTAGGACATATTTGTATTTGGTTTTGATTGAAACCCTACCACTTGTCTACGACTGACTTAATATTGGAATTGTTCCTAATGGAAGCCATTTTCTTATTTACTGACGTATGAATCAGATCCCTGGACCAGTATTTACAGAGACTTTCTAGACAAATAATGAAATTGATTGAAGGACAGTTAATCATCAATCAGCATTTCACTGAAGTTTATCAGTGAAAGTATGGCGAAATCACTTCAGGCATGAAGTGACTACATTTTTAAGTTCACCTCGGTTCATGTCAATGTATTCCCAAGAATATGCTTTATGCCATAATAAACGTTTATTATACGTTTCTTCTCACATGACTCACACACAACACAAAGAATAAACACCGAAGATGTCCTCCAGTCTTGAGTGTTCGCTTATAAAAATTAGACTGTATTTCAAAATATATATATATATATTTTTTTTTTCAAAATTATACCAATTCAAGTAACAAGTAGATATTTACAACAAATAAAGATTAACTACAATACATACACAAGAAAAAGTGTACCTAATTTTGAATGCAAATACCCAACGTCTTAAATTATTTTTTTCCAAAAAAAATTAAACAATTAGAACTTGCATATGAGGGAAATTAATAAAAGGAATAAGTAAAAAGTCATTGTAAAATTTAAGAGCGAGCAAAATACAGTAAAAGGAGGTCTACAATAAGTTTAATGGACTGTAAAGTACCTTTAAAAAGGAATACGGAGGTACAAAAAACCAATATGTATTTTGGTATGTCTAAAGGAAAACTTTAAAAGAAAATTCCTAGATATGTGAAGGATGCATTTCGTTAACAATTTTGGGTAAAAATATCAGTTCGTTGCTGCAACTTTCTTACAGATGATAAATGAAAGGAGACACATAATTTTTTTGGAACATGATTTATGGTGCATTACATTTACCTCAAATCCTAAAATTCCTAAGTACTAAGATAATTGAACAGACTTAATAGAATATATATCCTTAAGACTTTAAGACGAAAAATGTTAAATTGCTTTTCTCCACAAATAAATACTTGCTTTTGCGTTGATGAAACTGTTATATTCCATTTCGTTTGTGATCTTATACCATCGATAGCATCGAGATCGTAGCTCCTTCGAAAGATTACAAATTATTGTTTCAATGAGATGCTGACTCTTTTTTGAAACGGAGTAAAAAGAATAAATGCCTTTTCATCATACTCGCATTGTGCAGTTCAACTGTTATTTGGGCGAAAATTTTTTCTGACGCACCGGTATCACTGACCAAAAGAAAAAAATACATTGTGACGGTATACATATGTTTTACTTATACACACTCAGTCCATCAAATATTTTTTCCTAACAAAAAACAGTTGATTGATTTAAAAAATATTTTATTCAGAAAACGCAAATTTTGAACGAGGTGTCTTAAATTAATATTTATTTTTAAACATCTTTGCAAAAATAATAAGAAATCCTAGCATGGCTATTCCAGAATGGATAGAACCAATTTCCTTACGATACCAGCCAAAGGCGAGAGAAACATTATCATGCGGGGGCTAATGGCTTACTTCAGCCAACGGCGCGTTAACTACAAAACAATTTATGCCTAAGAGCATGGGTAACTTTTGTCGGACTGTGTAAGTGGTCGTCAGTGAAAAGTACCGGCAGCGATTGATACTCTTCTATGCTAAAGTACTACACCTCAGCGCCCTCCCTTGGCGGTAATGTTAGCAGAATCATCGGCGAAGTAAAACAATTAATAAAACAGCTACAGCATACAGCAAAAGAAGTCTAATGTGTCTACTTAACACCACAGATGCTGCAACATTGCTATAAAAAAATAATCAAACACGCAGTAGCGGAGATGTAAGAAAAATTAAACTCCCTCTTCTCATTTCACAATCCGTCCTCGCTATTCTATTCCTTTCCCAAAAGAGGAAACACTTGAAGGTTGTAGTCTGTAATTGCTTGAGTGTTACTTCCCTTTATAAAATAAATATTAAATAATGATAATATCTATGAATAAGACTATTTTTTAAAATAAACCTTAAAGGAGCTTTAGGTCTTTTTTTATAAAAATCAAACTGAATTATTTTAATATAATTTTTTTTATAAAAAGACTTAAAGCTTTTTTATTAAATAAGATAGATATTAATAATATCTATGTATGGGAAAAGACTTTAAATTTGAAGAAATAATCACAATTAAAATATTTTAGACAATACCGTCTACGATATTTATATCCATGGGTAAGCCGAAATGGTTTCTTAGTTTTTATTAGTTAAGAAAAAATGCTAAAATAATTTTCAGTGTTTTTACTCTATAATTTTTGAAGTGTAATTTTTTCTATCCAAACAATTGCAACAACAGGACTCTTAAGAGATTTTGATATTTATTTTAAGCAACAAAGTCTCCGGCGAGCGATAATTTCATATTTTTTACATCGTACTCATACAGTCGCCATATAAACATTTATATCAAAATTTTTTCTAAATGGGCATGAATATGAAAGAGTGAGCATTTATGCAGTGTAACGGAGTATAAATGTTTATAACCACACGTTCATATATTCACACTCACGTATGTGAGCACGAGTATGTGTGCGATGTAATATTCTGGATTATGCAGGAGACCCCAAAGAACAATTTTAATAATTTCGTTTTACAGAAATTGCTTTCGGGTTAAATGATTCACGAATAATGGAAAAATGTGACGCCATCACATAACATTTAATGTTCTTTTGTTAATGTCGCTTGTTGTTGTTGTCGGTGTCGGTGTCGTTGTCGTTGTTCAGCTTTCACAATGTTGCCTTTACAAGCCTAAACAACACAGCCGCTGCGTGCTGTGTGAGCCATATGCTTTCGCTGCAAACGAGTGAGAAAGATTTAATCTAATGTAAAGCACCAAAATATCTGTTATGTGAGATGATTGCTGAATTAAGTCTTGCACCGCAGACATGAGCGATAGACGCCAAACACAAATACACTTGTGGGGGCGCTATACTATATTAAAATATTATCATACTATTTGCAACACTTGTTCGCATCAAAAACTTTGCTGAAAAATATAATTATCGTGTTCATTGAAATAATTTTGATAGTTCAACGATTTTATTCAATATCAGGCCTTGAATAAGATTTATCGGCATTTCTTATATTTTATGCGCCCTTCAAAATATTCCCGCCACAGGGTGAATATTAATCCAATAAACTTTTCCTTAGCAGGAACGTACCAAAAATAAATTAAGTACTGCTTTAACATTTCTTTATAACAGCCATTGTGTGATGAACATGTTGAACATTAAAAATGCCTTATAACTTCCTTTATATGTGCCATTGGGTTTTGTATATGGACTAAGATTGCTGCTTCAAAAGACCGAAGCAGAATCTAAAGATCATGGCCATCGCACAATTTTGACAATATTTTCATCTGCTTCTTTGATCACATTTTTAAAAACGCTTTTGATGGGAACAAAGAAATTTTACATGTTTATTGTTGTTTTTATTGTTCTCACACATGTGTGTGTATTTTTTATGCATTTATGCAAGGACATTAGTGGGTAGTTGAAACATTTTCCTTTAAATATCATCACCGTACACTAATGACGTTTTATTGTGTGGTTTGTCCTTATAATCACCATTCATTGCCATTTTCTTTTTGAATAACTTCAGTCCATGCATGTACAGAACTAGTAATAACTATTATATATCCTAACATTATTACATACACATGTATTTGGAACAAACATATTAAAATACTAACATATTAAAGGAACTCATGTAAATATAAGTGCGATACAATTACGTAAAACGTGTACGTCTGTACACATGTACAGACTAAGAGTCTATGTATGTGAGTGTGTATGTGGTAATTATTTTTAAGCCACAAAGTGTTTTTCTGCATCGTCATCAACATCAACATCATCATGATCATGATCGTCATCGTCTTAGTCATCGTCATCGTCCCTTTTATCATTTCATTTCATATGGTTTTTGTTTGTTTTAATTTTCAATGTTCTAACTAAAGGTTGTTGTCATTAGAGTGAGTGCTTGGGGTTTGAAATGCTTTTATGATGACATTAAACTTAATGGACATTAAAACAGGGAAATGTTTAAAAACAAATCTAAACAAAAGAACATGACATACACTCACACAATTATGCACTTGCAGACTTACAGCTAAAGTCACTAATGGCAGCCAAAATAGTGACTGATTTTACCAAAGACTTTTAAGTCTCAAATCATGAAAACAATTTTGTGTACGCGACAGCATTAAATTACTTCCGGTTGGTTTTTCGTCTCAAAGAGAATCAAGTGATTTCGTTTCGACATAAGAAACTGCGCATCCTGTGAGTGTACTGCTCTCATTCTGAGTCTGGTGAAAGACGCCAGAAAAACCCTATCATATTAGATCTCTAATGACGTCGTCCAAAAAGCCATTTTGTATGCAATTGCCTAGAGAGCAGTCAAAAAATATGGGCAAATAGGTATTTGTAAAATGTATATGAAGCAGTAACATCTTGCATATCACAACCCTCCATCCAAATTTTAAATCGTCTACCCCAAGATTCCATGCTACCACGTTATAAAGGAATTTCCTTTGAAATCGACTTGATAAAAAAATCTTCATCTTCATAAGTCAATTTGTAAAAGTCTTTATTGGCCATTTCATTTCTGAAGAAGAAAATATTGTCATAAAAATTAGGAATACCTTTAACATGTTACCGCTACCCTCACAATGTGATGCCTCTATCCAGCCCACAATATTTCAAATATTTAATGTCCCTGTATTAAAATTAAAAAGACAGCCCTTAATCGTATAAAAAAAGTAGTTACAAGAGTTGTGAAAAGGGTATCTAACGCTGAAGTAAGCCGAGGGCTTGGCATGTTGCACAAACACGGAGAAAGAGTGTGTAATATGTGCAACATATTTGTCAGCAACCAAAACGAAATAAGTTTCCAGTAAGAAGAGAATAATCAGAAATGTTAATTTAATTCATAAAATGCAAACTCGCATTAATTCTGATTATTTTATCAAGCGGTTGTCATTGCAGGATTGTGAGTGAAATTCTACTTGGGAAAAAAAGACACAATTAGTTTAAACTTAAACTGTTAACTTACCTCCCTGCAACTAAACCCTTAAAATTTTACAACAATTCTGTCGAAAAGAACTGAAAGAAAAGAAGCGAGACGAGATGAAAAAGAAATTACGTTTAAAACGAAATGCAGAGAAAAAACCTTTTAAGGGTCACTTTAGACAAATGTCACTTAAAATTGTACATGAAATACAATAAATGCATGTAATATGAACATTAAAAAACAAATAAATGTTTCTTTCCTCGATTTTTTTTGTGAAATAAAGCTAAAATTGCTGGTATATTTTTATTATTTCTCCTTGATTACTCGTATGTTCAAAGCAAATGCTGCAAATTAAGGACAATTGAATTACAAACATGTTATTAAAAGCATATTGAGGTTAAGCCAAACTTTTGTTTCTTCCATTTCGTAGCATTTCAACGTAGAGGAGAGTAGGGAATATACAAAACATATTTGATTAGAGAGTTTTACCTTAGTTTTGACAACATACTGTTAAATTTTGAAAGCGAATTGCATAAAAACTGTTCTAGTTCGTGGGAAAAATTTTGAACAAGATCTGTCATATGACTTGTACTCAGTTGGCAGATCAAGTCCAAACACTTTTAAACAATAATTTATTATTTTATTCCAAAGGAGAGAAAAGTGAGCTGAATGGTCACTATAATTTGTATTTTCTATTTATCAATTCTAATCTGATTATGAAAACATTTGTTAAATTTTCAAATCAAGCTATTGTTTTCAAGTTAAATAGTCCTTTTAAATAAGCTTTCAAAGAAACGAATCATAATATGATGTATAATGATAATATATTATGTTGTTAATTCGTAGAACAAATAGAAAATCATTTTCTTTATAAAAAATTTGGAAAACGTATTTCCTTTACACCAACCGAAAGTGTTTCATTCATTTCAGAGGCATAGAACTTCCCAAATGAAAAGACTATGTTGAAATAGTTGATATGATCCTGGTTTTAATCTCTGTACTTTATAGGCTTCCTTAGCATGCATTTTGTAATGGAAATGTTATAAAATATTGAAGGTGAAAATAATAAAATAGTTATTAATTTAGATTTTTCATCATTAATTTGTATTTTCAATATCAAATTATTTTAAATAAATTCTACTTTCATAATCTCCACTGAAATGTTACAACCATTAAAAGTTTCTAAATTTAAGTTTTTTAGCCTTGAAAGCTTTACTTAATCAAACATGTACGCATAAGTATATTAAGCTTAAATTTTAATAACTAGACACATTTTTGTACGTATCGTCAGCTGAAATTCAAAATAGCGTAAGTTCAATTTTTTAAAGTTTACAGGAAAAACTAAAAAGGATGTAAAACGAAAATTACTTGAGATAATGAAAATATTTAACTTAATGTAGATTAACGTGATACTATTAATTAAGAAAAATCTTAATCTATTCATCTTACGCTTTTTTAGAGTGTTTGGCGTATCATCATAAAAATTAATAAAATATATATTAAATAAATATTGAAAAACAGATATAGGTTTTATTATTTATATTTATTTTAATTACTAATAATACAAATAACTATTCCTTATTTTTTAATTAGTCAAACGATATACTATCAAATGATGTACTATCAAGCAGAGATTTTAGGTTCTGAAGATGTTTCCAGAACTTATTATTTTTTGTTCTCTTCTCACTCTTGTTACTACTTTTAATTTGATCACTAGTTCCTCTTAAACCAAAAGTAGATGGAATATAAAAAATAAAAAAAACAATGCTTTCTGCGCCCTGCTACAAAAGAGATTCTTCTTTCTCCAGAATGATTGATGAATCTTTATATTGTTTAAGAATAATGTACCTGATTCATTACTTTTAATTTCAACTATGACTTAGTCCTTTTTGATATCAAAAGCTTAAAACGTTTTACACATACATTCATACGTAATACGATACAATAAATCGTGATCGATAAAATATAAATTTGGAACCTTGTGATGATATTTGCATTTAAGGTTACGATACATTGTCCAATCACCAAGACAGTATCTAACTGTGTTTTCGTCAACCACTAAAGTGCGTCTACGCATCAGTTAATCATTCCATATTAGATATTTCTGTCATACTTCAATATCACACAACCAAATAGTGTGAATGCTGAAGTGATTATTTTGAAAAAAAAAACATTAATGATAACCTTTGATTACATCCTGCTTAAAGGAGCATTTAAAGAAATTTGCTTAAGCTAAACAAATCCTCATACATCCTTCGGGCATGTCTGATGTAAACACAAACAAACACAATTATTAAAATACCACATGACTGGAAACATACTCGTACAAACAAACAAGAGAGTAATAAAATAAAAAGAAATATTTATATTGATCACGAGCAAAGAAGGTTCTCATCAATCACATCAGATGAGAACCGATGAAAATCAAATTTAAAAAATCATTAAGCAAAAAAATCTACAACAATACACATTCACATACATACCCAACCACACTAAGGCGTACGTAACTGTGTACACCATACACGTGTACATATCGCATGCTTTCTATTAAAAGCAACATTCTGCCAAAAAACTTCACAACAGTTGTGCTGCCATTTGTATTGCATCTGTTTTAAATGACTCTAATTTAGTATCGATTAAATTTATATCGAAATATCTTACATGTGATTGTGGCATTGTAATATTTCTTCCAGTGTAAACAACCAAACGCACGTCTCGAAAGTGAAGTTGTATTGCTGCTTGTATTTGTGTTTTTAATTGCACTGAAATGCACTTGCACCGTATGTGTAAAAATTTTTTGTTTGCTCCCAACTTGCGCCACTTTTATTGTCTGCAGGAACATTCCGAAAGAGTCGAGCCTACGAGCTTCAGACTACCAGTCTAGTTCACTATGTACTACTCTACATCATATAAAAATTTTATATAACCGGGTGTAGCGTATAAAGTGTTTTTAACGCAATGTAATACCCAGTAAAATAAAGTTGTGGAAATGTTGAGTTTGGATTTCGGAAGTACTGCAAATGCAGATAATTTTCAATGATTTTAACATAAAACTGTAACTGCTGGATGTGACCTCTTTTGACTACCAATAAACTACTTAGAAGCTGTATCCATTAGGTTTAAAATATTAAACTTCTTTTACAAAGAATAGTGAACTTTTTTTGCCAGTGATGACGATTTCGAATTGTGAAACTAATTTGATTACAGGAGATACAACTTTTTGTTCCAGAATGAAAGTATTTTCAAGTAGAGATTCACAGATTCAAATTTCAAGAACTGAATGCGCTATTAAATTTTTTAAAGTCATTCCTTGAGAATGAATTCCATATTTTTTCCTTTGTAAGGAATTCATCTAGGGCTAACACATAACAAAGCGTCGAGCGCTGTCCTAGAAAAGCCATCACAAAAAACCAAAGCGATTTCATTTTGCATTACACTTTCTAAATATAAATTTCACAAAACGTAGAATATATTCCATCAATTTCAAAGATCGTTCGGATCATTGAACGATCAGCAGACGTAACTATTATATATTTGAAGATTAATAGATATGAGAAGCACTTCGAAGTTAATGTTTACTATAAGACTTGGTGGTAGAGCTTTCATTGCAAGCAGATAAGGATCATTGCGAGGATGATACTGCAATCCGCTCAAACACTTTTTCTGCTCTTTAAATATTTAAAACTATAAATTATTATATATTTACATGATCGGTAATGCGGAAACCTTTCACTTAAGTGAAATATGTACCATAGAAGAATAACCGTGGCTGAAAGTGCAAATTAATTTGCATGTATTCAACTTCGGTTGGGTAAAACTCATATAGAAGCCAAAAATTAAAATTTAATTTTATATATATTATATATATTTTATATATATTTCATATATTTTATACATATTTCATATATATTATATATATTTCATATATATTATATATATTTTATATATATTATATATATTATTGTTTTCGCAGATATTTCGCAATGAACATTATTATTTAATTTATAACATTTATGAATTGTACTCCATTATTAGATTAAAAATAAATGATAAGGGAGTTTATTTAATGGGATGAAAAGACTATGACATATTTGCATTTATATACATCCTTATAGTTGAAGGACTTTGAGGAGTATTAACAACATTTCACTTTTCAGATCTTATTTTAAATACCAAAGCAGGGAACGCGCCTTAAACATATATTTTTTATTTATTGCTTTTGAATTAATAAAAAGCCTTAAAAAAGACATACCACTCGACATACTCAACTCTCCTGAAGCTATAAAAACTCTTTACAGGTCACTTCATTTGATAACTGTTAAGCATATTATATAGTAGAGAATTGTCTCTAGACAGCAATTGCCAAAGATATAAAATTTTTATATGGTCGCTTTTCATTCCAAACCGATTGTCAGCCCTTTTCGGATACACCCCGTATGTAGTTGGTCATAAAAATATTCATACTCGTAGTAAATATAAACAAAATCTTTGCTTTTATTCACTAAAAGCATTTTGTTACGACCACAGTATACAGAGACATATGTATCTGTATATGTTTGTTATAACAAAATGTAATTAAAAGGAATTTAATTGTAATTGTAAAATTTACTTGCTTTCCTAACGCTGAACTGAGAATCATTAAACTCTAACCACATAGAATGCAGACTCCTCACCACCCAGGAAAATTTTAATTTCTTTTATTTCAGTTAGTGGCTTGTACAAATGCAATTACAAAATGTTAAATATCAAATGCAACTACATCTACATATATAAATGAGTACTGACACACGCACCCATACACACATAGTGGCACCTTTGAAGCTTTGAAGGGAAACCTTAAGAGATAGAAATTGTTGGTTTGAATGTATGTGTGTCAGAGACTGGCTAATATTGGGGAGTTACAATATACTATATAGTTCAATTCATGAAGAATGCATACTCACACAAACACACACATGCGCACACACACTCCCATGGAAAGTGATACATGAAGAGGGCGTAGCAGAAGGAGGATGTAATATATTATTTATTGCAGGAAACTTATAATATTTAAGTTGATGGTGTAAAATGGGGCATGAAATATATACATAAATTTATAGTTTTTCATTATTGAATATTGTTTCTATAGGATTATGTTTTTCCTGCCATTCCTATGCCCCAAGAAATGTTATTTTTCTTTTTTCCATTATCATATTGATTATATTAGTGGGAATTTTGAGTATCCACGCTGACTTGTTGTCATTTCATGGAACTGTCAATCGTTTATTACACTTTACAACGACATGGCGTTGAGTGTGTTCGTGACTGTGTTGGAGTGGAGAATGATGAGTATGAAATGTAAGACAAAGTGGAAATCATAGACGCAGGGATACAGTAGTTCGCTCAATAGTTTGAGATCTTATGAAAACAGAATAAATAAAATAAATATAGTAGAAACATGGTGGATTAGCGGAATAATATGATGCAAATGTACGTAAGAATAACGCAACTTGGTCATTTATAGTCCTTCGAGTTGATTTTCGAACTTAAAAATCATTTATGCCACAAAAACAAATTATGAGTGGTAAAGTTTACTACGTGATGTTTGATTGAAAAAAGGTACTGAATTATCGTATGGCACATAGAATACATTTCATTTTGATGCGGACAACATGCAATAATAGTCATATTATAAAATTCTATTAATGCTTGAACAATAAGAAAGAAGGATTTTAATGTCAGAAAGCAGGACTTTGCTAAAAATCTCAGTACAAAAAATTGTCGTCGTCCTTTACCAATTACTGTTGCTTTCGTCTGCGCCCTAAAAATCAAAGATTTACAAAGTCAATAAAATGCTTTTCAATCGCGTTTTAGACTATTTATATTGGATAAGTTTCAATGGACCACGTCTGATTGGAATTAATGACTCCCATATTCTAAATATGGATCCATTGTTTTAAATTTGCCAAGATTAAAATCAAATGAAGTAAAATCTATAACGGCATGTACCTGAAGTTTTCGCTATAGTCCATTTGAAGGAGGAATAATAACAAGTCCCTACTTGTAATATTTGGAAGTACATTAAGCAAACAAAATGATCTGGCATAATATAAAGACTAGGGCAACAACTTTATTAGCAAGAATAGCTGCATTGAGGTTGGACTTGCTGCCAAATTCAATTGACTCTCCAAATCCTTCTATCACAAATTGGACGCAAGTCAACTGGACAGCCAGTTATTCTGCTAGCAAAAAGTCTTAAATTTTCTCTTTGGAAGAATTTCTCATTTTACGAAGCTTAAAGATTCTATTCCAAAGGGTAAGTCCTCTATGTAGTAAAAGTGTATTTTGAGGGTTTTCCAAACATAAATTGGTAGCGTCAGTTTTATAATTTAATCCTTGTCAACAAGGCAAGGTTGTTGCCAAAACTTTGCAGAGCATAAGAGCAACATAAGTATAAGTATGTGTGTGTGTGTGTCTATTTAGTTATTCAAAGAAAACTGACTCCAAAGATAAGATGCCATGTAAAACTGCTAAGATTTAGGATATTTTTTAATTATACCACAGCAATTTTCGGGTTGCAATAATTCCAAAAGTGCAATTGTATTAAATTTACCATTCTTGTTCCATGTATGGATATAAGAATGGAAGTATAATATGGTCATATTAAAGTCTTTTTAATTTCTCCTGAGCATTTGACAGATTTTTCGTTACGTTTTGACAGTAGCTGAAGCCTGTTCATGCACGGTATTGACTGGCTTCCATATAGTTGAACAAATTAATTGTTCCCTCATATAATATTTTTATCACCATTGAGTTTCTGTATTCTATCAGTTGTTGTTGTATTTCTATCAGAGTGGAAGGTTTCATAATTCACACAATAGCTTCATTTGATCCAAGAAATACTTCCCACATGTCTGTCGACTTCCTTACAAAATTCCACAATAAAAATGTTTTGTTGAATATCTATTTCATAAATTAGTTTTTGACGAGGATATTTTGAACATTTCTTAATATATTGTGTTTATTTATTAGGATCTTTTTCAAGATATATCCGTGTGGAATATCAATTGGTCATAAATAGAATAAATGCCAACAAAACATGTACTATTTTGAACTGATCATAGAATCGGTCAATGAAAGAAATACTTTGAGACCACTGTGTGTCTGAGGAATTGTAAAAAAGTAACTTAAGATGACTGTTTGAGAAATTGAATAACAAACGCTTAACTGAAGATATTGATGGTTGATGGCAAATAAATAAATGAATGACAGAATTGTATTTTACAAAATGAAGCAAAAGTTTATTTGTACATCAATTGAATTATATTTCATTTTTCATAATTTTACTTACAAATGAACAAACAAATACTTATACAGCAAGTCATCTTAAATTGATATTTTTCCCTTGCAACATCACTTGCTGTAAGTTGTGAAAAACAAGTAGCAGCATGCAAGAGCTGGTCGTGATGTAGGTGGCTGTAGTGGTTAAAACTTTATATACGAAGTCAAGTGGAAAATACTTCAGGCTGCTTGACACTCGACATAAATTTAAAAACTTTTGCAATGGCATAGCATAAACACAATCGTCTGTATTTCCCCTTACATGTGCACATTCGAGTATCTTTGCGTGAAACATAACAATATTGGCAACAACAGAACCGTATTATATCAGAAGGACGTTCCAGAAACATCATTGAGCGCGTTGGCTCAACATTTGAAGCTATCAGTTTAAAAATATCTCTACTCTCTTGTTCGTACTTCTCTGCTTGACATGAAAAAAGTTTTCCTTCGATCCAATTTCTTCACTTACGGGGTAAATGAATTGTAGCGTTTTTATTCGTACTTTCCTCTTCCAGTTCCGTTGTTCCTGTTGACTGTTTGAAGTGGAATTGGATTCAACGTGAATGTAATAGCATTTACGCATTGCAGCACAACAGTTGGAATCTTATGGCACATACCAAAATACATTTGTATATAAAAATACACAGATGTTTGTGTACATAGATGTGACATGCATACATGTACATGTGGGTGTATGACAATATGTAACTGCTCGTGTACTTTGTAATCATATAAATTTAAAAAATAAAAGCTTCAATGATTTCCTTGCATCATTAAATGCCATAAAAAGTATTGCTAACTTTGCGGTTATTCAGAAAAACTTTGGATACTTTTTGTTTAATTATACATGGGAATGGATTATCCAGGATGGTCGGAACCGGAAGCATTGTAAATAATCGATTTTTCCGAATAGGTGCAAATCACTTGAAATTGTCGATTACCAACCTAAATTGTGTTGGTAATCGTCCATTTCATGTGACCTGTGATTTCCAGAATATGGCTGATAATAGTAATAACGATTTAACTATTACGTAGGAGGCCCTACGCTCCTTATAGGACCGAGCGGAATATATATCCAATATATATATTTTTTTAGTCCTCAACATTTTGGAATTTTCGGAAAGATATCGCAATATGCAAACCGTCATGATTTCCCTCAAACCAGCGATATTTTTCCGCTTTATTTCAAAAAAATTTATTTAAGGAAGTTTTAAATAAAAATTTAAAAGAAATTAACTACGGCATACGAGTTAATTTGTAAATTACGCCACTAAAGTGAAATTTATAAGCGAAAGAAAAATTAAATACTAAAAAATTCATTTGCTTATGTTTTTCTTATACATCAATTTTGTCTGGTGACAAGATTTACAAAATCAGGCCAGTGATGATTTTCGCATTCAGTTTTTCAAAATAAATGTAAACTTACTATAAATGGGACCTTCGCACTAGGTAGTGTACTAGACTCGTAGTGCGAATGTCCCAGGTTCGAATCCTGCCGCAGAACGCTGGCAGTTTGTGTCTGATAATTAAAGGGAGCGCACAACAAGCCTTCACTGGCTTAAGTGTATGTCTTGTGACATGGGCTATCACATCCCTCCAATCAACCTAACCTAACCTATCCTACTATATAATCCCCACTTAAATTTTGATCTGTTTCCGGCGACAATTTGAAAAAAACAGAACTGAGAGAGACTCTGAGAAACTCTTTTATGTGGTTATTAAGAACTTTGTACTTTTGTTCTCTTCGATCATTCCAGATTTTCATATATTACCTATTGAATGACTGTTATTTATTTTATTCAATATAAATGCATATATGTACACTGATAGTTTCTTTCATCCCACATAATCCTTCTCAAATACGTTATTTGCAATAAAATTTATCCATGTGTTAAAGTGTCACTCATTAAAATAAGACAAAACCAAAAACAGTCGTTATTTTCGTGATCAATGCAAATAAAAACCTTTTGCAGGACATCAACATGTCATTACCATGATTGACAATATTTCAGAGCAGACCTGATCTGATCTGAACTTTGAATTAAACAAAAAACTGTGCATGAAAGTTGGCTTTATTCCACCGCTTTTTAAACATAATTTTAGTTTTTACACATAAGGATAATGATAAGTTTACCAAAAAAAAAAAAAGTAATACTAAGTAAATTGTGTTTTTAGAGCTTTGCCTCAACCAAATTTATAATTGCACTTTTCAAGCTTTTAGTACTTTTGCGTTCTATCATCTCAGCGGGTGCAGTGTCCTTTCCTGAATTGGATCTTAAAGACTTTAGTGATTTTCCAGATTTACCCGATTTTGTTGTATTGACAGACATGCGTGACGATGAACGCGAGCTACTCGTGGGTGTCACATTTATTGGCTTTTTATTAGTCCAAACGCATAAAACAAACATAATTTCTTTCAAAAAGGCCTCCTTCAAAGTCATTTTCTCCTCCACTGCCACTTTCTGGATAAAAATTAGGAATTCTACAATTCCCAATATGTAGGAGACAATTACACCCACACCTAGTGTGTAAAAAATTCCACGGACTTCTGAAAATGTCATATCAGGTGTTTCAGAGTCATCATTGGCATCATCGTCACAGGTATTGTTGTGGTTTTTCCACCATTTGTTTTTTAATTTGAAAAGCTCACCACGCTCTCCCAGCCTAAGTATAGCCACGCTCAGATTGGAACGATACTCGGCTCCTTCAATTAAACCACAACAATTGATATGGTCTTGAAATACTTTTACGTCTTTTACTTACCAAATGGCACTGCAATGGCGTAGTGCTTTTCACCAAATTTCTCACCCAGCATTTTCAATTTGCAATTTCGTTCCGTGTTGTACTCCAAGCTCGTGGTTTCCATAAGGAACATATAGGAACCATTATTTTTCAGCACTCGCTCCACACCCTCTTCATTATTTTTTGTATACGCCGAGGGATCATCATTTTGCATTATGTTGTAGGCCAAACGATACACAGTTTCATTGGACTCCGAGAAAAATGTGTAAGTGCTGCCACCTTCCATAGTGCCAAATTTTATGGCGGTCTGGGCAGCTAAATCCGCTATACCCGTTATGGAACCCTCCATTTTACTATTGGTTAAGAACGCAGCCAAATTGGCGGTATACGAATTTGTAATAATGACTGCAAAGATCCACCACATGGCACTAAAGGTGCGCATAGGAGCACTACGCGGCAAAATGTCACTACCGGCTGTCATTATAGAGCCCATTGTTAGCCAGAAACTATTTAGTACATTCCATTTATTTTCCAGCACATCGGGGTCCTTGTTGCAAGGATGGGGATTTTCCCATTCCTCCTCAGATATACTAAAAATCAAACAAGTGTTTTCATAAACTTTAAAGAAATTATCCTTCCCTCTTACCGCGCCATAAATATAAACAAAAATGCTATAATAAATACAGAAATCATAACATAAATCCACACATTATTTGTAAACGGCTCCAAGAAAGCACTCCATTCCTTTTCTCCAACTGGTTTCTGGTAGGACAATATACTGATTCCTAGCTGCATGAATGGTACAGTGAAATCAACCACTTTTTTGCGGGCTTGTGTAATAGTTAAATCGCATATACCCATATGCGCATCCTGCAAAAGGGACCGTTTTCAACTTATAAAACCACTACAGTGAGAGACAACGAACTTTATAATTTTCAATATTTGTGCATGAAATGTTGTTTTCAATAACAAATATTGACAAGTCTTACATTGTTAATCAGTTCTCCTATAATACCGTTCCACTGCTTAGTTTCTGCGTTGTATTTCCCGTAGGCGTTGTCGCTCACTGGTACGAAGATATATTCAAAGCCGTTCTCCTTCGCCAAAGCATCTATCAGGTCTACAGCGTAACCCATGTAACGGGCATTCCCGGTGATATTCTCTGCAACAGCGGTTTCGCTGAAAATTATTTTAGTAAATTTAACGAGAACATCTTGGTTGCTGAATAATAAATACTTTTCCATGAAATAAGGTTCTCCTATACGTGTGGCCACTCGATAAATGGTCTTTTTCATAACTTTGGTTTGAACCTTTTGAGGCGTTATTTGACCCTTGGTGTCCCAATGAGCCACTACGTAATTCTCTAAGGGCTCATAAATTTCAATTTTGAAATTAACTCGCTGGCCATCGTCATCAAACTGCATAAGACTGGATCGAAAATGTTCATCGTTGGAGGGAGCAATCTGTAATAAGACTTGCAGAACATGACATTAACAGTACAGTTTTCGAACCTTAACATACCACTTTCAGTATTTTATTTATATAGCGGCCCATATTCCAGGCTGGTGCTCTGTTGTAGTCATTGTACTCACACCTCACCCGTGGAGAATAGATTTTATACATCGCAGTTATATTTCTGATAGCCAAACCGTATAGTGTAACGGCATCATATATGAGATCGAGGAGCAAAGTCCTTGAAGGCAGACCATTGTCGACATTATCAGTTTGATATAACAAGGAACGCTCTTCTTCCGGGAGGTCCTGTTCGAAATCGAAACACTATATATAAATAATATCAGGTAGTAAATCAAAATTTTTACTAACATAAATACTGCCATTCATTGCCAAACGAGCTGCTGTAGCATTGACTGCAAATGTCACATTATCCTCCAGTTCTTTTAAATTACCACTATGAGTTTCCAGATTCGTTAAGAACAAGTTCTTCAAGATTAAAAAAAAAATAAAGAATTAATACATTCAAACTTCCCCTCTTAATCTTCCTTACATTATATTGTCCAGTTAAATCAAAGGGTATAGAGGCATTCAGAACATCTACCAAAATATCAGGGGGACAGTCCAAAACAACACGCCGCTCACCCTTAATACTCTTCCATAAAATTCGATAGTCTTCATTGCGTCTAAATTTGCGCACCCGTACAACATCACTGTGCAGATCTCGCAACTGCAAGAGATCTTGTAGGCGAGTAGGAGCACTTGCTGCAATCATTAAATGAAGAATGTCAAAGAATGAATATTGAAAATGAGAACCAAAATTACCATCACCCTCATCGTACACTATAGTAAATTTCATCCAACCAAAATTCTGAACGATGTCCGCATAAGCTTTAGACAAAATCAATTGAGCGGGATAAACATTTAGCGTCAGTTGATGATTTTGCTTTTGCAGTTGAAGCTCTTCGCTGAGAGCATCGAACAAAATGTGAGGAATGCCGGTGCTATTGCAGATGAGAGAAACAATGTCTGGAAATACACCGACATTAAGCAGAAGAGTACAACAAAAAAAATTTATGAAAAACATAAAATAAATGTGTAAATATTTTGTACATATTTTTTTATTTATTTACGATTACGAACCACTGTCTGCCTTTGAACTTGGTCCAAAAATAGCAGCGACACCATTATCTATTAAGTCACAAGCTAGAAATAGTCACAAGAATTTTTCGTAAAATTTTATATATTTATATACAATTATTATTATTTTTCTTAAATAAGCACCTGCTATTTCTAACGCTATGCTGCTGTCAACTGGACTTAATCTCCTTACAAGAGGAATCAGCTTGAAATTATCCTCATTCTCACTGTTTATACGTTGCACTGTGGCTTTAAAAATATTCTCAATATCAATTTCGTCTTCAAAAAATAAACCACCTGAACGAAAAACGCTTATTTTTAGCGAAAGTAAGATTTAAAAAAAATATTTTTTCATGTAGTCGAGTTGCACTTACCAACATTCAGCTCTAAATATTGTTTGGAATTTCTTAGGACATTGGCAACTACAATGCAAAATAGAAACCATTTGATTTCCATTTTGCTTCTTTTTTATTTAAATAAATTTCTTCTGTAAACACTATTTATTTTTATATTTTTGTTTTACGACATGTTATTTGAGCAAATTAGAAATGTATTTGTACACTTATATGGACTCTGCGGTCACTTGTATGATGTTTGCAGTCTATTTAACACACAAAACTATCGACCAGCCGCTCTCTAAGAGATCACGTCAACAACTAAATATATTTTCTGAATATTTTCTGGAAATATTTGAAAAAAATTATTTACAATATTTTTACGATCAGTGGGCGAGACTGTGTGATCATGAAAAATCTCTCAGTAACAAAAGAAAAAATAAATAAATAATAACGTTGGCTGGCGCCAGCCAAATGCTTATTTCGAAGACATTGTGGACTTTTATCTCAAAAAATCTACTCAATTTATATTCGTACATACACTTTTTCTTAGTTGCGACCAGAGGGAGAGTATTATATTAGGCTTTTTAATTTAGGTTATAGATTTTTCGTTCCGGCCAATTGTGTTTATTAATGTTAAAGTTTCTTACACAAAGAGAACCACGTCAAAAATTTGCTGTATTAGAAAAATAATTATAAAGATGCAAATCAAAAGAATAATTTTGTAAAAAAGCTCCTGTAAATTATTTGATTTAGATCTTAATTTAAAAAAATTTCCGTCTCACTAATTTATGAATCCATTAATGCTCATTTCACGATAAATAAAAATGTTAATCTACTGGGAAAATGATAAATGCATGAAATGTGTAGGAAATGCTCGCAGTGCCCTGACTACGTTTGTAATCGTACTACGTTTATACGCACGTTGTGTGCAAATACTCAACTTAATGTTTATACCGCAGATTCCTTACGAAATTATATCTAATTTTGTGTTGCATGATGGCGTAAACACCACAATTTACTGGTTATAAAAAATACTCTGATTGTCATATGCTGTCAGGTCTACCTGATCGCCGAATATAATGTATTCATTTGAAAAAGTGGCAATTTTTTGTGCTTTATTCTCGCATATTTTCATTATTTGTGGACAGTTTTCGTGATGGAGTCATTGCGTGCTCACACTCGTCAGCTTTTTGCGAATCAATCCTTAGTTTTTTTTTTGCAAGGAGCGCAACTCGAAGAGAAATTAGTGCACGTATGTATGTATTACATTATGTTCTCTCATTCATACACATTTATACACATACACACAAGTGGCAAAAAACACCCCCCGTTCTTGGGAGAAAAACTTTCATCAACAAAAATTGATGAGTGTAAACGTAAATGCAACTTCAAATCAACAAAAACTCGGACTTATGCATTTGCAAATAAGAATCTATCTCACCATTGATACGACTGAAAATAAAAGTTTGAAAATAAAAGTTAAAAGTGAAACTCTCTCGAATTATTATCAAAGTGATAAAATAAATTATAATTTAAGAGGATACAAAAAATAAGATGAAAAAATATGTTTAAAACTGCTAGAAATTTCTTATATTCATAAACATCAACATCAGTAGCAACAACAACAACACGCTTATTTCCTACCCTTTTTAATATACACTGACCCAATAACAACAAATTATGTATATGCGTTCATGTACAACAAAAAACCAAATAAAAACAGATAAAATAAACCCCAAAATGGAAGGAGTGGAGATTAAAAAAGCACAAAATGGTTTAAGCCAGTATGTGTAAATATGTACATGAGAATGACATCGATGATGTTGACATTAGAAAGTTATCCAATAAATCACTAAACGAATATATTGGCTAAAAGAGATAACAAAAATCAAAAACAAATAAAGTACATTTGGCTCAAATTAACAACGACCCCTTCAGCAGTGCTGCCCTTTTCTTCTCAAATAATAACGAAGATGTATTTCAATGTAAAAAGGATGTGTCCGCACATAGACAAGCCTTAGAAGGTCTTTGTAATCTTGGCTTTCGAAGAATAAAATGTCACACTCGGTACTAAATAAATAATAAATAATTTCAAACCTCCCAGAAATCCAACAAATGAGACTCATGAAATAATTAAACAACTGCAGGAAAAGAATTGCTTTCCTTGAAATGTGGACTTAATAATTAAATATGGTCAGTAAATAAACAGTTTACCAAATAAAATAAACATATATTTAACCATAGTGTTTATAATTCGATTAAAACAAGGTCGGTGGCCTTATCTTATGAATGCAGGAGTTTTTTTTTAAATTTATTAAAGGATAGTTAGTTTCATAATTTTGGTGCCCCAGCGTCACAGAACATTGTTGGGGCGAGTTGGTTGGAGTTAATGTTGTAGTAAGTTTTTGAAGGATTTCTGTGGAGGACATCGTTATGAATTAAAATTTCTAGTGAACATTTTTATTAACACAAAAATTCCTAGATAAAGTCATCCTCTTAAAGCTTTTTATTACTACGTTTATACGCACGTCTTATTTGCAAATAAAAAAGAAGAATGTTGCCGCATAACTTTTTTATTGTAACTAATTAACTCACTGAAACAAGTCGTGAATAACGACACTATTTGCAAATAAAAAGTAAGACGTTGCCACTTCATGAACGTTTTTTGTGTTTTACTTACCAAACAATCATATTTTCGTCACATGGCATCACTAATAATAACATAAGTTCTGTAAGCAATTTCCCGTATAAACAGTGAATTAGTTATTTGCAAATAGTTCTATTTGCAAATAAGACGTGCGTATAAACGTAGTATATGAAAATTTTTTGAAGCACCGATAGGTCGTAAAAATTTTTATTAATACAAAAATCCCTAGATAAAGTCATCCTCTTAAAGCTTTTTATGAAAATTTTTTGAAGCACCGATAGGTCGTAAGTGCGATTTGAGTATTTATTTTGAAATTTCTCTATGTGATTTTATAACGACTTGAAAAGTAATAACGATTTATGTAACTTCGCATAGGAAATCGATTTTTAAAGGGGTAATTTCCCTTTAATCTAGAGAAAAATGTGCTGTTGTAATTTTATTTTGGTTTTATAAAAAAAAATATCTACTCGTGTAGCTCTTTTCAATTGTTTTAAATAAATTTCTTATCAAAATTCGTTAATATCGTTTAAATTTAATCGTTTAGTTCCAGTTTATTCAAGTGAACATATTGAGAATCGCTAAAATGCGACTCTAGTCAAGCCGTAGAAGTTCATCACAAGTTCTTATAAATGTGCGTTTTAAGGTAGATTGGTTTCCATCACATAAAAGATACATATTCTTCCAATATTTTAGTGCACACCGCTCTATATTATTTAGAACTAAATCTCCATGGGATCAAATAGCTTATGAATCTGCCCAAAAAGTTTGGATTTCCAGCAAGTAAAATACCTTAAAAAACAATTAATTAAATTCAAAGACATCGGCCGGTGGTCTAATTAGCTTTTCCCGAATTCATAAGAAATTTAAATGTTAGTTCAAGTATTAAATATTTTCCTCCGAACTGTTCACTGAATTATCTTATCGGTCCTATTCTGTAAACTTGAACGACTAGAATTGAGCCTGGTAATTTAATTTCAGATACGAACATTTTAGCTCCGAAAAATAAGAGAATAATGAAAAATTTTAGGGCGTCTCCAGCTGAAATGTGGCAAGGCTCACCGCATCTGGGTGCTGGGATCTCCAGCGTGATCTTCGTGTAGCCACAGAGCGACTTACTTTAGATTTACGACTGCATCGACTGGACCTTGATTATACTTCCGAAGTCTTTTTCCCAACCAGTCGGTTTTGTAAAGAATGTAAATGGAAGAAAACTATGATACCACGGATCTCAGAAGAGTTTAGTAGAGATCGCCTTGTTATGCTTTTCCTATAGGACAAGTGAGCTTCAGTCGGCAATATTGGTCATTAGAGAGGCGGAAAAGGTACCTTCATGTAGGAATACTTTAGGTAAGGCTGGCATTTTTGACGATAGCCAGGCAGCACTTCTGTCACTAATATTTCACTATATGCTTTCAATGTGAGGATGTGGTACGCAAATTGGAACGTCAAGCTGATGTCACTCTTGTGAATTCCCTGTGCAAAATGGATTCGTAAAAATTAACGGGTGGACAAACTGGCCAGGTTTGGATATCTCTGATGCATTCTGATCAAGCACTTGCTGGATGAGCTGGCGAAGTGCTAATTGTGGGACTTGATCTTGGATCCTGTCCTGTAAAATTTCAATTAAACAAACCATACTTCAATATATTCCTGAGTGTTGGCTAACAAGCAGTTGTAATAGCCTTCTCCAATTGTTATTGCATTAAACTAATGACGTGTTCATTTCACTTTGTTTTGTATATTTTATGGGACTATTTGCATACGTTTTTTCTTACCAGTTTCCATTATGGCAATCCTTTTCTCACCCATTCCACCTTTGGCTTTGTTTTGTAGAGGGAGAGTAAATCGCATTTATATTTACATAAAATTCACATTTAATTGACACCCAATATTGTGCGAAACAGAAAATAAACAATAAAAAGGTCTATATGAAGAGAGTGATAGAATAACGAATGAAATTCAGAAGAAAGACATTATTTTTCTAATATATCCTTTTTATATATGAATAGTGAAGATGTATAAGATGTAAGGCCAAGGGGGAGAGTACAAATGACACCAGCTTAGATATATTTCAGTGTGTGTTTGTGAGTGTGTCTGCTAAATGAAAAACATATGATGTTTTCTAAATACAGAAATATTCCAGTCACATGCGTAATGCGAGACCAAAAAAGAAACATGCAAATAATTTATAGTGGTGAATTTTAATAAAATTTGCATAATTGTGGCCTGAACCTTAAGATACTGAAAAATGGTAAGTGATAGAGTTGTAGTTGCCTTCAGCGCAAGAATAATAAAAAACAATCCGAAAAATTTTGTACTATAGGGCGTTTAGTGTATTTATAACCTTTGAAATGTTGAATGATATTGATCCAGCATTAGCAAATGATAATTATGTCAAATTTCCAGGTGCCGGAGAAACAGCGTGGTTTTACTCAGACTTACAGTTTGTTTTACTATCCTGGGAGCAGAAGTTATTATTTACTATTTTGTAGTGGAATTTCTCTCCGATACCTGCTTAATCAATGGCGACCAGACAGTTATTTTGAGCGGAAAGCCTCATATAATTGCACTTACTACTAATCAAATCAAGAACATGATGATGCCATTTGTCGACATCTGTCTCCATGTTAAGAACGGATGACATTACTTGTCTGCAGAAATACTCATAGTCTTTGGCAGGAGCTGAACCTGCGGCTTTCGAACTAATGGTCTAGTATTCTTATAACTAGTCTACGAAAGCACTCATCTTTTTAATGCTCTTTCCAAAGAATCACTAATGATTTTTTTTAGGGTGTCGTCTTAAGAAGTTTTGATTTATTTCAATTTCCATTGTTCCAAGATTTCTTTAAGTGTATCAACCGAGTTTACGTTTGCCTTAATAGCCTCCGTAGGCTTTTCCTGTCCAGTCTTAGAGCCAGATCCGCCCTCTCAGCGTCAATGCGTAGGAATTTCTTGGAGTGACCTAACTCATTAATGTCATTCCAGTGTTGTGCAATCCTGGACGGTGTCCATTTCGAAATCTCCCCCTTAAGGAGACTTTTGTTGAACCCGAAAGAGGGGGTGGGTCCAAAGAAGTTCCCCTTAGCTCCTCTTCTGGCACAGATGTTCGCCATCTCATTCCCGGCATGCCCCAGATGACCTAATTTTTAGTTGCCAGGTCATTGAGCCTGGCATTCCAGTAATAATCTGGACATGTACGTACAACCGCTCAGGGCCTTAAGAACCGATTGGCTGTCCGAGAATATCTTAGCCCGTATTCCCCTGTGTCCTCTCTTGGATAGGATCCCACAGTTTCCAGTATCGCGTAAAGTTCCGCCTGGAAAATTGTCGTATCCCTCCTCAGTGTTATAGATCTGTGTGATCTGGGGCCCACTACTCCCGCCCCAAACTCCTTGGAGCGTTTTTGAACCATCCGTGTACCACATTTGTAGCCATCCTGGGTCCTTTTTCCCTTGTAGGAAAAAGGACCCTGTATTTCCTGTCGAAACAGTATACCGGGTCCATATGGTCGCCCGCCGGAGACATATGAAGTATATCCCAGATTCCCCTGAGGATAACCAGATATCAGTAAGGTTGCCCGCCCTAAGGTTTTCCTTCCCGTAGATTGTCCTTATAGCTGCCTCCTCTTATATAGCCAAATTGAGCGGTGCAAGGTTCAGAAGAGCTTCCATACCCAACGTTGGGGGTGATTTCACGGCCCCTGTCAGAAAGACATAATATCAGCCATAATGTATTGTTGCACATTAAGTGTTTAGAGAAAAATTATGGTAACAGACACAAAATGTTCATAATTTTAACTAGTCCTTTTCTGTAAGTCTTGAATACAACGATAAAATACAATCGTAATAAATTATTTCCGTATTGCGTCCACATCGGTTTGTGTATAACATTTGCAAAATTTCTTATAATGATTTTCATCCCATTAACTCCAGTACTTTCTCAATTTACAATTTATTTAATTAAATTGTGAAAGATATTTTCTTATTATTGAAATTTATAAGTTTTATTATTGAAATATTTTTAATGTTGAAAAAGATATTTTGAAACACGATAACAATTTCAAATTCTTCACTGCTGTCATATGTTGCTCGTGTTCAAATTTGATTATTTCTATACACATTATTTTATATCAAGTTACCTGCCCCAATCGCTGATTTCAAATTCACCCTCATGAAAAATCGAATGCATTTTATTTTATAACTGCCGCCCACACACTCCAAATCATCTTAAAACTGAGACCGAAACTTTATTCTTTTGTATTAAAATAACGAAAAAATTATGAAAATAATACCATGAAACTTTGCCAAAAAGGGGGGAAAATTTGATTATGAATTTCGTGTGTTCATGTTGAAATATAAACGAAGTGCTCTTATCCACAATGTTATACAAAACATTAGAATCAATGCGAAGTAAACAAATGTGAGTATAGGGTGTAGAAAAAGTTCAACAGCATCATTTAAACGAAAAGAAGATTCTTCGCCTTAAAATAATACAAACTCCATCAAATCGATTGCAACTCTTTATGTTGATGCCAAATGCAGAGTTCTAACTGCAAAATATTTCTTTTTCCTGCAATTATTAAAAAATAAAATGCTTAATTTTGTTTTTCTTTACAATCCAACATATAAAATACCCTGTACACAAGTAGAAATTCCCAAAATATAAATACAAACGCCATCTAAAGCTTCTGACGCAAATGGCAATTATGCACGTCATTCGCTCCAAGTGCCTGTCAGTTAAATTTTTGAACACTTCCAGCAAATGGCAGCTGTCAATGCAATGTTGCAAATTTGACGAGGGAAAAATCGTTACACAACAATATCGTTTGTTATACAATTAAAAACGCTGAAGCAGTTACTTTGAATTTTAATCCTGATGAAATTCTTATTGGAAAATTTTGGTTAAATTACATGTCATTCATACAAACACACTCACACACACACACACACACTCATATCTACATGAATAAAATTTCTTGAATAAAAAACTGATGAAAATACGTATATTGCCATTTGCAACAAGATGCTAAAACAAATATCACACACACTCATATCTACATGAATAAAATTTCTTGAATAAAAAACTGATGAAAATACGTATATTGCCATTTGCAACAAGATGCTAAAACAAATATCACCACAAATAAAAATCCTCTGAAGGTGGAATTTTTGTATTATATTTTATTTTATTTTATTTTATTGTGTAATTTTTCCATTAGGAGAAATTACATTTCACTTTAGTGCACTATTCATTTTTATGGACTGAAGATGTTGTTGTATTGTGCTTTTTAGTGTATAAGTACAACTACAAAATGAAACCGGAAAGAGCTTCTAAATGGAACCCAAAACTGCTCAAAAAGTATCCCTTAAGCACTTACTTTTGCTGTGTAAATGTCTGGGTTTTTCTAGTTATTTTCATTAATATTTTTTCTGCCTTGTAGTTTTTCATTTGAGTGAATTTTAATTTGTTGTGCTTTGTATCATTTCCATCATGGTCACCTCATCCTTTTTAAGGGAATGGGTAATGGTTACATTTCTGGTTCGGATTAAACTGCCATTTAGTTCTGACCATTATTAGTTTTGTACTCTTTTAACAAATTTTTTCATTTTCTTCTAGATTTTTTCCTCTTGCATATTCCATTTTTGGGTCTTTATTAATTCGTTACTTGTTGTGAATAAAAATTTTTCCGGTTGTTTGTTTTACTTCCTACGCAGTATTTATTCCCCTTTTAACACTCCGGAAGATGTGTGTGAGGAGATATAAGTTGGCTTAAAGTCATTTGCTTCCATAATCCTTTTTATGGCTGTTTCATGTACATGTCTTAAGCTGCTTTGGTCAAAAAACAAACAAAAAAATTTATATAAAAATATTACAACACAATTTGCAACGTATTAAAAAGCATAAGAGAAGAAAAGTTACTTGAATAATAAACCCACTTTTTCATATTTTTTATAAGAACTTTGTTTTTAAAGAGCAAAGCAAATACATTTCTTTTTTCTATTTCGAAAGCCGTTTCATATCACGAAATGTGATATAAAAGTACTACAAAATATTTAACCTCCACAGAGAAAGATTCTAAACATCAATGATAATCAAACACATCACAAATCTATACCAGCAGTCAGGGCATTGGGAACGTAAAGTAAAATCTGTGCTACAAACATTGTTTTGCTTTTCAATTGAGATGCGTTTATTGATATTTTCTGATAAATAGGTTAGGTTAGGTTAGGTTAGGTTGGTTGGAGGGGTGTGATAGCCCATGTCATACGACATACACTTAAGCCAGTGAAGGCTTGTTGTGCGCTCCCTTTTAAATATCAAACACAACTGCCAGAGTTCTGCGGCAGGATTCGAACCTAGGACCTTCGCACTACGGGTCTAGTACACTACCCACTAGTCTACGAAGGTCAGTTTTCTGATAAATAAGTTCAGAAATATGTTAAAGAGTTCTTTTATATTTTTTTAATTTTTATTAATTCGCACTACAAAGAGTTCTGTGGAAATATACAGAAGTCTATTATTTTACTCACTATAAATTAACTTAATTTTTTTAAATCAAGACACTAAAAGCAAAATCCTCTTCTAGTCTGTTGGGAACAACACAATAAACGACAAACAATCGATTTTTAATATTAATTAATAACTTTAACGTTAACAAGAAATAACGATTTGTCTGAAGCCGTTTAATTCAAATTTCAACAAACTTATTTATGTCATAGTATTTAAGTTCTCTCCTGTATATAATTTCATTCGCCCTAGCCTTAAATGGAATAGTGTGTGTGTGTGTTTATTCCATATGAGTTTCTATAACAACTTAAAGCAATAAATAGTTTCCATTTGACATTTTTATTACATCAGCCATTTACTAAAAGTAAAAATTGGTATAAGGGTTTTCTTGAAAAAACTACAATAGAATTATGATTTAATACAAATTAAATTTAGAGAAACATTCAGCAATATTTGCAACACCTTGTATGTGGTGTTTGTAACTTTTTGAGATGATTTGATAATTTTGTTGCAAAATCAAAAAACAATGAAAGCAAATTGGAAGCCAATAGCACAGAAATAAGAAGAAAATAAAGTTTTCATAATCAAACAACTGCTTATGGTATTGGCTAAAATTTTATTGACTTTCAGTCGGGAATCATTATATCAGACCTTGCATCTTTTATTCTCAGTTAGTAATTGAAGTCTCTAAGGGAAAACATTTTATGCCAGTGGATTTCAGTGAATGGCGTGTTTTAAATTCTAGCTGCTTTCAGATCTGGTCAGTAAGACTTTTCCCACTAATATATCAAATAAATTCAACTGCAGCTACAATAATTTAATTCACGTCTTTTTAGCATATGCTGGCGTTGCTATTATATCTTGAAGGGTCTGTCTTACACCCAAAAAAATGTTAGTTGAACGATATAATATATTTAAGAGTCCAAGTGCCGCAGTATATTTCTGGGTTTTTAAAAAAGATGTTTTCCAATGCCGTCCTTGATGTCGGTTATTAAGTATTTCACATTGCGAAAAAATTGAACTTAATTTAGTTGCACAATCTGGTAACAATAATTTTCAAGAATTAATTTCCTTTTTTATTTTTAACCATTAAAAATCTGTTTCCAATAAAAATTTGTTCATCCTTAAATTTCAAAAAAAAAAAATCCTTCAGCTTCGCACTTTTGCTACTCCCATGAGAATTACTTTGCCTCTTCCAACACTTTCCGCTTAATACTTTTTTTTTGCTGAAAAGTAATAAAAATACTTTGTGTGTGCCAAAGCAAATAATAATAAAAACTCAATGTTTATATGAATGAAAAAGCCAAGTTGAGAATTGGTAAAGCATGGAAAATTTTCTGAAAGCAAGAGGCAGGAAGGGTAGAATATGTGAAACTCTGTGGCAACTACTGCTAAGGCATCATGTGCTGGTTAAGAGAAGTAGAGAAAATAAAGTGAGAAGCCAAGTTAAGAAATAAAATAATATATAAAATTTAACAAAATAAATAAAAACCATAAAATATATTTATATAAAGTATAAAAAGAAAACAAAAAAAGGATATAGAAGGTTTTAACATTTAATATTGACGCACGCACACACACTCTCGCAGCTACAAATAAAAAATAAATACATACAACAAAAACTTTTCAAATTAATTTTGAAGCCTTTAAAATGCATTTAAATGGTCGTCTAAGCATTTCTGCGTGGACCAACAAAAAAACCAATTAAAAAGAAAAAACCAAACACACAGTTGAAGTTAATTCTTTTGAAGAACATTAAGACGGGGACCAATGCCAAAAAGGGATAAAAAAAGGATAATATTATTTTTTAACAGCATTTAAAGAAGAAATTTCTCAATTTGATATTTTTTTGATGAATTTTCCATAATCCCAAATTAGTTAGAGAAACTCTTTAAAATTGCGATAAAATTAGCTGCAATCGTTTTTCATATATAAGCTTTTATTTTTAATATTTCTCGTCCCAAAGATGTTCAAGTTCTAACTTCAGTTCATTTTGTTCTATTTTTTTTTCAACTTACTCATTTGGCTATAAAATGTGACTTCCTTTACAGTGATTGCCATCTCTTCTTAATTCTTAATAAAAAAAATTTATGGAGACTGCTACTGGGAGTTTATTCTTGCCACATTAAATGAATATATGTACATATGTACAGTTGCGAGCAAAAGTGGCTGCAGCATTAGCAAAAATGTCTCCGCAATATGGAATATGCTAAACTAGTATTTCGTTTATTTAGTAAGACTCTAAATATTGTACTAAACAGACGAAAAATGAATTAATTTTCTAAACGCCCGGCTTCTATACAGTTCATATTTTTATAACACATTGTTACGAATTTGAGAGGAGAAGAATGCTGTACTGATCCGAAATACATTAGCATGTAGTCCCTTGTTGCAAGAAATGGCATAATTATAAATGATGAGCTAAATACTGAATATTTGTACTACTAGAAACTAGGACCTTTTTTTCAATGGTGGAAAATTTAATTTAAAAAAAAATTAATTTAAATATTTCGGAAACGTTACGACTAGGGAAACGGAAGTACAAAATCGTGTAGTTCAATATAAGAAAGGACTCAGTAAAAGCTTTAACGTTTCTTTAAATTAATTAAAATTTTCATTATTTTTCAAAATGTTTGTTCTGCTTTTGTGTCGAAACAAAACGATTCTATTTCAGTACGTCCTCCGGTTGACGACAATTTGTGCCCTCAATTTCTCCATTAAAAACCTATAATAATTCAGGAGTTATTTTTCGTTCAGGCAAGATTTCCGTTCAAACGAGTTTCAGTTTAAAAATTGTTCTCTGAAAAGAAATTAGAAAATACGATACAAACTCAAATTAAGATGTGTTTTGTAAATTGAAATTTTATCGGTTGCATGCAGTACAATTAAAGTGGTATGATACGTACTGTGTGGTGCCTTGTAAGCGGTAAATAAATAATTTTTTTCTTTTAAAAGATGTTGTCATATAATCTTTTATCTTTTTTTTGTCATTTTGCTCTCGTGTCACCTTGTAACTCATTAGCGGTGGCGTATTAATAATTTTCTTCTGATTTTGACTATTAAGTATACGCTCCTCTAACAAATACACGTTGTTGGTTTTATTAATGGCATATACGATATTTATGAATTCATATAATTTTTAAGAAGGAAAAAAATAATAGTAGCAAGGATATGAGATTTTTTTTGTTTCATAGTTCTAAAAAATAGTTATATGAATGTGGAGAATCGCTGTTGTTGTGATTTTCAAACATTTTTAGGGTGTATTTTCAAATTAATTTTTTGCGAAATTTCTAGTAGATCCTGAATTTCGCGCTACTTGCTTGTTTAGTGTTTTTGAAACAGTTTACTTTCAAGCCTTCTTGGTTTTATTGAAAAATATATTTTTTTTATAGCTGATGGCCTCGCAGCCTTCCTATTACTTTATTATATTAATTGTATATATTTTTTTGCTTAGAAAAATTTTCACGAAATCATTATTCATTTAAACATTTCTTTGTTGGTTTTTAAAAGTTAGAACTATATTTTTAAGTTGTATAAATAAATAAAGATTGTTGGCTTTGAACTGTTTCAAATAGATTGATACCATCTTAGAGTTTTCGTAAATTTTTTACTTAATTTAGATAAATGCTTACATTAAGTTGATCATTGTTATAAAAACTCTTTAGAGTTAAAAGAGTTGACAAATTTAACATTCAGAAAAATATTTGTTTATCAACAGGAAATATTTTTCTTTGAAAAAAAAATGAAGAAGAGATTGTCAAGAAAACTCATTCACTTTTCAAGAATTTTTTACTTTTATCTCACAGCGAAATATTCAACCTGCCCATTAGATAAAGATTTTATTAAAGCTCAAATCCACTTTAACTTGACCTATTAAAATAGACCAGAGAAATGAAATCCATACCCAGCAAAATGCTCCACCGGTTACATTACTAAATCGAGCAATTAATGCTGAAGTAATTTATTAATCATTTGATTCATTTCTGCTAGTGATGTATGCATTTTTGCTGGTCAGTGTATACATGTGTGTATGTGTGCGTGTTTCTAAATAAAGGTTTTCTGTGCTAAAACCGTTTGATGTGTTGCCAAAAATACAAAACATTAAAAAAAAGTCAAGCAACTTTTAAAAGAGGGTAATTGCAGGAATTGTTACAAAAGTACTGCACCGGAAACAAAGCACTCTTCTTAAGCCGGATATAAGAAATTGTATGCATAAACGCACTGTTGTGGAAAAAGCAGACTAATATTTAGTTCCAAAATGTATTCAACGTGATGTGTATCGAAGCTGTTTTTTCATATTAAATATATAAAATAATTAAATGCAAAACAGCAATTTATTACACAATATTTTTATACATCAAATCAAGATTTGGTTCAAATTATATAATGATGTATTTGGATTGGAAGGTTAATCCTTCTGAATTTAAATTTTAAGCATTTTTTTACCTGCTGTAATATTGAACAAATAAGCAAATAGTTTAAAAATTCCAACGCCAGAAATTACTTTCTTTTAACAGCCAGACTTATTGACGGCTTGCGTTAAATAAAAAAAGGTAAAAACTAATTTAAAATTGTAATCACATTTCAGAGAGTTTTGAAACTATTTTGCACGTAACTTAACGATATTTTTGCACAAAGGTTGCACCTGAGATCTTAATTCAAGTATATGTTTGCAATTTTTTTCCTTCTAAATGAAAGTAGATGCCTCAAGTTTAAAATTTAGCAAAATGAAAATTCTCAATTGAATTTAGCGAAATGAAAATTCAGTTATAAAAAAAAGACGAATTAAATTTTAAAACGTCACATCCGTCGCTACACCCACAAGCTAATAAATTGCTCGTTCTGCTATTTCTTCTAGACTTTGAGAAAATCGTTCACAACGAATGTATCAGAAAATGAAAATGTACGTTTTGCGGGTTATTCTTACAGCGGTGAAGCTGGAATGCTGATGTGGTGTATGGCTGCACCGAAAATTTTCAGATGTTTCCCCACTAATAATTAAATTTACTTTTCTGCAATTTAGTTTCTTTTAGGGAAGTAACTCTCATTCTCTAGAAGTTGATAAGTTGTCGGATCGATTCCTACCAAATGCTCTAGGTGTTTGTGCCGGCGAGAAAAAAGTAGCTTCGCGATAGTGTTTGTCAAAAAAATTTATTCTCTAGTAATTAGAAATACAGAAATTTAACCAAATTGCTCTTTTAAGTGTCTGTCTTTACATGCATATTGCTTTAAATAATTTTTGAACAGGTTTGTGTTTTGCGTTCTGTACAACTTTTTTTGCCAAAAGATTTTTACGCCAATTAATTTTCAATGCTAATTAAGTTCCTTCTTGCTTTAGTTATTTCCTCTTTTCCGAACACTAATACTTACAGTGTTTGTTGTATATGTGTTTTACTTCAATGTGGGTGCATATTTCTATGGAAGAATAAAAAAGCATGAATACATGTACATGCGTATGTCATATGCTCTGTTTATGTGTGGGTTGGCCTACCATTAAAATATCAAATTGTTGTAGAAATTATGTAAAAGAACTTCTAAGAACAGTGACACTCGACGACAGACCAGGGAAAGATTTTCTGAATTTTCTATAACGAGTGACGTGTTATAAACATGGTAGAGTGGCGAAATCAATGAAATTTGAAGTTTGCTTTTAGGTAATGAACTTAAATTTGGGTATTTATTTATTAAAGTTTGCATTGTACTATTTATTATTATTAATTTATTTATTATGAACGAATTTTGTTCTGGGTTATTCCAGTTGTTTAATTATTTAAATAACAACTGCTTTTTAATTTTTGACAACATAAACTCAATTAAAATCGTTTTTGAACATATAAATGTCTTGAAATACCCATTTGAAAATAAAGAAACACAACACCTGAACGACAACGTTAAATGATGAAAAATATTCCTTGGAATACTTTTCAGACGAGTGAAAACTTACCTGCATGCTGTGAAATACTTAGACGAATGTAATCCTATGTATTTCCAGAAGAATGTTACTAGAAAAAGAAAGTTCATTGAATCGGGGTATCATATTTTAATATACGGTGGCATTTGCGGTGCAGTTGCATTTTAACTACATTCATAATCTTTCTTTTTGCAAACTGTTTCTGCTCGTATGAAATCTGAGGAAGATTTCTTGGCTGACGAACCACAAGCCAAAGTATTTCTGATATAGAAACTTTTCAAGCCACTGTCAGTTTTCTTCAATTTTTTTTTTTTTGCTTTGAATATTATACCCTTTTCATACAGAACGCTTGCGAAATGAACTTAACTTTTTATAAATTTTCCCAGTACTTTGCGAAACTTGCCACTGTCAAGTGTGACATTATTCGTCGAAATGACATATTTGAATTTAATTTTCCCCTCTCCCAATAATTTGTGCAAAAAAATGAAATCTTTGTGGAAATGCATGTCATTTATTTTTCATTTAATTTGCAAATGTGTTTCTTTAACTTTTGTCATGTTAGACTTTTATGAACCTTTTTATAAATTTCCAATAACTCTTACAAATACGTAGCGTTTTTATTTTCGGTAAAGTTTCAATGTATTAATAATTTTGCTCCCTGGGGAAATTACCACAACATGCTACAGTGGAGGAATTTTTTATGTGTCCCAGAGTAAATTGCTACAATTTGAAAAATTTATCTATATTAACTTTTTTGCTACTTCCGTTTAACTCCTCCCTCTTACAGGTACTTCCCACACCTTTTTGTTTTGTTGTTATTAAACTTTCTCTCTGCATAATATGAATGAATGCAAGAAAAGTTTTTTACATCATTTTATTGTTCTCTTGTTGTATGTTTTTCGTTATTGCTGATTAAAGATAAAGTTTTTAGATATTTTCAAATTAACAAATATGTTATAAAATATTTTTTATTTTACTTAAAATCGGTTTTCAGAGGGAGTTTGTTTTTAACTCCGCGCCTAATAAATGCAATTTGGTTATTAAAAGGATGCTTTTATGGGTTTCATACTTAAAAACGAATTGTGTTCGCTTTAGTATTTTATATTTAGATGATAAATTAATGTAAAGTTTATTTTAAAAACTTGAAGGATACTCGTATTTTAATTGATAATCTTAGACCTGCATCAATTTATAGAGCCCATCTTGTTTTTTTTTTTTTTAATTTTAATAAAAATCATCCACTTGATAAATTATTAAGTCCACCTTAAAGGAAATATTGCACCAAAAATTTATAAAATTGTGGCATGAAAAAGAAAAGCAACTAAAACGGAATTGAAAAGATGTACAATTAAAAAAAAAATTCAAAAGGAGGCAAAAGGAAATAAAGACGCGAAAATTATAAGACTCCGTCAAGGGTTCCACTTGATTACAGACTTGCAGAAAAAAAGTTTAACAGCAAAAATGTTGAAACGATACAAGAAATGCAAACAATTATCATCCCATGACATGACCATGGCCACAAAATGTGGGCAAACAAATATTATAGAAAATTAAAAATAAAAAGAGTCTTTTTTCAAACACTCACAAAAAAAAATTAAACCTCCAAGGAATCCAAAAAAGAAGTGGTATGGGAAAAAGGAAGCAATAATTCCCCTCCAATGAAATGGAAACCAACTCCTGGCTTATTTACTTTACTTAAAATTGCTTCATCCCAACAAAGTCTTTCTGTTTTCCTTAACAACACCGTACAAGCAGCTCATATCCAACTTCGAGCATTTGAAAATTATTTGTAAATACAATATCTACACACGTACACACGTTTGTAGATATTTTGTATGTTGCTGTAAAAATAAATATATTTCAGTCTGTTTTGTGGTTTCTTTGACAAATTGAAGTTGCTAAGGAGATCTCTAGAAAAGAAACCCCCATACCGCAAACAACAAAAATTTGCCCATATTGTTGTTCAACTTATTTTATTCTAATTAAATTTTAAATAAGTGAAATGTTGTTGAAATTGCTTCAAGAATAATAGAGAGAACGTATCAACAACTTTAGTGAAATGTAATGGAACATACACACAAATAAAGACAAAGAAAAAACCAATGAAAAAAAATTAAAGCCTACTCTCACTTAAAAAGGCTTAGAAGGTTGTTTCAGCTAAAAATGAAAAAATAGTACAGCATAATTTTAAATGTTTTACAAATTTCTAAGGGTAAATTTACAGTAAAATCCCTTCTGCCATTTAGTTCCGGGTTCAAGCGATATACTTTAGCGGCCGTATTTAATTTTTTCAGTTCTTAATTATCTTTAAATTAAAATTTGTTAAAAAGCGCTAGAAGTTGCACAAGCTTTTGTTAAAAAATGAGAAAACAAAAACACAAATTGAACTACTTTATGATATTTTTGTGAATTTTACTGACAATACCACCGTGTATACCATCCCTTTTGTAATTTATGATGTGGAAAAACAATTACAATTTCATTTTAAGAAATATATACTAGTATTACTAGGTGACTGGGAGTAGGCGGAATTCAGGGTAGAGAGAACGCTCGTTCGAGTGGACATACAAATTCTTTCATGGGGTACTCTGTTCAGGGAACCTTCGATCTCTACGGTGTAGAGAAAATTTCGCAGCTTTTGTGAAAAATTGAACATAATAAAACGAATTAAGTACGAAAAAATTATTCAACAAAAAAAAGATATCCGTTTCCGTTTCCGTTGCCTTGCTTTTAATTTCTTGATCCAAAATAAAGACAAATTAATTACATACCGCGTTTGTGTGCCTAAACGGCAACAAGTTGGTGATAAAAACGTAAACATTTGATAGTTTCCTGAAAAAGCGAATAAATGTTTAGCATTTCCAATGAAATGCGAAAGTGGGGAAAGACTCGACTTACATTAAAATTATTTCGGACGATGTGACGAAATAGATCCATCTCATGCGTTAGAAATGGTAATAAAACAATGTAAAACCAAAATCAATGACGAAAGGGATCATGACTAAAACAAGCCGACATTCTCCAATATATTACTTATACATACTAAAGTATTAATAAGTACTTGTTTTTTTTCAATTTCACAATCCTTTTAATCGATCTCGATCGTGGTAAGACCGCTGTTGAGTGACTAGCCCCTGCTGGAATCAGATCGCTCTACCACGACTAATCTGAATTTGAGGTGTATAGTTTCAACGTAACGTTTTTTTTTTTTTTTTTTTTTTGTAAATCTATTCTCAAAAACTTCGAATTGATTCAAAGATAGACGATGTCCATCGTTTTTGCTATGACCAATATTGTTATGATCTCATTCCTTAAATATGTTTATGATATTTTCAAAGTCTGTATAATATTTGTTTTTATTTTTTATACGAGTATTTTGACCAAACAAAAATAAAAGGTAATGGACAAAGATTACAAGGGTGATAAAAAATAATGAATGTGGAAAACATTTTAAATCCTAAGGAACATTATGAAAAGTTTATCAGAATTTAGTACCGATGTTTGAACTGTTGGTGGCTGGCAAGAAGTAAGTAAAGAGTTTCCACTCCCATGTCCATTTTCAGGTATGACTATCCTAAGGGCTACAGGATGTATTATAGAAACTTCAAAAGTGGAGACTGCAGTCAAATTACACACCGCATTCCTTAAAATCTCATTATTCTATCAGAATAGAAGAGAAAAATATAACAAATAACGAAGACTTTTATTTGGCTGATTGTGATTTCATCTTGATCCCCCGTGAAATTTTTCCGTTTTACTGTTCCTCCCATTATAAAATTCCCTTAGGATTTCTTTCCTTTATATAAAAATCTCCCACATATTTTAGATATTATTAAGTTATAATAATAACAAATTATTGTTTTAAATAGAGTTACAAATTAAAAATACGCTCAAATTAATTGCATTTGGCAGATGCGTACTAAGACAAAAATCTTTTAATTATTCCAAAAATATATATAATTTTTATAATCAAGCGTTAGGTCTTTTTTTAAAAAATAATAATTTTTTAAAAAAAAGACCTAACGCTTGATTATAAAAATTATATATATTAAAACGAAAAAGGTCGAAAAAATATTGTTAATTTATTCCAAAAATATATTATTTTTAAAACAAAAAACAATTGGACGATCAATGTTTTAATATAAAAATAAAATTCGAAAAGATGTCATCAGTAAACTTAAACTCTCATGTTTAAAAAGCATTCAACGTCGTGTGGTCATACAAAGATTTTTATTTCATTTGCAACTTATCAAATTAATTAAAATCTTTGAAAATTCAGAAGTGTAATCATTGCGCACCGGTAGCTAAAAAATTCATTTCTAATATAATTGTGTGTCTTATCACATTGAAGTGTCAATGTATACTGCAAAATCCACGTGTATATATATATATATATATATATATATATATATATATATATATATATATATATATATATATATATATATATATATATATATATATATATATATATATATATATATATATATATAATACTCGATAAAAATAAGAAAACGTTCACAAATCTGTATGATTACAATTTGTTTCTCTTACTTTTACAGCTCTGCAAAGCGTAATGAAAAAATATTCGTTTCAACGAAATAATCACAAGGGATATTGCAACAGTAGCAGTGCCACTTACAAATAACCACATCCGAGCACATATCACAAGCGCACTCATAAGGAATAATAAAAAATATTATAACAAAAATAGATGGAAAATAAGGAAAAAGTAATAATATAAAAATCCACAACCTAAATCCGTACAAATTGCAGATATTCGCAATAATATGGCTTTGGATTTGTTGTAAGCTTTTTAATATTTTTCTTCGTCTCGTACGTTGGATGCAAGAGTACTTTGATATTTTTTTCTTTTGATTCTTTTATATCTCAATGGAGCAACATTTTTATGATGAAATCGTGGCAACAGTATTAAATACGTTCCAATTTTATTTATTACTCGTATTTTTATCATAATAGAACATTTGACTTTCCTATCATTTGTGCCAGCGCCACACCAAGGGAAACACACCCAGCCCTGCTTCAGCTATTTTTGTCGTGTTGCGTATCGGTGCCAATGTTATAAAACTTTCAATATTGTCATCGTGTATGAATCATAATAATATCCTTAAGGTTTCTTAAGCAAATACAAGCATACATGTAAAGATGCATGTGTGTGCGTATGGTGGTATATGAGTCGGCCCATGTGTGGTGGCTGCTCGTTTGAACACTTGTATTACGTAAAAGCTTCGAAAGCCATTAAGGCTGTTGTTGGTTGGAAGGACGAAATCAAGATAAAATTGGATTTATGTGCATTTAATGATGAGACAAATAGGATGGATTTTGCGGTCCGTTTATTATTTCTGCCCATCACATCGTTGTGTTGTAAATGTGTTTAACTTGTTTTCCCATCTCATCTTCAGTCTCATTTTAGCGAAATTACATAAATGATGTTTTCGGTTGTGCTAAGTACGTTGCAGCTACAGTTGAAGACAAATCTAAATATGTATAAATGAGTATGAGTATGAATAAATTTTATAATATTTTATTGGAAGGACTTCGCATCGCTGGCTGAACACTAATGTTTTTTTTAAGGTTTAAGGGTACTTCTGGTAAATTATAAAAAAAAACCCAATCAAATATACACCCATCCAATTCTTCAGTTGTTCTACGCATCATAAGTCACATTTGCTACAAAACCTAAAATTTCTTTCTATATTTTTCAAGGGTCGTATGAAGACATGGATTAGAATATTAATACAAATGTGTATTTGCTAAAATAAAAGAAGTCGATGAAGACTGTCGATTAGAATTTAATGGAAATTAAATAATTGAAAGATGCAGTTACTCATCTGACACCAAAAAAAAAAAAAAAAAAAAAAAAAATGATGTGAATACATGAAAAATAGAAGTAATTGAAGAAGTAGACGAAGATCTGGCAGAGTAAGCAAACTTCGTTCATCATAAAAAAGTGGGACTCTTGGATGGAAGTCTGTCGTATTTGCTACCAGTAATTTTTAGTATAAATAGTAATAAAAATCTGTCCAAGCGGTAGACTGGAGTTCTGACGAGACATGTGGCGATACCCAGAATATGCATATGTTCCACCAACTATTTCCTTTCAATTCTAATCGTGAAACATAAATAAAATACACTCAACAGGAAAAGGATTTTCCAAATTCAATAATAGGTTGTCGAAGGTTTCATAGCTGGAGACATAATACTGGTATTATATTAATTATAAGAGTGCTTAGCAGTATAAATTTAGATGTAATTTATCGTATTAGCGATAAATTAAAAAAGGAGTTTATTTCTTATATGGTTACACATTTTTTCAGTAATTGAATTTTAATAAACCATTTGCAACATTAAATGTTTTTATTTCAACAACCCAGTCAACAACAAATGGTACTTCTGGAGCTTTTTAAGAAAAATTCTCAATTGCACTTAAGTTTTGTCCAGGAAGACTTGAATTTGATACACGTAGAGTGATAAAAGGACGCTGGTACAGAGGAATATACCCTTAATATGGGCTTATCTATTTTAGTGATTTTCGTACCCAATCTGAAGTCTTCAAGAAATTTAGTCTTTTGAGTTCCTTGGTCGTTTCTGTATTATTCTTAATATTTTTGTACTGAGTTTTTCTGTGACAATCTTCGCGTCACTGTAAAACAAATTTTTTTTAAATTTTTGTTTAATACTTTTAACGATAATGAGACGTAAACAAATTATTATTCAATTTACATTGAATAGAATCGTTTCTCGCATTGAAAGTAAATGAAATTGGCACGTACCGTGTGAAGTTTCAAAGATGGGTCAACGAAGGCCTTTCAGTATTTTTTCTTTATATGGAATTTTTAGTAAATGACATAATTTTCTAGGTCATTAAAAGATAATTGCTGTTCCTACCAATCTCACAAGTAAATCTATCATGGGCAGTAGGCCCTACCTAAGAAATTCTCTAGCTACGTCCTGAGAGATTTATATATTTATTCTAAAATTATGCTTTTAATAATAATGTAACATCAAGGAATTGGATTGCCTATTGTCTATGTTGCCTATTAATCTTGCACTTAAACGCTAGAAGTCCATATATGCATTCCAAAATATGTTTATGAATTGGAGTCGGGCTTTCTAAGTTCTTTATCAAATAACAGATTTTAGCAAGAGATAGACACGAGTTCGAATTCGTGATGAATATTTTATTTTTTACTTAAATGTTGCAAATACAACTTCAAATTATGTTGTTGTTTTGGTTCAACGACCCTGAGACCTTCAGCCATATGTAACTCGGCAGACCAAATTATTAGATGGAAATCGAACCCATGACATCTATTTTACATATAAATATTAATTCGCATCAAATATTTGTTACAACAATATTTGGTTTCTACCTAAATTTTCTATAATTTCTTGCACTTATTCCTGTTTTTTTTTATTCTTTTATAGCCACTATTTTTATTTCTAACAATATCATTTCTCTTTTCGTTTTAAAATTTTATTACGTGAAAAGTGTTTTTAAGTACTACAAATCACGAAAGCCAAACGAACTCTTTATTGCAAACTATTCGTGGCTTAAAACAATTTTATTGCAACTAAAAACAACTTTTTCATTTCCATCCGTCTATCATCACTATCAGCACTTTGGACTTTCTTTGTTACTTTCTGCCCATCATTTCATTAAACAACTACAACTTTAGCTTTTTATTGCTCTGATACTTTAGTTTAGCGAAACTCCTTGAAAAGTTTCCGTTGCAACCATCTGATACGGTTCAACATTATTTCTGCTCTTTAATTTGTTGCTTGTTGTTTTCTATTCTATTGCAAATTTAAAAACAAATATGTTTTCGTTACAAACGTGATAGACGATGATTGCATCTAAATAATTATTGGGTTTCCAATCCGTTGTATTTATTTACATGTCATAAGACATTGCTGAGGCTTGAATTAAAAATCTAGATCAGCTAAAACAAACTGAATACTCGTACTTGATTTGAAAAACAAGCTTATTAAAAGCTTAATTTTAAAATTTTGTTTATGAATATAGTATAATATTTACAAAATGGTTGGTTTTGCAATCTAAAGTATATGTCAGTTTCTCTTCTGCCCCTTGAAAGCTGCTACTTCACGGGTGAACGTTGGGGCTTCACAATGAATAATTCTATTATAAATAAAAGTCAAGTCACGCCATTTAGTACATGGATTTCGTTGGTTGAATTAAATTTATTTGAAATATGAAAATAAGACGTATTCGAAACAAAATATAAACTATTTCAGTAACTTAAGCATTTAATAGTTTTTTTTTTGTTTCCACCTTGCAACACGAGAACAGTAAATAATTGAACTTTTTATTTTTATCTCTAACGAAATATCGTTAAATTTAGTTTTCATTTAATTTCAGGTAAATGATATTTCATAACACAATACCGCTCTACAATTTTTGGTGGTAGTAGAGGTAATTAATGTTGGTAATCAATGGAATTGTGTATTTGAGTACAGAAGTTAGAAAGCGATTGAAAAGATATGCAGCATGAAAGTTTTTATTGAATACATTTTATCTACAATCTCTTATAAGTGCATGCATGCGTTTCAAAATAGATCTAATGTTGTACGTATTTTAGAAAAAATAATTGTAATATTTTACGTTTGCTGTAAAGTAAAAATTTCTCAAATTAACTCATATCAATTTTTTTTTTGTCGTGTGTTTTAGAACAAATTTTAAAATTTTTTTTTAATAATTCCTGTAGGAATTATGCATAAAATAAATGGTTATTGAAACTCGTCTCATAGAGACTATTTTGGTGGCTAGTGAGAAGAGCTTATATTATGAATAAAAGGGCCAATGATTGTATCAAATTAGATCTGTATAGTTCAGAATATTTTTTGTATATTCTGGCTGATTTTGTAACAGGGAATTTTCGGAATATAAAAATTATATTTACACTGAGCATTCTTTTATGGAACATGTTGCCTGTTGGGATGAAAAAAGGAGTAAACAATCTTATGAAATATCATATCCTGCCAGTTTTGTTATTCCGTTTTCTACAATATCCCTCCTATCAGCGAATAAGAAAAGCTGCATGAGTTAAATTTCGTGAAAAAATGTGTATTTTAAAGCAATAAATGCGAATAAATTTTTAGTTAAAATAAATTTATATTTTTTTCTAATCTTCAAAAATGTTAGTTTCCGTTTCATTTTCCCACAAAAATTTTAACTTATTGACAAAATTTTAATTTAATGGCTCAATAAGACATGAAATAAAAACTTACTCGTATTTTTAACCAAAAGAAAACCTTTAACACACAGTATTGTTGTGTATGTGTGTCGGTATTGGCGTTAATAAAATATTAAGACAAAGCAGCAATTGTTAGAATATATAATTTATCATCCCTTAAGAGTTGAAAACACAAATAAATTTGAATTATTTCATATTTTTTATACAGATTTTGAAACCATGCATGTGTGAACATCTCAGTGCCTGTGTGTTGGAGTATGGAATGTATATGTATGTGTGTGTGTGTGTGTGTGTGTGCGTTAATGCGTGATTATAAAGAGGAAATTGTATACAAGTTCGTTGACAAATTGCTGCCCTTTTCTATAGGGGTTAACAAATTTATTGCTCATTTTGCTTCCATTTACAAAACAAAAAAAGACAGAACACATAGAGCAACTGCTTGCCATTTCCAAGATGTTTGCTATTGACCCTCAAATATAAATTTATTGTTGCACATGATGACATTAACAACAAAGAAGACAAAATAGAGTTTAACGATAGAATAAATAAAATAATAATGAAACACGTCTAAGAAAATCATGGACATTTCTCTACCACTATTTTGTTACGTTAAAATCTTTTATTAAAAATTATTTTTAAAATGTACACAATTTCTTAAACACACAAAAAATGGCAAATTCTTGCTAATACTTAGTACCAAATATTTTTTGTAATCGTATTTTAATTTTATCAATATCACATTTTTTACTATTTTACTAATGACATTTATCATGTAATAATTTTTAATAATTTTTCATTTCACATAAAAATTTAAGTTACAAAACTCATTGTAAAAGAATAATTTCTCCCTAAAACAGTGTGTTTTATGATATAATTACAATACAGCTTAAAGCCACAAGGTTTAAGGGTTTCCTGAATAATAAATTTACTCAACAACACTGCTCCTTTACTTTTGCCATTGACTGCTAGATTGTACTTTGCGATTCTCGAGAATCTTGTAACGTGATTTTATATGCATTCCGAACACATTGTTCATTTCGAAATGTTCTGTTTGGCGAGACTGCATTTCTGGCAATAGAAGCTCCGCCATGTCTCTATACATTCATGCATTGGGCATAAGAATATATTGCACACAGATGCATAATATCGCCTTAAACTTACACTTGTGTATGCTAGTGCTTGTGTATGTGTGAAATTCCAAGAAAACTGTTATTGACATCAATAACAAGAAAGTAATTGACGACAATCGTCATCTTTGGAATGTGTGTATTAATATGTGTCAACTGCAAATGTGTACGAAATGTGAAATAAATTGACGTACTTACTCGCACAATCACACATGGACGAAGTCTGTATATCCTTAATAGAGAATATTCTTAAAACAATATGTTTAGTAAGACATTATTTAGTCAGACCACATTTACAAAAGACCAACTAAAATGTCAGAGATTGTATTTGTATAATGGGAGGGGGCATCTCGTGAATGTCTCCACATTCTTTTAATTTCATTACCTCTCATATCAACTTTTGCGAATAGTGTTCAAGAATTGCTTCTGTTCTATACCGACTGCGTGCAGAATTTCAAAGATTGGCTCTTACAATCATTTAAGGCTTCAATTATTACAAAGACCAGTAGCACATTATCTTAAAATCAGTGCTCGAACGAAATAATCCTGCATCTCTGTATTCTTCAGTAAGTAACTTTAATATTTTATATAAATGTTAAAATAAACACATTCTCATGGTATGGAACGAGTTCAATATACATACATACATATTTTTTATGTACGTATATACATCCGTAAAAGCGCATGCTCTTGCTAAGAGGCAAAAGAAATTTTAAATCTGTATGGGAAATAATATGATTGGTCGCTCGTGAAGTGCATGAAAATAAAATGAAAATGGAAAAGAAACGTATTTGTTACTTTTCCATTTAATTGTGATATTATTTTCATAATTTTTAAACTTTCTGTTTGTACTCGTATCTTCAAAGTTACATTTCACTTTTCAGAAGAATTTTATTGCTACAGATAAAGTTGCCCTGGGTTCATTTTTAGACTTAGTTTTACGGTTTCGTTAGGTTATCTGAAAATAAATTTCATCTCATATTAAATAATTTAGATTATTTATTTAATTATTTATTTATTATTTTTTTCGTGGTAGTTTAAATCTTCCATGCTGAGCGACCAGAGATGGCAACATTTATTCTAAATGTTAAATGCGTTATCGAGACATGTTAATTATTACAGAGAAAAAGAAATAAGAGAAAACGTTAAAAAATTATAAATTTGTAGAAACATGGAAGGAATTACTGAGCTCCTCTTCATCACTAAAGCAATTCATGGTTTATTCGTTTATATCAACAGCTGCTCATGCGTAAATACGTGGATCTCAAACCCAAAAAGTGGCCCTGAAAGTAAACATTTTGGAAAAATTTTATTAAAAAGCTTTTACTCTCTTATTTCATTTGTAACTAATTTATGTAGATATGCACATTATCCTTTTATCTGTATGTATTTCCTCGATGTAAATTGTTTATGCAATGAACACACTAAATCCTTTTTTAATCTCTTGTTATTATTTATTCAATCTTAAATAGAAATTTAACTAACACTAAATACTCAAATCTTATCTCTAAATTTGTTCATTATTTAAGTCCATCGAATACTAAATGGAAAAATTCAGTTTCTGCAGCTTCTGCTGGTTTTGAAGCAACACGCACACCATGTCTGGAAGCGACAGTGTCTCTCCTTCTCAACAGAGTGAGGCCTATAAAGTCTAGAATTTTATTGTCGAATCGGTTTGAATGGTATTCAAGCTTCTTTATGTATATTGTGTCCTATTTGAAACTTCAATCTTAACCAATGGAACGTCAAGTTCCTCACGAATGCACGGTTTTTTACATATCGGGAAGCGGCTGGAATCGTATGGAAGACTCTATTTTCCTGCCTTATATTCTTTTCTCTACTTCTTACGAGGCGGTGCTCCATATTTCTGTATCATCGTATGATTTTTACCTTGAACTGTGAGATCGTAATAATTGTCTTAAATTTATTCATTTACATAAAGATTTCGTTTATTTTTGTCCAAGTTTACCTTCAAAGCTTTTGTGTAAATAAAAGAATTAGAGTGAAGTTAAGTACTGGAAAAGATTTATTTTATTTAGCGACAGGAAACATTTAATTCAATTAAGAGTTTCTCAATATATTTTCTATTACAATACTTTAATTTGCCATTACATATTGTAACGTGATTATTTTACGAATCAATAAATAACTTTCTCAGCAATTTTATTTTTCAGACACCATGAAATTGATTGAGAAGGACTGAGTTTGTGTGTATGCACAATTCACTAGAGCTCAAGACCCATCATCTTGAAACCACTGCCAATATTTAAGCGATGGTTGGATATATTTTTATACCAGACACTCATTTTATTTCATTAGAGCTTTGAAATGAAATCAATCACACTTTGTCTCTTATTTACCATTTAATAATAAATAGATCAGCGTTTTCCAATCCCAATTAATTTTGTTATGTTTTTGGAAGAAAAACAAAACAATTTAAAATGTTTCAGTATATTTTATGAAATAACGATAACGATTACAGATCTATTTTCTATTCTATTTTCAAACCGTATTTATTTTCTATGCTTTGCCGAATAGTGCTAGAGTATTATTTTGATAGTTTTGAGATTTAACGAAAAATTCAGCGACTGTGTTTTGTGTCCTATAAGTGTGAAAGGACCTTATCCCATCGCATACTTAGAGAAGAGTAACTATTGTTCTACCAGATAATATTATGGTAAATAGTAGCATTCATTTAACAAAATATGCCCAAGTGATAGACTCGAGTGCTGATGATATGCGTGGCAACCCCAAGACGTTGGCATGTTCCCCCAGCTAATTGGACAATTATTGAAATAAAAAAAGTATTGTAAATCATCAAACATTATTTGGAATGATTTTCCGTCATACCGCATCAAATTATTGATGGAAAAAGACCGGCCTCGGATATGTGCCATTTTCAGTGGCCTTTTTATATCTCTCCTGATCTTACTGTGACATTCTTACGTCCTTGTTCGTTTGCTGGTGTCTCTCTCCTAACGTTTCCTGTTTGTATATCTCCATTTTGTTTAATATGTCAAGTCGTCGTCCTTTGTGTTGTAAATGCAACAGTTAAAACATTTTTCTAATAGGCCATTGTGTACACTGTGAATATGTGTCTTGAGTCAGTGGCTTTCACTGCTGATCTTAGTTTTTATAATCTCTCATTGAAGTCTCTCGTTTGGATCTTCCGTCCCGTTTATGCGACATAATTGTATTATATTTTATATAGAGTATAAAAATTCAATTTGAAAATTATTACTGAAGATTTCATACTCCCGATACCAGTGTTCTCACTCACTAATTTGAACATGAGATGACAATTAAATGTTTTTTTCTAATGAAGTGTGATGAGAATTAAAGCATTTTAGAATTTAAATTCAAACCAATTAATGAATTCGCAATGAATTTTACTAAATAAAAAGCCTTTAAGACTTTAAAACGTATATTCACAAATTAGTTCGTAAATTTATATGTTTGTCTTGTCATAAATCTTCGGTATCTTGTATTTTAATACTTTTCGTACAGTACAACTTACATTTTAATTGCTAACAAAGTACAACAACTTTCATATACACTATTTTAATATATTTGTTCCACTTTCATCACTGAGTCGCATCATACAGCAGGCTAAATTTACACGATGCTGCATTGATTCCTCGTGTGCACTAGGCCTCGTATTAACAAATCACATAAAGTAATATAAGTGAAACTATTGCAATGACGTAATCTGTAATAATATGACGCAAAGGCACTTTTTCTTATCTAAAGGTGTTTGTTGTTTGTATCGGTGGTGTGTATCGCTCACGTATTCATTTATTAAAGCAACACTTTCGTTTATTTTTCTGTCCCACCTGTGTGCAACAAACATTTCGAATGACATGTCTTACATTTGTAATCGACAAAACAATAAACACACCATAGAACAACACCAACAACTCTGCACAAAAACAATTTTGTAAATTGTGTTTATCTGTTTGTGTAGAAGTATACGTCAGTTGCCAGAGTTTATGACTTTGCTAGTGTGAATTTATCAACTTAAAAGCACTTTTCTTAATTGAAACGCAACTCTTATGTGTCCGTGTAGTTGTATTGATGTTTGCACAGCCAAATAAACACAACGGCAATGCATACGAGTACATATCAATGGGTGTTTGTGTGTGGGTGAATGTGTGCTTTTAGTAGTTGTGGAAGACATATGTCTTTTGATCCATTAGTGAAAATTATACGCGTTTTTTTCCCTCTATATAAAGATAAAAAAACGAGAATCAGGAGTCAAAACTAACATAGAATGCAGAAAAGAGCAGGTGGTCTGTGGTTCGTTGGCTTATGCGTAGATTGGATTTACAAGGTGCAACAAAATAAATAAAAAACCACGCAATCGTAGAAATGCAACACTTGTAGTCAACTCATGTAACGATTTCAATAACATTATATAAACATTTTGCGTATAAAATAGACGTGTACATGTTGGTTCCATTTTTCATTCACTTTCGACATTAAGAATGGGGAAACCATTCCGGTTACTGTCCCCATTAGCCTACAGTGTGGTAACAAACGACAAGAAGTACATGTAAGTAATAAATTACGGAAAATAAAAGTAACATGACTATATAAAATAAAGTGATTATCACAGTTTAGGAGTGCATCTGGTAAGAATATAGATTGGCAGCTGCAGATAATGCAGTTCGTACTTTGAAGGAAACTAGACATCCTGAGGCTTTGCCAGGATTAAATATTTATATTAAATACGGTATTCGTTAAAGCATATATCAGGTAGTGCTACTCTTAGTATGTAGCGTAACAGCCGAAAAATGTAGGGTAACCTGTTCACGTGTGTCATTTGTCGGATTTGCGGCCATGCGAGTCTTCGTTGTCTATGCTCTGCTTCTACCAAGCTTCTCGACGTTTTTCGTTGCTGTTCCATATTTTGTCTCCATTGTATGCTCACTTTGCTATGTTGGCGATGTCTTTACGCAGATCATATAGCATTATTGCAAAACACTTCGCTACGTTCTCTTAGACGAAGTAAAGTGCTTTGAAATTAAGGAAAAGAAAAGAACAAATAAATGTTGCTTTCTTTTAAGCGACTTCTTATTTTGAATGACGTTCGCTTATCCGGCTTCGATTGTACATACGAGTACACCGTGCACGCTACATTGTTTGATCCTCTGTGCCATAAGGTGAATATTTAAACAATGCTGATAGTAGGCTGCATTGAATTCCACCCAAGTTGATTCAAGAGTTTTATTTGTTATTTTTCAAATTGTTTTCTAACAAAATGAAATTCTACTTTAACATTTCCTTTTGGAAACAAAGCAATTGATGTCAACACGCAATACGTTCATTTTGTGTCACACAACAACGGCGGCGACGACTCTCAAGCGGAAATGTAATGTAACTTAATGTTACCCAAGTGACGAATATAATACACCACATTCATACTCCTGGTTGAAACTTAATCGAAGCATTTGCATTTAAACTTAATTCATTTATTTTATTCAGTCATACTCGACTGCATTGAACACAGCAATTTTGTACCCTACAATAGAAGTGAAATGTTTGCTAAGTTGCAGGGAAAGTATAATTATTTAAAGAAAATTATATTTTCCCGCAACATATAATTATCTACTCGTATACGATAAATGATACCGTCGTATTAGAGCGAATATTCCATTAGTGTATTTTTCGGTAATAATTAAGTGTAAAAGTAAAATTTCAGTTTTGTCCATGGTCCGTGGCGTATTTCATATTTTCCCAGCAATTGGTGAATTATATGTGGGATTGTAGTGTTTGCCACAAATCATATGTTTGTGCTGCTCCATATGAGTTGGATTTAATGTTGAATTTTATTGTAATTGACTTGGAGCGCATTAATTCATTATTAATTCGTTTTTAATTTGAAATCAGCCTGGACTGAATAAGTCAATAAAAATGTTATTTCTAGACCGATGTTTAGCGAATATTATACTTTGTTTTCTATTTATTCTATAGAAAAAAAAAATTATTTTAGTGGAAAAGATTTACTTTATTCATCACAAAATTTTTATTTTATTCCCAGGAGCTCATCTTCAATAAAATAAATGTGAAAATTGGTCCTAAGTTTCGCGATAGTCAATATTTTGGGTAGTCATTATATGCACTTAGTTTAATGCAGACAAACTGCAAGCATGCGCATTCAAATAAGAATTGTTATAATCGGTTCGCTAATGATAAAGTTCTGCCTTTACGATTATTAAAATATGCTCGTTTTGCTTCTCCGTTGCGGTTTAAACATGATCCTAGCAAAGTTAGATCAATTCAAAAATATCTCAGAAGGATAATATATTCCATAGTTTTCATGGAAATCCAAAGAGGTGTTTCCTTAAATTGCGTTTAAATTTTTCTTACATGAACGCAAATCGCAGTGCATTTGTTTTTAATAGTCTGAATTTTAACATGGGGAAATTTAGTTTACATCTCATAGTTCTTTGTTATTCTCCCAATTTCAAAGTGTATTAATTTCTCGCAGTGGGTTTCCAGGCTAGACTATACGTATGGCATTTCCATTTATTAAAAAAAAAGTTTAAAAGTTGCAAGTTTAGACACATATTCCCAGCAAATAATTGTGTAGAATAATTATTGTCTTTCTTGAATGATCTTTCGAATATAAAGCCAATTGATAAGCTGTGAAACGTGATAGACATAGACTGGTTCAACACACACCATGACATAAGAGTAAATAAAATACGAGTATATAAGAATAAATATATTCTTATTAAAAAAAAGATTGTTGATAACATATTAGAATCTCGCAAATTTACTCTTTTTCATATTTCGGAAAAACTGAAGACGAAATTCCTTAATGACGATATATTTTCCCCCAAGTGAGATCTATTGAAAGACAAATCTAAGAGCTTTTCCCTTCAAAAATCAAAATGTGTGTCCTAATTATTGTTGAAAAGAGATTGTAGGGTACAGTGTACATATTTTCGCTTTGTATGTGTGTGTTTTTCCCAATGTGCGAGAGTTTGAATTTTTATTTGTAACAATAATATGTTTTTTTCTATGTGTTTGACAATTTACGTTTTGTTTGCTTAAGTTCTAACTAAAGCTAAATTGTTTTTGTGGGCGGTCGGTGTGGCGGTATCTATCCCCTGTGCCAGCTGTAATGTTTCATGGTGGAATAATGTTGAGGTGTGTTTCTTTTGAAAAGTTTTTAAGTAAATTAAGTTGGCATGGCATGTAAAAATGTGTTACTTGTATGCTTTTTAGACACCATTACACTTGTAATTGTGATTGTTATCTGCAAATTGATTACTTGACTCAGATACACCGAGAAACGCACACACACACACAAACACTCATACACAACCAGGAGAAGCCATCGAATTCTTAAACTCAAACACAGAAAAACACACACACGCACACACACACAAAATTAAGGGCTACGTTTAACGGTTGGCCAGAGATTGAAACAAATGAATGTCTATTTTTGTTGCCTTGACTCTGTTTGTATTTGTTTGCGTGTGTGTGTGCAACCGATTAAGTTTTTATTGTTATTTTACAAAAGCAACAGCGATAATCAGAGTTGTTATTGAATAAATTACAAAAAATATCAAGTAAATAAAGGACTCACTGTAGAGGGAACGGAACTGGAAGTGATAGAGAATTGGGCAATTACAAAATCAATTAGTTTGCTTTACTTAAAACACAAAAGATTGAATAATTATGATATCAGATTATTAGAATATTACATACTTTAATTATATTTAATTTGCTTAGGCTGGCAGTATAAATTATTTGATTAATTCAAACAATTTCGGATTTATTTCTTTAGCTCTTTTATAAAAAAATATAAATAAATAAACAAATAATAATTATAAAAGGTATTAAAAGAACAATTAACTGAGATGTATTTTGCTTGAATTATGAATCAAAAGCAAATTCAAGATGGTTTAAGATTTAACTTTATGCAATATTTATTATTTGAAATATGAAACGTAAATTTCATTATTGGAAATATACCCTCAGCAGCTAAAAACGTTCAAGCAGGTGTTCCGCAAGGATCAGTTCTGTCACCTACGCTGTATTCCATATACACCTCAGACTACAAGCCACAAAGAAACCATCACATAGCTTTCTACGCTGATGATACAGCCATTATAAGTTCAGGAAAGGTTTCTAACACAATTGTGAAGAATATGAAAAGCGGTCTTCTTCATTCCGGTAAATATTTTAGCAAATGGAAAATCAAAATGAATCAGGATAAAACACAAGGTTGTCTGTTTCCATTTAATAAATCACCGAAAAGAATACCTCAAATAAATCTAGAGCTACAAGGGTCAACAGTTCCTATTTTAAATAATGTCAAATATCTTGGCGTTATATTTGAAAAATATCTGACATTTAAGCAGCATATTTTAGAGTCATCTGAAAAAGCATTGAAGTGGGGTAGAGCTCTTTACCCTCTTCTAAACAAAAAATATCGTATCGTATCCGACTAATAATGACATATGCGTGTTAGGTCTAGTCATCAAGATGTGCAAAAACTTATCTAAAGAAATTGAAAATAATACAAAATAGAAATCTAAAGGCAATTTTTAATCTCCCTTGAAGATACTCAACTGTCTTTCTTCATACAAACTTTAATCAAGAAATGATAAAATCTGTTATTAAAAAATTAACTTTACGATTTGATGTCAGAAATATGACTTCAAACCATGAAACACTAAGAAATTTGTAAAATCGCAAACCTTTTCTTCTCCTTCTTTAAAAAAAGCTGAAGTAAATTGATTGCCATAAAATTTCTTAAAATCTTAAGAGGATGTTTTATCACTATCTTTGCTTTTTTACCTCAAAACTGCATATAAAAATTAGTATATAATAAAAATTAATTATGTTAATTATTTGGTGCAATACTATAAGTAAATTCTCAAAACTAATGATACTATAGAAATATGTATTAAAATATTATAATTGTAGCATTGATAGAATAAATTTAAAAAAACGTAAATTTCATTTTTTCGCAATTGGAGCAGTACTCAAGAGATGCCCCTATTTATGCAGTGCATTGTGCTGGAACTAGGAAAATAGGATAGGGTGAGGAGGATAGCGAGAGTAGTGCTTGGGGACATTCGACTTGAATCTCTCAAAGCTGGGTATGGCAGGAAAGATATCCGCCGGGAGCTCGTTTCACATACGAGCCGTTCGATCAGAGAACGAATTATTTCTATAATGCGTAGTGCGATTCGCCGTTATATCGACTACAAATAGATGTGCTCTTAATGAGGAACGTGTTGCTCGTAAGTAAGAGCGGATCTCGGGAATATGTTCTTTTACCTCATTAGAGCACATTCCATTGAAGTAACGATAAAACAGGGTAACACATCCCACGTTGCTACGATGCTCCAGTGAGTCAATAGAGTTGGCTACACCATTGTCGCCAATGAGCCTTTTCGCCCTCTCCTGTACTCGGTCGAGTAGCTTCAAAATAGACTTTGAAGCACCGGCCCATACATGAGAGTTGTATTCCATTTTCGGCCGGTTATAGGTGGTGACAATCTATTTAAAAAAAGAAATAAAAAACTAATGTTGCTTTTGTTTCCAATAAAAACGTTAAACGAAAGCTTTATTTAAATTTACAAAATGAAGCAGTAAGCCAGAGTATAGTCTCGTAATGGATTATTCTCTATATATGCATAAAAAATCAGAATTATTTATGAAACTAAGCCGAAGCTTAAACTATAGAAACTTGTATTGCTTTAATTGGGGTACATGTATGTTGCACTAAAGGACTGTCAGTGCAATCAATTATGTTGCACTCAAGGAGAATATAGCTTTGCTACCATATCTATCATTATATACTTGGCTAAAATATGAAGAATTAAACATTTTGGTCAAATTAAAATCCTTGATGATTTAAGAACTACGATTAAGATAAATATTTTCTTCATATTTAAAACAATAAAACGTTCAATATGTAGCAAAAGCAAAAACCTTTTCATTTAATTTAATACCGTGTTAAAAGTTCAGAATTTTAACTTAATTCAATGAGCAGAATAAGAAATAAGAAATTTTTATACGCCCAATAATTTAAATGGGAAAATAAATATTAAAATTTTTAAGCCTCTCCAAGACTTTTAAACTGAATTAAAATTATTTTTGACAAAAAGTAAAATTGAGTTTTTGTTCAAACAATAATTGAAGATGTTTAAGTATGAAGATTTTTTTTAAACTTTGAAAACAAATATAAAAAAGATACGAGAACAAAAAGTTACAAGTTTTATACTTTTGCCATTCACTTCTTTGCACCCTACAGTCATGTCATGAAAACAATGATAAACTAATTGTGATACACAAATAATTCATATTAAATAAACTAAGTGACATCTGACATATGCGATTAATGAACTAACAGACATATTTAAAAAGAAACTCAAAGCTGTATCTGAAATTGTTTTTATTGTTCCGCCATCAATCCGACTTTTGAAAATCGGGCTTTTGTCAGATATCGGCGGTTTAAGGTCTGTTTTCTGGTATACTAAAGAATTAGTTTTCACTTCAATATTATAACTTTCAGACAATGAATTTAAAAAAAATCAAAATAAATTTTAGACTAATTTAACATTTTTGGTTTATGGGTCTGAACTAGAAGAAACAACGTCAACTGCCACAAATATGATTAAAATAGACAGATTTGTTCGAGACATGAAGCTCTGGATATTTTTCTAAAATATTGTATTTTATAAATAAGTCCGAATGTTCTCCGAGTCAAGTTTCGAAATGTAATGCCTTTTTCTGAATTGAATAATTAGTTCGAAGGATATCGTTGCCAAAAAAAAATTGTTTCAATACACTAGAGCCCCGACTTGCGTCGTTAATGGGGACCGGAGAAACGCGACGCAAATCGAAACGACGCAAATCGAATCACCTTTTTTCTATATAAATGCACTGAAATTTAATTTATTGGGGAAAATATTCAAAAAAAGCAAAAAAATTTTTTTTTTGATAAAAAACAAGTATGAATATATTTTTATTTATTTCATTTACTTCAACACATGCTTATAATTATTATAAAGAAATAAAACAATAAATAAAGAAAAAACATAATAAAAATTAAATTCATTTACATATGTACATATGTATGTATATTCATAAAAAGTAGGTGCATTAAAAAATTTTAATTTATTTAGCTTACATTGAGCTCTCTTCAGATGATTTTGGCAAATAACACGCTAAATTCTTACCATAACCAGACAGTTGTTCTTAGCACCACTTATATAACAAAGAAAAGGGAATTCCCCTTATTTTACGCAATTTGAAAACTTCTTAATGTACAGGCCAGAATTTGCAAAAATGCTAAGACAGAAAAGATGTTATATCAGGCACTACAAATGCTAGAAATGGTAATCCACAATGCTGTAGTAAACAATTTAACCGTTTTTAGCGACTCAAATCGAAATCAAAACGACGCAAATCGAAATCAAAACGATGCAAATCGGGGTCAAAACGACGCAACTTGAAATTGCAACGACGCAAATCGAATTTTTCCAGTTTTTAAAAAGCGACGCAAATCGAAACGACGCAAATCGGGACGACGCAAGTCGGGGCTCTAGTGTATTCTGATACTATTCAATTATAAGGGTTTCTTAATAGAAATGTTCAATTATTATTATTTAGATAGATTTATCGAATTACATACATACATACATATATTTGATTCAAATTTAATTTTCTCTGAATGACATCCAGAGAATGTCAAAAAATAGAAGAACCATATGAATTTAAAGAAATTATAGATATTATTACACAATTTTTGCAGATTAATTTTTGAAATATTTGGAATTACAATATTATTTTAAGCAACTTGGAATACATGATGTATTAATAAAGAACATTTAGTTATTTAGAGAATTTTTTAATAGTAAAATTACTACTATAAACATTATAGAATAGTATAGAAATTTAAAAATTATTGAAAGCTTTATGTAAAATTCCAGAACTGGAAGCCATTTTTGTGTCAAGTCTATATTTTATTAAGAAGTGGTAAAACAAACGGTCGCCCCTATTCGTTCCCCACTTAAGCTACTTTTTTAATGCAAGAAATTCTTTTTTAATAAAGTTTTCATTTCTACGGTGTCCTTAAACAAGTTGCCTTATGATCCTTTTATCAAAAAATAAATAAATAAATAAATAAATAAATAAATACATGAATAAATAAGTAAAGTAACCCAATGAAAACATTTCAAATGGTCGCAAGATGAATTTGATGATCCAACTAGTTTAGTTTCTCTTCCCATTGTCAGTGTGTTTGTCAAAGCTGCTATAAGAAGACTATGAGTATTAGACGCTATTCTTTCATTGTTTAAGCTCTTAAAATATTCATGGAATTCTGTGATGGCGTAAATGATGAGCCATTATCTTGAATGGTTATTGGTGTGCACAACAATCAACAGCACAAGGCAGTAGCGAAACAGTTCAGCAACAAAAAGAACTAAATAATAATCATTATAATAAAATGGAATGGAATCAAACTGAAAGGTGGGTCACAGAGCAAGAACAAGCGAAGCTAAGGGCATCATGTAATGCTCAAACTTAAGCCATTTGTGAAGAGCTATTGGGCTTATTATTATTATTATTTGGCTCCCACTTACTTGCGGTACAAAATGCACTTCGAAAAAGAACAATTGATAACAAAAAAAAACTTTTCGGCGTGGCAAAGTACTTAGTCAGCCACCAGCTCCAATTGATGAAATGATGAAAGAAATAGAAAAGGGGACAAAATTATCGTGGAAAACGTCAAAAATTGAAATTCCTCTTACCAAGACATAAAAACATTAGACAAAAATTTAAAAAAAAGCTATTCAACCTGCTAATGCAATGAGCCAGAGGCTACTTTTTACAAACTGTTTTTATTGGTTCGTTGACAATGTGGTTATTTTTCTCTTTCTTCTTCCCTCATTTTTAATTTTTTATTTTTATTTTTACAATAATTTTTTTCGCAAGGGCATGTTCACTACATGTGAACATGCTCCATCTGTAATTATGGGTGATATATGTGACGAAGAATCAGACGCTCTTCATATTCATGCCATGATTATTCAGCGTGGTGTTCGATGGGTAGTCTCCCCACTATTTATACGAGTATTTATTTGTTCGAAAATGGAATACAACTCTCATGTAAGGCCCCGTGCTTCAAAGTCTGTATTGAAGCTGCTCGAGGGAGCACAGGAAAGAACGAAGGGGCTTGTCGGTGGTAGTAGTGTAGGCAACACTATACCGGAGTACTGCCGCGATATGGGGTGTATTTCACTCCTTTATCGTTGGGATATGATTGAATGAGATACGAAAATAATGCATTCTTTATTAAGAAAACATCCATTTGCGATCGATACACCAGTGAATCAAACTTCGCATTGCAGAGAAAATTCGTTCCTGTGTGGAACGAACTACATGCAGAAGTCCTTTCTTTCATTTATAGCATGAAGTCGAATGTCTAGAAACACTACTCCCTCTATCCTTCTGTAACATATTCTCCTAACACCAGCGAAATTTTATCTATTTAAAAAAGTCTAATGAAATCAATCAATAATTTCTAATCGCGTCCAAGTCAAATATTCTGAATATCAGAAATACTCTACCGTGTTAAATAACAGAAAAATTTTTAGATAGTGAGTAAAAGGTAAGCTCCACTCAATTTGGCAAATATGGCTTTGCATGCTGGCAAGGAAGTGCATTAAGTCTGCACTTATCATCCTTCCCTGTTTCCGATTTCGACGAACGCTTGAACACTCTATGCAAATCATGGTGACCTTAATTTGGAAATCAATATATACAAGGATGAAATAAGTTTTTTTATATTATCTTTTACAATATATCTTTTATTGCATAAACGAGCCTTTGGTCTTTAAAAAAAATTAACAAATTTGTTTCATTCAATATTTCGACGCCCTTTTCGTCGTCTTCTTCAGGAAATTGTTTTAAATGTATGAATGTATGTGAGAATAATAATTGAAAAAATTAGAAAATTGTTCATAAACAAATTCAAAAAATTTAAACAAATCAAATAAGTGTGAAAAAAATAAAGAAACAAAAAAAATTTTTCACTTTTGAAAAAATTATAAAATTTTTTTATAATAATTGTATTACAAAAACAAAAAAGTATTTCCATTCCTAATGGTCAGTTCAACTTGCAAATCAAGTGCCTATAGTTTTGGCCAACATCATCTTTATCAGTTTTATAGTTTATTATTTGGAAATTTAATTATATTAAGCATCTCTAACATATTTATATGTTAGGCTAGGTTAGGTTAGGTTGATTGGAGGGGTATTATAGCCCATGTCATAGGACATACACCTAAGCCAGTGAAGGCTTGTTGTGCGCTCCCTTGAGTTTAACCATAACATATTGACCCAAAGGTCTAGAGAAACTCCGTGTCACTCACAAAGTTCCCTATTTTCCTCCAGCATATTCCCCGTAATCGGCTTATGTCCGGTAAGATGTCACCCCCAAAATATAGGGACCTTATTTGTGAGAAGGCGGGGCATTGGCACAAATAGTGTTCCAATTTTTCGCTCTCCTCCCCACATGCTCTACATTCATCTCGTCCCGCATATTTATAACGTCGTTTAAAGTTCCTCTCTATATCTAAAACTGATACTTTCTTAAAGTGCGGATTATGGTTGCAATTTAAACAATGATTCGTTAAAGCTGATTTTTTTGAGTGCTCTAGACACCCAAAGACGGGTCGAAATATTAAATAAAATAAATTTGTTTGTTTTTTTTTATTAAATAGAAGAAAATATCCTTTTGAGTTAATAAGCATTCGAAACTCAGGTCGCTCATCTAAAATTTGGTTCCTTAAAAAATTAAATTTACCGTCAAATTGGAATATGACCCGATTTTCAAAAGTAGCTTTTTGTAGAACGCTTTTTGATTTATAAATTTAGAATTTTAGCTCCAAATAGAAGGGCAACATCAAAAAAAATCAATTAGACGCTCGAGCTTTAAATTTTTTTCTATTTTATAAAAAAAAAATTCATTCCTCTTACAAATTTTAAAGACAAACTCCAGTCTAATAAAATAAATACTGCGTAATTGAAGAGGATTTTCAAGGCTTTGTTTTTTACTGTAGGCTTGCATCCTCGATATTTCCAGGGTGCAACGCAAATTATCAAACTATTAGTTGAGGCCGAAATCCCAAATATTAGAATTCAAATAATAATTATTTATTTTTGATTTTTTTAAATAACTTTAAAGGTCCATTGGAATTCGACCTGGCCAGATGTAGCTGTCTTGGTTCCTTTTAGTGGTTTCCATTCCTCATTTATTAGTTTGTCTCTATAAAAATTATTGCTAATTCCGTACTATTTTCATCTCTTTAATGTCTTCTCTTATGAAACGGCAAATAAATCATATTTAAAAAAATGTGAAATGGCTGTTGGCTTAAGACTTCTGTTGTTGTAAGGAAAATGGTATGTAAGTTGGTTTGAATATTGTTGTAGTTGCTTTGAAATTAGCTTTTTTCTCTCTAGTGCTTTTGAATCGATTGGACAAAAGCCAAATTTCCTGTTAGATAATTTTCCGTTTATTATATTGTGGTTTTTCCGTTGTTGCAGTCAAAGAGGCAACAGGAGCTTCAATGTGGATTAAAAAAAAGTATAAAACAACTCACACAACAACCGATAAAACAACATGTAATTTGAAGAGGTTTGTAGAATGCTTGACAAACAGTGTCAAATAAATATGAGAGCACAATAAATCCCCTTCAAATAAATCGTAATAGATATCGAAACACATTGCAGTTTTTATCAAAACTAATAGAGTGTTGTTGAAACAGCGAAGAGTTTAGTGCCCCACTGTTTATGGCAAGACTTTGCGGTGAAGCAAAGATACTGCAATGCCGAGGGGGTCATCATCATCTATTCCATATTCGTTTTTGTTATTGTAGTCATTATCAAATAAATTGAACTTCTGCAAACAGTTATGATGGAATAGATGTGGAAAAGGAAGCCACGAAATGAGAGGGGAAACGTAATCAGTATTATAAACTAGAACAAATAGAAATGAACATGCACTGGTCCAATAAGCCACGTTATTTTAGACGTTGCAATAGCTCGTGATTGTGTTATTGTTGCTGTTGCTGTTGTCTTTAGTTCATCTAGAGTATATAATTTTGCGGATATACGTAATAGTGATGTCGATTTAACTCCAGTTGTTGCTGTTGCTTAAAATGTTGACGATGGCAATAATGATGTTGCTGATAATGACCTTTTTGATTCAAACATTGAAAATAGGCTTATAATTATTTCGATTTCGCTCTCTATTAGTTTCCTTTGTTGGTATGGGAACTATTTTTGCAATTTCGATTCGCTCAGCTTATCTTTGGCAAATATAAGTATATATTTTAAATTAAAATCCTTGTCTAAGTATTTATTTATATACATATGAAATTGTATTACTTTTATGGGCACAAATTTATATTTAATAGGATTTGCCAAAGGCTGATTTATATTTATGATGTTTTCCTTTTTTGCAGTTTCTCTTGCCAAGTACATTTACCGAGTTTCTTACAAATTTTATTGCATTTGATTTTACCGCATTAGCCGCTTTGTAATATATAACAGAGCAAAAAAATACGAGTTTCTAACAAAATAAAAAACAAGGACATTAAATGCATGACGATGATCCTATTTCATATTTATTTTCCCTCATTTCGTTTCTTTGCAATACATAAGTAATTCATGGTATTATATTTGATTCTCAATTGGTGTTTTTTTCTTCGTACAATTTTATAGTCATTCCATAAAGGAATCATAAAAATGCCAACTCTTTTAGTGGCTTCTTCTGTGAATGCAAAACTGATTGTGCCACGCTTCCTTGGCTATAAATTGTGTAATCAAATCATAACATGGAATTGGATGTCGATGAATGCATTAACTTGCGAACGAGTGCATGTATGTGTGTATGCAAGCACGGATGTGTCTTTGTGGATATTTCAAAAGAATAAAATATACAAGTATCACCCCGATTCCAAATGTATAAATAACAAGGGGTTAATTTTAAAATATGGACTTTTTTATTTTCTAAATTTCTACTTTGGGATTTTGGCCACTATCTTAAAATGTATCCTTTTTGTAGATATGAAAACTACTATATTCGATGAAATTTAAAGCAGTTTATAAATCTCACATCAAATATTTAATATCGTTTTGATTTCACTGTTTAAACTGCTGCCAATCAAATTCATATCAATATAAGAGACACGACTTCAATTTTATAGATTTAAAAAGAATGTTCCGGAAATTGTTAGAACCAGCAATCGATGTTTAAATGCTTTGCCAACAAAGGGAAGCAAAGTCCTTACATTTTTGATCAATGTATAAGCTCTGGTTTTTTTAAGTCCTTAAAGTTGCCAAAATTATTCCAATAAAAAAGTCGTTATGATACCGTCGTACAAGTTCATTGAAATAATTCTTGAGAAAATAAATATAATTTAATTGACTTATTATTACTTATTATTATAGGATTAAAATGGAAGATAACACAGCCAACACTTTAATAAGAACTAGGCCCTTAAAGCTCATCAACATTCAGTCCAAAGCTCATCGGTTGTGGTCCTGTTATAAGTCCAAGCAGCCTCAGATTCGATGTGGTACAGATCATTAGCATATACAATGAACCACTTTAACTTTTTGGTGAAGTAAACTAAAATAATACATATAGAGCATCGAAAGAACATATACATGCGCATTGATGATGAGACTATGCTGTTTCAGCAGATTCTTCGCAAAACCTCTGATCAGCTCTTCTGTAGTATAACCGCAGTGCAGATTTTCCCAATTTAGTTTCTTGTATAGCGTCTACTTTTGTCGATAAGCAATTATGAACTCCGATAATATTGTTAATGAAATGAGAGCCATAGTGGCTTATTTTTTAAGCAGATGAAAAATCATCATCCATCATGAAGTCATACGTTGTTGTATTTCCTATGTCAAGTGAGGAACGCCTAATTCAGAACGGCTTAAGGTTGGACTTTTAGCAAAAGAACATTTGTTGTTGAATTTTAAATTTTGAATTTTGGCTTCTTTGTTTGTTTGTGGGTTTCAAACAAGGGCCTAACAATTTATTACTTGTTCACAGGCAAAGACCTTTACGATCTCAGCCACAGCAACGTTTAAAATATCAACAACACAAAATCAATATGCACACACAATAACTGAGGTATTTTTACATGATTTTAAAGTTCCATAATAGATTTAAAGCTACTTGTACATAAATTTTAAGCAAAGTTTTCATTAAAAATGAAAAAAAACTTAAACTTACAACAATTCTTTTTGTTTAGTTAATTTTGAGTTAATCAGATATCAGTCTAACGCATAAAAACTTTATAATGTAAAGATTACATACTTGCTATCACAAATATAAAGAGTCGTATCGTATGTCCTTAAGCTGCAAGTCCACCCACACACGCCGCATTCTACGGATTTCATTTTTTCTACGAATTCTAAGCTTCTTTCCATTTCAGGTTACATACGACGCTGTATTTGAAATTGAGAATAAAATATAATTTATGACGCTTACAAAAACAGAAATTCTGCTTTTCGCATTCTACGCGTGAAGCCATACTTTATACCCGGTGCTCTGTAGTTGCAACCAACAAATGTGCTGTGTGTAGAATGCAAAAAGCTAAGAACGCGTGGTGTGGATTTTCAGCTTTATGTAGGTCGATGCTGCACCATCAGGGGGAAACATTACAAGTTGCAAAACTAAAAGACTTTAGATTTATACGCAGCCCATTCGCAAAAAGATATTATTTGCAATTAACAGACTCACGGTTTATGCGTCAGTTTCTATAGAGAAATTTCGTACTTTAAAGGATAAGGGATTTTAAAGCAAAATTATTTGGCACAAAAAATTATTGATCGTAATGAAATTAAAGAAAATTAATTTCCCACTATATTGCATTTTTTTTAAAGACATGTTGATCTCGAAAGCATATCATTTTCCAGTAAATACGTAGGCCTGATTTCAAAATAAGAACGATTTAACCTCAAACTCTTTTTCAAATGAAAAATTTTTGAAAATCGCTGCCCCAAAAACTTAATTATCAATAAACAGGGAAAATTATTCTCTTATTTTTAAAAAATGTATATGCAATCTTTTTGTATTAATTTTTTCTTCAATTCATTGAAAATTTATGGTTATTTTTATTCAGGCTCTAAGTAAAACTCCTTTGTGTTATTAAATTTTATTTTTTATTCAATTTTTCGATCATTATCGGTTTTCTTCATCAGATATTTGAGTAAAGCCGTCTTTTTCTTTTAAAATCAAAAAGCTTACTCAGAAAAAGAGTAAAATGCTTTCCACCTTCAAATTCATTCTTGACATTATTATTGAGGCCTGAGTTTATAAAACATTGGCAGGTTACTGTAGCATCAGTTGCAAATTAAAAAAAAAAAAACGTAGAATTCATTATCGCGATCATTATTCCCACTCACATTCCAGCAAAATTATATTCAGAAAATATTATAGTGATTGTTGTTTTCACTGTTAAACATGTATAGAATTGTATAACATGCAACACTGACTCTAACAAATGGCAAATGGCATGACAACATTTCATTTGCTAATGTTGAAAATACCATCAAGTTCTAGGTACAGCTTGTGAGCTGTTGCACAATTAGCTCATGTACTCACATGGTGTGTTGGAACTTCCACCTCCACAATGAAAATCACTTAAATCAGCTTGAGTGTGGCAGTATTTGCATTCCTTTTCGAAGCTGTAACTGAGTTGGCGGTTTATTCCCCACTTCATACATCCTGATCACGTATGTATTTTATTTTGTTTTGATAACAAATAAATGAAAATCAATAGAATTCAGGCAAATGAATGGTTCCTGATATTTCAGCATTTTTTATGTGAAACGTACGAATGTTGTTTATTAAATCAGTTGCACCCACACTCGTTGGCGTAGATATTGCAGCATAATTCGAATTGAAAGACTTAAGAATGTTCCTGTTATTGCTGGTTGGGAATCATTTTTTCCAATTTATATTTTAATTGAAGCTGGATTCATCCTGTGAACAACAGGATAATTAAGTTGAATGATAATATAAATAATATAAAAGGGAAAAATATATATTTATGCAATAGAGTTTGCTTGTAACGTACAGCCAGCGGTTTTATTTAATTTTTTTTATAACGAACGACACCTTTGGTCTCAACAATTTTCTACGAATATTTCATAAAAATTATCATGGTTACTGACTTCAGTTATGGGGTACTACCGCTTATAACGAAACACGAAGTGCAAAAATACTCGTACTCGTGAACCTTTACGCTTAGAACGGCCACAACAAAATTGCTAAAATTGTCCACGTTAAAATGGTCCTTTGCCATTATTTGACCAATCGATAAAATCAAGTTGATATATGAAACGTTATATAGTTAAACATATCAAAAAAAGGGACAGGAATTGGAAGAACAGCCTATTTACTGTGGCTATAAATAACCTCATCTGTAGCGAAATAAACTTCCCGTTGCCGATCAGTTTCCCGTATAAACGAACTCCATAAAAAAATTTTTTCTTTTGGATAATTTTCTGCCTCGAGTCCAAAGTTGCTAAATTCACTTAACAGAAGGAAATGAAAAAGTAACAGTTATGAGGGTTGCTACATCATAACCACCATTCGTGTGTCTGTCTGTGTCTCTGGCTTATCGCTGCTTATGATCGGAATTGTTAGATTCGAATTTGAACCTAAGCCAGGCTACTAAAAAGTAGTATTAAGATGTAGACATTTGAGATGGGATTCATATTTTCTGGTGAATAATGATGCGCTTTAATTTCAATGGATTGAGCAAACGAACATTTGCTGAAACTTTACACCAGTCATCATTAAAATAAAAATATAAACTTTCCATAAAGAAAGTTTGGTTTGACAAATCGTTTGCTTATATTGCAAAAAGTGCTACTTGCGTCTAGATGAGACATTTTTCTATAGAAATGTTGTTTAAATGACCATTAGCATATATTTTTTGATTTTAAATAATTGATTGAATGTTTGAACGATATTTTACAGACACAATCGAGCTGGATAGAAAAAGCCTTAAGAATTTTAGTTTCATCAACATAATTTAGTTTTTAAATATTATTACAGAATTTTATAAAATAAAAGAATGCCATCCGTTAACCTTGACTTTGTGATGAATACAAACAAGTTCTGAGAGGAAAGCGACAGTCAAATCATTTAGTTTCCAGTAAATACAAATAGTAACGAGATGTCCCCACAGAAGAAATTTAAAGTGAATATCCGTAGACTAGCCAATGAAGATGCAGTATCGCCACCTCATCTGACAAGTGAAACCCACAAGTGAAATATAATGAAGGAATGCAGAATAATAAGATGAATAATCTTAATGTGGCATTAGACTCATGTCGTACTTTTTCAGCATCCATTTCATTTTTGGTGGGTTCAATAACTTATTTTTAGTGAACGACTTAACTTTATTCGTTCACAAGTGGTCTACTCTGTTGTCCGGTGGTCAGAGAGTTTCTTGTGTTAAAAAGTTGTTCAGATAGTACAAGAGTAGATGATGATAATGATATTGTTTTCAAGTTTATATTGATTGCGTGCTCTACTTTTCTCCTTTTTATCATAATCGCTGTTTGGTGGACAGTAACACAGTCAGGTCCTGTTTGAATCAACACCGTAGTCATCAACAACTTGGAATGAAAAAACTGCTGACGTGGCTTTTTAGTAATTTATTAAATTTAAACAGACGTAAGGCCTGCTAGATTGACAATCATCAATGCACAAATAAATAAAAGAATATTTAAGAAAATTATCATTTAATGGAGATTTTTTTAATTGGTCATAGGGTTAGGTTAGGATGATTGGAGGGGTGTGATAGCCCATGTCATACGACATACACTTAAGCCAGTGAAGGCTTGTTGTGCGCTCCCTTTAATTATCAGACACAAACTGCCAGAGTTCTGCGGCAGGATTCGAACCTGGGACCTTCGCACTACGGGTCTAGTACACTACCTACTAGTCTACGAAGGTCATTGGTCATAAATATCGAAACATTTTTTTTAATTCTTGTGAGAACAATACTGTTTGATTTATCAATAAAAAAAAGTAAATTTAATGCGCCTGTGACCTCATTTATTTCAACCAGAAAATAAATCAATTGCCAATAAATGTCTTCTGAGCGAAAACCAAATTATTCGCAATCATTTAAATATTCAATTATTCCCTATAATAAATACAAACATTTACTTTACAACCAAGAATTAAGTTAAATGCAATTTCATATTCATGTAATAAATTTCAACAGTTGAAAATTGCATCCGAGTATTGCCCATACGTTTGGTGGCACCAACAATAGGGCAGTTATTCCCATTTAATTATTTTCGAGTATACGAGTATATGAGAACTGTTTGGCTGCCAAGATATAAATAAAACAAGATGAATTTTAATTAAAATCAAATTACAAACACAATTATTTAAGGAAAAATCCTTAAAAACTATTCACTTGTTATATTTTTATTTACATTTCCTGTCATTTCAAATAAATGATGACCAAAAATAAAGAGCGTTTCTAATTTTTTCTCTATCTTTTGTTCCCAACGTCATACTTCCACATATTGCAATGAGCTTTAGCAATTGCTACTTCTGCCACTATGAAGTGAGACTGACGCTCAGTGGTACAGATATGGCAATTTGGTTCTTTGCCAAAATGTTTAATGAGGCATTTGTTTTCACCACCAATTCAAGATGAAATCTCGCAAGCAAAATAACGTGCATTTCCAATGAGAAATACTTGTACATTCACATACACATACGTACTAAATATATCACTAACATACAGCATTCAGGCACGTGTGTGTGTGTGTGTGTGTGATGGACTTGTGCTTAAGTCTTTCAGTTCATTTTTCTGTTTGGTCCACAATGTATAAATTGGTACATAAAGGCCATTACAAATGTCAGTCTATTTTCTTTGCTGAAATGCATTAATTTAAAGTGACTTCCTTTGTAATGCTTCGTTGATGGGAATGTGGCTGTAGTCTGGCCTTTGCACAGACTCTTCAGTGTGGCAAAAGTAGTGAAATATTTAGTAACAAAAATAAATGTTTTGTAACAAAAGGCGCCAAAGAGAAAAAATTTTATGTTTGAGTACATGGCGAGATTTGTTTGATAATGGGGAAAAGTACAAAAAATATGGAGGCTAATGAAAAATTTCTAGTCATAAAGTATTACAAATCATTACATTTACAGTCATTTACACTAGACAAAAAAATTGAAATGAGTGCAAATGACATATTAAGTAGAGGCAAATGGACACACCGAAAAACTTTACTAATATTTGTCATTTAATTTTTTTCTTTACAAAATCAACACAATCTGAATATAAAAGTTTATTCTACATGAATTATTAAAATTACAATGAAATTATGTGGCGAAGCCTATTACTCTAAAGCTCGTACTCCGGTTAAAGTCTAAAATAGGAATTTAAATTCAGTTACAAAGTCACAAAAAAATACTTGCAATTTGCATCTAATTTACCCGATTCCTGTTATTATTTTTTTTTTATTCCAAAAACTCAACAGGGAGACAAACAATAAAAATATTTAGATGTTTGGATCTTTGTTATCCCATCACATAAAGCCCACTTTAGTAATCTGAATGAGATTTGGTACATGCTTAGATAAATTATAAATTAAATTAATACAAAGGATCATTTTTATCCTCAGTTCTGAAACCAAACTAATTTTGAATTTTATAAAAAAAATTTTATTTTAGTAACTGGATTTGTTATTTGTTCCACTTGATTAGAAGTGGAAATTTTGGGGAAGTATTTTAGTTTTGTTTTGTTCTGTTGTCAGAAATGGGGTCTGATATTTGCAACAATCTATAAATAACGTTTAATCAATCCATTAACATAGTCGACGTCGCACGTAGAGAAAATTTATTTTTCATACACTTTTAATTGCACAATTCTATCAGTGTATCTATCAGCCTTAAAGGTATTTTATTATCTTCATCAATCTGAATGCAATGTTCCTTAATTAATTACTTATTGCTTATCAGAACTATACCAAATATCCTGCGAAATATATTACGATGTTCCATAGAATACAAATAATTCTTGTTAAGAATAGATTCAAAATCATAATCATGAAAACTTTAATATCTATGCCACTTTTATGCATGTACTACATGCATCTCTTAATATTAAAACTTTTTTATCAAACTTTTTTGTAATAATATTGAGAAGTTATAAATTACAATAAAAAGAAGCAAAAATGGTTTTCAACATTAGTTTATTGTAACAAAATTTAGGTCTCTTATAATAATATTGGAACAATTATATTAATTTAGTGGTCGGTCAGTGGCAGAAATGGGATCAGTTCTTGCATTTGAGAAAATTTTCCATCAAAATTAAACATTTTCCAACATTTACCCTACAACTTCAAATCATTGCAACTCGTTTGCTTGCTGCGTATTTGTGTTCTGGATGTGCTTTATTTTTGTGCTGAGTGTGTTTCTATGGTATTTTGAGCCATACAGAGGGCCTTAATGCTAAGAGAAAGCTTGTCGTTTATAAACAAATTGTTGGACTTCTTATGTCGAACGTCTTTTTATCCTGGAATGACATATCCGTAAACTAATTGTAACTGCTAAAATGTTGGAATATGCGAATTCTAGGTTATCTTGAAATTCGAGCCAGAATACACTCTGATGGGGATTTTAGGGTACCTTCTTGTAGGGAAATATATGATGACTTCGAAAGGATAGATGTTTTTCTAAAAGCATCTGATATTGGATTTCTATATAAATCCTTAGGCCAGTTTCATTTCCGTTCGCGGTCAAAGTCGCGAGTATATGCAATCTAATCGTATAAGACCGAACATTCAAATGCTCAAAGTAAATAATAAATATTCAGCCAAATAATTAGAATATCCGTATAGCCTTGTTATTATCATATGTCAATCATATTCGCACAGCTTTTTTGCATGCGGAAGTCAAACGATGTCCATTAGAATGCTGTTTGCGTATGCGTTTGCGTATGTCAGCCTTTCACTTTCTACAGTATAAGAATTGTATTATTTTTTAGCGTTTTAAGGCTGGAATATTCGTTTAATAAATCTTTTTAGACCACTCCGACTACCCTCAGTCTACATAAAAACTAATATATATTAAAATACCTTATGCTTAGTAAAACTATTATTGCCATAAGGTTGTTCGGAATTTTCACTTGTAATCACACATAGAGCAGAAAATTATGATCTGCAGATCAAAGTAAATCTTTTTAGTTCATATTCTATCTGTTACTATCGCGATTCTCTTCTGTTTTTTGCTTTTGACAAACATGTTTTTTAATTTTTAATGACATTTTTCCTGATTATTAAGCAAAACATACACAAAAGAAAAAGTGATGCAAACATCTTATAATTTTTTAAAATATTTTATAATTTGCTGCAGATGCCAAATATTGGTGTGTTTAACAAGCACAATAATTCAAAAAACTCATTAGGCTTTAATATGGTAGATATATCAAGTCAAGTCAATGATTGTTGCTTAAGATACCTGCAATTATTTCATGAAATGGCCTTTAGATTCAGGAAGAGGAAATCTAAGATTTCCGTGGCCTAATCCTGGCTCTGTTTCAAAGTTCGGGGTGTAAAACCAATAAAAAGATTTTACCTCCTTTACCTTGAGATTTGTGGGCATCGCTATTGCCAACAATAACTTAATTTTTTATTGTGGCTGTCATTGTTATAACGCTAAAAGTTTGTTTGCATTTAACTTCAAAGTTCAACTAATATCCTTCAGAGTATATTAGTTACCACTGTCACTCACCCAAATTTTTTATTAGGGTTTTGGTAAAACGCACGAGCACACCTGTACGGTGGACATTGACACCTTCACCAATTGTCCTTTTTCTTTTCTACTTTAATAGTGTTAATATTGTTGTTTTTGTATTTGACTTTATACTTATTTATAAGTTATATTGATATTTGACGTCCTGTTCTGCTCCAATTTATTTTATCATTTCCCTTCCATGCGTGTTGTTGTTGAAAGTCCTAAAGTCGTATATCCATTTAATATTATTGCTCCAAGTGTTGGTAACAAGGTGCGTGTATGTGTGTCCTCATGCTCTTGAACGTTGTATTTATATTTCCTTTGTCGTCATTGTTGATGTTGCTGATACAAAGATTTAAGCAGAAATAAAAAGGAAACAACCTCTACACGAATATAGAAATAAAACACCTTCGTGTTAACTTTTATAAGCCATTTTGTTAATGTTTAAGTTACTCTAACTAGTTGTTGCTGTTGTTGTAAGAGTAACAAAGCAAATAGATATGAATTGGCTTTAGGAATCCTCCCACCTTCTTCGTACTGATGAGTCACGCAATCACTTGAATAAAAAAAAATACAAAACATAAAAGAAGATGTAACACTATACACAGCGTCCAAAACTCCCATTGAGATATGAAAACAAATTTTTAATGAAATCACTTTGATGTTTGTGAGAGGTGATTAGTATTTTATTAGTATCTTTATATACAAATATATCGTCTGAAGTTCCTAAAATGTTAAAATTTGGCCAACTCGTAGTATTTGCACACTTCAAGGAAAAGCGGAGCAGGCTCTTTCCATTCTTGCTTATTATGAAGCCACTCTAATTAACAGATCCGTGAGAATTGGCATTCTTGGGAGTGAAGCTGCGGAACAGTTTAATTTTTCCGAATTTTCTTCTTCAATGTGTGAGAAATACATCTTTTATAGGAAAAGTATGTATGTAAATTAAAAACGATCATTATAGTTGACAAGATTACTATAGTCGAAGGGAAACTTTAGTCTCCTAAATTTTCATATACTCGCACATGCACATTCATATCGGCAAAGCGCTTAATTACACTGAAATAAAAAAATGCTTACATCATTTCGTTGTTTGTTTATATCATTCCGTAAATAATTACAGATTCTATCAAAAACGCGGCATACAATTAAAAATAATTACAAAAGTCCGTTTCCTTTATAGTGCAGGAAATGTTAAATTTTTCATACCATTTTATTTAAAATATCAACACGACTGGGCCCCTTCAAGAATGTGTTAATAAATTATATTTTTATGGCAATTATAATTATCCTTCTTATTGGCCACACAACATTCTTTCTTATCTAAATTTTTGCCTTTACAAATGTCAAACAAATAACATTTGCGTGTTATAATATTACAACTTTCACTTTTTATGTTTTGGTTTTTAAGTTCGTCCATTAATTATTATTAAGCGATTTCATTAAGTCAAAAATATAATAAGGCAGCTTGAAAACATATAAATTAAAACGATTTCACTGTTTCCTTTTCGTACAATGAGTGTGTCTGTATGTGTGTGTGTGTGTGTACGGAAAATATAAAATACTCGTACTTAAATTAATTTGCATAATTCTTCAGCCATAAACACTTTTATTTGAATGAAGTGTTAATTATGGAAAGCGCTTAAAGTGGGAGAGGAACAGGAATGAGTGGAGAAATATATCAAAAGAAAACTCCTTTATTTACAAACAGTGAAAACATTTTTTTATCGCCTAATGGCTGGAAACCAATATCATTAAAATATAAAAACATTATCAAAATTATACTTTATTTCGTTTGTATTATAATGAGAGACAAAAATTGTTTGAAAAATAAAACTTAATATACCAGGGGCAAACAAAGTTTGTAAGAAGCATTGGTGAAAAAAATCACAAACTCTTGTTTAATTAATTTGTTGCATGACCATCAGCAAAAGCAAGTAAATAGAGGTCACTCTGTAAACACTGCAAGTGCTTCTACTTCTCTTGCCACTTTTTTCTCATTTATTCTCGAATACTTTCCAAGAAAAAGCTTAATCATTAATGACAAAAGTTTATCGCCCTCAGGAGTCTACTGACATTCTTAAAACGTTCAAACATAACAAACTTTTAATACTCTTAACACATCCTCTTACTACAACCACTAACAGCATCAGTTTTTTCCTTAAACTTTTCGAAAAAAGAAAACACAGAAGCACATTAAACTAAGCTGAATCTGACTTGAATGGTAGGATTTTGATTATATGTGGGTAGGGAGATCACAACCACAATTACAATTTTCTCCGAATCGCCCAACCACCTTATTGCAACACTACTGCTCGTCCTTAGAAATTATTTCACCTTTTGAAGTTTATTTTCTCGTTATTGTTCCTGCTGTAAGAAGAATTGCTTATCGCCAACTCAAATAACAACAGCACAACAACACCAACAACAGCATCAGAAACAAAAAACATCATTAAACCACAAATCAATGAGATAAGAATCCAAAACTTGTCTCACAGTGATGACAATTAAATGCCTATACTTCTGCCAATTTTCAATTTCAAAACACGATTACAAGGCCCAGGGTTATTTGTTGATGCCTTGCGGTCATTTGTGCGTAAACTCTTGTTACATTTACTATTTTTGTAGCCACTTTGTCTTTTATTTTATAATCAATTACTTCTCATATACTTTTAAGAAACAAAAAAATTAAAAATTTTTTTTTTTATCTTCTTAGTAGGCTTAAGTTTTAATTTTGTTCGCAGAGCAAATGGTCTGAATTTTTAACATCTACTATACATTCGTTTGAAACATTTTATTTTACGTACCCCAAGTTTAAGTCGTACGTAGAAACTTTGGGAACGATTTTATAAGTTTCGATACGACTAAGTTTAGTTATTTAATTACGATAACAAACACCTTAAAATTATTGCAAGTTTTGAGTAATAAATGAACTTTTAATGAAACTGTTATTCTTTGGACATCAGTGGTAACTCCACTCTAAAAGTGATCCACATAATACGGTCAATGACGCAAAGTCTATAAGCGTTTTTATGTCATATTCCGTAGAACAACTCGCGCGTCATGAGCTTATTAAGTCAGGCTGAACATGTTATTCATTTTTCTGCTCTATATGATGATACACGTATTGGAAGTCTGTCGCATATTATGCGTCCGCTATTTTAAATAAAATTTATAAGGAAATGAACAAAAGCTTTCAAATAAAAGAAATTGGTTTCCTACTGAGTGAGAAAAACTTTCCTAATCTCAAAGCTTTGAAGTAGCCCCCTTAGAACTATTTGTGTAATTGAAACACCTTGCAATTCTTATCTAATGCTCTGTATAGACTCCACAAATTATTACACAAGTTGTAAACATTGTGTGGAAATAAGTTTTTGCTATTGATAACAACACATAAAAGTAATTAGAAATAAATGAAAAGAGTACTTAAATAAAGAAGAACAGCAGTAACATTAAGTTTTAGTTGATGAAAAAGAAATGCGGTAGCGGAGGCTAAATGATGGGGAAACGGAAACTTATTAAACAACTCAACACGCGTGAGCTCATTAAAACTTGTTCTATATGAGCCGTTAGTAGGGTATTCATTAACGAAAATATCAGGGAATTGAGGTCTTTGAAAAAATTAAATGATTGAATATTATGCGAAATTAATCGAATAAAACCGACTAGTCTCTACACTCCCAAGAGATATCAAGTAGTTAAATTTATGGCTTTTGGAAGTGTTAAATGTACGTTAGTATAGATTTTCTTATACCAAGTGCTGCAAAGAACGTAGATTATCCATTGAACCCGCATCTACTATGCATCCAATGTGGCTTTAATAAGGACTTTCATCCTTGAACCACGACTTTAACTGCACATACATACATTTAAGCATATTCAACAACTGCATTTAAAATATCTTCAGTATAAAGAATGATTTCAACACTTTCAATACTTGATTCTTGCAATAATGCCGTGTTCTTAATTATTCACTATTAAATTTTTGAGCACAATTTTTTTTTAAGTAGAATGAAATTTTAAAATTGATTACAAAAACTAACACATAGAAAATTCTTATTCTATTAAGGTCTCAGTCGAAAGTGGGAAAAGTCTTGACTGCTCCTTCGTTTTAAAATTATTTTATTTCCTTAGAGCCACTGTAATTCTCTACAGCGATTTCATACAGGCCTGAAAAGTTTAGTGCTCTATATATAGGGGTAGTGTTGAGACTCTCCGAAATTGTAATAAACCCTTCTCCCACTAAGACCATTTGCTTAGAAATGAGCTGGAATAGTCAACTGCTGATCCGTTTTTATTTTGCATCCAGTACAAAATACATTTGCCCAGAAGGAAAAAAAACAGCAACAAAATCATTTTGTCAAAGACAGAAAAATCGCAATCAGAATACATACATAATTTGCGATTTCTCTCACGTCTACTCCATTGGCAAATAATTTTAATCTCCATTTGGCGAGATATCCTGCTGTTTGCGTTACCATTACCTTCCTATGCTCGGTGGAAAAAAATTTCTGAAAACAGATAGAAAGTGAATGTAGTAGATTACATTCCACCAGATTGCATTACGAATGTCACTGTTTGTAAGTTAGAAGAAAAATTTCTTTTAAAAAGTGTAAATTTCTTTATGTTTCTCTTTCGATGTATATTTTTTTCCTTTAAATTGAAATATAAATAAAATAAATCTTTACTCAAAAATAGATTTTTCATTGTACTCGAAATAAATACAATATGTCGATTATTCGAGTGGATGCCCTTGTCGTTGGCCAATCCGTAACTAATACACGCATCAAACGCACGTTGTGACGGAAGTTAATTCATGATGATAAAACTTTTTCGTTTGCAAATCACCCACTTTGTAGTTCATTTTACTCTGCAAATACGAGCATGTACCACGTTGTTGTCATAATATTGAAACGACAGTCATGCCTACACACAGTGGAAGTGTAATAGTTAATTAGTGGAGAGTAGATAATAAGAAAGTTTTGATATTTTCTATTTTAACTGACCAATTACACGACTTGTTTGCACTTTAATAAGAAACGAAACTTTATAATTAATTACCCACAGCTTAAGCAAGTTGCACAAAGAAGGTGGTTGCTTTCTTTGGGTATGTTTATGAAAATAAAGAAAGAAGTTGGATTAGGAGAAAATGCTTGATTGTTTTAGCAACCAATTTGACGAAAAATTTATTCAATTTTGTACAAATTTAAAATAAATTTTGTTCATTCAATTTAATTTTGCTACCAACCTATTCAACCATTGGACTGTTTACAAGACCACATATATTTAATGCAATATTTGCAATATTTTATCTTCTCCAGTGCTCTGCTTGATTAGTAAAAAGGATGGTGGCTTTGGTAACAGTGGTTTGAATTCAATTCAAATTTATCTAAACTATTTTGGTCATTTGGTTTTGGTCATACATACTAGTATATGTGTCAGTGTACAAGTGAAACCACTCAAATGTGACAATGTATGCGTTATTTTTTATTATTACTTACACACATATATGTAATTACTCTCCTATGTACATACCCTGAAGGAAATGTCACTAGTGATTCACTAGTGATTCACTATTGACAAAGTCACCAGTACTAGTGACAACTTATACCCCAGCCAATGCTTTTTTCTGTTGACATTTAACATGCACTTGTCATTGAAAATCCACTAGTGACGTTGGAACTAGTGACGAACTAGTTCCAATGGGACCATATGACGACCGTAGAACTAGTACTTCCCTATAGACATTGTCACCAGTATTATTGACATACTCTACACAATACTTCTTTCTATTGAAATTTAAGATGGACTTATCATTGAAAACCCACTACTGAAGAGGTCGTTCTAATGGGTCCATGTAAACAATTTTTGATATACATATATCCCTACAGTTTTAGTTAAAATAAATGATTAAAGGTTCACCATAGAACAAATAAACGCAATTAAAAAATGAAGAGGCATAAGCGTGCTCTCAGAAATTTCTCTGCTCATCAAACAAAAACTTGTTGACAACTCCGTTGACGATGTCTACATATGAGTCACCAAAATAGTCGACAAAACTGGTGACTTGGGTACACTTGTCCCCATGTTTCCTTCAGGGTATGTACATATGTGTATGTACACACATGTATAAATATTTACATTTGTTAGTAGAAGTTGCCATATTGTACAGCGTGTTTGTGTCATGTTTTACAAATTATAGAATTGAAAAAGAAAATTAATGAACAGTAAACACCATGGAAAATTTATAGAGGAAAATGTTTCTGATTGTTTTTAAAACGAAACAAAACAAAGTAAATATAAAATTCTTGAAATTTTATGTAAGAAGATGTTATACTCTTTCCTGCAACAGAACTTAAAATTCTTCATAACATATTCATAAAAAAAATTGGAGAAATACATAATTTAATCATATTATGACTAAAATATCCCACTGTATATGGCGTCATCCAACTGGCAAGAAAATAAATATTGAATTTATTCTAAAAATTTGTTACCCAATAGGTGGTCTATTTCAATTTCGTTTGCTACATTTTCCGCCATAAAATAATATAATTTTTTAGCTGCTTGTTTTGTAATAATTTGTATCTGCATGCGTATGCATGTGGCATATGGAATATGTGCGTGTGATAGAGAAATTATCAATAAATAAAAATACTGTCAAATCTATATCGTTGGCTCTGGAATTGTTGTTTTGTTGATGTCACTTCAGCATATTGTTTATAAATAAACGTCAACACATCATTATAGACAGTTTGTTATTTTTGATTTTGAAATCAATATGTGTGTACATATGTTTGCAAGTGGCATTAACACAAACGAGCTGTAGCCCGGTTTGCTTCGCCAGAAGTTATTTGTTAAACTACTTGTGAATTATAAATTTTCGTTAATACTATACCGCTATGTTGGTAATTTTTAGTTCCACAGATCAACTTTGAACTTGCCCCAACTTGGCAATAAAAATCTTTAGGGCGGACAGTTTGGGGCAAGAAAAACTAGGCAAAAACTGCACGCAAAAGAAACACGTTTCAAGATTAGCAGCAGCATGTCTCATACATTTAATATAATTTAAATTTTAAATACTAATGCTACTTCCTCAATTGAAAAGAGATTAAACAAGAATTAAAAAAATGGATCGATTAAAGAAGCTTAACACAACGCCAGTCCAACTATCATCTGTATAAAATACCGATGCGAGAATAGAAACCCGATGCCCATGTTCATGCAACATTTTCATTCCAACAAATCTATGCAACATAATGTACAGCACATGAAATTTTTTCAATTGCTGTAGAGCTTTATCTCTTGATATGTAAACGAACATTAATTTTCTTTATGTGTGTATTGTAAAATACACTTAAATTTTCCTAAATATTTTTATGATTGGGTACATCTCAGGACCTTTGAGAGCTTTAAGTATCCCTAGTACCCAACTGGCTCTTCTCTTGTGGAAGTAGGTAATGGGAAGAAGTTAAAACTTTTACAAACATATGACTCACTACAGCAAATAATTTTGTTAACATCTATTTGCCTATAAATCCATCTTCTAATATTCAAGATTATTTTTTAGTGGGAATAAAATCAGCAAATTCGCCTTGAAAAAGCTTTCACTCAAATGTTACAAATAAACGATTTTCTATATACCTCCTGTAACTATATCAAGGTTTGGACTATTTATTCACATTTTAATTCTAGATAGTAGAATTTCATTCATTTGGTAGTGTTGTTGTATAATTTTGATTGCCGTATTCATTTGGAGTCTTTAATCGAATTATACGACTAAGAAAGAAAAATCGACTGGAAAATTCGAACGAAACTTCATCTATGAAGTGTCATTAATGTGGAAATTAAAAAAGTTTCTTCTTTAAATAACTTTCTCTTCAATATCCAGTACACATGCTTTTACTTTCGTACTTCCAAGTACACGTCAAGACAATATTATCATTTTAAGAAATTTGTTTAACGTGCAAGCGATATGTCAACAAATAATCAAACTGATTTCAGTATCCGTCAATAAATATAAATTTTCTAATAAACATATACGCAAATGCAATTGTTATTGCCTTTGGGAATACTCGTTCGTACATAAGTGTATTAAATTCTTAACAAGTACAAAAAATTATTTTTATATGAATGTAAGTGTGCTTGGAGTAACTCCGTTCCAACCGAAATGCTGATGCTATTAAAACGAACTCATTCTTACGTGAGACTCCTGGAAGACTGAATGAATTGGATGTCAACAAATATTTCAATCATATCAATATCCACGATAAATAAATTGCCTTGGGACTCAAACTGTGTCAGTACAAAAAATATAAACAAAGAAAATGTGTAAATAGTAGGGAGTCGTTCTAATTGAACAAAGAAAGCAAAAAAAACAAAACAAAAATTGAAAAAAATTAACTTGCAATGTATCGTTATAAAAATAATTGAAACTTAAAAAAAAATTTTGAATAAATTTTTTTATTTACACCAAAATAGTTGTCAAAATTCATACGTATCCGAATCTTTTTAGAAAAATTCTTTTTTATGTATTAAAACGTATTAGAAGAAGAACATATCGGATTCTTTGGTGCAAACCGAACACCCTCAGAAAGAAACTATCAATAAATACACTCTGTTCGTCCTTGACAGTCGCTTCGGTTTGCGAGAAATGAGTTTTTCCAACAAAAATATTTTCAATAATTTAATCAGAAATAGTCAATGCTTGTAAGCTTCAAATGATTTCTCAATTTCCGTGCCCCTCATTCTTTGCCAGCGTTACAGTCTCTTACAACACTTTCAATTAGAAAAAAACCTTTTCTTATTAAACTTTTTTTTACCAATAATTTTCTTAATTTACCTGCTTTTGTGTACAAAAAAGTAACATTAAAAGGACCAACTTTCACCATTTTTCCACAGATATGATCAATACTGGTATGTGGTTTTCAATTAATTCGTGTGGGAAAAGGAATATTGGGATTGAGTGAAAATTGCTCCCTTCATCATTTCATTGAAATTTAAGCAGCTGTAGAAAGCCAAGGGAAAAAATTTTTCTTCCTAGCTTCCCACACATTTAAGTACTTGCTTCGTTTTTCCTTAGTTCGTTAAATCTATTAAAAAAAATCCTTTATCAACTCGATTATAAGTGGGAGTTCAGTTCAATTTTAGGTAGACCTATACAGCATATTTAATGGGGTAAAAAAATTTTGTCCTTTTTAAGTATTTATTTATTTAAGGCAATTTCAAGAAATTATAATTTCAAATAGATTTCCCTATAAGAGTTGGTTTATTTGTAATAATTTTCAAATTTCTTTTAAAAAGTTTTTACAAAATTGTTCAAACTTTTTTCTACCACATTTCATGTCGTTTCAACCTTTTCGAAATAGGGTTTCTTTTGTACATTCATAAGTTGTATCCTGTATTGAAACTGCTTTCCCTTCCAATAAATATATTTTTATGATTTGCCACATAGTACATGCTGGTTCCATGATCTGTGAATTACCATTTCGGGATTGCTCGCAACTAATCATTTTGTACCATTCGTATATCATTGAATTGTCGTATTGTATATGTTTGTTTTTTTATGCAAACATTAGAGTTTGAATGCTTACAAACTGGTTGAAGTTCACTGATGGTTTGGTTAGCACCAAAGCTAATCGCGCATATCGTACTTGTGGCATAATATTAAGTTTTCTTTTATATATCAAGAACGCTTATTATTTTTACTGCTTATATTCCAATTTATACTCACAAAAGAAACTTAGTTGGCCATGTATTGAAATAAATTCGAAAAAAATAAATTCTCCAAATTACTATCATAAAATTCTTCCTATATGCTGTGGAATTAGGTGCCTATATACCCTTAATGCATTGCTAACCAAATCATCAGTTCACCTGAACCAAATTGTTTCAAAAGCATTCAATCACATCATTCCACGATGTTTAATCATATTTCTGTAGCAAAAAAATAAAGTAGTCTTAGAAAAGTTTTCAATTTTCTAAATTAATATTTTCGAGTTCTCTGTATTGAAATTTGTTATTCGGGATATTCTCCGCAAGTAATCGTTCAAACCATTAGAGTTTTAAATATTTATTGCTCGTTGTGACTTGACCCGTTCATTTGACGGTTGTTGAGAATAGTCTTTATTTACTTTAAAGAAACAAGAAGACATTCCAAAAAAAAACATCAAATCTAGTTCACAAATCACTTTTCGATCATACATCAACTTCTACTTTTTCTCGTTGTGTTTTATATACATTTAAATACAATGGAATTTGAATCACTGACTGCCATTCAAGTAAAAATGTCGATTAATTAGAAATGAAAATCCCTAAATACTGCTTTATATTAATTTCGAAGCAATTTCCTACGGTTAAAAGAAAATCCTTTTAAGCGAAATTCTGCTTAAGCAAAATTTTAACTCTAGAAGAACAAAATTATATAAAATGAAAATTGCTACATTGGTGCTCCCACTGCACTGCGCCTGTTCATTTTTTAATCGATCGGTTCTATTTTTTATTTTCTTTCTCCAGTTCAAAGAATAACTTTTTAAACCCCAAGTTCCTTTAAGCGAAACGGCTTTCACTTACCTGAAATCAATTAAATGAAAATCCTGCTTAAGAGAAAAATAACTGCTGAAGTTTTCCATTTTCTCTACTCCAAATCCGGCTGGGCTTTAATAAACTCTTAAATCTTATGCTAAATATAAGATAAAATACTTTTACTGATTAAAAAGTCTTACAAATTCAATGATATTTTTTTGGAATTATATAATTTTATTGCATTGGCTGCTATAAATTTGCGAATGGAATACCACAGCTTATAAATATCTAAATATTTAAGAAATTAACTTTTACTATCTGGTGCATAAATTATACTCCTCAAAGAGTGTAAAAATACATTTCGTATTCAATATATTTTGCTTTGAACTCCATTTTATTAGTTTTTATCTTCCATTCGCACCCCTTAATTCGTTCATTCTTGCCAGCACCGCATTTGATTGCTAAAGGTGACACAATTTACCACATAAACTGTGACTGAAATATTGATAACATCAGCTTTTTTAGAGAATATATATTGCTTTTTTGCCACCACTCCCCTTTTCTGCAATATCTTTCATTCGTTTTTATTAAAACCCCTAAAATGTAGACAAAGGGATGGCAGAGAGGCAACACAAAGCGATTGGTTTGAGTATAAATGGCAACATTTGAGACAATTTATTTACTTTATTGTCTCTTTTATCGTTTTTTAATAACGGCAATGTTTCATCGGATCTATTGTTTCCGACACGCTCGTCATTGAAATTTGCTGCTTTACAGACTATTGGTTGCTTCTGTGTGCATAAATACTCTCACACATTTGTATAAATCTATAACTAGCATTAGAACTTTATGTAATTGACATTTGACATGCCAATATTCTTGCCTTATGTTGATAAAAGTCGACACCAACTAATAGAAATTTTATTGAAATATTGCATATATATAATCATTTTCAATTAAAGGTTGTTTTAACGTGACCAACGAGTTACAAACGGTTGTACAAAAAAGGAGTAGAGAATTTAAAGAACGCGATGTAATAAGAACTAAAAAAGAATTTCCCATTGGGTCCCACCTGTGCTTTAGACTCACAACTCAGCCACTAATCATAGAGGCAACACACAAAAGGTTTTCCTTAATGTTTTCATTAATACTAAATGCTCTAAATGAAAAGGATCAAATAAGACACAAGGCCACAAAACAATTGCCTGAAAATAAATCTTTTCGGAAAGCTTACATTGGTTTTTATCTTGCAAGGTTTTCCAAATTCTATAAATTGAACGATAGAAATAGTTATAGATATGCATTTTATATATACTTACCCAAAATAAGCTTTTTAAGAATTTTAAGTCAACAGCCATTTCCTATATTTGGCATTAGACGTGTTGTATTTTATTATTATCTTTCAAGGTAATCATATTCTCTTTTAGTACCGGCTGCATGCAAGGACAAACATTTATATTCAAATCTGTGGCAAGAAACATTAAGTGATTAAGTCGATTAAGACTGGAAATGGCTTAAAAGTCTCATTCTTTATTGCCACTACACCTCAGCAAATTTATCCCATTTTTTCGCAATTTTTCAAAAAGTTACAGAATAATGAATTTCTGCTTATATTGTGTTTCGATGTACAGAGCGTATGTAATACCATACTTCATTAATTAAAATTGATATTAAAAATCAACTTCAGAATATAAAATGTTCTCAGGTAAACCAACAAAATGTGTCTCAAGTTGTTTTTGCTTGTTGGCATAGAAATAATTATAGGCAACATTACGTGCTTCATGCATGAATTAAATTATAATCCAGGCACAGGACGTGGGAAACAATCATGAAAACCTCTATAAACTAAATTTACAAGTTCGACTAAGACAGCATTACAAAATTGATGATAATGCGAGATTGTTAATATCTTGGAATGCTTTTATATGCAACATAAGCCTATTTTGCAAATTGTTATGAGGATTAACCGTTTGCCACACGTCAAAATGACCTTAAAATGTTGCATACAAAATTCTGCTCCTTATATTCTACAATGAGAAATTTTAGAAGATAAGAAACAATTTCTTGGCATTGTTCAAATATTTTTAATTGAACTTGTCAATGAACTATATATATAATGAATTGAAACTATTCTGGAATATGCATGGACGAAGTGAAAATTGTATGCAAAACAAAAGTATTTTAAATAACTTTTATGAAAAAATATTTAAAGAGAGAGGAAAATGCGTAAAAATGCTCGCGTTGATTTAATATTTATGAAAAATAGAAATTATCGTATTATTTATTGCAATATTTCACTTTATCGGTAGGTTTACATATGAGTATACAAGACCTATTTTTATTTATTTAATGTGAAGCAACACCCGTATGGCTAATGCGAGTATAATCGGTCTTTATAACTCATACGCCACCAGTTTTCCACTATACACATGCCATAAATAGTTGGTCACATTTTAATTTTAAAAGTTATATTTTCACTTCCGTTGTTTCTAAGCAATATATCTAAGAAAAAGAAAAACCATATACGTAACGCACGTTAGAAATCCATATCATAAAGGTGTGTAGTTCATAAGAGTATCCGAGTGCATTTCGTATGTAAATAAAATAAAGGGCTCTCTGCAGTATGTCACAAAAAATATTTTCCATTAAAGTCGATTTATATTTCTAAAATATATTTTTATGCCTAAATACAAGTGTTGTCATTTTAAAGACACAAAAAATAAATACATTCACTATTTCCTACTTTATCTAATATTAATGATCGTAATCCAATATTATTTTGTTTGCGTGGAAAAGTTCCCTTAAGCTTAAAGTTATAAGACATAAATATGCCAAAGGAGAAAGTAAGATGATAAAAAATTAATATTTCGACTGATTATGGTTTTGTAATAATTTTTTATAAATGTATTATATAAAATTAAGTTTGGAACAAACTACTCCTTTTTGTGAAAGTAAGTAAAACTGCATACCCATATATTATCAAATATAATAAATAAATTATAAAAAGTACTACACAATTAAATCTTTTAAGCCCTGATTATAGCGTTTCAAATTTAATTCTCTTAGAACTGTTTTTAGAAAATATGCAACAAAACATTCTTTACTAATTGAAATTTATATGGTTGTCCTTTCATCATAAATATAAGCCAAGTGTTCTATCGGTTTTCTATTCACTAATAAGACAAAAGAAAATATAAAATATTTTACAGCATTTAAGCCTATTTAGAAAATTTATTTAGATTAGCACAAGTAAAAGTAATAAATTTAATTTGAAACAAAGCAATGCAAAAGTTAAAAGTTCTCCTTCGCAGAAAAGGAGAACAAAAAAGGTGGCATGCCAAGGTAGTCAATGTGGTATTGTTTGAATGCAGCACAAAACCTCAGAATAGCCACCAAAGGACAATTAATGTTGATGAGACAAAAGACAGGGCGAAATCTAATAAAGAACTATAATAATTAACGTATACGCAGCACAAAACAAACATCAAACATTAGCAGCAACAAAAGCAATAAAAGCCGGATGCCATGCAAAACAAGAACAGAATAATACTGATGTATGCAAAATTTTGTGTAATTGCTTGTGTGCGTACACGCATTGGCAAATAAAACGTTAAAGTGCTGTCAAGCAAAATACTCAATGACAAAACTGAAGGACACCGGAACATTAAAGGTTGAAACACATGCATCTTTATGTTGTCTCATATCCTTTTGAATATGAATAGAGCACAAATACAAGTACATACAAACTCAATTACATTTACATACACAAAACTGGCTGCTGGCTTGTAAATTCGCCAGGCTACAGCATCACACATTTTAATTAACAACTCAAATTGACACACATTGCCATTGTTAGTTCACAAAAGCCCATTATGGGAATGATTATTGTGATGACGGTGGCGGTGACGGTGAGAACAAAAATGGGAACTAGAAAAAAAATAAAAGTACCAACAACACAATTAAATACAAACAGCAGCAGGAATGACAACATAAATCACCATTAACAAAAAGGGGTTAAGAAAGATGTTTAAAGGCACAACTGCGTACTCGTTTGCATGAGGAGAGGGAAAGGTGCCGTACAAAAAAATTACTTTATAAGGTGTGCGCCTTAGATGTATACCATTTGAAATGTCTAATTTTAATATATACATAGTTTGAAATGTTTTTAGTAAAAAATGTTAATCGACCGTTTTTCTTATGAATGTGAAATCTTGCAAAATAGCAAAAACAATGGTGCAAGCGGTACAGTTTTTGATAAATACTTCAGTTCAAATATATTCGCCCTATTAAGCAAATGTCAATTACAAGTGCCCTTGCAACAACACTCTATATAAATTTTATTTCTGGCAGCAGTTGTTGCTTTTGCATGTATTTTCAATTACCTCTTACAACTGCAATAAGAGTTGGAACGAAGCCAACTATTGTAAAAATGGCAAAGTAAGAACATAAAAAGCATTTTCATTTTAGTATTGATATCTTGTATTAGACTTCTTACCAAGTATGATCAGTGTCTGGAATAGGTATAAATTTATGTCTAACTTTCCCGAAAATCTTGGTACAAATTCTTTAATGTCCAACAGTAAAATATACATACAGACTAGTCCTCACCTTTACAATCGATAATAATTCATTTGATAATATCCTTGATAAAAAGAATATTAACTTGAAAAAATGCATATTAAGAATTTGCAATTCAATTATAAATTAATATATAAACCTTTTCGGTCAACGGTATTTGTTTACATTTTGATGCATAAACAATGTGGCATTCATCAGCAAACCGTTTCTGGAAAATCGTAAAGAAAATTTCCAAATGCTATGAGCTCTTGCTGAGAATAAAACAGAAAGTAAAGCGATACTTTTTATAAGATATTACTTTGTGTTTATTTTTTAAATTAAATCCAATCACACTTCTCAATGAAATACTTCCAATAGTGTTATGTATTTCACCACAAGTAAGAATGGCATATACACTCGTCCTTTTTTCAACGTGGTTGTCTGGGTCTTCATAAGAAGGTATGGGAAAGTATATGCAAATTTGGTAACCCACGGATGGTCTAGTTGAAAAAGAGTTCGCTCTATGGACGAATCATTGACACAAGGTTTAAGGAAAAATATATAAAGTATGACTCTACGTTTGTCATAAAAAGAATTGAAACTTTATTTTTGATCATAAAAAATGTGGATTTTTTATTTACGACAACTGTTATATGTTATTTACAATATCTACAACACATGGAAGATTTATTTCACTAAAAGGAATATTTCATATATAAGTTGCTGCCGTTCCTTTCAGGTGCATAGGGGCTCATTCAAGTCAAGATAAATAATTTACTTCCAATGAAAAACGTTCCTTTGTGTTCGCACAATTACACTAAAGACCTGAAAAAATATAACTTTACCTTTCATTAGGTGTAGCTGTGAAAGTCTAGAGCCCTAAAAGCTCTGCGTTGGTTTATTTTTTGCACAAGAACAAATACAAACTGAATCGGAAACAACAAAAGATGACTGTAGGACACACGAGTATTTTCTCATTTTTGTACACAAGGCCTTGGCTTGTTTGTTTGTTTAGGAAGTAAACCATCCCGCATGCCGGGCATCAATTTATTAAATATTTTCTAGTTCTGTTTAACAAGGATTTTACAATTAATTACATTTTCTTAGACTGTATGAAAAATATTTCCCTTTACACAGATTTAGCTGCAACGTTTAGCCAATAAATAGAAACAACGGCGCAAATGAGAAAATGTGTCTTTCTATTTTCTTAGGATTGAAATCATATTATATGAATTACCACCCTTCACATACACATGCGATTGCTAAATGTTTCGCCTGCCTCTCTGTAGTACCGAAATCGTAAATCTTAATTAAAGAACTTATATAATGTTGCCTTACAATTACCCATTCTCATTTCTTCAACGCAACAACACACGGGATATTATTTTCGTTTATTCTTTGGAAAGCTTCAGTTTTTATAAATACCAGGCATTAAGCGAGGATTTACAATTTTTTCGTCTTACTCACGTTTATAGGTAAAAAGCTTATTTGGATTTTATTTGTTAAATAACGCTATTAAAGGAACAACAACATAACAACATAAAAAATCCATATACACGTTTTATCACTTTGGCCGACCATAAATATACACGTATGACGTAACTTACTTGTGCAATGGTTTACAAGCACAGTGGTTAAATAAGCATGTTCGTATAATAAATGAATGAATAATAATACATTCGATATATTCACTGAGGGAAGCTTTAGCGCGAACCCTCTATGAATTTTCAGTTTTCTAAGTGTGATATTACGAATGCCAGCTGACAACAAAAAGACGCAAAGTTTTGTGGCAACCAGAAATTTGCGATTGCCGTCTTGCAACGCTTGCAATGTTACTATCGATAAGTGAATAAATGTGAGCACCTTTGCTTTTTGCAATCCTTTTTTATTTTTCAAATCCAACAACTATTGATTAATTGCTTCCAAAAATCGTACATAAGTACGAGTATGTGGTTGTAATGACTGTGAATAAAATTAAACAAATTTCACAGATTTTAATTGAATTTGTCTCGTTTAATTTCTAATGCATCTCTTATCTATTTATACAATTGCTATTTCTTAATTCAGGTCCCTACTACGTGAACCAGGGCCAGTTCCACCAATATGACATACACACTTGTAAGAGAACTTCATTACCGCAGAGCAATATGCGTTGTCCTTTGCTACCTAAAAGTGGCATCCAGCGTATATGATAAACGTGCTCCAATAATGAGTATACGTTCTTTATTAAAACAATTTCATTCATATTCCTGTTAAAAGCTCTCTGCCTATATTTCATTTATAGCTCCCTTCATAGCCATGGTAAAACTTTAAGGATATTCTAAGCTACAATTTATCATTGGCATTACATCAGTTGTAACTTTGCCAGATTAAAGTAAATTCCTTTATTCCGTCCCAGTGTGGAAGCACATAATTTCTAATTAACTTTTTGCAGAAAGTAATTTAAAAGTACATCCGAATGTTCTAACCAACGTTTTAAACGCATTGGTCTTTTCTACGACCACATCCTGATGTACAAATGCTACTTTGGCTTAAGTTGTCATAACAAAAAAATTGTATTCAACATTAAGGATTTTTTATGAGGCCGCACGGGCCATATAAATGTGTGTCAAGAGGTACACACGTGCAAAATAAAGGTGTAATTAAACAAATGATTTCAACAACTTCGCACTGTATTTATATCCATGTATACACATGCATATATATATGTACGAGTACATATACTTGTATATATAAGGGGAGAACTTACATTATGACTTTTCGCTTCTTTTTCATTTTATATCTCTTTATTTGTACGTTTATTTGCATGTTCGTTCTAATATTATTTTTACAAGGATATTTAGATTGATTGCCTTTCCCAATAACTCTGACAGATTCGACTATAATAAAAATATATGTGAACTTAAGAATTCAATAAATGAATGGGAACTTCAACTGAAACATTTTACAATATCAACCATCATCGCCTAAAAGCGTCTCAGAATATAAGCCAAGTCGCTAGAGTTTGGTTATAACATGCACCGCTTATAACGAATTATCCTTTAGTGGTGCCAATAGTTTTGTAGAAATATTTCTTAGAAGTTATTAATGCATAGAATAAATCAAAAGTTTGTTGTGGCTTTAGCTCTTCATATGCCGACATTTCATTGGTTGCTAAAACCAAATCGTCAGTGAAGTTTAAGCAGTTTGAAAACATTCAAACTGCTTAAAGTTCACTGACTTCTAATTGTTTCTAACGATTAATTGGGGAGAATATCTCAAATAATGAATTTCAATATTAAGTATTTAGAAATTATTAATGTTATAAAAAACTACTGTTATAGCGAATTTGGGCCTACAACAAACTATTTCGCAAGAACCCAATGTAAAATAATCACAAATTTTAACACGAACAGAACAAACAGAACAAAATCGCAAATTTTTTCTAAAAACTTTTAGGCAGCTAAAACAATTATTTTTAAGAAAATTCGTAAATCATTACAACGTTGCTTATTTTTTTATTAAAAAAAAAATGTCATATAAAATATAAATATAATAAACATCGTCTTTAACGAGCTAAATTGCCCGGTCACTTTTAGTTCGTTATAGCCGAACTCCACTGTATGTATAATGCCTGTGTATACTCATGTATGAATACAAGCAAGCACAACAACTTTAACATTAATTTTTTTACGAGCACACAGAAAATAACTATGCCACATTATACCATAAGCAACCTGTAGATGTTGGAATATAAAGCAAAGGAACATAGAAAATGCACAATGGGAATGTAATTATAAAATGGAAAGCTTTTAGGCCAAAAGTTTCTATAAAAATATCTGACAAAAATTTTCAATGCTTATAGTCCATAAAGGCAAAGGCCATCGGTTTTGGAAATGTTGCAGGACCCTTTATCGAAAATAAGAATTATGCAAAATCTAGCAATAAATTTTGCACTTGAATCAAAATTTAAGGAGGAGATTAAATGTACGAAATTATTGCGCCAGAATTTCAATATACGTTTGCAATACTTTTGAAAAATAATTTTATTTCTTTACTGACAGCGTTAGGCAGCAACATCAAGGTCGTCAGCTTTCTGTATTGTATGATTTCTCAATTAATTGATTTACTTTAATAAGCTATAGGGATTTTTAGTATCCATAGTCCGAAACAAATAAGTAGATGTATAAATAAGGAAATAAATTCATGATATAATGCCAAGAAAGCCATCAAAATGTCATTAGATATTGTCCAAATATGTGCATCAGAAAAGAAAATCAATTTTTCTTTGAGGGTCGGCGTGTTTATCAAATATTTTTCCCTTAGCGAGGACAATTATCAAACGTGCTAATTAAACCTACTTCTTCATAAGATTAAGTAATAAATAATTCTTAGAGTCCCATGGTCCTTTAGCATGCCTGAACCTGTAATTTAAACAACAAATGAATTATAACATTTAGCAAAAGTATCATAACAATTTATTTGCTCTTTTTGTATTTTTTTTTATTTTTCATTTTCATTAAACGTACGTGTATTCATTTCGCAGCTCCATCTCTCTTCTTGTATTGTTCTTTTTTCCACTTTCATGAAAATTAAAATTTATTTCAAGTCATAAATTTACAGATACAAATACATATATAAACATGCAAATGTTTGTAGAATATTCCAAATGCACACACACACACACACACACACTACAATAAATATAAAAGTACATTGTGTATGGCGAGAATAGACAAAAATAATAATTTAAAACAACATGTACGTAACACCCAAACACTGTCTTAATTTTAATTATTTTCTTAATATTTTTTTCTGTCCACACCTCCTAATAAGCCTCGTTTTTTACTTGCAGTCTTTTATTGTACAAAACACTGAAATATTAACACTGTTGGATGCTTTAAAGTGTATCTATTTGCTTCATGGTAGAGCTTATGACATGCTTTTTGTGCGTAATACATTTTAATGCTTCAATTTAATTTGAATTGTTTTATTCAGAAAAAGTATTTCACAGCCACATACAGAAATCATTAGAGAGATGATTATCATCATTAAACGTTATTTTTTAAAGTATTAATAATGCATCTCATTTTCCTGGATGAAAATACATGCAGACATCAGAATGAAACTAATAATTCAAAAGGAAACAATGACTTCTTCTCTATATCCTCCTCCAGAAGGACCATCTTCCTCGCCAAAATCACAAATCATTTGATTTAGTATGTTAAAGTTTCCCTTCAAATAATAAAAGCCCTCTTCATAATTCATAATAATTATTACCACGTTTATACGCACGTCTTATTTGCAAATAGAACTATTTGCAAATAACTAATTCACTGTTTATACGGGAAATTGCATACAGAACTTATGTTATTATTAGTGATGCCATGTGACGAAAATATGATTGTTTGGTAAGTAAAACACAAAAAACGTTCATGAAGTGGCAACGTCTTACTTTTTATTTGCAAATAGTGTCGTTATTCACTACTTGTTAAGTGAGCTAATAAGTTACAATAAAAAAGTTATACGGCAACATTCTTCTTTTTTATTTGCAAATAAGACGTGCGTATAAACGTAGTATATGAAAGGCCTTCATGCGGTTTGTTTATAAATCAGATTTTATAAATTTCGATTCGTAATTCGTGTATATACACACATGTATTAGAGACACATTCATTCTACTGACAAACTCTTTAAAAATGAGTTTACAACAGTTGAATGAACTTCTGAATATTCATTTTCTATTCTACCTTTTCCCTCCCAAAGAAAATTTTTTTAACAAAAATAAAATTCAAGGATAAAAGTTCAAATTTATTTCCACCACCTAGTTTATTGTTACTTCTATAAAAAAATATTTAAAATCTTTAAGTTTTATATCGTTAAATACCATCTAGCGAACACGCATAATTATAAATACCATGACAAACTTGACAACAGCATCATTTGAATTCTCTAAAAATAAAGCATCTAAATTTGAATCGATATGCCGCAAGTACTCTGGCGTAGCAGAAATAGTTTCGTTGCTGTTGTCTTAAGCATGTAACCAGAACGTTACAAGACATATACACTCGCTTAAAGAAGTTGCTTTCTTGGTTTGCATATCACAGTTGTAGCATAAATGTTGCAATATGTAAAAATTTTCTTGATAGAAAAATAGTCTTGCATATTCAAAATTGTGCACGTACAGCAAAAAGAGGCTTGGGCAACTTCGACTTGAAAGTGAGTTTAATTTTATGGAATCAGACATCTTACAAAGAGCGAAATACTTAAATGAATAAGATTAACAATAATAATAACAATAACAATAGTAAAATTTACATAAAATACATTAAAAAATGTTTCTTGGAAAAAAATTTTTAGAGTCCTTTTCCAGCAAATATTTATGACAGCGGTCTCAAAATTAATCGCACTAAAATAAAAACGCAACAAATTTTGGAAATTGTTTTTGTTCCTCAAATTATTCTTCTTTTAGGTCGATACACTTTCCCCATCGATATTCAAGAGCTTCAACAGCAGGCTCCACCTCTTAATTGTTTCAAACTGCTGCCACCATCCATATGCCAGGTCTGGTAATTTTGATACCGTCGTTGTAATTCAAACAATTTTCCTTAGATGAATTTTTTGATGCACATAATGTACAGCAACTCATATAAAAGGTTTTGATGGTTTTCATGCATTTTTTTAATTTATATAATCTCTAATCTATCTGTCACCAATTTGTAATTTGTTGGTAACGTGGCTATCCATCTGATTGCACTGCATTGGGACTAATAGAATCATCCATCATACTCCAGCCTCCATATTCCAAAAGCGGTCAAAGCACAAAGTAAGCCAGAGGTGAAAGTTTCGACGTTTAAGAAATTAAAAACTTTGATTTTTTTTCGATTTTATTTTGCTCTGCTGATAATTTCAATTTTTACATCGCCAAAAAAATAATAACAAAGCAAAACAAAAAATAAATGTTGCACAAGAGAAAGAAGGCTAGAAAATATATATTATTTTCCACCTCGTGAAATCGCTGATTTTCTTTGTGGTTCGAACTCATGTGCCAAATATAAGAATTCAACCATATTTTTAGCCTGTGAATTTCATCAAAACAAAGAACTTAACCATAGCACTCACAAGAAAAATAAAAATGTACGAATCATGTTCAATTTGTGAACGCTTTCAGGACGCGATGACTGAAGTCAACTGATGATTCTGTTAGCGCTAGTAAAATGTAGATGTATAGATAGAAAAGCTAACAACCAAATTTTTTTTTTTATTTTAAGTAACAAATAATTTTTTGAAATTAAAAAAAAAATATGTTTAAAAAACAAGGATTAATAGGAGCATGGATTAATAGAAGCAATTTAAATCTTTATGCAAGATTTTATTGATTTACTTTCCTATGAAGTCGAAGGCATGTACTAATCAATGTATTTTTGGAATTAATCAACATGCTATTCCTAAAAAATATCTGTCCCTTTTTTCACCTGGGAATTCTGAAAATTCCAGTTTGGTCTTACAAAGATCTATCAGCATTTGAATCGTAGCAACTAAAGAACTAAAACTGAATTTCTTGCTAAAACTACAAGTTGGGAAATGGAATTAATGCCAGAATTAAAAGATTTATTACTTCTCTCTTTCCATTTCCATTACAAGTTTTGATTTAATATAATTTTGTAATGCTAAGAAATACAAACATGTTTGTATGTTAATTTATGCGCATTTAATTTTGTGTCTATTTTAAGCTGGTTTTTCCAACACTTTTTCCATTGGATCTACTCATACTCTTCTTATTTCACTCCTACAAGTAGAGGCAATGCCTCGACGAAAAATTTATTATAATTAAATGCTAATAGTTCTTGTTGAAAGCTCACACCATTACCACTAACGATGATAACATTACAAGGACAGATGGATACACAGATACAAGTACTTCTGCTCAAGTTTGTGTGAATTACAGTAACTGCTGATGTTTGCCAAGTGCCAAAAACAAGTAACTCATATGCTTGTACATTTCCACATTAAATTACACACTCAGAGTGACAAAAAAGTAAAGAAAAAAGATCTTATGGATTAGCATTTTAGCATAATCTTAATAAACATGAATGCAATGCATTGCGCACACACACTTGAACAAAAATGCTCGGAGCTTCAACAGCCGTTTTCATTTTTTTTTTTTGGTGAAAATGCGAATGGAAGTGTGCAGTATTTCAAATCAGTAACACTTTATTACGTTGGATGTGCTTGAAGAGACAATAAGTGTTACATTTTGCGCTAAGGACTAAGACCAGGCAATCAAATGCTGCATAGAAAAGGAATTGTACATTTAGAACATTAAAAGCCAAATAAAAATTAGTTCGCTCCTTGGCAACAGATACTGAATTGATTAATTCCATTTACATATCAAAATAGTGCTTAAGCAAGAAATACTGTCAGTGGCATAGAGAGGAACGGGAGCTGAAAAAATTATACCTCGTTGTTAATAGATACAATGTGTGTGGATTTAAATTTTTTCGTTTGAAAAATGAGTGTGTGTGGGATGTTTGATGATTTTACAACTATTTGGCTGATGTATGTCCTTCTTCATAGACACATACAAAGATATGTATATACACACAGAATAGTTTAACTCCTACAAAAACTCCTACTTAAAAACAAACAAATCGACAAACAAAATTATTCAGCAGCAATAAAAACAATAATTCTAGAACAAACGCATTCACATTTCAAATTTAGCATCACTTATTTTTTCTTCACACATTCTTTTTTGTTCAATGTGAGTTTCTCTGTAGCCAGTGTTGCTAGTTTAGCCATTTTCTGGCCGAATTTAGCCTTTTTATTATTTCATATATATATATATATATACAAACACATTTATTTACAACGTTTTTCTTTGGAGTAACTAAGGCCAAGTTATTCAGTTTTATTTAATTTGAATTTGCTAAGAAAGTAATACAAAATTTACTGTTCTTATTTTAATTTAATGCTAATTATTTGTGCATGCAATATCGTTTACCCATTTTTTATCTACTTTTTAGCCATTTTTCTTTTCTGTATTTAGCTATTATTGGTAAAGGAATCCTGGCAACACTGGTTATTGCCTATAAATTTACACTAGATGTTGCAGAATTATTCACACACTAACAGTTACAACTCTTTGTTTGAAATACGAACTCACAAACACACATGCACCTCCGAATGAAATCATCCAACAGATAATCACTCTTACGAGTATATCGGCGGAAACGTTCTTTTTGGCAATTTATGTAGTGCTGGTGTGTATTGCGTCCTGTTTTGTATTTATATGACTTGGTCTACTGAAAGCTCTTGACACTTTACCAATATTACAAACTTGTGCTGTTCTTAATCTCTCAAAACACACAATTAATTTTTATAATTTCCGATTATCGAGTATCAATTATTAAATATATCTGCATGTAAAGAATATTACGGCTGTGATAATAATATAATAAAAGTTAAGAAATATTATAACGCATTGTCACCCATATTAAAAACACTTCGAGCATTTTAACTAAGTAGACTTCTAAAATATTTAGCCAGAGACGTACCAACGCTTCAGAATTTTCTTTTATTATTTTTCCATTTTTATTGGTTTCTAATTCAGTTTCAGGAACTTTTCTTTTAGATCTAAAGAAATGAATGCTAATGATGAAATTACTTAAATGATTCATATAAATTAAGAAATTGACGTTAAACTTCTTTTGTTAAATAAACTTTATGTCAAATAATTGTAATAAATCGAAAGCAAGTTTATCTATAATAAAGGTAAGATATTTATTTCTCTTTTCAAACGAATTTCTAATAAAATACTCAAGCTTTTTATAGCCACCATAAAAAGTTAAATTTATTTCTCACATATAAATAAAGGGACCCTTTTTCTCCAACAACAAAATATTTTCATATACATACGCAGTAAATAAACTCTCCATACCTTAAATTAAGTGAAAGCCATGAAAAGGAAAGGATTTGTTCAAAATAATACAAACGAATATTTAGGAGAAACCAAAGACAGTAATACGGTTATTTTATCGTTTTACTTTTGTATTGAAAGGACTAAAGTCTAATTGAATATTGAGTGGTGATTGATGTCTCAGAGAAAAGTTTTTAAAATTTCACACCATTTCCAATGCAAACTCAATGAAACCATTTCCCTAATTTACTCCATGGTAACTTTTATGGGTACAGTTAATCATATTTATCGTATGGAAATGTTTTTCATTCCAATATCAATTAAAGTCCAAAAAAATTTCGTTTATCAAAGTTTTCAGAAAATAATTTTAGTTTTTCGTAGAGAAGAAATAAAATAATTCTTTAGTCAGGTGACTCAGTACGGAGGTTATGGGTGAGATTCCCATCTAAGACTCAGGTTTGTATCTCTGCAATCGAATGAAAGTGTTTTTCTTACATTTTAATATATAAATAAGTAGAGCACAGCAAATAAATGGACAAAAATTTATATACATAAGCTAGATAAGCATTTAAGGTGCAAATTTTTGCAATTTAAAATAATTTAAATATTCCTGATGATATTTTAATATATTGCGTGTGCCCTCTTAGTAAATGAACAGTTCTAATGTACTGCTAATCATTATTATGATTTTCAATTGATTTACATTTTCTGCTTGTAGAAACTAATGTTTCAACTGTTGCGTATTAGCTGAGGTACTGAGTACGAATTATAAAAATTTAGTCTTTCTTCAGTAAGAATGTGATCGTAAGTGATATGATGGAGAAGAATTTCCACAAGAATTTTTATCTCAACGTTTGCTTTATTCTTAAAAAGCTTTTCTCTACATTAAAGAGTCTTAGCAAAGGCTAATTCCCCTTGTCGTTTGTGATTTCAATCAGGATCAGTTTGAAGTAAGTTGCAATACCGCTACACATTTTAAACAATTGTTATGTAGTTTCTCGCAGTGTATGTCTAAAATTAGAAGGGCCTCTTGTTGGAGATTCCGTCATTAGTCATTTAAAATACGTACTATATTAGTGTGATAGTGAAAAAAATTATTTTGTTTTAATTTATATGCAACTAGCGGACCAGGCGAACTTCGCCCCGCCCCAATTTTCAGCCTTCAGACAAACTTTCTATTTTTTAATTTGAAAAGCCATTAAGAAATAATTTCAAACAAAATTTCATACAAAAACTCGATTTTCGATTTTTCCAATTTTCCGACTTTTCCGGAGGGATTTTCCAGTTTTCTTCCATAAAAACCTTCTCCTCGAAAATACGAACAACTGACAAAAAGTTTTACAGACATCGGCCAGGCCGTTCTCATTTTATGAATTATTGGATTTTGCCACTCCCCTCCGCCCACAGACCGAAAATAAAAAATCGGACTTCGCAGTGTCACCCGCCCGGATATTTTGAAGGTTCCCTGAAAATTTCGTCAAAATCGGCCCAGCCGTTTTGGAGCCATTACGTTACATACATACATACATACATACATACATACATACACACATCCTATATTATATATATAGAAGATAGTTGCTGTATATATTTGCTTATTATCGCTAAATGCTTAACGACAAAAACTTGTCATTGTTTCAACCATTCGAGACCCACGTAATAACTATTGTGTACAAAAAACAATTCCAAATGGACTCCATGAAGAACTTGACTTCAAAAAATATCACAAACTGTCAATGTAAAATAGAGTATTTAATACTCCCCTCGAAATTAGATTAAGAGGCGTCCTTTGTTAGTCATGGCTACAAACAATGGTAACTATTTCTTTTACTAAAGAGAGCTAATCTTAATATGACGATTATGTTGATATCTACATCAAAAGGATAATTATAAATAAAGGATAATTGCTGGCAATGACAATAACAAAAGTTTTCTTTACTGCGTTGCGAAATGCATCCCAGCAAAAAAGATTTGAAGGCAGTAAAAGCTGATGGAATCATTAAGTTTGACTCATGCTTTAGGATTCAAATGAGGTTCAAAAATAAGATTAGGAACGAATGATATTAAAAGTAATTAATAAAAGCATTATACAGAGCGGCGAAAAACTAATGGCAAAATATTATTGCCTTCAAGTTCTGAATATGACACTTAGACGACATGTAGATATATAGACAGTAAGTTGAAAAAAAAAATTATGAAAACAGAGCTCTTCTTACATTTATATAAATATGGCAGCCAGTTAAAATTGAGACATTACTTTTAGGCCCTAAATTAACTTTTGCGCAACGTTTAATCAATAATGTCAAGGCATTACCGCTGGCTCATCTTGAACAAAAATCAAACCTTCTCTGTGCGCACCGGCCAGTGATTCTGTAACATTGTTTCTCTTACAAAAAGACTTCTATGCAAGTAGTAGCTTTTGCTGGGATGTAGTGGAGTTGTGGTATTGAAGGCACTGTCACTTGGATATTGTGTATTTGTTTGTGCTTCATATTTAATAAAAGCAACTTCGCTCCAACAGTGCGACCAACGACTCTACTCTTTATTTCTTTATAAAAAAAACTTCATTAAAAAAACAATATGCCCTTTTTTTGATAAAAACCCACTTATTGTCGCAATCAATAACCTTCGAATTTTTACTCAATGTTACCAAAATTGTTACAAAAAATAATCATGGTGCGTATACGTGTTGAGGTCATCAAATATTAATCAAACGCAGTCACAGTATTTCATTTCATGCGTCTGCACGTCATCATTTTCTGACGGTTGACACGTGTAATTGAGAATATTGTGCATATTGGCTTTTTAAATGGATTTATTATCATTTTCTTTTAGTGCGGTTATTAATTCTTTTAATTTTTATACTCCTATTTTCCTTTATTCTCTTAATTGTTTAAATATATTTGCTGCTTTTAAAGCTGCTGGCACTAGTCTTGTGTTTCTTTTTTATTTCCTGCCTTTTGTTTAACTGTATATCATAAGCTGCAAAAAACTGTTAAAAAAGAAATTGTGGAAAATTGAATTTTCGTGTTTATGTGTTCCTAAGGAACGCTGGGATCTGCCTCGGCCTCTGCCATGCGGTTTGTTTAATGGCAAGTGTTTTTATTTTTTCTTTTAACTTTCATTTGACTACCAGCGAAAGGAAGAAAATAAGGCAATGGAATAAAAGTAGTGAAAAGCAGGTTAAGAACTTCTTTGCCTCTGCATTTTATTCATATAAACTGTTAATATCATTATAGCTTTCTTTCGTTTTGTTGCCGTACTTCTTGTTTTTATTGTTATTATTTTTATTATTTTAAATGTTTTTCTTTTTATTGTTTCAGTGCAAAGTATATTTCCATTAAATCACTCTCACTCAAAGCGTCAAAAGAATAATTGCTTGTTAAATGTTGCAAGCAAAGACGAAAAATAAAACAGAACACATGAAGGGACAGTTTGAGATCAAGTGAAAAAATAGAAGCCGTTTTCTTTCAGCAAGAAAAATATAACATTTTGAATAAAGAAAAATTAATTTGTTACGCTATAATTTTTGGCAAATTTTAGATGAGTGTTTTGTGAAACGTGTCATGCCCAGATGCTTGTAGCCAACCAGTATGACCATCCTTATGTTTTTTATAGAAACGTTTTTTTAAATCCAGAACTTAAAAATTTACATTTACGGCCTTATATTTTTGATCTATAGAAGCTTGTATAAACCAATTTTCGTACAAACTCTGGTTGATAAGCCTTCTATAAATCAAAAATTTTGCTAAATGATATTATTTTTCTACTTTATTGTTTGCATTAAAAAGATCAGTATTTATTAAATTGGTTATTCTAGATGTTATTCAAAAGAGCTATTCAGAAATTAACTGTTTATTGTTGGCTTAGTTGAAAATATGCCTTCTACCCAAATCATCAATAATGCTTGATGCTCAATAATATTGAATGCTGCAGTTCCTTTGGGCGCCTTCTTCAGTGAAATTACTTTTGCAGTAGAAAATTAAGTCTCTTTTTAAAATGAATTTTTAGAAATGGAAAGAGGCACTCAAATAATAAATTTTATAAAGTTTTTAAAAATAAACTTAGCTGAAGTTCAGCCAAAAATTTATTCATTAGTTTGCTTTTTACTTCATGTTGGCGTGAGATATTTTTGTTCGATATTTTTAAATCCAAAAGGTAAATACTCAGTTTTGCTTAGTCTACATACTATACAGCTTTACTTTAAAATGTTTTTTTTAATCACAAAATTAGATATGGAATAAACTTCTATTCTACTGGCTTTTGTAGCTGCCAGCTTTTCATATGTTTCTTTCAAAAATGAGTGCCTTCGTAGACTAGTAGCTAGTGTACTAGACTGGTAGTGCGAAGGTCGCAGGTTCGACTCCTGCCGCAGACTCCGGGTGTCTCTGCAGATAAGCCAAGTAGCTTCGCAGTTTGTGTTTGTTAATTAATTAAAAAAAATACATCTCTTCAGATTTTGCTTTGAAAGCGTATAGAAAATTTAATCATTAATTTTTATAGACACATTATGCCCCTAAAATTCCTTATTTACCTCACAACTAATTTTGGTTTATGAACAGACCGGTTTCGGCTTTGTGCCATCTTCAGTGTTCTCGAATACTAAATCGTTTTTCTCGCTATACGTTGTCTTTTGTATGGTTCGTTTTTTCTTTCTTTGCCCCTTTGTGTTTCTCTCTCTCGTCCTTGTATGTCTATGTGTCTCTCATTCTCTCCCTCTCTCTACCTGCTACCTGTTCCTCTCATTTTTCTATATACCATGTCTGTGCTCCCTGTCTTTATACCGCGGCGATTATTTAATAGGTGTATTATCTGTATGCAGGTAGTAATCTATGATTGTGCGTTTTTGGATTGGCCTTTTGTCTTGTACATCTGTTGTTATATTGTTCGGTTCCGTTAAATTATTGTTCTCTTTTGTGTAAAAATATTTTAATGGTTCAAATATTATGTCCGAGGCAGTGTTTATTTGTTCATTTATTATTCTCCCGTCAAAAGTTTTCTGTTTGTATATTTCCATGCTTTCTAATACGTTCAACCGCCGTCCTTTATGCTGTATGTGTAACAGTTTAACCGTTTTTCTAATATGCGCTGGTGTACATTTTTTGTTGAATATGTGGTTCGCAAAATTCGATTCTGGTGTTGTTCCTGGTTCTCTCATTTTTTTGTTGTAGTCTCTCATATGTTCCCGAAATCTGGTTTTTATCTTTCGTCCCGTTTGTCCGATGTAACTGTGTTGGCATGTGCAAGTTAATTTGTATACTCCTTGTTTATCCAGGCAGTCTGTCTCGTTTGTGCTGTCTTGGAGTATTTTCTGTTATATCCACGCTCTGTAGCCTATTAACTAATTCCGGCTACAGAGCGTGGATATAACAGAAAACACTAGGCTAGTCTCATTTGATATAAAAGACTTGTATCCATCAATTCCAACAACAGAGACAATAAACATTGTACATAAAACACTGCTCAACAAAACAAAAGACGTAGAGTTTTCAATGCAACTCGCAAATACGCTAAAAGCCACATTGGAGCAAAATTATTTCAAATTCAACAATAACATATATAGACAAACCAATAGACTAGGAATGGGTAATCCAACATCAGCAATCCTAATGGAAATATTTATGCAAAATTTAGAAGAGAAATATGTCGAGAACCTAAAAACCAATTTCGGGGTTACATTCTATGCGAGATGCGTAGATGATATTATATGTATACTGGAAGGAAATAAAAAGGGAAAAAATTCTGGATCTACTGAACAAACAACACAAAAACATAAAATTCACAATGGAAGTTAAAGAAGGCAATAGCATAAATTATCTAGACTTAACAATTCGGGCAAACAAGAGCTTAAATAGGATCGAATACGAAATATACAGGAAACCAACTGCTACAGACACAATAATACACAATTCATCAAACCATCCTCAACAACACAAAAACGCGGCAATTAGACAATTAGTAACGAGACTTGAACGAATACCACTAACGCGGGAGGCATATAGAAAGGAGTTGAAAATAATTTATAGCATAGCGGAAAACAACGGGTATAGGAAAAAATTGGTAGACAAAATCAGAAGAGATATCAAAACAAGTGGGGAACGGAACAAAGAACAGGAGCAGGAGAAGAAAGCTTGGGCTACTTTAACATATATGGGCACATCAACATACAAACTTGCTAAATTTTTTAGAAAGCACAACATTAACACAGCATTCCGAACAAATAACAATTTGGGTAGAATACTCCAAGACAGCACAAACGAGACAGACTGCCTGGATAAACAAGGAGTATACAAATTAACTTGCACATGCCAACACAGTTACATCGGACAAACGGGACGAAAGATAAAAACCAGATTTCGGGAACATATGAGAGACTACAACAAAAAAATGAGAGAACCAGGAACAACACCAGAATCGAATTTTGCGAACCACATATTCAACAAAAAATGTACACCAGCGCATATTAGAAAAACGGTTAAACTGTTACACATACAGCATAAAGGACGGCGGTTGAACGTATTAGAAAACATGGAAATATACAAACAGAAAACTTTTGACGGGAGAATAATAAATGAACAAATAAACACTGCCTCGGACATAATATTAGAACCATTAAAATATTTTTACACAAAAGAGAACAATAATTTAACGGAACGGAACAATATAACAACAGATGTACAAGATAAAAGGCCAATCCAAAAACGCACAATCATAGATTACTACCTGCATACAGATAATACACCTATTAAATAATCGCCGCGGTATAAAGACAGGGAGCACAGACATGGTATATAGAAAAATGAGAGGAACAGGTAGCAGGTAGAGAGAGGGAGAGAATGAGAGACACATAGACATACAAGGACGAGAGAGAGAAACACAAAGGGGCAAAGAAAGAAAAAACGAACCATACAAAAGACAACGTATAGCGAGAAAAACGATTTAGTATTCGAGAACACTGAAGATGGCACAAAGCCGAAACCGGTCTGTTCATAAACCAAATTTGACGTGGGATGACGGAAAATCGTTCCAAATTCAAACAAACCCCGTCGGAAGAATATCACAAAAATCGACTAATTTTGTCCTTTAACTATTAAAGATCTGGTCACATCAGATCATAAAAACAAATGCCACAAAACTTTTAATTACATTTTCTTTATTGAGTAACTGGAATGCATAGTTATTTTTATTAATGTCAATGAATGTCTGTCATTAATTCATTAAGAAATTAATTCCTTATATTGTTATTTTCGCACGAATGTGCTCACTTTAATAATGTATTTAATCTCTTTAAAAGGAAATTTTTCTAATGTTGAAAAATCGAAAAACATTTGCTTCAACTTAAATGAAGTGGGTTAATTAACTTTAATTTAGTAATTATTATTATTACTGGCAGCGTCATTTAATAGAAAAACGTTGTTACTTTTGAACCAGTTTTCTAATTGCCTCAAAAATATTACGATTCCTATCAACAAGAAAAGGGAAAATAAGCACCCCATACAGTTTCATACTCTCGTGAAATGTAGTTTTTTAGTCTATAAAGCTGACCGTTTATTCGAAGGGATGCAAAAATAATGTCATAAATTTAATTGGCTGCCATTTTTGCATTTAATATTTTTAATTTAAATATATAGAGAATTAGTTCTTAATAAGCGACACATACCTCAAGAATAAACAGACAGAAAACAGAGTTCTTTTGTAACAAAATGACGGCCAGTTAACATTATGACATTACTTTTACATCACTTTTTACATATGAAATATTTTTAATACAACTAATAGACTGGCTGGCAAAACACGTAAACTTGTTTGCGACATTAAGCACTTTTATTCGAAAAATTCTAATTAAAAGTTCCTATAAAAAAGTTAGTGTATCTACGTTAACAGCAGTATTTGCGAGGAAATGACAAGCACGTTTGTAATTGTCTGTTCTGCGTTTTTCTCTATATATTTTTTACAGTGACAGCTGTCACGTACATAAAAACGCATGAAAAATTATTTATATAAAAATGGCAACAAGATATTATCTTTATGAAATCAATGACAGAGATGATATGCTTTTGCACCTCTTCGCGCATTGTTTTCATTAAAATTTTGGTTAATGCCTGGATGGGAGTTTGAAATTGTCAAAATTGTCTCACGTGTGTTTCGTGAAGGATAAGAGTTTTCCGTCAATGGTTGATAGTTTTAAATTATATAAAAAATCATATTGGAACTCTTTAGAAAGGTGTTTTAAGTGTTGTACATTATATATTATATAAAATATTTCAAAATTCGCGCCATTACATATATGTCTGTTGATGGGTGGTAAAAAGGGATCTGCTGTATGGGTTGCAATAAAATCTAAACTTTTGTTATATTTTAAATGAAGAATTAATACATATGATATGATTTCTTGTAGGTTTAGTAATATTAGTCTTACGTGTGCTTATGCTTAAATAATATGATCATAGTGATTCAAAAATATATTTATCACATGTATGTATGTAGTTTCTTTTAGCACTTCTCTACAATGTTCTGTTAAGTGAGAATGTTTTAGAAATCTTTCGCGATCAGAAATGTTCATATTACTCACTCTGCATTTATATAAAGGGAAAGGACCTTCGTAACGTAATGTAACATGTATAAGCCTTTATAAAAAATAATATGGATTTTAGACATGCGCAGGTTGATTTTTAGCTTTCCTTATCATAACGATCAAAAACAGATTAAAAGAGCAAACTGATTACTGCATTTTCTTGAAATCAAAAACGGGCTAAGTTGACACCTTAAGCTTTCTTATCACAAAAAAAAACTAAAAAGCACATATATGCAATGAATAACACATATGCAATAAATAAAAAATTAGATCCATTCTCTTAATGCCCTTTAAATTTCCTTTTAACTATAAAATATCAACCACGGATAGAAAATACCTTTCATACGCCATAAACTCATTCACAGAACATGTATGAGACAATTTTAATCGAAAAGCTACACAGACGTCTTATTTGCAGAAAAGCCCTATTTTAGAGTTGTGAAGAGATCACAATAATTCTAATATTTAGAACTGAGGAGCAATCACGCAACATTCATTTTCAAAGAATCCCAAGATTATTATTTTTTTTTTCCTTTTTTTATACCGCTCTCATATGATGATGTGTAGCTGAATAATGGCGCCTTTATTATACGCATATGTCCGTCACAAAATATTGCTAATTTCATTAACCTCTGAGGTGTTAGTCTCATCCTAAATTAAAAATAAAAAAAAAGTATTTTCAAAGTAATGTTTTATGGCCGTAGAAATTCCCTAATGAATTTTCATTATCTTCCTTTATATTCACCATTTTATTAATCCCTCCTGTCCATATTAGCTTTCCGTAATGTTTATTTATACACTTCTAACTGATCACTACGCTCGCACTCCTTCTTTGGCTGACTGGAGTAAATTTAATTTTTTGTTTGTATTTTTGTTTGTTGTTTGTATGTTTGTTTGTTTCATAATATTTTGTTTGCTCAAGTATTGATGTTTGTTTTGGTTTGTCATTATTGCAATGGAACCATACAATGTGGTACCTACACCTACACACACGTACATATTTATGTTCATTGCACACGAAGGCACAGGTGTGGTAGTGACATCTGCTCAGTGTTATTTGGTGTTTCTCTATGGGTTTTAATGTCCTTTAGGTATAAAGGATACGTGACTTTTTGTTGATTAGTTGCGGTTTTGAGGAAAACTAATACATAGGATGAGTGTATGAGTGTATGTCTAAATATATGTGATATATATAAATATATTGTACGCTTGAAGACTAAAATTGGATGTAGTGAATTCGATTATAATATGTTTTGTTTTAGTTTTCATTAAAAAGAGTTTTCAGGTCAAGTGTCGAAAAGTTTATCTTCACGATGACATTTCCATCCAAAAAAAATATCATTTGAGGCTTAGAAATTTAAAAAAATATTCTACTCATATAACAAAAATCACTATATTTTAAATTTTGCAGTCTTATTATTTTCATAATCGATTGTAAAGGAGTTTTGCGTTACTGTGAGACGTGTGTGCAGGATAATTTGTGCTCGACAGATTGCTTCATCATCTGGTTAATTCGTAAAAAGGATATAAAATACTAAAATTTTCTTTTATGATATTTTATGTTGCACCATTGAGCCAGATTGTAATGAAATAGATATTTTAAGACATGACCTGGACTCAAGTATTTTTATGTTTTACAAAACAAAGGCATAATAATCGGTGTTTCCATTGGTTGTGGTATCGGCAATTCCTTAGTACTCTCACGGATTGCACCTTATTAGTTTTATATGTGGGATATGTTGTTTTTCTCAATGATCTTCTGTTGCAAACTTCCAACTCTGTCTACTCGTTTGCAGATGCCAAGAACATATTCCTTTCATATTCATTCAGGAAGAGAAGCAAAGTATTATTTATAAACTTAATTAACACCTTGTAAGTCCAGTGCAATGTCCGGTAGACTGATCAAATTTCTTATCACTAGAAAAGCATTCCAGTGCTTAGGATTTTGACGACGAAGTAAGGGTTACTTCATTCCATCTGATCTCTTTGCCTATGTCCCACCAAACATGGAAAACAAATGTTATGTAAGAGCAGGTGCTTCAAAGTAGTTACTCGGTCGTGCATAGGAGAGTGCGAAGAAGCTCATTTGTGACATAAGTGTAGCCAACTCTGTTGAGCCACAAGAAAATGGATACAATGCGAAGTATATTCACTATTCCAATAAATTATTATTATTTCTTTTTTTTCCGTAAGCAATGTGCCAGTGAACCGCATTTGTTGAACGGTCTGATTCTCCCTGCAGAGGTCTCTATGTCACTTTCAATGTAGAGGGACTAAAATTAAATATACACAGACACTACACACACTATATCCTTCTCCCCATAGGCTACCAGGCCAATGCAATGCACGAGTAGGGAACATCCTCTGAGTACTACACCTGCAATAAGCAAATATAACATTTTTTTATATTGTAGTTTTTTTTATATAAAATGAATACAAAAGAAAATTTTCATTAATTCTATCTTAATATTTATAAATATTAATAATAAACGATAAAAATTTTAAATTGCTTCATTATTTATTCTTAAGAAGAAAAATTATGAAAACGTTATTAATACATTAACTTACTTTGGCATTAAGGACTACAAATAAAGTGGGCAAACACACATTAGTTTGTTGGCTGCAAAAACTTCATAAGTCAAAAAATTTTCATAAAAGTTTTAAATTTTCACGCTCTCTAAAAAGAAACATAAAATAATATTTTCCACTCCAATGAATTCTGCAGTTTCAAAACAACAATTGCTTTTCTTGAGTTGTGGCGGTATTGCAGCAAATGGATAACTGTATTTCAGTTACACTATCAAATATAACGGCAAATATATACTAAAATTTTATTAAATATTTAATAAAACCATAAAAAGGTCTACAATGAGGAAAGCAAACAAAAAACCAATTAGAATATAAAGTTTTTAAATTAAAAACCATAATAGAATCCCAATTTATTACTATAAGCTGTTATGGGTAAAAAAATTACCCAGCAAGCAAGTGGGTATGTTTCTAATTTGAGTACATGACTGCAATATTTTTTAACATATGATATGATTGAAATTAGTTTATTGTTTGGATACTTCTATGTACCAGAAGAAAGTATTTTTGTCGTTTTCCAAATTTGATTTATTAAACAAAGAAATTTTCAGACATTATTTGCCTTAAAAGATTTTTATAAATCAAAATTATTTTTATTAATATCATATAAATTTTAATGTTATTGAAGTTGCTTTATTTTAACCAAATAATATACATTTTATATCACAAGATTTTATTTTTTAACTCATATACTTATTTAAGTCTCAACAGTTGACTGCAAAATCTAAAAACAAATTTTTTCCTTAATTGCTAAAAGATCTTATACTATTTTTCCCCTTTTTCTCCCGTTTGTAATTTGAATTTGTCAATATTTTGTTTTAATAAAATATTATTATTGATTTTATTAACAATGAAAAATAAAATCTTTGTTTTAAATACTTAATATTGAAATTAGTGAACTTCACTGACGATTTGGTTTAGCGGCCAATGAAATGTCGGCATATGAACAGCTAAAGAAACAAGAAACAAAACATTTTCGAAATCTATAACTTTATAAAATAAATTGTTTTGAACAGAGTTTTATTTAGCAATTGCTTATGAGACTTTTTGAAAACCATTAAATTTATTTCTTAATTAAAAATACTTACTTGTTAACATGGACTAAATAAATTTGTTTAGCCTGTTTGTGTTGAAGCACAAATTTTAACTTTTTATTTTTGCCCTCCAATTCAAAGCATGAATTTATGTTAAAAAAATCGGAATCGGGTAACAGCATTGGATAAATCTATAAGAACATTCGTCCAACTCAACCCTTTATTTTATATCACAACGGACCCGTGGCTTTTAATACCATTTTTAAAATTTTTCGATGAATGAGAGTATCAGTACTGAAAATATACTGAGTCTTCTCGTCATTTAAATTACAGAATATATGAGTTGAAAATTTATGATAATATGAATCAGAGTATATATGTTACCAAATAAACTCATATTTAAAATATAATATTTTTAGTTATCAAAGTCAATTGCCATTTTTAAAATAAAAATTTATTAACATTTATTAATCAATATCGTAATTTTTCTAATCAAGAAATTTTAGCATTTCGCCTTTAGATTTTTTTGTTACAAATTTTTTAGTTTCCCGCGGAAATGCATACAAATTTTTAAAGACACACAGTTTTATCAAGTGAATTATAATAAATGGAAACCTCAATTTCGTTTTTTACGATGCGTTGTTTTAATTTCTTATATATGCTTAATTTTGTTTCATTATATAAATTGCTTCGTGAAATCTGACACATGACATTTCTTTTAAGGGATGCAAAATTCAATGAAATAACGAAAATTTAAATAAAAATCGAAAATTTTATTTTGTTCATAGTTTTCCATTCCACATCACTCCAACTACATCAACTATATTTCGTATATTTTTGTAATGACTTTTACAATTGAGTAAAAAAAGTAAAACATGACATTTATTTCTTCATTTAATAAGCGATACGTGCACCCTTTACTCCTTCTACTCCATGAATATCTTTTCTTAAGAAATTAAATCGACGTTTTAATTTAAAATGTTTGTGTCAGTTGACCCTTGTGGTCAATTTGGAAATTTCTGCATGCTCTGCTACCTTTTATGCAACCACTTTCAAATTAAACTAAGACCCCAAATGCCCAGTCATCCCTCTCATTTAAACATAAATGCGAATTCATGATGTTTTTTTTTTTTTTTGTAAAATTTCATTAGTTTTATGGTACAATTCTAAATATTTTGAATTCTGTAAAATGTAAGTCAACTGAAATCGTTACACATACAGCGACTGGCAAGCCACATCCCTCACTTAATTTGAATTTGTTCTTCTAAATATGGGGATGTAACAGAGAGCAAATAAACCGGATGTTGCTCGCATCCGCTGTGTAAACATGCGGAAATGTCCGAAAAATGAAAGTTTTAACAAAATTATGATTTGATTTTTGACTTTTTATTTGTTAAAAAACAACTGACTCACGAGATGTAAAAACAGTATCTAACAAAAAAACACAATTTTCATAAATGCAGTTACAATATTATGCATAAATGTTTCGAAATAACCCAACAAGTATGTATTCTAATAACTGGTTTCTCAAAATTGGCAACACAATTACAAATACAAATCCAAACATCGGTATGCGGAATTGAATAAAAAGTAAATCGTACTGTTGCGCCATTTTGGTTTGACTATCTGCAGGTACGCACAAACTATTCGATGGGAATTGAACCCAGTTTCCTCTATAATTTGTGATTAGGAAGTTTTGAAGAATTTTGTTTATGTGTGGCTGCTTACTGGGTTGTACTGTTGTACTTCAGCGCAAATTACAATGAGTTTTACTAACTTTATTTGTAGTATTATGTATTTGTCCAGTCCACAGTATCTTCTAATACAATATGATACATCCCATGTGCAAAGAGTACTAAACGTATGTATTTTGGTAGAAACTTCGTACATGAATACTGACTGTGTGGGTCTTGTATACATGTGTTTTCTAGAAAATGTTTACAATAAAAGTAGCAGCTACAAAACAGCAAAAAATTACATCACTGATGTGGCAAAAATGTTATTAAAATGTCCTTGTTGTTTTTATGAAAAGCCTGGAAATGTATTTTCAGTTTTATTATTGTTTTACTATGCCACAGGCAGCGAGGGCAGAGAAGAGGAGTTTGTCAGTAGAAACTAGAAGTCAAGTGAAAATAAAATGCCATGTGTTAATAAATATAAAATTTTGTACATAAAAGAATATTCAAATTCAGGGACATGAACAAAATTCATTAACAAGTCTGTAATTCTTATATAAATTTAAACTGAAAGATCTCCGTTGCGGCATAAATTAAATTGCAGCATCTCAATTGCGTATTCAAAATAGTTTTTGTAATCAATATTAAACATTTTTCCTTGTACTTCTACATATTTTATTACGAGTACACGTGCTAATATTATGAATAGTATTTTTTTTTTATTTATTCCCCAAAGTGGAACAACACATCTATCCAATGGCCAGCGGCAGAGTTTCTTCAAATAAAAGTTATAATTTTAAACGATGTAAAAAGTTTAGAAGTGCTGCAAAAAAAGATGTAGTTTTCTTATCTTTGCCTAAGAATTGAGTGCAAGTATGAGAAAACACAAAAAAACTTTTTCAAACTTCAATCACAAAAAACGTAAAAAAACAACTGCGTAAGGAATTTGCAAATTATATCATTTACACGTAGTAAAATATGCTAAATCCTTTTCTCTATGCCTTCAGTGCAAAATTGTTCTTTTTTATGGAAATGATACTAAGATAATGGAAAATGCTTTTGTTCACAAATAAAAAAGGGTCAAGTAAATATCTTTGGTTTTAAAATTTTTTCTACTTTTTATATTCATGTTTGCAAAACTTTAAATGATAAGTTGGTATAAGCTGCAAAAATGTTTACAGTTTTCTTATCTTAAATTTTCCACTGCCCTTATCGTCACTGTATTTTTCCCTGCCCTTATCGTCACCATATTAAAAAATTAAACTCTTTATGAAGACACCCTATATTGAAGCATTCAAAAATCTTTCAATTTTGCGACACTCTTCCAAAATGCCTAAAAATAAAATACAAGGATTATTTATATGTCTACAAAAAAGGAAAATAATAGGGGAAATCATATGTACTCGTATAATTGTGAACAAGTAATGATTTGGAAAAACAGGAATCACCCCAAATTATCATCAGCAGATATGAATCCATCAATTTATTTTTGAGAGTTTACTTCATTAGATAAAACTTACTCAAATCTAAGGGCTTCCAAATGCAGCTTGAGTCGAGAAATCAAACTATTTCGAAGAAAGCTTTTGTATACAAGTTCAATCATCTGTTAGTTGTTTAATTGTTTTTACTCTACAATTTCAATGTCTTTATATATAATGCATACGGATAAGGGCTCTCGATTTTTTTATTATAATTATTTATTTTTATATATTGTTGTTGTGGCCAAATCAGCAAAAACAATTAGATCTTATGGTCACTCCTTGAATATGAAATCGTTGTAAGAAGCAAAAAAGGTTCGTAGCATTTTTGAATTGCGTATGTACACAGATGTCAAATAAGTGGGCTTAGATAGGTGTTCAAGCTCTCGTATAAACTTGGGAAAAATTCAAGTTATTGAGTACGTATCCTTTAAAAACTTCATTATGCAAAATATATATATTTCAAATCAAATTTATGGGATTACTTCTGATTTGTGTTTTATGATTTTCTAAGTAGCGCTTCCATGTTCTTTAAATATGCAATAAATTTATTTTTTGGAACGTCTTAATTTTGTCGTCATTAAATTATTTCCCCTAAAAGACAGTCTAGTTTAGACTGTCTGACTTTTGTATGTGCTTGCACGTATTCATTTCAGATTGTAAGAGATCAGCCACAACAGTTTTTCTAAAACTAAAAAAGTTTTGATTATAAAACATTTTTAAATTTTTAATGAATAACAAGTTCTGTCCTTCAGTCTCTCCAGACTCAAGATCAGTTTCAAAGGCATAGATGAGTGAATGCCAAAATACAAAAACTATTTTCGGAATCATTTTTGAATATAAAGAACTAAAGGTCGTCAAACATATTATTTGGCAAATTTTTAAAAACTTGCAAATCGATTTTAAACCACATTATATATACAACTTTCAAATAATATTGTATTTACTTATATAATTTTTAATAAAATTACTAGCTGACCCGGCAAACGTTGTTTTGCCTTCAAATTTTATTTTCACGCAAGTCTGGTTTCGTGCCAAATTCATGGCAGATTGATATTTCGAAGAAGAATGAAAGGTGCACTAAATCGACATAGCAATTATTGTTCAAATACCGGTATCGGGCTAATTGACGCCACTACACGCTGATTAAGGACCTCACGCCCCATAGAGCATATGTATATATAAATCGATGCAATAGTTTTTGAGTTTAGCGATCACTAACATACAAGTAATTTTTATATATGTAGAGATTGTTTATAGATGTGTGTGAGTAAATACATTCCAATTTTTTTATATACATAAACATTTTCCAGAATAATGTTTGAACAAGTAATGGCACCTGTGAACAAAGAACGTATAAAGGTTATAGAATAACTTGACAATTATTGGCAACTAATTTTTGCCAATCAGTGTACATATGTACAATGCAAAATTAAAAAAGTGCTTTATATAAAAGTAAAATAAAAGCAACTTACGTTTTTAATATTTTTGTGTTATAAATATTTTTTGAAATATCTGTAGCTAAACTGAAGTTATACCGAAAAGAGTCCAAATGGGCAAAATAATACAATCATTCACACCCAAAGGACGAATACATGTTGCAAGAGAAATAAAATAAACTCCTGTTGAGTATAATTGTTTGTTGTGCTGTTTGTACAGAGGCATTACAAGAGTAGAGCGATTATGTATTTTGCAAAACTTGTAAGCGTTAGAGAGCCGTGATATTGTCAGCGATTTCAGTCTAGTTACACCAAAGAATTGCAGTTTATTATTCGTTTGGGAAAAAATTTAATAATAATATGTAACTCTCGCAAGCACAAGGACTAATTTTTTCTTAGTCCTTTTCAAACAGAACTCGTACGCCAACATTTAAATGTATGTGTTCTTATATTGTAGTTATTCATTGTATAAATGTGCATTTGCATGTATGTGTGCATGTTTGTACATGCGAATTTATTATGCATGAGATTAAAAGTTTTTGCCCAAAACTAACTTAAGAATTATATTTTTCATTAGAAAATTTTCCAATTTTCTCATTTCTTACATACACACATACGAACGTAAACGTAAAGTACTTTGTCTGCTGTACACATGACCACCTTCTCTACTACCCTCTGCAACAAAAGCTCCTTCATTTTAGTTTTGAGTCCTTAAAAGACTTTGATATTCTTCTTTTTAGTGACAACTACATGTTTAAATATATTCGTTTCTTTAAGTTCCAAGCACGTGTGTTTATGTTTGGAAATTAGCCTTTCTAGTGCAAAAAGTTTACTTAAGGGAAAACCAGAAAATACCAAAGAATTACTTAAAACAACAAATTGTTTTCATTCAAGACGAAAGTTTTTCTTTAAGGTTTCTGCAAACTGAAGAAAGTATGTGTGCGCTTGTAACAAACATTTAGGGAAAGTGTTTAACACGCAAATGGAACCGTAATTTTCAGTTTTTCCTCAGAGTATTTTCTTAGTTTGTATGCCACACATATGGAAGAGTTGTGCAAACCAGAAAGGGTATGGAAATCCTAATCAGTTTAATGTATTATCCGTTAACATGCGAATAATCAATGCATGTGAAGTCATGTTAAAGTTCCATTTTTCCGTTCATATTTTAATTACATGGTACGCATAATATGTGTGTTCGAAGAAGTGTTTTTTTAAGTGTGTGAGTGAAAACTTTTTTAATAGGGATAATCCTTTTTATGCAAATGTTTTCCTCAAACATTTATCAACATTTTCATTTAAGGTTATTTTATATGTTATGATGCGTTTTTCTCTATCTGGATTCGTATTAAAAAATTGTTGTTTTGAATAATAATCAAGCAGGTATGAAGCGGATTTCCATTCCATTTTCTTTATATTTCTGGGCCAAAATATTTTCTTTGCTTAATATGACTTTTAAAAATGGAGTTTCTTCTGTGACCTTTTGTTATAACATTATCACAAAAAAATAAATTTTAGCAAATTGAAAATTATGGCTAATTTGAGCAATAAATTAATAAGGAAAAATATTTTTACTTTAAAAATTTTTTTATTGAGGCTCTAGCTGTTCACATGTAGACATTTCATTGGTCGCTAAACCACAACGTTAGTGAAGTTTAAACAGTTTGAAAGCATTCGTCCTTATATATTTATCCTAAATCTTAGACTTGTTAATACAATATGAGAATTCTCTACCGCATTTGCATATTTAAAATAAAATCATAACCCTAGTAGGCTTAGAATGCTTTTAGATAAACGATTATACTCCACATGAGTCTATTTTATTTTTCTTGCAACATGGTACAATTAGACGTTGTTTGCGCCTCAGTGATTGTTGTTATCAGGTAAAACTTTATTTTTAATATTTAATATTGAAATTTACCGAGATCGTACCCATAGATTTGAATCGTTAAAGGCACAACCAACGAATTTAAAAATTTCAAATAAATTTTCATATTAAGAAGTAAGTATTTCACTTAAAAATTTGAATTTTCTACAATTTTCAAAGTGGACCCAATCAATTTTATAAAAATTATTCTAATCTTTTGTATGAAGGAATGTTTATATAGTAAATTTTTTGAGATTAAAATCATATGCGATGTAAATAAAATATTCACACCATCTAATATTTAATAAATTAATTTGCTTTTTGGCTTATATTATCTACATATGCGTTCTTCGGGGTTCTTTTTCTTACTGAGTGAGATGACATGGGGTTACATAAAATCGTTTCGAATTCAAGCGAACTCCTCCGAAAGAAACACTACTAGTCAGTACTTTTCCGAAGGTCGCAGGTTCGACTCCTGCCGCAGTCTCCGGGTGTCTCTGCAGATAAGCCAAGTAGCTTGGCAGTTTGTGTTTGTTAATTAATCTTAAAAAAAATACATTTAATGGGATACTTCATAATTCTGAAGTCTTAGTCCAATTTAAGAAGCCAGCTGTAACCCGGCCTAAGAAAAATTTATTAAAATTCACCCACCGTAGAGATTTAAAAAAAATCATTTACAATATAATTTTTGCATTAAAATGTTAAATTTAAGCAAACGCGCTTCCAAATAAACAGGGAAAAAAATGTTCGAAGCAAATGTTCATCGTGAAAAGAAAATGGGAAACCCACACTACAATCACCAAACCATAAAACATCTTGTTCTTGTAAATTATTATGGTGGCTGAATTTAATAAAAACTTCGTTCATTTCATTTTCTAATATAATTTGATGGCGAAAACACAAAAAGCTCTTATCTTATAATACACGTGCTTATTGCTCTTGACATTTAAGCTACAGTACAGAAACTTACATGCGTACGGGAAATGTAGTTGGTTAAATTTGTGAAAAATTTTACTTGCGTACTCCTGTCAAGGATATAATAATAGCACAACTCTCCACGCAATCGATTACCTGTAAGCAAAATATTTATCTAGTGGTGGCTTTCGCGATTTAAATATATTAACTACGAAACCAAGTTATAACTTGTAATCAATATTAATATAAATAAAAGAAAAATATTTTTTTTCCAATTATTTCATGCCACTGTACTCTCACATCTGTAGACATAAGGGCACAAAATACGCACTTTCAAAGTTTTTTATTTGAGAAAAACATGGAAAAATTATTGTTGTAACACACTTCGCACAATAGTGGTGTTGTTTTTGATGTTGTTATTCCTGCTAAAATACTTATCCTTGCTGTAATTGCTTTTGTTCTTGCACTGCGTATGTTATAATCTAAATATTAAGGTGGTTCTATTTTCATTTTACTGAATTTAAGAAAAAGAGTAACAAGAAAATTTTAAAGATTATCCGGCACATAGTCGAAACTGGTCGGCTTATGAATAGTGAATAGCGGAAAAAATAAAAGATTCCACATATTAGAGATCAAGCACACCCTCTGTCTGGCATCCGCTTTAGATATGAAACTCATTCCTGGTGCGTTTTCCATTAAAATTCAAGTTTGGCATTGCGTTTGTGTTATCGTGTTCAAAACTATTTTTTCTTATGTGACGATATTCTAAGCGTGATATTTTTTAAATTTCATTGAATTCTCATATTGTTTATGCTGGTTTTAGAACAAAAGACATATTGACATATGAACAGCAACACCCACAAAAAATAATAAGTTTTTGAAACTTTAATTGTTCAAACGATTAGTTGAGGAGAAAGTTTCAAGTAATAACTATCAAAAATAAAGGTTTTCTTTTCATTTTTCTTCTCTGGAAACTGAATACAATTAGATGGCATACGCTACTCGTCACATGAAAAATATGAATCACCCTTATGCTAAAACATGGTATTTTAATTGTTCCTTTGGTTTATGGTGTTAAAGTAAAAGATAAGTACTTTGCACTAAACATACTTGAAATTTAGAATAAAACACACCAACAACAACTACCTAATACAATACTCGTAGCGGCACCCACAACAATTACATTCGCAAGTTAGCAACATTAGCAACACCAGCAATAACAAACGAACATGTTGCATAAAACATTTTACAACTTTAGTTGTAAAATCATCAGCGAGCACTTGAGCATGGAGAAGAAAACTTTACATTTCTAAGGATATATAATCCAACACTTTTTAGTACAGTTGTTGTTAGTATTTAGTTTTGTTGCAAGTGTTGCAAGTTTTATTATATAAATTTGTTTCCTATAGTTATGGAAAAAATGGTTTCTTATTTGTTATTAAATTAGATGAATGTCTCGTTACTCTGCCTTCAACAGCGTCCTTTTCATCTCTAAGAAAAGCAACTTCAATGGCTTAAATATTATAGATTATGATTTTTTTTTTTTTTTTTTGCTTCAATTATCTTAATTTTTATATAATAAATATTTCATTATGTTATAATTTGGCTGCATTTTTTCCAAATTACCTCTTAAAAGCCTGAAGTCGATGATGGTTTCTTTCGATTCATATGCAGATTTTAACCAGATTTCTATACATAAATTGTTTTCGATAGAATATTGCTAACCGAGCCCATAATTTATTCAGCGTGCCCCGAGGATCCATTCCATCATCTATACAAATTACTAGTTTTCTCAATGACCTTCTACCATACACCATTTTGAAGCTCACAGCAGCATTTAACATTCTTATTCGTTCTCCAATACTCAAATTTATGGATGATTGGGTCTATTAGGCAGAATACTTACTAAAAATCTTTCAACTATCTCTAAATGTGGTCATACAAATAGGGTCGATTTTAATGCCCACGAAATCCACAAAATGCTCTGTGTTAAATAATGGCTGAAATATTGAGATATCGCAGCCCTTGATGTTCTTCGTATCGAAAACATGAAGTGACCACATTTTTCATTTCATTAAGGAAGCATACTTTAGCTCCATCCCTCTCTCTTCAATAAGATCAAAAATATGACACAAATTAAATGCATGGTCACATTTCTCAAAGTCTGCTATGGAGTTACTCTACCACTATGTACGGGAGAGGACGAGGAAGCTTTAATGCTTTAATGTAACGTGAGGTGCAGTTAATTGTTTCATCGTTACTTTAATGTGCTCTAATCAAATCGGATAAGTTTTTTTGGGAACAATACACGCTTCATCGAGAGCGATTCTATTTGTGATGAAACTCACTTCGCATTGCAGGGAAATTCGTTCTTCGTTCGAACAATTCATATGTATAATAATCTCATGTTACTTTCAATGTGCAAAAGCTCAAATCTAATATCCACAAACCTATATCCTCTTTCCTGTAACCTGTTTTCCTAGTTCCAACACAAGGCATTGCATCCTTATTTCCGGTCTCTATAAGCACGAAAATATCTTCCAGTAGAATATAAAATACTCATTCCGTATTTGTAATAGAAAACGAATGTACATAAATATTTCTTTATGTTTTAATGAACAGTCCATTGCTTATGCGTTAATTAAAATTCCATTTGTTTTTCAAAACAAAATGTAAAATATCTGGGCTTACGGAGACTTACAAATTGCCTTAACCAAAATGAATATTTATGGCAGTTGTGTATTCTAGTCAATAACACAAATAAGTTGTGGTAAAGATTTTTCTGCGTTGTAATTCGGCAATAATCATAAAATAAGAGAGGAATTTGGCAAAAAATTACTTTTGAGGATTCGCCCTTATGACTTGAACAAAAACAAAATATACATGAAGCATTTATTTATTCGCACCAGGATCCCAACGTATTTATATTCGTTACATGAGGGAATGTACACGCACTTGATGAAACAAATTAATACGAAGGAATTGATGCTTTTATGTAGAAATGACTTTTCAAGGAAACAAAAGGACAATTTAATAGAAGACGTTGTGTAAGAGACACAAACACTTTGCAGCCTTAATTATGCTGTCAACACATGCTACATGCAACATTTTACGAAAATCTCCGCTCTATTACAAAAATGCGTGACTTTACCTAATATGGGCCTCTAAGTGCCCTTCTTAACGATCATTTGTTATGTTTCTGTCTTGTACAAGTTTTAATACCTGTGAAATGGACACTTTTCCCTTTTTTATTTCGGCCATTTGATGCGGAATGTTTTTTGGTTGATATTGTTTTATTCGACCATGAATATATCTTTTCTAATATCTTTAGTTTCCTAAATGAATACGACTTGTGGTAATTTTTTCCATCTTTTTTCTTTTATACACGTAAATGCTTTTTGTTGGCAAAAATTTTGACCAAATACTTTTATACTCTATTGTTGTTGCTTGTGAGTACTTTACTTTTTATGGTTTTTGTTCGGCAACATTTTTCTTCAGTGGGCGAGTGGAGATGAAGATGTATTCTGTTTGTCTACTTGTTGGTAAATACAGTTGGTTTCATTTGTTGGCTTGAGTTGTTTGTCGCAAATAAAAGCTCATTAATTTTGTTGCCACATCCTTAAATATGCAAAATAAATGAGAATATCCACTTTCACGGTGCATTTCTAAAAAGAGAGCAAAACCTTCAAAAAAATTACAAAATTAAATCCTCTTCTATTTACTGTTAAGCAGCACCAACCACAAAAAAGGTAACATCCAACCATCATCAAGTGTATAAATTAGTTTTTATTTTTTATTTTGTATTTTGAATGATGCGGCTGTAAAAACCTCAAAACTTTAACACGTTAAAAAAACGAACAAAAAAGAAAAAATTGGGTCTAAAAAGACTTCATTAAAAGTTTGTTAAAAATTCTCTTTCTCCTTTGGGAAAAAAAGAAAAAAATAAATATAAAAAATAGCATGTAGCAGTTTGTTTAATATACTGTATTCATTTAACGTGCTTTACCTGCAACTGGAGTGGGAATGTTAAACGAATGATTCCATTTTAGCTTTTTTTTTCAAAAACAGTTTGCCCGCACTGCTGCTGCCTCAACTGCTGCTGGTCTCACAAAAATTTATTTGGAAAAAACACTCTTTTTTTGGCATAAAAACACAAGAAATTAAATTATGCCTTTATAATTTGGTTTCCTGTATGGAGTAAGTCGTCCTATTCATTTTCAGTATTTTAATTTTCTCCATTTTTCTCAACAATTAGGACATAAATATATTTGGGTGTATAAATTGTTGAGTATGAAATGTATTTCAAATTAACATTTTTCTTGTTGCTTTTTTTGTAGACCCTGTTGTTGTAGTTGTTCGGTACTTAAAGGTACCACATAATAAAAAAATATGTGAATATGAATAAGAGATGCTTCCTACGCTTCATTTATTAAGAATATCAAATACTTTTCATTAATAGGAATTTGGTCAGAATGTAAAACTTTTCCAGCGCAAGTAATAGTAAAAATGAGAGAAACTAATTAATGAAGAACTAATTTGCCACATTTATTTTTTGCATATTTTAGCTATAAGATAATAAAAATGTGACTTTTTATTGTTGTAGGTTAAAAGGCCACAGTCCACTTGGCTTATTTGAACAAAGGCTATAACATATTATACGAGTATCTGGAATTTGAAAATCCCTCGCATTCGCTTTTAAAGTTGTGGGTTAATATAAGATCCATGTCGGCGCTAGCTGGGTATGGCCAGGCTATAATGACAATTGCTTAAATGAACTAAATCAATATTTATTGAATTACCACAGCGATGATGATAGATCATTAGAGTATAAGCAGACATGCCAGAAGGCTGGAGCTTCTCTACAATGCATTCTACTACAGCTACTGGGAAGAAGATATAGAGGAAGTAGTTTCCAATCTTCTCTTTGAATAGGCGGTATAGCATTCATACAAGAAAAAATTTTTGGGCAAGCGCTTACTAGCGACCTCCCGAAGTTATCCGAGATTGGTCTAGAATATGTTATTAAATATCTCAGTGTAACCGGGTGGGCTTAGCACCGTTTCGCAGCTACAAACTTGATTCCCAACACTGCCATACTAATCAAAACGTTATGATTTTATTCTCTTCCTTTGCTTTTCACGCAAATACTTTAATTAACTAGCGATATCAAGTCGCAGGTTAGTAGTTGCAATGTCAAAAAGGTTATTCAGATAAACGTATACACTGTTTCGCAGAGAGAGAGAGAGAGATAGAGCGAGAGAGATAGATGAAAATTAAAGCTTCGTTTAGAATGGGCAGCATTTAACTTAAAAAACTACGTATTATTCTGAAACAGCAATAAAAAAAATAATTCAATTTATCGTTATTTGATATTCTGCTTAAATGTGTTATTAATACCATATATGTTTTTTATATACGTTAATATATAAGTTTGAATTATACTTTTATATAAGTTAGCACATGATTCCCACAACACTGAAATGGTGTGTGAACAAACCGTAGTATGATCGCGACAAGCAATCGTAATTCGTAGATCCACACCTGCACCAACCTGCAGCTTTACAACATTAACTAACCGCCTGGGAATATTCATGTTCTCATAACTCTTCTCACAATAAGAAGCAGTTGCAGTTCGTGGAACAACTCCTGCGCCAATCAGCAGCTTCAAAACATCAGCCAATCATCTTCTCACCACCAGTCAGCCGCTTTGCCAAACAGATCGTAGCTAGGAATTAGTATAAAAGAGGGTAGGATAAGAATTAGTAGTATAGTCTGAAACTCACCTTTGTGAATACAAGGCGCATAGCGCTTAAATTAAAAGCAATACAATTGGGACATAGTCCCTAAAAATCAGTATTTTATTTTAAAACGTGCACATAGTGTCCTACACTACTAAATTATATAATTATCTGAAATTTCTTAAATTTTTTTGATTTTCATTTAATACAAAATTAATCTTTTAAGTTGGACTACGTGTATATTTCCCAATCCTTTGTGGTGTTTCGCTCCATTTTGCAGACACGAAATTCAAATGCAAATAAGATCTAATAAATTAAAATTGCAAATATTATTCGTTACTATATTTTCATATATTTATTTTATTAAGTATTAGTTATTTCATGTTTCGTATTCAAATTACTTTTCCTCCGTCTCATTAAAATGAAATGTTTTATTAAAATTTATTTGTATACTTGATTTATTTATTACATACATATATTTCTTTCCTTTGAAAAGAAAATAATTATCCTTATAAATGTAGGAGTTCAAGCACTTATTTTTGTATGTCATGTGTCAGTAGACTTTTGACAGAATTTATTACTTTGATTCCAGCCGCATGTTTTTTATGCGTTGGAAATTTAATGGCTCTATTTAGGTTTTTTTCTGTCAACAAATCCTGCTGGCAGGACACTTTATTAAACTGGGTGATATTTTTAACTAAAATTATTACATGTAACAGTTACAATTAATGTTATTCTAACATAAGAATGTTTGCTTTAATATTTGATTCTCGGATATATGGCAAAAATAAATCTTTAAATTAATTCGAAAAAACTTTTATATGTTATGGGCAATACAGGCATTTTGTTGGACTAATGCCATAACATCAGTAGATATTAAGCCCTTATGTTTAAAAAATTCACTCCCATATGAACATATAAACATTTTCAAGGAGCAAATCACAAATATGAATATATAATCAAAACTTGTAAATATGCGAGGATGAATACTCTTCAAAAATGATGGTTGAAGTCTGCCGAAGATATTGAATTAGCAGCAAAGAAATGCTTCGCCCACACGAATATAAATTTGCTGAAGGAAAGGAGATAGTGACGATCATTAGGAGACCAATTGTAAAAAAGATTGTAGTAAAAATTAAATGTATAAGCTCATTGTGTTCTTACTTTTGTAGCGCAGTATGTTCCACTTGTTTTAATATTATTCGAAATCAGATTCTGTTCCAAACTATAACCTTGTAGATCATGTAGGTGTAAGCAAATGACAAGAGATTTGCTACTTAAAATCATAACATTCTGGTCATGTAAACGTTTATCATACCAATAAGGCAAAGTTTGGAATTTTATTCCAAACAAATTAAAGACCAGCGCATATGAAAAAGTTTCAGTCATTAAAGTTGTGGCCGGTATTCATAAATTTAATATAAGGATATTTAAAAAAAATGTTACTAAAATGATAACAGAAAATTTAGAAAAAGACTCCAATAAATGAAATAATTTTCTGTTGAATTTCAAATAAAGACAACGACTGGTGCGGGTGACGTTTTCCAATGACTTCAGGATAATAAATTTTCTACACTATTACAGAGAAACACACTTATGCTTTGCATCAAAATATTTTACCACATGCCCTACAATTTAATTTATTTCTTCAGAAATAATTTACACTCTTATTTCCCCAAAAAATAAAAAATTATGAATCAAAAACCAAAGTCAAATCACAATAAAAGTATAAAATCACGACGAATCCTTTAACAAAGTCTAACGAACAATTTAGGATTTTTTTTTTATTTCTCGCCACTGTGCGAGGGTGTATTGTGGAAATATTTTTAAAAATTCTGCTTGAAGCCCAAACATATCTTAGTTATTTTAGGTATTAGTGACACAGGCAGTATTTGTATTTGATATGCTAAATAGAAATTAAATAATTTTTTTGGATGCTAATGGTCTTTTTCAAAATTATAGAGGTCTACCGAAGTTTCTTTCGTTGAATTATGCAGGTCTCGTACTTGTCTCTTGTATTTTACTTCAAACTTTTTTAAGACTTTTTTATTTTTTGTATCCTTTTCCTTGTGAAAGTTTCTTATAAAAGTTTGTCCATAACTGTGTGTACGTATGGTTGTGTGTATCCTTGTGTATGTGTGTGAAAGTGTAGCTGAAGATGGAGTTGGATATATCTGTGCATTTGTGTGAGTTGACAGCCACAGTATAGTGTGTATACGGCCATTTTTCTTAATTAACTTCTTATGAGAAGTCAAACAAATTGCGCTTAATAATTAACTATCAACCATATATTTATTTAAGCCTGAATGATTTTAAAAGATGTCAACTCAATTAGGAAAGGGCTGTTGACGTTTTAAGGCTACATGAACTAACTTGCTACTCTTTTAATTTACTTTGTCTGAAACAAATTGCTAATGAAAACAAAAAAAATGACGCAAGAAAGGAGATGCTTCTTAGCCAGCTTGAGCATTAACGTTAAAAATTGGTATGCAAGAACAGCTGGATTCGTCATACAACAAAAATGAGGGTACAGTGCGATAATACGGGGAAAATATTTGCGGAAAGAAGGATAGTACAAGCGATTGTTTACTTCCAATGGCGAATCAGAACTCTTAAATAATACAGGGACCATTTTGAGTGTAAATGTCCAAGAACTATGATAAAAATCAGATGGCCCATTGTGTTCACTTATTTATTTATTTATTCATTTGTACAATAAACTAGCAACTGATGTAGCGATGGATATGTAAGACAGTGTCATCGGCACACAACAGGTTGCACCATAAACATTCACACCTTCAAGGAGGGTATTAACTAGATCATTAATTTATAAGGAAAATGAAACCGGTATTAAGAATGTCTCAGAAAAAGAACAACCATTCCATATAAAACGTCCCATATACAGTCCTAAGTTTGAGAGCTTATAAACAAATCCAAAGACTTTATTTAACGATTTAACTTTAATCTAAATAAATGTTTTCAAATTGAAACTTCTGAGCTTTAAAATGATATTGTCTCCTCAGCTTAGGGCTCTAAGTTTTTCAAGCTAATTATTGTAATTCATTATTTTATTTCACTAACTCTTGCGGACCTCGTAATTATTCTTGACAGAATATACAACTTCCATTTAATATTTGTCCCGTCTGAAAGTGGCTTGAGAGGTTACGTTTTACCTTTAGTTCATAAAAGTTTGATTTTTATTATTCCTTTGACACTTTACTGCTCTAACAACTTTGCCATAAAATAGTTAAGTGCAATAACATGCCATTGTTCCTTAAAAAATCGAAATCTTTTGTACTTACGGCCCTCTTCTGTCATAAAAGTTTTATTTGCATCGTTTCCTTCCACAGACATGCAACTAAATAAAACATCAATCACTGGCTTGGTACATGAAGGAGCAACATAAAATGAATTTTATTCAAATATTTGCAATAATCATAAATTTCCTTACACCATTTCCATCGAACACTAAATAAGGAAAACTGATCTCCCTATGATTCAACATTTTTGATTCAAATTCAGACTAAAATCTTGAAATTATTTCAAAAGGATATGCTGCACATTCTGTAGTTTGTTGCATCATTTGCATAGTTTTCAATGAATATTCATTTTAATTTATCGTCGTTTCTCCAGAATGTTCACATGTTCAACACTTTCACTTACTTACGGACAAATATTCACATTGCACACATACAAACGTACAAACGTACACATACCAACGTACTTGCACTTGAATGTATGCAAATGGATTTAAAGTTGAATTTATTGAAAATGATAATGATGTACACAGTTGTTGATGTAAATGAGTTGAGCGATAATACTTTCGTTTGAGCCATAATATAATTTATAGTTTAGTGCAGGAGATGATTGGCGAGATGCTCTAAAGGAAAACTTTAAACTGAATACACAGTTTAAGAGATGAATATAAATTTTAATGCCCTTTATGTGCTCTATTGAATAAGTTTTTGTTATTATACAAATGCAAAGGAATATGCGTAATTAAAAATACTTTATTATTCTATAAAGATGACCATAAATGTAGTTTTTAATAAATTTTTTAAGTGAACTAATTAATTTAAGTTAAAAATTTTATCGTGAACATTTAGTGACAAGATCACTAGAACTTAATATTTAGCGATAATTTGCAAAGAATATTTTTACACATTCATCTAATTTCAGATCCTTGAGAAGCCTTCATTCTGGGTAAGTTGAATCAAAGTGAAGTTGTTAAAATCCTAAGGCAATATCAAAACTGAAAATTTAATTAAAAACATTATGATTCAATATATTCAAAGTGCATTGAAAAATTATCTATTTATTACATGTGAATATTTTTCAGAAAATATGAAATGTTACTCATGTTGGAGAGTATTACTTTTATCAAGCCATTTTGTAATCAATAATCATTTTGAAATAATGATAAGTCACTGAAAAAATATTCTATATTTTTTTATTCTTTAGCACTTGAAATATTTCCTTAGCTCTTTTCATAATGTTAAAATTAATGGTTAGAAGAATAAATTTTTATTTCAACACAAACGAAATATTTTTGTATTACAGCTGCAAGTATAAGAGGAGTTATTCAAGACCGATTCAACACATTCCTTGCAATAGAAGGCACCATTAATAAACTTTTATTATGTTACAGAAATAACTACAACTGAAAATTCCCATGGTTTTATCCGTAATTACCACTTAAATACCAAATTCCCTAATTTGAAATCAATAGCGACGACGAATGCATTTGTTACTCCCCTCAACAAAAATTTTAATAATAATAACAATAATAATCAAATGGTACGACTCGACGTGAGTTAGAAATAAAATTATTTTATATAACAAAATCAAATTTCAATATTGTTCTCAAAATCAACATTCCAAGCATCCATATTTGGCCATTTAGATCCAAATAAAAATATCTCATATCCTTTTTATTTTACAAAAAAAAATCAAAACCATTTTTTCACTCCCTAGTCTTCTACATCCATCCGACCTTAATTCTTCTTCCTTAACAAAAACTTGAGATATTTTCAATATTTATTTTTTTTTAAGAACAATGACATTTTGCAATACCCTAAAACTACTTGTTCTCCCAGTCCATTCCCAGTCCAGAAGGCCGATCACTGCGAGTTCCAGAAGCACAATAACTGCGACGCAGTCATAACTAAATAATTCAAAATTTTGAACTGTGAAAGTGTTTCTCGATATCTCATGGTTCTATTTGAAACTAAACCAAACTTATACCGGAAAGTGTCGATAAACTTACATTTTAAAAACTTTGATAACGATTTTTATGAAATATGGCGACGTTGCATCAATGAGCGATATACTAGTATGAATTATGCTTATTGAGTTCAAGTGAGTCCCAGAGATGATCAAAAAAATACAAGGTGAATTGTACATACTTCTGCTTTTTTAAATGACACTTCTTTCTCTGTTCTATTTTACTTAAACAATTTGGAACGATTTTCCGTCATCCCACGTCAAATTTGGTTTATGAACAGACCGATTTCGGCTTTGTGCCATCGTCAGTGTTCTCGAGAACACTGAAGATGGCACAAAGCCGAAACCGGTCTGTTCATAAACCAAATTTGACGTGGGATGACGGAAAATCGTTCCAAATTCAAACAAACCCCGTCGGAAGAATATCACAAAAATCGACTTAAACAATTCTTCATTAGCCAATTTACATGTAAACAACTTTGTCAACTAAATGAAAAGCATATGTATATTAATAAAAAGTAATTATTAAGCACAACATTTTTCATTACAATTTCGTTTTGTAATACATAAAATGTAATCTTTATGGGATGTTGAACATTTGATGGTATTGTACATATACAACTTGGGTCTTCTCCTCTTACATGTACAAAATATTGTATTCCTTTGTTACTTTATCCCCTTTATGTTGCGAAGTTTCAATTATTAAAATAATTCTTGAAATCTGGATGCATATACTTTGCAACTAAAACATGTCTTCCCATGATGTAGTGTACGGAAGAGCATTAGCAAGGGGAAACCAGTCGAAGTAGTCATCACATTGTTATGGGAATTTAACTACATTTACTGTCGTTTAGTGCATTTGACAAAATTAAATCACTGCATCAAGCAATATTTATATTCTACATAATACACACACAAACACTTAAATACAATTTGACTACCCAACGAACACAATGGCAAACACAAGGTAAATAAAATAGTAAATGAGAAACATTTGAAACGTTTGTTATGTTTCTATCACATTTTGTACAGTCTACTGAAATTGTTTGTTAAAACATTTCAGTAACAGTTCTCAAATATGATACAATAGTAAAGGGCAAGGCCCATTAATATGATAACCGAACCGTCTTCCTGCTTCTTTAAGAAAATGGTGACATAGTTTGCCATTTGGCTTCGCTATCAGCATCCTTGATAGAAGAAAATTTCAAGTATATTTTGAAATTTTTATGAAATTTTCGGAATTCACTCTACAGCAAAATACTTCAAGGTATCAAAAATTAAAACAAACGTTTGAACATAAAAAATAGTCTCCTGTTTATACATTGATTTGAACTACAAACAAATTTTAAACGAATTTCTGTAGAGAAATATTTTGTTAAAAATATCTTTGGCTCAAATGGGCATCCACTGACATCACAATAACATGCCCATTGCGATCTGTATGATTAAGAAGACATATAGAACAAAGAGGTGCCATAAAACACTTTTTATATGTTACCGACACCCCTGCGAACTTTTGCTCAAAATAGAACAAAATCAGTTGTTTGAAATATTTGATGTCCATATTTAAAAATTTTTTAATGGACTTTTTACAAAAACAAACAACTACGTAAGCGAAAATAACGCGAAACAAATCTGTTGTTTGTATAAACAGAGAGATCTTATATATTCCCGAAGTAAAATAAAAAAATAATTCAACATTTTTAACACAAGCGATATTTGCCTTTACTTTTTGATGTAGATTAAAGGATTTGATGAAATAAAGGATTTGATGAAATAAACAAAACAAAACAAAATTTTAGTTAAAAAAATCTGAGAAGAAGCTTTGGGCAAATTGCAGTAACTATTCGATATCGATCGAAATACAAACAAGCTTTTCTCGAAATATAAAAAAACTTTGATCAATATCGAAAGCCGCAATTTGCCCCTGTGCCTCGCACAGTGCGTGCAAAAAATTTTGCAAGAATTTAACACTTAAAGGCATTTGAGATTTTAGACAAAAAATAATTGTGTTGGTTGGGTGTTTTTAGTTTTAGCTTTTCATATTCACTTACTGAGTCTTTTGTTGGAGGGAAAGACGTGCTCGTCCATGCAACACCCCACACGCACGCAAAGTACGCTAAACTGCAAAAAGGTTTGTGGAAAATGGGGGAAGGCGTGTTCTCCATTTGATGATTACGATGATTTTTATACAAATAATGCAAATGATAACATTGATGGTGCAGCGCTGAGAAGCTTGAGATGAGAAATGATGATGGTGATATTGTTGATTTTTAAGTGCACAGTATTGTATTGTGCTCATCGCATTTCATATTCGCAATATTTCACGGAAGTTATATTTAAGCATAATATAAACCCATTTGTGGCTTACAGATATTCAGTAAACATTTGTGTGTGTATGTGTATGTGTGTGTGTGTGTGTGTGTATGTTTGTTTATGTTGCAGTGGCGCACATTACGTACTTTACAAAATTCATTGTGGTTTGTGTTGCAGTTAACTTTTTATTTATTTTAGTTTTTTTGTTTTAATATTGCTACTGCTGATAAATGTTGAAATTATGTTGCATTTTAATATTGTTTGTGCAACTGCTGCTGCTTTCAATGCTACTTCTGCTACTGATGCGCTTTGTTGCTGATGTTGTCGTTATTGCTTTTGTTGTTGTAGCTGATACAATTATTTACCACAATCTATTGTTGTTTATTACAACTGCATGTCATCATTTTATTATTGTCGTATCTAGCACGAGCATGGCAAATGCAGGAACATTAACAACAAACCTACTTTTCCCCTCCATGTGCTCCTTTGTCAGGATACAATACAATAGAGTAGAGAGCGACATGATTATGATGTTGCTGCAACTGATATTGTCATATATGATACAAAAGATAATAATAAAAATAGTAATAATAGTGTTGAAAACATCTACTCATATTTCTATATTAATATTTTTTTTTACTGCAATTCTGGAGCAACAAGGTATTCTAATGCTGATAGTACTTGTTTATTTGAGTTCCAACATCCTTTTTATGTGCTTTTATTTGCAGTTTACTATTTTTAATGGGAAAATGTAATACGAAGTCTACTGGGAATAAGCCCAAATTAAAATGTTATTGTACAAGTTTTTACGTTATGATTTTTTTGAAAAATTTAATATAAATCGAATTTAAAATATCGCTTTAATGAATATCTTCCTAAAGAGCATGTTAATATATATTCTTAAAATATACCCACCAAATGCAATAAAAGACAGGGATGGGTATCTCTAGACCAAAAATTTTACATACACTTTGTTTCTTTAAGTAAGAGCTTTTTCACGGTATTCAGAGGACGATCATATTTAAATTAGTTTCCAAAATTGTGAAATCTTTTCCGCTATTCTCGCAAGCTGTTTGTCATTTATTAAGAACCTGAGCTGAGCTCTATCGGATAAGTATGGTTTCAAAACTAATATGCACATTTATCTAAAAATTATTCAGTTTGAAAATAAAAATTCTAAGAGACTGCAAAAGATTTTTATCGTCCTTTTTTAGTTTTATTTTAAACTTCGTTTTTAAGTTTGTGGTGACTTTATAAAATAAAATTTTAAATATCACTTAACACACATGTGTGGCAACTATAAACATTTCGCACAACCAACTCCTTAAGACATATTTTATGCACTAAAATAAATAATTCCTGCCTCACCCTGTCTATATCTCTGTGCTTGCTGCCAATAAAACTTTAATGTCTTAAGACAAATTACTTTATTTCGGTGTGTTTTCTATTTTATGGCCTCACAAAAAATACCTAAAAGTATATTTCTTCATAAATGATTTTTTGAATGTAATTTTCTTCCAAAATTAGATTTTATGACCACAATTTATACTTAAATTATAGGGATAGAAAATCAACAGTCGAAACAATAAAGCAAAAAAAAAACCAAAATAAGTTGGATAAATTAGAATCCTCTAACACATCATCGTCAGCTGTAACGTTCAATTTCTAAATGATTTCCATAAGGACTCAAGGATCATAAAAATATTTAGCAAGCAGTTTGTTTGGGGTTGCCAGTAAAAATATATACATACTCGTACATTCGCAAGACAAGCGTCGTAAAGTCCTTAATAAGTATGTACGTACTAGCGTTTGAAGCATATAAAATAAAAACTGTTGCACCATCAAATTATGAGGGTTGCGAGAGCCATTGGCTACAACCCAATGGCAATAATATTGGCCATATAATGCTGCTGATGTTTCTTTCAAATGGCACCCAAGTGGGATCTAATAATGCATCTTAGCAAAAGTAATGGCTTAGGAAAGACAACTAAACTAAATGAAAGGAAAACTAGTCGAGGGCTTTTGCTTTTGTTGCTTATTCCAGTTTCAATTAAGGGCCATTCACATGTAGTTTCCCATATCCAAATATTAAATTTAATCTTTCAACTACGGGGATGACATCTGTATTGTTGCTCATTTTTGTTTTGCAGTTCGATTATGACTATATTTTTCATTGAGAGCGATACGATAGATTAATTGGTTTAATACAGGCTTATCAGTCTGAGAACAACCGCCAAGGACTCCCGTATATTAAGAATGTCTAATTATTTTTTGATATTTCCATACTCCTTGAATATCATCTTCAAAAAATTATATTGAATTATTTTATTTCTAACTTTATATATTTTTTTATTAATTTTTCGTATTTTTTGCTAAAATTAATAATATTTTACTCTAAACGATGATTTAGATAATGAAACAAAGTTTTAATGGAAAAATTAAATAAGAAGGAAACAAATTGAAAGCTTTATTTTTAATAAAATTTATTTTAATAAAATTTTCTAAGAAGTCACTAGTCCTTTTTTGCAACCTTGACTACTTGCAACTTTTATTTTTCTTCTTAAGATTGGGAGATTTTCACCAGATCTGTTCAAGATAAAAAACAAATATATTTTTTTCGCTCCTGACAAGTCAAAAAACCGTTAAAAAACAATCAAAGAAAATCATAAAAGCTGTTAAATTCTCTGAAGCCAACAAGTAAAATCCATTTAGTTATATTTTCCTTTAATGTTACGATTTGTTTAAAAAACTTTTCCAATAAAAAATTTAAATGAAGGAAACTTAAGTCTGAATATAAATTAATAACAATTTAAATATGTTTATAGAAGAGAGAAACGAGTCAATATTCCGCTGTTTCTATTAAGAAACGATTTGTTGTATATATGTATTGACACCATTGTTTCTTTAGTGATGGGAAGTTTCATCTCCGAAAGTGATAAATTCATTGGGGCCACAAAATAGCGCCATGTTCTAAAAACTACTTAAATATATTTAAAATCTTGAGGAAAGTTTCGGGACTTATTTCACTACAATTTTATACACATTTTATAAAGTTTAATATAAAATGTTTTTTCTGTTTATGGACAGCTTCCTCTAAAAATGTTTATGTGCATGAAAGAGTTTACACAAACACGAAAGCACCATATGCCTTTTATGTTTTTCCTCAAGATTCGCACAATTTTTTTTGCACTTTTGCAGATTTCTTTTATTTGTTCTGCTCTTATGAATGAACGACTAAATATCCTTATCCTTTGTTTAAGTTCATAACACTATTCATACGCACCAGTGTTTATGATGGTTAAGTTAATAATTTTATTTGCTTCTTATGAGTTCTATTTACATTGTATTCAACGCCAACAATTTGTAGGTTTTTATTCAGTCCCTTATGCCACGTATATCAGTAGAGACCTAGAACTACATACGTAATGAAAGCACAACTCAAGCTTACGAGTACTAAATGTTTTAGCCTGCGAATGTTTTCGAATGTAGAACTCGGATATCCAGATTATAATTAAAGTTTATTAATAATTACGGATTAGAGCACGAATGCTTTTTAACGCAATAAAATGTATATAAAAAACTATTAAACTATTACACTATTGCACTAAACCAAACTGTGTAGAATAAACAATGGAGTTTTTATTAAATTCTTTATTCCAGGAAAATAATAAAACAATGAAACTAGTCCGGTAATTTTATGATTATTTTTGATTCTTTTTGATTATTTTCAATAACTTTCGCATTGAATCTCGTTATCAAATGCAAGGAGAAACACTATTGTCCATTAAAAACTCCATTATTATTTGATTTTAGTTATTTTTGCATATTATAAGATTTTTTCGTATTAAAATAAATTAAATATATTTTATTAACCATTAAAATTCTTAAATTTTGCGTCCGACTAGTTTTTGAAGTTGGCATGCTCTAAGTCGACATAGAAATACATTTAATACTGCAAAATTCTAGAATTTTTTTTTTTAATTTCTTTCCCATGCAAGAAATCGCTTAAGGTGTTTTTTTATTATCGTTATTAAGGAAACCGAATATATATATTTTAGAACGTACTCGTAAAAGCTTAAAAAGGTGCTACTAAAATATGCAACAACATAAATTTAAAGAACATATGTAAATTTTTAATATTGGAATTTGTTTAATTAAACCATTAGTTGGAAAGAATATTCAAAAAATAAATTTAATTATTATATATAAAAAAAACTTTATTTTTCATTTTACTTGATATATGTAATCATTGATACCTAAAGGATGTCTAATCGTATAGACTAATTTTGTGTTTGTGTCTATGGAAAATATTATTATTAAGTTCTCTATATATTTACATAGATAAAGTTGTATAAGTATTTAATGGATGCGCTTATCACAAAAAGTATACGAACATACATATCGAGCCTTTGGTGCAATATCGTAGTAACTCAAAATTTTAATTTTTTAAGGTTACATTACGAAATTATTCGCCTTGTCGTTTTTATATATTCTGTTAAAGTTTCATAAAAATATTGTGTATACTCAGCTCTTGAGAAAAGAACCCAATTTTCTTTTACCATTAAGTTGTGTGGAAATTCAAAACTTTATTTTCAATTTCTGCAAAACAACCTTTTTTGAATTATTACGTTATTGCAGCAAAGGCTCGATATATAAATATATTGAAAAGCTTCAAGAAAAGCTTCCTTAACATACAACTATGATTATTTTATTATTGCGAAGTATTGAAATGATTCTCGTTTTGCAACCAATCCTTTCAGTATTTTATCCAAATGAAATGGATTTTTGCACACATTCACATAGTCAAACAGCAACAAACTACAATAAAAAAAATATTTAAATTACCCCAAATACTTGGTTGTTGATTTGCAACCTCAACTCAATCCATTTCAAGATACACCGACAGTGGTCTTATTTAGAAGTTTTGCCATTATGGGAAGTCTTATTTATTCGACCATACTTTCCCACATCCGGATGTAATTATTCCACCGATAATTTTTACTGCAGGCTTTTTTATATTTTTTTACTGAAAAAAATGTGCAAGTATTTCTATTTAAACTGTGAAATATTTAATATAAAAATTGTGTTATGTCGGCTGTAATACGCCCTGTAGCTACGAAATCAATTTCATTGACATTATTGAGGTATAATACAGGTATACAATTCATTCATTCTTCCTATTTCTTTTTACGTACTTTGAATATTTGAATCAACTTCAACTGAAAATAATTTCGATATTTAATATTAATGTCTGCAATTATATTTCTATTTCTTTACGTTGGTATCAAATATATAATTTTCTCTATATTTTTAGTTTTTGCAGCCAACATAAAAATAAATATACTGAATCCCCAACTGTTAAGATTTTTAACTCATTAATATATTTGGCATCTAAACCTGGCCAAATCTTAATATTAAATACCATATATGTAAATGTAATAAACATGTTTCTTTTGTTAGAAATCATATGCACCAAACAAATATTAAATAAGTTAATTTTAGAAAATAGATATTTAGCTAAAAAATAAAGTCTTTCTATGCAAGTAAGTATATCGTTTAAGTTTTTTTACACAAGAAGTTCCGAAGAAAAATCAAAAAAAAAGAATCCTTAAAAAAACTTTTGACATAAACTTTAAAAAACTCACACCGTCCACACCAGCCTTCACAAAAATCGCAGGTTGTCATGAAAATCTTGCTTAATACTACGATATTTTTTGCAATCTCTTATTAATTTAATAAATATAAAAGCTTATTCTTCTAATTGTACCGGCGTATGAAATATATGCAATGGAAGTAACTGAATGTAATAAATTTTAACAAATATTTCTCAAAGTCATTATAAATTTACGGGTATTTTGCCAACTTTTCACAAAGGGATCAGCATGGCGCATACACTAAAATGTTAAAGGGTTTAAATCTTCCACAAAAATGAATCCAATATAGGAAATAAATTTTGTTAAGTATTTTCAATCTTTGCAATACCACTTTTGTGACCTAAAATCTTTATTCTCATTCATTTATATTCCAAGTCAAATCCGTATTATGTAATTGTTTAAAAAAAACTAATAAATAAACAAAAATGTATTTTAGAAAAAACCATCAAAATAATATAAATTTAACTTGGCCTGAAATTCAATAAATCTTCTTAATCTACATGAAAATCAATTTAAGAAAAAATATTGAAATCTTTTTCAAAATGTATTAAAAATTCCAATTTTCTTTCTTACGACACACATATATTTTCCTCACTTATCACTGCACCCAAGAGAAGAGAAATCTTAAGATTTAAATAAAAATAAATAAATTAGAGGGTGACAAAAGAACAAGATGAATAAAATCAACACAAATACTTGGAATGAAAAAAGAAACAGAAAGTAAAGTAATCAATGTAAATACATTTACATACATGTGTGTAAAAATGAGTGGAAGGAAAATTGTTCGCCAATGTATCCTTCTGTGCATATTGTTTGTTTGTCGTGGTACATACAATGAATACATACACATACTCCCATACGATTTGCAAGCGACAGTCACTGGAATATTTAAATTCATTGAAATCTCAATTTTGTTTATGGTAGAGAAAGAGACACACGTAAACAATTCTTAATTAAAATTATAAATAAAAGGTTGCACGTCATTAATATGATCAGTCGACTCAGTAAAAGTTTTCTGTGCGAAAAATCGTTTTTTTTATGTCTACTATAAAAGCTTTTCTACGATACGTAGCACAAAGATATGTTTACAGCTTTTATGTACCTTTTGCAGTTATAAGCCCATTATATCGAAGGAACTTAATTTACTAAATGAATAGTTATATATTTGATTTTTTTTTCTGATGTTCTCGTTATAGTGATATGAATCAAGTATATATCGCCCCTAAGTAGCATTTCTACAATGATTATTCAGAACAATCTTATGAAGAAACCTATTTTTGATTAATCGTTGCTGAAATGAAATGTGATATAATTGAAGTAAAACGGAAACTAGATTTTTCTGGCTCTGAAAGTAGCAACCAACATTATTCTTAGCAAAAACGAAGCAAAATGCTCACACTTGCTTCTATTCCGAAGTTATAAATTTCGTATTAGTAATATAAAATAGAGATACTAAAGAGTTATCATGCATTTATAAATTGGAAACACTATTTCATAAAATTTTCGGGATATTTCCCATTTTCATACAAGGAATCCAGTAAGGCAAATTGATACCAGAAAGTCATAAACAATTTTCGAATTACACAATGTCAAAAATGGCAGGATAAAAGTAGAAAGCAAAGAAAAACATTCAAAAGTGTTCAAAGCAAATAATCATAACAAATATTGAGAGTAATCATGAATCCCCATTTTGTGGGGAATATCAACAATTTTTCTAAGGAAAATCACTTTATTATTTCTATATTCAACCAAGGCGAATTCACTTACCACGTAACACACAATATTCTTAAAGCTTTTGAAAAAAATTTTATAAAAGAACTTCGGTCGGTGAAATTGAATATTGATCAAAGCATCAAGATGTTCAAAACAGATTGTCAGCAATAAAATAATCAATTTTCAGATCTGCAATCTTACTTTCTTTTTAAAAAGCAATTAAATTTGTAAACAAATTTTACATATTTGTATGAAATATTTTATCTGAAGATAAAATTAGTTAAACTTTTTTCATTAGCTCTCTTGGGAGCATATGGCTTCCACAAAGCATCTTCATCTTACACGATGTAAGACAGCACTGTCCTAGTTCTTGAAGTATCGTCCGTCTCCATGTATTTTTTGACCGACCACGGCTTCTTGAACCTTTAGGGTTCCACTCTAGCGCCATCCTTGTTATACTGTCAGGATTCTTTTTGACAGTATGATCGATCCACCTGCATTGGTAGTAGAGTTTTAAATTAATTTAATTAAATTCAAATAAATTAATTTCCTAAAGAAGATACCCACATGGTATAGAAATATCGAATAACTAAAAATAAATATATTATTTTTTATGAAAAATTCCTGAAACTCAAAAAAATAATTCAATTAATTAATCGAAATAAAGGTCGAATAACATCATCGATTTATTAGTTTAAAACCGTAAAATTTTGTGCGGATAGTTATTGAAATCTTAAAATTTATCAGCTTTGAGACAGTTTTAGCCCCCAAAATTTGCCCATAAAAAGACAAAATCGATCGTACTTGAACATGTGTATCTGTTTTTTGTTCTAAGGATGCAAGAGTGACACAAAAAAATCTTTGTTGTACATATATGAAAGGATACGAATGGGCTTATTCCCATTACTGCTCGTTTCTGTTAATGTATGTGTATAATTTTATGGTATCTGCTATAATCTGTCATTAATTGAAGCCTGTCGTTGTCTTTTAATACCCACACCTGAAAACTGAATCTTTACAAACTCCTATATGAAAGAACAAAAATCAAAATATTTTGCAGCCTCTTGGATATGCATGAAAAAGGGCAGCGAAATGTAAAACGTACACATGATTGTGTAATACGAGATCATGTCGATAGTCTAGTTTATTGTTCTTAAGTTCCGTTTTTTGTTTGTTCCTCTTTGTGGCAATACTTTTGTAAACCAAGGCGAATTCACAACAGGTGGTGTTGACACCGCAGCTGAAAACTTTTTTTAGTTTGCCTTTGCTGATTGTCAAAGTTTACTTATTTACTCTAATTCGTTGCTTATTTTTCCTGATTAATATTCAATATTTTCCTTTATTTTTTTGCTTTTAGTCCTTTGCTTTTGACATTATACGTTAATAGGTTGTACTTGTTACATTGGTTAGTTTGTCTGTTATTAATTCGCCTTCATATACGTATATTATTTTGCATATATGTGAGTATTGTTTTGTGATTTTATCAAAGATTTCAAAGCTTTAGAAGTTTAATAACTCCCGGAGAGGATTATTCGTCTTATTTCTTTAGGAGTACTGCCATCAAAATATTGTTGTTAAGCAATACGAATTCGCTTAGTGTCTCTTATCCTCATCTTCAAGTCAAGTCGACACTAAAGAAAAACTGGTAGTTCTGTTCTCGTTGTAGACAACACTGGAATACTATTTATTAATGGCCACCTGCCACTATCAGTAATATTTAATTGTTGCCGACAACGATTCCACTATTGCAAACTATTGGTGTCGATATCGTGTGATGTCGACAACTACAAATAGACTGAGGGGAAATTTTTTATCGAGGTTAAATTAAGGCAATGGGTTTGGCATACGGCTACGTTTGCCGGGTAAAACTTTAATTTTTGCATTTATATATGTATCTGTATGTGTGAAAAGGTCTATGCACATATTCAGAGTAATATTTATTGGATCTGTGATACTTTACTTATGAAAATTAAATGAAATTCAATTTGCAGCTTAAATGTGCTTGTTTTACATTATGTGGTATTTTTTCCTCTTTATAAAAGAAAAACATGCTACAATCGTTTTCACAGAGCAAACTGTAGTCAAGATATTCAGTTTAAAAACTGTGGTTTCATACTCTGTGGTAGGAATCGAAAATGTATTTTTTTTAACTCCAAGATGTATGTAGCAAGTAAATATTTCTTAATTTGCACCACAATTTTTTCATTTATTGAAAGATTAGGTTTTAATACAAAAAAAATACAAATAGAAGTTTCAAAGTCCTAAAAATTTTAAACTTTTCACAACAACTTTTACTAAAGAAAGATTAATATTGCCTCTTAATAATCACTTCATACAGTTCAGTTCACAATGTTAAAATTTTTATTTAAGTAGAACTGTTTTGACTTCAGATTCAGAGTACGTAATCCAGTGCGTCATATATAAGCCTAATATACTTAAAAATAATCCCGCAATCTTAACATAAAAAATCTTAAGAAGGAAATATCATTCGCCTGGGCGTATTTTAATTGAAGACTTAAATCTGATGATATCTATGGAATTTAAATTTTTTCTATTGCGTTGCTTCTAACAAAAACCACAGTGATTTATTTCATGTCTTTTGAAAATAAACATTTTTAATACAATATTATGCAAACAAACACACAAACGTTACATGCACTACATTTCCTATCTTTACATACACACAATTTTTACTTGATTCCTTTAAAAAACACACACAATATCATCTACACGGAAGAAAATCAATTTTAAAATCTCATTTAGTTTACGAAATTGATATATGCGGTCATGAGGGAGAAAAAAATTTAACGTTCAGCACTCACACACGCTCATACAAGCAAATACTCGTATATTCATGTACTACGAAGTACACATAAGTACATATATATAATGTACCATATACGCACATACTCATATACAACAGTGAGTGGAAAAACTTAAAACAGCGATAATAATGGTTGCATGTCACAATAAATCATTCGCAAAAGATCTGCTAATAAATATAGAATTTTAGCACTAGTCGACACTTGCATTATTTCTCCAAACTTCACAAAGAAAATTATTCATTTGTATTCATAACACCGTTTACAACTCATTCACTTCCACTGTGCAACAATCAGTAACAACAATTTTCGCAAAAATTACTTTCATCTTAATAATGAAATTGTTAAAGTTCAAAAACCAAATTATTCATAAGTTTATACACAGACACACACACACATGCATGCATATATGCAAGTGTAAGTGTGGATCTGTTTACTCAAAAAAATATATAATAAAAGCAACTGACATACAGCAAGTTTCGTATATCTTTACTTTCGTTTGGTATATCTTTAGTTTGCTTAGAAGAGAAATTTATGGTAACGCTGGCCATACGAAGACATCAAATGGGATTCCAATGAGATTTTGTAGTACATTATGTGGTAACGACATTCGATGTTCATTTCGTAAAGGAGGCAAGAACGCTAAAATCGCAAAATAAGTTATTTTACACACATGACATTCGAACTAAAAATCGCTAAAGACTTTCCTTTCAATGGATTTATTATTTAAGCAAAACATACACACGCCGTGACTATATGTTGACTTGCTAAGACGATTTGATTTTGATTTGAACAATTCAGTAAGTCCCTACCAGAGTCATGGAGGAGTTTATTTTTCATAGTCTAAGCTGGTGAAGTTTTTGACAACTTTAATTCTTTCCAAATGCAGTGAAAAACTTCAAATTCATTACAGCAATTGCACAAAACTTCCTTAAACACTTATTTTTAGGAACTAGTCTCCTTGCTTGCTTAGAGTAATCTGTTTTGGGAATGGTGCTCGTCATTGGGTGACATACGTTCTTTTTAAACAATTAATTAAATATTTCTTCTATGTTAAGAGAAATAATCCAAATCGAGATAATGGGAGGAATATAACATTAACTTGTCGATTGATGCGTAATGATCGCATTTGTACTACCGCATCAAAGCCCTTCCTGCTGACAAAATTAGATATTAGCTTTCTGTTCACAATAAGCCATTGGAGGAAACATTTAAACTCGAATTGATTTTATAAAAACTTGGTTAATAAAATTGGCTGTAGGCTCGGTTATGTGGAACAAAATAGTAGTTAGTTCCTAAGACTGAAACTGGTCCACTTCTGTCCTGTTTGTTCCGTGTGTACTGCATGGAGGAGAAAGAATAGAGAAGAGAGGATCTGATCTAAGTTCCCGCGTTCAATGTGGTGCTTATACTCCTAACAGCACAGTTAAGTTCGAAGATGGGTATGGATGCAACGAATATTAATTCCGTTATAAATTCTATTACTAATTCTGTTAAAAATTAGATCTTTAGGTTAGTATCAGTTAATCATGTACTATATAAAAATTATTGTATAAATAGGTGTGTGTGCAGGAAGGACAATTTTGGTTCGTCAAAACTCCAAACAAAAATAATCACAGCAATAATTGCTGAAAACCCCTTTATATGTATGTGAGTATACATACATATACTTTTTCCACTTATTTTTGTTTTTAACTCTCATTCAATATTTCTATAAAATGTCAAATGATTCCTTGAATTGAAGGAGTCGTATCAGACACATACTTTTAATAAAATTTTGCGTTAAGCTTTTTTCAATCAAATAATATTAATAAAAAATTCTTTCAACTGATTTTTATATGCTTTTTATGAATCGCATACTCTTTCGCATCTTTAAATCACAAATGGTCAATAAAGTGTCAGCAGTAAAAAAATTATATTCTTATGCACTTTGCAAAAAGTTAAGACATCGTTGCTAGATTCACAGTTTAGATTTACGTCCTGTCTGCTCTTAAAGAGCTGAGAAATGGAAATATTAAAAATGAACAAAGGAATAAAAGAGTCAATTCAGAATATAAATGTGGGTAGTTGTCACAAGCAGTTGATGGCAGTTGTAATAATGGTTAGATGGAGAGAGTTGGATGAACAAATGGACGTTCTAACCAACACGTTTGTAATAAAACGGATGACATTTTTGCTGAACAACGGTAGAACAACCGAAAACTGTGAGTGACCTCAAAACAATATACGAGTAGAAAGGAAATAAGAATAATACAAAAATAATTCAAGAAAATAGAACTCAAAATTTTTGCGGACAGACTTGCACCAGTGGGAGTACGAATAAGAGTTAATAAATGCTGGTGATTTGTTAACTGCATAAGAGTTTTTTACATTTCTTTTTAATTCTTTTATTACTTTTGCTTACTCCAGTCGTTGACGCCAAAGCTACAGGGACAATTGTAACAAATTAAAGCTTCATTTATTAAAGAGTATTCGTTGGCAGAATACAGTGAAAGGGGGTATTTTGGAACGAGAAAGGACACACTAAAAACTTGAAAAAGTTTTTTCTATATTTATAACTAAATTGATGTTCTCTTGATCTTTATCTTATTTAATTATTTCCTTATTATTTGTACTTTGTATGCGCTTTTGGCAAACAAATTTTCCAGCTCCTGCTTAATGTATTCTGTATGGCATTTTTTTTTGTATTTATATTTAACTTCTAATGCCTTTTCTAAAAATAAGTATTTCTTCTCACGTCTTAAAATTTCTGCACAACTGAACAACGAACAAGCTCTCTGACATCAAGAACAAAAGTGAAAAAAGGATATAAATGAGAACGAGTATTAGAAAAAGGGCTGTTATTTAAATCCCAAAAAGTTATAATAAATCTAATGCAATATAAATTTTGATATGGACTTAAAAAATAAAAGACTTCCATACCGGGATATTCTTTAAATAAAAACCAACGATCACACAATATTTTATAGATGACTCCGAAAGTAACCCACTCACGCAGCATAATAAAAAAGTGCAAATTCAGTTAATAAAGTGTTATGCTCCTAATTTTAGCTTCACCATATGAGCACAACTCACATGGCCTGGATCAAGGCAAAAAAAAAACAGAAATTTTTAATTCAAATAAATCCCCTATGACACAATTTAACATCACTTTTTTAAATTCACCTTAAGATATTTCCGAGAGAAGTATATAAACACATGTACTTCTTATATTTAAATAAGTTCTATTCGTAGGTACGAGTGTATTAGTATTTAGCTTTTGGAATTATACTTTGATGTGGCATTTGGGTGAAAGTCACATACGTCTACAACAACTCCAAGGAAAAACAAATTTCTTTTTCCAGTTAAACATTTTGGCTTTTTTATAATCAGTTTGTACTCTTTGATGTTTTACAAATTTCCATGTCGTGCCTTCATTTACTTTTTGACGCTTTCAACATTAGAATACAAAAAGGAGCCCAAAACACTAAGAAAAACTCATCGTGAACAAATTGTTTAATTCAACACGATACGTTGCGTATGGCAATGAACATTAAACTTATTGAAAAAAACATACTCTCAGTAAACAAATGAAGAATGTTGCAAGTTTGTTTGTATTTGCCATAAAGTTTATGTGTAACCTCGAATTTTTTGTGTCATATAAAAATGTAATAAGGATAATGGAATGAAGAGCTTGATAAAGTAATCGTATAAGTCAGATGATTTTTAAATTTTATTTTATGGTTTCATTCTATTATTAGGTCTATTGACTTGTATTCTTGAAAAAAAATTTAATAAATTATACTGTCCAAAGTGAATATTTGTCAAGTACGTCTTTAGTTTGTTATTAAAATAAATCTCTAACATGTAATAATTTCTATAAATAAATGAATTGGAGAATCCTTCCTATATTCTTTATTATTTATTCTTCTTATTCAAAATCACCTTTACTATTGAACAGACCTCGTGTATTATATTAAAATAGGACTACACAAAGCGCGACCACTGAGATATATGTAAAATGGTTTCTAATAAAACTATTTGAAATAAACATAGTTTAATTGAAAATTTTAACGAACTTTATTTTATAGTTTTTCTATTTTCCCTTTATTTATTGTCCATGATTTCCTTTTGCATGAACTAGAATAAAACATTTATTTATATTTTCATTTCGTCTAACATAAATAAAACCTCTCGCAAAGCACTATTATTGAATAGTCTATGCAACTTTTGTTTGGTACGAAAATCTCTAGACGTTAGAACTTGAGGTTGAAAAGACAAAACACTGTGAATGCATGAATGCATTTTAAATTTTTTTTTTTTTTTTTTTTTTTTTTTTGTTAGAAGGAAATGTATGTATATAAATATATACAAGTCTAAACAATCAACACCTTCGACGTGAACATTTGTTTTTATTCTTTATTTTATTTTTAATTTTATTCTATTTACCAATAGAAAAGTTAAGTGAAGATAAGTTAACAATTTTCGTTTTCCTGCTGTTTATTTTCTAATTTATGTGTTTTAAACATTCAATTGCATTTTACGTACTCGTAAGTTTAAATGTGTTGGGACTGAAAATAAACATCGTTTCACATGTGCTTTTTATACTCCTGCATTTCCCAAAACATAAAGAAAAACAGTACAGTCGACAACATGAGCTTCTATGTCCTGTTTAAAATGTATTAAACATTTATAAACCAAAAAGGGAAATATTTGATTTACACAAATAATGAAAAGGATTGCATTCTGAATTTCCAAGGATCTTTATATTCTGTAGCATCGTAATTTACTAATAATAAATGTTGTTTTAAAACAAAATAGCAATAAAACGTCAACATAGAAGTCTCTTATAAAAAACTATGTAGAGTAATCCTTTAAAGAAGGTATAAGTGTTTGAAAACTTTTGCACTTAACTGTTTTCATTAAACCAATATAATAAAGTAAAGAATACATGCATAAACACAACTAAGCAATTGCCAATTTAAAAAAAATTCTGGCTTCTTTTATTACAACTTTTTTTGTGTATAATAATTCATTCATTACTGGAGTAGTTGTGCCATTTTGTACTTTTTTACTCAAGTTTTATATTGCAAATTACAAACGGAAATAAATACAAGCTCTCAGTTTACACTTATCGATAAAAAATATAATACTGTATGTGTACGTCCATAAATGGGAAGATATACCCATCACTCCTTTATTGCAACATAGTCATATCTCAGAAAACGAACTTGGCTAAATGCTATTTGAGTTTTTAAAGTGCTAACACACACCATATAGATATTCTTTGATATAGTTTTGGCTTAGTTTCAAATATATTTCTAATTCTAATTAATAAAAGTGATTTTGGTTAGGTTAGACTAGAAGGCCATAGACAAGCGTATGACAATAACCCTGTCAGTATGCATTCCCGCTTACGGTGCCAGGTCCGTACGACTACCATATAAATTTAGTGAAGCAGTTTCCACAGTGTTGCACACGAAACAAGTTCAACATTCCGGACAGTGTGAGCACGAAGAAATCTATATCTTGAGCAGCACAGAGCCGGACAATGATAAGCCTCTATTCACTACATCTGACCCATTTTAATAGCATACGAGCACAAAGCTGTCCAACAGTGTCCAAGCTGTCTACAGTCATTTCTCGTCAGTGATAAAAGGAACTTAGACAATCTAGTGTTTTACCAGTTCACGTATTGCATCAAGCTTTCTCCCCTTCTTCCCTCAAACCAAAACTGGTATGAGAAATTACTGTCTCTCCATTTGGTAACACGTTTATTGGCCAGTGCATGTCATGTCGACTGATCCAAAATATATGTATGTGCCTACAAATTAAGGCGATACTAAGAAACACTTTTTTCAGTAACTTAAAAAGTTTGAATTTCAAATGTGAGTGTGTTGCATTTAATTATAGATTAATTTAGAGACCATATATTGACATAACTTTGATTTAACTAAGCAAAGGATTCTTGATTTTATTTGCTATATACGTGTATTAAGAGGATTTTTTTCGTTTTAGTTCAAAAATGTCCGTTTTTGAGATATGACTATGTTGCATTAAAGGAGCGATATTTATGTGGTCGTACAACATTTGTGTTTCCACATACAAGTGTGCACGATGAAGATTTATAACATTCTTCGGTAAGCGGAAACATTTTTAATTAACTCCCCGTTGAATTGAAAGCGCTTCAACTATTTGAAAATACGAGTAAAAACCAAAAATCAACCACTGTGCCATTGGAGCCAAAGAAACGGCAGCATTGTAACAAAGCAGCAATAACAATTTTATATTGAAATTAATAGTTTGTTAAGTAATTTCTTCAGAGTACATAAAATAGACCGAACAACAGAATAAAATAAATTCAATATCGCTCATACGTTGGGGAGTATAATTAGAAAAGTTAAAGTGCCGATGACTTGTAGTCTAGATATTGCTGAGATCTTATGAACGAAATTTAAAACTGGAAAATGTAATAAATAAAACAGATGTGTTTACAGTAATTGATAATAAATATTTGAAGCTGTCGTCGTATCAGTATTTCTTATTCCGTCATCCTTAATGCTGGTTCTGCCCGACTCATTTCAAGAGTGCCCAAATACACTCTAACCCGGCTGAATTACTTGAAAGTAACTCTAACTTAAAAGTAATCAACCACCATTCGATCGTGCAATATTATCCGCTAGTTACTAAATGTACTATTTGAGCTCGAAATGAAATTGAGCACTGCACGTTATCACAGCCATTAGTCAACCTTTTCAGTACATTATGATATGATGTAGAATTTCCATCCCACTGGAAGGTTGTACCAGAAAATTAGGGGCTAATAACCACTAAAGTCACCTCTTAACTAGTGGTCTCCAGCACGATTTCCATAAGAAACCCCCTACGCTAGATATGCAAGCTTTCTCCTTGATTTGCGAAACTAATATTGTGGCTCTAGATATTTCCAATGCGTTTGATAGCGTGTGACACAGGGCACTTCTGTTATCTGCGGTGACGGAGGTTACTGCTTTTTCTTAGGAATCTCACTTACGAGTTCTTATACACATGACTTTATCTAACGAGTTCAAATTAAGCTCAAGGGTACCTTCAAGCTCCTTTCTCTCCCGCCCAGTAAAAATAATCCAATATTTAGCTCAACAGTGTTGCATATGAGTACGTGGTGGGAAATCTCTTTAGACATTCTTCTGCCACTTTCAAATCGAGTGTCCACTGACACAACTCGCTTTAATCTACTTCCCACAACCTATTTTTCTACTTTCAGTACAATGTACTGCATGAATTGGGTACGAGTACATCTAAGTTTTGTTCAATTTGCTGAAATTTTATCAATATAATAATATAAAGGAAGACCATACTCTTAGTATTGCAGTGCTCCGCGAATACTTTTATAAAAAATTTTATTTTATCTCCCACATGTCTAACAAAATATATTATTTTTGAAAACTCCAAATCATCTCACACTAAAATATCTAAATAGCGTTTTCCCTTCTAAAAAATAAACAAAATTCTTCAAGTAAAATATAAAAAATTTCTACAAAAATTAAATATAGAAACGTGAGCACACGTCTGTCGAATACACGTTTACTCGTATAGTCAAAAACACAAAAACAAAACATAAGCCCGTAATCCTTTTAATGTCCCTTCTTTTGCTAATGTACCGTAAAACATTTAACATCCATACAGATTTGTAAAAAGAACTCCTGACCAGTTGGTGTTGCTGTTCCAGCACAAAAGAATACAACTTGTATGCAGCATCCGAAACACTCACACAGTTCGCAAACTATTTATGAACAAGACAATGGAACGTGATAATGTCAGGAATAAGATACTAAATAAAACTCGGGCAATAACGAAATTGTTCCTGCAACTGTTGCTTAAGAAACACAGCAGTAATAAACGATTGTGGATATAAAGGTATCCAGCTTAAAGTTAATTTGTAAAATTAAGTCCACATTATTTAGCATTAAGTTATATATATATCGTGTGTATTTAATAAATATCACGTGATAATTTAAATTGAATTTTTTTCTTTTCAGCTTCAGTACTAGAAAAAAATTTTAAAGCTCGTCCAGCAAATTGAACATTTTACAACTATTAACACGATCAGTGAGCAAATTATTTGAACATTTGAGAAAATGCTGTCGGTTAAACCTTATGTGCAACAATAATTTATACGTGAGGCTTTTAATCAATGTTTCCCATTGTTTTTGAGAGAATTTCCCATTGAAACTCTTTCCATAGCATCGTTAGTTGAAACACTACGTGTAAATTAAGATGTACGAACAGTTATAGATACGGACAGATAAAGTTGACACAAATTCTATAATAGACTTTCTCCGAGTTTTTTCGTTACAACTTGGATGGTTCCGAATGATTTTACATACACGTTGCGATCGTCCGAGCAACTTAGTTGGTTTTGTTCACATATACTAGAATTTTCCGTGAAATTTCAATAAATTACCTTATTTTGTATGGAAATATCATCCGATATTATTGCAAGTATTCCTATTTTTACTATTTCTGTTTTTGCAATTCCATAGTTCTTTAAGTCAAAAAAAATGTTGTAGTCCCGCGATTTTTCACAACTAATTGAGAATTCAATTTGACGAATTTTCTTAAAAATTGATTACATGTTCAATTATCGTCCTGATTGTTACAAACCATGAACAAGATTATTGTTTACAACTTGGTTTTCAAAAAATTATTGTGTCGGTGCCATAAATTTTGCTGATGTGCAAAATAAACAGAAAACTTTCTTTGAGATTCCTTATTCGTATTAGTGTAAATATTTATTTACAAAAAAATTCTTTATTGACATTCAAAGTTTTCCCATGTTTTCAAAGAACAAAATAAAACCCTGCTCAAATTAACAATTTGAAATTCAAAACTTTTCTTTACTTGGTTTTGTACAAAATGTCGCACACACATAAAACAGTATCAAACAAAACAAATCGATAAACGCAAAATCATGTAGAATTTGTCACAATATTTACTAAATCAGTGCAAAATGAATTTAACTATAAAGAAATATTTCCTCTCTCATCCGATGAAAAAGAAATTGGCTGTCGATGAAAATATTATTTAAAAGAACTTATTTGCGTACACAAATATCAATACAGTAGATACGTTTATTATCATTTCTGCAAAGTATGTATCGCCTAAAAAAAATAAAAAATTATAGATTCTTCTGTTAGACTTCATCACTCGTATTCAACCAGCATAACAGTAACGAATTTAATTTTAACCCAAAATGTTTCCAACGACACTGTAAATTCTCTCAAACAAATAAAAATCGAAGCCGCAAGAATTACAAACAAGACCTGAAACTAGCATGATAATCGTTTGATTTGATTTTAAATGAACAAAACCGCCCTCAACTCGCCTTCACCACTCAATTTAGAGATTTTTTTTTAATTTAAATGACATAAAGTTTTACAAAAAAGTAAAGGCATACCTTCTCGTACTTGCAGACTAAAATTTATATGTATTTTGTTAAAAATACTAAGGCTGTATAAGGTGGATAGAAGAGTTGATAAACTTAATCTGCATAAAATTAAGTTAAAAAAATAGTTAACAATCGCTCATTCATTCATTCATCGAGTCAGTTTTTTTATTTATTTATTCATTCAATTTGTCATTCATTTAGTCATTTCATTATGCATGCCTTTTGCCTATATTTGTATAAACTTGTGTGTGTGTGTGTGTACTCCCCTCCTTTCTGACGAATTATAAAGAATAATAGACTCGTAAAGCATTCCAGCGTTCATACAGTCAATAATGATTTTCAATACATATTCAAAAGTATAATGTATCACAGAACCCTGAAGGAAATGTCACTAGTGATTCACTAGTGATTCACTATTGACAAAGTCACCAGTACTAGTGACAACTTATACCCCAGCCAATGCTTTTTTCTGTTGACATTTAACATGCACTTGTCATTGAAAATCCACTAGTGACGTTGGAACTAGTGACGAACTAGTTCCAATGGGACCATATGACGACCGTAGAGCTAGTACTTCTCTGTAGACATTGTCACCAGTATTATTGACATACTCTACACAATACTTCTTTCTATTGAAATTTAAGATGGACTTATCATTGAAAACCCACTATTGAAGAGGTCGTTCTAATGGGTCCATGTAAACAATTTTTGATATACATATATCCCTACAGTTTTAGTTAAAATAAATGATTAAAGGTTCACCATAGAACATATAAACGCAATTAAAAAATGAAGAGGCATAAGCGTGCTCTCAGAAATTTCTCTGCTCATCAAACAAAAACATGTTGACAACTCCGTTGACGATGTCTACATATGAGTCACCAAAATAGTCGACAAAACTGGTGACTTGGGTACACTTGTCCCCATGTTTCCTTCAGGGAAGTAAATACCTACATGTGTATAGATGTAAAAATGCATGTGCTTGTATGTACCATATATGTGAGTCTATTGTACTTAAGCAATAGTTTGTTAAGTACTGATATATACATACATACGATAAATACATATTTGTTCACACACACATACCCAATCTTAACTAACTTAATATGGCAGAATTTTTTCTAGTGCAAGTTTGCATAAGAGTTATTTAAATAAGAGCACAAAAGGACCTTAAAATTTTCTTAAAAGCTTCTACTTTTGTTATTAATTTTAATATTATTTTTTGGCAGACCCAAAATTATTTTCAGGCATGCAATAGTATGCATATTCTATGACGGGGCTGACTTTCAAAGGAAAGCAGAAGCTGGACTTGTGACTTGTTAATGATTTTTCGGTTTACACTCGTATATTTGCATTTATGTAATAAAATTTAAATGTATATTTTAGTACACATAAACCCATATTTACTTTTAGTTTATGTAAAACATTCATCCTTTTCTAATTCTTCAAGGAAAATCCTTTCGTTGTTTGTATCTCATTTGTAAGTCTTTTGTTCATAGTTCTTACAACTACATCTGCTGCTTTTCCTCTCAACTTTTCTCTGCACGAGCACTGTACTGCATCTTCAAACTACCCGTAGTATGTCAATGATATTACAACAACAATAACATGATAATGATAATAACAACAAAAACATTAACAGCTAAACGTAATGGCAGAACGGAAAATTTAAATGCAAAATATCTGTGTGTGTGTGTGTGTGTGTGTGTGTGTGTGTAAAGCGCTGTAGCAGCCGAAGTGAATTACAAACAAGAAAGCATCTTTGCTTTGACACAAGTTTTTTGTTTATTCCAAAGATAAATATAAACAAATCGACAAAATAACAGAACAGAAACAAAGAAGGATGAAGTGGCTACCCAGGAATCGGAAGACACACATACGAATTTTTATTTTCCTCAGTAAATACGCGTGATAAAAAACGACCTCCAAAAGATATTCAAAAGGCGTTTGTAAGAGCCTTTTATGTACATACAAGGAATGTGTTCTGTTTTTATTTCTCGAGAAACACGATGCAAAAAAGTCTATTTGTAAATGGGTGAAAATACTATACTGCTGTAACTATTTAAAATCGTCAAATCAAACGCTTTTAACCAATGGTGTGTAGGCAAAATTAAGCATTGAAAATCGATTGTATCGAAAAAGGTTTGTTTAACTTTGCACTTTCATAACTTCAAAGAGTTTTTGCGGACTTGTACAAAATGCCATTTCGTTTTATTTGCATCCTGTCGTGTCATCAATATTATGATAGAAATTTCTGTAGATACGAAGTTTGTTCACAAAAGTTACACGACTTAAATTGCTCATCAAATCATATTTATGTATTTACATATAGATCAATATTCTCGTTCAAGCTGATCGTTCGCAGAAGTAATACATTAATACGAACGGTTTTTCGAAGCTCTTCTGAGACATGTGTTGTGGTATACGATTCGGCTCTATCAGCAGTGACCCTTCATGGGTGTCATTACTTTTCCATCATTCGTCACCAGATATAACCCTTGCATCAAGATTAGCATGTCACACAAACAATATGGTTCATTTTCGAACAATTCTAGTCTTTATGTCTGTTACAAACAAACAAAGAAAGCTACATATATAGTTAAAGCTTTGGAAATATGTTTGTGATGAGCTTACAGATAAAAGATAAAATAAAGAAATTTTATTGCAGACACACCGCAAAATTCAAGTTCACTTCATTTCTTAGCATACCTCGTATACAAATTTTCAAACAAAAATTATTTGTTGTCGCTTAACATAGTTTATATAACCGCATTACGTTGGTGCCAATGCCAGCTCATCAGTTAACACCAGCTAATTTAACTGAAGTTGAAGCTATCGCAAAGGACATCTTTCTAAATTAACAAATATTTATTCAACTACGGTAAGCTATTTACAGCAATTCCTTTTATCTTATGTGAAAGTAATAGGCTCAAATATATGTGTGAATGTATGTAAGGAATGTATGTAAAGGACTATTTTAACATACAAAAAAATATTTTCTAATACGAACTTTCACAAGTTTGTGAAAGTAATTTAAATTTTTAATCAAGACTTTACCCCTTTATCTTTCAACGAAACCGAAATACTTTTCTAATGGACTATTGGAAATCAGGTTTCTTGAAATGCTAATTGAATTATTTTTTGCAAAATAAGGTATTTATTAGAATGCATATTTCCGCTGTTTCTATTCAAAATTTTACTGCATGTATGTTCATATTTATGTACATACTCGTCCATATACATATTTGTACGCACATGCAAAATTACCCCATCATTACTATACAAAAATCATGAATGAAAATATTTTAATTATTAAATCTAAATTGCATTAAAATATTTGAAAATATTCTCATATGCACGAGTATAACAATTTTATTAACGAAAATATTTTAATTTAATTACTAATAATTTCTTTCCTCTCTTCAACGTTTTTAGATGACATGCCTGTCATAAATGTCGCAACCATATCACAAATACATACAGCACTTACACACATACATATTGATGTACATAGTTTTGTGTCTATGTTCTGTTAGCTAACAAACACGTTTCAAATGCTATAGTTTCCGCAACGATTGCAAAAGGTTTCTTATCAAATGGCCTATGGAATTGAGAAATTAATCTAAATTCAACTAATTTTCAAACCATATTTTCCAATGTTTCTCAGACGTGTATTGGAAAAAAGTGTGAATGATAAATAAAGCTACCGCCACACATAAGTTTTAAAATCGGCACACATTTAGGAATTTAGGAAGTTTCCTTCAACTTTCAATTCCCCCAACAGTTGTCGAACAATTTGTTTCATGTTGTCAACATTAATTGAATTTGCTTTTTTTCTTTTTTTTTGGGACTGAACATAATTTTGGCAAACCATTCTTTATTAAATTGCAATACAGTCTGACTACTGAGTTTTTCTGTAATTAAAGCTAAGAATATATAATAAAGAAGATTTCTATTTTTTAGCAATTTTTTTGATTGTTTTAATGTGGTTGAATCTTAACGGAATGGGAAAATCGCGAGATAAATTTGAAAACACTACCCGATAATTAATTAAGAACTTAACTTAATTATTCCTTTGAAAACTTCTCCTTCTCTCTCTCTCTCTCTTTTTTCCTATCTTCTACTCCAATTGCTTTATATTCGCGTCCCTAATATTATATAAGGCCTTTGATATGAGCGTTATTTCAGTTCTTTTAAGTCACAGTCAGTAGCGTTTGGCATTGTGTCTGTTGGGTTTGTGCAAATCATAAACCATAGAAAAGGATGTGTGTAAATTATTTGATGTTTTATTTCTGCAAATACCCGTACTATACATATACAAGGGCATCGCAAAAATTGCTCAGCCAAGAGGGATTCATTTCATACAATTTCATCCAAGTAAGTACTATGCAAATATGTATGGCCCAAAATTATACACCTGCAATTAGAATAGAGAATATCATGAATATTCAGAATTTTTCACCAATTTAATGCAGTACTGCATGGAATAACCTAATAATAAAAACTCTGGGACAGCACGGCACCTAGAAAGTTTTTAACTAAGTTATGAATATTAACACTCTGTCCAAAATTGTATGATAGTCCCTGTTATAGTTGTACTCTCCACTCCTTCAGACATTGCTAAATATAAACTCTAGACCCCCTCCTGCTCGATGGGATTAAATGACTAGATCATGGATTCTCAAGTTCTATTGGGTATTAAATGTTGCTCATATGTAGGGCACAAAGACACAGGCAATATGATACATACGATCAAAGCAACATTGCAGCATCCGAAAAAACAGTTTGTACATATTCGGTGCACATAGTATGTAAATATAAATTTCCATGTAATGTACATCAGCAATTATTTATATATTCTCATTAAAACATAATTGTAAATATTTTAAGCCACATTATACATTTTAATTGGCATTCCATAGCCCACACAATATTTTCAATTTTATCTGCCCATAATATTTAAACAAACGTGAGTGAATTGTAGACAAAACCATTTTGTGAATATTTACGGATTCCTGCCACTGTTGTATTTTTCGTTAAAAAAATATTTTAATTCAATTTATTATAAACCATAAAGTAGTGCGTAAAAAAATTCCATATCCCAAATGCTTGAAGAGCATATTAAAAATTATTGATACGATACATTTGTGTTGAAAGTTGAATATACATTTTTAATTTAAAAAAATATACTCGTAGGGTGAATTTAAAACATATTTGGCTTCAAGTATTAAGTATTCGCCTGTGTTAATAAATTATATTATTCATCATATAATCGTGAAACAATGTTTCAGAATAGTTACTCAAGTTTTACAAAACTTTATAAATTATTTGAAAAGAAAACAATCTTTGCATAAACTAATAAACAATTTTTGATCAACTTTGTGGCATTCTAAGCAGATTTTTAGTTTCAAGAAACAACTGAATCTAGATATATAAGTATGTAACTTATTTAAAAATAATTATTGTTTATTAAATTTCCAAATTTTCATTTTGATATTGAAGATATTTCTTCAAGTTGAAACTTGTATAAGCAAACGTGTCCTTTTTTAATGATCAAAACATGAAAATTAATTTTGTGAAATTGATATAAAATTTTAATTTATTTACATACTTCCACATGTACTTATTTATATACTAATTTTTTGACACTAGTTTGAATCTTATATACTCGTATAAGAGAACAATATATAAATGAATGGTCACATTTTTGTCTGAAAAAATCAGTTTATTCACCTGAAACTTTAAATGTACATTTGGAAATTCAAAAGTCGATTTCTTTATGTAAGTTAATATTCGTTTTGCAACGCATTATCATCAGCTGGAAATATCACTAATTTAGCATTACTGATCAATATCACATTATATGTTTTTCTTTTTGTGAGCGCAGAGAGGAAGTAAGAGAAGTTCCTGGCTTATTTAAATTTTGAATTTTATTATTAGTTAGTTATCATTTAGTAACAGGCCTAATAGTAGGTGTAATTCTTCGGAATCGTCAAGTGAATCAACGTGTAATACTTCATAGAAGTCAATGTTTTTGTTCAAGAGTAAAGTTTTGCATTTAAACACTTCATAGAAGTTAATGTTATTATTTAGGACTTAAATATTTTTGTAAATTGGAAGTCAATGTAATATAAATATAAAAGTAAAATATGAACTAAATTTTCATTTATAAATCCCTAAGAACTGGCTTAAGAGCCCATATAAATAGAATTTAAACTAAACATAAATTTTTATTAAAACATGAATTTGTATTAAAAGATGAATTATTATGAAAGCTGTGACCTGTTTGAAGATAAGAACAAATTATAATTTGTTATAAAGAATTTTGAATAATTTTGAATTTTAAATATTTACTACTGTAAAATGGAACATGTGCATTTATAAAAAAACAAAGTTAAACGTGTAAGAAATATTACTACAGTTATTAACAAGCGCAATAAAGGTGAATTAAAATTGTAATGATAATGAGTTTTTCCTAAATCGAAATTGTGAGTGAAATGATCATTAAGGAATCTTAATTCTGTAGAGAATTAGTTAACTCATAATTAACAGTGACTTTTAATTTGAGAATGCTTATGAATGATCCCGTTATCAATGATCAATGGTAAAACCATCTACGAACTGAATGAGAGCAAGATTTCAGAATTTTAATAAACAAGCTCTCATAAATTAATTTGTACATAAATATATAGTACATGCTCACACATACTTATTTACACTAATAATTCAATTATATGTAAATATGAATACCATAATTATGAATTCTCTTGAATTCTTATATAGTATTTGTTAATTTTTGTATAAATATATGGGTTTGAATACTTTTCAAACATGATTTGGCTGAAAGGTTGTTGATGATTTAGTTCACCCCGGTGAAATGCAGCATAAACTCAGATAAACCAATAACAAACTATAAATTTTTAAATAGTTATTTTGGAGAATATCTCGAATAATGAATTTAATAAATATCGTAGTATTTTAATGTTTAATTTAGCTAAATTTTCGCTATTTGTACACTCAAATAAAGTGCAAATAGACAGCATTCAAACTGAATATTTTTTTTTATTTGAGTAACTTAATAATTTTATTTCTTTTAACAATAAATCCATGTAATGAACATTGTTGACTGCATAATAATATAATTTTCTTAAAGTTTACATTCCATTGTGCAATATTTAGTTCAATGTTTGTTTCAGTGTTCGGTCTTCAATCCAAAAATAGTCAGAATGGGTCCTTAGATCTTCAAAATGTTGAGGTCTGTTTACAAAGGGGTTTACCAAAATCGGGCAAAAAAATTTAAATTGCCTTAAAAAGATAATTTTGAGATATAGAATTTGATTTAAACTTAAAAATTACAAAGAATATTTGCTTATGGAATTAAAAAATATTTACTACGATAAATTTAAAAGTACCCAATTGCTACCAGCATTTAAATTATTATTTAATGAGCAAATTTTATCCTGGTGTTCTTCTGTTTTCTCTTAATTTATAAAATAGGAACCCTTTTTCCTTTTATAATAATTTGCAGTTGCCAAAAGAAGATGCAAGACAAATAGATAAGTTTGCAACTACACGCAAACACAAATATTCCAGCCAAAGCAGAACATTTTGTGTTTTGCAGATAAATATGGAAATCTAAATGACAAAAAAACACATTTAGGAGGAATGCACAGTCCAGGGAAGAAGTGTACAAAAGACGAGGTAGATTGAAAGACTTGTTAAGAACTAGTCTATTGACCAGTAACCAAGTAAATGAAAGGGATTTTGTTGTAACACATTGCATCAAATTTCAACCGCAAACATACCAACTACCAACAACTTAAGCTCTTAAGTACGAGTATACCATTTAATACCAAAATGGAAAATTCATCAAGTGTAACATTAACCCTTGCTGAACTGCACTTGGACGATACGCACTTGTTAAATAGAAACACTATGATTAACATCTTCATACGGAATATTTCCTTATTCATGCAAACCCCAAAGTTATATAATTGTCTTCAAATTGCTTCCGTTTCCATTTAGATGACGGTCAAGAAAAATTAATCATTGCTTTTCTACTAAAACTACAATTTCTACTTGTGACTTGTTTTTGATTTTTAGGCTTAAATAATTAAGCGCTAAGTGGCTTTTAAGATTATTTGTATTTATTTAAAATCTTAGAACCGTCTTACTTTAATTTTTTATTTCACTTTTTTTTTGTTCTGTTAAATTTAAAAACTGTTTCCTTATTGTTGATCAAGAGAAAATAAAAAGTCAACACTTAAATTCAATGACATGGCAAACACAAAGTTTATCAATGAATTTATGGACTTTTAATGGGACTTTTATGTAACTAAGAAGTCTACAGCTTCCATTCTGCTTATTTTTGGCGCAATATTTGATTTATATTTATATTAAGATAATAATTTGGTCTGTATCCTTAAAAATTTTATAAAAGAAAACATTAAGTGAAAATAGGTGAATCGAGACGTGTAGAAGAAGTATTTTTTTTTTATTAACAAACACAAACTGCGAAGCTACTTAGCTTATCTGCAGAGATACCCGGAGTCTGCGGCAGGAGTCGAACCTACGACCTTCGGACTACCAGTTTAGTACACTAGCTACTAGTATACGAAGGTACTCATTACCTTCGTATTAAAGTTGCAGTAGAATTTTTTTATACAATATAATCCCATGCTTTAATGCCGCCCGCATTGATACATTCAAAAATAATTTCAACTTTAAGCTGAATTAAATTTATTCAGCAGTTGTATTTATAAAATTTTGTCGAAAAAATAGTCCTTGAAACAAAAGTGTCTACTTAAATATGCAAAAAACAAACTATTTTCCTAAAGTTTAAGGCAAACAGTCCGATTTATTAGTAAACCAGTGATTAAATATGCATCCAAACAGAAACTGAGAATTGGTAGATAAAATAGACAAAATCCCAATAGAAGTCACTTGAAACTCAATTCATAATCACCTTTTTATATTCAGTTGTGAATTTGAATACAGTGAATACTTAATGGCAGCTGTCAGTCAGTTTCCAGTCACATTAACTTTAAAATTTTCTCATCTTTTTTAACGCTTTTTCACCCACACAAACACAGATACAAATCTCGAATAAAGTTAAAGGCAACAAAAGGATTGACTACCACGACGATTTGTAAGTTGAGATATTCTATTTCTTATCTATTGCAATTCATAGTTTTTTTTTTATTTATTTTAAAATGCACACGACAAAAAATGTTAAGAGAATGAGCAGAACTTTGCTACCATGAATAATAAAAGTTGATAAGCACACAAAAAAAAATTAAATTCATCATTAGAAGTTTTTTATTCGTCTGTCTGTATAGGTGACTACACACAGTAATCCTTTTTCCTAGTTTGAAAATTTAGGACATACATATCTATTTACATACATATGTTTGTATGTACATACATATATACAATTATATACTCATATTTTATATAATTCTGAGAGTTATTTATAGTTTGAATGGAGTCGAGTTTGAAAAATATATTATTGGCTTTTGATAATGATGGAGGGTTCCTTAAGGCCTTTTTTTGCTTGAGTTTTAGTTGTTTTCTTTTACTATTCCATGGATTTGCAGCATATGCAACACCTTTTAAATTTGCTACTTGCTGCTTTCAGTTAAAAAAATAATTATACAGTCGTTTGAATTAAAAAATTAATGTCGGAGCAACATGTTAAGGGAGCTCTGACTTCAAGAGAATCCTTTAGACGACTTTTGGAAAAATAAATATCATCAGCACTATAAATGTTAAAAAACAATGTCCTTATTAATAGAGAGCAGTACCACAACAATTTATATTAAAGCTTAAAAGCTCATTTCCAGATTGATATTTTTAAAAAGTGTATATGCAATAATTGTCACAATTTCCGAGGGATATAAAATAAACCTGGAGTAATAAGGAGATTCGATTGACAAGCTTGTCATCCATAAGCAAAGCTTAAGTTTTAATTTAATTGTTAAATAAAATCCCCATTGGGACTTTCATAAACTAGAAATTTGTGGTTTTTGTTACATTGAAATATTGAAATTAAATCACAGCTAGTGGCTATATTATACTGAAACGTTATTATTTATAAAACTATTTAAACATTTATGTAAAAACTTCCACAATTTCCACAGAATTTTATATCTGCCAGTTGAATTTGCAAACTAATGCTCGAAAACAGACTTCTCTCTTCATTCCATTCAAATTAGCAGATAAAATTCTATAGAAATGTTAGATTTTATCATCAATATATCACAATATTTTTTACTTGTAGTCTTATTGTTTTTTTATTGCATATAAAATCCTTATAGTTTACAATATGGCTGTTAATGAGAAAAGTTTATGGGATTTAATTTTTGCAGATGTTTTTTTTCGTAATGAGTATTAAAAATAAACATTATATAACGTTTATTACAGAAGTTGTATGAGATATTACATGATGTTGTACACTGTACACTGAGAGAATGTACAGCAAAAAGTTATTTTAAAGACCTCACTTCACTTCTCCATCTCAAGATTTATAAGATAGTGGAATCTCAAACTTTGCCTTTCAGAATGTTAGTAGTTGTCAGGTGATGCATTTGGAAGGTACTTCAGAGATATTTAAGTTCAGATTTGTACATCAATTCCTTTTGCATTTCATTGATACTTTGATTCTTTATCCAACAACAAATATTACTACGTACGAGGACTGCGTACTTGGAATAAAAAATTTTGCAGCAAACTTTTTTCGACCACCATATGAAATTTAATCACTTCATATAGAATTTGGTGGAAGTGGAAAAGCTTGCGAAGATGTGCGTGAATTTTTATTGCAAGATCGACATATGAACTGTCAGGAAATGTAAACCTCATTGAGAATTACTCATTCCATTTACCATTCAACTAATATTTTATTAGAGTTTGTGAATCAGAAAGATTACTCCGTGTACGAGTATGTTTGCCCCTAAATTTTGTACCAGAAACTCGTTGAATTTAACAGCAAACCTAATATTAGTTTTCTCATTTAAATGGTGTTGCAAATTGAAAATGAATTATAACTAAAATCTATTTGAGTTTTGAAAGTTTTTCAAAATGCAACCCTCGTAAATGTATCTATAAATTTTACTATTACAACATAAATACAAATAAGAAGGCTTTTTACCACTTAAAAAAGTTCTTTTCTAGCAAAAATTATTATAAAAACATAAAAATAATTAATTTGAAATTAAGAAAACGTTTTCAGCTGAACGTTTAATTTAATCATTCATATAGTCAGTCATCACAGCAATATTAAAAAAAAATTTTATCAGTTGAAATAAATGCAAGTTTCTTCGTGAATAAAGTCTTTAAAATGTATGTCCACTGCCGGTTTATGCAATTCATAGTAACGTAAGCGGTACCTTTTGAATACCTCAAATTATTTATATAAAAATGTTCCTGCAATCGCAAAATTCTACATACAAAGAATAATTATTTAATTTAACTAAGAACTAATCGTGACTAATGCGTAGCTTTTTACGGAAATCAATATTAATAATAATGAATAGAGGACAACTATTTGGGTCATAAATTTACCCCATCGTAACCATCATGTAGTAACGATTATATTTAATCCCACCGATATTGTGTCTGTCTTGTCTGATTTCATTTTTTGACCATAAACATCCCCTTTCTGAGTAATTTTCATAACGATAATATTTTGAAATACTTAAAAGGCGAAAGACAAAACTTATCGTGAACTTTCCATAAGCGTGTTACAAAAATTTGTCTTAATTTCTTCCACAAAGTTCTTAGTTTTTTTCTCATAAAAAAATTGATTGTGGACACATTGTCAACAGCTGTAGCGGCCTTATAATCGTGCGCGAATTCTACATGATTATAAAGTTCATCTTAAGGGAAATAAGGAATTAAATTTAACGTCGTTCTTCGAACTATATTAGTTTAAATAAAATTAATTAGTCTGGTTCGGGTTCGATTGATGACTTTGTTAATTCAGATTAATAATTATTTCAAATTATTTTCATTAAGAATAAAAAAAAGAGAATATGAAAGTGAAAGCCAAATAAGAAACACACCTTGATATTTTTGTTAAAAATACAAGACACATATACTTCTTGTATTACATCTTCATGCAAAAGTGTGTTAAATAGTTAATGTCCCTCAATAGTTCCAGTCAACTAGAAAGTGGTGATAGTGTGACGCCCATCGAAAACAGTTACTTGTTCCGTTCTGCTAGAGTAATTAGCGTCTCTTTACTTCTCCCTCAATAAAAATAATTTGAAGGAAATAAGAAAACTTAAAATTTAGTAAAACTTAAAATTTTTTAACAACGTATTAATAGTTTTAATTAAACGACTACGAAAACTAAACTTATGCCTGCGCTAAATTAATCATTTTATTTTATTTAATATTAAGGATATAATGAATAGTAAAATAAATAATTAAGCTTGCAGGATTTGCTCATTCTTCAAATTTGTTTAGAAAACTTAATTCGATTCGAAAGAACACCTGCCCAACGACAAAACAAAATTAACGGTTAAAGCACAATTATATTCCAAAAGACTTTTATGTCCATTAGAAACTATTAGCCTATATGTTGTCCTATATTGCCTCTATAAGGTTGATTATAAGCTTTTCGTACCCAAAACCGCGTAAATAAGCATATACCTAACGACTACTCTTGTTTTATTCTGCTCTTTTCTTTTTGCAAATATGCATGTAAAGCTAAAAAAAATCTTACTCGAGATACCAAAAGTAGTTGTACATGGGAAAGCCAATAACCAGCTTCCTAGTAGCCACAGGAGTACATGGCCCGAATCATATTAAAAAAGAAATGGCCATATTTCAAATAAAAAAGTTCTAGATCTGTGAAAATATTTTCGGTTTTATTTCCATTAAAATATAATATATTTAACCAAAAAAAAGCTTAAGCGGCAAACACACAACTTTACACTAGGAGAGTTTTTGCATTTAAATTCCACTTTCAGCTGTTAAAAAATGTCAGTTTTTATTTTAATGATTATAAACTATGGATTTCAATGAAAAAACATTTTTATGTATCCATGTATATAATTATACATGGTGCGTCATTGTCCTGGCCCATTCATTTCTTTTTCTTAATATCTGTAAGTCAATATCAGCAAAACTCTCAGAAAGCATTAACGTGGTCAATGATCACTTGCATATCATCTTAACCTCAAAGCACAGCAAAGCTAAAATATAATTATATAATCATATTCAAAGCAATGTTTTACGAAACTTTCGAGAACTCCCAGAGGTCCACGGAAGCCCCTAAAAATTATTCTAAGCACATGATTTTCCCGTCCAAAGTACATACATCCATAGAAAATGACACACCATACTTTATTGAAAAGCTTAAGTTCACTAGACCTTCATCTGTCAAATAGTTACAAATCGGACAAGTTGCTTGATTAATCAAATCAATGTAACCAACACCGTTTTGGTGAAACAAGGCAGCGTTACTGACGAGGATCCATTCCGCTGCACCCAGATTAATTAATGATCTACTACAAATTACACACGCGAATATTCCACTTCTAAGTGTATACGAGTATTCTTAAAAAATGTTATTTTAAATTGAATTATCAGTTTATAATTCATTAAAGCAAAATATTAAAAAATATTATTAATGATTTTGACAATTATTCCAAAAACTCGAAATTTTCCATAACGAAGTCTTCTTTTTTCTAATTTTTGTATATTTTTATTCGAACCCAAGGCACTGTGCATCATATCTCCGTTGATTGAACTTGTCATGGTTTTATAAAATTTTTCTTTAGTTTATGGTTTTTTATTGTCACCGAAAACAATCAAAAATATCAAAACAAAAAATATGTATCAGCGTATTACAATAACCAAACAAATACACAACTCTGCGGACTTCAAAATTATTGGGGACAAAAAAGTTCAAAATAAATAAATAAATAAAGAAGGCGTACTGCTGCTTCATAAAAATATAGATAAAGTTTTATTTTATTTTAATTCTTTCGAAAAGTTTGTTACGATGTGTTGAGAGGTTAAGAAATAAAATAGTTCTTACTTAAAGAGGATGCCAAAACAGCAAACTTTTTATTTTATTGTGTTAATATACAGACATACACACGTATATGAATACATATGTATATGTATGTACATAACGTTTGAGAACAATTTCAGGATATTATTTTTTCCAATCAAATAATTCAAAATGTTGTGATAATAGTGGTTGCCAATTCCCATTAATTTGCTGTATTACTACATTGTTAACATATTTGCCAATTTAACGCCTGTTTGAATAATTTTCAAATTATAACGCATTTTCAAAATATTTTCAACATACTGCACTTCGTATAACATTCGTTCATTCCAATTGCAAACTGCAATGGACGTGATCAAATGGAAATTATTAGTTGCGTTATCAAATGATGAATTGCGGTTTCATGACACGCAAATCCATACCACAAACACAGGCATCATTACGTCAGTGCGGAATGTGACTGTGAGCATTCTATTATGCATTATTAATATTTATATTAGATCTGCCCCTAAAACGTTATATGTATAATCCAGAGGAAGATAATCCTTTACCTAATAAATTCCACAAATTTTTTCAATTGGAAAAACTTGCATCATGTCTTATTTGAAAAAGTTATGCCACTTATTGAATCGCCTAGGACGAAGCGAAAATAATAATAAAAATAAAATTAAGAAATATTCAATAATATTGTACAATGTATGGCAAGCTTAACAGATGCAGATGTGTGACGTATTTAAAGTGGATGAGTTCTTAAAAAATTTTTATAAATTTTCTAGCACAAACTTTCTTCTTGTCAATAAAATGAATTCTCAAATCTGATGGTGGAAGTGCATTATTTTGTTCTTAGAAAGCTGTTAAAATATTACATAGAAAGTTTCTACACAAAAGTTTTGAGGAAAAAAAGATAGATTGATTCATATATAAATGTCTGTTGTGCAATTTGCTTCAAATCATTTTAAGTTTCTATGATTATATTCGTATTATGTAATTTTTATAAATGATTAAATTCTCAGGCCAGTTGAATTTTACTGATGATTTGGTTGGTGTCAATATCGATTTATGAACTGCTAAGTTCAAACCGAACAAAAAATTAATTTCATCACATAAATATTAGTTCAAAGTCAAACTCAGTGGTTGAGGGAAAAACAATTTAGTCAAAACGTGTTGTATATTCGATCTCTAAAGAAATTTAAACTCAACTCTCCCGACTCCTCAAAGGGAAAAAGTTTGATGAACATTAATTTTATTTTGTGCGCAGAATTTTTCCTAGTCTGTTGCTTTCTATAATATTAAATATCTTATTCTGCAATCGTAAGTATATTAAAAACTTGTACAGGCTTTGTTTGTAATATTTTGACGATTGCAGAAAATCTAAAACAATTTTTTTCCAATTTAATAACACATATAAAAATGCATATCTTCACGATTCCACTATTATTGTCCAATTCAGTATCTATCGAACAAGTCATATGTTCTCGTATATTGTTCATGCAGATTTTTAAAAGTTTTAAAAAGTGTATCATGTGATTATAACAGGTGCATTACGCATTAAAGCCCAGAATGGAACTTTCTTGCATTAAGCTTTCAATGGTGAATTTTCACCATTTGCATTGAGGAGTAATTTTTTGCACAATCCTGCTCCACGTGAATATTGTGTCTACGGTGTACGAATATATGAATTGTTTCTAAAATTGTGTTAATGTGCTGGTAAGCAAATCAATAAATGCATGAGCACGCCCAGGTAAATGAATGAGTGTATCAGTGGTATTTACACACTGTACCATTTCGTGTTTAATTAGACTAATGAGAATAGTAAATCTAATGATAAATAGTAAATCTATATCATCACAATAGGATATACAAACATGGATATTTCACGCTTTAATATAAAACCAAATTTTTTATATTTTTTATAAAAAGTGATTGCTCGTATTATTAAAAGAAAATGAGTTTTACTACAGCTGTTCCCATCTCAATATATTCAAGTATATTTATTAAGAATCATTGCATATAATATATGAATTATAAATTATTAGTTTTGGAAATGGCACGTGACCAATCTAAATGAATACTTTTTATAAGTTTTATCTTCCTCATGTTAGATCAAAAAAGTGTACTTACAAGGACTTGCAATTGAGCCTACGCTATACTCTTATATAAAAACGAATATAATGATTAAGTGGCCATAACTTTATATTTTACTTAAGACAAAAATGATTTTGAAAATTGGGCCTGTATCGGAAAAATACTGGTATATGCATTAATCAATTCCAACAACACTCTTCCATTAATATTCTACCCTCAAGTCTTAAAAAGACTAACATTTTGTTATTTGCCTACTCAAAAATGCCACTCATTTCAATAGAAAATAAGACCAAACCGTAAAGAACTTTTCAATAATTGAAAAACATTTTAGCTCTGGCCTTTACTTTTATTTAAGTGCCTTCAACTGTAATTTTTGCTGTTAGCAGACAGCCATTCTATTGTAAACACATACACTTACATTATCAGGAAACCCCAGAAGAAGCTCACAAACAAATTTACACATAAGATTTGTGCAACTCGACAAACACCTGTTTAAAATGTTTAGTACGAGGGCTTATATCTCATTAACCATGTGTTATGCACACAGTTCTGTATTATTGAGGGTTTGGATGTGCCTTATGAATTACCTTTAGCATCCTACATCGTTTACACTTTCTGCAAAACACACACAGCCTCAAACAAGTGTTTCTGCATTTGTATTGTTAAATGGTCATTCAACTTTCCAATCATTTATACACGACATCTATCCTATCTCTGTCTTATTCATCCCCTCTATTGGCTGTGTAGCATCCCATTACAAAACTAATAGTAAGTGAAGTGATTTTATTTCATGCCTTGGAGGTATTTTCTATGGCAAGCAGTTACATCTACACTTAATCATACATAATAAACTCAAATGCTGGCGACAAGCAGCCACCTCTATAACTTCATTCATATTCACAATTCATTTGTGTAAATAATACCTTGACTATACTATTTATTTTAGTTTACGGATTCAGTCCTCTTTCCCACCCATCTGTGTCACTTATCTCGCACATTAACATCAATATGTTCGACATCATAACGACTCGAATGCAAACAATAACTGAATGTTGTCGTTGGCACTGTAGGTTGTTTAGTTTAAAAAATATAGTAGTAGAGTTTTTATTATTTTTGTTTAAATGTTGTGACAACAATTACTAATTATATTATAAGTTCGGCCCTAACGGACATAGTAGCACAGGTCTTCTCATTCGTTTGCAGTGAAGTAGATCAGAGTCTTAGGTGGGAATCGAACCCACAGCCTACACTACCCACTAACATACCGAGGCAACCGAGGCAGTAAAGCTATTTTAGAACTAGTATTTGTGATAAATATTTAATTCAAAAATCAAAACCTTACAGAGTTCATTCCGTTTAGCACATTTTGGCTCCCAGCATTGAATTTTTATATTACCAGGATTCGCAGATTGCGTTTTACGAAAATCTTGGTTGTATTGCAACACAGTGGCATTCAATGAAGCTTAGAGTGTTTTTTTATAATATTCAGTTTGGAGGAGTTATTAGCAAGGTTTTCGAGGCAAAGGAAACAAAGTTCGCAAGAATAATATCCTATATATCGTTGCGCTTTTATCATAAAAAAATGTACTTTTAACCAACTCAGCTGTTGATTTTAACTATCTTGTTTGAAAATGGTCCAAATAAAAATAATTATTTTGGAAAATATCCCATATAAGACCAGATTTACATCACATTTTTTGTCCCAACTGCTTCACTCTGCCTTATAGTGGCAAATAAACAAAGTTTCATGTAACAAATTTCATGAAAAAGTACTTAGTGCAAATACAGTAGATTTTTAAAAATTTGAAAACTTTTTCATATTTTTGTTTCATTTAAAAAAGCTATGGACCTGGGAGAAAACTCAAAGAAACTTAGGAAAGTGTATTTCATTTTTTTAAGTTGGCCAACTTTCTTGCAAATATTTTCATTTACGTAAATACTAAGACAGTTAAAGAGCTCAAGCCTTCGGAGTAACCACGAGCCAGTGTTTTAAGGGCCCCTTTTTCCTAAACATTCAAATGGGCAACGTAGTTAGATTTAAATTTATCTATTTATTTCTCCTTTTTTATTAACACCGTTGTGTAATATATAATATATAATTAATAGTAAACTGACTTAACAGCTCTGTGTACACATTAATAAATACAAATATTCGTACATGTGTCTGCATTAGCCCATAGTGCTAGGAAGCGTATAAAACTTAATTCATATTATATGTATATGTATGTACATTGGGATAAAATTATATTGTTTGCGACCTATTATATATCATTTCATGACACACATACATGTACATTCAGAAATTGAGCACATTGAAGCACACATACTTTTAATGTAGATGTTCTGATATTGATGAGTTTATGTATGTCCTTTTGTCGGTGTGTCCTGCTTATGTATGTGTCTATAAGCAAATGTATAAATCATTTTTCTTTTAGCTTAAATATATTGAATATGTTGTTTGCGTTAGGGTAATAATGTAAATTTTTAATGAGCTTTAATTTATTTGAATGACACTTTCAAAATTAATTTATGTTTGTTTATGGAGCTGATACCTTCTAATGTAATTTCAATATGAAACTGTGGATGTACGAAATAGTTGTGCAAAAGGCGTCTATTATATTTGGCACATATTTTAGGATATGGAGATTCTAAGAAAGGTGAGAAAATAATAAAATATTCAACATTTGAGAATATCAAAATATACTATGATATGTGAGTTTCTAATTTAATATTAACTTTTAAAAGTATTAGATAAGTAAATAAGTTTGTTTTGTTAAAAAGATTTACAAATATTTCGCATAATGGCATGACAACCAAACGAATCACGAGTTCCTTCCTAAAAATAACTATTTTATCATGACTATATTTCTAATGCCATTCTATTTTATATACATGAAGGGTAAAGGATTTAGTAAATATGCACCAAAAAAAACATTAGCGTTATTCTATCAAATTTTTGTTCCATCTAATCTAAGCGTCAGCTACACAGTCGTATCATATTTATATTTAAATAATTCAGTTCATCATTTAGCATTTAGAGGGACAAATCCGACTAAATATTCAAGAACACGAATTTTTCATTGCAGAACAGGAAATTTTCAAGTACCAAACATGACTAAAATAATCTCAATAATTCTCTAAAATCATTTTAAATAATTTCCCCCACAATACCTTATTATTGGTTCCTTATTAAGAATATCAACTAATTACGTCTGAATGTCGCAAGTGCCCGACAGCCTACAAAATTACTATAAATATTTTTTTATATACCGCACAAAAGAACTTTAAATTTTCTTAAATTTCATTCAACACATTACAATGTTAGAATCTTTCTTTTACCACCAAAGTATTCGAAGGCACAACTACCAAAACTCCACTTCGTTCTCACTTCCAGCCAGGCACCTTTCAACGCCATCACGAACTGTCAGTAACGAGCAGAAACCAAAGACATTCATTTGAATTTCATGAATCACTTGTAAATAAGATGAATCAATTGGTGGAGGCGTATAAAGCCAAGGAAAAAGTCAGTCATCATAAAAATGCAAATAAAAATACTTTCAACACACTTTTTTTTGTGGAAACACTTTGTATTTTTAATACTTCGTACAGTTTCATTTCGAACACGAGCACGAACAAATGAATATGAAAATTGCTTGGAAATGTGGAAACCAACAACCACGAATAATTTAAGCTTGCAACCACATCAGAAACAAACCAACCTGTGGAAGATGAAAAAAGAAAAAGGTGTTAGATGACGAAAGAAAACTTTCAACATTTTCATAAAATTATGCAGAAAAAATATTATAGAAATGAGGCTACACAAAAGGACAATTTGGCAAAAATGAATATAAAGTGTCTTAAAATTAGTCCTGAATGCTGGAAGAAATTGAATGGTGTTTCAATCAAATACACCTGAGCTAATCAGTGTAGCATCTGGGAAGATATTTACGACTAGAATTGTTTCGTCTTAATTACCACATGAAAATACTTTATCGTACTAAAAACAAATACCTATTGGTAGTCAATTGAATATGATCAACTTTCCTATTCGTTGCAGACTGAAAATGAAGAATGAACTTGCGATTTTATTTTTTCTAAATTTTATTAAAGTCTTTTTACGTTCTCATGATGATGGCGTTTAACAAATATATGCCGCGTGATGTGCGGGATTGCAAGAACAAATGGAAAGTTTTGTATTTAAACATGTGATGATGGGCATATCGAATTGACAACTATTTGACGGAACTTTTTGATGTGTTTCTGTTGTTATTTTGTTATTGAAAAGAGTACATAATCTTTTTCACAGAAGGAAAGCTTATCATACCATTCGTCGTATGTATGTCCTTAACGATATTCATCGTCAATACACTCCGTTCCAAAATTTAGCAACTCTGTACCACCTGTGTGCTCTTGTAGTCGTGTCATAATTAAATAATATGACCATAAGGCTAATCCTAATAATCAGTTTCTATTGCTCAGAACAATTTGTATTTTTATTAACTCAATGACGAAATTATTTAATACTGTATATTAACAGTGAAATGTCCTTAGTTTTACCAATACAGCTTTAATTTTGCAATACTCCTACGATAAAAACACCTAAAATGACAAAACAACCTTAGAAAAGGATTCGCTTTCAATTCTAATATTACACGAAATATATGCGAGAGAATACATATTTTATTGTAAAATATAAAAATGGTTTTGCTATGGTTGAATATGGAACTCTTCCTTATTTGGGATATAAAGCAAATTATTTTGATTTACTGCGCAATTTTTATCACAATATTTAAAATTTTTATCGGTCACTTTGAACACAAAATGAACAATGATGTGCGTCACAAATTTAATGGCGCTATTGAGAATTTTTTTATTGTAATTTCATGCCTTGTTTTATAATTTGTGGTATACATACGTATATTTTTAAGACTTTTAAGTGTTTTTGCTACTATAAAGGGGCTCTAACCTTAAGCAATTCATGTATGTCATGCTGTTGCAATCTGTATGAAGCGAAATGTAAAAGGATTTTTTTAAATGTTTTAACTTAAAATTCTTGGTATTTGTTAATGTTCTTAACAATAATAAAAAAATTGCTTCTATTGCTTGTTTGCTCAAAATTTATAACCACTTGAACTAAAATCGTGGCTACTAGAAGAGCTCCAGCATCAGCACCAGACAGCAGGAGCAATATAATGGTGCATAAATTTAACCCATAAAGCTTTAGGATATTATTTGCACTCGTTAAGATTATGTTTTTTTTGGACGTTTTCGCATTTGTTATATTGTTAACAGCACCCTACAGTTGGCATAACAAAAAAGCATATTAATCTTGCATTAAGATCTCATCAGATAAAAACTTTTGAAATTTTAGTGTATTTAACTTATATTCAAAGGCAAATATTAATATTAAATATTTTTATTTAATACTCTTGCTAAATTTGTTTAACAACTCGAACTATCGAATCTAAATATTGCCATTAGATTGTTAAAGGAAAATATTCGTCCAATGTCTTTCCGAAAAAATCTTATTAATTTTATAGGTTCAACTAAATTTTGAGTTCAATATTTAGTTCAAGGGAATACTCTGAAGGAGGTGTTGTCTATATTCGTTTACTTCCTCTAAGTTTTTAAACTACTCTTTTTTATCTGTAGCCATATTAGTTACAGCAAATATGGCATATATATGGGTTTTTCTAATTCAATTACCATAAAGCAGAAAAAATGTTCCTTCAAATGAATTATACTCGTGCAACTCGGCTCTTTCAAGCATTAAGATGCTTCACATAAAAGAACTGCTGTTTGCTTTTCTTTATTTTGAACCAAAGAATTTTTCAGTCTTGCCGAAAGGATTTCAAGTAAATAATTTTTTCTTCACGTCGTATATTTGTAACTGCTGTAAAATATTCACACTTATTAGACAAAATTATAAATTTTGCTGTTTTATATGTTCGCGAATTTTCACACACATTTTATAGAAATTTTCTTAAATTTTTACTTCTGCTGGAGAACTAAATAATTTTACATTATTAATAATTTATGCATTTATTATGATATAACATGGATTTTTCTCAGAATGCAAAGAAAAGGAGCAAATTGAATATGAAGGAACTAATTGTTAATTAAACACAATATATAAATGTATGTTTTGTTGTCAGAGCTTTGGGAGTTTTTAGTTTAGAGTTTAAAAACCTTTTCCAGCCACAGCGATCATTTCTGCAGCCTAGTATTCTCCATGTTGTTCTTCATATTGTTACAACCATTAAGTAAAACACGTGCTTCGTCACCAAAAAGGACAATGGGCAATTAAAGCATTTTTTAATTATTTTATATATTATGCGTACGCTATTTCGATGTGAACTAAACAATTGTCGAAACCAAAAAATCATTAAAGTGTCAGGGCTTCCAGAGTAAGCCATCCAGTATAAAAGAAAACTCTTGGACCAATACTTTGAAATATATATTCCCGTTTCTCCTTGGCATTATCACAAAACAAATCAAACTTCATCAATATAATATGTACAGCGTACAGTATAGAGACTCTTTCATAGACACACGTACAGTTTGAAGTTTTGTTCACACGACTATAAATGGATCGTTCAAAGTGCTCCAAAGAGCCAATAAAATTTATCATTTTCAAATAAACACTTTGCATGGTTTAGGACCCGCCAAAAAATATATGCCGACGCATTTCTATGAAAATTGGTTGGACATATGAAAAGTTTTCTCCGTAGATTTTTAATTATTTGAAAAAGTATATTCTCCTCTCCGTGACAACTACACTTGCAAAAACTTAAGTTAATTATGCATTTCACACTGCATGAATTTCTTCCAGGAACCAAGGTTTTGCTTTTAATTGTAGTATGAAATCTGTTTGTGTCATTACTTCTATACTTAAACAAGCAACCACATGTCTCGAAGTTGCAAGTATTACCAGTACGATTTTTGTGAATACCGTATACGTCGCATTTTTCATACATTCGATTATATTCATAATCTCCTGGTAAAGTAATGTAAATTACTATGAAGAAAATATTGGGAACTTACTGTCCCTGCACATTCTATTGTCCATGCTGTGGACCAGCAAGTGATTTGTTGCGATTTGTGTAAGTTTGAAAGAAGCTTCAAACTTGCAGCTTGAAAAATTCTAATTTGAATATTATTCCAGTGCAGGGTCTTTTGATTAAGCTGTTAATTTTTTATTTTCAAATTTAATTATAAAAATATCGACTTAAGATCAGGGCAATTTAATAGCACTTTTGTGATTTTTCACTTCAAGAAATTTAATTAATTTTTATTATTATTATTATTTATTAGGATAATATAAAATATTAACCTAATTCACAAAACACACTAGCTACCAGGGCCTACGGTGCTTCACTAATTTTGTTTCAGAAAATTACAGTGCAATGAGTTTCTTTTCATCTTTTTTTTCTTTTTTAATGTACAATTTCATTTGGGACAACAACTGATGAAATCCTGTATTTGTGAAAGGTAGAATAATTTATTCCGAAAATAAGACGCTACAGAACATTTTTACTCTGTGTTAATAAGTGCATTCGTTTTTAAATTCAACTTTAAAATACACTTTAAGCTCTCCTTTGGGAATCAGCTCTACTTCCTTAATTGCACAGATATTTCAATAATTCAATATTCTTTGGGTATCATCGTTAGAAATTTGTATTTGGTTATTCAAATATCGAAATATAATTATTATTTAAAAAATTTAACTGTTTAATGAAATGACCTTAATTTAAAAATTAATACTTGTGCTTGAGTAAAACTAATGTAAATTTAAATTCAAGAATTTCTAAAAAAAAATAAAAATCTTTGATTCTTTTATATAAGACATAGAAATAAAGGATACTCGTGTGCAAAAGTTTTTCATTTGTCAAAAGGAAGTCGGAAACATAATAAATGTGAAAAATCAAAGAAAAAAAATTACAACCGAAAGGACAATAACCAAACTGTAAAAATGTCCACGAAACCAATTGTCCAGCAGATAGCAAAAGGATTCACATACAAATACAGAATTGTATTCAATGACTTACGAAAAAATAGACGTACAAGATTTTAGGAAGGACTTCTTTTTTGCCTCTTTTTTTTTTTTTTTTGTTCACAAATTTCTCACTGACCAGCATTTTGGCATACACACATGAATATTTACTTTTGAATGACTATTTTGCATATTGTTGAGTTGAGCTTTAAGTACCACTATGTATGTATGGTTTCCATTGCTGCTCTTATTATTTTGTTGTTCTTATTGCTTTTGATTCGGTTGCAAGTGATTTATGCTTGTGCAACGTAAACACAATAGAAAATGGCAAAAATAAAATTTCATACACAAACAGTCTTTAAAAGGCAAGCAAAACATCCTTACACACATTCACATATACTTGTGTAGTATCCACTTTTTACAGTGTAACGACAATAACAAATATTTGATAATAAATCTGAATTTTCCACATGATTGTCATCAGGTCTGCCTTTTTCAGTTTTGCCAATTTCTTTTTATTTTTTAAGCGTTCATAGTATAAGAGATTTTGCGGAATGTTGATCACCCGGCACACGACGACAGAACTTAATGTAGTAGCATAGAGTTCGTCATCCGACCTTTATCATCCTTTATTCAGCAAGATCCGCACCGAGTGTGAGTCATCAGTTGGTATGACTAAAAGCCTGAATTAGGTTTGTATTTTGTCTCTTCGCTATGAAACATCATTCGCCGTAGTGAGTACTCCGACTTATTTAATCAGGAATCTTAAGCATTAATTTAGCAGACGACTTGTAACACTGAAATCTATAGAAAATATATTCTTAAATTCCTTCTAAGTTATCAAATCTGAGGCAACTATCAAGATATTAAATTAATTTTTTTTTTATTTTCAAGACAGATCGAAAACAAACAAATTCACAAAAAAAAGATAAAAATTTAAATTAGAAAACATTATGAGTGAATGTGGATATTATTAATAGCAATAAAAAAATTGAAGACGTTACATATGTAATTAATTTTTTACGAACTTTTTTGAACTAAATTGGTTAAATTGAAATTGATTAGTGTGGAGTTTGATTACTAAAATCACACATGACTTTTCCGTTGACACAAAACAAAAATGCTTGTCTCATTATTAAAAAACACATGAAATAAAGTAGTTTCCCGATTTGAGGATCATTGCGTACTAATAAATTAATATCTAAATAAATTCTGATTTAAAATAATTAAATTAAGATTACAAAATCTAAACGATTTATTTATATATATTTATTTATAATGTATACAATTAATTACCTACACACAGTTTTTTACCTGTTAGAACATTTACACATGCATATTTTAGAATAATATTTTTTAGTTTAAGATCTTAAATAAGAACTAAAATAAGTTTTAACAGAAAAATATAAATAAAACTTTACTTCTTATAACATGATTGGTGCAATCATGTTGAATATTTTAACAATGTTAAATCAAACAATGAAATACTCAAGGTAAAATATAAGTATTTCAACACTGTTTCGAGATATTACCTCGGATATATATTGAAGGATTAAAGAAAAAGCTATCGTAATAATAATTTATCAATCATGTTACTTCTTTGCATGTAATAAAAACTTGGAGACATAGTGAAAAAAGGGAGTCATTTTCAAGAAATAACATTTGCCTGGCTTCAAAAAATCCATAGTGCATCTTTCCAATTCCCAAAGAAGTAGAATTTTTATTAAAACTGTACATTAATAATCTGCAAAAATGTGTTCTAATATCTTAAAGTACTTTTTTATGAATAATGACATCAATTACTTGCACGGGAAAAAATCGTATCCTTTTCAGATGTCAATGAATAAAAAATTATTTTTTTCGAAGAAAAAAACACTAAGAAAAGTATTTTTTCAATACCTTAAAATAAACTTCCGAATCGGTGAATTAGCATCAATCAAAGAAAATATCCTGCAGTGACATGCACACACAAAATTTATTAAAAATTTTGCAATCAGAACGACTGAAAATCATTTTGAGCTCTTTGTTTATAGGCCCCAAATAAGCATTTGTATATGAAGGATAAAGAAATGAGATAAGGACTATCGAAAATACATACGAGTACTTAAATGCTCTTCCCTTTCATAAATATATAGTTCGATAGAATTTTTAATTGCACAATATTTAGCATGTTTTCTCTTTCTTTTGCACCACTGTACTTCAAATAGAAAAACATTGCAAATAAGTACCAAACAAAAAATATGCACAAACAGATGTAAATATCTTCAATTTATATGTGCTACATACTATTGCTTCTGTCACATGATTGTCTACGTAAATGATTCTATCTCTAGTTTTTTCATTCGTTTTTTTTTACTTGTTTAAATGTGGGATTCATGGTAGTCCTACCAAGCACATTGGTAGCTTTAGAATTAAATATGGAGATCGTTATGTGAATTATTTTTCTAATTTATTTCATTTAAATATTTTCTTTTTGTAACTGATTCAAAGAAAATACCTCGGATTTTCACTTCTATATGTTTTTGTATTTTAAATTTAAAGCAGCATCTTAACAGATGATATACAAGATATCTTATCAGTACCAACTAACAGAATTAATACTATACTATTCAAATACTATTTCCTTTGGTACTGCAAACCACTATCGTTTTTACATACTGCTTTCCCGTTCCGAGTTTGCCAGTTTTTACAAATATTTTTTATTTATACTTTTCTGCGTTAGTTTTCTCTGAAAGGAAAAAAAATACAAGCATTCGAGTAGATGGCATAACACTTAAAACTACCAGTCAGTGGTACTATTGTCGACAATCAATGGCAGCAGGAATAGTGGCAGGAACAAAAACAACAACAATAGTAGTGGCAAGATAGTATACAAAACAGCGTTAGCAATTCAAATCGAACATCCGATGTACAAAAATTTGTATAAAGAAAATAGAGTGAATAGAGTAGAAGAGTATCTGTAACCCTGCAGCTTTTGCTGCTGGAATACTTCTAAAATAATCAAATACAATTAACAAACGTACTCGACGAAAAAAATGCAAATGGGCGTATTACGTTTTGTTCCCTCTGGGAGTGGACTGAAAAGGACATGAATATGCAGTGTAAGCATTAATTGTAGTTGCCAAACGGACTTTATTTTTAGTAAAAAACACACTGAGAAAATGAACTCCTTCCATTCACTAAACACAGTCGCAACAAAACTTAATATTCTTAAAACATTTTTATAAATAAATTTAATTTAAATTTAAATTTAAATTTTAATTTTAAAGTTTAAATTTTATTGAAATATTTCCTTAATGCCAACTTGACCTTCGATTCTAGTTTTTATATCAAGAAAATTATCACTAAAAATATCAAAATTTTTAGATCTTTGTATAAATCCAGTACGAAAGGAGCTTCCAAAAGTCGCAACACTAGGATCCGGAAGTTGTGCAAATATGGATTATTTCCAATGACTTTGACATATATTTTCTTTCCTATTCACCGATTCGGAAGCTCTCTTTATTGTTTTGAAAAAGTAAAATTTTAATATTTTTTACAAAGAAAATAAATTTATATTATATTATGAATGATTCTTCATCATTGGGAATGAACTTTGCATCTGTGAAGCGTACAAATTTGCCAGTAGTTACGATTTCATTATCCTTAAGTGAAAGTAATTTTATCACTTATTGAAGAAAAGTATTTTAAGAAATAAAAGTATTTTATAAATAAAACAATATTTCCAAATTGGGTTTTACGAATTTGGGGAAGTAATTCATATTATTAATTCAACTTCACTTTGGAAGCAATAAATATGTCGTTATTTGAAAATGACTTCCATTTTTCCACTGGGTACATAGCATGTATTCCATGCCAATGGACAAAAGTCCAAAGTCCAAAAGAATTTGTTCCCACTGATCCCTGATGTTTCTGAAAACAGTCTTCCTTACAACCAGTAACTGGCGTACGGTCGAACTTCGGCGATTAGCACAAAAAGATTATCCCAGATTAATTATAAATAAAACAAGAATATTCGTAACCATTCGCATTCCTCTGATAATAATTCATTATTTCGAGTTGTATTTAATAATTTTTTTTACGGTGGCGAAAAAGGTGTTTGGAAAAGTTCGAGTAAATTCTATGGAATCGGCTAAATATTTATTATTGCATTTTTGAACTATTTGTTAATAAACGAAAGGCAGTAAGATGCTGTTCAGAGAACTTCATGTCTAATCGGTTCATATGATTTGCTGTAGTTGTTTTTGTTAGAAACAAATGCTAAAACTATTATTTAAATAAATAAAGTGTTCTGTAATTGTACGCTCTTTTCTACTAATTAATTTAATTATAAGTATATGTACATGGACGTTACGTAAATTGTTACTGTACAACACTGCTGTGGCTCACAGTGCTGCGACCCATAGACAAAAATATTGAAAAAAATTATTTACATTGCAATGAAAATATTACCTTTCCATAGATAAGAATATAATTCAACAAACTCAATCTTAGAATAAATTTGTTTGCCATAAGGGATTGAAGTTTTGATATTCGATTTCATAACTTCATCAACGAAAACTAATTTAGGTCTCATTTTATAAATCACATCACCAAGTATTGTTCATACATGTGTAGAACAAGAATGAAATTTAAAAAATTTACTCTCCATATCAATTCAGACATATTAGCATTTGCGTGAAAAAAAATTAATGATTTACAAAATAACGTCTAAGTTTCCCTTGCTTTATATCAAATTAAGTTGTTCCAGATATTTTTGTTTCAAATTGATTGAACTTGTAATTCAATTGAATTTTAAGTTGAAGTGAATGCAATCAAAAATTATTGTTATATAATGAATGATTTGAAGAATACATCCAGGACATGTAGTAACGAATGCTTTCAAATTTTAGTTTTATTCGTTGTTCTGGTAAAAATGAAAGGACTCAAAATGTTCCAATTCATGTCTTGAATGACTCAAAATTTCACTCATAAAGGGATGGTTGCTTTACAGCTCTGGTACATAGTTGATAGTCACATCAAGGAACAACGAATGAATTTTTTTTATTATTAATTATTGACTTAATTATCAGTACATTAACGTAATTATCTGCCACTAACTATTATAGCGAAAAAAAGCTTGAACAAACAATTCTATTTTTAAATAACTTGTATTAGTCGTATCATGAGTGCTTTTGATAAACCGCCAAACTTTATTTACAAAGCTCTATAATTTTTATAGCTTTCAAGATGTCATACCGAAGGTACAAGTATCAAACCCATTTGCTCCATCCTGTACTGATTAGTAACAGCTCTCCAGGGCATTGACTGCCCTCTATAAGAATCTCGTCTAGAATTTGATTTTTCCCACTTTCATAGATATACCACTTGAGGGGTAAGTGCCACGCCCTTCACTTATATTGGATAAATTTTTAACGCATCTATACACAGAAATGAAAAAGTCTTTTCTAAATTCTTCCAATTTCTTTCAAAGAGAAACTTCTATTGAGGGGCTTCCATATTCACAGAAGAACGAACACTGAAATTGTTTTGCAAGAAAATTTTTGTTTGTTGTGGTTTTGAGGTTTTCTCTACAACCTTTTTCATTTATGTTCTTGTGAATTGTTTCAATAAGAAATAAAACATGAAATTGTTTCCGTCCTTAGGTTGATAGTCTTAACAAAAAAAATTATAAATAAACATACAAAAAAGGAAATAACACCATGCCCTCTTGCATGTAGACTGCAGTTGTGTTAGAGACTCCAGTGACTGTTTCAATTTTTCCTTTTTAGGATCTTTTTCCTGGTTTGTTGTGGCAAACGTAATTTATATGTGCGACGACAGCTGCTGTTGATTAAATTCGAGGATTAAGTGAAAAATCCATAACGTAAAAAATAAAAAATTAAGAAACAATCAACATAAAATTTAAGCCAAAAAGTATCAAGTCATACGTTCATATAAGTTTTCAGTATTTTTTTTATCTGCCTCAGATGCTGCCAAAAACCACAAGCGCTTTAAATTATTCGTTGCGAAAGAATGTGTTGCAAGCACATGGTTTTCTTAACAAAGTACATACATATTTAAATCCTGCAACAATAGTATTCACTTGGCTTTACTTTTCCTATAAGTCAATGTAAGAGAAATTTGAATGAGAGGAGTGTGCAGGAGCAGTTTGAAATGTTGTTTGGAAATACGTTTGGCAAATATTAAAAATTAATCAAGTAAAGTGCATGTAAAAAAACTGTTGTCATAGACACATTCCAATGCACTTACACTTTCTCTCTCCGTCTCTCTCTATCGCTCATTCAGACACCTTCAACAATAACATGCAACTACAAACAATATTTTTATTGACATTTTTCTGCTATTTGCTGTTTGTTTATACTCTGTCTCATCGTTGTTCCGGTAAAGCTTTTTATTGATACAATGACTGCACGAGAATAATAAAGTGAGAATAATCCCACTTTCACCTTCTCATATGATCACTCGCAGTGAGAGATAAATTACTTCAAACAGGACTCTTTTGTACTGTGTACGAACTGGTTTTTGCACGACTTGTTATCATGGTTAATGGAAGATAAAAAAGACTTTAAAATAAGAAGTTGGAGATAATGCGCGAACAGATTTTAATGGAGTAGACACTTTTACACCGTTCCAAGGCTTTTGATAGCATTATTCGTTGAGTTTATGGTCTAAAGAGACGAGCTGTAGTATTCTTGTTCTCATTATATTTTATGGTGTCATTTTTGAAAACATACTCAACGTAAGAGTCTTAAGTTCCAATGCAAAAATAAGGAATACAACAGCCAAGATTGCATTCGAAAAGAATTATTATATGAAAAACATAAAACGAACACAAAACTACGTTTTTCCGTTGCTCCAATCCAAAAACTGATCTGAATTTGTAAACATGTGTTATTGAATTGGGAGTAAAGCACATTACATATCTAAACTGTATTTTAAAATACACTTTCATAATAAAAGTCTTTTGAATTATACTAGTTCTTATTTATATTTTATCATTAAATACGAGTAAACACATTCATAAAAATTACAACACATACAACAAGTGAATGTCATGTGTTGAGTACACCATCGTTACTGACACTAGTTGAACGATTCATATTGTTGGCTTAAAAACCATAAGAACTCAGAAAAAACTCAAACCTTTACCCTAAAAACAGAAATGTCATGAACAAAACAGCCACTATCCCTCTAACGATTCCATAATGTTTATCCTCCTCCTGCACAATTAAAAAAACAACTATAGTTACATTGTTTTTCACTTATCCAAGCCAAACTCTGGTACAATTGATTTTTGAAAAGACACTATTATTCCACTATCATTTTAAATCATATTGAAGGCATCTCTAAGCTTGTAGTACTATGATATACTACTTTAGACCATATTTGATTACAATAAAATTATCGTATACCAATTTTTCCTTCCAAATACGTTGAAAATTAATAGGGGTACGAGTACGTATGTCTTTTAGGACCAACTGACCTTGTGATTGTTGAGTTTTAGCTTCAAACAATAAAAATTAAAAACTAAAGAAATATATTCAATACACGAGCATTCAAATTTACAAATTAATGGAAAATATCATATTAACAAACACAAATCTTGGAAATGTAAAAACATATACTACGTTTATACGCACGCCTTATTTGCAAATAAAAAAGAAGAGTGTTGCCGTATAACTTTTTTATTGTAACTTATTAGCTCACTTAACAAGTCGTGAATAACGACACTATTTGCAAATAAAAAGTAAGACGTTGCCACTTCATGAACGTTTTTTGTGTTTTACTTACCAAACAATCATATTTTCGTCACATGGCATCACTAATAATAACATAAGTTCTGTATGCAATTTCCCGTATAAACAGTGAATTAGTTATTTGCAAATAGTTATATTTGCAAATAGAACGTGCGTATAAACGTAGTAAGTGTGACACTATGCGTGAAACACATTACTTTTTGCAGCGGGAGTGTGTATTTGATATAGTGTTAAAATTTAACAGCTGCTCCCCAACTGTTGTGTATATTTTTAGTACTAAAAAAACCTTACTTCGTACAATATTCCTATAATACATGCAGTAGCTTTCAAACTATTAATCTCAATATCTTACCTAGAAAAGGGCACACAATTTCACAAAATAATAATATATAAAAGAGCTATAAAAACACATATGCATAATATAAAGACAATGAGGCAACACATGACGAAAATGGTTTATAATGTTTCAAAAAAGTGACTGTATAATTGTCATGCACATACCCCTCTCTGCTCTTTTGCTATACATATTAATAAATTTTATAAATTAATTATTGTGCGAAAAAAAATGTTGCAAAACATTTGTCAAGAAACACAGACTTTTAGTTTTGTTCGAGTGTGTCCTAAAATAACAAATAAATTTAATTTCCTTTAAATGTCATTTCTAACAATTCACAATGGTGTGTAACTTTGCCAAATTATTCCAGTCTACAATACCAACTCAACTATGGATTTGTATGTAGTGGTTGTCATCACTGCTCCAAATGGTATATAGTCAAGACAAACATCATTGTGACAATTGAGGTGAAAACTTAGCTTATTGCCCCAATGGCGCACATAAAATTGTCACAATTAAATTTATATAGCCGATATCAATCAATAATTCATTTATTGTAATGTCAATTCGCTAAATATACAAACACCACAGTTGATTTACTTAACAAAGAGCAAATCATTAGACAATCTTTTGCAATGCTAAATTATACATGTGGCATCACTGTGCTGGTACCCAGTACCAAGTAATTTATAGCTGCCGCAATTTCTATAGCAATAGTAAAAACCACTACCATTTTGCACTACTACTAATTTTGTCTCTTGCCTATACACAAGCAAAGCGCGCATTGAATTTAATTTAAACTTAAAAAAAGTACAAAAAGCTTTACATTTGAAGCAAATAAATTTGAATTCTTTTAAGTTAAACTTTTTAATTTTACAATTGTTTTTATTTAATTGGGAACACAACCAACCAAAGAACCCAAATACATATATATATATATATATATATATATATATATATATATATATATATATATATATATATATATATATATATATATATATATATATATATATATATATATATATATATATATATATATATATATATATATATATATATATATATATATATATATATATATATGTATGTATATGTAATTTTCCTACAAGCATGCAGGAATAGTAAAGTAAATACACAATTCTTCTAATAAATAAATGTGACCAACATAGCAAGAAAATATATTTATTATATACTTATTTATTGTATTATATATTTATTGTATACATACATATTCCTTAACAAAATTTACTTATTTTAAATAATTTTTATCACTTTGTCAAGTAATGGTAAACAATTATTTTAACGACTTAAAAATTATAATTTTGTTTTGTTCGTTAAAAGCGTAAAACACAAGCATTTTTGTATTGTGAACTTAAACATTCAATAAACGAACGTTCATCAAAACTAACCACAGTCGAAGTTATATAATTTACATCAAATATAATTTGCTAATTTTTTGTAATTGGCTAATGTTATAATTTATTGTATTTGAATTTCATTTTTTTTTTTTTTTTTTTTGGAGGATGGTTCTTGAAATATAAATTCTAAATTACATGTTGGAGTTTTTCGATATTCTTCGAATTTAGTCAGTTTTTCTATTTCGACAAGTTAAGGCTTTGTAAGCCTGGCGTTGCCCGAGATCAGTTGAGTTGGAGTTCAGAATGGATAATACAAAAGTTTAAACGACCAACGTGTCCAAAATGTTGCAAGAAAAATAAAACAGACTCACGTTGAGTATAATTGATTGTTGGGTTGTTTGTATAAACGCATTCTAATCCTACTATTGTTTATTGTTTAATATTGTTGATAAAATAATAAAAATATTTTTGACTTTTTTGTACCCTGGGTTTAACATCAAATATTACACACTGGCAACACTCAATTAAAAATCATATGCTCTTGACGGTAGTTGTTGCAGGTGGTTGTTGCATTATTATTATTATGACAATAATTGTTCATTTGTTGATAAATACTTGGAAATATATTCTTTTATTTATATGTGATTAAATTGCGCATTCATATTTGAGAAGTTATAAGTTCGACACGAATTGAATTTAACGCCACATCAAATGTAATCGAAGCCGAAAATTCGAATTGTTGTTAAAAACAGCGTCAGATAAGAAAAGTGAAATTTGTTTTTAATATTTATGTATGTAAATGGAACACTCGTTTTTAAAGAAATAAAAATACATGACGCAAAGTTATTAAATACGGTGAATATAAAAGTACATACATAATTAACCTAAAACGGAAGGAGATTCTGCAAATGAAATTTTTACAAGTTTAATGAAAAGGATTAACAGTGGCTGCTTAATCATGCTTAATTATGACACAATTAGTGAAGATGATCGTGAAAACCTGCTCAGCACAGACCAAGAGTCGTCCGGAAACCATCTGCAGCATGAGGATGATGATATATTTGCGGGTGGTTTTATAGATGAGCAATTGCAACATGATAATGAAAATTTCATACCTGCCACATTACCGCAGCCAAACTACGACGATGATTTCCACAACATCGAACTTCGTAGCCAAATTCATATCTCAGACGCACCTTCCGATCATTGGAATTATACATACGTTGTCTTCTATTTCCTGGGCATAGCCACTATGACACCTTGGAACTTTTTTATAACCGCAGAAGATGTAAGTAGTAGCGACTAAATATTAAACATATTTGCAAATTTTTTTTTATGATAATTAGTTAATTCGCAAGTAAATTGCGCTTAATAATTACTAAAATTAATGCATGTACGTATATGTTATTATGATGAGTTGTGTTTAAGACATGTTAAGAATTTTTTTTATTACCATTTGGGCTAAAATGATTTTGTCGTGTACAAGCAAAAATGCAAAATAAATCCCAAATACAAAGAAATCAGTTCCATAAAAGCTGATTAATAACACTTGGCATCCTAGGGACTCGAATTTAAAATTGTACAACAATTTGTTTTCATTTACATTGAACTGTACTCGTATACTTTTAATTTTACTTGTGCTGTAAATGAATTACATATGTTTAAAGAGTTCAGAACTTCTATTGTAATCAAATACACATGTACTTGCGTTTTTTTCCATTTTTTTATTACTAATCTTTTCTTATCAGTTGATTTATTTTCTTTGTCATAATTTTTAACTGCAGTCATCTTAAATACTAGTTTAAATTTTTTAATATACTTGTATGTATATGCATTCATACATGTGCAAATAAATAGCGTGTAGCAACAACAAAAACATATTTGGATCAAGTTTAGTTCTATCTTAGCAGCTGAATACGATTTTAAGTACACATTTTATATGGAACAATAGTTTTTAAAATATTTTAAGCAATTTTCATACGCGTTTAAGTACACACGTAAATATGAATATTCAAAGTATTTGTGCACTCGCCCACAGTCATCCATACACAACACTGTATGTATGGGTTCTAATACCACTACTGCTGGGATACACTGTCTGCTCATACCTCGAACTTGCCGAATCTGATACGCGCCTATTTCTAGTTTTATGTCTAAGAATTTCAGATGTGCAGTACCACACAGCTGTATTAAAACACAGTTTTAAGAGCATTTAATTTATACTATACACTAACTTAGTTTGATTGCAACACCTGACCTAATTTAAACTATTGGACGAAAGCCTATTAACAATAAACTCTTCTTGCTCTTTGAATCAAACCCCATGTTTGAATCAAACCTAATTTCGTATCCATTTAACGTACATCAACTTGTTTCATGGGAGTTGTACCAAAATTGCTGATCTAGATTTGAACAAGTATTTGACACAAGTCTAATTAAAAGCTTTAACCGACCTTAAGTCCTAATTTCTAGCAAAGAATTTATTTGAATCCTAGCTTCATGATTCTTATTCATAGATGTATGTACTCGTAGTAAACATTTAATTGAACAAACTTAAAAAATTTTTAAATAGATTTATTTATTTTTAAGATGTTTACCTCAAGCTTTTTTATAAACTTACACAAATATATACAACAAAAGAAGTCGAGTACATACATAATTCTAATAAATTTTTCTTTTATATGTAACTCATTAGTCCAATGTTTCTATACCACTATAAGACTTTATTTACTTTATTATTATTAATTATTAGAATGTTAAAATAATCGAATATATTTATTCCCCAAATATACAGTATTGGATGTTTAAATTTCGCAACACTACATTGAACGATACAACTGACTCAAATCCCGAATTGACGCCTTTGCAAAAAAGTTTCGCCTGCGATTTAACTTTAACCGCCTCAATTTCTGGGACTGCTTTTCTAATACTTAATGCCATCTATGGGAAAAGGGTTCCCTTACGTTTGAAAATGTTGGGGACATTAATTATAATACTTTTAATCTTTATAATAACAACTGCATTTGTAGAAGTAAACACTGATAAATGGCAAGAACAATTCTTTCTTATAACACTTTTCACAGTGATCATAATTAACAGTGAGTACACAGTAATTGAAATGTAAAAAATGAAATATTAATAATATCCCTTAATACACTTCGCACAAAGTTTGCTCTGCAACCATGTCTGGTAGTCTTTTTGGCATTGCTGGTTTGTTTCCCTCCGAATACATGACGGCTGTAGTTAGTGGACAAGCGTTGGGAGGTATTTTTACAGCTCTTACATTCCTGGTCGTCTTAACTTTTGGTGCTGCTGCAAATGTTACTGCATTCGTTTATTTCACAATTGGCAGTATTTTGATTTTAATCAATATTATTTGCTATGCAATTTTGGAGAGAAAGGAGTTCTTTAAATACTATATTGAGGGTGGTGATAAATTCAAAATCGTGTACGACAATCCTACACATAGCCGTATCATAGATCGAGGTGTAGCCTTGGACCCGAGTGTGCGACAAGTTCTTAGCAAGATTTATGTACATGCTGTGAGTATTTGTTTATTGTATGCCACTACGCTGTCGGTCTATCCCTCAGTAACAATACTTATGCAATCGGAGAATTATGGCCAAGGAAAGGCATGGAATGGTAAGAAACAGCATTGACATTTTTCAATATAACAAGTTAAATCATAAAGAAGTATTAACTATTTTTGTAATATTTTATTTCAAGATATTTATTATATGCCTGTTGTGAACTATTTATTTTTTAATTCTGGTGACTATTTCGGCCGTATAATCTGTGGACTTTTTGAAAGAGTAAGTTATTATATGTTTTTTGCGTTAAAAGTTTTTTTTGAATAATTTTTTCCTTCAAGCCTCGTAAAAATGTTCATACCGTTTTAATGATGGTGGCCTTAAGAATTCTCTTTGTGCCATTTATGTTGTGTTCTAACAGTAGTTTACATAATTTTATGCCAACTCTTGTACATTCCGATTTGGCATTTATTATTATGATGATAGCATTTGCTCTGAGCAATGGTTATATCACGAACATTCTCTTGATCATGGCTCCTAGGTAAGACTGCTTTTGTACATATTTCAAGTAGTTTTGTAGATGGAATATAAATTTAAATTACTATTCTCTAGATGTGTTATGCAACATGAAAAGGAAATGGCATCCTCAATTATGGCGGCTAATCTTAGCTGTGGCTTAGCGTTGGGTTCCATTCTGAGTATGACATTTGTTCAAATGCTTTAAGTGCAGTGTGCTCGCATTATATTCACCATGGTGCCTTTGTTTTATTAATCAATGAAAAACGATATTATTTAACTTAATTTTACGATATACACTTGTACATACATATATATTTAAAAAAAGTTCATCATACATTATTTTACTTAAAAAAATTTTCAATTGGTTCTGAGGCTTTGAAAGAGTATTTATAGGAGTAACTTGAAAAATTAAACATATTTTTCTAATTTCAAAGAAAATTTTCTGTTTCGTCATTTCCATTACACCCATCATTATTCAATAATCTCAATTTTATTCATTTCAAATAAATAAATTATTTTTTATACATAGATACATTTTATATTTAAGAAGTAATTTTTCAAACACTTATTGCTAATAAATACAATTTTTAATGAAAACATGAAAATTAAACATCTTCCCCCTTTCTATACATGTATGTATGTATATACTTGAATAAATATAAACATATTTGTTTAAATTTTTTATTATGACATTTGCATGCATTAATTAATCATAACAACAATTTTTAATAGCAAGTCCTTTTTAACTATTACTACTGTTAAATATAAATAGCAATGCATTTTTTTATTATGTATTTTTTTTTTTTAATTTCTAAAAAGAAAAGCCTTCGTTATATGTTTAAGTTTAGGATAAATACAAAACGATTAGAACACTCTATATACAAAACTAAGAAAATTTTTGAATAAAATACTACGATTTAAAAGTGGGCAGTTGAATATTAAATAGTTTTTAAAAACCATCTTTTAAATTTAAATTATTGAGTTGTTTTTAAAACTTAAATCTTAAAACTGCTTTAGTGAGGTATTTATTTATTATTCATTAATTTTTTTTTTTAGAAAACTGCAGTCGTATGAGTAAAAGTTATTGAAGTGGGTGGGGTAGAAGTTAAGACTTACTTCAGATTTCTGTTTTATATGTTAATAAATCAAGGCAAGGTTTAATATTTAGAAAAAAAATATATTGTATGAACAAGTAGTTTTCTAATGCATCATTTGTTGAAATGCAAGTATTTCTGTGACTCAATTCTAAATTTCATTAAATAAAAAAAGTAAACGTTTACTTATATTCAAAGGAAAAAATTAATAACAAATATGTACAGCGTAATCCCTTCAAAAATGCAAACAAAACACTTGACTTCAATGTTAATGTGAGGTTTTCTAAAGTTAAGAGAATATCAATTATAATATATGATATTCTTGCACTATTAATAGCGATTAAATAACTCCAGTCATTGGTAGTGATTCTTCTTATTACATATCAAGAATATAGGGTGCCCTCGTAGACTAGTGTACTAGACTAGTAGCCAGACTCTGGGTATTTTCTGCTTGCTGTGTTCTTTACTTTACTCATTCCAATTTTCCATTCCGGGCATCAAAATAATCTTTTTTCTTGATTGCCAATATTCGATAAAGAAATATCACATTTAACTACATACATATGTATGTACATACGTAGTAAATAATATAGTAAAAAGGATTGGTTTGGACAAAGCAAATTCTCAATCTCCTTACAAGTTTAGAAAATTTACTGAAAAACTAAAAATTTCACTTTCCTACGACACGAAAAGCTGAGCAAAAACTTTAAATTAGATATTGGAGCAGTCGGTTGACATTGAATGTCAATATAAGAATATGAATGTATTCGTACTTGTTTCTGTAGAAATCAGTTCAAGTTATTTTATATCTTGAAAGTGGCCTACTTTAATGTTGAAATGTCCTCCTACATATTCCATGGGATAGAAAATACTCATCTAAAGTTTGTTTAAAAATAAATATGTACATACATACATGTACCTGGGTATGTATTTCTTTACATGCCATTTATATTTTAACTTCCTAAACACTAATACTTTTAACGCTTTTTTGGAATAACCTATTTTTTACCATAACAAACAAATGTTGCCTTAAAGACTAATTATTAATTACATCAATTCGTAAAACATAAACATTTGATTTCTAATAAGTCTATAAGACACGCGTGTAATTCACGCTGTGTATGTGAAGATAAATTGTTTAGGAAACTTTTATACTACACGTATTGTGGTTCTGTTTATTGAATTTCACATTTAAAATTAAAAGCGCTCATAATATTTTATTATTTTTACGGGAGCTGAGATGCTAAATTATTTCAAAACTATTTGAAATCTTTTAAGGAGACTTCAATTCATGGTTTTTCAGATATTTGTATAATATGTGTTTATGTATTATGCAGACACCTTTTGTGTAGTATTTTTTACGGGATCTATGTTTAATTTTTAATATCGCACGTTCCAACGCGATGGTTGTGCCGTCCAAAAGAAGATTATAGTTAACACGTTTGTTGCTTGTTTAATAAATTACGCTTAATAATGATTCTAATTATATTGCTAATAGTGAATAAGTAGGTACGTTCTATCGTATACGAATCGTTGCAGTGCAACTTGTAATAATATGTGATTAAACATCTTTTCATTATGATTGTCTTTCTTTTTTATTTAATACGATATTATGATATTTCATCTTTTTAAGGAGAAAAAAATTGTATTTCTGTATCCAATGCCAGAAAATAGACTTTATGAGTTCGATTCAAATATCCAAAGAGATGTAAGAAAGTTATACGACATAAAGTGAAAGACTTTCTATAAACATTGTGTTGAAAAACATTTATTTCAGAAATAAGGAATACATTAAACATAGTGACATAAAAAACAAACAGAAAAAAACAAAAAAATATTATAAATAAACAAATCACAAAGTCATACATACAAATGTACGTAACTAAAATAGATACAGGATTAAGACTATACATATACGTTTATATACTTATAACAACAAAACAATATTATAAAATTTGTGCTTTTTTTATTTTCTATATGAAACTCTTGGCATGCAGGAATAACATTTAAATATACTCGTATACAATAAAATTTAAACTTGTTGAAAATCCTTAATCAAATGTATTAAAGACAAAATTCTTGGCAATTTGGTTTCATTATTTCTGATGAAGTTATTATGACTTTGATTAAACTTAATAAAATATATATTAGTATGAGATTCCAGCTTCCACTTAAGGAACAAGTCAGTAGAAAATAAATTGAAAACACTGCCTTATAAATAATATAAGTAGGACTTAAACGGTTTTAAGAACAATAGAATGCGACAAATTGTGCAGTTGCTGACGACTTTGCAACTTCGAAATGCTCCTTCCTCTTTAGCAATTGAGTTTATACCGCGACTACGATAACTTTCACAATCAATTTAGTGAAAAGCCCAATGCATGAACTTAATTCACGAGAAAGTGAAAGCGGATCACAGTGATAATGGCTGCATAACTAAATGGGAGCAGACAATTCAGTTCCTTAAATATATTTATATTTTTTAAATATATTTATATTTTCCACAAAACTCATTTATTTTATATCACTTGGTCAAATACCAATAATTAATGGCGAGAAAACCGCATAGAAAATTAGTGGACAAATTTGCCACCTACTAATACTATTTAATTATGTAACTAATAAATATCTAAGTATTATCTAATATTCACTCATATCGTAAATAAATGTTGTAAACAAACAATAATAAAAATCTCAAAAAATAGTACACAAACATAACAACATAATTTTCGATTGAAATTTTGGAGGAAGGAGAACAATTTCACCTGGGAAGTTTTGTATTTTTTTAATTTCAAGGCAAGAAACATGATATGATGCAAGAAAAAGTTGTTACAAAATGGTTTTGATTTAATACAATAATTAGGATTTAGGTATTGTAACTATAAAACAAAAGTTGACCGGTAAGTGACCAGTTTTAGATCTCTTTCAATGCTCAGCCTTTCGTCTAAATTACACAAAGTGTACACGCGTAACATTTAGGCGTGTTGAAAGAAGCATATTGGGCCACCACTTCCTAAGATGGCAGACATTTTCAATTTCAGCTACAAATCAATTGCAACCGTCTAAAAATGCAGCCAATTATTTTTGTATGTTCCGCTTGGCCATTTGAAGTCGAACTTTAACATTATTGTACTCTTGTCGTAAGTTGTTTAATTTTACTCTTTCTACTTTTTGGAGTGACAGACTCCACTTCTAGTTCGAATATAAACATGTTTGAGCAAAAAATGTTTTTAAATAAAAACTACAGAAAACTACAACTATAAAATAACAATAACAATAACAAATTTTAAAGAGAAAGTAGTATACGTACACAAGTAAATTAAAGAATATTTCTTAATTAATATTTTAGTCACGTCTCCTCTGAAGTTATAAGAATGTGTAACACAGCACATAGAGTCTGTTTGCAAATGCATTTGATGCGCAACAATGCTATTGCTTTTGTGTTTTCCCCACTTTGTGTGCAACATCCGCTTGAGCAATGCATTTGCAAACGCATCCCACATCAGATGAAGTGCTGTGCTACATTTGAAAGCAGGCTCAGATATAGATATTTAAGGTGTGAGGAAACTTAAGATGAAGAATATAGTGGATACTGATTTTTTTATTAAAAAAAATAATAATAAAAAATACAAGGGAGCAATAACTGTCCTATTAACCAGAGATTCAGTTTTGGAAAAGAGACTGGCTTCCTATTATTGCAATCACCTTTTTTTGTTTTTGTGTAAATTAAAGTCTTAATATTAAAAATAAACCTTCTTAAAGTTTGTACTTCGAAGTTTCGAAATACTTTAAAGTTGTCAATACACAACCTTGTAATAGTGTTTAATGGTTGGAATTCAGTATGTCGAATGTTTGGATATACATACATATATATTTCTTGTTTTTCCATGGTAGATACGGCTGTATAAATAAAACAAAGACCTTAAAGGTCGAAGTAAAAAATAAAATATTTTGAGTTTTTATGCGACAAGTCTCAAACACAATTTGAAATTTTGCATCTTGTAGAAAGTTCAAGATTATCTATCAGTTCGAAAGCTCAGATTATCTATCAGTCCGGAAGCAGAGAAAATCAACAGTTTACTTTAGATTAAATTCTTATGCATATAAGTATGTGTGTAAAACTGTGTTAAGATGTCTCTTTAATTGTTTTCATTTTAAGTACTAACACAAATATATCAATGCCAACCAAGCAGAAAATGTATTAATTTTTATCCCAACTTGAATTTTTGCTACAGAATACTATTGAATAAAGTTCACGATTTATTACTTAAAACTGGATTCAAAGCTGAAATAACAGATGTATATACAAATTTACATATCTAGACATATCTTTATTTACCTCCTAGGAATATATTCGCTTTTAATATTTTTCTCATTTAATATTTAATTTTTTTTTGCATTCAGCTTCTCTCTCCAAAAAAAATGGGTAAAATTAAAATATTTTTTCCAAAATTTTTATTTATTACATTTAATTAGTCAAGCTTAAATAAATAATTACTTCTCCTGTAGAAGACACTCAAATGATATGGATGTATATTAAGACAATAAAAAATTTATAAAGCTTTATAATAAAGACCTTAAGCTTGGATAATTAAATATAATAATATAAAAAGTTGAAATAATATATGTATGTATATAAAAAATTTCACAAAACTTTAATTTTATGTCTAAATTTTCATCTTCTAATGCCATTTCTTATGTAAGTTCATTGACTAACTAACTCAGTCATTATAACATAATTTTGAGTGAAATATTATTAACAAAAAATTATAATGATATAATTAAAATAAATAAATAAACTAGAACCATATAAATTTACGATGAATTCGGTTGGTGACTTTCATGAACAATCGTGTATGTCTTAATATAACGTTTTTCTAAAGAGTATGACACACTCATTGCATAGTCCAATAAAAATCCAGTGACAAAAAATGGAAACACTCTCAAGGAGTGACATTTTAATTGCTTCCAAAAATCCAATAGTTAATTTTTTTAAATTCTTAGGAAGTCAAGTATAAAAAATTGTGATCAAAAATTTGAATGACCTACAAATCTGTGAGATTCGAATAAAAATATTTTCCTTTTCATAAAAAAACTTAATTCTGTAAATCCACATGTAAAAATTATGTTTTTTTTTTCAATCCATAAGTGATAAAACAATTTTTTCACACGAAGAAAAGGAAATCGTGAGTACTGGCAAATTTGTAGTCCTTCCAGATGTAAAGTTTATTCCCAGTGATAAATAGCGATTTAATATGAAATTTTCTTTTTAATAAAAAGTTTACCTTTCACAACATAATGAAGATAGCTTCCAAATTGGTGAATAGAAATCAAGGGAACATTCTGTGATGACAAGCCAATGTTGGAAATGATCCGACTTTGCACCACTTCCGGCTTCTAATATGAGTATTTTCATGACTCTTGGAAGCTTTTTTTATGCATGCAAATAAAAGCGCAAAGGTCAATATATGATTACATACACATACAAGTATGTATATAAATACATGTTATTTCGAATTGAGCTTGAATTAGTCGAAATCGATGAAATTGACATACACGTTTATGTATGAAAACCAAAGAATATCGCTTATTTCTCTTAATCTTATACTTTATAAACCGGCGAAAGTTCATGTTATCACCATTTTCTAGAGAAAAAAATTAAAATTTTTAGCCAAAAATATTCAATATGAACACAAATAATTATTTTTATTACGGCTTTAAGGAATCCAGTTAAAATGAATTATGTGTACCATGATTCAAAAATAATAAAAAGAAAACTGTGAAAAATTTATAATGGTACGCAAAATTCGAACTGTCGAACTCTAAATAGCAATGAAGGTTCTTTTATAGGCAATGTTTACATAATTAAAACATTTAATCAATCTGCACCTTTACACACTATAAAGTAGCTTACTTACTTACTATAATTTTACTTAATAATTATGTAAAATATTTTGACTAAAAGTAAAACAACTCAAAGTTTTTCTAAAATAAATTTTACAACTAAGAACATTCCACCATTTCACGTTTTCGTCGTGTGTTTTTCATGTCTAATTTTCACAACAATAAATACTGTTTTAATTAATATTTTTTAATTATGTACGATCAACGTTAAACTATTTTCCTATGGAACTTATGTGACAACACCAGTCGTTGCTGAGGCAGAACTGGCTGACGCACTATTTGATATACTATTATTTGAACGGGCAGGTGATAGAGTTAACTGATTGGAAGATGAGCCCGTGCCAAGTGAAAGGTGATGATATTCATTACTTGAGGAGGAAGCACAGGTAGAGATGGCAGGGGTATTGCGAAAAAGTACCAAGAAACCGTTGGTAGTGACGCAAATATGAGATTGGCATTCTTTGTCTACAATTTGTCGAGCCTTTAAAAAAATTTAAACTTAAAAAAAGGTTAACTTTTTTAATTTTGCTACATACCATAGACTTATGTTCCATTAAACTATTCTTAACAAGATCGTGTTGTTTTCGTAAATCCTCGTTGCGTTGCTTATAGACGTCCATTAAACGTGTTCGTTCGGCTACTCCACGTTCAACCACGGACCTTCGTACTTCACGTTTCATCCTTTTTGAACAGAAAAGTAGTTTATAATAAAAAGTCCAAAAAATATATGCATTAATTATTTTGTGCCATCGATTTGCTCAAAAACCAATATTTTATTATTCAAATTCTCCATAGATGAACTAGGCTGCGTATTGTTTACATAAACATTTACATACAAATTGTGCTGATATTGAAAATTTGGTAATTTCAGGTGAACTCCTTAAAATTTTCTTATCAAAATTTAGAAAAATGCACTATTTTTGTTAGGGAAAATAAAATCTATGCAACAAAACACCGATTATATGCTCTTTAAATTCATTTATTTTATTAAATGCACTACATACATACATACTTATGTAAATTTAATTACGAAACGTACAGACATACTCGTATATCTTTTTACTTCCTACAGTAAATATAAATGTCGGGTGCAGAATTTAACAAGATTATAAAAATTGGTTTTTGCAACAGTCGTCAACACAATGAAATAAAATTAAACATACCTTACGAACTCATCTTTATCTTTGTGTATTAAAGCCAAATTTTTTACCTCCACCTTTCTCGCCTCTCTTAATTGATGCATCACTTCATTGTTCACCTTTTCCAGCGACGTTTTCAAATGTTTAAGTTGACTGTCTTGTGATGTTTGTAACACCTTTTCGGCTGCAGCGTAAATTACCTCATGATATTTTTTCTGCAGCTCCCGATATTGTTGGCTATACTGTCGACAAGAATTCAGCAGTCTTTCATCTATCGTACTCTCCAGGCTTTGCGTAGTGTCTCCAGAGCACTCATCTTGATTGTCTCCCAAGTCCATTACACAAGGAGGAACTTCGACTGTGGGTTCACTGTTGACAAATAAACAGTTTCTGTTCTTAAAATAAAAGTGTGTATTGCAATGAAACCATTAAAAGGGTTTTAAACTTACAGGTTTTTGTTACTCAAACGTTTCACCAGCTTGTTAGTTATAGCAAATTTAGGCCTCTTAGTGCTGTCCATGGGACTCGATTTGGAGCCACATATTTTTACTTTTTCTTTATCATGCTTTTTACGCAGCGATTCTAATTTCTTTTCCATTTCCAAACGCTTCTCACGCACCATTTTGTGCTCCAATATTTTTTCTAATGGTTCAGCAGTTAAGGACTCTACATCAAACTGGGATGATTCAATTTGCTTTACTGATGTTGGTGCAGATGAGTCGAGAGAATGTTGCTGCTGTATACTCTGTATGGTCGCACTAGCTGATTCAACTGTATCTCTGGTATTTGTGTTCTCCACACTCGTAGTGGCAGTCGCCGTTAAGCTAGATCTATGTTTCGGACTAATAGTATTCGACTCCACTGGCCTGAGCTCCTTTTTCTGTCCACCTACTTGAACGAAAACAACTTTGGTTGATAAATGTCGCATATTGATGAAGTTGGCAATTCAAATCAAATTTGTTTGTTGATGTTTAAAGGTGTGTTAAAGAAAAATGTTTAATCCGGTGTTGTTATATTAAATAAAATAAAAAATTGTAATAAAAACAATTAAATAATGATTCCTGTGCATAAGATCTTCTTTTTCTTCTATAAAATAAAAAGTTAGAGGAAGTTGGCAAATAACGGAAGATAATAAATTATGCTGCATTAAAAATTCAAATAAAATTTGGTTTTTATTTTTGAAAAAATATTCCCAACCCAACTTCGATAGCTATAGACAAATTTAACTTACACGAGTTAGTTATATCTTCTTCAGATGGTACAGGTTCTGTGTCTTCCTGTAAAACGGCCAATTGCTTATCACGCTTTTCCAGCTCATTTTGATATTTAATGGGGTTTGCCAAGGCTTCTGCAAATATGGCAATGTCATCGGGGACATAGTCTTTCACAATTATGCACAAAAACAACGAGGTCAAGGGTAAAGCTTGACCCATTTCAGTGCGCAAACTTAGATGACGATACCCAGGACGCAAGCCAATGACAGGCAAAACACGATGGCCAATAAATTTTCCATTTTCCTCATAAGCTGCTATACGTATGCTAGCCAAAGCCGGTAGCACAACCTGGATTAGTAAACAATTTCGTTAATATTAGTTGCGGTGAGTATGAGCGTGTCTTACTTTTTTGAATATAAAAGGCTCTTCGTCGTATATGGGATTAATACCGTTGTCTCGAACTATTTTTGTACGAAATTTTTTTCGTACTGTGTCGGCTGGTAACCCAAACATATCAACTTCTACATAAGTGCCTACTCTCTTGTCCGAAAGGAATTGTCCCGACAAGACCGTTATCGAAACGGACCCAGCAATTATACCATCAACCTAAATAGATAAATAGATCCTTTAGTTCCATTATAAGAAATCAACATGTTACCTTACCGTGCTTTCGGCAAATGGATCTAAACGTCGATCAGTCCTTCTCATAAATTCCGGTTTCAGTAAGTAGCCACATCGTCCATTATATTCGAATATACCCAAGTTAAGCTGCATGGCCAAGTCTAGTGTTTGAAAATTTAAGGCTACCAATTGACAACCGGCATTCCAAAATAGCTGATGAATAGTTTTATTGACAAGGATAAAACGTTCTAGTTACACTTTTTACTTAAAGCTCCCTCTTACCTGGGGCATGAAATTAGAGCTATCGAAGCGCGTGCCCGCTGGGTAAACTCTGGACAACTGATGTTTATTATAGTTGACAAATTCTATGGGTCTTTCCTTTAACAAAGTTGTGGCCTGCTTTTCATCAAATGATGACATCTCATAATTACGGTTTTTCTCTGGAATAATAAAAAATATTAACGTAAATATTTCACTCAAGTGAAACTATGACCTACTTTCGGCATTCTCAAATGAACTAAAATGAATAGGCTGCACATAGTTGACTAAAGCCGATATTTCAGCGCCGGCCTCCGTTTCCTTTTGGGCCTTTTCTGGTGGCGGCTCATTGCCACTTGGTAAAATAGGAGTAGTGTTTGGTAAGGATTCATCGTCGCTTGAAGTATCCGTATCTGAAGAGCCTGTGCTATCTTTGGAACTTTGCCGCAGTTGCTAAAATTAAACGCACCAGTGTGTGAGTATGACATACAATTCTATAAATGTTTTGACCTTTTCTTTACGTACTTGTAAGGGTGGTGCATGATTGCTGCCATTAGCTATTTCTCCATTTGTTGTTGTTGTTGTTGTTGTACTCGCATCTTCTTGAATAGATACCTGTTGAAGTATATTCAATGATGAAGGTGCAATTGATGGTGCTTTATTAGCGGCATCGACTAGAAAAATTACCAAAGGAAACGTATTAACTTATACTAATCATAATGTATTATGCATGTGTGTATGTGTGTTCATATAATAATATTTTAAAAAATAAAAAATAAAATTAAGAAGTCAATCCCAGATAACTTTTAAATCTTCCTTTTAAGAAATCACGAAATCCTTTAGCAACACACTTTCATTTTATTGTTGTTATTATTATCCAAAAAGTTACTTAGATTAGGCCTTTTTCATTCATACATAAATAACGGTATATTTCAAGCGCCAGAGCCAATTCAAAAAAGCATCAGTCAGGATTTCAATCTAAATGATAAATGTAATCAGACTGACGAGGAAGTCTCAGGCCACACAAAAAATCTTTTTTGTAGCCCTGTGTATTGCATTGCGTTTACTTCATTTAAAAAAATACATTATTATTTAAAAAAAAAGAAAAAAAGCTTCTGTTTCCAAAGCTTTGAAATACAATTTACACTTTTATCCCCCGGAAATATGCAAATCCCATATAATCGTGTTTGGGTGTTTCCGTCGATTAAAACTTTTTTAGAAATTTATTGCCAGTTCTCTTACCTGAATTAGTCGAGACTAGTTGTTTGTTATTCACTGTTGAACTGCCCGAACTTTTCTTGTGATGATGATGGTGGTGGTGGTGATGGTGATGTTTCTTTTTGTTTTTAATAATTATTTTTCGTCTGAGCAATGATGGCGGTGGTAGGTCAATATTGGGTTCAAGTGGATGAGAATCTAGAGGTTTATCTAGCAACATATCACCAAATATTTCACGACAGTAATTAGCAATTTTAGCCTAAAATTTCACGTTAAAAATAGCAATAATGATCATCCACAACTAAATTAAAACAAATAATTTGTTTTTTATTTTTATTTTTTTTTTGTGTAATGAAGAGGAAGGAGCGTGTGCATTTCTACGGTTCTAATAATTTTACTCAAAATACTTGTACACAATTATAACGTTTTTAATGAACAGGGTTATGCAAATTGCCTAATAATGAATACATCTAAATATTAATCCCTTTTAGCAGTATTTCATAGCGACGCAGATAAACAATAAAAACTGATCCTTATAGAAAAAGTTTGTATTACAGTTTTTGACAATATTTTCGAAACCTGGAAATGTGGATTTATAAAACCATATAAATAAAAAAGCATCCGACAATGTATGTGTGTTTTTGTAAATAAAAATATTTTTTTTATACTTACTATTAATATTGTATCAAAGCAAAAGCACAAAAAGTATAAATACATACAATTACATGAAATTGAGCCTGGTATAGGGAACTTTGTTTAGTATATACTTATATATATATATATATATATATATATATATATATATATATATATATATATATATATATATATATATATATATATATATATATATATATATATATATATATATATATATATATATATATATATATATATATATATATATATACATATATATATATATATATATATATATATATATATATATATATATATATATATATATATATATATATATATATTAAAGGATCCAGTAGTACCTCTACGAGTCCAGCAGAATAGATCAAAAAAGGAAGGGCCAATTTTCCATTTCATATATATATATATATATTCATATATATATATATATATATATATATATATATATATATATATATATATATATATATATATATATATATATATATATATATATATATATATATATATATATATATATATATATATATATATATATATATATATATATATATATATATATATATATATATATATATATATATATATATATATATATATATATATATATATATATATATATATATATATATATATATATATATATATATATATATATATTAGATAAATTTTTTTTGCTACACATGTAATTGTAAACTTAAATTTGAGTTTCTGAAGTAGAGTGGAGGTTAGTGTTCATTGCAAAATTTGTAATTAAAAAGTAATAGATGAGAGCAAATTTGGGTTTTCCTCCTCAAATAGTAGTAATTCGTTTAATTTCATCGATTTCAGCGAAAATCTTATTATGAGGCTTTTATGAAGCTCTTTCCACCAAAAATTTTCTACGTGTATGTTGTCGGCTTTGAGGCTCCAAAGTACTTTAAGGAATGAAGATACCCCTAGACATAACACCCTTATTTTTAAAATAACGAGAGTGAAATGAACCTCAATCCACCCGATAAACTGAAATTTAAGTTCACGATAATTTTTATAACAAACAAATAAAAAGAAAGAAATGTATCCCATATGAAATGCAAATTTAAATACTATACTGGCCTGTATCATTAGATTGCATTTTTTGGATAATATACGCTATTACTAAAAACATCTTTTGAATTCTATGCAGTTTATAAGCATATTTTGCATAGCCTGCCTGAAGGTACTTTTCTTCAGATAGAGCTACATGTCTTTACCAGCAAGTAGGAAAATGGTCACGTTGTGTGGCATATTCGACTTATTAAAAAATAATATCAAAAAAATTTATTATTTATAAACTTCACGTTCTTCCTTCTAATGAATTAGTTTTCGCAGAGGAATTCTTTTCAACTAGAATGTTTAATCACATTATTTTATATCGTTAAAAAGTTTAAAAAGTGTTAAAGCTTAGGAGTAAGTTTTTCTTCTGTTTGTAAGCACCGAACATAGAAAGGCGTTTCAAGAACACATTAAAAAGGAGGAAAAACTTAAATAAAAGCAACTTTTAACTTACCTGTTGCCTGGGATTACAGTGATTTTCAAAACTTAATATCACAGGGAATTCTGACGTCTTAAAAGCACTTTCCGCTATGGCTTCCAAAACATCCTTTGCAAATATTTCAGGAACAAATGTGTAACCATGTACAATAACTGGTTCATCGGTGCGCCCATTCCAAAAGTCCAATTCTACGCACCTTTTTGATAATATTCATAAAACAACAGCAATAGGGAGCAATTTGGTTAAAATTTTTGTGAGTGTAAAATAAAATACAGAACACCATAAATTATGTTTAAATATCATTTATCATTCTATTGAAGACTCGTTCATACCTGCAACCAGCCAGCAAGCATTGGCGATAAATTTCAACCGATGATTTACCGGTTAACTGATGACCCGTTAAGTAAGTGTTATGAGAAGAGTTTATAAAATAATGTGATAAAGGTTGGCTCATGTCATCATTCAAATCCCATTTACTTGCTGCCATTATTGGATTATCATCTGACATCAAGTATCTGCAAGCGGATAAAGGGATGAACATAATATACATATGCACTCGTATGTATATATACACACACAAACCGGAACAAACAATACAAAAGGAAGAAAATTATTTGACATTCAAAATGTATTGCAAACTTATCGTTTCTCTACGAAACATTTACAGGGGTGAAAGATAACAAAACAATCTGCTTGGAGTCTTTAATATAATTATTTCTTTTATTTGAGGAGTTTATGTACTTTCACACTCTACTTGACAGAGATTCCTGACTTCGGATCAAAGATCACCAAACCCTAATATCCATTGCAGCAAGGTGGTGGAACCAGCCTTTGGGAACCCGCATGAAAACGTCTTGCAGGATCAAATCTCGGCGGACATATCTACAACGGATAGTCACACTTTTAGTTTCTGCATGCAGGAAGTGACGTATGCAGAATAGCATGTAGCGATAGCCTCTCAATGCCCATATAATTTGATTGGGACCAAAATATAATTTTCAATAATGTTTCGAAGAAGTCGGACCAATAATGCTGCCATCATCATCAAGTCCTGGTAGGTGTTATGTAGGATCGTATCATTCAACATACAGAAATTTTGTTTCAATGAAAAACACGCACCGTTTTCACCAACGAAAACACATTTTCATAATAAAGTTTTGCCATTTGGATGTGGTGGTATCCAATCGATTCATCATTAGTAACTGTTTGAGAAGCCTTACCAAAACAACAAGGCAGTCAATTTAAGCATCGACTCTTCATTATTGGAAGTCCCTTTTGATTACAAGATAATAGGCTCGAATATAACTATTATATCAATCTTATAAAAAAGAATGAGAGTGAGAATGAGTTCATTCATTGCTATATATGTAGCCATGTGTATTTTGATGATTTCACTCTTTCAAATTCATTATCTGTATAAGCGCATATGCGAAGCTTTTTCCTGATAATATAAAGGACAGACAATTTAGAGCTGTAGCAAAAAATAAAACAAAAACATACTTCCATGTACGGGTATGTACCGGAACCATTCGAATGTCAACCTATTTTGTGTTACAATAAACTTGTCTGTATGTTGTGTGTTCCTCGAGTTGTTCATTATGTAGCCTTCAATGGGGTTTTGATACAAATACTCATACTCTTACACTTTTATGAGTATGTACTCGTCTGTATATTCTTTGATAGTATTTGCAAAATAAAAGAAAAAACTTTTGAAAGTTTGTCCACAAATTTATAATAGTGTTTTCTGGGTTTCCGCTGTAGAGCCTAAAATAAAACGTTTGTCCTTTACTGCACTTTCGGCCACATCCGCCTAAACATATGAAATACTGTTAGTCATAGACGTTCCATTATAGTCTATTTGGCAGGTGCATGTTGTCTAAATTAACTAACATTCAAACAGGAGCTGGTGCAGGAGGAGAAAAAGCATATTTCATTGGCAAAATTATAAAAATATGGATGAACTCTTTTGTAATCCTAAAAGAACACGTATCAATTTGTTTTTCATTGAATAATCGCCTATAGAAAAAAATTATCTATATACATATGTATATAAAATAGGATGTGTGTATGTATGTATGTATGTACGTAACGTAATGGCTCCAAAACGGCTGGGCCGATTTTGACGAAATTTTCAGGGAACCTTTAGAATACTCAGGCGGGTGACACTGTGGGCGAAGGGGCGTGGCAAAATCCAATTTTCATATTGCACCACCAATGACATATACATATATTTATTTTTTGTGCTTTTTTTATTTTATTTCACTTTTTTTTGGAAAGCCGTTGTCATGTTCTTCAAAACGAGATATCAAACTCTTAAATCGGTTATGTAGTTCCGAAGATATTTTGAGCTGACGGTGTCAGCTATATGTACATAAAAATTACGTGTATGTTCGTGATCGCTAAACTCAAAAACTACTGGACCGATGTCGACCAAATTTTATATGCATGCTCTATGGGCCGTGAGGAGTGTTTCTGTGTAGTTTGAAGTTCGTCCAACAGATGGCGCAATACTTAGTTTTGTGTGTGTGTTTTTGCACCGTAACTTAAGAACTACTGCACCGATTTTGACCAAACTTTATATACATGTTCTATGGGACGTGAGGAGTGTTTCTGTGTAGTTTGAAGTTCGTCCGACAGATGGCCCAATATTTTGTTTTTTGTGTTTTGCCCAATAGAGATTAGCGCGATAAGCCTATGCTGCGTTTTGCTGAAGGCGTTGTGTCCTTAAACAGCGTGTAGTGGGGTTAATTAGCCCGATACCTTTATTTGAACAATAATTGCTATGTCGATTTAGTGCAAATTTGAAGGCAAAACAAGGTTTGCCCGGGTCAGCTAGTATGTACATAAAAATTACGTGTATGTTCGTGATCGCTAAACTCAAAAACTACTGGACCGATTTTGACCAAACTTTATATACATGTTCTATGGGACGTGAGGTTTTCTGTGTAGTTTGAAGTTCGTCCGACAGATGGCCCAATATTTTGTTTTTTGTGTTTTGCCCAATAGAGATTAGCGCGATAAGCCTATGCTGCGTTTTGCTGAAGGCGTTAGGTCCTTAATCAGCGTGTAGTGGGGTTAATTAGCCCGATACCGGTATTTGAACAATAATTCCTATGTCGATTTAGTGCAAATTTGAAGGCAAAACATCGTTTGCCCGGGTCAGCTAGTCAGTTTATATTTATTGATCAAATCGCATTTCAATAAATGAAACAGAGCAATTTTGACTCTAGTGTTTGTTATTAAAAATCAGATTTCACTTTGTTACTCTGAGAAATGAGTTTTCTGTACAAAATGCTGTTTTTTTGAATGTAAAGTGGAAGGAGAAGCGATGGGATCTACATGGCTCTATAAGCCTACATATATTTTCTTATTAATATTATACCTTTAACTGTTTCATTTTTGTCACTTCTTCTTGTCACTGGAAGTGAGCTTCTTGTCTTGAACGATAGTAAAATTTCATTTTATTTTTCTGCTTAGGGACTTCCGCAACAGACATTGTTTGCGGAAATGCATCTTTTACACAGAATTTCACTCGTACACAATTTCATTCTCAATTGCGTATTTACATTCATTTAGTTCAACATGCAAAAGTACGAGTATTAATATGAACCAAGGATTCTGTGTATATTTCATATACATAATTTTATTATTATCTCTGTATAGTTTTGTACTGCCAATTGCATGTCAGCCATTCATTGGAGACATATTTAACAACTTTTTCCCACTCGGTTGCATTGAATGTGACAACTACCGAGTTGTGCCAAAAGTTTTGACGCAAATGAAATGAAGGGCGAGTCTTTTGCAAATTCAGGAACAATTTTCTTTGTTAAATTATTCAAAATAAAAATTATCTGCTAATCGTGCAGTAGAGTTTGATTAAAGCATTTTTTCCTTTTTGGGACTAAGTAAAATAAATATTTTGAATTTTAATAATGTTACTTAGCGATTTAAATATACACATACACATACATACATACATATATTTTACTCTGGTTACATTGTTGAATATTTTGTATGTATGTAAATAGGCGCATAACTAGTTAATAGTGCTGTTATAGTAATTGAATATTAAGTAGATTCCTTATTTTGAGTCAAATATGTTATTAACGACATTTGCATGGACATTTGGGTTTGTCAGTCCCGGCAGATTTCAAAATTTATTTAATAGGCATGCAATGTTGCAAATTTTCTTAGTGTAGCTAGTTTTCGCCATTTTTTATACAATTATCTTATTTATTCATATTTCTATGATGAAGAAGGATAATGTTAGAGAAAACAGCCAATCCAATTATAGGGAACAAGATGTGTCAGATTTTAATAATAACGATTATATACAGCTTTCTGAATTGTCTGACACAAATCCTCCGATATTGTCGGTCTCTACACCGGGTAGTGCTTCGATTCCACAGTGTTCTTTGAGCAATTACCTTATGAAAGATGAAACAGTTTGGTATAAGAATCCGACCCTACAACATGTCAAGGCCAGGGTTGAAAATATAATTCGCCAATTACCATGTGTAATACCAGAAGAAATCTATAAGACCCAGCGGGACATCCATGCAACAGTTTTTCACCAAAATAAAAAATACATTTTTTTCAATTCCAAATAAATTTTCTTCAGATTTTTAATAAATTAACAAATACCAATTTTTTTTTTTTTTTTGTTCAAAAGGATATATCAATAATTGCACATGCAACATATATTTTAATTGCACGATCCACACAAATGCAGAATACAAAGTAAAACCGGTGGTTTCATTATATTTCCCGCAAAAAAAGAAGCTCATTAATTGATATTTTGTTTAATTACCTTCAAGCTTTAAATTGCAAAGTCAAAAATTCAATATTTTGTACCACTACACAAATTTTAAAACGATTTTTTGTTTGTTTTTTATTGTTTGAAACGGTTTCAGTTTGTTTTACTTTTATCGAATGGTACGTACCTTAAAAAGCCATCTAAACTCATTAAGCCTTTTTGTATGTTAAATTTATTAGGTTCGTATTGTTTTATGATTTCCTTTGCCTGCTCCGTATCGGCATACGGATATAAAATCTCATTTAGTCTTGGATCACGCTGTGTGTTGTTCAAAAAATCCATAAATTGGTTAGTGGTCATATATTTGCGTTTTGTGTTGCCAACTCTGTAACACCAGCCGCATGAAAATTTCAAAAACGAAATGAAAACGAAAATCAATTAATTAAAGACTGAATACTACGTATTTATAAAAATTGGATAAAAACTGATTAACGTAACACAAATTAATATAATGTAAATAAATTATTTTTGTTATTGTATATTTTAATATGCAGTTCAATAAAAGGTGATGTAAAATTCTAGTTAAAATCGAACTTACATATTATCGAATACTTTTTCCACTTCACTGCGTTGTGTTAAATTTTTATATAAATTATAAAATTCATCAAATGTAAATTTTGAAATTGTCACCGACTCCAATTTGCCTGAGGGTAAACCAGTGTTTTCCATTGCCTTTTCCACTCGTTTACGATCGTCCTTGTTTTGTGCAAACATTTTAACAATGCTAAATATAATTTGAGTCCAATAATTTTTATTTTATAAAATGTCATGACAGTATTCATAAAATTTTCTCACTTCTTCACTGGAATCTTTCCACTTTTGTCCGTTTGCAGGCACAGTTTTACATGGGCCTTTTTCAGAAACATATTCACCGATCCATTTAATTGTACTAAACTGTATGCCAGTCTCATTAACCCATCACACCAATGCTGTAACAAGTTCATGAAAAGAAACAAACTGATTGAATTACAAAAAGTGAAAAAAATAATATTCGTTTAAAAATTGTTTTCCATTAAAAAATCTGCCTATTGATTTTATAGCCCTTAATAACTCATTTATCTAGATATTTATTAAATTACTTGAAAGTGCTCCACAAAAGAGGAATTAAAATCAAAAGCTTTTAAAAATTCTTCTGCCCATTAGGTTTTTATGCCATTGATGCGTTTGGTTTTTGTTACATTATGAACAATTTCAAGGCTTGGAGAAAAATCAAGCAACCAAAATGAACTAAATAAATATTAAGCATAATGGAACTCATTCCAAATGTTAGAGAATATGATACTCCTACGTGACATCTTGTAGTTGGATATAAAATGATCTGAAATATAATAGACTCCCTTATTCAGGATGCAAATTATGCAAAAATTCGGTATCGATGGAAGTTTTCAATTTTGTTTGAAATTTCGACCGACATCGAATGATGTAATTTAATGGGAGTTGTTTTTTTCCGGCGAGATGTGCTTGAATTTGGAATACTTTTCAAGAGAAGGAACACAGAGGATAGCACATAGCTGAAACTAATCTGTTTACAAACCAAATTTGACATGGGATGACGGAAAATCTTTTCCAATTGACGTAATTTATCCCAGGCTTCATTTCAACTGTTCAATTTAGCATCAAAATATTCAATAAATTTTCAACGAATAATTCAATTTCTTTTAACACTTTCACTACCGTGCTATAAACAAATAGTTGATATAAACACGCAAATGCGTAAAAAAGTTATTATTTATTATCCTTGAGATAAAATATATACAAGTATCCTGGTATAATATATCCCACTGTGTTACTTACACGACTTTAATAGGGACCAATTATTCTATTATAGTCTTTGAAGGATAATAAAATATAGTTTTGAAAATGTCCACCAATAAGAGTACATCCCGAAAATGTGGAAGGAAACTGAAATTCATATTATTTCTTGCTAACCTAATTTTAATGTAAAATATATGAAATAACTTTAGACGAAGGAAGCTCTTATATTCATCGATAATTCGGAAAACACGAGATTATATCAACAAATCTGGAAGAAAACAGCGTATCCATTAAGATCAACTAAATCAGCTGATTATAATTGCCTGATTTTCAAAATTTTATCTGGGATGCGTGATCCCATTTTATACAATTGTTGACCATCATTGATAAAACAAGATAAATGCATTATATATGTACATATAATAGAGAAACATTACAATAAATCATATTCAAGTGCTTTTTCTTTCTTTTATGAAAAGGTACAAAAAAGTTACCTCTCCTTTTTTATAATATTCTAGTTACCGGTAGTGCCCACTAGATAAAACTTTCGGTATCTACACTTATTAATTGTAAAAGAAAGAATTCAAAATGAACAGGAGAGATGTATAAAGGAATAACTTCACATGGCCTGTATGACCCAATAATAAAAAGGTAGCAATGGAATTAAGGAAACTAAGAAGCCTCTTTACTTGTAGGAACCCACGCTTTCATTGTACTTCCCCCAGAAGTTACTGATGTGCAATCAATCACATTGACTTTATTCACTCTTTAATTCAAAATGGAAAAATAAATACATTTGCGAGATCCTTGAGTGTAATTGAGCTTTCGTTATTGTTACGAACAAGTTTTTCCAATTGTGTTGCAGAGCTTTAAAAAATTGTTTTAAAAACAATCCGTAAATATTGTTTTATATACATATGTAAAATATAAAAAGAAATTAAAAAATAATAAAATTTATGAAAACAAATCGCACTTAGAACACTAATAATTGAACATTTCTGTGTTGGGTTTTTAACAAGAATCTACATACATACTCGCACATATTTATATTTATTAGAAATGTTTGGATTTAGTAAGAAAAACTTTATTATTTAGATTTAATCGTAGAAATAATTAACATTCTATAAATCAAAATTTAAATTTATACATCAAATATAGAATTGCATACTCAATAAACATTTATCAGCATTAACATTTTCGTATTGAGTGGTGGTACTTTCACCATTTGTTTTATTCCATTTTGTTCATTTTTTGTCAAGTAAAATCTGCTTTCGAAATATATACAAACATTTTGAATAAATTACCACTAATCTCTGAAATGATATTAAAAATTTATAACATGCGCAAGTTCGTAGAAACGCTGCGATCTACTGCAAATGCAATGAACAAAAGTTTTCGCCCACAATGTTTTAATTTTGTCGCTTCGCTTTTATGGCTGTTAAGGACCAAAATATCTACATATTTCGCATAAACTCTTTTAAACCTTTGAAGGAAATCATCACAAGCAGGTGCTGAAGTCAATATTGGAGATTTGTAACCACTCGTTTAGGATTTTTTCTTTAGATGTGATAAGAATTTCTTAAAACTGAACATATGGAATCCGACAGCCTTGACAACAAATTATACTTAATCTTTACTTATGATGCACTCTAAAATTTTCAAACTGTTTATTTAAAACACATATAAACCGAGAGAACGCATACAATCATCAATTTTCCAAGGATTAAATTCTAAAATTCAAATAGAAGAAATAAACTACAAACTAGAATCTTGCGCAATAAAGCATTTGTAGGAACAAATAAGCGATTCAGAGAAAATTTTAATCTACGAAAAGGTTTCTGCTGAAAAATTCCATAAATTGTTAAAACTATCATTCATTATCATTATTTGCATTTCGGAAGTGAGTCTCTAACAAATACAAATACATTAATACTCGTATGTGCGTCAGTATGTATCCAATAAATTTGAAATGAATTTAAGCAAAATTTTTTAATAGTGCTTTTTTGTAATATTGTTGTACCTGTCGAATTATTGACTGTTTGTTCACACATCAGAAATTTTACAGCTTTTTTCATTCATTTCAATTAAGAATCGTATATGCATTTAATGTTTAAAAGTCGTTCATTATTACAATAAAATGCTTACAAAGCTATTGCTTATTTACTAACTAAATTAATACAGACGTACTCGTATTCAAAGCTTAATTAGTCCTTTTTGTTTCCAAAAATCTAACAATGAATTCAATTTATTCATTTGTTGTTCGCATTTAAAACGCTCATGATTAAAAATTATATTTCAAAACAGCGACTGGAAACAAGAAACAGATCATAGTCTAAAATCGATATTTGCATTTTCGCATTTTTATAACTTTTGGGCTAACGCCGTCAGTGAGCAGCAATTCTGTTAATTGCTGGCCAATCATTTTTACTCTAGTTTACTTGAAGCAATATTTCATCCATTGAACTCTGTTCATGTGAATATTGTAATTCGAAATTTGTGTCATTTGTTTAATCGTAAATCCTTTCAATAATAACAAATAGTTTAGCTGGTTCCAACTTATCATAATAAGCATTAATATTAGGTGACATACATGTATAAGTATATTTATTTATATTCATACGAGTGTACATGCGTCTTTAAAGTGATTTGAGTAAATCAGGTGAATATTTTGTACGTCAGCAGCAATTTTCTTCTTTTGCACGATTCGAAATGAAAATGAGTGTAAAATATATCGAAATTATTATTTAGATACGTATTTGTGCAAGTTGTTTAAATGTGTGTTGAATGCTCACCACTGCAAATAATGAATATTCCTGGCCTATTGCCAACAACAACAACAAACAGCTAAACAACGTTAGAAAAAACAACTAACAATCGTACTATGAAATTTCATAAAACTCAACTAAGGATTTTCTTTTTTATCTTTTACCCTTCACTCATGTTCAAACAGCAGCCAGGCGTCATTGGTGCGCCAAACATTTGAATAGATTCCTAGACACAAATATTTGTATAGTCATTTTTTCCTCTTATAATGTGCATAGTTTCGGCTAAACACATGCACACAAAACAATAACAGGATGATTTCATCAATTAAAAAATTTTAATTCTTTTTGTACTCGTAGTGAAAAGTCGGATCTTTTATTATAATTTTCTTGAGAAAATAAAAAAATGTTCTACAACCAAAAATTAACATTCGGCTTTAAACAGCTTTGACATGTTAAAGTCACTTAACTCACTCTTATAAATGTACGACTCTACGAGCATGTCGGAGTTTCTATTATTTTTAGGATATTCATACCCGTAAATAAGATAAAGTAAGTAAGATCACTATCAGCAAAAGTGTGAGTATCGGCACTACTCTCACAAAAAAAACCCATTTGATTTCTGAGAATCATCAATGAGAAATTTGAAAGCCACAAACATAATTTTTCAAGATCACAATTGAAAAGAGCGACTGCGCGCATGAGCAATGATCGTTTTTCAAAAGTTATTCACACTCCCTTCTTTATACAAATCGGTATTCATTACACACATATAATGATAAATATATTTTAATATAGCAAATATTTTATCTCAGACTTTATTTGTTAAGAAGAATTGAAAGCTACTAATTTAAAAAGTATAGCCATCAGCTTTTAGTTAATATTCTATGAATTCCGTCTTCGCATCTCGTTCATTATTTCTAAAAAACTGAAATGGGACTTGACTGTGGAAATATGTTATTACCATTATTGAATGGATTTTTTTTTTTTTGGTATAAATTCTCGCCGGTTTTGCAATGACGTATTTAAAAAAATGAAATGAACTTTTTTTCGTGAATATATTATCTTGTTTGTGCTCAAAATCAATAACGAATCCTTTTTTGATTAAATCCTTACTCAGCGTATTTTGACACCGCTTTGGCGATTTAAGTAAAGACTTCATTTTTGAGTATACATACATATATACTTAATTTTGGACTCAGAATTTCAATCTCAAAATGCCAGGACCCGGAACACCGCTATTATGAAATCTTGGAGGCACCGAAGTTTTCCGCGATTCAATTGTAATAATAAATAAATTATGGAAGTAAAATAAAAGGTAGTTCATCAAATGAAATATATAATAAATACAATTTTCCTTAATATTAATCCGAATATAAGTTTTTGTAAACAGCAAATTGTAAATGTGTCTTGTTTTCACTTCACTTCAATTTGCAATGAAGTGTTGCATACGAAGTGTTGCCAATGCAACATGTCACTACACCATCTTGCAAGTATTAAGTTGAAAGACTAATTGCACAATACATATTCTGACATAAACATAGACTACATCCAAAATCCAAAAATATATACTCAGTCGCATTTTAAGAGTTTATGGCAAAAAAATATCACTTCTTTCTAAACAATAATATTCAGATGCATACGTTTTTATATACGTAAGATCTTATGTAATACAGTTTTTTTTTCTGTTAAGACTTTGAGTTCATTATCAATTATTTGTCTAATTCAAGAAATGTATATGATTTACTATAAAATGTAATGATTTACTACTAAATATGTAATAACTATAAGACTTTTTCCAAAAATCAAATTAAAAATTCGCGACTTTTTAATCTCTAAATTTCTCGGGGTTCCATTTCAACGCTTCACTTTTCGGAACTGGCATCCCTAAGCCATTTATAATGATTAATAGGCAACCAAGTCCCATCACACGATTTCCTTTGGGAATTAGTCAAGTTAGTTGGAATAAAACATTAGACGAAGTATAACGAATAAAACTACTCTTATTGATATAAAAAGTATTTTTCCATTATTTGTTTCAATTTAAAGTTGTGAATCCTTACACAAAATATCCTTTACAGAGTTACGAGTACATTTATGTACTAATGAGTGCCAGCTTCAGTTTATTTTTACGCTTTTTACAAATCGGAGTTATTTCTTTAAATATTTAATTCTTTTAGTCCTCTGGTTACAAGGTAAGAGTATTTTTATTTGAAATTAAATGATGTATTTGCTAAAGTTAAGGATTTTATTTTTTTTAGTTAGTGTAACATTTCTGATAAAACACATACAAACACACATATATAAATGTGCATGTGTGTATGCACATCTTTTGATAAAACCAGATGTAATAAAAGTAATTGTTGTTTGCCCAATTTCATTTAAATGTTACCAAAATAAAAACTAGGTCACCATTAGTCGGATAAATGAAAACTTTGCAAGCAATCTGCTATTGCACGCCCACATGATCAAATACAATTGCATACATACATAAATATGTATAATATGTATGTACACATATATTAGATATGGAAATGCTTTTGGCAGAAGGTGCATGTACGAGGGGAAATCATTAAGAATTTTTAAAATCGCATAGAGAGGATAAGGAATTCAAGACTGAGTATCATTTCTCTTGTAAATCGAACACGTCAATGCAAAAGGAAGTCCATGATTTATCTACAATTCACTAAATATTTTTAGGTGGCCGTACACCCACAAATAAGGTATTGAGTGGCAGGCACTGCGGATACATTACATGGTTTCAGCGATTTAAATTTCACATGAAATTTCTCTTGAAAAGTTATCGTCAATGGTGTATGATTCAAGACGCATTATTCATGGTCCTTATGACTTTCTACACCAATAAAAATACAAATACTCCTCTGCAAATAGCGATTTTTATAAGCAAAAGTCTTGCTCTGTAATTAAAACGAAAGAAAATGTTCCCAAATTTCGTAAAGTTTTCCTTTCGATTCGAATTACAAAATAATCACCAAAACTATAATTGAAAAACTATTCATCATTATTTCCAATTAAGAGAAAAAAGTAAGAAAAAAGTTTTAGATAATGGTTCGATGCATATTTAACAGTTTCGATGGTGAAAGACACTGTTGAGTGGTGAACCGATGCACCGATACTCTGTTTCCTGTTTCTAAATACTCCTATGAAAAAAATTACCACTACTTTGCAACAAAAACCTATTTTGAGTTTTTCCGATATTCCAGTATGCAGATGGCCAGGAGAAGTTGGATGGTCGCAGGATAAAATATCTTTACATATCCATAAAACTGGGCCTTATTAAAATATAAAAAACAAACAAAAAATTATTTTCCTACGTTGTTGCAAAGGCCTGTTGAGTTTCCCTCGCATTAGCTATTTGTATGTATGGATGTACTATTGTGTGTGTATGTGTGTACACACTAATATTTATCTATTCATAAACTTTTTTGCGGGATTTAGAAAATTTTACGTTGAAGTATTTCAAACATGTGGTTTGCATTGATTAATTACTCACCTGTGCAATTTCCTTCTTCGTGCAGCAAAAATTTACAAATGTCAAATTAACAAAATCGGCACCATGACAGATGGTTACAGTTTTCTCCTCCAGTGTGTCTTGTGATCCCAATGTTACGATTTGGCTTAGTTTCGGATCCTGTTGAACAAAGTATGAAACAGCAAGTTTTAATATTCTGAATTTTAAGGTAAATAAAAGAGATAACGATTTTACAAATTCGCTCTTTAACATACGATTATTAAAATAATGAAAAAAATTGTATACCCCAAATAAAGAACCTCGTAAAAAGTATTTAAATATTCAAAATACGCTTGTTCCTCGCCCTGCACGATTTTTAAGTGACAAATATATATTATGATCGTTGATATCTGATTAAGAGGCAACAAATAAGAGACTTAGTTTACATACCATTTTCATGGACAATTAAAAATTTCAAGTGTAAAATCTTATTTTTTCAATATCTTTTAACGAACAGATTTCCAACAAAAATTGCAAATTTTAAGTTTGTTATTGCTATTTGATACCTGTCAAATTTGTAAAAAAAACCCTTTGAACTGTCATTCAAAGCATCTTATGAGACATGTGAAGGGTTTTACGTAATATACAGTCGAATTCAGTTAAGCAAAACATGCAAAACTTCAGCAATTGTTTTTCGATTAAGCAACATTTTTATTTGAAAAAACCTGGAATAAATGACAGCTGTTTTGCTTAAACTCAGCATCTAAGCAATTGTTCTTTGAAAAGAAGATAGAACATACTCGTATGTTACATGCTAAAAATAATCCATTTATATTCTGACTATGAACTAGCATTTATTTTATTTGTTTCAAATGAGTTTCGTTTAAAGGAACTAAAATGTTTTGAAATTAACAAAAAACAATAGTTGAAAATTTTTTTTGTTGTCTTCATTTAAACGGTGTTCGCTTATCAGAGTTCGACTTTAGTTTTACTGTTAACTTGAAAATAATCTTTCCAATTATTTTCTTTACAAACTTGTATTTATAAAAGTTTTTGTGTGTATTCGTATGTGTTAAATAAAACTATTGGATGTTGGATTTGTAACGTACTTTTGGTTTCTTGGCATATTGTCCAGTCCGAACATCTCTTACTGTGCAAATGTCCAGAAGATCCATTTCATTATTTTGATCAACCCAATATAAAAAGAAGCCACAGGGGTCGACCCGCATTGTTACCGGCACTCCAATTCCTGAATCCTGAAATTATTAAAAACAATTTTTTTCAATATTATCCCAACGTTAAGAGCAGCAAACAATTTAGAAAATATCAACAATTACATGTACGGGAAAGTAAACTTTCTTAAGTTCCATAAAATATATGTACTTGCTAATTTATTTCAGAAACTTCATGTTGGCTAATAACAATCGGCTTTGAAATTTAATGGAATGGCTATTCCACATACACACATACACATTCATTTTTCTCAAAATAAAATTTCCTTTTAATTTCACAAAAAGGCATTCTTCTGCTTAAAATTGCTTTTATTCATATTCCCTGTTGTATGGATTTTGTATTTCTATATTCGCACACATAAGGATTTTTGGTTAATTTCTATTGTATCTGCCTTGTGATGAGTGCGTGGTGGGCTAAGCACCGCCAGTACAAATTTAGCAGCCCCAATTTTTCCTTTTTATAGAATTTTTAATGCGTGATAAAATTTCCATCTTTGTTAAAGGCCTATTGCCTCCCCAGTAAAGATTCTGTAGTTACACTAATGATAATAACAAAGTCTACGTTCAGACAATTCATGTCTTATTGACATGATTCTTACTTTTTCTTCTTTGAACTTTCTTTGGCGTTCACACAAGTCATGTCTTGTTGACGACTTGTTTTTATGTATGTGTACATAAAAAACGTTGTTTGAGCATTTTTGACATTACGAATGAGAAAGCAAAACGTACTGACAGTACATAAACTTGCGTACTCGTTTCTTTTCCCCTCGTCGATCTCGCCTATAAAATAGCAATCATGTCAATAAAACATGATTCGTCTGAACGTAGACAAGCGTTCAATGTGCAAATTATAGCAACCGAATTTGCTGTACCTTTTGTGGCATTCCCATTTTGAATTATTTGCTTACTTTTGCGTTGATGACCAATAGAGGATTATTGTTCCCTACACTAATAAATTGCAATTTATGTAATAAATGATGCATTGCATACACATAAATGTTCCTAAACATCACCAGGGATGTAAATTATCCATATACGGGGTATTATGAAAGTAAACAATTATTAATACTGTATCGATGCATTGCAAAACAGACGTTTGGTAAGTCAAGCGAATTTAACTTTAGTTTTTGTTTTTTAGTTTTTGACGTTTATCAATACAATCGCCACACTAATAATTCATTCATAAGGTGTATTTCAAAGTTTCGTTTCAATAAACGATGTACAATACAAAGGGGTCTTTGAATAGAACAAATAGTTTACAAAGCTGTTTTTAAGTTGTTGTGAATGCGACCAAATATCTTTAACAATGTCAATGTCAATGACTTTGCCCCAGCGTGTATTTATCAACTGATTTTGTTCTTCTAATAATAGTCTCTATATATTCCTAACAGCAATTCATATACAAAAGCAGATTAATTCATTGCATTTGATGTTATAATTTGTTGAAAGAGTTGCCTAAATTTCAAGTACCATGGAATAGAAAGATAAAAAGAATTATATTTCCAATTTAACTAAACGTATAATATTTATTCTGTATTTTAGTAGACCTTTGTTTTTAGCAAACTATTAAATTCTATCTTCATGTTAAGGTCTGGTAAATGAATTGAAAAAAAACAATAAATTTCCATATAACTTGTATATTTATATACCCAATATTTATATCAAGATCATTGATCATCTTCGGGGATCTAAAATATATAAAAACACGAATGGCAGTCAACTTAAGAAAGTATGATATAAACATAAGACTATTGCGCAAATTATCAGTGTATTTATTAATAATTTGGTTAATATATTACTCAAGCTTGAGGTCTTATTTTGTGGTTAAACAAATTTTATTTAAAATTATGGATATTTCGATTAAAAAAAAGAATTGTCCTGGAGATGATACTCAATGAGTATCGAAATATCGATAATTTTAAATAAATTTGTTTAACCACAAAATAAGACCTCAAGATTGAGTAATATATTAACCAAATTTTTATAAAAATGGTCAAAAAATGTAGAGATATTGTATTTATTAATTATATTTTCTGTATGTATGTATAAACAGAAGAAACGATTTTTAAGATAGATCACATCATCGTTCTATTTAGTAAGCAAAATGCACTCATAATTAAGTATTTTATCAAATGGTACATCAAATACTGGCACATGAATCATCTCAAGAATAGAATAAAAAAAAAACCAACTAAAAATTGTCTAATGATGAACAATCCAACGTGATTTATCAGATTATATATATCCCTTAAATGCATGAATTTTTCAAATATACTGAAAAAAATATATAGTATAGAATTTTACTTCCTAATGCATAAAAAAATTAAAAAAATTTTTTTTCTAATTTTTATAGTAAAATTTATTAAAAAATCGAATGTTGCAAATCTGCAACACTATGTATTTATACAAAAACAAGAATATGGTGTATAAATGAAAGTTTTTAAAACAATTTTTTTCTTTAGTAAAGCAAAGAGCTACTTCACACTTTTTACATTTTGTTTGTGTGTATCCCTTGCAGCCTGGCATTTTACAGCGACTTCGCACACAATTATCAGACCAGTGACCAATATTATATTATATTGTTACAAACTGGAATTGTGTCGTCTATACTTCCTAGTACTTCAGCTAATTCCAATCTATATTTGCATAAATTTAATGTGGGTGAATTCTCACTTATAGACAACTTCTGCTCCATTGGTACTGTAGCAAACTTGCCATTTAGGTCTAATTTTGTACAGCCTGTTATGTTCTGGGTGACCGCGGGGTAAATAGTTATCATTATTATTGAAATGAAGAAACCTTTGGATAGATTCGAATCTAATAACCGTTACTAACTTTTTTACTGGTTCAAAATTGTTTGGATGTTGCATAACGGACATATATATCATTATAGATAAAAACTTTCTAAGCTAAGATTTGGTCAAATTCAAAGGTTTCGTTACATTTATTTGCACAGAATAGAGATTAGATTTTCTAAATTTTTTTGAATAATTTCTGGTGTGAAAAAATATGAAAAAAAATGTGTAAGCACTGTTTTTTTGACTCAACTCTATAGGATAAGTACTATCGCCAAGAATGTTATTTTTATCAGTGTTCAAAACAAAGCCTTTTGTCTTCCGAACAAGTCCCTTCATTGAAGCTCGTCGACTTGCCTGACTTGTACTTGGAAATGTGTTTTGATTTGCTGGGGCTGGTGGGTCAACCGCCTGAAGTTCATCAAAAGCCAGTGGTTCATCATCAAAATCTTTAATATCAGTCTCAATATTGGTCTCTAAATCTTGAATGTTATTGTCTAGTTCCTCTCGGTTAACAGAAAAAACCTCATCTTCTCAATCTGACTCATCTAAATCATCCTCAGATATCATATATTTTACTTAAATATTCTTCAATTTCTTTTGAATTTAAAAACCGTAAATGCATAGTGTTGCAGTTTTACAACATTCTAAAATAGGTCAAAATAAATGCAAAAAACTAAATTTTCGCTTACGACAAAGTAAGTTTCTTTGAAAATATATGTTATTCTATATAAAATCAATTTTTGTTAACACTTACTTTTGAAAATCACAAAATTATACTTCTCACTAAAACACAAATTCATGTGAAATTCACAATCAAAAAGATTTCAAAACAGAAAAAAGTTCTGCCAAAGCATAAACTACACCAAGTAGAACTCTTTTACTACACAACAATGTGTAGTGAGCGAATCAATACCATTTTGAGATGAGTTTAATGGTATGTTGCAGAATTACAACAATATGCATTTAAGGGATATACCCCAAGGTACAAACAAAATTATAGACAAGGATGGCTTCATTCGAGTATAAATCGCATTTAAGATATACGATAAAAACACTCTTCGCAGCATTCGCGGCCCAGTGTGCGTCAACTGGTCATAGGCTCCAAGGTACTAACAGCAGAGAAAAATTTGTTGAATTAGTTCTACTTTATACGTTGACCGGTATTCGTGTTTTTATATATTTTAGATCCCCTGAAGATGATCATGATGTCGGAAATTAAAAATAAAAATTATGTGAAAATAGATGATATGAAAATTTATTTTTTTCTATTTATTTATCAAACTTCAAGCTAAGTTTATAATATTTATTTAATAGCACATTGGCAAAAATGTTGTTTAAAATGAAGCAAAAAAAACTTTAACTCTGGTCAATGTTTGAAGTAGAAATTTTATTGAAATTTGGACAAAACAAAATATAAAAAACGCACTTTTACTTTTTGTAATTGCGACCAAATACCTGGATATAAGATTCAAATCCAATGGCCATAAATTTGGTACTATAAGGAATTCATTTAGTCTGCACACATTAACCCCAACTGTCGAATCACTCGCACTTCCTCAAACGTAAAAACTAAGACAATTTTATTTGAAAAAATAGCAATATATTATTGCCATGGTGAAATCCTTAAAAAAAAATCAACATTATGCTTATTTTGTAAAGTTGTTATAACTTCTTTTATTCAAAATCGTACACCTTTAATTAATTGATTATGAATACTCCATTGAATTCGGTGCTGAATTAGTTATCTGGATGCAGTGGTAATAAATTAAGACAAAAGCTCAAGATAAGATTTGGTTTTTCACAGCGATTTTTTAATGGTAGTTTTTTTAAAGGATAAGTGGCCATGGCCATTGATTTTAATGCAAAGTATTGTATGCCCACTGTACTTCGGTGATCCAAGGAATATATTCAGCAACATTGGTGAAAATTGTGGGACGATTATTGTAGCCACATGGAACATATGCGAATGATACGAAACCAGCTAACTCGGCATGACCGAAGCGTTCAACGACTAAAGGAGATCCACCGTCACCATAGCAGGAAGCTACCTTCACACATATGTGCTTTCTGGTAATCGGGGCATCACTAAGCATGGAACTTTGGCATTCCTCGTGGGTAATGACGTTGGATTTAGCCACTTGCAACTTATTAGCATACAAGGCGCCTTCGGGATTATCTACGCCCCAACCATAAGTTACAGCAGTTTCACCAACGTAAACTTCATTTCTGTAAGGCAAAGAGATTGGTTTGACTTTGCTACTAAGTTCGAAACTGGGCGTGACGTGCAGCAAAGCAATGTCATCGGAACCCGGAAAACCTGTAAACTGCTTATGATTGAAAGCAAAATCGATAGTGCGGACTTGAGCTTCAGTATGATTGGACCGGTCGGTCAAACCGGCGTAAACGGGTAGACCAACAACATCGCCAGCTAATTTTCTTAAGTCGTCCACGCAATGAGCAGCTGTCAAGAGCCATTCCTTGTTAATAATAGTAGCAGCACAGCTATGAGCGTAAGCAATGGAGGAAGCACTCAATGATACTAAGTATGGAGCAGACTTTTCATCAGCATCGCCACCATTTATAACAAAAGGAGTAACTTCAACTGATGGCCTATGTTTAATTTGGCCTTTTAAAACTTCAACTAGACCGGAGGCGCTAGCACAAACGACAGCAGCGAAAACAACCACCAAATATACAACTTTCATTTTTGCTTCACTTCCGAGCAATCAATATCGAAACTGCGCGCTTGATACAGTAACTGTTGGGTATTTTATAGGGTTTTCCATGCAATAGCCTACACAAACACTCGCACACAGGGAGATAATATATACAAAGCTGAAGTACGCAGAAGGGTGGAGAAGGGGCTATATATCTAGACAGCTATTTAAAAGAGTCAGTTGATTAGCAACATTTCGACATATTGCAAAATTTGTAAAGTTTGAAATATTTATTTCTTTTATATTTTTATTTTGATGGATTTATAACTAGAACAATAATAAAAAGAAATAATGAAAAGCACTGTTGTCTTTTAGACAACAACTTAATCAGTTGTAGAGCAACAGAAAGGGACTTTGGCAGCAATCGACACCTAAACAGACTACAATGCAATCAACTTGCAGATTTAAATCGTCGAATGCCATTCGAATCGATTGAATTTCGTACTCAAATTTAATTAATATGTACTGAGATTTCAATCGATATCGTTATTCAACTCCTGGAAGAGTAGATCATTAATTTCAAATCTGGAAATTTTCTCTCTGTATTTGTTAAACTATTCCTGTGACGTGAGATTCGCTTTATAAAGTAATTCATACTAATTATTATTGGTATTAAAGTTGTTGTTTGTTTTTTCGTAAAATATCGAAATGAGTACTTTCAATACTAACCGAAAATAACTGATTATTATTAAAGTCAAAATGTAAATACATAAACTCGATTTTTATTCTTAAACTCTTTGAATCGTTTCTTTTTTCCCTAGATCAATTTTAAATTTCTACATTCTATCTTCTTTCATATGAATAGTGCTTTTTAATGTTTTATTCTTAAAGACCAACATTTAATTTTTTGTAATTAACATTTTTTTCAATCAATCAGATTTAATGAGACCATCTGCTGCCAATTTATTTTCAGCTGGAGCATTTTCTGTTTTGGACACCAGTGCATTTTATTTATTCTCAATAATTTTTATTTTTATTTTAGACCCATTTCTAGTACGTAATCATATTGCCAAACTCAGACGTTTTATTGAATGCCGATATCTTTTTACTTTTACTTAATTTAAGTTTCAACTATTTCAGTCACCATAATTTATTTAGTAAACTGTTAGCAAATTGATTAGATTTGCTTGTAAAAAATTATCGCGTGTTAAAAATGAAAAAATAAATAAATAAACGAAAGAAAATTTATGACCCAAATTTAGAGCTTTTATCTTTTCCAATATGCATGGTAACCACAAGCTATGAGGAGCCAGCACACTCCCAAAACAAAGAGAAGATTATAACATTTTCGCATGTCGAACAAAAGTAGATTTATTAGAATTAGATGCTTTCTTTTGTTGCACAGGTGTGAGCCATTGGAAGGAGAAGGAGAGCTTTTTTATAATGAGCTCACAAGGTTTTAGTTAAATTTCCTATTAAATGTTTGTTTACCCAACGTCCCACTTTCATTAAAGAAAGAAGAAACATGGCAAAGCTACGAATATTATACAGTCTAAGGAGAATTTTGTTATACAAAAAATTCAAAACTTAACGCTTGAACTAAAAACGTAAAGCTTAAGTTTTTAATACAAATTTTAGGTTAAATTTATTTTAGAATCAATTTTCATTTTTCAGAAATTGCTTGATAGCCTTATCTAAAAGCTTTGACTGACTTATTTGAGTCTACCCTTTTCAGATTTCGTCACAAATATTTAATGAGGCACGTTTAAAACGCCTTTACAAACATTTTAATTATATTCATAAAGCTAACTCTATAGTTACTTATGTATAAAAAGTTTTTATCCTCAAACAAGAATATTAAATAGAGTGAATGTTAAGTTTATTTGCAATGCTTATACTCATTAGCAAACACTAAAGGTGTTACTTCACATTTTCAGAAAAATTAATTATTATGAAAATATTTTAATGACGAACAAAATACTGTTTTCGGAGGAAGCTACACCTCGTTTATAGCATCCTAGTTCTAGTATTTGGGTGTCTGTATCTCTACATAGGATAAGTAATAATTGCTTGGTTAGTTTATAAATTTCTTCCTTGACTATTCACTTTGTTTTCAAAGTCATCCACACCAGATTTAGGGACTATAACCATTATGTTCTGGTAAGAAGGTTAATTTCTCCACCTCCAATTCTACCATTCTTATGTCTCACTGCGCAATTTATATTTGAAATAACCTTCACAAATTTTATGGGGATAATAGTTTCCCACTTCATTGTGTTTTAACTGCACTTAGGGATATGAGTTCAAATACGATAAAGTTTTACTGGCGTAGTTTTAAAAAAAGGGGAACTGTTACACTCAAGCGGATTCAAGCAATATTGTTTGTTCATTAGGAAGTGTTGACAACAAACGTAACCATATAATAAATCACGATATAACTGTCACATTTAAAGGCAACAAACTTCTTTTAGTTTATTAAAAATACATACAGTGGGGAAAAACTGTATTTCAGAATATTGAAGGACTCTAAAAAATGGAAGCAATTAAGAGATATAAAAATAAAATACTGTATCTACCATGCCCAACAGATATTTTGTTCACTTCAGTGCATATGTTTGTGGCATGCATGTATACATTCTTGCGTACGTCCCCAAACATTGTACGCACTTATACGTAATTTTTCCATAATTCACAAGCATCTAAGTATTAATAGATGTTAGAAGTAAAATGTGTGATAATTCTACTAAATGATTTGTTGTTCTGGAAAAATAGTCCCCCTATAACCGAGTGCGTTGCGAATTTTCTAATTTGTGAATGTATATCCGATTGTTGTAAATATTCACATAAAAGTTCATATTGGTTGCCCTTCTTGTGTCCTTGGATAAACAAAGAGTTATTTATTATTAGCAGCATGTAGCAGTAGCACTAACATGTGGCTGCCACTTCTGCTGATGATGTTAAATATAGATTTTGGAATGCAAGTCTGCGTACAAAAGCAATCATAATTAAATGAACAAGAGCATTAGGAAAACTGATAGCTGAACTGAAGGACTAAACAACCAAAATATCCTTTTTCAATAAAATGGATAGTTTACCACGACAAGGTACGAATAACACACATAAATACATAAAACTGAACTTTCAATAAAAAAATTTTCTTTTCCATTCTATTGCACTCAGCACGTCCCTTGCACAGAATGTTAGTTGTATACATTTGGCCATTATTTACTTAATTGCACTACGAAAAGTGCAGGTAAAAATTTCAATACACTCCACAAAAAGTGCATCTCACAAAAGTGCTGTAGAATGGATATTCAAATCGATGCATATTTTGTTAATTTCCAAGTAAATACATTATTTTATAAACATTCGAACTACAATATAAATTTTAATTTTATGTTAGGTTAGTTTGATTGGAGGGGTGTGATAGCCCATGTTATACGACATACACTTAAGCCAGTGAAGGCTTGTTGTGGGATCCCTTTAATTATCAGACACAAACTGCCAGAGTTCTGTGGCAGGATTCGAACCTGGGACCTTCGCACTACGAGTCTAGTACACTACCTACTAGTCTACGAAGGTCAGTAATAGTCTGTAATATCTGCAACGTTGAGATGGTTTTATTGTACACTCAAAAAAAGGAGCTAAAATGCGGGATAATTTACTCAATTTGAGTTGAAAATGGTTATCGTGTGGCGCCAAAGCCGTTTCAGCAAAAATATTTTGCTTTAACACTAATTTTAAAAAAATCCTAGAAAATTTTGCTTAGATTTAGATTTTTCGCTTTTTTTTAAACTAGGACCATAATTCCATAGTAAATTTTCCTAAATTCTAGTTCATAGTATTTTTAATTTTTTTACTAGTCTTTTAATACCACGAGTTCTAGAAAGAGTTATCTATACGTTAAAAATTATTAAAATTCCTGCTTATATTAATTCCGACTTTTTCATAAATTTCCTTAATTTTGCAAACTTTTTATTAAATTTTGTTTTACTTTTAGGAATTTTATTTTATTTAAATCAAGGAAATTTTTAAACTAAACTTTAGATTTATTTTAATTTAAAAATTTCAATTCGCAAAACAACAATAAAACAATACATCATTTCTTTATTTGGATATTTTTATCGAGCTCGAAAACAAAAAGCGAAAGGAAAATTAAGAGGATTTTCTACGAATTCGATTTCCGCAAGCAACTCATTTTTGCATTATATTGATTCCAGAATTATTATTCTTAACAGAAATGTTCTAGGCAAGTACTAAATTATTTTAATGTGTCCACTGCACGAATTACACAATCAATTTTATTGTGAAATAACGTCACGTGCAGACACAATACACTCATTATCACGTATATGGAAATATACGTGATAATGAATGTGTTGATTCCAAAGGGATGATAAAATAATATATTATATATTTAGTTTATATGTAATCATACTACTTTCGCCGATTGACATAATCGCAACAGATTAAAGAAATAGTCTCAATAAGATCAAATTAGTTGTTTGTTACATTCATAATGCTTCTTTTTCTTCACGCTCCTTGTTGAGAATTGAGGTTTTTAAAAATTTAATTAAACTTTAGTTGGTTGCTACAAGAGATGCATATGGAAAAGAAACAATTTCTCTTACGGGTAATGCATGTGTCTGCCAATGGACAATGTTTCAATTCAATACAATTGAAAAGTATTTATGTATAGACTGTTACAAAATTGGTACAGTATTTCGGAACCATGTTTAAACTTCACAGCGATAATGCCAACGAATTTATGTACCGCAATTCATAATGATTTAAAAGGATTAGAACTCAACACAATTATAAATTCATTAAAAAAAATTATTTCAATCATTTCTCGAAGAAAATGCTACTGTCGAGCTTAACGATAACGAATCGTTTCTGGTTTATTTACTGCCGTGTTGAGAAATGTCGATTAAGTTGCACAATAAAAGCACAATTATTCTGGACTTTTGAAAATTTCTTTATTCCAAAAGTTTATAAATTTGATAATAAGCAAAAAGTTTAAGTAAATTTTATTCGTTTCTTAAAAAAAAATTATCGTATAGTACGTATAGTACTTTATGAACGATATCAGATAATATATGTGTGGTGGAGCACAATCGCTATTGATGAAAATCGGTTGTAAATCAACATTTATTGTATGCAACATCGATTGCAATCGATGCACTTATTAAGAAGTTATTTTATTGAACAATCCGTTTAGTATAAATGGAGCGGTTAATTTGGTAATTCATTATAGTGTTCGACGGTTTGTTTAACATGAAGGGTTTAATAATTGTTGCGGTTTTGGTAGCTTGTGTCCAGGGCAGCATTATATCGAAAATCGCCCAGAAGCTTGTTCCCAGCTTTGCAAGCGATTTTGTCATTAAAGGATATGACGCGGAGCCTCATTCAGCGCCTTTCATTGTATCGTTGAGTAGAAAAACAGTGAACCACTCACATATTTGTGGTGGTACTATAATTGACAAATCATGGGTTGTAACTGCAGCACACTGCATCAGCAAGGCAAAAGGTATGGGTGTATTGGCTGGTTTACACAAACTATCGAACGTTGACAACAAAACTCAATCCCGAGAAGTCGATTACGGAAAGGTTCATCCGGAATACACCGGCGGTGTGGGCCCTTATGACATTGCGCTCTTGCATCTTTCCGAGCCTTTGGAGCTTACGGAGTACGTCCAACCTGCCGTTCTTCCCGCCGCTGGGGAAGCCCACTCTGGCAAATGCCATTTGTATGGCTGGGGACAATCTAAACCATATAGTTTTATTGCAGCTGACACTTTGCAAACTGTGGAAACCGAAATTGTTCCATACGATGAATGTGTAGAAAAGTTGCCCAAAAATGCTCCCATTCATAAAAGCAACGTTTGTAGCGACTCTTTGCAAAAAAGCATTTCTGCTTGCAACGGTGACTCCGGTGGTCCTTTGGTGACTAGAAGTAAAGGTGCAGCCTCTCAACTGATCGGCATTGTTTCATGGGGCTACATTCCTTGCGGCGTTCTCCACATGCCTTCTGTTTACACTGATGTGTCCTACTACTCAGAATGGATTACCGCAGTAAAGCATGCTTTTAATGTCTTGCATTAGATGGGCGACTTGTAATAAAATATTATTGTTGCAGTTTACATTACGATGTTATTGAAACTCAACATTTTACAATAAAGAGGTTTCATTGAAAATATTTAAAAGTTTTGAATCTATTTATACTTTATCAATTTTTATTGCATTCTATTTTAGAGCAAATACCATATTATTAGTCTTATGCCAGGCACATCATAGACATTTTATATTTTATTTAGGAAAGAAAGATTTATATTGATAAAGTTGAAATTCACATTTCGTTGAAAATTTTTTGTTTGTGGGTTTTAGACAAGTATATGCCCAATTAACAATCTGTGCAAAAATGGTCTTGTATTGTGGCATTTGCAAAACTGTATAGAATATTTACTCCGCAATAACAAAATATAGCTGTTCACATATACTACACCTTTGAACGAGTATATACATATGTAACCCTTGAGACCATAGTTTATATTTGCAGCACTTAATTGTAACCTGACAGCTGGTAATGACAAAAAAAAATTAGACGGATTTGGAATTTTTTCATTGGAAATAAACAAATTTATAAACATATTTAAATGAATCAACTATATAAAAATTTAACCGACCAAGATTTGTATTAAATTATCATGGAGGTAAGAAACATCATCACCGTCTTATAAGCAACAATTATTTCAAATCACTCCAAAAACGGGTCGTATATAATTAGTTCCTATGTCAAATGCATAAGATTCAAATTGGGCTTAAACGTGTGTCTGATATTTCTCTAGTGATTTTGTCCATAAACCAAAATAATTTATTAAGAATTTCTTTTGAGTTTAAAATTTTTTACATTTTAAAACGAAAATTCTAATTGTTGTTTAAAGAATTCGGTATGCGAAATTATTAACTCGCACAGTTCGTTATCCAGTTATGAAAATTTATTTCTCGCAAAATACTTCAAATTATATACATACTGTTGACATGTATGTATAAAAGAGTAAATTTTGAAGTAATTTATGAGCCTCATTGATAACATTTCTTAACTGGCCCACAAAACTATTTATGCTTTGTGAAACATGATTAAAGGCCTCATGACGAACTGGCATAACCATAAATAATTTTAAAAAGTTCCAGGAGTATACATGAGTATGTGTTTTAAATGGAAAAAATTTGAGTTTTTTTTTTCTTGAAACATACAATATTTTTACGATATACTGAATTTTTTATTGCTCTGTCTTTCAGTTTTGTTAATGCCAAAAGCACACGTTTTTCCTTTTTTTAATTTTGGACGGTTTGAAATTCTGGTTCGAAATATTCATTACCAAAATCATTTATATTTTTTTTTCAGAAGCGCAAGTATGGTTAGTGTATGATGTTACTGCAAGTCAGCCGATACTAATGCGTCAACAGCTAGACTTATTTGGAGGATTTTGTCAGTTCGATCTGTGAAAGATTCCGTCTTAAGGTCCTTTATTTTTTCCATGGTGTGCTTTTAACACAACGTATCAAGATTGGTTTTTCATTCTTCGAGTTACGAAATTTTAAATAAAATTTAAAAAATAAACAATAAGTTTCGTTATATTTCAAAAATTCTAAACTCACTTTGCAAAAAAAAATAGGAAAAATGGCCAGAAATTTTCCAAGAAAATTAAACACAAATACCTAGAATAAAAACTACCGAAAACTGTATTTCCTGTACGAAACATGACGAGTATGCAACTTTTTTAATATTATAAATTGATATATACTATTTTGTAATAGACTCTGAAGAGTATTTTTCATAATTTTTACCGAGGCAATGCATTTGGAAAAAATTCTCTTGATTTTAAATCAAAAAAATGAAAACTAGAAAAATAAAACTAAGAACTCGAACTCGAGAGTGACTAATCAAACATTTTTATTTAAACCACAAAATGGCGCAAAATAATTAAATCAGAAAGGAACAATTTTTATTATCAATGAAAAACAGGTTTATTGGAAACAATAGTTCATGCCATTAATATTTGAATATGATATTGGGGGGTGTCATGACATTTGCTTCATGGACTTTATGACACACTAAAAGTTGTCATAAAACACTTTCCTCTATGGTATTTCTAACACCGACTTCGCTTTATACCCCTTTTAATGTGTCATTATATCCATGGAACATCATGGCACTGGACGTTATGACATGTCACCTTTTTAGCCGTGTATCCGCTGTAGTTGGCGCGGACATAACGAAAAAGGTTAATTAAATTTAAGAAAGTTTAAATTAAGTTTAAGTTTTTCAGGAATGGTTCAGCTCCAAGGGAAATTATGCCTTAATCAATTATACAATCTTCTTAAAAAACAATACAAATAATTTTGATTAATACACGTACATCACATTCGACTCTATACTCTACAGTCATTTCTACGCATAAGTGAATTCGCTACTGCAATTAAGTTTACTTACTAATGCGATGTTTCTATTTTTAAGTTAAAATCTTCTAATTTCAGAATAAAAAACTGATTTAAAGATGTTTTTATCTTAATTATAGTTATTTATTCTTACAAAAAAAAAATACTTTAGTGTGTGATATTACACAAAGTAATGAAATTTGTATTTTAAAGAACGTCGAACTTCAAAGTGTTACAAAAGAGGACTTAGTACGCATGCAATGTAGACTGAAATTAATACTATATAATTTGTCGTCCTTTTACCTAAAAATTGTACTTAATTTAGGGAGATAAGTTACTTGAGATGCCGCAAAGAAAATAATTTAGAGGTTGAAGATCGCACGATCATGTTTGCTAATGAAAAGGACAATATGTAATATTATTTGTTTGGCATAGAGTCCTTTGAGTCTATTCATTATAAAATGGCAAAACAAACTAAACACGAAGCAACTGTTAGTTGTCAAATCAGTTGTCAAACAAAATAAGTTGTCAACTCAAGGATGTGAATGTCAATAAACACTTTTCCCAAATGTTTTACAGAACAAATTTGTCTTTTAAAATTCTAAGTACGATGAAATTTAAAAACACCAAATAAAAAAATTTTCAACAAGAAATGAGTGCCATACAAGCATTGTATATTGTATTTTATTATACAACAGAGTTCGGTTATAACGAACTAAATAGGAACGCCCAATTTAGTTTATCGTAAACGAAATTCGTTATAACCCCAGTAAATATTTATATTTTTTCTAATTAATGAAAGTAAGCAACATTGAAATATGTTAAATTTTTTCATATTCTGCGAAGACAATTTTTATTTATTTAATATTTTTATTATTTTGTCAAATACTGGTATATTTTAATCATTATACCGGCTTAGAAAATTAGTAACAAAAAAATAATTTCGATTTTATTTTGTTCACTATAAGCGTAAAAATGTACAAACATTTTAATACTGATTACCTTTAAAACAGTTCATCATAGGCGAAAATTCGCAATAAGCCAAGTTTGTTGTAATTGTAAAAATGTCTGTGAAATATTCATAAAAAATGTTGGGACAGGAAAAGTTGTTCATCATAAGCCTTAATTCGTTATAACCCATATATGTTATAAACGAACTCCACTGTATATATTTTTCAAATCAATTGAATATTATTTCTCAATCGCCCTGATATATACTTAAAATTCACTCATTTTCAAATTAACGTTTCTAAAACAACAGAGACTAGCAATTCCTTGATTTTGTGACAATATTTTCATTGAAAATTGCACTTTTTCCCACATGCTTGTGACCGTTTTTTTTAAAGAACAAAGTCCTTCATTCGAATCTTATTTCTGAGCAAATAAGATTGTGAAATAATTAAACAATTGGATTAAAAGGAATTGTGGCGCTCTCTGCGCTACGATTCAAAACTACACCTTTCACGTCACACTCTACAGTAGTAGTAGAAGCAAAATTTCTAGTGTCAACTATGTATCTTAAACAGCTTCATAAAAACTTCCATTTTCTTATTGAAATTATTTGTATGATAAAAAATATAGACAAATATTTTATTTTTTGTCCATAAAGAGCATGGGCGCCCAAATGATGATGGGAATTCAATGTCAAAGTTCGCACGTTTGTCATTTTGAGTATGTGACATTGTCGCAATAAACGAAGGATATCGCCAAAAGTTGCATGTAATTAATGTTAAAATTTTGGACAAGAAGCTCTTTTAATAGTGTGGTTTTTTTAATTATTTAGGAGCACAATTTTGATTGTTTCAAAAATTACATTATTAATATTTTGATTGTGTCAGGGAAATGTCTCAAAATTGTCATCATAAAAAATCACCTTAAATAAATTTTTTTGCTGCAATTTTTCATTTAATCTCTTATTTGACATTAACCATTTATTAATATACTTTTCCGTGACTTACTTTTCCATACGAGCACTTATTGCCGCAGATATGAATTAAATTCAACAATAATTTGAAGTGCTAAAAATTATTGAGTGAACGATAATCCAGTGACATCCAAACTGTTCCACTTGTATTCATCGATAATATTCTCACTAATCATATGAAAGTGATTAAAAATTAAAAACATCTAAATTCTACTAATAGAAATAATATTCTAAAAATAATATAATTTCCCTGATTATCTTTAAAAAAAATTTGAAAATAAGAGGACAACTACAAATTTCGGTTAAAAAAAATAATGATGTAAAAAAATCCTAAAAAAATGCAAATATATGCATGTAAAGTATATTCGACAAGAAAGTAGGAAGGAGTCGGGTAATAGTTATTCCAAATACTGAAATAACATTCCAATGTCCTAGAGCAAGACTACATACTACTGTTTATTATTAGATAGGATTACATAGAGACCATGGTTAAATTGGACCATCTAATTCAGTTTTTTTCAGAGAATCGAAGATGTAATCCAAATAAAATATTCATGCCAGAAATTTACTAATATACATTTTAAAGCGTTTTTAAGTAAAATATGTATATTATTATTGTCAAATGAATTGCATCCAAGGCCGTTAGATTTATATCTAGAACATTACCAATTTGTTTAAAAGCACAAAATCAATTTATTTTCAATATTATTCATGAGGCAGTTACCAAAGACTCTGCTGAGGTTCACTACTAACGTTGAAAGTCTTTATTCTTACAATCATTAAATTCATCTAATTAATAAATAATTAAATAAATTATAAAATAAGAAAAAAACAATATTTTCTAGTTCTAAGCAATATTAATATATTTCAAAAATTTACTGTTTGTTGTGGCTTTAGAGAATTCTCATATTGTTAATGTTTGTTTTGGCACAAGTGTAGGAGTTTCAACGTTTTGAGACTGTTTAAAGTTCACTGACGATTTGCTTAAGCGACTAATGAAATGTCGGCAAATATGAACACCTAAAGCAACTACAAACAATACATTTTTAGTAGATTGTAAAAACATTTTTTCCAAACTGCACGCACCATTTCATGAATAGATATACATATAAGTACATATATTAGATTGGGATAAACAGACATACAACTTTTCAGCGATTAAAAATACAGTTTTTATTATAAATATTGTTGTTTCTTATTTTCATTCTAATTTGTTAATAAGAACGTGCCTCTAAAATGTCACAAATAGTGTATTATGCTGAAGATTTTTATGTCAAAGTGACATATATAAATAAATAATTTCTTATTTATTTGTTATTAGTAGAAATTTTGCAAAGAAAATCACTACCCAAATTTTTATTCACCTAAATGAGGCGTAGCGTTATTTCAAATTAGCATAAAATTAGAGCGCAGGCTCTTTTTGTAATAATCGTATGCAAAATTACGCAATGAATGCATCTTTATTTTTTCCCTGAATCACTTTGATTAAAATAAACAGATTTTGAAACAGATCCTTATAAAAAACCATTTATGTTTCACAAAATTCATCTTGTTTTATTAATATAAAAATCGAATCCTTTTAAATTTTATCAATGAGGGTATTAAGTGCCAAGGTAATACGTTTTTTAGAATTGTTTTACCCCTTGATTTGGAAATTATTGCAAATAAAATATTTAATAAATTTTTATTAAAAGCACATGCGAATTCAGTTCTGCTTTTTTCGAAAATAGTTTTTGCAGACAAATTGAAAAGCAAATTAAAACGTAAATGAAAGTTTTTTTAATTATTTTCAAAATCAACGACTGATTAATTATTGATTAAAATAGTAATAATTTATGGCCGTACTTAAGAAGTAATAATTTCCCCCAATAAATAACTATTTTATGGAGTGGTTTAAGTGGAACAAACAATAGAGCAAAGTGTTGGAGAGCTTGGGTATAAAAGATTTGTCGCAAACTATTTTTTATCATAGTAGTGTTTTAGTTGTTATTAACAACATGAAGTTATTAGTCGGTCTCATTTTGGCAGTAGCCACCGTTAATTCGGCTAATTTAGATTTTGTTGCAAAGCCCGGATTTCCAGAGGGTAGAATAATTAATGGCGAGGATGCAGCTAAAGGAGAAGCTCCTTTTATCGTTTCCTTAAAAAGCCGTTCGCATTTCTGCGCTGGAAGTATTATTGACAAACACTGGGTCGTAACAGCTGCCCATTGTTTGGTGTACAACAGCTTACATGTTGTTGCTGGATTGCACCAACGCAACAATGAATCGGACGTTCAAATTCGCAATGTTTTCGGCAAGGCTCTCCAAATCGCTCATGAAAAATATGGCGGTAGCGTTGGGCCATACGACATTGGTCTTATTTACATTGTCGAACCCTTCAATCTAACTGCGTTGGCGCGTGATGGCTCCGCTCCTGTTGCTAAGATAAATTTGCCTTCTGGAAAATATGAGCAAACCGGCAAAGGCAAGTTATATGGTTGGGGTCGTAACAATGTCGGTATATTGCCAAATACTTTGCAAGTGCTAAATACTGAAATCATTGGCTACGAGGAATGTAAAGCAGCCTTCCCCAGCTCTGCTCCTGTGGATCGAGTTAATATTTGTTCTTACAATGCCGGTAAGACCGATGGAGCATGTAATGGAGATTCTGGTGGCCCATTAATTCGTCAAACCTGTGACGGTGCCGAAATTGTTGGTATTGTCTCTTGGGGTTACACTCCCTGCGCTACTACAAGATATCCCTCCGTATATACGATGACTTCTGCCTTTAAGGATTGGATTCAGCGCACAATGGATAACTTTAAAGTGCCAGATGTACTATATTAAAAGCTACAAACACAAGTCTTAAATATATATTAAAAATTTGAACTCTCTTTCTCTAATCGCAACTGAGTGCTTTCCTTATGAAGAAAGTATACAAATAGAACAAGAATTAGATTATAGGAATATTTTATGTGACGTTGCAACCTTCATTAGTATTCTAAGTTCATTTGCAACTTCTGTTTCACTAAAACCTAAACATGACATCGTTCACCGCCGATGCAAATTTAAAGATCAGAATTTCCTTAATCAGGTGTTTGATGCAACTTAGAACCTATTGACGTCAATTGCGTCTGCAGCGTCATATGCGACGAAGATAATTAGTTGTGATCAGATGGATCATAAACAAGTTGTGATCGGAAAATGGAACAGGGAAAAGAATATGAATTTGAATGAATATGAATTTCATGTATCGCCCCACATTTCGATAGGCGCTTTGGGTGTCCTAGATATAGTAGTTTCGTTGAAACTTAAATACAAACAAGAGCGATTAAAAAAAATCTAAATAATTTCGTATTAGGAATCATATACACATACTAAATATATTTTTTTGTAGACAGATGGCCCTAATTTTCTATGACGGGCGATTTGATAGTTGTCGATCGTTTTTAAAAAACATGACTCAATTCGCTAAACTCATCGGCCAATACGCATTCTATTCAATAAACATAGCCGCCTCATTTGGGGCGATATATTTATCGCTAAACCATGGAAGTTTGTTAATTTGTGTTCATTTCATTATGAATTTTAAATTATTCAATGCATTCTCTGAGATAAAACATAAGATTTTAAATGTGAGCATCTATGAGACACATAATTTTCAGTTTCTGAAATATGTGACATTATAAATGCATAGACTATTGAAGTTTTTTGATTACAAGACACTCGTCCCAAGACGGTTGACATTTACTTACTTATAAATGGTGATTTTTACTGTTACTGTTAAACATGTTCAGTTTGGTCTATAATTTAACATTGAATTGAATTGATTTACAAACGACCAACACAAACGAACAAGCGACGACGCTCATTTCTGGTTGAATTGATACGTGAACAAGCAAAATTGCCGTATTTGGTGTGAAGAGCAGCCAAAAGCATTTCATCCCGAAAAATGCACTGTTTGGTGTGGATTATTGGCCGGTGGCATCATTGGCCCGTACTTTTTCAAAGACGACGAAGAGGAGAACGGAGGCGAGTTCGGTAAACAGTTTATTCCACGTTTAGGACCAGTTAATTGGCCGCCTAGATCGTGCGATTTAACGTATTTAGACTAGTTTTTGTAAGGCTATATTAAGGCTAGTATATACATAAGTATAGAGACAATTCCGCAACGGTTGACGCATTGCCAATATTGAAGAATTTATACGTCAGATACCGGCCGATATGTTGGTGAGGATGCCAGAATTGGACCCAGCGTATGAAAAACTGAAGGCGTAATCGCGGTCAACATTTACATGACATCATCTTTAAACATTGAATTATATATGTAGATTGTTATATCAACTCAAATAAAGATTTTATACATTGCTCTAAATTGCATGTTTTTTTAAATCAAATACGAAAGCTCTTAAAAAATCACTCTTTGCAACAATGAAATTTATTAAATCCGGATTTTATGGAAAATTTTGATTTCTCAGTTTAAAACAGTCAACTAAATTTGAAAGTAAAATTCCCGCCTATTCTTTTAAATATCGTTTAAAGTTTTGTTATAAAATAGTCATTAATAGCGGGTCTACGTTACGTTTTACTGGCCGTGCAAATTGTGCATTTTCAAACTACTTGCAAGCATTTCGAATTCATCTAAAAAATTTCTAACGTACAATCCATGCATCTCTCTAAACTCATGGAAGAACGCAACTTTTTCTCATCTGATAAACAGACTGATTCGCTAATTTAAATTTATTTGCCTTTTTTTTAAAGCAGCCAATACGTAACTTCAGTCAGCCAATTCTCGGTCAAAATAATACCTCAGCAGTCTGCATAAGTAGCAGAAGCAAAGACCAAGATATCTTTTGTCTATTAGTTGCAAGCCGATGTTGCATTTAAATAAATAACGTTAGTTTTATTTTAAGCTCCCGTTATACATCAAAGTACTTACATCATCCCATTTGATAAACTTTTCGCCATCTTGCATTGCTTGTGAAACCTCTATGGGTCCCGATGATACATACGTGCCGGTGGTTAACATTTTGATTAATGCAAATTTCTGCTGTTTAAAATTCCAAATTTCCGCTCTTGTTGATGCTGATTTTTAAATTTTGTCTCCGTCTTGGCTCTTGTTGATTTTATTTATTATTTTGTATGAGTTTAACTTCTAAAGCACATATTTTTCCCCTAAGAAAACTACACTACGAAACTATTTTATAGCGCTACTCTCTTTGCCCCACATCATCATTATGTCCATATCATTAAGGCTGAAAAGAACAAAGAAGTGCCCCAAATACGAAAGCGAGATTTTTTTTGCGCACTAATTCAAATGCATTAATCGCTTGCGTTTTGTTCTCTACTTTTTTTACTTTTTTACGTAATTATTCCAAATTTCTCTAGTTGTTACTTTTGTTGTCTGTCATCCGCCTTCCTTTGGAACTGAAAATATAAATAAAACATGAACAAACAAATTAACATTTTTTGTTATAAATCTTGATGTTATCTGTGTAGATGTAATGGAATAAATTCATCTAAAAATTCTGGAAACATTTTGAATATCAACAAAATTTTATTAAAAAAAAAACAAAGATATAAAAAGATGTACCATAAATGAACGATTTTGCTGGTGTTCAAGTTGAGTTAAAACACATGTGCTGACAAATTACAAGTATTCAGTAATTTTTGGACAAATTCATATTCATATGTAATACTCGTAATTTATGAAAAATATAATTTATAAAAATGATACTTAACCCATTAACGCCCAAATGAAAACTATGAACAATTTTAATAATTAAATGTTTATTATCAGTTTTAAAACTCTTTTCTTAAAATACTATAAAAGAAAAAAACAAAAAAATTTATTCAAAGTTGTGTTTTTAGAGGTGTACTAAGTTTAGTACAATGGGCGCTTAGGAGTGGTATTTTGCAAAACATCCTCTTTCCAAACATAACGTTTTCAGGCACTTACCATATGATGTTTTAACTCGATTTGAGCACATAACACATCTAAGTTGGTTTGGTATTTTTTGAGGGTTGTGACCATTATTTTTTCTGTCGACTTCATCAATTCCACAAGACGTTTGCCTAGATTTATGGTCCTTTTTGTCGCTGAGATACGTACGTGCTATATGCCTGCGAAACCATAACTGATCAACGCGATCATCAGGGTTTGTAATGCAGTATAGTCTCCATGCATTTGAAATAGTCATGTCCACTACGTAAGTAAATAAGACCCACCACCACTTCTTACCTTTTACTGCAATTCGGTACATTCCTATAGACTGGTCCATTTGATCTACTCCTCCCATGCCTTTATTATAACTTTGGAAAACGTGAGGTACGTCTACATCAACTTTTTGCTTCTTTACAGAACACCATCTTTTAACTTTCCCCATAGGATCTAAAGTATCGAAATTCGTTCCAATCGTGCAAACATTATTATCCTTCCATCTAACCATAAGAATTTCGTTTATCTTATCAAATCTATGGTCGTATTCAGCTCTAGGCTTTTAACGCATATCCTTCGATGAAATCAATGGACACCGTTTGGTTCTGTTTTCGCGCAAGGTTCCAGTAGCTCTGAATCCCAGGTTCTTCAGGTCTACAAGCAGGTCGTAGTTCGTAAAAAAATTATCAAAATAAACTGCATGTTCTTCTGGTTTTGTTGGCGCTTTTGCTAGCAAACCCTTCACAACGCGAGAGCCAAGAGGATCAGTGGTAGCCTCGGAAGTTTTTCCACAATATATATCAAACGCATAACAATAACCATCGAAGCTGGTCAACACCCAATTACGATATCCGTATCGCACAGGTTTACCCATTATAAATTGTTTGGCCGAATGGTGGCCAAAGTACTTAACCATTGATTCGTCAATCGATAAATTTTCATGTAACATACCGAATTGACAAAACTTTTTTTGCAAAACATCACAAAGTGGACGCATTTTGAACATCTTATCAGTAGATGTCATAGCCAAAGCGTTATCTGCAAAATGCAGGTTCCTTTTAATTTCCAAGAATCTGTTTCTTGACATGCACTCTGAAACTAATGGCACACTTAGGTCGTCATCTAAGCTCCAATATGACCTTTCACTAGGTAATTTATGATATCCTGTGAGTATAAGTATGCCCAAGAATTTACGGAGTTCCTCTTTGCTAAAAAAAGCTATCGTGCCTATTGTTTTGTCCCGCATATATTGTACTTTGCGTTATGATAAGCTCGAATACTTCATCGTCAAAAAGATGCTCGAATACTTTTACTGGGGTCATATCTCGTAAGATTTGGGACACATTAACACGCCGGTCTTCATTACATTTTTGATCTGGAGTAGATGGAAAAACTGAATAAAAAGGGGCACATTTTCTCCAAGTTGGTGACGCAGCACTACTTTCAACTCTTTTTCTCTTTGGCACATTCCGTGAAGTAGATGACGCCATTTTTTTGAGGGGTTCGTCGTCATCGTTGATCTTCAACGGTAGCGGAGTGTCTGTGAGTAACAACTTCTATATTGCCGGGAACATCTCGAGGTAATTTGTTTCCATACAAGTCGTCGTCTCCACCTTCTTCTTCATCGGTGATAGCGTCTGGATTAGGTGGCAGCATAAACACATCATAAGTAGCGTCATCTTCGCTATCTTGGCTAATAATGTCATGTATTGCTTCTTCTAACCCAAAATAGTTTTTGTTGCGTCGTTTTGCCATTATGTCGCTAATTGGAAAACTACAACCAAAAAACGAGTAAGAACTTAAACTCGAAAGCACGGTACAAAAAAAATTTCTTCACTGTAATACTTTATTCTTACCTCAAGCGCCCAGTGTACTAAACTTAGTACAGCAACACTTTATATATTACAGCACAAACAACTCTATACGAACTAAACCGTTTTATGTAGTTTCTATTAGAATGTGATGTTATCGTCTAAATATAATACTTTTTAAGGCTTTTCAGAACCAAATATATAAAATAAATTAAATAAGCACTCACTAGTCAACACGAAATAAATCGCTGGTAAAAAACGGGGAATACCCTCATTATTATTTTGCAACTATGACTTATAATAGCTACGTGGTTATTGTATGGACTCTTGTTCACAGATAAAAAGCATTACCAGAGTGAAAAACTGCATTACATAATTTTTATTCCAACTTGAAGTTGTGTACTATTTATAGTACAGCGGGCGTTAATGGGTTAAAGTACTTTGTGAAAGCATGCCTGATGTGTTATGGGGTTGGTTCTACATAATGTGCTGATTTCTGCTAGATTTGCCATGTTGCAACTTGACAAATAATAGTTTCATTACGAGTACGTTTTGTTATTACATATATGGTAAAAGGAAAACATATACGTATGTATGTACATGTACATGTACATGTACGTATACCATAAAATGAGCCTTCATTTTTCAAATGATATAAGTCCAATTTTTTGTTATTTCGAAATATTTAATGGTTTGAGTTTTAATAAATTTAAAAATATTGGTAAGTGTTAATAAATATTTTATTGTGTTTTATGGCACTAATGAAGTTTATAAAACAATTACAGTTACAGTGGTGACTAAAATAGTTGCGTTTTGTTATCGCTAAGTCAACTTCTGTTTTATTGATTTTTTTAAACAAAAAATTCACAAATAAGAATATATTTTATTTATTTATTAGATTAAAAGTGAGGCAACAGTTTTGTTTTTAATTTTTCTAGCAGGAATTACGTATTACTCGTACACAACAAAAGTTATTGCATAAATTTTTATTAAAAATTTTAATGGCTTTATGGATTATTATTAACCAAATTTTTGTGTTTGTTAATTAAAAATTGTACGTTATGTTTATTATATTTTACTTAGAATCTGACATTTGAAATTTTCTATAACAAGCGGCAGATAATCTGTGTGAGAACAGTTTATAGTGTTATATTTCTCTTTTTTTATATGCAATTAATTTATATTTCGTCCAAAAGTTGGATCAAAAATAAAATATTTAATAAATTTTCGACAATTGCATATTTTTATAACAATCCTGCAGATGGTCATTGCAATCACTTCGGCTTATAATAATGCCATAACATGTATTATATTCCCTCAAAAGTAATTCGAGTTTAAGATGGGCGACTTGCCTCAATTTCAAATTTATTATTTGTTGCAATATTATTAAGACCTAAAACTTTCATATCTTTGCATATAAAATGATCACAATAAGTTTTACTATATGGTCAATACATTTATCATCATTTCTCTCAAAAATGGACTTGTATGACTTTTCGAATGAAAAGTTCAAATATAAATTATTCTTTACAGTCTTCATTAAATGCATATTGAGATTTTAACAACTTATAAACAATATAAGCGGCCGATAGATTGAACACCAGACTACCAATCAAAGAGGAATATTTTATAGAGTTTTAAAACGAACCGACTTCAAATGAAATAAAATTGCGATGTTCTCATTACTTTCGTTATGATTTTATTGTATTTTATGATTTCAATACGTTTCTTTTAGATTGTTCATATCTCATGTTGTGAATATATTAACTTTAGGCAAAATTGTTAGATAATATTCTTTGAAAAATTCTTTGAACAAACACAACTTTCCGCCATGAGATTATGTATCACCTTTTAGTTGAAAGTTGTCATTCAAAATGGATTTCCTTCCTGCATAAGCTTTTCGTTTATAAAACTTTTTACACTAAAACCAAAAACCAGGATGAAAAATGATTCACCTGTGGAAAATTAAAATTACGTACCATAAACTGTTTTGCTTTGGAAATATTTTAAAAAATAGGAAGGCAACATCCCAACAAAAGTGAAAAAATTTAAACACATAAACAAAAAACAATAACATTGCCACAAAGTTTGGGGATATATATACATAAGTATGTATATGAATGTGTATATATGTTCATGTGAAAATATATGTATGTATGTAATTTGTAGATTTTATGGCGTATGAGTTTGGAGAAGTGCTTTTTTTCTTTCGGCATTTGCCTTGATGTTGTTATGATTTTATCCTTAATTTCCTAGTGTGTAGTTTTCTATTTATATTTTTCTTATATTTTACCTGCCTTCCAGCTGGCTTTCCTTTTTTCCTTTAATATTCATAAATATTAATTTAGATGTATCCGTATTGTGTGAATTAAGTGAGCGCAGAAAAAAATATTTTCAAGGACACTAATTCAAAAATATTCTCATTTACAGTAAATAGATACATATTTATTTATTTATTTATAGAAATAAGTAAATACATATATTAAAAAAAGTAAACATATTAAATTTTTCGTAAAAAAATCCTCTGCTATTTTGGTCTTCCTTAATAAAAACCTCCACGTTTTTCAGCAGCTCAACTCGCTATCGTCCCACCCCACAACACTCTCCAGTGAGAGATATGGTATAGTAAAAAATTCCTACAGATAAAAACGTATCGCATGAATTCTGCTGGCGGCAGTTAATCTACTGCACGTAAAAGAAAGGAAAATTTTATATTCGAAAACATTTTTATTGTTAAGCTTTTAAATGCTGATCTGATCTGGGTTCCACAAAAAATAACCACCAAACAAGTGTTTCATGTAACTCATGTTGCAACTCTTTTCAATAACTTTTAAAATATATTTTTCTTAATAAAAATATTTTATTATTTAACTCAATTAAATTTATTAATACTAGAAATATTTTTATACACTGTTTTTAGTTTATAAAATTTATAAAAAAAAAATTACATACATATTTGCAAAATAGATATACACTACGAGAAAATTCCATGCTTTTTGTTTTTCCAGCGCAGTGACTTAACTTCTATTTACTGCTAGACAACCTTAAAAATTTAAGCACGCTGATCCTATTACTTTATTTCTGATGGCCATTAAAAGCAGTCAACTTCGTTAAAGTTAAGGAAAATGGCAAAAAGTGAATTTCTTATTATTTTTTATTTAAAAAATCTCCGAGACCAAAGAGAGGTCGTAGCGCCGATAAAATGAATGGAATGATATCGAACGATCGGAGAATAAAAGGGCGTGAGGTGGCTAAAGCTGTAGACCACATTTTTTTGGATACAATAATGCTATCTGTGCGATGGATGCCAGGATCACGTATACTCGACCATAACCGCAACTTTGTGACCACTTCAGAAGGAGTGTTTAGTGATGTTCAAGCGTAATGCAAACGAGGTCTTATGCCGTTTTGAAGCTGTGAACGACACATGCATCTATCAGAATACACCAGACAGTATATTTTATCGGGTGACATGCACCAAAGAAGGCTAAGGGTTTTTTTTTTTTTGGGATGACCATAATATCCTTCACATCGATTACAATGAAAAGCATAAAATGAACGAAGCTTTCGAAGAAACTAAATTTTGATTTGAAGTAAAAAGGATTTAACTAGTCACGAAAAATTGTCATCAAGACAATTCACAGGTTCACAATTGATTGGCAATGAATTTCTCAGAATTGAGTCAGAAATATGAAATTATACAATTTATAGCATTATAATATTAATATTATAGCATTATAATATTAAGACATTATGACAATATGACTTAATAGCACACCGTTTGAATCCCCCAAATATGAAATAAGGAAAATATCGAATCCCGATATTAGCATTTTGCAAAAGGTTAATTCTGGAAAAAGTTTTGATCACTGAATACTACGATTTAGTAATACTCGTAGATGTCCTTAAATTATTTATATTGCTATCCAGCGCTGTAAGTACTAATTAGCAAATAAATATAAGCGCAAAGCCATAAATTTTTGGATTTTGCGAAGTTGTACTGACCCAATTTGTAAATAAATGGCTTTCACATATATTTTTTCTAAAGAACTTTACAACTGATTTCTCAAATGCACTGAATTTTTTGTTTTAGATGCTCTTCGCGACCTTGCAAGATGATAATATCAAATATGCGAAATTTCAAATGTACGAATATGTAAAATAAGCGTTTTTTATCAGAAAAATATGAGCGAACATCCGCACAACAGATTTCTATTCTTCAAAATAAAATATTCCTTCCATAACAAAAACCAAAACAATGCGGATGAGCAGCAGTAGGAAAGAAAGAGAATCTTTTTGCTTTGCTTTATTTTTTATTTGCAATTTTTCCACTTTTAGCAGCACATTGTAGTTGCCGTTGGTTACCCGTTACGTTACATTATCTGTTCCATTGTGTAAAAATATCACCCCATTCAAACATTTACATTCATTAGCATAAGCGCACACATTTTATTGATTTATTGACTGTATTTGAGTAGACAACTGCTCCGGTATTGAAACCCTTTATAATGGAACACAAACTTAAGATTATGTGCTCGAATATGTGTACATGTATATTTATGCTACACTTCTCCTTTTCAATTTGATGCTTGGCATGTTAATAGGGTTTTCTGTGGCAGCCCCTGTGAATCACTTCCTCCTAACGTAGTGCGATGATCCTTTCATCGGCTTTTCAGAAACGCCAAAGCAAATGCGGACGAATGGAATGGATGACAAATGGAGGAAAAATGATGAGCAAAAGATATTTACCTCAATATGTTTTGATATCAAAATTTTAGCAATTACTATATGATTAAAAAAGCTTAATGACGTGTTACGTAATTTAATTTGCTCTTTTATAACACACTAGCGGACCAGGCGAACTTCGCCTCGCCCCAATTTTACGCCTTCAGACAAACTTTCAATTTTTTAATTTGAAAAGCCATTAAGAAATAATTTCAAACAAAATTTCATACAAAAACTCGATTTTAGATTTTTCCAATTTTCCAAATTTCCCGGAGGGATTTTCCAAAATTTTCTTCCACAAAAACCTTCTTCTCGAAAATACGAACAACTGACAAAAAGTTTTACAGAAATCGGTCAAGCCGTTCTCATTTTATGAATTATTGGATTTTGCCACGCCCCTCCGCCCACAGACCGAAAATAAAAAATCGGACTTCACAGTGTCACCCGCCCTAGTATTCTGAAGGTTCCCTGAAAATTTCGTCAAGATCGGCCCAGCCGTTTTGGAGCCATTACGTTACATACATACATACATACATACATACATACATACAAACATACATACATACACACATCCTATTTTATATATATAGATTATTCGGTTAAAGGAATCATTACTATTCAGAGTAAAAACAACTTCAAAAGTAATTTTCGCCTTCTTTTATTTTCCTGCTCTATCAATGAGCCTACGCCACTTAATTATATACATCGCTTAATTGAAACGAAATGCTCTTGTTTACTTTCAAAGCACTTGGGTTCTTTTAAAAGAAAATCCGCTTTACCGCCAACACCATTTAAGTTTTCTTAATTATTTGTTTACCATAATCGCATTTAGTGCAACCGTAAAAGTGATTATTTGACATAATGGAAAAAGGATACGCTAGAAATCACTCAGTAAAGGAAGAAGGAAACATTTTAACTTTTGCTTCCAAGTATCAAAAACATACCGAACGTCAATAATATGAGATCCTTAAGTCCACAAATGAGTTAAATAGCACCTGAAATAAAACAAACATGTAACAATAAAAGGAAATATTTTACGTTTTTTTTTTAATAAAATTTAATTAAAATTATTTAGCAACCAGTTTAAAAGAAACACTCGTACGCTTTTTATAAATGTCAATTGCGGGAAACTTCATTTTTCGCACCGTAGGAAATTCTGCTAGAAAGTCAAGTTGATATGTATGTATGTATCAATTAGTTTAGTTAGTTAGTTAGGTTTGCCGTTCTTAGCGTGTAATTTGGCCAGTTACTATTTTATTCGTTGTTCTAAGCACAATCCCTACTGTCAGAGGCATACATAAAATTATTACTAATTTTTTCCATTTAGCATTTGTCAACGACTTTTTTATTGTTTATTCAAAGCTGCCCGCATTAACATACAATGACTTTGGCGATTTGAATAAAAATTTGTCAAACATTATGCAAAGTAAACGTGGCTTTTTAAAACATACCCATAAGTATTCATTATTCCCATAAGATTTTCTTAAGCTCTTGTTTTTATTTTCTATATTGTGCTCAAGCAATATACATACATATATTTACATATGTATATATGTAAATATGTACATATATAAACTGAGTTAGAGGCAATTTTCAATCGATGTTGGTGATCGACTACTTGGAGTCTTCTGTTTGAAGAATATCACTTATCCAAACTTTTAAGATCATGTTGAAATAAAAATCTGCATAAGCGTCATATGTATACACATGTTTATAAATTTCTAGGTTATATCCGTACAACTTTAATTATTAGTTTTAACTCTACGATACAATGGTGACTTTTGACGTTCTATTTGTTAGAATATTAGGGTTTGTTGTAAAGATAATGAGTTCTACTGCTTGGTATTGATACAAATGGTTTGATATGATTTCCTTGTGGTTTGTTTCAGTCAGAAGGATTTCCGTAATAACCATTTAACTGTATTGCCAGTTAGATGTGGCTACTGAGAGCACTTTCACAAAATTTTCATTTGCCGAGTGACAACTCCAATATCAATCCGTAAGAATTTTAATAGGAATTGTAATTGCATTTCCTGATTTTCTAAACGTATGTTTGCAATGTATCGATAGATCATTAATACGATTATAATTTAGTTAATTTTCCAATATGGATATTTTGCAACGTTGATGACATTTAGGAACAATTATATGCAATATATAATTTTTTACACAAAATACAATTTTTTACAAAAGTGATCAATGGCATAGCCGCACAGGAGAAAAGCAAAGAGAATAACAAAATAAAACCAGCAACGGGGATTATATGTCTGCCGTAACTTGCGATTTATCTGAACAGTATGACAACAGTATGCATTTGGGAACTGAATATATTGCTAAAACTTTGTACACAACATTTGGAAATCGATTGGAATGTATTACTAACGCTCGTATATTTTTTTGGACCAAAAATAGTACATTTCACTGAAATTTTTTAAAAAAGCAGTAAATCGATTTGGATAACCAGTATTTTCCGCAGTATATATTTTATTCAATATATAAAAAAAATTAACAATCATTTCCATCATGTGAATCATTTCCATCAGAATCAGCTTTTGTGGTTGTTTTGTATTTGTCGTTTGAAGCAATTTGATTAAGCAATGCCAGCTTCGTTTTGAGGTAATTGTAGAAATCAACGCACTTGTACTTCAAATTACATTTGACGGTCAGAATCGCCTTCAATGTTTGCACATCTAATCGGGTTTTGTCTGACGTCCAAGTTTTGTTCACTGCAGAGAAGATTCGTTCCACTAATGCTGAAGTTCCTGGAAAACATAAAATATATTCAACGATCGTTGCCATTTCTTTGAATTCGCAATCGGCGTTTTTGAGATGAATAAATATCTCCACCCACCGATCCACAATCGAAACATTGTCTTCTCTCCATTGCATAATTTTGTCACTCATACAATAGTTTTTGATATATCGAAATTGGTTGTGTAAATTTACTGCATTTTCATTGGCATTGTACAAATTGCATTCGCTCAACTTGTTTATAAAGGCTTCGACTTTATTCCATGTTGGTGTTTCTTTCAATGCTGCCCACGCAAAAATCTTCGGCTAGCGACGAATCAGATGAGAATGCTTATTCTTAAAGTAAACAATAATTTTGCATGAATTCGCTGTTCGCCGTTTTTATTTCTATTATGTATCGAAAAACAGTATTTTGAGGGAGAAAAGCAGTACGCAGTTTTTGATGTCGAAAAACAGTATAATACTGCGAAAAACAGTACATATACGAGCCTTATGTATTACCCATACTAGATTTAGATTTCTAAGTTAAACAGATTCTTGTCCAATAGGAATTCATTGGACAATCAAATATTATCTAGGGTATGTAAGAGAAGATTTTCTTTGATGTTATTACATCGTTTTTGAAACGTTATTTAAAAACTGGCTCTTCAATTTCCCTAAGTGTGTATAAAAGTAACATATTTCTAGGCATTTTTTAAATTAAACAAGTGCACATGTTTATTCTCTTTATGTATAACGTTACTAAGTTCTTATCTGAGTAATTATCGCTGTTAATTTGCAGTCCAGATTGGTTTAAAATGTGTCCGATTTGATTGAAGTCTGTTATCTTTTTACGTGTATATGTTGTTTTTCCAATTAGCATTTTCTTTAAAACGGTGTACATTTATGATAAAGTCATTGTATGGCTTTCTTTTTGCAATTTCTTATATTTCATTAAATCGATCGTTCTTTTATACGATAATTTCTTCTCAAAATCGCTTTATTAGTACATTTTGGACCGGGCCATTTATCCGTCATACGTATGGCAAATATTTTAAATTTGTTAGAGTTTATTATACATACCCCCGTGCAACAACTTGCTTTTTATATGTGGTTCTTACCAAGGCTGAGTCATATAGGCCAATAAGTTTACTGTCAACAATTTGAAAGCTCTTCGAAAAGCTACTCATGACAAAATTGTCCCCAATTCTAACTGATAATGGGTGCATACCGGACCATCAAATTGGTTTTAGAAGTCAGCACAGCACCATTGAACAAACTCATAGATTGGTTCATTTTATAAGAAGAACATTTGAAGAAAAGAAGTGTTGTTCTTCGCTCTTTGTTGATGTTTCTCAAGCATTTGATAAAGTGTGGCATGAAGGCCTAATTTTAAAATTGAAGACATATGTACCCATAAACATTGTAAATCTTTTGGAAAGTTACATTCTTGCCCTGAAGTGCACTGTTGTGGAAGAAGACTTCATGAGTGTGCCCGAAACTATCTCATCAGGTGTGCCACAGGGGAGTATACTGGGACCACTTTTGTATTTGATTTATACCTGTGATATGCCTGTGAGCAGTAATATACTCACTTCTATATTTGCAGATGATACAGCCTGCCTTAGGAACATATCAATCTGTTGGAACTGTGGTTGAACTTATGGAGAATAAAATTAAACGAACAAAAGTGCCTTCATATCACATTTACCCTACGAAGAGATACTTGTTCCCCCATTCGAATCAACAATCAAGTTGTTCCACAACATTCACAGGTGAAATACCTTGGTATACACCTTGACGGACGGCTTACATTGACACAACATTGACGTTAAGCTAACACAAATAAAACTTAAATTAACTCGGATACATTGGCTGATTGGTAGAAATTCAACCCTTTTAGTCTAGATTGTAAACTTTTAATATACAAGTCGCTTTTGAAACCCATATGGTGTTACGGAATTCAGCTGTGGGGCACTGCTTCAGCTTCCAATGTAGAGAGAATCCAACGAAGGCAAAACAAAATTTTAAGGTTAATTACATCGGCTGCATGGTACATAAAAAATTCAAATTTACATCGTGATCTAAATATGCCACTTGTGACCGCTGAAATTGCAAAATATGCAGGCAAATATTTAACAAAACTCGAGTCCCATCCTAATCCTCTTGCTCGTAATATCTTGAACTTTACTGGACACATCCAGTTAAAAAAGAGGGACACTACGGCTTTAATACGCCACACTCCAGGTGAAATTTTTTTAAAATATTTTTGTGCTTAACACGACATTTATGTATTATTACTTACTATCACTAAGTTTATGTCTGACAGCGGTTGGGCCTCATAATTAAATCTATAATTAAGATTTGAATACTTATTGTTAGTTCAGTTTTGAAGATACAATAAATAAATATTATTCTAAGTTCTTTGAACTTAAATGCATATACTTACATACGTTGTCCCTAGTGCTTCTGTGCGTGTGTGTATTTTTTTCTTCCTTGTAAAACACGAATATGTACTTGGCATGTCTTTATGTGTGTATGTGCCATATACATACATACTTATATGCATAAGCTTTAATTTGACACATTTACAAAGATTCACAAAGCCTTTTTATCTTGCAACAGTTTGGAAAACCATTATAATTAATGTAAGTAGTATTGTGATAACTAGAGTTTACAAATGAAAACATTCATTATTGTTTAATGGAACTTGAATACGTAAATTAACTAAACAAAATAAGACTCTCAAGTCGTATCAATATTATTGAAAATTGCTACACTAATTACCAAGCAACAATTGCAATAAAACTTGTATTGATCAAACTGCAAATATTTTGTTTTAAGACTTTTCTGTCTTACCAAAACAATTCATATAAAAGACGCACTTTGTTCTGGCACTGGTATCTATGATTTGAAGGCTATAACGTACAAAAGTTAAGTTAAAAGGAAACGTTTAACTTGACTATGGAACATTTTGTGATTAATATCTTAGTTTCGCAACGCAAAACTTTCATTGTGCTTAAAGTAAAGCAAATTAAGATTAATGGTAATTAGTGACTAGACCATTTTCTCCATTTTTCACATTGTGTTAAACAAATTTGTTTAATGACACAACAAGTGATTTTTCGCTTTATTTATTCCGATTTTTCGGAAAGTCAAAAAAGATTCAGGAAATCGCAAATCTCTTTTTTTATATACAATGAAGCAGGATTGATAAATTTCCAAAGCTTAAGTTATTTTAAAAATGTCTTTAAATTTTCGTTAACAACTTGTGATGTTTTATTTAAAAATGCAAATTAAAGGTCCTGTCATTTTTAAGCATTAAATACAAAACAAAAAACAAATAAACATTATTCTCTAATCTAGTCTAATAAGATTTGAACTCGAGCCTCAGACACTAAAATACACTCAACAAATGAAAATACTAATATAAGGAGGTCCCTCCTTCCATTGCTTATTTAAATAGAGGCTTCTATGTACATAAGTATGTAAATTAGAGATAATTATGCAGTAGAAAATACAAAAATAAAAATTCAACTAAAAAATACCACATTAACAAATTTCTTTTTGGGGTTAATTATTAAAAATAAAATAACAGTTCATTTGTACAAAATTTTGTGGTTAAATTATGAAACGCTAACAATTATTATTATTATTTTTACTATGACAGCAAAAATATTCCATTAATGATATCACACTTTTTATTGCTTAATTATGTTGTTTTATTTCACATCCTCTAACTTAATGCAACTCACACGATTACAGTTTTCAAATTCATTTTATTTCGGAATATTTTTTACATATACGACTGCAAGACAATAAGCCTTTGCGATGTGAAATATATTAAGACTTAAGTATAAAATTATGCGACAATATTTTATTACTTTTTTTAGGACAACGACTGCTTAGAACATATTTTTAGGAAAAAATAAATAAGATTAATTTTGTACTACCATAAATAGAAATACTACAAATACTTCTACTTCGAAGAAAAAAAAAAGAGATGACAAACCACAGATAAGTTCGATAAAGTCCATGGCACAGTCACGAATATCCACATTGAGGATGGCTTCACAGAAGTTGCAGAATCGCTGGAACATCCAAAAGGGTTGCATATAATAAAACTGAATATCAAAATAAAGAATTGTTTTCCGCACCATCAAATGTCGAAATCCCATAATCATTTAGTTGAAAATTTATAGCAACAGTAATAACGAATACCAATGATATGGTTGCATCAAACAACGAACATTTTAAGAATTTTATTACTTTTTTAACAGCAATAACATGTTTAAATATGCCCTCTTATTTGTTCCCTTGAAAAATTTAAATTTTTATCCATATGCGAAAGGTTAATGAATTTTAAACTATTCGATTTAAATTGGTTTTCACGAAAACAAAAAAATAAATTGAAAAATACTTTCATTGACGGTGATGGATACTTTGGAAACAAAGGATTTTCTCTGAATTATGCATTAGCATTTACGCAGACATATGGGTGAACTTTCCACTTACAAATTTATATATTTATTGTTTTTTTTTTTTTTTTGTTTTTTTGTTTAATTTAAAATAAAATTGCTCACATTGCCTATTTGTTTGAAATTTTAACCGCAAAAAAGCTGATTTTGATACGTTCCGTCTGAAATTGCATTCCTATTGTACTTAATGTGCGCTACGAAAAATAAAATAAACTAAAAAAATGCCAACGTGTGTATGAGCACTTCTTCCAGCTACAAAAAATTATATAATTTTAACATTCTTTAAAAAGCATTTCGCATTTCTTACAGAAGTTGAAATTAATAAAATTGAAATATTTGTGAAATTTGTTTGTACAAAATATGAAATATGAACGAAACAAATGAATGAAATGAAACAAAATGAATAAAATTGGTAATTTTTAAAATTGAAGACAATTATTTATGGCATAAATGGAATTTAATTAAATATTATGCCATTGGCCAGAGTAATTCATTATCGCAGAGCTTCTAGAGACGAACCATTTTAACAATTTTCCTATTTTCTATTTCTCTAGGCTCAATTTACTTTTATTACCACTGATATTTTTAATTACCACTCAAATTTTTAAGTTAGAAGAAGAAATTATAATTTATCATTAAAAAAAAAGTAATATTTGAAAGGAGTTTCTTCATTTCTTCATTTCTTCCATCTTCTTTATCAAATCAAAAAAATATAATAAAAATTTATAATCCTTTGGATATTTTTTACGTGAAGTAATTAGTTTTCACAGTTCCACGTCAGACAACATATGAATGGTATTTCTAACGCAATCTTCTTTCTTAGTTGGCTTCTTCCAAGATCTCAACTGACGAGATCATTCATTTCTGAAAAAAGTGCAACATTTTGTTGATAAATCAAAAAAATATTTATCGCTCTAATTCAAAAAATTTAACTACATTACAGAATTTTGTGTTCTTTCGTAATAAGTTTGCTCCTATTAAAGAAATTCCTATTGCTCCTATTAAAGGTTAAAATATGAAACGAAATCGCTCTAATCACACCAAAATGTAACATTATTAATGAGAACGAAAACTAGTAGTTGAAATACTATCATTTTTTCCCGAGTTTGTTTAACTCTTTTTAGACATATTTAAAAACTAAAAAATTATAAAACCAAAAAAATTTATTAAGTGTCAAATAAATAAACAATTCTCGAGCGTTGACATAACAATATGCGTTCTTGTATGAATAAGATTCCAAATTCCTTTTTATGGTACAAAATTCTAACAAATTAGACGTAATATATATTTTATACCGAGTTTTTTATTAAGTTCATTGCCAATTTGTGACTTCTTGCAGTTCTAGTTTGCGATCATTGAAAAAAAATTTTTGGTTACTTTATAATTTAATTTTTCCTGAAAAACTTTTATTTAAAAAATCATCACATTTAAAAGAAAAATATCATTCATTCAATTATAATCAACAAGGCAACCAAAAATATTTTTTGGATTTTATTTTTCTGTACTTTTCAGTAGTTCTTTATTCAATTCAGAACTTTTTAAGTGTCTCCGTATCGAGTCTATGTTTGATTCGCCTTTAGCAGCATATTTTGCTATTAAGGACGTATTTTCTATCTGATCTATTTTTGGGGAGCATTTTACCAGTTTTTCTTTTTCATTGTTTTTAATATGAGCTTTAAGTATTATTATATATACATAGATGTATTTATGTATTCTAATTATAACTGGAAAATATATGCGATTCCATGTCTTCAGAAAAACTACTGACGTAGTGGTGTCCGTATATGGTTATTTTTTTCGTGTTGCACCGTGTAATGATTGCTGAAACTATAGACGAAAAGGTAAGTTCCGGAAATAGTCCGTGGGGAAAAAATTATATAAAAATATTCGGAAAGATCTTTAAAATTCATTAAAAGTCTTCAAAAAAGTGGTTAGGTAGAAAAAAATACCATCACTTAAATCGGAGGAATGGCCAAAGTCTGTGAAAAATCCGATATATGAGATCGAAGAGACTCAAAATATCTAATTAAATATTTAAGTCCGTAAAATTCGTCAAATAACTAGATTTAGGGAAAAATATAAGGGGGAATTTTGAAATTATTAAAAAAGAATTGAAATATCTGTGAATAAATAAAAAATCAAATACCATATATATATATATATATATATATAAGTATCTTAAGAAAAAAATATTTAAAGCGGTTTTTTTCCACAATGACTCATTTACATGATTTTAATAAATTCATAACTTGATGAAGGACACCTTACTTATTTAAGTTTTCATTATTTATTACTTATTTATTTATTAAATTCATTATTCGAGATATTCTATAAAATAATTATTTACAAATTTATTGTTTGTTGTTGGGTTAGCTGAATACTCATTTATGACTGCATTTCATTGGCACTAACCAAATCATCAGTACTCTTTAGCCCGATCATGTTTGAAAAGCATTCAAACTCATATACAACAAATATGATATGAGAATTCTATATATTTCTCTATTTGCGAATTACAAAACATATAAGTGTAATTAATATGAAAACAAAAACTTTTATACAAACACAACACATGATCGACATGCGAACACTCAGCTTCCGACAACAAACAATAAATGTTTAAATATTTTATTATATATAATTTTTAATTTTTTTATTAGTATTTTTTTACGTAAGTCATTTTTTATTTCGAAAATGAAAATGGGGAAAAAACGGTGAGTGCAGCCAAAATAATCGTAAGAGCTTCACGAAATGAAAAGCTTTGGGGACCTCTGGCATAAGGTGTGAATTATTTTGTTTTTAATTATAAAACGAGCGCATCATTAGTATTTCGCAATTGGTAACGGATTTATTTAAATGCACTTCAATTTCAATTACAATTGCTAAGAGTTCATGAACACGAAAAAACTATTTCCATTATATTAATTGCTCTGTTAATTATAACACTAATTAAAAGCACAATCATATAATCATACAAACAATCGTACAAAAGTATGTGGGTCTATTTATTTCCTATTTTAGCATTCAATTAGATTTTCATTTTCAATTTTATTTTCTTCTTCTCATTTAATACTCCCGGTGGCAATCCTTCTCTATCATTGTGTTTTCTTATTTTCTTGCAATCATTCGCATACAAATCCACCCTTTAAATTGCTTCGTAGCACCAGTTAGTGTTTGTGGTATCTTTAAGATTTTTTTCATCGCAATTGATTTTTGCTGTTGGAGTTGTTGCCATAGAAAACTATTAGCAATAACTATATTTGAATTAACAGCTGTTGTAGAAGGAAATGCAAACCAAAAGCAACTGTTCGTATAAGCCAACAACGTCTTAGAAGACAAATATTTGGGTGTGTTTGAATCATTTGGAGTAATTAAGTCCTCCAAATGTTTTAGAATGGCAAACAAAAAATTAATACTAATTTGGGTCGTTTGCTACTCGTTTGTACGTGTGTGTGATAGTTTCACAACATGACAAAATTGCCACTTGACTTAAAATTACTAAAGGACCTACCTTTTAGGACTTTTGTTAGCCGCTCAGACAGGCTGGCAGGCGGATGAAGCGTGTGTAAACGAGTTGGTTGGTTGGCTGGTTGGTGACGTGGTTCATTTTATTACTTTTGCGTAAAATATAAAACTAATGGCGTTTTTTATATAACGAGGAGTGGCAATTGTTCTTCAAGATTTGCTTAACAGCTACAAATATTTACTGTATGAAAATAAATAATTTTATAATTGCAGATTTAAGTGCACTAATCAAACTTCAAAAATAATGTTATCTTTTCATTATACAACAAGACAATAATAATATGTTATTGTTTGTTGTTGGCTTAGCTAGGTATATGCCTGCATTTCATTGGCGCTAACCAAATCATCAGTACCCTTTTAGCCAAATCATGATTGAAAGCATTCAAAGCTCGTATACTTATGCAAACAATTACAAATATATATGAGAATTCTATCAGAACTCTATCATATTTTACTATTTGTAATCAACAAAAACAAAAGTATAAATAGCTATAGAAGCTTTTGTACAATCACAACACAACAAACAATTATATTTGACTTGCGTCCTTTTGTTTTTTCTTTTTACGCCTTTATACAATTAATCGCCCGTTGGGTGATAATGAAAGTAGTAGTAGCTAAGCCAACAACAAACAATAACATATTAAAATAGTTATTTTGGAGAATATCTCGAATAACAAATTTGATAAACAAGACAATAATCATATTTTTGTTTACTAAAGAAATTATGGATAAATTTTACCATTTGCATCGCACATTTAAAGTAAAAAATTTCAGAAACCAGCGAATAGATTCTACATTCCACTAAGAAATTAAAGTGAAAGCATTTACAAAATTCTTTGTAGAAGTCAAATAAAATTGTTTGCACGTGATATTATGAATTTCGTTATGGCCTGTTCATTATGTCCTTTCCTTTAAGCTGTATTAAAATGTGAGATTTCCAAAATTAAAATATACAATGAACGACATTTCGACTCGTGGTATAGAAAAATAAGATAATTCATTATCTCCTTAGCGCTTTCAATATTGTTTTTAAAATAAAATATAAACAAACACCACATAATGATTTAGCGAAATTTACTTCTAGCATTTTTAAGTTAAGAATGATAAAGTGACGTGGAAATTTATAAAGTTTCGATAAAAAGAATTTAGTATAATTTTTAAAACTTTATGAAAATAAAGTTTTTGTGTACGTGATTGAAGAAAAGTGGAAACTAAACATAATCAAACGGTTTTCAATAGAATCGTTTATAGTTTTTTACATTCTGTTTTAATTAAATTAAAAAATTAATAATTTTGTTATCAATTGACAAAAAATGAGACATAGACGAAGATTTAAATGATATCGGGATCCTAGTGATATCGGCACTTATCAATATCTACTCTTTTTGCAGGTTCAATTCCCAATTTTGGAAGCTCTTACTCTAGGTAATGTTGCAACCTGATGGTCAAGCCAAATTTTAAACACCATATAAAAAATTTTAGTCAACTTTGTTATGGAATTTGGTCGTTGGACTTAGCGTTGCAACAACTTTATGAACAGGCCTTGAGTTTGTTGATGTTTTTGTAGTATTTTCATTGTTTAAATTTATATCATTTGTGTTTCTAAAATCAATAGGGAAATGTCGCAATTCTATTTCTTACCGTGAATAAACATGATTTTATAAAACCGACTCCTTTTTTGTAATACAATTAATGTTTCATCTCTTTGTTTTTTTATTTACATGAATGAGACAGGAATGAATTACGCCCCAAATGTTAAAAGGAACAATTCTCTTTTCATGAAACAAGGGCATAATTAACGAAAATCTTGGAACAATAAAACATACGTGAAAATTAACAAAGTGGTGATAATGCTTAAGAATATTAGATATTAATCAGTTCCAGATGCTATTGAACTAGTCAAATAAAAGTTATTTTCTGTTCGAATCAACAGCTCTTTCACCTAATATTAATCAAACAACTAGCAAGTCATTTTATTGCCGTATCTTCCTTGGACGAACTGGACATGTAAATCGTAGACAACAACACGTAGATTTTATATTAATTTTTATGATTTCTCCGTCCAAATTGATGCAACTGGTATACATAAATATAGAAAACACATCTAGATATGAAACAGATGGGTTACCCTTCATACTATCTATCATAATAACAGTTTATTTCATATCTATGAAATAATAATCATAATAACAATAGATACAAAAATTGCATTAAGTTGAATTGGAATCCATAAAATATTCACATACATACGAACACATAAACAATTCCTTGCATATGCACATCCGTATGTACGCGTACCTGTCCGTCTGCACACATAAATATTCAAATATTAAAAAGCATATGACTGCACATGCATTTTCTGTTTCAAAACAATCATACTGACGAACAGTTAGTTGCATTGCAACAAATAAATAAATCCTTTTACTCCAGAGTGCGTTTATGTTTAGTTCTATGTTTCTTTTCTAATGCACACATACATGCATATATATTTACATTCATTAAATATGTGTACATATTTACTCTTCTCTGCAAACTTATAACACAAATATCCATAATAAGCCAAAAATTTATTTTAGCTGGACAATTTTTTCCTGAATTAATAAATTTGTTATTAGTAGTTGGTATCTTGTGAATATGCACTATGTGCATACATATGTATGTATGTGTGTATGTATGTATGTAGATACTTTTTACATTTTGTGGCAAGTTACAAATTCTTCGTTAAGTTTGCGTAATGCGAACTGTTCTCTTAAGATATCAAACTGGAAATGCATTCGTATCTTTTCGTCTTATTAGATGAAACCCTTTTTTGAAGTTGTATCATTTTTGCTTTCTGCTACATGATTTTTGTTTTCCGCAAAGGGTTCCCATTTTTTCTGCGATTTTTTTTATAAAAGTGAAAAATGAGTTTTTGATGATGGAAACTGGGGAAAACTATTTGATTTAGCATAGAAAATTTAATATATTTTTGATTATGAAGATTGTGGAAAATGTTGCAAGGTTCGGAACTCTTCAAATTCTCATAAGATATTGCATATTGATCTCTTTTTAAGCACCCGGTTTGTAATTTTGATACTGATATAAAATTAAAGATGTCTGTACGTATTTCTACAATAGACTGCTTTTATATATTAAAAAACAAAATCGAAAAAATTGGCAGACTAAGACTGCAGGAAAAATTTATACAATTCTTTGAAAATTTTAAAAATATCCACTTAATGTTTGTAATGTAATCTGAAGAGTTAAAAATATTTATATGGTTAGGATTCGAAAAAATATAGTAAAAACTAAAATGTATGTGTTTATGTATGAAATATAAGTACAAAAGTAAAAAAACGAAAATGAAATGACATATGAACTAAGAGACTGTTCAAATATGAATGTATGTGTAAGAATCAGAGCATGGCAAGGAGTTACTCATAAACTATTAAAATTATCAAATATGTATGAATGTTCAGCACTTAAATTTTACATAGTAAAATCTCATGAAAATTCATTTAGTAGATGAGTGTTATGATATGATAGATCTATAGTTCTTTCAACGCATTTAGAATGTAAATAATATGTATGGCCTTATTTTTGTATTTCAGGTATGGCGTTGCATTATTTCAATTTTAAATACATTTTTTTTCAACCAAAAACAAACAAAAATTTTATAGAAGTAACGCAGCTGCTGGGCAAATTTCATTTGTTTTTGAAAACATGAATAGAGTACAACTTCATTTGATAAAAAATCTTTTCACATGGGGTCCAGGGGGTGTAATGATAAGGCAAAACTTCTGATTGGTTCTACTTGGTGAATCCAGAGTGATCCTTATCAATTACACTTCAAGTCGACTCACAAACCTCCACGTGGTGGTCCCTGGGCGATGTTCCTGACACCCGTCAAACGTCGGCGAATTGTGAGAGGCGCCTGCAACGTCTGTTCTCCTAGTTGGGGCGGTTGCAAGCGGACGTCTGTTCTTATACTAAGCGGTTCGCTATATAAAATGTATTTTACACTCAGCCAGTCTGTTGGCTTAGATGGCAGCCCCATCATCAGACTAGGATGCAGTAGACTAATCATTTACTCATCCGAAATATAATGATTAACGAAACCTCAAACAACATAAATGAACTATCCGATCTATCGATGAGGCCCTATGCTTCTTATAGGATCGATGGGAACATATATTAACAGCATTTAGATGAAATTTTGAAGAGAATATCAGGCTTAAAACTGACATTTGCACGGTGTCTATATGCCAGCCCAGCAGTAGACATATGTATATGCATATTTTATTAAGTTTCAAAAGTTTTTTATACAAATAACACACAAATATAAATTTATTTATTATGATTGTCAACCTTTGTTTGACAATATATGCGTTTATAAAACATAATAAAAAATTAAATATTTACAACTGATTTTTATAGTTTTTATTTCCATGTTTAAAAACTCTCAAGTACTTTTTGGGTGGGAGCATTTGCATAAGCACACAGGCTTTTAATCTTGCCAAGATTTGGCTACCAATTTAGAGAAGCTTAAGACCTATAACAATTAAAAAAATAAATATTAAAAATTTTTTTTGGGAAAATATTCGAACTGAAAATCTAATAAAATATTTCTTATTTTGTAAAAGACTTTTCTAAAATTATATAAAATAATCTAACTAAAACATTTTTGTTGTAATTTCAACACTAACTCAACATTTTTTCTGGCAACACTAGCTGCACCTCAAAGAATACGTTTAAATAAGAAGACATTTTAATTACCATGAAAACGATCATGAGAAAATTGTTGACTATATAATCATACTGGCCTCATATACATAAAATGTAGCCATGGGCCATCTCCTTTTCAAACAACTGCTTATTGCCGCACGACAAGCATTAGTGTTTTATTTTTATGATTACAATCTTTGTTCTGTGGGTGGCTCAAGGACTAGTTACATACACGTAAAGTATTTTTTGGAAAAGCAGGAGTGCCCGGTCCAGCCCAAAGCTATTTCTTACATTTCGAATAATTTAAGAGTACTTCTACTCCCCAATCGCTGTAATAAAGTCATGATTTCAAGTTTAGAGGACTTTTACGAAAATGTTTTGTATTAATGACACTCTCCCTGATATTTTTATAAATTAATTAATTAGCAAAAAAGCTTTGCCTCGCAAACAAATAACAAGTTACGTAGTAACTTCGAAATAGGATAGAAATTGAAAACATTACAATATCCTAGTGCAGGACCACGTACTCTTTCTTCCTACACTTGCCCACAAAACAACGATTGTAATCCCTTGTTGTACAGCAATCAAGACTTGTTGCAAAACGACTTGTTGTAATCACTCCATTTTAGTTAAGTTGTACCGAACGATTTTTTTTTTTTTTTTTTGTTAATTGCATATATGATTCTATTTAGAAGAATTTTGGGTCTTACTTGTGACTTGGCAACCCTGTTAAAGCCTTTCTAGCAAATAACTTTATAGATATTTAATGAATGAAAACTGTTATACACATTATGGGCATCTAAAAGCTTTACTGAGTCTCATGTCAACATTTATATCGCAGATACTCATTTTATTTATTTATTTGTTTCACTCTCATTTTGTTTTTATTTCACTATGAGTTCTCGCAGAAATGCCAACTTAGCAGTTTTCGCATTAGACTTTAGGCGCTTAATCAGCCTTATCATAAATAAGAGGGGAAAATATTTTTCACACGAGTTCAATAACAAAATCACCGATGGAAACTATGGGAAGAGGTAACAGATTTCACGTAAATTTTATTCATGAAAGCAAAATAAGATAGCAGAACTTTGAAAGTTTACTATGCACGAAAATACAATAAACATAGATTTTGTATACTAAAACGAGAATGTCATTTATTTGTTTTGGGTTTAGCTTCCTATATGCCTGCACTTCATTGGCGCTAGCCAACATCAGCCAACATATGCTCATAAGCTTATAAGAAAAACTCATTAATATAGTATGGAATTTCAAGAAGTAAATATTATTCGGGATATTAACTTTATATATAAAACCATTGTAATTTCAAATGTCAAGTAAAATATTTCAGCAATCAACATTTTTTTAAATTTTTTTTTATAACCATCAAGGATATTTCCATTGAATCGCAAAAAAACACCCGTCATACGACAATTATTTTGGAATAAAATCAAGTAAATTTTCACAAATTCAACTGCTTGATTTTGTAAATTCCAACGAAATTTATTTCCTTTAAACGTTTTTAATGAAAACTAATAAATAGTTTTTTTAATATTAATATTCTAGACATTTCCGCCAAAAATTTATAAACCAGACAGTAAGTTATTATTAGAAATACATATTTTTTACGTTCTTAAATACACACAGCCGAGCACCATATGTTCTCAGATGTATATATGTATAACTCAGAGCTTTTTATTCACTGAAAAAAGCGCTTTTTGACATAAGCGCTATTGACATCACTGCAAGCAATCACTATTTTATTTTATTTTATACAAGATTCTAATCGTGCTCGTATGTACAGCAATAAATAGATTTTCAAATGATTTTTGTAGTAAGAAAAAAACATAAAAGCTAAGAAAAAAAATTAAAAGAGTGCGAGCGTGAAAAAGGGCGAACTACTAAAACAATTTAGCACTTTGTGTAAATTACACCAAAACGCCGGCAAGCACTGTAAACTTTAATTCTCAGAGATACAGTATATCTAGTTTGCAGGCCATTTGGTTCCGTGCAACAGCGTTTGCCTTTCCATTATGTGGATTTGTGCAACATTGACCAATTAGTGAAAGATCATGCCATTGCTTTTTATTTTCTTTTTTATTAAACCTGCATGAAACAGGTCAGATTGGAAAATGTTTGAAAGACTTCAAATTTATCGGATATACTACAAGGTGGCAAAAAGTAATGTCATAATTTGAATTAGCTATCATTTTTGCAGCTGTGCTTTGACATTTATGATGTAGATATACGAGTATTGAGAATTAGTTGTCTGCAAGCTATTAGTCGAAACACACCTCAATAACGTGGAATTAGTGTTACGGCTTATTTGGCAAATTTCCAGTCTGTTGTTTTGAATTTGCTTGCCGTGTTCCATGTGTTCGAAAAAGTAAGCGTTTGCCCGAACGTCTCGTGCAAACTGAGTCCACAACAGAACTAACGTTCTTATTTTTTAAGACGCCGATAAAGGCTGGGGCACATAGAATCCGTCATCCGTCATCCTTCGACTTTTTCAACTGACGTTAACGCAATGACGGATGAGGTTGGCACAATGAGTACTTTGTTAACGTGTAGAAAATCAGTTGCTTTTTTTTACATGTTTCCAACATTTCTTTTTATTAAAGAGTAAAAATTTTCTACGGATTTTGAAGAAATTGCGGAGTTTATTTTAATTATAATTTTGCTTTATAAAGCTTAAGCTGTCTTGATATAATGGATAAAAGTCGAAGATTTTTGGTCAAACCCAAAAAATCAACTGTTAATTAAAACAAAACATACCAAAAAATCAACTGATAGTTGTCAAAGTAATCAACGTACGCCAAAAGTTAAAAGTTGCCCAACTTTCATCCGTTGCGTTGAAGGAGACGTACTGTATGTAACCAAGCTCATAACAAAACCTGTATTTTAACTTAGCTGTCAGTTGAAAAAGTCGACGGATGATGGATGACGGATTCTATGTGCCCCAGCCTTAACACCAGCGTAACCGTAAATGGTGAGCGTTACAGACAGAGTTCTGTTTATTTATTAAAAAAATGGCAGCCAGTTGAAATTATGATATTGGTTTAGCGCCACCTTGTATGTCCATATCACGCAGGGGAGTTTGATTCAAGAATTCTAGAGTATAAATTACTTAAGTAATCCATTTTTAACTTAAATTTTTGAGCACGAAAAGACGAACCTCAAATTAGGAACGATTTTTTCTTTCTGTGTACGAGTACATTATATTTCAATATTTTAATATTATAATATTTTTATTTATTTTAATTTTAATGATGTAAATCATGATTAAAAATGATTTTGAATTCTTAAGAAAATTATTTTTAAAATCATGTCTTATCTATTTACTTCTAGTTTGTGCTGTACTTCCACATCGTTGAAAGATATAAGAATAACAAAAACAACACTATTCACATTCCATCGGTATGATTTTCTGTTTGATTTAAAATATCAGACTACTATTAACAAATTCTTCGAGTCTTAGTTACTTTGTTTCTTTTTTTTTTTCTAAGTCAAAACATTGTTTTTAGTATAAATATTAAAATACACACCACACAAGCGACATAACACGTTGATTGACAAGGTTAAAACAAACAAAAACAAGTTGAAAATTTTCAAACAACCGATGTACTCGTAGAATTTATTAAAATAAAAAACTAAAAAGAAATCAGTTTCAAACAAGCAACTTCTAACGCTATAAGCGATAAAATGTGCACAAACTCTCCAAATCGATTGAAAAGCCTCTTTTTTAACGCTCATTTTAACCAAATTAACTTTTTATCGATTCATTTGCTACTAAAAGCTTTCAGACGTGTTTGTTATTGTTGTAGTTAATTCAATTCTCGTATAATGAGTATCTATTTCAGATATTTGTGAGTGTTTTGATGAAACAACATTAGAAAAAATATTTTAATTTGCAATTTGAAAGTTTAAGTCGTAGGAGTATCTTAATTGAAGATATACTTCACTCACGTAAATAGTTTAAATCACGCAAAATTACGCGTGATCGTCACTAATATCTGCATAAACGTGGATATTGAATCAGCGACGTAAACGAATGCATTATATTTGTTAGAGTTTTTAAAGGTTTTGAAGATTGGGAGTGTATGACAAAAAGCTATGGGGACCATTGGACTAGACACTAAATATCACATTTTTTTATTTCATACAGCATTAGTTTAACTATCAATTTTTGGCGCAGAGAAGTCTTTTTGGGGTGAATTTGTTACCTCAAAATTACTATTCTCCCGCTAAAATGTTCAACAATCGCATTATTCTATTATGTTTTCCGTAATTTATACCAAAATAATCCGATTTTGTTTTTAACAGAATATTGCTATATCCGCCAATGATTCAGAGGTACTCATTCAAAACAATCGAATGAAGTGACAAAAAATTATTTTAAATAAAATTCGTACGTAAATTCAATAAAGAATTATGTATATATATAGACAAAGCATTCTAAGACTTCGAAAGATATATCGGAGTAAAATACAGCGGCGAGAAGAAGCTGTGCTGCTACAAAGACAATTTTATGGGATCAATGTTCAAATACTATTTAGCTCATAGACTTTCAACCTGGATATCCAATTGTCACACAATTTTCGCAGCAATCGCGACCGTATTTTGCAAATAACTCGCCGAATATTGCGATCATAGTGTTCAATCGTCTCTGGTTTATCCACATCGACAGTTAAATTGAAAGATTTTTATGGGCTTTTAACGGCACCATCACGTGAAATTATTCAAATGGTTATTTGAGTAAATTAACTAACTGGTCTAGTTCTCAGCCTACTTATCATAAAATGGCGCAAAGCAAATGTCAGCTGCCAGTTCCGTTTCAAACAACACAGAGTTTCTAACTCAGAGATGTGAGTGAGTGTGGAAAAATTATCGTCGGGCAATTTGTAGTTGTGCGAGTAGTATTTGTTACGCACAAAATTATTATGAAAATAGATCTTAATATAAAATACTTTCCAATATCTCAAAAATCGCGCAATTTAAAAAAAATGCGGTTACTATTTCAACGGAAATGTTTTAAATTAATAATCAATAAAATCAAAGAGCAAATGAGTCCGATTAGAATGTGTAAAAGAATACAACAAATATTCTTATACAGAAAATTTATATTTTTAGTGACATACATTTTAATTTGTTAATGCTTCTCCATTTGACATATGTACTTGCATTCATATGTATGTATATACACATACACGCTCACATACAGTGGTTTTTCAATGGAAGAAAAACCATTGTTGTCAAATTTTAATTTTCTATTTTTGACTAGATTTTTAATTTAAAGTTTTCTATTTCTCAAAAAAATAATTAAAAATTCATGTACTCGTACATACATATGTACTTGTATACATATGAATATATAGTAGATTTTTATGTATGATTATAAACAGAAAAATAAAAGAAAATAACGTTAAAACAATTTGCCCGGATTATGGGTGTGAAATTTTCAGTATATTTTACTGCGGGAAAACCAAATTATTGTTTTCGTATTTTTAGAAAATACATTTTTAAATCATTATTGCAGTTGATTTTGGATAATTTCTAAGAAATGTAAGCCGATTTAACAGAATTGGCAGGCAGATGTGCTAAATAATTGCAAAATAAATAAACTAATTCAATAACACAAATTTTGCTTATAATAAAAAAAAATACGAAAGAAAACTTTTACCAAAATTAATTTAAAAAAAACACACAGAATTTCATAAAATATATTGCAAATAAAAATTTGAAACGACAAAAGACATTTGAACCAGAAAATAAAAAAATAAAATAAAAATCATGCAATAATGTAAAAAAAAATGTTGCAATCAGAACAAAATTAAATTAAATAGGCAATTACGAATTAGGAATCGTAACGAAATAATTATTTGTAATAATATTTGTAATAACAAATTCTAAGAATTCAAATAAATAAATAACATTTTTATTGAGGTAAAAATACTTTTGAGACTGCACACAATTGCAAAGGCTGGTGAGAGTAAAATAAATTTGTAATCTAGACGTTGTCGTCTTAACTTCCTAAGAAGTTGAAAACATACACCAACATGTAGGCCCAAAAAAATTAATTAAGTTTTTATTAATTATATTTGCATTGATCTAAAATAAGAATAAGTAACTGCAATTTGCACACGCATAAATTATGCTGCTTACGTCTTTCTGGTAACAAGAAATTGTCATGTACGTATACACACATCCATACATATGTACACGTACAATAAAAATTCCATATAGCCAAATGAAATAACCGCACAATTTAATTAAAACTAATAAAACACATATTTCAAACCAAATAATTTTATGATAATTAAACAATCGATTCTCAGTGATCATGTTCAAATTGTCAAATGTAATATGTAGATCAAGATCCAATAACACATATTTATTTCAATTAAAAAGTGTACCGGTACGTAAGCATTTTTGTTAAAATTTTTTTACAATTTTAAGACATTATTGTGAAAGTCGCTAACTTTTCAATTTACGATATCTAAACGTTTTTATCAATAATATTTGAAAAAAAAAACAACTGTAGGTGTTTTCTTAAAAAACTAATTAAGACTTAAAAAAATAAACTAATAATCCCGATTAAAATAAAACGCCTTAAATCATAAATGTAAATTCCTGATCATGATTATTTAGAACTTTAAAAACAGTGTAAAAATCAGCTTTTTAGAGTCGCTACATATGTGCCGTAAAAGAATTTATGTTGAAAGTTGGAATAAGAAATATCACTCGTTTATTGATTACAAAAGAGCAACTATCGGCAGACTACTAAGATGACACGAAACTCATTAATTTGCTATAACCAGCAGGGTGTTGTGTGCTGATACACAGTGGAAATGTCAAACAATTCTAAATGTAAGAGGAAGGAGACAGCAACAATGTGCACTTGTTGTTAGTTTAACCAAACTTAGGACAAACTAATAACAAAACAAAAAATGCATACAAACATCCAACACTTGAATTAATTATTCAAACAACTGTTTTTGTAATCTTTTAAAAAAGCTTTTGCATAATAAAATGTTTAAGTCGTTGAAAATGTTAGAAGTTGCTAATTATGAAAAGATAAAAGGAATAAATGCGACAAGCTTTGATGGATTACATTCATTTAGGAGCAACAGCAAGTCCCACGGGAGAAACAATTGGATTAAGTGTTACTAAATCTCGTATCCTGGAGTTGGACATTTATGTAAATGAGGTTTGCTTAACTCTTCTAACATACACACATACTTACATACCTATAATATGTGTGCGTTCATTTATTCTTTGTGAGTACTAAGGAGAAGTGTTAAAATTTTATTGTTTTCTCTGTTTTAATGCAAGTTTTTCCTGGGAAAGAACGTAAATAAACATACCTACCTTCACTACACAGGTGGCATCCTAATAGAATAATACAAAGTGGTTTCTTTCTTCTTACTATTTCACATTCATCATCTGACTAGCATAAGCCTTTAACCAAACCATAGCCAAAGCATATAATTTTTCTACTAGCCACGGACTGTACTTCGTCAGTAACTCATTGAATATTGGATACTAGGTGATCAATTGTTTCAGCTCATCGACAACATCATATAAACTCTGATGAAATCGCAAATCAGCGTTAACTCGTATTGAAACCTATGGTGTCACATATGTAGTACTATGTAGACATAAAAAAATCAAACATAGAGAGGGCACCATTCTTTGTAGAGCCTTGATTAAGACCTCAAATAAAATTAAAAAAAATAAAATTTTAACAAATTTGGAATTGGCATCTAATCAAGAGCAATTGGAACAAAATTAAGTTCTTGTGTTTTACAACATCAGCCACTTGTATCAAACAAGTACTCCAGAATTTCATTTAAGCGTGAGCATTTAAGAGTTGCGAATCAAAATTTTGTTGATTTGCGTCGGGCGAAAAATATTACTAACATCGTCCTTCAAACGTGCAACATAACCAAAACAACAAATTAGTTTTAGATATTTCACGAACTATGTGGTTCATATGAGTGATTCTGATTATGGGACTACTTCACGCTCCCTAGTTAAAAAACTCAAAATTACAGTGATAAATTTATACTGAAACGAGCTAAAACAGTCTTGTACGTTGTGTTCCATGTTGTTGAAATTTCTCTCTATAGCAGAGTTGTACCCATATATGTATTAACATATGTGACACCGCATAGAGAAAGGGACCTAAGGGTAAAAAAATCAGTTTCACTTTTTTTTTTGATGTGGACAACATCTGAGCATGGAATGAGACTGATCCCATGCCCCAAAAGTGTTCCCTCCCAGAGATATGCGCGTTTTATGAAAGTGATGGTACACCAAAGACACACGTATTTAAAACTTTAAAATGGCTCTCCTGAACAAAACCGGTTTATACCCTTAGGTCCCTTTCTATTTTGCGCGTCACATATGTATATGTATTAACATTTACATAAGTACATATGTATGTATGTGCAATGTGAAGAAGGATTTTCATTAAATGACTTCAATATAATTTCATTGACAGGATACGAAAATTAGTGATCTTGCGAATTGTGAGCAAATGCTTAAATTTTCTTATTTATAATAAAACTTTTTTTAAAATTTTTTTATTTCGGATATATTTGTGCATAAAATGATTCCATATATGGATGAAAGCATGCTACTTATATGGATCTTTATGCAAGCGGACGCACTTCATACACAGTGAAGTGTTGATTGGAAAAACTCTATCACCGTTTCTCAATTCTTTACATATCCTATGGATGGAATGGTGCACAGATCTTCACCCCACAAATCTTAGTGATTTTAGATCTTACGCTATACCAGAGAAACGTGTGCATGGGCCTGCTGGACAAGGTATTAAAAATAAGAGATGAAGGCTTTAAGTTCATTATACAATTTTTGTCTAGAAAAGCGCATATTTGATAACCTAATCTACGCCACTGAGTGATTTCTGCAGAAATATATCTCCCCCCAGGAACTTTTTTGGTTTATATGAGAAAAACTACAAAATTATCCAACAGATCTTTTTTATGTTTAGTAAATAAAAAACTGATTTTTAAACACTTTCTGACATAGAAATGGAATTTTATTTTTTCTCTGTTTTATGGCATTAATAAGTTGGCAGAATACTATTGTATGCACATAAGCTGATTTATATTTTCACGACATACATACATATTTACATGCAAACGAGTACATGTATTTACATATTCTTCTTGCTCTTGGTTAACAACTGTCTGACACAATGTCTGATTTTCTTCGTACATACCTATTTATTGCTTTTTCTATGTGCATACATACATACATATGTATGTATGTATGTATGTGCATATGGACAAAATTATGTAGGAATGTATGTAATTAATGGGAATTTGTTGTTTTAATATTTTGTTGGCAGGGTTGAAATTTTGTAACTTCTTACCTGCCGATTCAGTTATTTTATTAATAGTGGTTGTTGCAGTATGTAGGTTTGTAGTTGCAAGCAAAGCACGAATATCAAACGATATGAACGTGAGAATAGAATTGAAATGTTTCGGAAATATTTCAACAAATTTTAAAATTTCATCGTTAACTAATTTTTTCTATTTATAAAATTCACTTTATTTATTGCTTTGTTTTACTTTCTTAACAAATTATTTTTTAGTTTTAACTGATCTATTTTGTTTGAGAACCGGAGCAGGGATGGACAATTTGGTGCTATTGTAATAATAATTTTTTCTTTATTGAAACGATCGACCGAACACAATTGAAATATGACAGAAGCGAAATACATACTTACATAACTATATGAAATTTACAATTTTCTAATCAATAATGTATTATGTGAGGAGGTGATTGATCTCATTTCAAAGGCATCCACATAGGCAAGTAAAAAGCCTGTTGCACACTCATATGAAAACATCTTATCATGGTCATTTGAGATTACACTATGGTGGGACGGAACACAAAAGAGACGTGTACCGCGTAATCATTATCATTTATTTAAGTTCTGTTTAAATATGAAATGAAGTTGTTCAATCCAACTCTAAATGACACTTAAATAACATTTAAATATCCAATGAGGTACATTTAAATTCTTTTTAAGTTAAACACATTGACCATACGATTTTGATGGCTTGTTTTTGTTTGCCATACAAAAATATTTAAGGCTATCGACAAATTTTCTGATTTTAAAATGAAATATATATTTTTATGGCATTAGAAAAGAGATAAAATTATAGAAAATTTTTGGTTTTTAAAATGGTTACATATTTTAATAATATAAATTGAACAGTTGTTTTTTAAAACTATGAAAGCTTTTTTTGGAAGCTTTGTAATAAGAACTTTAATTTAAGACTGATATATGATAATCATAAGAATAATTTCGTAATATTGATTTATGTTTACTAATAACAATTAAATCTAAAATTATGTAATCTTTCAAAAATTATGTATATATATACATATATATATATATATATATATATATATATATATATATATATATATATATATATATATATATATATATATACAGTAGAGGCTCGAAAAAGTTAAGTAGTTTGTTTTGAGGGTGCTTAACTTTTCCGAATTCTTAACTTTTCCGTGATATGAAAAATGCATGTGTTTATACATGTATTTATACATTGTATATATATTATTAATATGTATTTAATACACATGTATATATGTATGTATGCAAATGTATTAATTTTTAGCTTTTAAAATAGGACCACTTAGTGGACAGTTTCTTTCACGTTGATATAAGAACCATTTGTACAGCTGCTTCTCCAAATCTACGAATTCTGCCTTATGTAAAGTCTTTCTCTCAATTTCGTCACATGTACCTGACACTGCAGCATAAATGTTTGCTTTGTTTCTTTTAATTTTAGAAATTGAAGATTCAGAATCATGAAAATTAATGGCCAATCGATTAGCCAAAACGCCTTCATCTAATTTTTTTAAAATCTTGCATTTTTCGGCAACTGATAACCTTTTTTGCTTACGTGCTGCTGACATTGTTACGATCAAAAGAAAACTAATAACTGATGCAAAAATAGTATGAAACATTACGTACGAATGTAAAGAATTTTTTAACGGTAAATGACGATTGGATATGTGTTGAATTTTTTATGCTACCCATGTACTTATATAGTACTACATATATTAATGCAACAATCGACATACATATAAGAATTCAAAATGATGTTAAAAATAGAAAAAATTAAATAAAAACAAAAATTACTCAAAAAAGTTAAGAAGCACTTAACTTTTTAGAGTTCCGTATGGTGACAGAAAGCTGCTTAACTTTTCCGTATTCTTAACTTTTGCGCGTCTTAACTTTTATGAGCCTCCACTGTATATATATATATATATATATATATATATATATATATATATATATATATATATATATATATATATATATATATATATATATATATATATATATATGTGTGTGTGTGTGTGTGTGCGTGTGTGTGTGAGTGTGTGTGTGTGTGTGTGTGTGTGTGTGTGAATTAAATATGAGCACACGAATCCACGTTCTTGTGAGTTATATGGACAGGTCCTTATAAAGAATATCTGGCTTCAGGTAAATCACATTATCACGTCATTATTTTCTAAAAACTCTTTAAATTGATGATACCATTTCAAAATACTTAGTTTCCACGCCTGGTGCAAAGAAGAGATATTTTGGATAAATTGAGCGTAAGAAAGAGAGAATGGAAATTTAGAGCTTTGCTCACGCTAATTAGTACAATTGTGACCACAAACTGCAATTATTATTTTATTGTAAAACTGTTTTTCTTCAATCGGGCCTTAACTTATTTAATTTATTTATTTTTCTTTATCAAACATCAAGAGGTGTACTCAAATTGTACTAATTTGACTAGTTATTAGTCTACAGGATTTATTATCTTTAACAATTATGTTGGAATATATCAGTATATTTAATCTCAATTTTTATTTGGTTAAAGGTTCTTCTAGTATTTGTATTTGGAATAATTCCATAAATATTGTACAGAACTTACCGATAAAATTGCCACTATTTAAGTGCAATTCTCATCAAAGGCGCAACTCTGCTAGACACACAATTTGTAATAGTTTGTCGCCGGTCGCCGTGATTGTAAATCTGTGGTTAGATCAGGAGAACAGCTTGTTATTGATGATTTTTTATTTTGTTTTTAATGACAAGATTATCTTTTTTATTTTTTACCCTTTACTTCTACTGCTTTCGCTTTTACGAATAATTGTTGTTACTTATTGTAAGAAATGTCTTCTTCTTCATTAAATTTTTATTTACTCATTAACTTTTCTGTATATTTTTTAAATACACAACAAACAGCTCTTAATTTTTCCTCATTTATGTATGTATTTCTTATTTACATGTATGTATTTCAATTCTATTAATATTTTTCATAATGATTTTGCAACCGTATCACATCAATCTTTTGACTTGAAGAGCCCGAAAAGAAAATCCGCATCTGTTTGAAAAAAAGCACTTGCACCAGATGACTTTCCCCTTTTTCACAATAATTAAACTGTTCATTTAGGAGCTGATGTAGACGATGCACATATTCCAACTAAAATTTTCATTGTTGACTAAAAATGTTTATCAATTTTTTCCTTTTTATTAAATATTTGTGATTTTGTTTTTTTTTTTTTTTGTGTATGTAGTTCTATATCATTTTGTCTATATTCACAAAAGCAAAACCTCCACGGAATGGTTGACTTTTTTTAGCGACTACAACCAATGAGGCCTCTAACGTGCGCGCACACAACACATCTGGACGAGATACAAATTCACTTTGAGTAGTGAGTGAAAGAAAAACGAAATACTTTATATTCAAGTTTTATATTCCATTAGCGTTCGTTCTACCAAAAAAAATAAAGCAACAAAAACGAATGCAAAGTTTCTGGAGAACACTGCTTTTAGTTCTCTATTAAGTTGACACTAAACAAAAAACAACTCTGATAGTGTACTACCGCCTCAGCCGCAAGCTCTCTGCGAAAAGTGTTATAAAAACAAGCTTTTATTCAATATTATAGTAAACCCTTAAAGTATGCACCGATATATTATAAATAAACTTAATGGCACCATCTGTTGAGTAAAATAAATCCACATCAGAAACTATTGATTGCGGTTTCAGTCAATAATAAGTTGACATTGAGTAATTGAAACATTGCCATATCATCTGAATTGGTTTTGCCAACATTCGTGACTGAAATCATGATTTCTTCAAGAGCCCAATGCCTGAATTTCACATTTGAACTTTTATTTCTACACGGAATAATAGTCTTGTAGACATGTCAGTACAAATTAATAAATATATGTAGACTTAAAATCTTTACTTTCTGTCACAGTTTACAGAACTTAAGTCTCCACTAATGCTCATGACGTCCTTGAAATATGCAATAAATGGTTACTTATTGGGTGTGGTCTTCATTAGAGATTCTTAAACCGGAGTTTCTTTGTTTCTCTTTCATATAGTTCTTATCAGTGTTGCCAATGAAATTTCGAGAAAGATACATTTTAGTTTCCAAAAAGATACATTTTTTCCCAAAAAGATACATTTAAAAAAAAAAAAGTAAAATCCATGTTTAACGTTTAACATTTATTAACATAACGATATTATTTCATATTTATTATTATTTTTTAACCATCCATTATACTCTTTTATTAACAGCCATTTATCATTAAAATTGTACATTGTCGTTTTTGGAGAATGACCTGTAAATTATAACGAAATGTCAGAGACGGAAAGCTTAATATTTTATTTCTGTACATTTTGCGTACAAATTCAAAAGATACGAAAAATGTCAGGATTATACATGGTACCTGAAGTCATCAAAAGATACGAAAAATGTATCTTTCGTATCCTAATGGTAACACTGGTTCTTATGGAAACGTGAAATTTTTTTCAGAACTCCCTGCTAGATCTTATATAAATATTTTTTTGTATTTCTAATCTTTATTTTGCTCTCCTTCTGAAATTTGTGTTATTACCGCCAAAAATAGTCTTGCTTTCTTTCCCATTAATGTATTTTTTTCCAAATCTGTGTATGACGTCCCTTGTTCTTCTGGATATATAGACCGTACTTGGGGTGTGGAAAGTTCGTTTTGGCGTTTTTTTTTTTTTTTTTTGAACACAAACAAACAAAACATCTGCTTTTTTAATGGTTTCGTTGGAAACTTACTACAGGTCGGGGCTCATTTAAACCAATGTGGAGAAAAGTGGTTTGCACAGCCACCCAAACATGAAATTTTTATTTTTGGAGTTTTTTTAATTTGTTTTTTTATATTATATATTCATTTGTCTTCAGAGAAATTTTTTAAAAGATTTTATGGCACTACAATTTGAAATGCATCCCGATTATGTTTCTCTTCAGCCGTTGTTGCCATCTATGTATATTCGGCCCTTAACTGACCTTCGAAGACTAGTAGGTAGTGTACTAGACTCGTAGTGCGAAGGTCCCAGGTTCGAATCCTGCCGCAGAACTCTGGCAGTTTGAAAGGGAGCGCACAACAAGTCTTCACTGGCTTTAGTGTATGTCGTATGTCATTTGCTATCACACCCCTCCAATCAACCTAACCTAACCTAACCATATTCGGCCCTTAAGTTATCAACCACAAATTTTCCACATACATTGTACGTATGTTTATAAATACATATGCACATTTCATTCATGCTCGTTGTGTTGAAATCACGTTATAAAAGCAAAAAAGCTCGAATGGATTTACGAAAATTATTCGCTCGAAGTGGTAGGCCGGATTTGTTAAAATCGTATTTTCCTCCTACAACAATATTTACGAAAATTCTTTTTCTATTACTGTTCTCATACAATGTGAAAACTATTCAGCACCGCATTATATAATGAACCACTAGGCAACAACCACATGTAAAAATGCTAATAATGTTTAAAAAATAAAAGCTGCAACATTTACTAGCCTCACTAGCAAATTTTACAGACATCAGAAACAATTTACAGCTGTTTTGACAATCAACAACAGTCGCTGCGGATTTAAGATGTGTTCGCAGGATATGCATTCATAACCGTCATCAACTAATTAAGCCAATTTATATGAGTTCCCGCTTTTGGTAGCAAAAACGCAATACAAAAAATATACACTGAGTGGAAACAAACAAACCCACACATACACGTGCATACATGCACGAAACGATAAGTTATATGTTTGAAATATTGTTTTCGGGATACCAATATCGAATGTGATGATGATGATGAGTTGAGTACAAGACATTCATTAACTGTTTATATTTTAATGCGAAACAGATAAAACACGAAGCCAAAACATCAGCAAAAGCAAAAATATATTTAAATGTGATGGACACAGAAAGAGGCAAGTTGGAACACACATCCTTCAGCTACAAAAATGTTGAAACAAGCTTAACTAAAGGAAGGTGTTAATTTTTTTCATTCAATTTTATTCAACAGAGACCTTAAGAAGACAAACTTACGTGATTAAAGGCTTATCTGGTTGCTTGTTGCTTGCTGCAGGTGTAATTTTTATGTTTTATAGACGATATGAATTGCAGTAAATGAAGTCACTTGAATGAAGAAAGGCACTGCACATTTCATTATTAGTCTTAATACATTTTATTTTGCGGTCAAAGCTTTTCTTTTTTTTAAATTGAACGTTTTTAAATGTTTACATTTGCAATTGCCATCCACATTTGCTGCCTCCTCTAATTTCGTTTTGTTACTAAAGCTGAAGTCCATGCCATCCATTCTATGCATATGCCTTAATGCATTTCTGTGCATCCTATGCATTTCCAAATTTCAGTTACATACAATGCGATTTATGCACCAAGTTTTTTTCTTTAAATTTTTATTAGCTGTAGTGTAAACATTTTAATCAAAAGGAAACAATTTTGCCAAAAATGGAATATGAAACTGTGATTTTAAAAGAATTTATGGAATTCATTGAGTTTATATACATAATATTTTGGGCCTACGGAAAGCTGCAAAAGACCACGGTACAGAAAGTGATTGGTATTTTTGCAGCATCAATAAAATTCTTCTCCATTTATTAAAAAATAATAAATACAATAGAGGTGACACTCAATACTCGATAACTAGAATTAAAATTTGTTTAATGAAAGAACTGATTTCAATGTAAATTACATTGAAATCAGTTCCTGAAAATAGTTGTAACCTTTATTAGGAAAGCTTTTTATTTTATTAAAAACTTCTTTAATGCAAAAAAAAACTGAAAATTAAAATCCACCACACAATTTTTATATCGATATCATTGAAAATAAAACATAATTTGTCATCCTGGGCTATCAAAAACCGCTGACCTTTTTCATGTCGCATGAGACCCATGCGTTCTATGCATATGCACGTTCTATGCGTTTTGCTCTGTAACTTGTCGCATACAATTAACCTGAATCTACTTTTTTGTCACATGTAGAAAACGCAACAACGCATAGAACGGATGGTATGGACTTGCGATACGTATTTAACAGCGAGTGAAGGAATGGACCCACTCGGTTCTCTTCCCTTATTCCAAATCAAGTAAATATCTAAAAATAGTCTTGTAGTCAAGTCAAAACTATTGGGAAAAATAGGGATTGATTATTAAAAAATTTGATATTTTTTGCGCCTGATACGAAATCCCGCTCACTTCTCACATTCATTGCAATTTTAAATGCTTTTCGTCTGGAGTTCATATTAATTTCTTGCATTGTTGCGAATAAGAGATTAAATACGTGTTGCGAGGGCTAATTGTTAAGTAAATGCACGCGATATGTACATTTTCAGCTCTAAAGCTGGAGCATTCATTTATTTATTACAGAAATTACAATTTAGAAAACGTAATCATTTTCAATCAGCAACGGAGCCTATACATATGACGTAACTTTTGTTGCATTTAAACTTTTACACACATAATTCGCTTTTCTCTGCGCATGGTTGACAACAGCATGCAATACATTTTCAAAATTTTAGGCACAACTCTTAAGAATCAATTGTAATGTAATAGGTGACATGCGTTTAGGAAAATATCGCTGTTTTACGGTGGCGGATTACAACATTTGACACGATTTGCCATTTTTAATAAGAAATTTTATAGGCCGTTTCAATTTTTTCATCTTATAATATCTAAGCAATATTTTTTTGTTGGAAACAGTTGGAAGGTTAAGAAAAATGACTGCGTTGCAATATTAAGAAATTGAATTCGGATTTTTTTATTTTTCTTTGCAAAATATATTTCTCAATAACGCTTGAAATATCGCCATTTTTCGCGAGCCAGAAGGAATAGAAAGACAGCATCTTACACTAATATTAGCTCTACCAGAGATCTATTTACTAAATGCTGCGATTCGTTAATCAATTTATCGAATGCATTCTAGCTTAATTTACCGAGCTCAGGGGTGAAAACCATTACCCGCTGCCAGAGGAGACCAGAGGACTAATTACGGGAGCCGTGATCAATATAATTTCGATAGACAGAATCCTTCTAATAATGGAAGTCGATAAGAAAGAATCTATTTTAGTTTAAGTGTTGGAGAAGGAAAAGTACTAAAGATCTATTTAGCAATAAAAATTTGTAAAGGATTAAAGAATAAAAGCAAACATAAAAGTGACTAAAAATTTTTTTTCAATAATTTTACTGAAAGTGGACCCACGTTTATCAATCAGATGATCGATGTAAAGTTAGTTCCATCAAAATATAAGTCCGCAACACCAAACACTGAATAGAATCTAACTTATTTGGTTATAATTAAGTAATTAATTGCCTTAATATAGTTTGTTAAATTTTTCCACACAAATGTATACGTATGTATGTATGTATGTGCGTATATTTGATTATAAACAGTTTTCTTTAAAAAAAAATTTTTCAAAAGTACAATTTCAATCGGCAAATAGTTAAAGAGTTAAAACTCGGTAATTACCAATAGAAATCTCGACATATTTTACTCGATATCAAATGACAGAATCTCAAAAATACTCGCTAGTGAGTGGTAGGCTGCTGCAATTAGCCCTCAGAGTCCTTTGCACGAATCGAAATCGTAACGTCCAGACTCGTAGGTACTCCTAAGCAATAGTTTCACTACAGCACCATGATGCGATGATTTTAAATTTAGGGACCAATTAATGACACATGAAAAAACAATGAAACCAAAATGAATAAAAAAATCTTTTTGAAATTTTTTTGTTCCCTATATGAATTTAATTTGATGACGTGTGTGATCTACAAAATGGAGACCCTAAATTATTGAATATCAATGAATTTTCTTCCATTCCCAAATTTTGCACAAAAAGAACCAATTTTCTAATTGAACTATTTAAAAATCTAACCACTTGTGCAAAAGCTCATGGGGCAAGTTTAAACGAACTCACTTAGTTCTGTAGCCTACACATTAAAGATTGCACAGTCGATCAATTTGTATTTTGCACGTCAATAGGATCAGTCTCATATTTTGTTGTAATCATACAACGTTCGCTTCCTACCAGTGAACATTTGAACAACAATGACGTTCACTTTTCTTCCCTACATAATGAATTACTATTTTACTCTAGCTAATGGCTTTTTCCATTTTTCTTTGAGTTTAATATTAAAAAACGCACTTTGTTTTTGCGCATTAACGCATTTTACCTGCATGTCATTTGCAATTTTTTTAGGATTGAGCGATGAAATTCATTTACCTTAGGATGTCCTTAGGGCTGGAAAGAGGTGGCTTCGCTGATTGTTTACGTCTGCGCAACATGATGTCCATAAAATTTCAATTAATCTTCAGGACTTTTAACTTCTCTTTTTCGCCAATAAACTGGAATTGTAAAATATATGATATTTGCTGGGAATTACTTTGAATTTATTTTAATTTTTAATGTAAATTTTTATTTAATAACTGTTTTATATTGAGTCCTTTTTCTCATTTTATTTTTAATTTCTTTTAAGTATCTGTTTTATATTGTAATTTAGCGTTGATAAATGTTATGACCGTCAATTCTTAACTTAATGAGTTTTACAACCCTAACGCCCGAGGGCCTTAATGCAACAAACCTCGTTGCCACTTTCAATTCACATGCATGAGCATAAGCATGAATTCATTCATACGCTTTTGGTATCATCAGCACAAGCTCGGCAAACAGTGTGACACAAAATAGAGTTTCACAATAGTACTAAAAAAAGAAAATATATATTTATGATGCAAGAAATTGGTAGTATTAGAGTTTCAGAGTCATTTATTATCCAAATATGTAAATTGAACAACTATTTGGAAAACGGGAATTGATGGCACACGAGTCTTTGCCTATTTTGAGTTTATGATTGCAGGAATGGACCACTTTATTTTTGTATAAATAGTTTCCCGCCGACAAGAAATCTGTTAATAGGAGCAGGAAACAAAAGCATCCTTTATAACTTCTTTCCCAACTGATACGATTATGTCCATTTTAATAAAAATAATAACAAATATATATTATTACAGTATGTGCGCTAAAATGTTACTGGGGCATGCAGTCATTTTGCAATGTGAGATGGAGAAAGGGGACAGAATTTACAGATGACGTATTCATAAAAATAAAGGCATAACGATTGCGAGTCCATTAATTTCACGTGGAATGCAAAACAAGTGGGCTTGATACTGTTCTGTCTTGACCCACTAGAACATCTGAAACTGATGAATTCCATCACTTGTAGAGATAATGCCAAAAATAACTTTAATTATTTAACCTTTTAGTGATTTATGTGCAATTTTTTAATTTGTTGGAAGAAGGAAATAAAGTATAAACTATATTTATATAACGATGCACATCTTTGACAATATTTACTTCCAAAATCTGATTTTTCAGTAAAGAAACTCAATTAGTATTCCCAATATTTTACTCATATATAAAAAATTCTCTTTGGTGGGTATTAAAAAAACTAAACAGTTTCTTCAATTTGCCTTTTTACCTCCTGTTGCACTCAAAACAAAAAACCAAGTCATCAGTACTAAATTCAAGCCAAAGTGATGCCAAAAGTACGGCAATTACGGATTTTCTTAAGCCAAATACGAAACACTTAGCTGAAGTTCGGAGTCGGAACTGATTTTAAGCAAAAACAAAAATCTAAATTTAAGAAAATATATACTTAACTTAAGGCAGGGATGGATTTTTAGCTTATAATCAAAGCCATGCCCGTGTGCAAAAATTTGTTTTATTTCAATCCGGAAACATACTTCGTTCAGCAATTTTGAATACTTGCATTTTAAATCTTGCTCTTATTTATCAATTTGTCAATATTTTATACGAGTACTTTCGAGTATATTTCGTTTGAATCGGCCATGAACCTAATTCTCCCTATTCATTGGACATTCATGAGCAAAAACTTTTTTTTCCTTCTGGAAAAAACTTCTATTTCTCCAGGATAATCAATCAATCAGAGCCATTAGGCTCTTTAAGTTTAAATAGTAACAGAGTCACTCACCAGAAACTCTTGTTCAGCCCTAAGCTGTATATCTGAATTTGGGGTTACGATTCTGAAAATTCCCACATTTCTTCGAGTTTCAAATTTTCATGAGCGTAATTATTCATGGACTCCTTCATATCTATTGAACAACCCACCTACCGGACCCTACATTATTCAGGTAGTCAGATGATATAAAATTTATTACAATGTTTAATAATTTATTTAGCTTTAAAGAATAAAGTAAATTATTTATAATTTTATTGGCTTAAAGGGCATTGTTAAAAAGTTTGCCAAATTATTATTTAAATGAAGTTTTTCCTGCGCCGCTGCTATACCGTTCTACGAATTTTAGTTTAACATAAATATACTGTTTGTGAGTACAATTTTATCACACACTGTAAACAAAACAACATTAATCATACATGTTTAAGATATACATTCATAATATAAATGTATGTACACTGGGTAGAAATGTTAAGTACAGGTAAGACATGTGACTAATTTCTTCAAAGAAAATTAATAAGCAAATTCATAATTAGGGAGAAGCCAAATTAAGATAAACTTAATGGATTTTTCCGGTAAGCCATAAAGTTTTATCAACGCATATCTATTAATTTACACACGTACTTACTTACACTTTGTGGCCATAAGAAAGCAAACACACGTCCATACATACACTCGTATACGTGTACATCCAACTGAAATGAAAGTTTCCCAAGAATCTCTTTGGTACAGGAAAATTAAGTATGACCATGACTTACGCGAAAATTGGTAAGAGCAGTGCCACAGCTCACTACCAACCAAAACGAAAGAAAACCAGCATCGAAAAATAGTCTCTACTGTAGAAGCTGTGAAGCACAAAACGATAAAAAATTATGAAACTGAGTCTAATGCACAAATTACTTTGCATTAGTCAATCGTACTGCATTAGCGGAGCTTATGGTAAGTAGACAACGGAATTAAGGAATCAGTTATAAGATGTGTAACCATTTGCCACTGAATATTTCGTTATTACTACTCGTAGTTGTGGGCAAAATCACTCAGGTGCCAACAATTTTGACAATTTTCTCTGCTCAGGCAGCCAATCATGTTTGCCACCTTCTATACAGCATGCCTCAACACATACTGCCACTCTCTGCTCGTGGTAAAACCAAAAACACACACAAACATAAAATTGTGTTACTGTTGATACCTTAATGAGCCATTAAGATTTTGTTTGTTATGAACTTTGTCGGTTGTTGAAAATTAGAAAATTGCAAAATTTGTGTTTTGTACTATTAGGGGCATTATTGTTGTGCTATTGATGTTGTCGAGATGAACAGGTGTTACTAATGGTGGGAAAAGCATCTAGAGAAAACATTTAGACCAACTAATGTTCCATTATCAATTTTTGTTAATCTCATCTTTAAATGTTGCACTCACACAACAACATAGCAAATGAACCCGCTCGTATACATGAGTTAGTAGAACAAAAAGCTCTTCAAAAACTCATATTTAGATGTTCGTACTGAATAATACAGCAACACTTTTCGTGTAAAATTATCACAATTCAACTAATGATACCACGCAATCTGGCGATGTTCATAATTTTTAGCACTCACATTACAAATAGCAACTCTGCACGCACATTACCGACTGACTTGACTCAATGACTATGTAGCTGGATGCATCACAGCCGGCAAACTACCAAATGCAACATGCATTCAACATCCACACACACACACACACACACAAGCATATGCAATGAATGCATTGCAATATTAGCAATAACAAAGTAATGCCTTTGAGCTAAAGTGGAACACTTTGGCTGCAAACGACTAAACTGAGTTGTTGAGAACAGAATTGAACTAAACGGAACTGAGTCCACAGCAATAGCCAGCCAACCACACACTTACGAGTAGATGCAATGGCTCTGGAGGCATTTGGAGGCCGTGAAAATATGAATTTGCCATCGTTTAAATTTAATTTTGATGCCAAAATGCTTATTAATGCTGGGGATATTGAAGATTCACATAGAAATTTTAACGACAATAAAGATTTAAATGGAAACATTAAAAATGCAAAATTTCAAAGTTTGGAATATTTATTTTGATCACCACACAATTACAATTGGCTACACTCACGAAAATTGGGTCTTCAAATAAACAATAATAAATACACATTTATTTTCACTGAATATTGATAATTTATTCTTTTGGTATATTCACCCCACAGTTAGAGTTTTTAAATAATGTTTTGTTTGTTGTGGCTTGGTCGCTAAACCAAATCGTCAGTGAACTTCAAGCAGCTTGAAAACATTCAACCTCGTATGTTTATGCCAAACGAATCAAATATAATGTGAGAATTCACTATTGTATATAATCATTACAAAGTACATAATCAGAATGGGCTTAGAATGATTTTATAAAAACAACTCAACAAACAAATTATATGAGTCTGTTTTATTTTTCTTGCAACATGTTTACAATTAAACGACCGTTTTTTCAAGTGGGACAGAGAGGCAATAAAAGAGTCGGTCTTTCATGGAAGTTTTGTAAAATTGTATACATTTGCATTGATTCATTCAACTACATATTTATTTTGATATATTCTCATTAATCTGAAGAGTTTTTGCTTTTATAATCGTTTAGGTAATTTAAACAATGCTTTTTAGTTGAGTGTAACCTTACGAAGTTCGTCTTAGCGTGAGTGTGTTTTCAAATATTAGATGTATGTGAATATGTTGTGTATATGCATCAATGAAAAAATCGTTGAATATGAGATAACGATGATGTTATTGTCATTTGGGGACTGATTTGAATTAATTAACCACGATATTTTCGTAGCGATAAAGCAAAATTTGCATAATTCGAAAAACCAATAAGCAAAGTCATATTTTTTCATAATTCAAAATACACGTTAACGATAAATTAATTAATCAAAATATCATTCCTGCACATAATGTTGCTTGTATTCTTCCTCCGAAATATATAAGCATTTGATAACATTTGTCTGTCATTCATCAAGTCCGGTTACGATGGTAACGAGCAAACACTTCTTCAGTTGAACCATATCGTACCGGATCGCCTATAAGAAATGGTGAAGATAATGGCGGACTGAATGCATGTGTGTTCTTTGGTCGCCCAGCAGGTGATATTTACTGGAGATTTTTTCTCAATCTCGCTGATTTTAAGTCACAATAAATATCATTTATTGTTTTTTTTGTATTATTAAAATACGAACTATAAATAAAGAATAGTGACATATGCACGTAACAAGTAGCAAATGGCAAAATATGTGTATGTATGTGTTGAAATTACTATAGACATGGCCATCTAATACATGAAATCACTAAGGAGAGAAAAATTATAATTTTCTAATTTGATATGAAGTGATTAATGGTAAAAGACACAAGTACTTAATTTGACGCTAGCGCAGGCGCCAAAGAATCCAAATGCGAATGAATTCAAATGAATTAATTCATTTGTTTTTCTATCTCTGTTCATCACATCCGTGGGACACTTTTGCACAACCTGCTGTTGCATTTACGTCCATCTTAACAATCTGTTGCTGTTATTATAAAATTATTTCTCCTTCCATACATACATACATGTGTGTGAAATCTCCACATGATCCTATAGCTACAACAATTTTAAGATCTGTAGTATTTCTAAGATTAATTACTGTAATCATATCAACACGATGTAGTACATTTATATGACAGCTTTTCTTCTTATGAAAATTAAATCACAATTTAGGAAACCCAAAATATTTTTTGGTGATCAGACTGTGGCTGGTAGATGAAGTTTGTTTTCTCCGGTCATTCTACAAGTTTAATCAAAGGTTAATCTAATCAATTCAAGATTTATTTCTCTTTCTTAGTTTTCAATACGATCGCACTCATAGGATTTGTAAGAAATTTTTGTTGTTGTATTTCCTCCTGCTACGCATTTGAGTAATCAGTTAAACTTTATGTCAGTTAATCGTATTATTCCAGCACTATACCATGAAATAGACAATAAAAAAAATTTCAAATTGAATTTTGCTTTGGACATTTGACATTTTGCTTGCAAACAATTATAGAGAACAATCAAATATGTTGAATGGATCTTTATGAACTTATCATATTATGTTCTAACACATAAAAGATTATATTTAATTACAGAATAGTCGCTACTCGAGATATAAATGATAATAGAAGACAATATCTAATTTAGACACTAAGTTTGACTAAAATGGGGAATATTACTTTACAAGATTCTTAATAACAAATTGAAAAAAAAAATGGACGTGTTAATTAGGCGGCAATATACTCGCATATTTTATTGAATTTCATACGAGGTCTGTTCAAAAAATAAGTACTCCCAAGTACTTGAAATGTTGATGGTACATAAAATGAGTACAAAATTTTAATAATTGAACGTGTGAACATGTCAGCAACTGATGTTGGAGAAACGTCGAATCCCCATTAGTGAAGTTGCCGGCGACATAAACATTTCAGTTAGTTCGTGCTGTGCAATTTATGACGAAGAGTTGGGCTTGGGATTAGTGTTCATTTGTGTGGTTCAGGAGCTATTAAATGAAGTTAATGATAATCCTCATTCGCAGAATAAGGTCATAATTGGCATCCACTGATTTTTTCTTTAATTCCAAAGCCTTACGGACCCATGAAAGGATAGACATTTGCAACTTTAGATAGACAGACACTGTATCGCTGAAATTGACTTAAATCTATGGCAAGAAGTGCTTATCAGAAAAATTTTGAAGATTGGAAAAAGCCTGTTCTCAAGCGTATTACATCTGACTGATGCGTTATGTGAAAATTTGTTCAATTCGATATATTTACCTCCCCGAATGTGTGGAACCAAAAAAATATTACCTTTAAGAAGTTTTCAGTACTTAATTACAAAATAAAAAAAAGTTCGCATACTTTTTATCTCCTTTATAGATGTAGTAACAGACTTTTTAATAAATGAAAATGTGGCACCGAAAAATATGTAAATGAAATAAACTATCATTATATTTATAATCTTCAATAAGAGTGAAAATTAAAAAGTTCCATCAGCAGCTTATAGCTAAAACCGATTTACACTTGATCACATTCTGTGTAACAATACCAACACCATCATTTGAATAAAGGAATTCAATCCAACAATAAAAATTAACGCAACGAATTATTGTTGTAAAATGGTGGTAGTTGCAGCAGTTTCTTTTGATCTCGAAGCGCCGATCAAATCGATCAAAACATATTTCTGTAAATCAGCTTAACAGAACCGCCTGGCAGCACGCACACACCAACAGTTGCCGAAGATTGCGAACGGTGTCAAAACCATGTCTATGCCCACATCAACAAACAAAGTCAGAGAGGGAACGACGAATAGTTTTCCCTTGGATGGATATTGCCATACAGCAATATCCCATTTGCTGTACGGCAGCGCTGCAAAGGAAGATCTATAGAATTGTTACACATTTCAGACACAATTCATCCACAGCTTATGATACTTTCAGTCGCACGTGACGGCAGTAAGTACATTTTCTTTTTTCCATCTGCACAAGTACCATCATCCGGCTTTTGTCTCACACCACTTGGCCGAAAACAATTGTTTAAGGAAAACAACATCAATCGAAAAGCATCAACCGACAGTATGATGCGATATTGTTGCTTGCTCGTTCCTATGGTTGCTGTTGCTGTTGCTGCTTTGGCGGTTTTGCTATAATTAAGGACTTTGGTGTAATTTGTGCACCTATTTAGGATCGCGTTGATTACAGGCCGGCACCTTATTGTGTTTGACACCTAAGGGCTCTGTGCAGCCTCAACAACAGCTTCACATACATGACCGCAGCACCGAAGTGTTCAATACAAATTTGTTTTGCTTTGCTTAGCTCCGGTTTGTTTTGTGCGAGTACCGCACCACCCCCCTTACTTTGGCGCAGTATATTAAATTCAGTAACTGAATAGAAGAGAATGAATGAAAGTGGCCATGCGATGGAGTAGAAATCATCATACTTTTTGCTTTCAACTGATATTCATTTTTTTCTCTTTGCTTTACTTTGCTGATGGTGTGTAGACGGCAATTGGTCTGATATGTTTTTGTTGTTCAAGTTGAGAAGTTGTGATTTCTTTGGCGTAGCTCTTTTTATACTCGTAACTGCTAAGTTTGCCTGACGGGCTCTGATGCACGAAGAGGGTTGAGTGAAGCACGATTTGGCAATGAGATGCGCAGATCAGAAGTTCAGATTTGAGGTTAGTATTTAATATGGTTAAGAAAAAAGGACGAGCAAACAAAAACACACACAGTCACTCGCATTTGGATGGATCCGTGTCGACCTCAGTTAAAGTAGATTTATAACTGACGTGAGTATTTAGTGTTGACGGCAAAGAACAAAAGGATTTGTATTGCAAGCAAACTACTTTTCTATACATGGCGGGTGCTTTTTAAGAGAAGGATAATTTCACATTGCATTAATAAGAGTAATAAGATATTCAATGTCTATTATTTAATTTTACCTTTTAATTTTAATAATATAATTATCCATTTGCGATGAATCTGGGCCTTTTTTACAAAAAGATTTACTAATTTTTAATACTAAGCTAATATTCAGCTGAGATACCAAATTCAGAAGCAGAACAGTTTAATCAATCAGAAAAATTTTGAAATTTAGAGTAGAGCACATATTTAAATGAGATGGCGATGCATTCAATCCTACAGCTTTTCTAAAAGCAAACCTTACAGACGTATCCAATAGCGTTATTATGGACGAATTAGTCAAGTGAGGCAACCATCAGAAAGATGTGTACATCGACCAACCAGTGAGGGTACAGTTGAAAAGATTAAAATTACACACACAAGTTTCGTACCGGAATCAGCTATTAACAATGGTGGCGGTGTTGACGTCATAAAATCACATACATACATAATGATTTCCGTTGAAACTTTCAGATCGAGGGGAGGAAGAAACGGCCAAACATCTACTCTGCCACTGGTCGGCTCTATTCAGTAATAGAGCGAAACACATGAGCAACTCAACCTTGTCCCAACTACACGCGGGCAATATTTAGGGAAAAATTAATTAGGAAATTAATTTAAATAATGCTTGTGCTTATTCGACGAAATTTCCTAAGGCCTTTCAATTTCGTAAGGGCTCCACTATCTTATGTATATGACTTGTGGCATGAAATAATTCCACCTTCGCTCTCCAACCTAACCAAACCTAATTTTAAATTTCCTATCGAAGATATTACTTCGATTCGAGCCCGAAAATCTAAATATAAAAAGGCCTGTGTTTTATACATGTGTACAAGCATATGAATACTTACTGACCTTCGTAGACCAGTAGGTGGTGTACTAGACTCGTAGTGCGAAGGTCCCACGTTCGAATCCTGCCGCAGAACTCTGGCAGTTTGTGTTTGATAAATAAAGGGAGCGCACAACAAGCCTTCACTGGCTTAAGTGTACGTCGTATGACATGGGCTATCACACCCCTCCAATCAACCTAACCTAACCTAACCTTACAATGTATATTGGTCGCTAGAAGCTCTTTCTCTGGAGCAGCACTTAAGCTGTGTTAAGCAAATTAAAGAAAAATATATATTTGAACTCACATATGGATGATTGACAATAAGCATTAATCGCCTAAGTCGACTTAAGCTACGTAGAGCTTTCCGAAAGTTTTTCGTTATTAGAAAATATTAGAAATTTTTAGAAATATGAAAGGAGTCACTAAAATATCCTTCATCAGTACAGCAATTCATTTTTATTTCATTTAGAGTACCAATAGATTTTATGCAAATTGGAAAAATTTCTTATATTTAATTAATTTACTTTTTTATTACAACAAATGTATGTAGAAATCAATGGTGAATTCATTAGCCGTATAATAACATATTTTAGCATTTTACACACGATTTTGCAGTCTACGGAAACCTATCGGAATCCAAGATCAACGATCTTATCGGCTTTATTAAATGCCGAATTATGTGAGAATATATAGGACCATTATATTCAATTTGAAACCATCACAAAGGAACTAAATTGGATTATGATTCCTTTAATAGGCGAAACCGACGACCTGTGCAGCCCAATCCAACCATCCATAAGTTTTATAATCGATCTCAGTGTTCATCGTAAGTCTCTTAGTGATTAATTGCTAAACAAATCCGGTCGATTTTCGAAAATTGTAAGCTCTCCAGTCCCATAAAAACACCCTTTACAATTGGCGGCCATGGTTTTGGCTACTTACTATCGATTGTTTCCTTACACAACTTTGTTTACCTGATGAGGGGACGATCCTTATAATAATTCGTTTTAATTGATCTTTCGATAAGATGAACTAAATATGATTTAAAAAACTCATGACAAAAGAAGGAAAAAACTAATTTACCCTGTTAGTTGTACGTAAAAGAACTTTAAGTATTTACATGTATCAAGTCTTAGTAATCTCCGTCATCGAAGAATTATAATTTTAAATTTCATTTCCTTTCCTTACAAGACTATGAAATTTTTATAACCTTCTTACAACTCAGCGGGAACAAAAACTGACGTATGACAAATATTTAAAGAGTTTGTGTTTCAGTGCTGCTAAATAAATAAATTTTAATTTTATTTAATTTTTTATTCGACTGCTTCATCACACTCTACCTTCACTTTATATGAAGTGCAAAAATTTGCGCTTTTTTTACAAAAAAGTTCCTGCTGCGTGGCATTTGTTAATAATTTGTGGCATAGAAATTCAATGGAAAAGTGTCAAAGCAATTAATTTAACACCGATTCAAGAGTGCAACCTGCAACCTTTTATGGCATACTTTTATGCCATATAATAACCGGCGGGTGGCTTATGCCAAAATACCAGAAAGAAACAGACAATGTGACTGCTGCCAAAATGCCCAAGTTAAATATCTTTGTTAAGCCCCTTTTGCTACATTTTTAAGCAAATAAATTAATACATATTTGTAATAAAATAATCTGAATTATTAGCCCAAGATCTAAAAATACCAATAATTACAATGGCCATCATTGTCATAAAATTATTTGGTAAAAACAATAATTATCCGTGTATTTGCACAATATGTGAATAAATACATAAAAAATGAAAGATTTGTTATTTGTTTAATTTGCCACAAATGACCATTTCGCATTCGGCTGCAATTAAATTTTTAGCGAAATTTTGTCAATTTGTTGACAAATATTATGCGCAGGCTAAAATACATCAACAATCCAAATCGTATCGCAATCAGACATCTGCTAAATTCATTAACAATAAAATTGTTTTGTTCAGCAAAAGGTATTTTGTATTTTATCAAACTATATATTTTATTTCATTATTTATTTAGACAAAATTAATGCCACCAATTGCAAGTATAATGTAGAGACAACAGCAAATTTATCTGACGTTTTTATCTCGCTATTCAGGCAACAGATTTCAAATGTTTAAAATGTACGATTTAAATATAAGAATTTGAAAATAAATGGCGACATCAAGTCAATTAAATTCAAATTATTTGAATATTATTATAATAGTACGTATTTAGTTGAACGTTGTACAATTATGCACAGATCGTTTGATCGTTGATTTGTGCAAGAGCACTTTCAAATATTTTGACTATTTTTTATATATTTTGAATTAAGTTTGTAGGCGAAAATGTTTCTCTTAATATCGATACAAGAGTCGGACATGAATCCAGCTTAAGGACTTAGAGGGCATAAATTTTCGTCAAATTTTAATTTACGTCAATAAGTGCACCAAATACGGCTTTGAAAAATCTTTCATTTCGTTTGCCTAAATCTAAAAGCATTTACCTACGCTTTTAAACCGATCGAGGATCGCCAATATGTATTTTTTATGTTCAGCGATTTTCGAACCTTTTGCTGACCGATTTCAAAAATTCATATTTTATGAAAGGGTGTGCTCAAGAGGTCCTCCAATATGTGGTAGGATCAGGGAAAAACAAATGTCTTCCAATGTAATATTTAATAATTTTATATCTTATGGACTATAAAAGTGAGTGTTAAAAATTATTGTGGGTTATTCTACAGCCAATGCACGCAGTTTCAGGAAAAACTAGCTGGGTAGGAGCAATGGGAGTGGCACCTTCATGCAAATTATTACATGGCTAGCGAAGTTATGAGGTAATCAATATTGCAGGCGTTTAAATATGGAACCAAACTACAAACATGTCCTCTGAAACATAAAAAGAATTTTGAAAATCTGTTCACAAATTATAAGGGATGCATGTATAAACATTTGCAAAAAGTATATACGAATTTATCACTTCACCTTTTTTGAAAAGGGTTGGTTAAAAATAATTTTAGTAAAAATCTTAAAATAGCCAGAAATAAACTTGAGTTGCAAAAAGCGCAACTGCCTGCCTGTACAATCGCCGTGTTTTTACATTTTATTGTTTAAAATTGAAATATATTGCATTTTGTCTGTAATTGTTTGCCGTTCCCCATTTATTTGCAATTAATTCACTTTAATAGTACAAGATTTCATGGCTCCAAATACAGGGTTTAAGGCTGAAGTTCAATTATGACTTGTTTAGCGCCAACGAAATATCGATTTATGAAAGCTAAACATACCACCAACAAGAGCTAATTATTCGAGTTAATACTCTTACACTTAACATTTAAATATTTTTGCAACATGAAAAAATTAAACCAATATGTGTACAAGGAAAATTGCCGTATGTATGTATGTGTGTGTTTTTCTAATTCGTCAGTGTAAGGTGAAAGGAAAAATAATAATTTCGTTTTGAAAATCTTCACGATCGGATTTTTTCTTAAACTTTCTTTAAGAAGTTTTTTTCTTAATTTACTTTAACGTTTAATAATTTTAGGTTTTGTTTGAGAAAGAGTCTTCCTGGTTTATCGTTGGCTCTTTTTAATAATGGATCTTCAAAATATAGCAATATGCTAATTATGCGAAAATTTGCATGCAAATTGATCTTCACTTAATATACATTTCCATTTTTTATTATTGTTTTTTCGTTCTTCTTTTGCATGACCAATTAATAGCGGCCTAACACCATCATGATCATATTTATGTCTCTCACACATCCTGTATTATGAAAATAATTTTCAACACTATCAATCAATAAGTTGGTATAATATTCTGCGGTAATCTCAACTTTTAGTTCATCATCATGATCTGCGATGGACGATAGCGTTTTTAGCCAACATCCTAATTTTGATACTCGATTTTTTATGAACTTCACCAGCAATGCACTCCATATTATACTGTTCGTACAAGGCAGCATCCTCTTGATGCACATAATTGTTTTTGTTTTAAACAAGTACACATACACTAAATATAAATACACATGCAATTAATATACATATGTACGAGGTACGTGTTTTCGATGGCAAAAAATATAAATAAATCCCAGCACTTAGTCAATAAGCGTTGGCGCAAGCGTTCAGCACATTGTCGGCAAAGTGTTGTTGCAGCAACATGCAATATCAAAGTTAAAATTAAATGCGCGGTAATTTCATAAAACAAAGCAAAAAACATGTTCAAAGGATGCCGATCTTCTCTTGAAATTACCGCATACACAAACACTTAACCCCATCGATGCACAAATTCACATTGAAGCGACTTCACCTCAGAATATTTGAATATGGGAAGGCTTGCAGGATAATATTTTTTTCTTCAAACCCGAAATTATACCTCATAGAAAATAAAAAGGGATTTCTCATATGAATAACCCAGTAATGTTCCAAATACAAACTTTGTAATCTAATGAACGTAAGCCTCTCGAGAATGGCTGTTGCCGCCAAATATTTTGAATTGGAAGAAAAGATAATTCCGTCTCCACTTTTGTATATGTATTCCTGAGAGGAATGTAAAACCATAACCAATAAATTCCATTGAGCTCAAATTCCACTGCAATCATTCCAATATTTTCCTCAACTTTTTGTTCATTATTCATCTCCAGGTAATGGAGCGTTTTATTGTTCGCTACCACAGTTAGAAAAATGCGGCGAAAACAGCAGTTTGTAAGCGTTTCAGGACTTTGTAAGTCATTGTAGGAAGGGTTCCAACTTGCGCAACCATAAAGCGCAAGTTAAACAGATACATTTTCGCGCGGATAGAAATATTCGATGGCCTCCAGATTTCGTTTAGGGTACAAAACGGCAGTTTTGCTTTCGAAAGCCGTTATTTGATGTAAAGTTTCCCCAAACATTCAACCACCGAAGATTTGTGGTGCTGGTAGCGTTTGAGCGCATGGACTCTGCTATGGATGTGCTTATCAACAGAACAGCTCTACTTGCGTGACAACGATTCTTGAGGAGACTGCTGCATCTCAGAGATAGCCAAGATCATTGAGCTTGTTTTGCAAATCAAACATGATGCCATTTTCCGCCATGATTATTCCAATAATTCGCCTAAATAGGAGCGGAGAGGAGATGCAGGCTTGTCCAACACTAACCTTAATCTAAACTTGCTTACTGAGATGGTCCTAATGCAGCACCGAGCAATGCGCGCCAGAACATAATTTTTCAACTAGACGCTAAGGCTTCGGTTTGTGTTTTATTCAGTTCCTGCGAAAATATTTCAATTTGACGGTGATTAGTTTAAGCCAAAAGGCAAGTACTTACATTTGTGTGCAAGAGTCCATATTGAAAAGGTCGTTAGCCTCAAATTTATTGTAATGTTTTACCAAGTCTACGCCACTAAATAAGGTATTAACGACTTTACAAATTTTATTTATTTTGATGGCTAAATGCGAAGGAACATTATCGATTAGGTAGGAACTATTGACTTTATTTAACTTAGAATATAATCTTCAGCTTAGCTGAGCTAAGAATCGGTTTGTCTTTTCCACAAAAAAAATCCATTTATAAAAATAAAATATGACTGATGTGGTACTTTTCCATATTAACACTTTTAATAATTTTCCATATTTCTTCGTCGTACAGTGTAAACGATCCCCGTTTATCAAGGTGCAAATTCAAGTAGATTTTAATTCTTATTAAAGTTGGTTCAACAAATTTTAATCACAACATTAACGGGTTTTTGATGAAACCCCCAAATTGTAGAGGCCGCAAAACTAAATTAGCAAAAAAAAAAAACAAAGGCATATTGTTGCAATAACGCATAAACACATGCATACGTAAAAAGGATAATAAAACTTTAAAATTACCGCCTCTTTTAAAATGTTAAAAATAAAGGAAAATGAAAAATTCAAATTGCATCGGTTTAGTTAATAAATAATTTAAATTCAATATTCTCATCACAACGTGGGGCAAACCAGCATTAGCCATGTGTCATTTATACAATTTCCTTTTTTCAATTTTCATTTCATTTTCCACTTTCGACGGTTGCATTTATTTAAATATTTATTTGCCAGTCAATTTGTTTTCATACAAAGCAGCAAAGCTTTACACGGACAGCGATTTATTTAGCTCTGACGTTTTTATTTTGTTTGAAAATTTAACGATATTTGTCACAACGAGTGAGTGAGTCCATAATTATTTCAATTATTCTTTAAATAACTATTTTAATGAAATGTGAACAAGTAGTTTACTTGCAACCTGTTGCCAATTATCCATGTGTCGCCAACAAATAGAAACAGTTTATAAATACTTTATACTCGTATTGTTTGTACAACATGAATTTGGTATGGTGTAGCATATTGATATTGATACAGATGTATAACAATACTGGTGCAAATATGTAGAGAGTTGGGGGGTTCGATGCGTTTGATATTTTGTTAGCGCAAGGTATTTAGTTTTAACGAACGATTTTAACATACGCTTTCGTATTGCAGAGTACACTGATGCCAGGTTTGCGAAAGTGAAAAAATTAGATGCGAAAGGAAAATGCGTAATCGCAATAAGGCGTACCAATTATTCGATTAGGTACCATTTTTCTTACGCATCGCAATAGAGAATAACCCCGTTGTTATTTAAAATTTATGACATTTTTAAAGGTATATTTATGTTCAGACAACAATGTATTTTATGCGAGGGGATACTGGATGCCATTTGCATTTATTGTATACAAATCTACGAAACTACAAGAAATTCTAGTGTTTAAATAATTTAACCGAAAACATTTAGACTAGAAGCTAAAATATAGGGGCTTCTAGCCAATTAATATTTACTTACAGAAAGATCTTTAAATATCCACAATACGGAATTAATAGTCTTGGCACCAGATATCTGAGTCCTAGAACCAAAAATTATACTCTAACTCTCTAATTTACACGGACCAGACCGACAATTGTCGACTATAATAATAGTTCGACTAATATTTAATTTTTTGTTGTTGTTATTATTATTTTGGGTGAAATACTACTCGTAAGTTCATTCCGTTTTAATTATCAATGAATATTTAACATTTTAAATTTTATGAAAAATAGATTTATGAATTTAGAACATGTAGCGGAGTTCGCCTATTCGAAACTATTTTGAAGCATGCAACAATGTATATATCAATGTTAAGGCAATTTTTTTTTGTTGGGATCATTAACTATTGCAGTTAAAGCAAAAAAACTAAACGATTATACTTTTTGGGTCTTTCGTAGCTTTTTTGCGAAATGATGATTCTCTTTTTATTTGTTTTTCATTTATTTTTTATATATAAATGTAAATTATATATAAATTGAAAAAAATTTGTCTGAGTATTTAAAATATTAATGCGATCGGAAATGCTTAACGCATTTGCACATATAAATGAATAGTTAATACACTTTTATAAAAACGCTTGATGCACTTGAGCAGCCGTTGTAAAGTTGAGTGTGTTGTAAATCAAGAAGTTCACTTTAAGCTTTTGGCCCTGGGGCGCACCAATGGCCTTTGTAAATGAATATCTTGGGGTAAACTAAAGGCTCTGAAATGTAAATGGAAAATTCATAAGGATAATTAAGATTCCGCCGATCAACACGCTCTCTCTTTTGGCTGCTCAGCTAAGTCTAGTCGCTTGTATGACACACCTTCCCCACCTGAATAGGGCTGGCTGACACACCAACTCTCAGCTCGAGCATATGGGAAGGAATGTTTATTATTTCTAAAGTATTTAACAATTTTATGGAGTAGGATTTGCTCTCATCATTGTTGTGTAGGTTAGGTTAGGTTAGGTTGATTGGAGGGGTGCGATAGCCCATTTCATACGACATACACTTAAGCCAGTGAAGGCTTGTTGTGCGCTCCCTTTAATTATCAAACACAAACTGCCAGAGTTCTGCGGCAGGATTCGAACCTGCGACCTTCGCACTACGAGTCTAGTACACTACCAACTAGTCTACGAAGGCCAGTTCATTGTTGTGTAAGTGTGTGAGTGTTTTTAATTCGCTGATTTATACTCCGTTTTACATGATAGGGATGTGACACTAGTTATATTTGAATATTTATTATTGCAAATTCAACTTTACGCTAGTAGACCCTCCCTGAAGGAAAAGTTAAGCACGCTAAAGGTGGAACTTTTTATCTTTGGGCATCTCATTTTCCGATATATGCCATTGAACGATTTTTCATTCAAATGCCTAAATACCTAACCTAACCTAACCTTGGTCCAACTAATATCCCTTAGTAAGAAATCGAAACTTCTTTAGAATTATGGCATTGTCCGTGAATGGGTGAAATCATGTCTTTTAAGGAAATAAAAAGTATTCTATGCAATAAAAAAACTATATGGATGCCAAATTTCATTCGAATCCGTTGCGTGCTTCAGCAGCAAATAACCATAAATTAGTCTATAAGTGGTTAAAGCAAATCCTTTGCCATCATAAAAGGTGTTAGTTCGGACTATGAAATCCATTCAGACGTTTTTGCATGATTGCATTATAAACATCCAAAAACACACACTTTCACATTTATAATATCAGAAGGATATGGAAATATGAAACAAGTCCCTACACATTGATATATAATCTGTGTACTTTAACGTCAACGTACAAAATTGGTGGACAAAAATACATCATGTCCAAATCGCTATTTGTATATATCACAAAAATAAGGACATGCTAAACATTTGTATTCAGTAAATGCAGTAAAATTTCAATAAGGAATCTTTACCTGTGACATTTATATACATTCATGTTCATTTACTTTTGCTCAGTAAAGGCAACCTTGCCGCCGGACTTGCATGAAACTGAGAAAGGATGTTCAAGTTTGCTTACGCGAGGTTAAGTTGATCGTTTGCCTGTGATGCTAATTGTTTTCCAAACTGGTTGTGGGTTGGACTTAATACTCAAAAATAAACCAGAACAAAATCTACTTAAGCGCAGCCATACAAAATCAAAGCAGCGAAAGCCACTCATTCCAACAAGTTTTTTGTGAAACAGCGAACAGAAATATATAAATTGAGTCAAGTTTCGTAAAAGAGCAACCTCAAGAGCACTTTAAATACTTTCAATAAACAAGGTAACGCCTTCATAGAAGAAGACACTCTTTTATAAAAAAAAACTGAATAATATACAAAAATGGCAGAGAGCACCAACATCAGTATTACACTCGTACATAGATTTTAAGAGGAGGGATTCAGCTCCCTAAAATTTTAAAAATAAAATAAAAATTGTAATATTTTAGAAGAGATTTAATTTGAAAATAAAATAAAGCAGTTTCACACTTTCTTAATTTTTAACACTTATTAATCCCTACATCCTTTCATATGTGTTAAAAAACAGTTTCTCATTAGTGCCAAAAACAAAAAACTGAAAAAATTATTACATGTATCCTGCTTAAGGATTGTTTACACATGCCCAACAAAAAATTCAAACACATGCGCATATAAAAAAGGAAAAATACTTTGAATACAAAATGTTAGTGTTTTTGACTTAAATGATGCGTATTTGTTTCATTGAATGTTTTGTGTCTTTGAATACGAAAATGTGAAACATCCATCCCTTCATGCCTTTTATGCTGCAATTAATTTTACTACAATTTCAGAAGTTACTCCCCTTTTAGGGATTATAGCAAGTTGAGTGTGTTTATGTTTAGCATGTCTTGAGTCTGACACCATAATCCAGCATGGGTGGCTAAGCAGGGTTGGGAAACAATATGTTTTAAATTAAATGGAGCACCTTAGAGCTGAACTAGGTTATTTAAATGTTGTAAGTACATATTATATTTGCGGATTTTTATTAGCGAAATTTTTACCCTAAATTGATGCTATGATTACTCATAATATCACAATCATACTCCCTTTATTTATTGATTGATTAATTGTAAATTTTCTCCCGTATTGACATCAAAGAAATATATTAATTTTAAACAACCATGTGCATATTTGGATTCTATCAATATTAAAATATTTAAGCTGCCCAAAAATGTTTAACAAATTATGGTAATTTTTTATGATTTGATAAAACTTTTTTTCAACAAATTACCATACTTTCACATATACATAAATGAATAGTAAAATAATTACACGTATGCTCCATGTCTCAAGGGTTAAATTAATTTATTAAATTTTAAATTTAGTTAATTTATTACAGAGCACCTTGAAGAAAGTATAATAATATTTCTTGCTTAGTCAGAGTTCCAATGTATTAAAATTTAATAAATTAATTAAATGTGTAAAATATGGACTTATTTAGCAAATTCAGCACAATATTAATTTTTGATTCAATAAAAAACCATATTACAATATCAGAAACTATAAAATTGTTTGCCATTTTTTGATAGTTTATTTTTCTAAAATTCCACTTTTGTATTTGTTTGTATTTTTAATCCTTTTTTCTCGTTCAGCCCTGTCAAAACATCCGATAAATTTCTTGGTCCTTTATATGACTCAATACTAAAATTAATCATATTTCCTTTACAAGTTTATTGAACAGAGTTAGTAACACGCAAAACCAGGAGTTCGAGATTAGATCTATTGATCTATTGGCTCCTATTCCGTTTGGTCTCCCTGGCCCCATACATGGAGGGACGAAATCCATTCCCTATAGGAACTCTGTATCATGAAGGTAGTTCCTCTATATTCTTCAGTCAATACCCCTGACGTTAGTGATGTCCCATAAGGTGTCATCCGCCAAAAATCGCTTTATTGCCTACACAAAACTAGGCAATAACAGAGTCAATGCTATACTGTCGCAGTGTACTTTCTGGATCCCCATATCGGGTGGAGAATTGCTCATAAGTTGGAGTGCACCATCAATTTACTTGACTTGGACCCTCTTATGCTCAACAATCTATCATTTAATCCTCGTCTGAGTCGCCACACAGGACCCTGGCTGTATTATTGATAATTTTACAGTGTCCTGTGGCAACTTTCGCCCCAATTATGCTTTAATTGGGCGTTAACTATACCTTGATGAAATAAGAAATTGTCTAAAGTAAAATTTAACCAGTAAAGTCTTCACATGTCACATAAGAACAGAACTGACTATTGAGTGAAGTTAGCGCGGATATGGACCAGACGGCAATTGGTGTTATCAAAACGATGTTATAAGGCTCTTATTACATACCATCTCTGCACTGCTGCTGCAAAGTGTGTATCAATTTAACTTTTTCTAATACATTTTATTAAAAGACTTCTATGTTTATCAATCAAAATATTATTCATTATATTCCCTATGAATTTTTCAAATTCAACACCAAGGCCTGAAATAAATTGAACATTTTTAGTATAATTTGAGTTTACCATCTCTGCCAATGTGTTCGTTCGTTCAGTTTTTTTGTAGGTGTTAAACAAATCTAGCAAATGTGGTTGCGGTGTTCGACTTCTAGCCATGGCATGTCATTATGTTAATTTTCTATGCTCATCAAACAAACGGAATGTTTTCTGAACTTTAATTTTATATTAATATTCCGAAAATATGTGGTAAAATTTTCACTTCATATGATTTTCTTTTTAACTAGAAATATTAATTCAATAATTAAATAAAGTACTTGTGTTGGCATTTTGAGCATTTTGGATCTCGTTCAACTTTCATACATGGTGGTCACCATCAACCGATATCACCATTCGTCATTTAGTTGATGTTCTAAAGAGTTTTAATGCTGTGGTTCTTTGATGTTAAAAATACAAGTCACTAAATCATCTTTAACTCACTAAAAACACGATTTCTGAGCTAATAAAATCATGTTTAAACTGACTTATAAACTGACTTATTGCAGTGTGCCCTACAGCCAGCATGTTACTAATTTTTCTATATATTAGTTGGTAGTATGCTGAAAATATTAGTAGAAAAATGTTTATCAATTAGAGTTGAATTTTGCACATAAATCTCAAATTTGAAAAAAAAATTCATTGCCTTCGCCCTCGCCCTCATTCCCATTTGAAATTTAAAAGAGGTGCTCAAAATTCGTTATTTATCAACCAGTATTCATTCATATTTGTTTCTAAAGCCTTGTAATATATTCATTTTAATAATTTACTTGATGTTTAAGCCCAAATAAACCAAAGACATCAACAACGCGCTTAATGTAGATGATCAACATTTGGTGATTTGAAAAAAAGTCCGATTTTTATAAATCTTCGCCAGAAATACATATAAAAAAACTCCATTAAATGCTATAGATTTATCATACTGGAATAAAATAACAACAAACCAAAAACGAACACAACGACATGGTTGCTCATGAAGAATGAAAGACAGACAAACAGAAATGAAATGAAAAATATTCATCGTATGACAGAAAGTCACATGTTATGAAGCTGATGTCCAACTGTGAACCCAACCATCAATCTGCATGAGATTACAACTTCTACCATGTTTTTATTTTTTGTTTTTTATTTGCTTTTATCTCAAAAGGTTTTTAATTATATAAATCAACGAAAATATTTAAAGCAAACGCTTTTAAAGTTTATAAAACTCTTATTAACTTTTACGAAAATGTTTCCTTTTGTGCTTTTATCATTCACACACATTGAGCACGCGTTGACATGACAACTTTAGATCACACAGTGATAAGCCCTTATAGGCAAATAATTCCTTTCCTATGATTCTAACAGCTCAAATACAATTTCAAATTCTTCAATACTTCAAGCTCAATTTGTGGCCAACACCACGTGTATGTATGTATGTATGTTTCCTAACATATTTTGAATGCACCAAAAAACATCAGTTAAAAGTAAAATAAAGCAAACGCTTATGCACAATTTCAATGTAAATACATAAAAATTTTACTTTGCTAATGACATGGAAGTAACAATTAAAATGAAATTCCAATCGAAAACTTTTTGATACGTTTATTACAAAAGGGCACACACCGGCATTTTTATGTTAAATGTTTGAGTATCTAAAACTATTACAGATGTGTATGATTGCAACACTCAATACACTTGGATTAATACTAATAATCATGCTTTTGCCATGTAGTATACGAGTATGTATGCATAAATGACAACTAATTCCCAATGACGGAGAAATCGGCGAAAATGTAAAGCATATGGGTGATTATATAGTCTCCAGCTTTTTCCCTGAAGTCGGTTAAAAATAATAAGACAATAAAAAAGTCAGGAAGAAGTTAATATATGTATGTGAACTGCTTTAAATTGTTTTAATTGTTTTATATACCTGTATACTATTACAAATATATTAATTTGTAATGTAATAACAATTATGTTAAATTATTTTATAATATTTTTCGAGTCAACTTTGTATTTTCTTAACAACACAAATTAAATCTCCATACTGCTGGTGACTGAGATAATTATATGTCACTTGTCATCAAGAGTAAAACTTGTTTATTCAGCTGAACGAGAGGGAGAGAACGAAACAAAGTAAAGGAATGGATGCTTCTTGTAAAGGCTGTATAACTGACATATAATTCAGATGTTTCATATATAAGATGGCTGCAACATTGCTGAGTTCCAACTTCATTATTCGGCATTAAATATTAGATCATTTCGTATATTGTGTTGTTTACTTTAATTTTGTATGGGTTTAGAAGATCTTGGAACCCATCGATGAAGAAGACAGTGAAGGAGCTGAACGATTCTTCTTTTGCTTTAGATATCAACTCTAAAGAATAGTGTTCAAGACGTGCAAGAGCTTTTAAAAATAATTTTTATACTTCAGCACAGACTTGCTCATTCGACTGAAGTTTTGGAGAGATCTCCTATACCATAATGAATTAGAAACATTATTTTTTATGGTGCGAAACTAAAAGTAAAAAAAGTCTGTCACATCTAAGCCCCTTGCAAATATCCCGAAGGATCTCCAATAATTATTCAATTAACTTATTCACGCAGGATATTTGAGTCAAGAATATCAATCAAAACAAAACAGTAGTGTATTATTTTGCGAAGCATTCTGTCCATAATTTTCAAAATATAAATAACATATTTATAAAACATAGTGCAACTTCAATTTTTCTCTCAGTGTTTGCATTGCATTTGAAACAATTTTTTGTTTTTTTTCTTGTTTTTAGCTGAAGTTGTACTTAGTGTTGTTGGTTCGATCCGTATTGTCTTGTCTGTTATGAAAATGAACTATTGTTTTCACGCCATTAGCTTTTAACCGTTTCTATGATTTGACAATCGAAAAACATTTCAGAAAATAAAAAAACATAAGCTGGGCTAAATGGAGGTGCAAACAGTTCGACCTCTTGATTTGTTTATTTAACAAACTAAAAAACAAGCAACAATTCATTTGAAAATTTGTTACCAGCCAATTGCGTAAAGAAATGTTTAATGAAAGATCAAAACGATTTACCATTGAAGTTTGTAATGAAGAGAAAAATAAGGCAAGATTGTCACTGATTGATCGTGCTGTTTTTAAAAATCATGTTGCATGAAATTGTAAAATATTTCTCTTACAAGCTTTTTTGCTTTAAAGATCTTTTCAATGTTTTTTTTTCATTATTCGTCTAATCGATGAAGGTTTTAAGGCTTTCATTTTTATTATCTCAACGATTACATCTTTACGTAGTTGAGGTTTGTTAACATTTCTTAAGTTGCCACAAAATTTACAACAACAAAATTAATTTTAAATGACGCTGACAAAAACTTCGATTTACACGATTAATTGCTGATAAAAATTTGGATTTAAAATAAAAAGAAACAACATAAACTTAAAAGCTCCAAAATGTTTTTAATGAAAAAAAAAAATAATAATAATAATTTTTGTATTTAAAAGTGCTACCTATAATTTATATACCTTTTTTGATTGTTTCTTGTTTGGCTGACTTGTGGCAGCTACAAAACAAACAATAAATTCATCACAAAAATTTTTGTTGGCATTTAAATTCATTACAATCTGTCCAGATACAGCAACTCAAACTGCATGCACTGCAACGCCCGCCCCGTCCTCAGATTGCACTGAGATGGCTGCATCAGAGATGGTGTCATAATATCATTCATTCATTCTACGAGTATGATTTCAATTGGTGGCAACATTTTTTAGCTACCGAATGTATGCAAATTACCATCATATACAATTTATATCATACGCTCAAATAATCTTATTTTCAGTGACAGGACTTTTTCTTTACTCGCAAACAACAAAAGCAAATTGAAATTTAAAGTTACACAGTTGTGCGCTCAAGAATGTAATTTTAGATGGATGAGGTGCAACGCCCGCCATACATGAACAAATTTTGGATTGTTATAAATATTTCGAGTGTTACTTGTAAAGGCTAAGAAAATGTTACATTTTTATTAAAAAGCTCATCGAACTATTGAAACTATAGTGCTGATTAAGCACTTCCCATTCATCAGCGTCTTCACTCCCACAAGGATTGATAGTTTACATAAGGGGTCGTCTGAATTGAAGTGCATTATAAAAATAATTGCGTTGCGATGTCATGGTGCGCCATCCCGCTGAAACTAAAGATTATCAAAGTTCATATCACCCAATTTAGGCCATAAAAAGTCCGTAATCATGGGTATGTAGTGCTCGCCGTTAACTGAAATAGCGTCACCAGTATTTTCGAAAAGGAATGGGCCCATGGTGCCTTCACTGAAAATTCTTCCCCGGAATATTTAGATGCATTGGCTTCCCGACAATGACATGTGGGCTTTCCCACTCGATATGAAAACGCGCTGCTTATAATGAAGGATTGTATTCAACATAAGGGACTCATATTGGTCGGCGGTGATATGATACTGAGCGAAAGTCAAGCAAATGATTTAAAAAGTTAATGATATTTATACCACCCGTTACATATAAAATTTTACTAATTGTAGGGGTAAGCTTTTCCACAGAATAACGTCAGTCATGGACAATTTAAAAAAAATGTAACTCTCAGACGGCATTTTTTTTTTTTTTTTTTTTTTTGATAATTCAGGTATCTGAATATGGACACACGCACGATTTTATTAAAGCATCGTTGTGAGTTTCCAAGCTTTACTCGAATTGTCATACGATAAGTTTCGTGCACTCACCGCGAGCGGAAAGGTCTTACTAGACTTCCAACAACACTTTCAGCCATTACCAAATTATTAATTATCACTTCAATAAATTGCTATTGGGAGCAGACAGATTGGCATCTTCAGTCTATTCAGTAAATAGTTAAAAACTAAACATTTTTTAGCAGCGCCACACTTTGTTTTCAGCAGCACACATGACAGATGTTTTTTAAAATGTTTCATGCAAATGCGGTTAAATCCAAGAAACAATCGGACATTTTATAAATTTATTTTATTGCATAAATGTGTGAAATTTCCTCGATATTAAATAAAAAGTTGAATCGAAAATTGCATTTAGAATTGAAGTTGAATCACCAAAACCTTTTTCGTCTCCGAGAGAATGTAGTTTTCTAATTTTTTAATAAAAATTTCGTGTTTTTTCATATTTTATATATTCCAACTTTTGCGCAGCTGAACCTACATAAAAAAAGATTTTGAATTTAAGCTACAGTTAACTAAGGATTATTCTTTATTCTAAGATTCGGTTTATAACCGTTTCTCGTATGTTGGAGAGCTTTAGCAGGGCTGCTTTTTTGTAAATTTTAAAGTTCCTTTAAAGGGATGAAGTCCCAGGGCTGGTTATTTCCCGAACAACTCTATTAGTAAAATCTGAGCGACATTTCTGATTTTACATTTACACATGTATGCATGTAAATAACTCAATGATTTTTTACAAAAATACGGTTTTGCAATCGAAATTGTCAGATACGTTTTCTGGTGAAACAATATTTCATTTAAAATTTCAACATTTTATATTTCATTTCAATATCGGTTTTGCTATTCCCACAGATTTTTTAACAAAACAAACTCGTTGAAAATTTGCCAATAGTGTTGATTTTTCACTATTAAAGAATTTATCACTGACATCAATGGCGGTGGCCCCTTTAGGCGTTATTTTTAAAAAACTTTTTATTTAATTTTTTTAGCGCCTAAAGATCAAAGAAAAACATTTGTGTTGCTGTAACCATTTTTATTTATTAGTGCTGCTGCTAGATAAATTTAATTAAATTTCAATTAATTTTCTTATTATTTTCTTTAATTTTATTAGTTCCTCAACATCACAAAGAGATTTTAATGTTTGATAGTTTAAGCATCAAAAAGATCACAAGTAGAAGAAGACAACAGACAAAAGTAGCTTTTATTCAATTATTAGAAAATCTTGATCTTTTTTTAGCTGGAAATCGTTAAATAAAAAAATATTAAAGGCAATTGCACTTAACCCTCGAACTAAGGATGTAGGATTCTTTATATAACAATAGCAAACATATTCCTTTAACATTAAATTAATTTTGTTGATTATAACTGCATCCACATTTCATGGCCTTTCATTAATTTATCTGGAATACAACTGATCTTTAAGCCCACACTGATGACTTGATTGCACTAATGTTCGTAATATTTTTAGCCATGAAAGGACTTGGTAGAAAACGTTTGAATTTGATTTAAAACTTACGTTTTCTGTATATGTGCCATTTTCTGAATTAAAAGGTCAAGTATGTCTATATTCGACATATAGATCTTACAGAGCTTTGGAGTGCAAAAAGTAACTTGAATGCTAAAGTCCTTGAAAAATCTCATTCAAAAACATTTCCAACAAATAGCGTATTTAAGAAATCTTAGGATTTCTTATATTAAAGAGCCATTTCAGAAATTTGAAACCAGGCGTATTTTAGGACACCTTATATTTATTTAAACTCCTTTATTTTATCTATAATAGTTATAATTCCCTTCAAATTTATTAAAATTACGATCGCTATCAAATGCCTTAATTTGCCATCTGAATTGTGCGCTAATAATTTAAACTTTAATTTAAAAATATTGTACTCATGTCGATATGGTTAGAAAAAAATTTCTGAAATTAATAAGTACGTTTAAACCCTAATTAATATTTTAAGATTAATTTCCACAAAAGAAAACAAGAGAAGACGAAGAAAACATATAAAAAAAGAACCAATTACGCCCGTCTGTCGTGATTGACAGAAACAGTTTTACCGATGCGAGTTTCAGGTATAATGAATGATTAATCATATGAATAAAGAATTCGTAAACGTAGTTATGATCATTTACATCATTAATATTAAACCTATTTTAATTTTCATAAATTCCCATCTTGACCATATATAGTGAATTAATTATACACACACATACGAGCACATATTTACATACACATATGAGTTTAAAATTGTATTCCAGCGTTTTTACATTCCGTCCAAACATATGTCATCATATTTTTTTTTTGTTTTTCTTATACAAAATTGTATTTCTCGAACTTTTCGAGAATTAAAAAAAATCATTTCATAGAAGGGGAGATCATTGTTCGAAGTAATTTTTTTTTGCAAAAGCGCAAATGCGAACTAACATCCCCTTCAACTACAAGGACAGGGGAAGCACAATAGATCAACAATGGTCGCATTGCAAAGGGCCATCCTGGGCTAAACCCTCATTACATTACATTACATTACATCAGCAACAATAAAAGCTATAGATAATGTTTACTAACAACACTGATTTTATAACAATGAAAATTAAACAGGTGAAATTCGTGAACAACAAAATATTTTAATTGAAAAACACAATGTAAAGAAAAATCAACGCATTGGTACTTGAAGGAACTCAATGTACGGTAAATATGGACTTTCTTGAGCCAAATAAAAATTTTAGTTGAATCATGGACGAAATGCGAAGGGTTTGGATTGGATTGCTTTGATGGTTTATCCCTTCAATGCATGTCTATCAAGCCAAGCCAATTGAAAAGCCGTCCTAAATCAAGGGTGCCGTTTTTATAAAGCCGACTTATTATTTCCTTTTGAATTCTAAAACATGCTTCATTTAATAATTTTAATAAATGATTTTGTATTTTCTATCTTTAACTTGTATTTAAATTTTTATAAATTTTTTTTATTTTAGCACTGAAATCAGGCCTTGCATGTGTACGAACTAAAGCCTTTACTTTACCCAGTAACAACAAAATTTCAGATACTCGTATCAATAGCACAAAAAATATTTTTAGATATTTTTTTAAAATTAATTCATGTATTTGTTTATTTTCGTTTGGAGTGTAATTTTTTTGGGCTCGATTTCTACTAAAAGGAAAAAATCTCTGAATGAGTTTCTTCTTTTTGTGCTTTAATTTAACAATATTATTCTAAGTTTCTTCTTTCTTGGAGTTTTTCGACTGAGAGGGAAGACTACTTGAATAATTTCTTTGCGAAAACAATTAAACTTGACATTAAGCCTGACACACCTGAGCTTCTTTTATATCATTCAAACTCCGTTCATTTTCATACCTTAAGGGACCATACTATAACAGATATAAATTTTGTTCTTCACAAAATAGAAACACAGAAGTTTAAAAATTCTCTAAAGTTACAATTTTACGAAATATTTTCTTAATTTAAGTGGCTAAACGATTATTTTGTATTAATCTTTTGATTACTTTTTGAACTGCATTAATTATTCATAATCTTGAAGTATTCGCCTTTCATAGCCAAAAAATAACTCTATAAAGAAAACACATTTCATTATGAGAGCGGAAAACATATTATTTTCGGGGGCCGGAGCACTTTTATCATCAAATTTTAATAGAATGGAATTCAGTCATGTCGGGAAAAATATTCGAAAAAATATTTCACGTGAACACATAATGATGGAAGTTTTAATTAAATAGTTCGCAAAAACAACAACAACATAAAATTGCGGATTAAAATTTTAGAAAAATAGAAATGACTTCACTTGAAATTATATACACGATAAGGCTGATTATTTCAGTGTGCGTCGGTTCCGAAATTTGCCATTTGTTATTGCCTTCTTATTCTCAATTAGAACACTTTCTACAACAATCGCTCCATTCCTGGAAAATCATGAAAATAGGTCACTCCATGCAATTTCACGAGCTGCTGAACTACGAGTATTTCAAAAAGAAAAAAACTTAAACGGTTTTAGGCTTGAACGCAAATGCGTTGCTCCATTTAAGGGGTTAAACTGAAAAAATATTTACGATCACATAAAGCTTTTCAAAGTGTACGATTAAAATGCAATAAAATTATTAAATGAGTGGTAGCTAAAAGCATTTTTATCATTTTCCTCTAGAGTAAACTAATACAGGCACATTATCTTTATTTTTTAATTTTCCAAAGCCAACGGAAATTGTTTATCTTCTGCGCCAAAGCAAAAGAAATAAACCGATGGCATTAAAAGCACTTGTCTAGATATTTGAATAACAAACGCAGTAGTCATGACACAAAGTCTCATTGTATTTTGTGAATCCATTTGATTTCTTAGAGACGTTATTAAAACACTTTTATCAGTCTTTAAGGAAAACGGGGAGTCTGTGAAATAAACGTTTAACGTGGGAACACGTGTTCCCATTACTCCACGGAATGGCATGTACTCGTACATGAAATGGGAAGGGTTGGGAATGTGTGTGTGTGTTTGCGATAACGTAGGGTATTCTAAGTGGCACATGCTAAATTTCATTGTGTTGTTGTCGATTATGGATTTTTAACGAGTTTTCAATTTATATTCTTTCATTTCTCAAGTGTGGAGCACAAAACCCACTGCCACTGATCATTTTGAAGATGAAAACACTTGAATTACGCAAAAAAAAACAACAACAAATCTTGTACGATGTCTGTTAAGAATATGAAAATATACATATATTTTTAATAACAACAATAGTCTATTGCACCACATTAAGAATAAAAATAAGAAAATAAAAATCCCAAAAATGTATAATAATCACAACAGGCGTCTGGCATTTTGCATCATCAAAGTGCACCAATAGATATGGATAGACAAACAATATGTTCTACGGCTACTACACAGTGCAGTTTGTTACTTACCGCATTCTTAAGAACTATAAGGCAGAATTTACAGTATGAATTTTTTCATGAAATTTGTTGCATGCAATTTTTTTGTTCGCTGATAGGAGAGATATTGAAGCCAACGGGATAGCAAAACTGTCATCACATGAAATTTCATACGAATTCCTACCAAATTATTTATCCCAACTGTTTCATTCTACTTAACATTAGCAAATAGTTGATGCTTCATGCAACAAGCTTCATGAAAAATTACTTAGAGTAAAGACGGTCTACAGCATAAAATGATTTTGTTGTTAAACCTTTTCAGTATGTGATATTTTGAATAAATGCACACTTTTCACAATGTTATATAACATAATCGACGAATATGGGTGACGAATATATTATAACTTTTTTGCTCTGGGCTGTTTTGAAAATGCAGACGTTTGAATTTGTGTTTGTTGAGTTGCATTATCATTCTTTAACTGAAAGTACGTAATAAATAACAAAATCAAAATAAATTTGCATTTAGTACAATTAAAATGATAATTAAACTTGATATAAAATTAATGCTTACAAAAAATTCATAGTGAAAATTCAATATATGTGTGTATCAAATGAATCATATCCCTTTTCACTAAGTGGTTTGAATCAGTGAAATTAACATGCAAACAACGCCATCTAAAAACTGGTGACAAGCACGAAATACATATGAACACTGAAAAGGACACGGAAATAGCATTGTTATGTTTCACTGTGTAGGTTGGAATCAAAGTTGTTTTTTTCCTGCTTGACTTTGGAACATTGCCTCATAATTAACACTTTCCTAACTCAAATACATTGGAAACATTACGAATATTTCATAAATTATAATTATGTCATTTAGTTCAAAGCTGAGATTAAAACTTGCAAAACTTGTCTTAAATACTGCGCCGTTGATTTTAACACTAATGATGTATTTCACAGACAAATCAGAAACAGATTTTGTATTTGAAAATCATTCTGATTTATTGATTACAATTTTTAAATTAGATTAATTATTCAGAAGTAATTAATAGCTTTATAGCGCATCTAGTACATTTTCCTGAGAAAAACTTCAGCCAACAAGGAGAAATATGTCTAAATTTGGCTGTACAATATTTCATTTGTCAATTTCTAGAAATATGCCAAATATTTATATACCAGGCTTTTATGTTTTATTCCGGAAAATCATTCCAAATAATTAAATTTCTGAGTTTAGTTTACCACATCATCTTAATTATGTTTTTTCGTTAAAATTTCCCAACACTTTAAAAACATCGGAAGTCTCTCCATTAAAGAAAAAAATGTCCCAGACAATCCTTTCTTTTTAAGTTTTATTTTTGCAAAAATGTATTTTTGAAAATATATTAATTCCGTTTAAAATATGTATTTTATTGTTGTTATTAAGGTCTCTCAGATCTTTACATTCATAAACTCCTTGGCGATATTTAATATAAATTATCATAAAATGACTAGGCATAATCAGAAATTGCCTTTTTCTTTGTTGAATGTCAAATATACTCGTAGCAAAAATAATGTCACACATTATTTTTGTGAAAAAAATAAACACAAAACACAAATCATTTAAATACACCTGGTTTCGAAAACGACAAACTGTTTCAGACAAAGTTTCCAATTTTTTTTTATATTCACCAGAGATAATGCCAACATGAGGTCCTCCATAACTCACACCGAAATGTAACTGTAGTGCACCCTATAGAGTGTTAGCCAAAGGCGTATGGCTACATTTGGGCTGATCCTAACATAGCTGAACTGTTAGTGGCAACTCCTTCTTTGTCTTTTACGACCACGTAGACGGCCAGTCGCTTTTTTGATCTGTGCTAGTGAATTGAAAACAAAAGTAAATGAAATCCTAAGATTTGTTTGTGAGAGATGTGTGTGAATGTTTGTTTTTGCCTCCTACCAAAATATTTGTAAATATTTTGTATGAATCTCAATGTCGAAAACCATTTATTGTTTCCTCTTCTCTACTACTACTCATTACAATAAAATCTTTGACATACTGCCGCAGATTTCTCCATAAAAAACAAACTATATTGTCTGCTCATCATAGTTTTAACACTTCGGGGGTATGAGTATCCTAGAAGACCTTTCACGTTAAACATATGGTTGCTTCAGTTGTTCCTTTCTTTACTACTCGCATTATTAGTTGTACTTGTATTTGTTTTCCCTTTTGTAAATCTGGTTAATTCTTATGCTCAATGAGCGTCTCAGGAGACCACTTTGTTTAAGAAAAACGAGCTTGTATGTGTTTTTTTTTTTTTTTTTTTTTTTTTTGCTCAAGAATGCTAATGGTGCAAGTGTGAGATGGTGCCGCATATTTGAACATGCCGCTAAATTATAAGAATTAACGGTATCGTTTAACCGTAAGGTAGAGTATGAAAGTATGAGTGCGCTTGTGGGGCATATGCATCTATATGAATGGCTACCGCTGGCTAATTTACTTAACAAATAAAATGAAAATTCCAGCAAATCCTTTAAAGTCTCTGGGGTACCTTTCCTCTATTGAAACAATGCAAGTGCTACTGGTATTCAAAACACTTGGAGTATAAAAACATTAAATAAAATTAATGATTCGCAAGGTTAAACTGTTGTTTCATGTTTGTTTAATTCACCATTTTGGCTTTTCCTAAGAGAAAATTACCATTTAATCTTTACAACATTTACATATATAAATTGTCAAACGGTTAAATGTTTAAACAAATTACCGTAAATGGGAAATTCAAAACTCTCCCAACTTTCTAGCGAAATAATTATAATAATTATTAGAGTTAAATACCGCATGAGCATAATTATCAAAAATAAGGGAGTATAAATCAGATTTCAACAATCAAAAAAAATATAATTATTATTATATATAAAAAATGGCGTCAAGTTTGTTGAAATCGCTTCTTTCCCCAATTTCAGTGACAAATGTCAATTATAATTCATTCGCGTTTCATGTCATGATTCTCATGACAGAAATATGTTTGTTTTTTTTCGTTAAATCAGATAATTTATATTTTTTATGTTTCACCTGAGTTTCATCAAGATTAACACCAATCTAACCAAATTGTAACCCAGACCAGCATTAAACAAACAGAAACTTAAGAGTGAAACGAAAAATACATACAATTATTTTAATGACGGGTTTGATAATAAATGAATATATTCTAACATGCTTGTGTTGGAGATGGGCACTGTTCACGTGACTGACGATCGTGAGTAACAGTTTCCTTCTCTTATATGTACATTGAAATTGCCGTGTTTTTTGTCTGACGTGACTTTAAAGCAAATTTCAAGTTCTATGACCGATATCTTCATTTTAAAACTCATTGTGAAGTATACGAGTACAGTGAAAGATCTACTAACGGACAGATTGTAGAAACAAACATGTCCTAATGCGGACAAATTTTCTACACTTTGGGTCATTAAATCAAATCAATTCGAACAAGTTGCTTGTTAGACACTCAATGACGGGTTTGATAATAAATGAACATATTCTAACATGCTTGTGTTGGAGATGGGCACTGTTCACGTGACTGACGATCGTGAGTAACAGTTTCCTTCTCTTATATGTACATTGAAATTGCCGTGTTTTTTGTCTGACGTGACTTTAAAGCAAATTTCAAGTTCTATGACCGATATCTTCATTTTAAAACTCATTGTGAAGTATACGAGTACAGTGAAAGATCTACTAACGGACAGATTGTAGAAACAAACATGTCCTAATGCGGACAAATTTTCTACACTTTGGGTCATTAAATCAAATCAATTCGAACAAGTTGCTTGTTAGACACTCACATGACAGGCCGCAGACATAAGTGATAATTTTCGCACAAAAAAGACCAAAAAGCGGGCAGTAGTTCTGCTTAAAGAGTAAAATAAATACTTTGTGAGTTAGTATTGCATTTAAATAAGTTCAATCTAAAAACACAAAAGAACATGAAAAGACTATTGAAGTAATGTTGATCAAATTGGTATGAAGAATAATTCGGGCAATTCTCTTTCAAACTTTTTGCTATTGAAAACAAATTCAGGCGACGATATTAATATAACCTTTATCCACGGTCAGCAGGCAGCAGTTCGTGATGGGTTTGCACTTTGCAGGGGAACATTCCCACATAATTCACTAAAATTCATTGCCACGAACATCTATTGATGACTAATTACTTGCATCGGCATTTCGTTGATGTTTGTGAATCCACAACATCAGCAATATTCCCGGTAGAGCGAGCAATATGAGGCCAGCCACATCTTGCGATATATATAGTGGACCTAGTTTCGACGACTCACTCAGTCAAACCACGATCAAGTTCACATTGCGTTGAAGCAACAGGCTGAAAAATCGTCAAATAAGCAGTAATAAAAGTTTCACACTTTTGAAGTGTGTATCGCTGTATGACTTATTGACAACTAATTCTCTATATATATTTCAACACAAATGTCAAGGTAAAAATGGCAGCCAATTCAAATTATGACACTACTTTGCACCACATTGTATGGATGATATACATTTTGACAGAATGTAATAATCAAGAACTTTCTGTTGACGATCAATGAAAAGAAATATAATAACATCAATATATAAAGCAGTTCAAGAACAAATTAAAATTAATTTTTTTCAGAACGAGATTATGCTATTAAGAGCATATAATTCCCGTATACCTGTATAGAGAGACAGATACTTCGCAGATGAACAAAACAAATGAAAACAAAGAAATATTCACTGCCTTTTTGTCTATTGTAATTTAAACTCAAATTCTTAAAAAATAATAACAAACATTTTTATTTTCTTGACCAAGAATATTTAGCCGAAGGTGAATGTGGGAGCTTTCACTTTAGCTGGAAAAATTTGGCTGCAGCAGTTCAAATCATACATTGATTATCTAAATAATACAATTTGTTATTCACGAGTTCAAATACCAATGGAAAGGAAGCTTTTTAACCCATTTTCAGCCGCGAAACATAAAAGTTGTTGGAATTTAATGAAACTTTAGTTCTTATCTAATTTGGGGCTCTAGAACTCAAATCTGTTGTCAAAATTTACGTAGCTCTGCTGAGATCGTCAGGACCCGGTGTTCGCAAGTGCGAACACTGGCTGATATTCAACTTAATTTTTTGTTTGTTTTTATATGTAACTCTAAAATAATTTTGGTTTACATACATACACAGATACACTTTTACACACGTTTTTTTCAATATTATTAGATATATTTATTAAAAAATTAACAAATTTTATTTTTTTTAAATAATACAAAATTACTTTTGATGGTACGCCTCAAAACACTTAGGATGTAAATGTACGTTACACTTTTTGCACATCCATTTGATTGGCTTTCTACAGGTTTTCAATCTGCAGCGTCTAGGTTTTCCGTCTTTCTGTTCAACAGGAATATGTTCACAGTCGACTCTTGGCAAGTTTCGTGGTAAGAATTCTGGAGAACTCTCCAGGCGTTTAGATGATAATAAAAGTTCTTTTGCTATTATAACACGAAAGTTTTTTTGTGGCATAGGTTTCTCGTTTTTTTGTTTTGAAACAAAGCAATGTAGCTTCCAGGCGTTGACAACAGATGAGCTTAAAACTGAAATAAAGTATGGCCAATACCACTTTTTGGACCGGATATTTATTCTATAATTTTGAACGGCATTATCGTGTAAATCAACACCACCCATGCCTTGGTTATAATTAAAAAACATATGTGGCTGATTGTAACTTCCGAACTTTTTCTCTTTCTTCTGCCATCTTTTTACAGAGTGCATTGGTTGAATTTGGTCAAAATTAGTAACCATTGTAACTTCCTTATTATCTGCCCAACGGCAAACCAATATATTGTTTGTTTGATCGAACTGGAAGTCAGAATCACCACGAGCTAATTTATTTCCAGTTTTCAAAGGCGCCTTTGCAATTCTATTACTGCGTACAGTTCCAGTTGCACAAAAGTGTTTTTTATTAAGTAAGCACAAGAGTTGGTGTGATGAGAAGAAATTATCAAAATAAACTCTGTGTTGATTGGGGCTTTTCACATTTTTCAATAGTCTTAGTACCACATCTGCGCCTAATCCAATTTCACGATTATAATTATCACTGGCACCCGCATACGGCATACAGTTGAACAAATACCCAGTTGAAGAACAAAGACACCACATTTTGTAACCAAAACGAATTGGCTTATTTCTAATATACATTTTGCATGAATGGCGGCCAAAATATGGAATCATTTGCTCATCGATTGACAAATCGATGGTCCATATACCAAACTGCATAAACTTGGAGTTTGCTAACTCTATCAATGGTCTAACCTGAAAAAATGAAAAGTTTACGAAAAATCAACGTCAGGCTTACAGAACTAAATTTTGTTTACCTTGGTAAGCTTATCACTTAAGTCTAAATTACTATTGTTGCTAAAATGAATACATCTTTTTATATCCTTGAACATTTTACGTGTCATACTTTGTTTTACTATTGGATTTCCTAGGCATGGGTCATTTGACCAATAGTCATCAATTGACGGCAAAGTATTAAAACCTGACAATATAAGAATACCTAAGAAACGCCTAAGTCTATTTTCGTTCAAGGAAACGTCTATCATTTTTTGTTGTGCATAATTATTTGATTCCTTTACAATAAAGTCTATCATTTCTTTGTCAAAAAACTTCTCAAAATACTGTAGCGGTGATAGTCCTTTAATTTCAGAAAATATCTTTGATTGAACTTCCAATATATCGTCTGTATTTGGTTGTAAAACAAATTGAAATTTGCCTGATCTATCAGTCCGCTGTGTCCATTTCGGTTCTTTAAATGTTTGTATTGTACTGCTCGTTATTTTGACACGTTTCGTTTTTCTGATAGCTTCTGCAGATGTTGATGGTTGCTCAGAAATTTCTATTTCCTGTAAATGCTCCTCTTGATCTCGGCCATATATTTCAAACGTTCCAGCAATTTCTTGCAAAGCTGTTTGCTATATTAAAACGTATGGATATAAGCATCTACTGAAAATGTGTAATATAATGTAGGTAAATATACTTATGTATATACATACGTTATCATTTATGGGAATTTCATTTTCGTCTATGCATTCCTCATCTGTTAGTTCGTCGATTTTATCTGGTGGAAGCACACAAACAGTGTCCACACCATCGTCTTCGTCTTCAATTATAGCCATTATTTCTTCAATAGTCAGAACTTTACGCGTCATTTTGTATGCGAAATATAATTCAAACTTTCAAAACCAAAACACAAAAAATTTCAGAACTAGTAAACAAAAAATAATAGACACACAACTTTCTTAGTCCGCTGAATAATTATCAATGAACTTTCCACACACTTTTGCACAAAAAGGATTTTTGTTGCGTAGTTTATAGACAGAAGCAGTACCGTTATATTCTTATAAAGAGCAAAAAAACAAATGCAACCAAAAGCAAAATTTCTATGTTGAATAGCGGCCAACGTTCGAGCTTGCGAACATCAATGTTTAACATTGTCGGTTCGACTGCCGTTGTATTTTTTTTTTAATTTTTTCTTTCAATAATATTTTTTCATCCTTTGTTGTAAAAACTGCATACTTACAATTTAAATTTTTGTACAACTTGTACATATGATTACGTGAATAAAAGACCTCTAAAATATGTGGTGTTGAAAAATCGTGTATAACTTAAAAAATATATTTTAAATCAAATTGTTAATTGTGGCTTATTTAAGCTAAGAATATATATTATACGTATGTTTTTTAATTTTAAGCATAACAGTTCAAAAAAGCAGAAAAAATTATTGACCAAAATTAATAAATTTTCTGTTCGCAAGTGCGAACAGAGGATGGAAATGGGTTAACCTCCTGATTGTCATGAAAATTTTTTTCCATTTCATAAAATCAAATGCAAATGGAAATGGCTTGTAATCGACTCATGTCATACAAAAAACATTTACTTTAATTTTGAAAACTTACATGAGTAACATTTTGGGAACGTGGCAGGATTGTGATCATTATCCCGTCACTAGTTTATGTTGATTTTAGTCATTTCAATAATGTTTGATATATAATTAAAGCGTCTTGATACTTTTCACATGTGTATCGAACCAAAGAATAGTTCGTCTATACATTTGTTTTTTTCATACAACGTTTCTTGTGATGAATTGTCAAAAGTGTAGAAATTAAAGAAATTAAAAAATATATATCAAAGAAACAACACTTTGTACCAAACTGGACACAAATTATATTGCAAAATAAAAATAAAAACAAAATTGTATGAACACTTCTTGCAAAAGTCGGTCAGAAACTCTGCCCAAGTTGTTGAATTCGTACATAAAGTCGGTCTGGAAAAAAATTATATTATAAGCAAATATGCCCTATAAAAGTCGTAAGATAATTTGTGGAACATGTCAGAAAATGTGCTCACTATTCTATAAAATGTCTTGAAGGACATTTTCTTACAATAATGTGCAGACTAGTCTGATATCAACTGGAAAATATTTCAAAAAATGTCATATTAGAAAATTGCCGACTATTCATCTAAATCTCCAAGAGAATTTAAGACAACTCGGTTTATTATCTAATAAAGTTGCAGATTTTTCCGACATGAGGCATGTCGGCAAATAATGTTCAGTGTGATATTTTATTTATTTATTTAGTTGCAATCAATGTATCATACATACATACACCGATCAAACTAAAACCCAACTCTTCTTGCTGGTTTTTTGTAATAAAAATGGTTAAATAATTAAATAAAATGTATAAGATGCACAAAAATAATTTGAGGTTAAAGAAAGCCTTTGATAAAAATACTGATCGCACCTCTTGGAGTGTATATTTTTTCTATAATTTCTCTTTGGGTCACCATTTTTAGATTATTGTTAGTTTTTTGTGTCTCATAAGCTTTAATGTTTGCGGCAATGTGGTATACGAGGGTTGATTGCTGCAACTAAATAAATAAATTTATGTAATTGCACACAAAAGAATAATTCTGATAAAGTCGAGGTTGTAAAAATGTGAAAAAATTTCTACAACGAGGAAAGTATTTCGTCCAATTCTTTCCACACGCTTTTTTAATAATAATTCACCACTTTTATTTGAACTTTAGAACATCCACTTGCATTTCAGAATCTTTTAAATTATTCGCAGGATTTGTCGGTTCCTTTTAGGACTTCTAAAAACAGAAATTTTAGTTTTCTTTCTAATATTTTCTTATTGGATTAATCGAATGCAAAGGGCAGTTTGAACTAACGCCCGACAGCTCATATGAACTGGTGCTTTAAGTTTTAGGAACGTCTCGTATGTGAAAAAAGAAGAGCTAGAAGGGAATGGCAACAGCACAGATCACCACAACATAAAATCAGACTTAGAGAATGCACTAAACGACTCCAAGAGTTGCTTGCATCTGAAAAATCTGCTTCTCTTAAGAACTATCTGGAAGGTCTCGATGTCACAGCAGCATCTAATTACTCCTTGTGGCGCGCTGCTAAAAAACTTAAAACACCCGTTGAGTCTAAACCACCCTTGCGCACTTCTACCGGAGGTTGGGCAAGAACCAATACTGAAAAAGGTAACATATTTGCTGAGCATTTAAAACACGTATTTACCCCAAACTCATGTACTGGTGGTGTTGATTTGCCGAGTGTAGTTGCTCTACCCCCTCGACTCATAAAGTTTAAGATGCGTGATGTAAATAAACTAATTGCTGAAACCAACGCAAAGAAGGCTCCGGGTATTGATGGAATTAGTAACAAGATGCTGATGAAGTTGCCTCGTATTGCTATTAGAATCCTGTTGTTTATTTTTAATGGCATTTTGCGACTGGAGTATTATCCACACAGCTGGAAACTTGCCATGGTCAAAATGATTCCAAAGGCGGGCAAAGATCTTACTAAGGCTGAGTCATATAGGCCAATAAGTTTGCTGTCAACAATTTCAAAACTCTTCGAAAAACTGCTCATGACAAAATTGTCCCCAATTCTAGCTGATAATGGATGCATACCGGACCACCAATTTGGTTTTAGAAGTCAGCATAGCACCATTGAACAAACTCATAGATTGGTTCATTTCATAAGAAGAACATTTGAAGAAAAGAAGTATTGTTCTTCCCTCTTTATTGATGTTTCTCAAGCATTTGATAAAGTGTGGCACGAAGGCCTAATTTTAAAATTGAAGACATATCTACCAATGAACATTGTGAATCTATTGGAAAGTTACATTCTTGCCCGGAAGTTCACTGTCGTGGAAGGAGACTTCATGAGTGTGCCCGAAACTATCTCATCTGGGGTGCAACAGGGGAGTATACTGGGGCCACTTTTGTATTTAATTTATATCTGTGATATGCCTCTGAGCAGTAATATCCTCACCTCTACATTTGCCGATGATACAGCCTGCCTTAGTATGCATGAAAACCCTCACGAGGCATCCCGTTATCTTCAGGAACATATTAAGCTGTTGGAACTGTGGTTGAACTTATGGAGAATAAAAGTAAATGAACAAAAGTGTGTTCATGTCACATTTACCCTACGAAGAGACACTTGTTCCCCCATTCGAATCAACAATCAAGTTGTTCCTCAACATTCACAGGTGAAATACCTTGGTATACATCTTGACCGACGGCTTACATGGAAACACCACATAGACTCTAAGCTAACACAAATGAAGCTTAAATTAACCCAGATACGTTGGCTGATTGGTAGAAATTCAACCCTCAGTCTAGATTGTAAACTTTTAATATACAAGTCGCTTTTGAAACCCATATGGTGTTACGGAATTCAGCTATGGGGCACTGCTTCAGCTTCCAATGTAGAGAGAATACAACGAATGCAAAACAAAATTTTAAGGTTAATAACATCGGCTCCTTGGTACATGAAAAATTCAATTTTACATCGTGATTTAAATATGCCACTTGTGACCGCTGAAATTGCAAAATATGCAGGCAAATATTTAACGAAACTCGAGTTCCATCCTAATCCCCTTGCTCGTAACATCTTGAACTTTCCTGGACACATCCGCTTAAAAAAGAGGGATACTACGGCCTTAATACGCCACACTTCAGATTGATTTTTTTGAATATTTTTTGCTTAACACTACATTTATGTATTTTTAATTACTATCACTAAGTTTATGTCCGACACTGGTTGGGCCTAATTATAATATTTACACTTAAGATTTGAACACTTATTGTTAGTTCAGTTTGAAGATACAATAAATTCATACTAGCAAAAAAAAAAAAAAAAAAAAAAAAAAAGTTTTAGGATTTATTAACTTTCTAATGTTCAGTCTAGAATATTGAATTTAAAACAACAAAAAATTTAAAAAATATTTAATAAACCATAGTTATACATATATATTTTAATAAAAAAAGAAGGAAAAAATAGACATTCATGACAATTATTTATTTAATACATACATTGAGCAAAACGCAATTTCAAAACTTAAAATTTATCGTAATTTTGCTCTTAATATTAAACATACACTATTAGCAATCCCTTGGTGTAGAAGATGCAGAGAAGCCGGCAAATGCTTAAAGAAAATCTAATATTTACACAAATCGTGATGTTGAATTTTCTTCACAGTCAAACACTTAAACATGAAGATGAAGAAAAGATTACATGCAGCCATCTATTGGCAAAATTGGTATGAATAAGTATGAATGTACTTTGAAATTGGCTTAAACACACACACGCACACAATTTATATGGTGGGTAACAATGCAGCATCCAATAAACGCCTCCTCTTGCTCATCTACTACTTCAACATTTGCCGAGAAAATTGTAAATAATAGCAAAATTGTGTATTGCAGTACCGCGTTGTTGCTCGAACGCAGACAATAGTCAATAAAACATGCAGAAAATCATGTTTATCGCATTGATTTATGGATTTTTAATGTGTTGCTTATCGACAACCAGCTTAAATCAATGAGTGGCCAAAAACACCGCAAACCGAAAAGACGACCGGCCAACCAGCAAACGAATATTTAAACAAAGCAACTCTTTGGCATCACACTAACAACCGAATATGCAACAACAGCCAGCAACATTTATTGAAAGAGCTGAATGAATTAATACCAGCCATCAAGGAATTGTTATTTCAACCTCCTAAAACGAAACACCACTTTGGTAATTTTCGTTAAGTTTAAATCTCACCGCATGATTAGTTTCAAAAACTTTTTTTTTTTTGCTTAAGTTGCCAACAATTGCCGCCCTCGAGTTGAAGTAGAGGAAACAGTCATAAAGGAAAAACAATCTTAGTAAACAAAAAGAAAAAATCTTGATTAGAAGGTTTTTTTTAAATTGTAGATTTTTTAAACACACATTTTCCTTTTTATTTTTATTTAAATAAATATGAAAGTATGAAAGAGTAAATCAAAAGAGCGAAATATAAAAAATCTTAAAACGCTTTTTGCCTGTTTATTAATAATTCAAATTAGCACTTTCGCAACCCAAGGCTTTTTAATAAAATTTCTTAAGTTTGTTTAAATGTTGCATTTGTAGCACAAATCTGTTGGTGCCGCAAGTACGACTTGTTGCACTGTCTGTCTGTAGCACTATCACTTGGCGATCTTGCTGGTCTTTTTGTTGCCGCAGTCCAGAAGAGCTTAAAACAACTAAAATTATCTTTAAATAAAATTCCAAAACGCCGAAATCCTTTTAAATTTGTTCAATAAATATTGTGCGAAAGATGATTAAAATAACTAGAGATTGTTAAAAAAAAGAAAACATTTCAGCAAAAACTTTGTAAAAACACGAGATAAACAATTTCGTTTTACATAAACCATTTACAGTACTAAAATCCCGCAGATAATCAAAACTGTCAAACTTATGATTTAAAATTTTTGAATTACCGAAATGTTTTTAACTCCTGATTTCATTCATTGATCTTTAAAAAAATTAAAATTTTCCTTCATAATATTACAATACACCAGTTGTGTTCTGTGAACTAAATTTTATTTTTCACTTATTTCAATACTATTTCTAATATTTTTCTATTCTTACGTGCATACACGAAATCAATCCTTTCAAATGAAGTGAAATGGAAAAAGCAAACAAAAGCTCTTTTATTTAAAATTTAGGTTTTTGTTCTCTGGTCATATGAAATCATTATACAAACATAATCACACATTTACGCATCATTTGTACAAAATACTTATAATTTTCAATATATGCGCAAAAGACATCATAAATGGAATTACCCCCAAACAAAACAACCATCATGGAAAAAAATTGTAGCAGAAGCCCAGAAAGTCAAAGGATTATCAGCCGTACCACCATACTCTTGCACGAGTATTTGAGGAGCTTAAAAGAAATTTAACTGCGACTACCAATCAACCACTTAATAAGGCCTTCCTTGCATTCCCGTTTTTGGTAAATTAATTTGCATAAATAAACAAACAAACAAATAAATAAAGAGACGAATCACCTTGTAAAGATCCAGGCAAACGTGCAAGAGTTTTATTCGATTTGAATTGAAATGAATCCCGAAGCGACTGAATGTGACAACGAAACTTATTTAACAGTAGCATTTGTCAAACAAACTAAATCATTTTGTGTTTCATGTGCCACTATTTGTTGAATTCAAGTGAATGAAAAATTTGCATAAATAAATAACAACAGCATTACACAAACCCAAAAGACACAGAAACCATAAATTAAATTTCCAAAAAACCTTAACAGTTTGACTCTGTGAAATGAAAGGAGGCATAAAGTGAGAAAATCACACCTTAACGATTTAAAATGGAAATTAGTTTCTTTTCCGATTTGTTTTCATTGTCGTTGTTTATTTATAACGCAACACATACACGTACACACGTATAATTGACTGGTATAGATTTTTATTTTATTAAATTACTAAAAGGTTTCAATTTGCTTTACGTAATCCTGCTCATAATCCTGCAATTATCCTCAACACAAAGACGAATCACTCAAAACAATCGTTCACCCTTACCCCGCAAACATTTTCCATTGCAGAAAATCATAATGTGGAAAGTATATCAGCGCATACTCATTTAGTTCATGGCGAATGACATCGTAATATCCTACTGAAGACAATCTTGGTTCGAAAGACCTGCTCCCTAGGGGAACAGGATCATTGTTACGTCGATTAGTGGCAGGAATCGCATACTCTGACTCTTCTTTATTTTCTGCAAACAAATTATAAATGCAGTATCAATACCCTTTAATTTTACTATTCTCCCCTTAATTAAAAGTTCAGTCTCAGGAGATAATAAGACCAATAACGCCGGCGAAGAAAATGTAATTTTTTTCCATTAATTTGATCACTCTATATGGCAAATTTATTTTGGCAACTCGATGAAACAATTTTATTGCAGGCGAAAAAGGACAACTTCAAACATACGCAAAAGCTTTTCAAAAAAGTTTTTTAACTGAAGGTAGAGCATGATACATGCTAAAAAAACATGTCTATGCTGCTAGACTTCAGCTTAGATTTATTTTGTAAAATGAGATTTTAGCCGTGGCATGCAGCACGATTAATGTGAGATGGCAAACGAATATTATATTCTCTTAAGCGATATTTGTTTCAGGCGTATCGAATAATCTTTCTATCTTTCTTTTTAATAAAGAGACGTCAATGTGACATTTGGCATGATCTATACCTGATGAATTTTCATCATTACATCAATTCGTCATAGTGTACACCATTATGAGTGTATATCTAAGATATTTTGATTACAACCTTCATTCATAGAAGACACTACGGCGAGACATCTACGAGTAGTATTAGCAACAATTCTCAAAATGTTTAGCGAGTAAATAACTATACGGCATACAGTTGCATATAGATAGAAACCGTACACTTTTACGATTGTAAGAAAGCACAAACTAGATCTATTTTAGGTTTATGATATTAATACCAAGCACATCCAATCATACAAACGGCAGGTGGGATGGAGGACGAAACTGTTCATCAACTCAGAAGATGCAACCCAAACGCATTTGTAGATTTTTGCTTTTAATGAAAACAAATAATGTAATATTCCACCTTTAACTTTTGCGTGATGTTGGAGTAATTACCTTGAACGGTGGGGAGAGCAACTTCTTCTTCAGCTAAACTTCCAAGGCATAATTTTAACAGGATAAACATGGCTTTTATCACAAAAGAAGTCTAATAGTTTACAGCCATATATTTAAGCAAATTTTACTCTTACTTTACCACTATTAGAAAAATAGAAAAGATTATTTGACGATAATGGAACTTGCAACATCAGACTTACAAGTATGAACTAAAGTTCATGCCGGGGACCCCAAGCACGAATTCATATTTTATATATATCTAACCCCACTGTAGCACGGTGTGTTATTTTATTTTTAGTTAGGAAAATGTGTTTGCAATTTCGTTAGTATTAGTTTTTTGTTTTCTTTTTTATCCTCGTTTGTACTAATTAGATTAATCATTTTATGATTCAAACATCCAACGATATGCATCGTAAACTAAATTAAAAGAAAATCCTAATTCACCTTCTGTTGTGCTTGATTATCTACTTAAAAAAAATTTACTCGTTCGTATCATGAAATTAAGTACAACTATTCTGCTACATCCTTTTTCAGCAGGAAAAATAAAATAATCCTTAAGAGAAACTCACGCAGTTATAAAAGAACAGAAACAACAATGCACACGTACCGTGTTTCACAGGAAGCGAAAAGCAATACATTGAACTGAAACGGCTGTTGGGGTCATAAATTTACTTTTACTCAAGCAAATTAATACAGATTCTTTTTTCCTATTGCTCCTTTTTTTCGACCAGTTGCGGTCATGTCCTGCAAGCAAAAGAAATAATAAGTAAGAAAACCACTACTGCTATTGCTACCGAACAGTTTAAGAGAGGGCTGGTGGGGTTGTTAGTGGCCGGTCTTCTTTGAAGAGATAAAGAGTCATAAAAAAATTCAAAATAACCAACAAATAGAAAAGAATGTGTAACATAAATGAATTGTACGAAATCCATAAATGGATCAACTCGCCAACGAAGACACCTGAGACCATTAATTCATTCATTCATTTTTACCCAGAGTATAAAGCGAAGCAGAGTATTTATACCAATTGACTCTTAAGGGGCAGTTAGTTTTTTTTTATATTTGCTTATGCTTCAAGTATAAAACAAATGTTTATGACCCAAACATACCTGATCTGGAAATTCACACATACAAGCGCGCACCTACACTGCTGCTATTATCTACAGACAACAAATATGGCAACAAATCAGTGCAAGGATTTTTTACGATTAACTGCGTAATTGAAACATTCCCTCATTCGAAGAACAACTGCAAATGTAAACAGAAATCTATGCTGCACGAAAATTTAATTAAACTGTAATAAAGCAAATCCTTAAAGGACTATCATCCTTAAATCTTTTTCATTTTCTTCCTCGTTTATTATTATTATTTTTCTATCTGTCTGTCTGCTTACCATCCCCCATATTTCATGGCATTGTCAGTGTGCGCGCAGCATTTTATTAAAAGGTTTGAGAATTAAGTTATAAAAACAGTGGGCGTTTAATAAGCTCAATCAGCGCTAAATCCACTTTAAATCACTTTCACAAGCTGCGACTTTTGCAACTGTGCGTGAGGACTTGTAGAAAAAATACAAGGCGGCAATAAACAAACAACATTTACGCATCATGTTCAGGATAACACATCTACACACAAGGACTTACTCAATTATAAATTATTATTTTTTCCACTTTATAGGGCAACAAATGCAAGGCACATAAAACGAAAGGATAAAGAGGTAAATGTAAGTGAAAAGGTTCATCACTAAATAATGCAATAAGCCACAAAATAATGAAATACATGCGAAATAATTTTTATAATGTATTTAAGGCAAATCTCGCCAATAACTGCAACTTACACTCAAAGAAACGGTGATGTAGTATCACAAAATTAGGATTTCGTGCTCTGGAAGCGAGTTTTTCTGAGTGTTCATCCATCGATGTCCGCTGAATTGAAAATTTTCAGCTCTTTAATTTCTATAAAATTATTAATTTAGCACTTAATAGTGGACTTTTTCCACAAAAAATTAAATCGAATCAGATTGATTTTTCGTCATTTTTCATCCCTTAATAACTTTGGATCGACAATCAAAGCGCTCTGTACAATTAATTTAGACTGGGATTGGTGCAGTCAATTTTATTTCATGGACATGAAAAGCAATAAACGATAGAACGTTTAAATAGAACAAGGCCATTGTGCGCGGAAAGTACTGCAGGAGCAAAATGTTGCTACAATATTCTTTAAATAAAGATTCCCATATGATGCAAATTTTGTTTTTCGCGTTTGCTTAATATCCTTCATATTAGCGAATAAAAGAAGTTAGATGCAACAGATTTCATTAAAAAATGTAGGTATAATTCCAGTATAAATCAGTAACTTGTAATTTTTATTTCTTGAAAGGACATTCTATGAAATATTTCAAAAGCGTATCAAAAAGTCTTCTATAAACATATGCTTTATATACATACATATATACACTGTATACATAAGTATATGTACATACCCATATATATTTCTTATGCATTTTGAAAGTTGTATATTATTAATATCGGTAACAGTATAGATATCGATACCCAAACACTTTTATACTGATAATGAAGAATGTTTGCCCCAAAACGTAAAAGAGTGAAAAATTTTCGAAAATTATGAAATGGGGAAAATTTCATAATTTTTTAAAACAATTTCTCATACACAATAATAATTTCTTATACACAAAAAATAATATTGAATAAAATTTAAGGAATAGTTTCTCAATTTCAGTTCAAAATGGCTGTCGTATTGTTTCAAGACCCTGGAATATTCCATCTAAGGCCAGCAATGACAGAGTTGAAAAAAATTAAACTTAATATTTTATAAAATGGATTATTTGTTGTGGGTTTTGCTCTTCATATACCGACATTTTATTGATCGCTAAACCAAATCATCAGTGAACTTCAAGCAGTTCGAAAACATTGTTTATGCCATACAAATCAAACACAATGTGAGAATTCAGTATTGTGTATGAATCATAACAAAATACATAATTTAGTAGGCTTAGAATGCTTTCGGGAGAATATCCCGAATAATAAATTTCAATATTAAATTCTTAATATTTTATTTAATATCAATAAAAAAATTGTTTTAGAAAATTTTATTAGACTTTATTAAAATGTTTTGTTTGTTGTGGCTTCAGCTGTTCACATGGCGACATTTCATTTTTCGTTAAATGAAAAAAATTTCATTTGATTTATTTATTTAAGATAAATTCAGTACAACAAGATGTAATCTTCATTAGCAGTACTGGGACGATAACTGACCTTCGTAGACTAGTAAGTAGTGTACTAGACTCGTAGTTCGAAGGTCCCAGATTCGAATCCTGCCGCAGAACTTTGGCAGTTTGTGTTTGATAGTTAAAGGGAGCGCACAACAAGCCTTCACTGGCTTAATTGTATGTCGTATGACATGGGCTATCACACCCCTCCAATCAACCTAACCTAACCTATCCTAACTGGGAAGACAATGGCAATATGCAATTTTACATGTTTTGTCTTACCAAAAATTAAAAGTTAAAAAAATATATACATACATATTTAGAATTAATAAAACTAAAAAATCAAAATAAATAAAAAATAACAAATGATATTAAATATCGAATAAAACATAAAAAGCAACTTTAACAAATATACTCTTTTAATATTTTAAATTAATCCATATAAGTAAATATTGCAGAACTGAAGTGCTTTGCGTTGCCTAATGTTTGAAAAGTAGATGGAAGTTCATTCCAGAGGCGAATGGCATTTACATAGAAATGTCTTACAGATATTTGTCTATGATATCTGATTGAGTTAATTCTATAGCCTTTATTCGATCTAGAAAATTGTATGCTGCTGTGTAGAAATATTAGAGTATGGCACTTTAGCAGGCTTTCAAAGGATATTCAAAGATCTGATGAGAAAACTGGGGTATTTCGTCCATAGATATATCCGGAAACATCGTTGTAAGCAATTTTTAGTTTGTTTCTGATTATTGCATCACAATTAGAAAATAGTTCACGACCATACATTAGAGTCGGAACAATATATATTTTGGCTAGTAGCATCCGAATATCAATTGGAGTAAAATACTGTGTCATCCAAAGATTTCTTAGAATTGAATAAATTTTACCACATGTAGCAATTACATGATTTATGAACATTATTAATATCATAATTTAGTTTAGCAATGCAATAAAGAGTTATACATCATCTGTACACCACAATAGATAAGTTTGGAGGGCAAATCATTTGAGTAAATGGCATATAATAGTGGATCTAGAATCGATCCTTGCGGAACACCTCGAACATATCGAACATTTGTTTGAAATTCCTTACAAAAAATGCGATTTGAGCCAGATTTATATATTGTTTTCTTGACTGTATAGAAATCTTTTTTAAACTATTTTGTAGACAACTATTTAATTGAGTAGATAAACACCAATTTTACACCAATTTTCATTTTTATACGCCATTATGCGTTCCATCTGCCTTCTTTAATATATTGTAAAAAACGTAAGGCAAGCGTCCATTTTCATTTTACGAGTAACTTCTTCCATATTTCTAAAAGTGTATGCAGCACTCCAAGCAAAATTGCAATATCCCTGTACAAGTGAATAGTATAATATTTGTTAGAGGCAAATAAATTGAAACAGATTTATCACTGTTAAAATAAAGGACAAAATAGTGCTCAACCCAAAAACATAAGCCACATTAAGCACTCTCACATCCATTCACCCGCTCCCCCTGTAGAACTAAATATATCTATATGGACTGCTATGAAAAAGTTTATAACTCGTAAAAAATTGTTTATGGAAACAGTGAAAAAATTACAAAAAAATAAAATAAAATCAACGTATTCCCACACACATACACACACACGCACACATTCAAACAAATATCCACCTACATAAAAAACTAAAGTTATTATCCTGTGATAGTCAGTACGAAAGTCGCAGTCGACGAGTATGTGAGTTTCGTTGCAAGCACATTGTCATTACCACCACTGCGAACCGCAAAATGGCTGCTAAACTGACAAGCGAACTTTATTACAACATTTTAGTCTTTTTTATGTCGCCATTGCTGTTGCAAATAGTATTTGTCGTTTTATTTTGTTGCTCGTTGAAACTTAATATGCCGTCACGGCAAACGGAACAGGATTATGGCGCATCAGTTAGCGTTTCGATTATTGGCTGTTTGTTTGTTTTTCCATTTTTGTGTTTCTTCCTAAGAGGTTCGAGAATGATTTGGCTGGAAATTGCAGTCACAGGTGTTGCGTTTCTCCAAAGTCGTTAAAAGAATTTATATATAACGGGTGGTCCAAATATATGTATCTTTAAAAACATTTAATGTGCTGCGATTGCATGGTGTGACATGTTAAAACATCGTTCTGAAACCAAAAATTATCCAAGCCGTATAAATTCCGCAATCATTAATCTTTAGCGGTTGCGTGGACTGAAATAACGTTTACACTGATGCCACCACTCCAAAATCCACACAAAACTGTTACTCTCTGTGGATGCATTAGCCACTCGTGTTTTCCGATGCCCAGGTGAGGCAATTTCGTTTGTTGATATGGCCGCCGAAATGAAAATACGCCTCGTCGAATATATGATTTTTCTGCCAAATCCGATGGCCTTTTGTACTGTAATATTCTTTAATGTTGTTTAATCGTAAAGCGACTCGTTTTGGATCACGGAGGTACGATATCATCTGATAGTAAATATTTCAAACAAAAAAATCTATCAGTGTCAAAATAACATAAGATTTAACGAGATACTTGTACACATTTTTGGGCCACCCAAATACATACACATACTTATTTATACATTCTAAATACATCGCATTCTAGCATAACAAAAACAGAATATAGGATTTGGATCTCATAAGGTGGGCCGCATTTTGGGTGAAATTAATCGTAGGAAAAAATTAGTAACAAACATTTTATGGGGGAGAGTTACAAATTGCTTTTCTCATACAAATTCTTAACATTTTCATATACAAAATAAAGTCTGACGGTTGTTGGGTGAAAAAATTTTATGCCAAAAATAAAACAAGTATTGAAATGCTGCAATTTTTTTTCAATATAAAATTTATTTTGGGTAAATAATTTACAAAAGTAGGCCTATAATTTAATTTTGTCATTGATATACACCGTTCATTTCCCTAGATCAGTTACCTTGATCCTTTGTTATTTGAAAACTCTTATTCCCATACCAGATCGGAATAAAATCTTAATCGAAAAATATGTTTAAGCTTGCGTTTTTAGAACTGCACCGAATTTGAGTTCGCAACAAGAGACGCATCCACGTCCTCCAGATAATTACAATCTCCACACTCGATAATTAAACCATATGATGACTGGCAGGGGCAGGAAGGTAACGTTTACCATCTCAGTCATATAACCATGTAAAAAAAGCAATGACGCGAAGTCAACGTATATACGAAATAACTTTAAAAGTAATTGTGAGAGTAACAGGTAGTGACATAAGGTAAAAAAGAGCTCCTAAAAAGCCATAAAGATGCCGACGGTAAACAACCGAAACGAAGCGAAATGGGTTAATTGACAATGGTTGTTTGTCTTTCTGATGCCTAATCAGTGAATTCGAAGCTCTTTTCAGTATATTATGAAATAGAAATCAATTTGATATTAAATTATGATGGGATATTTATCAGCACGAATCGAAGTCTAAAAAGGGCGAAACATTTTCATAATCAAGTTTTCATGTCAACTAAAATAATTTTGTAATTCTTAATAAAAAAATTATTTTCTGAATTTAAGTTGGAATTGCACAGGTCCTTAGAATTAACTTAAAATTCCAATGAAGATTTTGTCAACTTGAGTTCCTTTGGCAGCAAAGAAAATGCCACAGAGTGACGTTCTTCTTTCTCACCATATTCACATTCTTGCCACATATTTAAACTTTCTTTTTTACCGGCATAAATATATCCGTCATTTTCGACTGTGTCATTCCGAAAATGCCTTAAATTTCCTTCTGTATTTTATTCCAGAAAAGTTTATTGATAAAATAAAAAGCGATTCAACAAATAGAGACAAACAGCTTCCATTAGGAACACAAGCAGTTCGAAAAATTTTCAAATTAATAACTTATTGCAACTGACTGTTGAAAGCTGCTAGACTTCGAAAGGACGTGTGATAATATTTTCTTGTTTCAAATAGTTACATAATAAAAAATACTAACAATATATATTGATAAGATGATGGGGCTGCCTCCATTTTAACAAAAATTATCACTCGTCTGAGCCAACATTGGCGTACGGATCCAAAACTAGATCCGATGAATAAATGCACTTGTACCGTAACGTTAAGATATGTAATGAAGCCACCTACATCAGACTCTGAAAACTCCGTAAGATCATACAGCAAATGCTTGTCTAGAAATCATTGCTTCGAACAATGCCTTCCTTATCACAGCTACGGCAAAATGTATTGTAGGGGAAACCCAGACTTCATGGTGAGTCTAGCCAACGCCCAGTGAGCCAGCCATATACATTGCGACTAGTCTAGAGATATGGTTACAATTTCTTTTGGCCGATTGTACTGAGGGACTGTTACTGTAACGAGGCCACATTTTCTTTGCGACTCTACTTTTATCCAGTTTATGCCATCAGTACTCAGCTGTCTGTCGATTGTACTTGATATCTGATGGAGTCAAAAAGCATAGCGCCCGATTCTGCATTAGCGAAAATTGGAGCTGAATTGTAGATACGCTTTACAATCACAACGACAGAACTGGTGACTGGCTATCCACAAAAATGCCAATTTTTCCCGCAAGCATTTCTGTGTGCCCGTGTTCTTATCGCCTCTCTAATGGCCAGTTTTTCTACTTGAAATACAATTGCCTTAGTAGAAAGTAGATACCAGACCCAACACCGGAGATTATTCTTGAATCATCAATGCAAGCACTATGATGATGATCCCTTTCCTTACTTCCCTCTTTTTAAACCACCTGGTCGGAAAAAAAATTTCGAAGTTGCTACCGAGATCAAGGTAAGTTCTTCCAAGTCAGGAGAAGGTGTATCCAATATCCTAGCGTATCCACAAGTCCATATTCATCACCGTCCAGGTGCGGGCTTGTAAGTTAATCGGAGTAAAATTCAAAAAACATTCAAAATCATTAAACAGCTGGTGCGCAAACCGCATGTAATACCGATGCTCTAAGTTCTGTAGAGTTGTTCCTTTTCTGTATCAGTCCGCCATACCACTGATCCGAAGGCCAAGATTGGAGGTATGTCCGTCAAATACACTCATTCCATTCATTTTAGAGCTTAAGCCCAATTTTGCACAAAATTATTTTAACAGCTGTAGTAGGCATGTTTAGTTTCCCTGATAGTCTCGAGTCTAGGATGGATGGATGTCTTTCGATAGGAATAAGACTCCGTAGCCGTGGCATGTAAGACTCTAAATTGTGGTCCCTGTGGTAAGGGGTAACTGTTTAATTGTAGGTTAAGCGTTACTGTGTGCATCGTTTCTTTTTTATTTATATTATTGAAAATAATGATATTTTCTCTTGCTTGTTGAAGTACAAATTTGTCGATTGGCTTTCTTTTCAAATCAAACAATAACAACGAATTCTTTCATTGATATTATAAAGAAAAATTTAGACACTATAATTAACTGCTTCTAAGGAAAATGAAGTAAAATATCAATTGTCAGTAATGAATTTCAAATATCACTTTCATCACTCCTCTTTTTTGGCTGCATAATTATCAACTGCAGCCAAAGAAACAAATATACCTTTCGTTTATTTGCCTTATGTTGCAGTTATTAGGGCAATAACAACAACAATTGCAGCACGTGATTACAGGTTGGAGATAAGTATTTTCATCAAATGCACTGAAATGTACACCGAACTGGACTGTATTGAATGGAATTTACAGTGTGTGTCGAGTGTGTGCCAAGTGGCAATTATGTTACATTAGCCATGTTTTATTTTCAAAGTCTGTCTGTCTGCCTCACTTGTACATGTCCATGCATTTGTTACGTTTAAAGTTTTTGTTTTTTCGTTTACAATTGCAGTGTTTGCCAGTTTTACTTCTTGCAAATCATACATTTCAAATACGAAAGCTGGTACTAGTTACTGCACTAAGTCTTGCCCTTTTAGCCATGTCCCTTCTTGTTGCTGCTGGTTTAAAACAATAAAACAGAAACAATAACAATGAGTAGACTCTTTTAGACATTCAAAATAATGGCTGACACAATGCGGCAAAATTGTTTCTACAACGAAACCTTTTCATGTCATTTGCAACGGAAAGGAAACACATGATGTTGAATAAAAAAAATAATAAAACCAACAAATAAATGGGTGTTTTGGCAACGTTTTATATTAATATCTGCTAATAACTGACATGTCGATACTTGGTTATTTTAGTTATTTTTATAAGCCGTTCGTCAATTTTTGCTGAGTTCCACTTGTCTACAACAAATCAGCTCCATTTAAATTTTCTTTCATACTTCGAGGCACATTGTTCGTATAAACATACGAGATGTTACGGCTTGTGTGTCCCGAATTACTACCTGGACAATTAGGAGTAGAAATAAATAATTACGTGTACAATTACGAATTGTATTTATTTTTATTTACCAGGCAAGTTATTCATGGAAAAAGGGTATTTGGATTCTAAAGTGAAACCTGGCGCAATTTCCCTAAACGGAAATAAGCGTATTCACTAGTCTGAACCACGAAAACATTCCTTTTTTCCAACAAGTACCAAGATTGCATGAATATTACGAAAACTTATACGCAATTTAATCATAATATTGACAGATATTTGCGAAATAGATTAGAAAATCGTCAAAGGTTCAAACACATTTAAAAAGTTACAAAAAAATATTATTTTGATTGCGGAATCAGTGAATATTTACAGAGGCTCGTTAAAGTCGCCGGTTATTCCTAAAAAATAGTTGTTAGACGCTGTAAAGGAGATCCAAAGCTTGCAAATTTTAAATTAGGAAAACTTGTCACAAATTGAAAAATGTGTAGAAAAAGATCAAATATTCCACTAGGCAATTTTAGTTGCGCAAGTTTTAATTCTAAATTTCGCCCACATGAACTAAAACTTGCGCAACTAAAATTGAATAGTGAAAAAGACGTAGTAGTTCCCAGATCCAAAAATGCAAAATAGAGCCAATAACTGAGTAGAATAAACTTATTGTGTTATTTCGTCTTTCTCGCAATTGATGGCCGATTGGTCAGGAAGAGTATTCATCACGTAATAATAAGTTGTCACGCATGAACAACATAAGGCAGCCGTTTTTTTTACAATCCAATACGTCGCTTGTTTAGTTGCAACCATTTGAAAGTATGACAACTGTAGTTTGCAATTGTTTTGATTGTTGAAAGTTTTCAATAGTTTGGATTTTAAATGCTCTTCACTTCATGTATTAAACACACACATGTTTGCAGAACACATGGATAAAAGGTTCAATAAGTGTTCATATTTAATGCATAAATGCAACAACAATATCATATTTAATTATGGTCATGAAATATTTATCTATAATTGTTGATAATTAATCGTTTTCAAGTTGTATTTGAAGATTTTTTTAATTTATATTTCTTTGTTATGAATATAAGTATGTATTATTTGCCACTGGTATAAGTACATTGTACTTTTACTGACAGCCTGAATAATTGTTTGTTTGGACGTCGGTACATTGTGACATTATGTGGGCAGAACAAACATGTTCATGGGCTTATTGGCACAAAATGTTCAAACATATATGAACTGCATACACACAATATGCATATAAGAATGTAAGAATATTCCGGGGGAAAAAAACTGCAATGATTTCCTGAATTCAAGCCCTTCCTTCGCCTGTGTCTAAGTAGGAAGAAGGGTAAAATTGCATATAATTATTAAAGTAAATCAAATATTTCTACTAAAGTTTTTAAGTTGCGATTCTGAGCCAAATTGGTGGTACTTAAATTGCTTCTTAATACTTAGAGCTAATAATTTCTTTTTAATATTCAAATCAAATCCATTACAAAATTAAACCTTAGCAAGGACCTTTTCTAGGTCCTCAAATTAAAAAAAAATTCTCATATCTTCATTTTATTAGAAAAATTGTTTACCTATATTTACAAAAAAGGGAAAAATACATAAATTATTGCATTCAACTGTATTTTGCTTTTATTAAGGATATTGAAACGCATAAAAAATTCAACGATGCATATCCCCTCTTAATTAGGAACCAAGAAGAAGTCACAACTTTTTGAATATACAACGAAACGCATAGAAACATTTGTAGCATTGCGATACAGTCTACTCAACATAATTTTACAATGAAAAAAACTATCACATTATTGGTCTTTATTCGGGCATTTGCAGCTAAAGACTTGTATAGTTTTGAAAATAATTTATGATCACATTTAACATACAATTTGACAACATTCTACATTCAGAATCCCAATCGTCACTCCCCGGGGTGGTTTAGAGGAGTGCGTGTAGCACATAAAAAGGAATGGAGAGAGAATAGAGAAATTGACTTCTATTGTTACACAGCATGTGTTTGTTTGTATAACATGTTTTTTGTGGTTTTTAAACCACATTCAACAGACATTTGAGTTGATCGTATTTTCGTTGTCATTGTGTTTATTTGAGCAAAAATTATAAAATAATGCCACACATTTTGGCTCTTTCATTACGCTTATTGTCACCTACTTTTACTACTTTGACAAATATTTTGTTCCCAAACAAGAGCTGATGTAATACACGTACGTTTCATCATTATTTCTCTAGAAAAAATTTTTTAATATAAATTTATGTACGTCAGGTAAGAATGCATTGATCGATCATCGGCTATCATTAGTGTTAAAGTGTAGCAATGTTTGCTATTTTCGAATTTTCCATGAAAATCTATAATAAAAACAATCCATTGTTTGAAATTTACACAGCTTGCAAAAATTGCAAGACTCTTGTTTGCCACAAAAAAGGTGTTAACTTGGCACATTCTGAGAAAGATAATTCAAATAATTTATATAGGAAATGCTCTATAATCAGACACAATAAAAATCCACAGTTCCACATCTATATGAAAATGTCAGGAAACTACTGAATGCGACTCTCGACTTCCCAACTCTCTTTGAAAAATAACAACAACAAAAATTTAATTCTCTAAAAGAAAATATTTCTCACGAATTATTCTTAAGGAAAATAGTATTTCACTGATCATTTTTTTATTTAATACAATTATATTTCAAAATTTTTTAAGATTTTGTAAGAACACCAATCTTTAATAATAAAAAATCTAACATTGACAAATAGATACGTTGTTTCACATTGTTTTTGTATAAAAAAATTGTAAATGTAATGTCAACCATTTCTCACACATTGGACAAAAATATTAGCTGGGTTGTGCCATTCCCACAGGATATGATTTTCAGTCTAGAAGTTAAATCCAATTTCCAAAGATATGAAGTGCTGCAATATCCAGGAGAGTTACTGAATCATGTTTGTAATGCAGTTTTTGGCAAGAAACTTGCTTTCGAAAAGCACTGGATACTTTTGGAAGTATAGCAGTCCTTTATCAAAGAATGATTATGGAGAGCAATAGTAAAAAATGTGGGAAATATTTCTGTCGTCATGTGAGATGCTTTCATGGCTTCAAGATCATCCAGCAATTGCAGAAACACCTAAACACTCGAGTTACTACACTAAAACTGCAGATATAAAAATCATGCTCCAGTAATGATATCTAGATACTGAAACAATTAGCTGAAGTACACGTAATTTGTTGAACTAAATAAACAGACAAAATCTATTCTATTTGCATGTATTGATAAAATATTATCGTCGCATTTCGTAATGTATGCTACCAATATCGTTCGTTCCAACAAAAACTGGCACTGCCCTTAGCAGAAATATATTAACGCATTCATCAACTCAGCAGGATGTGTCTTCTTAAACATGTCAAGCAGTCTAACTCGTTAAGAATGAATTACCCAAACATTTTTTAAAACGTGCATCTCCGTTACGTTAAATGAATGCATGTTGCATAGTTGGTCTGCCATTCCATATACTCATATTCAATTAAAGTTTCCAGATGTAAAGAACAAACACCAAAAAGTGATACATTTGTAATTTATTCATTTTCAGCTGAAATCTTTCACTTTAATCTGATATTAGTCAATACTACTGTCTAAATGACTGTAAGGGTGAACGATCAAATGCAAGCACAGGCACAAAAAACTAACAACTACCAGCAAATTTTCGCTTAATCATTGTTCAAAATATAAAAAAGAAATATTGTAAGAATTACTGGCACAAGAACAAGAACAGGTATAAGAGTATTTGTATATATCCCTTTTTAATATGACAGCGCCAAGTCAATTCTCATCAAATCACATTTGCTGTACAAAAAATAATGTTTAAGCATTGAGCCATATGAGCACGTAAGCCGAGATCATCAGCTCAAAGAGCATTTCAAATACGCCACCACCACGCCTGTCAAACTTAATATTTCATTAAAAATTCTGGAGGATTTCTTACAACAATGAACTAAAAATGTGAACTAAGTTATTGCTTTTGCTTTTGTGTTATAAAACGCTGAAAGTAAAAGAATCAGGCAGAACAAGTATAAAAACCACCTTGTGATGTGTATTGTTTAGATATTTGATTCGTTGTTTTTTTGGTGCATTTGGCTTTTTGAGTATTTGTGTTATTTATTTGGTAAGTCAGGGCAATTGACAAATTAGACTCATTTGTCTTTCAAGTCAAAACAAAATAAAAAGCAGCGATAAACATCAAGAGGTCTCCAAAGTTAAACGAATAAAAGGAGGAAAAAATTAACTGCCACTGTATAATGAGTGGCCTATGGATGCTCGCACACACAAGCATTTAAACAAGTGGGAGTATTAATATTTTAAAAATGAATTAATAACAATGCAACATACAAGAATGTAACGCACACTCACACACTGATCACCATCAGGTTGCTGTCTTAAGTCTTTTGTTTTTGTCGTTTGTTTTCTTCATGAATAAATACACTTTTTCCACGCTTCTCAAATTATCACTGGCAAACAACACCTTTTCTTTTTTTAAATTTGAACGAAACAAATACTTTGGCTTATTTAATTGCTACAAAATATCACAGTCCCAGTCAAATACTGAAAAGTGTATACAAAATCAGAAGGAGAAATCTATTTCAATACTAATTAATCGCTTTACATTATTCTTTTTACTAATTCGTTGCTAATATTGACCATATAAACATCAGATGAAAATTTTCCCTCTACATATTTGAATTTGATATGCCAAACTAAATATGTTATGCACTCTCTTTGCTAAATTTGGTGCTAGTATGATTAGTGATTGCTCGCTAGATAATTAATTAGCCAAGAAACATTATGGTGGTATGAACGAGTACATTCCATTTGTTTTCCATTTCATTGTACTGCTGCTTTAGAGTCAAACAAACTACGGACACACCAAAGCTTAGAATTCGAAGAAATGTTTAACTGCATGTTACATGGCCATCAGTCAAACCACTGACTGACTCAACACGACTATTTTAATGGTGAAATCAGCATTGAAAGCATGTTCAAATTAGTCTCTAAAGATATATTGGTACGTCTTTTGTTTCTTACACGTACAAAATATTTTAATGTAATCACTCATTGTTAAGTAAAATTAAATTGAAAAGTAAGCGATAGATGAATCGGACGACAATCCATTTTATTCATAATGTTTTTGAATTAAGCACAGAAGTTGAAAGCAATTCGAAAATAACTGGCATGGAGATCAAGAACACCTAAAGCGCCAGGGGCCGAGCTGCTTTGACCCCTTCCGTATAAGTTTATTATTTTATTGTTTAATCAATAGAGGCCGTTTCTAAATTTTTTGAATTTTATTTTAAATTTTAGAGCTGCGTATAAGGGCAGGTCAATATATTAGAGAAATAAAACAAGTTTTCTATGTTTTTCAAGATCTATTTTCGTTACTAAGCAAAATCTTTCATTTATTCTGCGTGAATCAAAGCAAGTAGCATGTGGTGCTCTTCGCATTTATTAATGCAAAAATTATTAGTTGTTTCATAGATTTTTTGGCACTTAGTTTCATTTTACCTTCTAACGGTGTCTTTAAAAAAATTTAAATTCTGCTTGACAATCGTGCCAATTTGTGTATTAAATAAGTATTCCTAATGATATACAAATCTATTCATTATTTGGTAGTGGAGAGCCCAAATTTAATATGAAGTTATTGAATTCATTCAGTTTCCCTGAGTAAAATCATGAGACTCTTTCGGCCCGGTTTCGTAATTCGAATGCAGTCCAGTACAACAATCAGCAAAATTTTTTCATTATATACTTTTTTCTTTCTTATTTTTTAGAGTTTCTAGCAAATTTTTGAATCAGTTATTACTATTTGTTCAATATTCATAATAACTGAACTAACAAAAGTATTCAAAACTTGACCCTAAAATTATTGATTATTTAACTCTCGCCAATACCAGATTAAAGATTTCCTTCCTGTAGTAGATGTCCGCAAGTCTCCCGTGTTCCGCTAGAAGTAAGAGTGTCTCTCCTTCTTAGTCTCTAAAATTTAGAATGTTGCAGGCAAGTGGGTTTGTATGTTTTTTTATGAACGTGTGCAGGTATTTTGAAATCATAATTTTAACTCATAGAATCTCTAGGTCTTTATGAATGCTCGAATTTTTTCTATAATATGGAGCGGCAGTAATCCTACGGAGAATTTCATCTTTTCGCCTTTGAATTCTTCCTTCGATGTCGTCGCAGTATCGAATAACTGAATTTGCATATATTGATATTGAAGCCTAGTAGTATAATAGAAGCTTAAAGTCTAGGCTTAGTCAAGATGTTCTTCCAGCAAACCAATTAAATGGAACTGCTGTTAATTTCATTTGCGTTAGTTTTGTGTCTATGTGACTCTGGCATGTTAATGACGACTGACGTGTACACCAAAAAGTATTTCACCTCAGAGTGTTGTCGTATAGTTTCGTTGTAAATGTCAATAAATGAGAATGTTTTCTTGCTCAATGTAAAGCTAATATTCACACAATTTCATTCGTTGACGTTTATGCTATATAGTGTTAACTATTGTCCCAGCAGCGATATATTGATGTGTGAGTACCATTGTTTATCGACATGTCGGAGGCATATATAAAATATAATATAGGACCAACATATAATATGCTGCATTGAGCGATTTCGAATTCAATGGGATGTGGTGCGCTCTCCGGCTTAATCCTTCGTGCAAAAGCTTAAAATATGTCATTAAAGGTTGCTGAAGAATATAAAAGCATTTCGAACCACATTTTTATTGACTTGCGAATAAAAATCGTGTCTATAATGAAGTAATTCAAACGGTTAAAATATGATTCTTCCAAATTTTGGAACATTGCCTAATAGTGCAGTGCGATCAGTAGAACTAATCACCCGAATGTGTAATAGATTTGATATCGTGAAATATTTTTTAGTGTCACTGTTGAAGAGTTAAAGTCGTTGCGTGGGATACTGCATCTATATGATTACTAAAAACTGCCAAGGAATGCAGTTTATTGGTCTTCAGTTGAAGATATTGGAATAGAAGTAGGGTCACAGATATGAATATTTTCAAAGAAATAGAAAATAATCTCCACCTTGCAGGTAATAATGGAGCACCAAACATCACCCTTAAAATATTCAAGGAGCAATAACTCTTAAACACAAAAATTTCGTCCAATGGCCTATTTTCTACGCATGTACTCCGGCCTCACAACAAATTTCCGTGAACTGCCAGAGAAATCTAACTTGGTGCACATACAACAATCTTGCTTATATTATGTTTAAAATTGTTAACCACATTTGATGCCAAGAAGTCTCTGCACAATATCGGTGGTACTGGCTTATGTGGCGTGAATTTGTGAATTTGCTTTGGCACAGAAAAACTTTGAAACCTGCATGCTTGTTTGCTGGTATTCTGAAATACGTATTTATCACTGCTACAACAATTTGCGTCAGTAAACAGACACATAAATGAGACTTTCAACAATGCAAATGACAAAAAAATCAATTTGACACGGGCTTCAAATGTGAAGATAAAAGTTAAATGAAGTTTTATTTTTTATTACATTTTATTTCATACCAATTAATCCTCAGATTTGACATGTAAACCCCAATCAACACTGTCTTTTTTTAATTTCTAAATGCTGTTATTAATGAGATACAAAATGAGGTAAAGAAAATTATACACTTTTTTAAATCTTAAACATGATGGATCCACTGTCATGCCAAAGCCTTTTCAATAAATTTATTTAAAAAAGATTCTGGGCGAAACGAAAATGTTATTTATTAGGGAATATATTTAATGGAATCCACATTAAATAATTTGAAAATAAACTACTTTCAGATATAAAGGAAGGAGATTCTCAAGTGAATCTTATTCTTAAATCAGATGCTTGAATAACAAAATGACATCGTATCACGGCAAGACTATCTGGCAAAAAGTTCAAGTTTTTTATCTATTATATTCATTTAGAACTTAAGAAGATTGTTTTATTTATTTATTAAGTTTTTCTATTTTATTACAAATTACTTTTCTCTTTCCATCAAACCGTACTTCCGTTTTTTTGCAAGATGTTTATGTAGTTGCTGCGTTGAAGTTGCGGTCATTTTTATATGTAATTTTTTTACGAAACATCATGCCACCACATACATATGCACGTGTGTATTTTATACTGATACATATATGTGCCTGTAAGCAAATTTTGTGGAAAACTATTTGCAAAGATTTTTTTTAAGAATAAGTAAAAGATTATGTAAATTGTAAAGAGATAATGCGACAGAGCTGCACAGTGACAAGAGCACAAATTGACCTCGACGGTAGTAAAACATAATGTTTGTCATGTAGGATGCGCTACAGTAATAATAAAATTAACTTTTTCAAATTTAACATTAATTTTTTCTTTTATATTTAATATTGAAATTCATTATTTGGGATATTCTCCCCAACTAATTGTTAGAAACAATTAGAGCTTTTGCAAAATGCATAGAAAAAAGCAAAAGTTTGTTGTGGCTTTAGCTCTTCATATGCCGACATTTCATTGGCTGCTAAAACCAAATCGTCAGTGAAGTTTAAGCAGTTTGAAAACATTTAACCTCGGATGTTTATGCCACATAAATCAAATACAATATGAGAATTCAATATTGTATATGAATTACAGCAAATACATAATCATAGTAGGCTTAGAATATTTCTATACAAACAACACAACAAACAATTTATTCAACGTGAGTCTATTTTATTTTTCTCTCAACAAACAATACATTTTTTCATTTTTTCAATGCATTTTGCAAAGGCTCTAATTGTTTCTAACGATTAGTTGGGGAGAATATCCCAAATAATAAATTTCAATATTAAGTATTATATATTATATTTACAAAAAAACTCCAACTTTAGATAGTTAAAAAAACAATATTTTTACTACTTTCTCCTTTAAAACATAAAAACTTTGTAATTATAAGTAATTTTGACACATTGAGAAGAAAATAAAGTATTATCTAAATGCGTCGGTGCCACATATGTCGTACCTTGATTTCCCCTGTACACGTCTTGTCGACAAATAAGCAATTGTATGCCACAAACAATGTGTTTTTTGCAACGAGTGAATGTGGTCATAGTTGCATTGAATAAATAAATATATAAATAAATAAATAAATAAATATATATATATATATATATATATATATATATATATATATATATATATATATATATATATATATATATATATATATATATATATATATATATATATATATATATATATATATATATATATATATATATATTGGATATGTAGTTCAATAATAAGTCGCTTATCACAGAACAGTGAAATATTTACACTTGAAATTTCCTTTTTATATGTCCTTACGGAGATTTACAAATCACAAATTTCCGTTTTTTTTTTGTTCATGTTTCAAAAAAATTACTTTGGAAAAAAGTAACCAAGAAAATTTTATTGGTTTACGAAACTTATACACATGCCAAAAATGCAGATATGAATGTAAAAAAACAACTAAAACAACCTTATGTTATCAAAGTTATAAAATTAACGTAAAACCCTCGTAAACATTCCCAAACTGACCAACAAACTTAAACTCGCTCCGACAGCAACTTCTTACCTTAAACGAAAAAAAGACGTAAATATAATATAATCACAGGGTTAGAAAGATTTATAATAAAAACATAAGAGCAATAACAAAAAATTTTATACACTTCGTGAAGTTTGTTAGAGGGTTTTTATTTGCAACCAAAGAAAGGGCCACAGCATCGTCCTAAATGGCAATAAGTTTTATAATAAAACGTAAAAGAAGACCTCTCCCACCTTCTTCGCAGCTATAGCAAAAACAACAAGAAACTCTTTAAATGACCAATTGTAAGGACTAGAAAAAAACTAACAACATTCTTAATATTTAATAATAAAAAAGAGCATGAACAGCAATTTTAGAAATGATTTCGCATAATTTTCAAAGTATCCGCAAACACACATACGAGTACGTAAATACGTTTTTACTTTTATATGAAAATCTTACATGTGTATTGGCTTAAGGATGACATACATATGTGTGTGTATCGGTGTTTGTTTAATATACTTCCTTTTTGTTTTTCCATACAGAGGAAAGGCAAAAAATTCGTTAAGTTATATTGTAGTTTCAAATGCGAACGTATGGTACATTTATAAATTGGCACTATGGTCTAGAAATCAGTGAAAATACGAGTATTCCTTGTCTTATTTCTTGCAATAGGAGTTTCATTCTTTTAAAATAAAAAAATATCCCAGAGAGGACTGCAAGCCCGGGGCAATAGCGATAGCCAAATCATGATTGAAAGCATTCAAAGCTCGTATACTTAAGCCACAGAATACAGACACTATATGAGAATTCAAACAGAACTCAGTCATATTTTTCTACTTGTAATCAACAAAAACACAAAAGTATAAATAGCTTTAGAAAGCTTTTGTACAATCACAACACAACAAACAATTATAATTGACTTGCGTCTTTTTGTTTTTTCTTTTTACGCCTTTATACAATTAATTATTAATTATTTTGGAGAATATCTCGAATAACGAATTTGATAAATATTGTTCTTATAAATTTTGTTTTTTCATTGCCTTATAAATACTTTCATTATCACCCAAAGGGCGATTAAAAAATAAAATAAAAATAAACAAATCGTCAGTGAACTTGATAACTTTCAAACTCATATTATTATGCCAAACAAATCAAACACAATATGAGAAGTCTCTATCGTATATGATTTTTACAAAATACATAACCATGGTGGGTTTAGAATGCTTTTATACATACAACACAACAAACAATTATACTCAACATGAGTCGATTTTATTTTTCTTGCAACAACCATTACATTTTTTAAACCTTAGATGTTTTAACTGGTTCGGGATAATATTCCAAATAATAAATTTCAATATTAAGTGAAATTTTTACAATTTAGACTCAAATTCAATTTAATCTCAAATGGAATGGAAATGAGATTTCAATAAAGCATATCAAAAAAAAAACAAATAAGCTATTGAAGGAATTCGTATAAACTTATTGTTTATTTCTAAAAGTGATCCCATTATCTACGTTATGAGTTCGTACAGACAACAGCGAAACTAATTTCGAGAAATTTGTTTTCCAACAATATATGTGCCGTTTTGAAGATAAAATTATAAAGATCTGGTGCTTTCAACTGCCTTGCAGTCCACATTTCGTTTCTACTTGCACTATTTTTGTAACGAATACGTCTTCACTGCATTTCGTTTCATCAAATCAGATGACACAAACTTTATTTTCAACAGAAATTTCCAACGATCTCTCTCTACACGCAACAAAGAATCGCATATGCGAAGTGTTGATGGACATGATAAATGTAAAAAATTTTACTTCTAAACAATTTTTAGGCACATGCTCCGAGGACTGCAAAAGTTTAACACTTTTTTAAAATTTTCAACAACATTATATCTCGAACGATTCAAAATTTTCGGTAATTGGTGTTGGATTTTTATATTAAGAGCTACATTTTCGATTCGATCCAAGCGACAGAACTACGTTTATACAGAAAATTTATATTGGAAAAGTCTCAAAATCTATAAGGTCGAATCGTTTTATATTCATACCGCAAGTTTTGATACGACCGATCCGCTCGTTCAAAAATTATAAGTGGCTTATTTACATACGGGTACATAAATACATACATGTACACGTACAGCCATACGGACCTGAAAACGTCGAGATCAAATAAAAAACCGATTTAAGGTAACGAGAAGTTGAAAATATTTGTGCATACCAATTTTTTTTTTTTTGCTGAATTCCATATATTTTCATCCTTAAAATATTTTTTTTCTAAATGCTATTTTTATTTATTTATTTATTTTTTTATTAAAAATAGGAACAGGAAGACTATTATTTTCATTTCATGTTACTTAAATAAGTACAGTTATAAATTCATGAGAGTACTTAAGCCGCCACAATCGACCCCATTGTGCACATTGTATAGATGTGTTCATAATTCAAACTTATAAGTTTTTATTCCTTGTAATATATTTGTCTTCTTATTTTAATTCAAATTTAGCAAAACTTTTCCCTCCTGCTTTTTTTCTTCCATTATTTTTTATAAATGTTTTAGAAGCATATGTTTTACGAAAAACAAACAAGATCTGCAGAACTAAATATAAAAAAACTGCTGTGTTTTATGACAATTTTACCTGATTTGATTAAAATTTTGTTCTCGGCAAAAAAAAAAGTATTCAAATAAAGTATTATGGAGATTGCAGAAGTTAAATAAACGAGAAAGAAATTTAAAGTTGATCTAAATTGCTTAGTTTTGCTTTATAAAAGTGCCATCAAGGCAATTGCTAAAATTTATAAACATTCGAAATAAATAAATTTAATTCGTGCTAAAATGCAACATAATTTGTAATGAAACCACTATTCGTTTCAGCTGCCACATCAGTATTATGGTTTGCATTTTATTTATCTTTATCAAAACGCATATATAATTTAATTTTTCAATTCTATTAATTATCGCTTAAAACTACAAACACATTTACAGGTCTGACCACATATTTTCATATGCACAAGTGTGCAAGTGTGATGGTAGTAATGGCATTTCTAGAATGGTGTTTGTGGCGCAGGCGTTCGTCGTGGTTGTATTTGTTAGTTAGACAATCTATAATTATAAGCTGTCGATTTCCCATTAAAATGCATTAAATAATAATTGCAACAATACGACAAAAATCCTTTTCACTCAATCCCTCTTTTCCTGTCCATATTCTATTCGACCGACCAGGCATTTAAATACACGCAAACACACTATACCACACCCTCAGCGAAATTTTAGAGTAAAAAATATTTCATACGGAGCTGTAGTTAGAAGTTTAATTGCAAATGCATGTCTGCCATTGTTTGTGTACACAGTTTGCGTGAATTTGCCAAAGTTTAGTGCTTCATTTCAACGAATTATCAGCATTTTATATAAAAATTTCCATCTACACACACAGCCACATTTAAGAGTCCAACAAAAACAACAAATAATTATAGAGTATGTACACACACAAATGCATATTATCATGCCACTATATCTAAGTATATATCAGGCTTCAACATTGTTGCTTTAGCGTCCATTTACGTGAATTGTATTACGAATGTACTTCCATGCGAAGCGTCAACACCGCCATATTGTTGCATGTTTTAAGTGCAAAATTGTCACCACCATGTTTAAAAATTTGTTTTAAATTCATACATAATTTTATCTTTGTACTACAATCCACTCAAATGGAGGAGAAGAGTTCTTGTTGACTTGAGGTATTATTGCAAAAAGATATTTGGGTACATATTAATTATTCGATGGACGTTTTAGAGCGAAAGTTTTATAACGAATTTTGCAATTAACAAAACCATTTCTAACAGATCTTTCATTAAACACGATTCATCTTAAAAGGATACATATGCATCATTAAGAAATGTTATTTAACTAAAAACCAAGTTGATGCCATTAGGTATAGATTATAGCATTGTGCAAATATTTACTGCGGCTTCGGAAAAAGGACCGATAGCGCCGACAGGCCAAAATACACACCAAACAGTGACTTTCTCGGAATGCACTGGCCGCTCTTGAATCTCATGTACATTAGTATCGTCCCAAATTCGACAATTTTGTTTTTTAACATTTCCACGCGTCCTGACATCAGCCTCATTGCTGAAAGGGTGAGGCACGCGAAACATTCCCAAAAAGGACACCCATTTTGATAAAACAATTTTATCATTTATATGTTTTGAACACTATACCCGTGTATAGTAATTTGCGAAACATGTTGAATAAAAAATAGCCAATTAGACAGATATACATTTAACAATGCGACCAAATATCAGCTGTTAAATTTTGGAATGACCCGAACTGAGCAATTGATTGAAAACGGTTATTTATCATCAATTCAGAAATACATCATCCAAGTTAAAACGACTCTGTGTGAATATCAAATTAATTGATGTGTTATTTGTGAAATGAAAATTGAAACATATCGCGATAAACGTATTGGAAATAGCGTTCCATTAAGCAAATAACAGGGCATTAGCAAAATATTCGGCTGTGGTACGAAAATGTTAGAACTCAGCGCACATCGGGGAAGATGACCATCATGATTATTTGATAAAGATGGTTTCATCAAATTCTACATACAGTTAAAATATAAATTTAGTCTGATATAGTTAGATTTAACGTTAAAACACAAATTTTATCTGAAAGGGCAGCATGAAATAAATATCCAGAAAATAACTCCCAAAACAAAAAATAAACAAGACCACAAAAATAAGAAAGAGGGAATAACAAGAATTTTTTGTTTTCAGAGGTCTTATTTCGTTTTTTGGGGCCTTATTTCAAAAGATGTCACTCTAAAAGTTTAGAACAAAATAACACCCTAAAAATTTTGTTGGCGTCTTGTTTCATTTTTCGGTGAAAGTAGAGTTTCTCCTCTACGGGGTATAAAAAATTGGTTTTGCTTTCTAAAATTCTTCTGTGTTTCTGACTTTCAGCAGGAAGTAAGGACTTTCTCTTCTATGGCATCCCAACAATTGGCGTCGTTTTCTCAAGCGTTTCTGTGAAGATGGTATTCGACAAAGCACAGGGGAAAACATAAACCAATTTCGCACATGGCCTAAAGGAGAAAGTACTTCCGCTGTAACGCGGGAATATTTTTAAAAGGGAAGAAAATTTCTGAGATGCCATAAAGCTGGAAATCCTTATGAAAAAGTTTTAGTAATTTTAAAATTTTAAATGCATATTGGGGTCTTATTTAATTTTTTTTAATTGGAGCTTCATTTCGTATATAATAAGTACCTAACAATGGGCTGTTATTTCATTTTAATTCGTTGGAGCTTTATTTCATAATAAAAATTCGGCGTTAGGCCGTTTGATATAACGCCCTAATTTTTGGGGACTTAGTTATTATTTTCGAGCTATTTTTTGGGGAGTTATTTATGTCACTAACGAATGGACTAAAATTTATATTTTCTGGTAATTCATATGTTATTCTGATTTATTGAAAACAAATAAAAAGGACACTTAATTTTAATTTTTGTTCATTTAGTTTAAAAGCCGCTGTTTTATAAATATTAGAAACAAGAAGGTTCGTGTGGAAATTACTCTTAGTTGTGAATTGCCCTTGTAGACCTTGTAAATAAAGAAATTCTAGGATACATGCTACAGTTTCCTAACAGTAGTCAATTGCTTACAGTTGAGTAAGTACCATATATAAGGCATAAGTGTCTCGCATACATTTACAATAGCAATCGGGGATGGAAAAGTTTATACTATTTGATATTTTTTAAAATTTTCAACTTTTCTGTTTATAGCAAACGATGTAATGTAATGCTCCATGTTACATTATAAATTTAGTATGTCTATTTATGGCACTGTACCTCTCAATCTTGATTTAGTTACCGCAGAAATGTTACTCTAAAAGTCTCTCAAGTAAACTTATGATCTATTTCTTGTATTAATTTTTGTGCGATAATATACAAATACTTTCTTAAAGGATCAACTTTAAGTATGTGTGTATAAGCGTATATTAAAAAGGTCAGCTATTTGGATTTTTTACGTTTTTATGTAATTAAATTGAGAATCTGGAATAAATAATTATCTGAGTAGGAAATTTTAAACAAATTCAATACGACAATAAACATGATTTTAACCGTTGAACAAAATGGAGAGATTTTATAAATTTTGCGTCTGTTAATTTATTTTGTTCATTGGTTAAAGCTTTACGATAATGAACAAAATAACATATTCCATCCCTAGAATATATTTGTCTATATTTGTCAAAATATTCTAGCGAACAGTGCTTGCGAAATTTTATGGCGCCTGCAACCATCACTATACATGTCAGCGGTAGTTTTAATTAATTATGGGAATGCTGAACTAAATATATTCAAAATACTGAAAATTTTAATTTCATATAAAACACTCATAATTGAATTAATTTACAAGAAAATTTATTCCAAAAGCAGATGATTCTACGACGTTACTATTTAGTGCCTGCATTTTCATTAAATTTTTGTCTACAACTCAGACTGCGAAGAATTTACTTTTCAATCTACAAAAATTATTATTTCTATTCATTTTCAACCGTCAAAAACAAAAATCTATAGCATGTATCCTGGACTTGATTAGATGACTGTGATTTGAACTATTAATTCACACGATCCCTTATTCATATTATAACACAAAAAGTTGCAACTTGCAGTCCGTTTCTCTGTTCTGTTTTAAATACATTATGGTAAGAGATGATTATTCCCTCACTTGTTATTAATAAGGAGCTGATGATATTCCTCCTACAGCTCCCGAAGTTTTGAATACACTATTTAATTTGATTGATCTTTATAAGATTACAACATTTCAACGTCAGCAAGAGCTTTAAGTTTATTTTTTTTTTTTTTAATTTTGATCTTCTTCACTGCCAAATATTTTTATTAACAATAGTGATAACATTTGCGGTATAAACGTACTGAACCGTTTAAAAGCATCATTTTGAAAATAGAATTTCATCCTCAAACTTTTGCAATGATTAAAAGAACTAAAGTAGCAAATCATTTTCAGTATCGAGTAGAATAATAAACTGCAAGTATGTATATTCAATTTAAGATTACCACGATGACGAATTGAGATATGAAACTGATAGGACTGGGAAATATCATTATACTATACTTCGGACTTGTGCCGATTTACCCATCACTGGTATGCGTATCCATCGGAAATTTTAACTCAGTTTATATTTTAAACTTCAAGGAGATTGTTCTCTTGTATTTTCTTATCGATTTTTTGTATTTCAAATGAAAGTCGGCATGTTATTATAATTTCATGATTAAATAAGAAATTCAAGTCGCCATCTTGTCATACAAAAACATGAGTTTCATTATCGAAAACAGTTCTTAATTGGCAACATTTTAAACTAAAAGCATGTGAATGTAGTTGGCCAATGGCGTTGTGAATATTAAATAGTCTGCTGCTTTAAGTGAAGACTTGACAACTGCCGCGGTAACTGACCTGGTTGTCAGCCGCACGAATATAAAGTAATGAAAATGAGTCGTTGGACCACCTTGTAAACAAGTAACAACATGGAGAAGAGTTTGAAACTAACACGATGGTCATACATCATTTTTAGTTTGTGACGCCTTTTGCTTCTTTAGAAAAATGCAAAAAAAAATCTTAAATCTACTCCTTGGTGGCTTTGGAAACAAAAAATACCAATCATTTTAAACATTATTGACGACACTAAACACGCATCGACCACCTTTGCCGTTGTTGCGACAATTAGTCATTCCGCGAATATACCCCGAGATAACAACAGCAAAGATGATGAATTTCAAAATCATTGTATCAAAAAGGAGCGGTGGAATAAAGCCACCATATTGTGAGCTGATGGACTGCATTGCAGAGAGAAAAAAGTATAAAATATTGTTTGATAAGTGGAGGCCATATTTGGTCAAGTGGAAATTTAAGTATTTTTTATAACATTTAAAGCATATTTCCACAATGGCTGACAGTTTTCTGGTGGTAGTAACTTTAAAAATATATGAATACTATATACAAATGTGTATGTACATATGTATATAGCGCTGGTCATTCTCGCATGCAAATGCAAGCACTCTTATTCCCACTTAATCGGCATTATGTACCGTCGCACTTCCATACATGATGAAAATAATGCTGACATGTAACACGCGAGCCAGTGCCACCGATTTGATCTTTAGATCCTATTGAAGCATTTGTTGATATTTAAACATCGTCTAGGCGGTAACGTTATGAATGAAATCCACAACCACATCAGCAACAAATAAGAAACAACAATAAAAAAGTTTTAAACTTTATAATAAAATATGATTGCATGTTTGATTTACTCACCTGATGTATGTTTTGTACACCGGCTCATATTTTTTTAGCACTTTTTATACTTTTTAATTTAGATGATGATTGTTCATAGTGGTAATCGTGTGTAAACTCAAAACTGCACAGAAAATTAAGAGACACACACACACCAACACACACAAAACCTTTGCAATCACTAATTCAACGAAAAAGTCAACATCTTTTTTTAACTAAAATGATTACAAATACACTTTAGACTTGCAACAGTATTTTGCAACCAGTATTTTCCAACCAAACATGCTTTTGTGTCAAACTTTTATGAATTTGCAGAATATTTGCCTTCAAACATTAAATTTTAATAGTTTTGGTCTCTTTAAGACATAAAATCCCAATTTTATTTCCACGAGAAAACTATTATTTATTTACTTTATTAATTAACTTGTTTTGTATTTGAACTATTAATTATTAATTAATTATTTATCAATTTTATTTTCAATAACCAAAGGCAAGCATTAACCTTTGAAAAATATTTGTAAAAGTTTCGTGATGATCTGACATACGCGAAAGTGATTTATAGCAGAAAATTTTACTAATCGGGCAAGGAATACATCTTTTATTATTCAATACATGAAGAAAACATCCTGGCAAACACATACACATACACACACATTTGTAAATTGTGTAGCAATAATCCACAATATGTGTGATGAAAAAGAAGAGGTGATATCTTCTCTTCCATGTTCTAATTTCGTCGATTTTTCTAATTTTAAAAATACTTTGATAAAGGAAAAGGATGATACGAAGGTGTGCCAATTTTTACTTTATACTTTATATTAATTTATACACTTTTCACGCGCGCGAACTAAATTGTGAAAATTGTAAAACTTCTCCGTTTACACTAATCAGTAACTGAGTATATTTAAATTTATATTAAAAATATGCAATTATTCCTTCAAACTGAGAGATAATTTAAGAAGGCATATTATATTGAATAGAATTCAAGACTGTATTGATAAAAAAAGTTAAAGTATCTTTAATTATTTTTATTCTCATTAGCATGTGCCATCATTCAATTCCATCGTAATCGACAATTTATAAAAAATATAAATATGGCAGTGCTTTCTGATCGTAAACCGAATGATCGGTCTAAATCTCTGTGATGTGGTTTTTAGAATAATCATAAACGAAATGAAATGAATAAAACTTTAAAGAAAATTCCTCATGTATTGCTTCGGCAGCATGAATAAAATAATAAAAAAACGGAAGTCAAACAGAAATTTTTCTGTTTCACTAAATATGTAGAGGAAAAAAAAATACATGAATTTCAAGATTAAAAAGATTTGGAATCATATTTATAGACTTGTTCTTTTTATGCTCGTTTAAGCTCTTATTTTTATTTTATAGGAGCGAAAGTCAAGAAAGGAAAAGCAACAATTTTCAAATTGTCAATCTATGTTTCTTCCTTTGACGCAATTTACGAATGTCTAAACAAAAAGTGTTTAATATTGACTCTGTGCATTTTATCAAGATGCAAATTACTTGAGGCATTTTCTAGATGAAAAAGAAAACGGAAAATCAAAATGCAAAAACTTTTCGGATATTTTATAAGGACTTCTTTTTAAGCTACAAATTAACAACTGATATGGGGTAATTATTGAATGGATTATAATTATTTCGATATTTCTATTAATAGCAATTTTAAGTTGTTCAAAGCTAAAGTTGGGAAATACTTTAATACATATATACGAGTAATTACAAGAGAATTAAGAAGAAATTTCATAATTGCGACACATAAATATCAATGAAAACACCATTTGACTGGATACGTACGCGATAACTCAAATCCAGAAAAGGTAATAATTTATTCTTTTTAAATACAGCCAGCGTTCTTAAATTAGTACTTTTTTATGGAATTGCTCCAATGATTTTTATTCATTTGTTGATAGAAAAGTATGAGTCCTCGCAGGCTCACATGAATTTCCTCTAATATTGAAAACTAATTAATAATCCTGAGTCAGAAAAAATATTATTCCACGTAATGCACTTTCACATGAAATAACAATAAAAGAATATTAACCAATTACCGGCTAATAAAAACACCCAGTAGAATTGAACCTCTAAAGAATCAAGTATGGTCCAGGACGTGTGATTTAGAAGTAGAGCAAATTTTACTTTAGAAGCGAACGAAAATATCGATCCTTAACAACGAGTTTAATTTTTTTAATCACAGTGTACGAGTATATATTTATGCTACTCAGTCTCTGAATTAGTTATTTTTTCTGTGGCAATAAGGATTAAGAGCTTAAGTCGACTTAAGCTCAAAACAAACGAACTTTCAAGAAGTTCCAGTGTAATGAATTTCTGCTTGTCGTTTTTATGTACTATTTTATTTGGAACAACAACAACTCATGTAATTGCGTCTGATAATTTGTGAAGTGTGAAACAATTTATTCGTAATATACTCGGCTATAGAACGTTTGTAAAACGACGAGTAAAAATCGAATTGGTTTTTAAAAATCAATTTCACTATTTTGGACAGTAATATTACAAATTCAGACTTAAGAATTTTTTCCTTATTACCACAGAATTATTAAAATTAATTTTATTGTGTGAAATCGAAATCGCTATCGTCAGTCGAAAACTAAATATTATTTTGGCCGAACTTTGTTTACTTTCGAATTTTTTTTTTTTTGGAAATTTTTTATTAAATACGGCATTTTGCATTAAGGATCTTCTTCATTGAGACTATAGAAATCTCATAATTTATTAACAACAACCATATATGTATTTTCAGGCCGAAAATTAAAGCTTTCTTCTTAACACGCTTTTTATCCTTTTCATAGTTTAATTGGAGTTGTCTTTTCAACTGTAATTGAAGTTGGCAAATGGAGCATTCAATCGATAGTTACCATATGCAGTCATATAAATTTTTCAAATGCGAATGGAATGTAAATTTGTTTTGATGCTACAAAACATAAAGTCGTTCAATATTTTACATCAGTTGGCTTCAACCCTGTCACCTCCGTGTCGCTCCTCAATATGCAGAACGTCTATTAAAATCTGTGAAAAAGGGCAGATGAAAAATATTAAATTTGTACTGAAATTGCGTAAATGTTTGCACATGTGTGTATATGTGTGTGTGTATGTGTGTTTGTGTTTTACAATATTGACTACAAAATTTAGTGCAAATGTTGCCACGGTATAAAAGGATTCATTTGCTACAAACAACAAACACTTAACAAATGGGTGAAACAAAAACAAACAAACAAAAAGATTGCAATTTCAAATCAAATTAACTTGATTTGGTTTAGCGCAACAATTTAAACAGCAAACGCACATCAGAATAAACACTCAAACATATGGAATTTTTTTCCTTGGGAAACGACAATATATTAAGAACGACAACAGACAACATGTGTGGAAAATTGTTCTTACGTGTAGTTTACACATACAATTTTCTTAGTTGTGTTATTTTTGCATACAATTTCTATTTGGAAGATTGAAAAATTTTTCCCGAAATTACTTTTCTAATGTAATTGCAACAATATTGGTAGAATTTGCTACAATATTTGTCCACTTTTCTTAACAAAAACATAACAACCTCTGCTAAGTTTTCCCATTCCAGCATACACTTGCTGACTGAGCCGTTGGAATGAAGACGTCTGTTTGGAGTTGGACGAAATTTTAAAAAAATAGAGAAGTTTTATGTGCGTGTAAGTGTCATAAAACCGACATAAAATCATGACTGTAACGTTTTGAAAGCTAAAGAAAAAAGTTTCCTGAGTATTTATGGTGCAAGTTGAGTGTTTTATTTCTATTCATTCGTATTTGTTCCTACAACATCAATCACTATGATTGCCACTTTATGCCACTGGCTGCTTGGTTTAAAAAGGACGCCGCCTGTAAAATGTCTTACGAAATTCCATTTAACACATGAAGCAATAGTTAGTGACCTGTTTAGATTTGTGTAAATACGTGTCTGTTCCCATTCCCACTTCCCCAAATGGCCAACTCAAGTCAACGAAGTCATTTAAAATGTTGTTCTTTTTTTCGACCACCAAACGTCCAATCATTAAAAAGTATAAACGAAAACAAACGCGTAAGCTTTTGAACAAATTTGGTGGTTTTCGCGTGCATACTTGTATTAGGAGCTGCTTGGATATGAGTGTGAGTAGCGAACCTAATTGACAGTTCACTTTTATGTGCACTTAAATATACTCTTTTTATTTACAAAGTCTCACAGTAGGACGAGATGCTTAAGAAGTGCTCTGAGTTTTGTGAGTATTTTCTTTTCAAAGTGAATGATAAAATTCGATCAGATGATATTTTATTTCCGAAATTTAATAGACTGAAAAATGAGGCGATATACTTTTAAAACTAATTTTTCTAGAACGTAATTGAGAAATTTAAAGGATAAGAAAAACTGAGACTTTCAGGTGAAAGTAACGCAATGAAGTCTTTTAGTTTTTTTTGTACTTTGTTACCGAAATGTTTACTTTTTCAATCTAATTGTTGCAAAATACACTATTCTTTAGTATCCATTATTTCGGATGTCATATTTTTATATTTTCTGATTTCATAAAATCAGCTTCGAAATCTTTAAAGTAAAATATTTCTCTTAATGAAGTCCTCACGTGAATTCGGCTGTAGATGCAAGTAGATTAGAATTAAAAGAATACATTCACTTCAACGAGTTGGCATATAAAACAACTACAACTGGATATTTTACTTTTCGAGTTTGAAAAATTACACTTGTACTAATTTTTCCATCCTTTTCAAGAACATGAGATCATTTTCACACCACCTAATTCTGCTCTAAATTTTCATTTGATGCTTAGTTATGAATTTATATTATTTATTTATAAGGATAACAGAGCTCAGAATTTTAGAGCTTAACAATCAAAGATAGAAGCTCCAAATTGAAAGCAAATAAGGCTGTGGAAAAGGTCCATGATTCAAAAAATTTCTCATAATCGAAAGAAAAAGGTTTAAAAGTTTATTATTAAAAATTAAAACAGAAAAAGAAGAAAACTATTTAATGCACAAATTTAATTATAATCACTTCACCTTTAAATAATATGAACCAAAAAAGTGCTGAAATTTAATCATAATTTAAGCAAAAGTTACGCATATCAAAAATTGAAAATAAGTTTCAGATTCCATTTAACCGGAGAGAGAAATTCAGAAATCTAATTAAAAATTTACAAATATATTATTAATTTATAAACATTATTTATTCGCTTATGAATCAATTTATTTATTTCTTTATTGATCTATTTAATGTAACACAAAATCTAACGCATCATATTATAAGTTTTCACTAAAATTATAGTAACAAAGACTGTCATTCGTTTTTATTGAAGCATACTGACAGCATTGCCACAATTTCTTCACCAAAAATGGCTAAAAACTTAGTAAAAAATGGCTAAGCGATATTCAATGAATATGTGTAATAAACGAAAATAAAGAAGTAGTTCATGTATTATTTTTGCATCAAATTGAAAAATTTTTCAAGTAAATAAAACATTAACAATTACTCAAGAAACAAACAAGAAAACATATGTGATTAAAAATGCATAAATATGTAAGTATGTATGCATAATTATCTATATAAATCTTTACTTAAAAAATCAGATCATCATCATTAACAACATTATTGTTGTTTTTATCACAGGTGTGATATTAGTTTTCAACAACTCTTACGAATTTCCGATAGTAGCAACTACTATCGGATCTATTTAATACTAATATTTTATTAAAATATGTGGCATAATAATCTATAATGATTTGTCTGAAAACCCTCTCTATTTCTGCATTGGACGAGGAAAAATAGATCAGCTTTGAAACAAAATCAAAAATTTCTATAAATTGCTTATTTCCATCAGCATCTTTTTTCTAAAAAAAAAAAATACTATTTAAAAATCACTTGATTGTATTTTTGTTTTTTTTTTGTTGTTTTGTTATGCCTTTATGTGTATGTATCGGCTTAATAGGTCCTATATGGCTAAAAAAAATTATATAAAACTAAATAAAAAACTGATAAAATATTGCAAAAATCTAAATTAACTTTTCTGCTGACTAACCGAGGAAAAAATGGTAAAATTTAGTCAGACAATGGCCTAATTGGCATAACAAATTAATATACTGCACACCCGAATGCCGCCCAAATGATAAAAAACTTTAAAAAAGTTTAATGAATAAAAGTGATATCGAAATCGAATAAGATCTTCGTATTAAGTCTAAACATTTTATTGAAAATTAATTTTCTTAATTATGTTAATACAGAAACTTGTTTCTTTCTTAATTTCATTTTATAATATTTTTGTTAATTCTGTAATCATTCGAATCGTCGCTCTTCTCTTCTCATCTAAACCACTGTATTCGTACAGTTGACTGATTCTTAGAGCAAATGTTGCACAATACGATTTTTATCTTCTACGTGTTTTCTAGTTTGAAAATCTCAAGGGACACAGCAAAAAGCAAAGGGATATAAGCAAATAAAAACTAGACATAAATCCAACAAATAGACAATTCGCACAATGCCACTAAGAGATGTCAAAAACCAACATCGCATTAAAAAATAGTGACAAAAATTCGCGAATAATGACTCAGATATGCTCCATAGACTGTTAATTACTGGAGTGGCATCCAATTGTGCAAGAAAACAACATGCCAAATGATCATGTTTGATGAACATTTGAGAAATTTCAATTGGATTTCAATAATTTAAATTGATTGTTATTAACATGGTAATAGCGAAGTGTGTTAATAGAAAATCTATAATGGACCACACAGGCGATTATCCCAATCTTTGTTGTCATTCAGTGCTCAGGAACACCCACAGTCTTTAATCTTGACAATAACGAATCATCTCCTATTAAACGCTTATACAAGTTTTGTCACAATGTTGAAAATAAATAATTTTAAATGTTTTATTAAATCAGTTATAAAAGCAGTTATAAAAATTTTATAATAAAAGAAAACACTAAATTTAGTGTGTTGGCAAACAATACCCCCACATTAATGAGCAAACCAGGCCTACACTGCGTGCATTGAATGGTTTGAACCCTGAAGAAGGAAAATTGCTTAAACAATGAGTTTTATTGTCAAGCAAAGTTATTGACAACGTGAAGAAAAACTCCCATAAAATCTTTATTTATGGCAATAATTCTACAAGTACAAACAAAATAAAAGAAAAAACAGGTTGGCCGAGATGCAGTTGGACCAACGTTCAACAACCAAAAAAAGTCACTATTCACACCTTTAGCCAAGAAAACAAAACTCTAGTAAATTATGAAAACGAAATTCTTTATCAATTATTCTACATTGTTTGATTGGAATGCAGCAGAGTTGGTCTATTGTTAAAGCCATCAACAATTAAATGATTAATACGATTTGTATCAGATTTCTATAAAACTGAAATTCTGTACACACAAACATCAAATGGAATAAATTTCTTAAAAAGGACTTTTCTACCAAAACAAATATATAAATATAAATATAATGGCATCCTATTGTTGCTAGATTTCTTCAACAACAATAGACTTTTGGGAACCTTCTTGAGAAGACAAGTTGACATTTCTGTTTAAAAGTGAATCTGTGTATTTCAAATAAAAAACAAGTGTGTCCTTTTCTATTCCATGTCGAAACTCCGATACAACAGAGATCTTGGCGATTATCAAAAACGAAAGATCACCGCCCTTCAAAACATGACTTGATTTCCAATGACATTATTTTGGCTATTGATTGTCTAGTGATGTCACAGAAATAAAAATAGTTTTACGAGTGCTGAAAAAATATATAAAAAACATGTATTTTCATGCATAAAAAAATATATTTCAATTAAATTATGAACATCTTTGTGTTATAAACTTATTACATACAGTCCGAAAAAGTTCTAATTAATTCATGAACCGTTCATACACACATACATACATATACTTATTTTTGTACTAGTGTTCAATGAACCATGTTGTGTAGGGTATAAAGTATTTAAAAGTGTTTAACTGCGAAATATGCTTTACGGCTAAACTATAAAATATATAAGATTTCGCAAAAAAAAATCACTTTTAAGGTATAAAATCCAAAATGAAGGCCGGAAAAAAATCTGAAAACTTAATTTTGAAACTTAAATTATTTTTTAATCTTAAGGTATTCATTTTTTAATTTTTATGGATATTTCGGTACTCATCGAGTACCATTTTCAGGATATTTTTTTTAATAAACAAATATCCTGAAGATGGTATTCGATGAGTACCGAAATATCGATAAAATTAAAAAGAATTAGACACCTTAAGCTTAAAAAATAAATTAAGTTTAATATAAGAAAATTTTTGCTTGAAACAATTCAAATATTTAATCAAGAAACGACTTGTAAAAATTGGCACCGCGTACCTAAGGTTTTATTCAAAAATCATTTAATTTTGTAATAGACAATAATATTTTTATTAAGAAAGTATTTACATAACAATATTCCCAAAGTAAATATTCTCTCTTATTCTATTTGTCGTCATCGTCATCGACGTGAAAATAAATGTCAGTTGATGTGCTCGTTGTTGACAAGAATTGAGTGTTATTGACGGCCATTTGCCACTTTGTAAGCCTTAGTAATAGTAACAGGTTATATATTGTTGTAGACATCGATTCTGCCGTTGCCGAAATATTGGTGTCGATGTCGATAACGACAAATAGAATAAGGGCGATTCTTCAATCCTCAAAGCACTTCAGAGCGTTGCAGTTCCCCGTCCTTTCATCGGTCTTTATCATTTTTAGGAACAGGAAAATTTTCATGGAGGGTGGTCTAGTCCGTTAAATACTGTGGATGAGCCCTGATTATGGTGGGCTGTATTGTGTCATACGTATCGATACACTATTTAACAATATATCAATTGTTTACTTACGCATGGAGACATTTTTGTATATGCAACACATTATAAAATTTACTATTAGTTAAGCGAATAATAGAAGAGGAACTTGTTTATCTACACATCGATGGCAATAGTATGCATTTGAAAACGGAATACACAGTCAAAATTCCACATGCCACATTTAGGAACCAGTTGCAATGTACATATTACTGCAAAGCAACATGCGGTTGGGAGATCAGCCCTCCTTTTTTTTACCAAAATACCACTCACCCACAGCGATGAACTATAAGCTTCGTTATCATTATGGGAAGATCATTAATTTCTTTTCCATAATTTTGAGCGATTTTTAATGATTTCCCTAAACAGAGCATAACTTCTAAGTATGAGTTTGTCGTAAACACAAACCATCCATTTTCTTAACTTCATCATCGGTTTCACGTGCTAGGGCATTCTGAGCGAGATCCGTCACTACAATCTTCTCAGCCTTGTTGGGAAACATTATTTTACACACAGTATGTCACTGCCAAAATTGCAAGTGTCTTAGAGCATTTAATTTAATTATTTGTACAAACTTTTATGCGAATTCTTTCATGCAGTAGTAGAATATTATCGACAATAGTAGAATGTGTCGGGCACTCCAAGGACCTTCTAATTTTAATGGCTGTAACAAACCAACAAATAATGCAATAAAGGTAAAACTGCGAACCCATGTTCAGAACAAACGTACCGGTACTAAAGTACGATAAAGAAAAAGTCTTTATAGTTTCTCTTGCCAAATCTATGGCTTCGCAAATAAATTATTAAACCGAAAAATACATCAAACAATGACAGTGACAGTCAAGTGATAAATTACATCAGAAAAATATTAATTAATAGCCTTATAGAAATATGCTAAAAAAATCAAATTAAAATTTACCTAAATCCACAAACTACAAACGTTAAAAGGCTCCCAGCAAAGACGATCATTACAATTAAGGACTCTTTTAATTAAATATTTGTTTATTGAATAAAGTGCTCCCCATACAATTTTACAACGTTCTTTTTAAAATTTGCCATAAATGATGTGTGATTGTTTTAAAAAATATCATAAAAGCGATAAAGAACAACCATTTGAAACAAGGAGAAACGGAGATCTTTATCTACATGAGAACAAAAAGTTCACAACCTTTTCTAATAAAACAACAATCAGTTTCTAATACAAATTTCAAATGTCTTTTTAGTAACATTTTGTAGACAAAAAGTAGTCATATTTGATTAAAAAAATAATAATTCCTTCGTTTCTCATACAGACCGCATGACGCCACCTCTTGCGATAAAGGCGCAAAAAAGAAAATAAAACTCATTAGTGATCATTAAAAAAATTAAGATAAGATTTGTTCGTTTCTTTTTTTTTAATATTGTACAGGTGTTGGAAATGATTAAGGTTCCTTTAGAAATTTTTTAATATTTTATTTTAAGCGTTCAATTAATTGCGAAAGTAGGCGTGTCACAGCGATCAGCATCTTCATCGCTCAGACCTCATCATTACCAAAGGTGTTGTTATCCCCGACATCTCGCAATATTAAGCTCTTAAGATCAGCTAAATAATAAAGCCAAGTTACAATGCCGCCATCATCCTTATTTAAAAAATATATCAGAGACAACCATATTTCAGATGTAACGAAGAATGAATTCTTTTATAAACAACCAAATAGCGCCGCACAGTGCTTTGTCTCATAGGCAAAATAAAAGAGAAATAGGGTGTTATACGACAATAAACTGGGATTTTCAAAAGAATTAAAACAATTATTAGCACTTGTCGTGCAAGTAAGAGTCAAAGTCTCATAGAGCACCTCAAATAAATTAATAAAATAATATACACCATAAAGTAATACAAACAAAATTTGTGTCTAAAAAGTAGTTAGAAGGCACAAGGATAATGTGGCAAATTATTCCATAAGAAGAATAATCTCGAGGACGAGAAGTAGGCTGCGAAATAAAGAGCTTTCGTATGCCCACAATAAAACAAGTTCTTGTACAGTTTAAATATTAATTTGATGAATTTTGTAGAATTAACAATTATATAAATAAAAACTTATATAAGCGAATCAAATTGCTTACCCCGGTCTTTTTCGTGTCAAATTCGAGAGTAAGAGTTGTGGACTACTGACAGTGGGAGTAGTGCTTGTGGACATTCGACTTGAACCTGAAAGGTAGAAGTGATCCCGAGGGAACTGAAGAAGTATATTTCTCGAACACACATGCATATTCTTGCGATTATTTGAGTACGAAGTCAAACTGTATCCCAGAATCTGTATTAAGTATTGAGATATTCTATCATATTCTATCATCTTTCACAGTTTTTGAATAGTTTCTGCAGTTTTTGTTTTGAAGCTGCATCAAGTTCACCAAAAGCAATTACAATAGATATCATCAGTTTTAGTTTAGCATCGCAGACGAATAGCATAGCTTTCGAAGAGCGCTATACATTCCGGTAGGAGAGTAACCGGCATGATCCTTGCAATTAAGTTCGGAAAATAATTATTTTTTTTTTAATTTTTGGCTTAGAAAATAATATGTTTCACTGAAAATTAAGTAATAAACATACTTATGTACATGACTAAATATGTTTATGTATTTTTTGGTAATGAGCTGTTAATACGATGTTTAATTTTATGACTGTGAAATAACAGAGATTAATTTTGTACAAACCCCAATAGAAAATATTTAAGGAATATTTGAGGTCCCTGGAGGAAATGAGTTAAACACGGTACTTAAAATCACAATATTAAATATGTTTAATTACTTTTGTACATTCTGATCATAAGAGTAACCAAAATGTAATTTATTTTATCAATGACACTACTAAGCAGCATGTCCTTTCGCGTCATGACACGACATTGAGGAAATATGAGGCTTGGTGTGTCCTTGCACCGAAGGAAATGAAATTTACTACAGAGCGTTTTTGCTGTGTTCTGATCTGATAAAATGAAATATTAAAAATAATTTATAGATTGAAGATGTGGTTATATAAAACACCTGAACATTAAGGAAGCTTTTCTAAGATCTGTATGTGAAAAGCCGACAGTATGCCGACAAACAGTGTTTTCAACGCCGTTTCCACAACTTTTTTTAACCGTACTCTATATAATAAAAAAAAAGAATCAGTTGGATCAGCAGCGAAGGCGTTTACAAGTTTTTTTAAAACTTTGCTTTAACACGGCTTATTGCATTTCCAGCACTGGAACTTAATGTTTGTAGATATTTCTCAAAATGAAATAAAATCGAGACGATCTTTGCAATCTGGATTCGATTAATTTTCGCATTAAGAGAAATCTTTAACAAATGTTGTTTAAGATATGAATAGCAGCCAGGAAAGAGGAAGAAGAAATAATAATCGCTATCAAATACATAACTCCTCCTTTTGTGGCATTGTTAATGCTTGCGCTAGTTGTTGGGCTGACTGACGACGGTGTTGATGATGATCATCATCATCAAAATGATCATGGGCATGGTGGTGGTTTGCTGTTGTAGATGATGGTTGTTATTAAACGACCAAGCCATGCCGTGTAAGTTTTTTTTAAGTGCTACGAATATTTTGTGGGCGCGGTAATGAAATCAAATTAAGCAAGTGCAGGTTACAGCCTACAAAGATTAATTTCATTCTGCTAGTTCATTTATCTCCCTACATTCCTGCCGCTTACGGACAATTTGTCTTATTCTTCGCAGCGAATTGCATCGAATTTGATAAGGAATTATAGAAATATTTATATCGGATATCATTTGTTAATATCAATTGTGGACAAATTAAAAGTTAAATTAGAAAATGAGGTTAAACATCTAAAATCGCTTTAGCAATCAATGTTTCATATACAAATTCAACTAAATACTGCAAAATTAGGCATAGAATTGAAGAAAAGTAGGTCATTGTACATCTAACAAAAATCTTATTGAACTATGATAAATTTGTGTTGAAATCAACATTTTTCAGTACATATTTTTATTTTCGTTTTTCACTTTGTAGGACTAAACAATAATTTTTTGTAAAACAAGCGAGTTTATTTTTTGAATTGACTTCCTTTCGGGATGTTAATTGAACTATTTTCATGTGTCCTTTCTCTTATAGTGCGTTACTATCTTTTTGCTACTATTTTAACAAAAGTTTCATTAAATGGATGTATATTTATGTATTTATATCCTTGCGACCCTATGCTCCTTGCAGGAGCAAAAGGAATAAATATATGAATATATCCTTTAGTGCCAGTTTCCACTTTTATGAAATCAAAGTCTTGATGCAAACTTTTTTCTAAATCATATAAATATATCGTATAAGCCAGTGTATTTTTTTTTTGGCGAGCGTGTAACGTTGCCCACCTCTGGTGTTTCGCTGTAAGCCGCGAGCGAGAAAACAGCGGAAAATTGTCCGAATATTTGTACCAATGACTTAAAAATTGAATGTATTTTGTATGAAATCGGCAAAATCATCACCGAGCATCAACAGCACAATTTATAAAATTCTCAAAAAATAAGAAAACGAATTGAAAAGGACATAATTTTATTCTATTCGCAAAAGCCTTCACTTTAACAAAAATCCTCTGCGACTTCTGGCAATCCAATATTTATTTTTGGTCAACAGCGTTACAGGTACTTTGATCCAATAGAATTTTGCCGATCGCTTTTAACTTCATATGGTTACTTTTGTTATAGTTTCTAGATCACATTTTGAGATCTATAAAATTCATTAGAGATTTAACCAGAATGTCTCTTATTGGATCGTAAGTGCTCGCTGATATTCCTAGAAGCATTTGAATATTTTTTTCTGTGCGTTTTGTTTGATTTCAGGTATAAGATTTTTATTCACTAAGTGATAGCAGCCCAAACAAGCTTCTCTACTACTACTACAATTTTGTTTATTTTTTTTTAATACTGATATGACGGCAAATAAATTCACATCGTACGTCACTGCTATTATTTTGCCAATTGCTAATATAAAATACTTTTTACATTATTGAAAACTGGAATTTATAACTAAGGCTTGCATTGGAATGTCACACTCTGAATATGGACTACGATATGAGCTTCTACCAGATTTTATTAACTCCTGCAAAGAGCATGGGGCCGTAAATTATGAAAATAATAATGCAACTTAAAAAGTTAATTTCTAACAAAGAAGTCGATACAAATTTTTAAATTAGTGAGAATAGAAGCTGTTTTACCTGTATATTTGCATTTTAAAACATGTATATAATTATTTCTTTGGATGAAATAATATATTTTTATCCTATAAACTAAGGTGCATACCGCCGAAGGAAAAATATTATTTATTTTAATTAAAACAAAAGTATTACATACACATGAATACACATATTGAAACGTATTGTAAATCTGTTAGAAGGTAGATATACATACACTGGTGTTTTGATATTTGTTGTACCATCTGCAGCAAATGAAAACATGCCACATTGATGGAATTATTTTGTCAAAACAAACAACAACAGCAATAAGAAAATACGCATACATAACTGATAAATTTGATAAAAACAAATATGGAATTTAGGAAAATTTACGAAAACAGTAAAAAATGGCATAGATTTCCCATTTCTTTCTTGTTTGTTGTGCAACAAAATCAATTTAGAGCCGAGAACAACACAAATAAATAAAATTAGATCGTACGAGGATTTTGTATAACAAACATTGTTTTTTAAATCCTGTCAAGCCGCGTCAGAATATGTATTCAAAATGCTTATTGCAGGCTGAAATAAAACAGAATAAATAATTCATCAATGGCGGCTGTCAGAGCTAAAAATTTAAAAACAGGAGAACAAATCCTTTTAACTAAATTGACAACATTTCGTGATAAGCACACCGAAAAAATTCTTAATTTTTTTTTTTTCAAAGCAAATAAAAAATAAATAAAATCAATATTTATCATAAATAGAAATAATTTACACTAATAACATTCAGATTTTACAACTAAAATTATTGTAATTTAAATACTAAATATTTATTTTTAGGTTGAGCATTTAAATATATGATGTCACATCATATATGATCATTACTAGCCAATTCGTTTTCTTTTTATGCTTTTGTTGTAGTTATGCAGCTTTATAATAATTTGATTGCATGACTTAAAGAACTTTTAGTTTTTATTTAGATTTTTAGTTTTACCGAAAAATCTTCATATAAATTAATTTTTTAATTACTGCTACGACATACATATTCTATAAATCCGTATTCAAATCAACAATTTCAACCACTAATTACTATTAAAATGTTAAACAACAAAATTCAATCATTAAAAGATTGCAGGACTCCCCCGGGGGAAATGCCCACCCTATAAAGTTATCTAACTACACCTATTCTATTTCTATGTATTACTGCTGTTTGAGGATTGTTTTAGTTGAATTTTTATAGATTTAACAGATTTTCGGTTAATTTTTTCGCAAATTTTTATTCAAATCGAACGATGAAATGGAAATATATTTTTGATTTAAAATACTATTATTTACTGAAACAAAGATTCGTGTTGATTTAAACAAAAATTCCGTTGGTTTAACAATTTTTTTTTCGTCAAGGTATTACTATTAACTAAGAAATTTTGTTCAGTGTCTGACGGTCAACAGATTCGTACTCCAACAAAAAGTTCAATTCTGTTAACAAAATCATTTAGATTTCGCTGGCTGATAAAACTTTATATATTAAATATTAGATTTGTAAAATAACGATATTTTGACTGGAATAAATCCGTTGTGCTCGTTTAAAAAAACAGTTGTGTATAAAATAATTCAAGTGAGTCTTGTATATTATGAATACTTTCAAGAATGAATAGAATTATATACTTAAATATGTTTACATATAAGTATGAACATATGTAATACCTTGTGTATAATTTTAGGTTTGTTTAATTAAGAGAAAAAGGTTTACAATCTATTCTTTTTCTTGAATGTTTAAGAATAATCACATGTTTTAGCCCAATAATGTATTTATGTGTAAGTTGTTTAATTAAAGAATGAAAATGTGAATTCTAAAATGCATTGATTTCAAAACTAATCAATTGTTTTATAATCCCCAATCATTTATTAAAAATATTTAAAAGGTTTTATTTCGCATAACAAAAATTTTCTCATAAATCACATTGTATTTAAAATCAAGAATTCAGGGATTTTTTTCCTATAACTCATAAAAACATAAAAAATGCCATTTAAAAAATTGTCAATATGCAAATAAAGTAAAAAAAATACAAAACAAATAAAAAGCCAACCAAAATACAAACAAAAATATTATGATACATTCTGAAACCTCATTTACATACAATCACATAAACTGTCAATGCGACATAACAAATTTATTACATGCCATCGTAAACTCCTCTCATATTAATTTAACCACAATCAATGCCAGCATAAAATTACAAACATATATACGTATGTATGTATGTATATGTGTACATACGTACTAGTATATATGTATGCATATACTACTCGTACAAACAAACAGAAAGAAACTCGAACCCATATTGGATTCTGCTCTCCCTTTCATACTCCCTCCTTTCAACTTTATATAAAAAATGCAAAACAATTCATATTTAACAGGAAAAATAAACATTATATGACAGCAACAAGAAGACAATTTAAACACTCATACATCCAAAGTTTCTTTCATAAATTCGATACACTGTCACAACCACAAATTGTATTTATTTATCCTGTGCGAGTCGCTGCTGTTTCCCACTGGCACACACAAACCCATTTACTTCACACTGCATTTGAACAAAACAATATATTTCCAATTTTCTGATATTTTTTCAAATTCAATTAAACGATGAAAAGGAAAAGGCAACACAGAAAGAGCTGAAAACCAAATATATGTATGTAAGTATATGTAATATACAAAAATAAAAGACAAAAAAAAAAGAAAATTGTCTCAATTGACGAAAAACAAATACAATTACAACATGATGATTAAGGCGTGTGCACAACCACAAACATTAATATTGCCACCACTGCACACCATCTTCACCACACAATCACACACACTGCGATAGAGTCTCATACACTACACCGCCATCAAACTTTTCATTTGAAGAACAACTACAACCATAATGACGACAATATCGACTGCAACGATACAATGACATTCAACCACTATCAAACACATAAAACCACCAACCATCCTTATTCGGTGAAATTTCATATTGTTGCTGTTGTTTATTTTATTTGTCTCCTTCTCCCAAATGCCAAACACTGTGCTAAATTCAAATAAAGGTGCTACTGGGAGACTTACGTTCCCCGGAGAACAAACACTCTCTCCCATGGAAGACTTACGCATCTCCACAGAACTTATTTCGTATTTCATGAATATCTATGTCTTAATCACCTGCTTCAGCTTATTGCGGTTCTCATTTCGGTCAAGGACTCTAAACAATACAAAATACAGTTCCCATTCTAGATCTAGGACTCAAAATATATATTCATATACATATATATTTCGTGGCATATTAACAAATCTCGATGGCCAACTCCATCCGCAATTACCAAATACTCAGAGAAAACACTTTACCAAAGTTTTTTTTTTTTTGTTACCAAAGCTTCTTACTTCCACATGTTGATAATTTTTCAGCACTGTTATCTGTTGTATGCAAATGTTAAAACAGAAGTAAGTTGTATTTAAAAATGTGGCGGTATATTTAAATTACTCGTATTATTGTATCACAGAAAGAATAATAAATTGTTCAGGTAGTGAACGTTTTTACAATGGCGTGTGAAAGAAAACCAATTAAAAAGGGAAGTGAGTGAATATACATCAGAGTTTGTTGAAATAGGTAAAAGTAATTGAAAAATATAAATAAAATATACAAGGACTCATTCCTATACTATATGATTGAGTATTGTGTCACCTTAGTTTTCAGTTTTTGCTATTCGTCAACGAATAAGTGCACATATTTGCGTCCATGTCTATACACATCTAATAACATACGAGTACATGTATTCATTCATACATACTTATTTATGTATATACATAATTTTAAAAATATTATTTTTCTTAAAAATATACATAAGCAATATTTGTTACAAATATGCCTTTTTGCACATGACGTTTCATCTTTTAATTACGCTCGATTATGTGACCAGTGTCCTTAAATTTGTTGTCAGTTGCCTTTCCATTATGTCATAACAAAAAGTGCCTCTGAGTTTTCCAGGATACTTTCTTAAAGAAAAACAATGGGCGTAAATAATTAACAATGAAATAATTGATAATGATCATCAATGAGTTTTTGTTTAAAAAAAAGGATGGCATTTGTGACAACGAAATCGGCAGAAGGACATCCTGTGACATACTTTCAACGTAGTGTCTAGTGAAAAAAGCAAATAAGACACATGAATAGACAGACACATCCGTCCATAAACAAATATGCAATACAAATGCACATCCACATACTAGTGATGTGACGAATATTCGTATTCCGGAATATTTGTCCATGACATTCGGATTCGTATTCGTCAAATTCTTTCGAATATTTTTGTTAAAAAATGGATAAAGCAAAAAACAACATTAAATAATTGGCGCAAAAAATTAATTTGCAATAATTTTAAAGAAAATAAACTTTATTTTGAACTTGTATTAAAAAAATCGAGCTCGGAAAGGGGGTGTGCAAGAAATTGGGGGGGTTGCTTTGAATATACGCAATGTTGGAGCTCATTAAAAATCAAATGATATGGATTGTGAAAGACACGAAAGTGACTTATTGTCGGTGTGCCTTAATACTCGTGATGTTAAATAGAGAACCATGGGATTTTTTTTTAAATTTATTGTTGTTAGGTGCGTTTGAGAGATTTACCGGTAATAGTAATCTGATCCAGAATCTTTTCGATATAAATTTTATTTTCTATTGTTCTTAAAGTAAACGAATGACATCAATTAAAATATTATGATAGTTTGTACAAATTATCATGCACCCAAACAAGAATATTGACACAAGAAGATTTTATTTGTTTGAATTTTAGATATTTAACTTTGCAGATTTCATAGATAAATGTCTCTAAATATCGAATTAAATATGACATTATTAACATCACTAATATATATGTATATAAATTTATTGAGAAATATATTGACAATAAAATTCAATGGAACTAAAGTTGCCAGCAGAGGTTTAACGATAAAAAGTTCTCATTTGAGACTAAAATTTAATTCAGTTTCTGATTTGTTAATGGCCCTACTTGTCATCTCAAAAAATCTTCATATCACATGCACCCTTAATTCTAAAATATCGAAATGTTTATGAAGGCCATTTTTTCAGGATGTATTTAATGTTTTGAGCATTCCCAATATAACCAACATTATTGCAAAATGCAAATACGACTAGATATGTGTGCTCTTTTGCTCAATCACATCAAAAAATTAATTTTCACTTGTGTGGTCGTCAGTATTTGTTTTTTTAATTTACTTGTGTTGCATCATAAAGGAAATTTTACAGAAAAAAAATTATATTAAATATTCTTAAGGATCGGCCATATTGCAGATAAAGATGTTTGACTTCGACAATTTATTAGTAGATTAAAGAAATCGAGCATAATTTTTCTAAAATCTATTACAAAATGTCGATATCGGAGCCGGAATTCTTCAACTAATACGAGGCCCAATAAATGTTGCCGAATAAATTAAAAAAAAACAAATGTTTAACTCAGAATTAAAATAATAAGTGAATGGAAATCCAAGGAGTTCAAAAAAATTTTCGATAACTGCAGTCAAGTGTTTCAATTGATTTACTTCGATCGCGACCTGTAACACACCGAAGGGGATGATAACGCTGACTGCGACTGACAGTGTTTTTGTGTTCTGCTGTGTAGGTTGGAATCAAAGTGGAATTTTCCTAGCTGGCATTAGAACACGTTAGATTCTTTTTTAATTCGGATACGGACTAAAAAATTGATATTGTATTTATATTTGCTTATAGAACATTTTCGATTTTGAATGTGCCATACAAGTTCTGGTTTATTTTCGGCATACTAGAAATTGTAAAATAATTACAAGACTCTTAAATTGTTATTTAAAATTGTTATATAATCATGACAACCCGATTCATATGACCCGCTCGTCTCGGTAAATAAGTAATATTTGCTGTTGGATAATAATATTTGCTGTTCCTTAGTTACGTAAATGATAATTTATAGTATTTTATGCATTAACTACATGCATACTTTTTCATAAAATCATAATAATAGTTTTTTCATTTGATAGATCTATAGAAATGTGTAAGGCCGTCGAAAATTTATTAAAGGATTTTATATATCCTGTATTAATAAAAAAATTATCATATCGTTTAAACGTATGAACGAATACTCAGTTGTTTGTTGTGTACAACTGCACTTTTTTTTAATTTAAAACAACTAATTCTGCAGTATTGCTTGTGAAAAATAACCAAAAATCATCACACAATTCAACAGATCATTATTATATTTATGCAAAAACATCCCATCATGAAGGAATTAATATATAAATAGATACATATACGTCCATATGTACAGATGTAGATAACAAATGACATATCCTTTAAGGTATTCACCGTAAAGAAACAACGGAACGTGGTGAAATAAAAATAAAAACAGAAACGTTATGAATTGAAACACTAAGAAAAGCAAAAATAAAACAATAAAAAATTCAGCTGTCAGCACAAAAACAAAATGAGGAATTTATGAAACCTGTCTATTTTCCAATGCTGCTCAAAAGAGTGAGCATATAGAAAGAGACAACCAGAGGTAACTAACAGAGTAGCAAATGAGGACGACATTTTTAAATTTTCAAATTGGATTTATTTGGCCAAATAGTATTACCTCTTTTAGTTGGGAAAACTCAATAGAAAGAGATAAGAATAACAATTATAAAAAATTAACTATTGTTCTCTTTTGTTCTGCTGCTCAGTAATTAAGTGTTCAGTTAACTCTACTCAAAACTTGTAGTGCAACGATTTGAGTATTTATTGAGTTGGGAAATTGGGAGCATGACAAATGTAATTATTTTTATTCTCATTCATTGTTGTTGCTTTTCTGCGGTTTACCTCTTATTATCAATGTTCTCAGCTATTATTATTGTTGTATTGCTTTGTTATTTCTGGCTAACATTATTGTTGTTTGGCATGTTTTAAACCGTTTATCATTCGCTAACAACGCCACCACCTTACGGTAATCTCAAAAAGGCATCTTGCCTCTTTAAAAACAACTACAACAACATGTCTTTGAGCGCATTGTTATATTTATCATTGAGATTTACTCTTAGGTGTTTGCACAGTAGAATCTTGTATATGAATATTGATGGATGTTTTGTAAAGCTCCCGCGCGCACCTCTTAGGAATACGTCATGTTTCTGTTGCCTATGCTCTCTCTCACATTTACCCACCTTACGGCACTTTAGAAATGAATTTATTTGGTGCGTGCTTGTGTGTGGTTTTCAAAAAAATTACTGTTGGCAAAATAGCGGAGCTGAGCAGCAAACAGAATCGTAAGTGCTACACTACTTTCGCTATAGCAATGATATTAAATGTTTTATATTGTTTCATGCTCTTTTCCTACAGTCAGTTTTGAATACGCTTGTTGCGAACGTGTTGTCGTTACAACAAATGAAAATTGTGCAAGCGGATTCCTCTAGAGTAAAGACGTAATCGCAACACTACAGTGTCTTAAACAAACAATATAGTAAGAACCTAAGATATGTAAAAATTAATAAAACTATTGGCAAAAACCGGGAAATTTTCGTGTATACATATGCATGTATATTTTACTGCTGCTTGCGGCGGCCGATGTGTTTTAAACGTTTTTCGCTTACATCTCTCATATTCCGTCGTCACCACAGTCAGCCTTCAGTGCGTGTTACAGAATGAACAATGTATTCTGTGTATGTATTTATGTACTTACATACATACATATGTATGTACGTACATATGTGTTGAAATGCCTGAGTGCTGGTTTGTGTTGATGAAGTGTTGAAAAGACGGATTTCTTTTGAAAGCACAATGAGTGCGATTGTCGTGTAGGCAATTGTCGACTTACATACATTCATTTTATGGCAAACACAACAACACGAAAAGCTCTCAGATCAGCTGGCTGTCCACTACCACATTTACATCTTCTCCCATCTCATTCTTGTTGTATTATTTTTTTATAATACTTTTGCATGCGTAGATGCACCTCTGCGCATTCCATTACGGACTTTCAAGAGTATCCAAACACCAACTGCCTCCCCCAAGGAAAGAAACAGCGAAATCGACGAAAGTTTTGCAAAAACAAAGAAAGCGCAAAAAAACTTGAATTTTGCTCGTACAAAAAAAAACGGTAGAATCGTAATTCGGGAATCTACATCAGACAAATAACAAACAAATCCGACAGCATATGCTGGCTGACAGATTAAATGACTGACTAAATGGCTGTGTGGTGTGAGTATGAGATAGTAGTTTGCAACTTTACGCGTTCAATGGGCGCCACCTGACATTTTGGTAGCTGCCGTCGCTTAGCATCTTCATTCAATGGTCAGCGCGACAATGGATCGGTTGTCTCCATAACGGAACATGTCTGCAACAATTTAATATAAAACTGAAGAAAAAAGTTTACGTAATTTTCTTTGTAAAGTGAAACAAAAAAGAATAATGCAATTAGAAAAAGTAATAAAAATATAATAATAACGTGTTCTTATTTTAAATCAAATAAAATATCGTAGTACAAGAACGTAAAATAAAAATTGTTCTATTAACAACGAAATTGTTTTCAGTTCGTTATAAAATGCTTTTTAGTAATTTAACACGAAATCCAGATGAATTATTAAATGATACTAACAACACAATAACACCAGTGACGCAAAACGTTGAGCAAGAAAAGTGTAATAAGTTCGATAATAATAAATTAGAGCAAACAAATATTAAAAATAATATTGCAACTGGTGAAACTTTGCCTGGAGGGTCTGCAAAGAACTGCTTTAATTTAACAAAGAACACAACAACAACGGCAGCAAAAATAATCAAAATAAATAGCAAAATTTATAACACAAGTTCCTGTATCGGCACCGCCACGGATTTTTCAATTGCAGCGATAATGGCGAGAGGCGGAAATGCCTCAAGCCGTGAGCCATCGGAACGGAGTTTGAGTGAGTAATGTGATGTGTACTTTATCGTTCTTCACACATTATCAACAAACATAAAAATATCAGAAGGAAACAAATGAACACACATATTTACACGTCCACACTCTTTACAACACACGCACACAACCACCCTTTTTCTCGCCAGGGAACACCTATACCTCTGTTTACAGGATTTTAAGAGGCCATTTCTGAGCTTGCTTGACAATCCAAAATCAAAGCTGAAATCACCACAAAAATGGAAGTCATTCTTAGAGGCATTTTCACTACTTTCAATCAGTTATCAATTAGTAAATTTTTTCAACTTATTGTGACAAGACTTTTCTTAAAAGTTTAAACTACTCGTAGTTCCACAAATCTGTGAAACGCAGTTTTCGGTTTTTTTCTTTCTTCATTAAAAGAAAAAAATATATCTTTGAATTTGCAAGAAATCGTGTATTGCAATTCAATCTAGAAATAATATCAAAAAAGTTACAATTGGGTGAATAAGTATCAAAAAAGAGAATGTCCTGCAATTACAAGCAGCGTTACATAAGTTCCATGTTTTTTGCCTTCAGGGCTAAAGTTGTGAAATTTTAAAGGCTCGTTTGTAATTATTCTTAAATGGTACCTGTTTAACATGTAATCGAATTTTTATGTTTAAGGAATCTTGTAATCAACATGATGGTTGACAATCGCTATAACTTACAAACATTTTTCCATTTTCAATTCACAAATATTTATAAAACCATTGGTACTCATCTCATCGTAAAATTAGTAAATTCTAAAAAGGACAGGATTGTGGTGACATAATTGATGTTGAAAGGAAAGCTTTTAATTATCTATCTGTTGTTATAATAACACATACCTGGGACTATTAAAAAAGAAGTAAAAAGCGATATGGCCCATTCTATTTATTGTTGTTACGCACCCTGTAACTGATTAATTTTGAAATTAGAAATCAAAATGCTGTTTCCAAGCAATTGTAGTTATTTAAAAAATTCTGCTTTAAAATTCTACTTCGTATGAATATTTAGTTCCTTAATGCTGTCATAATGTATATGAACCTTTCAAATGAGAGTGCCCAATTAGAAATCTAATATATGTACGTATGTTCTATTCATCGCCGTTTTGCAAATTCTATATTAAAGCGATAATCATAAATCGATCAATAATAGAATTTATTCCGCTTTTTTACTTGATAATATTAATTGATCACAAATTTTAATTAATTGCTCCTGCAAGCTCTGTACATAAACTGTGGGAAAAGTGGACACAATTGATTTAAATGTATTCCTCCCATGACATGTGAAAATGAGATGAAATATAAAGTTACGTACTACGAACGATTAGAGCTGAAAAAAATATACACAAAACCTGTAGCGACCCAAATACCCAAATAATAGCAATTGACTACTCCTTATGACGACCGATCATCGCCACATTATCAAAAAAAAAAAAAAAAAAAAAAAAAAAAAAAAAATTACAAGAAATCCGCATTTTTTATAAGGGAAATCTTCAAATCACATTATAAAAGTAGTTCAAAAAACAAAAACTATTTAAAAAAGAATTTCTGCCTCAAATTTTTATAAAACTGAAAGGGAATAATAAAATTTATTGGTAATAAAATTCAAATATTTATTTCATTCATCATTTAATTTCCTCTCTTTTGCAATCAACTCCTGCATTAAGCCCGTTTGATTGGAATTGGTTTGACACCAGGGAGGAGCTGAACTATAATGAACTAAAATGTGCTGTTGAACACATGCCTACAAAAATTCCAAAAAAAAAAAATTATTCGAAATGGTAATATTTAATATCAAGACCGCTCTTCTCTCAACTGAAAAGCATTTCATAAACTACACGCATCTATGTCTAGCAATTCAAAAAAAAAAAAAAAAACAGATTATGGGCTTGGAGATTCATTAATGAATGTTAAGAGTATTTTTAAAAGATGAAATCTAAAACCAAAATATAATTCCGACGCTTACCAAAGTATTTTATTATTTGGTAGTTTATTAATATTAAATTTTTTATCAAAAAGTATTCCAAATATTTTCTCAACTATTTATTAAAAAAAAAAAAAACAAATGTTGCTGTTGATTCATATCGAATATAAATTGTTGTTTGTATTAAAGTTATAAATTTTGCAACTTTCATATGCGTTTGGTTTTCACGTTGTATTTGAAAGCTTTCATAAAACCGCACAAGGTTGAATGCTTCAAAAACAAATGGGTTACAGTCCTCGAAGCAAACAACAACAAATACTCGTAAAACTTTTTTTAGGAATTAAAAATTTTCGACAACGAAATCTCTCGACAAAACAAACCGATTGTAGTCAAATTCGCGGCTTTCTTTTCAAACTATTCAAAGTTTCGAAATCTTTAAAATCGATTTGAAAAAAATTTTCGGACTTATTAAGAAAGATTTTCTAGAAAATTTTCGATTACGATATCTCTTCGGTTGCATCCAAAATCTGCTCCGCTTCAAATCTACGAGTATTCATTTTCGATATACGACATCTAAGTAAATAAAGCCCAGTCCTTCAGAAATTTAAGATTTTCTTTATACTTTTCGTTCTGAAAAGTCTAAGTACTAATAATTCTAAATTTATCTTGGGATTCTTACATGAAGTTCAAAAAGTTTCAGTTATTTGATGTGCATATTTACTTTGTGCTCTTGGCATTTAAAATATTGATGTGGCTGAGGCAGCAAAGGTTTTTGCTTATGAACATGCGATGAATGAGGAGGCCTGGATTCAAAACCGATTCAGATAACATTACTCGTAAAAAATATTGACGAATTGGCAAAAAATTTCGGCATTAAAAATTGCTGAATAAATGCTTTAGGATTGAAATGGAAAATAATCATCTTGCTGGAGACTCTCAGCGGAAAATTCAGCACAACGATGTTTCTGCCTTGAATTGATTATATTTTTCTTGAATTTAGTCTTTCATTATCGCTTAAAATCAATCCAGAATTCTTACTTCGGCCAAACGAGCCGCACTTGGCCTTAGAATACCCGTACCTGAAGCTAAAATATATCAAAACTAATTCATCGATCAAATTTAATAAACGCACTTCTCTATAGACATCAACTGCACCAGTTTTTCATTTGTATTTTTCAGTGAACAATCTTTTAAGAAGAGTTACAAGTGTCTTTACTTCATGTTTATGGGGTTTCGTTTATATAAAATAATTGGGAACATGTACATGCATGATCTGGACGATTTACAAATTTATTTACCTTATCGTTTGACTGTTTAACTCTTGTTTTTTATATAAACAAATAAAAATGTATAAAAACACACTCAAGTACAGGCATATGTAAATGTATACATACAAATTCACATACATACATCAAATGACTGTCATTAAAGCACAACACAAACGAGGAAGGATAATTTATTGTAGGAGTTGCGTTTCATGTATTTAGAAATAGATTTATGTCTCTGGAAATTTTGAAAAGATTACTCAGCACTATCTCGGAATAACCAATCGGACAGTTGGGCGAAAACATGATGACCGATTTAAGACATTTTAGTTTATTTTATATTTCGTTAATGATATTTATAATGAACTCCATTCAATTCTATTGTTTACTTATTTTAGTTATGAAAGTACATACTTATTTATGACAATTCTAATTATGAGAATACATATTCTAAAGATTTATCTAAGTAGTAGTGCAATTAAACAAGGACACTGAATGGATTTGGTCACTGAGTGATAAAACTAAAAAATATACAATCGAAAGCACTGTGAATTACGCTAAAAATGTATAAAAATAGGGTGGTATTTGATCTGAATTAAGAACCAAGTCTATGCCAATCCCACCTAATAATAGAATTATTTTCCCCTATTAGTCCATATAATTGAATCAATTATTCTATTGAATATACGGAGACCTGTTGCTTGCTTACTTCCATCCCATTCTAGAGGCTTTTAGAACAAAACTCTAAAATGTCTAACCAAATTTTTTCAAACCTGAGATTCGTTCTAATTGCGGTTTTTGCTCTAATATAGATTTTTTTTAATTAGCACAGATCTGGAGTGCTACTCCAGAGAAATAACTTCTACACTCTAATATGAATTGATACAATTAGCGTGAAGGGATTGTTAATAGTAAAATTGTACACAGCAAGAACTAAACTGAATCAGTAAATATTTTGTGTGAATGTGGGCATACAAAGAATTTTGTAAATTCGCACAAGAATTTAAATGAAAAAACATTTTTGCTTGTATTCTAAAGACTATAACTAAAAATTAATTGCGGCAATATAAAAGTTTAACTGAAAATAAAATTTAATTTAGAAACATTTTTGGAAATTTTTCTGGCAATGAATTTTTCTGTGTACCATTTCGCTATTGGCTCTGAAGGAAACGTTGATAGTAAAATGGTAATAATTCACTATTTTCTCTATCACCTGGACTTCTGTTCAATTGCACCTCAGATGAAGCTCTGTGCTGTACACTATTGATTGAGGTATCGAAACCGGATGTTTACTACACCATTTTTCATTGAAAGTTTGAACAAATTAATGGTGATTCTGTTTTTGAAAAAAGTACCACATTTTCTTGGTATTTTTTTTAAATATCTGTCGCTGCAATAAAAGTACAAAAAATTTTGTATATTTTTCTAGAAACTAAGACACCAGAAAATTTCTAATGAAATTGATAATTTCAAGTTTGAGCTGAGAAAATTTCAAATGAAATTATTATTCAAACTTGAATTCAAGTTTTAAATTTTTCTTAGAATTTTTTATTAAGAAAATGAGCACTAGAGAAACTGATCTACAAACCAAATTTAATTCAAACTACGCCCGTCGGAAGAAAAATAAAAACCCAATGTGAATTATCCTTAATAAAAGTCAAAAGCGATGTAGTACATTTGAATAATTCTAGTCTACATATTTGGAGATCTTTTGCAAGATCTCCACACTAATAATACAGGCAGCAATTCAAGAATATATTTTATTTAAATTAGATTTTTCATCAAAGGAAAATGAAATCGTGTATCAAAAACTTTTGCGTCCGTGAAAGGCAAAACCTTCGTTGTCAATGTCACCAGAAAGTTGCCAACATTAGGCGACAGAAGTGGTGACATGGAGACACTTCACACCACTTTTCATTTAGGATGGAGAGTACTAAAATTTTATTTCGGTGCAGTTACATACACATATGTAAATACGTATTGCGTATGTAAATGTACTCGTTTAAATTCCAAAAAAGAACAAACTTGAAAAATGCCATTAAAGTTTTGAAACTTAAACGTATCGTATAACTTTGTCTTAGCTTTAGGTATTTTGGGGAGCACTTTTTCTTCACTAATTCCAAGATATTGTGCTTTTGAGATACAAATGTGTTGCATTAAAGAATGGCTCTATTTTAAGAACTTATTGACACTTTTTAGTATAACTTCGGTTTACCTCCAGATATGTTTTTAACATTTTTTCTGTACATGAAGAGGACATTGGGGAAAACTTTCCAATCGATAACGTGAAAAACTTTTGATTTTTGAGATATGTCTATGTTGCTTAAAAGGAGCGATACTAGGACTTTTTGGAGGATGAAAAAATATCTATATGTACAAATTAATACACAATTTAATTTTATAGTTGATCGATTTTCTCTGTCAATTCAGAAAATATGCTTAATTCGAAGCTTAAGGATATACAATTAATTTGAATATCATAAATATTAATGGATGATCAGAACAAGGGCGTAGCTAGGATATGAAATAGGGTGGTGCCACGAAAATTATGATTTTTTATGATTATGATTTTTGGTGATTATTACAATTTCGATCTATTTGAGGAGTAATCTGCGTCCTTCTTCTCGATTACCAATCTTCGGTGGACGCTTATCATACATAGTCCTGCAATATACAATACACTTATTTTTTGATAATAAGTAAAATTGCATATTGTTTTACCGTTTAAACGAGCTTCAGTAATTGCGGAGCGCAACCATGTTTTTACTCGCTTTAGTGCTAAATGACCGCTCAACAGTTGCAGTAGTGCACGGCTGTGACAATGAAATTAATAACGCCTTCCTTATATTTGGAAAAAATAATCCAGCGTTTTTCAAAATGCTCGCCAGCTCTAGGTCGGCTAATTCGTCTTTACCCACTTTTTTTTTGTTGCCAAGAATTATACCAAAGCTCAATTTCTCCTTCCAAATCATCCAACTCATAAAAATGCTCAAACGTTTTTGTGGCATCTTTAAGCACTTCCAGCTTCAAAGAAAGCATTTTTGACGGGTGCAAACAATGAATTGCAAACGCTAGCCTACTCTCTTCATTAAATCTTCTGTCCAGTGATGAAATTAAAGAATCTATATAAAGAATGTATTTAGATCGCTTCCAGTATTCAGCAGGTGATGAAAACGGGGGATTTGAACGGTGCGTTTGACGAGAGACTATCCTTGGAACAGACATCTCTATTCCTAAATTGGCTGTGTTTTCTTGAATAGAAAAAATCAATCCGTCCACAATATCCTGTGCATTTTTAATTAATTTTATATTGTATGCATGTAAAAAAATTGTTATAGAATTAGGTGGGTGCCACGGCCCTCTAGGCCCATACCTAGCTACGCCCATGGATCAGAAAGAGTTGTTCGGAAAAACGAGACAATTACATGAATAATTTAAGATAATTTAAAAATGTATACATTATTAAACTAAACTTTTAACATAAAAAATCTAATTAAGTGCATTAATTTAATGTTAAAAACGATTATTATTTTTATTACTGTATTATTATTTTCTAGTTTTTGCTAATCATGAAAACAACATTAACAAATTAAAAACATGAAAGAACAAACGTGCAAAAAACAACAAGTACAAAAACGCCAATTAATACATATTTGAAATGTATTAATTTGTGATTTTTTCTTTGAATTTATTATTTTATTAACAATTGTTACACCCAAAACCATCATCATGGCAACTACCACATTACACTTGGCTTGTTTTCAGTCTGGCCCTAACTGGGGCTTTTCTACACTGAAAGCTTGATTAACGGCGATTTTTGCTCTAATTAATTAATTAACAATTTCAAATACACTTGCTAAACTTAATCGGAAAAATTTTATTTCCTGGATGTTAGACTATCTCATATTATTCTAGGAAAATGTGATTATGAGTGCCTGCTTAACCAGTTGTAAGTGTTAACTTTTTTAATTTCAAATAAATTAAAAAAACATGAAGCTTAATTTCACTTGCAATTGTTTTTTTTTTGCTCTTTTTGTTAATATTATTTATTGTTGTAGTTTGTAATTTGCATATTAACGCAATTAATTTTAAAATGTTGAAAGTTTTAAAATCATTTTAACAAACACGTTGCATGTTGATTTAATTTTCTATCTTCCCCTCCTTCTGGTATTATCTACGAATATGTTGTTGCCATTTTTCTTGCCGCTTTAATGATTTTGTGATTGAAATCCTCAATGATTTTATGTTCAAATGTTTGATCACTTAAACATAAATTTCTATATCTCATCGCGAGAAATAATTGTAAACAGTGAAAAAACAAAAATATTCGCAAAGATCACTTGTGTTTAATTGATGAAATCGTAAGGGTCTAGAGATGTAACATCAGCCCAACTCCCCAGATTTTCATGTCATCATACAAAAGCCATATAATGACAAGCTTCTATCCTTTTTACCCTATTATTTAACTATGCACGTACATAATGGAGCGTTTGCGAGTTTGACATTGTATCTGCCCAAGACTTGTGATTTCCGAAAGTTTGAACCGATTTTTCTCCCTTTTTATTATGATTTCAGATTCTCAGCTCTTCTTCAGTTGATGACTGGTTGTGAGCACCTGACCGAATCGCAATTCTTTTAAAAGGACTGAACATTGAGCTGATGCTGCACTTTCAGTCGAATTCCAATTTTGATTGGACATGAATCTCAGGTTGCTTTTCGAAATACGTTCCTCAAATAATAAAATGCTTCATTGTGGATGATGATGATAGTAAATGTCGATGTTCAAATATTCATATGATTACAACTATTCAAATTTGCATTAGTTTGTTTCTTTCTTTGTAAAATAATTCCACGTAATACACAAAACAAAATTTATTATATAAATACAAAATATACAAGACAAGCCAAAAATCACTCATGTTGAACTGAAATATGAAAAAAGGTTTTTGCACGATGATCACAAGTTAAAACAAAAGAAGAAGAACATTAGAAGCAATTAAATAAAGTATTCACACTTGAAAAAAGAAGTAAAAACAGGCATCAAAATGAATTTAATCTTTTTTGACAACTACAAGACTCGATTAATTTTTATATGATTTTAAATGGAAAATATTTTAGGATTAAATACACTTCAGTGTTGCACAAATTGTGAATGTATTACAGAAACATAAAAACAAATTTTTAAAAGATCATCAGGAGCTCATTTCAATTTTGTGATTAAAATACATACAATAAACATTAACATAAATGTTGTTCACAGGTCCACTATCACTCGAACGATTTCCAGATGCTGACGATGAAGGCGACGTGGATGTAGTCGATTGCAGTGATACCGAATCAGCCTCTGCCATACGTCTCACACGACACAATCCCCAACAGCATCCACATCACGCTCACAAAAGCTTATACAAACATAGAATTAATCATAGTAACGACAGCGGCAGCAGTAACCATAATAACAACAGCTCCAGCAGCAGTAGGGGGAGAGCATCACCACAAAGCCCCAGTAATGCCGAAGACGACCGTTTGTCCCCAGAGCCAGCGAAGGTAAAACGAAAAGTCAGCAAAACCATTGAAATGTCAATGAAATTAAAAATATTAACTAAAAAAATTTTACAGCCGTCACCAAAGATCGTGGGTTCGTGCAATTGCGATGATTTGCTGCCAATACAATGTCATTTGGAGACAAAAGAATTGTGGGATAAATTTCATGAGCTGGGAACGGAGATGATAATAACAAAGACGGGAAGGTAATTAAGCTTAAAATTTCTTCACAATGTCTATTAGGCAGCAACTTTTAGGAAATTTAAATCAATATCATGTGTAATCTAAAGTATTTCCACATAAACATGACTGATACAATGGCAACTCCAAACTATCGCCAAGTCTATGAAAAATGTCGTCAGAAATATTTTGCCGGAGGCGAGAGTGGAAAGAAACGGAAATTCACTTTATATTCCTCTGTCCTGCGCTGGAGGAACAACAACAACAGACATTCTGGTAGCCTGTCTGATATACCGACTAAGGAGTTTGGCAAAATGAACTTTTTTATAGCGGATGGTTCCACCGCTGACTCCTTTAAGACGTAAAGCTACACAGCGGCGGAAGAACTTCTACTACTTCCATTTTTTCTATTCGCTGTCCTTTATATCACTTCTTTGTACTCTCTTCGTCCCCCTCTATTGCGAACTTTCTCCCGCTTCCTGCCATTCTGAATTACTTCTATTATTTCACGTGATTTTTTTCTGAAAACAGTGTAACAAAATGTTACACATTCAATTTATGAAAAAATCGAGTTATCACTCTCATTAAACAAAAAAAAAAAAATAATAATAATAATAATAATTAAATAATAATGCATTTTGCAAAAAGCTCTAATTGTTTCTAACGATTAGTTGGGGAGAATATCCCAAATAATGAATTTCCATATTAAGTATTAAATAATAATAATAAAAATAACCCCCTTAGGGGATTGTTCGCTCTTTTAGAATTGAAAGAAAAATAAATTCTTTTTTTTTTCTTGAAAAAGTAAAATTTTTAAATTTTTTTTTGAAAAGAAAACCCTACTTTATTACATTGCACGGCAACATTTCAACAACAAAACAACAGAGGGCGTATTATGCCCGATGTTACATAAATAGGGAAGGAATTTAAAATAGACGAAAGCCTCCCATAGCTTGCATGGGATCAGCTTTGCGGACATTCACATTTTGTCTTAGAATTTACGAGCTGATAACCGTTAATAAGCCATTATTTGTGGAACGGCTACATTGGGATCGATATCGGGGTGATAATTATATATCTCAGTTGACATCGATGGTTTTTATACGGTTGCTGCATTCATATAATAGTTTTGAGTTGCCACATGTTGCTGTTGTTCAGCTTCAATGGCGATAAATTTAATATAATCATATTATGGTTCAAAATCAATAATATAAAAGCTTAAGGTAAAAATAAACCCAATCGCATATGAGGGAAATGTGTATAAATTTACCCTAGTGATTATTTATAATTCATGATCTGTTTTAGCGTGTAACGCTTCTTCAAACCGAGGAAATAAATGCATTTAGAGAATTTTTTGTATTGCGGATGTATTCTTCTTAGTCCATATTCCTTACCGAATTACACCCGAAAGACCTATAATATAGTATTTTGGTAGGAATGAAAAAAAAACAATTTTTTATTGGATGAACAAGAAGTAAATATGATGAAGTGATCACTTTCGCTGTTCTAAAATCATCGCTTATATATCTAGTTATAATCGCAAACGATCGTCGTAGAATACGTACATAAGTTTTAAAAGACTCTATCAGCAAGACATTACCTTATGAGCAGCTTTATTGCAAATCAGTAGACTAAAAGGCAAGAAATACGCGTTCAATTTGGGAAAATAAAGAACAAATAAAAAATATATTTTTTATTATCGCAATGTATTTTTTGACCTTTTTTAATAATTCGAATTAAAACATTGTTTAATCACAAGTTTTAGTTTTACTTAGAATTATTTATGATTAATCATCAAAAATAATTTCCTGTAGATGATATTCAATGAGTATCGAAATATCGATAAATATAAATAAAACTAAAACCTTTTAACCCTTAAATAAGAAGACCTTGTGCTTAAATAATATTTTAATTAGAATATATTTGTAATTTTAGCAAATGTTTTGTTGAAATTGAGAACTCAATGCATAAGGCCAACACGGAATAAATAAGTATCGCTGTCATAAAGAATCTACGAGTTTATGAGAGAGAAAAAGAAAATTCCTTAATATATTCATAAAGCCTTAAGCAAACAAAGGCGTGTTACATATCTTCACTTGCGTTAAGGAAATTTGTTGATACACTGGCAATCGTATCATTTTACTATTCCCTCCCAAACGTTGTTTCGTAATTAAAACCATTTCATATTTTTCATGTCATTTTTGTCTTGAAAATTTATGATGACTCCAACACTTTAGCACATGCATGTTGCTGTCCTGTCACCACAAAACGAAAAGTAACCAAACAGCAGTACGAACACCAACAGCAATAGTCAGCAACAGCAACTGCAGCAGCAACAAAACAAACATAACGACCAAATTGAAATAAAAATGTTTTCACTGTTTATAACTCGCAATAAATGAGTTCATAAGTGAAAGAATGAATGATGGAAGGAAGGGAGTGAGGAACGAATGGTTGAAAGGACGGATGGATGGCTAGATAAATGCATGGTTACGAGTTGCCTCAATATCTGATGTACAGGCCACAATTAGCACTATTGTATTCTACATTTAACTTTTAAGTTAGCAGACATGTTGTTTGAACGACACTCGTATGTGTTGCAAGATCAAAAAGCTTCCTCCAATCGGTTTTTTCTTAACAATACTGTTTACTTTACTCAATCTATAACATTCTTTATAGATGAATTATTTGTGTTATGGCATGAATATTGAATCGAATTGTACTCGACATTGTAGGAATCGTTAAGGGGAAAACCTTCACTCTTTTTAATTTTATTAAATAATGAATTAAAAAGCATATGTTTACGGTATAATATTGCAATAGAATTCCACCAGAACTTGTTAAATATATACCAAAAATTCGAAATAAGCAATTCGCCTTTCTTGGGACTTTATAACAAAAACCTGCCTTGGATTATAAAAGCTCGAATTCAGCAGCATTACGTGCTCATATTCATCAAGCCAAGAGATTTAAAAATCTTTGATTTCAACAAATTTAAATAATTTTTTTTTTGCTACGCCAAGGCCTTTGGACGTTAGAAAGAAGGTTTTATTTTTTCCAACTGTATGGATTTACTGATTAAGAGCCAGATACATATGAAATATTTGCAATATCAGAAAAATTAAGTCCAACTCCTTCTTCTCATAACAAGCGCATTTTCCGATAAGATGTAGGGATTCATTCCCTATAAGTTAATTGAAAATAATTTTAATTTGCAATTAAATATTCACTATTTAAATATATATTATCATAGTGGTTACTTTTCACTAAACGAGGCCTTTTATGCCACTTATTTTTAATAAAAATGAACTTTGAATTTTTGAATAGAACTCAGTTTAAGTAGAGGTACACAAACAAGTTCGTGCTGAAGACCATTTTTCAAAACGATTGCAAGTATTATTCGCCAACGTACTCTTGAACAAAAAGTGAATGAATTTTTCAATAAATGAAATGAACATTTTGAAAGAAAAAAAAAGGAAAATAAAACAAATGTACATACATGAATACATGAAAATATAACATTCTCGTGCTTAAGTTTTGTGCTCTAAATGTTGCAACTATAAAATTCAAGTTATTTGTTGCTGAGTTATCATGATGAGTTATTAGCCATGTATTTGTTCAAATTAAAATTCATCCAAAAGCTTGTACGTGTATTCACATGTACAATTGTTCGAATGTTAAGAAAAATAAAATTTATTTGTTTGTTCGTTACTCTTGGAACAGCGCACGCATCTAATGTCAAGGTAAAACTAATGACTTAACGAAACAGAAAACTAATGCCAACAATTTGAATACAATTTCAATTAAAAGAGAAAGGCAACACAGTGTAAGATGAAAAGGGATATTTTTCAAGTTTGTCTGTCGGCTTAAGATGAAAACTTGTATTAGCCACTCATTGTGACAGCTTTCGACTTCCACAACAAAGCAGCAACTAACTAAAAAATTCAAGAATAATTTAGAAAACGTTAGGCTCAATTTTTCAATCGGTATAAATTAGATTTATAAAAATTAATTTCTGCATTTTTCAATATTTTGATGTAAGTCGAAAGGATTTTTTCGAATTAAAAACTTAATTTTTGCAATTTTATTTCTCTTAAGTTACTGAAATGAACAGATTATTAGGGGGTTTTTCCTTAATTGTTTTGGGCGTTTCAGGGTTGGACAATTCAAAACTTTTTACGATTTTAAGAATTGTTTGAAATATAAATCGGTATTGTGCAATAATCGATTTTTTTCGAATAACTTGTTATACGCGTTTTACCAATTTTTTTAAACAATTTCGATTACATTTTTGTGATTTTTCCAAATTTTAGCGGTGTTCTTACAAATTTCACTCATTTTTTCATTTTTATAATATTGTAAGATATTAAATCTTTAGTGCCGAATTGTGCTTTCGGTTAAAAACAACTTCCTGTTGTTTCAGTTTTTAGATTTAAGGAACTGGTATCTAGTGTCGAATTTTATTCCATTCCATTTAATATTTCAGGGACTTTAACTTTTCCATTTACATATATTGATCTTCGGTACTCTTTCATTAAGTAGCACTTTCGAAGAATATTTTTTCAAATTAATTTTTTTAGTAATCAAAATACAGCTTTATGAAGATATCGTTCATAGAATAGGGAAGTATCGAAAATAAATCAAAATTATGGGACCAGGGCTGATAAGTCTTTTGGAAAAGATGTTTTGTAAGACGAGGTTCTGTTTTGTTATTTAAATTCTATTACACTCTACGTTTCGTTTATAAGCTTGATACTTCCAGGGCCTCTTACGTAGACAGGGTTCACAAAAATAAAAAATAAATTTAACGCACACTCTCACTAGGCGGAAAAATTACCGTCTTCCACCGAGAAACTTACTGTGAGCTAATGAAAGATTTTTATTGAAGTACCTGATTATTTTAGTTAGTGTTCCCTGTTTGTACATTTCTATTTACGCCAAAAATTTATTTATTCATATTATAAGATTTTTACATTGAAAAACTACTGAGATATAAAAACCGCATTCAAGGACAGGCCGCTTGAATATCAGTACCTTGCAATCCGGAAATAGTTTTAGTATCAGTATGGCATTAAATCCAGCACCGATTGCTTACCTTGTCATATCTATATGGAGATGTGTTGGTATATGTGTATTTAATTAAACAATTTCTTAATTTGCAATGTAATGCATTTTATGCCATTTAAATGATAGATAACGACTTTCCAAAGAATTTTAGCTGTAATATTCATTTATTAGTTCCCCTTCTTAAGTTCAACAATACGAGTATTTTTTCCTTTTATTTGTAGTGTAGGTTTGTCGGTGTGCCAGTTTATTGAATTATTCTTAATAAAATATATATTAAGTTGTAAAGAAAATTAATAAAGAATGTTGGTGCCAGCTAGAGTTCATTTTATGTAAGAGCTCCGCATTTGACTCTGTTACATTTGCTACGAGAACATTTTTTATGATCTAAAGAAAAACGTTAATGAAAAGTAATTTTTATGTGCCGGTAAGGAACGCAAGCAGAATTTCATTGAATTAATTAAAATAATAAGGGAGGGTAGGAAAATTATATTTAATAGCAGATTAAACGGGAGCCTTTAAACATTAAATGTTTTGAATAAATATTTAGCTGAAGTTACTAGCATGCAGGCAAAAAAATAGGCGATGGTTAAAGAACAAATGGTTAAAGGACTGTTTGCAGTCGCAATTGCTTTCGTTACTTTTTCTTTATTTTATCTTTTGTACTCGTATGTGCATAAGAAGATTGTTTTTTTGTGTTTGCGTATGGAAGCGTGTGGGTGTGTGTGTATGTGTATGTGTATGTTTAGGAAGATACAAAAAATTTGTCTTGCGTTAACACAACATATCGTCCTTTTGTTTCCTCTGTTACATGTAAGAGTTCAGACATTTAAGTCCTTTGTCTGGTTGGTTGGACATTGCAAACCATATTTGCGGTCATTGAAATAAAATATCACGTGGTCACCGGTTTTGTTACGCTGTCAGTGAAAAGAACTACAATCAACCATTTATATACGTATGTGGTACGAATGATTTTATGGCAGAATGACCTTTGCAACGCCTGAGTTTACTAAGGAACCATGATTTTAAACGCTGTTGAGGATAAACCGAGTCAAAAAATGTTTAATATATATTTCAGTTGTTTAAGTTAATTGATGTCGCTGCGCTTAGCACGACTGTTTGCAAGCAGAAGCTGTAAATATTTGTCAACATTTGAATTTGGTTTGGATAACGAAACCACATGACGGGGCAATTCTTAGAAATGGCAAGTAACTGACTAAAAATGGCATAAAGATACTGTTTAATTGAGAAGTTGAAAACAATTTTGGTAGCAAAAAGGGAGAAAATTTAAATTTTCATGGTTGGTGAAACGAGTGTTAGAGAGAAACCGTGTCAAGAATAATACATTCAAATTCTCTAAGTATCAGCTTTAATTAATATATTTTCCTTTCCGCTTAAGAGTTCAAAGGCAATTTTAAGTCACTCTATCACAAAAATATGTTAATTTATGTTTCATATTTAATTAACATAATCTTCTTCCGTTTTTGTTGTTAATTTCTGACGCAGTATTATTTAGTTTTCTCAAATCAACACCATTTTTCGTCTCTTGGCGTTATAATTTTGTTTTAGTAATTTGCTTAAATTTCCCATAAACAACAACATAAAATCCACACTTGGCTTTTATAGTTGCAAGCTCTTGTTTTCTCTGTTTCTCCTAACAAAATTGTATTTTTCTGTCTGTTTAAGTTTCGTAATAACCAGGCATCCCCAAAACAACACAGAGAAAAGTAAAAAAATAGCAGACTTTAGTGTTTTTCAAAAAATAACTTAATGGCAAATCCTGTCTACTTTAACAATAATAATTTTCTACCACTGCATGACAACCCATCTCGAGTATGAATTTGCAATTTGAGATAAAGCAAGATGCTGACTTTATTTGTTGAGACACTGGTCTTAAGCGACAATTTTCTGAAAATACCCTGAATCTGAATTTACAAATGTAAAATCGCATAAAGTGAAATTACACGTAATAATATTTTCATAAATATTTTCAAGAATTTTGTAAAAATTTTACTAAAATAAGGTAAATTGTTTCTGAAAATAAGAATTTTACTTAATTTTACTTACTTAATCCTGGCAAATAGTGTGTTTGGTGATATACGATATCTCTTTAAAAATCAAATATTTTCGCTCACAAAAGTCACAACTAAAAAAATCCAAAATATTCAGGAAAAGCTGAAAACCGTTGATGCTGTACAAGCGACAGAGGTACGATGGAAAGGCAAATTTCATACTCGTTAAAATTTTGCTATGCGAGCCGATTTGTGGAAAAAAGATCGACATTGCAACATTTTTAGTATGACTGTTTTATATTTAGTGGGCGATATACAATTTTTACAATTTTTACAATTTAGTTTTTACATTCCAAGAGGAAACTAGCAGTTGACATCAAAAATTAATATCTCTTCTGGAGTTGTACCTGTTTTGTTACCCACTGTATCAGCAACCACCTTATGCATGTGATAAGTTTGACATCGAAAATTAATGTTCAAGCGCTGAGCCAGGTGAACAGGCATTCAAAACAATAAAGTTTTACACAAGCAGTTGGCAATCAATGTTACAAAATTTTATTGTCTTACAAAACGTCTTAACCCCCAACTACCAACCGCTCACCACTGTGTAAGACGCCGATAGAGTTTGCTGCAAAGTGTTAACTTGTCTAAAATATATTTTGATAATTTTTATATATTTCATACCAAGAAACTAATACAGCGGTAGAAGTGTTAAACAAGCAAATTTGTATAAATTCTATTACAACTGCAGAGGGAAAAATCTATAAAACCCGAAGCAGCCATCATAAAAAAGTAAATAAAATGAAATACAAAACGGAAGATCGTAAATCATATTTTCAGTAAATAATTTACATAAATACATATAAAACAGTTGTTTAACACCATCCCCCTCTATGAAATGTATGTTGGTAAGTTTTACCACAATTCGTAAGAAGTTTAAAAGGATGACAGAAAGGCATATAAAAAGAGCATCAAAAATATTATCGTACTGCATATTATAACTATAAATTGGTCAATATTTGAATAGTCTTTCACTTCGCACTGAAGCTACAACGATGAATAAGTATTTCTTTGCATATTAAGACTAGACATGCATTTCCCATGACTTTGCGGGATGTATTTATGTTTGTGTAGCATCAAAATACGTATTAGAAGTATTAAATAGAAGACTATTGTTCTCAAAACTTGCAAGCAAAGTGTTAGTAAAATTTGATGAAGAAATGCTTTACTGGTCGTCTCTTGCAGGATGATAAGACATAAAAATATTTTTGTATGTACTGCAAAAGACATAAATATCTTTAAAGTCTAAAATACTGGCTCATACAACATCATCTTGCAAACATAATCATTAAACAAAAGTAATGGTGTTAAAATATATTATAAATTGATAAGAAAAACTAGTTTCGAATTTAAATTACAGTATGATTAATCCAAGTGGATTAGGGGGCACATCATAAACATATTGAACATGACATTAACTTAACGAAAGACATATTCATGGCGCGATGGCATGTCAGTTGATTTGCAACGCACAAATGAAAGTTAAATTTTCCCAATTTTTTGTGTTGTATAAAAAGAAAAATTTGCATATTTTATTTTGTTATTTATAACTTGTTATAAAAACTTAATTTACCATGAATGAATAAAAAAGGTGTTAAATAAGGGGACTTTTAAAATATATTACCAATGTCATGTTCCTTGGTTGTGTGTAAAAAATGTACGTGGCGCAGTGTAATACTCCTAATTAATGAAATGTTGATGTTATTTTTTTTTTAATTTTAATTCTTTGTAAAGTATAATTTTCACTTAATTCAAACGTAATACTGGCGACATAATAATAAAAATTGATAATAAACAAAAAAGCAAATAATATGCCATAATCAAAATCATTAACAGAAACAGAAATAAAACAAATAGAAATAGTAAAAAAATAAAAAAAATACAACTGCAATATTATTTTCTTTTTTTCCATTTAAATGTTTTAAAATACAAAACAACTGCAATTGTTGTTGACGAAGAACAAGCAAATACAGAAAAAAATGTTCAATTAAATGCAGCTACGATACAAAAACAACATGGCAAACGAAGTGTTGACATAGATTGATATCGAAACGCAATGCTTTAGCGAATTGCATGTGACAAGAGACTCTGACTGAAACTCATTATAAATTTGCAATAATAAAAAATAAAAAATTAAATAAACTATGAACCTACATATGCACAACGTATGTACATTTATAAGCACAATTTCAGAGATGAACGGCTGGCGTTCAATGACGACCATTCAGATTGATCACAAAGACCCATAAAAAGTTTATATACTTTTAATTAGCAACGGCTCTTAATTTATTATTAAATAAAATTTTAGTCAATTTTGAAAATATCGCTGCTTTAAATAGGTTATTTTATTTAAAAATCTTTTGAATATGATCGCTTTGCTGTTTGTTGCCCATCGCAACAATTGCAGTTTACAATAAACTAACTACCACCATTCCCGTCATCATTTTGGCGGCTTTTGCAGCTTTAATTACAGGGTAAAAGGATATTTTTTACAAATATATGTATAAAATAATTCACTTTTTACTTGTTTAGCTTGAGCACACTTGTGTTTGTTGCGCAGCAGCAACAACAAAATGCATTCGATATATAACCAGCCAACCAACCGACTAAGCAAAGCAACTACCATTTCAGAAACAAAAAACAGGACTTTTCATTTACAACATTGAAACAAAAACAAAACGGCAAAAACAGAAACAACAGCAAAATTATTCAACTACACCACATGAGAGCTCTAATAAAAGTACAAGACACTGTTGCCACAAGATGTAAAATTTTAGCGTAAAAAGAAAAATTTTTATGCTTCCACAACGATAACGGCTTGTCAGCGATAAATTTTGACAACAAAAGCCTTTCATTATGTGGATTGCAGAACTTATTTTTTTCCGCAAAGAAATGTCATGAAAAAGTAATTTAAATGTGTCCCGACGTGTGTACACTCTAACAATCTTGTCGTTATTTACTAAAAGAAAACATAATAAACTGCTTTTTCAATTATCAAAAATAAATTCCGTTTTGGTAAAAACGAGAGGTTCTTTCATCGAGAAACTTATTACAAATTGACCATATATGATATTTAATTAAAAAACACAAACTGCGAAAACACCCGGAGTCTGCAAGAGCAGTCGAACCTGCGACCTTCGGACTACTAGTCTAGTGCACTAGCTACTAGTCCACGAAGGAACTAATGAATTTGCACTACTTCCGAGCACTTTTATTACATCTTTAGGATCTCGTTTTAGTGGAATGTCACTGGGAAAATGGTTGGAAAATAAAAAAAGATCAAAAATGTCAAGTCAAAAGCTCGAAAGAAGCCAATATGGCCACTCTGGTTACAGCACTAAAGCCTTAGTTCAGAGTCTTTGTCTGGCCAACTTATAGCTTATGTTCCTTATTGGTTGAACACTTATTTACCATTAGTTTCTTTATGCAACTAATGATAAACAATGATTCAACTAATGCTAAATAAAATCTCTATTTGAAATAACATTTGCTAAACTAATTAGCTGTGACTTTGGACATAATAATTTCTTCAGTTTTCCAATATACAGTGAAAAAGAATCTTTTTTCAATAGACAAAAGTATACTGTTTGACACTAGAGTTTTCCTTGTTTCTATTAAGGGAAATAATAATTAGAATAAGTATTAACTTGTTCGTATAAAGAGCTTTTCTTCTCAATTATGAATTGAAGAAAATTTTAATAAATAAATACGTTTAAAAAAAATACTTGACGAAATTTAAAAGTGTTTACGAATGTTTGTAGAAGAAAGGTAATATTCTTGTCCAGCAGCTGCCAATATTCATACATTTTAGTACTTATTCAATAACGAAAAATTAATTCCTCAAAAAACCACTTCCTCTCTATTTCGTAGAGGATTAGCAGCTCCTAAAAATGCCGTTAGATCATCATGCAACTGCTGCTTTGAAATTTATTTGTTTCTTATTAGACATTTATTTTATTTATTTTCATAATAAATAAAATAAATGTCAAATTTTCAAATAAAACAAAAAAAAAACTGGCATCACTTTCCATTTCATGGTCTATTGTATGAGAACAGTCACTTGTTCTGCTTTTGTTCTTGTTGCTATAACTTTTGCAAGGTAATCAGTTACAATTACAATACACTTTTTTGTATTAAAAAGGCTGTGTAAAACTTGCAACATGTAAATATGTTTGTGGAGAATGATTGTTGCAGTTGAAAGAAGTAATGATTAGTACTTGTTAATGGACTGCAACTGAGGTACAACGACCAGTTAATTGGAGGGGTTGGTTTGCATTTTTTCTGGGCTTTTTATCGGAATAACAGTCAAAAAGTTTTTTACTTCTCATACATTAAACAATGAAAATAAAGTGTATTCCCTACATCACAATGTTAAAAGAGAAAGTCTTTGGAATATTTTTTGTGTTGAAGGATCGGGATGCAGTAAATCGAATTGACGAATACGAGCGTTTAAATAAATTTTAAGTTTGTACAAATTGATGAAAAAATTAAAATTTTAAATGTGGTTTAAGAAAATTGACAAGTACATGCACATTCACATTGAATTTCATTGTATCTGCAATATAAAAGTAAAAAACTTGAAAGTTGGTATCGATTTGGGACGAAATTGAAAGTTTCAACAAAATTTTAAAAGATATCTCGGGAGAAATTGTGTGATATGAAATATCACTTATTATTAAATAAAATTAAGATCAAATTTAAAAATATCTAAGATTCAAATTGCCCATTTTTCGATTTCATATTAGATTGTGCATCTTTCAAGGAATGACTGATATTATGTTGGTGCAAATTTATTATTGAAAATGTTTGAAAGATAGAAAAATTAATTGAAACCCAAAGTAGATTTTATAGTTTTTCTTTAAGTTCTTTTATATATTATGCCTTTATAAAATTGTGCATACAAATTGTTCAAACCTAATTACCGGATGGCATGAGCACCAGCGATATATAAAATATATGTGCATACTATCATAAAGACTATAATAAATACGTAAATCGATATTTGTTAAAAAAAGCAAATCGAAAAAGTAAATTGTGTGTTAAGTTTGTGTAAAAGTTTTCTAAAACTACTGCACTTCTTTTTCATAATCCACAAGTGGAAAATTTTTATTGAATTCCATAGAATTCTCGTATAATATTTGTAGGTTTTGTATAAGTATATGACTTTGAATGCTTTTCAAAAATGATTTGATGAAATGTAATATACGTTTCGAAAATAAACCAATAAAACTTACACTGATACCATTAATATACTTTCCTTTGCTTATAATACATAGAAATTAGATTCCTTTAACATTTTTTTGTTTTTATAGTAGACGGAAAACTGTAATTGTTGGCAGGAACTCTGTTACATTTAACGTTTGTTAACATGGTTTTTGGTAATTATAATTATGACCAGATTTAATATTTACGAACATATAAATGTGACAAAGTAAAAACGTGACGACATTTTTACAATAAAAGAAAGTTTAAGCAAAGGAAAGGCCAAAGGATTAGTTACTTACAACCTCAACGAACATGAAATCAATATTATGTGTAATTATTTCATATTTCGTTGTTTTACTCTATTGCAGGCGGATGTTTCCAACAGTGCGCGTTAGTTTTTCAGGTCCTTTGAGGCACATGCAACCACCAGATCGTTATGCAGTTTTAATCGACATCATACCAATGGATTCCAGACGTTATCGTTATGCTTACCATCGTAGTTCGTGGCTAGTGGCTGGCAAGGCTGACCCCCCACCACCAGCTAGACTCTATGCCCATCCTGACAGTCCCATAAGTGTGGATGCACTAAGAAAACAAGTGGTTTCATTCGAGAAAGTCAAATTGACCAACAATGAAATGGATAAGAGTGGACAGGTTAGTTAAAATTTGCTTTCTTCATCTGTAAATAGATCATTCATATCTTATCGCATAAATTAATTTCTAAAACAATTATTTTATGAGCAAGACATAATAAAGATTAGGAATTTCGCTAAGTTGCCCAAATAAAAATGTTTAATTTTGCAGAGCAAATAAGTGTTTATTTGCTAATTTACCACATGTCGAAACTGGAAATATTTTTTGCAAGAATATGTTACAGTAGCCAATGAATTTGCTTTTTTATAGTACAAAATATTTAAATTTTTGGTATAGTTCAAGTTTTTTTACCGTTTTATTTTAAATAATAAAATTAATTTATTTTTTAAGCTTAAGGTCTTTTAATTTTTTTTAATTTGTATCGATATATCGATACTCATCAATACCATTTTCAGAATACAGAAAAACATCCTGAAGATGGTATGAGTACCGAAATATCGATAAAAATTAAAAAAATTAAAAGATTTTAAGCTTAAAAAATAAATTAACTTTACTAATTAAAATCTCAAATATTTATAACTGATATTGAAAAATTTACATTTTTAGATTGTTTTAAACTCCATGCACCGATATCAGCCACGTATACATTTGGTGCGATTGAGTCACGGTCAGAGTATACCAAATACACCCAAGGATTTGCAGGAAATGGATCATAAAACTTTCGTGTTTCCAGAGACTGTTTTCACGGCTGTAACGGCATATCAAAACCAATTGATAACAAAACTAAAAATCGATTCCAATCCGTTCGCCAAAGGTTTTCGTGACTCCTCACGTTTGACTGATTTCGATAGGTAAGCAAAAACAAATATACACATATTTAAGTTTTTTTTTTGAGTACTAAGTGAGAGAGAGAGATAGAGAGAGACATTAAAATTAAAAAAAAAATATGTAGAAGAATCATTATTTACAAGTCTTCCATCATGAATTTTGTATAAAATAAAAAAATATTTTCATGATGAACATTTTTGGTGCAGCTTAATTTGGATTTAATTGCTGTGGCATGCATGCCATATTATTGTTGCAACAGATTAACAACAGTGCATTTATTATTTAAGAAGATTGTTATATACGAATGTGTTTCATTATTATTATTTTTTAATTCAAAATTAAGGCTTAAAGTACATTAATATTTGGCAGATACTCGTACTTTTAATCATCATTCAACAGAAATACGTTTGTTTCAGTTGTATTCTTCACTGGTTCTCTCTTTATTTGCAACAATTAGGTATCCATATGTATCTTTTCATTTCAGTAGCCTGCCGAAAGTGTTGAATGTTCAATGGCAGCAAAAAACAACAACTTTGATACACCAGCCACTGTTGGATTTAACGCTGAATAAAAAAAAAACAATGAAATGAGAGTTTGTAGGGATTGTTCAATTTAAATTTTCATATTTGAATTTTAATTGCACAGTGACTAAGAACATAGCAAAAAATGTGGAAAGAATGCAAACACGCAACCAAAACAATTTTGATAAAGGTAGTAGCAATCAATACGCTTATTTTGACATATATACTTCTCTCTCTTGATATTCCTGCTACAGTCAGACAGTCCGGCAGCGGTAGCAACGCCAAAGATCCACATGAAAAACACTGTCTCGCGTTGGGCCCCAACGCAGGTGTAAAAGGAATAAATGAAAGAGAAAACAAAAATCTGAGACAATTTAAATAAGAAATAACAGAAGTCCTTTACCCTTTTCCCACTTCTAAGATTCTGAGTGTTCGACTAAAATGTTGCATGAATTTTCGGGTTTCCAAACTACGAGCAAGAAAAAAAACAGGAAAAGAAACAATCAACAAAAGCGGCGGTATTGTTTAAAGTGAAGTAAATTATAGGTCGGCATGTTTAACTTTGAAATAATATTCGTACATGAAAATACGTTAATAATGAGTAAATGTTCAAATAACTTCAACGTTTTCTGGTCATAATATTGTTGCTGCTTTTGTTATTATTGTGTGTGTTTTTTTTAATGCAATTATTGTAGTTTTTTTTTAATAACGGACGAAATATATGAAAATAAAATGCAATGAATTTGGGTTAAAGCATTTCACACTATTTGGCATTTCGTATTTTTCGTTTTCTTTTTTGCTGAAAATTATTCAAGAAATATTCTTTTTTACAACTATTGAAATAAACTTTGACATTAAAACAAATATGTGAAAAGAGTTCCTTGACTGATTACAATAGCAGTAAAGCATATATTAATTAAATATTACAGGCGTAGGGAATACTAAGTTTTGTTTCACTAAAAATTATTTATCGCTTAGAAATCAGAGAATCTCTTAATTCCATTTATTCCATTTCTCTCACAAATGTTAATGAAGTTTCTTTTCTTGCCAGAGATCCAATGGATTCCTACTTATTTGAACAGCATTTACGATCTCCCTTGAGATTTTTTCCTGATCCGCTGATGCAACAGTTGTCACCGCAAGAAGCTGATGCCGCATCCTTGGCCTTCTTGGAAAAAGCCCGCCAACATTTGCAAATGTTTGGACGTTCACCTTATACAGAAATGCTATTACCTCATCTCTATCAAAGGCCACCAACGGCAGCAGCCATAAATGCCTTTAACATCGGTATGTGGCAACAGCAGTGGCCCCAACTAACAGCAGGATTCCTAGCCAATCATCAGGCAGCAGCTGCCCAAGCAGCAGCTAACGCCGCAGCGGCTGCAGCTGCTGCTTCAAGAACCCCACCACCATCTGGACCACCACCGCCCGCAACAACACCCTCGTCATCCGGCTCAGCATCGCCCGACTTGAGAACTAAACACTTTCATCGCTTTAGTCCTTATCCGGTACCACAACATCAACAGCAGCAGCCTCCTCCTCCCTCTCAAAGTCCAACTAATTGATCGAGCTCCTAAAGAAACTTTTGCGAAATTTTCGAAATATATACTTCCTTGCCCCTCATTAAAGTGCAATCATATATAAAATTATAAATTTTAAACTTTTTATTTCGTTATCCATTAAATATTAAAAAAAATATTTATTTTCACTAGCACAGTATTAGTAAATGGTTTACAAATTAAGCGACCGCTTGTATGTATGTATGTATTTGTGATGTAAAAAACTAAATAAAACAAAAAATTATGTAAATACTACAAAATTGCGTAATTGTTAATTAAATAATCGAAACATTCTCACAGTAATTTGGCTTTAAATAATTAACAACTGAAGAGGCAAAAATAAACTAAATTTATCATTCACTTTTTATTACTTTCTCTCCATGCTTTTCCCCAATTCGTGTAATACACCGCACGCTACTGTCGCCTTGGCCTGTTTTAATGTATCATAATCAAAGGACTTTAAAGTTTGCAGGAAAAGTTTCTTTTTAAACTACATATGACTATTCAACTTTTTCCACATCTTTGTATTTCTTATTTAGCATCGTTTTAGAAAAAAACAACGGGAAATTTCCATCTAAATATGCTGATATTTTATCCTTATAATAATTTTTTAAGAACTGGCAAAATGAAAGCAGTTCATGTTTTGTTTTCTTCACACTATGTTCATCGTAATTATGCCCCTCCTGTCTCTTCTTGCCTCCCCAATGCAGATTAAGAAACTTTCAAACTGTAAAGTTTTTAAAAACATAAACCTTCAAAACGCTTTGAAATGTCTACATTATCCGATTGATTGCGATTATCCATTAATTGCCGAGCGGAATTGAAATTTCGATCGATATCGAATGCCATTTATTAGTCCTTGATTTAGGCGCATGCGTCCGACAATATTATTCCATATTATTTTAAGTTCTACCTACTCGTATTTATTCATAATTATTTATTTGTTCCTAAAGTTAAAAAAGCTCAAGAATAAGAGTGGACAATTAAGATACATATTAGTTAATTAAATAAATGTTTAGAATTGACACATTCATGGATTTAATGTAACAAACAGATTGTTCTGGAAATGTGGGAGCCTCTTATTCAATTGAAGATTAAAGTATGTAAAAGAATTTATTATATTAGATATAATGTAGTATAGTTCGATTATTAAATTAAGTTATTTACTTATTTTCCTTAAATGGATAGACTGTAAATAAAGAATTATACATAAACAATAATCATTACAACCAATTTCGTAATTTTGTATTGAAGTGGCGAATAAAATGAAAATTAAAGAAAATAAATAAAGCAATTTTCCGATTTTCAGTTTACTGGTGATAGTCGTGGCCCGCTAGGCAAGATTTGACCGCAAATATAGGAAAAAGAGTTATTCCAAAATTCTTCCATTTATAACAGTCAAGCACGAGACGGCCACTACTGATTGTTTGCTTGGTGTAGTAAAGAAAAATGAAAATCGCGGGACAAACCGGCGAAAAAATGGTTTTGCCTTTGCTTATACCTATAGATCATTGTATAAAAATTTTTGTAACGAAAGGAACAATAAGCAGCAAGTCAAACAAAAACTTAATGAATTTTGTGAAACAATTAGTTTTATTTAAAGTGAACAAGACACTAGATTAAGTCCAATTGGGAGTATACTCGGTCTTCATAAGGGTCATTATGACGCCCAGAGGATTTCGAGCTCCTGAAAACTAACTGGAATTCCTCACAAGACCTAATAGGTCTTTTAGTGGCACTTTCCTGAAACAGGCATATGAGTTTACAGAGCAGGCCAGTCGCATAGACAGTGTTGAACTGGCTCCTGCAAACACTAAGTGCAAAAATTAAGAGAGAATATATTATATAAATATTTTAAAAACTTAAAGGGCTTGAGAAGTGGTAAAAGTCTGAATATCATTTTTTTTTATTGAAAAATTAAAATAATCAGTTCTTCTTGAAATATACTTTGAACTTTGAAGAGAAAACTGATTAGGAACAAACACAATTTCTATTTGTATTTAGTAGACATTATTGAAATAATTTTCAGTACACAATACTTTGAAATTTAGTCTTTTAACCGAAAATAGAAAATGTGATACGCACCAAATACATAACAGATGTATGTTGATTTTGATTTCAGATTTAATTTATAAACTGAGATTTAGTCGGTTGCAACATATTTTTAAGCAAACAAGAGCGAATAGTCAAAAATAATAGTTTTTTTTATTCATGTAACGACGTTAGCAATTAAAGGGTGTGCGCTTACCCGTTTTCGACTGTACATCTACTTCTAACAAATATGTAGTCATTTTTGGTCAAATATGTAAATTAAGTAGACTTCAGTGATTTGTGTCTCGGTCATTTTAGTTGTGCTTATTTCTTTGGTGCTTAGAATGCATTAGAAAAATTTTATAAACATTTGATTTTCTCATAATTTCACTTTTCTGTTTGACCAATTTAGGTTGCTGGCAATCAACGAGTTTTTAAGGGAAATGGTGGAAAACGTTTACATTTAAATATCAATGTTTAGTGGTTGTTATTGGCCCATTTGCTTTAAAAAACAGATCATGGTCAGGCAGGCTGGTATAAAAATCGCGCATTTCGCGAGGGAATTACTTTACTGAAAACCAATATCTAAAGAACCATTAATTTTGCTGAGTGGATATATTAACAGACTTCCAGATGGTGCCACAGATGCACAAGTCATAACAACCACACACGTGCAATCATATATGACACATGCATACCTGTACTCGCATTTGTATGTTAACTTTCATTTCAGATTAAAATGTCGTTCTTAGGATACTAAATAAATGTTGCAGTTTGACTCAAATATCTATATCGCAAAACTTCTTTATTACAGATTACGTTTTGATCTTCTAACTTGACATAGCAAAGACTGAATCACACTAGTTACTAGTTCAGTGAAGCAACATTATTAACTCAAGCGAAACATAGAAAAATGTTAAATATGATATCGGATCGGATGGATGAGCAGGTCCAATTTTTCCATGTGAAAGACAATCTATTAATTTTCGCTGTTGTGTATTTGAAAATGACAGAAGACCAAAAACAAACAAAAAAAGGAAAACCTCTATCTATAATGCCAAATACAAAAGTTGATAAAGTAATTAATTAATGAGAAGCCGCTTCAACCCTTTTGTTAAAAAGATATAAAAATTAATTGCTTACAATTCTTCAATGACAGTTATGGCTCATTGACTTTGAGTCTCATCATTTAACGGCAATTTATGACAGTTTCAGTAAAAAGAAGACATCAAAATTAAAAACGTAAATATTTCTTATCGTTTCTTGACACGTTTGTCTGAAATAAAAAATTTAAAGCTGCATCTGCAAAAAAATATTGTCAAACAAAATCTCACCATTTAATACAAAATTAATTGAAAAAGATTTATAACTTTAAAACACCAAATTCAATTTCATAATAAAATTTCAGCAATTACAAGAAGTCCTTACAAAATAAAGGACAAGAATTTTAAAGTAATAAATAATTTTCCAATCCAAATTGAACAATTAAACGAATATTAATATGTAAGAAAATAGTTTGATGATTGAAGTAACGTTAGAGTGTAGAGCATGAAGTAGTACAAGTGTCTACGGCCCATTTTTTTATTAAAATTTAACCACCTAATGACATAATGTAAATCAGTAGTTCCTCTATTAACCTTATGGAAGGGGCGACATTTTTCCATGTGAAAATGAAACATTTTTTGTAACATATAATTAAAAATCGTTTAAAATAATTTGTATTTTTACGTAAATTTACAAAGTCCTTTTCGGAAACATGTGCTAGAATTCTCTACTATTCCATCTAATAAAATATTATAGTGTAGTTAGAACTTTTGGAATACTTACTTACAAATTACCAGTATGCAATTAAATTGTAAAGATTGAGTTATTAAAAACATTCGGAAGTATATATTGGTAAGTGTAATATAAGGTTATTGTTCGAAGTACATAAATGCAATTAATAAGTTATACATGTATTAATACACACATGCATGTATGTGTGTATCAGCAATAATGATAATTAAGACTCTGTTATAATTTGATTAGTTGAAATAGAATAGTTGCTGAAGATTTCCTTCAAATAAGTACCTTTGCAAAGTTATCTTATATTTCTTGCAGTGTAGTTCAACAATTGTAGTCCCAAAAGTAAAATATTTTTTTTTATAATTTAAGCACAATCTTTAAATTCTCCCAAAGCTTTACATAAAACTTTGAAAGTCTTTAAAATATATAATGAAATAAATAGTGACCCTTATTTTTAAACGAATTTTTACAATAACGAATACTAATATAAAAAAATGTTGTAAAAAACATAAACTTTTTTGTTTGTTGTGGCTTTAGCTGTTCATATGCCGACATTTCATCGGTCGTTAAACCAAATTGTCAGTGAACTTCAACCTCGTATATTTGTGCCAAAAGAATAAAATACAATATGAGAATTAAATATTCCAAATAACGATTTTATTTTTCATTTTTGTCTGATTAAATACAATCATTAACGAACAACGGACGTTTAATTGTAAATATTTTGCAAGAAAAATCTGTTGTTTGTATAAAAGCATTCATTATATTATGTATTTTGTAATGATTATACACAATACTGAATATTCACATTATATATTTTTCTTTTGGCATAAATATACGAGGTTGCATGTTTTCAAAATGCTTCAAGTTCACTGACGATTTGGTTAAGCGACCAATGAAATGTCGGCATATGAACAGCTAAAGCCAAAACAAACAAAACATTTTGCAAAAGCTCTAATTGCTTTATCAATTAGTTGGAGAGAACATCCCATAAGAATAAATGTTCAATAATAAATATAACAAATTTTAAAACAGGTATAAACACATATGTACATATGTACAGTATATTAAAAACATTTTTTATTAAAATTTTGATCCCGTAAAATGTAAAAATATATAATCTTTTGACGTGGCTATAAAGAAAATTAGTTGGGAGATTGTGCTGTTGTAATTGAACTTGGGGGAATGATTCAATTTGGTGAAAGCCAATAGTAATCTTACAAGCAACTTAATTAAAAATCTAAGGATTATATCTTATAAGAGATGAATTTAGGTGTATCTAACTCATATCTCAGGAATATATCCTTCTAGTAACAATCTTTTTAAGATACAGCACGAGGTAAGAAACTAAAGAAATTGGAAATAAAAAAACTGTCGTAGTATGTTTATTGCTGGACATTGGACAGTAATGCAAAGAGTCTTCTGACAGAATTAAGAGTAAACAACTTGAGAAACTCAACACAGGACTCTTATTCCAAGATTTAAGATTTTAGATTTTTAACGAAAACTAGAAAATTGAATTGGATTTTTCTGCTTTATTGATTATTCTACATGCCCTACTGCTATAAAAAATATTCTACTAATACATTTAAACTCGTAACTTATTGTATATTGTAAATTATTTTAATTTTTGTTCAATTTTATGCAATACATATTATTTTGTGAACATACATATGTATTTGTTAATTTAAGTGTCCGTAAAGAGTACTTTTCCATAGACAAATAAATAAATTAATTAATTAAGTTTTTTCGTTCAAATTCGACTCATTTTGGTTTGCCCAAAATAACATGAAATTTAAAAAATGTATATGATTTTTATAAATGAGCTTTAGGTCTTTTTTATAAAAATTATTTTTATTCAATATTTCGACGCCTCTTTGGGCGTCTTCTTCAGGAAATTTTTTTTATTAATATGACAATTTTTTCAAAACTTATTTTACATACATACACACATAAACAAATTGAACAAATTTTTATAAACCAATCAAAAAATTAATAAAGTAAAAAATTTTTTTAAAAAATGTTTTTTATCTTTGAAGAAATGAAAAATCCTTTATACTAATTATATTATAACAACAAAAAATATTTTACATTCCTATTAGTCAGAAAAAGACGCCCGAAGAGGCGTCGAAATATTGAATAAAAATAATTTTTATAAAAAAGACAAAGCTTTTTTATAAAAATCATATACATTTATTAAAAAAAAGGTAGAAAATAAATGGTGATAATTAATTGTAATTTAAAAAGTTACTTATGTATAGATAACCCTTTACTTACTGAAAATAGCGAGTTATGTGCACAATTAATCCTACACCAATCAACATTTTCAATAAATTTCACTTTATTTGTTTGCAAAATGTAAGTGATTGGAAACTAAAAATCAATAAAATTTTAGTTCTTAGATACTCTTAAAATATGCAGTGCCAGTGATTTACTTTGATAAAAAGGCAACGTGACTGTTAGAGCCACGTTGTGATTTGTACATATGAGCAATTCACCGCCAAACGGGATATAATTAAAATAAAAATTTTTAACGTAATACATACTCACATTTTCGAAATTGTTTTTCCAACCCCAAGAAATCTATAATTACAAAATAAACAATTAAAATCAAATCCCATCCATCGATCGTATGCATCGAACTATTTACATGTAAACAATTTTTAAACGTATTTCTTAAACATATTTCTCGATCATATTTAAGCATCTTGGGAAGCATATTTAATAGGCATAAATATATTCTCACGCAAAATGATATTAATAAATATTAATATAATAATAATTACATGCTTTTTATGTTTCAGCAAACATTTAACACACATTTTACAACAATAAATTTAAAAAAAAGTTGCCCATGAAAATACGATACAATAATTGTATAATGGAGGGGCTTAAATCATGAAATTATTTTAACATCATTTCAAATAATGAATATTAAATAAAAGATTTATGACTTCATCATAAAGTTTCACTAGCAAAACCAGTAAGAAAAAAGTTCGAAGCAAAAGCCAAACTGTGAATGTAAATTGATCGTTTACAATTTTGAATTTTCAATTTTAAGCGATTAAGATTTATGGCATTTTTAAATACATTTAAACCGACACATAAAAACTACAAAAAAGATCCCATAAATATCGTTTCAATCATATTTTAGCCCCCAAAAGATGTGAACCCTTTGAAACTGCTTCTTAATTTCATAATTAGCATTTTCTTCTAAATAAAAAATCTTTGAGAATAATTTTAGTTTTAAAAAATTTTCGTTAATATTAAATTTAGCACACGTTAATTATTTCTCACACAATGAACTGCATCCATAAATACAATGTGGAATTTTGTACATACATTTTCGACACTAATTGCCGGTTTTATGACGAAAAGGAAACAGTGTGCGAAAAACAGAAATGGAAACATCAAAATAATACGGAAGAGCTTTTAAAATGAAGACATAAAAGAAATCATCTCATTTAAAACATATTCGTACTCGTACACATGTACTTGTGGAGGTACATGTGGCTGAAACTAAACATATCCGTATTCAAAGGCAGACACTTCATGTAGTAATTTTAACAAAATGTTCCACCATCAATTAAATTAATTAGTTTCCTTGGGAAAGTAATAAACTTTTCGGTGGTCTGTGGTTTTTCAAGTTTAATCCTTAGAGACTATGACAATTGCAAGTTTTTAAAATATTATTTAATATCAAAATATGCGTCATTTGTCGCAGTCAAGATTGAAATGATTTTGTTAATTTTGACTTATTTTGACAATTTCGTGAGTTTTCATAAACGAGGAAATAAGTGAGCGTGCTTGAATAAATGTTTTTTGTCGTAAGCATTCAAACCGACAAAATTTTTGGTTGGAACAGACAGTACTGCACCATATAAGTCCTTGATTTATTAAAGAGTTTTTTGTCCGATATTTTAATAATAAGAAAGAGATGGTCATGTATTTGTTGATAATACAAATCGAATTTAATGTTTTTCTACCTGCATAAAAAGCGAGATATACCAGGACTTTTTATGTCATATGCGAGGATGCGCCTTCCACTTCTTACGTACACGTACATATAGACAAAAAGCTTGCAACTTTAAGGATATCCGATAATAAGGCAATGTCTAAGGCTGTTTAATCAGGTACGAGGCCAGATAAACTGGTTGTCTCCATACCACCTGTTATTGGTGTTTTCTTAAGCAAGTCATTGGAATCGTCGGGCGGAATCACGAAATCTTCTCCTTTGTGCCTAATCCTTAATCGTCGCCTCGATGGCATTGTTAATAAGCTTTTACACAGCCAGTGCCAACTAATATTGACTCAGCCCGTTTTAAATTTTCTCTTAAAATTCGAAGCGATTTTAGCGAATCCAAAAATTCTGTGGATTAGTTGACTAAATTGTTCTGATTGACGGTGTGTTCGAATTACTTTGAACGACAGCGAGTGCCTCGGAATTAAATTTCGTTTAGTTGCGTTAAAGTCATCGACATTTTATTTTTTCGCATTTAATATGTCTTGTTCGCTTAGATAATTGTGGTTCTTATAATTGTGTGTTACTTTTGAGCTGATAAGCCGATTGGGCTTCCTTTTCTGATGAATATAACTGGCCAATATATAAAGTCCGGCTATGAATGCTACAAGGTCACTGATATTCCAGAAAGAAATCAGCGCTGGGGCAAGTTAATTTTTCGAGATTTCGCTAAAACTAATGATATTAGGAGCGTTGTTTACACATTCTCCGGGTGCATGAAGGAAGTCAAAGCAGCTTATATCAGAGAGACGTATGCAGTTTTCTGCTTCGGCTAGTGCTTCAGTACCACATTGTTATTCGCTCTGTAACTCGTGGTTAATATCGATGTAACAATATTGAGTGCCTGGATGGCATCCTGTCTTAATGTGATAACTTTTTTTCAACATATATGAGAATATCTCTGTCATAAAGACCAATATCTTGCTGTTAGTCTCTCAAATAATTAGTCCAAGTCGTTGGACTCGAAAGGAAACAAGTAAAAACGAGAATAGCAAATAATGTGTAAATTTGATGCATCGAGCATGATATGAAAATATTTTAATTAATAATAAAAATCAGTCGAAATTTTTAAACCCATTGAAAATCCAATTTGAAATTTTTGCAAACCAGTGAGTTGTCTATATGCTGTAAGGAAATTGAGTTTCCGTTTCAGGATATTTAGAGAAAAAGGCGCATTCTCATTTTAGAGTACCGACAAGGTCATTAAATGGAGTTATTTAAAGAGAGTAAGCCTAACACTTTCTAAGGACATCACCACCATTTGAATCTGATGATGTGTTCCAATGTTACTAATTTTTAATAAAAATGTCCAATAAAAGTCGAGCCATATGCGTTATCCAGCTGGACTATGCATCTTATAAAGTGTTGACAGGTAAAAGTCTAAACTGCAAATATTTTAAGTTGTATTGTGCTTTTAAATTTGGAACTACCCCTATAACAATTACGACTATATTATATAAAAATTTATTACATATATATTCGAAGAAATTTTTCGTATCTTTCATTGACTTTTAAAGTTTTTGTTGAGAAGTTTTCATGTCCTTGATTGATAGAATATGCTTTCGAGTTGTAACGACTTAATTGGCCTATTTCTTCAAGTGTCACTATTATTTTTCTTCAATAATTGTTTCAATTTCTTGCACACCAATTAAGATTGTGTAAAAAATTTTCTTGCATGTGAGCGATTCATATGTTTGAAAATGTTATTCTAAAAGCTTTCCTTGCAGTGCTTGCTTTTTTAAATTATCTAATGTTATTTTTTAAGCATTTAAAAATTAAAATTGGGAGTTCAAGTTGTTGGAATACTCGTTTATTACTCTTCTTTGTTTATGCAATTTCGTATAAAGTATTCTCGTGTTCTTGCTAGAACAGCCCTACACGTGGATGGTAAGAAAATCAAATGCATGTGTGTGGCAAGATGTGCAACATTTAATTTATTCAATAAAAACGAAAAAAAACTAAACAACAATGCAATTCGTTCGTACTTAAGTACTCACTTGTAGTTTCGATGAAAACAAGTGAAGCCTACATTACACTTCAACACAATCAAGTATTTTTCATCGGCCACTTTGAAAATGTTGCAAAGAAGTCTTGCAATTCGAAAAGCGTTTTAATCCTTTTTTGGTGCACAGTCAAACGTTGTTCTTGATATTTCTCATATAACATATCCCACACATGTATATCCTCATGCTTATAAGGAAGTGCATGTATGTGTTTTAGAAGTGAACTAAATGAATGGGTTTGTTGCGAGTGGTTGCAGTGTAGGGGTTTGGTGTTTTGTGGTTCTTTCTGCTTTTGGAATATTGAAAATTTGCATGTTTAAAGGATATTCCATTTTGCATGCTTGTTCTACATAATCAATGTGTACGTTAGCATTCGTTGCAACAGTACAAAAGCCATAGCCAATTATTAAACATATTAACAAATCTTTGTATGTATTTCGGCTTCGTAGCTGCTGTTGCTTATTTGTAATAATGTAACAAGTTATGTTATTGTTTTTTTTTTTTCAAATTCAAAAGGAAACTTACTTGCTAAGGCCATCAATCGTACTGGTAATTTGTTTTAACGGTTGGGATCAAATCGTATAACAAATAAAACTGAAATAATTTTCATGAGAACTTCCTGCTAATGTCCTGCCACATAGTAACTAATTTTTGGAGCAACTAAAATAACCTTTTCTTTCGAAAAATTTCGAGATCGACATTTGCCGAGTGCAATTTTTAAAAACGAAAACATCAATTTTAAGATTCCGAAATGCGGAAAACCGATTTTGCACAAAATTTTGGACTTATTGAAAAACCGCTATTCTTGAAAAGGTTTGACAACGAGAACTGATGCAGCGCTTTTTTGGAAAACTTTCGACAATTTTTTGTTGAACTAATCAACCGATTTCAACTGATTTTTTTTTAATTAATTTTTTTAAATTTTCAGTTTTCAAAGAGTATCGAAATCTGCCACATCTGAACGATTCATATTCGCACTATAACTTGAAGCCATCAAAGCTTTACATACACAGCCTTATATAAGACTATAGGAAGATCATGCCAAAGATAATTAGATTTGATGAAAGATCGATTTTCGAAAATCAGAGTGTAATCAGTGATTTCGCCAGATCTTAAAGAGTAAATTTTCTGGAGTATACGATGATTTACCTCAAATTCATTTATAATTTAAAAATCTTCTTTTTCATCGCTAGAATTGTCGCTAATGTTTCAATTTGCTTCTGCAAGGGAATAAAACATTCGGAATCGAATGTGAATTTTTTAAGAGTTCAACTTTGCAGAGACGGGTAATAGAATTGATTTCGATGAATATCTCTGAGCATTTATTTAATGTCAAACCAAAAACACGATAAAATTTTATTTTTCTGTTGTAATTTAATTATTCCTCATCCGTCATTCATGATGATTTGTAACTTTTCTGATGTCTTGGTGGAAAATTATGAAAATTATATGGATAATTATATGCAAACAAAAATTAAGGGAATATTTATCAAAATAAATATGAGATATACAGATATGAATAACAACAACCCTCTTTTCGTGGATTTGATCCATGACACTTAACTGAATAATTGTACATAATATCATAATATCATCGCACTTGTCTATTACGGACGGCAAAGAACATATAGAGAGAATAGTAGAAAAGATGCGCACTGAAGACAAGAAGACTTTAACATACAAATTACTTATCATGACCGTAAAACGCCTAATTTCAAACATAAATATCATGTTTTATCTCAAGTGACCGATCTAATTTGCTGCCACCTCACCGGTCTTGTCTGTCTCATTTTTGTTATTTTTACAATCTAAAATCCATTTTTGTGTTAGAGTGAGTTTAAACGTTTGTAAATTCTGTGTATTAAATTGTATACAAAAGGAGGGTGAGGGGTATGCGACTGTCTTATAATGGTCATAGACGATGTTAGTGTTTGGCGTATTTTTGGGTATGTGGATGTTTCAAATTTCCTTAAACGGCTTCATTTTCATCATCAGCAAAGGTGCAACCAACAACAGACACACACACAAACACGACACAAATTATGTTGCCTGCTACCATTTTTTTTTTTTTGGTCTTGTCTTATCTACACACAATTCGCAGTCAAGTGTGAGCATTTAAATATTTGTTGCCTTCGAACCGACCAAGATGATGTTGTTGAATAAATTTCAAAGCCAAAAGAACAGAATAAAAATTTTCAGAACGCTTGGGAAGAAAGGCTTCTCCTCCAAACTTGGAAAGAAATAAAAATATGCGCGCGTTTATCTAAACAATAATTTGTTGGTAAGTTGGTTGTTGGCATTTAACAAATTATTTCACACCCTCTTGTGGCCAAATGAACAAGAGATGATGTAAAAGCAAGGAAAATATTAAAAAAGGTCATAATAATGTAGAGTGTGATAAAATGTTTAAAATTAAATTAGAAAGGAATTTCACAATTAATTTTTAAAGCAAGAAGCCATTATTAAAGACTTTTTAACTTATTGAGCCTAAATATTTTCAATTGTTCAAACTGAATCTATTCTGAATCTATGTGTCTAACGCTGCAATTCCTGTTGAAATCTAAAACAAATAACGAACGTAGGTTTTAAATTTAAGAAAGAAAAGGAAAATTCAAAGCAAGCACAACTGACAACTACATACAAGGACGGACAAGTGGGTGGGCCTGCAGTGGCATTGTCTGCAATGATGCAGCCATCAACATCATTTGTACTTAGTTCTTGTTTCCAATATGCAGAATTGAATTGTTGCACCGCTTGGCTGGCATTTTGTAAATAAACTACATAAGAAAAAAAGCAGCAAAAGAAATGAGCTACAAATTTCTCAAGTGTCAACACTACAGCAACAAAGTGTCGTTGCATGCAAAAAAGCACAACAACATGAGAAAGAAGTAGAAATTCAACATCATACGTCGTTGTCTACAAGTCTTAATACTCTGTAGAGTCCTGTTTTAAATTTAAAATTCATCGGCTTAGGGTTTGTGGTGCCAGTAAAATCGGGTTCAGAGCATAAAAAGACATTTTAGAACAAATACGATTCCCATCATGGAAAGCTCTACAAAGTTTAAACACACACAAACACACACATTTGAATTTCTTGTCTACGTATGAATTTGATGCATAAAACATCCTACATGATGATAAATCTTTTCACATTTATATAAATTTTCTTGCTTACTTGTATGTGCATCAGTGTATGTTGCAAATATAGAACATATTTTCAGTCAAATATGGTTTTGTTGTTATTGCCTTGTGTGTCTTCACAATAATGTAAATTCATGCTGAGTTTCCTTGTTATTCCTATTCATGCATGTCACTGTAGTGGCTGTTGCTGTTGCATTTGCTGCTTTTCCGTCTTGTTTTACTTAGACTCATCGCTAAAATAATTGCTGTATGTTGTTGCTTTTCCATCATGTTTACAACAAAGTAATATTCATCGTATCATTTTTCTGTTTATTAATAAAAAGTCTACTTAAATGAAATAAAAGGAAGCCGATTGGGCTTCCTTTTCTGATGAATATAACTGGCCAATATATAAAGTCCGGCTATGAATGCTACAAGGTCACTGATATTCCAGAAAGAAATCAGCGCTGGGGCAAGTTAATTTTTCGAGATTTCGCTAAAACTAATGATATTAGGAGCGTTGTTTACACATTCTCCGGGTGCATGAAGGAAGTCAAAGCAGCTTATATCAGAGAGACGTATGCAGTTTTCTGCTTCGGCTAGTGCTTCAGTACCACATTGTTATTCGCTCTGTAACTCGTGGTTAATATCGATGTAACAATATTGAGTGCCTGGATGGCATCCTGTCTTAATGTGATAACTTTTTTTCAACATATATGAGAATATCTCTGTCATAAAGACCAATATCTTGCTGTTAGTCTCTCAAATAATTAGTCCAAGTCGTTGGACTCGAAAGGAAACAAGTAAAAACGAGAATAGCAAATAATGTGTAAATTTGATGCATCGAGCATGATATGAAAATATTTTAATTAATAATAAAAATCAGTCGAAATTTTTAAACCCATTGAAAATCCAATTTGAAATTTTTGCAAACCAGTGAGTTGTCTATATGCTGTAAGGAAATTGAGTTTCCGTTTCAGGATATTTAGAGAAAAAGGCGCATTCTCATTTTAGAGTACCGACAAGGTCATTAAATGGAGTTATTTAAAGAGAGTAAGCCTAACACTTTCTAAGGACATCACCACCATTTGAATCTGATGATGTGTTCCAATGTTACTAATTTTTAATAAAAATGTCCAATAAAAGTCGAGCCATATGCGTTATCCAGCTGGACTATGCATCTTATAAAGTGTTGACAGGTAAAAGTCTAAACTGCAAATATTTTAAGTTGTATTGTGCTTTTAAATTTGGAACTACCCCTATAACAATTACGACTATATTATATAAAAATTTATTACATATATATTCGAAGAAATTTTTCGTATCTTTCATTGACTTTTAAAGTTTTTGTTGAGAAGTTTTCATGTCCTTGATTGATAGAATATGCTTTCGAGTTGTAACGACTTAATTGGCCTATTTCTTCAAGTGTCACTATTATTTTTCTTCAATAATTGTTTCAATTTCTTGCACACCAATTAAGATTGTGTAAAAAATTTTCTTGCATGTGAGCGATTCATATGTTTGAAAATGTTATTCTAAAAGCTTTCCTTGCAGTGCTTGCTTTTTTAAATTATCTAATGTTATTTTTTAAGCATTTAAAAATTAAAATTGGGAGTTCAAGTTGTTGGAATACTCGTTTATTACTCTTCTTTGTTTATGCAATTTCGTATAAAGTATTCTCGTGTTCTTGCTAGAACAGCCCTACACGTGGATGGTAAGAAAATCAAATGCATGTGTGTGGCAAGATGTGCAACATTTAATTTATTCAATAAAAACGAAAAAAAACTAAACAACAATGCAATTCGTTCGTACTTAAGTACTCACTTGTAGTTTCGATGAAAACAAGTGAAGCCTACATTACACTTCAACACAATCAAGTATTTTTCATCGGCCACTTTGAAAATGTTGCAAAGAAGTCTTGCAATTCGAAAAGCGTTTTAATCCTTTTTTGGTGCACAGTCAAACGTTGTTCTTGATATTTCTCATATAACATATCCCACACATGTATATCCTCATGCTTATAAGGAAGTGCATGTATGTGTTTTAGAAGTGAACTAAATGAATGGGTTTGTTGCGAGTGGTTGCAGTGTAGGGGTTTGGTGTTTTGTGGTTCTTTCTGCTTTTGGAATATTGAAAATTTGCATGTTTAAAGGATATTCCATTTTGCATGCTTGTTCTACATAATCAATGTGTACGTTAGCATTCGTTGCAACAGTACAAAAGCCATAGCCAATTATTAAACATATTAACAAATCTTTGTATGTATTTCGGCTTCGTAGCTGCTGTTGCTTATTTGTAATAATGTAACAAGTTATGTTATTGTTTTTTTTTTTTCAAATTCAAAAGGAAACTTACTTGCTAAGGCCATCAATCGTACTGGTAATTTGTTTTAACGGTTGGGATCAAATCGTATAACAAATAAAACTGAAATAATTTTCATGAGAACTTCCTGCTAATGTCCTGCCACATAGTAACTAATTTTTGGAGCAACTAAAATAACCTTTTCTTTCGAAAAATTTCGAGATCGACATTTGCCGAGTGCAATTTTTAAAAACGAAAACATCAATTTTAAGATTCCGAAATGCGGAAAACCGATTTTGCACAAAATTTTGGACTTATTGAAAAACCGCTATTCTTGAAAAGGTTTGACAACGAGAACTGATGCAGCGCTTTTTTGGAAAACTTTCGACAATTTTTTGTTGAACTAATCAACCGATTTCAACTGATTTTTTTTTAATTAATTTTTTTAAATTTTCAGTTTTCAAAGAGTATCGAAATCTGCCACATCTGAACGATTCATATTCGCACTATAACTTGAAGCCATCAAAGCTTTACATACACAGCCTTATATAAGACTATAGGAAGATCATGCCAAAGATAATTAGATTTGATGAAAGATCGATTTTCGAAAATCAGAGTGTAATCAGTGATTTCGCCAGATCTTAAAGAGTAAATTTTCTGGAGTATACGATGATTTACCTCAAATTCATTTATAATTTAAAAATCTTCTTTTTCATCGCTAGAATTGTCGCTAATGTTTCAATTTGCTTCTGCAAGGGAATAAAACATTCGGAATCGAATGTGAATTTTTTAAGAGTTCAACTTTGCAGAGACGGGTAATAGAATTGATTTCGATGAATATCTCTGAGCATTTATTTAATGTCAAACCAAAAACACGATAAAATTTTATTTTTCTGTTGTAATTTAATTATTCCTCATCCGTCATTCATGATGATTTGTAACTTTTCTGATGTCTTGGTGGAAAATTATGAAAATTATATGGATAATTATATGCAAACAAAAATTAAGGGAATATTTATCAAAATAAATATGAGATATACAGATATGAATAACAACAACCCTCTTTTCGTGGATTTGATCCATGACACTTAACTGAATAATTGTACATAATATCATAATATCATCGCACTTGTCTATTACGGACGGCAAAGAACATATAGAGAGAATAGTAGAAAAGATGCGCACTGAAGACAAGAAGACTTTAACATACAAATTACTTATCATGACCGTAAAACGCCTAATTTCAAACATAAATATCATGTTTTATCTCAAGTGACCGATCTAATTTGCTGCCACCTCACCGGTCTTGTCTGTCTCATTTTTGTTATTTTTACAATCTAAAATCCATTTTTGTGTTAGAGTGAGTTTAAACGTTTGTAAATTCTGTGTATTAAATTGTATACAAAAGGAGGGTGAGGGGTATGCGACTGTCTTATAATGGTCATAGACGATGTTAGTGTTTGGCGTATTTTTGGGTATGTGGATGTTTCAAATTTCCTTAAACGGCTTCATTTTCATCATCAGCAAAGGTGCAACCAACAACAGACACACACACAAACACGACACAAATTATGTTGCCTGCTACCATTTTTTTTTTTTTTGGTCTTGTCTTATCTACACACAATTCGCAGTCAAGTGTGAGCATTTAAATATTTGTTGCCTTCGAACCGACCAAGATGATGTTGTTGAATAAATTTCAAAGCCAAAAGAACAGAATAAAAATTTTCAGAACGCTTGGGAAGAAAGGCTTCTCCTCCAAACTTGGAAAGAAATAAAAATATGCGCGCGTTTATCTAAACAATAATTTGTTGGTAAGTTGGTTGTTGGCATTTAACAAATTATTTCACACCCTCTTGTGGCCAAATGAACAAGAGATGATGTAAAAGCAAGGAAAATATTAAAAAAGGTCATAATAATGTAGAGTGTGATAAAATGTTTAAAATTAAATTAGAAAGGAATTTCACAATTAATTTTTAAAGCAAGAAGCCATTATTAAAGACTTTTTAACTTATTGAGCCTAAATATTTTCAATTGTTCAAACTGAATCTATTCTGAATCTATGTGTCTAACGCTGCAATTCCTGTTGAAATCTAAAACAAATAACGAACGTAGGTTTTAAATTTAAGAAAGAAAAGGAAAATTCAAAGCAAGCACAACTGACAACTACATACAAGGACGGACAAGTGGGTGGGCCTGCAGTGGCATTGTCTGCAATGATGCAGCCATCAACATCATTTGTACTTAGTTCTTGTTTCCAATATGCAGAATTGAATTGTTGCACCGCTTGGCTGGCATTTTGTAAATAAACTACATAAGAAAAAAAGCAGCAAAAGAAATGAGCTACAAATTTCTCAAGTGTCAACACTACAGCAACAAAGTGTCGTTGCATGCAAAAAAGCACAACAACATGAGAAAGAAGTAGAAATTCAACATCATACGTCGTTGTCTACAAGTCTTAATACTCTGTAGAGTCCTGTTTTAAATTTAAAATTCATCGGCTTAGGGTTTGTGGTGCCAGTAAAATCGGGTTCAGAGCATAAAAAGACATTTTAGAACAAATACGATTCCCATCATGGAAAGCTCTACAAAGTTTAAACACACACAAACACACACATTTGAATTTCTTGTCTACGTATGAATTTGATGCATAAAACATCCTACATGATGATAAATCTTTTCACATTTATATAAATTTTCTTGCTTACTTGTATGTGCATCAGTGTATGTTGCAAATATAGAACATATTTTCAGTCAAATATGGTTTTGTTGTTATTGCCTTGTGTGTCTTCACAATAATGTAAATTCATGCTGAGTTTCCTTGTTATTCCTATTCATGCATGTCACTGTAGTGGCTGTTGCTGTTGCATTTGCTGCTTTTCCGTCTTGTTTTACTTAGACTCATCGCTAAAATAATTGCTGTATGTTGTTGCTTTTCCATCATGTTTACAACAAAGTAATATTCATCGTATCATTTTTCTGTTTATTAATAAAAAGTCTACTTAAATGAAATAAAAGGCACAGTAGGCAATAGTTAGTTCGCCGAGCAATTTTCGAAATCGTTATAGGTTTCTTCGATATCTAAAAAAATGTTATCGCAAATGTTGGCGAGGTATGTTCGTATCTAGAGTAATCGAAATTTTAAACGATTTGAAAAATTAATTAAAAATTTTGGATCACAGCTAATTGATCGGTCTGAATACAATAATTTTTCATTAAAATAAATTTTAACACTAACAATAAGAAAAGAAAAAAGAATAGCGAAACGATATTTGAAGTATTTTTATTAATTAAATAATTGCATTGCACTTTTTTTCTAAAATGAAATATCTATAAGCTTCATCTATACTTTCAACACGTACAGTGGGCGTTAAAAAAAAAAATTTAGTTGTGCCGTGAAAAATAATTCTAAATTAAAACTTATACTTATTGCTACTTTGCCTGGTATTGGGTCTAAATTTAATGAATTGATTTGTTAAAAATATCAACCAAATATAATTAGCTTTTAAGCTCAGATGAATTAATTTCAATACGATAATAATCGTATCATCATTAAGATTTAGTTAAACATTTGCTAATGTACCACAGCGAACAAGGAAAATTTATATAACCTACACAGTAGGAGCGTAACAACGATATTTTCGGAACGGATGTACTCTCTAATCTGTGACTTATATTTCGTAAACTAAACCTATTAAGGATATACTTATATGAATTTATATTATTAGATCACATAAGGATTCTCACTTTAAGTTAAAAAACTACGGAATTTTAAACTTTAAAATTCGTCTCAAACAACTTGTTTAAATTTCACCCCATTCTACCCTCGATTTATTTCCTAAAAATGTCGCTTTCGAATTCCTCAAACAAAATGCAACATTTAGAAAAGAAAACTAATATAATAATTAAAATTCTAATAGGTTAAAATAACTTAATAGCTTTCTCCTTAAGATGTAACACAAGAGTACCCACATTCTGCCCAATATTATTCCGCCCTTAAGTTCCCGCCAGCTTAGAGAACAGAAAGTATTTAGAAGGCATGATTTCAAACAGATAGAGATTGCTAGGGTCTTACATACAAAGAAATATGCAAAAAGATTCCAAATTTCCAAGGAACCTTAGATCATCTTTTCGGTTAAGTCGAAATCATAGATAACAGCAATACTATTCCTATGCATTTTCGTATTAGAAGTACGTAACTGCCAAAAACGTCAATAACATGCAGATCTCCTAACTGGGAAAAATAGTGATTTCGGAATAATTTCTACTTACTTTGACATGGTCTTGGCACGAAATTCCGTAAGAATGGCAGTTGTGTTCAGTACCTAAGGGTAAACAATTTTTTATTAGAGAAGATTGCAGAGTTTTCTTAATAAGTCTTAATACTTATTGAAACCATAAAGAGGAAATTCTTTAATAAATTCCTCTACTTTCTGTTTGCTGAATATCTCTAATTAAATTTATCCAACTTAAGAAAAAGTCTCAGTACATCTTTCTAATTTTTTTGTTGCGTTTTGGCCTTAATTTTTTGCTGTGCATAATATACAACTAGATAAACAGAAGTATGTAGTCCTAAGTTAAGGTGGAAGAAATCTGATAATATCATTATTTGAAAAATCGAATATGAACTGGCCTGTATAAGATAATAAAGTTACAAAGTTTCTACATATATAATATTTTATTGTTTGTTGTTGGCTTATGCCTGCATTTCATTGGTTAGCAGTCATCAGTACCCTTTTACCCAAATCATGATTGAAAAGCATTCAAGTTCGTATACAACAACAAACAATAAAATATTAAATAGTTACCTCGAATAACAAATTTGATAAATATTGTTACAAAGTTTCCTTAACATGATTTACATTTTCTTTAATGTGCTTTCCCTTAAAATAAAAAGTTAGATTTTTATTAAAGTGCATTAAAAATTGGTTCAGGCTTGAAAAAGTGACAAGTCAGACTTGATTTTATCTATATAGTAGATAGAGAAAATGTAAAAAGCTAATGGTTTTATCACGTTTGTTTCGAATTTGTTAGGAAAACAAATACTGTTTTCTATATAAGTATTAGAAAATAATTAAACACTTCAGTGGAAAGACATTTTTACTTCAGTTTATTTTGTACGTTAATGATGTCAAGGTCAAGGCTGAATTTTCAAATGGATTTAATAAATTTAAAACATAATAACAGAGGGAAAATATTTAATTTGAACATAAAGAATGCAACAAAACTCATAAATTTTCAATAATAATTTTCTGAAAATGTGCTGATTTCCAAATTTTCGAGGGAGAAAAATATTAATTCTTTTTTGCACAATATTTCACTCAAAGTGTTAAATGCATAACGAATTTATAAAACATAGTATGATATACTTTTTCATTAATTTCCATGTTTCTCTTATAAAAATGTGTAGACTTTGTATGAAATGCAGATTTAAAGCTTTATTTATTACGTGTGAGAAATTTTAATGAAGCGAAAAATTATTGTTTCTGTTTGTATTATTCGATGATTAAAAAAGTGCCACCAAAAATTTTAACTTTTGCCGAAACACATTTGCTGCCACCACCAAACGAATATTCAATAAAAGGAAACAGACAAAACAAACACTAAGTACATATGGGGGAAAATACGCAAAAACAAGTGAGAAAAACAGAAACAGGTCGAAAAGCCGGTTTAAAAGTGGCTCAAATATCTGGCTCAATTCTATGAATATTTTCTTAACTGAAAAACAAACAAAACGATAAAACCAACTCAACAGCCAGCAGCCATTTTGGCGAAAATGTTCACTTGACAAGGCGTGATTAGAGTGTTGCATGCTCTTGCAGAAATGTGGCAAACTATTTGGTCTCCTTGCGCACAGAGAAAAGAGCTCTGAGCGTTCTATTTTATTCTTTTCTTAAAATGTAGTCAGTTAAAATCACTGCCATACATACTTTGCAACTAAAAATAAGGAAAAAGAATTCTTCTTTTGGTGTGGAAATTATGCGAGTTGCTATTGTTAAACAAAGGCGGTACTTGCAACAATGGCTGACCAGGATACTGACTGAACACGTTTACTTTACAAAATTTGCTGCATATTTGTTCTCTCGATTGCAACAAATCTGATGAGGGAGCATCATGTTGAACGATGACGAAAACTTTAAAAGCACCAAGATTTATTCATGTGAGGCTGTGTATGTTAAGTTGGGTTTTGCTGCTTTTTTAACTTTTCCTTTTTTATTTCACACTTTTATTGTATTAAACTGGCAACAAGTTTATTTAATTGGCAGTCGAAAGAAACGACAAAACATGTTGCAAGTTGTCTAAAGCTTGTTAACAATGACTGCACCAAGCATTTAATATGTGAATGCAGAAATGTTGCAAATTGCAAAAACATAAATGTGAATACAAACATTAAAAATACCGCCCAAATTTTAAAGGGTAACAATTCATTGCCCCCAACTGCTATTATATGCTCTTATAAGAAGATATTAGGAATGTACATATATGTATATAAGTATATATGTATATACGAATCATTTGGTCAAACTTTTTTTTTCAAAAAATTCGAAAAGTTTTTATGATGAACTATTTGTGATTTTAAAGTTTATTTATTTTTATTACTGAAAATCTTTCATTATTTTTTTCTGAATTACAAAGAGTGTAAATTTTGTGGCAATAATACTTCTCATCATTATTATCACTTATCACTTAACCCGCTAGATTAATTAATTACAAAAAACATATGGCAAAAAAATCGTATGATATCATTAACTTATATATATTAATAAGATGATATATTATTAAGATGAAGCCTGGCTTTAATGGGTTTTACTTTCAATGATTGTAAAACTCTATATAAAAAATTGTGTAACAAATTTACCATCAGATTCTTAACAATTGTATTCAAGGATTCCGTGTAATCAACAGGCCTTGGAACTTGAACTTATAAATGGGACTTAATTTAACATATTTGAACTACGATATTTGATTTTCTATCATTAAGTAGCAAAAAGTCTTGCAACTCTTAATCTGTTGCAACATATATTTTTGTTTTACAATTTATTATTTTATATCCAATACACCTGTTGAAACGTTTGACTTTATTTTTATAAGAAATCTTCACCTGCCAAAAGTATTATAAAGTCTTTCAACATCAAATCTAGACTCTTCGGTGGAGAAACAAAATTAAGACATTATCATGGTATACGAGGTCTGTTCAATAGAAAAGGTGAATTTTAATTTTTTTCAAAAATATTTATTTATTATCAATTCCTATTTTGTACCCTTCAAAGTATTCCCCCTTAGATACAATACAATTGTGCCAGCGTTTTCTCCCATTCTCGAAGCAGCTCTGATATTCAATTTTTGGTATGGTTTTGAGCTTTCTCAGCGATTCGGTTTTCATGTCCTCAATCATCACAAAAGGCCATCCTTTCATGGGTCTCTTCAATTTTGGGAACAGGAAAAAGTCGCAGGGGACCAAATCTGGTGAGTACGGTGGCTGAGGCATGATGACGGTATTCCTTTCGGCAGGTGCATTGTCATTTTTTTCCTATTGCCTCTTATTAACCATATGAGCATGATGCACTACGAAACGGCAAAACCTAGACATTTGATCGATCTGGGCGAGCCTTTTTGGTCTTGGCTTCATACGCCATTCTCATTATTTCAAGTGTTTTTGAGTACTTAATTCCATTTCTTGTACAAAACTTGATGTAAATTCTTTAATCTATTTTTTCCACATTAGAAAATCGCCAAACACGTCTAACTATTATGCCCCTCACAAGCAAACTACAGTAAATAGAAACAAAGTCGGTTAAGAACATATGTTCGAGACAAGTGTGCCCACATAAAAAAATCGCTAATCGAATTCACGTAGCCCGATAAATTTCAGAATTCACGTTTTCTATTGAACAGGCTTCTAGACCTCTAGATTGATGTGTTTAGAGATTGGTTGTCGGTACATCATTAATGATTGTTGCCAAACATATATACATTCTTTTTTTGATGTGTCATAAATTCCTAAAGCACGATTATCGAATTTTTCTGGCGATATTCATATATAATGCTGAAAATACATTAGATAACCTTTATAATATCCCGGTAGACCAAAATTTTTGCATTACTCTTTCCATTCGTCACGAAGCGAACAGCGTTGGGATTTTAATTCGCGTGTACCAGAAATAGGGCCGCGCAATTTACAACACAGTGACTGACGAAAATAAATTAGTCATATATTTACGTTTAGCTGCACTAATTTGGAATTTCTCGAAAGAAATGGAGGATGTTATTGTAGTATAATAAATGACATGCAATAGCAACAACGTGTTTTATTGTCATTATTAGAATTTAGAGCATAATATTTCACTGAATAGAAAAATTTTGTCAATCGTGTTTTTAAATTGTGCAACTAAATAAAATGTTGGCTTCATCCGTGAATGTTTAGGAAAATTTTTCCACATTTTTCTATGTCTTTTAAGGTATCAGAAGCGTTCCTGAGATATGACACTCAAAAATAATCGGCATCGCTTCATTTCACACACAAAAACTATGTAAAATAGTTATAAGTTCGGTGCAAAGGAATGATGAACGATGTTAATCATTCGATTAGAAGTCGACTTTAATATTAATAAACGAGATCTTACTTTGCAAAATATAATCTAATTTGCATTTACATATAATCACAACGTATGTACATATGTACGTACTTATGTGTGGGTCTAAATGAAAACAATGCCGCTGGTACTGTCACTGATTACTGTTGACGTTTCTGTCGCTCAAACATTTCATACACGTATGTAGGAAAAACAACAAAATTTCCAATTCATTTAGTCAATTATTTCAGGCAAGCCCTCATATCTTTCCCCCACGATTACAGCTTGCGGAGTATCCTTTGAATTAAGTCGCAGCTCTGCGGCGCTACAATTTAATTTTACTAATTTACAAGTGTACAACAAGCATCGCGCCCGGTGTACTCACCGCCAGTCAGTTTAACATACAAACATATGTCAGTGATTGTGTCAATTAAGCCTGTACGAATTAACAGTGTGACATTTCACTTCTCAGCTTGCATCACATTCACTCACGTTCATACGTACGAATTTTGTGAGATTGAATGAATAACTTTCGTTTATCATCAGCAGGGGATGAGGTTTGTGGCAGTTGGCTTGTGATGATGAACATGTTTCAAGAGCAGTAAATACTGATGTAAAAGCATTTTTTATTTATGTTTTGTGGCAAATGAAAATTTTAGTAATAATTACAACTGCCCACAATAATATAATAATAAAAATTTATATTAAATAAAATTTTACGCAGGTGAATTAACCCTTGTCCTATACCTCAAAAATAAAATTCACATGATCAATTTAGCCCAATACAAAATACTTATGCATTTATTACTTCTGATTCTTTTTGAACATTCACCGCGTGCCGTAAGTGTTTCGGAATGATTCTTACAAGAAATTTTTTACAATCCAAACATTTGTTGAGGGATCAACATCCACTCCTTAAACTGTTTACCACTTTGAAAGCTTCTGACAAATGCTTTTGCATAAATGTTTTATGGTAGATTCGTTCTACGTGATATGACCCCCCAAATCAAATAAGTGCTTCGCTTATACTTCTTTTTCTCATTCCAGTCCGAAATAGCCTTTATAAAGATCACATATGCGTTGGAGACTTATATATGTACTAACGTCCAAAGTGTTGTAATAGCGCCTGAGGCCATCGAGTAATCTTCCTTGCAGACGCATGCTCCTATTAGTCAATCTAACGTAACAACACCGAATTATATCTCATTGTACAAGTGAAGGATATCAGGATTTATTGTATTAGCTGTAATATATTGTTGTTTTGATTTCATTGTCAAAGAAAAAGTTCGCATAGTTGTCCAGTTAATTTTTCAAGTTGAATATTTTCGGGGGTAATAAAGTATTGTTTTTTTAAACAGTACAAAAATTTGTAATAGTTCGCTTCAATAACTCAGTACCCCATTCCTAAGACGCAAGCAATTTATCGCAGATGACACATTACAGCGAATCCTTTCTCTCTTGCTGTTTTTGGCTCTGCCGGTATATACTTTTAATGGCCACGCATAGAAGATTATGCAACGTATAATAATATATTTTGATATCATATACTCGTATTCTTGGTAGTGATGGTATGTACTGTTTCACTGTCACGTGAACTTCTAGCAAGTGCAAGTATATCGCGTGTTCGGCATTCGTTCTTACAAGACTTCTTATCAATTAGCATTACGTGCAATATATTTTGAATAAAGGCCGGCCTTTAGGAACTTTAAAGCCTAAAGGCAGAGATTCAATAACTTAAATACAATAAATTGTAATTGCCGATATTTCATATCATTTGGCATAAACAGCATAAGCGATACCATGCTGTCTGCTCTGCAAAAAGCATAAGAACGTGTAAGGCCATAAAGAAAGTTCATAATGTTCAGCTTATCAAACCCTCCAACCTCTTTTATTGCTGATATTTCATATGTTTCCCATTTCTTTCGACAGAGCTTAATGATATATTTTGGTCATAAATAGATCCAACTGCAGAAACAACATCATATTCATCTTCACCCGATGTATCATTGCGATTTCTTTCATCGAAATCTTGTTCTTTCGTCGCAAATACGACATCATTTCCTCAGATGATTAGATGATAAGAGGAAACATAATTGTTAAAATATTTCAAAGTAATTTACTGAGTGCTTTTGAAATTCAACCCATGAACAGAGGACAAGGGTTAAGTCAACGTTGTTTACCACAAACCGAAAAGGCCTGCTCAAATTAATAATAGTTAATTTTATTGTATAAAGGAACGAAGAATGGCCTCGTTAATGTCATTATTTTGGTGCTGAGGCTTGATTTGTTAGAAGCAATAAGTCTTTAGTTCAAGTGTGCGACGTGTGGTTCAAAGCAATTGAGTCCAAGCCCGTCCAATTTTTGCCTTGAATTAAGCGGGCACTTCTTCAAACATTTTCTTTTCATTTTTGCTCAAATTCAAGAGCGATCAGTTGTAATTATATAATTTATCGCTCGACCCATCAATACGTTCTTGTGGCAAGCCTTCTGTACTAGGTTTACCTTATTTTTGCCACCACTGTGGGTAGGGATGACTTGAGTGCAAGAGCGTTATTTTGGGGCATAATTACCATAACCGCCAGAAAACTTAAAAAAAACTCAGTGAAAATAGTACTAGACCCAGAAATTCATATATATATATATATATATATATATATATATATATATATATATATATATATATATATATGTATATATATATATATATATATATATATATATATATATATATATATATATAATATATATATATATATATATATATATATATATATATATATATATATATATATATATATATATATATATATATATATATATATATATATATATATATATATATATATATATATATATATATATATATATATATAGATATATATATATATATGTTTTAAGTTTGTTTTAGTTGTAAAAAGGATTCACATTTAAAATAAATCTCTTTGGCAGGAACTTCAAAATATTCAAAATTCGAACTTCAAGGTGTCATGTCTTTTCCAGTTCAAAAGTTATCGACCACTAGAAGAAAACACAATTCTGCAGTGAATACTTTTCCAAAGAAAAAGCAGGCAATTCCATATTTACATAATGAAGAGATCACAAAACATGAATTAATTATTCATTTATCAGCTGGGGAAATATTAAAATAAAAATCAAACATTTCCGGAGCGTATAAAATATCTCGATGCATATTTAGAAAAAATGTTTTCCAAGTACTCCAAATGAAGTATATGCGGACCACACATAGTGTGTTGCACACAAATGCGCACCTTCTTGCTGATGCGTCCAGGGGGAGTGTTCCACATATTAATAAGACATGTTTAGTTCAAGAGAATTGTTTTCTTTTTAATTTATTTAGTTTTAACAATTTTCGGGGAGTTTGGCGCCATTTAAGTACGTACATTCACACAACGATAAGAGAGAATGGTACCGAAAACACATTGTGCGAGTAGCAGAGAATAAAACAGAACATAATTTATTATTTGTCGCCGAAAATTTGACAATTTAATGTTTATGACACATGTCTGACACATATACGAGTATTTTGTATAAATGTTGGTGCGTTTTCTTTGGAATTCTTCTAAATGGGGAGATCTTTATTTAAATACTTGCCAGTTTCTTGATTTGGAGGAGTGAGAATTTTATGCTCAAATGCAGAAATGTGTCAAAACTATAAACTATCACAATGTTCAAATATCATAAATTTCAACGCTCTCATTAAACGATTTCTTTTAAAGTTTCGCTCTTGTTTTCATAAAATAATCTGTTGAATTGGGAATGCAAAGTCATTTATTAAAATATTAAAACGAACCAAATTTTGAAAACGAAAAGGAAGTAAAGGCCACCCATATGGCGGAAAACTCTTGGCAAATTTTATACATAAGAATCTGTTTGAAATTTGAGCTTCTGCTTTCAGAAGGCATTCACATTCACATTCCTTACAGCTCCGCAGTAATTCAATTAATCTTGTTTACAAAGAAGATCTTGGAAACTTTTCGTATGTACATCTCTCTTCTATTACACCAAGAACAGGTGCTCCTCTGCTGTCACTGTTGCTTTTCAGTAACAGTAGGAAATAGTCCTGCCATATTTATTTTCAACTCATTAATCAATTTGTCTTTGATAAACAAAAACATTAATAAAAAAAATTAAAAACAAATATTTATTATTAGTGATCAAAATGTTCGTTCTACTGGTGTTTTAAGTGGATTTTATAGGAAAATCAACAAGGGGTCTCTTTAAATTGAAATAAAACGAAAACAGGTGAAATTCCTTTAACAAACAATTGCTGCAGTCGTGTTTGTTAATGCTCAGAAACAAAAGAATTCAATTAATTTAGTTGGAAAAACAATTTTTCACAAGGATCTTTCATTTTATTAACTATCGAAGAAGAGCTTCGTGACATTTGTCTTTGTGTCTGATAGCAGCGCGTGTCCTTGTCTTGTTGGATGGCACTTAGCTGGTGCTTGTCCTCCACACACTACACATTATGGGCCACAAACTTGCAGGCTCATTGTCACTGGTACGAAAAATAAAGTGCCAAAGGCACGTGTCCTCATAATGAAACCATTATTTTTGCAACTCTTATTCCTCATCCGTATTATCATTTACACAAAAACGTACAAATTGGTAAATTGAGTAGGCGTTTGCTATTCTTTAACTAAACGAACTGGGTTGCTCTCACTGATTTGATTTTTCAATTTAATACCACTTTATTGGCAGTTGAGTACAAAATTTTGTAACGGGGAGTTGGCTGCTGTTCCAGAGGATTAATAAAACGTTTGTTAAGATTTCTTCGTATTCTGAAAAAAGCCAGTAATTAAGTGAATAGCCGTAAATAGGCATGTAGAATGCTACTGCAATAGGCTTTTCTCATGAATGTCTTCGGTGTAATAAAAAATTGCTTATTTATTTTAATTAAATTAAATTGAAATGCAATCTCTGCCGTGGATTATATGATTTTTATGACACAATAATACAACGAACTTTACAAGTTTAGGGTATTAAATCGATGTATGAGGAAAAAAGAAATAGAGAAGAGTTTTTCTTTTACTTTATCATCTTGCGAAATATGGAAATGTAAAATAAGGCACAGCTGCCACAAAATCAGACGCAAGCATTATGCGAAGGTGCACGTTGCGCTGCGAGGAACGCAAATTTGGCATTTCTGCTGATTTTATGGCTCCTGAGAGTCACTTGTCAATATTTTGATTGTTTTTAGCCCAAAATTGTGTGCAAATTCTTAGAGACATTTTATTCGGCAACAGAAAGTAACAAACAAACCAGCAACACTGTATAGTTGAAACTACGACCACGTGTTTGGGACGAATGTACCATCACATCTGGGGATATCAAATTGCTTCCTGAAAATTTCGGTTTCATTAACTTCGAATCTCGAAACACTTGTCGCCAACGAATCTCTGAACGTAAATGCAGATGTATTTATATGGGAAAGCTTGTTTATATGCGGCTTTGGTAAAAATAAATGAAAACACAGCAAGTTGCATTAAACACTGGCTTTTTATCATTTTAAAGAAATTGTTACAAAACATTGTGCGTTAAATGGAAAATGATGAAAATAATTCCTTCTTAGTTTTATACAAGCAATTTGAAATTGTTCTTCAATTAGCTTCCCGAAACGAGAACTTCCGCATAATTTGGATCTCTTTACATTGTCTGTGCGCGTGTGTACGTGAGCGATAAAGATCGTGCCAACTAAAAGAATGACTTCAGACGCATATATTTACAAACGCACACTAATAAAATACAATTATTTACAAGTATGAATCAACATTTACAAAATACACAGCGATTACTTTTGTGGCATGAGTTGATACAAATAAATATGTATGTATGTGCTCTTGATGGCTTAATTAGACATTGAAAAGCAAAAGAGATCTCGTTATTAAACAAAACACCTGAATATTACTGACCTCCTCTGCGATGATGCCCTGCTGGCGATAGGCCTTGAAATATTTGGTTTTGAGCAAAAATAAAAAAGCCATCGGTCATAAGTTATTAATGCATAATTATTTTGTTTGGAAGGAGGTTTCAATACGGAAATATCCATCAGTTATTTGTTTGGGGGAGATTTTAATCTTTTTTTATATATTTTTTTTTGTAAAATGTAGAGCCTTAAGCCAGGGAGTAAGAAGTTGTTGTATCATTCAATTTATATTGCCATCCCTTCGCATTTGTTCATGTTAATGGAAGACGCGAAGTGTTTCATAGTTTTCTATTAACTTTTATTACTTTGTAATACATTTATAATTATTTGTGGTTTTTGTAGTTTTTTTTTTCTTTTTGTTTGTTTGTAATGACATGTAATTTTCTAATGACTTCTTTTTGTGAATATTAGCTAACTACTGTAGTACATTTGTGTATTTATTGCTATTTAAGCAAATGATATACAAAGTTAGGATTTAATAATGAAAGCACCATATTTATGTATATACATACAGTAGAAACTCGATTCTTGCATGTAATGAAAACCGGGCTCGGTGCAAGTTTCGAGGTTGTCGCAAGTACCGAGTTTTAATACAAAATAAAACGCACATACATACATCTGTTTAGAATCTAAGTTTAATAATTCAATTCAAAACACTTAAGTTCAACGCATTCGTATAACAGTAGATACATATTATATATGGAATTAAAGAAATTTAAAATTTTTGTTTGTTTTGTACAATTTCGCTTGTTCAGTACTACATTGCTTCTTAGTCTCTGGAGCATCATAATATCGTGTAATGAAGCATTGTTTTGCTCCGCCCATTCTAAGCAAATATTGAACGCTGATATAGTCTCCTCCGATGTAATTTGCTTCGTATTGAGTACCACGTCACCGCTTTCTTCAGCATCAGTGCGTAATGAAAAATATTTCTATGTTGCAAGAATCGATGTATGTACGATTTAAGCCTTCCACAATACGAAGACTTGATTTAAAATACATATTTGATTTCTTGTTTCCGTTTAATTTTTAAAGGAAGATTAAAACCAAATTTTATTCTACCACGTAAACGGAGCCTTATGATTTAATTGGAAGAATTAACTCATTCACTAATTGGAGCAAATTATATAATTTAAAATTGCGAACTTTTTCCGAGCTTATTGAGAAATAATAAGTTTCCCTTTTCGTCTTTAAAAGGCCAAATATACTTTTATTTAGAAAAAAAAAATACAAAAACACTACTGATTTTTTGGTAATAATTTTAAGGTATATATCATTTTAAGCGAAAAGTTTTAAATTTAATTGTCTTAAAGTTATTTCAATAAAAATATCACGTTTTCCATGTCTTTCCACAAATAGCAAAAGAGATTTGGAATGAAGTAATTCACACAGAATCCAACTATTGTACCGGCTTTGTACGTGATTACAGAAAATCTAGAAGTAACCAGGATTGCATGCGATTGTAATAAAGTCAATAATGCTAAAAAGTCCTCAGAATAAATATTTTCAAGGTTAGATTTGATTCTTTTTTTCTATTTGCAAATGCAAAAAGGACACTTTTTGCTACAAATTTTATTTAACTGAAATGTACAGACTGTTTTGAAAAACAATTCAAAAATTATGAAACTTTATAAAAATTAAGTATTTTTCATACAAAGTTATCGTGATCATGATTAATTCATCTTAACATTTAGGTGAGGTTGCATGACTGTGAAGCAAAATAAGCTGCAATTATTAAAAAAATTATTCTAGTTATTATAATTAAATTATATTTAACAGATACAGAAAAAAATCAAGGCCAATTGGTTTCCTTGCAGTTTAAATGACGACTAAGAACTGTTGTAGATACAATAATATATTAACTTTTTTAATTTTATATGGATAAAATCGTTCGTTAAAAGAGAATGTCAACCGGTGATCCCTTTAACATCCATGTCGCAAAATATTATTTATACACTTGTTAAGGACATTCAATGAGTGTGATCGCCACATACTTCGAAAATAATCAGGAGGAATTAAAATTAATTTTTTAAAGTAATCGAACTATATTTTTATTTCTTCTGATTATTTTGGACAATTTTGTGATAATTAAAAGTAATTTAAAATAATTGTAGTTGTAGAAAAGAAAAAAATGGTATAAAAGTATAGTATAGTCTATATATAAAATAGGATGTGTGTATGTATGTATGTATGTATGTATGTATGTATGTATGTATGTATGTATGTAACGTAATGGCTCCAAAACGGCTGGGCCGATTTTGACGAAATTTTCAGGGAACCTTCAGAATACTCGGGCGGGTGACACTGTAAAGTCTGATTTTTTATTTTCGGTCTGTGGGCGGAGGGGCGTGGCAAAATCCAATAATCCATAAAATGAGAACGGCTTGGACGATTTCTGTAAAACTTTTTGTCAGTTGTCCGTATTTTCGAGGAGAAGGTTTTTATGGAAGAAAATTTTGGGAAATACCTCCGGAAAAGTCGGAAAATTGGAAAAGTCGAAAATCGAGTTTTTGCATGAAATTTTGTATGAAATTATTCCTTAATGGCTTTTCAAATGAAAAAATAGAAAGTTTGTCTGAAGGCTTAAAATTGGGGCGAGGCGAAGTTCGCCTGGTCCGCTAGTATAGTATATAATAGTATAATAGCAAAAGCTTTTGTTACTATTGTTATTTTGCATTAAAAAAAATGCAAAGACTTCCTCCAGGCGGATACAAACGTGGACATACCCAGAGATGAAATGAATTTTTAGCCCACGCATGTCGCATAAAGTTAAATTTTACAACAATTGTTTTTGGCGTTATATATATAGGAAGGAAAGTTTTTGCCTTGTGTGGTAGTCAGGTATCTGGAAATGGTGGTCCATAGTATTTTCATTTGCCTGGGTATCGCGTCTTATTATTTTTCATCTTCAGTGAATCAATGTAACTGTCTTTAGGCCAAATTACAGATCAGGTCACACTATTTGCACTTCGGGTGTCTTTACAGAAGTCCAAATATGTTGAGAGATAAAACCACGACAAACTTTGATGCGCTTTCCTACTCTATATCGAAAATTCCGGATAGTTACCCCAGCAGTGAAATTGTTGTCGTGTATAACAACTTTGCGTAACTACTAATTGAAAATATTCAATATTCGCAAATTGTCGAAAATGTGATTTCGCTTGCAATGAAAACCGTGATTATTATCGAAGCAAATCTTTGTTTAGGCAGACATGCTGAAATGCAATCAGGAGCTTTTGGTCATTCGTTAATAGATTAAAGCATAATGCTAGTCCTCCAATTCCGACCCTTACTATATTACCAAATATGCATTCAATCGCTTCATAAAGCTAACCTTCTGGCTACACTATTTGCAAGAAATTTTTGCTATACCGAAAACATGAAAAATATTTCAGCGAATTGAGTTCCATCACTGGTCTTGAAACAGCGCTCTTCTACTTTATAGCATCCATTAACTAAACTTCTTAGTACATTGCAACATGCTGGCAAATACCTCGGTTGCTAATGCAACGCCAATATTCCAAAAAATGGAGAGACGAACATCCCTAAAAATTACCGCCTGATGGCAATTTATTCTGCATTTTCTAAAGTGACGGAAATTATGGATATGTTTCATCTTGGAAAGTATTTGATGTCCAACAACTTATTTAACTACGACCAGTATGGTTTCCATTAAGAGCACTCTACAGCAGATCTAATAACACTCGTATTAGAGAAATGGTATCATTTTATTAAACATTTAAGCGAAAGGGAGCTGTCAGCTTTTGTCAAAATGTATTGCTTTTGATGTCAGTCATAACTTTTCTCGATTAGCATCGAGCTTTCTCAGAGATCACATCGAGTTCAAAATAACTTCAAAGGCACCACAAAGGATCAGTTCTTTCTCCTACACTATTTATTATTTTTCTTAATGATATTCTCTGTCAAGCTTCAAATCCTATCTTGCCCTTTGCAGATGACAGCTGCATTTGCCATTCATATTCAATCAGTAATAGGCCAGGTTGAAAGAAGACTAAAAGGATGAAAGTCGAATATACAAGCAAGTTGATTGTCGTCTAGTTCTCCTAAAAGTTTTCTAAGACTGTAATTTTTTCTAATCTACTAATGCAATTAAATTTTTTGGAATTCTAAAATTGTATTTGGAAGTTTTTATTATAATTACACTAGTTTTAATGCTTTCAATTTATGTTAAAAAGTTGTGAAGCCAACAATTCGATAAATTAAAGAAAAACGTTAGTTGGCAGTTTAGAAAAATCGCTAAATAACCTAAAATGCCTTCTATGGTGCCTTCACGAAAAACTTAAGGAGCCCCCAATTCTTTTGACAATTCAGAAGTTCGTGGATTTCGTATATTCGCAGGATGGCTGTTTATTATAAAATATAGCCCGATTATTTGTATATAATTAATAATATCTTTTCGTTCAGTGTATGCAATTATGCAAAAGTATCAAATCAAGTTAATAGTTATATCAGCGTCGAGATTTCCTCTTGCAACTTTTTTTTGACTTGACTTGAGTTTGGCTTTAAGGTGTAGTTGGGTACAGCCTCCTAAACATGCCTTCAGGTTCTCTAAGCATTATATCCTACAAGAACAATCGTTGCTATACACTTATATCTCGACTTGCGGAATTATTATTCTTTAAGGACTGGTTTGGTTTATTAATAATTTTTTTATTTAATACATCAGAATGGTAATATAATAAACATCTCTGCTGATGAGGGCGGAATTATGTATTTGCCTTTAAAAGCACAGTTTTAATAGAATAATTTGTACTTCCTAAAATTAACAGAAAATGAAAATAATAATGCAACTGATTAATTTTCTAATGGTAAGAAAAGAACTCGTGCATTAGTTCGATTAAATCAAAACGATTGAGAGGCATTCCCAAATAGTTTTGAGAACGCACAAGTGGGCGTGATGAAAAATAATTTACTCGTAAGAAAAAGTGGTGAAAGATTTCCAAGGATCGAAGACAAGAAATTGTTTAAAATGTTTGGGTATTTTTGGGGCCACTAAAAAGGAGAGTTTAGTATTTGTTTTAAAAATTGATGTTGATATTTTCTTAGCTGAAACATTATCAAGCCGGAGAAAATGCATTTGATGTCTTTCCAATCATCCCTATTTTTGCATCCCACGAATCAGGAAAAAAAGAACTAGAGAGCATTCGTAACAGAATATACAAGAAAAATTAAGGATTTGAAGGATATAATCAATTGAAAGTGCGGAACGTAATTATCGTGAAAGCTGAGGTGTAGGTGTAAAGCTTTTGAAATATCCTACCAAAAGGCCAAAAGGGAACATTGAACAAAGTACAAAGAAAAACAAGAAACAAATCTTCTTCCTCTCGATCATCAGTGGCATTTTAAAAGTTAAGCATGCATTTTTGTTGTTTTGTTGTTGAATGGCCAAACTCTTCACTCTCTGCTCAAGAGTTCCTTTATATTTGAATTCATATGAGTAGATTTAGTCAGTCACTCAGTCAGTCAGTCAGTCAGTCCGTAAAAAGTTGGCGTGCAAGATATTGAGCCTCCGAGGAAGCTAATCAAAAATTTTCTCACCTCTTTTTCGTGTGATGCAAGTAAAGCCGCAAATGTTTTGTTGATAGCAGCATCTCTCTTAAAGACCAAATATGTTCCCAAAGAAACAGAACAAGAATAAGAAAATGAAGAAGAAGAATAAAATCTTCTGACTATAAAAAAGTAAATTTTCATTAGGAGGCGTATGCTGCGTTGAATGTTCTGTCGGCGGCCAAAAAGGTGGAAAGATCTTTTGTTTGAAAGTCGCCGAAACACCATTAATGATTGCGTGGTGTTGGTAAGAGTTCAATTTTAGTTTGTTATTGTTGCTTGCAATCATTGCTCAACTTAAAGGTTTAGATACTTTATCGTGTGTGCAATCATATCATTCTACGGCTGATGAATGTCTTCACAATGGCCTAAAACTATATTTATAGACATGAGCTTTAACAACAACCATGAAGGAAAACAACCTGTTGTAAGTGACTTTTGCTCTACTTTAGTGGATAAAATCGCTGTAGAGCATCGTGATGTGCTGTTGAACTCATCTCATCATCTCTCCTCGCCATATATTTGATTGTCTTGCCGGGTCTGCAGTGGTCCTGAACTAAGTTTAATTAGATCTCTGTCTTCTGTTTAGTTAATTTTGTCTTCTCCTTCCTTATGCTGTTCATTAAAGAGGTTAATCGATTTTAAATCGCTGGCGATGGTATTTTGATTGGGGATATAATTCACTTTTTTGGGAGTAAAGGACAGTCCTCATGATTGATTAAAATTTCTTCATTTAATTATGATTTTTAAGGTTGGAAATGCGCTCTCTGTAGATGTTCAATATTAACGAATAAATTTAATGAGTTGTGGAGATCTTTTTAAATAATGTAATTTGTTGTATGTCAAGAAGAATATAAACTCTTTAAAATTTTTATTTATTTGCATTTTATAAAATTTTCGTGCATTCCATAAAATATATAAAAGCCAAACCATGAAAAATGTTCGCTGACCTTTTAGTGTCACATTTGTGGTTATTGGCGCCTGTTTAAATCAATTGAAATTATGGCAATTGTGTGGAAATTTATGTCTGGCTGACCACGAATTGGCTGACCACCCATTTGTTAGTGTAATGCAGTGAGCGCACATTGTTTGTTATGAGCTCAACGCCGTTTCTACAACTAACCCAGGTTTGGCTGCAGTAGAGCATTAGTAATTTAGGCGAGAGTCTAATATATCTTTTAATTTGAACATTGATTTTTTGTGCAGTTCATGTGCCACCCTTGGTGCAGCTGAAATCATTTGCTTAGTTTTTGCTGCATAAACTAAATAGTTTGTCTTATAATGAAGCCAAAATGCCAGTTAATCCACCACTTTCTCTGTTTCTGTATTCTTGATCTTGACTTCAAACAAAATAAACTTAACATTATTTAAAGGGAAGTATCCAGAGGAAGCTCGTCGAGTTTGTATATGGAAAATGAATTAATTTTCTTCACATTATTTAATATATTAATGAAAAAATACAATTTATTTAATTATGAACATTTTTTTCATAAATAAATAAAAAGCCCAAAAGAAAAAAATTTGGAATGACTAACAAAAATAGATTTTAAAAGCGGCGTAGTATATAAATATCTTGATTAAAAAGGAGTTATGGAAAGCTTAGAAATTATAATAATATTTATAGCGTTTTTATAAGTTTAGGTCAAAAAATATTGTGAAGTAACAGAAACATTCCCTTAATTTAAGGAAAATATATTTAACAAAAAATTTATTGACTTTGATAAACCTTTTTCTGAAATCAAATAAAACATACATACTTAATGAATTTCTGACCTGACTGACCTTCGTAGACTAATAGGTAGTGTACTAGGCTCGTAGTGCGAAGGTCGCAGGTTCGAATCCTGCCGCAGAACTTTGACAGTTTGTGTTTGATAATTAAAGGGAGCGCACAAAAAGCCTTCACTGGCTTAAGTGTATGTCGTATGACATGGGCTATCACACCCCTCCAATCAACCTAACCTAACCTAATGAATTTCTGAATGCATAAATATGAAAACAAAAATTTTATTTCAGGAAATTAAGTTGATTTATGGGACGGTCTACTCGGGAACAGTTCCTAAGACTTTCCATAAAATGTGTGTACATAAATCAAGCCGACGTTTTACTTTTATTAAAAGATATTTATTTATCAATCAATATTCATGTTGTTTCATTAAAAGCGAATAGAATCAGATATAATACACTTATGACGATGCTTTTTCAGATCCTCAAGGTGCTCCTGATAAGTAAGTTTTGGAGTAGCCGTGGGCTCTTGCAGAAATGCAGTCTTCCAAGGGTCTCAGTTTTAAGAACAAAAAATGTCGCAGGTGGCCAAATCAAGTAAATATGGTATCTGGACATAATCATGTGAAATCTCTCATAGGCAACTAAGAAAAATCACTGTGCACAAGAAATTCAGTATTATGCCTACAAAAAGGAAGCAAATGATGCAGTACTAATTAGATAAAACTTTGAAAGTGTAACTAAAAAGGCAAAAGTCTCCTTACTTTTTGTACGTACATCGTATTATAAAATGATAAATTGTTCCCTTCAAATAAAGTTGATACTTGTCTTTAATTCTGTAAAACTTCCGAGAATTAAAAAAAAATCGTAAAGAGAAGATCTTAAAAGTCTCGATAAGCTTTTGATTAGAATGTTTAACTATTAAATAGATGGTTGTGCGTTCAATAGAGTTTTAATAAAATAATAATATTTGGATGGAGGACCTTGGATGCTATTGCTCTAATCTACCGTCTACTTTTGTAACTATAAGCAGAATCAATTATTCATTAAACAAGCGGATGCTCCCTTACTTATTCTATCTCATGTTTATGATTTTTAGGAGACTTTCCTTATGAAATTTTACTTGAGTGACTCATTCGTGGATGTGTTTTCCATAATTTTGTTGGTCGCTTTTCGTCTTTCTTGCATTACGTTAATCTGAAAGATCAAGTTAAAACAAACCAGCAGCCAGCAGCAAATGTTCACTCCAGCCTTCTCCTAAGACTCTTTTAACTTTGAGCATCATGTCTTTCGCTCGTCACTTTCGGAACAGCACAGCAACCCAAACAATGTATTAAGCAGATGATCAAACACAGACAATCTATGACCACCACCAAGTAAAATCAAGCAATACAAATACAATACCCGCACGGCCGTCACCACTAGCTGTGTGTTTAAGCTTAAAAAACTTCAGCTTTGCTTAAAAAAAATATATCACAAGAACAAAACAAAATCTGTGGAGACGGAAAAAAATTATGATGGATTCATACCTCCAACTAATCTGCCACTGATGAATGATTTCACTTCGCTGTTGGTTGTTCATTCTGTTTTTGGTATCTCCTTTTGAAAAATTTGTTTTTTTTTGTTTCTGTTTTTTCATGAGATGACTACTGCTTTGTGATCTGGCTTATGGAACGTCATTAGCTTTATGTTGACTTATATCTTCAAAAGCTTTAACAATCTTCAGTCAGTTAGTCAGTCAGTCAGTTTATGGTGGCATACAGCACTACGCACACAGCCTCACGGTTACAAAGCCAATCACACGTACTCATATGTATGTGGTATGTGGTGGCAAGTTTGATGGTGTTGTGTTCTTTGGAGCGAGTGTGCTTCAGCATTCAAACGAGAAATAAATGAATTTTATCAACATGGTGCAGATTTCTCATTTTGGCTTCTGGAATGCGCGCGTCTTCAGCTTGTTTGGTCTTTGGATTGTACATGACTCGATGGATGAATGAATGGGCGAATGCATGTGTGCGCCCATGTGTGTATGCTGGAGCTGCTGTTATCTGTCTGTTTTTGTCTTAAAGATTTTGAACGCTGTCTTATTTTGGATATATTCAACAAAAGTTAGCACAACAACATCAACAAATATAATTTCAATATTTTTATCATATTTTTTTCATTCTTATATTATAGAAAGATTCGAAATTTGTATGTTTTATTTATGCATTTTGTAAAAATTAAATACTTTTCATGGCATTATGACATGCGTAATTATTTCGGATTTTTATCATGCTTGTCAGGAGTTGATGAGATGATTCCTGGAATAAGTTTTTTTTTCTTCACTCGACGGTAGACTTACATACTCAAAATCTGTGATTTCATTTTCAGGATTAAAAATGATTGAAAACGTACATTTTTCACATCATTTGAAAAGCTTTAAGCAAGAATATTTCAAAGTCATAATTAATGTTAAAATGCAATATTTGTCATTTCGTCCTTTTGTCGTCCGTATACACAGAAAGAAAAAAACTCATTCTCATTTTGCTTAAAAATATTGAGTATGAATACCTCAGGTTGGCTGAAAATAAAAATTAATTGAATTCCAAAAATGTTCATACATTTCAGAATGAAATGCTAAAAAGCTTTAAAAATCGAAGCTACGCTTTAACATATTTCTCTATGAGAAGCACGACTTAATCATCTAAAGCATTTCTACAATTTAATTGGGAGTTATTTTTTTTTTAATGTTATGTCATACAATCTTAAAAAGCTATTTTGAAATCTAACAGGCTGTTACTTTTTATGTAAAAACAAAATAAAATAAAAATGTAAGTATTAAAAATTGCCAAATCAATTCTATTCCAAAATTTAAACAGAAAAACTCATTCAGCATGGCATTGTCTTGGATGACAATAAATTCCAAACCAAGTCCTTTTATGTCTTGAAATCCGGTATACCTATGGGTATCATGCTAATCTATCCCTAACGGAGGTTATGGGGTTATATGCCCATTTGCTTCAATACAAATGACATTAGCTCTTTCTTACTACGTTTGTTGCACCCAAATTTTTTATATGTTCTTAATACTCGAATTTGTATTCATAATATTTATATAAATTAAATTAAATACGATATCGACCAGCATTAAAAGCCTCATATTTAACCATACTTCTGTGGTCAGAAAGGAAGTAATGACTGATATATTTTTTTATTTAGATTGGATAGTTTAGTTGGGTAATTGTAATATCTGCAGTTTTGACACCATTGAATTAGTAGTCGAAACATGGCGAAACATATACGTGCATTTTTATTGCTTCCAAAGTATTCATGACTTGGTTTTTCTCAAACTTCTAATGCAGTTAAGATGACAAGCCTGTGTAATTCTGCTCCAATTTCTTAGAGTATATATTTAAAAAAATATATCACTTATTTCTCTATATTTCTATTTCTATACCTCGATTCCAAGCTTATCATAACTGAATATAACACAATTTTCTTTTCAGAAAAGTCTACCTTTCTTGACTTATAATGAAAAACCTAATGATTTCTTGACTTGTTTGGAAGCTCTTCTTTGCTGACTTCTGTTCTCATTTTGGAGTTGCTTTAAAACAAATGATTATTGTAAGCAACCCCAAAAATATAGCAACGGTAGGCTCTTTGACAACAGAAGGCGAAGGATGTCCAATTATCTTCTGATGGGAAATTGAAAAGTTTGAAGCACCTGAGCATACTACATTAACTTAAGAAAATATGCATTGATCACTATGCTGACTCAAATACCCAATGAATAATATTGGCTTGGACTTGGATAATAAAATAAATAAGTTAATAAAAACAACTAAGTCCTCTAGTACACACATAGGATATATATGAAGATATATTGATATTTCATGTTACATTAAAGAAAGAATATAGAAGATTTTTGAAATTATGTCATAAACATCCGCTGAATTTATCCAAAATATATCATATCAAAAGTTTTTAAAACTTTAAAATGGCTAAAGATTTTAATTTTTATCTTGTATATATTAACTTTAACTAACCATTCCTTTATTTTTTCTTGAAAGCCGCAAGACTCATTGGATTTAATAAAAACTTTTCATATAAAATGACAAATATACTTAATTAAAATGGGTCAGCTATAGACACAAAGTCAATAAATACAATGACCAATAGGACTTTGACAGAAAAAAACCAATGACGATATCAAAGCTAACTAAAATCACAGACGGACCATTGCTGTCCGTCAGGGAAACCTAACAACTGTATGAAAATAAGGTACCACACAGTTGCAGTGAGTGAAAATCATTGTAGCCCACTCGTACTATTTATTCTTCCATATGCAGCGTTAAATTCTAAGACATCCATACTTTATTTGTGTTACCAACTAATCTTGTCAAAATTGTAACGAAACGAGAAAACTGAGCGATGACGTGTCACAATTTTCATATGCATGTCAAGTGTCAACGGCAGGGAATTTCTGACTTTTCTTTGCCTCGATATAAAATTACACATGCACATGAATACTTATCAAATATTTTTTGTTCTTCTCTTTATTTCTTCAGACATAAAATGTTCTTTTCATGTTGTTTCTAGTTTCATCTCGGACTTTAAACAAAGAGACTGTCATGTCAATTTTGACAGTCTTGGTTGGTTTGTTTGCTCAAATAATATTTGTATGACGGTGTTCTCATTTTTACGCTTTTTATTCGATACGAGTTCCCATAAACGTTCTGCTTAACTCCAATTAAGGCTTTCCTCTATTAGTAGCTATTGTTTATAACAGTTTCCTTTACGTACACCATGGCACTCAGTTTACAAAATTAACTGTAACTGCTTGTTTGTGTGCGTTGTTACACACACCACCAGCAGTAATTGTAATTGCTCTTAGATTAGCTGTCATTGTGTCATGATGGCAATGACATTTCTAACGTCTCAAAATAAAAGAAAATCAAAATAAAAAGTTCCAATTCATTTGATTTTTAGGGGAAGATGTAAAAGAAGGTATGACGTTCATTGAAACCTTCGAGGGATGTGCGGATGACTATTAACAGTAAAGCTACTAGGCTCACACTCAAATACAATGTCAACTATGATTTGACAGTGATGTGCTGGTTTGTTAAATTGGCAAATAATTCAAAATTATGACAAGCCCTTAAAGTAAAAAAAATATAAGATAATAAATAAAACATTTTCGTCTATTAGCTGGATGCTGAATTGAATTTTAATTGCAAGGACTAAGACAAGTTCTGATGATTGTTATTTCATTGTATTAAATAAACTGTTTTCAAAATGTCAAAGTTGACTAAAAATTTAATTTTTATTTTATTCTTGTTCTGACCTTAAAGGAAAGGAAGTACTTCTTCGTTTTTGTTCTCAAATCCTTGTCAAAATCATGGCAAATTTTACAAACAAATGAAATACTACATGTTTAAGTATATGCACATATATATACGTAAATATATATGTATATGTATAGATTTATATAATTCAATTTAAATTAATTTCAGAAATTTCTAATTCCCACGTTTATGCCTTCTTATTAAACGGAGCGGAACTAAAAATTTGTTGTCAATACAAAACTCGGCATCACTAATTTAATTCTAAAAAATTGCCGAGCGAAACGAATTTTTACTAAAAGTTCAGCCTAATGCGAATTATTTATTTTTATATGTTAAATTACTTTCCGACCTCATACGTATACGAGTATAATTGAGCAACACTACGCTGGCGAAGCTGACACCAACATCGCCCTCATGATTGTCATCATAAAGGGAAGTAGAACAACAAGATCATTGTCAACATCTAAATATTTGAGGCAACCGGCAAGTGCCACAAGTACCGAATAAAAGAAAAGTAAAAAAAAAACAATTTGAAACATGACTAAATTTAACACTTTACAAAGGCAATTCACTGTTTGTCCTGCGTAGAAATGGTGGTGGATTGTGGTAATCCGTGCAACATTCGCAAATGATAATTAGACCAGAGATAATGTGTAATATATTGAAATAATACACAATTTCTTTCAGCTCATCCTTCCAAAAAAAAAAAAATCATTTTTCTAAAGTTGTGGTATTACTCTCCCTAATTAAATGGCTTTGGGTAGTTTTCTTAGGAGGGTGCTGTTTCTTTGTGATAAATAACTTATTGCAATTTAATATTAAATATGACCTTTGTAAAAAATTAAAATCTGCCTTTTTGAATACAATTGACAACAGCTTCCAATTCAGTGAATAGTTATTAAATGCATGAAACTTTTCAGTCTTATCAGAAAAACAAAGATTAAGCTCATAGATGCTATCCCGAGTGTTTGATGGGCGTGTGAAAAAAGCAATTCGGTAAACATACACTGTTATTCATAAAGTCTTATGTAAAGTTATCACTTGATTTTGTTTTATAAATTTATTGTTTGTCGTTGATTTAATTATTTTGAAAATATCTGTTAGTTTGTTAATACGATACATTTTTTAGTTAAGCAAACCCAATTATAGACTGTAAGTTTTTAAAAAATTGACTTAGAATATACTTATGGGTTTGAGTGTCCTCATGCCAAAACTGATCACCGAAGTGTTCTTCAACCAGAAACCTATCTATCTATTTTTATTTACATTCCAGAACACAGAAACATCCTGAGGAACTCCAGGGCTCATTAAGCAGCTAAATGTAGCTCTACCTTAGATTTTCCACCGTAGTTAGAAAGTTTAATTTTCTATTCCTGTGAGCCCATAATTAAGAGCCAAAATTACTGTAGAGTCGCCTGTCAGTTATGGCTTCTCTTAAACATGAAATACAAAACTTCTCTACTGTCTAGTAATAAAGAACGCTGTCTCATAGGCTGGAGTGCGCAAAGCTTAACGACTTCGCCGCAGCCTCCTTCATATACTCGTAGATGATGGCATAAAACTATTCTATTCTATAGAGCATTAGATGAAACTTTATTTAATCTTGCAGAATACGCATCACCCTATTGCAATTGTCTTGGTATTCGCCAATGTCCTTGGGTGTAAGGAACTTACAAGTCATCGCAAAATTTTATCCACCAGAACATTAACAACCCCTTTTTGCTGCAGATAAATAATCCATACGAAATGTTACCTCTTGTTATTCCATTTTGGCCTCGTGGCAATCACGAGTTTCAGATTTTGTGTTTTTTTCCGTTCGACGCTTCAGCTACTGACAAATTGTTCCGCTAAATAAATCACAACTCAATGATAATCGCCGTAAAATCGAAATTTTCTAGTTGCTCGTTCCATTCAACTGCTTTTTATTTGGAGTTTCTCGAACAGAGATACGTACACAAAAAGACAAATTTGTTTTTAAGGGTTTCGTTGGTAAAAGTGGTAGTGGCAAGTTGACTTTATTTTTATTTGGGTTGTAGGTGTGGGAGATAAATGAGCAGATAAAGTGATTTATATTGATACATTTGTTAAAATGTGTATAGAAATTATTGCAATGGGAATAAGTAATAATCTATTAATCTAGTTAAAATCGAATTTCAGTTGAAGGGAAGCTCAAAATACATTTCAATGTAAATGAATTAGAAAAGAACTTTAAGTGCCATATATGGCTTTATAAGATGCTGTTCCAGCTTCTTGCATTCTTAGAAGATTTTATTACCACAACACACGAAATCTGTAATTCGTTTTTATTGTTTTTTTTTGTTGTAGAAAAATCAACATTCTTGAGGTGCGATGTTCTTGACTTTATTTTTCACGCCTTATCCTTTTCACGCATTCAATGTGTCTCCAGATATATTGGCATTCCTTAAAAAAGCGATAATAAAAAACTCACATGGGGGTCCTCCACAAGAGATATTGCATTGCGTGATAACGACACGCGCGACTCAATGTAGCAACTCTTTACATAGAAACACAAACTCTTTACATACACACACACATAACGAATATATAAAGTGCACACTTACTAATTAATAAAAAGTATGCTGAAATTCGTGACTATAACTCGCCACAAAACAGACGACACTTTTGTTCAATTTGAAGTTGAGTACAAGAAATAAACATACAACAGGCGTGCTTGCAAATCTCGCATAGCACAGCAAACAATAAGACACATTGAAAAGAGACAGCGCCACAAGATACTTCGTCTAGTTAAACAGAAAAATAAAAACACAAACTAGACAAGGAGTAAAAAAGTCGTTAATGGAAGATGGTGGAAGTAGCGAAAAAAGAAAAAATACAGCAGCTCTACGATTAATCAAGCTCATAAAACCAATATCTGATCGCCGTCAACTGGCATTGGCTTAGAGGTGTGAGTGGTAAGTACATACATGAACAAGTAAAAGTTGAAACACGCTGTGAATTTGACACCAGATCACAATGTATTGATTTACTTGCGTATCAATTATTACTACATCAGTCGGTTAAGGCGATCAATACACAGTGGAATCCGGACGAACTCTCTTCCCAGTACCCAACACAAAAATGGTTGTAAATTTTTAATCTTACAATGTGCAAAATAAATAATTCCCCAAACCATTAATTAAAGTATATACAATTATTTGACAAAGAAATTAATCGCAATTTCTAAATTTCTGAAACTATCAAACAAATTTTACCTACAATGTTCAATGTTGCTTTTATTTCTTGGAATAATATACTCCGGTTACAAAGAACTTTGTCTAATAACGAGTCCGTGTAGTTCATAATGACCGAACTTCACTGTAAAACACATTTTCCATGTAGTTGTGTCGCTGCTGCGCTTGCGCAAGAGCTCAGCATTTTTAGCAACTCCTTAAGAACGTTAAAGAGGATGTTCCTTATACAAGTTACCGCGAATTGCAAATCTCAATATATATTTATTCCTTAAATTCGTTTTCATTGCTCCAAAGCCAGAGGGAAGAGGGATTTTTTGTATATTCATATTTTGGCTTTAATACATTCTGCACTTACGACTTTCCCATTTTTTTGTACCCAAAGTTTTCGTATCCCCCCACAAAAAAGAGTAAAAAAAATATTTTTTATATAATTTTCTTGATGGGCTCGAGTTCGAATCTCATCAAACTCTATTGCAGAATGATGTTTGTTTTTTAATGTTTTTCATAATTATTAAAAGTAGGAAAAGTTAATTTACTTTACTACTAGGCTGGACAACATTCGGAATTTTTCGCTGCTGCTACACACTTCATCAGCACCCGAGAGTAACCACTTGTGCTAACACCACTGGAAGAAGAATATGGGAAATCTTGGTTCTTCATCACTCACGAAGTTTATATACTCTGCCAAAGAACAGATCTTCGTTGCAGAGTTCGGTTATTAAATTTGTATTCGTCGGAAATGTTCAGCGGAGTCTCGTGGGCGAAGTAAACGAAATTAACGTACCCTTAATAAAGTTAATGCGTCTACTTAATGCCAGAAGTACTGAAACATTGATATATAAATTTGTAAAACGCACTATAACATACATATGTTTATATCAATTAATATTTCCCATTTTCACCTAATTACCATTTTCTTTCCACACTAACCCTTCGCCAAAGAAGTCACCCTTTAAGTAATAAGCGTTGATTGCATGGATTTTACTTTATAAAAAAATAATAATTTTCTCGTATATTTTATATATATATTTTTATATTCAATTTGCTTGTTTTTTCCGAATAAAAATTTTATTGTATTTAAATAAAATTTTCTCTAATGTATTAATAGAAATCTGTGAATGCAGTAAAAATATATTTTACATGTGGGAGTGCTCGTTGCTTACACTCAAAAAATAATAAATTCAAATTAAGAAAAATTTTGCCATTTTGAAAACAAAATGGTTGTTGAGTTTCAGCAGTGACATTCCTTACTGGGACAAAGAAAAAATTCTGAGGAAAAAATAGATCTATTATGAAGAAAACACTCCTCATTTCCTAAAAGATTTTAATAAAATCTAAAATCTGAAATACGAAAAAAAAATTAAGTGAAAGAGTGAATTTACACAATAATAAAATATCAGATATGGAAAAAGTAAAGCGTCCGCGCAAATACAAATTAAATAAAAAAAACTTTTATCCTGGTATAATTCGTCCAACAATTGTCGAACATCTGACTTAACTTTGGAAAGGAATTTCTCTACCTGTATGAAATTCAGCAGCGGGAGCGAATATTTGTAGTTCGGTATGTGCTCTTGTACCTCTCTTGGTTATGTTGATCTTGGCGTTGTTTAAAAACTAAAATCCTTCTCGATATGGTGTTTCGTGGAACCCTTCAAGAAGTAATTTAAAAAACCAATAAGAATTGTCAGAATTACACGCATAAATTGTTTGCTGCAATTAAAACGTTGAATTCTACTCTGATGAAATTTTCTCCGGTTTCGTACCATTTTCAAAAAAGATTAAAATTTTTCTCCCTTCATTTTTTCAAAATAGATATTTTATCATTATATTTTCTAAGAAAATCAGTTGTAAAAACTCTTCAGTTTTGGACAATTATTATTCTTTTTATTATTCAAACTATGGAGTTTCAAATAAAAATTTTTGATACGAAATTCTTTATATTTTCAAATATTAAAACCATTATTTCCAGAGAAGGTATTCGGTTGTACAAGTCCTGCAGCTGTAGCTTGGAAGAAATTACATACCAAAACTCTATCTCGCATTGTATTCTCTGTGCTTTTGATGAAGCATAGTTTATTTACAGATTTGGTATTCAAACATGAACACACTCCCTTCAAGGCTCTGCTAAAAATTTTATTTTTCTTGGAAAATTTTTGATGTTTTGCCAGAAATCAAATAATTTTATATCTTAATGAATAATCGTCTAGGCCGTGTTGTAAAGCCAGTTGGTATGAATAAACAAGTATTACTTTCAAAAGTACTTTTAATGGTTTCGGCATTTATTACAAAGCTCTGAGATATAGATTTGAGCATTAAAATTTATAAAACAAATTGCCGACTCTTATTTCATACGGTGGAATCTTAATTAGAAGCCGGCAAAGGTAAAACCCGCGGCAACTCCCTTAAGCTAACATCCCTTTTGAGGTGGGATTTTGAAAGTTATCAGTTAATATTTTGGTTTTCATGTTTCAATATATTAAACAATTTAACAGTCGGTGTAATTCCGGTGTTAACTCGATCAAAAGCGGTTATCATCAATCACCTCTGCCAGGGTAAGAGAAAAACATAAAAAATTTAATTGAATACCAAGTTTTTTTACAAAATGATAAATATTTGAAGTCTTCAATGCAAAGCATTAGATGCTTACTGGGAATATGTGGGACATTAATCGTATTTCTAGTTGTTTTAAGTTTTTCTTTGTTTTTTTTTTAATGTTGAAACTTTTACACATTCCATCAACAAGTACTTAACTCATACTAGCAGAAATAAATAATGTTAGCGGCTTAATTCAAAGTTTTTTTTTTATTACTTGGGACTGTTTCTCCCCGTCTTAATCCTAAGTAATTGACAGATTTACATAAAGATTAATATAAGACACTATTTTGTTTGTATTGACACTCGTATACGGTTACTTTAACACACTCACACACTCACACATATTGTTCAATATGTACTCCATATTGACGACTGACAGCCAACTGTCAAATGTCACTCAAGTTATTTAACACCAGCAACAAACAATTTTGTATTGTTATAAAAAAATATTCAAAGTTTCATACGAGGGCCAATTGTAAGAATTTATACACAAACGAATTAAAAAGTAGAGGTGATTTAAAAACTATAAATTTAAAAAGAATTAAAATCTCACCGTTTTCATCATAATTTGTTTTGGGCATGAATTTCTTTATTGGGAATAGTGTTACAAAAACAATATTTTTCGGAATGCCAAGTTGTATGAAAACTAGTGCTGCGAGAATTCTGCACTTTCGCAGGATTAGTCGGTCTCTGGTTTACTAATAACATTTGTATGTGTTTTACCGCTGCTATTTACGTGTACTCGAATGAAATTAAAATTAGGTAAGGTTAGGTTAGGTTGATTGGAGGGATGTGATAGCCTATGTCATACGACATACACTTAAGAGAGTGAAGGCTTGTTGTGCACTCCCTTTAATTATCAAACACAAACTGCCAGAGTTCTGCGGCAGGATTCGAACCTGGGACCTTCGCACTACGAGTCTAGTACACTACCTACTAGTCTACGAAGGTCAGTCAAATTAAAATTAAATTATGAGAAAAACCCATTTGTGCTTAAGAGCACATTCCTTTGTGGTCAGTAGATCAGAGAGCCGCATTAGAAAGAAAGTTTGCTTGTTCGTATACAAGTCATATGTGGGATAAATTGATTGATCCTTCCTCATACTTCCAATGTGGCAAAATTCAAACACAATCCATTGCATGAGTAGAGGTCATTCCTAGGGTACTGATACTAATATATACGTATGCATTATATAATTACGGCTAATTTAAGAGAATTTTTATTATCTTCAAATTAAAAAAAAAAAACAAAAGCTGTTACTCTCAGAGATGTCCAAGATGCAAATTATTAAGTCGGTGAGGACACCGAAGTTAGACAATTATTATACTTCCACTTTCAAAATTCTATTCTGTTTCATTTAGAAAACACAGTTTTCACCACGGAAAAAATTCGGTGTTTTTCATACATACGAGTATCCGTCATTATATTTTTATTGTTTAGTAAAATACTTCCTGAATGTTTCGAATATCCTGCAATTTTCTAATTTTTCGAAAGGATATTCCGCTTTACAAAAAATAAAACTGAGAACCTCAATTAAAGTATTTATTTACAATAAAAACTAATTCAATAAGTTTTTACCCATCGCACTAGAGGTGAAAGGCTCGTCTGCATATTCTCAAATGAAATACCCTATTTTGGGTTTGGGAGTGTTTATACATTTAAGTGATTAGATTACTTAAGGCTCCTTGTAATTGTGTTACTTTCTAAGCATCCCTCGCATAAGATATTTAAAGTCAAGAGAAGGATTACCAAAACAAATGGGCACCTCTGCATCAATTTAAGCATCTTATTTCTTTGAAAGCGTACATTCTTACAAACTTCTGCGTATGTGAACATTTCGGGAAACGAATGAAGCAGAAAATCAACAACATAATTCAAATGCCAGCTCTGCTGTCACCTAAAACTTATATGTAACAAATTCAAAGAATGTGGTACTCATGATACTTCAATAAGCCCTTGCAATTCACCAGTTATCGTAATCTAAGATAAACAACCCATTGAAGAGAAAAATCTTCCCGCACAAGTGTTTCTGTGCTAAATGAGCTTAACAGGCTGTCTAAGCAGAATGGAACAAACTAAGGCATCAATGTAATTTACACTTTTGTTACGGCCAGTTGGGTTGCTGAACAACATCATCAAACGGATACTGATGACAAATTACAAAACTATAGTTTGACAATGGAAAAAATAAGAACTGAACTCGTAATCGTACTTGTTCAATAGTTCAATAATAATAATAATAAAATTGTTGTTCACATCTGTGACGATTTCAACACTTTGATAAACAGGCCACCAAAAAACTAACAAAAAGGAAAACACTTTGGGGCACAGAACAAAAAGAAACAAGCAAAAAAGCATAGAGTTGAGTTATTTAAATTGATTGACTTTGCATCATGAAATAAAATTGTAAAAAGGGTTTGGCTGAGCACAACTGTGCACACAATTCGGATTATTGGGGGGCGTTTACACTTACTTCATCAAATATATTAATGCTAAACGGACCCCGAGTTTTAGTTTGATGACGCCGGTCAACAACGATGAGGATGATGATGGTTCCAGTTTTGTTTATTGTGCTATTCGCATCATTAGCCATAAAATGTATCCGTATACTACTGTCTCAGTTACTGTCATTTGTTGTCGATTGTTTATTGTATTCAATATGTTTGAACTTTTTTCGTTTCTATTTTATAGTATTTTTTCATAGTATGATTGACGCACCTTTTTATTACTGGGTTTCTGACGTGCCGTCAGGCAAACAATATTCCCAACAAACATCATCATTACCAATGTCATTTATTTGGCTAAAGGTCAATCATCAAACTGAAATTGGAGCGCAGTGTTCAGTTGTCCATTCCAGCGTGTCATATATGCCGCTAATATTGTCAATTTAACATCAAACACTTTGACGCTTAATTTGTTTTTAATTTTTTCCTCATTGTTGTTTATTGTTTCTTTATTTTATTGCTTTTAACCCTTTTTAATTAGAATTCCATTTGTTTAATTTTTGAATTTCATTGCTGTTTGGTTGGAATTATTCGACGGATATTGAAAACCATTGAACCGTTGCAAACGATCTGTAGCACCATCGTAACAAATTAAACGTGTTAATGTTGTTGTTTAATGACGATTGTATAACATAAAATGTGTTTGTGACATATGACGTTTCAAATTAAACTTTTTTAAAAACCATGGGTTATTTTACATATGTACATATAAGATGAAAATTAGTGTTCAACATTTACAAAATTGTGTTTGGGGCTCAGACTTTTTCAACGAACATCCTGTTTCAATTTTGTATATAAATCGATTGCATTTGACTTTCATAAACGCCTGAAACAAAACTCAAAATCGTTATTATTTTTCTTCATTTCCCAATTATGGCTACTATATTAAAGACATTTGTAAAAAGGTATTCGATTACAAAATAATTTAATCAATTCAAAGTATCACTGTCAGTATTTTCTTGATTCGTACAATTATGGCTCCATTAATATAATTTTTAAGGCATCATTATTGTTTGGAATGTTTGCCTCCCTTATAATTTTGCTAATATGTTAAGCACGTTCCTTGGTAGTTGTTGATGCAGATCATATCTGGATGCATTATACATATTATCAGCTAAATAACACTTTTATTTAAGGCAAGTAGAGGCAACAATAAGAATAAAAGCAGCCTTAAACAGAAACAGACGACTTCCTAACAACTTTATTTGGCTGCTTGGTTTGATTGTTTGTTTGTTTATTTTTGACGCCACAACACTTTTCCTTAACTGTTTCAAATTACCTACAAAACTTGCAAATGAACTAAAGCTTTCGTCGACATGGGCATATAAGTTTATTTTTAAGATTTTCATTGTGCTTCTTTGTTGTTTCCATTGTCCAACTTTAGAACACTTCACAAGAATACGAAAAAAGTAAACAAGTTTCTTTGGGTATGGGATGAATGGTGCAGTAGTTACAATTTGTTTTCTCGTTTGTTTGCAACAGCCTTCATGGTGGCACAATGTCAGCTGTTAATGCTGCAACTTGCAACACAACTTCCTACCAGAACATAGAGCGAGAGTAACAAAACAAGAATTTCATGCAAAAACCATTCAAGCATCCGACAACAATTTAGAACCAGACGAAATGAAGAAAAGACACCCAGAGACGCAACCACCGCCAACATCATAAGAAAAAAATTTTAAATGAAAAATCATTGGCCACAATGAACTGAATAAAAGCCATAAATAAACTAGACTTCTAATTTATTATTAATGTATGAGGATGTAAGCTTTCACAGCAAGACTTATTTGTTTATTTGTGTACTTGTGCCTGTTCATACAGCCTTGAACAATGTTTTGGAATATCCATTTTCTAAGCCTTTTTTGTATCTGCAACTTGTACAAATTATGATCAGCTGCTACTAAAACATTTTCTGTAGTTAATATGATGTTGAAATGAATTCAATTTTCTTTTATTTATTTTAATGGCATCTATTTCAAGAATGGCCACATAGTTTTACGTCCACAACAAGCAGCTTTTGAAACTTTTTCTGTAAAAGATGTGATGGGTTCCTTTTATGATCTTTGAATACGTATGTATGTCCAGCCATACAAAATAAAAACATTGAAAATAAATTAAATAGTCAAACTAAATTAAATTACCCATGGATTTTCGGCGTAAAAGAGGTTTCCAAATAAATCATTCAAAGTGATTAATTTTACATCAAATTATTTCCCTGCTTTTCATCGAATTGACAATGAAATGATGATTTTTGTTTTGCCTTCAATATTAATTATCAATTTGCAGACATTGTTAAAAAAATAATAAATTACATTCTGTTTGTTTCTTTGTTTTAAATAAAATTTATAAAAAAGCAAATTGAAATTTATTAGTGCATCCGTTTTTTTTTCATTAGTTTATTCACCTTTATTTTACAAAAGTCTCAGCGGGCATATATCAACTAGATACTGCTTTTTCACATGAAATCACCTGCAGAGTCAATATTTCAACACTGCTCAACCAGCCAGTCACCACTACTTCGCTCAGCCACTACCTCCTCTTGTTATTAGCAACAACAACATCAGTGTGCCAGTCAGCCAAGTGTCAGTTAGTCCATATGTCAGCTTCAGCAGCAAAACTACTCAGCTGAAATCCACTCACCTTGATTCAACTCGTCTCAGACATCATCAACATGCGCCAATTTCAGAACAGATTCTTGATTAATAGCTAATTTTAATTTAATAAATTAAATGTTTACGTTGATATGTACAAAAACAAAAACAAAAGAACAACAATGAACACGTAATCATTACCATAAGTATCTGTATCTAGTGCTTATAAGAAATTCAATTAAATTGTTTCCTTTGCTACTCTTTGACAGGCAGTACATATTGGTTCAACAGAGCACGTGCATCAAAAATAATTCTTCGGCTTAAAATCGTTGACCATTTGACTTGAGATTTGAAGTTCGTCATTCGACTTCTTGAAAAGAATTATATGGCATACGGTCCAAATAGAAGATTTTTCTTAAATCATATTGATTTGACACTGATAAATTTTTTTCTGTGCGAAATATTGACTATCAGTCAGTATAATGTCTCAACAATACAAAATGAGTCGCTTAATGTTTGAATAACGAAGGGAAAAGTTGCAAACTTATTTCCAAAATGGGTGGGTTTGGTAAAATAAAAGTTGTGTCCGAAATGAAACAACACGCAACTTTATGCAAAATGTTCGTGAAAATTTCTTACTAGTGGACAACGGTCTTGGTTTCCATCGTCGTACGGTGTGTACCGGTGGGAATGTGACTGCTATGGCCGAAAGTGGTCAACTCAATCCAACAGCGTTGATTCATCATCGATTCAACAACTCGGCATTTCACGCAACAGCATGATGGCACAAGTACTTCGCATTATTCGCTAACACAACCCAATTGACTAAGTAATTGAAGGCGAACGACCATCCATTTAGTTCCGGATTATCAGTTTGTGCCTCAAATCGCACATCGAATTTGGCCAAAATATCATAATTTTTTACGTAGCGGATTTTCATCTCGGCGCCCGTTTCAGCAAACAAGAGCCGCCACATCACTGTGAGCGGTGGCATTATTGTCCCATTTTTTTCGAAAATGCAGGATAATGGAATTTGTAAGGTCATAAATAGAATATGCGATCTTTGGAATAGATCATTTTTGGTTTTAGCATGGTGCCGCTCCATGTCACACAGCTCATCAAACAATCGATCTTTTGCTCACCAAAATCGTCAATCGTACCAGTTTTTTCTTTGGAGTACCGTTAAAGACCGACAGTACGCGGATAATCCGGAAATGATCCACACCCTTAAAGGAAATGATAGAAAAAGCGCTTATGACGAATGTAGGGTATCATTTGTTAGACAGAGGCAACTTATTACGTGTTTTAATTAAACTTATTACTTTTCATTTTTGCTATTAAACAAAATAATGAAGCACAATGACAGTTGTTTGACGTTTGCAAACAAGTTGTTTCTCATTCATTCCTCAATGACTTCAATTAATGCATCTGTTGCCTTTTGGGCAGTATCACCGATATTCGTTACGTTTTAGAACAAAATTAAAGAATTGGTTATGAGGACGTTCCATTTCGTGCTTTTTTCTTTTTTATAAAAAAAAAACAGCAGCTTAAATAAACAAGTTGTAATTGTTTTATATCGACTGTTCCCCAGAGGCGGGACACATGCTGCAATTAATTAGAGTTCGAAATAACAAAATTTTTAAATTGAATGGTTCGATATTGGTTCGATATTTTATTACAAAATGTAACGAGATCTTAAGTTTGTCACGCATATTGAATAAATTAACGTATCTATTTGTAAATGTTATTTTATTAAACTCTTTCTTTGTATCGTTGCGTTAAAAGTTTATTTATTTTGTTGCATGTGATAGTAAATAATTGAGGGGACCTACTGGTTGGTTAATGGCCCAAAGGAGGTGCTGCATTACTAGTTGTTATGAAATTTTGAGTGTTATTTTTATACTTATAACAATGCAATGAAGTACGTCTTTAGCAAACTTTTTGATAAATATGCTTTTTACAACGATTTCTTGCATCATAACATACTCGTAAAATTGTTAACAAATTTGCTTTGAAAGTTGTTTATTTTATATATTTCATTGCGGCTTTCGACGAAGGCTTACAAGCAGCAGTGAGCAACTTCCTGCAAATATTCAGTTTCAGGAGAAACTAAAAAGACTCAATTAATCGCTACACTCAAAAATTTAAGAACTACAATTTAAGAAAATTTAGTCAGATTGAGTTCAAAATAGTTGTCGTATGGCGCCAAAGCCGTCTTTAGTTGGACTCATAATATATGTCCTCCATGTTTGTAACATAATTTTCTTAATATCAATAAAACCTTCTGTAAATACTAGAAAAGTTTTCTCAATTGACTTAATGAATTTCTTCGTATTTTTTTAAATATTAGCAGGTACTCAGAATACTAATTTTATCAGTCCTTTACGTCGAATTTTTAGATTCTAACTTTCTTTTGGAATTCAGTAATTTTTCTAAAATTTTAGTTCATGAGTTTCCCTAATTTATATTTCTAAGCGAAATTTTTTTACGAAGAATGCATCATGTGAATGATGCTTTTTATTGAATTTCTAAGTCCATATTATGATAAAAAAATATAAAACTATTTTTATGGAATTATAATATATTGAAAAAGAAGAAAAATTAATTATTTTGTGAGAGATTAATTATGGAAATATACAAAATTCTAAATACGTCGAAATCTGTACGTAATTTTCCGGCACGGATTTATTTTTATCAAAATTTTATGTTTATTTATTATGTGTAAACGGTGTCTTAATGATTATTAAGGAAAACTCCATAGAACATTTTCAGAATCGCAAACAATATAAATATTTTTCCTCATATTTACTTATAACATTTTTTACTAAAACGTTAGTATTGGCAATAATATGAAAGGAGGTTTGGCTAACTGACATTGCAACGTAAATACATTTCATTTTTTCATATGTATGTAAATGTAATTTTTGCAATGATTTTATTTCTTGTTTGGCTTTTGTGACAGCTGTCTTTAATCTTTTACATACATATTTGTATAACAATATGGAAGACCAATCAGACGGACATATAAACTACCAGACAAGAAGCATGACAAAATCATCTTGTTTCTGTCGTGTATCAGTCTTATAAACATAAATGGCATGTTCTATATAGACTTGTTTATGTATGTACATGCGTTTTACTTACATATTGCTTTGTAACCACAAAACGTCAAATTTGACATTTTACATTGTTAACGTTGACACATTACCACAACACACACTATTCACTAGAAGAGAATGAATGAGCAAGCAATCAAACCAGCTACTGGATGTGCGAGTTGCAACACGAACAACAACAAAAATGATCTTATTTTATGCACTCAACCGCATTATCCCGTAGTTGATATTTTCATAAAAGAGATCACACAAACACATACTGGCTACAAACGTTTTAGTAGCAGTATTTGTTGCATTTTGTAAAGCGTATCATTCTAAGTCTTTATAACATTTAATAACCACCTCATGCTACGAAGAAGTATGACGTTGAAGAAGTGTCCCTAAATCATACTGATCAGTGATCGGAATGATCATATTTATATTTACTTGAGATGGTCAAGATGGACACACATAGTCCATGTATTTTTTTTTTTCTCTTCTTGTTTTGGGTGTAAGCAAAACAAATTTAATTGACACGATTTGTTGTAGTTCAAACTAACAGTATTCTAACAATATGTACATGATGATGTTGATTTTAATTTAAACATGATCAAGTATTTTTCAGATGATGTAGTCGAAAAGTCTACCGCAAGGAACTCATCATGAATAATGTGCCACCATGATAGAGAACTAAAAGAATTATTTAATAAAAAATGCTCTTATTCACGGCCGAGTGAAAAAGGTGGGAGCCATTCCTATTAAATGACAATTTCGTCAAGGATAGCTCTAAAACGAATCAATAAATTATTATAAAATTTATGACAATAGAGATTGCTTCTTTACTCAAAAGATTAAAGTTTATATAGTTTTTCAAAAAAAAAATAAATTCTAAAAATTTCAAATGTGTGACGTCAACCGATTCATCTTCGACATGCAATATTTAAGTGAAGCCAAAAACTTTAGTGTGCTGCAAATCTTTTATCAAAGCAGGCAGACGAATATCATTGCAGAAATAGCAGGAGTAGGCTGGAGAATGATTTTAGATTTGCAAAAATCAATGATAACTGATCTTATTTTACAATTTGTAAGTTTGTATATTCAAATAATCGGAACTGAATCAAGTACGGATCACTGTTGGACGCTACTTGTGGTTAAGGCCAACTGAAGTTGGCCATTCGCAAAATATTTTTTGAGAAAAATATTTTGCTTGGAATTAGAAGTCATAGAAATGTTTTAAGTCAGAAGATACGATATAAAAATTGAATATCAAAATATTATTTCCTCAGGCATTAATACCTTTACATTTCTGATATTGTAAGCAAAAAAGAGCATTTTACTAACAAGAAACTTTGCCATTTACTTAATGAATGTTTGAGTGCCACAGAGTGTACGTACCACAAAATTTACTAGTCTTAAGTATTGTTGTCTAAATCAAAATGTGTGTGGTCGCCGTTCTTCTTGCTCCTCTATGAATGATGTCGTGTGGCGTCATTCATAGACAGCCAGCAGCAACATCGTCATCGTCACCGTCATAGTGTCAATGACAATCCCTAAACAGTGAGAAAAATAAAACTAGAACTTTTTCTAACAGCAGCAGCAACGGAGCAAAAGATGAATAAAATAGATGAGAGCGGGATTTGACAAGCATTTAATTATGTTTTGCCACAAAAAAAAAGAAAAAATAAACACAATTCTATAAAAAGATGCATTGGAAACACTTTTTAAGTTGAATGATCATGAATGATGGGATCCCGTGTAACGACACAATGTCTTGTTTAAACGTGTAATGCCAAGAAGGAAACAAAAAATATACTAAAATATTGTCATTTTCACGTCTTTTGATTGGGTTGATTATGACAGTTTAGTTCCATTCTCCTACTGGAAACAGTCCTTAAGTGTGATTGAGATCTGCGCTCTTGTCTGAAGTTTGGCTGTACGGAAACTTTTTTTGAGAATTGTTAAGTTGTTGCTTGTGATCACATGTAATATTAATGATTTGTGAATGTTTCTTTATTTTGTTCCCTGATTTTTCTTAAATATTGAAAGATTTGTTCCTCTCTTACACATTGGATGTAAAAGAAGAAAATACTAATTAGTAAAACTCATTTGAAAGACATAAACGCATTTATATTTGTAGAGGGAGAAACCAAGGCAACCAACTGTGATAGATTATATTATTTTGTTTTTTATAATAATGTCTCTTTAACATTTCTTTTTATTGTTAATTTTATTTATAAAAAATTCTTATTTATTTTGGGATTTGCTAATCCATGTCCAACGTTTCGTTGGGCTATGCCATCTCATCAGTAGATATTGAACCATCATATCTGAAAAGCGCTCAACCTCGTTTGCTTATCATAAAGGTCTTGAAGAACAAATTGGAACCACCGAAATATAATATTATCGGGATTAGAAAATTTATAAAAACAACACAATAATCAACTTATATTCTATATATATCTTTTTTATAATTAGTATCCGATTTAGGTGACAACGAATCTATTTTGAAGGCGAAATCATCAAATAAAACTTTTACGTTTAATTTTTAGAATTAATGATATTTGTTTGTGCCAATCTGGTCTATAAGTAAAATATCTCTGATGGTTGTAGTTTTATTGGTGGGTTGCCATTAGCGCCATCACAATGTGATCATATAGACCATCTTACCACACAATAAATAAAACGTTTATGAAAAATTGATTGAGGGTACATCTCGAATAATCTTGACAAAATTCGCAAGTTTATTATTAAAATTATTAATAAGTCCGGTAGAGTTTGTGCAGTTTCTAACTAACTCATTTCTAACTCATTGTGGTTTGATGTTGAAGAAAATTCGCAGGCCTAAATGCACATGTACTTCAGCTGGAAATTTAGGTTCCCTTTAACTCCACAACATATTTCGTTCATGTAATCGGCTCTGCTCGAGGCTTTGTTCACTTTAAAGCTTCGATAGGACAGCACATGTAAAGATTGCGCTCAAGAAATTGATAATCGTTGCATTGCTCTATATCTTGTGCTTTTAACGCATGATTAATGAAACGGTCTATAGAGATGATTAAACGAACGAACTGCTGCAACTATTGTAAAGTAGTTCTTAATAATCATTAATATGTACTAATCGGTGTTAGTGGGCTGAAGGATTTATAAATTGTTCAAATATAATTTATATAAATAAAAGTGGAAAATTTTTCCCTGACTCCCACTCATTTAATTTAATTTAAAAAAAAAAACAAATAATTGAAATCAAAATCGTAATAAATTACATGAATATAAAAAATTCTATTTCGCAGCGCTCAAATTGGTCAATTTGCAAAAAAAAAATAACACATAATAAAAACGACAGATTGAAAAACAGGTCTGCAACAAAAACAAGAAGCAAAGATTTTTTTGTTTTATTTTTAGGAATACACTCGTATGTAGTACCTGTGTGGTAGATACACGTATTCAAATATTGTTAGCTTTTTCAAACACTTTTTGTCACGAACTCATCAACAAATGCAAAATGAACACAATGACTAAATAAATAATGATGCGGCGAACAACGTTTTGTTGAACGGTGATACTGAGCGGAGAGGAGAGTAAAGGTGGCCAATAAACTAAACTGACTTTAGTTTAAATCAACACACGAAAATACGTGGGGTCCATTAAAAAAGAAAATAGACGATTGGGAACTCGGCTAAATTATGGAACGGATTGTTGCTTTAATATGGAAAATGTATGAGGATAGATGGATGACTGACGTTCGTTGGTGACAAATTGCATTTAATGACTTTAAATTAAAATGATTGCACCACAATATTGCAACATGCGAGTAAAACAACTATTTACTAAGAAAAACTTATTATATCAATTTCGTTGTTGAAATTGTTATAGAGGAGGATATGACTTCTTATAAAAGTGGGAGATTGCGAAATCCGATTTTGAGGTTGTGATATCTATCGACAAAATCAAATACCACTTGGCGAAGGAAACACCGTTTCTTTTAAAAATTAGCCTAGTTCGTAACTTTACTTGTTCAAAATTAGTCTATTAATTAAATGGTCTTTTATGGTAAAAAGTTGAAGTTGTTTAAGCTGCTCAAAACATTTAATTTTCTTGCAATATTTAACAGCTCCAACTAATTGATTTTATTTTCATTTCATAAATGATTTAATTTTCATTTATCGGATTAATACTCTATATCAAGAATATATGATCGTTCTCATAAATATTAAATCATCTAACACTTTGAATTTTTCTATCAAATAAAAAATGTATTTAAAATTACCTTAATGGGTTTTAAATTTTTAAGCCAATGAGTTCCTGCAGTCATTTAAACTATTTGTGAATACCTTGTATTTGGTATTTGTTACTGTTTTTCCGTAAAAATGTTCAATATGTTGAGGCAAACACTGCATAATATTGCTGGGCACTCTTCCGGCACTGATGGGCATATTCGGTTCTTCGAATATGTCAAACAAAAACAATCACATTTTTTTTGGGGGGGAAATAGCAAAATTCCAGTGGAAATATAAGCCAATTGCTGGCGATCAAAACGAATAAGATAAAACAAATTCATTCGAAGTATCTATCTATTTCTTATTATGGGAGCTGCCCTACCTGATGCAAACCAAAATTTTAAAAAATATTTAGTATTAAAAAAATATGAAATGGTTTATGTCCACTAATTTAATTAAATAGATCATATGCTCTTGTAAATTTATCCACCGAAAGAATAAAATTTCAAGTCTGCATTTGCTAATTTAAGGAGGATAAAGTCTGCATTTCTGATAAAAGTGATAAGTACAGAAAGTAACGGAAGAAGTCATATATAAATATTCTAAATAAATATATTCTTTAGATTTAAAAAGAGTGGCTACGCTTGATCACTTCCTCATTAATTGTATCATGCCTAAATATAGTTAAAGCTTGTTGATGTGTTGAAACTCTTCCAGCGTTTTTACTCATTTTCAAGCCCATGGTCCACAGTATTACCGTCTCACTGAACTCATTCGATAAGATTTCTTTGAAAGCAAGAGCCAAGCAGTGAAATAAATGAAATTTATATCTTGGAAAGGATCTCCGACATAGTTCCCAGCAAGAACAACACAAAAGTGGTTTTGGAGGATTCGCTTACATTTATTACCAGCCTCGATAAGCCTGAATATTTTCTTTTGTAATGAACACGAAATCAGCATCAAACCAGTCGTATTCTCTAAAAATATCTAATTGTGAGGCTGAATTTGTTAACCGAAGTGAGTGTTTTGATTATAAAAGTTTTCAATTCTTATACGAGTATTTCGCCTGTGAAATTTTCAATTAGAAACAGTGTAATTGTTCGTCGCGCTCTTAAAAATGCAAATAATGTGCAAAGACAAACAGTTTTAAATAAAATATTTGTTAATATTGTGTGCAGTTAAAATGTGGCTTAATTTTTCTATTCGCATGCATTTATTAACGTTGGAAAGGCTTAATTGAAATTAATGGCAATCAACGAAGCGTTAATATTAACTTTTTTTCTTTAATATTATAAATGTACATACTGCCAATTCGAATCAGACTGAAAAACATGTTTGAGAACAAGACACAGTTTTTAATACATTTTTCATAGATAAAAAAAAAACGTAAGAAAATTTAAAAAAATAGCAAAAAAAAAACATTTGATTGAAAAAGTGTTTGCGGCCAATCATTAGCAATTTGAAAACAATTTGAAATTTCAACTGTAGCTGTTTCTTTTATTTGAAAATTTATTTTTATTTCGATGGGGTGTTTCTCAAGACAGAACAGTCTCTTACTCAATGTTTTCAATTGTTATTTTATATAATATGTGATTGTTATCGCCTAAAAATGAATGTTTCCAAAATATTTTAGAAGGAAAAACTACTTATAAAATGGTAATACACTTTGCTTGATATTCACATTAAGACTTTCAGATGCCCTCAGACTTTTATTTTTATATTTTCGTTATTCACTTTGAGTTTTATAACGAATTTATTGAAGAAATTTAATGATTTCACGTTTGAAAGCAAGTGTTTTCTTCGAAAAATTATTTACCAGATGGCTGCACATTTAAAAGAAATTCTATAATTAGTGGCATTATATTTACATCAGTGTAGGTTTCCATGAACAGAAGACACAACTCTAGGAGTTACTAGAATAATTACCATGTGTACAGAGAATTAACAACGTGGTCCAATTTTGCTAAATTGGAGTAGTTACAACATGGACCATACCCTCTTAAAACAAGTACCAATTGCCACACGACATGCGCCATTATTCTGTGAATGGTCCATTGACTAGTTACATGGAGAAGCTTTGGGATTAAGATGATATAAAGGGAGAGTACGTGAACCTTCCCCAGATCATTGTAATTTTTTTTTATACACCTATTCCCCTGTGGGGTATTCCTTACGTTCGCTTATGGTCGTGTATTTGTACGAAATTTATTGCGAAGATTATACTCTTAAAATGGTTTTCGTTTTATAATTCCATTTTTAAGATCACCTTGCTGGCCACTATTTTTTAAGACTTAAACAAACTTATAAAAATATACAAACATAGAAAACACTTCTGAATTAAGATATTTTGCATCCTTTAATCATTATAGAATCCAACGCATTTTTCAGGCAACCATCACCGCCCACGTGGTGTATACGACAGTCAGAGATCAGGCACAAACATTTTGCTAAGGAGCAGAGCTATCTAGCCTTCACCAAATGTAGCAACTTCTGTTGCTTAGCAACAACACCTAGAGGTTACAATTCTGTCTGTAATGGCGTAATAAGAAAAATTAACTTCTGGAATGAATTTGCCGACTTAATCAAAGCACATTCCACATCTGACACCACTGCTCTATTAAGTCTAAGTTGGCGAGAATACTGTCACCAGATACATTCTTTGCCATCTCCTATACACGGTGGGACAACTTCAAAATTTACTTTGAAACACCGACCCATACGTGAAAGATGTGTCCATTTTCGATCGAATATAAATAGTAAAAATATTAGATAGAGTCATGCCAAGAGCATCGAGATTCCTTAATACTCATATAAGTATTTCTAATAATTAGAGATGAAGCAGTACGTTCGGTAAGTCTATCCGCCAGCAAACATAACCCTGTACACTGACCTCATTAAAAGATTGTTAGAAGTTCTTCATTAAGCGCTTAATTTATGTCCTTTCATCCGCTTAGCCCCTTAGGCAGGACAGCAAGTTTGACATAGCAAAATAAGAAATATGGTTTAAAAAGCAATTTATGGTCTAAAAAGCAATTTAACATTAATTTTAATTTTTTATATTTTTACTAATTTTTCTAATTGTTATCAAAATGTTTTCCAACTCTTTTTTTACTTTAATTATGTTAAATAATTTAAAATAAATGAGACTTTGAATCTGTTCTTTGTTTAATAAACAAACATAATTTTCCTAAACATGATGGTGAGTATCGAAACATCTATAATTACTTAAAAAAATTTTACCCATTGAATAAGACCTTGGGCTTAAATAATATTTTAAACAAAATATGAAATACATATGACTGACGTTGGTGGCAAATGTAAATATTACATTACAGCTATGAGACCAATTTATTACATTTATAATTATTTGTTAATTAATTAACTATGAAAAGTAGTATCTTTTCCAACATCCTATTTTCTTTGTGTAACTCTCTAGTATTTACTGAAAGAAAAATTAAGTTATAGCCATAATTTTCCTGCACTGTTTTATATAAATTCCGCCAACATGTAATGAAGACACATTTTTTCCCCGCGATCTAGTAATTCGTATAGATCGACTGCAGGAATAGCAGGCCAAAGGTCTACATAAAAATGTCTAGCATATCACGATATCTCGTAATATTTTTTCTTTCAAATTTCATTAACGAAAAATGGATCTCCCGTCAAACAATCGAATGAGTGACAGCATTTTCTACGTAAATGTTAATTTGAAAATGATTTGATTACTGCAAATGTTGTTATTTTAGACAACATTAGAACTATTATTAACGTCATTAACGTTATTTCAGTTGATTAGCTGCTTGTTTAATAGAGTTCATAATAATTAATGTTTCTAATTAAAAAACAACTGAAAAACGTTTACTTACGTCTTTCATAGAAAAACAATTCCAATAGTTGATTAACAGAATCTGATACTGGTCTTCAGAATAATTATTTCTTTCATACTTTATCCACACGTATGCACATACTTGTATGTATGTGTCCATATATAATTAAAATTTAAGCGAAATCATATCCGTTTAAGTTCCCCTTAAAAAACTGGAAGCCGGTCTTGAGGAATGACATTATCATTTCCTACATAGCAGCCGCCAGAGCATTTTTTCGACTTCTTAGGAAGTTAAGTTGAGAAAATTTTGCTTAAATTTAAAAGAAATACTAATTTTTCACATTTGCATAAAAACAATATTATTTTTTTATTTTTAATTGCAAATAAGTATTAATTTCACCCATGATAAAATGAACTGTGGATATTAGGAACTCTTTAATCTCTCCAAACTTTGATTTCCAGTAGTACAATAAGCAAATTGTCGTCATTTTATACAACATTATTTGTTTCAGAAAAAAAGCTCCGTAATCTTAATGCATTGAAAATAAGTTTATAATTTAGTTAAAGGCAAAAAATTTTTCTGAATTATTTTCTTCATTTCATTAGAAACTATTTTTAATGATTCATTCCCAAACACATTCACTCTCACAGCTGCTATCTGTATATATTATCTTAGTACTTAGTCCAAGTTCGAGTCTGAATTTAATCAACAATAATAATACATTTAAAATATTTTCAAGAAATCGTTTTTTCATAACATCTTGACCATGTTTTTAAGTCGAGCGAATAGGATCCAAAATAGAGAACATATTGCGATGGCAAGTCTATGTTAAAATCATTGTCCCTTTTCATTGGGTTATTGCAACATTTTCCTTCATTCTTGAAAAAAATCTTACAACATTTTTCTATACTGCTTTCTGCGACTCTATGGCAAATATTTCACTTTTGTAGAGGAATACTTTAAATATTGTTAGAGCTTGATTAACTGTAAACTGCAATTAAACTTAATCTTTTAACACGATCTGCATTAAAAATATTATTTAGCTGTTGCAAAAAAAAAATCAATTGAAACTTGTTGCTACATTTTTGTTATTGTATTAATGCATAAATTATAAATATTTTTTTAATTTTTACAATAATTTTGTAAACGTTTTAATTATAACATTTTGTTGATTTTGAATGGTCGGTCCAGTGGCTGATTAAGTATGCAAAATTGAAACTGCAAAACACAAATTGTGGCATTGAATGATTTCTAATTATTATTTATTAGTTTTGAAAGAAAAACTACTCGTAAATGAAATTAAATGGACTTGTAATTATAGTTGTTTATATTAATAAATTGTTTGAAGCAAGTGGTAGTTGCATAAGGTCATGGCAAAAAAAAAACGTTGAATAAAACAGTTTGAATTAAAAAAGCTGGCATAACCATTCAATTTCATAAACTATCGATTTTCTAATTTTGTTTAAGTTTCAATGCGAAAAAAAAGCTGTGGGAAGGACCAAGAAGAGTAAAGTGGCACTAGAGAATATGGATTCTGTTCTTCTGGTTTCTAATTATAGTTCAAAATACGCTTTGCCATAGTAAAACTCAACTTCTTTATTGTTCTTCCAGCAGCATTCCAATTGACGACGTTTCAATGACACAACTACAAATACAATCCCAGTCCTGACAGTGATAGGATCCCTTGCAAATTTAAAGCAGACATTTAAATTTTTCTAGAAGAATATTTTTATTTCCACATTCCTCTCAAACTGGAGACAAAATCCTCCCTCACTGAGGTATAATTGTAATCGATAAAGCACATTTTCATAACGCCAAACAGAGAAAAATTGCCACTACATGCTTATTTCAACTTGTTTAAACTTATTTCTCTATTCCTTACGATAGAAATGTTTTAAAAATATAATAAGGCTTCGAAATTACCAAAATGGTAAAGCACACTTGTTGTGAAACGCCTAAATTAATAAGAATCTCAACGTTAAGAAAAACAAGAAACAAATCTCTGAAGTAACGATAGAACTTTTCGGTGCAAATGTCACAGGATTTTAATGAAAATATAGATATAACTTACCAATTACAAAATGGTTTCAATGTAAAAATTCTGTAAAGAGATGAGAATGATTGTAGATTAAATATTTTGTTTAGAGTTTCATTCAAAAGTGACAAATAAAAATTAAGTCGTAAAAATTATCATAAACAGTAATTACTTAAAATATTAACAATAATAGAAACTTTTTTGTTTGGTCACCAAAATAAACACACAAAAAATCATCATTTAATTTAATGGTTTATTAACATAAAATAAAAAAATCCAAAAATATTTAACAAATTTGTTTCAAAAAATCTAAAAAATTATACACAAATATACAAACAACGAATGAAAATATAAATAAATTTGGATAAAATCTATAAAAATAACATAGACTAAGGAATCACACAATAAAACAAATACAAAAAGTCAAATAAAAGTAGAGACATAAATTTAATCCTTGAACTATTGGGAATGACTATAAAAACTGTCATAATAATCATCAGATCAGAGTAACAAATAAGACAAGCAACCAAAAGAAAAGATAAAAATTGTTCTTATTCTTCTCTTGGTTAAAATTTTTTTCTTTCTTATAAGAAATATTCAAACAAATCATAAAAAAGTTTTAATAATAAAAATAAAACTCATAAATGAATGAAGAGGTTTACGACTAGAATGCGTAGGAAACTAAAGACAAAAAAAAAATAACAAGAAAATAACTTTTGGCCGGTCTAAGCCATCCATGATTTACTCTACAAGATTAGAATTGATGATCTTCTGTATATAATATTGAACGACTTTATTTGATGTTCGCTTTGTTGCATTACACTTTTAACTCAAATGCCAAGACACAGGTTTAAAACCATCTGCACTGGCCTAAAAGTACTTTATCTCAACTTATTTTTAGGCTTATAGAGTTGATTCAAGAACTTAATTGGCTTATTGCTCACCAGAATAGTATCCACATCCTTCACATTTTCCTTCTTGATACTCCAGCAAGTGATCAACTCCTTTAAGCATTTGGTCAGTTGCCTCTGCAACTTTGCAACTCTGCAAATTAAACCAGGAACTGAAAATAATTATTATTTTTGAATATTCGAAGAAGAAAGTAATTACGAAAAAAATCGGCGAGCCAACTCATCATTTTGATCGTTTTTAGGAATGTCGTTCTAAATATATGTTTTTCAAAATTCATTCTTTTTAATTTTTTTTCAGCGCAAATAATTGTTATTTTCCATTTTTTTTTGGCAAGAAATAATGGTTATCGTTACTATTAATTTTTTTAAAATATTGTTTCTTATTTATTTTAATTTGTTGAATCAGATAATTGCAGTTGTTGTTCTCATCGAAAAATTTAAATGAATTATTGTTTCGATTTTTATGTTTATTTTTGTCTAGTTCATCGCTCTTGGACATCAATTTGCGACTGTTTAGTAGCAGTAAAAAGTCAGTAACAATGTTTTAAGTTTGAAATGTACCCATATCTATGAAAAAAATTGTAATCATTTTTGGAACAATAAAATTAAGAAATATACTCGTATTATAATACTAAAATAAGAAATGACAATAATTTCTCCTTGAAATAAGAAATCAAAATCAAAAAACGGCTGCTACATTTCGACCTTCATAAACAAAAGATCGGAAGTATTGCCGGCGGTATATACAACGCCACCATAGTCCAGCTAGCAGTAGATATAAAACGCAAATATTAGGCTTGTGTGACCCACATATGTACCACCATTTATTTACAAAGAGCCCTGTTTTATTCACAAATACATTTCACGTCTACCATCTTAATATTGTGTGATGGAATTGTTGACGTGTGAAGTATATGAGGGCCACGTATAGACATTTCTTCGTTGAGATGTTATTGGCCAATTTGAGTACGTTCCGGCTAAAGGTTAGACTTTCGAAACTAGAAAAATAATGTGATGGGAAATACAAAAGACGGGAGTTCGATGCTCGCATTTCCATGTATAGGAGTACTAAGTGAGTTGACAATTCAGTGAGAAACAAAAAACGACAGTCTGTTTGCTTCAGGCTCACCATAACCTTAACAAATGCAGCAAACCCCGAAATGTCTAGTATATTGAAAATCATGGTCAACGATACATGGTTTGTTCCACACTTACGGCTTAATACGACATCTTTTTGTCTTATTGTGGTTGTACTCAATTATTTGGTCGGATTTTTTACAGGTTTTGGTTTTGTTGCTCCACATGCTTAATCTTCCGCAGTTATATGAAGTAGTTTCCAGCAGTTGACGCTTATATGATTCTCTTATAGGAAGATGCAAGAATATTTTGTCAGAACAGTACAAACGAGAGCAATTGTGCTGGTGTTAAAGTTGTGAATATATAAAATATAAATAAAATATTATAGACAGATCGTTCTGTTTGGCTTCTCCGACTCGATCGGAATTTTTACTAGTGTAAATTTGATCTCTCAAGTGATAATTCGTTATCGCTAATTTGATCTACTGCCAAACCTACTCATCTACTATCATATTTGCATCTTTAGGATATGACGATTCCAAGTTACTAAGAAGCATTTATCAAAGACCGTTTATATCCGCTGGTTTGCTTAGTTTTTGAAGAATTGGACGAGTATTTAAGTCGTAAAAGCGAATGAATTGTTGTCCAGCTAGACCAAGAGCTGCCCTTAGAGCATTATTCTTCAAATTTGAATTTCGCCTCCTTAACCTGACCCAGTAGGCTACGAATGGGTTTCATTTGATTCCAAATTACTCGTAGAACTCAGTTTCTTCTTCCACTGAAATCTAACTACGGAATGATATATTTCGTATTACAGTCCATCTGGTATAGTCAGGCCAAGTAGAACATCCTAGGGTCAAATATCTTAAGGAGTTTTAAAGTTTACTGATAGTCTATGTACTTGAACTACTTTATTTTTTACTTGCAGATAGTGGGCGACAATTTTCATAAGAGGTTTGATATTAAAGCAGCTGTTCCCAGACCTTAGTTGTTTTACCCATTTTCTAAGTCCATTTATTAGTAGCAAATAAAAATATCGATACATGATACCTGCGCGCATATAATTCTTTTCAGTTTCTTCGTGTAGCAAGTCAATGCAGGCCGTCTGCTCTATCAACATTTCAACCAAACTGACGACAATCACACTAGACTTGCTGACTCTTTGAACAAGATTCGTTGTCATATTGTTTTTTATGCTCTTAAATATTCCTTTCAATACGAGTATCTGTGTGAATGTATGGTTTTGTCTTGTGGTGATGCAACAGCAACAAATGCTAATCTATATCCGATTTCCTCTAAAATCACAACAAGACAACACAATGAAAAGAAAAAAGTCACACCTTCATACAATTATGTATATTTGTTTAAAGGAAATATAATCATAATAGAAAAGTATTATTTATGTGTTTTGATTTTATTTGTTTCGTTCTGAGAGTGTGACTTTACCTTTCCATATGTCCCTCATGTGCCCCCTGCTCCGTAGTCATTGTAAATGAAAATTAATACTTGATGAGCTGATAGTGTTGATGATCAATAAGGTTTTTCTCTGTTTGATAAGAAAAGAACAAAAAATTATCCATTAATTTCAAAAATGAAATATAAGACAATCGTTGAAAGCCCAAAACACATAGAAAGGAGAGCTCTTTTAAACCAAGTCTGAAATGTTTGAAATTAACAAATTTAGACCGCCTTGGTAGACGAAATTTTTTTCTCACTTTGATTTTGGTAATACGGACAGTTTGTCAACTTTGTCTTTTCTCCTACATATTTTTTTATTGTAATATTCATTACAGACTTCATGGTGTTTTCTTTGTACTATTTTGTTGCATCTTCTCATATATAACTATATACATATATGTATCCATATATGTATGTGTGTATGGGTGAGTTTGTATTATGTTAAATATTTACGTTTTCCAATTGTGTGCTGTTCGCTTTTGAATTTCTTGGGAGTATCAATAAAATGGATAAAATATTCATATGAGTCTGGTTACAGATATGCGTGTTGAAAAATGTGATGTTTAATAATGGCCATTAAATGTTGAAAATTATCAGACACCTTGACTATAAGTTGTAAACCTCACACTGCATGGGATGCACCAACAGTGGGCTACATAATTACATTATATGGAATTGAAAAATATGAAAATTAAAATATAAAATTAACGAACATTAGTTTAATTATAGAAACTACTTTAATATTATTTGTTTAGTTTTTCTCTACCTGATGAAAGTTTCAGCATTAAAAACATTATTGAAAGAACATGGTAATAATATGAGTGTCATGTCAACTTTTTCCTACCACTGTTTTTCGCTTTGTACGTAGTAGTTGGTGTTGCATTAATATATGACAATTGGTTTTAAGCAATATAAATGAATATAGTATACGCTGAACAGACAATTTGACTCTATTGTGAAATATTAAACGCTTCCAAGAATTTACTCTTCAAAAGGAACAAAACTTCAACAACAGAAAATAATGCAATAGCGCAGAGATCATGCTTGAGAATCGGTGAATAAGAGTGCGAGGTGACAATGGCAATGGCAATATAAATATAAAAGAGAAATCCCATATTCTATCTACACTGGCAGTGGCGTTTCAGGAAGGGGCTTGAAATATGTTTTATTGAGTACTACGATAAAAAATACCATTTCATGGTTTGCAAATATGACTCTTATCGAATTTAAATATTTAAATTAGTTTGCTGTTTTCGAGGAGTTTACTTAATATTTATTTCCCTTCCAAATGCAACTTTTTATTGAAAATAAAGACGAAAATACATATAACCAAAGTCAAATGATACACAAATCGATTTGTTTTATTGATGACACTCACCAGATTTTAAGCGAAATGTCATAAAGTTTATGACTTAAGTCTTTTGTTTAGCTTTCGTACAAAATAAAAATTTTTAAATGCTGCACACAGGCCCCAGACAACAGACAGACATACAAACACCACACCAACTATAGAAGAAAAAAATTATCATAAAATAAGACAAGTCAGGCAGACAAATAGCTAAATTCCTTTTTAACCAGGCTTTTACAAACATGTTGGCAATAAAACGCAAGTTTTGTGAGGCCAACACAAGTCAAATGAAAAGATCTCGATATAAAAAATATCATTATTAACTGCCAATCTAAAGTAAATATGATCTTCTTTCTTAATGTTTAATAAAACATTCATATTCGCACACCAACAGCCCTGCAAGAGTTGGCAATAATATTTTTCAAAAAAAAGGGAAAAAAAGGTTCTTCTTTCAATACGCAAGGAGGAGGATATTTAATCGAAGAAGTTCTATAGACATTTTGAATGTTTGTTAATTTCAGCATTCACACCTTCAAAAAGTGACACTTTGGCATTAAATTCTTTTTATTTAATTTTTCTGCAAAGTCAGAGACAAGAAAATAAAAATAATTGTGTTGGTGGTGTTTGCTGTTTGCTTTTTGGTGTTTGGTGTGCTGTGGTGGGTGCAAGCGAAGAAGTGATGTTGTCGTGCCACCAACTACAAATTTTACGATTAAGATGTGTTAAATTGTTAACAAGCCACTTCAAGTTCTTGGTAATAAGCTGGAAATTTATGATTTTCAAGCCTGTATTGTCACACACTAAATAAAATAAATAAAACAAACAAACTTTCAATATGCCCAGCATATGCATATACACTCATACTTTTACCGTGTCTAGTATTTTAGATTTAAGCGTAAATAATACCACGAAATTCTGATAACAATAGATACAAGCCATTAAGGAAGTTTTTCGTTAATATTAGATTTTTTAGATTTTAAAATATGCATTTGGCTCTTTTGATAGTTTTAAATTTTGTGTCCCGCCGTCTTTGTTATGACTTTCATTCACAAATACAAACACAAAGATATTCTCTAGAGACCCATCATCCCACAACCGTTTCCAAATGCATCTTTTTTATTTTTTCCCGCTTTGTTTGCCCATAAGAGCTCGGGCGGTCTATGGCCATGACCTTATGTCATTAAATTTCATTTGCATTAGAATTGATTTTTAAAATGGTTGTTAATATTTTGATTTCTTGACAATACGATTTCCTGTTGTCTACCTTCTTTATGCTTATTGTTCTTTAATGAGTCGTCATCGACATCAACACCAACTGAATATGATCAGTATCACTTCAGTATCAAGTCGGTGCAATATTATAGATTCAGAAAACGACCACTAAAGTCACAATAGATACATATTTGTGTACGTTCTTTGGTGGAGGAAGATGTTTTGTTGGACCAACATTTTTTTAATTCCATTGTCAAGTCTTCTGTGTGCGTATTAATCATCAATTTTAATGCCATAGTCAACAAATAAAAGCTCAATTTATTATTGTTTCGACGTGACACTAGAATGTAATAATAAAATCACTGAGAGTTTCTGTACATCTTTTGGAAAACAAAAACAACAGTGCCTCAATGAAAAATTCATAAACTGCCACGAAACTTAAACGAAAGACAAAAATGTCATGAACAAAATAAAATTTCATAATGCCTTATTGTGCATCTGCCCAAATAAACTGCATAAAACAATTGTGCAACTTTATTTAAAGTTATTATATCATCATTATGCATGCAGCTCAGTATTTATTCTGGGAGTATAGTTTCTGGTGGGGAAAACATATAAATTGTTATAATATTTGCTAATTACCCTTAAAGTTAACTAATAAATAATAAATAAGATATTCTCTTAATTAATTTTTCAAAAGATTGCAATTTGTGGAGGTTAAGCTGGTCAATGCACTTGCAGTTTTCAGTTAACCCTCAACCTTTGTGTGGGGAAGAGTTCACCCTCCCAAAAAACAATTTCAAATCACAATTATACATTCATATTAAGTTAGAAAGCTTATGCAACAAAGACTTATATTCGATATGAATCAATTTTTTTGTGGACTACGCTGGTCCTCAACAACATGTGAAAATATTTTTTAATTATTTATTTTTTCTATTAACGTATGTTTATCTACAAAATATAACTTCGTGTTTAGTTCAGTAACAACACTTAAGAAAAACAAATTATAAAACTTTAAGCTCAAAGATAAATGATCTAATGGCTTTAATTTTATTCATTTTTTTCGTTTGCCATAGACTACTTTCATTGCTTAATTACAGCTCTTAATTTTTGTAATAACATATTTCAAAGATAATCCCATAATCATGATATTTCCCAATAAAAAGAACATTCCAACTCTCCTCCCACTTGGCATAATAACGATTTGATTATCAAACTGGTTGTAGCAACAAAATGTTGCCATATGTAAAAATGTTGACTTTACAACATAATTAAGCTCATAACAAATAAAAAAATTAAACGCAAGTTAAACACAAATTAGCAAACAACCACTTGTGTGCACTTGGTTTGTTAACAGAACAGAACTTATTTCCTTTAAAGTCACATTTTTTCATCACTTAAGGAAAGCAGCATTAGATTTCAAGACCAGATATGTACTCGTACAACAGCTACGCGCAATCTAAATTTTATACCTAAATCCTAGAGAAACAAATGATTTCCAAATTACTCAGTACATATTTGTAGCACACGCACAGTAATATATACTGTTGCCAAACGGGTGGTGGGTGATTGTGTTTCTGTGTGGCAAATTGCGCCAATATGCGCCTTATTGTTGGTAATAAATATTATTAACCGCACAAAAAATACAACCACCAATACAAACATGTAAAGCCCAGCAGTGCACCCTCTCTGGCATTTTCTGCACACTGTTTTGATAAAATAAAATTCCGAATCATAAATCGTCCAAAAGTGAAAGAAAAACTTAAATAAATGGAAAAGAGCTTAAAAAGTTTTCAACTGTTATACTCGTATATCATGTGTTTTGCCCACAAATTGAAAAAAATATAATTATTTAATGATCTTTTCGTTCTTAAATTGCTTGGAATTCTATTAAGACTTTAGACTGTTATTTCCTCAAATATTGTTTCAGACGTTTTTATTACATATTTGGAGTCTATTTTTCAGTGCTCTTCTTCAAGCATTTTGAAAAAGCCTTTTGAGTTTCGATTTACTGCAGCAAGATTAGTTTTTCGGGAATTCCGGCTTCTGTAGTAGTTACAGTAAGTAAAAAATTAATTACAGACACTTCGATACAAAGAAAGTTAATTTATTTTTTTACCACTTTAACTAAATATCTAAACACTGTGCAAGAGTAACAAGGCTTATTACTCAATACGATTTCAATAAAATACATTTGGATAAACAAACAAATAATTCAGTTGTTACATACTGTATGTTTGTAAGTATTTTCATTAGCGCACAATATGTATATTGATGTTATTACCAGGAATACAACAACATCGTCAACAAAAGCTGCATCCGTAGAAGAGGAAGTGAAAACTCGCACACACACGCACAGATCCATATACAAATATGCAATAGTTGCTATTGTTGTTGCTTTAGCTCTTCCCAAACTTTTGAAAGTAACATCAATCTCAATAACAATTCATAATTCATGTTTAACACAACACTCCCCTTTTTATGAAAAGTTGTTTGTATAGAGATGATGGGAGGATGTGAGCCTGTGTGCATATTTGCTATTTTGCTTGTTTTATTTGATTGTTTAAGGAAACGGAAGTCAATTTCAGGTTGTTGAACAACTTTGTTACACTTGTTTGTTAAATAGAAAAAACAAATTGCGAAAAAAACATCCAGTCGAATTGTCTGCTGATAAGGGCGTTTACAGTGAGGGAGGAAATAATGAAGGATGTTTCGTTACTTGGGGTGGTTCTTGTCTTTTCCTGCATGTGTATTTTTTGCCACTTCATCTACACTTTTTCATAACCATAAATTGTTTTTAATATATTTCTGGTTTTCATTTTTACATATTTCCTGAGCACTTTTGTCTGTTTGTTTATTTTGCTTTGGGATATTTATGATGATCTACTACCACTTGTGCCACATCATGGTAAATTATACAAATTACTACCACTCATTTAGTTAGATACACAAATAAAGCTGATAAACATAAACCTGGAACGACCCAAAATAAAGTAAAAAATAAAACAGACTACGCCAAAGGTTGTTGGCGTAGTTGATCATCCCCAATTGGTGTTGAATTGACTTTAAATTGGTGGCAGACAGCAAACGAAAAACGTTTAGGGAATATCCGTAAGTGTATATTTTATTGTTATTCACATAATTATGTTTCACTAACTTCAATTACGAAAATTAACTTCAAAATAGCATGTACGAGTATGTACATAAAGGCTGTAACGAAAGAGGCAAGCAATTCTAAAACTGAAATTAATTTAAAAAAATCAATTTATGCAACTTGCTTAGACACAAATAAAGTTATCACACAATTTTCTAATTAAATTTACTTCCTTCATAACGAATTGAAATTTTAATAGAAATTAAAACTTAAAGTCGTGTGTCCAGTGGATGAGCCACAAGAATTTGAACTTTTTAGTTTTAAAGCTGAATCCAGAATATGTAATTTAATTAAAAAAAATTATTGTTGGACTCCTATTCATTCTTGTATGAAAGAGAGATCTCGGGGAACTTAAAAAAATTAAGAACTGTTTTTGGAATTTTCGGAGTTACTTAAAAAAAAGCCACTGCTTTTGAACATTTTCGGCAAGGAAATCTCATGAAGGAGTAAACCGCTTCTAGTCATCGTTGTGTCAATTCTCAAGTTGAAAAAAATCACAAAATCTATAAAATAGATTTTGCAAGAATTTTTAAAATTATTTATGTAAACATTAGTTATCGAAATTAAAAGCGGTTTTCGACAAATCTTAAAATTTACCACGTTGAATCGATTCATATAAAATTTCAAAGTCCAAAGAATACTACAAAATTTGTTTTCAGCGCTTCATCACTTTGAAATTTATGGGAGATTAACTTAAAAAACACACATATTTACATAAGCATGTCTGTATATAAATACATTTGTACATAGAAACATAATCGTAAAAATAGCTGGGAAAACTTTATAGGACCTAGGCCCAAATTAGTTTTTGAAAGTCCGGTTGATATTAGTAACTTCCCTTCTTCAATAGCATGAAGTTAAAAATTTGTTATTATTATTTAATTTTTGGCTTCCCACTGTTGAAAACGAAAAGTATATATTTATACGTATATTGATTACATTATGTATTTATTGGTGAGACATATCGGTGAGAGACATATAGTCCATATTTTACCTTGTCTCCAGAAATACCCAGAGTTTTTGGCAAGGATTGAGCCTGCATCTCCCACACTACTATCCTAAGCCTAGTGCTCCATATATATAGAGTAATCTACAATGACATTTCAGATCTCACTAAACAACATATAAGTTTTTGGTGTTCGACTGATATTCCATCGATTATCTCATCTTGGTCATTTATAGATCTGAGCTGAAGTTATCAAAATATTAATATTGCGCTAAGCCCTCTTGTACAATAATTCATAAATCCCGATACGAAAGTGGGTGCCAACATTTTTAACACAAAAGGCGTCGCCTTATAAGCAAAAAAGTACTAAATGAATCTAAATAAAAAAGATACGGTTTGGGTCGCAGCATATGAAACCAGCTTCGTACGTGTAATTTGTGTTTTTATTAAACGGTTATTACAAATGATGTATCGGTGAAGATAAGAAATGAGTAATCAGCTTCGTCTATTTCTTGTGACTTGGATCTGGTAATTTGGTATTCAATAAAAATATTCTGCGAAAATTATCTAATCACTCATTATTTGCTCAGAGCTTTGCAATTATACATTTATTAATCGGAACATTGGATTTCCAGGCATGTTGTTCAATAATTTTAATGATTTGAGCTGATGGCCTTGGTAGCTAGCGCTCAATCTCTAACTTTATAATAATTAATTTATTATTAAGTTATACAATTAATAATAATAATAATAATTTTAATGATAACGACACATTTGATTTATTTAAAACAGTTTAGAATTTTTTCATAGTTTTAGGAAACAACTTTTTCAAACAACTTTAATGTTTAGATACACAGACAAAACTTTTTTTTAAAATTAACGAGCCACAATTTGCTGAAAGATATAGAATATAGAGTGGGAAAAATTGTAAAATAACAAACAAAATTACAACTGAATATACGTATGAAATGCATTAACAAATTCTGCAAAAGATTTAAAGATTTAATAACATTTCAGGTGAAAACGTAAATTTTGCTGAGTGATGCAAAGAGAGCAAAACTGTTCGCGTCGAAAACAATCGAAAAAAGCTGAGTTGGCATCACTGTTGGGTGTGTATAAATATGTTTATGCCATTAACATTTTTTCAAGATTTAAAAAGGAATTTTCAACTAATTCAACTCGACGGGACACTGAACGCCTTGTTAAAATATTCGTGTTGACAATAGTCTTGTTGTTAATACAGATTTTTGAAGTTGAGCTCTGATTTCGATTTAAAACTTTTTTTGCACTTTTATACACAAAATTAACATAATCGTTATAATTAAAATATAATTTATTGACAGTCAATTTTGTGCCCAAATGCAGACGACACCTCATATTAATTCATATTCACACTTTTAATAACGACCAAAAATAAAACAAAAGTAACAATAAAAAAATACATACAAAATCAAAAAGATTTAAAAAGAAGGCTTTCTAAATTGTGTCTTCTTTCAACGAATGTTTCCAAGTTTTAGTCATATGCAGTGTTGAAGTTCCTTTTATTTATGGGCCATAATATTTAAATTTAACATTTATAACAATTAATTATTCGATTTGTTAAAGATATTTGCATAAATTATTTAATCAGTTTCCTCGCTTTTTAATTTAGTGCTAATAATTATTTACGTTTATTTATATAATTTCTGATGTATTAAAATTTGAAATTAAACGAAACAAGTTTAAATTCGCAGTTCCGCCCTCTTCAATTGTTCGCAGAGAAAAAAGTTTAAGATCAAGATTCGATATAGAGCATTTTTACGATTAAACGAACCGGTAAGTTGTGAGGACTGTCCGTTAAACTGAACAGTTCGTTATATCCAGTACTTATTTAAAATACCCGTTTTGGATGAAATTATTGAGGGAATACAAAAATGATCATTTCATTTATTGTTTTTTTTTAATATTTTCAATATTTCATAACAGATGTGCATTAAAAATAAAAATGTAATTTAAAGCAAACATGGACTACAAATTCTACAAAAAGGGCTGCTAAGAAATTGCTACAGGATTTTTTAATTCTTTGGGATAGAAATCTTCATTCTAATATCATCTTCTTGGCTTTTTTACAGTCATAGACTATTGTATTTTGTTGGGTCAAAGTTATCGCTCTATTTTTTCTCTATACTTTTAGCACAATCAACTTCGACATCAGCTTGATTTTCATGACACAAAACTAAATGTACCAGCCCGAAACAAAAGCACAAATAATAAAAATTACACATAAAAATCGATACATTTTTCTACTTCTGTATTTTTGTAAAAAATATATGAGTATATGTTCATGTTATTTTAAGTACATACCCACGTCGATTATAGTGGACTCAGGCTCAAGACGGGTTAAGAGCACCAATGTTTTTTGTCACTTTAAAATTTCACTAATTATTCAGGATGTTGCGATGTATGCTTTCTTTGTATTCAACATTTATTTAGAACACTGCCTCAAAGAATCGTGTATGATAGTTTGTGAACTGTATGAAAATTTCCTAAAATAGGAAAAATTGCCCGTTCGTTAAACCGGAAAACTATTTTATTCAAATCGAATATCAGCGAAAAAAGTTAAAATTTTTAAAATATGAAATATATGCATACTTAAATGCAAAGTTTACACAGATATGCACATAAATTTTTAGTTGACAGTATGACAGCAATTTTATTTAATAAAATGTCCTGATAAATTTTCCAATAAGCAAAATAGTTTAAAATTTAAAAGTCCCAATTAAAAATCACCAGCTCTCAACCATACGAATGTTATTGGTAGGACTGATAGCCTACTTGTTTTATTGATAAGGATTTTTCAGAAAAGTGATTACGAAATTGATAGTAATTTAAGCTTGAATGTCATGATAAAAAATCTAATGTCCAAATTTGTTTAAACTAATTTATTAAAGAATTATCAATTGTTCGAAAAAGTTCTTTTTCAACAAGGAAATGAAGTGTAGGGCGAATTATGGCATTCGGCATCGATATAAATTTTCTTCTTAATTCTATTGAAATATATTGAATTTTCGCAGGACATCAAATGTCATAACTTGACGTCTGATTTTATTGATAAAAACTCAACTCTGGATATTGAGAATCAACAAAGTCAAGAAATAAATGGATAAACACAACATTTACTCCTTTTATTTTAATATATAATGCAATCATATTGCAACTTGGAAGAAAATTGTGTGCCAGTTTTTTTCACTTTTCACTTTTCCTTTTATCCTGTCATGAATTTGTTTCCCTTTTTTTATCAATTGAGAGAAGGGAAACTTTCGGCATCTAGCCCAGATAGTGTAAGTTAAGAGTGCGTTGCAAACACTTCATCAAGTGGATTGATACCTTGTGCAACTGCCTCCTAGTGATTCCACGATTTCTTAGTTGTTCGTCTTAACACACACATTTTAATGGATATCTTTTATTAAAAAAAATAAATAAGTTTCAATTATAAACAATAAATGTCACAACGTCAAAAAGCTCGACTTTTCTGTTTCCTTTTTTCTTTCCCGTGGTATTTATAATCGGGGTAATCTTTTCTCGAGAAAAATATTGTACACGGAAAATTAATTCCTTGCTATTGATTACTAGAATGGCAGATTTAAAATGAGTGCCTTCGTAGACTAGTAGCTAGTGTACTAGACTGGTAGTCCGAAGGTCGCTGGTTCGACTCCTGCCGCAGACTACGGGTGTCTCTGCAGATAAGCCCAGTAGCTTCGCAGTTTGTGTTTGTTAATTAAAAAAAAAAAAAAATATTAAACAAAAGACACAATTCTTTTTTCTGAAAACAGCCTGTTATAAAGATTTAAAAACAAAACAAACATTTCAATCAAAGTGCCAACCACTGCCACCCCATTTTCTAATATGACGAAACCGCTCAGAGGCATTTTCTTTTTGCAATTGCAAATTACGTCTCAAATCACCCGACCATTTCACACATTTTCATAAAAATTCGTTGTATCAATTACAAAAGAAAAGAAAATGCAAATGGAAATTTAGAATCAAAAAGTTGTGTTTTAAGGGAAAAATGAAGTAAAAAATAAAATACTCAGATTCCAACGATTGCAATACCTTGTTTCCTATTGTACACGTATCGTTTAAAACACTAATAGAGGAGAAACGGGAAGAAGCAACGATTTGCGAGAATCCACTACTTTTACGTCAAAACTGTTCTTTAAATACAAAGACTGCAATGAAAACTCACATCTTCGAGACCACATAGAGCCGATGTTTCGGTGTAGTCTGTACTTCCTTAATAATGTTTTCTCCGAGCCTGCACTTCCCTAAATTCATTGTTTTTCAATTTCATAAAATTTTGCTTTTTTTACACTAAGTAATTCAATATTCCTTTAATTTTTAATATTGAAAGGAATATAAATAAAGGATAGTAGGGTATCAAGTGTATAAAGTACAATGTACTTAAGCCCTTAGATTTTTTGCGTACTATTTTTTTACCAATTTATCTTTCACTGCCATCAACAAGATGGCAACTTGAGTTCGCGCCCCATAAGAAAGTTGGTAATGATATACCACCACCCAAGATTAACCCACCCACACACACACAACGGCAAACAAAGTAAATTTTCACAAGCACACAGGATCTGAAGGAGCAGTTATGTTTAAGCTCAGTGTATTACATTCGCCAACAACATGGCAAATGGTCACCAGGGCGTGTAATTGAGTGACACAGGACCCTTTTAACATTTTTATTTGCACATTAGCGAGGGTTGAGGGTCTTTTTTTTCCTACTTTGCATATTTTTTGTCTCGTTTCGCTGTCACATTGAATTGTTATTGGAAAAACAAACTGAGAGGGAAAAAAATTAATGGAAAAATTATGGTTTTTCATTATGGTTGGAGGAGTATGGGAGTATGATACAATGAAAAGGAAAGATCTATAATTATCAAACAATATGGAAAGAAATTGCTGTGCAAAAGCCACTATAATCACCGCAAACAATGTTGCACAGATTTTTATTGAATTGATATTAGAAAATATGTTTCTTTTTTCTTCATATTAAAAATATAGAAAGAATATCTCAGAAGGAAATTTTAAACATTTGCCATCTGCGGCAGATTGATATTGAAATGGATTTTCTTTGTGCACAAAAAAGCTTCTCAGATAAATAAGTGCCTTCTGAATATAGGAATTAGAATATTAAAATAGACGGCAAAAAATCATCTAAAAACTTAAAATTTTAAAATTGTCAGAGTATTTTGGTTTTTTACACGTAAATCGGCTTCGATGATTAGATGTATAAAAAAAGAGACCAGATGTATTGTCTTAAAATATAATCCACACACATACTCGTATTTTTGTTTACATTTTACTATGTCTTCTGCATACACCGATGACACGTCAGCGAATTGTCTTTTAAAATCACTTGAAAGACTCTGTAGCAATTATTTATTTCACTCACAATCAATACAACTGCTGTTTTCCACATACGATGGTCAGTTGAAATGTGGTAACTATGTGTTTATGCCACATGCTAACTACAGAATGTACAAATGTGTTGAATTTTGCGACTACTCGTACATATGTACGTATGAAAACATGTGCACACACATTCACTTACTCGTGAAAGGATATATGGTACATACATTGCCATTAAAAGGAAACAAAGAAAAAATTCAGCGAAAGGGGTGGGCCAAAGGAAATTATATGGTTATACTCATGCCGAAATGGTATGTATGTGTACGTGTGTTCTTCTTGGTTGACTAACCATGTTTATATGTATATTATGTATCGTAATAAGAATTAACACTGTAATGTGCAAAATTGCACATTATTTTATACGACTATGTACACTTGCAACACTTACACTTACGTAAATTTAAGCTCTCGTACCAGAAAAACGGAGTCACGAGCACATATACACTTATAAATGTATGTATGTGTGTAGTATATAATAAGTATTTAAGTGTGTGAATATCCTTCAGACTACTAATCCCTTTGTGTGTATGTATGTCTGTGTGTGTGTGTGTGCAATTGTAGCTTAATATAATTACTTTAAACATTATGGCAACCGAAACAAGGACAACAACGTCTGTTAACGCTTTAGGTTGAGCATAGTGTTGATTATATGTGGAATGCTTGTTAATGTGTATAATGAAAGAGAGGAAATTTCATTTAAGGATACGACAACTACATACATATATGAATGAACGCTGTAGCAGAGAGTGCAGAAGAGTTAAGCATAAGGTTAAGATTAATTGCTTTATTTAAAGTAGACGATTTTTTCAAAATTTTTTCCCCTAGTTTCTGCATCTGTGTATAAGCAAGAGTTTAGATGTTACAGCTCAGAAAGGATGTTGTAATTTACGAAAATGTTGTGTTTAAGATTTAAATTAAAGTTTCGTTTAAAACGAAAGAGAAAGTGTAAATCATTCAGAAATTTTTGCATGTAAATGTATATCCGAGTGTCTGCAATTCAAAAGTGTTGATGTCTTCAAAATATATACCTCATCAATTTGTCACTGTCAAGACATTAAAACTTGAATACAGTTTGAAAAAGATTTTGTGTAAATAATGTATTTGAAGAATTTTAATGTGTGATTGTATTTACACATTAATTAAATACATACAAATCCACATAAATATGTAGATTAAATTTTTGTTTTAAAATTGTATGGAAGTATTTGCCTTTCAAAATTATTAGACTTTGCTCGATATTAAATTCACTAATCCAGTTTCATCCCGATTAGGGTAATTGGCGCATTGCCGGTTATATCCTGACAATGACTCTAGGATTCTTAAGGAAGTGAGAGCGTTATATTATATCATACAAAATGACAGGATAAAAGCTTTGGCTCAAAACCTGTGAACTGTCACTAGAAGCAAAGATTCGATTTATTAGAATTTTTTTATTTAAATCGAGAAATATTATTCAGTTCTTGGTCCATTAATAAACACAAGCGAATATTATAATCCGACAGGATAAACGCTTCTACTCGCGGTCGTCTAAGAAAGAAAAGTTTAAGAAATTGTACAATATGTCGATGCAAATTCATCGGATAGTACAACACGAAAAACAAACGATATGACCCGCGGCGATAAATGCATGGCTTTAGGACAATGTACAATGCGTCGATATAAAGTCTTTAGCTCTCGATGGTCTATAAATTTATAGTGTTTGTTCTTATTTTTAGAAGATAAAATCTTCAGCTCTTAGCTGCCTAAATGCGATTAGTTGTGAAAATATGCAACACGTCCAAATATATTCTAAAATTCTCGATAGTCTAACTATGAATGGTTATGATTTGTGGTCAATAATTTGTGAACAAAATTGTTTTCTTGTCTGGTTTTATGTTCTGCTGTCCCAGTACAATGCATACCAACTTCAGGTCTCAAAATTCTTTCTGGAATTTTATAAATTTAAAATGTAAACTTTTTGAAAGCACATATAATTTAGTCTAATACTTCTTCAAGTTGATGATTACTGTGTGAAACAACATAAAACATATAGGTAATTGTGGTGCGAATATGAAGACAATCGCATATTACTAAGGGTACAGGAACAAAAAGGAGCATAAAATGTAAAACGAGAGCAAACAATAGAATGCCGAAAACTTACAGAATCCTCGTGAATTGTGGTGTGAAAATGCTGGCATTTCACAAATAAAAAGGATTGAAAATGAAAGGAAGGCAAAAAGAGAGACATAGAATGGAAAGCCTACACAGGTATTCACTACTAAACACGTCCTTGTGAATTTCACAATAACCATTTTATTGCAAATCAGTTAGTATGAGGGAATATATATTAATAATTTATACACATTTCACTTCACCTTGACAAAAGGATATTTATTTTTATTTAAATCAGAACTTATTTCTTGTTGCTATTGTCATAATCTCTGCACTGAAGGTCAGTCTAATATTTTCAATCCTCAACTCCACGTGTGACTTAGAAATGTATTTACGAATTTCGAAGCATGTTTAACGATATTAACATTACAAAATCGTTTAGCTTTAACATCAGTCAAATCAAATATGAGTTTTTGTCGGCATTTTATACAGATAATTTTTAGTACTTATTGTTTTAGTAGATCAAGCACCGTAGAAGTTTTAAACGAAAAATTTTTTGGCTGCAAGGCAGTCGCATGTGAATGAATTCTTAATTATGATGATGACTTTAATCTTAGACGCCCACACACTACGGTCAACGCAAGACGGCTCAGACAACGAAAAGTTTACGATTTTGTAGACACATTACAAATGAGAATGTCACAAAATTTTAGGTTGCCGCGATTTGTTGCTTTTTTAGTGAATCTTTGTCACTTTTGATGAAATCATTCATAATGGAATTAGAAAATAAAGTGGATATTGAGCTTAATTTCACCGGAGATGGAAAACTTTGTTTGTAAAGTAAAATGAAATCACTATATAATACAATGAATAGATATATATGTCAAAATTTAATATGTTCTGTTTTCGTTAGCAATAGAGGATGCCACAATAATGAATTTTTTCAGCTCAAATTGTTGCGTAGAAAAAGTAAATTTGAGATATGGATTTGAATGATTGAATAAGGATTTATAGTATTTTTTATTAGAAATGTTAAGATTGGTAGAGTAAAAGAAGGACAATTAAGTAGTGGGTATTTTTATTTATAATTTTAGTATTCGTTGAAACTCTTGAAAATGTAAAAAAGATTAAGGGAATTTAAAAATTATATACTCGTATGTTTTTCATGTCGTTTACTTCATACGATTACAGCGTTAAAACGGACTCAAAAAAGCTATTGCATTTAACAAATAATAAAAGCTTAAGAACAAAGCAAGCTTAATTTTTACAGAGATGTACAATTAACAAAAAAACTTCGTCAAAATAAAGCAAATTCAGTTAGAAGTTGTTCTTCTTGCGAAAAGTAAGATTTTTTCCAAGCTTTGCAAGTTTAAAAATATACACCTTTAAACAGAAAGCGCACGATTATATAGCCTTGATTACGAGAGTCCGTCTACTTTTTGATCTCGCTCACAATCAACGATGTGTGACAAGATGCATTATCGTGGCGCACAAGCAGAAAATATCCGAGCTCAGCAAATCCGAGCGTGCAACAAACAGAGGTGCTATTTAGATGAACATATGTGCGAGTGTACCAACAAAAAGGAACATTGGGAACGATATTAAATTAAATTAAAAAAAGTTGCTAGTGTCCTTGCAAGGAAATGAAACTTTTCTAAATTTTTGCTGCATGTTGGTCGTAAATTTTGGAAAAATTTAGTTTTTGAAATAAGGATATAAGAGATGGTATCAAATTTTCTAAAATTCAGTTTAATTAAAATAATTTTGCCGCTCCGAAGGAACATAAAAGGATACGACCAAACTTGGTTGCATTGAAATTCAAATTAATGAAGATTTTTCGCAAGTTGACTGCTACCAGAAGCACAGCAGAGTATCTTAGTCAAGCGCTTATATTCATTATTAGATTACAACAGCATTATATGAGAAATCCATGGCCAAGAATCAGAATTGAATAGTCAAGAGGAATAACTCAATACTAACAATGATACGTCATATCATGACAGTGCATACAAAGTCCTTTTGATGACTCGCAACGTGTCTGAGAAGATGTTGACATCCTGTGGTTGCATTGCAAAGAAAGGTCGCCACTTTGCTAACAAAATAATACATAGTGTTTTAATTCAAAATCTTTTAAGTATCGTGTATCCACATATAGATTTTCTTTTTACACAGCGTGAATCAAAATTTAGCAGTAGAAGGAAGGAAGTAAAAAGTAGTTCAAATCGTAGTTCAAAACGTTTGTTGTGTTTAAAAAAGACCTCAATTACTTCCTATTATTTTCATGATTATTAATGACTTATTTAAAAAATGTTTAAATGAATAAGTAAATGAATACTTGTGTGTGTGTGTGTGTATGTAATGGAATAAGAAGTCGGTTGCTTTTTTTGGAAAATCCAAAGTTGATTTTAATTGGTTTTCAAAAATGATACTATAATTTTGGAACGTTAATAGTACTTGAATTATGTTTATTAACAGAAACACACAAACGTTGGCCAATACGATTTTGTTGGCTGGTTTTGTTTCGGTAATCGTATCATGTGGTGTCATTCCCAAAAAAAGAAAGCGCGTTCTTCTGTTGAATTTTTAAAACTTTTACCAGGTCATTTTTTCAAATTTAAATGCGGTTAATTGTTGTTTAGCCTGGTACACAACATGACAAACAAAACGCATGTCACGCCTTCCAGTACAATCGGGAGAAAATATTTGAATTACATTATGAACAAATTTCATTTTTTTGTTTTTCTTTTTATGATTGTTGTAATGAGGAAGGAAGATAAGTGGAAATGTATGTGTTGTTTTTTTTTTCTAATTGCATTATTAAAATAAGGTTGATATATTGTTTTTCCATAATTTAGTTGTTTAATTGTTTCTCAGTTATTCTCCCCCTGCAGTAATTACTATTTTGGTTAGTCATTTTCAATAAACGCGATAGGAAAAGGTAAACACTTTGTAATTTGGTAACATATTTGGTAAAGATTTGAAATTGCGATAAGTGAACTCCTACATAGACGTTGCTACTACCTACAAAAACTCATAAATAATTTTGTTGTAACTAAAGTATCATTAACTAATTTTTATAATTATATACATACATACGTTATTTATGTCTTGGCAAAACATTCCTTTAACAACAACAAAATCCCTTTACTCTGCAGTTTCTAAATTATAAATGAGTGACAATAATAATTCAAAGAGGTGAACTTTCATTGGGAATATTTTATAATCATTAAATTTATCTATTTTGCAAATTATACATGTATTTGCTTTTACCCGATTTACTCCACTCGTATCCTTTTCATAAAACTTTTAAGACTTTATTTGTATGTGTGTAAATAAGTATTTATCCTTATTTATTCTCACACATTCACAACATACTACTCACACCTCAGCAAATGTTTTTTTATTGGCAAAGTATGTGTTGACATTGGCTTGTATTTGTCGTAACTAACGGCATCGACCATGGCGTCCATGTTGGTCTGATCTTTCGTTAAGGATGCTTTCATTGTATTGAACAGTGGAGTCAAGAGAGATAATATACACAATCAAACACTTAAGGCTTTCACCGACTAAAAAGTTTTAATAAATAAAATTTAAGCAAAGAGTTAAATTGAGGCAAAAGGTAATCCAAAAATCGGTTGTAGTCAAACATAACCGAAAATATGATATGTACAAAAAAGTCGACAAAAGCTCCAGCGAATATATACAACATTGAACATTGAAAAACAGCTTGTGGAATATGATCATCAATTGTTTAGTATGAGTTGTTCAATATGTTCCAAATACATTAGTTTAACTTTATTGCATTCTCTTGTAGGGGTCCATTAGGCAGTAGTGTTGAAACACTTTCGTAGAAATTAATAGAACTCGACCCAATCCCAACATTTCAAAAAAAAAAAAAAATTCTAGTCTTCCGTACTTAAAGGCCACCGGTTGGATTTTTGTGGTTGATATTTTAGAAAACTTGACTCAAAACGGGTGAAAGCCTAGTTTCGATATAGGATGTCTTTGGACTAGACTTCTTTAAGGTATTTGAATTATCCACGATCCAATCCACGTGTTTCACGCATAAAACCTAAAAGAGATCTAATTTCTACCTCATATCAAAATTGTCATTGTTAAACTAAAATTTCTTGTCTTATATTCAAGCGCACGCTTCCAGACGGCTTTATTAATTCCATTCCGATTCCGGATCATACCCTATTTAATATATTTAATACTTGAATTTTCATTTTTTTTTCATATTTTATATTTCTATTTCTCCTGAAATTTTTTGTAATGTTAATCTTGAAAAAGACCTCTTAAATTCATTCCATTTTTATCAAATATAAGAAGAAAATTCATAAATTTAAAGCGAGTTTTCCTTTCCCGTCTAGCACCTGCGAACCAGTCACTTTCTTTGTGTTCCCTTCTTCCAAGGGCAAATTTATTAAAAAATTGCAAACAAAAGCATAAGAAAATTTAAATTTTAAAGTAAAATTTTCCTTTCTCCACTGTAAAGACACGAGAAGAATATACAAATAAATAAATGTATAGACAGAAAACAAAACAGCATCTTGTACTCGTATGTGTGGTTGGATACGCTGGCAAATACAACAATGTGTGTGTATGTAAACTGTACATGCTGGTTGTTTTTGGTGCTTGTGAAAATTTGCCACTTCAACAACTCCTCGTGAAAGAGCCGTAAGCACTCTTCTGAACAAACGAGCTTTTAAAAGCATTTTCATTTATATTTATATTTTTCTGTATCATCTCAATGTATCTGTTCGTATGTGTGTGTGTTTCTCATTTTCTTCACGTCTTTCCGTTCCATTTTTCAAGTGAAAATGTACTTATATACATTTAAAAAGTATAGTATGTACAAGAAAATTATATACTAAATTGTATCTATGTATGTATATACACATACACCTCGTATACAATATATACGCGTACACACTCATACATACATGCATTATACACACATACACATAAAGTCTGCTACAATATTTTTCAGCAACTTGGAAAGTTGTGAAACGATGCTGTTTGGAATTTTAAGTAGCTTCTAACAAACCATACAATTTCATAAAATAAAATAAAAACAACAGCAACAGAAAAGCTGTCGTAAAAAAAATACACGGAAGGACGTACACAGATACAAATGGCATGTGTTTGGATGAGTGCATTTTAGTTCATTTATATGTATGTATGTATATCAGCAAAGTTAACAATTTCTTGGGGAGTTTTTCCATTTCCTTTGCAGAATTGTATAAATTGTAAAGTATAAAAAGGGAATTTGTAGAAAAAATCAATACCTTTTAGACATTTTATTTTACATTTAAACAAATTTACAACCTTCTTAAAGCAAATTGTTAAAGTGTAAATGGATTGGACTTTTTTTGTTTCACCAATAAATAAAGGGGGAACGATTTGTCTAGAATTTAAGCAATTTCCAAATGGAAACGTAAGAAACATATGAATTAAAGACATCAAACAGCTTGAATTCTCGGTTTTAAGTTCATAAAACTTTTTTCGGATCTCAGGATTACCATAACTTTAACTTCAGATCAGCAATGTTCAAGGAATTAAGTGAAAATTCCAGCTTTCCAATTCACCAACTTAATTATAAAATAATATGGAGCCAAAAATCAAACATTATTGTAAAAAAGCTCATAATCCTTTCCAACTCTAAATTATTTAACTTTCCTTAACGCACTTCATAATAAAGTTTCACACAAACTGCCAAGTAAATGCAAGTCTAGTTTATTGTAATTATAAAATGGTTAAGTGAATTGAAACTTTGTGAATTCTCAAAGAGCATGTAACAGCCTTTTCTATCAGTTTTTCAAACAATAATTTTAATATTGACAAAACTTTCGGCAGGCGTTAGTGTACTCGTACTACGACTGTCTGTTTCAAAATTTGTTGTCATTAAAACTTTTGACTTTGATCCCCATAATAATGATGATGCTCTAATGTGCTTCGTTATGGTGACATAAGGTAACTAAATGAAAACAAACAATTTCATGATAAGCACATGATGTACGCCTAGCATCTTCCTTTTCTTCCTCTCTCCACTCCAACAACTGACGCCAGCCACAATTTCCATACAAAATGTGATTAAAATCCATAATACGAGTATCGAAATCATCATCATCAGCAGAAGTAACCTCATCATAATCACTGTGTGGCATATGAAACAAAAGGAACCATCAGCCACAGTCATAACCGCCTCATAGAATCTATTTCTACAATCAGTTGTCATAATCTTATTTGTTGCAGTTTATGGATTAAACGTTTGAACAGGAATCTAGAGAAATACCACTTTCAACTGAAACACTAAAAAACCCAAAATATTTTACGAGTAAAATAATCTAATAGTTTATTACGAAATATCATACGCTTTGACTGCGTGTCAAAGGCGTGAAGTTGAAAAATATGTGTCAAAATGCAAGGGATGGATACTCACGAATTTTAATTTGGAATCAGAAAAAGTCATTGGAAAATCACAAAATTCTACAAAACTAATATCTTAACATATTCCCAATTCCAAGGAATCTTGGGAAAGTAACATTACAACGACTCACGATTGATAGCCATGGTTGCACTTAATGTTTTTAGGGGATTTGTTGAATTTCCTTTTTATGGCACAAGCTCAAGTTTTATGGGTAATTTGTGTAAAATATTTTTTATTGCACGAACGAAAGGATTTAATTTAGATAAGACATTTAGTTAGGCCTTAAAAAATAAACATTAAAAAATATTATACTAAAATATAATAAAAAGAAAAAAAGGTTGTCAATTTCATTGCAAGCATCCCTGCAGCTCGTTATTGTGTTAGAGATGTAAGTGATCACTAAATAATATGACACATTTGTGACAATTTTACCACTAACAACAATATGTATGACAATGTGGTCATATGTAAAGTTAATCTGCTTAGAATAAAGAAAGAAACACGCAAAAACAATTCAATTAGAATGATTTTGTTACAAATCGATCAATGTCATTAAACATGCCGCCCTGATTTCGAAACCGAACAAACAATTCATTCATTTATTTTATAGATGCAAAACGTTCATCATACCCTGCCATGGTGGTCTTGTTTGGCTAAAATACAAGCAGATGATGGTGATTTAAATTATAAAAATGGCGTTACTTAAGGAAATATGCTAAAAAGCATGTTGTAACATAAAGCAAAACCTAATGTAATTACAATTAGTCATTACCACTAATTACTATTGCTTTGGCACTTAAGGCACAGGACTAAATAAAAAACACTCCTCCTCCTCCCACCCGTCCACTCACACCAGCAACAAACTCTTAACAAGAGGTACTACAAAGTGGTTTTCTACAACTAAAACTTATGCGTGTTCAATATAAGAAAACGCAAGCAACAAAAACAAACACTTAATAGTTCGCCTGTCGAAGTCTTAGATGGTTTATTTTTAACCTCTTGGGTAAAATTAAAATATCCGCTCATCATCAACATTTAGCGTCGTGGAATTGAATGTTTGGAAAATGCCAGCTATGGGAGTAATTACATTGATTGTAAACAAATTGCTCACGTTCCAATAAAACTACAAGGAGTAAATAATAGCAGAAAGGAATTTGTAATGTTTTTCACCCAAATCAACTCGTTTAACCGACGACAGAAGGTCTGATGAAATAAAATGAAGAGGAAAGCAAGAAAATTAAAGCACGAACGAAAAAAGCAACATTAACTTATTTAATATTGCAGTTGAAATGACAGGCTTGTTTTTCATCAAATTTTTAACTTGAACAAGAAACCTCAACATCATCGAACGAAATGGAACGCACGGCTGCAGGATCTAATTATTTTGAAAGCAAATAATTAACTAAAGGTTGCCAAGTGAACGACTATTATTTATTATTGCTTTTTTAACTCCTAATGTGAAACGTCGGAGGCAAAAAAAGCTCAAACGCTTTAATACAAATTTCAAACATATACTTTACCGCTTTGAGGTCTTCGATTAAGAACTTGGCAACCTTCTCCATTCCATTAGCTTAAGTTTTTTTTACCACTTACATTAAAACAACTATAAGGAAACAACGAACGGTACTTACACAATTAAACATTTGAAAAAATTTGACAAAAAGTGTGCGTGATGCCGTAACATAAGGTGAAATGACAGAAGAAAAAAACATACCAATTCAATAATGAATTTGAGCAAAAGGAAGGAAAGAAAACTGAAATTAAGTATCCAATGTCATATGGCATAAAAGAGTGAATAAAAAATATGACTAAAATTAAATGGACGAATGAATTAAGATCACCTCTCTAAATGCATCATTTTAATTTGTGGCAAGTAAAGTAATATGCACACGCACCCACACACACACACACACACTTACACACAAACAATAAATAATGATATTGATGACGACGAGTTCCATTCATTCAGATGTGTAAATAATACATGTTTCCTTATTAAGCAAAATAACTTTAGTGATTGAAGTATTGGATTCATGCAGCAAAAGGAAACAAACTAAGCTGACTTAAGGTGTTGACGCCTCAAATTTCCTACTGAATCACCCGTGGAACTTAAACGACCTCACGCATTGTTAAAATGAAATTTTTTAAACACAGTTTTGCATTTATATCCTCTTTCACAAAGTAAATTATTTGTTTTTGTTTAAATTTTAATATTTTCCACGTTCATGGTAAAAGCAACAATTTTACCTCATACTTTCTGTAGTAAAACAAACAGCCATGACTAAAGAGAGTAAAAAATATTTAAAAATAAAGTTGTATAAAGCATAAAGGAAATCCTTCTTTTCTTTGCTTCATTGATATTGCCTGGGACCACCAATGGTGTGACCCATTGAAATCTGATACTAAAAGTGTCATTTATAACACTTTTACACTTATTTTAAGGACAATTTTCATTTGTTTGTAAAATATTTCGAATTTTTTTGGGGAAACTCCTCCTTGTAAATAAATTTAAATTTTGAAATCAAAATAAATTGAATTGAAATAAGAGATTTGACATATTGTACGTACTTTATAGGTCCACCGTGACAACAAGAGTGTACTAGGAACTAATTTTGTAGTGGTGTTCAAATTTCTATCACCTTTGAAAATATGAAGAGGGTTAAATTAAGGCAAAAATACCGCAAACGACAGTCTACTAATCAACACAAATATAAACAAGTTATTTCACTAGCGAAAAAGTCCAAAGGACATACATACACGTAACAAAAAGTGGAACTAATATATTTGTTCGCCTCATAATGAATCACTGCGAATTTTCTCATAACCACCTCATTGATAAGAGTATTTCCGGAAGGTCCAATACATTCGGGTGAACTTATGCCAACAACAGCAAACTTATTTATTAATACATATTAAAAACAAATTTACTAATTTTAGCATAATTTAAATATTTAATCCTGGAGTCAATAACAATAGCGGTACTAATCAATTAAATTAATTATATTATTCAATATATTAGTAAATAAATAAATAATATTGATATCAAGAATCATTAATTTCTGATCAAAACGACGACAGAAAAAGTTTTCGAATTGAACAAAACTTTTCAAAAATAGTACTTCATTCATAACAAATCATTTGCCATATAAACGAATTTTACTTAAAAAAAAAAAACAGAAAAGCGCATAATTTTTAATATTAAAAAGCCTTTTAATGTGTAGATTGGAACTTGTCTTCAAATTATAGATTCATATTGAAGGCACAAGCTTCTTCGATATTCATTTATAATTATATTTCGCATTTCTAAGTTGTTCGTATTATAATTTTTTGTTCTCGAATATGATGCAAATTTTCCTTGAATAAAATAAAATATTGCAAGCCAGCGACTAAGGAATTTACACCGAAATGATTACACTATTTTAAACAAAACGTATTCATATCCAAAGGCCCTTTTTTATAAGAATAATTACAGTTCCTGCCTCCTGGTATCGTCACCTAATGATGTAGCGCACTACTGAGTATAAAATTTTGTTCATTATTTATCTGACAGTCTCGAATAAACTTCTATGTAATTTGTATAAAAGTATAGAATTTAAGTTCATTAATATTTTATAAAATTATATAATTTAAATATACCCCAAAACCATGTTTTGGGACAAAAATTTAGATTTTCAAACTTTTCCCATTTTTAATTAGATTTTTATCACAAAAAGTTATTTTAATACCAATAATTTGATTTATCACATTTCGTTAAGTCGCTCTCATTTAAATTGACAAATGTCCTTTAAATATCAGTATGAAAATAATATTTATTTACCAAACATTTATAAATATTTGAAATCTTTGTTCAAATTATGATTGATAACCGTAAAAGCCATTTGAAATAAAATGAACCGAAAATAAAATACATAATATAAACAACCACACATGTACTTGTACATAAAAACACACATACATCATTTGAACAGCATGGAAGTCTCATTAAAACCGCATCATCACAATTGAATAGACGCATCAAATCCTTTGATACTTCTAATATTTATCCTTTTCTTTCGCCCTGAAAAAAGGCTCCAGAATATTTATTGTGATTTACCAAATATGAGTGATGAGCAAGAAATATGGATTTTTAATATTCATCTGTGTACATGCCTGTGAGTGTGTGCATGTGAGATGATAGAAAAACAATGAAATTCTTTTGGCTTGAATACCTCAAACACACACAATCGCACATTGTGTATCCTGGTTAACAATCGCAAGCACAGAAATTTTATATAAAACAGGAAAAACACACTGCAGCGAACAAAAAACTACAAAATGAAAATGATCTATGACATTTTTTCGGATGCTATTTTCAATATGATTCTTGTTTTCTTCATGGTGTATGTATGTTTTGGAATAAATATTTAGGCAAGCGACTTTAAGACAAACAGGGAGGTCTGCACTTCACAAAGGACGAAAAAATTCGTAACAAGACATACGAAGTTGTATCAAGTTTGATACATACAATCATACACACACATATACGCGAATGCTGTGTATGAAGGGTTTTAAGGAAAAAATAGTTGATCTACAATTTGGCAGATGTAGCATCATTTAAATTTTTTTTAAATATTTATTTTGTCATTCGGATCTTTAAATGAATCAAAAAGGCACAACAAAATGAATGTTCAAAGTATAATTAAGGAGTATTGTGCGATTACGAGCTCTGAAAGGAGGCTTCCTTAAATCCATCAAGCAGTCATATGAAATCCATAACAATTGCTTTGATTGCCTACGAGTATTTCGGTAAAATAACATGAAATCCGAATGATTAAAAAGGACAACACGCATATACAGACAATATGCCGATTCCCAACTGATGTTAATTTTCTTTAAGGTTTTTGAATTCTGTAGTTTTCTTTTATTAGTGAAGATCTTAATTATAAATTAAGTAAAAAAATATATCGAAACTAATAAATTATGTTCGCTTTCTCGAATTAAATAACAGTGATTAGATAATCGGCAACATAACGTAAGGATTGCGGTGAATACGCTTTTGGTACTTTCCAATTCAATGTTTGTTTGTTTATTAAATATCACCAGTGCAATAAGGATTTTATCTTCTAAGTTTGCCACTGGGCACCAGCACTGAGTAAATTCTAAGACAATTAATAAAAATAATAGTTTTAATAACAAGAACTAAACGAATTTAGAGTGTTTAAAAAAAAAAAATAAAAAAATTATAATAAAAAATTATATAAAAAAATATACTACGTTGCTTGCGTTCTGAATGTGGAAGTAGATTCCAGAGCTCTGCTGTGCGCATAAAAAAATATCGTCCCGACATCTGATAATTATATTGTATATGTAGTATGACTTTACTTCCAGTCGATCTTGAAAATAGTAGTTTTTGAAATAGGTAGTCGGATTACTTCGTATAGATAAGTTTTGCAGGAAGATTTAACAATGACATTTTAGAAGATTGTCAAAAGAAACGTAAAATAATTTCCTAGCTGATCGGGAAATGCTCTCAGACCTTCTCATATTAAAAAGGTATCTTGTAATATTATTAAACTACTCTAAGCTTCCGCTTATCAAAAGTACAACATCCGGATATCCACACAAAATCGATGGCAATGCATATGATTTTTCCAAATTCGCGCAAAAAAATTAGCCAATTCCTTGATAATAAAGTCACTGGCGGTTCCAAGCCGCCAGTTAGCCATACGAATTCGACCTCTGATACAGAGACAACCGCCTGCATGTGGTAACCGCATTTGTAGCCAATTGCATTCTTTCACTTCCACGTATTATCGAATGTTGCGATTGTAGTTTTGGAATTTAATATTCCTGTAGTTTATCAAAAATTTGGTTTCATTTTTCAAAAACACAAAACAAAAGTTATATAATCGCCTTTCTACGCCAATGTATTCGCTGCATTATTTCTTTTAAAAACCTCGTGAGGATTAATAGTTGTGAATAAATGGTAACTCAGGTGATGCATTCTGTTAAGAGAAAAACTATTACTCACTGGTAAACATTGTAATTAAAATTAAACGTATCCAACACCTTCAATTCAGGATCATAAAAACCGTCGTCTACACCCGCCTCAAATGCACACAGAAAAAAGGAAAATAAATTACAAAACACTATGATGCAAAAAATTGAAGCCGCCTTTACGGATAAGTGGAAGCAAACCAACTAAATAATTAACTTTAAGCAACTTAAACTTCTTAATCCTACAAATAATTCATAAGAAATGTTCAAACAAATTGAGTGCATCCGAAACTGCAGGCAAATGAAATTAAAAATTTGTGGATGTGGACAGATAGTAGCCGCATTGCCAAGAATACCTTGACTTGATTCGAGCTCAGGTGTCAAAAATGTTTTCCCTCGTCAACTCCCATAACTTCACTTGTCTGACACCAGCACACACACATACAAACTCTCAGTTGGTGGCGAGGGTGGCGTTTCTGTGCTGAAACAAGTGGTGTTTAGTTAATCCGTTTGTCGGTCAAATGTTATTAAGGAAGTATCATATTCTAATTACAGATCAGGAAGTCTTTTCACACATGCACATTCATATTCGCACACGTGCTTTCTTTCAAAGAAAAAGACCGAGAAGAGATTAAAACTTTTAGGAAAATTTAGTCATTCGTGTTTTGAGGCTTCAATGAAAAGTGTGAGGTGTGATTACTGACACCGAGGAAGGAAAAAAATTTCCTTTTTCTAGCCGCCAACTCCAAAAATCATTCAACATCTGTGAATTATTCTTCTCGCAGAATCGAGTGGACAAATGTACAATTTTCGAAGAGGATTTAGCCGTAACAATAACAGGTAACAAAAGCATAACAAGAGTAAATACGACCATATGATTTCTATATTCGTATGTGGTACTTTTTAAAGAAATTGAAAGCGAGTATGTGAGCCAAATTTTTATTACATTATAACTCAGTTCTCCAAATCCCGGCATATATTTGAGTCTGCTGCCTCCATTTTTGACTATTATCACATTTAATTTTATTCTTCCTTTCGTGAACGAATTTGTATCCTCATTTTCATATTAAAGAAATGAAACAGATGAAGCAATATTTGAAAAAGTTTTTGAAAATCGTTCAAATGACTAAATACGAGTAAGTATATATATTTTACATTTTGATTAATATTTTAATCAGTAAATTGACAACGAAAAGTTTATTTATTAAGGCAAATACAAGCTGAGTGGGAAACCATATATTTTTGGAAACTGCTATGAATTCTGTTCAATTGTAATTTCTTTCTTAATAACGAAATCTGATATTTCTGATATTTCTTTCGCTGATACTCGTGCCACCTCATAAGTAGACCTCTAAACTTGTTTTGAAAAGTTTAAAAAGATGTAAATTAATTTAAATATTGCTAATTTATTACCACGTTTATACGCACGTCTTATTTGCAAATAGAACTATTTGCAAATAACTAATTCACTGTTTATACGGGAAATTGCATACAGAACTTATGTTATTATTAGTGATGCCATGTGACGAAAATATGATTGTTTGGTAAGTAAAACACAAAAAACGTTCATGAAGTGACAACGTCTTACTTTTTATTTGCAAATAGTGTCGTTATTCACGACTTGTTAAGTGAGTTAATAAGTTACAATAAAAAACTGAAAATATCAATATACAAAGAATTATATTGGGTTCTTCTAATGCACAAATGCTATTCGTTGACAGCCATCGGTATACAATCATTTAAAATTTCAAAATATGGTTTGAGGTCCCCTGATAGACTAGTCAAAGTTTGAAGAGTATCTCTAATTATTTTTCAAATATAATAATAATATTTCTGATCTAAGAAACAGTATAGTTCGGAAGAGCTAGTTGCATTAATAATTCTTAATTTCTAAAATTTGGAAAAAAACAAACAGCAATATTTTCTTAATTTTTAAGACGGTTATTTCACGGAATTTAAAAATTAAAAAAATAACATCCAATTATCTCTCACAGCCCCTTTATATAAACCATTATTCTTAATTTCTAAAAAGAAAAGTCCAGTAAAGTAAGACAAACCTCAATTGAGAATTATCCTTGAAAAAATAAAAAACACATCACGCATCGTTTAAACTGTGATTTATAGACCAAAACAATAAACCACAATTTTCAAACCCCTCCAAACACAATGAGACGAAAGATAAAGCAAATATGTTCATATTTATACACTGTGTCTGTGAGGTTCACATTTTTAATGAGTCAAATTACAAAGTCATAGAAGTAAAAGGACATCTTCTTAATGGCGTTATAAGAGATACGATCACATATCTTCTACGCTCGCTGACTCTTTTATTGTTAAGATCAAATAAGGAAAGTGGGAGGATGTTCCCCTTCAAAACAAAATAAGCAGTTGGCTTCAAAGGAAGATTTGAGCTTCAGTTTTCCTTTTTATTTTTAAAATAATTATATTCATTTTTAAATTCTTGGTTTTATATTTCGGGTTTTATTGTGTATAACAACCAAAAATGTATGTTTCATAATTTTCAGCCTCTTAGATGGTAGTCTGCAATATTTATCACACGTCCTTTAGTTTGTTGTTTCATTCATTCCAAGGTTCATTTGAATTTTTAATACAAACAACTGGCACAGAACACATCGAAAGTAGAATGAAAAGATTTATTATATACACTTTGGTTTATTTGTTTGTAAAATTTCGAAGAAATCTTATTTTTCAATTGAAGTTTTTTACTTTTTGTATGAGTACTCAAAGAAAGGAAAATGTATTATTACACATTCATGACAGAATATCTTGTGGTGATTTAACAGAACCGCATAGAAGTCAGTTCTTCCATGGACTATTTACTATAATTTTGCCGTATAAGAATCATAAATTTCATAAGGAAGAAGAATATAATCAACAATCGTTTTAATGCAATTTTATATTTCTAAAAAAATTTAAAATGTGCTCCGTGTACTTTTGTTGTTGAACTGCTTGCAATCAAACGAAAAATCGCTTATGAAATTTATCAACCTGAATTCCCGTAAGTTTTTTACACACAGCTCCTATGGGAAAGTAAAATTCAGACAAAACTCCGTACTAATCTTAATCAAAAATCGATCCTTCTCTGTCAAAATACCTAAGGCACATATTTTTGAGAGTTTCTCTTTTTCTAATCAAAAATCAACAACTAATTAATTGCTATTTTAGCTGCAACTATTATTTGTGTGATCTAAAATACGATACAAAAGTATTGCAGCTTCGGATAATTTTTAATGACATTAAATTGGGTTTGTCATGGCAGGATGTTTTTTCTCCCTTTTCATGCTTATTTACCAAATAGATAAAAAAAATTAAGGTTTTTTTTTTGACAAATAATTTAATTTTATATTCAAGCCATCTAACACTGGGAATAGGCTTTGTACCCGAAATGGGAAAACCTTGCCATTATTAAAAACTAATCGTTTGTTTTTGAAATGATAGAACAATTTCTAAAAACGGGAACGGAGTTGCACAGGTTTATAGGAGCAATTTAAATTTATAGATTATGTATATATAAATAGGTTTGTTTGTTTAATGCCTCTAGGAAGCCAAACGAGAAGGCCCATTGTTTTGAGATTTTGTAGCCGTCTTACTGACCATTGAGAAAATAAAAAAGATTGGTCTACTATTTTATCGGTGCGGGCACAATGAAATTCATTATTGTGCTTGAGTTCAAGCCCCGTCAGACAGAGAAAGATGTTTATTTATCCCTAATGTATTTTATGGTAAGAAATGACAGGAAAAGTAAATTTTTCTTCCAGCTACGTGAACAGTGCCGCCACAAAACTCACCAGCACTCTTAACGCACTTAGTAATTTTACGTAATTATTAAATATTTAATATGAGGAAACTGCAGACTGTCCTATGGGAATACATTGTGTATTCGTACACGGCCATGGAGGTATGAATATTGATTGGTACACAAAATTAAGCGCCAACGTCTCAAAATTAATATAAAAATTTGTTTTGAACTATTTTTAATCTACGACCCCTTTAACATCGATATTCAACCTTTGTCAACACAATTAACTTTGTAAATTGTCAAAAGATAATTTCATTGCCTTTGCCCTCGAATTCGGCATGACAGTCCGTCAAAATTCATTAAACCACCTTGTCTAAAATGAAGAAACAATAATCCGTGGCTTAACTTCCTTAAAACCGATGTTACTTTCAGCCATCCCCACGTGAATAAAAATCGTAAGAACACAAATTAGCTCAACTTCAACCTTAAATGTCGAGGCACGCATTACTCATAGATACACAAACACACACACACACACACACATGTACATGTATTTTTAAACAACTTTAAATCCGATGGAACTAGGTGTCACGGTGTAATTGTGAGTGTAAGTGATTATAAGTAATTTGACACTTTTTTCAACATTGATTGCTTTAAATCTTACGCTGTTTTGCTTTATAAGTATTTTAGCCCCTGTTTTCTGTCAGTGTGAGTGTGTTGTGTATATAAAGGCGGCAAAAGACATTTTATACATACATACGTACTTAATTGGGTTTAAGCGGTATGAAACAGAGCATCTTGTTATCGTTAAGACTCCCCGGGAATAAAATGTCATATTGACACTTTAGCACAATCGAAAGAAGAAAATGCAACGTGTGTGTCCCACATGAAGAGCTGCCCTTTAAAGGACAACTACTACTTGCACTTAAGTGACATTTTTGTTGTTTTGAAACCAACAATTGTCACAATTATGTTTTAACTAGAGTTTTACGACAATGACTTCCCAAAGTGTTTATCGACAAAAAAATAAAGGCAAAATGTCGAAAGTGTTTAAGTTTTCAAGAGTTTCCAAGACATTTAGTGAAACTGCGGTTTAATTTATGACAATTGTCTTACAAATGTTTTTGTTTTCATAGGTGCCGCATTTCAAGAGTCAAGTGCCTACGAATTATTTTTTCAGTAAAACAAAAAAACATTTTTTTTACAAAGAGCGGCTTTTTGTTTTTATTTGATTTATTTTATGTAAACAATAATTTTGTAGGCAAAGTATGTAAGTATGTATGTAAATAAATTTCGTTTAATACTTAACAACAAATTGTTCTTATGGCTGGTGTTGAATGATATACTTAATAGGCCTATTAGCAATTCTTAAAAAATAGTCAGCAACTTTGTATTTGTTACTCGGATTTAAAACGAATTCATAAGCGGATAGGGTTAATGAAGAATAGATGTTGCCCCCTACAAATGTTTAAATTGTATTATTGCTTTTTATGACTTAAAAATCGGTTCTTTCCCTCCGCCAGTCAATTAATATTTTTTGGTTCCGCTAATAAGGAAAGAAAGAAATCATAAAAAAAAATATTTTTTTGTAAGTAATGAATTCCATTTAGGAATTTCAGAAACTTTGGCTTGGTAAAGCACGTGTTTGCGACGATGCAACGTACATTTCTCTTACTGCAATCATCAGCAGCGGATAGTTACATACCACTAGCGTCGACAAGACTACCTAGGGTAGACTGACTCATCTTTACGAAAAATTTATCCCGGAAATATATTTTCATTCGAATTTCTAATGTAAGACACAATTGTCCTCCCCATTAAGGAACTACGGCTCTAGAAGAATTCTCAGTTGCCTCATGTTATTTCATATATACTAGTATTTTTGAATGTTTTCTGCAGAATTTTTTAAAGTTAATTTAAAGTAAATCAATAATTATTTGGTTTAAAATTGTTCTATTTTTCTTATTTTCTAAAGTTTTTGAAAAAGAAATCTCATAAATGCAATGAAGATATTTCATTTATACAATTAAATATTCTTCATATAAAACACACCGTTTGTTATGTGTCCCCACTTCTCTTCGTTTGCAGCATCGTACAATGTTGTCCGCCTGCACATCTGAACACGTGTATGTATTTACATGTAAATATGTTTTAGAGTTTTGTATGTTTTTGTAACCTTAACTGAAATTTAGAAGGAACAATATCTAGAATGACTCTTTCTTTTCAAACTGGTACATTTCCAATATTCTTTAAAACAAATAATTTCATTACTTATATAAATTGCCAGGAAGGACGAGTGTGCCTAGTACTAAAGTAATAAGCACGAGGCTGCTAGTTTGAGCATATAACAGGGTTTTATAACTCCTTATCCTATTGTAAATATTAAAAAAATACATACAAATATAATTCCCGTGACGCATTCTTCCTCCTCCAATGCAAAATAGGTCACTTGGGAAAATAAGTTATGGAAATTCTTGAATCAGAACTTTAAAAAAAAAAACTTTTTGGACCAACTAAATATTTAATTTTTCCATAAATGCAATGAAACATTCTTCGCAGATCCATGAAGGGGCTCCATTAGCTCACTTTCAGTGGCAAATTTCATTGGCACAATGTACAAATTCATTGTGTAAATGAACTGCTTTGTTTTAGTGTGACAAAATTTATCAGTTTCTTCAATTGTATTAAATATTTATTATGCGATATTTGGCAACTTCTTGTGTTTAATTAGTCAAGTCTTTTAATTCGCAAAAGATTTTGGGCGGTAACCTTTTTACTTTGTTTTTGTTTCTTCATCTTTATATTGAGTTGGGTAAATTTTTGTGGCGGTTAACCTATTTTGCCCTACTAAATATACCGTGCTCATGTTAGTTATGCTATTTCTGTTCAGGATGTACTTTTTTTAAACTCCACAGACTGTGTCAGTCCTTTAGCCTTTAAGCAACAGTTTTTAATAAGAAGTAAATATAAAAGCAAGCGAATATATTTATATTTTTAATAATAATTTACACGATAACACCATTAAAACAAAGACCGCCACGATAGTTTTTAATCCGTAAAAAAAAGAAAAAAATCTCACTGCAAAGGCAATGGCTGCATTTGAGTGCAGCACTATGGCATTAGCCATTTCCTTTTTTAGACCACCAACCATTATCATCATATTCGTATTCATCTATATTTTTAAACATGCAAAGACCACGGTTTGGTGCAAATGCAACTTTAAAACAGGAGGATCGGGAACAAAAACTCAAAAACACAACCTGGTATTACAAACGTTGTTTAATGTTGGCTGTAAAACTCGTGTTTTCTTGTGGTTTTTTTTTTTTTTTTTTTTTTTTTTTTTTTTTTTGACTAAAAACAAACATGGTCACAAGACACGCAACACTTTTTTTCTATATATAAATGGTGGAAGGGACAGCAAAAATTTAAAGGCAGAAATATTCAAAATTTCAATGGTTACTCTTTTTTTAATAGCAATCCCATTTTGAGTTTTTAAATAATTTAATGTGACAATTTCTACTGCCTGGCGTCTTCCCATGCAACATTTTATTAAAACAAAGAATGTAACACGAATGAGTTTATTTGCACAAAAATTATTTCTTTAATTTTCTCTCTTGCTTCTGTGGTTCGACGAATACCAAACATTCGTTTTAATTAAATAAGACAAAAAACAGTTGTTTGTGTGGGTTAAACACAAAGTATTCAGAAGGACTCAGTCACCAGTATTCATATGCTTTCCACGTTCGAAAAGTTAAGAGAGTGACAGAAATTACAAAATAGATTCGACAAGGACATTCAAAACGAAACAATCGATTTTAATGGAACTTGCGAAAGTAGGAATTTTTTGCTTAGTTTAAAAGATCATTATAACTCAGATCCATTTGGAGCGCTGGCTTAAAATTTACTCGTATTTCAAAAATATATTTTTCCAATTTAATTTATTTTGCGGACTCGTATTCATCAAATATCCAAGTGCAATTAAAATCTAATTAATTATCGATGCAGTAGATCAAAGGCTTTGAGAGCTTTACATACGTGCATACAAAGTCTTGCAAATTTTAATATATATTTAATCAAAAGAATCCGATTTTTTACACGTAATTAAGTTAGTGTATGAGAATTTCAAACAGTGAATTTAAATTTCTATAATATCTACTATAATTCTGTTGAGTTAACGATTTTGTATAAATTGAACAAGAAGGATATATTAAGAAATACTATAAATATAATTTCCATAATCAAGAAAAAGTTTATTATATTCTGATAATAAATGTAGCTAAAAGTTTATATGTATTTATTAATTTTATCGACCTTATGGTATGTAATTTATGGTTATTTATATTCAGGCTCTAGGTCATATATTAATTTAAGTAAAACTTCTTTGTTTTATTAATTGTTGTTTTTTATTCAAAATTTCAATCACCATGGGTTTTCTTCATCAGGAATTTAAGTAAAGCTGCCTTTTTCTTTTAAAATCAAAAAGCTTGCTGAATACGCGAAAATACCAAAATAAGAGTTTACATTTTACAATGACGGTACATAAATGGTAGTCACGTCCTTACACTGAAAGAAATAAAATTCGTCACCGACATATACAAAGAATCCCATAAAATATTCAACGTGAATGATCTCCATAAAGCCTTAGGACCCTTTAAGACCATATGGCCGATTGTTATTTTGCATTAGAATAGCATCATTGTTGCAATCGATTTTCTCGTAATTCATATCTCAACGCAGTCAATGAATCACCACCAGCCACCAGTCACAGAACACGACCTATTTTTGAGTAGGAAAATATATTTTTCATCCTAAGTATTGTTATTGACGTATTGCTAAACTCCACGAAATCAGCTTTCATTATTCAAAATTCATAATTATCGCACTAGTATTTGATTTTTAATCCAATTAGTGATAATGAGGAAATACTCGTATAAGTTTTTATATGGGAATAAAGTTTAAGCCTGTTTTTTATTTTCTAAGGCATCTTTGTTTGTGAACGGAAACACTTAAAAACTACTCCATTTGATTTTTCATATTTTCATTTTAAGAAAACACTTCCTTTTCCAATTTATATCAAAATTAAAAAAACAAACCTCTTGTAAGCACTTCATAATTCGGACAGCACGTGCTTTGCTTTAAATTGGTTATAATAGTTCAATTGTTTTTTCGCTTTTAATCAAAATCTTTGGTTGTTCTCAAATTAAAACACATGTAAATTTCGAACCTCAATATATTTTGTGTGTGTTTGCTTTCGGGGTTCAAAGTGGTTTGTGCTTAAGCCCCGCAGGAGACTATTCATTTTTATTTTTCAGATACATACTCGAATTTGTAATAAACAAAGTCAAAATACAAATGTTTTCCTTCACTGTTTGAATCCTGAATGTACGAGTGTGTATGTTGCAAAAGAGACCTAGCGGGCGAGGGACTCGCATACATGTTATTTGCCTGTGTCTCTTCCAGTGTCACCTTTTAGTTGACAATTTAAGTATTTTGCAAACATTTGCTGCGAAGTCTTTAATTTCGCCTTTGTTAAGATCAGAAAGCAATTGTTGTTGTTGTTGCATTTTTAGTGAATTCATAAAATAAAAATTTTAAGCTTTATGCATAGAATATTTAAAAACCGATGCATAAGAATCTATTACAGGAAAAACAAGTTATTTGTAAAGCAGTACAAAAGGAATATTTATAAATTGGCTATTGAATTATATTGAGCTTGAAGTCTTTTCATATTGCAATGGACCTAAATTTGCATATAACTAGGGTGATATGTTGGTCTAATAATGTTGAACATAATTTATCTTCCAACACTGTACGAGAACTAAATTTTGATTGAAAGAATACCTTATAGATTTAAGTGTTACACCTCTGTTATCTGTACTATTGTTCTTATGTAATATCAGTCTAGGAAGCCTCAATAAAATTTTGATTGAATTGAACTACATATTTTTTCGAATTAAAATATATCTTGGGAAGCGACGGAGAAGCTTCATAACATTTTTATATCAATAATATAGTATGTTTTGATTAAAATGTCGGTTATGACAATTTGGCTTATCAAAACTTAAATTTTTTTACAAATACTCCAAGAATTTCCACTTAACTGATATTAGATATCGTGAATATCTACTGTGAGACATCGAATAGGAAATACTTTCAAGCTTCTAGATGACAACAACTCGTTACTTAAAAGGAAACTATTCGAACTTGCCTGTATAACACTAAATAAATTCATTTGGGAAGTATTATCCATGTCATATGTAAGTATGTAATGGTTTTACATGTCGTGTAGTCACAATCTAGTGTCACTTTTGATAGAATATGCTTCCACGATATCTTGACTATTGTGCATCTTCCAAAAAAAACTCTATTTTCAAACTTATAGATGATAATTATTCGTTAACTCAAAAAACAAAACTTAAAATCGCCTGTATGACACTAAATAGATTCATTCGGTATGTATTATCCACGTTTACTCGATTTCTTCTGAACGATGACACTTCTTTGATAAGAATGAGATTATCATAATGGTCCTGGAGTCACATTTCAATATAACTTTCAATAGAAAATGTTTGCAGGGCATACAAATAGAGTGCTTTCTTTAAAGAAGGATTATTGTGTGCAGTATCAATATATTCCCTGAAACATCTTGGAATTGAACCGAAACATTTATATAATAAGAATATTTGTATTTCAACACGATATCCTCAGGAAAGAACATTATAATAACATTTCCCAATTGCTGTTTGTTTTTTTAATTTTTCACAATTACAAACAATTGAAGAGAGAAAGGATAAACAATGAGAAACAACCACATAAAAAACTTTAACACTTCATAAAAAATATAATTCTTCTATTGAAGTGCAAAAGAAAAACAGAGATAGTGTACAAAAATGGTGCAAAGAAGAGGCAAGCAATAGTGACGACATTTTTAATTGTAGATGAAAATTTGAAAACACAACAACAATAATAGTACAACAATCAAGTATATAACAAAGCAAAAAACATGAGAGAGCCATAAGGAGAGGAATGAAAAAATAAACAAATCAAATGGTTAAAAATCTTGTTGAACTGTTAAAAAAATTACTGCAAACGCACACACAAAGAAGTAAACACATCCCATTCCACTTAACATAATTCTACCTCTCTCTCATAAAAAGAGATTTTGAACCAAATATAGAAAAATTACGGTGTATCAACCATCTCGTTCTCCCTATTGGAGAGTAAGCAGGCAAGAAAAAATCCAATTGGGTTGCTAATATAGAGAGAATTTGAGACTGATTACACTAAAAATGAGTGAAATTGTAGCTATTTCAGTCGCACTTTAAAATTTGTACTTAACTTATCTCTTTCATTGAGTTATTTAAAATATAATTCTACTTATTTATTTGTTTGTTCACTTGCTCCTGCAAGCGCTGGCTGAAAGTGTTGTTTTTCATAATGTGTTTTTGTAATTCAACACCCCTCCCTCTACAGATAAAATTTAAATATAACTGGTTTTTTCCGCTGTGAGTCTGGTGTGTGTGCTTCAAAGCTAATGCTGGTTTCTGACACAATTCAGTTCGTCGTCGTTAGTCTCACGTTCAACATAATAAACGCTCGAAAAAGTAGGAAAGTTTGAACAAATGAAGTAAAAAAAAACAAGTTTCTCTCAAAAAACAATTTTATTTTGAAAAGAATTGTAAAGAAATAGCCGCTGAAACTCTAAATAAATAACGACGGCTTTGAATGAATTTATGAAACAACAGTGAAAATTATTAAAGATCCAAATAAAAGATAATTTAAAATAAAAATGCAGTGTAGTTGAAAAAAGTGCTACAAGTTCGTAAACAAAAAAAAATATATTTGTAAATTCTACAAATAAAATTCAATTATTTAACAGATTATTTGAATAGAACAAACAAGTACTAGCCAATATGATAATCGGTTCCCATCCCTATTTGTGCAATGGTGCTGGTGGTGTCATATCCGGAAATAACTCAAGTAGCCCTAATCCTACAACGAACACAGCAAATAATAAAACAGCCGCCGGCTCCGCAACAGATTTCTCTATAGCCGCCATTATGGCTAGAGAGGAAAACTCCTCCAGCCGCGAATCATCCGTCAGATCAGCCAGTAAGTATTCTTCTTCATTCCAAATTAAAATAATAAATGGGGATATGAGGTTTCATCTAAGCTTCTTCTGGGATATAAAGTTTACCGTCGCTTTATTAGCTTAACATATGTATGTATGTATGTAAGACTGCAAATTTACATACATACATACAAGGTGTATGCATACATATGTAAATGTATACATTAGTGTGTATATTTTAATATGAAATTTCAATAAATTATCGTCAAATTGCTTTGTGTGTCTGCAGTTCTAAGTGATGTGATTAAATAATTTTAGTTTTCTTTAAAAGACTGTTTAAGAACTATCAAAATACATTTAATTATGAATGAGTATTATTTCTGATTAGTAAAAATATATTTGAAAAATGCAAAGTTTCAATTCCTGGACTGTTTAATAAATTTTATTATAGAGATTAATAACATTTTCGTGAAACTACTTTATTATTCATTTCACTTTGGTGCAGGCTTTTTTAAGAACTATTAAATATACTTTTGTAGAAAAATGTTTATGAGCGAAAATAGCAATAATAGTGGCAGTTTTTTTATGGCGAAAATTTTATTTTATTAGACACTTCTTTGTAATAATTTATCAAAAAGACATTTTTTAAAAGTTGGTATTGTGAATGTAACATTATTTGAGTTTTTAAAACGTGATCAACGAAATTTATTTATTTATTGAGGACGTTATTAAGTTTGAAAAATTTTGCTTTGGGACAAACATTGTATATGTAAATATATCGACGTATGTATGTATGTATTATTTGGTCCAATATTTTCTTCGTGTGACGGCAAGTGATTCTTACTACATCAACTTAAGAAATTTTAAAACTTCTATTTTCCTTGCGATTTAAGCCAATAGAAATTTTAATTAAAAAGAAAAATTTCTGTTTTAAATTTAAATTTAAAAATTCCTTCTATGTTATATATATATATATATATATATATATATATATATATATGAATTTAAAAGGAAATTTAATTAGAAAATTAATTTCTTTGGAAAACCAGAAGAAACTTTAAAATTTTCACTGTTGTTTTTTTAATTATAAAAACATACGTTTTTCACAAAATATTTGATATATTAAGGCGTACCCAGACGGCAACGTTAGACATTTGATGAGGCCAGTTTTGGTAAATATTAATTCAAGGGCATATCCTGCTTTAACAAATTTTCGTCTTAATTGGTATCCATATTGCAAAAATTATATATTCCATATGACCACTTTGTTGGAATAAATTGAAAATTCATAAGAAAAAAAGAACATATGTATATATATATATATATATATATATATATATATATATATATATATATATATATATATATATATATATATATATAATAAAAATAAAAATTATGATTAAATAAATCAGTTAATAGCGTTAGTATTAGCTTCAGGAAAAATCTGTTGAATACTTTTGAAAAGCGCGAAAAAGCGATAAGAAATTGATCTCTTACCGACAAAATAACTCATCCTACATTATTTTACATTTTTAGTTACAAATTTGAAAGCAATTAATTTACTTCATTTATTCATTCAATTAATAAAAAGCCCTTAAGGGCGAACCTGCACAAACATACAGTGGAGTTCGGTTGTAATGAACTACGCGGACTGGTACATTTTTCACGTTATAGACAAAGTTCTTCGTAACTGGAACAAATATTCTATTCTACCAATAACTAAAACTTAGCAACATTAGAGTAGGTTATTATTATTATTATTTCATATTTTTCCATATGATCATGCAACATATATATATATATATATATATATATATATATATATATATATATATATATATATATATATATATATATATATATATATATATATATATATATATATATATATATATATATATATATATATATATATATATATATATATATATATATATATATATATATATATATATATATATATATATATATATATATATATTATATATATATATATATATATATATATATATATATATATATATATATATATATATATATATATATATATATATATATATATATATATATATATATATATATATATATATATATTATATATATATATATATATATATATATATATATATATATATATATATATATATATGTATATATATACATATATATATATATATGTATATATATATATATATATATATATATATATATATATATATATATATATATATATATATATATATATATATATATATATATATATATTATATATATATATATATATATATATATATATATATATATATATATATATATATATATATATATATATATATATATATATATATATATATATATATATATATATATATATATATATATATATATATATATATATATATATATGTATATATATATATATATACATATATATATATATATATGTATATATATATATATATATATATATATATATATATATATATATATATATATATATATATATATATATATATATATATATATATATATATATATATATATATATATATATATATATATATATATATATATATATATATATATATATATATATATATATGTTGCATGATCATATGGAAAAATATGAAATAATAATAATAATAACCTACTCTAATGTTGCTAAGTTTTAGTTATTGGTAGAATAGAATATTTGTTCCAGTTACGAAGAACTTTGTCTTTGTATATATATAATATCTATTTACAAAATTAGCCGAATTCTATTTTGTTAACTGACCTTCGTAGACTAGTAGGTAGTGTACTAGACTCGTAGTGCGAAGGTCCCAGGTTCGAATCCTGCCGCAGAACTCTGGCAGTTTGTGTCTGATAATTAAAAGGGAGCGCACAACAAGCCTTCACTGGCTTAAGTGTATGTCGTATGACATGGGCTATCACACCCCTCCAATCAACCTAACCTAACCTAACCTAACCTATTTTGTTCGTGATAAGAGTCCTTTATAAGCGAAAATTCGCTATAAAAAATTGTATGAAATTATTGGGACCGCACACGCTGTTCGTAATAGACGATTATTCGTCCTAACCGGTATACGATACAACCGAATTCCACTGTATATTACTTTTAATGAGAACTTTTAGGTTTTTGTCTGTTTTATCGGTTGATGGATTTTTTTATATGTTCGAGAGTCTACTATTTTCTATTATTTCGATTTGGTAGTGTTTCCTATAGAACCTCCGATAAATCTAAATTGACTTGTGTTGTATGAATTTGTAGTATTTTTGTTATTAGTATTTTTTTTTTGACAAGTAGCACTTGCATTCCTGAGGTTACAATATGTAAAGTTAAGAAATGATTAATTGATTCATTGATACATAAATATATATCTAAAAAATAATACTCTATCATTCATAAAAATGGAGTGACTCCGCCTGATTAGTAACATTCGGATGATTAACCTATTTTCTTTCTATTAAAAATTTATATGCAGGTATAATTTACAACAGATTTCAACACATTCCAAAAACAAACAAATTATACTCACACACATACATCTATAAATATTTTACCACTTTGTTTCAGCCAAACAAAGTTTGTTTTCAATAATAATAATGGGCAGCAGTCAATCTTCAAATAATAATTAAAACAGGCTTTAAAATCATTTCTTCTGTTATTTGTAATCTGCTGGTAGATTTAATTTTATATTTATTTTGTTAAGTTAAGCGCGGATATTAAGAGCATTTATACGCTTGAACTATGATAATTTAAGCTGAATATTTGAATACATTTGAATTTTGAAACGCGGTTAATGTTTCTATTTATTTTAATGGACTTTTAAAATCAAGACGAGAATTTTAATAAAACATAAAACTTGACTTATTTTTCATAAACTTAAAAACACATAAAAAGTAAAACGGCATTTTGTTGAACAAAAGTTTATAACGATTTTTATAATTATATTTTGTTTTTATTTTAAAGGTCCCATTTCGATAGAAGATGAAGTCGATGTTGATGTGGTCGATTGCAGTGATTCTGAGGAGCCACCAGCCAAATCACGCCGTTTAAATAATTCCCATTGCAGCACAAGCACTGGCAATTTATCGCAAGCACAACTAAACAACAGCACTGCTAGCAGCGCCGGGCGTTCAACACCGCCCCAATCGCCAGCGAGTGACTTGGATGGTGAACGTTCATCGCCAGAACCAGCTCCAAAGGCACCAAAAATAGTGGGATCCTGCAACTGTGATGATTTGAAGCCAGTTCAATGCCATTTAGAAACAAAAGAACTATGGGACCGTTTTCATGAATTGGGAACAGAGATGATTATCACCAAGACTGGACGGTAAGAGAGCAAAAAAAAACTAACAAAAAAAAAAAACAATAAAGCGCAACACAGCGTAAAAAAAATAAGTCGAAGCCGTTCGAATTGAATGTCCATTTTTCTGTTTGTTTCCACAACGTTATTTCAGTCATCATGCAATTGTGACATTAGGAGGTCATTCAATGTGGTTTTTGTTTTTATATGCCAAAAACAGTAGAAATAGCCTCTGCCAATATTTATTTTTTTGGTATAAGCAGAGTTCTTTTTTTATATGACAAATTGCGTTGTAATGTGAGTAGATTAACGCGCCAGGGCGATACATTTGCATGTGGCAACACATTTAATCCTTTATGTCTTTGTAAAAACAAACAACGAAACTAAACAACAAAGCCTAAACATACAATTCTATATTCATAATTTTCATAATTTACTAGCGGGCCCGTTGCCTGCTTCGCACGGCAAAACAAAATAAGAAAAGAAACACACTTTTTTTAATAAAGTTGGTTTTGTTCCCAAAAACACACTCACTTCACATACGCACCGCACACACATGCGTTATCGGATTTTAACCAAACTTCATATAAACCATATATGGGCCACTGGGCCCTACGTAGTGTATAAGTTTGGTTGAAATCGCTCGACGCGTTTATGAGTAGTTCGGCGACGTACATATACGGACTTATTTTTATATATATAGATTATTGAGTATTTTTGTTGCAAAGCAAAAAATACAAATCAATAGCAGGTATGTACACATATGTATAATTATACTTATATATGTATACTATATACATATGTATGTGTTTCATGTGTTTCATATACATACATGTTCCGTCCCTATAAGGTCAGCTGTTCAAATGTTGCTTTACTTAATTTTTTTGTTAATCATTTAAATAGAATGCAGTGGAACCAAATATATCCTCCTTCCATGTCCTGCTATCCAATTTAAAAAACTCCTTCTATCAGATTCGGTACCTTGGTCCTGCATTGGACAGGCAAGTCCCGCGTAGTGGCAAAATGTTAAATGTCTCAGCGACAATAAACGGGGATATAAGTGCATGTGTACCCTTGATTAAGTGTCGAATGAAATCGTTTCTTTTTCATTGTGCAGGTGAAAAAGAAAACATTAAACAAAATTTAAATTTTTTATATTAATTGCAAACATCATGATTATTTGATTATTTTTTTCAAACTAAAGCTTTTTTCACTGTCTTCGAATATAGTTCATACTACGAACTTTAGTGCTTTCTTATTGAATTTTCTTTATTATTACAAAACAAACTATCGAAAAGTGACGAATATGATATTTTGGCCAGAGACGGTCGAAAATTTAAGAAACAAATTTTTAAAAGTTGGCTTTTTGAGATGAGCTGAGTTCAAGTTTTGAGGCGATTTATAAAATTTGATTCAAGAAAAGTGATAAAATTTTCTCAAATCAATATCAAATGGTAAGCCATGGAATATTCGTAAATAAATTTGATGAATCGCGTTTAAATTTAGCTTTGCCACAATTTTTAGAGGTAAAGTCAACAAAACTAAAAAATAAGCATCTCACTAAAAAAGATCTTAAAAACTCAATATTATTTACTTTTTTAACATTTTGGAAAAATATCAATTCATTCCAAAAAAAACAAAAATGATTTCTTTACGAAGACAAATCGATTACACTTAAAAAAGTCGCTAATATAAAGCGAATCTTTAATTCCGCTCGAATTTGTCATTTCCATTCGATGAAACAATGAAGTTCCGAAGTAAAAGATGTTGACCTATTCCGCGCAATATGAGTGAGTCATAAAAGTAAATTCAATTTTATAAATAATTAATAAATTTCTGATATAATGATTTTTTGAATGGAAAGATTTATGCAAAATGCAAACTTCTTTTTTATTGGTTTATTAATGTCCAGTGAAAAAAAAGAAATCACTCGCTTTAAAAAATCCTATTTCCTGGTAAATCAAGTTGACAAAATTTTGACTAAAAATATCAATTACTTCTACAAATTTGCTAAGCTGAGCTTTATAAAAAATATATGTACGCATTTCTTTAAAATTTATAAAATTTTCGTAAAATTAAATAAAATACTTGTTCATCAATATGAGTTTTTCATGACATCTAATATGTTTGCTGACAATCAGATCGCATTGATCTGAGTGTAAAATTGTAAACTTGGAAACACATATTTTTAAACTGGGCTGAGACCAAAGATCAACTTCCAATTGATAATATTTTGTAAATCTGCATCTTTAAATTTTCATCTGCGAAATGCTGATAAATAAGCAGACATTCTCCAGTGAAGGAGTTTTGGACATTTCCATTCGTTTATATTATTGTTTAGTTATTAAACAAATTTGCATTGCACGCCAAAAAGTTAAAATATTGGCTAAACTGCCCAAATAAGACGAACAAATGTAATCTCGTTGTTTTCATTTTCACTGTAATATAAACAGTAGTGAAAATGTGAACTGTGCCAAAGACCACACAAAAATTGTAATCTCAAGTCAGTCTCCAAATCTTGTAATCGATATAAATTCTTCATCTGAAAAGAGCTCTAGGCAACAAATTGGTAAGAAGTATATTCCTTAAAACGTGGAAAAACCAAAAAATTCGTTTCTTAAACGACTTTTGATATTCAAAAAACTAGTTTAAAATATTTCTCAGTATGTCTCTGATCAATGATTGTCGCAAATCATCTTCTATCGCCCATGATTGCGGGAAGCTCTTTGGTGATTAAAGATACTTTGAGATAATTTATATTGGAGTAATGCAACGATTGCGAATTTAAAAATGTATTTAAGAAAATAATAATTAAAATTAATGACACATAACATGCATATTTGTATATATAGCCATAGGCGTCTATATAATTTTCTAGGGGAGCCTACGACCCTTAAGGAAGAGTAAAATTATAACTTTTATTACAAATTAATTATAATATTATATTGTTTGTTGTTGGCTTAGCTAGGTATATGCCTGCAATTCATTGGCGCTAACCAAATCATCAGTACCCTTTAGCCAAATCATGATTGAAAGCATTCAAACCTTGTATACTTAAGCCACAGACTACAAACAATATATGAGAATTCAAACAGAACTCAATCATATTTTTCTATTTGTAATCAACAAAAACACAAAAGCATTCTAAAGCTATTTATACTTTTGTGTTTTTGTTGATTACAAATAGAAAAATATGATTGAGTTCTGTTTGAATTCTCATATATTGTCATATTGGCATATATATGCCAATGAAACGCAGGCATATACCTAGCTAAGCCAACAACAAACAATATAATATTAAAATGGTTATTTTGGAGAATATCTCGAATAACGAATTTGATAAATACAAATTAATTATCCTGACGTCCACTTTATGCCCATTACTGTTTGTAAGTTGAGGCACACCATTAAAGTACTAGAAACCCCTAAGAAAAGGAGTTGGGTAAATTTATCATGCAAATGAAAATGGTGAACAGTCGCCATTGGAAAGTCCATTGGAAGATAAAAATTTCTTAGTGGGAGAGGCTAAGCTCTCTCCCGTTGTCTTCCTAGTGATAAATACTTAACAAAATGATTTCACAGAGCTTTCGTAGATACGCTCACGTGAGCATTGGAGCCGCTCATCAATGAGTCACAAGGAAAGCGACCTGGATGAGTAATTCAAGGAAGCAAAGTGCCACTCATCCTAGATTGTTTTGTTGTTGTTATAGTCAAGATCTTAAAACTATTCAATTTGCCACCATTAAGTTGGTCTGATTTGTTGTTTGCAATAATAAGGGAAATATATAGATTTTGATTCATAGCAATCCAAAAGCCTTTGCCGCGCCGCTGGTACCATCAGAAAGTTGGTGACAATGGTATTCACTAACTTTGTCGTGTCGCAATTAGAAGACCTTAATATTTCAGATACACATGCGCTTTGTTCCACACACTTACGGTATAATTAATTTTATCTGTCAGTATGTGGAATCGAATACCTACGGCATACAGAGTGGAAGTCAACTGACAGTATTAAATTATCAGCTGTTATGGTAATTTCTGATATTTGGCAACAGGACCTAGAAATCTTGGATGTTGATAGCTTGAGTTATTGAGTTAACTTATGAAAAGTTATTTTTCTACTTTCTCTGTTGTGTGATGGTATTTCAAGTATTCAAACATGAATTAAAGAGGATTTTGCAGAGTTCCGCTTATTTGTCTCCTTCAAAAGGTGGATTAATTATTTGTAATTGTATCCAGTTTCATGATATTGGACACGTTTCCTGCACTATAGCCGTGTTTATATATTAAAGTCGTTTCTATTCTAATATGTACACTGAATGCTAAAAAGTTTTTTTTTTAATTCCGAGTGATTTTCATAAAAATTATATTCATAAATTGTATCAGACCTATGATTGCATCCATGCACTTTTTAATTTCATTCATTTAAGAATTTTCTACTTTTTTTCATTAAAATGATCAAGAACAACAAATTTGGGTGGTCCACATTCATGTTCACTTTTTGTGTGCAATTAAATTGATGACATTGAAATTGTTTTGTCTGCAAACATTCATCAGTTTTCGCACTACAAAAACAAATCCTTTGCACAAATTCCATAACACGCAAAATGTATCAACTCTAGCATTTAAGACAAATAAAAGAAAATTTTAAACAAAAAAGTTTAAAAGGCGTTTTTCTTGTCAACATTTAATTTTCCAAGCAGGATTTTCAATATAAAAACAAAAACTATTGTGACCATTTCGAACAAACGAGTCAAGTCAGTCATCGCAACGGGAGACCCTATAAATATTAAGACCGAACATGTGTTAAACACAATGGGCCGGCCGGCCACACACACAATTTTTTACACCGTTACAAAGGTTGGCCAACACCTTTTTATGAAAAGACTCACATTTACGACATTTAAAATCAAAAACTGTCTCAGTATTTTTACTCCGCATGTAACCTGTTTTAGTGTTTTATTATTATTATAATTTTTTCTACTGGGTTCAATTAGTCTTAATTCAAAAAGTTAAAAGAATTGCTGTTTCAAATGCGTTTCTAACATTAAAATCACACCAAACCATTAAAGTTAACAAACTAGGCAGGGCCACTTCACACGCTAACAGACACATACACTCAAACACGCTTGCAACATTTAAGGGCAAGAGGAGGACATTTGATTAGAATAAAATTATAAAATTTTTATTAAGCTTTTATTCGTAAAAATGTTTAATTAATTTTATATCGTTTCAAGGCGCATGTTTCCCACCGTTCGTGTTAGCTTCTCGGGTCCGCTGAGGCAAATACAACCCGCCGATCGGTATGCCGTGTTGTTGGATATTATACCCATGGATTCGAAACGTTACCGTTACGCTTATCACCGTTCAGCGTGGTTGGTTGCTGGCAAAGCTGATCCTGCGCCACCAGCCCGTTTATACGCCCATCCTGATAGTCCGTTCAGTTGTGAAGCCCTGCGCAAGCAGGTCATTTCTTTCGAAAAAGTGAAACTGACCAACAACGAAATGGACAAAAATGGACAGGTAAGAATCCGTATCCAACCCAATTTATAATATAAATTCTAGATCATGAAACAATTTGGATTTTCTTAAAAACTCACCACAATGGCAAACAAAATATTTCTGCTCTCGTTACAACCACCAGCTGTAACGAAATTTCTTTTTTCTTTAAACCAACAAATTTTCTAAATGTTTCATTTTTCTAAACTCGATGTAAATTTTCATCAAACAACAAGAAGTGAAAATATTGTTTTAGGAAAATAGCAGCAAAAAGTAATAGTATTAAGGCTTTAATAAAATTCTTTTATAATTTTAACATTTAAATATACACTTGAACAATTGTCAGTCCGTCTGTCCATATGTTGGTTTGTCAAACACGCAAGTTTCATACATGAATCTCTTGTTGTTTCTGAAATGGGTTTTAAATTTAACACAAGAGCACAGAACTGGAAAAATAGTTTACTATTTAAATTAATTTTGTTGTTGCTGTTGTTGTTGTTGATGATGTTGGGTTTTGTGTGTAAATACTCACTCTGAGATAGTAAATAGTTACATTTTTACACATATACATACATACATACGAGTACATAAATTGTGCATAGAGATCCATACAATTCTCTAACAAGTTTTCCCAGTTTGTGCGCATGACAGGAAATAAAGAAAAGCTGCGAGATAGATTTTGAGTGGTTTTATTTTCCTACTTTGAGGTACAAGACGGCACTCTCTATATTAATAACATTTTCCTTTTTCACTTTTAGATTGTTTTAAACTCCATGCACCGTTATCAACCTCGTATCCACTTGGTACGTTTGAGCCATGGACAAAGTATACCCACAAATCCCAAGGAGCTGCAAGAATTGGATCACAAAACGTATGTGTTTCCTGAGACGGTATTTACAGCAGTTACTGCTTATCAAAACCAGCTGATAACGAAACTGAAAATTGATTCCAATCCCTTTGCAAAGGGATTCAGGGACTCTTCGCGTTTAACAGATTTTGATCGTGATCCAATGGAGGCTCTACTGCTGGAACAACAATTAAGATCACCCTTGCGATTATTCCCCGATCCAATAATGCAACAGTTTGCTGCCCAACAAGGAGCTGATCCAACCTCTATGGCCATATTTGAGAAGGCCCGCCAGCATTTACAGATGTTTGGTGGCAATTCTCCATATGCTCAGTTAATGATGCCTCAAATGTATGCACAACAGGCGCCACCTCCACCTGGTCTTGGAGCTTTCCACATGTTCCAACAGCAGTGGCCACAATTAACGGCAGGATTTTTGGCTTCCGCCAATCAGCAAGCGGCCGTAGCCCAAGTCCAAGCTCAGGCGGCTGCGCAGGCCCAGGCTCAGGCAGCAGCTCAAGCTGCGGCACAAGCGCATGCCAATCGTACACCGCCTCCACCACCCGCAGCCACAACACCTTCATCCACCTCATCGGGGTCGCCATCTCCAGACATGCGACCCAGACAGTTTCAGAGATTCAGTCCTTACCAAGTACCACAACATCCTTCAGGGTCAGCACCCAGAAGTCCTTCCCATTAAACAATCAAGTTAATCATCTAACCTTACAAACATTAACTATGCCAAAACCAGTATTACAAAATAACAGCTAAAAAATATAAAAATCATAAGCTTATAATTCTCATTCAGTTTGTTAATTTGTTTTGTACAGTTTAATTTCATAATTTTACGAATAGGAACTAATATTGTAAATTGTAAGCTCGTTCAAGTTTAAGTTTTACCGAATTTAGAAAAGAGAAATTAAATAAATTTTAAAAAGCAGCTTAGAGCAATTTTATCTAAAAAAAAATACAACTTTTCTGTATCCTAAAAGTGTTCAACCTGCAAATTCGCCAATTGTTTCCTCTACCACATCTTGTTCGGAATTGTCTATAAGTACTCAATAGGTATTTGTATATTATTTAATGACTAATAAAGAAAAAAGGCTATAAATGTAAAATAAAATTTGCTTGAATTCATTTCAATGTTTTTAGTTGTGTAGAAAATTTTTGAAAATTAGTTGTAATTATTTATAAATAAATTTTAAATGAAAAAGTATTAAAAAAATTTAATTTAATGTCTGAAAATATTATACATAGAGTATATGAAAAGAAAAAAAAGCAAAAACAAGAAGAAAATTAAATACACTCCATTAAAAATTTATAAGTGAAAATATTTATTTGCATTTTTATTTTTACTTGGGAATAAAATGACAATAAAAGATTTTCTCTCTCTCCCTCTCTCTCTCCTTTTCCTTAAAAGATCACATAAATATTTTTTATCTAGTGTAGCATCCTCAAAAATTTATTTCTTTGTGTTTTTCCTTCACTTGGGAATATTTTCCAACAATTAAAAATTCTGTTACTGAATTTCTTTCCTTCATTAATGTATCGAAATGACTGGGAACTACAAGTATTTTTGAAATTTTTTGCATTTTTGTACAGAAATATTTAAAATTTTTTTGAGAAGATCTGGAATAGTAGCAGCAGTAGAACATGTCCTTAAACTGCAACTGGTTACTTAGTCGAAAATGATAAAATAATGCTACACCAGATAATCTATTAACACATCGTTAAAAAGTATCAATTTCAATGAATGCCAACTCCTACAGTCTAAGAGGATACAAAACGAAATCATGTTCACAAGGAGTAAGTGGCCATTACGAAATGCATTCGCTGCGGCTTCATCCTGAATACGAAAAACTTAATTTAGAACACAGAAATTAAAATACTGAAAGCAAAAACGAGCATCAAACATAAAACATGTAAATGAATTTGAATGTTTGAACTAGAGATGGGATCGTGAGCACCATTTCGCTCACGCTAAGGGACAATTAAAAAGTACTCACGATCCAATTCTTATGGAGTTGTGAATTCTGTATAAAAGAAACATTACGACAAGAATGAAGAGCACGTTTTATATGTCACCGACATCCTTGCAACGTGATGCTTTTTTCAATCTCACAATAGAACATTAAAATTTAATTATATTTCATAATCTTTTCTCACAAAAGCAAATACTCAAAAAAATTACTCAATTGTATAAAAATAGTAGTAGTTAGCACAGTTGAGAAAAAGAGTACTATTTAGCCCTCAAGTGGAGTTAAGTGATAAATAACATGGAGCACACTTACACTTTTAATGTGCAACGCATTTAGAAAAGAACAATTTATTTTTTTCACTATCCATTTTTTTGAACAGAACAAAAACATGCAGGATGGGAAAAATATGTGTAACATTTTTCTTAGAAAAAAACTTGTTTCCTTTGCAATTTCGCGACGATTTATATAATATGTTCAATAAATTAACAAATAACTTTGTTCTTACAAGCTTCTTAATACTTTTTCAAAACTCTTGTTATGATTTTTGTGAAATTTCAGAAGTTTCCAAATTAATTCTTAATTTTAAAGTCGCATCTTCCAGAAATCTGATATACATTTTGAAATTTACTAGTAAAGTAGGATATCATCATTTGGGTATATAATTCATACTATGGAATGGCGGCAAACATTGGCTTACCCTTTGGTTGTGCAAACTCCAACTTCGCTCGAGTCAAACATCATACAAGCACTATGCAGGTATTATTTTGTCAGCATAAATTATATTTGACGAATTATTTCATCTATTTGTTCCCAAATAAAAAGCCTGGGCCTAACCTATGCCGAAATTTTCGAGTTGGTACCTCTTACAGTTTGAGAGATCATAAATCAAACTGTGCATATTTTTTTTTTATTTATTTATTTCAAGTCTATGAATTTACAATTCTTACAGACTGATTACATAGGTATGTATATTTTTATATATATGTAAGTTTGTTTATAAATACAAAATTTAAGTATAATAGTTATTGAAAATTATTCAAAGCAAACAAAATATTACGTTTTATTACATTATCATTTAATGAGAAATCAATATAGGAGTAAAGTTTATTAAATTCCCTGCAACTCTTAACGAAGGGATCAGAATTAGCATAGTTTGTTCTAAAGAATTTTATATCTAATGGAGAGTAGTTGCGGGTAGGACGTTGAGGTACACAGAAAGATATATTTTCAACTAAATATTCAGAGCTCGATTTACCATTAATTGTGTTTAGAATAAACATTACATTTAGCATAGATCTTCGACTACTCAAAGATGGTAACTTAATTAGAGCAAGTCTAGCTTTATACGTAGGAAAACAAAGTGGGTTCCATTGTAGTCCGCGAAGACAAAATATTAAAAACTGTTTTTGTACCGCTTCAATTGCATTAATATGTATATTATATGTCGGATCCCATATTATTGATGCATACTCCAAAATCGGACGAACGAGCGACGTAAAGAGTTGCTTGGTGATATACGGGTCATCAAATTCCTTGGCCCAGCGCTTGATGAAGCCGAGTTGACATCTTGCTTTACTTACAATCAAGGAAATATGTTGGATGAAATTCAGTTTTGGGTCCATTAGAATTCCAAGATCTGTGACAGTAGAAACAGTTTCCAGCTCATAACAACCCAAAGAGTATTTAACGTTCATATGGCTTCTTCGGAAGAAACACATATGTTTGCATTTATTAAAGTTTAGTTTCATTAGATTCAACTCACACCAGGAATATAAGGAATTTAAGTCTGCTTGAAGAAATTTATGATCATCAAAGTTATTGTAGGATAGAAATATTTTTACATCATCGGCATACATGAGAATGGAAGAGTTGTTTATAGCGCTAGGTAAGTTATTGATAAATAATGAGAAAAGTAATGGACCCAAATGGCTTCCTTGGGGAACACCAGATGTAACTGATATTGGCTTGGATATAGTATTTTTAAACAGCACATTTTGTTTCCTGTTAGTGAGGTACGATTTAATCCAGTTTAAACAATTTTGTGTAAATCCCATTTGGTGAAGTTTATTCAAAAGAAGTACGTGGTTGACTTTATCAAATGCCTTACTGAAATCTGTGTAAACTACATCAGTTTGCATTTTATTGGTAAAGCCACGCTTGACCAAAGTTGTGAATTGTAAGAGGTTGGTTACCGTTGAACAGCCCTTGCGAAAGCCATGTTGACTAGAAGATAATAACGACGACACTTGATGGCTTAAACGATCAGTAATTAGTTTTTCAAAAAGTTTTGGTATGGTACTCAATTTAGCAATTCCTCTATAATTTTTAATGTCAGATTTACTACCAGATTTAAAAAGCGGGATGATGACAGAATTCCTCCACATTTCAGGAAATATTCCAAATTTAATTGATAAATTGAACAGTTGCGTAAGAGGAGCAACTAAAGCTTCAGCACAATTAATAAGAATACAGCTCGGGACTTTATCCGGTCCACTGTTATAAGAATATTTCAATTTCTTTAAACCGTTAAGAACAGACAATTCATCGATAAAAGGGATTAAGATATCGTTAGATTTCGTGGGAAATTTCAAGCAATTTCGAATGTTGTATTTGCTGCCAGATAATTTCAGTCCTTGAATATGATTTATATAAAGAAATATAAATCAGGCTGTAAAAACAAGCCGTTTTATATTTTAAGTCATGATATTTTTATGAAAAATTGCAAGAAGTGCAGATAGACTCACATTGACTCACGACGTTTTTAAACGTTTACGTGAATGAGGACAAAATTGTAAAGTGTTATTCATGATTCGAGCCAATCAAGTGACCGGTGCCCATCACTAGTCTAATATTCTTTTTTTAATTTACAACCCAAACACAATTCAATGCAACTCAATCCAATTGTGTATCAGAATCTACTCGTAGTATTGGAACCAAAAATTACTTGCTACACTGGAACAAACCAACAAATTTGTTACGCTACAAATGTTGTGTTTTTCATTTGCTGTTGTTTAATTCGAATTCCCACAATAATAAAAATGCAAAAGAGGAAATTGTATTTTAATACTTCTGCCTTTTACGCACTGATTCCACAGAACGTTTTCTTGCTGAAAAGCGTAACAAACTGAAGAAATTTTTATTATGAAAATCTGTTCTATTAAGGACATTGTGATGGCAAATGCGTTCACATGTGTAAAAGAAAATTAATTTGTGTTCGTTCGCACAAGGATGTCAAGTGTGTGGATAGTGAATAAGTAAGGAAATGAAATGAAGCACAGTGCCTTGTGTCTAACAGATTTAATTTGAATATCATGGACTTCCAAATTCATTTTGGACGAAAAACGTATTCATTAGATTACAAGCATTAAATGTATTAGAATATTGTACTTTAAATACGCTTTTCGAATTCTTCGTTTGCATTTTTAGTGGATAAAAAGCCATCTAAACACATTACGAATACAAACATGGCGCATTTTTGTGTGCAACCGTTGCTATTAGTCGTCTATTATCTAAAGTAATTAACTTTCATGTAAAACAAATAAATTTTAAGATAAATATCTTGATTACCTTAATTACTTTTAAAACACTTTCAAACTCACAAATTGAAAAAAATACATACAAGGTGGCAGTAGCAGTGGCAGTGAGAGTGGCACAAACAACATGTTGACACTATTACAAGTATTCGTACTCGTAGTTGTACAACGATAAAAATCAAATATTGACCCAGACAAACGAACAAATGCACTCACATTATTTAATTTCTAACGATGATTACTTTCTAATCACTTTGAAAGGAAACCACGAAAAATGCCACATCTAGATCTTAATACGCTCGTTGGTATTGTTTCCCCAAAACTATAGCAAATGTTATCTTTTTGCATTTCTTTGCCACTCAATGTAAGAAATCTAATTTTGTTAAAATCTGAAAATGTCAAAATGATCATTAATATGTCAATATTATATATTTTTGATGTTTTCGGCGTATTTATAAAAAAATATCAAATAAATTCACACGAAACATAAAATTTAAATCATTTGACAATTTTTTTCCGAAACTGTAGAAATTTTTAAAATAAATTTATAGACAATATTATGTGTTGCATCTACGATCTGATGCTTAAATTAACGCACTATCAAAAAAAAAACACATTTCTTAGGTCGGAAACACACAATCACACGCACACGCCCAGACAGACACCCATTTCATTCCAAATTTATTTCCACACAAGTAAATTCTCCGGCCACCTGATAACTTTTTTGCGTTGGACTCGATGTCTCTCAAGGTGGTTGGTTGGGTCGTTTTTGTGGGAATCCAATATGAATGGAAACCAAATGTGTGCGCCCGCGTGTGTATGTTTATTGTATAAATAACGACATTAAGTTTAAATGTCAAACTTGACAAAATATTAAAATCACTTCATGTTTGGAAATTTATAACTTTTCTTTTGTTCTAAGTTTTTTTTTTAACGTTAAAAATGTTTTGAAGCGAGAATAATGGGATGGTGCAGCCAATTAGTGGATATTATTTTTAAAATTAGTTTCCTTTTTTTAATTGGAGGTGATATTTAGACATATGTTCCAATTATTCATTCCAGTTTTAATTTTAATTTTTAAGTTCATGTTATTATCAATAGGAATATTCTTAATTCCACATAAACAATTTATTTATAAACATCATTAGTTACTAAAAATATTTGTTTTTCTTTTTTGGATCTACTTTTTTTAAATACCCCTACGTTTTTGTAGATCCTTATGTATATATTTTTCCAGCACGTCTAAATACACATGGTGACATTTTATAAATGCGTGATGATTCAAAAAACATTTAAGTAAAGAAAATTTCAAATAAGAATAAATAAATTGATTAAAAAATATTTACAACTCTGAATGAAGAACTCTGCAATGAAGGATTTATTTTATAAAGTATTTTTATAAAGAGGATTGTTGTTCACTACAAATGCGTAATATCAAAATGTTTTCTATTCTTGGCTAAATATTTCACCAATGGTACTCCAAACCATATATGTAATACTTTATGGCCTATTAATCCTAGTGAAAATCACTCTCTATTGAGTATATGCATGTTGTTGTATGTTTCAGGATATCATATTTTATGTTGCAAGGATGGTGAAAATTTTGTTTCTTAATTTATTCCATAAAGCGCTGCAATTTTTCAAAAATATCGTTTGAATGAAGCCATTCAAATGAACTTGTCTATATAAATAAATGAAATCCATTACAAATAGTCCCAAAATATTTCGGAAAAGAGTTCATATTTCTACTTTTTATATGTTCACATTTACACTAAATTACTTGTTTTGTATTTAATATTTTATGCGAATTATATTTTATTTTTAATTTGTTTTTCGTTATTTATTTACATAATTTATTTTACATATAAACAAATTAAACTGAATGAATGAGCTGGTCTTTTATATTAATCTAATTTGAAAAGAGTCCTTGAATGGGAATAATACACATCTAGAGGAATAAAATAACACCTCATACATGCAGATGCCTTCAGCAAATTGGTGACTCAGTTTCCGCCACAAACTCTGTTTCCACACCTGCCTCAATTTTCGTTAGTTGCTTTAATTGATGTTGCACTGTAGTACCAAATCTGGATGCTAGTTATTTTATATTTGCTGTGCTGTGCAAAATTTTCCCTGCTGTGATGCATTTTGATCATTTCGAAGGAGTGTCCAACAATAATCACTCATTATGTAGATATTTCCAATATCCCAGTATCAATTCTCCATTTCTTTTATGTCTTGGCGGTAGCACTGATTTATTATTTGAGATTCTTTACATAATATTATTTGGTTGAGCGCTTTTCAAACATGACGATTAAAGTCTACTGATAAGGATATCCCATTCTACAAACAATAACTAAATCTATATAATAACTATTTAATATTGAAATGTGAGAAATTGATCGACAATATGACATTTCTTTTATTATTTCCTGAATCGGCACACCAAACATAATAGGAATTAGTTTAAATTGTTGGAAAAGCAATGAATTCGACAACTCACACAAAATATGGTCTTAGAATGGAAAATCCTGGCAGTAAATTTTTAATATTCCAGTAAATTTATTAGCAAACAATATTAAATGTTGCACACAAAACAATTTAAGGCGAAAATATGAACATCATTAATTCGAAATGATACATTAAAACGATTGCAACGACTGCAGATCGTAAAGAACTACTATAATGACCTGGATTTTTTGTGGCGCTTAATGCTTTGTGTCGTCTATTGACGAAATAAGTGACGCCTTAAAATGGCATTCGCCTCGTACTGCTCAAATTATCAGGAGCCATCAGTCGTTCTAAATCGCTAATTGCTCTTGCCGCCCCTGTTCAGTGAAACTAAAGCAGAGTTTTTATGCTGCTGCAGATTCGTTTACGTCAACTCTTTTGATTTTCATTGATCGCTAAATGATTGCAACTAAATGTATGTACATGTATGCATATATATTCAGTATAATTAATAATAATTTTAATTAAATTTCATTGATCTTTCATAAGGTCAAACTCAAAGACAAACTCTGCCGGTAACTGTTTTTATTTGATTATTTTATTTCTTACAGTCATCTTTTGAACTTGACTGTAAAAAATTTTCTTGCTGCGAGCACAAGTATAAATTTAGTGTTGCAAAAAAATTAAATTAATTTAACAGAAAAAAAAATTCTGAATACCCATGAGTAAAAATTGAAAAAAAAAATGATATGATGGTAAATGAGAAAGAGTAACAAAAAATAGCAATAACAACTACCGCTGCCAGTGTATATTTAGTACTTCCAATAACAATTAATTTTTGCAAATTTTCACTTTGGCTGACGGTAATCAGTGGCGCTAGAGAGCAAGTGTGATGCACTGACGATGACTGCACACAAAAATTGACCGACTAATGTATGGACATTACAAAAACAGCATTATATAAGAAAGTTATGTGGAGACAAGTCGACTTTGCAGCGGGCTACATGTTTACAACAAGTTTACGTTGTAACATCCTCGTTTGCTCCCAATGCATACAATCAACATCGAGCATAGCAAAATTGCTACAATTGCAAATTCAAAATTAGAATGAAAAAGTTGCATGTGAATATGACTTCAACTATAACTCAGACGTATTCATACGTGTTTGGCAATGAATGATTCGGGAGTGGCTCCTAACCATTCCTTGCACATTTTAACTGGCTTCTGTAGCAAAGTTTTCAGAAATATTTCATTAAACTTTCTGAGTGACATTGATGTAATTTTTAAATATTGAATTACAATAAATATTGATGTAATGGAAACCACTGCAGTATTATTTTACTTTATATAATTTTGAAGATGATCTAAAGAATCAATCAATCAAAATTAATCAATAAACAAAGTTCGAATTGAAAATTAAACTTTTGAAATTTAGCTCAGAAAATGTAGTCTCCGGAAGAACTAATAGTAAAGTTCTAATTAAAACAATTTTCCAACATAAATTTAAATTTAGAGCACAATTGATTTGAGTTCGTAGAAAAGTTCAGGGCAGAGGTTTGTGGAATAAATTTTTTTTAACAAATTAATCTTTTCATAATTTTCGAAAATTTTAAGAAAATGTTTTTGAAATAAAATAAAAAAATAAACCACAAACTGCAAATCTTTAGGGCTCAACAAAAAATGTGATTGTCAATGGAAATCCATCAAGTAACTCATTATCAAAATTGTAATTATGAGCACAAAATCGAAGTACAAAACTGTACAAATAATTGATAATTTTATAAAACGCACTTGTTTTTTCTTTTTCTTAGAAATTCAAATGGAATTAAATAAACATAAGGTAAAGATAAACGAAAATTAGTTGAGAACAAAATCAAACTTGATATCTTTAGGCAACAGAAATAAAAATAATATGATTCGCAATTTAGTTCAATTAGTTCCAAAATAATACAAGTTTTGAAGTTAGTTGTCAGAATTTAAAAATTCCCAGTGCCATCCCTGAATACTTTCTGTTCTGTTCTGTTATAAAAAAACTAAAGCAACAGTGAGCTTTAATGGGAAAAGCAGAAAACTTGAAATGAATGGTTTTAATATAAAGAAAATTGCATGTACTGAAAAATTCCTCTGACCACCGGATCGCTTTCGATTGTGCTGCGACTACACTATGACAACTATCGGGATAATGTTCGATTTTTTAGTAAAAACCTTTTCCTCATGTAAGAGTTGAGATTTCATTTGCAGAATCTGAAGCTTGAAAAATGCCTATAAAATTTTTATGTTGAATGTCATACCCCAAATGCCATGTGGTAGGATTCATTTTAATGGATATTTCTACTATGACAGTCATGTTGATGACGAGCGAATCGGTGGGGACGGTGGCGACGACGATGACGGTGACGATGATGATGATGACTGTAATGACCACATCCTATGGCAGCTATCTATACATACACATATACGCATGACGGTAATTGAAATCGGTTATCATCAGGAGAATAAGGCGTTAGTATCAAGTATTTTTCGTTAGTATCCGTATTTTTTCTTTGTAACGTGACATTTTTATGCACAACCACTCGGTCGAAATAGCTGCGTAATGCGACAATCATAGTTGTCACTTTGTTGCATCAGTGTTTTAATATTTCGATTTTATGTTGTGTAAGTGTGTGTGAGTGTGTGTGTGTTGCTGATGAGTTGATGTGATGTGTTGCATAACGTCGATGCCGTTATTTTCACACTTGCCCATGATATTAGTTTTTTTCTGCGTTTCCCATTTTTGATGTTGTCCCTGTCGTTCAGTAATTGAACTTTTTCCATTTTCCTTTTCGATAATAATGATAACGTCTACTTTTTGCTGCAATTATTTGGCGGTTTCGTTCAAGCGCAAGGGCGAGGAGTGTGTTTGTTAAACACGTGTGCAGTAATGATTTAGCAAGTGTAGAGCAAAAACTCTTCGATATGTTTTAATTATTTGCAAAAGTTTTGATTTCTTGTTCGTAAATGTGTCGTCCAATCAATATCTTTTTTTCAATGATTGGTATAGATATTGAGCGGTTGACAGAAGGGTCGAAATCAAAAAGCAATAATTATTACACTTGACTAAAAATAACTGCGCTACTTCAATACTTTGATTTATAGTGATGCTACAATCTATTGCAAACATTTTGCAGCAATTCCTCGTTTTGGTAACACTATAGACCAACATTTATCAATAAAATTCCATACAATTTTAAGATGTAAAAATTAAAATTTTTTTAATCAAGTTCAAACATCTATGTGGACATCTTCGTTTGTGGCGTCGTTGTTTGAATAGTTTTTTTTTTATCATGAAAGGATAAACCCTTATGCCCACAATGACTAAACTTTATCTCCGATGTTCTATTTACACACACAGACACATTTGGACCGAATAACTTAGTTCGTTATAGACAAAGCTCGTTCTAACCGCCAAAAATATTAATATATTTTCCTATTTTCCAAGTAAAAGTAAGCAACATTGAAATTTTAATATTTATTTTTGGTAAATTTTCTTTAACATTTGGCTAAAATCTTTGCAGTAACGTTGGTAAATAAGCCAAAAAGCCTTCAAGAAATTAATACAATATTTGAAGAGACCTTCTACTGAAATTTTAAAACCACAGTGACCATTTTTCAAAGCGACAGAGGCTATTATTTACACAAATTAAGCTTTCGAATTTACGCTTCTTGTACTTATTTTGTCTGTAACTTAAATCTTACACACACTTGTAACAGATCACATACTATTTGTTACTTCTTCCCACTTCTTAATCTGAGTTTATATTTTGTGTCTAAAAACTAAAGCCAAAAATGTTGCAAGCAGTTAAGCTTCAAAGTCAGAAAGCTTTGTACTTTGCAAGTTTTTGGAGAAAAAAATCAATGTTCAATATGCGTATGAAAATAGAAACGAAATTTTTGTCTGGTTTGCAATCTTCATTCCTAAATTGTTGCCTGCACTCGTATGTATGTGTGTTGTTTTAGATTTTTTTTTTTTTTGTTTTGCAGAAATATCTGCAGGCATCAGTATAAGGATTTTAAATTTTATTTGAAAGGAATTAAATTCGGTGGAAGTAGAGTACGTTATCTTTGTCCCCTAGTCGATGATTGAAATGGCGCAAAAGCAGTCCAGGATTTGATTTCACTCCAGATTGAAAGCTTCTTCTGAGGCACTGTCATAAGTGAAAATGAAATGTTTGGAGTTCCTCAATAATAGCAAAGAAGAAGAAAATAAAAAAAGTATTTAAAAAATTTAGCCCTGAGACGCTGACTAGTGAAAGCAACAAAAAAGATGCATAAATGTGCATGTACGAGAACTAATGTCTATAATTGAGATTTTATATCAAACAAATTGAGGCAACAACAACAACACAAAGGGTGGTAACGGCATTTACCATCAAACCCAAAATTATTTCGACAACCAAAAATATTTCGTGCAAGTATAAATGAATGAAAGTTAAATTGGGGTATGAGGTTAAAACCAACAATTATAAGAAGAGCCAAATAATTGTGGGGTTCCAGTTGTGTGATCGCCCAGGCTGTCTGCCCGTCTGTCCGCCTGTCATTCTGCCCCATAATTTGTATAAGTGATTATTAGTTGAATTCTTATGTACACACGTACATACACACATATTCACTCACGAGTTTATGATTCAATAAATTTTATTTGTCCTTTGAACACCCTGAGTTCAAAATATTTTCCAATAAATATTTTATGTTAATAAATTATTATAATATGAATTTTTGTTTTTGTCTATTCTATAGTTTCATTTCATTCGTCTCTTTTGATTTATCATTAGAAAATTGCTACGTGTAAATCAAGTTGAATAATTTATCACACAAAGAAATAAAAAATAAATTAAAGGAAACAAATCATAAATCGATTCTTGTGTGCGGTGTGTATGTGTGAGTGTTTTAGCATTTGTATTTGGATTTTCTTTTAAATTGATTAGAATTGACATTGTTTTGGGAATTGCCTTGTAATCATTTGATGTAATTGGCATGATAAAGTTGTACGGAACATTTATCGGTGCGTAGAACAAATTTCTTTTAATAGATCATTTTAGTTCTTAATCAATATACACTGCAATAGATTCGTCATTCTCATTTTTCTTTATTAAATTTTTTTAAACAAAATTAATAATGTTAAAAAATATTTTTCATACAAAAGCATCCCATTGAAACAAATGGAAGTTTTTCTGGAGGGATGACATTTTCATTATATTATTTCCACTTCTTAGGAAGTTGTGCTGAAAAAAATCTTGCTTGAGTTCAAAAGAAGTACTTACATCTTCACATTATATGCAAACAGCATTTTCACATTAGAAAAAGTAAATTGTGGTTGTTAGGAAGTTTGTAGTATTTCCAAAAAAAAGATGACTTTGTACTGAAAGACCTGTTAAAAATATCACGATGAGCTAATTTATCCAAGTTCTAGTCCGAATCCAATCGACAAAAAAATAAAGTAAAAAATTCAATATTGTAAATAAAAATTTTATGCAATAACGTTGCTTATCACATATATTACAATACCTAATATACTGTGAGATAAATAACATATGAAAGTAGGTTTTCACAACGTCTTGAACATGACTTCAAATCCAGTGAATAGGATTCAAAAAAAGAGAACATCTTGCAATGACAAACCTATACTAAAATCATTGGAAAAGGTCCAAGTTGTCCTCGCTTCCAGATCACAAGATGTGGATTTTATTAAGATCCTTGAAAGTTATTTTTTACTGGGAAATTAATATTAAGATTTGATTGGAGTAATTCATGCGCAATGGCTTAGGAAGGCTTATGGGTTATAGCCTACTAGAGAATGGCTATTACCTACTTTTTTAATTTCATGTGTTTTCTATAATATTTGCTCCTAGGATATAATACCTCTGGCTTCGCTAATGACCTATTGGTGAATAACATGTCAACATCCTGACACGTTGTTATATTTCAAAAATTATCCCAAAACGGAAAACATTGGAACAAGACAGGAAATTTATAAAATACGATTTAAAACGTGCGATAAAGTGAAATTGGATGGTTTGGAGAAAGTGTTAAGTGTTAAGACACCATCACACTGGAGAGATATTTGACAAAAATCGGAAAATACTTCTTTGCCATATTGTGACCATAAAATGTCTGAAAGCGACAAACAAAACTCCTGATATTTGGAAAAAAAAAATTATTAGTCAAACAAAAAGGATGTATCTAACGTGTATAAAGTGTGATCACCCTGTTAGAAATATATTCCCGTAAGTCTAAGATTTCTACTACCATTTGCTAATACATCGATATACAAATACTTGTAGATGTGCAACATATAGGTTTAATTGGAATGTTCAGCCTTATTACGAGTGTCGTTGTCGTATTTGGACTTCAACAGGTGTGTCTTAGATTAAAGGCCAACGGTTGCAACTTGCAAGTTAAATTTAATACTCTATATAAGACTGACTATTCCTGAAATGCAACTGAAATGCTTATAGGGCTGTTCCAATTAATACTATGTTCCATTCGTTGAATTTCACGATATTGTAAGTTCTTTACAACTATAACTAAATTAGCAAATGGCATGCATCAGGTACGACATCTGAAATAGGGAAAAAAGCAATCATCAAATTGATAATTCAATGGGGAAAATTGGACCATGGGATGTTGTAGTTCTCATCGCTATAAAATGTCCTACAAACTCCAAATCTTGTTAATATAATGTAATGAACTATTATATTATAATTTTAAGCTCATTCTTTTCATATCATGTCTTTAATTATATATATCAATTAATTCACTTATGTAAAGGTCGACAGTGCTTAAACCCTTTTGGTTCATGATTCTATTTGGTAATAAAACAAATATATTTAACACATTATAAGCCTGAAATATAAATGAGTGCATTCGTTAAATGTTTCTATATAAAACGGAATGCTCAGGCTGTAACACCTTTAGATATTTAAGGCAACATACTTTCACTTATGAATGTTGAGTCCATTTCCAATCAGATTTTTCTCGTCACTCATATCAGCTCAGTATTTGCAATCGATATTATTTGACAAGTAAACGAGCACAGTTTGATAGCGAAACAAATTGTCTACTTATTCAAGAAAATTATTTGAACATGAAGAAACTTATTTGATGCAAATGTTTCCTCAATCTAAGTAACTGTAATAATCTGATAAATATCATTTGAAATTCAAATGATAGAATTTGATACAACAAATATTTCTTTAGCTTAAAAAAAATATACGATTTTTCTATAATTAATTTTTTTTTAAGTTTGAAACGCTCAAATATGGCCAACAATTATTCATTACAAATACTTCAAATACTCGCATACATGGTTAACGACGAAAACTAAAATTATGGGGATAATGGGAGGTCAGAGTAAAAGAATTTTACTCTTCTTGTTATGGTATTCAAAGTTAAGTAAAGTAGGAAGAAGCGTTGAAAAATAATTACTAAAACTTTAACACATTCCTTTTACTTCGGCACTTAAATTTTTATTAAGCCCACCCGTATTGATGATCCAAACAATCAGGTAGAAGGAGAATTGCGGTAGAAAAATATTATGGTAAAACTTATATTTCCTTTTGAGTCTGTACAACGTGTTAAGCTGCAAAATGGCAACTATGGAACTCTAACATCTAATTTCGTTGAAGCTTAGTGGGCCATAAAAATATATTTGTACAATAAATAACAGCAAACACCTACTCAAAAAATTTGGTGAAGCGAAATAAAATTGAACTGATCGGTCGGTCTTAGAGACGTAAAAATTCGTTTGCATTTTTCTTTTTCCTTTTTCTCTAAATGCTATAAATTAAGAATCTTAAAAATCAACATACTTTTTTGGGCAACAATAAAGTTCGATTATAAAACTATAAATTGTTTTCAATGATTGTTGTGTGATTATTTCTAAGCATGATTTTTTCGTGTTTTTGCCCGTCAAGTGACACAATATCAATACATTTTTACGACAAAAAAGTGGTGGAATTGATTTCTTTCGTTGGTCCCCTTTCAACCACCCTGATCTATCTAATAATTTACTGTACAAAGAAACGAAGACCACTTGTTATACTCTATAGAATTAAAAAAAGAGAACTAAAACTCGTGAATATGATCTGCTGCAAACATTTAAATTTCTTACCACAAACATATTAATGCCACACAAACAGACACACACATGCTAGTTTTCATTTTTAAACAATAATCTAATTTATTTATTTCATTGAAAACTACGAATAAAATAGAAAAGTTAGTTTTTCTTGATTAAGTGTATTGTCGTTGATGAGTGTTATTGATACTTGTTTGCTGGTGGTGGTGTTCAAACAGCATTTTCTAATTTTATTACAACTTTTTTCATAGAAACCACATTCATACACTGAAAAGAATCGTTGCCTTTCCAATCGAGTCAAAGTTGGAAATGAATAAATACTCGCAGTTGCCTGGTGTATTTCACGATGTATTTAAATTTTCTAAATTATGAAAATATTCTTCTCACCTGCTCTAATTCGAATTGAACACGAAATTTCTCTACGTGTACTAATGCACACGTGAGCATAATTTAGCAATAATTTCTTTTTACCACACATGCAATTTTATATGTAGAGAACGTGACCCATTCTCGTTAAATTTTGTTGAGAGAAGACATCAGACTCACATTCACTCCAACCCACACACATGCTTTCAAGTGACTTTTTACTAGCACTTGTCACTTTTATTGCCTTTAAGGTTGGCGAAACGTGGGAAAATAGTGCAAAAATATATTGAGGGAGAAAGGAAACCAGTTCGGCATGTTGTACATGTACATATATTCATACAAAAGGACTTTTCTAGTCGGAGCCTTCTGAGGCACACAGAATGAAAAATCCTCCATAAGTACATTGAGACATTTATAAAAAATTGACATTTTCTTTTCATTTAAAATGAATTGAATGTTTTTTTTTATCATTTATTGAACAAAAAAAACGTGCTAACACGTTTAAGACATGAATATTTTTCTAAACACTTCGAACGTATATACATGTTCCTCTTACTCCTCTGGGGAGCATAGGGCTGCAACAAGTATATTCCAATGAGCTCGATCATCAGCGCGTTGTTTGACTTCGTTCAACTGCAGACGTAGTTTGGATAATTCTGTTGTGGCTTCAAACGTATAATCTTATAATAATCATATAGTATTGTAATTAAAAATACCTTCACAGAGGGTTTGTTATGGTTAAGGGCTGATCCAAGCACTCTAGATATACCCACATATATGGACTAAATTTTCTACTTTTTTATTTATTTACTTTTTTGTTATAAAAAATACACACTCTTGAATTCATTTCGGCCTTTCTGCAGAAACAACCTCAGATAACTAGTCTAGTACACGACCTTCTTGCCTACGAGGGTAGTTTTGTTTATTTTTTTATTTTTAGAGTCTTCAATGGGTTTTTTCCGCGCTGGCAGTTATGATTATGATCAAATCGATCAAAATTTCCGAAGTCTTATATCTACATCCATACTTTATATAACTATCACGGTAATATTAGCCCAAAAATTTAGTCAACCCTAAACGAAAAAATACTGGTATCAATTCAGTTGGTTCGAAATTTATTCAATAAGACAAATTTTCTTCAAATCCAAACAATCGTATTTCTTAAAACAATATATATGTAATAGAAACCAAATACAAATTTTGCTACATCAATAAATGATTTCTTAAACTAGTGGTAAGAGAATAATTATCTCTCATAAAGGAAACGTCACCATAAAATAGTTAATTTAATACCCTGAAAGGAAGTTATTTGAAATAATATAATCCTTTAATCTGCCAAATACAATGAGCAGTAAAAAGTATTGACTTGATACAAATTAATTAAGATTTCGTTAAACTAAGAAGAGGAATAATTTTAATAAAATTATAGAAAATAAAATATGAAATTTAAAAAAACAATTTAAATAAGTCTTAGAACTGAAACAAAACCCAAAAACTAGCAAAATGAAACTTTGGAGGCGAATACACCCCTTTTTACACGCTAATCGTTTCGATCTTACTAAAATTTTCTTTAGAAAATAGTCAATTTCGATTTCTCTCGAATTTGTTTTCACTTGATTATGATTCTGGCAACATTTAAGGTATAAAAAATTTAAATAGACCTCTATGGTTAAGTGGATTTCAAGCAATAGACCCGATGGACTTAATCATGTTTACATACATGTGCATCATTCTTTTTGAATTCAATGTTTTGCATACGTAAACATTAATTTTCCAGTTTGCACGGTTTTATGTAGAATCTATCTTCCGTGTAAAGCTGGGAATAGGTGTATTCTGTCTTTTGTAGCAATTATGCACCTATTGCCTATAATAACATATTTATTATTATAAATATTGTTTTTTATTTATAAGTGAATATGGAGATTTTGATGTGCTAAATAAGGAATTATTGAGACTAACTTCATGCATTTTTTTTTAATTAACAAACACAAACTGCGAAGCTACTTGGCTTATCTGAGTTTGCGGCAGGAGTCGAACATGCGACCTTCGGACTACCAGTCTAGTACACTAGCTACTAGTCTACGAAGGCACTCAACACTTAATTAACGAATAAAATTATCATGGTATTCACTAAAATTATTTATTAATTTTATTAATTTATTGATTAACTCAACTAAGATTACAAAATACTAATCCACAATATTAAGAAATAATGTCTGTAGAAGTGAATAAAGGTTTTGTTAGCAGTACAACAACGCATTTTCTTATATTTTATATGAAATTTTGCAGCATTTAGTTAAATTTTTTCAGTGTATGTTTACACACATTGGCGAAACTTGAAGTTTCATTTTTATAGTCATGAGATCTAGAACAGCATGAGGATTTCTGGATCGTACTATTTAGTGTTATTGCTAAATAAGAACTATATGCAGCAAAAGAAAAAAACAAAGTTACCAAAAGAGTCATGAAAGTGCAGAGATACTGGTCAGGAAGATGTACAAACTTGGATGATTTAATATATTCTCTTTCACTGAATCGCAAGCTATTAACTAATAGGAGTGGAAAGAGTACAAAGTTCCCAATAGTAATAATTAGTTCTTTATTATGCGAAAGTAATAATCCGAGACAGTTATTTAAGAAATTTAATGCCTTCATGTAAAATTTAAAAAAAAAGAGAGGATTTGTTGAAATAATTCAAAATTTTAATTGAAATTGATCTTAATTAAGTTGAATTGACAAGAAGCAATGAAAATGTCATTCTTCAAAAATAAATTCCTTTTTTTCAAATGCTACGAGTAGACGACTACACATTTTGATGCTCTAATATTATTTTCACATGTAGGAACGTATAAAATGTTTCCTATAAAAAAGGTAACGATTAATACAATATTACATGCGTTTTCCGCTAATTGGCCTTAATCAACAATAACAACTCAATTGTAAGTTGAAGTTACAGAAGAGAATTCAAAACTGCATTTTGCAAAATAAAAATCGTAAATTATACCTTTTTGTTATTGGTATTGTTGGTTTTGTTATTGTTGTAGAATTATATAAAATGTATCCAGACAATTTGCGTAATGAGTTTACGCTTTTTTAACGCATTTTATGTGAAACTAATGCCAAGATTTTTTATTTCTTTTGAATTGGTTATAGTAAAAACGCACAAATAACAGGCGTAACAAAACAAATAACAAAAACAATATAAAACGGAAGAAGTTTGCGTAAAAATTGCATGTCGAATTGGTACATATCGTCGGCCCACTGTTACCTTGATTTACTAGATATTAAAATAATTGATTGTAGAATTTCATTCTTGATATTTTTATAAATGAAATGAACATAAATTTTGATTCATATGGCAGATACATTTTATAAACTCACAGAAAATCAATGTAAAATTAATAAAAATTTATGGAATAAGTTTCTTTTTCTTTGGAATATTTATCTTCACTTCGGTCAAAATTTGCAAGTTTTTAAAGTATTTTCCTTCCTAATAAATGAACTACTCTATCCTTCGGATAAATATATTTACCAATTACTATGCATGGAAAGTAAAGACACACTAAATTCCCGTAGATAGTCTCAATATTGTAGCTCTATTAAAGTAGAATAACTCATAATTGCTTTGTATGACGAACACCCGCTTACGTCCTTCTATACCTGAATGCTTTTCTTCAAACATGTACGTAGTTTATTCTTATAGTAACGCACATAACATTTGGAACCACACTATTGAAAATACTTCTCCAGATATAGAATAATTGATAATAAATTTTTATAAGACGTAGTCATCGCCCCTTCTCTTAAGCCTCGATGCTTCATCTCGAATACACACTTTATTCCTATAACAAGGTACATATAATTGGAAATGTTTCACTATTTTCATTTCACCCACCACCCTATTTTCATTTCGCGGTCGTCAGTAAACAGGAAATTTCAAATGGTCGGCTTATCGTATAACATCCTATAACGAAAAAACAGATATACAAATATATAGACTGAATCCTGCCGCAGAACTCTGGCAGTTAGTGTCTGATAATTAAAGGGAGCGCACAACAAGCCTTCACTGGCTTAAGTGTATGTCGTATGACATGGGCTATCACACCCCTCCAATCAACCTAACCTACAAATATATATATATATATATATATATATATATATATATATATATATATATATATATATATATATATATATATCAAGGGCTTATAGTGAAATTGTGCTATCTACAAAAATACAATTGTTCAGGAGACCAAAAAACCGTTTAAATTTCTTATTAATAAAGATTTACTCAAAAAACAAAAACATGAAAATAATGGTGATAGAAAACAAAATTTTTCACGAAATTCATATCATAGATGCAGAATGGATTACTAAACAGTTTGGCATAAAACCCCTTTTTTGACAAATCTGCAGATAGCACGATTTGACTATAAGCCCTCGATATCTATATTAAACATACATATTGTATACTGATATATATTTTATATAAGGATTTTTTAACACTTTATCAGGTAAAACAAATCAAAATCAAGCCGACGATATGTCGAAGAATGAAAAGGAGTTACCATAGTCGTAAACCAATGCAGAATTGTAGCACTGAAAGTTTAAAGCTTGTAACTTTTAAAATACATGAAATTATATGCATATTTAATAATTTTTTCCATCATAGAATCGGCAATTTTTTTGTGTTGCACTACAAATAAAATTCCGCACAAGTGCAAACCAGCCAACAAAATGCTGCGTGCAGAACAGAGTATCGTTAACAGCAATTTACTGCCACATATTTGTATTTAGTTACAAATGAAATGCGTAGTTTTGTTAAATAATTGCTTCAAGTGCGTTTCAAACATGATACGAGAGAATAGATAAAAATGCAATTAAAGTGACGATGCCGGAAAAAATCGTGTAAGAATAAAAAACAAGAATTTCAAAAACGTCACAAGTAATTGAAAACATTATTAATGAAATTAATTATCTGTAATATTTTGCTATTTAAAGGGAATGATGATAAACGATGTTTTCTAAACAGCAGATAATAACAACTCAAATGCAAGAAAATTGTGTGAAAATATTTTCTTTGCACTCACTTACACTCACCCAGAGAGTTAATTTGAAGATTTCTCTGCAATTACTTGCTCTCGAACACTTTTCTGTTTCACAAATACGGAAATGGTTTTACACTTTTTGCAGATATGATGAAGGACAATCAGTTGTTTTGTGTGGCTTTTTTAATAGGAATCACTTAGAACTCCTTAAACTTATTTCATATGGCACACAATTATAAGCATGAGTCAATAATAATAGTTAAATATTTGGAAGGAAGGAATATTCGGATAGGAAGGGCTTTCGATCAACTCGTCCTAGTGACTTTCCTTGTTTTACTTTTTTAATAATAAAAGAAATTTCCGAAGATTTTGTTGAAATGTATGAAGTCTATTGTTAAGGAGACGGTTCATTTTTCTGTTATTTTTTTTATGAAAAGCGTGCCAAAAAGAGGGTTGATACATTCTATTTCCATTTAAGACTTCCCTATCCCGAATTCGGTCTTATATAATTTTTTTTTATCATTTTCTACACAACTGCAGACAATCTTTTTTAAATCATTCTAACATTTTTAAAATGAAACATTCTTTGATAAATGTATAAATTTTGGCTTAGAAAACGAAAGATAATGAACTTTGAAATCGGAATATATTATGAGATGGGAAAGGTAAACAACATGTTACATTGAAATTTTCAATAGTGATGTAGAATTTTTTAACTATTTAAACGAATAATAAATAATCTCTATACATTTCACCAGAGCCAAACGCAAACTCATTGGGTAGATCACTTCTCTGGAGGGGTACCCCGCAGAAAAAAGTGAAATATATGATTTCGATTTGAATTTAGTTGAAGAGTATTTCAATACATATTAAGTAAAAAATTTGGTGATATTGCCTTCAGCAACAAGTAAAATGTACATAGAATTCAGGTTGCCACTTCAAGAATAAAATGCAGTGAATGTATTACAACATATGGAGTTTGCAATTTGCTTTTCGGTTGATGTAAATATACCTGCACTTACAAATGCAGAAGGAAGTCGAATGAACAAATTTAAATATGATAAATTTCCGAAATTGAACAATTTAGGGATCCACGACAGTGAAGGTAGAGTTTGATTTTCTTTTCACAAAATCTAAAAAAAATCATAGAAAAACTTTGTTCAAGATTGAATACCAATTAAAGCATGTCCTTGACACTAAAATACACACTTGCAGATTAGCCCAGTTAAGCTCCCTTTGTGGTAGGTGCTGTATCATTTGCCCGCTTACAAGAGGCCAATGCTACCCTGCCGAATGATTTTGACATGCTCTGACATTTAGTATGCGTGCATTTGAATTAAAAAGACACGCGTGTTTGGCAGCACGAAAAGAATAGAAAAAAAGCAATTGAACTAAAGTAAAAGAAAATTAATGATTTTAAAATTCAGCAAAGAAACTCATATTTGCGATTATAGTTCATGGGGAAAAGTAACAATGTTTGGCAAACTGCCGAGGATGTCATTATTTTATTGCACCATGTATTGTGAAAATAATAAGACGCAAGGTCGCTAAAAAATAATCAAAGATTTGTAAGGATTTTCTCTACTGGATGTCATTATAGAAATTGCGCGTGTCAGTAATAGAATTTGATGTACAAACAAAACAGGTCTCTGATAAATACTTTCATGGATCTTAACAGTCTAAAAATCAAGGTTACATTTACTTAAACGATTTAAAATTAGCACATGTGTGTGTGTGTGTATTTCTCTGAGCCGTTGAAAAAGTCGTAAATGTGCGAAGTACTAAAGAAGCTGTTGTCGAAGGACACAGGCATATTCTAAATAAACAAATTGACCTGCTCATTATGTAGTGCCACACGCAGTTAATGATTTTGTGTCAGCTAATTTAAATGAAGGCCACAGAAATCTCACACATACCACCTACTCGTATCTTCCGGTTTGTTCCTTTTTTCAATACAAATCGGCAAATCCATAATGCGACATTATTTAATAAAGAAATTAAGAACAAGGCAATAAAATCTAATCGTTTTTGAAGGATTATAATTGATTGCAACCATAAAACGGTTTGTAGGTGGTCATTTAATATATAATCAATGCCGCATGATTATTTGTCAGCCTACAGAATTTTCGTTTGACCATAGTTTTTAGAAATGAACAATTTGGACTTCAGCTCTTAACACCAGATCCCATCATTTCAAAATATTTTCTAAATTCGCAAGATGTTGTACGAGTACATGATGAGTTACAGAAAATACAACAACTACGGCATTTCGAAACACTCTGTTGTATGTTTCTCTTGTAAATTTCAAAAGGTCGAACTTTTAAAACGAGAATAAAAAGGAAAATCAATTCGTATAAAAATCAATCACAAGATATGAGTTGCCTGGGTGTATTGGCCAAGTCGGTGATTATGAATTTCAATTTAAAATATTTTGAGAAAAATATATTTTTATTGACATTCCCATGCACGCCATCACACAACAATTAAAAAACATAAAACAAAAATTTGTAGGTGTTGTAGCAAATATTTACATAGAAAATAAAGACACAATTTCTGCAGCTATTGTAGAGTCCGATTCGTACAACAACTTGTGAATTGAACTATTGTATAATTTTTATTTTACTTACATATTGCTGAAAATTGCAAATTATTTTATTGAGTCTGGTTTCACTTCACATCACAACTCCTTCATATAGTCCCTCCGTAAATGGGGTAGTCGAAGCTTTTTAATATAATCTTAATCCAGAATTCCCATGAATGAGGAAATATCACACCCGCTAGTAACAAAAAAATGTAGGTTGCACGCGCACGTTATATTTTGCTCAAAATTTCGCCTGAAATACTGCGCCATTCGCCCATGGTCACAAAAACTCTTATCCTACATTATGCCTAAGAACGCCAGCGTTAATCCAATCTTAGAATCCATAAGAGATAATGATTTTCCCACGTGTACCAGAATGCAATGTTGACATTGCCGGTATCCCCACTCTACACAAAAAGAGTTACAAACTCCTATTCAGATTTAATGTTTCGAATTAGTGGACATCCACTTTTACGCCAACTCCAAATCAAATGTTCTTTTAAGAGGGACTTATTTAGATTATAAGTAGGGTCATGACGCTTCACCATGCCATGGCAGTGCGCAATGAATCACACAAGCCTTGATGCAGACAATCACTACTTGACGCAAGCACTTTCTAGATTTTATCATAAAAATTCTCAATTATCTTTTGTAATCCTTATATTTACGAGTAATACGATGCTAATGAGCTGGCGTAAGTGACAACAAAACATCGAAAATTTTTTTTATTAAGACCAGTGCTCGAGGAATAACCCTGTTCGCTAATAATTTGGACCATCAAATTCTAAGTTTTGGGAAAAAGTAAATTATGCTGTGTGCTCAAAAGCGATTTCATTTTATTACATAAGAGCTTCCCAATTGATTTTGCCACTTCCTCTCGTCAGCATTTTTTGCGATCTCTTAGATGTGGCATTGATGTTTGTGTTCGCTGTGTCGTTTTGAACACAACGTTTCTCGTTCCCTGTTTTATTATAAATACATTTCGAGATCATAAACAATAATTAAACAATATGTTGACTTCAAGGCATAAAAATATAATTTAATTTACTTGTTGTATACTTTTTATAAACTGTAGCAATAAGCCGATACAACATGCAATATTTTATGTTCTATTTTGACTTTGTGTGTCGCACATTTTTTGATGTGGTTTCCCATAAAAAACTGTTGCTCTTTGAAAGTGAAAACAAACCGAAAGAAATCAAAAATAGTTGAATGTTTTCGCTTCTTAGTTTGTATTTTATTAGTTTACAGAGTGAAGTAAATTTTTCTTTTAAAATAAACAATCACAGTTTAATGGGCTCGTTGAATATTCAGAGATTCGAAAAAAATCTACATGCGCCATACTGTCTAGAAAAGTGGTTCTGTCATAGTAAAATACACAAAGTCATCCCATGAAATGTGTTTAAAATTTCAAACAGTTTTTTTATATGATTCCGAAAATGGAATGTTGAAGATTTAACAAAAAAGTGCGGATGTGGCTCTTTTTTTATACCACAATTGACAATGTTTGATGTCTTCTAGGTAAAAATTTATAAAACTGAAGGAACTTCTTTCAGGCGACTTTTTAAAGTGATTTCTTTTGGTTTTGACTCTAAAACAAATTGCAGCGGGTTAATGATTAGATACAAATTTCAATTAACCGCCCAGATTAAAGTTTATAGAAAATTAGTTTGTTTTAATTTTTACAACTTTATTTACCTCTGGCAGAATTTATCAATGTCTCCTTAGACGAGAGATACGAGTAGATAAATAATTAATAACGTTTTGAAAAACAAAAAAGTTGAAAATCAGCTTAAAATCAACCACAAAATTTCACACTCCTCTAAACAACCAAAAATTGGTTACACATTATCTGATGGACAGTTGAAGCCTTCTTTGGGAGACGTAAGAGACAAAGAATTTTAAATAAACGCCAGTTGATTAATGATGTCAAGACAAATGGTCGACACGAATTTCTATCGAAAGAAGTACTCGTGTGATGGCCATAATGAAATGATGGTTTTTGGTTTAAGATTTATTTGTTGATTTTGCTGCTGTGAACTTCAGTTCTTTTTAATTTTTTCAGCTCATCCACTTGTGATTTCGTAGAACATTACAACAACATCATTAAATTCCAAAGTCAGAAGCATTAATAAAAATGTTTCCCTTCACAATTTGTTGCGTTGTGGACCCAATCGAACTGTGGCTGATTATTAATTGTAGACAACGCGTATTTGTGTTGCGGCCAGTCCAGGTTGATTTATTTATTTGGTTTTTGGCCCATGTTATTAAGACTTGAGTAAGTAGAATTTGGAGGGAAAATTTGCTTGCATGGTGTTCACGTACACACGTGCACACATGCATATATGTGTGTGTATCTGCATCTATTGTCTTTTAATGACTGTGTGATGCGATGTTGCACCTACTATGTGGCATTATTGTTTAACGATCATCGAAAATAGGCGCCATCGTTGATGGATTTCTGTCCAGCTTAACATGTCTGCGTCATATGTTACTTGACACCTGCTGTGCGAGTGTTTAACGTGAAATCTGGACCTCACAACTTTTTCAAATATTTTTTTAATAGTTACCGTTTTGTTTTTAAGCAAAATACAATTAAAAATTTTGTAAGGATCTACTTTAATTTTCTAAAGTGAAGTGATCGCCACAAGGAAATCTGTTGGTCTCATTTTATTGTACCCATTTGTACACAAGTTTCTTTCTTTGTCTGGACTCATTGTAGATTAAAATATTTGTTCTCTCAGCGAGTTACATCTTGTGGGCAAAACGAGTTTATCAAGCGTTTTATTGAAGTCGTCTTCAGCTTTGCAAAAATTACAAATTTTTATTCAAAAGCTCTTTGTTCTCTTTGGAGCATTTTTCAAAGGGGAAGGTATCCTGATAGATTCATCTCTGTTGCAATCAAATAAATTTCATTCCCAATGAAATGCGATATGCGTATTTCGTTAGCATCAATATAAATTGTTTCATGATTCGTTTCAAAGTTTCTTATTTAAACATTAAATAATAACAAAAAAAAACTTTTGATATTCGGATCTTTTTCTACAGTTTCAGGAAATTCAATAAAATCCAGAACCATTAATCTGGAAACAAACACCAATTAATATCATTTTTAATGATTTTTATATGGATTTGGAATGATTTTCGTCACATTCTGTGCGACTTATAAATTTAGTGTAGAAAGTGTGCCTCTGCTTGCTCCAACACTTGTTGATCTTTAAGTTCATCAAGTTCTCTGTCCAAGATCCTGTATTTATCTCCTATCGTTTCAGTGTTCTCCGCTCTTATTTGGTCGGTCGGGATCCGTTCTGACAATTGTAGGCGAACGTTCACTATTCGTCTTTCCCTTTTTGGCATATAAGATTTGGTTTTCGTGTCTTACGAGGTCCCTTCCTTCCTTTCTCGCAGTGAACGTATTGCGGATTTGACTTGATCGTCAGTACCTTTAGTTGATGTAGCATGTAAACTGTTATAAGTCCAATATATTTGGTCTGACAGAAAAATAAGGGATTCAATAATAACTTAAAATATGTGATCAAGATTTTGCTGCGGTACCTTCCTCCTTGTTAGAGTTTTTTGCAAACCTTGCAAACGGTGGCTTAAAGACATTTGTTGGCCAACTGAAAGTTTTAGTTTGTTGTTATTGCTGCACATGAACGCTTCTTATATGACCGAATTCATTCAATATGCATATAAAATGATCAATAAATTTTTGTTGTTGCATTTAAATCAATCTGAGTTGAAGTGAGTGTTTACGAATTGAATATTTAAAATAATAACTTTCACACCCTCCTCAATTTGAGAATAAAAGTAAACCAGAATTTTTAATTTCTTTTCTTTCATTTTTATTGAGAAAGTAATCGGTGGATTATGAAATGTTTTGAAGATGTGAAAGACACAAAACTAGTGTAAGAATTTGACTCGTGCTCCCATTATCTATTGTTTGGTGAAACAAATGAATTTATCATTGAAAAGATTAAAAGATTTTTCACAGCTGTCATATTTTCCATGTATTGAAAAAGTTGGACAAAATCATTATGAAAAATTTGTCTAGTCATAGTTGCCAACACAACAACATTCTTTCGAGAGAGAGAAAAATAAATAAACAAAATGAAGTTAATTTTCAACCTTAAAGTGATAAATATGTAGCTGATAAATACAAGTGTTATTTTGTATATTGAATCGTACACTGCGAGAATTTTTTTTGAAATCGAATTCACTTGTATTGCTACAGCAATGTTGCGAAATTAAACCGATTCGCAGCGTTTTTTTATGGATATAAAAATGCATGTCTCGCATATCAGAAGTAATTCGAAATTGTCAAAATCCCTTGATAATGAACTCAAAAGCTTTTAATAACTTTTCTCTCAGTGTGCGAGACAAATACATTCCGTTTATAACCAGCTAATATTTCAACTTGATAAACATGCATCTACTCGTATTTTCCCTTTAAATATCTAAGTACAAATATGACGGGCGGTTATATATTCCAGCTAATCTTTTCGTTAAGTAAACAAGCAGGCATTTTACAAAGAAAAACAAATAAACAACAAGCGGCCGGCCTCATCCATTTAAAAATCGTATCCAAAAAAAAAAAATGTGAAAAACATATGAGGCAATAGTCATCGAAAATGGAAGAAAAACGAACAGAGAACCTAAAAAATTATCATGACAGTGCAGAAAATACCAATAAGAGCTCTGGAATCTCTTAGCGGACTAAAACAGTGTGGCGAGTGGCTCGCTTGTTGTTTCATTGTATTCGTAGGTTCGCTATCAACTCCCGATGTGGAAAGACACGTACACACATACACACACACATTTTGAAAAGATTATTATCAATTGAAAGCTTGTTGCGGAATTGATAGCGGCGATTAATTTCTCTTGTCCAAAAAGAGTAAATCCGTCTGTCCGTCCATTTATCTGACTGTCTATAAAGTATTGTTTAACACTTTGTTAAGCAGTTGAAGTGTTTGAGAAGGGAGGAGTTGACGGGGGTGGTCATCATATTCATTGTTGTCGTGCGACGCGTACCCAATATGATAAACGAGATAAAGATGGAGTGAGTATATGCAGGGTGAGCAGGGCGAGGCATGAGATGTTGATCATGAATAGGCACATTTTTCAATACATCAACATTATGGAGTTTTTGAATACGAGAGAACCGAAAATTAAAATTCCTAATCATGATTAGCTTGAAAACGTGATCAATGAAATTGAAAGCTAATAAATTAAAATTGAAATAAAAAATAACACAAAAATGTTTAACACTTAATAAAAATGACATTTAATTTTTTATTCCCTAAAAGCTCGATTGAAATATAACTTTCAAAGAAATTTTAAAAATACTTACAAACATCGCATGTGTACATACATTTCATTATCATGACCACCCAGGTGATCGAGCGACGACTTGGCAATAAATCTTAAAGCCAACTTTCTATAGTCAATCAGGGACCAATGGTGTCAACATCTTAAATTGTGACCAGTCGGTTTTAGACTGCGTCGTTATTTAAACTTTTTTTGTATGTGTTGTATGGTATTTGGCGATTTGAATAATAGATATCAATTTTACAGACAATATAAAACAAACTGAAGTATTCGAAATCTAATTAGTAAGTTTCAATTTATCAGCTTTTGTTTGAATCTGTTGTTGTTTTGTATTTTTAAATAGATTTATTTTAAGAAACAAACAAAAACACCTTAATAGATAGTGGTCAGTGAAAAAGATCCGCCAGCCACATTTTTATATGTGAATTGTGGAATTCAATGCAGGTATTGTTTTTTATAATACCTTCGATGATTAGTATTCGGAAAATACGATAATAACAGGCAGCAAAAATCGCTGAAATTATATTCCTATGTGTCGTATGAATATTTATATTGAATTGGTTCTTTATCGGTTTTAGAACTCTATAAATTGTGTCAACGATTTATCAGATCATATTTTAACATATTTTAAAAATTCATGTCCGACCAGTTTTCTTTTCGTAAATTGTTTATTTGAAACTCAAATTATCTATGAAATGTGTTGGTGTATTAAATGGAGAAGTAAAATAACATCGCAAAAGGCAAAATCATTAAAAATGTAAAGATAAATATCTTTAAATTTCAAATTAAATATTCGTATCCATTTTCTCAAATTCTATGTTCTTCTTTGCAATAGTAGAGCAAGATGAACGGACTTGAAATAATTAAAAAAGAATTCCAAAATAGTATAAAAACTAATAAAATTAGAAATTAAGAACCATGACATTTATACACTAAAACTGCGAAAATTCACGAAAAACTGCACAATAGGGCAAACTCGGAAAAATTTTATACGAGTATATATTAAATAAAACTAATTATAAATTGATCAAAATTCGCAGAAACTGTTGAAGATGGACCATGATTAATATTATTCAGTACGAATCGTTTAAAACGAAGTCCGTAGGAGCAGTAAATGTAGTTCATTATTTCATACATTGAACATTTACTTGAATTTAATTAATAAATTAAATTGAATTAATTAAAGAATAAATAAATAAAAACTCTTTTTTTATTAACGAGCTTTAGGCTTTAAATAAATTTGTTTTTCATTAAAAGGTCCAAAGCTCGTTAATAAAACAAAAGTTATATTAAAAAGGTCCAAAAAATAATGTTAATTGATTAAATAAAAACTCTGTACAACAAATAAATGTATGTATTTACTTAAAAATTAATTTTTTTACAATTTCACTCTAAATAAATTTTTTGTAATATTTTATGGCACTTAATTAAAATGACAACTTTGTTGCAACAAAAAAAAAAATTATAATAAATGTTTTAGTTGCCATGATCATATGATGGTAAAAAATCATATTTTAATATTCTCAAAGATTTCTGTTTTCTGTCTTTTTCTTTTTTGCTTGCATTTCGTGTTTCTGCGATTCCTAAGTTTGTGGTAGAGAGGTAAAGATGAATAGGAAAGGATACAGAGTTGCACGTTCATTCAATTCTCTTTCGTTTTCCGATTCGTACATTGAAGGTTTCACATGTGTGAATACGAATGCAATTAGGAAGAGAATTTAAGAAGGTGGTCAAAGCAAAAGTTGAAAGAACAGGCGGGACAAATACTGAACTCATGCTTTCCGTTTTCAGGAAAAGCTTTACAAACCTACTGAAAGCAGTCAAAGTGAAAGAAGCACAGTTTGGATTCCTGGGGCAAGGAGGCCCATACAGAAAGATTTATATAAAATATACATTCATACATACATGTGAATATGTCAGTTTATGTGTTTTGATCTATTCTAAATATTTTCACTGCTGCTAATAAAGCTGCAGGAGTCACCACTTTATTGTGAAAATTGTCGGCTTACATTGTGCACAGAAAAAGGGTTAAATGTGTTTATTTGTTTATAGTTTCATGCAGGACTTTTTTATACATGTGGATTTATAATTTTTTTGCTTTAGACATGTTAATGTTGAAAATAACCTGCTCGGATCAGAGTTTTTAAATTTCATTCATTTTAGTATGACAGTCGGTGCTTATTTCATTGTAATATTTTATTATTATTTAAACTACAAGGAAATGAAAATAATAAAAAATACAACTAATGTGGAATTTGCATGTTGCAAGCAGTTAACAACTTTTCGTTTAGTGTCACCAATACCCCAGAACAACGACACTAACCCCCACACACACACATACATCTATCTGCTTTTACTGTTCACACATGATTTTTTTCTACTTTTCTTGTGAATTTCAGTTTAGTTTTTATATAATTTTTCCCTTCTTTTACTTACAAAAGAGTTAATGAATAACTAGACTGAATTTTTACTACTCTATTAAAGTGTGGAAAGGTTAATGAAAAAGGATTGAATATGTTAAATGGCTTTTATGTTGTTGGCATTGTTTTGATAAAAAAAATTTAGTTTTATATCCTTTTCATCGTAAATTTAACTTAGAAAAAAGTTATATAAAAGTTATTCTTCACTTAAATTAAAGACATATACATGACTTTTCTTACGATATTTCATCACAAATAAACCTTTAAGTGAAGGTTAAAATAAGCAATTTCTTTTAATATACGTTTTAATTTTCCATTATGTCGTTATGAGAAGTCAAAATTCTATAAGAACGTATTCTAAAAACTTTCGTATTTGAAATAATTTTAAGTATGAGACTTTGATACTTAAGGTTAATTTCACTATTTGTAAAATGCTAGACAGAGTTTTAAGATTAGAATTTGAATTCAAATAAGTATGCTAGACTAGTAGTCTGCAATTATTTGCTTCTGTAAATAATCCAAATTGGAATGAATCAAAAATTCAAAAAGCTTACGCTGCACAATATTTTACAATTTACGATTGAATAACATATGAAAATAATCAGTTGAGAATAAAGAGAATTCCTAATTTGATACCAATTATTTTGTTAATTATTATATAAGTTTGGATATTGGGCTCGAAACCAATTTGCTAGTTAAATTTTTGCTAGTTAAATACTAGTCAAAATGAAATTAAAAAATCATGTGTAACAAAGGCATTTCTTCCAAGGCTAGGTTAGGTTAGGTTGATTGGAGGGGTGTGATATCCCATGTCATACGACATACACTTAAGCCAGTGAAGGTGTGTTGTACGCTTCCTTTAATTATCAAACACAAACTGCCAGAGTTCTGCGGCAGGATTCGAACCTGCGACCTTCGCACTACGAGTCTAGTACACTACCTACTAGTCTACGAAGGCCAAAATAAAAATAAATATAATCTAAGTGCTACTTGATACATTCGATATCGATCTAATAGAATTCCGGTTGATACTGAAGTCGGGATAGAAACAGAAAGAAAACAATGAATGAGAACTTCCGGCAATCTGAACTAAATTGCAATAAAAAATATTCGTACTCCTTTACGAGATGTGCATAAAATATAAGGTGACTGCTGTTTTAAAGTCACGATAGTACAGCTGCTCACTCACCATTGCTTGCATAAAGCGTTTGAGAACGATTACATCCAAGGGGAAAAACTAATATTGATGTATAAATATTTTTGGTAAAAATATACAGCATACACCTGGTCTTTTCGTACACACCTCGTATTTAGTACGTAAGTCAAATCGAGTTAAATTAAATATTGTGGCGAAAATAAAATTATTTAGTAGAAGGAGGCACATATATGGCAAATATATATATATTTATATGCGTATGTTGCTGCAGTTTCTCACAAATCTAACGGCCTTAATCATAGAACTTGAAATGTTTATAAACTATTATGACCAACGCAGTGAGTATTTAGGTTTCTATATTTATTTGAAGCTTCATTTTTTTAGATATTCAAGGCAAATAAAAACCTACAACATCCTCACATTTATTTACATAAAAGTTCCAAAAACAAGTTCTAAATTCCCATAATTATTGCAGGCTCTTGCCACAATAACGTACATGCATTGCACACACATTAAGCAACAACTACAAACATACATATAACACCTAATTCCGTACACCTCGGTGAACATGGTGGTGGCATTAATGATTATCTGTATCTTATCAAGTGCCACAGTGCACGTAAGCGGTATTAAAAGTTCTCTCCTTTCTCCGCACACAATGGAAATAAGTAAGCGACTTTAATTAATAATTACAAGTCATAATAATTTCAGATCTTGCTGCTGTCTGTTGTCTTAAAGTTGTGAATGTTGTTGTTTAATTTGCGAGTTGCAATCGATGGCGCGAAAACTTCTTTTGATTATGGAAACGAGCAAACGGGAAAATTTGTCGAACAAAATAAGTGTTGCCACCTGTCATAATACAGTGTTGCAAATGTACAGCAACAACCGTAATCGTTTTTGTAAGCAATTGGTTATAATTTGCATGTTGCAAGTTGTGTGCATATTTTCTGTGGAAGCGGCGGTATTACGATTCAATTAATAATAACTTTTCAAAGAACACAAAAGCAACTCGAATTAAAAAATATATTTTACATGTTTCTTTTCAGTTGCCTTTTGGATCACATGAGGAAGAGAAGAAAAGGAAAAAAGTGATTAAAGCAACACCAAAACATGTAAACGTTTGAGGTCATGTTTATTTGCCAGGCCGCACATGCGTGTTGTTGACACCGAACAGTGGAACGCAATGAACATAAAAGCATTATATATAGGAGAGTTTACAAAAAAAGTTTGTACAAAAAGAGTTTTTGTAAAATGCATTTTTTGTTGTGGCTTTAGCTCTTCATATGCCGACACTTCATTGGACGCTAATCTAAATCGTCAGTGAAGTTTAAGCAGTTGGAAAACATTCAACCTCGAATGTTTATGCCATACAACTCAAATACAATATGAGAATTCAATATTGTATATCAATTATAACAAAATACAAATCATAATAGGCTTAGGATGCTTTTATAAAAGCATTCTAATATAGACTAATATGCTTTTTGAATTTCCGTCAACAAATTGCAGAAATTTGTTAACTAAAAAGCTGAAATATCTTGCTCCATTTAATTTCACAGGTTCCCTATACGATGGGGATACGGTGATTAACCTACTAAGTTTAAGACATCGTTATAATTTTGTTCCAGGCAGCACTTCAATATATGTGAACTACGTTTTTGATCATTATCATGCATAAAGACTCACCTAATGATACATTTCCTTATTCATAGGAATTATAGTGTTCTCAAGTAAATTTCCGTAAGCGTTCTAATCCATTCTGTTATTGATTTTGAGATAGTGATCGGCAACATTCCGGGAAGTAGCCAATACCAAATTTTGTTGAAAAGTCTTTTTAAATTTCAGTTGAAGTCTTAAATAGGAGTGAAACTTAAATGCAACATATGTTTAAAGGAGTTGTCTCTATGAGCCGATTTTATACGTCTAGTACTGTGGACAACATTTGACGAATAATCTGATGCTGTACCTCTGTTCATCAGTTCTTTAATTATTATCCAACTAATGATTATTTAATTTCTATTTAAAATTTTGTATGGCCTTGTAGTATGGTGTACTCCACTAGTAGTCCGGAGGTCTAGGTATTTCTGCAGACAAGCCAAATGGATTCGCAATTTGTGTTTGTTAAAAAATATATATCGAAAACTTTAATATACGAGTATGATATATCATTCCATCTCAAATTACTTATTACTTGCAAGTAATGAAACTTAAAATTAAATATCAGAAGGGAAACAAATCAATGGAACATGTGGACCAATCCATGGAATAGGGGATTAATAATTTATTTTATTTGGATGTATACGAAATAAACACTTTTTAATGTAATATGTAAGAAGGTGTATTATTAAAATGGAGCACTCATTGACAACAGCCATCTATAAATTAATCAAACCTTAAAAAAGATGTAGGAAATGGATATCTATCATTTTGTGCAACATATCCATCATGGTATTATTTAAGATCACCTGTTAATATTTTAATAGATGGTATTAATATTTTTGAATTATTATTAAAGTTACGTTCTTTGCATTTCGTTAATAAAATGTTTTGCTCTCAGCGAATCGGTCTAAAATATTAATATAAGAAAAAAATTAGTGCTACACTGTCTTGTATTCGAGGTGACGATATTTTTGTGATATTATAATTTTTTATGCAAATCTGTTGCGCCGACATCACAGTCATTATCATCATGATCACATTATAATGATGTTCATTTGTCCTCTGCTCTCGTTTTATTACATTTTGATTGTTTTGCAGAAAAAAATGTGTTTCGTATTTACAAAACAATTGCATCAAGTAATTTTTCAAAACAAGTTTCCGTATCTGTCCTTTTTTTCTACTTTTTCATGAATGTAAATGGTAACGTTTTACTTTGAATAACAAGAGTGAGGTGAGTAACGTTACATCCGATCGTTCAAAGCCAAGTGATGTGACTTCCTAAAAAAGCTTGTTTCTTGCAACAAATGCAGTCATACGTACTGCGTACTCGTACGTACAACAAAACGGAACCACACATTATTTTAATTTGCGTTAAATAACCAACGAGGTGAGAAAACTTTAAAGGAGCTGGATTGTCCATTGGACTTTTCTGCCGTTGTCGTTGTTGTTGCAGTGCATGTGAACTTCAAAACACTAGTAAACACTTTATGATGTCTTGTTGCAACTACTTGAAATGAAAAGGAATTCAAATTCGGTTTAAGCAGACAAACAGATTAAGGTTTAAACAGGGGGAAACAATTACTATAAACGAACACGTATGTGTTTTTTTTTTGTATGCCTTCAAGCAGGTGAAGAAAACTCAATTAAGTGACGTTTTTTATTTAAAGTGTTTATTTATTTAAAAATAAAATGTAATCCATTGCTTTAATTTTATGGCTGATGCACTGGAATTATTGTCGAAAAATATTTTAGGACTTACCGCTCAGGTGATTTTCGATTATTTTCAAAGGTTAAGGCATTCACATTCTGGAAGTAAAATTTAGAGAGAAAAAACGTGAAATATGATTTATACATTTAATGTCAAAAATCAAATTTATATTCTAAAATACACATTTTATTTGGCTCTAAATACGTCATTTTTAATCACTCAAGAACAAGTGCAAATATATTCATAAAAACACACAGAAACATCGTGTCATCAATAAAGACCAAAAGGTTCCAGTTGGGATCGCAGAATGACTGGAGAGGCGAACAGACACATTCAAAAGCCTCCATTTATTCGAAAATTAGCACACTTTTAGGAGCAATAAAAACATCAGATTCAAAACAAACAATCCAACAGATTCTTACTCGTAACTTATCCGCATTGCGAAACGGGATTAAAGAATTTAAATCGCTACACACAATTAAGGTGGCGTTGGTGGTGCTGATAATGGGCAAAAAATTAAAAGACAACATTTCGAAATTGTTGTCGTATAGTAAGAAGTCATGCTGTGTAGGTAATATTCCCTTCAACTTGACTTATTTATGATAGTTTGGGTCATTTACGTGCAACCTTTAGCGTTAACGCCATCTAAACACACAGAAAGCGGACCAGATAGCAACAAAAAAAAATTTATGAAAACCAGCAACCACTGCACAACACCCAACTACCAACATCTTCTGTTGATTGTACAAAATCGTCCAGGTGATGTGTAGTAAAAGTGTTCTTATCTTGTTGCTCTTGTACAAATTTGTTCCCTTGTACGTTGATGATGTTTTTGGCTCGTTATTTTATGTTTCGTTTCGTTGTTGTTGCCGGTGTTGCAGTTTGCAATACCCCACGCAATTCATGTAGGTTGGCAGGCTTCTTGATCAAAACAAAAAAAGGAGAAACAACAATACAACTCTTGTACAAGAAAAAATTACAAGTAAAAGTCACTCCAAACTTCAAAAAAAAAAAAAAATATATATATATATATATATATATATATATATATATATATATATATATATATATATATATATATATATATATATATATTATAATAAAAAATTGATAATAAGGCACACGCATTTTCTATTTGAGCCAAACATCACCTTCTAGCAAATACACTAAGACACAGTGGTTAGTCCAGGGATAAGCCATATACGGAAAAATTATTGATATTGGATTATATCTAGTCTAAGATTATATTACTATTGTCATAATAGTACAAACACACTTCTATGACTCGACTGTGACTGTGGTATGACAAGTTTCTGGTTTAACATATTTTGCCCTTTGAAACACAGAAAAGGGGACTTCTTGCCCTTAAATAAGCTCAAATTTTTTGGGAAAGAGAATGCAAAATATTGGGGGTTCTTGGCACGTACTTATATTTCTTAATATATTTTAAATTACAGCAGAGGATCGCAACTATTCCTTTTTGTCTTGTAGCATTAGGGCGACTCTAATGATGATTGTGATTATCGTTCCGGGTAACTAAAAGAGTGAAATTCTCCCATTTGAATGAAAATTGCAATTCACAAAACCGTGTTCTACAGTATCCCTGTTCTCATTACGCATTTTACATGTTGTAACCATTTTATTTTGTATTTGTGCAAGTGCACACCAAATAGTCCATTCCCACTAAGAGGCCACGTTTGGTAGAAATTTATTTCATTGGGTGATCTGGAGAATAAGTTCGTACGTCCAATCGATTTTGCAAGCCAATGTATTGCTTCTTCTTTGGTTTGATGTTTTCCCACGGATGATTGATTCACTGATCTCCACTGTTGGCAATTTTCATACCTTTCTCTTATGAGCAGATCGATTTATGGTACACCGACTAGGACCGATGCTCTCTGTTTGACCTAGTCCGTTAAGTATTGGCACTATACAAGCGAGCTCTGTTGCCGTTCGAAGTGTTTTCTCCACGACTTCTGACTAGAGTAAGTTGGCACTAGACTCTGAGTAGGCTTTAACTCAACTTTGACTACATTAATATTAAAAGCTGACTTTATGAGTATATGTATGTACTTAAGGCGAAAGGTGATACCTGCTTTTTTATTCTACCCTGATTTCTCGTCCGCCTTATTCACTGTTCAGTACGTCAACAATGAGCGCTTAACAATCCAATGAGACACATATTGTGGCTACTTTATACATTTCAAAAATCGTTTGAATGTTTATGTTTCTTTTCGTTTTTCGATGAATTAAACACGCAATAATATGAAGTTAACGCTCTCTTTCTTTTATAGTTGTTTCTGTAATTCTGTATTTTTTTTTTGTTTGTTTGCATTTCCTACTCTTTAACCAGAATTTAATGTTGCAGCGTGTGTTTTGAGTTGTCTTCTTAGCAGGACATCATTTAATTGCGAACATGTTTTTTAACACGATGTTGTACAAGCTTAAAGAAAAAAATTACTCATGGTTGTTGTTCTGCCAGCAGACTGCCTGGAGAAGACTTTGAGTATCTGGGTAGTGGTGGAAAACATACCACAACACCACCTTTACCGGTGGGGGCACCCCTGCTGAGAATTAGGAATGTTTGGCTTTATGCTTGAAGCTGTTAAAGAAGTATTAAGAATGGAAAACAACAACAATATAAGTATAAAAATTTCTAACACAACCTTTTGTTAACTTTGTTTTATACGCGTATTTTTCAGTTTAAGCCAAAATACCAACAGACAATTTTGATGTGTATTCGTATGTGGTGTGGACATGTATGTAGATATTGATACGTATATTTGCTAAAGGGTAGTTTGATAAGTTTTGGTCTCTTGTTGAGATATGTTGCATTTTTAAAATTAATGTGCAATAACTTAAATATACTTTTCATTCTCCTAAAAAAGAAAAACGGAAGCTTGTTAATGGAATATTATTGATCAGGTACATTTAAGCACGACAGATTCTCAATACCATGCGATTCTATAATTACAATTACAATGAAATTCTCTGACATTTCAAGCCAAATGGCATTTACGACAAAATCGTATACGCAATTTGTATCACGTAGTGCAAATAATTAACTTTTAATATACAAACATCCGTAGTATTAATTCTTGAAGGGCAGCTCAACTGTATATCGATTTATGAAATTCAGTTTATACCCAAAATATGCAATTATTTGCAAAATCAATTATTAAATAAACATGTGTGTATGTATTATACACCGAGAAGATAAAGGCGAAATTTTTATACTTTTTTTCTTTATTGAAAATAAAGCTTGAATTTTAATTTAAAATCAGTTATATGTAAATATTTACGCTTTCGTCAATTGATGTCCATAATAACAAATTCCTTACATCACAGTTCATGTTTACGATCCTACCAAATATATTTATCCACTTTATGAGTTTTGAAGGCTTTCCCCTTTATATGATTCAAGAAATAATTTGAGCAAATGGGTCGTTTTAGCCCATGGGACACAAGAGTGTTAATTTTGCAGGAAATATTCAAAAATATATACGAAAATGCCAAGAAAATGCTCATATTAAAAGAAAGGACATTTTGTATAAAATAATCTTAAATTTAGTCAATTTTGTTAATTCAAACTTTGACCACAAAATCGGTCGCCATAAAAGTCAGCGACATGGCTTAACCTTCCACCACGTAATTTACAAAAATAGTCCGCACGAATTTTTATAATAATCCAAAAATAATTTTTCATTGCCTTCTAATGTGTATATAGACTACTAGAAATTTGACAAGTAGCTCTACGGGTAACAGCTCTACCCGTAACGAATATTTACTGCAAACAGTGAAAGGTTTTTTAACGCATTGACAGACATAAAGACATTCGTATGTATAGAATTTGTAATGTTTTACTGCATTATTTTCTACCTTTTGACGAAATCACTCAGAAACACAAATGCGACCACATAAATTCAATTGATTTCGACTATATACATGTATATTCTAAAGATCACATAAAAAGTTATTGGCATGTCTTCTATATATTCTTCTATTAAAAAATTATTATGGGAGAAATAGACCCCAGTGCAGTAAGTTTTTTTAGCTTTTAACTTTAAAATTTTTCAGAGCCGGTGTTACTACAACTATCTGTTGCATTTTTATCATCTAAGCTGAGACTAATTTTTGTTTGAATAATATATATAAAATTTGCTGGTCGTCAAAATTAACTCAAAACTTTTGAAACAGCCCGTGCTGCAGGTTGATATATTATATTGTTATGAATGTGAACTTTTATTGTGGATTAACTTGTTTTTCATTTTCATTGATCGTTAATGTTGTCCTTCATGTCCAACAAGAGAAATGCAAAGAAGTAGTGTCATTCCAACTCTGGCACAAACATCTTTAAAATGTTCTACGAATAAATACATAAACTAAGTACGACTCTTTCTTCGCTGGTATGTTCCACATGGGATCTTCATCATCCGTATTATAGATAATCTTGACCACAATTGATAATTAACAAGTTTTATGGCAATCGAGTAACATTGTCGAAAGGCAACGCAATCAAAAGGAAGGCAAAAATATGAGTATAAAAGCAGCTGCCACTTGTAAACGCCGATGATCAAATTATTTATATAACCAGAGATAGGGAAATTAATTAATAAATTTATAAGGATTATAAAATGTTTATGATCCCCAGTCAAATGAACGAAACAATAAATAAGAAACGTGAAAAAGTAAAACAGCCCTGGCCAAACGACCTTAAAAACAAAAGAGACAAATTGTGGACAAAATTTATAAAATTAAAAGAACGAACTTATCATGTGTTGGCCAAGAAACACATTTTAACGCATAATAAACTAATAAAAATAGTTAAAAAAGAACGTCTAGACCACAACACAAATGTTTGAAAGAAAAAAAGAAATGTTAAATAAATACCCAGACCACAATTCGTTATATTTTACTGTCGTTTTTACTTGTATTACAATAAAATTTCTTTAATCTTCATGTTGAACACATTATGTGTGACCCACAGCTATTTTGTCCCTCTTAATCAAAGTGTTGTAAATACCTCAGTTCGAGTTTCCTTTACTACTCCGTGTTACTCCTCATGAACCGAGTTTTTGTTTTCCATAATAGTGAATAGCAGAAAGGAAAAATTCTTAAGCATGTGAAAATTATTCAAACATCATCTAGACTTTCAGCGCGCAATAGAATCATAAATTTTAAGAATTTCTTAATATAAAAAGAGCTCCACCCTGCGACTAATTTTTCTTAATACTGAGGAGTTGCATGACAAGTCGAAGCAAATAAAAATGATGTCCTTGCTTAAAAATATCAAAAAACAAAATATTACAAAGCAAAAAAGCACTTCATTAGTAAGCCAAGTTTTGCTTTTGGCAAAACAAAAAAATAATAATAATAATTTGAGTAACAAAGCCCATCCCACCCATCGAACCTCATTGTAACAACACATTTAACAAACCCTCTTTTTTATTTCACGGCAAAATGGACTCTAGTGTGTTGGTACTTAAAGACCGAGTGGAACTGCTACTTTCATATTTCATTATTGTTAAATAGAATAGAGATTGCGGAGCAGACATTTTTCAAAAAAATTTGTCTACTCTTCCATCTAGTTTTCTAGTATGTCAACCTGCGGGTTCGACTCACGCCAAAGCTCTTTGTTATTATTTCCCTTATGGGTAAAATGTTAGAGTGTATGTATGACACACTAATCGAACAGTATTATAGGGTGACATCGGCCAAAATAAAAAAATTATAAAAAACACTTACAGTGTTAAAATTAAAAAAAAAAAAAAAAAAAAAAATACTCGTACCTTAATCCGCGTGCTTATCAAATTTCTAAAATCTTTCAAACAAAGAGAACTAGTTTTGAAATTCAGTATTATTTCTATATGTATCGCTGTTGTTGTTGTCCAAGTAACATTTCGATACTTTATAAGCTGATAACATGCGAAAATTGTTGAAATATACGAGTAAACGTGCCAACAACATGTTATTGTTGCTAATAGCACAACTAGTGTTGTTGTTGTTATTGTTGCTGTTGCAGTAGTAGTTGTAGTTGATTAGCATTATTTATTGTTTAAATTACAACAATCCACAACCGTATCTACAGTGTGAAGTAATTTTCAGTTACACCGGACCAGTTGAATTAAAATGAGGAGCAAACGTTCAAAACTATTAATTCTACAACCGGTAAACGTTTTGACCCTGTGCTGTAATTTTACGTTTTCTTTATTTAGATTTGTCTTCAGACTCGCAGAAATCATTTTTTTCTCCATAATAGATTAAAAAAATAAATAAACTGCTTCAGTTATCTGGCCATTAAATGTGGCAACATATTTACGTACTCATTTTTAATTAAAATAATTATTATTAATTGCTGATTGAAGTTGATTGATGATTTGTCAGATGAACGTGTTAAGATATTTTAATTAAGGAACATGGTATGCTAAAGTTAATACTTTGAATGTTTCTTTTGTAATAATAATCGTAATTTGAAAAATGGCGTATCTCGCCTTAATTCGCTTTTTTCTCACAAATGTGCAAACGGCCACTGGAAGAAGACAAACTGGCAACAACTTGATGTGCTTCCTTGAGAAAACAAAATACGACTGAATAATTTTAAATTAATAAATTTAAATTCTGTGTGTTGGACTTTTAGTTCCAACGATATAAAAATACATCAAGTTTTCCAAAAGATTCGGGTGGAAGTGCACCAAACACAATAAATAGTATTCTGAAACGATCCGGTGGAGTTAGAGATTTTCGTTCAATGGAGCTCTCAACAGAAAAGAGTCACTTTGTGTCCCACTTGTACAAAATTCTTAAATAAGTTAAAGTTTGAATATCAAATATAAGGAATAGACTTAAGGTGACTTAAAAAAATGCCTCAATAAAAGGTAATTATTATTATTAGGTTTAGGTAGTTCGATAAGCTCGATATTATAGTTTAAATCGATTTTAAAATTACATTAACAGTTTTTTACTGTATTTGATTAAAATTGAAGTTATTTTATGGTAAACACTGCCTTGTTCTGCCGCAAAAGTCGAAAAAATATTCGATATAACTATATTATGAATATTTGTATATCAATGCTATAGTTGCGGACTTAGAAGAATTAAAATATTAAATTTCTGGGTCCAAATATAAAAACAACATTTGTTAAAAAGTTCCATTTGATTAACGTTAGATAATGGGCAGTTCCTGCAGCTGCCGATTAAAAATACAAAAATACTTCTGATCTATATTTTATTACGTAAAAAAATTGTCCCCATAAAGAAAATGTTATTCCCTTATTAATTGGAATAGGAATGCTCTTCGTAAAGTTGCATTGCCCAATCCGGAATGGCTACTCCAAGCCTACTATATATATTCTTGCACCCTACAGTAAAACGTTTCTGGATCTGCAATTGGCCTTGCCCAAGCCCAAAATTCAATTAAAGATTATTATTAAAACATTTTGTTTGTCAAGCCGATATTAATTCAACGTAAAAGTGAAAGGGCAGAATTGTTCTGTTTTGAGAAAATATCATTGTCATATTAAGGTCTAAATATATTATTGATGAGATCTTTGCAACCTACACAGAAAATATATTGTGTACCTTAAATTTCCCCCTTTTTTTATTAGTTCAGATAGAAATCTAATTGCAAATCAAACAAATTGAATGTCCATCTCTACGAGTATGATCATAAACAAACTACAATACAAATTCAGCCAACTACGTACGAGTACGAGTACTGATATGATTAAGCCAACAAGTAGAACTGAAATGAAAGTCATCAGTCGTCATACATATTTAACGTTGGCCTCTTATAAGACGGCACAATTGACTTTTTGTCAGCATGTACTTACAGGTGTCAATGAAGCAAAATTTACTGGAATATCGGCAACAGAAAACACACTTCAGCCAACAAAAGCAGAGCACTAAAAGCTACTCGTACTATTTTTGTCGACCCCTCGAGCGATGTTGTATCATACTTTTGTTGCATCAAAGTGATATGCTGCAGAGAGAAACGTGTGCTGATATGAAGGAATGATGGAATGAAGGAACAATTGAAACAACACAATTTAACCTTGTCTGTATGTCAGCTCGTCATTCGGTCGGACGGCAGGTCGTTTAATCGGTCCCCCTGTCTGTAGGCTTTGAGTTTATAAGCCATCTGATACTAATGGGATGCAGCCGTAGAGAAAAAAATATAAGCACAGGAATGAATGAAACACACCCAGTTTTAATTTTGATGACTGACTACAGTTTCAGCTTCAACTCACCGTTTTTGCTTGAAATATTTTTTTCAGTTGCTTCTACATATTTTTCCGTTGCCACAAAAGGGTAATATAATCGTAACAACATTGTTTCTCGCTTATTGACATTAAAAGTCATACAATAAAAATGCAAATAGTAGAGCGGTTGTTGTAACTTTGTTACAAATAAAAATTATAAAAACATTTTCAGAAAGAAGTCTTGTTATACACTCGTAGCGCAATTATTTCGAAGCACATCATCTTTGTAAAGTGGTTGATGAGGTATTACCAAATTGAAAATGTTTGTTGTTTATAAACATTAAAAATAAATAAAGTTGATATAATGACAAATTGCAACAGGAAATATCAAAATTGAAAACAAACCACTTGATTCTAGAAATTCCATTAAACTTTTCACCACGAAGTGTTAAAGTTTTGTTTTGCTGGTCATCAGTGTCTGTGTGATTGTGTGAAGTATTCAAGGCTTTCTATTAATTTCAATGAACGAACCACTTCCAATGTTTGAGATTTTACTTTGATACTTTTACATAGATACATAAATAGTTGCCATATACACTCAATAAATAATTAGCGAAGATTTAGGAAAATTTACTCAATTTGAGTTCAAAATGGCATACAAAGCCAATTTGCTCAGATTCAGTTAGAGCTTTCTTCTCTGATAGTAGAAAGACTGTACCAAATATTAATATAAATAAATACTTATTTTATAGAAAATTTTACTTAATTTTAGTAATATTTGTTTAATTAATTCTTGGATTTTTTTTTTTTGAAAATGCCTTAAAAATTTTCCCAAATGTAGTGCGTTTTTTCTTGGAGGAAAATGGATTAACAAATACGGGGGCGATGTTTTTACTACGATAAGAAATCATAAAACAACTTTATTTCAGTGTAGCGGTCGTGAACCAGCAAACTGCAGGTTAATAGTTTAGAACTGTAGCCTTTTAACTTTTTAACCTGAATTTAGTATAAGTTATTTTTTCGAGTGTACCGATTCAGTACAAAGTACAATATATTAAAAAGTACGAAAACTCCCTGAGTCTTAATTACATAAAGAATAATATTATTTTGCATATAGCAGATATGGACCAAGAGCATCCAATTTGGATCTTGAAGTCTCCTCCTAATTTTTAATCCATAATTATTATATACATTTGGAAAAATATCGTACTGTATCAGTTTTAGGTTTTTTGATACACAATCTATGTACCATATATGGTATGCTGCGCACTTGATGGTTAAAGTATTTTGGTAAATAATCAGGCATGTGATGGAAATCGATTGCTTTCAAAACGATCGCTTTGAAGTGGAGTAATGAATTTCGATCAGTTTGAAATGCAACTTTCCATAGAATTTCAAGTTATTTTCTTTCGAAATATAAAAGTGAAGATAATCGAAAATTATATTCTTATATTAAAAACAACAATGAAAACATCAAGTTTTTTGCTGTTTCCTATAAAAACACTTCAATGAAATTTTCAGGCAAAAAAAAAAAAAACAAAAATAATGTAAAAGACATGATGTAATTTAAGCAACTGGTTTGTACACTGTTTGACGCTTCTGGATAGTATACATACATATGTTGGATTTAATCTTCACTGTCTGAAAATTTTTATCAGTTTTTGATGTGATGGAGTTTCCAGGACGAGATTCATCATTCACGCCGTCTCGACCTTCTTTGAAAAGGTTGTACAACTTGTAAACATGTTTCTCTCCCAGAGTACAATCAATATATGCCAATCTCAACATTTCAAGTGTTTTTGAATACTTTGTTCTAGTTTTCACACAAATTTTGATGCAAATACTTTGATCGTTTTTTTCCACAACAGAAAATCGCCGAACAAACAAGACACTTCTAACTGCCTCTCACAGGCAAACTAAAGCAAATACAAGCGAACTCAACTAAAACATATGTTCGAAATAAGTGTGTCAATATAAAAAATCGCTAATCGAATGCACGTAGCCCGAGAAAATTCAAAATTCACCTTTTCTATTGAACAGACCTCGTATATAATATTTCGACAAACGGGTGAAAACTGTATTATTATGTGTTGAGTTTTGCTCCTTATTGTATTTTTAAAGACAAAAACTCGATATTTAAAACGGATTCAAATTGAAAGCGATCGAGACACTGATGGCAGGAGCGTTATGAAACCATGAAAAGAGTGGGAAAACATAGATTTATACTAGACATAAGAACATGTATATAAGAAGCGTGTGGAGATAAATTTAACTGGAAGAGATTCCACCATATTCCTCTTTGGAAAAAGCCGGTTTTACATTAAAAAGAGGACTGGGTCCAGAGAAAATGTTATTATTTGAGATATTCAATTAAATACTCCACAATTCTACCCATACAGTATTGCACTAGTTCGAAATAGATTAATAAGGGAACCTTTTTAAACGAAAGAATCGGCTTCAATCTCACCCCAGAGAATCTAATAACTGATATGTTGAGATCTGAAAAAATAAATTTTATTGTTTAATTCTTCAAGTTTTGAACAAACGGCCTTATCGTGCCTCTAATCTCAAGGGTGGGACGTTAAGGATATCAAGATAGGACGCTATCACTACATGCAAACAATATTTTAAGGGATTGTGTTGTATTCCCTCTCTTATTTTCTCTCTGTCCAATTGTTTCAGAGATCTTTCCATCATTTTAATTGGAGTTGAAATCATATTGATCGTCACATATTGTATAATTTTTCATTACTTGAAATCTTCTTCAATTTGAAATAAATTATTTATATAATAAAAAGAAACCAAGCAATTGAATTCAATATTTCCAGTGATTTGAGCCGGAAATAATCTAAAAGCAATTTCGAGGTTGTTTGAAGCTGCAATTTTTAGTCGTTGTTTAGTGAATGAATGTTTAATATCAGAATATTTGTTCTAGTCGTAATACTTTCCACGTAGAAGAGTTTTGCTTTTAACTCCTTAATTTTAAAGAAAGGACTCCCTTCAAAACAGCAACCTTTTACGTTTGTTTTTGTATGTCTTAAACCTTGAACAACAACAACATTTGTGATCACTGGTATGAATATTATTGTTGTTGTTGTTCATTCCTTTCATAGAAAAATAAGAAAAAAGACAATCCACCAAAGTTGTGACGTCTTATTGAATGAACAACAAGGATGGATCATTAATCAAAACGTTAAACGATCAACAAACTGAAAGCGATATTCACTTCAAGTTTGAGTAGCAACTTTTATTGTAAAGTCCTCCGTGGGGAATGAATGAGTTTAGAAAAAAATTAGTTTTTCACACTTAAAATATACATTTTAAAATAACCAAGAGAGAGAGAGAGAAAGAAGCAACAAAATCGTATTGTCATGTTTTTGCGAAGGTGGCTCTAACGATTGGACGGTTACTTTTGGAGCTGTGACGTAGTGAGTGACGGCCGTAGGTTTATTTTGTTGATGGCGGTTGTGGGAGAAGAAATAAATAATATTTTTTTTACTAAAAATATAAAAGAAACTCATACACATTCTTTTTCAAGAAATCTGACATTTGAAATCTTTAATATTTTTCTGGCGAATTATGACTTGATTGATTTGATTTTATCTTTTGTTTCATGATTTTATCCACGAATTTCTAATAAAAACTTTATATGGGTAATAGAATCATTCATCACCTTTTTGGTTCTTTTTCGAACAAACGAAAGAAACAAGAGAAGACAACACATAATAATACATCATTTTTAGTGTTTGAAATCTCTCACGAAATTAGCCAGAAATTCAAAAGTGAATATTTTCTAAATATTTGTTATATTAACATGATTAGAAATAAAAAATCATGTATGTTATCAGTTAAGTTGTTCATAATTTATAGGAAACATTGCGCTGGGATGACATTGACGCATGTACTGACAACTTCATTAATAAATATTTTGTAGTTTGTCATGTTGCTAGAAAGAAAATGAGGTATTTTTTAAGAAAATGAAACATGTTGGAACAGTCATCGCACTTTAGCAGCATCATCGCACTTTTAACATCAGCAGCGATTTAACAAACACGCGATTTGCACCAGCGAGTGACAAGTGATCCTACAGATGATTTTTGACAGCTACAAGCTTTGCTAGTTCGTGGTTCATAGTTCTGTGGTTGCATCATTTATCTCTAAGAAATCTGATGCTGTTGCTTTCGTTTGATTTGGAAACTGGGGTCGCAGCACTTTTGCATTACTGATATTCTAACAACTTGCTTCTCTTTTTCAAAACATGTGCATGAAGTATTACACAATTAAGTTTAGCCTTTAAATATTTAATATCTCAATTGATCGCAGATGAATTAAGAAATATTTTATTTACATGCTAAATATTGACACCTTTCGGGATTGTCTTCAAAAATATTTGAATATTGAAATATCGGCTATATGTACATCTTAACCACAACGAACACATTAAAAAATTTATTTACAGCAAAATTAGATCTTCTTATTTAAAGTTTCGATGCAAATATCAAACTTGTGAAAAATTCCAATAAAATTTGAAACAAACTACAAAAATCTCAAAGTACTTGGTGCTTATGTTCTTGGGTGGTTTTCATTGCACACAGTGAACTGTTTAACCTTTTGTCAACCAACAAATGGTATTGAGATGAGAACATGCAGCTAAACTTAAGCAGCTTGTTGCCACCACAAATAAATTACGCAAAAAACAGCCAGGAATTTTTGATTTGACGCCAATACATTTGGCAAAGCTTGCAGAGGCCACAAATCTAAAGCCCCTAAAAAGCCGAGAGAATGACAGTCGTCAGGAAAACAGAATAATGAACGGTATATAAAGTACCACAAATCAGAGGCGAATGGCATGCGTGTGTGGTCCAATTAAATGTGAAATCTTTTGGGAAGCCAATGTGTGAATGATGCGTAAAATTTAATGCAAAACAAAATGCATTGAAATAAAGGCCAAAAAGGTTTTATTCACGATTTCATCTTCTCTTTTCAATGTGTAAATTTTTAGTTCAATCCAAAGGAAAAAAAACTGCAACAGTCAGCAAGTGCAACATTAAAAATCAAAAAGGCGTTGAATGATGCAGAAGACTTGTTCCCCAAACGTGGGGTAAAAATGGCAATTAATTGAAACAAGTGTGATGTACCGCTATTGAAGCACCGAAGAACATAAATAAAATCCAAATAAAAAAACAACTGAAAAATTAATTCTTTGCCACAACACGAATACAAAATGTAGGGTGATATAAACAAGTATTTATCAACAAAGTTTTGTTTGTAAGGAGTGATGTTGCGGCTGTACTGCAGCATTACGGAGAGACCGCAGTAAGTCGTTGGAAGAATATGTTTTAGGTTGATTTCATTTCTTATTCAGCATAATTAATGCAGTCCTCCAGCATTACCGGAGTTTGCTTGCAGGCCTGATAAGTCGGAGCACAAATAAATATACTATCAACAATACGATTCATATCGCTAGAAGCTCCTTTTCCGCAGCAGAATGTGCATGATCTGTTCTAATTAAATTTAACAAAAACAGAAACCTATATATCGATGCTTCTTGCATGAAGCTTCTGCATCATTTTTGAGGTTTCTGGAAATCAAAGTTTCTGAAGTTCGACAAATAAAAGTTTGTATGGCAGAGAAAGCGATCTTTCAATATTTTTCCGCCACAAAATATCCACATATTTGAAAGTATTTCTTGAAATTTGAATCTAAAGATCAACGTAGATGCAGCAAAAATAATAGGAGATACTCCAAAGTATCAGTTAGAATTTTTCTGGCTTTCTCAGAAAAATGAGCTGACAAAATCTTGATACAAAATTCGATTACTTCTACGAATCTGTGCATTTATCAAAAATTACAATTGACAAACTCTTACCCTTTCCCGAACATCGATCACCAATGGAAAATAGTTTATCCTAATCTGATAAAAAAATATTTTGTTTCGCAAACACATTAATTGAAGAGATATAAACAAGAGAACTTGTAGTGACAAGTCTATGGTAAATTTATTGGAAGAGATCTGGCTTTGATTCATTTCCAGATCTCTCTGAGAAAAGAAGATCTTGCGGTGACAAGCCAATAAACGAAATCATAAGAAACTATTCGAATTCATCTCGTTTCTGGATCACTAGTTCTTAATGTTATTAACCTCTTTAGTAGTAAATTGAAACCACGTTTAAATGTAGCGATTTAGCAAGTAAACTTCAAGCGCACATCGGAAATACTTAAAACATGTGATGTGTCCAGCTCAGGTAGTCTTAACCATGACTTCCGAAGAAGTTGCTTCAGTAATATCAGCAATATCAAGTGGTATTAATTGTGAAGAGAATCACACAAGTCCTTAGAAAAATGTTCAGTATCTTCTTATTTAGTGATTTTCGACATCTGCAGTGAAAATTTTGCATTTGATTAAAATTAGCAAAGCTTGCGATTAACCGATGTGCCTTCCTATTTATCTGTAGGGCATAATCAATGCATTGCAACATTATTATACTCGCATACTGTGCATCACACATATTTTATAGCTATTGAAGCGTTTGGCGTTAATTAAGACAAAATCAAGTAAAATTTTTGTCACGTCGACAATGCCAACTATTTTTTTCTTGGTTCTTTTTTTAATTTGCAGCAAAATATATGAGTGAATATTCCTTCCACAGCATCTGATGATGAAGAACGATACTAAACAAAAAGAATAATCTGTTGGGGTGATTAATTGTATCAAATCCTTTGTAATATTTTAAGCAGAAATATAAAAAATAAGATACAGACATTCTGCACATGTGAGGAGAGTCGTAGAATAAGAAGAATTCTAGGGCATCAAGTATCCCCATACAACCGAGTAGAAGCAGGCAATAAACGTGTTTGTATTTTTTCTACAATGAAAAATTATTAACGAAAATCTGGCGAAATAAAATGTCGTCGGCGACATTTTGCTTGGCTCTTGACGAGTTGTAGATTGTTTTAAAAAAAAATTTTTTTTGAGTGAATGTCGTTTGTCATATATTTTTACGCTGAGAATTAATGCACATGATTCTCTTCCTTAAGAACATTTGTTCTGCTCAATTTTCGTCTGGCTGGTTTGTTTTTTGGGCGTACATGTCCCGCGTTTGATGAACACGCGTAACAGTTAATCGTCTCGTATTAGTCAAAACGAACATGCCACAAGTAGCAGCTTTTAGTTTATGCTCGTTGTTGCCATTATATAGACGCATACATATGTACATAAATTTTTGGCAAAGATTTTAAAGAGCAACCAAAGTGTGGGACCACGACACACAGTTTCTATTAATCAACAAAAATGTGGTAAAACTGTTGCAAAAAGTTGATTTAACATGATTCCTATGCCAGTTACTAGTGAAACTGAAATCACTTGCAAGATTGGTTATGCGTATTTGAAACGTTGTATTGGAAAGGTTTCGTGGAAAAAAACCAGCGATTGCAAAATCGGTTTAATTACACTTTTTCTATTATTATTCGATCTCAAAACGGTTTCGAATGGGTAATCTAGTACAATTAAAATTAAATTTTTTTAAATGATTGCAACTCACTACTGCAGTTATTCTGCAGCATTATGGACCTTATTGAGACTGTGGTACTACCGCGATTTCATTGGTACAATTGTCAATTACATTTTTTAATAAGCTTTTCATTTATTTTTGAAAACAATCAGTATCGTAAATGTACAAAGAAGCACATATTTTATGAGTAAAATGTTACGTTTCTACAAAATAGTACGACACATTTTGCCACTTCAAAGTCAGAAAAGGGATTTTTTTCTCCATTACACCTGTTGGGAGCATTAGGCTGCGAGTTGTAGCAGTTGTTTTCGAAATCTTATTTTGGCCTTGTATCAGTTTCATTAATCGGTTCTTGTTGAAAATGGAATTAATCACAAGTTAAATTTTTCAAATAGAAGCGACAAATTGGCATTAATAATTCAATATGAAATAGTTGCGCATAGTTTTATTAAAATCTTATTAACTTTGGAGACAAAAAGTCTAGTTTCAAAATTTGGTTCTAAATAAATTCGCCCCATAAAACTAAATCACTGGAAAATCTTAAATTATGAAAGCACTTTCAACAAGAACGTTTCTTTGCGAATGTTAAAAGTTTGCAGTCTTAAAAATTCAATTATTCAAAAATTAATATATTTGTAACCTTCAATCAATAGCATCCATTCCAGGTGGAGAGTTTTTGCTTTTGCCATAACAAAAATAATTTTAAAAAATGAAACAAACTGCAAGCACAGGACTTAATACGAGTATACTCACAAATGTGCAACTGTTTCAACACAAAAACATTAATTAATCTATTATCAGAATAATATTTCTGATCCATAAGTCTATCTATTTATAAATTGTATTGCCTATTGAGGTCGCATAGGCTGGGAATACGTGTCTCACGGTCAATCTCAGCAACCTATAAAGACCCAAGAGGGTCAGTCAGGTCCTGTAATGACTCACGACCTGTACAACATAACCCAACCTAAGTGTTGTTGTTAAACTCAACAAGCGAATCGAAATTTCATCGTTTAAGGAAGTGCTATTCGGCCTTATGTAAATTTGAAAACTATTTCCTGAAATCAACAATTTCATTTGATCACAATCAATGATCCTCAATAACTTTTCTTCACATCATGTTTTGTGAAATGTCTCACAAAACATGTTTAATGATTTTGATGGGAAACGGTGTTGTCTTGTACAAAATCTTTTGGGGGCAGGCAAATATTTGTTTGACTGTAGGGTTGTTTATAACAGTTTTTTATTACAATTTCCTTCATACAAAGAAAGATCAAAGGAATTGGCAGAAAATTATATTGTTTAATTATCTGTTCTTCTCAATTTTGTAGTCATTTTACTAGAAAATGTTCCTTGTTGTCACATCAGCGCTTTCATTTTGTAGTTTTAATTAGAAAATAAAACCATTCACATAAATTTCTCATTTGCCATCTTGTTGTAGAATAACAAAGAAATAAACTTGTCTGAAATTTACACTTTTATTTTAATTAAATTTTAATTTGTTTAAATAAACAGCAATGCCACAAATTACACAGTACTTAAAATTATACTCAATGCAGATGTACGTTGCACTAAATACAAAACAATTTAAAACAATTTTAAGCGAACCCTGAGATGACCGGACCAAACCTCAAATTTACTCACTATAGAGTATATATTTATGTACAAGTTGAAATTCACAAGAGTTGCATGCCTCAAAATTTTTGGTTTTTAAATGTTTAACTTCTTCAATTATTGCCGTTGCTTAAGTTTCTATAGTTGGTTTAGATTCAAACATATTTTTTTAACCATAAACCATCAATACCACAAAATTACAGCCTTTAAAGAAGAGAGCAAAAAGTACACACTTTGATTCCATGTTGGCCACTGTGGTACGAGTATAATTATGATCAAAATGTCAAAGAACACGAAGGGGTTACTTGCAACATACAACCACTCCACACAATTGCTGTAGTGTCTTGACCGTAAATTATTGGCCTGGCTTTCCTTCGATGAGCTATTTTCCACAAAATCATGTCAATCAACAACCAGCCCCTTGTTTTGTCACCCAATTTCAACGTTTAACATTCTATTTCAACAATTCTTAATGTGAATTTTTGTGTTATTGTAATAATAATAATTTCAGATTTAACAATAATCAACATAAACAACAATTGTGGTCTCCTTAATATAAAGCGTACTGCTCAGGAATTTGTTGTGTGTTGCATGTGTCAACTAAGAATGAGGCAGACAGATAGACAAAAGTACAGACTTGTCGGCCGCTCGGTCAGACGCTGGTCAAACTTCAATTTGTGGTCAATTTTCTTGAGAGAAAATATTTTCAAGATAATTATAATATCATAAGCAATATTTACATACAATTCCACACCAATTTCAATTTATTTTCACTTTGTTCAAACGTCATGCTCTTGGTCAGAGATGGACAGCTATCATGTGACGTATATAAATCACACATTACCAATCATGCGTGAGAGTGCGCAACAGCAAGCATTTTCTTCTTTAAGATCGTACATGATTTGTGTTAAAAAATTTTAGGCGTGAGTGAATATAATATATATTTTAAAGGATTCCTTGTTATTTACAAAAAAGTGCATTGTTTAATTCTTAAATACACCCGTTTTTTTTTTTAATTTCGCCAACAGGGCATACGAATAACGTGTTTGATAATTGCTTAAGATGATTGTAGATGGCAAGTTTTTTTACATCTGACTATAAATCATATGTCACCCCGCATGTCTGTCAAAATTCTTATTTTACAGAAGATTTATAATATTTGCTCGCAAACGTACATGTCCAATTAAGTCTGCAAATGTTTACTTCTTGTTTACAATAAATAAGTCAGTTACTTATGTCTTATTACACTGTGTGTAATTTTTTAAGTCGTGGAAAAATAACCATATACGGACACCACTACGTGATAAAAGACTAAAAAAAAGAAGACCCGTGTCTCCCAATTTTTCCCAAAGTCATGCACTTTTTTTATGGGCCGCCAAAGATTTGGGGCCTCGGTATCATTTTCGCAAAAAAGTGATCATTTTCTCGGGCTCATATCTTGCAAACCGTTCCGAATTTCGATTTACTCTCTGAGGCAAACTTGTAGCTCTTGTCATAAAGAACAAAAATCAAAAAAACTTCACCTTCCAGATAAAAATCGCAAAAAAAAACTTAAAAAAATTCGATTTTTTAACATAAGCATGTTAACAACATTTTTGACAGCTTTGTTAATGTTAACATGCTAATGTTAACATGCTAATGTTAAAAATCGTGTTGCACTGTGTTATCAACAACAAATTTATAAAGACACATTCTTTTGTTATATTTTTTCTACCAACACAAATTTTTCTTCGCGAATCAACTGATGTCAGATGAAAATAGAACACGCTCTAATTGAAAATCTGTCTTCTGACAAATATACCGACTTTTACCGTGTCATATGACATGTTCATACTTCGGTAGTTCTAGCTGCAAAATCAATAACAAAACTCCAAAATATAATGAAACGTTCAAATAAACAATTTCAGAATTTGATATATAATTTCAATATTCCGAAAAACAACTCTTATAAAAATTATTGAAATAAAATCTTAAGAAAGTTTTTATCGCCCTTTGATAACTTGTTACGAATAAAAAGGCAGTTAAAGTTTATGTTTAAAACTATAAAGTTTTTATTACGCTTTAAATGTATTTCCCAATTTTTATTATTTTATTAATCGAAATTACAGGTATTTGGTCCAAATGGAAGTTTTCTTCTTTTGGGCAGATATCGAAATATATATTCGACATACAAACATTAATTGAAAACTTCAAAATCTTATACGTAAATAAGAATCTTTACGAAATTTAGCGTTTTTTCACTTAAAGACAGATTTAGAAATAGAAAATTATTCGATGCAGTTTCTACAATTGATAGTGCAAGTTAATCAATGACCTGTTTACAATATCTGTATTTTACGAGTCTCTTATGTGCTCAAGGATACACACACATGTCAATGAAAAAATTAAACAAAAATTTCTTTAAATACACAAACACATAAAGAAATTTCATATCTTTGAAAAGATGTCAAAATATCAAAATACCGATTATCAGACTGTAGACATTTGAGGCAATTAGCAAATCAACTCTTACAAATGTAAGTAGAGATGATAACGTGTGTGTGTTAATTTGAAAGCCTGTGTGCCATGTGTAAATTTATTAGAAGATTAAGAAGGTTTCGAAGTGTAAATTGTTTTAAGATACAATTAACAAATTGATTATAAGCCACAATTATGTACGTTACGAGACAATATGAAATTAAAAAAAAAATCATACACAGAGACACATACAGACAAGCAGACAGAAATCAATTTAAATTACAGAAATCTGTAGTGCATTATGGTTTTTAGTTGTTCATAATCTCTTTTCAAATTTCTTGTTGCTACTTCACTGAAGTGGGTCATTGACCAAATTGTTTTAGGTTTTAATTGTTAATGGAAGTATGTCTGTGCAACATAAGGCACTCGTATATCTAAGCAATTATTACAGCGCTTTTTATAATAGAAATAAATTATAATAAATGAAAATCATTATATATAAAAACTCAACACCATGTAAAATAAAACATCAGAAAAACATTAAAGAAAACACATTTGGTAACATGACTATGAGTCGCCACACACAGCAAGTCTGTGTTACAATATCTATGTATTTTGCACACATAGACAACCTTGTATACCTCCAGCTACCCAGCTTAATTTATTTAAGATTCGAATATGAATATAGATGGAGATACCGATGGTTATTTTTTTTACAAGTAACATGCACTTCACACACTTATAAAACAACGGCAGATTAAAACAACAAACGAAGCGCAGAAATTGCACTCATGCAATTCACTCATCATCAGCAGCAGATCAAGATCGAGAGGTGATATTCTACATGTTAGTTTTTAATTGAGGCTCTGTTGTGGCTCCATTGTTAAGTCACTAGATAAAGAAAATGTTTTCAAAATGAACTTGCTAAACATACAAAAATTTATAATTTTTTGTGGTCTTAGCTAAACCAAATCGCCAGTGAGTTTGAAAACGTTCATTCTCATACGTTTATGCCAAAACAATCAGATACTATATGAGAATTCCCTATCATATGTGATTATTACAAAATACATAACAATAGTGGGCTTAGAATGTATATGAACAGTTGAAGCCACAGCAAACAATGAAGTTTTGATACCCTTATTGTTTAACTGGTTGATGGGGAATATATCCCAATTAATAAATTACAATATTAATTACAGAGGCTACAATAAACTTTTCATTATAATATTTTTTAATTACAAGGAAAACATTATCACTGAGGAAGACATTCAAACTCATCGACAGACATTAAATGAATATATAAACAATAAGATCGACAAAATGGTATTCATAAATTTAAAGAATATATATTTCAAAAACAATTATATAAAGGCGGAAATTATCTACTACCATTTTACAATGACTAGACTTTAAGGTTATTCTGCAGTCATTTCATAAGAGATTTAAACCGATTTCTTTGAATCGCTTCTATAACTTATTTTCTTAGTTTTATAGAAGCCTTACAAGGTGTCCTAAAACTATCAATTTCGACTAGTCACGTGGCGTGTTCTGTGTCAGTTCTTTTCCCCATAGATAAATTTCTATTATTGCACTATTATCAATACTTCTCCCAATCAACTAAACTCACATGCTTTTTTATTTAATATATTATCGCGAACAAAGGATTGTCTTCAGATTCAGTTGACGATTTCGCTAGTGGAAACAGTTAACAGAAACAGGAACCGTAAACCTGTTGAGTACAGCAGAATCTTCGCTCGAAACTTTAAAAGTAAGTTTGAATAACGATGTTGACGTTAAACATCATACGCATTAAATATTAAACAACTTTCACAATTTGGCATTTGATTTGATTGTACCCCTTTTCCCATTGGCGCTTTGATAGCAATTTAATCGAAACTAGGAAGCGAATCTCTATGGGGACTATTGCGATATTATTATAACTTTCATTAAGACACCTCAAACCGTTTTGCCGAATCTATTAAATTTTCAATTCGATTCTATTCCAGCAACTACAAGGCCATCAAAATATGTACATCACAACTCATACGATCATCTTAATAATCAGAACACAACTTTGTACAGAAGAGGTAATCGTACCTGAGTCTTCTAAGTTCCTTCGATATCAGGTTCCAGCATCTTGGTGTCTGCTTAAGGCGACGTTGACTTTAAGATCAACACGATTTCTCGGACTGATCTATTTGCAATAGAAATTATTTGACGATACGCTGATCAACCCCTCCACTCTGAAGTTAAAGGAAATGAAATGAATTATCGCCACACGGCGTAAAACAAACCGTATTCGATCAAGTTTATCAACAACACAGAAACACAATAAAAACAAAGTTGAAATGAAAAATTATGGCATCTCATAAAAAATTACTCCTATATGGATAATTCGAAACATGATCTACAATAGATTAAAAGATAATATACCATATAAGTATTTCTACTTTAAAATCTCCTTCCAACATTTTATTTTCTCATAATGACAATTGAACCCGCAATTTACTTTATGCGAACACAAAACGTGTCTATGACTTTTTAGTTGTTACCTACATTTCGATGTTGTTCGTTATACAAACAACTCCCTAGAACGCCCCTTAAAAGAAAGAAAAAAACTTCACAACTCAACACCCAACTCATTTTGCGAAATGTGCCGCTTCAGTTTATAACGAATAAGACGACAAATGTTTTTGTCAACAAAATTCGCAGAGCTTTTCTCCACTTCATTAAGACTATATTTATAATGAGCTGCAAACTTTATTAATTTTCCTTGCGAATTAAAAAAAAGCAAAAAACGCGATTTAATACTTCTGCACATGACAAACTAATGCGACATTTGCGTGTTTTCAATACTCGTTCGTTCATTATTAACAACAAAAGACTACAATTAAAAGTGAAGAAAAGGAATGAATATAAAGCGATACGAACTAAACAACAAAAATTATGTATATTTATTTTAAATTATTTAGTACCATCTTTTTGATGACTTGAAAAAAAATAAATGAAAATAAGAAATAATGACAAAAGTTTGCGCTTGTCAATAAAAATAATTAGACGGGGAATGTGTACTACGACATATTCCGGGCATCCCCGCACAAAGGATCAAGTAGCGTGTGTTTGTTCTCTTCTAAAAATCTATTGCGGATAGAAAAAACAAAATGTAATTTTGAAGAAAATTTTCATATTAACATGATAAATAGTCATTAGAATACTTCCCTTTTCGCTAATGGCTGGATGCATGACTGATGAATGCTGGTATTCGATACCATGCTTTCCTCTCTTGCTTAAAAAAATTAATGATTCAAAGATTTTTTTTGAGCAACAACAATTGCAACATATGTTGTCGTTAACTTTTTAATCAACACATCTTTAAATGTTAAACTAATTATGTTTAACAGAAAATAAGCGATTTGTTTAGCTCTAAAGGTGAATTCACCCATTCGTTCTGAATGTTCCGAACGATTTTTTTATATGTAGTTTGACGTCTCTATTTTGAGAAAGAGAGTAAATTTAATGTGGAACAACAACAAAAAATTCGTTCAGAACGAATGGGTGAATTCACCTTAAGAAGGTTATGTCAACGTGTCAGATTCAAAAGAATTTCAGTTGGAATGAGCTGCAATCAGGCAATAAGTCATTTGTGAAATACATAAGAGTATTGTTTTTTGTTATTGTTATCAAGCAAACTTGACTTGTTAACACATCGTAATTTTCCAAAACAAAATCACTGAACTGGAAGTGGAAGTGGAAAATAACTTAGAACACGAAGCGAGAGCAAGCGAAAAATAATGTCCTTCAGGGATTGTAGCATAAAAGGAAAAAATCCCTGTCACAACATCAATCACGACATCGGTGTAACATAAAATCGCGCGTAACCAGTGAACAGTGAAAATACAAACTGATTTGCATAAAATGTAATAAAGTGTCACAATACAACGACGACGATATTCGTGCAACACATACAATATGCTTGTGTATGTATAGTATGTATGTGTTTGCTTGTGTGAATAAATTGTTATTTCTGTTGTTGTCCCTAAGGACTAACAATTTGAGTGACGTAATATAATCGTTTAATTTTATTTTGTCACTACTATTCACGTCAGAATGAAAGCGAAAATGAAAATAAAACAGCTTTTGAGAAGCCCTCCTGTCCTTATTTGGTTTATAGTTTTCCTAAATATTTCATTTGGCTTTTCCTTAACTACATTTCAGCCTAAATACAGCATGGCCTAGGACTTAACCTAATTTACACCGTTTGAGTGTAGTTTCTCTGTTCTGTTTCTCTTGGTTTCTTTTTAGAAAAGGGGTTGCAAATAAAAGAAAGGAGCAAAAAAAACAGAATTATAGGGGAAACGGGCTTTAAGTATAAAAATCTGATTATCAGCTCCAATGATTTTGTGACTCTTTTGGCTTTATTACGACGCTAATGAAACCAAAGATAACAACTAAATAAATTCACAACTGGAGGAAAATAAATGTATATTTAAAATAGAGTTTTTATACTGTGCGACATTAAAATAAAACCAATTGCGCTTCTATAATCGACCGAGCGGAAACTTATATAAATAGCCTTATTTTTATATGACTTTCATTCAATATCATGGGCGTAGAGGAGCCTGTGTGGAGGCGGAAGAGACTTAGCATTACCTAAGGAAACTAAGCACCCTCAAAATTTTTTCCTTCTTGTAGAATTTGTAGTAAATAACATAATTTTCCACTTCGTTAAAGAGTTGTAGCCCACCACAAAAAAATACTCAGGGTACCCCTAGAAAATATCATAACTATGCCTATGATCAATGCAACAAAAAAATAAACGGTGGAAATTGTTTAATACATAATGCAAGGATCTGATCGGTAGATTAATATATGACGAGATCGCACTCGCTAACCAATGGCGTACAAAGTTTTATATACATGTTCTTACCATCTATGGTTAAAGGCATAAAGACAAATCTTAAGTAAGAAAGATAAGTGATGAACTTTGAATTTCGTTTAAAAGTTGAGCAGCTTTTCGATGAATTTTCGAATATTTTGTGGATTTCTGTTTTATTTATATTTGAAAGATTATTTACGATATTATAATGATCCAGAGGTGTAGTGATGTGCCGGGCTGGCCTAAAACCCTAAACATATAAATAAATTGTTTAAGAATATTTGCTTATTGTTAATTTAAAACAAATAAATCATTTCAATGTGTTATTGAAATATTCTTCCAATTATTCATTTAAAAAAGTTTTTGCCGTAAGACAAAGTTTCCATATGTCTGGAATTTCGTGAGAGCTAAATGACTCCATCAGTACACTGCAACCAGTTTCTTTTCTGAAGCACTCAACCATATATTCTTCTAGATACAATGTAAGAGTTCTATCTGATATGAAAATTACAAGTATATAATCATAGTATGATTACAAAGTCGGAATAAGATAATTGTCACCCAAGAGACAACTAATTTTACATATGTTGCAAGCAAAAAGACTTGAATGTACATTTTTACTATTTGTTTATTGCTTCCATTTTTCTTGTAACAAAACTCTAAGCTCACTGTATTTTGTTATTTTCATATATGATTGAATTCTCATATTGTATTTGGAAGTTTTTCGGTAAGCGTATTAGCTTGAATGCTTTGCAACAAAAATATTTGTTTTTGATTTATTACTTTCTTGTTTTGTTAAAGAGTTTTCAATGATCAATACTGTACAGAGTCGCAGACGAATAAAATAGAAATTTAAAAAGAATTGCAAACTAATAAGCGTATTAAAATTTTAATTTGTGGTAAAGAGTATAAAAACGACAATATAATAGACAAGCAATAAATACGTTAGTACTTAAAATTTGATATTTAAGCAATTAGTCTTACATTTTTGACTAGTTTGAGAATTTTTCTGTTTATTTAAATAATGTATCATGATAACAGAATATTTTTGCTGCCCTATTCAAATTGACTCAAGTGTAAAAACATAAAAACTTATACTAATTTAACAAACACAATAAAAAAAAAAATTATATATATGTGTATATATATATATGTATATATATATATATATATATATATATATATATATATATATATATATATATATATATATATATATATATATATATATATATATATATATATATATATATATATATATATATATATATATATATATATAACAATAAGGGCCAACTAGTACAGCTACATAAAATGTTACAATTTAGTTTTATTCGCTGACGATGCTTCTAGTCAGAGCATCCTTTATTTTATTTATGCCCCACCACTCGTCGTCCTTTAAAGGACGGGGTTAAAATGTGCGAAATATCACAACTTGGCACTGAAATCACTACATAGTTAAAATGAGATTAGCAGTCATCCAGCAGCCCGTCAGATAAACAGTACGAACAATAGCGTTGGCAGCAGAAGCAGGCGACATTTCATGAACATCACCAAGTCAGCCAATGTGAGAGGTAGCATCATATGCCACCCCTTTCATTGTCATTCAGTTGCTCAAGCGTTAAGAAAATAAGCAATTTATAGAATTGTTACGCCAAATAAATATAAAAAATGTTTTCCTTTTGTGGCTCCTCTTCAGTTCACTTTTTTAAGTATTCGGCGTGAAATTGAGATTTTAATAAAGTTGATTGCGTGAGATTTTCAAAACATCGCATGTTTCATCTACGGCTTTTTTTGGTATCATGTACATGTTTTTTCCTTTCTATTAGTCAAAAAGTCATTTAGATTTAGTTGAGGAAGGAAAAAGTATAATAGAGCACAAAGAGTCGTTGACGATCAGTTTAATTCATTTCCATTAATTAAAACTTGAAGTGTGGCCCTCTTGTGCTTAGATTTATGATCGAGATAATCTTTTTAGTTAATTTTTTATCTTTGTTTTTGGTAAATTAGTTTAAGCACATGCAATAAAAATTTAAACGAAATTAAAGTATAATTAATCGAAGGCAAAGTTCAAGCACAAGTAACACTTAGAGAAATAAAGAAGACTATTGCCTGTTACCTCACGCATGGTCTTCACTGATATCCAGCTATAATTGAGTAAGTACACCACCAGGTTACTCCTTAGCCATTCCTGCATTACATTTCAAAATAGCATTTCTACAGAATTGTCCTTCAATGACCATAATTCCTGAAGCCCCACAATATGAACTGACTTGGGAGAGAAAAATTCTTTAAATGTATTGCAATTTCTATTGATATTGAAAGTTTAACAACAGATGTGCTTTTAATAAGAGGATTTTTTTTAAGTTGGACAGTTAGATTTTTTGAAATTGCCCAGTTTCCATCCTGGAGTGTAAATTTGTTGTTGGCAAGTGTAGTCTGTTTAATGTACGGCCGTAAACAATTTCTGATGGCGGACATATTAGCACTACATACACGTAAGAACTTAAATATCTAAAATTCTTCCGTATTCCGCTCTGAGAAATCGGGACATTTTCATTAAGTGCGGCACGGCATTAATTCATGTTAACACTAAGTAACCGAAAAGATTCCAGATTTTTGCATTACAAAAGCCTGCAGAATAAATGAGAGGCGAATTGGGAATTAATCCCATGGGAGAATAGAAACATTGTCATTATAGCAGAACAGATAATAAAAATCGAATCTTTAATAATTTTGTATATTAATTTTAACTCATATTTTTAAGATCTGTTACAATCTTGCCACAAGAATATTAACAAGATGAGTTTGCTTTCAACACATCATAATATGTTGCTCTCACAGAATGGTCACCTCAACTATTTTTCTTTTAGCTTGTATGTCATACTGAAATCTAAAATTTATTTTATTACAATGAAATTAACTTTTCTTAATTGCTACAGGAGCAGAAAAGAATCTGTGCTTGCGACAAAAATAATAATATTCACGTTAACAGAAAATCCTTATAAATATTTCTTGTTTTAATTTCATTAACTCCTCTTTCCTTAAAGCGTTCATTTTAATTGCCCTCATAATTGACTTGGAAATTTTATGCCAAACAGGCAATGGAAATTTTGTCTAGAGATCGGTTGCAATCTCTTACTTCTCATTCATTCGTTATGGTAGATTCTAGCTATGCCCCATTTGAAAGGCAGCAAACTTGGCAATGAAGTTGCCATCATTCAAAATGTGCGGCAATAATTACAAGCCGTAACTATTAAAATAATAAAGTAGCAAAGAGACACTGCCATGGCATAAAGTGAAATGATATGCTGGATATTCATGATATTCACATTAGCATCACCATAAATACTTTGTGGAAAGTAAAAACAAAGACGATCATGTAAAAATAAATCGCAGCAAAACACTTTACACTTCTTTGCAGGACAGGCAAATGGAGATTTAATGGTCTGACAGAGTCGCCTGTGTGACACTCTATGACTATTTATGGTACATTGTGTACTCACGATCAACTTTTTCCCCATTTTGTTGACGACAAGAATATGGCGCTTGCAATATTAATTTTTCTCCATGAAATTTAAATAAAAATTTATTAATAAAAATTAAATCGACTTCAAAAATAGGCTCCAAAAAGTTGGATATAACAAATCGTTTATGACGGTACGAAGAAATATGTTAAGATTTTTATTTGTTCGAAGGGCCTATTGATGATGTCAAATTATATGAAAAATAACCTCGTGCAAATGTTTATCGCGGTTTCGCTGGATGGTACGAATCCAGAATATCAAAATTTCCATAGCTTGGCTGGATTTTTCAAATCGCACAATTTTGGTGGGCAGTTTACATCACCTCTACGTGAGATGACAATGCCCCCAAATAGATCGTGCAGAATGTCTAATATGGCATTAGCGGTGTGGCAAGTAGCGCCGTACTGCTGAAACCACATGTCGGTGATGGCCATATAATCCAATTCAGCCTAAAAGAAGTTAATAATCATCAATATATAGCGCTCACCGTTAACGGTGTTGGCCTGGACAGTGTCGTTCTCAAAGAAATATGGACCGATGACGCCACCAGCCCAAAATCCACACCAACCAGTGACGAATTTTGATAATTATAAATTATTTCCACGTGTTGTTGAACACTTTGTAGATTCATGCTGATTTTGCAAAAACTTTAACTACAACTTTAACAATATGACCGCTTTCAACTGTCAAAATTTTAAAGTTCCTATTGGAAAACCCCTTTATATTCATTATAACTTTATTTAAAATTATGCATCGAGTTAATCGAATGTACTCAGAATTTATTAAAATTTTCGTTAAAATATGAGCCCAGAATAATAATGCATACTGACTGTCCCTCTATATACGCCAAAGAATCTTTGATCCTTAGCATTTTTACAATAATTGCTTCTAAATCGTAGGGCTCTGTTGTGTACAATACACTGACATTTACGATCAAATTGTTTAAGTAAATATAACGATCAAATTCACCAATCTTCAACCATTTTGACGTTGTGTATATGCCATAAAATTTGAATTACAATAATATTTTTTTACAAAATGATCCTTGCGATAATTTTGAGAAAATGGGTCGATATTGTTTTTGTTTTGGCAAATATTTGCATAAAAACAAATTCTAAGACAAGTGTTTGATGCTGATATTAAGCATTCCTTCTATGATCATCTGCTGATCCACACATGTAGGGCACTCTTCTATGGAAATATTCTCTTCTTTACCAACTATTCTTTAAATTCTGAAAATGATGAATTGCAAGCGGAAGAAACACTAGACACTTGTAATGTAAAAAAAAACAAAATTAAGTGAACAAAACGATCAAATATGACAGCATGTGAGCGGAGTGTCACTTAAATTAAATATAAGCCGTGTTGGTTCTTAAACACTTATCGCTTTACATAGTCAGGCAGCGCAGCCAGTTCTGCCTTGAGCTCTAAGAACATAAAAAATCTTTAATGGTCTCATTAATCGAACTATTAGCGTTAAACTTGTTCTTTCCTTTTTCCATTTTTCATGCCAAAGTAAAAATGTCGTACAAATCTATATTAATACTTGGAACTAATATTTCATTTTGAGATGCTAATTTTTATAGTTAAACTGTCAAATTGACAGACGACAGTTCATGCTGCAAAATGGGGTAACAGTTGTCGGTTTTCTTTATTTCATTTTCAATTATTTTTATTTAGATCTTTTGCAACACTTTTATAGATTTGTCACCAAAGTAGAAGGACAGACATGAAAAGAAGTGAAAATGGAACATATAAAATTTAAATTATTTCTGTAAAAAAACATGTCATAGAATTTAAAAGAAATGTGAGGGAAAAACTTAAATTATAAATAATGAGGAAAGCGCTGAGTTACTTGAGTCATTTTCTAAATAAATATCCTTTATGGATTGAGGAAATCATGGTAAAAAAATAGAACGGTTTTGAATTCCATCTAAGACTATTTTTTTTTTTTGTAATTCACAAGTAGAAAAATATGATTGAATTCCATGAAATTCCCTATTTTTGGTTTTTTGCTTTTCATTTGCACACCGCGAAAAAAAACATTAAATAGCTTTCTCGAATTGGGCACATGAACCTTTCCATGACGAACTGTCAACCCAATATATCCTAAAAAATCGACGATCACAGATAATCATGTAGGTGATATTTAATTCCCAACTTCAAACAAATAATTTCACGTATTTACAAAAAAAGTCTAAATTAAAATAAGAGGTACAGCTGCTTTAAAATTTCAGTTCAATTCTCAAATGCCACAAGTATTTAGATTTTAAGGATTTCAGGATAATTGCGTAAAAAATACTTACTCTTAGATTCTATAAATCAAGAGTTCGTTCTAACATTTATATTTGAAAAAAAAAACCAGGCAGTTGAGTGATCGAATGGCACTTAAATACTAAATAATCGATAACTTTTTAATATCTAATTTGAAAACATGTGCACGACCTTAAAGTTTCTTCAAGAAATCAAATTTTGAATTATGGTCATATATATATTTTTTAATTTGCTAATAAAATATTTTTGAGCAAGGAGTGTCACGTTGTAAGGACTGACTGATATTATTGATTGCATTTTTATATTTTGCTAAAGTAAATACGTATTTCAATGAATCAAAATCAATTTAATAAGATTTTAAGCCTACGAGCACTTCTCTTGTTTTGTTATTTTCGAAAAGCGTCTTAAGGATCAACATTAAAACTCCACAAGACGTCGTTTAGTCTGTAAAGAAAAGCCATACCCAAATATCAAAACAATAAAATAATAACAAACACACACTCTGACTACACAGACGAATACATCTAACAAGAAAACCACAGCCAACTCCAGAGCTCCATAAGGAATGCAAGCAGATTAGTCAATATCAAGTCCTGTACTGTTGCTCGCTGTGTCTGGTGGCAGTGCAAACTCCAAAATCAACTTTATGCTAAAATATTGTTAAACATTAATACGCTGTCAACACATGCATTTGTTGCTCCGACTGAAAAGAAGTCGGATCGGATGCAGAAGAAATTCGCAGCCAAAATACAGACTTGATATTATTTATCTTTGAAATTGAAGGTGTTTTTCGATGAATCTTTTTCATTTTAATTTCTAAATGTTTTTTTTCGTTTTTCATTTTTTTCGTTAATGATCAGCCATAATTTAACAGCACAAATCGCTTGACATTTTTATACCTCAGAGTCTGTATGCCACAGAGGTTTACTTGTGCTTCCTTTTTTTCCTCTGCCAATAAAAATCATGTCGAACGATTAAGTTTTTTGAACAAAAAGAAAGGAAGAACAAACAAATACAAAAAGCTATTCTCGTATATGGGCTTTGACTCGTTGGATATTGGGTAAATTTAGTGTGTCGTCCAAGTGAGTGGTAACGTGTTGATGGACTTACAACTTCTCCTTACTTCAGTCAGTTTATTGATCATTTTGTTAAGAATTTCATATTAACCCTGTTAATGTCAAACACCTTTTATCAAATTTGTGCAAGACGCTTCGACTTGTGTAAGTTTCAAATTTATGATTTTTTTCTATATGTTGATATGATGCATTGACAGTTTGACAGCTTTGGAAGCAAATATTAATTTCATTACAAAGCTTACAATATCCAAATGTTTTAGATCTAACATTCATTTTCTAATACTCAGTGAAAAAATAGAAGTCATTCTCAAGGAACGACATTTTTATTGCTTCAAAAAATTCATTAGTATATTTTTTTTAAATTCCTAGATGTCAGGTTGTCAAAATTTTCGTTAAAAATATAAACTCCTTTTGCAAAGCTGTTAAACTGGATTAAAAAATACTTTTTTTTTAATAATTTTTCCTTCAACATTAGGGTATTCACAAGGTATGCTATCAGTCATATTTTTTTTTAATGTTCTAAAAATTTATAACTGTTTGTTTTAAAAAATTTGCTTGAAAAAATTTTAAAACATTATGGGAATATGACTGATGGCACACCTTGTGAGTCTCACAACTATTTTTCATTAGTCAATAAATGAAAAAATTACTTTCATATCCAAAAAAATATCATCACTAAAATTAAAATTATTGGAAATAATACCAGTTCGCACTAATCTTGGATGTTAGTCTCAGTATTTTCATGACTTTTGTTGGAAGTCCATTTTTTAATTAAAATTTTATCAATTTGACTTCCTATTTCTAGAAAGATGAAAGAACGTACTATTGAATATTAGGGATACAATTAATATTATTTATTGCATTAGTTTTCACTGGATGGGTATAAAAAAGAACTATTACAAAATGTTTTCATGTACGATTTATTGTACACTTTTTAATTGAACACTTCTACTTTGAGACCCTTTTCGACTCCCATACCCTTTTTCTGGGTTAATTGCATTGGACATTCATATAAATATTGGTATGCAAACGAGACTCTATTGAATTGTTTTTCCATTGTCTTGCTTTGTTTTTATTTTTGAACACATTTTTGTACAGTTTATTTGTTGTTGGTGGCCTGAACAAAGGCATCACTTAAAGACACGTTCCGTTGTTGTCTTGGCCCCGTATGAAATGAAATTCTGATTATAGTTCTTATGACAGGCTCAGCAGGTGGTTATGGGGTTATTGATATTTTGTTCATTTCATTCAAGATGTAAATTTTGTGCTCAATTTTTCTCCGAGCTTTATCATCCCTTTGATCGTTATGTGGCATAAACATATGTAGTATTAATTTTTTAAATATTGGAAACGAAGAATATTATTGAAAATAAGAAAGAGTGTTGGAATGCTTGATTACGATTACGTGTCATTGTAGCTTGGGAAAACATACTAAGGATCAAGGATCAAACATATTCTCCTAAGACAACACTGAGGCAGTTCTGAAAATATTTTTAATGGGAAAAATAAAAATATTAAGAATATGAAGAAATAAATATTATATAATATTGTATCTTTCTTCCGAAGGGGTTTGCTTGAATTTTTTACGATTTTCCCTCAAGTCAAATTTTGTTTGTAAACAGACTCTGGTGTCGGCGGTGTTCTTTTTCTTAAACAACAATATTTTTAAAAGCTCAGAAAGTTAGATGTCTGTATTTAATATTCCCACTAAGCAGTTGAGGGTTTTTATAGGATCATGGGAAATTCAAAAGGACGAAGAATATACAAATTTCGTATATATAAATGATTGTATCACACAATTGAAAAAAACCCTTTTTTGAATTGTGGCTAAATTTGGCTTAAAGTTTAACTAAACATTAAATAAACTGAACAAACTAAACATAAATATATTAGAAACTGTTCCATTGGAAGACTTCTTGATATAGTGACTCTATGGCAATAGTTTTTGACAAATTTGCATATCTTGGCCTACATCTATTTTGTCTTTACAAACTCATGTTTTTCTTCGAACATACGTATCACAACGTTAAACTATCAATTATTTTAACACCTTCTTCACTCATCTAAGCAACTCACCTTTCTTTCTGCTCGTGCAATTTGTTTTTATTATACAATTATTAAAAATCGTTATATTGCTTAACGCCTGCATTTAATTTGCGATCATTTTAAAAACGGAGCTACAAACCCACTTCGTTCGCTCCAAAAGCCACTCCCTTCTCATGATTTTAGTATTTAATACTCGTAATAACGATCATGATGATGATGATGATGACGCTGACGACGATGAAAACATCAAAACAGACCAAAACAACAATTTAAACAAAAAACATGGACATGTGAACAACGTTTCATTCAAAATAATCCACTACATCAGCCAATTTCAATTGGACATTAACAAGTGTGTAGACCAAGAGACTGAATGACTGACTGACTGACTGACTGACTGCTTGACTGACGCTCGAGTTTCAAGGCTTATAAGTTAGACAGTTGAAAAAAAAGAGGAAAACATTCAAAACTTCAAAATGCATAACTACTCAATTCATTAGCTGTCTGTGTGCATGTGCAACACTGTTGCTTGCACTTATGCAATATTTTTTGCAGACACATCCATTAAGAAGGAACATATGGATGGATCTGCCCAACAATCGGACGTACGTTTGGGCGCTATGTATTGAGGCACTTATTATTTTTTCTTATTCCTGAATTCCTTCATGAATGTTGACATCATAGCAAAATAACATTGCATCGCATTATAAAAATTCGAGAAACGGCAAAATATTATAAACATGCCAGAGATTACCAACTGTCAGTTGGGTGTCATGCCTGAGGAACATGCGTCATCTGAAGTGTTGAACTAATTTAACAGCTGTTGAAAAAATACTACATTAACAACTATTTGCAGAGTTTCGAAAGAACTAATTCGTATCTATAGAAGATCCTCTAAGTTAAATAAGATAATAAAATATTAAAAAGTAGTACAACGCTAAAATCTTTCAAATATATATTTTTTGCAAAATTAAAATTTATATATTATTAGAGATATTCTTCCGATTCATTATTTGAGAAAACTTTTGTTTTTCATTTAGCTATATATATGTCTGACATTTCGTTGACGCCAACCTACTCATTAGTTGGCTTCAACCTCGTATGCTTAAATAGAAACTTTCAAATACAGCATGAGAATTCAAATTAGAAAAATAAGTACATAATAAAATGTTTTGTTTGTTGTGGCTTAAGCTGTTCATATGCCGACATTTCATTGATCGCTAAACCAAATCGTCAGTGAACTTCAAACAGTTTGAAAACATTCAAGGTAAACTGCTTAAGGTTCACTGACAACAAGCAAGTCATTTTGCAAAAAATCTAATTATTCTATCCCAAAATAATAAATTTCAATTTTAAGTATTCAAAATTATAGCAGGTTTAGAATGATTTAATGTAGACAGCACAACAAACAAATTATATTCGATATGCATCTACAAGGAAAGCTCCCATAACCGAACATCTCCACCCAAGCTTCTCATCAGTTTTTCTAAACAAAATTCACGTCCATAACCGGACATGGGTACACCAATAACTGGAAACAGACAAAAGATACATGTGTAAAATACATAAAAATTACCAATCCTGATTCAATATGCATCCTGACTCTGATAAAGATACAATGTTGAAATACCGAAATCAGAACCCATTGTGGATATAAGTGATTCTGAAGACGAGGTGGATGTAGCAAGAGCAACTTCGTGTGATGAGGCTTTGAAACAAGTTGCAACTCTTTGCAAAAATGCTACGTCTTACGTTTTAACTTGCAACGCCGTCTTATCTGAAGAAGTTTTAGATATGGATATAAGTTTCGAATAAACACATCCATGTTGCAATAGTGTCAGCTATAACATTAGTTCCTTGCACTTATATTTAACGCAGTTGGGGTTCAGGAGAATATTTATAATTGATATAAATATAAAGCTGAAAACTTGTGTGGAAATGGAGAATATTTAATAACTTAATTAAGCAAAAGATTACTTCTTTGTTTCATTTTATTTTTCTAAAATTACTATTTTAAGTGGAAAATTTCAAAATATAATTTCTCACCTTGAATATCTTAAATAGTACAACACACAGGTATTCATTTCCCAACTGAAATTAAGGCCTGAAGTTTTCGTGCGTAGTACGAGTAAGTGTTAATTATTTTTTTCCATGTAGCGAAAACTGTGACTCAGTTATACAATAGAGTCAAAGTACATAATGAAATTCATTAGAATTCTATATCGAAAAATGTTTTATTTTTTTAAATTTGTTTGTTGTGGCTTAAGATGTTCATGTATTTGAAAAGTTCAAATAGTTTTTGGGTACAATATACGGGGGCATTTCTATAATAATTATTAAAAAATTGTTTTAGTGATGCACTCTCTTGAGTCGAATAAAGAAAGTCTTGCAAATTCTTCTTCACTCATTCATGGTATTATTGTTATTTTTATTTCATTAAAAATTTATTTACTACTCGTGTCGTGATCGGATATCTCAAATTTCTCTTCAAATATATTTTACTTGAAAACAATAAATAACTTTCTACTCGATTGAAATTGTTATCGTTTTTCCATATCATAATCTATAAAATGATTTCTGAACACGATTGCGTTGACAATAAATTTAAGATGTTTTTGAACACAATCTCTTACCAAAAATACTAAAAAAAACTAAGATTCAAAAATATTTATGTTTTGCCACGAAAAGCTCAAACTATATTTTTATATCAGCTTTTATGATCGAAGAAAAAATCGTTCAATCTATAGTAATTTCTGGCTCAATCAATTTTCAGGTCGCTATATCCTTTAAACACCAAGTCACACCATCTAGGCTGACTAACTTTATTATGACTTGGAAGTTAAACATTCCATGGAATGAAAATGAGATGGCACCGGCTGGCACTAGCAATTATATTTCAAACGCAAAATGGAGGACATCAGCCTAAATAAATGTTATTAAAAGGAAATGAGTGAAGACAATAAAAGTCCACAAACATTAAGGCGTCATTACAATCGAACCAAATTTCACTCATCGATATACAATATTTGCGAGGAAAAAGAAAACTTTGTGTCCCCCAAAGTTTATAATTGCTCCCACGATATTTTGATTCATGACTTAAGTTTAATTCATGATTTGACTTCAAGTTTGCAAACAAATTAAATTTTCGTAATTCAAAAATTTAATTTGAATGTTAATGATTTTTTGGCCATTCCTATTTTGAACTTTAGTAAATAATTGAAAATAATACAAAAGAGAAAATAAAAATTTTTAACTCAACTGCAATTTTTTAAAAGATTGGCAAATGCATTCTTTTTAGCTTCTGAACGGACTACCAGGGCTACACGTTTCACACAAATATAAAAGTGATCTACATAATAAATACAATTTGTATGTATGAAGACAACAAAAACTGCAACAGCGGCGGCAGCAACAGCAACAGTAACATCATGAAAGGAAAAAGCAATGCAATTAAAATATTTCAAACAGAAGCCAACATTTAAATCACCACTATATTTCAGTCCATGACACTTGAATAAGTACGTTTCAGTACGGGCATGATTTGAAGCAACATGTACGAGTACGAGTGCATGATGCAGTCAATGAGATGCAATCGTCAAGAATTATACGTTCAAACGAATTGCAACAACAACAACAACTATGCACAGAAATATTTTTTAAGACAACAAAAACAATAACTTGCTAGTGCATCATAATTAGTTGCACATTAAAAATATAATTATCAGGTTGTGATAAATACAATATTGTTTATAGATGACAATGATAAAAAAATCCAATGAATCTGCTGCAAGACACAAACGCTGTCATAAAGCGATACAAAATAAAAAACATGATCACCATGAACACCAGCTCGATCGCAAAATCCCCGTTTCTATCATCATAAATACGCCATCTAGCTGTCTTTCTTGAAGATTTTTTACTCGTGATACACTCGATCATGACGATTGAAATGATCATTATCGTGCTTTAATTGGTATTCGCTCAGTGCAATTCCGGAATTCTTAATGAAATGCGACATGTGCATGTTGTGTTGTGTTCAATTGCTATGTTTGCCACCATTTTCCACATTCAGCTTTTTTCTCTCCTTGTTTTTTGGAATACCACTTCAATTTTCACGGAAGTTGGCAATTTTCTATAGTTAAATGAGAAAAAATTTAGAGCATTTGTATCGTCATGCACCAACATAAGCTTAACCAACAAGCTGGAGAACATGTAGAAAACTTGTCGAACTTTGTATAATTATAGACTAGAGTGTAGCAAAAAAAAAACAATGCAACAATAATCATGTAACACCTCGATACTACCCAGTACGAATGCAAGTATGAGAGCTATTCAAATTGGAGCACTTGTTTTTAGACAAAATTAATGCAAGAGCAGACGACTTACTTGTGTTCATTAAAATAATTTTATTCGAACTGCTGCCACTCATTTACTCGAACAGCAGTATCAGGAACACAGGCAATCGATGGAATGAGAAGCACGGAAGTTGGGATTGGTCAACACGGATGGCACTTATTAATTTACAAGGTGATTACGATTCCAAAGAGTGATGATTTCTTGTCAATAAAGTTGTTATTGAAAGGAAATCAAAGCTCTGTTGCATTATTAATTGAGTTGATTTTTAAGAGAATATTACAAAATAACTGCCATTATTATGAAAGGGGCAATTTCAATAAGACAGTATATTTTTAAATTGTTTTATTCAAAAAAAGTTATAACTTTTTCCTTTGGCATTAAGAAATTAAATCAATTAATTTTGTTGAGGAAAGATGAAGTTGTGTGACTTTGTAACTTTAGAAATTAAGCTATTGAATATTTAAAATTTGGAAACGATTCTGAAAATTGTGTTTTGGAACACTGAGGCGACTTCTAAAATATTTCAAACGCAATTTCGTATTTTCTAGTTTATCTAGTTTGAACAAACTGCACTGAGTACAAGTTCAAGATAGTAATGGTGTCCACTTATATGATAAGCGTGGATCATCACGAGTTTATATTTTATCTTCCATTAATATTAAGCCAAGAAACTATAAATTAGCCATACTATGGGCTAGTGTTCCCCTTTTCTAATTACAAAAACAATATCATGAAGTTATCGAACCACTACTATTGATTAGATCCAGCTCCGCGTAATAAATATTTTGGATAGATAATCGTAATAGTACTGGTGTTGGATCCTGCCATTCGTAAATTATTGTGTTCCAAATCAGAAAAAAAAATTAATTCTACCAACAAAAAAAAACTGTAATACAAGGAGCAAATCGAACAAATTTTACAATCGGAGCAACTACGGATTTTAGTTTAATCCATTTCTAGTTTATACTTTACGCCCAGGAAATACAAAATTTTTAAAATAGGACCACTAATGTCGGAGTTATGTTATTATAACCATGCCGTTTTCCAATATTTTTTAATCGGTCTATAAATAGAATTATGCTATATGGGATATTGCACGTCCGATTTTCATAAACATTAAAAAGACTTTTTAAAGTCGGATAAAAGTAAAGGAAAAAATTCAATAAATTTCATTTGATTTCGATCCCAAGAAGTTCATGCTTGACTTACGAAAGCCTTTGGAAAACTCTTAATTTAAGCAAAGTTGTTGGACAAAAACACAGACTACAAGTTGTATCTATATTTAAACTTGCATTAAACAATTTATTATATTATGTCATTGCATTTAGGCATTAGGAGCTGAACTCTGAAGACGTTCCTCAAATTGTTTGGAATTGTAAAAAATTTTTTCGAACTGTCTTTTAATATTAATTTTCATAAATTCTTTTTGCCATAACCATATTGCAACAATTTAATACATACAACAAGGACATTTTGCAAATCAAATCTTTTTCCAAACCATTTTCAGTCTTCAGTTGTCAGTTGTAGCACAATCAGCTTGTCTTTCGGTGATTTAAAAGTTTCCAATAAGTAATTTCTCATAATTTTAAATATCGGTTGATGGCATTATGCACTTCATTTACATCATTGCCTGGACGACCGCTGTTTACCTCGTTCAAATAGCGCAGTAAGTTATGTTTGATTCTTTCCTGTCTTATGAAAAAAATACAGACTTTCAAGTTACTAAAAACTTTAAAAAGACTTGCATATTGAACAAAATAAAACAAAATATTTTTTTGTATACTTGCTCCATTTTTTTCCCTATATGCACGATTTTTAGCATTTAGAGCACCCATCACATCTCTTATTTCCCCTTGATGTACTTTAATCATTTCCAAGTAACAACACCTTTCGCATTTACGTATACTTACATGCAATTACATCTCACTTCTTTCTTTTTATCTAGTATAAATTTCTTGGAATATGATGGTGTGAATGTGATATTGTGACATTATTTAGGATCTCCGCAATATAATTCGAATTTCCAATCGAACTAGATAAAATTTAATTATGCATTTAGACACACAAAAAAGTTTAATGGCGAATAGACAAACTCAAACCATTATTGGCGAAATCTTTACAACGGTCAGCCAACATTATTGGGTTAATTATTAATGTAAACTCAGCTCAGTTTTCGCGAAAGGGGCTATAGCCCCTTAACGAAGAGGAAAATCGTGTCATGTATTTGTAATTTCATAAGGAAAATATTCTGAGAGAACGCTAAACCGCAGTTAAGAATTACACTTGGATCACATTTTTTTTCTGTGCTGCTGTTCTACTCCGATATCATCCCCCAAACATACACTCGTATATGACAAGGACATGCACATGAATATGTTACTCTGTTCCTTTAGTTATGGCTACCATTAATACAAAAAAATTCACATGGGCAAGCAAATAAATTTAAATCGTTTAAGAATTTTAAAATTTTTGTCTGCAGAGAAAAAATTGTCGGCACATGTACACACACACTTACTTTTATAATTCGCTTTAATGGAAAAAAGGGAACAAACGCCAATTCTTATGTTATCACAATCACATGCAACCTCTGCTGCCAATTAAATGCACGTTATCTTTAAAACACTTTAAAGCGTTGATACATAAATCCTCTTGTTAAAACAACTTTTAAAAGCAGCCCTTAGAAGAAGAAAGAAAAAAGAACCAAATATGCATATTTTAAACTTTGGAACTTTTTTCTTTCTCTAATTTCATTCGTTTTTTACTCTTTTCTTTGAATCATTTGATAAAAATTTCACACCCTTTAGCCAAGTTACTACCACTTCGTTTTACTCCTTCCATGTGTGTGTGTGCTACACAAAAACATAAACGTACAAGTACTGGGTTGCCTGCTCATCTTTAAAATACTATATTTCAACGTATGACGCCATTGAGTCTTCTCTTGACAGTTTTTATACGAGATATTTTCCTGTGAAAACCAAAAAGGAGTAGTGAAGGTTTCATCGAAGTTCTTCTTTGGGCGATAAGTTTATTTTTTGTTTGTTTTGTTTTTACAAGTTAACCCCCCCCCCCACTCCCCATCACCAGTTTGAAAAAACTTTAAACTTTTTTCTTCATTTAATCGTTGGTTTATACGGAAAAAGTACCCATCAGTCGTTTCTATTTTTTTAATGCGCTCTTCTTTTTTCGTTATATTTTTTGCTTAATGCCACAAACTTTTCGACGCGCTCTTTTACAAATTACCAACAACTTTTTAGCTGTTATTTTTTTAAGATTACAAAAACGTTGGTAATGCCAACGTCCTCGATTAATTTTATGGCATACTATGGTTGCCATACCAATTTTATAAAAGTGGGATTACATAAATAAGATTAAGAGGGTTAAATATATAATTGGCTTAAATATGGAAAATAATTCCAAGACACATTTGGGATTTTAGACACAGAATGAAACTTTTTACGATTATCAAACATTAATTATCAAATGAAAAAAAGTTAAAATTGTAAGTAAAAGAAAAAAATATTTAATTAAGAATATATAATATAAATTTAATTTTATGGAGATCCTAATGGCATCCATGACAGATTTATAATATCCTTCTCTTACACTCACAGATACATGTATGGAAATACACATTAAGGATCTTCCAATGCATCAAGAACGCAAATTTAACAATGAAAATATTAATTTTTTAAACAGCAAAAATTTTTTTGCTTCTCTGCACTATCAGTTATTAGCAAGGATTAGCTTTTATGCGGGTGCAAGTGCTCCTAAATACACTCAAAGAAAAACTATGAACTAATTTGAAGAGTTTTCTCAATTAGAATTCAGAATGATTGTCGTATAGTGTTAAGGACGTTTTTTTACTGTGATTTAGTGAAAATTTCGTCGCCACTGGTAATAAAAATTTTATTAAATATTCATAATTCAAAATTTTGTGGAAAATATTTCTTAAGTTTACCAAAAATTTTGAAATTAAAAAATTCCTTTTTCATACATTTTGTAATTTTTTTCATAATTTTTTACACAACGACTTTTATGCACACAAATTCAGAAATTATTCAAAAATTTTACTTCATGAATTTTGCTTTAGAGCAAAAAATTAAAGCAAAACTTATATCTATTTTAAATAAAAAGATTTCCTATTCTTAAAAAGTTTGCATGACGTTTTTTGAAAATAAAAAAATAAATTGGAAACATTCATTTAAACGCAACGCAGAATTAACGCTCACTGGATTTTGTATTGGAACAATTGCACACCTAAAAATTGTAGAGAAGCTGCGAGAATTGCATCGAAGTTCAAAATATAAACCATATTAAACTGATTCCTTTGGTAATAATTTCGATCTCTTTTCATGACTTCATCATCATAGAACTTGAAGACCTGTCTATCGATTACAGACATATTTGTTTCACATCTATGAAAAATAGTTGTTTTTATTAAACGAAAAGAAATTTTCGTTCGACTATCTATTTTGAAAATAAATTTTGTTTTTCTTGAAGAAAAAAAAATGAAAAGGCAATTGAGAATAGAACTTTTATAATTAATCGAACACAATAGTTTGCCAATAAAGATTAGTTACCGATAAAGATTGCCGATGATGGTGAAAAATATCAAAACACTGTTCGACGATGTCCACTATACTGTGAAAACAAAGTCGACGAATAAACAAAAAATTTCGTTCCGCTGGCCGTTCAATTCTTGCGTAAAAAATTAGTGACTTTCAAATTACATGTGAGAACTTCTAAGGAGAGAGGCCCAAAAATATTCGAGGTAAGCCATATGGGTTGGCAGAAATGTATAATCGAAACGACAAAAAATCTTGGTAAATTGCATTAATGAACGGCTAAAGCATGAAATCGGGATCTTTATTTTATAGTTCAATTGAGTTCCTAAGAGGTCTTTTGCTATTTTTGTGCTTCTTATTCAGAAAAAATTAACGAGAGTCTAACAAGATGTCAATGTGGCGCTGTACATTTACAATTTCAACATTGGCCTGTCTAATTTCTTTCATCAAATTTATGCTGATCTCAGAAACAATATCTAATAAATTTTTAAGTCGAGTATAGTAATTTTTAAGTGCTGCATGCAAATCCCATTACTAACTTTTTAAACAAGTATAAGGATGTGAAGTTATCAGTTAAGAATATTTTTTGTCCTACAGCCGTGGGATCACTCTAATACACATCCCCTTATTTATATACAAGACATTCTTTATGCATGTTTATGCTTTTATTTTCCATTATTCAGTCTTTTTTGTTTGTTAATGCTGTTGATGTTGTTGTTTTTGTAGCTTCCTTTACTCTTATTCGTTTGAAAAGCCAAATAATATCCTTGTAAAAAACATACTTTATGCAACAAAAAAAAATTAATTTTTTCCATTGGTGAAAATGTAGTGAAAAACATTTTTATGATATTACAGAAAACACACACAAGCACCTTTAAATACACACGCACATACATATTCGTACAAACACTTACACAAACACAGCCAATTTAGGGAATTCGTCGCCCACACTTTAAGGGAGCGTAAAATTTTCGAATCATTTAACTCGTTGTTGCCATATAATATCATAAAAATAAAATGGCTACTATTTATCTAAGTAGGGAAGGATGTTTGGAAGAAGTACAGAAGTACGTGCTGTATGAGCTGAGGTTGGGGGAACTGGAGGCTGATTAGAATGGGGAGTTGTGTGAACGAGCAAGAGAACAAATAGGGCAAATTAAGGCAATGATTAAGAAAAATGTTTATAATAAAAATTTTGTTCCATAAGAACTATTTTTTTTAATAAAATTATTGATCCATTGTATCAGTTTAGTGAATCAGTGGCATTTTGTATTATTAAAAGCTACACAATAATGTCATTGTAATAGTAAAACCATTTTCACATGAAATTAATTTAAAGAAAATTGTTTAAACTTTTAATTATAAGCGCACCATTCTGATTACCAAATTTTAAAAGATTTCAAGCGGTTAATCAAACAAATACATTAATGTCAGGTATGGATTCAACACAGCTTTTCTAAAGCACATGAGGTAGAGGCCACTGTAGAGTAATACAATACAACCGATGCAATAATACAAGTTTCTTTGTGAACTGAGGAAATACAGTGTCTTACGATCACATCACTGTGTTGGTAAAACTGTTCTGTTTGCCAACCGATTTGACAGTTGACAATTGCTTCGTGGTTAATTTGTTTTGCTAGTCGTATTTAGTAATTAATAGAATCACGACAGAGCAACGTTAGCAACTAGAAATTAGAAATTTATTAATTTATCAATGGATTTACTCCAAGAAACATTTGATGAACAAATAATTTATCGAAATGACCTGTTAACTACGATCTAACCCCATTATATTATTGTCTTTAGGGAAGTGGAAAGGCACTTGCCAACCCTTATAAGCCAGTGACAATTGAAAATTTGTAACATAATACTTGTGCAATTTTTTTGCGCAATACTGCCGCAATTCCTCAAAAATATAAAATTGAAAATATGAAATACAAATCGCATCATCAAATTTGCAAGCCTTTAAAAAAATGTCTCTCTATTATTTCTTTGGATTAGATTTATTTATAGTATTAATTATTGAATTACATTAATAAACAAAATTTTGAACAATATTGTATCCAGATAATGGTATTTATTACAAGAAGCATCATCTCTGAGTACCAACTGTTTTTGATTACGAGCAAAAAATTATAGAGTTTCAATTTTGACTGGCTCCGAATGTAAAACTACTTTCCGAATCTTTATTGTTATTGAGACATGAAATAAGTTTTAATTAAATCTCCAATAATGGAAAAACTAAAAAGTTGTAAAAGTCATTTGTAGATTTTTTGTGGTTCTTGACATTTGTATTGAAATGCCGCCATTGTATGGGATAAGATTCCAATGCAATAGTCAATAGTAAAACAATATTTTAACTAACCAGAAGGCTTTTATTCATATTTTGATGCAAACACTAGCGGCAGCAAAGGCCAGAAACTGCAACGAGAGACACTAAAATTTAAACTCTGCTTTTTAAACGGAAAACGCCTTTGATGTGCTTCTGCCAAGACCTATAGAGACTTTGGTGCAGGTAATATGATGATGATCGGCCGACGAGCCATGCACACAATAAATCTTTACAGCTGAGTTTTCACTTGCTTTGGCCAGAAATTAAAATACGCCACCGAGTGACAACTGTTTCAGCTACCGTGCACCATTAGTTTCAACATTTATGCAGCATGGAAATTCATTGCTACCGGAGTTTAACACAAAACCAAAACAAAGCACGAAGCAAACGTAAAATACTAAAAACACTGCAAAATTTATATGAGAGTGAGAAGTTGCCTGTAGAAATATGCAACACTAATAACTGCAGCAAGTAAGAACCGGCTAGACTTTTACATAAAATACAAAAATAATAAATAAATTATTTTTATGTTCACATTTGCATTTTCCAATTTTTAGCATCTCCGGGGGTCATCAGTGGACTGCGCATGAAAAAGATCTGAACCAGTCATCAAACCAAACATCCACCCTGAATACCAAAGCTTAGAGAAAAAAACTTTAAACTCGTACCAATAAAAATCTACCTTTAACTTTACCAGGCACTTTTTTCTTTTCTTAATTTACAAACTCCAAAGTGGCACAACAATTCATTATTATTGCTAAAAAAAAAGCGTAACCAAATGAAGTGGAATTATACTTTTCGCTGTGCCACAAGTTGTAAAGGAGAAGCAAATAAAATAATATGCTAAACATGCACATTGCCAACAATTATGGGACATCAATACTGCAAGTAAACCAGCCCAGCTCGGAAACATAAAAATAGTAGAGTTTCATTTTAAATCGAAGCAGGAGCAACTGTTCATTAAAAATATTTTCATTCCGCTTCAGCATCTGTTAGTCGAACTACGTTCACTCTACAGCATTCAATGTGACATACTGCAGTCTGCGTATCGTAAAGCAGTAAAACTGTTGTGCCTGCTACAAAAATGAATGAAAATAATATTTAAAGTGTAACTGCCAATTATATTAATATTCTCTCTTACTCCTTCCTCTCTATCTCTTACGAGCCAAAATCAATTTAATAGTACTGCGAGGTACGAAAAACTAAACTTCTCAACGCAATTGCAACTCATATTCAAAATTTAATTAAATGCACTTTCAAACAGACACACCACCTACTCCGAAAGAAATGGCACCTTCTACTCCATCCACCACTGGCCTAGACTTTCAATGGTACCGATTCGAGTGTAAGATGTATTTATCAAATTTGTGAAAACTTGAAATCAATTAGTTTGGCTTGATTTCGATTAAAATTTTTTTCAAGAAGTATTTTTATTAAGAAAGGAGTAGGAAAATGTCAATGACTACACTAGCAGAACGATGGTCACTACGGTCTTGGCACACTTTTTACGTGGCTGTTAGGTTAGGTTAGGTTGATTGGAGGGGTGTCACAGCCCATGTCATACGACATACACTTACGCCAGTGAAGGCTTGTTGTGCGCTCCAAACACAAACTGCCAAAGTTCTGCGGCAGGATTCGAACCTGCGACCTTCGCACTACGAGTCTAGTACACTACCTACTAGTCTACGAAGGCCAGTTTACGTGGCTGTTACTATCCCAATACTCTTTTGCATGAAAAAAGAATACAAGAATTATGTAAATGTTTCCTTGCTTTTTCAACACGAATACCATGTGTGCAAGTGCCAAATCAGTAATTAATTGCAACTTAACCAATATGCATCGAAGAATTACATACAATTGAATTAGTCCATTCATCGAATTGAAAATCGATCTTGCCGCATAAATGATTGTAGAGCAGATTCACTTCTTCATTGCTGAATATCTTGAAATCAAAGAAGTGAATTGAAATACATCTTAAGGAATCAAAGCATCGAATGAACTAGTGTTGAACTATGGGATCTTGTGGGCTGTAAATACATTTCAAAAATTTGCCACATTAGTCTCCGGCGATATGTTACATTCACTGAGACAAAGAAAAAAATCTGTCAGTCAGTCGTGCGTAGTGCAAAATAAAGGGCGGCCGAAGAAAATATTATGAAACCTTCAGGGCCTGTTAAAATTATGCCATCAAATTGGTATCCAAAATGTTGGCATTAAATTTAGTTGCAACATGAATCGTCTGATACTCACATACAAATAAGTACTCATTTTAGGCTGATGTTTATGCCACAGCAGTCCACGGTGCAGAAGCGAAGACTCTTTTACGAGTGTGTGCAAGTACAGCTTAAGTGATCATAAAATTAAGGTTATCCTTCCATCGTTTATATTTAAAGCAAAAGAAACCAAAAGGTGTGAACAGTTTAACCCATGGTAAAATAATTGCAAGATAAATTAACATCAAAGGAAAAAGGCGCCCGAATGCGGCCGAAAAATTCAATAAGGCAGTATCTCTTAACTCTGAAAAAGTAATATTTGTATACCCTACTAAAATGCGGAGCATTGCGGGATTCCGTTAAGGTTCCAGAGATAACAATTTTGACCCATTTTCACTATTTTACAAATTTATTGACGATTTTTTGCTGATAACGTTTTAATTATCCTTATTGGAACACAGAACTTCCTAGAACGGAGAATATGAGTTTTAAAAAAAATGAGTTCTTTAATATCTTTCTCTCTTTCACTTTTAGAAATTTTTCAAAGAACAAAAATGTAGAAATTCAACAGATATTAAATTGTGCCCAACAGGGAAAACTCTTAAGCCACTGTAATCTTTTATATAAAAATTGTTTAAAGTTCCAAAAAAAGTGACACAATTCAAGAAACGCCATCTTAAAAACAACGTTATCTCTCTAACGTATAAGCCGATTTTGATAGAAGGTTTGAAAGATTACCGAATTTATAAATCTTATCTGTTTGAGTTATTAAAGAATAATAACCATATCTATCAAACGAATCAAATGATTTGAATGAAATTATGTGGCAGCTGACATTGCTTTTGAAAAATCTCGAAATCTACCATTTCGTATAGATTTATTTCCACATGACATCAGACTCGTCGTTCGAAAGATATGGAAACCATATGGATGAATACACAGAAAACCTTAAAACCATGAGTTCTAATGAAAACTCAAATTTCGATAGTCATACGACTTCGCATTTTTTAACGAGCGGAAAGCTAAATATATTGTTTTAATTTTAATTAAATAAATATGTTCTTGCTACATATTTAAACTGTGAGGAAAAGCAATTCAAGTACATATAAGAAATCACAAAAAATCAATAGCTGAAAAAAAGCGAAATGCGCATGTGTGGCGGCTAAATCATACGATTTTACACAAATCTACAAGATAAAATTTGGACGCACTCATTGGAAGAGCCACCGAATTATAGAAAATACAATAATGTAAGTGCAATTCTTAAAAATTTTAATAGGGCAACAGACGGACGGGTAGGGCAATGCACCCCATATTTGTCAAGTAAGATAAAGGAAGATTATTTGCCACTGATGCACAACGAAATAAATTTCGCAAATAAACAAATCTATACATTCTTCCAATGAAAGATTGACTTCTTTTCGCTGAAAAGAAAATAATTTCTCTCTGTTCGAAGCAGAAATAGAGGCGCTAGTTCACGTCACCGTAAGGGTTAATAATTTTGATGACCAGCATAAGGAACATGGAAGGGAAGACAAAGAACAAGGAAAGAAAAAGAACAACAAAAATTTTACAAATGAGTAACAACAAATAATTAGGTATTTTGGCATAATTTTTCTTAAATTCAAAAGGAGAAGATGAAACAAAAGCAAAATAGGAAATAAACTTTTAGTAAATGTGGTCATTTAGTCACCGCCCAGAAATAAAAATCAAGATTTCAAAACTAAAACCAAAAATGTTTAAAGTCAAAACAATTGAAAACTCGTACTACTGAATATTCTGCAATATTTTCGACATCATCAAAACAAAATAATCAAACATAAAATGAATAAAAAGGCTGAAGAATCAGGCAGAAGAGGTTTTGTGAATGCTGATGATGATGATGATGATGATTATGAGAATCTTGCGGATGATGAAAAAGAAGCCTTTAGCCAAAATTGGTAGGAGTTGATGCGTTGATGCAATTACACCATAATATTCACACTTATTCGAGGTGAGAAAATTGCCAGCTATTAAAAAGGCATAATATTACCTACCAGCCGCATATGGAAACACAAATGAACAGACGAGACCTCAAAATGCTGCCGCCCCATTCAATACCGATGCCGTTTCTGTATTTGCATCGAAATAAAGATGCAGCCATTTTTTATGATTTTAATGATCATCATAATCATTATGACCGAAGTCAACTTTATGAAAGTGAAATACTCGTAGCTGTTCCTTTTCGGCCATTCATTCTATTAATCTTTCCACGATATACGTGTATAACACACACGACACAGACACTAATTGCAGCAGCATCAGGTCTGCTTTATTGCAGGGCACAAATCTTCCATTATTGTTCTCGGTCAACAGAACAGATTCACTGTCTTAATATGTTTGGGCCAATTATTAAAATTAAGGAGTTTGGAAAACAGCTTTAATATTTATTTTAATTATGATCGATATGTTTTGATTACAATTAAATTAAAGCTTTTTAGATCATTGCAAAGTTGGGTTTTCTCCGTTGAATATATGAAAGACTGATAAGTTTTCAATGAACTGGATGGATAAATTTCATAGATGGGAGAATGAAAAATAATATCAAATCATATGGTAAATAACCGCCATTGTCTGTTCATTAAAGTTGCTTCAAGCTTAAGCAACTTTTATACAACCAACCATCTAATGCGAATAGAATATGATAATCATTTTTGTCAAAAGGAAGCTCTCAATATCGATAATTTTGTTCGCCTCATTTTTCTACCAGAGAATAGAAAAAACCGGGTTTCGGATGCGGTGTTCGGAACAAAAACCGGTTATAAAATATATGCGTTTGCGTTTTAATTTTAATAATTTTATTCAAACAAAAATTAAAAAACAATTTAAGAGGAAAAAATAAATATATGTATGTATACACTGTATAATCGTATAGTGTAAATGGTCGCATAAGTTTAAAAATGCAAAAAAATATTGGCAACATTAACAATATGCATGTATGCACATATACACTTTAATGGAAAAATTACTTCAAAAAATTCAATTTCAAATATGTATTTTAAATATAAAAGGTTTCGTCAATATTCATGAAAACTAGTTTGAGTTTGAAATGTATTTTAAAATAAACTCTTCAAATAATTTTTTTTAATTATTTAGGTATAAATACTGCGGAACACGTAATTTAAAATTAATGAATTTGATATAAAATAGAATTATATTTAAATAATATCTCAAAATTAATATACAACTGCAAATGATTTTTTTTTGTTGTTGCTAATTATTAATAAGACTTGAGGTAGAAAATACTCGACAAATTGTCAAAAGACAACTGCATAAATTTTTTTAGTTTTTTGTCCTTTTGCTGCATTTATGCAAGTCATATAGTGCCGTATTACATTCTACACCTTTTTTGTTATTGTTTTTTTGTTTGTTATTGATTATAAACATGAAATTAGGATGGTTATTGGAATTTTTAATACATAAGGTTGAGCCATACAAACCTATTGAAATTGCATTTCAAGAAAAGTTTTACTGTCTTACAAATCCACATATAAAATATGGTATTTCAGGTATAGAGTTTTAAAAAAGACGTGGCACCATAAATGATAAGCTGTTTACTTGCATATACTTTCATAAATATAATACGACAAAGTAAAAACGTAAAAAGGAACATTTAAGAATAAAATATTCAGAAAATAGCTGTTTGAGGTAACGGGTTTCAATATAAGTAAGATTAAGTATTTTTGTTTTACATGAAAAACTTGAAAATTATTCTCCGCAAAAAACCGGTTAATCGGTATATAAAATCCGTCATGTCGCTTCCGGTTTTGGCGTACTATAACTTCTATATATATTACAGATTTTACTATATAAATTTTTTGCAAATCTAAGCACATTGTACCGTATTAATTAAAGAGTCCCCGGTGCTTCTCCCCAATTATTTTTTATGTAGTATTGCACATATTACATTGAAAGATGCAAGATTTTTGAAAAATCATTAACAGAAACAACTGGTAGTGCAGATGGTTAGAATTAAGAATAAGAAAAATGTATATCTTTTAAAGTTATAACCAAGCCTGATGTGGTCTCCATAAAAGCTTTCAGGACGATTTCATGTTCAAAATGGAGAGTGTCATGGGTCCATATTGTCACCTCTACTATTTCCCCACGTTCTGCCGTGCGATAGAGCACAGATAACAAAGCATTCGTACTTTCGCACAGTTTCTTCTATACATCAAAGTCACTGATCATTGATCTGAAATTACACTTCTAAATTATGCTAGATCAATTTTCAGATTGCTGTAACAGAGTTAAACCCCCAACAAATTTTCCGAATGTTTTAAGTACATGCCATAAATGTCAAAAAGTTACCAGTATACCACACATCGCTTTTAAACTTTCGTCAACTGGTGCCTTAGAAGGATACTTCCTATATTCTGACCCCTACTCACAAATGCCGACCCGTTGAAAACATTAGTCGACGTTCCATTGAATGTGAAAGAAACATCGTTTCGCAAACGAATTAAGATCTAAAACTCGAACTCTACTTATTTAGAAGATTTTATACAGAGTAGAATTGAGAACATTTTATATTTATAAGCAACCTCACGTGTTATTAAACTTGTAGCATTGCATGCTACCAGCTGTTTCCCGATAATTGATTCAGAATCATTCATAAAAGAAACTCATGCGTATACATATGTGTATGCATCAGAACTGTAAAAGAATGATTTTTTCTTGAAGCAAGTTGTGGAATTATTACATGAATCCATTCATAATGAACCGAAAATTATTGTTTTTGCTCATATGTAGTTATTGTATCTTCAAACTGAACTAACAATAAGTATTCAAATCTTAATATATATATATATATATATATATATATATATATATATATATATATATATATATATATATATATGTATACTATATATATATATATATATATATATATATATATATATATATATATATATATATATATATATATATATATATATATATATATATATATATATATATATATATATATATATATATATTAGGCCCACCCAGTGCCGGACATAAACTTATATATATATATATATATATATATATATATATATATATAGGCCCACCCAGTGCCGGACATAAACTTAGTGATAGTTTCATCTGGAGTGTTGCGTATTAAAGTCGTAGTACCCCTCTTTTTAAGCGGATATGTCTAGTAAAGTTCAAGATGTTTTGTTAAAAATTTTCCAGCATATTTTGCAATTTCAGCGGTCACAAGTGGCATGTTTAAATCACGATGTAAAATTGAATTTTTGATGTACCATGGAGCCGATGTAATTAACCATAAAATTTTGTTTTGCCTTCGTTATATTTTCTCTACATTGGCAGCTGAAGCAGTGCCCCATAGCTGAATTCCGTAGCACCATATGGGTTTCAAAAGCGATTTGTATATTAAAAGTTTACAATCTAGACTGAGGGTAGAATTTCTACCAATCAGGCAATGTATCTGGGTTAATTTAAGCTTCATTCGTGTTAGCTTAGAGTCAATGTGGTGTTTCCATGTAAGCCGTCGGTCAAGGTGTATACCAAGGTATTTCATCTGTGAATGTTGAGGAACAACTTGATTGTTGATTCGAATGGGGGAACAAGTGTATCTTCGTAGCGTAAATGTGACATGAATACACTTTTGTTCATTTACTTTTATTCTCCATAAGTTCAACCACAGTTGCAACAGCTTAATATGTTCCTGAAGAAAACGGGATGCCTCGTGAGGGTTTTCATGCATACTAAGGCAGGCTGTATCATCGGCGAATGTAGAAGTGAGGATATTAGTGCTCAAAGGCATATCACAGGTATGAATCTAATACAAAACTGACCCCAGTATACTCCCCTGTGGCACACCGGATGAGATAGTTTCGGGCACACTCATGAAGTCTCCTTCCACAACAGTGAACTTCCGGGCAAGAATGTAACTTCCCAAAAGATTTACAATGTTTATTGGTAGATATGTCTTCAATTTTAAAATTAGGTCTTAATGCCGAAAATTATTGAACACATTTCTTTTGATTGAAAATTTGAGTCAATCATGAATTTATATCTTCTTGAATGCATTAATTCTACGCCAACAACTATTTCAACTAAAATTTGATTTAGTTCATCGAAGACTTGAGGCAAAGGACTCGGCATCTATTTTCTTATTCACTACATTAGTAAAAAAAGAATACACGAGAAAAAGATCTCTTTAGATGTTTACAATCAAAGTGAAGTAAACAACAAATAGAAACCATTCTTTCACTACTCTGATGTACGAAAAACACTTCAATGTATTCCACTAATTTTAATTGACTATTTCAAAATTTTGAAAGTATTAAAAATTGTCCCTATAATTTGCGTATTGGAACGTATTTATAAACATGTTGCAAATAACACTTAAACATCATTGAGTTGAAGTTATTAATTTATATCTAACCGCGCCTGGTAACAGCTCTTTAAACGGGCAGCACAAAAACCACCACCACGACCTTGAATATGTTTTATTTAAATACATCAAGCAAATATTTTCCCATCTCCTTTCATTCGTGGTGCCACGTTGTAATTTCAACATTCAACATTTTCAAAAGAAAACGCTAAATAACCAGCAGTAAACACACTCGCAATTATGATTACTCGTATTAAGAGGTCCCTGAGTTTCTATATCACTCTCATTTTCTCTCCCTCCCCTCTCCCTCTATCACTCATTGTGCACTTAAAAATAATGAACTGTCAAAGAAACCATTTAGTTGGCCTTAAAAATGTTGTCAAAGTAACAATGTTGCCGATTATATTGCCACATTTATCGCCAACAATTGCGGAAGACATCGACAACAAAGAGAGAAATAACAAACGGAAGAACGACAGTGATAATTTAGATTTAAATTAATGAGGAAATGAGTAGAAACGCCCTTCCAGTCAATGCTGGATGAAATACATCATGATAATTATCAGATGTTCATTCATTCATTCTTTCAAACGGTGCTGCTGCTGCTGACATTTTTTCTGCTTGTTCGGCTGGAATCATTTCAAAGAATTATGATCCTTTTTCATTTGTTTTTAATGTTCCTCATTTTAGGTGAGTTTCATCGAAAGACACAACGAATATTTTTATTGACAACAAAATGTTGCACACGAAATTGCCAATTTTTCTAAGAAGCCCTGTACATTTTAAGCGTTTTATTACTATTTAATATCAGCGAAGAGCTTTTGTTATTTAAAAATTAATATTTTTGTACATGTTAATTTGTTTTTCGTCGAAAAATTAAAAAAAAAATTATCCTACATCGAGCAACTTTGCAAAAATGCAAGACAACCAGCATTTTTCCTTAAAAGTTGAAGGAAGTGTAGGGTCAGACCGACCAAATACATGTAACCATTTTATTTTTGCAAGTTGATTCAATCAGTATACAATATGTTTTGCCATGACACGAGCCAAGCTGCCAATTACTGTCATTTGAAAACATAAGAAAATATGTTTTCTTTAAGAAAATACTTGAAGCGAAAAGAAATTTTATTGAAGCATCGTTCGTTTTTTGTAAATTTTTTATTAAAATTTTCAAATTGTGGAGCAGCATTATTGTTAATTTGAGATGAGGACAAAAGTTTGTTCCAAAAGACAGGATGCGTCGTAAAATTGTTAATAGACTGCAGATCCATGTTTGAACTAAAACTTCTCTAAATTTAGATCTATTATACATTCCATTCCATATGGACTTTCTACACACACATATTCTTTTAAAAATGTTTAGTATCAATAGATATTAAAATAATTCCTAATTCTTTAAAAAAAGGATGCGACTCTTTTTTCTTATGTTGTTTGAATAAGGGTTTTTTGTCATTTATTTAGATTGAATTCTTAAAATTTTCAGTTTATATTTATGATTTTAAATGCTTTCAAAATGTGATGGCAAGCATATTTTCCATTTTTTTCTCGGTGTGACCGTGACACTTGATAGTGAGATTCGCTGGCTGATTAATCTGCACGGTCTATATCACAGTCAATGGCCTGCATATTAAAATTTAAAAATTTTCTCTTAACCAACTTATCAATTTTAAAAACTTAATTTTTAAATAACATAAATTTATTCTAATTTTACAGATGCCAATAAAAATATTAAAAAGTTGATCTATAAAATAAAAAATCATGTTTTGAAATTTTAATGTTTTAATTTTAAATAAACTTTTGGAAATACTAAAAAACGACGTTATTAAAGTTTCTCCCAAACCAATGGCAAAACGATCACTATGGCCAAACTAATTGGGGCAACATTGTATTTGCCATAGACTCGTATTCGAAGAAGATCATCAAGTCTTTGAATTTGCATGGAAGTACGTATTTTCTTTTCATATTTAAGTTAAAATTTTATAGCCTTATGTTTTTATTTGGTTTCTTTTTTCAAAAGTAATAAAAAGCTGATAAAAAAAAACCTGAAAATTGTGTAGCGCTCATTAAAAGACCACCATGACCAAGAGCAGCAACAGCATCTTGATCTATAACAAATACATTTCTTGTTGATCGTTTGGATTTAAACAAAAATTATTTCAAATTGCTTAAAAATTTTTTTGCTTTATAGCCGTTTTTATGATCATGTCAGCATGTTTGTTCGTTCTTAAAACAAAAACTGGCCAACCAACCATCTAATCTCATATACATCTACTCGTACTCGCATGCAAGTGACCAACAGAGTTACATACAGACAATACAGGCAAAAAGAATCCAACGTCAAGTGACATTAGGAATCGAAACGATAAACATTTTTGAATGATCGAAATATCAATAGAAAAATATAAAACAAACATAATCAAAGATCGTTAAAATTGTCAACGCATAAATTAATTGCTCATAAAGTTTTTTTTATTATTACGAGTATTGTTCCCTGTTCCATGTTGTAAAATTATAAAAATTTTATGTTAATTTTTATGGTTTAGAGAGATTTTGCATAAATTTTTTAATTATTTAAGTGCCCATGGTGTGGTTTTTAATGAGGTGCTGCTTTTATTTTATCGTTTATTTCATATCATTTAAATCGATTAGATTTGATTCTATTTGATTTGACTATATTTTCTGTTTCAATAGATAAATATTGAGTGAAACACAAAAAAACGAGATTAGTCGTTAAGCTTATTTGGTCCGAATGAATTCGTGGCATTAACTGAGTCTTTAGAAAACATGTTTGGTATTTTGAACTAATTTTTTAACTAATTCATAAAACTCAAACTAGATCGTAAATATTTTAAATTATTTAATAATGCAGTCAAAGATTGATAAAAGGCTTCATTGACTTGTATTTTGGAAGCTTCCAGACTAAAAATCAACATCTCTCCGACCTAAAATCATTTAAAATGATTTAAACTAATTCCCTATCACAAGCTCTTGATCTTTTCGACTTCTTCGGAAGTTTTTTTACTGCAATATTTGTGTATTATTGGTCGTATTTTCTTTAGCAGCATTGTAAGTACTTTCCAAGCCTCGAACCGATTACAAAGGCAAATCAGTTCTTAAATCACTTTTAAGACAGTAGACAGTTGTTTGGTGGCTCAATTCAAAAATCATTTCACAGATTTTTGTTTAAAGGAAAAGTATTTGGTTGTTGTAACTAACACTTTTTGAAAAGTTAAAAGCACATTTTTATTAATTGTGGACTGGAGTTAATTTTCATTAATAGCGAACAACTTTCCCGCTCCCAACAGTTTGGTACAAATATTCCATGGCAATTGTTACGGTTATAATGAACTTTCATTAAAATTATCTATTTTATCAACATCCAATTCAAGAATTATTCCGAATCCTTGCGCTTATTACAAACAAAATCGCTACATTTTTTTATTACTTTTCTAAAACGTGTACATGTTCTTCGATTATACAGAACTGAGTTTGTTTTATACTGACTATACTGTACTTGAGGCTGCTATTGACTGAAGTAGAACATAATTTCGGTCCCTGTTCAGGGCTAGTCATCAGCTTCGTGCATTTTTCTGTATGTGGCATTGTGTTAGTTGTTGTTGGGGTGTTTTAAGAGATGATGAAATTGCACTGGTCACTTTGAGCTCAGCAGCGATTGATACTTTTCTATGCTAATGTACGTCTCAGCACCATCATTCGACGTCAATGTTAGCAGAATCGTCGGTGAAAATAAAATAATTAATGAAATGCCTCCACTTACAACTTAAGAATACCAGAGACGCTGAAACATTGCTATAAAAATTATTGAAGCGAAGTTGTGAAGTCCATTCCACCACTATCCTTTTCCAAAAGAACTCACACTTTAAGTAATAGACATTATTCGCCAGAGTGTTACTTCTCTTCAAAAAAGTTTGTTAAACATTTTTCTACGTGATTTTAAATGCTCTATCGTTAAGATTTTTCTTGATAGGCGTACCATGATGGTGGTGTAACTCCCAATATCTCCCAGTATCCGCAGTTATGATATGCAGTAAGAGAATTGAAATAATTTGTTATTTATCAATTGCAGGAGAGTGAATATATGAAATATTGTGTCCTTACAGCGGAAAAAGTTGCTTTTGATTTTGATTTGTTCACCGCAATCGATAATTTGCGATCACTGCAATTGAATCTTAACGTTTTATATAACCATATATAACGTTTTACATAACCAATTTTACAGTAGCCATACAAATTAGTGCAAAGGCAGTTAATAAAAACGCCTCTCCTGTAACATGTTGTGTTTTTGCCCCATAAGCTTTTTTGGCGGGTAAGTCACGATATGTGGTATTAAAGACATCAAGTTTTCAATTCACTTGTCACTAGTTTTCCAAGACTGACTGCGGCAAAAAATATTTTTATCTGCTTTTATAAATTTTCTATTTCAATCAAGTTCATATTGAGGTTCATAGAGTCAAAAAAGTAGATCGAACCTTTAAGACGACCTAGATATTCCAAAAATGCTAAGAACTGTTTTGTTTAGTGTTTTGCATGAAAGTAAGATTTTTTTTGGAAAATTTTGTGCAAAATAACAATAAAATTGTATGCTTTAATTGACTTTCGTTTAATCATTTAATTTGTTAAGCAAATCTATTGGCCATTTCATCAAACCAATTAAAGTCAATTTAATATGACCAGCAGAATCTTAAACGCTACATTTTGTTATTTATTTAATAGGCCATCAGCCCAATCAATTTGTTAATTTTATTGTTGTTAACCAAAGTCAGATGAGCTGATCTAAACTGAAACTTGAACTAATTTAATTACAAAATTTATGCAAAATACCAGAATCGAACGGGCTGAGGAGGCAACATAAAGACAAGAAAAAAATATTTAAACGCAACTTATTTCAGCCAATTTAGTATGTGTTAACAACAGAAAGCAGCGCTGGAATGTGGCCAGAATACGATCGCAAATAAATTTTAAAATTTATGAGCGAAAAGACCAAAGAGCTTAAGTACTTTTGTATGGATTAAATGACATTTTTTGAAAATAGTTTATGACAGTATAAACTGAATGTGCCAGTCTTAAAAAATAAAGGAAGTATTAAGAAAACTCAATACAAGAGTAAAAATACTGCAACGAGGCACCTCTTCATGGTTTGATAACGAAACTAAAAACCTTTTGTGATATTAATTACATTTTGTTTTTAAGTTTTGAACGAAAATCTTTCAAGTTCTTTGAAAAACAAAACGCACACGCATCACGAAATGAAGTATTTTACAAATATATTAAGAATAAGGGAACATGATGGATAAATGAATGATGTTTGAGGTGCCCCATCAATATTGCGAGCCTGCAGCAATTTCTCAGCTACGAAAGTGTTAACTTGGTAGAGCAAAAGCCGCTCTGTAATTATGTGCGGTGCTCTCGAGTAATTGCCGACAAAATGTATCTGCACTTCAATGCCGTCAAGAGACTCAATTTTATCAGTAAGATGCTGCATCTTCTAGTATATGCTTCGCATGTGTATATGTTTTTACGTGATTCTTACTCATCTTTTTGTTATTTTCCCCAGCAACTTTTTAAATATCTACTGTTTTTTTTAAACAATCATTGAAGCACTAAATTAAAATAAAACTTGATCAATGCATTTTGAATATCAATATGAGCACCTCAATTGCAAGCACTTGGTGCCACAAATGAAAAGTCATTTCGTTTTCCAGCAAGGGATAAATAGATACTTAGATAAACCAAAACATGAAAATTTGATAATTCCTTCAATATATTGATTTTGTTTTCAAATTCAGCCATTAGCTGACATAAATGATACTTGAGGAAATCATCTTAAAAACCCCATTATGAATACGAAAAAAGCTTATCGTCAGGTCTAATTTTATTTTGTATAAATTACCATCAGCATCATCATTATCAGCGCCGCCGTCATTAAAGATGCAGCCTTAAAGTTGATACATTTCGTTTTGCCTCGATTCATGATGCCGAAGCCGCCTCATTTTCGTCAAATAATGAATTCAAAGGTGGCAAAATTTATTTATAGTCTTCTACTCAACACTTTACTGAAACATTCCAGCGTTCAATGCCGCCGAAAATTATGTACAGTGTCTCGCAAAAGTTTCTAAGTTTCAATAAGAACTAAAAAATTAAACATTATTTTCTTTATTTATTATTATTTATTTTTTTTTTTGTTATATTATTTATTATTCAATTTGTATATTTCATAGATATCGCAAGGACAATTACAAATTACTGTCACACAATTTATTGAACGGAATGTCAAAGATGCAATAATTTGAGCAGATTGTTTGACTATTAAGGACATTGATTTAATTTGTGTTAAACTCATCAAACCTGGCATCGTAGTTATACAGTTTGACGTTTTTTTAACGTCATATCCTTTTTGAAAAAATTATCTTCGCCAAAAATATTTAATAACTTTTAACGAGTTTTTAAGTTGATGAAATATATAACGATGTGATGTCTTATTTCTGGCATTCTTGGAAATTAGTCTCGAACTTATTTGATGATCGTTCAAAAAAAGGTCTTCAATGATTGATGCAAGGCTAAAAAAAATGATCACAAGACTAATAGCAGAACGATATATACATGTATCAAGGTGATTTACATCCGAAAGAGCTATTGATGGACGAGACATATTGATATAAAAGATTCCAGGCTTCTTTAGAAAAACCTAAAAGTGGTATGTTCTGTAATACGGCAACGTTAAGACGTAAGAGTCCAACACAAACCAATAAAGTTTTGTGGACGAAGATCAATGCTTCAAATATATGCACCGAGCTTTATTAGTCCCTGCTGGACTTTATGTACGCTGTTGCCTAGTCGCTTGATATAAAAGCCAAAGTTATTGGATCCTAGGAATGCCAGTCCCGAAATACTAGTTTTAATTTCGGACTTAATAAATCTCGAATTGTCTTTTTTACTTTTCGAAGAATTTAAATTTTTAAAAACTCCAATTTAGGCAAGTATTTAAAAGTTTGAAAGCTTGTACATCTGAACATGTTTACAAAGAAGCGATTTTTTTCTTGATATAAACTTTGAAATAAGATTAATTATATACGTGTCTATGCATTGTGGACTCTCTTTATGTTTGTATTAAAAAATTGTTATGCACTTTTTATTAAAGTCAAGTGCACAATCATGTGCAAATGGTCCGGTAACGTAACATTTCCAATGTGGTCTAGTATATTTTCACTTTTCATTTACAAACATATAGATTTTCACTGCTACGCTTTGCAACATTTAAAAGTAGTAGTTTATACTTAAAAACTTAGTGTATGCCACACTTCATCTCAGAGGCAAGGCACATTTACAATTTACTATTTGCAAATGTTAACTTTTGTACAAATTGTATGTATTTCATGTTTTAATTAAATTATTTAGCTTGATTTTATCATTTTATCGTTTTTTATTGTTTTTATTATTTTTTTTTTAATATTGCAATAAAATCCCTAAATTCCGACAAATTTCGGGGTCTCGAATACTAGACATTTTTAAATCCTGCATTATGTCGTCGTGTTCCACGTGCTCGAACAATTAAGCGTTTGGTTGAGCGTGTCGTGCAAATTGGGTCCACTACAGATGTCGAAATAAGTGGCCCGCGTTGTTCTACCGAGAACATCGCGGCTATTGCCGTCGACGTCAGCGATTATGTGTGAAATTAGGCATCAGCAAACGTTCGTTGCAACGAAATTTGATGTATGGTTTTAAAATGTTCCCCAACAAAGTGCACACTGTTCATGAATTGCTGCCTGCTGACCTTCGGAAAACGTCAACTTACTATTATACTCGTACTTTGTTAAACATGGTGCAAGAAGTGGACAATTTGTATCAAAAATCGTAATGAACGACGAAGCCCATTTCCATTTAAGTGGTAGAATTTGCATTTCTAGGGCACAGAGAATGGACATGAAATGTATGAAGAGCCACTGCATCATCTCGTAGTAACAGGCACTGGTGCGGCATTTGCAGTGAAAAGTGACTAGTCCCACCGCAACCCTAAATGGTGAGACTTTTTAAAATCTCGCGTGTACCACTACAAACAGCGAAACTAAGGAAGTGACCATTTGAGCGATATAATTTTTTTCCAATCAATATATTTTCTTCCATTTATGACAAAATCGCAACCAGTTCAAATTATGATATTCATTTTGCGACACCTTGTAGGTAATTGTACAATTTTGAAACTTTTGTTAGAGACTGTACGAAACGAAACCCAACACGAAGAAACCGAATGAGAGTAATTCCGGTAATTTGCGTTGCAGGAAAATAAGTTTATACCTTTTATTAACTTGAAGATTTCTGTCTTAACCCCAAACATTTGAGGTTTTAGGCACATGTTATCGTAATCATTTTTATCTTTGGTCTGTTATGATCGTGATGTGAATGGGAAAATTATGATCAATGATCTGTAAGGAAATAAAAAAAAAATAACTTGTTTTGACAGGTACTTTATACACTCAAAAAAATTTTGCTTGGCCTAAACGAATCCTTCGAAGAAATAATGGAGCGTAATTTACTCTTAATTATTTTATTTGAGTTACAAAACCAGTGGAGTCATATTAAGCAATATTTCGTGAATGATGTCAGATACAGATCATATTTGTAAAACATTATATATATGTGTACTGTATGTATTTTTGTTGTTTTCTCCCGGTGTTCTTTATACATATAATCCTACGAAAAAATGCTTTTTTGACATGCCATTAGGGATGAAAAATATTATGAGTTGTGTTATGAAAAAGAAGAAGATAATGATTACGATGATGATTATTTTATCTGCTAAAATTTCGTGTGTTGCATTGTGTTTTTATAGCAGACACACAGTCTCCGTGAAGTGGCAAAATAAAAAATGAAAATAAAACCACAGAGTAAATTAGCAATCAAAGCCAGTAGATGCCCCTAACTTTTTATCAAGTAAAATCAAAATAAAAACAACAAAAATTATTCAAAACTAATGGTTGAAATTAAGTTGGAAAATTATTGAAAAAGTGTAAATAAAAAATATCAAGTCAGACAAGACATTAGAATATTTTCTGATTTGGGATTAAATATGTGTACTGGCGTAGGTACATGGGCTGCCTGCATTATTTCTAAAGCTTCAACAAACAAATTCAACTAAAGTTATACAAAATGAAAAACTAATTGGTAAAAAATATCACAAAATTGTAAATGGATGTCATTCGATTGCGATAAAAAATGATAAAAAATTAAAATTTCTATAGAGTTGTGAAACGGCTCAGACACATAAAAACAATAAATTTGAAAACAATTAACAAATTGACTTATTTAACAAAATGAAAATTTTCTTGTCTTTCATATTCGACATCCTTTGATAAGGGTTGTGTTTTTCTTCCGATGGGACATACTGGAACATCATTTGATCTTTAGCGAGCGCATCATTTGATCCAACATTGCGCATGTTCAAAGCACAACCCAACTTCATGCACTCCCTCGACCGATCTCGGTTTCTATAGGATATATAGTTCACTACAAAAAGATTATTATTTTAACTTTAAAATAAAGTTTCTTTTATCCAAAACTATTGCACTTTAATAGTTTTTGTGGCATTTAGTTATTTCTTTTAGGTTTTATGCATTTTTTTACGAAAATATTTGAGAAATATTTGGCGAATGCGAGTCCGAATGTTATGAAATTGGCGAATAATCGGGGATGCGAAAGTAAATATTCGTCACATCACTAGTAGTATTCAATAACCTTCGTGGCGATGAAAAATTATTTTTACATTGAAATTTTACTACGGGAATAGTTTCGGGCCTGATTTGATTGCGGTTTTGCTTCTAAAATATCCATGAATTCTTTTTCGACTTTGTAGTTCAAGTTTTTTTTACTAAGAGTTGAAATTTCTTCGCCAGTTCGGCTTTAGTTTTGAAAAACACATTTTTTATTACTGATCAAACTTATTCGGGATATTTTTCCAATTAATTTTCAAACAAGATGTTGTAAGAAAATTAAGGAAATTCATATCGAATATAAGTTGTTTTTGTTATCTATGACAGATTCTATGACAGTTTTCTGGGCCTAATATGAATATACTTTTGTAATTCACCCATTACATTTAAAAAGTTTTACATAAGATACAGGATTTGATGATTTTGGAATGATGAAATGCAGGAGAACAAAGAAAACTTAACCCACAAGAGAAACTCATTTATTTTGTCATACATTTTCGTTTCGAAATTTGTGTAAACGAAGAAGAATAATGGTAAGTATTAATTAACGCACATCAATATTTTTGGCCCCAGATCGCTTAAAATCAAAATATATATAAATAATTTTTTTAAAAATTTTATATTTTGACACCTCTCAATTTTTCGCATAAATCGCTTAAAGCTTTTTGTTTTTTATAACTCGGTTGAAATATATTGTATAAATAAAACGTTATGATTTAAATCAAATGCAATAACGACGAAGAAACATTTCAAGGGAGATTTATAGAGCTCCCTAACAACGGGAGATGACAAGAAAAAAGCCACAGATACATGCAACATTAACTCATTTCTCACAACAACATGCAAAATAAAAAGAAACACTAATATACGAAATTCTTTTAAAACCAGAGTAAAACGCAGCTTTAATTTTTGATATTTTCCAACAAAAACAGCAAACAAATGCTAAAGCTTAGAATGATACAGAGACTGCGCAACTGTGGCAAGTGTGATAAATATTATTGTTTGTATTATTTGCAAGACTACAGCAAATAAATAATATTCGCACGAAATGTGTCTCCTTGGCAAAAAGAAATATATAGAGGCGCCTGCAGGCATCAACGCGTCCTAAATGAAGAAAACAACGTGGGCGCCTTTTATGACCAAAAAATTTTATTCTGTTCTTTTTTTCTCTTTTTCTCTCTTGCTGCTTTTTTATATTTTTTATTTGTATTTATGATACGATAAAGAAAGAAGGCAATCAAAAAAGTTGAATAACGTAGAAATTTGTAAGATATACGAGTATACAAAAGCGCTATATTTTCACTTGCAATGAAATGAATTTTTGGCCTCACCTCGTAGAAAAATACATGTGTAGTCTTGTGGCAAAGCAGGAGTTAAATTATGTGTTTTGTATTCATAAAAATGTCAAAAATTTTGGTCTTTCTTTGAGCGCTGGTGTTTTTTTTGCCACAATATAAACAACAATTGCAAGTCAAAGTTCTCGAACAAGCGCAAACTCCTATAAGCAACTTTTGAATTGTTAACTGAACTACAAGCATTCTGCGCTTTGAGGCTGTAACTGTGTGTTAATTGTGGCACATTGAATTGCACTTAAGCTTTTTGTGCAACTTTAAGAAAAAAACATTGGGGGTGTTTTTCTCTTTTACTTGCTTAGACATCCGAAAGGATTATACGCTTTGAATGTACTTAAATGTGGAATCCACTCTTTTCACACATGTGACTACGCATGGGTGAATTAAATAAATTTTACGCATATCATACCATTGTTATAAATTCGATCCACAAGGAACTTCAAAAAAGATAAAAAATATTTTCGAAAGAATTTATTTTGCATGACATACGCGTACCTCCAGTTGTTTTCATACCACATAATGTGGCAGTTCTGTTTCAACAATGCATCTTAAATGGGTATTGGATATATGGTCTAGATGGAGATGAACTTATTCGGAAAATAGTTTATGATGCAGTTTAAAAAGCTTAAATTGGTCACATTTCAACACAATCTACAGAACTAATTTTCTACTTGTCATTCATTAAATGCATGTAGGCAGGCAGGCAGAAGTACTCGTAGATGTCATCACAACGAAGGTGCATAGTTGGCTAATATGGTTTATTGCTGATAGTTGAGGTGACCAGCACAAATAAAAGCCGGTATAATTTTAAGTCACACCAAATAAAAATAAAAAATTGATTCATATTGATACCCAGCCAAGTTGTGGCTTGTAGCAGAGTTTCATATGGGCCTCTTCTTCACTTATGATAAGCTAAGAACAGACTAATCAAGCTATCGCACATTCAAGGGTTATGCCATCAGCCGTTTCGTAAGATGAAATTTTGAATTCTGTACAAAATAGAGTTCATAAAATAAACGTTTTTTTCGCAATTAAATCTATTATGAAATGCAAAAAAGACACCACGTTACTCTAACAGCACTCCTTTCCGTCTAGAGCTTCTCTTCAGTCTAATTCTTATTCCTAATTTACTTTAATCACCTCTTAGAATTTCCAAGAATTGTACTGTTTTATTGTATTTTCTTGTATCTACTATAGATTAATTCTGGCTCGGCTACTGAGTCGGATGGCGCAAATATTTAACGACATAAGAATAATCAATAAACACAAGTACATCATGGCACAAAAGTCTATAGACGGCAAATCAAAACTATTTATTTTTATATAAAAATATAAAATAAAAAATCTCCATTTTATCAAATCTTGTTGCAATATTAAAAAAAAATTAATTAAACAATGCAAACAATCACATAATCACAAAAGTCCGTTGGTGACTAAACCAAATATTACATTATTACTCAACAACTGGTTAGTCCTCGTTTTAACTTTACAACATCCTTTTGTCTGCTGTGTATCGAATGGGTCGTTCCTTCGTAAAAATTTTATTCAAATCCTTTCTTTACAATGTCACATTAACTATTCCATCTACAACTCAGCAACATCATATGCCCCATATCGCAGTTGATACACCTCAGAATTACATAATACATATTTCACCACCTCTCTGCACTCAACTTGTATAATTTAATGGAAGTCCAATTTCGGGAAACAATAAAATTCATCGTCGGCCTCAGACCTTTGTGGCGCAGTGTATGTGTATCAAAAAACATTCATTAAATTAGAAAACTTTCTATAGAAAATTTACTGACATTTTCTTCTGTTATCCAACTTCAGGCCATACAAAGTTGAATCAATGTTTGTCAAAGTATTGGTTAAGCTTACTTCGTCCGACTACACATTTGGAAATAATTACTAAAGGAATTTTCAAAAATTAAGCAATTTTTTATTTTTATGCCTCTTTTTAAACCACATATTAAGTTGGAGATTTAAAACAAACAAAAACTGAAACCTACTCCCCACTGATCCTGATCCATACACAAACATATTCACATACATCTACATGCACATGTGCATGTATAAATAAAGAATAACTTGAAAAATGTCCTTCTGCTTGCTCATAAATTCTCTTTTTAACAATTTTCATACAATCCCAAACACATGAGACTGTCAAATCAATTATAACTGTTGCGAAAATATAATAAATACAACAACAATTTTTTTCTTTCAAACAAAAACAACAAAATCTACAATAAAAAATTTACTCAACTTTCATACGGAAAATGTAAATACATATACAAATATATGTATATGCGTGTATGTGTGTGTTTGTGTGTATGTATGTATGTTGCATATTCAATTTAAAACTTAGGTTTTTATTTACGGATACAATTGCTGCCGCTGTAATTCTTCTGGTCGGTCACTCTGGTAAATCTAATGAAGATTTACTTTAACAGATTTCAAAAAATGAGAACAGCAAAAAACAAAGTATTTTACATCTTTTTCTGCAAATGTATGTGTGTTTGTCTATAAAATGAAAACACTACAAACAAATACAAATACAATTCCAATATGCAACATAACAAACATATGAAAAGCTTGTTGCCATTTATATTGCACTTTCCAAAAAAAAAAAAAAATAAAAAAAATAATAAACAATAAAAATAACCAAAAACGAAGGACAAAAATACATGAGAGTGCACATGTGTGCATATGTAAGTGGCTATGTGTGTATATATGTAATTATATTAGCGGGTAGTTGTTTAAGAGGAACGCAAATTAAGAACTTAAGACCAGAGTTAATAAAAATTAATATTACATTGGAGTTTCGTTACAAAATTTATCGTTCCCAGCAATTTTGTACAAATATTTCATATAAATTATACGTTTTTAACGAAAATCAGTTACAGTGAATTTTCGCTTGAAGTGTCCTTGTATTTACATAAATGTCTGTAAATTTTTACTTTTATAACGAACAAAATAAAGTCGCAAAATTTCTTCACTAATTTTCTTAGCGTTTAAAACAATTATTTGACAAGGCGATTGAAATAATTGAAAACAAGAGAAATTTGTAAATATAATACGAAGCGTAAATACATCGACAAATAATACACGTAAACAAATGTGATCCATTGCAATGTTGCTTAGTTTTTTATTGGGAAAATATATAAATGTTTACTCGTCTATAATGAACGAAATTGTTGCTATAACCGAACTCCACTGCATATCAATAATTATAGCCGATCTTGGATAAACGGCAATAGAAAAATTCAGCAGTTATTTTTCGTTGAAGCAAGATTTTCGTTTAAGCGCACTTCGGATAAATATCGGTTAAGCGAACTCTGCACTTTTCTTCAATTGTTTTTTAAATACTAATCTTGAATGCAGATCTATTTTGTAAACTGAGATCATATCGCTGGTACGATCAAAATTGACTGTCAGTCATCATAATAACAAAAATAAATAATTTTTGTTCTCAAGAGATATTTCTTTCATAGAATCTTGTACGTTTGAAAATATTCGATTTCTTTGACACGCTACTGACTATTCCTTCGCTAATAGAGGAAACAACGTCGAATCAATTTTTAAAAATTGTCTCAATAATGTTTGAAATGCAAATAAACAATGAGCAAGAATGCTTTTTTAAATAGATTTCAGCCAGGACCTAAGCAAATTTAAAATAAAGAGGCTTAAAATAATACTCGTTTATGAATACACACCTGGTTTTATCGAAGCATGCCGAATGTATTCAAAAACTCACTTTAAAAGGACACCCCCATTTGAAATACCCTATATACTGATACTTTATTTAAATATAAATACACATATTGTATGTGTACATGTACAATAATATATCACTTTCATACCACCAACATGTAATAAACCATACTGAAATGTATCTATCTTTGTTTATATTTTCTTGTAAATTGTTTGTTGTATAGAACTTCGATTTGTCCGGTGTAGCTCTAGAACGAGCTTCTCTGCAATTGCTCGTAAAATGCTGCAGATATGTTTTACTGTCATTTTTTGCCTTTTTGGATTTATATTATTTTTGTTGTTGTATTTAGTTAGTGGATACACGTGGTATTGTTGGTTGTAGATTTATGTCCACAATATACGATTATAAATTCCAAATACCGCTTTAGATGCACCCCAACTCTTTGGGCACCCGTTCCTATTGCAGTAAAAAACTTGGTCACGTGTATTAGACTTTTCCGCTGTCTACATAAATAAGTACGAGTGCACGAATTTAAACAGCAAACCAGAACTCGCTTGTCAAAAATGACTATTCATATGACAAATTTCAAAAGAGAACAAACAAATTTGGTCTTTCAAATATTTTTTGAGGATACATTAAATTTTTGAAAGTATGTGGCATTTAAGTTCATACTTACATATCTACATATAGTATTATACATATGTACAAATTTACTCGTACTTATACGTAAAAAGCGCGTTATTTCTTATTCGTTATTAAGATAATATTTTCTCTAATCAGCTGTTTCTGATTAAATAATAATAAAAAAATATTAAGAAATCAACAGATAGATACATATATACTTTTTTCACAGTTATTGGTAATAAAATTTTCATATGGTATAAAATTTTTTAACTGCGGAATTACATTTGTTTATTAGAGGCACTAGAGTCCTTGCAGGAAGAAAAACGAATTCAGGCATAATAAGAGATTTTTTCTTTAATTTTTAGTCGATTCTGATTGTAAATAAATTTAGTTTTTGAAATCAACCGACATGTCCTTGCACGAAATTTACCACAGAATTTGAAAGTGTTATTTTTAGAAAACTTTTCCATTTTCTCTCTGTTCTGATCATAAATGCATTCGAAAAGTTTTACATTAAGTAAACGTAGTTCATTTTTAAAGTTTTCTGTTCAGTTATAAATTATTGTCAATACAGATAATCTGATAAAAAATATATTTTTTAACTTTTTGTCGTATTATTCAGAAAATAAAGCACCGTACATTAATTTTCATTTTGTATGAAACATATGCATACACATATTCATACGTATGTATGAAATTAGCTTTCAAATATATATTTCCGGTTTTCATTACTTATCTGAAGCCAATTTTTATTCCGATATTGTACTTAAATTTTTATGATTTTTACAATGCATTTCAATAAAAATAAATTTTTTTTATGTATACGAGTACATACAGACATGTTTATGATAACGTTGTATTATTTTTCTAATTTTAGCTACAATCTATTGGTGTAATTGAAGTAAAACTATACCCGGAAGACCAACATTCTACAATTAAGTAAATTTTCTATTCGAAGTATACATATAAGTATACTTCAATTACATGTGTGTATTAAATAATAATAATGTAAAAGGAATTTGAAAATATAAAAATGTTTTGCATTTTGGTGGTTCCATTTTTTGCAAAAAAATTATTGGAAAACAATAATTTTATTATTTTCTTAAATAATTTTCGTTAGCAAAAATAATGTAGAAGACCTTCAGTAATTACAAGCGTTTTGGTATATTATTTTTCGTTATATGTTTTGTAAATTACAAATAGAAAAATATGATTGAGTTCTGTTTGGATTCTCATATAGTGTTTGTAGTCTTTGGTATAAGTATACGAGCTTGAATGCTTTTCAATCATGATTTGTTTAAAGGCTACTGATTTGGTTAGCGCCAATGAAATGCAAGCAACTACGCAGCTAAACCAACAATAAAATATTAAAAAATATTTTATTTTCACAAACATTGTTAGTTAAAAATTAAAATTTATTATTAGTTGAAAATTCATTTACTTTAATTGAAAATGTCCGGCTTTGAATGAAATTAAAAATTTTAATGTTAAAGAAAATGTTTAAAAATTAAAATATACTTGTCTGTCAACTTGTGCTCTATTCTTAACACAAATATAACGAAATTTTAAAATCGATTTACTAAACATCATATTCTTTGAAAGAGTGTCCGATTTTCGCTTTATTCTGAAATTAAAATTTTATAATAAACGATATAAGAGGTGCGCATGTCCCTACACTAATTATCTAGACAATGAAAACTTTTCTTAATTTAGATATCTTATAATTATCTAATAAATTTAATTTCTCTACGTTATCTTCTCTAATTTTTCCGATTATCTGTGGAAAGCCAGGGCCACTGTGCTGCATTTATTCAAAAGGAGATCAAATCAAAAGTGGTTAATCATTTAGCGAAAATGCCATAGACATCGATAACAAAATAAATAAGACATCGGAAATTGACTTTTGTCTCAACCGACTGTCAACAGGCAGAATGGCGGGTGGCATGGTGCCTGGGTGACAAGCCCATATGAATCAAATGCATACGAAATTTTCTCAAATATCGTAGCAAAAACTACTGCAATAGTATTTTTACTTTCTGCAACTGTATGGAAGTTTGTAGGTTTTACAAATGTTGCAGTATCTCCTCCATCTAAAAATCTATATTAAGTCATTAAAATGTTTTTCAATTACAAGCTGCAAAGGACTATCTACTTGATTCGAGTACAATGTGCAACGATTATGGAATCCTTTACATCCACATGTATATAAGCAGCACGTTTATGTGTTGATGCTAATGTTGCTTATATGTTTGGTATGGTGGCAATATCACACGATTCTTCTAAATTGCTTCAATGCGCAATTATTTCGATTTACTTACCAACAATGTTACATGCTCATAAACAGGAAGATCTATTTTCAATATAGAAAACCCCCATCCCTGTACAGGCTCCTGAACAACATTTGTTTTCAAATTAAAAATATCTAATTGAATATGTGTGTATGTGTATGCGGGTGTCACAGTCATTTCAAAAGGCTTTTGTTCTCATAAATCAGTTGTATGTCTTTTAATCCGTTTTAATTGCTCTAACTATTCTGTACACGAACATGTTCTAATGCAGTTAAATTCTTTTTGTTGTTTGGTCAACTTCTGCACATAATCGCCATTAAAAAGTTTTATTTTTAAGCTTCTAATAGCAGCAACAATAAAACAAATTGATGAAATATTCAAAAACCAAAAGAAAGGGTTTAAGGAAATAATATACTCGTGCGTCAATTGCCAACACAGTTTGTGATTGTAAAAGAAAAAAGGTCATGTGGTTCCATCCAAAATCACGGAAAACAACAATAATAATAACAAAAATAAAATAAGATGTCAAACAGTTCAAACAGATAAAAAATACGATTGACAACATTTTTATAAATAAAACTTCCTTTAAACTTTATTTTAGTGGTATCCACAGTTTGCGAAACTTCCTTTTGAGAATAGTCCAATGCGTGTAAGAGTGAAATAATACAGTGGAGCACAAATTTGAATCACTGCATCAAGCCATTCTTTTAGATGCAATGTTAAGTGCTTCCGCTTCCTCGTTCACTGCTTGTAGCCAGCAAATGGCCTCCCAATCCGTTAGAGGCCACATGTATGTGGCAACATTTTGTCATTTTAAATTGCTTTCGATACGATATTCATGCTTCTTGTGTTAAATGGGCAGCATTTGAACATATTTTATCATTTATCGCAGCAAGGACAGATGACGATGGCCAGCCATCGTTCTACGATACAGACTCAACAACCAAAAGCAGAAATAAAAATACATTTTCATATCCTGCCGATACTCCGATTTCAGACATTCATTCTTTCCTCATACTTGCAGTAGCAATATAATATTCCAAATGGAATGTGTTTGTAATCCTGCATCAATAGCAAATAACACGCATTTAATTCAATGTTTCTAAAAACCATTGAAAAAAGAATATAACAGACGCTGTGGATGAACGACCACTGAAAGCAATTAAAGACTAATGGGTCACATTTGTAGTTGGAGTCATGTTTAATTGTTTTACTCAATACATTTTTCATTACTTTTCGCAGAGTGGGACTCCACGCAATTGCATTAAGGTTTCTTATACTTTTTTTTTAAACTAAAAAAATGCCTCTTGCTTGATTGTAGCTGAGTGAAACATGGGATCACGATCAAGCGAATAACAGCTATAACAGCCTAATTTCATACTGATCTCCATGCGTCCACAACGTTAGTCTCGGTCCATATATCAAGTCCACATCGAGCCACTCATACATGTCGTTCATAAGCCACTGCAACTAAACAAACATCTGCGTCAACGGATCTGTGATAGACAAATGAAAATGTTCATAAATGAGTAGAAGCTTAACTCCGGCGCAATCCTCGGTTTTTAACCAACATCCCCTTCGCCCAATTTACGCTTCAATCACATCCGCCAAGTTCCTTGTTCCAAAGTCTGTTTCTTTTAAAAGATGACGCGATTGATTATCAGATCTAACCGAACAATCAGGAAGTTGTTCCCCTCCGCCCGCGAAAATATTAAAAGTCTCCTCGTCCGAGTTGCATTCCTACCAGCGATTTCTCATTGTGTTGGAATTTTGCTAACGCCACAAACCGGAAAGTTACGGCTTAATTACAATTTGATCTACAATTTCTAAAATGAAGTAAAACAATGCAAGAAAACAACAACTGCCCATACTCATATTGATTCATTAGACTGAGTTTGTGGAATGTTGGACAATAGAGTCATTTCCTCGTTCCACCAAAGACGGTACATCCTCTGAATACTACTCTACTAGTACTTAACCTTGTAATGTGCAGGCGATGACAATTTTTATGCCAACATTAAGTGTGGTCTAGCGTTTAATTTTCTTATATATTCCCATACCCCATGTAGATCCAAGCATGATGCATTCGACGCTTTTCTGCATTTTAAGTTACAAGCGACGATTTCTTTAGCATTGAAAATGACTAGTTATTCCTGCCTATGATCAGCCGCTTATGACGCTTACCAAAGAAGAAAGAGTACATGCTTTTCGCTGTCTACGCATCAAGGTGTCCTATGATTTTTGTATTCTCTAACTTGCAACATACTCAGATGCGTTAGAATGAGATAACGTAGAGCGCGTGTTGTGGACTTTCAGCTTAAAGGAAAGTGGTCATCCCAGAATCAACCTTTCAAGAACGAGTTTTGGGACTTACTGGTTCGCCTGACTCTGCATGGTGGTGAGTAGGAGTCCGATACGTCTTTAACTCTGTCTAACCCGACATTTAAACAGAATATCTAACCTGCTGAGACAGTGCATGTAACTTACCTAAAATAAATTACAATATTTTTAAGGTCATGAACGTCGCCATCGACGATAATCTAAAGTTTTTATTGGAATCACACGTTTTAAAATTTGACAAGGAATCGCAGGCGATAGAATTTTCTTTATCCACTATTCACGGCACCACACCTTAAGCTGTGGGTTTGATTATTTCATCCATGTCATCACCCTGGGCAAGACATTCCATTATAATAATTTAAAAATTATTTCGAATTCTTCCTTCTAAATGACCTAAAGCATGCAAACTCCTTTTAATGACGCTAAGGATGGCCAAATTAAAATATAAATCGTATGAAATTTCTAGGTTTAGTCCTGAATGGGATTACAATAGATATATACACATGTTGCTCTTTTAATTCAGATATAATTCGGATTATTTTTTATTACAAAGAATATATTAAGAGAACACTTTTTCCTCAGTAACTTAAAAAATTTTCAGATGCTGCTGTAAAGGAGCGTTACAATCATTTAATAAAGATTTTTATTTACAAATTAAAAGTACCATAAATAATTTTTATTCCTTCCAAACAAAAGAAAAACGTAAATAAAACGGCTGTCAATTTTATAAATTTGACAGATGCTAAAAGTTTTATTGGAAAAAGTATCTCTAAAACAAAATTAACTCTTTTAAATCATAAATAATGGAAATGGATGGAGAAATTACTTCAGCCCGTAAAGGTTATTTAACTAAAAAGAACATAATTTTGCGGTTGGTCTGCGATACTGTTTTAATTTGTGGTTAAATTATTGATGTACGTGTAAAAATTCCAAAACAACAAAAAACTCAACAAGGACAAAAAAGATTAAAAACAACCCCTAATTGAGCTGGTTGGCAGATTATTAATATAATGAAGCAAAAAGAGTATATATATATAAGTATGTATATAGAAAAAACAAGTCAAAAGCTATTACAACGACATTCTTCGTTGAAGTGCCAGAGTCGTCAGTTCTTGACAGTAACATGCCACCACTGCCACCACCATCATCATCAGGCAGACAGACAAGTTGCCAAAACAAAAAAAATTAGCACTCAGATGATTAAAATGTAATTATGGTTGAACTTTTTCCATCGTTACTTTTATTTTATTTTACTTTTTCATAGTCTGCTTTACGTTTTCTCTTTCATTTTGTTTTAGAGTTGATAAAACTTTAAAAACTATAATGGATTTATGAGTTTAGAGGGAAATTGTTAATAAACGATTAATAATTAGACGGTAAAGTGCATCAGTTTCATTGGGAGTATTGCGTTTTAAATCAATGGTTGCACCTTCCATGCAAAGAGTTTTTGTTTAGAAACATCCACCAGATCTCGAATGTAATAATTATACCTATGCAACAATTACAATAATTCATAATATACATATTAATACGTGAAACAAGAGCTTCCCGTATAACTTTTAATTGTTGATTTGTGTCACAAATAAATGGTTAGGAATGTAGGAGTATTTCTCTACGGGGCATCCAGGATTGCAAACGTCCAAACACAAAACTATAATTTAAGTTTGTTTTTTCACGTTTTATATTTGAAAAGTTAAAGTTCCCAAATTATGTAGACACATACTTATGTACATCATTTAAAGTACATACTTTAAAATGGATTTCTTCTACGACGATCAAGTGAATAAATGACTTTGTTTTACGACGACCAAGTAATAATTTCGACAAATTGACAATTACGATAAATAAATAAATTATAGCCTGGCTCGTCAGTCACATTTTTGCCCCTTAGAATTATAAGCATTTCAAAATACTCATATCATAAACATAAAACACAAGCAGCCCGGCTCAGGGCTGCAATAACTTTTCTCGGGAAAAAATCCTCCTATTCTAATAACACGGTGAATGAGGGAGTGGAAAAATCAGAATCATCAGCTGTTTTGCTTGTTATGTTTTCTTTTGAATGAAAGTAAAATTTATGCTTATTTGTATTGCGTTCTATTAAAAATAAAATTGCTAAGGAAAATCTAAGTTTGAATGTATTTTATGCTTGCAGAGGAATAAAGTGTAAAATCAGTCAAAGGGTTACAAGTCAAATGCGTAGCAATACATTAAGAGAAAATAGAAAAACATATGGTAGACCTTACAACTCTTTGTTGGAACTTCCAGATAATATCAAGCCCTATTTCAAAAGAATTATCGAATTATCGAAAAAAAACACTATATTCGAACGTTTGCGATGGGAACAGCGTTTAAGCCAATTAACCAATTCAGACAAAGTTCGGTGTTGTTGTGAAAGTCGAAGAAAGTGAAGGGAACTATAAAACCGATTTAACACAAAAGTTTCATAGCTAATAAATAGATATTTTCAACAACGATATCTCTCGAACAATTAATTCGATTTTGCTTATAGCACTCGAAGCAATTTTCCAAATGGCGAAAAATGGCTGAATCTCTAAAAACGATCTGACAAGAATTTCTGGATGTATCCGATGCATATAAGAAATCTTAAGATTTTAAAATTGTTGTCTTGATATTCGTCATAAAAATAGCAACATTGCAACCAATAGTCGTAGAACCGATTTAACAGCAAAAAAGAAACAGGAAATTTCCAATTTATAGAAATAATAAATTTAAATAAAAGATTTGAAAAAAAAATAGTAAAGTACGCCATTGTGACATTAAATTCAGAAGCCTTGATGGCTAATGAAACCTCTCAATTACGTTCTCATGAAGAAATTCGAGATCCCAGCAACAAAGTCTCACACTTCTTTCTTACAAAAATTGCAATAATAAAATATTACACTTGTTATGCCAATTATTGAATTTGATGATGCGTATGTGATTGTGACAAAAATAAATAAAAAACGGATAATTGAAAAATAACATTGAAATCCTTCAGGGATCACTAATGACTTTCCATATGTGAAAGCAGCATTCAATACGATTGTGTTCGCTTAACTTTAGTTCAGGACTGTGGAAAAATAGGGGAGACCGGAAGAAAAACGAGTGGTTGTTTTCATTTGTGGCTGCAAAATGACAAATACAATAAATTTCTGCTGCACTTGTTACAATTTGCGCATAATTGTTAATCAAACTGGTGAGTCCTGGCGTGGGAAATTTATGGAAAAACAAACATAAAATTCTAGCAGAAAACATTTTCAAAATATTAGTTTGATTTTTATGTCTTTTTTTGTTGGCACACGTGAAAATTGTGAGAGAAAAACCTTTCAAAGCAATTTGCACCCTTTTCGCTTGTGGTATGCAAAAATATTCAAACTGAAATGTTGCAACCATACAAAACTAATAATTTTCTTTTCATTATTTCCATATATGACTGCCATCGTTTAAACTAGTCGAAGACTTTATTCAAGTTCCATTAATAAGGACGATGCACCAACGAATTCAAACGTATTCAGATTGTCAAACTCCATGCATAGAATTCATATAGTAAAATTAAATTTTTTAAGTGGATTAGAACTATGGTAGCTTGACTTCAATCCGCCAGAATATAGACTTTATTTCATTTATTCAAAGTGAATAAAAGAAATTGATTTGCTGTGCGAATTGTGAATGTAAAATCTAAAAACACGAGTTCTCTTAAACTTTGTGTTCTAGACGTCGCGACGTTCAGTTGCCACAATTACAAGTTATTTCGTACACTCAAACATAAATTTCAAAACACTTCAAATGTACCCTTGTCGAATGATGTGCTATTAAATTTAAATATTAAAACATGTAATTTTATTGCTCATAACTTTAGTTCATACTTTTACAATCTACGTCCCACTTTCCTCGTATGACTAATTTCATTCAATCAATTTGGTACGGAAATTTTTTTCAAATCGAATTTTTACATAAAAATTTTAACATTTTCAAGGAATTATTTAAAACTCGTTTATGCACAAAATAAATCTAGGGGCTAATATTAAGAAACACATAAAAACCACAGTGTCCCAACCAAATCGTTAAGAGTTCGAAGCCTCAAACTTATGAGCCGTTTGTGGATTTCAATAGATTCTTGTATACTCTTGTGTACAAATGTTTTTGTGTAAGTGTGAGTGTGATTTCCATATTCTAACAAATTATTTATTTTGAAATTTAATAGCTCTTTAACACTTTCTAATCGGCGGGTGTGATTTTAAATTTGAATCCATTTCATTCTCTAAGCGACTTTTAAAACAAAGAAAATATTTTCAAACATTTAATTTTTTGATGTAATAAAAACAAAAAATTAATAAAATGCAATAACGACTTGAATAGAAACATTAATATTTCTTTCCACTTTAGTTCAATCTGGATTGCCTTCATCACTGTCAAAAATTTGTTTTTAAGTGTTATTTTTTAACACTTTTTTTGTGTAAAGGACGGATTTTTTGGTTGTTTTGAATGGAAAAGAAAAACACAATTGATATATACATAAATATTACTTTTTTGTTCTTTTCTATGAGGAATGATGCTTGGGACAATGAGTATTCATGAAATGCCATTAAAATCAATTTTATTATGAGGATTAATAAGATGGTTTCTTTTTATTTCGTTTCATTTAATTCCTTTTTATTTCATTTTCATTTCAAATCGAGCGTGTGAGTTTAATTTATTTTAAAACTACTTTAAATCTAATGTTAAATTGAGGACAAGGAAACTCAACGGCGAAAATTTAATACACTAATCGCTCATCCGCTGCAAGAACGTTATAAATCAAAAGAACCCCCGATTTTGAGTTACAAATAAAGAAATTATAGCCGTATCGTACGGCTCTCCAATTTCTATAGTTTTAAATCGGTATGATTCGGCAAAAACTTTAAAATATTATTATTTAAATCGTTTGTCGCCTACTTTGAGATTTAACAACAACTTTGTCATTTCGCAAATTCCTAATTATTGATAGTTTCAAAATTTTGCCAACAACGACCCTTGCAATAGGCGCCCTCTCCCTTAAGCTTAGATATTGACGAATCGTATAAAACGATTAAAAATCAATTCATAGTCCGTAAGGCTCGGATAAAAAACAAGAGTAAAATTTCTTTTTACCTTTAAATAGAGCATTTGCTTAAATATTAGAATTCAGAATAAAATTATCGTGAATGACATTAGTTTTTTTTTATCAAAATTTTGTATTGCCACACACCTCCAAATAAATCCTCGGAAAATATGCTTCAGCAATTGCACGTAAGTGTGTATGAGTGTGTGTGTCTGTGTTAATTATTTCCTTTAACTTACAACTTATCGGTGTTGATAGTGTAGATGAACTGGCATGTGGGTGGGAGTAAAATTTAATGATTTCGTGTCCTACACATAGTTGTTGTTTTTGTTAATGGTTTGATTTTCATATGCTGTTGCTGATTTAATCTGTCGTTACGAAAATTGAAATAAATGTCTCTGTTTATTATTGGAACAGAGGTTGTTCCTAGAGCTCATTCATAGTTGGGTTCATTTTATCATTCATTTGTACACAAGTTAAGAGGAATGTATCCATGGAATTGTTGTTTGCCATAATTCTTGTTGTAATAATCATTGGAAACACACATAAGTACACATGCACGTGTATTAATACAGTCGTTGTCACCGCGAAAATCGTGATACATTTTTACGGGCTCTTTTCAGTATTTTGCATTAAAATAACAAGTAAAACAACAACAACTACAACGGAAATGCTACAGCAATTATCCATTCTATTGCCAATTATCTTTTATGCCAAACATATTCGAACGAAAGCCTGTGCTGCAAATTAATATCGATATGAATAAAGGAGTGTAGGTGCGTATTTGTTTAACTACAATTCATAGCGACAGCAACAATAAGTATCACAACATTCCAACAACAAGTTCAACATCAATATAGCCAGACAATTGGGCATATGTGACCCGCAGGATAATTTTCATAAGCACACACATTTGCTTGAAATGCATACAAATTAATACAATTTGAAAAATGTTAAAGCATCTATAGCGCAGCAATTCCTGTAAAGGAGTTTATGTGAATGTATTTGTATTAATATTTGCCACTGAAATAATCACCATATGAAAACCTTAACTGTCATGATATCTATTTTGTACACGTTGAAGGCAAATGCAACACATAAGGTTACATGTGTATTTAAACATAAACAAACGAAAAACATACGAGTATATATTGAACAAAGTAATCAAATAAAATTTTTTCTTGCCACATTCTTCTTCTATGGCATTACTGACGTTGGAGTTAATTTAGTCTCGACTGAAGTCTTAATGTACACCACAAATAGTTTAAAAATTACTCAAATTTACAAATTGATATGTTTAATACTACTGTATTGATTTAAGTTTCAACACAAAATATTCACTTTTGTATTGAGTATAATAAATTTAATCTATTAGTTGACAATAACTTAATGCAATATGTCTAGAAAAATATCAACATTTGGACCACACATTAAATATTTGAAATTCACATTTGATGATGACCTGAATTTCCTGTGAAATGCCTATTATTTTGGAAAAAGGCCTTAGCTTATACTTCTAATGATGGCGTTTTTGGTGAATAATTTTCTTTGCACTGCAAAAACATATGTTTTGTTTTTCGAATGTATTTACGAAAAATAGCAAAACGCAAGGCGGAAGGCGTGCATTTCAACACTTTAGTACATGCGAATATGAAATTTTGGGAATTGGAACTGGCGAACGAAATTTTACCGGGACAATGATCCAAAACATCAAGCAATCTACACTCATTGGGCCGGATACTAGACCTGTAGGCTACATCTATGGAATTTTCTCGCATATTTCAAGGAGAAATAAACTACAAAACACTATTATGGACAAATAATGTTGAAATAACAATTTCGTTGGTGCCGCTTCCGGTTGACTAGCCAAATTGTTGAACAAATTTAGGATACATTATTAAGTTCGAAATTCATACAATAGTACAAACATGATTTTACGTTTAATCTTATTGAATTAATTATTATGTAATTTTTTTTATTGAAAATGGAGATTGCCTTTATTTCCCTTATCAAATTCATACTTTTACAGCTCCACACCTTCTTTTAGTGATCCACTGTACTGGCATGTCAGGTGTTATGAAATTATTTTTGGTAAATTTGTTTCTTTTTAACAAACAACCGTAGAGTCACAGTCTTTTGCCCCTGATGACATCTAATTTGTGTCAAATGTTTTCATTATTTTGATTTACTTGACAATTTAGGTGTCAATCTATGTTTTAAGTTCTTATTTATTTTTCTTTTTGCAAATGTAATTGTAATTACATTGAATGGGGCAAATTCGGCAAAAATACATTAGTTTTTTAGTTGCAATAATATATATATATATATATATATATATATATATATATATATATATATATATATATATATATATATATACACATATATATATATATACATATATATATATATATATATATATATATATATATATATATATATATATATATATATATATATATATATATATATATGAAACATATTTTACAAGGCAGTTTTATATGTATACTAGCTGACCCGGGCAAACGTTGCTTTGCCTTCAAATTTGCAATAAATCGACATAGAAATTATTATTCAAATACCGGTATCTGGTTAATTAACCCCACTACACGCTGATTAAGGACCCAACGCCTTCAGCAAAACGCAGCGTAGGCTTATCGCGATAATCTCTATTGGGCAAAACACAAAAAACAAAATATTGCGCCATCTGTTGGACGAACTTCAACACAGAAACACTCCTCACGGCCCATAGAGCATGCATATAAAATTTGGTCAAAATCGGTCCATTAGTTTTTGAGTTTAGCGATCACGAACATACACGTAATTTTTATGTACATATATAGCTGACACTGTCAGCTCAAAATATCTTCGGAACTACATAACCGATTTAAGAGTTTTATATCTCGTTTTGAAAAACATGACAACGGCTTTCCAAAAAATAAAATAAAAAAAGCACAAAAAATAAATATATGTATATGTCATTGGTGGTGCAATATGAAAATTGGATTTTGCCACGCCCTTCCGCCCACAGACCAAAAATCAGACTTCACAGTGTCACCCGGCCGAGTATTCTGAAGGTTCCCTGAAAATTTCGTCAAAATCGGCCCAGCCGTTTTGGAGCCATTACGTTGCATACATACATACACACATCCTATTTAATATATATAGAAGATTTATATGCATACTCGTACATACATATTTTTGCGGAGTTTAAAGCAAATATGATGGGTGGATTCTTATAGTTTAAATTCGTTAGTCTCAACACCCGGTTTTCACTCAAAGGGATCTATGATTTGGCCCCTTTGTCTTTCTTACCTGTGATAGATGGAGAGTGAAAAATTGGAAAAAGAAGGGTAAAGAATACAAGAAGCATAAACACCCCAGCGTCTACATCAGAGTACTAGTCTAGTACACTAGCCACTAGTCTACAAGGGCATCATCAAAACCGCAGCGAGTTTTAAAATTCGTCAAGTGAAACTTTAAAGACGATTTATACCATAACAAATACACGAAATCGATTACAAAGAGTTAAAAATGCAACATTCGAGAGAAATCGCTTGCATCAGGTAAAGAAATCAAAATAAGAAAAAATTATATTAAGTCGGTGTAACACCCAGACTACGGAAAAATGTGAAAATTTTGCCAGAATATTGTCGTGAGAGGTAAAAAAATATAATGTTCCTAAAAAGTTCAATCAAAAACTTTTCCTGGAATATTAAAAGCCTTTTATCGGAAAATGTTGCATGCGTGTATTTCAGTACCGTAATACAGTGAGTCCGTATTATGAAATATGTCGGCTAGTGCACCATTAAGAACACCAAGACACCAAGATGAATATAATTATTTTCTTTGTCTTTGATCACGTTCGTGCCATCTCTTTCTAAATACAAATAAACTTAAAATTTTGTATGCATCTATATATAAATCTAATTTTCTGCTGGTATACCTTTCTGAAACCATATTTCTATAATACATACATATATTCCATTTATTAAGTTCTTCTGGAAGAAATCATATGACAGGGGTATAAAAAATAGAGTAAGAAACCAAGTCAATTTTAACAAAACAATAAAAATGAACGGGGTGGTAAAGTACGAAAACAATTTAATATCTAATGTATGTTTGTTTAATTCTTTTTCTTTTATCTCCCCAAACACCCTCACTCACTGCACTCTACCAACAGGCCTCAGTGGCAACTCGAACTACTACCACAAGGGCACGAAGCTGTCAACCCTCTTGAATACAATAAGGTTTTTACCACTTCCTCATCCTTCTTCTGTTTTTATACTCATTTTTATTTAGACATTGGAACACAAGAAGACAGGCAGGCAGACAGCATCTATGGCAGAATCGTCGTCGTAAAGGCAAAAAAGGGAAGCACGTTTCAGGCTTGTTATATTTCGTCTATAAAATATTTTCATTCCTCCTTTGGTTGCACGAGTAGTTGTTATTGCCGTTGATGTCTTTTTCCTTTCGCTTTTTTATGTTGGAAAGATTTTTAGATGTGAAAGCCGCAAGCATATGTTGCTCGATAATTTGCCGAAAGTTTTAATGAAAGACATGGGAGCCATTTTTAATAAAAACGAACAGAACGGGGAAACATACCGGCAGTATGAACATGTCGTACATTAAAACGAAAAGAAGGAAGTTGACATAATGCCGCCATTTTTCTTGAGTGCATGTTTGCATGTATTTGTGCGTGAATATAACTGTTTTATTACTGTTTCTCTATCACTGTGATGATTATGGCGTTTCCTCGGTTAACGAGCAGTTTTGGCTGCTGGTTAAATTGAGTTAAACAGAGTTGAAATTAGATGAGTTGATTGTTCTTTTTTTACATAAAATTACGATAGTCGTATCTCGGGTTGTTCAAGTTTTAATTTGATATTTAATGTTTAATAACGTTAAAATTGAGTTGGTTAATTTACATTAAATACACTTTATTTCAACAACTATAATAGAACAACAATTATGATGCTAAATTGAGTGAATATACATACAAACAGGCATACACGTACATATTAATTTGTATATTTTAGTATTCAGAGTAGGTTCTATAAAATTGCTATAAACAATTTCTAAGGGGTATATTTTTTTCTATTTTTTTAACGACATAAAATAGAGAATGACATGCCTAAATCATGTTTGCTAATCGCTTGTATTTTAGACGGCACGGATAAGCTTATTGATTACAAAGACTTAATTTTCAACTGCAATTTGCTGCAGAAATCTCTATCGCTGTTGAATTAAAGTTTATTTTATTTATCACCATTTATTTTATTATATTTTTTATAGAATAAAAACTCAAATATTTAAATTTCCCATAAAACATTTTTTAAATAAATAATTTTTTTTAGAAACTAGAATGTTGTAAGAGGAATAATGCAAGAAGAATCTTTTTTACTATAATATAATTAAGCTAAAAGCAATTACTAAAGCAATAACTAGACGAAGCGTCTATGAGGTTTACAAAACTGCAATTATATTAATACAAAGGCATACGTCTAGTTAGTTTTTGGTGAAATTACAATTGAGATCTCAACATTCAATTATTCAACGGTCTGTATGCTTTTCTTTATGAATAACTGACTTTTTTCAATACCTCAAAGACATTTAATGTACATATCTGCTATTTTAATAAATATAAAAAATAAATTGCAAATATTTTAGGCCAGTTGGTTTCATTTTAAAGCTCCATCCATGATTAAATTTTTTGTTGGTATTTTGTGAATATTAATTAGTACTTTAACCACATCTACTACCAAGAGTGATTTGCGCTAGTATGAACATGCGTAAATTTAAGAAATGATTAACAATTCAGAAAGTAAAATCTGCAATCAACAGAGATGTGTTCAACGCCGCATCAGAATTTATTTTAAAATTTTACTACTTTCTACGAATATTTTTCTTCATTTTACGATAGTAAAATCAAAAATTAAATTTGTACAGAAGTCCATACTATTTGGCATAGACATCCGAGGTTGAATGCTTTCAAACTGCTTAAACTTTATTGAAGATTTGGTTTAGCGACCAATGAAATGTCGGCATATGAAGAACTAAAGCCACAAAAAACAATGCATTTTGCAAAAGCTCTAATTGTTTTAACGATTAGTTACGGAGCATATCCCGCATAATAAATTTCAATATTAAGTATTTGTAAAATTTATTTTTATGAGCCCAGCCACATTCGAGGGGATATTATCAGTCCCACAAAATCAGTGTGGGGCATTCTGCAAAGTTCGGTCGTATTCGAATTTATGTAGGACGAATGAGTAACCGTTTGAAAAACTCATTTATTTTATGAATTATGAGATCTGTGACAGTCACACGTGCAATAACAGAAGGACCGAGCGTGACTAAAGCATTTCTTACATTCTGATGAAGAAGTTTCTCTCTTCTATAACTTTACAGTGAAAAATATATAAAAATTTAAAATTTTCATTGTGGTATTTTTAATTTACGCTGAAAGCTCTTTGACACTGAATATCATTGAAATTTTTTTCTTTTGCAATTTGATTCAGGAAAGAAAATTTGGCAACCAAATAATATGTCGGCTCAGCAGAGCTTTCACTGTAAATATACACGTACATACATTTATTTTTGTACCCAACTTATGAAATTTAATTAAAACAAAATTTTTAAATATAGAGAATCATGGTTCTTTGGTGCGACTAAATAAGAATTTACTCAAACTAAAACAGACTTAGTAGCATTAAGCATTTTACATTAAAATAATTAAAATACATACAAATGTATGTACATGCGTATAAATTTCAACTTGTTTATTTACATATAAAAATCCACTGGATTTGAGTGGTTTTTAGTATTTGTTACGACCATAAAAGAGCTAAACATCCTATAGATGTCCCCTTTTTATTATGAGAAAGTTAAAAAATAAATTTTGTGCACAGAAAACTAAAATAAAAGTGATCTCCGCATGACACCTCGGAAAATAAAAATGTCATAAAACATTTAAATATTAAAAATGGTATTCGAATACACTGAAAATTTTATATTTATTTCACGTTTGCTTATTGCCTACCAACTCTGAAAGATATATATTTATAAAAACTATATTATATTCACTTTTGCATAGAATTTAGATCGATTTAATCTCTGAGTGGAACGTCTTGTGTAATTTTTAACACTAATTCGATGTTTCTCTTATATAACTTAGTGAATTATTTAATATTTAATATTTATTTTAACCAATTTCAAAGAATTTCAAATTATTATTAAAAAATAAAAAAATATTATTCCCGAAGAATGCAAGCACAGGGCGTAGAAATAAAAACATTATTTTTATAAACAAAATATTTAATTATTCGATGCGTTTCTTGTTAAACTTCATTTTTTGACTGACATTTTCAGTTTCATTTCAACTTTTGATTCAAATGAAAAATATTGTTTAAGTGTATCGATAAAGATATGCAAACTAATAAATATAAAAACTAAAATCATAAATCTCTACGAACGACTGCCAAACTATTTAAATAAAAATCAGTTGGTCATACCGAAATACAAATGATTTATAATTGAAAAAAGAGAAATTATATGTAAATCATATGCTACAAAGAAATGAACTCCTTAATCTCCAATTATCGCACGTTATTTCTTTACTTCCATGAATGAAATCCTTACAGACGAAAAGTGCACATACATTTAATTATTTAATTTGTGTATAGGATTGGCAACATTGAAATTCAATGAAAAATTTATCAAAGTAAACATTTCATTGAAACAAGAACACAGGATCTACCACAGCGTGATTTGTTCGATGAGTTTTAATATCTAGTGGCCTAAAGGAGCGTTGAGGAAAATACAAAGCCAAATTGCTTAGGGAGAAATCGGAATAGACATTTCTATTTAAAACGTTTATCAAAAATTACACGTTATGGATGATTCTCCGTCTTTTAGCGTAGGATTGTCTCGTAGGATACGGTGGGAATTCTCCATGAAGGAAAATAAGTAAAAATTATTTAAGAACGGATTCCATATGATCCACATGAACTTTATAGATCAGATCCCATACAATCTTGCCATATTTCAGTATTGGGCTTACGAGAATAGTGTATAAGCGTTTTGTGATGAACGGATCGTTAAATTCTTTTTCCTCCTGTCTTATGAGTGCTAAAGTATCACGAACTTTATTGAGAGTCATCATTATATATTTTACGAATTTCAGTTTGACATCTAATATATTGCCATGAATCTACCATCTCAATTCTAAAGCTACTAAATGCGAATTAATCTGCAGAATCATGTTTCCTCATAAAGTGCATATCCTTACATTGAATTTTGTTAGAAAATTCAATCGACATCGAGTGTCGCCATTTGGCCCCTGCCAATGACATGTTTAAAGTTTCTGGAAGGCGTCGTGTTTTAGCACATGGCAACAAAGGCAATTTGCTATGCCCATTAGATTGCACGTTGCAAGTTGCAAAAGTTAAACAGCTAGACCAGGTGGGTCAATTATCTCTTCTCTTCCTTGCTTTTTTCAGACAACTCAAAGCAGCCAGCTGCCACCCAAGTGAGCCAGTTCATGCTCGAGTCAGAAATGCACTTGCTTAGAGATGATCTTATCGACCGAACTCTGAAGAAATCAAAGGGAACAATTGTCGGATATACCGATACATTTCGTTTTTTGTTTTTATCAAAAATATCCATGATGCAATGAGACATTTACATTGTTTGCTACAAAATATTACAACAAACGAGCTAAAAAAGGATGGTGTAAAAAGTGTGATCTCCCGCTGGGTAACAACTCGCAACACTGACCATCAAATACTTCGTGTGATTTGGTCAACGGTTATACAAGTACATGCATATTAAGACAACAACAACAACGACAAAACATAAACTTTTGACAGTTTGTTGTCCAAGGGCTGTGTTTTTTGTTCTATTTTACAAAGCAGGAGTTTTTTGCATCTAAAAAACGTACAGCATTTAGGTGGAGCATTAAAACTCTCATTTGGTGGCAAGTTTTTATCCTAAAGTCATCCAGCACCTGTGATGATGTTAGTGGCGAACATAATCATCATCATCATATAATGCAATTTAGCGAAATAAAATTCTTATTTTAAAACCAAACACTAAAACAAAAACAACAAACAAAACAAATAATAAATAACAATTTCAAGTCTCTATGGAAGTTATCGTAAATGTCATGATAAGGCAACGAATTGTGTTTTTTCCGTTTCACCACATACAATACTTTCGCTTTAAAATTCTTCTTCAATGTAACAATAATTTATGCCAAATGTTATCGAAAGGTGACACGTTAAAAAACCAATTCAACCTTAAATTAATCCCTAACCAAACGTTTAACTGCAACTTAATGGCTGATTGAGTATTTTTTCAATAATACTTTTCGCACCTCTGGGATAAAAGGAAAAGGAAAAACCTTTAACCACAATTCTTTAAGAATTAATAAGCAGTTAGAGGAGAAAAAGAAAAACAAAGAGACAATCGATCAATTGCGGTCGGGGGAAAAAAGCAAACGTGCCGTTAAATTCAATTGCTCAAGTTTTAATGAAAAACGTTTAAAATCCCTTATTAACATACTCGTATATATGGAATTTTTTTGTTTGTGGTTTTATTATTTGACTTTTTGGGAACCTCATATTCGTCTGCACCATATGGTTGATACAAAAGTCGATATGAAGTTTTGTCATTTAGCCATTTAACATTTCAGCTGGCAAGTAATCTGAGTACTCAAATCCATTAAGCCTTCCTTCCTGCTCAAAGACATCAATATGAACAGACGTCAGAGGTAACTTTTGCAAACGTCTTTAACTTCTGATTAAAACATAAAAAATATATATTTAAACTTTATTGCCGTAGCCCTGACCAGAGGCTTTTCATAACAATGTTACTAATACTTCTTGACTCACATTAACAATTTTATTAATAATTATTATCAAGTCGTTTTTTTTTCTAATTTATTTCTGCATAAATTAAATCCGCGATTAAACAAACACACATGCGCGTCTACAGATGCATGCGACAAATGTAACAGCGGATGTTGCCATTCAAAACGGAAATTAAGATTAGACACATAAAATCAATGCTTTGAATCAATTCAATACGTGTACATGGTTTAACACAAGTTTACAACTGATATTTGGTAGATAAGATTTAATTAAATTGTTTTATATATTAACTTGCGAATGCTGAAATGTAAGAGGCATTTACTATCAGTGTTGGCAGAAATTTAACAACAAATGTCGTAATAGAAACAGTTGATATTCCAAGAAATCCGCAATAAATAATAAGGAAAGTTTTTATTGACTTAAATATCAGATTGCCTGTACTTTATTATCCCTTTGAAACTTTGAAAAATAAATTGGCCGGAAATGAAATTAAAGTATGTACTTCAAAATTTATTTTTTATAAACACGAGAAATTTGTTGCGAATTGCCATTTTTCTTTCTTTTTTTTCAAAATCTGCATACATGTCCCACCATATTTTGGTTAATTTAAAAAGTTATTTTTTAGTTTAAAAATTTTCATAAAGAAATGTTTCAAAAATTGTTATTGTTTGTTGCGGATTTAACTGTTTATATATCGATGTTTTATTAGTGTTAACTAAATCATCAGTGATCTTCAAACGGTTTGTTTGTATTCAAAATCATATGTTTATACATATCATGTTTATACAAAATTTCAAATGTTTGGAATTATTTTATTTTTGATAATGATAATATTTATTTTTAATAAATTGATGATATTATTCGACCTTTCTTAATTAATTGAATTATTTTATCGAGTTTGAGGTCTTCTTTTTTTATAAAAAACAATATTTCAACACCCTGTTTTTTGTTTCAAATTGTATAAAATATTTTTTCCTGAAGAAGACACCCACAACGTTGAAATATTGAAAAATAAAAAATAAATATATTGTTTTTTATAAAAACTCGATAAAATAATTCAATTTATTTTTAATAATATGTAAATAAAATGTTGATTGATGTGAATATTTACACGATTTTTTTTAATTTCATTACGAATATTTTTCTAGGTATTTCTGTAATTTGTAAAATATTACACAATGATATATATTTTTATATATTCCCAAGAATTTTTTGAAAATTTTGAAAATTTGTTTATTTATTTGTTGTGAATTTTAAGCTAGTCTATATGCCCAATATTTCGCTCCTTCCTATAGTTAGAGGTTTAATTGCTGAACTGGCAGCGAAATGTTAGACATACGGACTAGTTTACCCTGCATTTACACATGCAAGTATTTACTTGCAAGCGAAATATGCGTATTATCAATGAAAATGTTGAAGAATTAGTGGAATGTGTTACAATTTGCTTGAATGGTTGCACAGTCAGGTAAAAGTTTATTTTCAAAATATCGTCCACTGCTACAGATGATGACATAAACAATCAAATGCGAATAAAGCAAAACAAAGATTTATTAACCATTTGCATTAGATTTCGATTTAAGTTTCGTCCTTTGTCACTTCCGAGTACTTGAATCAAATGCACTAGATTTTACAATCAAATCTTATTTATTTACATACGAAATTGCCTTCTGGAGAGATTTTCTGAAACATTATTAGAGTTTAATCCTTAGATAAGCGGAAGGTAGTAAAGCGTTCAAAATTTGCTAAGCGAGCGGAATACTCTGAATATAATATACTGATCTCTCGTAGCTATAGATTAAGATAGATTGGAAGGACATACCACAGAAAAATTTTGCGGTTGCACTCTGAGGCCATACTGCCTATTGTGTTATCCAGAGAACTAACTACACCCTACATATTCCTACGAAGTTCTACAATTCGAGTTTCTGAAGACCAACCAGAGGTTTTAGATGTCTAGGCGCACGTTCATGCAGATCCTGCAGTCGCATAGGAAGCTTCTCCATGAAAAACCAGAGCGTAATAGTAGACGATCCGACATACGACCGATCGGACAGTGCTTCAAAATGAGGCCCACGGAGTGCCAGCATCTCCCAAGGGTTGGAAGTTGTTTACCACACCCGCCTTTAAATGAGGGACAAAGACTCTTGGATATTCTACAGGTGAAGACTGTGAACTACCTAAGTTCCTTCTTTTTCAGCGCACATCCCTTAAATCCATTTCACAAAATATTTCTAATTAAAAAAAAATTCCTTTAAGTTGCATGCCGATAATAAGGCCATCAAATGCCGAATTTAGAAAATGAGTGCCGACCACTAGCAAAAGTGATGCATTTTAAGAAATAAGTAAATCCCTTAAATTTAATAAGGAAAAACCCTTTGAAAATAAAGGAAAAAATTAAGCTGCCAGCTACTGGTGCACTTACCCATCCCATTTACATTTTATTTTACCAATAAATACGAAATCTTATTTTTCTTCGATTTTGTTTAGAAATCACATCCCTATACCATGCTAAAGCCGTGTTATTGTTTGATGAATTTGAAGACGTGATGCGTTGCTACATTAAATGGCTTCGCATTGTTTATTTATTTTCCAAAATTTTAACAAAAACGCCACTGCTTATAACAAGTGATATACATATGTACGTACATATGTAAGTACATACATACATGTGTATGTAATAGGGATTGAAATGTGACTACAATCCGCAAATTTTCAAAAGATGTACAAACTTATCAAAGCTGTAACAACTCCACACAAGCTGTGAACTATTTGAAAGGTCAGCGTAGTGCAACATGGCGTTCTAAAACGAGATCAGTCCAAAGGATTCCTCTAAAGTATGAAAAGACTGCCGCCACTAGTTCAACAAATACTTTCCCAAAATGGCACGCACCCGTCAAAATGAAGTATTTCCACTTTCAATCAAGCCAATAGAGGCTTCGCTGATGCAAATTTGTTTTTATCAAACTTCATTTAAGTCGCCTTTAATAGTTTACTTGGCTCTTACCTTTGAGGGAGCAGATCTTCAAATGTGTATAAAACTTTTGTTTTCTGGTTTGTTTATTTCTTTCTCTTTGTATTCAACACATTTTCACAAACTTTTTCACACTTTTCTTTCTTCCACTATGCTGTGGCTTCTTAAATTTAAATTTCACAAAATTTTATCATGTTGGAAGATTTTCACTTTGATTCAGTTTTATTGGGATAAAAACGCGCACTAATTGTTTTTGTTTAGACAACAACACAGAGTCGCATATTACAAGAGTAATTGGGTTACCAGACCAAAATATTTTTTATTTAAGACCTGTGATGCCGGATGGGTGATTTTTAAAAATCCATTTGAAAATTGTTATTGTGGCAATGCCATTCTCACGGAACCGGAAAGCGGCGGAGAAGGAAAAGGACTCCTTGCAGCAAGCTGCCAGAGTTGAAGATGATATACAGATTTTACCCGCTGATTTCATTTTATATTAAACTTATGTATATTAAAAACACAAATCGTCTAGATTTTTGAGAGAAAAATTAATGAAACGAAAAATAAATAACAAGTTTAACAAAATTGCAAAAAACTTTTCTAAAAAAATTTTAATATACAAAAAAATTAAAAACACCATGTTGTGAATCTTTCCTTCCTTGCACCCCGGCTTATGGAGACTTTTTCTGCTTCGCCCTGTTTGTGTTGACTTTTTTCCTGTTTCACCCTGTTTTCCTATTAAATGGTTTAAGGTTATACGAGTTGCCGCCACATTGGGACACGATTACAAGATTGAGCGATATACTTTTGACATCCGCATTCCACTTGGTGCGAGTTAATGTTTACTTTGCACGACTTCGTGCATTGGCAGATATTCAATTAGTAGAATGTTGAAATAATAGACTATTGAAAAATTTTCAACGCCACTATACAATTTAATTAGTTTTAGATAGACTGTTTCATTTTTTATGTAAAATCAAAATTGTTTTAGTAATATTTTTATTCATTTTAATAGGATGATATTATCAAATAGAGATAAATACATTTTGAATAAGGTGAGTGTGGCAGAAATTTTCTTAAAAAGTAATAGAAAGATCTTAATTTTAAGAGCAGATGAAGTACACGCTACAGTAGCTATTAATAAGCAGAAGTTAAAAAAGAAAACTATCGATACTTTTACATATAAATTTTTTCGAATTGTTAAAATTATATATGAAATATGCTTATAATGCATGCAAAATATAAACGTGTTATTTTTCTGGACATTTTTTTAAATGAGATATACTAATAATTTTTAAATACTTGAAATACGTACATATATGCTTGAAATATAGTTACTTATAAGAAGCTACAGCACAAAGTTATTTATATTTTCTTTATGCAACAAAAAATAATAATATTTTTTATATGGCTTATCCAAATTGTTTGTTTGAAATTAATTGCTAGACTCAACAACAAATAAATTAACATCTTTAGTTTGAATAAATTAGCAGAGTATCAGGATAAATTATTCATTTACACTATTAAATGTAGAGTACGTAAAAAGGGCAGAGTATCAGTAATTTATCATTCATTCCCAACAGAAATCTAAAGACACAAATACTGAGTCCGATTTAATAATTTTTTATATATGCAATTATTATCAGAATGAGCACTTGGTACACAAATATGTGAGGTCTTCAAATATGCCTTGTCTTTCTCTCTGCAGGATAATAGATATTATGAAGAAAGTTTTCAATTAACGCAAGTAAACTGCATTAATGCGTTAGCGCCTACAACATAAATTTGATTTCAATTGAATGAATGTACGCAAATAGGCCATGAGAATGCATATAAGGCTATAATAAGGAAGAAAAGACTGTGTTTAACCTTTTATGCTATTGTTTTGCTGTATTCAACTTAAGAAAAACTATGGTGTACAGAATGAAATAGTAATAATAATGAAACAGCAATATTAATTATACAATTTATTAAGTTAATAATTTTTCTTTAATAAATTATTTGGTAGTTTTTTAAAGATTGTAAAAATATGTGTGAATTTAAATTACATATACTTCAAACTGCTCTTTACTTAACATTATATTTGTTGAAACAAATATTATTTTTTACCATCAAAAGATGCAAAAGAGAGACTAGACGCCGCTAATGGTGAAACCGGAGCAACTGGATCGGAAGCACGATTATCTTCCAATACAATAGTAGTATGTGGGTAATGATCTAATTGCACAAATAAATAACGATATTCCAATTGGCCAGAGGGTGCCTGAAAATAAGCAAAAACTAAATTAACTTTGTACAGCCGTAGTATAATCATTTCTATAGCAAGATCAAAAATTTTGTTTTGAACATTTTCATAAGATTCTCTTACGATTCGGAAATTAAACATGATATAAACCTGAAAAAATCTGTCATATATTAGCCTTTATTTCATTTTTCCTTACAAATCTTCAGTGTTTTTTATGGATTTTTTATTTGTTCATTAAAATTAGTGCAAAATGCATATCTATTTTATAACTATGATAGTTGCTACGACGAAAGTTTATTAAGCCCGAGAAATACTCTTGTTTTGCAATGAAATAAGACTATAAAAAATTAGCCTGGGCTAAGCAGTGTATATGCCGGCATTTCATTTCATCAGTACACTTCAGCGATCGTGTTTAAAATGATTTGAAACTCATGTACTTATAGAAAAACCCACATATAAAAAAATAGAAAATGAGAATTTTAATAAATTTTATTGTTGTGAAATCTGCTGATGATTTCGTTGGCGCCAATGAAACGCAGGCATATAAACAGGTCAGTCTAAAACAAATAAAACCTGTGAACAATTAGTTGTTAAAATATAACAAATAATTTTAATAAGTTCCACAAAAAGAAATTTAAAATTGTCCAATAAATGAACTTTCGAAGCCAAAAACTTATTCAATTAAACACACTTTATATTATTACCGTTCTGGATTCCAAATGGACAGTAGCTTTGTTCCTTATGCCCTGAACATAGAACCGCATACGTATGTGTGGCACACCATTGCGCTCAAAACTTGTATGGGCCACCCGTTGACGACGACCGCGACGAGATTCCTCGCCAAAACCTTTAATAGGAGCACCCAAAGAGTCCTGTACCCGCGGCTCCTTAAAAAAACGTATGAAGCTTTACAATATTATCACAAATTTTATCTTATAATTTACATTGATAACTCGATCCAATGCATCTGAGTATATATTGTTTGGGCTAGAGCTGCTGAATAATTCTCGACATATCGCCCAAATCATTACAGCTGTTACACCAACACCAGCCAATATTATGATGGTGTAGCTTGCGGTCTTTGTATTTTCCTTGATTTTTTCACCCAAGGGTCGCACATCCGTCGATACATCTGTCCGACCTGCGCCACTTTTACTTAATTGTAATCCTTGCACGGCTTCAGTTCTCTTGGGTTTCTGTTGCCACACTGTACATTGACTAAATTTATTTATTTGTTGTTGTTGAATGTATGTATTAATAAACATATGCTTTTTTTGTACAGCACGGCGCAAAAGAATTAAGTTTGACATATTTTTGTAAAAATTGTGTAGTTTTTGAAAATCTTCAGTAAATATCAATAGAAATAACCAAAACCATATGTGGATAATACGGCTGTTGAACATATGCTTAACAGCTGTTGCAGGTATTTCAACTTATTCATATCAGAGTTGGGAAGATACAGAGAATAAAGGTGAGTGTCCCAAGGAAGTGTGGTGTGTTAAATTGTACATCGCGGTTTAATTTGGGTATAATCGTTTGGAAAAATTGAGCAGTTAATTTTCGTTGAAGCAAGTTTTTCGCTTAATTGGGTATTGGATTAAAGGATTTACTTTTACTAAGTTTTATAACGCCCCGCTAAATAAAATAATTTAACAAAATAGTTTAAAATTGTTTTTGCTATGCATAACAACTACTGAAATGTCAGCTTATGAACAGGTTGTTATAACAAACAACAATCTTTTGAAACTCTAATTGCTTAAACGATTAGTTTGAAAGATTATCCGAAATATAAACTTCAATATCAAATTTCTAAATTTCTGTCTGACAAACGCATATAGTATGATTTAGAAACATCAACTTTTTTTCATTTTCCATCTATGGACTTGAGTAACAGTGCGGCCAAATCACTCAGACAGGTTAATTATTCATCAAGTTGAATTTGGCAGCTCATATGACGGTGTGCTAAAATTATATGTCAGATGGGAAAGTCGCACGTTTGGATGTGGTCGCTGCGATGAATTTTTTTTGTAATAATTTTGTCCGTGTCAGTATTTGTGCAAAAATAAAAATATGTTAACATTTTGACAACCGCAAATAATGATGCGTTGAGATTCTTTTGTAGTACAACAAAGAAAATGTTACAAATTATGGAAAGTGAATTTGTGAAATAATAAAAATTCTAATTTGGCTCTGCATGTTTGATATTCGGTGCATTGAAAATTCAATAAAACGCATTAGTACCATAAAAAAGTAAAAGGAAAATGTTTATGTATGTAGATTTGATTCGTTTTGTGGAAAAATTGCAAGCTTAAAAACCAAAGCATTAAAAAAGTTTTCATTTTGAATACATTGAAAGTATTTAAATCAAAGAATTGCAGAAACGTCAGAAATAAAATCCAGAAGAAAACAAATCGAAAAATTTTTTTAGCAGCAACAACAACATACTTACATATCAAGAGGCTTCCTTGGCATTTCAAAGCATTTTGTTATTGACTTATTTATTTCTCTATTTTCAATATCTCTTAGTTGGCTCATATTGCTATTCTATGTTCTATTTATTATTCCTATTTTTCCGTATTTCCTGCAATTACGCATTCATTTCGGCTCTCTGTATATTTAACAATATCCACAGAACACAAATACTACAAAAGCCAGCGTATGTATTATAAAAAATAAAGATTGAGAAAATAATAATGAATGAACAGATCCAACAGACTCCTACAAAAATAAAACATCAACAATACAAATATCAAACAAACAACAATAATAACAGCGATTAGTACATGCATACACACATGCATACATATGTACATATGTATACTCGTATAACATACATAAATGATAAAAGTAGACTTGTTAAAAAATGTAGCAAACAACTACAATAAATTAAACAAAATAAATAGAAATTGTGCTACGAAAAAAATAAGCAGTTTTTAAATAATTGTCAGTTTGTTTCGACGCGTCGTATCAAAATTATCAGATGAAAACGCCTTTTAATACTTCCAGACAAAAAGAAAATTGCCCATTTACAATAATTAATTAAACAATTGGAACAAAAATTAATAAATAAAATTGTTGCAATTAAAACTTGATAGACTTCTTCGCTGGTCCATATCCAAAATTTTTATTTGCAAAAATGGATTGGATTATAAATGATGAGATGGGTTTGACGGTAGGTCATGTTGTCGGCTGGGCTGCAGCATCCGCCATGGTGATTGGTGGGGTCATTCCTTATGTTCCACAATATTTAGAGATAAAAAAGACTCAGGATGCGGATGGTTTTTCTCTGCACGTCTGCTTTGCACTTTTGATTGCAAATTCGTTGCGTATATTATTTTGGTAAGTAATTTATGGACACATGCTAATTAAAATATTATTTGAGCACAAGGTCTTATTAAACCGTTAATAAGTATTAGTTTTATTTACAATTATCGATATTTCAAAGCTCTTCGAGTATCATCTCCAGGAAATTATATCGCTTCTATTAAATTATTTAGAATAGTTGTTTCATAAAAATAAAAAATTACGTATATTTTAATTGGTCTTAAAATGTTCTTTTTTAATTAACTCTGTAGTCGTCGCCTTATCAATTTTCCTTGAATCCAAAGTATTAAAAAAACATTATCTTTATATTAATGCCTTTACCAGAAAAAATAGAGGGACCAAATTAGAGTAAACAATTAAATTGTAAATGCTTTATGATAATATGCATGTGCGTTAAAAGACTCACAACCTTGTAGTCCGTAAATAGAGTGATTTATAACCACCCTTTATGAATGATTTTACACGTTTAAGGCATTTGATTGGGTGTCATTGTAAGGTAGTGGCAGTGTTCTAGACTAGTAGTTTAAAGGTCGCCGGTTCGATCCTTGCCGTTGACTCCAGAGGTTTTAGGCTTTTTGTCTCCAATTTTACCCTTCTCTTTCCAATTTTCCATTCTCTTTCTATTTCGTTGATCTCAAAAGGACCAAATGAACCTAAGGGAGCGAAAGATCTCTATTGTACTTGAATGCAACTTCACAAGGCGTAAAAATTAAGGATACGCTATGGCAATTTCAAATAAATTTGCCATGTCTTTCCAATATTTTGTCACTTATATTAGAATACACTAAATCAACAAATTTATGGGACTCAGCAGTTCTCATATTTGAAAATCTAATGATTTACGATCACTCGTCCTATATCACATTTTCACAATGGCGTGTTAAATGCAGCAATACTCTTTTGGAAGCTTTTCATTGAGAAAACCATCGAAAAAGGCAAGGTCGGCCTAATCAAATGGTCTAATTTTGCTTAAGAAAGTGTTGAAAATTTTCATTCATATTTTTTCACCTGAGTGGAATTTTATATCGCTAATCCGCGATTTCAAAAAACACAAAGCATGGGTATATTCAGCTCAAAATATTGGACAATGTCCTAACCATGCATGCTTCAGCATGCATAGTTACAAAGTTAAATAAAAGAAGATATATTTAGACAAATTTTTGATGTTGGACTAATTCTCTTTTTACCATATTTATAATTGCACTATATTTATAAATACTTGTAACCATTACTCTTCCAACTGGAATTGTAAACTTTTTAAATTAATTTTTCGTGTTTTTTGGAATAAATTTTTCTCAAACATAATGTGTCCCATCTAATAATTTTACATTATCAGAACAAACTTATATTTTTTATTTTAGACTGAGATGATAAGAAAACACTGATAATATTATTAAAATATCATTATTATGTGTTACATTCGCAATATGTATCAATAGTTTAAGACAGACGACGAACAGATTTTATAATAAAAAGAAAATTCATTTGTGCTTTAACAGGCAAAAAATATCGTAAGCAACTTAATTATTGAAAATATCCCATATTGATTGTTTTACTTTACGTGTATATTTTTGATATGAGATTGATGTGCTTTTGAAATTAAACTAATAATAATTACACTCAATAAAAACATCGTAAATCAGAGGATTAATTCACATTTGCTGACGTATACGAGTACAGAGCTTAAAGAATACGGGAATTTTCCGAAAACCTTGTACAAAAAGTGTATATTTTGGTTGGATAAACTGTCATTATTCAATGAAGAAAGAAAAGGGTGCAACATGTGCCTACATGGTTATAAACAATTAAAAAGAAATACAAAGAAAACATAGAATATATAAAATTAGTGATGATAAATTTCGATGTGGTATTATATATGAATGAAACTCGTATTCTATTTCCAATGATGATGTTTAGATAAATGGATCCTTATTGCTCACCGTTGATTGAAGTGGTGTTTACAGCAATGATGCCATCGCTTTATAATCCGCACCACACCACAATCAAATTGACTGAATATTAATTTATGCCACCCGGTACAAACTCAAATGGGTTCTAGTTGGGCCCCTTGTGTTATTATGAAGGGGTTATGTTGCGTGACTTCGTAATTATGATATCGCTAATTCAAATGGCAGAACCTTAGAAATTTATAAAAAGAAGCAACAACCTCAGTTAATATATATTAATTTACCACTTTTTAATTATACTGAAGAAAAACTATTATGCTTGAGTTAAACTCGTACAAATATTTGTTTTATAAATTAAATATAGATTTCATATATACGTTCCTATAAGGAAAAAGTGCTTGAGTGAAATTTTGTAGTTTTAGGGGAGAATTTTTTAAATTTGAAGTTGATTTTTAGAAATGAATTCGCTCTTTAACGCACTTTAACGCAGGGTGGCTAAAGTATTTATCGTATTGACTACAATGCAAATTATGACAGAACGTGGGTTGATCCCGGTTAAGAACAAGTCATCAGCATCATGTTTTTTTCTGATGTACATCAATGTTGCGTTCTATGCTAATATAAATCACAGGACCATCCTGTTACCAGAATCTTTGGAGAATTAGTAAAATGGCTACAAACTCATACAGCTTCAAAAAAGTTAAACACCAGAGGCGTTACAACAGTACGATAAAAATTATTAAAACTTAATATCAGAGTTGCATTAGGATCTCTCGTTTCACACCTGTCGCCTCTCTTTTCTTCCACTATTCATTTCACAAAGAAGTATCACTAAGTACCATAGCAGGTATTAATTGCCTAAGAGTTACTTCTCTTAACGCAATTTCATGGGTTATTGTTCCAAATAAAATTTCACAACAAAAAGGAATTTAATGAGGGCTACTTTTGAAGTGGCAAATCACAATGGAGCTTTTAGTCGGTTTGAGCTTAAGTCGACAAAAGCACTTATTCCTTATTGCCACAGATATTTTCCTAATAAAGTTTTATACATATATAATGTAGAGATATCCTTATGTATATGCGCATTAAGGCTATTTCCTTGCCATGCGAACTAAAATTTAAGTATTTAAGTATGTCCCCATTTAATAATAAATTCAATGTTGTAAGTCAGTGAATATCGCTTCAACTTGAATTAATTATTTAAGTTGAATTAATAATGAATGTTTAATAGCCACTTCCCTTTTATTATATTGACTTTTTATCATAAGTGTTCAAATACATTCTATCTATTTTCTTTGTAAGAGAGTATAATGTTTCTCCATTTTAAATTTATGTTGCTTCATTAAAGTTTTAATTGAAAATGCACACGATTAAATATATAAATTTATTTGCATATTAAATGCTTTACATATTTACATATGTAAGTATGTTCATCATAAGAAAATGTACAACTATTTTTATGTATATATTTAAGTATGTAAACATCACCATCCAATCATTAAAAATAATAAATGAGCAAAAGTGCATTCTTCTGTTATTCAATATGTTTTGGTGAAATCAAAGTTGGCCAACAGCAAAAGAAGTCTCTTGATTATAAAACAGCGGATGTAAGCGTGTATACAAAATTAATTTACCAAAGCTGGCTAATTACTCCTATTAGGGCCGCTTGTTGCCGAGCCGAGCCGACTGAGAGTACAAATGCGAGAAAACGGGTACTATACAAATTAGTACAAATAAGCGCGAACAGGTCATAGTGGGCAAGAAAACAGTTCCAAAGTGTATTTCAGCGCCGAAAACATTGTTTATGTTATGTTGTTATGATTTCAACTTTTTTGGAAAACATAAAAAAATTAAAAATAAAAATTAAAGAAAAAGTAAATAAAACATCAATGCCACTGTGTACGCACCCTTAGAACGCCCAAACAGTTAAACAGTACAGCTAAGGCAAAGGGAAATCTAAGAAGGTCAACAAAGCGACGTAAAGCATCAATATGGATACTTTCCCAGCTGTTAAATTCCATACCTCTGTATGTATAAGAATTTGTATGTAGATATAAAATACATTTCGGGATGGAATAACCCATTAGGAAATAACTCTCCAAAAGAAATATGAAACAAACCCATTAACACTTTACATTTAATAAAAGGAAATAACAGCCAATTATTAGGCATTTGTTATAAATTCTAAATCGGATTATATGCAGAACATACTAAAGTCACCAACGTGATTTTAAAATCGTTCATATTTTGAAATCAGCATAATTTCAGAACAGGCCCTTTGTTTATCAAGTTGAAATAGAAGTCTATTCTAACGAAGTTTGTAAATCTCACTGAAGTAATTTTTATTTATATGATTTTGGAAATTTAAAAGAAATCGTGAATATATTGAAGAATTCAATAGTTCCCGCTTTGCGAAGATTTGTATACAATAATTGAAATAAGTCCAGTCAATAATTAAATGCAGACACACAAATAAATACATAAACAAACATATAATTTGGACAAATAGTGGTATATAAAATTAATTTTTTAAAGGTGTTCGTTCTTCCTGTGTTAAACTGTTTTATTAAAAAACTTACAACTTGCAACAAACCATTGTTAGGCTAAATCAACTATTTTAGGAAACGCTTAAAGTAAGCACAAACCAACTTTAAATATATTGTAAGTTTATGGATTAAATAATAATTTTTTACCTGAAATAGAGATTCGTGTGGCACCTTAAATTAAAACTAGAAGTCTTGTCTGTTATTTTTTTTCATGTAGGGGAAAATATTAATAAATTCTGCAATTTAATTAAAATGCTGAATGAAATGAGTTTCTATAGAAAAATATTAATATAATAAAATTTATTAGTGATTTACATACAATCAAATTAAATATTAAAAAAAGCTCGACATTCAAATACTCTCTGTATTTGAATAAAAAATGTCTTGTGAACTCTTTATTCATTATACTTTTCTTGTTTTCGTTTCTTAGAAAAAATTATATGCTCTACTCTATCGTAATGAAAACTCATACTTTTTTTAAATAATTTATTTCATTTCTTAATATAATTGTAATCGTTTTTGCAATTCATAAACTATATATTACGATTGCTGTGGAAATTAACGATCTTATGCAAAAAGAAAATATATGTATAACTTTGGCTTTAAAGTTCGCATTTTAAGATTAACAAACGTTTGTTAGGAAATCATATGCAAAACAATACTTCAATTATTTTGTACTTCAAATAATTTTGTTGTTGACATAGTCCTAATTTATAATTTATGAAGTACATAAACGATTACATTTTTAATCGAGTAGTCAATTATATAAAAGAATTCATTATTTTATAGCAAAATAAGCTCGCAAATGTAATAAAATCAACAAAAAGATAATAAAAAAAGAAGAATTCACAATATATTTTTTTATCCGAATAAAGAGACTATTCGAATAAAAGGAGTAATTTTGAGCCTTTTCTGTTTGTTTTGATTATACGTAAATCACTAGCATATTTTCTTCGAGTAATTCTTATGAATTTTATTGTGTATATTAATTAAATTGCATAATTTTATGATATTTCCCATTAAATTAAAGAAATAATAAATTCCCTCAAAGAGCTAAAATTTCTGACTTTAATTTAAGTTGCAAGATGGATCCCTATTTAATACAGTCATAAAGATATTTTAAGTACAATATGATATTTTGCAAATATTAACTTAAAATACGTTTGAAGTAGGCTTGTGATTGCTTTAAATTTTCATAAAACAAATCTTTTTGAATACCTTAATACTTAAAAATGGTTTGTAAAATTGTTTTTAAGCTTTTTTTTGCATACGATAAGGGCCTTAAATAATACAATAGTAATTAAAAGAGTGTTTTGAAACAGTTTGTTGGCCCTAAAGTGTTTGTTAACTAATTTGAACTTTAAATCTACGGTAAAATAATATTTTGAATAACCCCAAAAATGTTTACTCTACTAGTATTTGTGTAATAAACATAAATTTTCCTCTGTATTAAACTTAAATTAAATAGTAACGAAATTTATTTTTATTTTCGAGCTTGCTTGAGTTGAGTATCTTAAGTACTGGCAAAAATGATTAAAATTTCAAATTTAATTTAGCCGGGATATGAGGCATAGAGAACATCGTACACCTTCCTTGATGCTCGTAGATAATAGTCTGGATAATGGCGGAAACTTTGCTCGGAAATTTTCAAACTAAACACGACTTGTATTAACTCATTAAATTAGTCTATCTTGGTTCTTTTATACCTATATTTACCGATTATTTGATTAAAGTTTAGAGTCCTATTATCAACTTTTGGAATAGAAAATTTTCTCTTTCTTTCTATTTCTTCAATAAATATACAACACAAAAATAATCTTTCGTAGGTGTCTTCCATGCTTGTCTGTAGACGTTTTTATGGTTAATAAATAATCGATATTTTTAACCACAAAACTTGTTAACACAAAAAAGAGGAAGTTGTTATTGTGTATTTTGCTTTGCTTTGGCAAATTCTATTTTAAGCCATATATCCAAGAGTGTCTCATTTTATGCAGATTTCAACGGCTTGGAACACTGGGGCCGCTCTTTGCAAGATTAAATATCATTAAGCCAATTAATGTAATAAAAATTGTATTCATTTAAACTTGTTTGGTACAACCTGATTTTCCGAGGCATACCTTTAAATTATAATTCGTGTACTTGCATATTGCTATGCTTTCATCGCAAATAATATTCAGAATAAAACAAACAAAATATATAAACTCCCTGCGTTTTTAACAGACGATTAACAACAAGGAAAAAAGCGACAATAAACACTTAAATGTGGGGAAAATATTGCAAACTAAACCGAAGAAATGCAGATCTTTGCGGCTTCGAATGCACAATATTGGTAATTGACAAAATAACAAATGCCAGAAATGTGTTGTGAACTGTTAAAAAAGAGGAAAATAGATTTAGTTGCATGCACATGCATATTTTTGCTGTTATTGCTCAAATGTTCAACTAGGCCTTGGTGTCCTGTCAACTTGTTCCAAGAACAAAATAAAACAACAAACATGTTATTTTGGTTGCTAACAATGCATAAACATACATACGTACATACATTTATGCGATTTTTTTATTTGAAATTATCTTTAACCATGGTCAACTGGTAACGAATTCAAGTTCATTGATGTTTTCATACCGCTGCACTTTTGTCATGTTTCTGATGTGGTTTTAGTTGTTTTCGTCAACAACTTATAGTGAGTGAGCGGTGATCAAGTTTCGGAGCCAAAAATAAATTCTATTGTACATTGTGTGCAAAAATTGTACAAATATAATACGTACATACATGCACTTTCCTTGTCCTTCAATTAACCAAAATTTCTAATTGATGTGTATGTTCAATCAGGTATCCGATCATTCGAAAATTCTCATTAATTAAATTCCAAATTTAAATAGTTTTATTCAACGTCGTGTTATAAAGAAAACTGAACTAATACAAATACAAGTTGAATAGAAAATAAAAAATGTAAAATCTATTCAACTAATCTTGATTTCGAATAATCAAAACCGCAATTAATAAAATTTTGTTATTAATCAAATATGTAATCGATTATCAGAATTTTAATTTATAAAAATGTTTCAATAATCGCTGGGAGTAGTCAAAACAAGGAACATATACAAAATACAACAAAAAATTATGTGTATGAAGTCTGATCTGAATGACATTAAGAAGGCAAATGAAATAAATGTAGACGATTCCAAAAGTGAGCTCTAAAAATAATTTTAATAACTAAAATATTATTATGTACTTATGTACATACGAGTATATGTGTATTAAATAACTACTGCGATTTTTGAAGCCGATGCCAAAATGTCTGAAAGCATTTATTTGTCTTTCTTTCGCATCGGCTTCGAGAATCTTACTAGGTAACGCATATACATACATAATAATAATATATTTACTGAAAGCTTTTTAACGCCTATTTTTTGTAGTCAGTTAAACTTTTTGTTAAATATTGTTTATTTTCAACTTTTTAGATAATTTTTTTTATTATATATTTTTTAATGTATTTTTTGTTATAAATCAAGTCAATACAGTGGAGTTTTAATACTGTTTTTTTATATAAGATAATTAATAATTGCTTAACAGTCGTTTGTCCTCCTATTGGAGCATACATTTTCATAATTTAATAATATTTTTTTTAAATCAGCCCACAATTGACAGACACACCAGCTTTAAAAATATACAGATGGGTATACGTACAAGTATAACCTTCCCTCCCCTCCGTGAAAATTGCACATAATTAATTTTTAAAATATATATTTGAATAGCCTACACAGAGATGGAGACCATTATGGCTACAAAACCAACTTTAATAAAAGCCTCAGATCAGTTTATGAACACGGTATCAGAGTGCTTTGCCCAGTCTGTCGCTTAGATTTTGCCGATCAAATTTATCATCATTTTATGTAGACATTTACAAGACATCGAGTTGAAAAATGTTAATGTATATAAATCGCAATTCAAATCAATTAAATCAAATCAATCTTTATAAAATATTTTAAAATTATAATCAAAAAAAAGCAAATAAATTAATGCAGAATGCAGCTCATTTCAGATTATTTGTTCACTGCTTATTCTATTATTCTGCTTTTAATACAAAAAATCTATAATCTGTACGATACTTATTTGATACTCTATTAGTACCTACAAGTACATATGGGTATGATATGTATGTGTGTGGTTGTGTATAATTTAAATGAACTGTTGTCTTAGGTCACGTTTGTTTATGCCCGGCTCAAACGTGTCCAACTAATATCTACTTACATAAGTACATATTCTATTTATTTTTAGTTTTTAATTATTGCGTTAAGTCGGTCTCCATAAAAAAAACTAATCTAATAACCTTACGGTCGCAGCGTTGGTCGTTGAATCAAATATTTTCTAATACGAGTATAATGATGATTTGAGCAATGCTAATATCTGTTCAGATTTATTAATCGGTCGTCAAATTCTAGGTGATGCTTCTAACATCTTGGCCTGTTAATGCCATGATATCGCAGATCTTTTTATCAATACAGCGGTACAGTATATAAGAACCAAATATAATCGCCATTGAAATATTTTTTATCCGCAGGGACCGAGTCGACTATTGCACTATTGTTTTAAAGCATTTTTATCTAATTTCGTAAAAAAATAAATAGTTTTATTGCTTCGCCACAGTTGTTTCATTTAATACTATTATTGTTTGTTTGCGTCGATTGTGATAAGAATTTTATTTCATAATATTTATTTATCAGCAGGCAGAATTAATTGTCTTTACAATAAGTATTTAAAACACCTTAACCCTTTGGGGTGTGCTAGTGATGATTATCTTTTTAAACACACATTTATATCTACTTAACATGTTTACTCAAAAATATCTCTATACAATTATATATTTCCGGTTATTAACTGTCTATTACTAAATTTTCACTGTTAGAAGAGAGCTTCACTTAATTTAATTTGAAATATTTAATTGCATATGGTAGTATAATATAGATGTATACATACTCATGTACATATATTCAGTAAAAAATAATAAATACATACCATACAGATGTAACATTTTGATATTTTTGTTTTTCATAATTATTCATTTATTTAAACATGCCAAGTACACGTATTCGCTATTTATCTGTAGGGTTGATGATCTCATTCTATAGATTGGAGATTTATGGTAAAAAAAATACATAAATATTTCACAGGCAGACAATAGCACTTAATAAAAAATTGGGCGTAAATAAAAGCATTTTGTAAACGAAAAACGCTCATAATGACTGTCATATAAATTCTTTCCTTAATGTTTAATAAATATATTTATTTTTCTGTTCCGTTCTGCTGCTCATTCATTATTAGAACCCAGTTAATATAAAATATTAATACTCTGGTACTCGTATTCAAAAGTGCCAAGTCCACGTTCTATTAAAAATTTTAGGGTGTGGAAATATGCTCTCTCTACCGAAGGGAGAGCTTTATGCGTGTTCGTTCACTCGATTTGTGTTTGTCATATTGATCGCAGGTTGCATAAATTAAAAATCGCTGGTGTATCTGGTATGTCTGTATACAACATTAGATGTCAATAAGATGTGGTATAACAACTGTCAACATTCGTTAAAATCATTTTATTCCTGACCGATTGATTTGATGAATGCAGTGCCGACATTCTTCAAGTTTAGGTTATAATTATGTGTTGTTATTTTCATCCAAAGTAAATAAAATTATGGTTTATTTTAGCGCCAAAGATACGAGTATAATAAGAATAAATAAAATATACAAAACTCTTTTTTTAAGTATGAATTATTATTAAACAGAGTTGAAAATATTTTTTAATTTTTGTGGCCTTTGCTGTTTGTATAAAGGCATTCTAAGCCTGATATTTATGATTATGTAGTTTGTATCATGTTGTATTTGAATTGTTTGGCATAAAAATTCAATATTGAATGTTTTACAACTGCTTGTTTTTGGACGTGTACAGCGCCGAGAACCTTAGGGGTTGTACTGCAGCGCTGCCTTGGCTATCTCGTTATCGCATCTCAATCCATACAAATTTCCTTTTCAGAATGCCGTACTGGATTGGCTGTTTATCTCAAAGCAGCTCAGCGTTAGTTATTGTGTTGGGCCAAAAGCATCGAATAAACATTTTTAATCATGTTCAACATGAGCTTTTGTACACTTAAGCGATATATAAAATATCAACTCATTTATATAAATAAAAGATATGATATAATTTATCTTACTTTAAAATTATAAATAATAATTTACAATTATGACTAGTCGATCAAAATTGTAATCGTTACTGTACATCATTAACTACAAAATGATTTGTGAACTCGATTGCGGTATCAATAAAATGTCTAGTGTTTTTGAAAACAATTTCTTATCAAAGTTTGTACTTAAAGCATACAATAACTTTTTTAATACTCGTAAATTAGACGCTTTAAATTGAATTAAAAATAATAAAATATCATATGAAATTTGTATACATATGTAAGTGCCATTCAAATCAAATCTCGATGATTTGCCACCTAATGAAAATGACAAGATCATTTGGTTTTAATGCTTTTGATAGAAATTAATTGAGGTGTATTTTGCAAAAACACTAAATTCTGATAATAAGCACACACTATATAAATAAAGATCGCTTAATACTGTATTTTGGTTTAATTAACGAGAAAGGAACGAAGCCAAGAGCCTCTAAATATTATATATCATACCTTTATTCGTTTTTAATATCCTGTGCTCTTCAACTTAAAAAGCAATTGTGCGCCAGCATACAACTACTACCCAATAAACATTTTGTTTGTTTTTAAAGAGTTCAATATACTACCGTCGAGTAAAGTGACGTGACTTTCTTCATACTACCTTCATAAAGTTTTTCTCAAGTTATGTCCTAATTACATACATATATTATATAGTACTTATCAATTTATTAAATGTTACAAGGTGAATGCACTGATTATAGATTTGAACACCTTTGGCAAAGAAATTTGCGTGCAAGATATTAACATATACAAAATGCTTATCTTATTATCAACGCATTTCGCTTTTGCAGGATACCTATTACCTGCCTTCTAATATTAAAAGGGGCTGAACATGTATGTGATGTGCTTTTGATGGTGGCCACACAAAAGGGACTAAAGAAAAAGAATTTCCATTTTTGAAAACTGTAAACTTTCTTACGATTATAATCCAGTAGATATTAAGAAAAAAACAAGAAAATAATTATGAGCAAATTATGTAATAAATGAATATTTCTTCACACTTTCATCCAGAAGATGTTATGGAGAGTCGTCCGTGTTCAACAATCTGCTAAATGTTTAGATGGTGCATCAATCCACCGAGAGGGCGTACGTAACACAATTATGGAACAAAAAGCTAACAACAACAGTTCAACAAGAGAACAGCAACAGAATTTTTAGTAAAATTGCAAGCAGCAGAGGAGTAATAATTTTCTTTGTTCTTTAATTTCCACACAGAGTTTTTTTTAGGTTATTGACCGTTGGATGCAAAAGTGGAACAATTGTTTGTTTTTGCATACAAATGTTGGGTGATTGTTTTAAGTGGGGCTTAAATTAATTTTTTTTATTATCAGAGGAAGCAAATTGATACTAATTGAAAAATATGCATTTATAGCTCTAGAAAGCTTTTAAATTGTATATTTTAAAAAATTCTTCTGCAAATTATTATTTGGTGCTTTAGCTCCACTGCAATCTTATAAAAATCTTATATAGGAGTTAAATTTTAAAAATTTTCATAATTTGCAATATTTGCTTTCTAGTTTAAATTAACAAGTGTTACCAAAGCCGCTAACGTTGCTGCTGTTGGACGTGTTGCCCACGTACAGTGCAACTTGGTGTGCAAGTTATTGTACAACTTTATTTTGCAAACAAGTCGTTTTGCGAAAAGATTTCATCGGTTATTATTTCGAATGTTTTTATTTCTATAATATCGTTTTTACAATTTCAATGAAATTTATAAGCTTCAATAAAAGTACAGCTACACTTTTCAGTTTTTGTTATTTTCTATTTTTTTCGTCATTTAAAACTCGCACACAATATAGAGTTATAAGTATGGATTTGTGATATACACGTATCTTTTAAGGCACAAAATACTTGCCACCAACTGAAATTTCTGTGTAAAGGATGGTGGCTACTCCTATCCCTGGAAACGGTAAATTTGGAATGAACCGAACTCTGCAACCTTTTCAAACAAGATCGTTGCATAAAATACGCCCAAGTTGTAGTACCGCCATCAGTCGCATGATCATCTGATTTGAATTTGATTCTCATGATTGATAGGAGTAGTTTAAGCAAAATTATTAATTAAAAATTAAATATTATTAATCGTATTTGAAGTTTTTAGTTTTTCCGCTAATGCTTCGATAATCCAAAGCGTTGATTTTATTTACGGCAGGAAGTCACCATGAATATCTTTATATACGACAATTTGCTTGCAACATGTAAGCGTTCAAAATTAATTTTTTTCTTTGTCTTTTGTACGCAAAGCACAACTGACAAACTTGTCTCTTGTAGCGTTTTATTTGAAAATATAATTCATGTTATGTCACAGTTTTTTCTTTCAGATTTTAAATCGGAGTGGCGTCAAAGTAATTTAATAGAACGTTGCGCCAACTAAAAAATAGAAAAAAAGAAAAAAAAATTTCACCCTGAAGGCGAACGATAGGTGCTGGAGAATAAGGGGTGAATGGGTTCTTTCTAGGTCACACATAATTTGTTTGGAAAGTAAAAGAAAAGAGAAAAGCTCTTGGTTGTTTCTCTGGTCAAGTGCAATGTCGTGTTATTAACACTTAAATACCCTGCGACACACATGTATGCAAACGAGTGTCAGCAAATTCAAATGAGAATTTGTTTCGTGTCAAACGATAATTAATTTGATTTTTTTAATTAAGGAGAAAGTCAAACAAAAAGAATTGCAATCATTCTTATGAAATACGTTCACATGAAATGCCGAAAAAATAGACAAGTGTTTCAATGGGGTTAGAAGTGCAATTATTTGCTTAAGTGCCTTGTTGTAAATAATGTGGATTTATTTGAGAATTGAGAAAATGAATACCTACAGAAAATTTCATTTCTGAATAAATACTTATGTCTGTCTTTTCATTTGATACTCCAGCACAGTTAAAGTGCATTATAGCAATAAAAACTGTAATATAATGATAAAAAATAACAAATGCAAACACAAAGTAAGTCACGGTGCTATATTTAACCAAGTTGTTCAGTAAGTGGCTGAGTGCAATTGTTGTTCACTTTGTTAAACTTAGTATAATATTTACAAATACGAAACGAAGGAGCCCATTCTTTGATGCAAATCAATACGTTGCACACAAACATTTTCTTTTTGCTCTCAATACAAAATGTTCAAAATATATGAAAACGGTTTGCAACATTCTTGAGTCAGCAGCAACACAACAATTTGTGTCCTTAGCTTATTTTTCTATTTTTATCTACCGTTGTGAGCTTACGCCCGCCTCAATAAAAGGGAGTGCCTTTTACATTAAGGATTTTTTCTTTTGATATAGGATAACGATGGTGTTGTTGTCCTTGTTGCATTAAACACGTAACCTTTCATGCTTAATACCAGTAAATACGAGTAAATAAAAGAGTACATGGACATAATGTATGTTCATTAAGCCTATCCTTAATTGTATGAAAATAATTTGTTGCACTTGAATCACATATGAATTTATGTACTTATTAAATGTTGCAAACACAATAGAAATTAATGTTGCAACTTCAGTTGTCGAGGACAGCAATAGGGATCTTGAATTGCTGCATGTAGTGCAGCAGGCCAGAGGTTAGGTATCGAACCCACAACATCAGACTGATAAAGTAGAATATCAACCAACTACTAGTCCACTGAACCACCCAATAAGTAATTATAAATCCTTTTATGATTTTTTGATGAATTATTTTTCAAGCTAGACTAACAAAGTGTTACCAAGTGCATGCCGCTTGTAACAGTCATTGGCTGTACAAAAATAAAAAAAATTATTCATAAACTAAGTTGGCATAGTTTGGTCGCAATCGGATGACCTTTACTTTTGCAGGCATTATTACACACGTTTGTATTGTACATGACTTAGACCGCAATGCACTTTAAGAGGCCAAAATACACATGTATCAAGTTTCGTACCAAGATGAAGAATTAAGAATAATACGAAAAAATATTTCCCTCAACGGCCACTGAAAACGTTACTTTGAATTGAAAAAAGTCTGTTTACAGAATTATCGAGTAGTAGTAACAAGTAACCAATATGAAAGGTCTTGATTGGTATTACAACTTAAAAGTGGAATAGTAACCTGAATTCTGATGAAGAGCACAACACTACAAAAAGGATTGGAGATTCCAATTTTGTATTGTGTTGTCAGAATAATTGACTTTTTATTTTGAATTGATCGTAGTTCCAAAAAAAGATTCTTTTCATAATAAAAATAATAATAAAAACTAATTAATGTAAGTCCGATTTTATAAATTGTCATTACATAATTGAAAATAATAATATTATTAATTTTCTCTTTGACGCTTCTGTATGAACAAAGTCAAAAATAATAAAAAATTGTTCCGAAATTTTCATGATGGAAAAAAAATTTACGATTTTCACGAGGAAAAAAATGCTTTTGATTTGTGAAAATAGTTCATAAAATAGATTTCCTGCAGAAACTTGTATTATAAACGTTTCATAAATTTTTAGTCTTAAAAGCATACAGGCATAATTATTCTTACAATTTATTGATTTTCGGTCTAAGGCTTCTTTTGGTTTTTATAGGTCTGAGTTGAACATTTTCTTTCAGTTTTCCTTATAATTCTTATAAATATTTTTTGTGGCATTTATAGACGTTTCTTTGTTCTTTAAATAAGAATATTTGAAAGGTTTTTACTATTATGGACTTTTTCGTTTCGGCCACGTTCATTTATTTTAATGCTTGAATAAATAAAAACATTGTCTGTTTAGTTTGAGCAGTTTATTTTTTATTCTCTCTACTGCTTCACGCTGATTGAAATGTTTTTAAATAAAATAATTAACATTTCGTACATTCCTAAAATAGCACCATTTTACAATCGTATAAAATTTGTGATGAGAATATGCAATGAGCCATACACACTATTATGATTTTTTTATTAACAATATACGCGGATGTGTGTGTCTACTTTTGAAATTGCAAGTATGGGAGGCCGCTAAATATTTTTAGCCATGGATGCTATAAAATAGATTAACTTTCATATCGACCACAGATGAATCAGTTGGCATATCATACATACGATCCCAATTTGTAATCGTATTGCATGCAAATACTAAATTTATTAAAACTCTTAAACTACCAGTCGTACAGTAAATTCGGAGCCCGCCCCTTAGCTTAGTTGGCGTTAGCATTTTGTTGTAAAAGAAGTTGGCAAACAGTACCGACTTGATAAGGAGTTTCGGAATTATTTAAAAATTACCTTTTCTGAAAACTTCCTTCAACGATACCTATCGAATCACTTAATAGTTATTCGGTGCAGTTATTCGTCAACCATACCTCTCGAACGAATAAATCGATTTCGATAAAAAAATTATTTTCCAAGTTTTGATAGATTACCTAAACTATAAAATGAATTCCAGAAATTTTTGAATTAAAAAAAAACTGCTTTCGAAAACTTTCGACAACGACATTCTTGCGACAATTGGCGTTGCTTTCCCAGGTAAAAAGCTGATTATATTTTGGCCTTGATCAAAGCCGTAGCTTATAATTTATTTCACCTAAAATTTTTTGTATATCTATTTTCAAAATCCTTAAAATCTCCCACGCATATAATATGTATTCTTAAAAAAATCTTTAGAAGTTATGAAGAACTGACAAATACATACCGCAACATAGCGGACGGAAATTTTTGCAAAATCAGATAGAATATCTGATGTAAGTCGTGATATCATTACTTCCATAGAGGGAGGTTAAAAAAAGTTTCAAATACGAGTGTCTATACAAAGTTTTCCTGTACATCAATGTTGTCGACATGACATCATATTTATTAAATTTAAAGAAATTTTTACCAACATTCTCTGACTCACTGTTTGATAGATCATTTAGACAAATTAAAAAAATTTACGATCAAGTAATTCAAATAATTTTATTTGAGGATATAGTTCGCAGGCATTTGAGGAGACAGTGTGATTTTTGATTAGTTGGCTACTTGTAGCACTGCGCATACAGATGCAGTTCTACAAAATTAATTAAAGAAACAGAACATCTCTACAGCCATAAGAGTAACGAATATACCATTTAATATTAAGTTGGAACAAACACGTGTCCTTTGGAAAAAGAGGTAAATATAGTAATTAATGCTTGTTTTCCATTTATTTTTTTAATAAATTAAAATACATGTTTTATATAAAATATTACATAATCGTGTCAAATCTCGTCATCATATTGCCTTCATTTAAAGACATGCAGGCGCACCTTATTTTGGCAGATTACAATCAATGTACGAGTAACTAACATTCAGGAAAAACATATTAAAGGTGTAATATATTTATTTATCTAGATTTTGTTTTAGCACGAATTTTTAACATCATTATTAATTTTGAAAAGTGCCTACACAATGTTTTTCTGACGCAGTGACACATCAGACATAAGAGGGGAAATATAAACATAATTGTGGTTTGGAAAACGAATACTATGAATGTAACAAATTCTAAATAAATGTTGGCAGTTTATGACTGCTAATAAATTTTACTCAAATGGATATTTCTTGCACGACTCACGGAAGCTCTATAATTTGAGAAATTGGCTTCCTTGTAAGCCAAAATAAAAAAATTCGCTTATTTGAATACATTTTCCTTTTCTCAAAGTTTTGTTTCTTGATTGCTTTGCAGTCTTTCATCGCGGAAAGAACGCTGCTGATGATGGTGTGGCCATCACCGAAAACAGTACTGTTCTGTTCTGCTAGTGTAAAGTTGGCTTCTCTTTCTTTCTTAGTAAATGTAGTTTAAAAAAAATTATTAATCTTAATTGCAAATTCAGTAATCGAACTCAAAATAGTCATAATTTCAATTTAACCAATATACGAGTAGTTCGAAAAATTACGGAAAAATTTAATATTTTTTCATCTAGTTGAAGCAATTTGGTTGCGATCTAATGCGTGACATTATCGAAGTATTAATTGTTCATGGAAAATTTATCTATACACCTAACACTATTTTTGCACATCACTTCCGCAAGAAAAGACTCGATTATATCGCACTTTAAGGGATAAACACAAAATTTTACAAAAGTTTTTTTTATTAATTGCCTTTTTTTAATTTTGTTCTAAATTTGTGATACAACTTCTATAGATTATAAAATATTAAGATTTAATTGTAGTGATCGTACATTATCGATTGCGACGATGAAGTCAAAACCAAAAATGATGTTACTTAACCTTTTTTTCGCGTTAAGGACACGATAGTTTATGGAAAAGGAGCATATAAGAGCAGGATTATGTGCAAACAAATTATTAACCAGACGTTTCTTGACTTTATCTTTCTCTTTAATTTTATTGATCCGTATCGAAAAAGAGATGGTACAATGATGTTTTCTTTAGTAGTATATGCAAGACATGTTCAAAATTTTGGTGACATCCTGAATTTCGTGACTTACAGATACGATGATATTGTGAAAAATTATCAACACAATCATTTTGGGTTCATTCCATCAATCATTGATACTAAAATATTGAATATGTGTTTTCCAACAATATTTTAAGAAGACAAATCTGCTCTACAATAAAATACGTATTTTAATTCAAAATGAATTTTAGTTGTTATTTACATTGTAAATATTAAAGAAAAATTACTATAAAAATTTAAATAAAAAATTTAAATAGAAAATGCATGTGGGAGGCATGAGTATGTGTATGCATTTATTGTGCACTTTATTTATTTGGGAGTGTGCACACAAATGAAATTAAAGTAATTAAAAAGTCCGACTGCAATACAAAACGAAATCGAACAAATTACAAAATCGAAGCAACTATGGGTTTTCTTAAACTTCATATAATCGATTTCTAGTTTATATTTTACTCCCAGGAAAGAGTCGGGTACCTTCTTAAATAAAATTTTTTTTAATAAGTCTATAAATGGCGGAGTTATGTTAAATTCATTATTTTGGGCGGCCAATGTATCGTCCGATTTCCATTTAAATTTTTGTGAAACCAAACTGCATGCCATATTAAAAAAAGGCTTTTCAAATTCATTCCCTAAATAAGGGATTTTTGCGGTAGTCAATATTTCGGATTAGACAAATTGCCCGTCTGATTTTCGAAAAAAAAGTTGCAGCACCAAACTACACATGATAAAAAACAAAACACGAGTACAGACGAATTGATTAGCTGCTTGTTTCATAGTCCGTTAATAAAAAATACACAGGATTACAAAAATTATTTTTCTTCGTATTAGAATGAAGATAGAAATATAGTACTGACAAACATTACATTATGTTTATGAGGACATTTTAGATAAATTTTAGATGATGAAATAATAGCACGTTGGATAGATTCATTAGGGCACACATTGAATAATAGTTTGCTATTGTTATTGTTTTCTATGTGTGTGAAATATTCAATTTCGTGTTTATGTTTGCAAACGCCGTTTGCGTTCCAGAAAGATTATGGTTTCTTAAATACAGTATGTATATGAAATTTTCGGCATTTGCTGCATCATCCTAATAATGTTACTTGTAAAATTATTTTCATACTTAATGACATTTACTATTGATTAATTAATTTGGAAGCACTTTACTTTGCTTCAAAAAAAATCTGTCTAGACAATAAATCGTTTAAATGAAGCACACTTTGTTTGTAAAATTGCAAGATTATAGCGAAACGATTTCTTTTTATCCGAAGTTCGTTTAAACGCAAATCTCCGTCAAACGTAGAACCAGGTCCGACATTTTCCATTTCTAATATCCGAAATCGACTCTAGTGAAATTGAAATGATCACTGTTAAATGATGTGATGATCTCCGAAATTTATTTATTAATAGAATGTAAATGTAGCACTCACTATTGTGTGAAAATACAATAACGACATACATAATTATGCATAGAAATGATGGAAGTGAATAAACGTTAATTCCCTTTCTACTGTTGCTGGCAATGGGTATTCATCTTTTTGAATGAATATCCTTCCCGTTTGTTTCGTCGGCACATCTGCCTTTCTTCCATTCGTTTATCTATGTATGTATGTTGTTGAAAACATTTAACACTAAAAAACTTGTTATTAGTTCATTCAATATTTTATCATTGTTTGGTGTTATTTATTATGATCTCGTACAAATTGTTCTCATTTTAGTCTGTAATGTGTCTTTTCATTCATCAAATGTACGCAAACTTTTAGATATAAATTCACAAAAACTGAAGTGGAAGTGAAAATTAAAATACTTAATAGTCCTCCTCACAATATGCATACATATGTATGTACATACTTATATGTACATAATATATATGTATGTTGCTGTCACATGTACGTACGTGCATATTATTATTTCAATGTAATATTAATACGAGGCCTACAGCAAAAGTTTTTGCAATCAAATTAAATATGACGCTCAATCATGAGTGGTTTACTAAAATAATATGTTGAGTTGTATGTTCTTTTTGGCATGTGATAATAGAATATTAAACATTAATTTTATACAGTTCGCAGATTTGCAAGAATGGGGCAATGTTAAGTTGGGGAAAAATTAAAATCTTCTAGACCGATGAACGTGACGTTGTATACATTATACATATGTATGTGTATGAATGGGGGAAACAAATAATGATTTGCTTAAATTGTGTCAGTTGCTTCATTCATAGGATTTGAGAAATCCACATACAGTGCACTTACGATAGAGTGAACTAATTCGTACAAGGCCCGATATTCAAATTTTCACACTAAATAATTAAAAAAACTCAAAAATAGGAAACATCAATGACGTTTCATTCTCATAGTTGACGCTCAACTCGTCTTCTATGAAAATTGGAATCAAACTTTGAACATTATCCCATTTCGAAATATTTTTATTTCAATCGTACGTACATGAATATAATGTTTCTATGTATATTTTTTGACCTTTTTTATAATAATTTGGTTAATTTAATATTTAAGCTTGAGGTCTTTTATCGTTTAACAATTTTATTAAAATATAATCGATATTTCGATAGTCATTTAGTATCATCTTCAGGACAATTCTCTTTTTTTATAAAATTGTTAAACGATAAAAGACCTCAAGCTTAAATATTAAATTAACCAAAGTACATGAATATATTTATGACGTATCACAAAACACATTAAAACAATTTACACAGTTCAGACTGACTGTCTTAAAAAAGAAAATGACAAATGTATTCGTATATTCCAATATAAATGTAAATTAAAGTCTTTGCAGCATGCGCTCGTATATTTTTAATCCAGTTCTAGTTTGTATGCAAAAGTCAACATTTATTCATGTAAGACTATGCTCGCGCTTATGTACATATGTACATAAGTATGTACAAATATGTATTTAGTTCGCCGGACTACTCACAAATAAACTGGGTTATTAACTAAAAAAAACTCACACATAGACATGATAAGGCATGCTTCAGCATGTAATATATGCATTTCAAATACAACGCACATACATACATATGTACATACATATGTATGTGCTCGCAGAAGTACTCGTATATTTAAATCTATCTGATAAAAGTCCTAAATGACAGAGTGTGGATTTTTATAAAGTAATCGCTTTCTCGAGAGCTTTAAACCTTATCGAGTGTCTCCAAAGATGTACTAAATTGCCATATTCTTCAGATTTGCTCTATAATGTCTTGACGAGCCGGCTTTGTGAATGTCGGAAGATTAACAATAACCATGTAAAATGTTTTAAAATCTAAAAATGTAGCAACTGTTGGTTCGAAATTAATGAATTTTTTATGACTTTATGAATGTGCGAACTTTAATATCAAAAAAATAAAAATAATACTCGTAGGAACGTTGCATTAAATTTTTGTTGGCATTTCTATGGGTTTTTAATTGCAATGTGTTAAGTTACATTAGTTACTAAAGTATTTGCGATCATGTGCAGCATACAGTGTCGTTCAAAACTAATAAACATATTCTTACGATTTCGTTCTTAATCACCTCACCAGATCCGGTTGCTTATTATTTATTTGTTTATTCATGTATTCACCCTTAACGCGGTTAGAAGGAAAATAACTCTGAAGATGGCAATACAAACCAAAATTGAGGCAGGATGACGGAAAGTTGTTCCAAACTTAATATTTTATTTATTATGCAATAAGGGCGATTATTTCTCATGCATTTTTTATATAAATAATTTGAGGGAGTGCACAAAACCATTTAAGGTGTATTTTTGTTTATAATGCCACATGCTTTTGTGTAAATAATTTAACTGTTAACACGTCTTTTGTTCAATTAGTTTTGTCCAACACCATGCTTAAGGACATACCGGGACTTAACCGCGGAAAAGCGTAAATGACAAGCACATATGGCTTATTTTGTTGTAAGTTTCTGATTCAACTTTTAATGGTTGGAAGCGAAAATCGAAAATTATGTCGACTAGTTTTTTTTGGCTGTAAGGGCACGATATACATAAGTATGTACGGCCACTTTATAAACATTTCATAAGAGATAACATTTCATTTGGCCTTTTCTGTTGATTACAGAATCTCTATAATTGTTTATGTATAAACACGTATCGTCACAAGAAATTTAAATCGCCCCATCAAATTTTTTGAAATTTTAGTGAAAAGCCGAAATAATTCTTTCCACTATAAAACTTTAATTATTTTTAGTATATGAAATGTTGCATTAGTTACTACACCCCTTTTTGGTTTGTTTTTATGAAACAATAAGCTTTGTCTGCATTAATTTTTTATTAAATTGTTAATACTTCACAAGATTCCAATTCAATATGTTTTTATATGTATTTAAAAATTAATAGAAAACAATGAACAATGCCTCCTTCCTCACTACTTAAATTTAAAAAATTAAAAGTAAATGTTTTCTATATAAAATGGACTTGGTTTAACAGTAAAAAAGCATCAAGGCAGATGACTTTCATTAAACTCATAGTTTTTTTAAAACTACTTTTTAATAAAATCCCAAAACAAGAAATAACAAGAAAGTACTACCAACCTTGCCAGCATAGTGTAAATAAGTTAGAAAAAAGAGCATTAAAATGCTGAAACTAGGATCAAAAAGTAGTGCAAATTCGGACTTATTTTAATTAAAACGATAATGTAATTTTTTTAAGAAAGTATTCTCAATTCCAGTTTCACAGATTTGCAAAAGTAATTCATATTTTTAATCATATTTTGATTTTCTTAGAAGTTGTAAAAATGCTCTATTGAATTTGTGAAAGCAATGAAAATGTCATTCCTTGAGAATGACTTAATTTCTTTCACTGGGAAGTGATCTCATTTGTGGACAGGGAATTTTGATTGTACTGATGTAAAAACGTTATTTATTGTCGGAAAAACTTACAATTTTGTAGGAGATAAGCGTTGCTAGAATGTTTGGAGGTAGAATCCGCAAAAAACGAACGTTCGTTGATCAAAAAATCTGCTAAACCTGCATCTCATTGTAAAATATCTTTAAACAATTTTTACTTTTTTTACATTTTATAAAGGTAAAACGAAAATAACCATTAATTAGAAGTTTCTATAGAAACAAGGTGCAAAAGTCACAAAAATTACCAATTAAAGGCAATGTTTTCTTTTTTTTTTTGGTATTTGTCTTTACATATTTATCGCTTTAAGAAATTTGCTTTTTTTTTTTTGAAAAAAAAAATCTTAAAATCAAAATCTTAAAATCCGCATCTTGACATTTTAGGCGTATAAAATTTTGGGCTGCTTGAGTTTTTATGACGAGTATAATAATTCAATTCAAAATACTGTTCTGTAATTTAGGCTCATTTTGATGTATTATTCTAAATAAGAACTTTTAGTTTAATAATATACGAGTATGTGTGTATGTATATTTGAAAAATTATTGCCTTGATTAGATAGAATTTATGTTTTAAATTACGTGTATGTATATATTTAAATATGTGTGCATGTGTGCGCTTTTATCTAATAGACAGAATTTTCTTTGAAATACACAAACTCATATGTACATATTTTCCATGAAATATTGAAAGAATATTTTTGAATGTGTGTGTGTGTGTGTGTTGTTTGTTGGTTTTAATTTGTCTACAATTCTAAAAATAAATGCGGGAGAAAATTTGATAATTCTTGAATATTTTTATAAATGTATTACGCGGGCCCACATAGCAAAACTATTCTGGTGTATGAGACACTTTGACGGTTTTTAATTATAATTTTTACATGAAAAAAATTGTAAGCATAATATAAGAGTAACAAAAGAATTTATCTGCGTGTTAAAATATTACAAAACCGTTTAAAAATATTTACCTTCAACGAATTTTTATATGTAGTTCTTTGAATCCCATCAGCATATTTATTCCATTCAGTTACAATTATACAATATCTTTAAATTTTTGGCAATAGCTGCTACTAATTTAGTTATTGTTGTCGTATGTGAATAGTTTCAGGCTGCAGGTTTCGGCGTTGATATCTAGTGAATGGCAGTAATCGTTGTTCTAAGCATTATTTTTATTTAATCCTTTTTAATTTAATGGAAATCTACGATCTTTTATCGCAAGAACGATATTGTGTTCTATCTTCGATGCTGGTTCCTAATCCGAAAATATATTAAGTCCATCGGGTATGACACTGAACTTCAATATCAAAAATATCAAGAGTTTTCGTTTCTATCATACCCAAACTATCAATACCACTATTAATTTCTTAACTGAAGCTTGAACAAGAACAACTGTTGATACTTTGCGATAACGTCAAATATCTGCAAATCGGTAGCTTTATTTCATTGGGTTACAGCTACAGACTACAACTGGAGTCGATAAATTTAACAAAGCATTGGATTGCTTGATCCGCTTGGAGGCAGAAAACCACCTTTAATCGAAGCAGTAATGACATAGTTTATTATAGTTCGAACTACACTTTAAATATCTAAACCTTTACTCACCAATGTAGAATCAATTGTATAGAGAAATGTTTTTCAAAGAATAGACGATGCGATTCAGGGCCAAAATCTGCAAACATTACGACCACCGATTGTGTCAGGAGCAGTTAGGGACATGATTTTATTGATTCCAAAAGCTGACTGTATGAAATTGTTAATTTCTTATTAATTTATTTAGCGTTTGGACTAGTGTTATTTGCATTTGGCCTAATTTGAATAAATGTTCGAATCTTATAGTTTCGCTTGCATTAAACGTATATTCATCTAAACTAACCGCTTTCTAATACACATTATATCCGACAAATATATATATTACTTTTTCCAACAGACATCAATCATTTTTTGATTCACCGCGATTGTTCGAAGGAGGCGTAAATATATGTCGTTGTAAATAAATTGCAGTCAACTGAATGGAAGCGAAAAAGTGTTATTCCTAATTAAGAAGAACATTTTAATTTTTTAAGGATGGCAAAAAGAATAAGAAAATACTAAATCACGAAATCACTCGTATTCAGACAAAATTCAAGGTCGCCCTAGTGTATTGACGATGAGGATTAGTCCCTTTAAAGATCTTTTTTGGTTCGGCTTATATCAATCCGATTCTCCATTAAAGAATGAATTTTATTTTATTTTATAGGATTATTTCTTTAGAAACAACATGAAAATATAATATATGATCTGCGCCCACGTCCATCAATAGAACGTGATACGCTATTTTATTTATATGTATGTAATTATTTTTTAATCCTTCATCATACAGTGCTTGTAATGGACTTTATTGCCCTCCATATTTTTTGCGTTTTCACATGTAATATTTTTATAAATATTTTCGTTTTCTAACCGATTTTATTTTTGCTACTTTTGTTTTTTAATTCTTTTTAATTACAACTAACCTAACCTAACGAATTAAATAAAAAAAGAAAACAGACGAAGTTGAGAGGTAAAACGGATTTTAATATTCCCACAATATCACTAATGAACCGCTGACTTTTTGCCAGAGATTTCTTCAGTAGTAAAATAACTTTCGTCGAACCCCTCCTTAAGCCTAATCAGTTCTCTGTCTGAATTTCACATTTGTGATATTGCATTTATTTAAACAGAGAAAATCTCCACTTATGGTTACGACATCCCTATAATAGACAATAAACGTCAAAAATTTCGTACAATTTCCTCTTTGAACTGCGTAGTAAGAAACAGAGAATTGTCTGAGAAATGTTCCAACCTGAATTTTCGTAAATTTTTCTTTCACACTCCGACTGGGCTTAAAATTTTTCCTGCATCACTGCTACAGAATGAGGGTCCATGATCATTGAATCGAAAGTTCAATACAATTTTTAGTTTTATTTACGTTGCATGAAAATAAATAAACCCATTTTAATTAAAAATTTATCTTTTTGTTAATTTATATTTCCAGGTTTTCCAAACGCTATGAGCTTCCGCTTCTCGTCCAAAGTGTCGTGATGAATGTTACAATGTTCCTAATGATACATTTATGCGTTAAGGTAAAACGCATCAATGCCAATAATAGAGAACGTGCATTTCTAGGTTTGTTGTCAATCTGTCAAATTGTTAACAATGAATATCTTTAAAGCAATTTCACAGTTTTTTTTAATAAAAGTAGTGCTAAAAAGTAACTGTGAATAAAATGCTCCAAATCCAATTACTTTCAGTCATTTTCATAAAATAATTTTCGGTTGCATCATTAATAAGCAGGCCTCGATAGGCGACATTAATTTGAATTTAAAGGTATCGAAATGTGTTTGGATATTTGGATAGTGAATGCATATTTTTTGGTAATGATTTCCGGTTTTCAATTTTAATTTTTTTATTAAAAATGAAATGAAAAACTTTTATCGAACAACCTTGTTTTGATGTTTTACGTTCAATAATTCTGAGGATTAATTATGTAGTTCTATATTGACATGGTAAATTTTTTTTTGTGCATGAGCGGGTTTGAGGGATATTTTTCCTTAATTTGGATTAAATGATTTCTGATGAAATCATTTATAACAAAGATATTGTCTTAAAACTTTCAGTGTTGCCAATATTGTTTTTTAGGTAAAATCAGCAAAAATCTAAATTTTTAAAAATTCACATATTTTTATTAATACAAATTAGTTGTAAAAAATTTTATCTCATTTTTACATTCGCATGGCGCATTGGTATTCCCACCTTTAAATAAAGGTTGTTTTCTAACAGAATATGTTTAATTTTTTTCTTTTGTTCCTAAAAAATTACAAATATAATTTATTTTTTCAAAATCTAAGTTCTCAATCGTCATAAAGGGAACATAAGATTCCACAGAGCCTAACACGACGCTATTAAATAGATAGTTAGAAAAAGAACACTAAGGATGTTACACATTCAAAGCTGGTCTGTTTACAAACCAAATTTGACGTGTGATGACCGAAAATCATTGGACATTCAAACATTTCACGTCGGAAGAAAAATACATCTCTAAATTTTTTACTCGTATTCTCATATTGTCTTCAGTCAATTTAAAGGATATAAACTAAGTTTTATTGACGAAAAAAATTTGTGAAATTGCGTACATTTGAATATTTTTATACTGCTTTCACTTGACTCAAAAGTTATTGTAATTTTCTTTTTTCTGCATTAACTTGCTAAAATGAATTACTGCGCGAATAACTTCTAAACTAAAATGGAACGAATCTCTCCCACCCTAAAAAATTACAACGATGTGGGCATAGCAGGTGATGATTTGCGCCTACCGAAATCGGTAATGACAGATACTGATAACGCTGGTTCAGTCTCAATATCAACAGAAGCTGGTCCATTAAAACGTGCCCGTTCACGCCATTATTTAAGTGGTAAGCAATGACTTTAACCAATTATAATCGAATATACAAACCATTATTTCATATAAACATATGTACACACATACATATGTATGTCTAGTACATACGTGTATATACTCATATATTCGTACTTATGTTTTTTCAGTAATCGTGTTTTTTTAAATTTATTTTTAAAAATTAATTTTTTGTTTGTTTTAGATCTTGATTTAAAATACTTTTGGAACTGGACAGATTTTCAATCATATTTGGATTTTATGCTTGTCGTTTGGGCAGTAGGGGCAGCCATAACGTATCTGATGCTTTCCATTGATTGGTTTATGGAAACGGTTGGTTTTGTGGCCGTCTTTACAGAGGCCATGTTAGGTTTGTCTAATGGTTCTCTAAACGGATTTTTGAATTAATTTTGCATGATTTATTACAGGAGCGCCTCAATTTGTCCGAAACTTTAAGAACAAGTCTACATATGGCATGAGTATACACATGGTACTTATGTGGACACTTGGTGATATGTTTAAGACTTGTTACTTTATTGTTAGAAAAGCGCCGTCGCAATTTTGGATATGTGGCACATTACAGGTCTGTTATGGCTCAGTTTGCTTTGAATAGTTAATAGTCTCTATTATTTCTATATATTAATCTATACCAGGTGAGTCTGGACTTAGCTATATTAATGCAAGTATGGATTTACCGCCATAACTCTAAGCCTCGTGATGTTCGACGTGGAGATTAGCAGTTTGCCCCCGAAGAACAACAACAGCAGCAGGCACAGATTCTACATCAACAACATAATTCCCACAACAATGCTAATAATAATAACAATAACTCCGACAGCACTAGTCAATCAATGCCAAATACAGTCAGCAGTTGCAGCGGTGACGACCATCTATTGACGGCTCACGCCGATGATCAACTCAACAAAAATTATCACGATAATCGAGCATTCCAGTTTCACAATAACTCATTGAGCTGTAAGGCAGGAAAAGGCCTGTCCAAAGCGGCTATAAATAAAAACGATGGCAATGAAAAGAATGTGCTGGATGTACTCGATGTAGTTATTGTACACAACGGGTATAGGAACCTTAAGGACGATGGTGACCCAACCAATACTATATGCTATTGCAAGCACCACATATCGAAGCAGTTACTAAGCGAACCGCGTAAAAGGCATAATGCCACACAGACTCCGTCTTCATTGATCAATTGGGATCGTCGTAGTAGGAAAAATGAGTTACATAAGCTGAGCTTTTGTTGTGAAAAACATTGCCCATGTGCTGCAGCGTCAAAGAAAAGGATCTATTGCAATTGTTCAGAAGCTGAAAGATGTCAAAACCACTGCCAACACAAAGTAACATCCACCTCATGTTGTTGCTGCTCCAGAACTAGTCATCCTCACTACTACTCGCATCATCAGCATGCGTCAATGATAACTGGAAATAAAACGGACGAAGCAAGAACCTTGACAGATGTGGACCGTTGGCCAACTTGTGCTAAAGATCGTAGTTTTAAGCGTCATAAACGTTGCTATTCAGGACTTCACAATCGTCCACAGTACATGTACCATCCACACAAAAAATATGGCTCTTCTGTGGGCCACCTTCCAAATACGTGCACCAAGTCTTCCCTGGATTCAAGTGATGATCAAAATCAAAGGCTATCATCTTCGGGAGCGATGCAAGATATTGCTATAGAAATAGATGCTGCTACTATGACCGAAGGTAATACTACAACGGCCACTTCAAACTTTGCCTTTAAAGTAACAGCCGATAGTGCTCTAGCGCCTATAATACGAGCTCCTATTCACGTTGACAGCGACGATGGTGGTAGGGAAAGACGACTTAGAAGAAGGCCTTCTTTGAACTCTAACACTACCATTGAAACAGACGAATTGTCAAACGAAGACATTATGGATAATCAAGTCGGCAGCTACAGTAGTGGTGTTTATTATTGCCATTGTTGTGACCGTAATCGCATGCATGATGTATTGGAAGAAAGACCAATACAAAACGAATGTGTTAAAATAAAACGAAAACGTTTTATTGCTGCCGAAGATTATTGCAGCAGCTGTTCAAGATGTTCTAGTTGTTCCTGCACTTACGTGCATTCTAGTAGTTGTAGCAGTTTTGAAGAATGGCCTTTAGAAAGTCGACATTCTATTCGTTCAGCTCCACATGCCTCACATGCATTCACAGTGTCAGCCGATTGCCACCATTGCCATATGCAGAGACAAAACTCCCACACAAGTACAGAAGATATGGAGAGACAGGGAAGTGAACATATTGGCGAACTAGAGGAGGAGATTCAACCACAACCTTTAGTTCCAGAAGCCACCGATAGCTCAGCCCGGTCTAGTCGTCGCAGCAGTGCAAGCATAAGTTTTTGTTCCTGTAACTCTAATACTTGCTGCTATTGTAGTGGCAGCTATGAAGATTCACATACAGGTCATATGTGTACTGCCAGAGATACCACAATAGCCTCTTTAACATTAGGAAAACTAGGCTCACTTGAAGGTGAAGAAGGCCACTCAAGCACTTTGACTCCACTGACAAATCCTTCATCTGTTGTGTCCACACCCGGAGATGAAGGGGATGTAACCATACGCAGCATAAGTAATGCTTTCTCCGAGGATACTTCCTCACAAAGCCATTCGGCCGAATATTTTTCATTATCTTCTACTAACCAGATATCACAGGGAACGCCCCGTAAAATACCAACAAATAATAAGAATTTGTCTGCGCCACCTGGGAGCACCACAGCTGGTATTGGAATACCAAGTGTGGCGGTCATTGACACTTCTGCCAATATGGCTCCAAATCTTCAAGATGATACAAATGGGCGTAAGCCCTGTAAACACTACAGTAAACACCATCGTCATAAAAGGTCAGACTCATCAACCGAATCATATTTATGACGAAGTGTTTCGCTGGTCACATGGCCAGCCATTGATATTAATTCCTTGCTACAACAAACTATTCGTCAATCAGCTATACTGCAAGAAACTATAGGCAGAAGAGAAGCTGATGGAAAGGACTTACTTTCGTCGGGAAAACTGAACAGGAAATCACCGCAACACTTAACTGCTGCCGTACAATGTCATCATCAGCACCACCATCGTGATTTATCAGTTGGCAGTAATGATTCTTCCTCAGCTACTCTAACATCGATCGTAACAATTGCAAAGTTTCCACCACAGTCATCGTCATCCTCTTTGCATACATCTCGCTCTTTATCATTATGTTCGACACCGCCGCAACCATCAATACAGTCGTTATCAGCAGTAACTGCCATACGCGACAGCAATGGTTCGACTGTGGTCACGACTACTGCCTCAGCACCAAATACGGGTCGAGCGAGGCGTACCTCAAAGTTTTCGCCATTAAAAGCAGAAGCCTTCAATTGCGATCCTTTACTGAATGCGGCCCAGGAGAGACGTTCTACCGAAATAATTTTATAGCAACTTTGCCATCATCTAATTTCTCTACAAGAAACTGGTATTGCTGATTTTTCACACACTAAGTTTGTTTTAGCAAAAAACGTTAAATCAAAATTCAGCATTGTTCCAATTTTAACGTATTCCAATACTAAATATTATATATAAATAATAGTATTTTTTGGAATAGTTACTGTTTAAAACCCAAGTCGAAGGCTGTGCATTAATTATTATTATTAAAAAAAAGTTCTCAGTTAACTTTTTCTAATTCTGCCATATTTCCAATTATAAAATTATATATATATATATATATATATATATATATATATATATATATATATATATATATATATATATATATATATATATATATATATATATATATATATATATATATATATATGTATATATATATATATATATATATATATATACTATATACTATATATATATATATATATATATATATATATATATATATATATATATATATATATATATATGTGTAATGTAAATTGGTTCGTGCCACTAATGCAAAAATTACAGATTGTTTGATTTGACATTTTTATTCGAAATTAAAAAAATTTTAATATGTTGTTTCTCGGGGGTAATCTTTTTTATTTATAACTACGAATTATTGAGCTTTTAATAAATAATTTGTATATATTTTTTTTGTTTTACACTATTTATTTTTTTATTTGAAATCATTGTAAAAAATCTGTTATAAAAAAATTATATGCTGCATGATAAACGTTAAAATGGAGTGTTGTGGTGATATATTTTCTAGAGAAGCAATTTCGAAACTTTTTTAGTACATGGAAGACTGCAACCTGATTTCAAGTCTTACAACGGATATATCTGTTGAATTAATTAATTATTATTAATTAAATATAATACATGAGAACTCATTTCAAGTTATTGGCTTCGAACTCATGTTTACACAATTATACGAGTTGAAGGCCAAAACTTGCGTATTGAATTACTATTTATAAAATTTGGTTCCGTTTAAAAATATGTTTCATAAACAACATTTTTGCTTTGTTCCTTGTTATGGTAATGCTTTATTTGATATTAGAGCCAGGACTTGTAAACTTGTATAATATAGTCGCTATAAATCATTATGAATTTAAAAGTTAGTTTCTGTTTCAGAAAAGCTCTTTTTGAAATCTCCACTCACTTTGTTTAGCATTAGATTTTAAGGCGTATATTAAAGTTATTGATTTGTCGTAAACTCGAAATTCCTAAAAATATGATTATCCTTATATCTAATTATGTCCTTATATCTGTTTTGTTTATCATGATTTCATGTGGACAGTTTAGCAAGATAATGCCACGTGAAATCAATACACATGGAATTCTTTTTAAAAATTTTAATTACTTCAATTTACATATTTAAATATAATGTTTTTTAATAAATGTGTTTAATAATTTTTAATTTCTTACGATTTTCTAATTTATTTTTTAGCGTGATATTTGTATGGCTTTCAGACGATATTGTTCCGAATGTGTGTTGTAAATAGTTTTAAATTTAATTCTATGGTCCTGTAGTTGTGTATTATTTATACAACAACGCACACACTGGCACGCAAAGTGCTATAATTCTTAAACAAATAAAAATGTTTGAAAACTGATTCTCTAGTAAATATTCGCAATATTGCTCTAACTGCAGTGTCGGTTGCCAGTTATAATTTTCATAAAGTTGTTGTAGAGGCAATGTCGAACGATAACAATATAAACATTTTTGAAAAACTAAACACCAACAACTGATACAGCAGTTTTGAATATCATTGTTTTTTTATACATTACAATACAATGGGAATTCAATTCTTCCCTGTTAAATAAAACAACATTCGCAGCCAAAATGACTATAATTAGTTTTATTTTATTTTTTTAAATATATTCTTAGTTTTACTTATATTCGAAAATATATTAAGAACATATCCATACTAAAACGAATATAATTTCTAATGATCTCTGATAAAACACATAAAATTAGAAAAATTTCCATTATATAGAAGTTGGAAGTCAGAGACTTGCAAGAATTTATTAGTTTTTATTGTTTTTTATACAAAATAATTTGAATTCACCACATATTCATATCGTTTTTTTTTTTTGCAATTCGTATAAGTCTAGATAATTTTTTTCTTTATTTATAGTAGTATTTATAAATCGAACTTATTCTAATTTTTTCGATAGTTTTAAGTTACAAGTAAATAAATATTTATATAAATTAATTTATACATATATATAAACGAAACAAATGATAATCTTGTGAAAACCTAGAATGTGTTGTTTTTCATTATATCCTGCAATTTTTTTTATTATCTTTTACAAGTCAATTTAATTAATTTGAAAAGCTACAAACAAAAAATCTGCTTCCTTAAGAAAAATCGAGATTCCGTATAAAATCACATAAACATTCACGTTTAAACAAACCAAAAAAAAAAAAAAAAGAAATAACAAAATGAAAAACTATAAACCAACAATAAAAATATAAAAAACATGCAAGAACGTACTAAAAAAAACAAGGATCAAATTATTTTAGTAAAACAAAAGAATTAAAATGAATATAAAATATTTAATACACCAAAACTTTAAAGAAACACCAAAGAATATTTTGATAAAGCCAACCCGAAGGGTAAATTATTAAATTTTGTTGATTAGTAGGTAGTTTTTCTTTATAACTTTTTATTAATTAATTATTAGGAAAAAAAATCAACCTGATCTATGAAATATTTACAACTTCTTTTGTAAAAACAATGAAGTTTTTTGTAACCTCCTCTCTATAAGATTCAAATTGTCTTCTGTTTATAGAAATATGTACTGTGTTTGTATATAAGACTGTGTTATATTAGGTAAGTTTTTTATTTGTGGCAGCCAGATTTTCATAGGAGAACGAAGGAGAAAGGAATTCAGTTTCTTAAATTAAGGATTTTTTATGATTTAAGTAGAAAGGTAAACTGTACATACATATGGACGTGTGTATGTATATACATATTTATAGCAAGTAACTGAGAAATTATATTAAACATTTTTGTTAATTGAACAGTATTTAATCGGGATAGACGTCAACTAATTTTTTGCTGTCTGTTCCTCTAAAACGAAAATCTCATTGCAAAATTTCTATTGAAAACATAAACAAATTAATTGTTGAAACAAATTAACCAATTTCCCTAATATTAATCTAATCGTAAATGAAAGACAGATCTTCAGTAAAAGAAACTGCAAATTCACATAAAAACACGTCATGTGTGACTGGTCACGCAGATGAATGCGTTGGTCTGGACAAACTTTTGAATTTTAATATTTTACAAGTATATTATAACAATAGTACAAAACAGGTTTCGGAATTTTGTTCATCTGATATTTTTAAAGTGGTTTAGAAAAGGTTTACTTAATTCTATTTCATTGTGATCGTAAACCTTTTTTAGTGATGCGGATTTTAGGACGAAACTTGTGAAACTGAAAAAAATTTTATGGATGCATTTATTATGACTGCTTTTTGTATGTTTAAAAAATTTAGTTTTAAAACTTTTCTTATTAATTACTACGTTTATACGCACGTCTTATTTGCAAATAAAAAAGAAGAATGTTGCCGTATAACTTTTTTATTGTAACTTATTAACTCACTTCAACAAGTCGTGAATAACGACACTATTTGCAAATAAAAAGGAAGACGTTGCCACTTCATGGACGTTTTTTGTGTTCCACTTACCAAACAATCATATTTTCGTCACATGGCATCACTAATAATAACATAAGTTCTGTATGCAATTTCCCGTATAAACAGTGAATTAGTTATTTGCAAATAGTTCTATTTGTAAATAAGACGTGCGTATAAACGTGGTATATTATGTTGAATAATTCTTTACATAAAGGAAATGTGTTACCATAATTTTTATTTTATAAAAGAAGTATTCGTATAAAATTTATTTATAATCCTTTTGGTACCTGGTTTCCCGAGCAATACTCGGTGATATATATATATATATATATATATATATATATATATATATATATATATATATATATATATATATATATATATATATATATATATATATATATATATATATATATATATATATATATATATATATATATATATATATATATATATATATATATATATATATATATATATATATATATATATATATATATATATATATATATATATATATATATATATATATATATATATATATATATATATATATATATATATATATATATATATATATATATATATATATATATATATATATTATATTATATATATATATATATATATATATATATATATATATATATATATATATATATATATTATATATATATATATATATATATATATATATATATATATATATATATATATATATATATATATATATATAAATTGAATATCTTTAAACATGAAATAGGATTAAATTTTAAATAACTATTGCTTATATATTCGAGATATCTACATCTATTTATTACCTACTCTTTATTGTTATATTTATGGATTATAAGGTGGTCTCTATGACTGAATTTTGCTCTATTATATCAGCACATTACTAGTCGCCCGAAAATTTTCAATTTATTTAAGGTCAAGGATTTGCATTTGATATAGCATTGTTTGAAATATTCGATTTGATCTCCAATCCGACGTTTAGCCTTTACATGGTATTTCCGACTTCTTGAAACAAAAATTCTCCATCATGGGAAGCCCATTGTTGAAAGAAAATGTGTATATTGTGCTCTAAGTTACAAAATACGTATGTACATATGTATGTGTGTTTAAAACGAATACCTTTCTTTCGGCAACCTTCAAAAATCAAATTATAAATAGTTTAAAATCTGTATGAGAAAAATCTATTCTGTTCTGTTAAATAGTGAAGATGGTGTACTGAACTGTACTGAAATATAAATATACATAAATGTATTAAGAACATTATATGACTTAAGAATATCATACCTTCTCTCCACTTCCTATTCCTGTTTAACTAATAACTGTTTGTCCAATATAAGAGTTTATACATTAAGAACACATAAATACATATAAATAGAATACAAACCGTTTGCATGTAAACAATTACTTAATCGTCTTTATATACATACAAAAATTCAATAAAAAATATTAATCGTACTACATACACATTTACAATAATTTCTATGAACATAATTACAAGCAATATGTAAAAAAATTTAATCGATAATACACGTACATATATAGACCATAATAAACAATTAATTTAATGAGAGAAAAATTACTCAACACATTAAAGCGCCGTAACAACAATGAAAAGATTTTATTCCAATTATAACCTCTACTTCTATGTATGTAAATGATAGCAAACAATAAATACACCAATAATTCAATTTAAAATTTTTTCAGTAGTATGTACATAATATATAAATTCTAATACAAGATGGGATTGTTAACCTTCTTTAAAAGATGAAAAATACATTAAATATATCAATAAAGTCAATTTTCTTTTTTCGAAAGTAAATGAAAATAGTTTCTTTTATAATTTTCAGACTAAGCATCTTTTATATCTTTAAATATAAAAAAATGTTCAATTAAAACGTCTCGGTTGTTTATATAAGAGATGACCGACACATTTTCAGAAAAATTATTTTATATTATAAGTATGTTACATTAACGACTTTATTTAGCCACTTTACACCTTTTACTAACTATAGTTTTTGAAAGAAAATATTTTGTTGATAAAATTATTTATAAAAAAAGTATTTCGCTTAATTGAAAAACAACTTCCATACGGTTTGCACTCCTTAACACTTTTCTCTTTGAAGGGCAAAAATTCTACACTTTTAGAAAAGAATATGTGGCATTATGTAATGAAGGGCGCACGAATGAATAAGTTTATAATAAAACATGGCATTGCAGTGTTTCCTGCCTTATCGACACACACCAGTAGTAAAAAGGTTTTTATGAGCACACCGCATGAAATACATGTTTGCTAGCAACGACAAGAACCAATATCCATCTTCATTAACTGTACCAATTACCGCTTTGCCAGTTTGTGTTGACGAAGTCGTGAAAATGTTTACGCTTCTATATTTGGTCAAAATTATATTAATCTTTCTTTTTTCCAAAATTGAATTTCATTTCAATTGAATTTGAAGCACGAACATCATTCTCCGCTTCGTCCATGATGGCGGAATCATGTTACCAAGTTTTTAAAAATTTAAAAAGAAGAAAAAAACGTCATGAACTTAAAAGCAAACCCTGAGAATCGGTTATTTTGAATGGCTGCAAGACGATTTTGCAAACTTTAACTACCTCTAGAAGACGCTTTTTTATCTCTAATATATATTAACTCGAAGTTGAAATGTATTCTTACTCTCCCATTTGTTATATGTGAATACTGAATTAGTCACAATACATACAGTATATAGTGTTATTGTGGCTTAGTGGAATAATAAAAAACCGTTATATCTAACGATGATTTTGCGTTGTAGCGGTCTGGCCACACTGCTGGTGGTGGTGGTGGTGCGTTGAGCTGTTTTGTTTGTTTTCGTTTTCGCTTGATACTCGTATCAGAAATTAATTCAGCAGTCATCGATAGTACTTGTACACGAGAGGCCGTGGGCTATTGGTTTGTAATTTGCTCGCATGTAAAACTGTTTCGCTTTTTGCTATTTCGTTTACATGATAAATCAAAATATTAAACAGAACAAGTAGATAAAATGGAAAATTTAAAATATAGTTACATCAACAACAATAAATAAAATTCCCTAAATTTAAATATTTTTGCGAATTACACCACACTCGATATCAAACAGCCACACAACTAAACTAACTGTAATATAAGTATGTACATACATTTATACATACGCGTACAGACATACACAGCTGATTAACTAGTGAAACAATTGAAGGATTATTTATTCATTCTCCAATCGGTCTTACATTTTTTTAAATATAATAATTAAAGTGAGTGTAAACAATTTAATAAAATACGCAGTAGAATAAATTTTAAATAAAAAAGTGTTACAATAATTTTATTGGTATTTTGAATACAATTATGGTATGTTAAGTGTTTTTCTTATTCCAATGACGATTCGGTGGTGGCAAATCATTATGATGATATTTACCATTTAATATATACACATATGCATGTATGTATGTACATACATATGTACATATGTATGTATTTATTTGGTCGACAACAACATTGATTTTTTGCACGAAATTCCTTGTTATCAAAGGAGAAGGAAGGAATGTGGGAATTGCAGAAATTTTTATCAAATCTTGATTTTGATCCAAACAGACTGAACAAATTTGGCCAGAGGAATTATTTTTTATTCAAAATTTTTGCAAATCGAATTATTTTTGGTGTTTCGTCTGTAATGTAGTTTGGGATATTGGGAGATTTGCCCACACACATAAAAGCAGGTACAGATGGACGAAAAGTGACAGAGCAATCAACCAGTACGAGTATTTAAGGGGTAAGTTAACCAAACGAATTATATACTTTTGTTAATAATTTATTTTATATGCATACACATATATACTACTTATAACTTCGCTTCTTTGGCTCAACAACCACGTATCTCAAAAATCAAAAATTCCAAGTTATTGATGGAAAAGTATTACTCAATATCGTCTTTGTATGTAGAAAAAATTATTATTACGTTAAGCCGAAGTTATACCAGAAATTGTCAATGTGGTCTTTAAATTAACCTATTCTTAAATGCAACAGAGTCATAACTCAACATTTTCAAATTACGTAGGAAAAACTGTTACTCAATATCCTCTCTATGTACAAAATAAATATTAAAACTATATCTGAAACTTAACCGAAGTTATACCAAACTATCCCGATGTTGAAGCTAAAAATTTTTAAAATCTTTTTAGTCGCATTTTGCCAAGTTCATTGTGTTTTGAGGAACGTCTATATTGCATTTAAGGAGCGATACTTATGTATAAAAATAACAAATTCGTATGTATGTGTTAGTGATGTAACGATTTTTTCTTACTACCGAATATTCGCCTATTTCGTGATATTCGTATTCCCCGAATTCAGGCGCACATTATCGTCCCAAAATAAACAAAATAAAAGAACATTAAAAATTGCATTTAAAAATACTTATAACAGCCTCATAATCCAAAATTGCACTCGAAAGCAATTCTTGTAAAATAATCTTAAAGTAAACTTATTACTTATATTTAACTTAAATATCTCTTTTATTATAACATAAAGGCATTTGTTTTGTATGAAATTAAAGTTAGAAATCCTTGTTATTAGCGGAAGCTTATTATTATTATTATTTGTAAATATTTGAAAAAATCACTAAATTCTGCCGTTGAATCGAAATTAATAATAAAATTCATAAGAAATATTATAGAAGAAACAGTTTGTTATTGATGTTCGTACAATCGAAACAAATATAAAAAACTCGATATGTAAATATCCTATTTATTCGACTAAAACGTATTTTGAGAATTCTTCTTTACTCATTACACTTTTGCTGTTTGTACTTCTTACAAAAATGTATATGATTTACTCATAATTAAATAATTTGTTTTACGTCAATATAATAAATAATATTTTACACATTCGTCTCCTCGAATGTAATGGTAATCGCTTTTGTATATCATAAGCTACAAATCGTTAAAAGCCAATGCATTGAATGAGATTTCTTAAAAAATGTTTGTTAACTTTAAAATTAAAGTAATTTTTTTTCAGTCTGTCTGAAAGTAAATGGCACAAAAATATCAGTTTGTATTAATTTTTAATAAAAACTTTGTTTTGAAATTAAACTAGAAACATATACAGTTCGATGTGAATTCGAGTGCAGTTGAGACTTGTTAGAGATGATGTCGATTATGAAAGAAAAGAAAGTGATTACTGCTAAAGTAAAATAACTCTATATATAGCTGTGTGGTACTTTTCCAAATATATTGTTAATTGTGTACTTTTCCGGTAATAATACGATTAATACAGTTACTTTACAATAATCCGTTCAAGGTAATCGAATGATATCTGTCAAAACATCGTGATAGTTTTTTAAATTTTTAATATAAGCGAACGAGAGTATTGACGCAAGAATATAATTTTTTGAAATAAGTTTTGAATATTTTACTTTTCGGACGTATAAATCGAGTCATAGATAAATATCCCAAAATTCCAAACTTAATAGTCGTATTCGAACTCTCGAATATTGTGTGAGACATTCATGCTCGCGAATATCTAACAAGCGGAATTCGTTACATCTCTAGTACGGACGCATAAAATTCAGTGATAAGAATTTTAACAACACTGTATTAATCACTAAAAAGAAATAATAATTGAATTGTAAAATGAGTTTCAATTATTGCTTTAAACTTTATCTAATACAACTTTGTTGTCAACAGAAAAACTATTTTTAAGGTTTAGTAGTATATTTTTTCGGTTTTACGATAAATAAAGTAACAATATAATTTGTAATTGGTTTTAACGTTCCATAAATAAATGAATGAAATTATTGATAACTATCTAATAAAAAAAAATTACGAAAAAGGAAATGAGAGATTTTCGAAATTATTGCATGTATGGATGGAAAACCGCCCATTTTACTTTCGATGAAGGATTATTTTAGAAGGTCGTCTGATTAATTCTTCTATTGCAATACCGCTGAGTAGTTGCAAGCACAAGGGCGCGCATGTACAAGTGTGTGCGAGTATTCTCTATCTGTACTAGTAGTTCACTTGGCCATGTACTTGGACTGTAAATTGATTTACGAACATAGATGAGAACGTGTTGGATTGTTTATGTGATGAAAATGTTTACATATATCTTTCGCACTTGAACTCATTTAAGGACGTTCTTGTACATGCTTGGATACTTTCAACACATATATGTATGTGCATGTATGTGTACAGTGGAGTTCAGTTATGACGAACTGAATGGGACTGAGCTCGTTATAAACGTATTTCGTTGTAACCGTAGTATATATTTATATTTTTTCCAATAAAGTACAACAAGCAACATTGAAATAGATAAGACTACTTATTTTTCAATACGTTAACAAGAAAAATTTCATATATTTAAATTTGTGAAAAAAATTGCAATTTTGTTTTGTTTATCGCATGCATTTTTGTATCTGGCACTGAGGACGCAGAAGTTATTCCTTATACGTGATAATTCGTTATAACTCGTGTGGGTTCTAGCCGAATTCCATTATATATATATATATATATATATATATATATATATATATATATATATATATATATATATATATATATATATATATATATATATATATATATATATATATATATATATATATGCTTTGTATACTAATTCTACAAACAGAGAAGGCTTTTTTTTAATGACGTAAAAACTTAAATTTTACATATACAAGATTTTCGAGGTGATCCGATTATCAATTAAGATACAAGCATAATATTATTTCGATAATTATTTGAACGGTCTAAAATGTGTTTCTTTTAACTGTTGTCCTTCAAGGATTCCTTCGTTTAGGTTTAAATCTTTGAAATAATATATCTTAAATATTTGTTATATTACAAACACGCACACACGTACTCTCTGGTATAAATAATTACTATTCCAAACCTCACCTCAAAAAAGAAATAAGTTTTCTTTGAAAATTATTCCATTAAGTTAAATTCATTCAAATAGAAAATGTTAATCAGGCAGAGGACCATTATCCAGAAGCTTCTTTTTCATTTTTCTTGTAAACACCAGAAATTACTGTTCCTTTATTTTATTTTCGTTACGTTTTATATAAATATTAATAGAAACTTCTTGCATAATGGACTCCATTGACGTCAATGCTGTATGTACAAAGCGTGGAGGTGGCAAAATAACTTTATTACTGTCCCACGTGCTTTATTTTATTCTTACGTCTCGTGTTTTATGCTCGTTTCTTATTTACTTTCATCCTTATATCGGAAGCATCCTTGCTCTGAGGTTATTTGGTGATAGAAAACTTTTTTTACAATAGTAACAAAAGAGCTTTCGTTTGCTCACGCTGCTCTTTAAAGTTTGTTGAAAAATTGTACAGAAAATTCAAATAATACTTGATAATGTTTCCTTGATGTCAGTTATTTTTTTAATGTACCACCTGTTCAAAAGGATAACAACAAAGCTGTTACTACAAATTTAATAGTTGGAACGAAACATGAAAAAGTATAATGAGTGGAGACGATCATGTGGATGTACATATGTATGTGTACGACACAAGTACTTATGTACGTATCTTGCAGTCGGAAGGTCAGACTTGTTCAAAATATGGAACACGCATGTGCTGAATCGCTTGAGCCGATTTTTATATTTCAATGTGTTGATTTTAAAAATTAATTTAGAGTTTATGGCACTAACTGTTTTTGATTTTTTAAATTAAATTGTTTAGTATTTTATTGAAAATTATGTATTTGATGAGCATCGTGAATTTTCCCACGTCATTTGGATCAAATCAGAATTATATGGAGAGCCTTTTTGAACGCGTTCCCCAAACACAAACCTACCACATCTGTATCTGTGCCTTTTCTATTTGATATTTAATTTTTTAAGCTTGAGTTTTGCTTTAAATATCTACTAATTTAAGACAGATAAAACATTTTAATAAAAATAATTTGCTAAATTGATTATATTATTCGACTTTTTTATTATATAAATTAATTTAATTATTTTTTAAGTTTGAGGTCTTTTTTTATAAAAAACAATATATTTATTTTTTATAATTTTTCAATATTTCAACACCCTGTGGGTATCTTCTTCAGGAAATTAATTATGTATAATTAAAAAAAAATAATTCAATTAATTTAATAATATTTTGCATAACATATTTTTTGAATATGAAAAAGTATTCTTGTCAAAACTTGTAATATTTTTGTGAACCTCCTCCGAATTGTCCAATCCTACTATCAGTTATTTAAAATTAATTATAGATTATAATTATGTCTATTTAAAGAAACATTTGTGTCTTTAAATATATATTTTCGACTAAAGCTGGATGTAGGGTACACTTAGATTATTGCGTATACTAATTATGCAAGTCTTTTCTTTCAGAACATAAATTTCCAGGATAAAAATTTCCGAAAAAAATAGAATTTTTGTGAATTTTTTTAATTTCTACATTCACAATTTTTCACTGGAACATTATTGCGACAGCAAAACGTTAATTTCGTATATTATTTTAAATTACAGTTTTTTCTTAAGTCAAATCACTATAAGACTACGAGTATAAATAAGGGTTACCAAGACACTTTTATGTTTTTTACTTTGTCTTTTATTGCAGATTAAAGCATCAAAAACTGTTACGTGAAGAAAATTTTTTGGCACACGCGTTTGTCTAATTTGATGTCTGCTTGATTACAACTGGTTGTCTCAAATTGCAGTAGTCAAAAAGTGTATGAATTCCTGTGAACTACGGTTTCTTTAATGCAAATCATTTAAGAAGCTTTTTACAACTTTTTTTCATGTTTTACGCCACTGTGCAATTTGTCGCTAAATGTGTGTCCTCCCTCTTAGGATAATCATACATACACATATACATATGAACATACATAATCGTATCGACAAGGCTTTTTTGTTTCCATTGCTGATGGATGTACCTCTGATTTTTCTACGTCAGCATAATTTTGCTACTTCTGTTTAAATTCTTTTTTTTTATATAATTACGAGTAGTTCTTTGTGAGATGTTTTCAGTATTTTAAATTGAAATTAGAAAATAATATTAATCATACTCTATATAAATTTGCGCTAATCACATGTGTATACAAAATTCCTATAAGATTCTAAATCAATATTTTCATGAATATTGAAATATTCAATTAAAATTTAAATTAATTCTTACACAAATGAGGAGACTTGGATTGACATTTGGAACAATAACAAAATGAGTGAAGGAAAACAGCTTTTACCGACCATGATAATGAAATTTATTTACAAAAAAAAAAAAAAAAATCAAATTGCCTGTGTGAGGTAACACACATACATACACACACAAACACACACACACACACAAACGCCTGCTACAACTAAATACAAATTAGTTTTGTTTTCTAATTTTCATTTGCACATCGATTTTCAATTATGGTATTGAAGTAAAATATTTTAAATTTGCCTTTCCTTGGTGCACTTTTTTGTTCTGACTTGTTTTGTTGCAAATGGGCGCGACAATAATTGATTTCAACAATTGCATTTCTTTGTTGTGGCTGTTTATGTCTGGGTTCCTTGTTTTAAATAACAGAAATAATTATTAAAAATAAAATTGTTCACAATGAAACTGAAATGAAGTACATATTTCATTTGTTTAAATTTATAATAATACGCATGTTTATATGCAAATTGTTAGTGGTTACACAGTTGGTATATGTGCAGGTGCATTACATGTGTGTTTGTGTTGCATTTTCACAATAACTTTGTTATTATTTGGCGGGTGAATTGACAAGGAACTGCAGCCTGGCAGCAATGATGCAACTAATTTGGAAACAGTCTAATTATGATATATTAGAAATAAAACCAAAAATTTTATACGATCCGTTGGAAACTTATTTTGCATTGAGTTAATTTTTAATAAAATAATTTCTTCAAAACTGGAAATATTTTTGGTTTCTTTAAAAATTTTAACTTCCATTTGATTTGTTAAAAAAGTATTAAATTTGTTTTTTAAGTACGTATGTGTGTATAATAAATTTTCTAGTGTTATTGTCATTTAAATTAAAAATTTTTTCTGAAGAGAACTCCCAAAGATTCGTCGAAATTTTGATAAAATAAATTTGTTTGTTTTTATAAAAAGACCTAACGCTCGTTTATTAAATAAGGTATATATATATATATATATATATATATATATATATATATATATATATATATATATATATATATATATATATATATATATATATATATATATATATCTGTGTCGTTTTATCATAACATCTTAAGTCCTATCTTAGTATATTAGACTTAAGATGTTATGATAAAACGACACAGATATATATATTTATATACGCATTTATTTAGCCACCAGTGGTACTTTATGTCCAATGTACGAAAAAAATCAATGTGACATTTGAACCTGCTTTCATTTTTCAAATTAATAAGTACCTAAGGGATAGAAATTTAGTACTTATCTGAAAAAATTAGATAAATAAGAATTTGATCTTCTTTGGTGCTGTATTAGATTGCTTGTTGCCAGTTAAATTTTCGCCGACTGATTTAGATGTTTCCGCAAACAAACGCCGTTTGTTACCGCATAAAAAACGTTTAAAGCACAGTATTATAATTAGGGAAATATTTTAAAGAAGAAAATTTAAGCAGAAGGCGTCACAACATTCGATAATTAACTTTTGTGAAAGTCCGTTTCATAATGCTTAAATAATAATTTGATTTCATATAAATTGCTTCAAAACAACAATTTCTTGCAAAAGAGAGACAACAAAGAGTTTTGTCTTCTATGTCAAATTAGATTATGCGTCAAAATTTTAATCTCCTTATGTTCTTGGAATGAAAATTCAATGAAAGTATTAAAATGCTGTGATTCTTCAGAGAGATACTTCTCGGAAGTCACTCCGCAACCAGTTTCAAAGTACGAAGAGCAGGGTAGACGATTCTATTTATTTATTTCCAATGTAGGGTTTGTTGCACTATTAAAACTATATTACACCCGTTTACATCCGTTCATTAATGGACGAGGTTCTTTAGCTGTAGGGCTCTTCTCAACTTAAAAAGATATCTTTTGCGGCGGCTCTCGTATTTTTTTATGTATATTTATTTATAATTTCTTTATTATTATTATTCTTTTTACGTTAATGCCGATGCATTTGCAGTGTGGCAGTTGTTCCTGAATAGCGTGGCATCTAAATAAATACATGCAATAAATATGCAAATGCTTAATATATATTTGATACTCGTACATATTGAAAACGAATGGCAGACAAGTAGACAGACGGACAGCAGCGAGCTTGCAAAAAAGTGCAAAGTACTCACAAATATAGAAGCATATAGATACACATGTACGAGTATTTGCAAAGTATCTGGTAGAAATTATGTTCTTTGTTGTTGAATAAATCTTTAATTCGTTTCGACCATGCATTCATGCAACTTATCAGGAGTGTATGTGTGCGTGTGTGCAAGACATGAGCTGTTTGTTCTCTTTCCTTTTTCCTGCAGAAGTGAGTTATAAAAAGTTTACATGTACCCTGTCACTTTAGTGTTGGGGTCTCATCGTGATCTTGATGATGACTAAGTCTTAATTCATTAAGAAATAGAGTTTTAACAAAACGATTAATATGTGTGTGCGTGCATGTATGTATGCAAGTATATGTACATCGTTCTTTGTGATGTCTGTGATCCTTTTACATTCTGTTATGTGTCACATGTACGAATATCGATGGTTTAAAAGTTTGAAATCTTGTAAAATATGTATGTATGTATGTATATGCACTTATGTATGTAATACATACAAATCGGTAACTACAATTTTCAATGCACAAATATAGATATGAATTATGTTGCGGATATATATTTTAACATTGAATACAGTTTTTACATACTGTTATATCTAGACACATGTATATGTGTATGCCTACCCAGTAAAAAATAGGATCATCCAAAGAGTAATCTTGGAGCGCTCCTTTGCGAGTAATGGATTACTCCATAAAACTCCGGACCTCATCGGATTTTTAACACAACATGTCCGCAGACACGAGTACTCCTTTTAAGCTCCTTATGGAGTACTCCCTTTGATCTTGAAAATGACGACAGAGGGAGTAATCGTTTTTGTCTCCTAAAAGAGCATAAAGGGAGTAATCGTTTTTGTCTCCTAAAAAAGCATAAAGGGAGTAAACATTCATATAAAATACAAATTTGGTTATTTATTTTGATCATTTTGCGTAGTGCTTTTCAATTTTGATTTTGTCATACCTCAATTTAATGTACGAAATCTGAAATATATTAAAATAGAAAACAAATAATTAATAAATTTTGACACATTTTTAACAATTTGTTACTATACCCGTAGCTTTCGCTTTTTTTTGAAAAACAAAACGAAAACGTCAACAATTAACAGTTATATCAAAGAAAAAAAAAAACCAAAAACGAACTGATACATCCCTCATTGATCCATTTGGAGTATTTAGCGAGGCATAAACAACAAAACAAACAAAAAGTTTCGATAGCTCGCTTGTTACTCCAAATGGATGACCAAGTCATTACTCCTTTATTGCTCGATTATGGATTAATCCATATATTTTTTACTGGGTATGTACTGTGCATTACATACATACTTACGTCTTATGTAAAATTTCTTTAAATGAAAATATTCCAATTCAGTTGTAAATTGATTTGTAAATTGATTTATAACTTTCACAAAAGGAAAATGCAGTTACGATTATTTGGGAAATTTATACTCTTCCCAGACATGAACCGGTCGTCAGCACTAAATAACTTGTTGTAATTTAATATGGGCTTATTTTCTTTGTAAATGAAAAAAGTTCGTAAAAAATATGGGTTAAGAAATGTTACGAACATTTTTCTGAACGTATGGAAGACGTCATCCAATTCTCTGAATAGACGTCATAAAAGAGCACTTCTGGCAATTCCAATTGCACTTTTATTAGGGTTCTTTTTTACTGGGATCCATTACAGTTTCCGGCAGGCAGAACAAAAATATCGGGTGCTAATTGCATTTCAAATTAACTTGTTATACGTTTGAGCTTTTACCAAATTCAATTTGTGGTAGTGCAGTTGCAATTGCATGTAATTGAGAAGAAATAGTTGACTTGCTGTAGGAAGAAATGATAAGGAAATGCGAGAATTCCAGTTTCCAAGAATCTCCTCTTTCAAACTCAGTGATGGTGAAGACCTTTTTTACCAGAAATTGTAATAAGAAGAGAAATTTACTCGTATACACGGTGTACTCAAATAAAAGATCGTATATTCAATGTTAGAGATCTTTGTTTTTAGTAAAGGAAATGCCATAAATGTTTTCCAAGTCGATGTTTAATAGAACTTTTATTAATTATTTACTGCAAATGCAAAACACTCTTTTGAGGACAATTTCACAAATGCTTTTGCTACCGCAAAATAAAATATAAAATGATATCAGATGCTTCTGTTTAGTTTGCGCTTTTTGTATGAAAAAGAGCATTTTGCTTCATCAAATGTGAACATGAGAATCCCATATATTTAACCAGTAGAGATACAGTTTCATGAAAAATAAAATATTTGTGAAATATTTTAAAGCATACGGCTTGTGTTGTTAAATATGTATTAATAATGTGAAACTTATATGCAAATAATAATAATTATTTAAAAATATGTGGTGCTCATTGTATAATAATGATCGTACGAATCCTGCGTAGTAAATGTTGTAAATTGTGCAGTTAATGAGAAATATTATTATGGAACGAATTCGTAAATTAAAACCAGGAAAAAAGGTAACAGGTACAATTTATGGACAAATACTTATATCCCACAACCACAAAAATAAATCCACAACCACAAAAATAAATCTATTTATCAAAGTCATTTTTATTTTTGTCCACATTTTATAGAGACCTTTTCGCTTGAAGCGAAATTATTTGAATGAATTTTTCCTTTGAATTTCGGAAATTTTCAAATATTGCACTAATTTTCATTATTAATATTATTGTCATAAATTAATGCGACAGTTTAAAACGAAGAAAGAAAAACAGAGATAAACAAAAACTAAGTGGCAGGTATGGGACCCTTGTCAAAATGCAAATTGCCTCTTTATGCCATTTTGTATACAATTAGTTATAATTAATTATTATTAGAAAATACGATAAGAATTAATTTTTGTAAAAAACACCGTTTCCGTGAATGCTTTCCAAAAATAAATTTTAGTTTCGGAGGACATACAATAAAAATGATGTCGAATTGTTTGAAAATCAGCACTAAAGTCTCTGTCTTAAATACAAAAAAAAAAAATTACTTTCACAATACAAATCTCTAACATTAAAAAATCATTAGTTCGTCCTTTCTTTCATTGCCAATTTGTTATTGAATTTAATCCACAATTTTATATCGTAAATGGAAATGGTAACATGTATGAATTCGTGCGCTCGCTTTTGCCCTAAAGCATTTGAAATTGTGCCCGGGTTTAAAATAAAAAATTAAAAACTTTAACACGAAGGATGTGATATGAGCCTGATAATTATGATAAATATATACATATACATACACACGTACTTACATTTATTTGATTAAATTTTAAAACGTAAACTTTTATTTTAGAGGGCTTTTAATGCATGTTCACATGTTATATTAATTGAACAGATTGAACAGATTTCAATAGCGTCGAACAAAGGAAAAGTGTTGAAAATAAACTCGAGTCATTTAATTTTATTTCGTTACAGAGTGCAGAACAGCATTAAACGGTCTTTGTTCAATTTCAGACTGACACATCATAGAAGGATGTTATATGAATTATAATCAAAATATATGAGCAAAAAGTCAAAATACATTTCATACAAAGAAATAAACGAATACCACCCACCGTCTGATTTCAAATTCCTAACAAATACAAATAAAACGAAGCAAATATGTCGCGATCCAGAGAGAAAGTTGTGTCATCGCTGCGTAAAATATTCAAAAGTAATACAACAAAAGATGAAACCGTCGAGGAGAAGAAGCCTGAGGCGGAGGGAACTGTGAAAAAGCCAGCTGTATTTCCGGAATCACCAGGAAAACGAATGAGAAGACTGGACAAAAAGTAAGTCAACTAGTATATATGCGTATTTATATACATAAATATGTATGTACGTACATAAGTATGTACGAGTATGTAACAATTTTATTTCGTTTACTAACTCGTTAATAATGTCTCGCTTTATAATGTCTCAATTGTATTTTCCCTCAACATACAAAATATGATGAAAAATACATAAATAGTATTTTAAAATAAATTTCTGAAATTATATTCCAAACAAAAATGCCAGAGGCCCTAATTTTGTAAATCGCGCGAAGTTTATTTTGTAAACAAAAACAAAAAACTTATATTCATTATTATTTATATCATAAAAAATTCTAAAACATGTGAGAGACAAAGAAACGCTAGAATTATTATACGGCTGTTCGTTAAAAAGGATTTATGAGAAATAAAAACAAATTATAAAATTTTGGAAATTTTGTTCTTGTTCTTGGTGATGTGATATACAAAATCAGGCCTTAATATTATTCTTGTAGTCCAGTTCAAGTTTGATCAGCCGGATCTTCAGGTAAAATTTTGCATGATGAGATTTTTTATTTATTTGCGGTATTAAGATATTTTATTTTAAACTTTAATAACAATTTGCACAAGGCCTGCCTTATCACTTTTAGTTAAGAGTCGAATTCAAAGAATCTACACAATTGGGTAACGCACGAAAATGATCAGGAATTACTCGCATGTAATTAGTAACAACTTTCCATTAAAACTTTTCAATATTTAGGACCATTAATAAACCCTGGCGTTAGATAATTTCAGCTATATTTTAAGTTAAAATGAGAGATAAGTTAACTTTAGTCATTTGAAGTTGTCACATTTATAATGTCTTTGCAAAGTGTCAACATTAAATAATTAGCAATTAAAATTGCCTAATTTTTCCAAAGACATAAACCAAAAGTGCTTAAGACATGAACCAAAAGTGTATTTATTTAAAGAGAAATAAATTTTCTTTTACAGGCTGGTCGTAATAAGCAAATTTTATTAAATATCGCTTTAATAAAACTGCAGGTTTAATTTAAAATAAAAGATAATTGTTCGAAAATGGGCGATTTCCTGCCATTTTCCGATTTTTATTATTTTATTTGTGTCGTTCGTTCTTCTCTAGAATAATAAAAATTTATTAGCTTGAGAAAATATTAATAAATAAAATGAAGATATAGAAATTAGTGCACGCTTTTTTTTAACTCTGAAGTTGAAGCTGAAAATGCAAGCTTATGAAGTTCTGCAAATAAATGGCGAGAGTAAATCACTTAATTTTCTCTAAACTTTCAATTGCTTAAACGTACATACATATTTTTATGGTAAATGCATATTTTTACGAATTTCGGCAATTAATCCATTTACAATAATCTCGTGTGTTGCATCAATTAAGGAAAATATGGTGTATATTATTAATTAGCAAACAATTCTTAAGAAACATCCACGTTAAGTGAAGTTTGCTTATTCCAAACGATTTAAATTTTAGATAAATATGGGAATCGATTTTGTAAATCGAGCGATTCAAAAATATAAATGATACCCCAACTGATGTTTGTTAAATATTAAATGTTAATTTAATTCCAGTTGTAATATTTTAGAATAGTTGACTTATATCGACTCGATTTACATAACAGAATCGATAATGAAATCAAAAGTATTCCATAATATTCCACTTCGACAGTTTTCAGTTTTTAAAAATTTACATTTTTCTGAAGTGTAGAGAACTAGAAAGAATTATGTTTAAGTTGAGAAATCATTTGGCGTCTACATTATGTAAATATATAAACTAGAGCCTTCGTAGACTAGTGGCTAGTGGTATACTAGAGTGGTAATCCGAAGGTCGCAAGTTCGATTCCTGCCGAAAACTCTGGGTATTAATTTCTTATTTTGTTTACCTAATCAAAATTTTTTATTTCACATTTTCCCGAGGTTTCGTGAATTTTTTGTTCACTTTAGCCAGGGACTCGTAATTCAAGATTATTATATTATATTAATAAATTAATTTCTTAAACATTTATCAAAATATAAATTCATTGAAAACAGTGTGTCTTCATGAAAAAAGCTTTTTCAAAACTTTGTTTATTATATATTGATTTATTGATGTTAGATAAATGTTTGAGAAATTAATTTATTAATGTAATATAATAATCTTGAATTACGAGTCCCTGGATAAAGTGAACAAAAAATTCAGAAAACGTAGGGAAAATATGAAATTTGTCATAAAAACATGTTAGGCCTGATTAGTTAAACAAAATAAGAAACTAATATAATCAAATCGAACTTGGCCAAAAAAGAAAAACAGCACGGCTCTTAGTGTTTCTGAAGGCTAGCCAAGTAAAATAAATTTTCAAATTATTAATAATAGTAAGAGCTGCGTTATTTATAAATAAATTTTTACATTTCTTTCAAGGATCAAACCCATGTCCATAAACCCAGCCCCCGATTTCAGTGTTAGAGCACGTAGACTTATGAAGGAGTATAAGGAAATACAAAAGATCCAGAGTTGTATGAGCAGCCCAGTCTTTACGGTAAGTGATGTTTATTGATCTCCCGCAGAAGTTGACTTTTGTACTAATTAAAGGCCGTTTGATTTCCAGGTGGAACTTGTAAATGACAACCTGTATGAGTGGCATGTCCGTTTGCACTCTGTTGATCCGGATTCCAAGTTGGCCAAAGACATGATGGAATTAAACGTACCATTTATACTACTGCACCTGGCATTTCCCGATAATTTCCCATTTGCTCCACCGTTTATGCGTGTGGTTGAGCCACATATAGAAAAGGGTTATGTCATGGAAGGTGGTGCTATTTGTATGGAATTATTGACACCGCGCGGTTGGGCCAGTGCGTATACGGTCGAAGCGGTCTTAATGCAATTCGCTGCTAGTCTAGTTAAAGGCCAAGGACGTATAATGAGGAAAACTAAAAATACCAAGGAATTTAGCAAGTAAGCAAATGCCAAACAAACTCGTCCATGTGTGCAAGTGTTGCAAATTTATGCAAGTTGATTTATTTACTTCCTTTCCCTTGCAGACGTAGAGCTGAGGAAGCTTTTCGTTCGTTAGTTAAAACACATGAAAAGTACGGCTGGGTTACACCGGCGTTATCAGATGGTTAAAATGCCATAAATAATTACATACACAGATGCAGACATATTTAGTTCATGTATAAGGGGAAATGAATGACGTGACCTTTTTGTGGAGTGTAGAATTTTAAGAAAAGAAATGGTATGTGATTTTATTACTTTATATACTCGTAAGTAACATGTCCAGAGTATGCCAATATCAATCTTACATGGCATGTGCAATGAAATATTGATTAGGACTTGCCCTTTATTTAATTCAACTATTGGATGTATAAAATGCACGAAGGTGCATTTTAGTGGATATGCTTATTCAATCAAATATTTGCCTAGTCTGAACATAACTTTATTGACATGGATAGGTTTTGTATTTATTATTTGCTACTTTCATTGGTCATGATTGAACCTTTTAGGATCATTTAAATGCAAAGAGTTCTTAAATATAATTTTTGTATTAAAGTTTCCTTAAGAATGTAGATAATCGTTTATTTCCAAAAGCCGCCTCGCACTTTGAAGAGAAACTTTTTGGAAACAAGATTTATGATTGTAGCAATTGTCAAAAATCTTTTCTCAAATTTCGGACAAAATACTTTTATAATTTCAAATTACATGTCAAGCTAAATTTCTGCAGCCTTGCGACTGTTTGAATAAGGTTTTCCTATGAACTATTAGAGATCAATTATTTCTTTCTAAATGTTATCAAAACTACAATAATTATTATTATGATTTGTTTGTTAGTTGAACAAAATTTTCCGATAGTGTCAGTTTTTGTTATTTAAATGATTTATAGCCTGGCCAATATTTAAACTTGTATTATTATTCTAAAAACTTGACTCCACGACGCAAAATTGAATGATAAATAATTAAATAAATTAGTAAAACACAACATAGAATTAAGAGTCAACTTAATACTAGTATCGCAGATCTTTAACTAAAAGCTAGTTAAAGATCGTTGATCGTGGATTCTAGTTCTTAGAATACACAGACAACATTGTTGTAAAAAAAATTAAGTAAATTTTATTTTCAATCGAACTTCATCATTTGTTAATTATTTCAGTCCTTAGAATACAAGGAAAATGTTTGTTTTTTCAATTAAATTATCTGAATTTAAACAATTCTTTGTAGGTCTACATTCACAGAAATTAATTACTTGTTTAATGTTCTGTGTGATAATATCAGATTAAATATTTTCTTATTGAAAAGATTTGTAGACACATCTGAAAATGTTTGTAACAAACAAACGAAACGGTGGCTGAATTATTATAAAAATTATAGATTTAAATAAATTATAATACAAATAGGAATATATTAAAAGCCTTTGGCCAGTTTTCGAGAGTAAGAAAAACAATATGCTCATCCTTAATTGTTCTTTCATAGGATCATCTCAATTTCTTAACATATTCGGGTAGAAGGTTCTTAAAATCAAACTATTCTCATGCATATTGACTTAAAGTAAATTATTGATTATCATGCTTCAGATTTCTCTTTACGGAGATTTTATTTGCATTTAATACAAAAATAACAACTTACATATTATATCCTGTAGTTCCAATAAGGAACATGGGGCCTCAGAAAATATAATTGGATTCTATTAGTTTTATTTTCTTTTACAGGTAGGACTTTGCAGCCGACTTAAATACAAAATACATACACCGTGCGCCATTAGAGCAACAGAATCATTTCTACTGAAACGGGTAAAAAATCTAAGAATGGTCATCGTATCAATTGTTTGTAGTGAGATTATTTTCATCAATATTTTTAAGCCAATCCATTGTATAGAAATTAGACATACATACACTCATACATAAGGCAACCGCATAATTAACAATACAAAGTATTGCTAATAATTTAACTCAATTTAAAAATAATTATGCGTTTGTGCTGCCATCTTTAACTTGTATATTATTATTTCGTAATTGCTCCCAACACTATTTTGGACCTCCGGTAGATTTATTTTTAAGCGATAAGTGTATATAACAAAACATAGGAATATATTTCAACTACTTGTTATTGGACTACTCGCATATTTATGTACATAAGAAAATTTATTGGGTAAAAAATTCAAGGACTACGAATGCGTCAAATAAACTGTCACAAAGGAAGATTTTCAGATGTCTACTTAGACTAAGATATTGTGATATATTTACCTTCTTATCTCTGTATAAGTCAAAACAATGTCTCGACATTTTCCATCCCAATTAAAATCAATAAATTTTTGGCATTGAACTACTCGCATATTCAATTTCTATCAGCATCCCATCAATTATTCTAAAATTATTTTTAACGGCCTCAGGACCTTATCCTTCACTACCCTTACAGATACTCTAGATATTTCTGTTCTGAATTTTGATTTTTTCGAATTTATTTTTTTCCATGCTTTAATTATTATCATTTCTTATTTATTTTTGTTAAAATTGCCAAACTAATAAAAATAAATCAATGTGATCATGCAAACAAACTTTCTTCTGACACAATACTTCGGTAATATCCCTAAATCATATTTTTTAAGAAAATAGTCAAATAATTGGTATTATCATCGTCACATCAAGTCGACATTAAAAAAAAGGTTAGTTCCGTGATCGTTGTAGACAGTAATTGAGTATTAATGACGGCCACTTCCCGATTTATAAGTCTTAGTAATAGTAACATCTTATAAATAATATATAATTGCTATCGACAACGACTCTACAGTTGCCATAATATTGGTGTCATATCCGTGTGACGTCATCAAATGGAACAAGTGGGTTATATTTATATTTTCTTCCTTTTTTCGGGAATAAAATCTACACTTAAGTGAATTAAAAGCTCTTTCGTAAGTGAAAATCAAGTTGCAAAAATCATGAACGGAACTTATATGGATAATACAGTAAAAATATCAAAATCAAAATTCGGCAGCCGCATTAAAGACCACTGTGCGCATATACAAACATACATATATATTTATGTAATATTCATATATACCCTACAGTCTAACAAAGCCATGTATTGTCATCGTATTGCCTGTAAGAGAAAAAGTATTGCGGCAACAGTCATATTCCAATCACGGAACTTTCCCCCTTCAGAAGAGATTTTGCTGCCAAGACGATACTTCGAAATAATACGAATGCATTACTTCTCGAAGACAAGTCTGGGATATCGCTAGATGAACGTTAAATTAAAAATTACATGAAAGCGAATGTATGCGCATGCGCATGTTTGTACAACAACATTCTTTTTAACTATTAAGTCCTCTGCAGACGTGAAGTCACGCCTTCGCGTTCGAATATATAAAAAATCATTAAAAGAAAGTACCATATACGTTCAAATGACATAATTTCGTATTTCTGAACTTTCTCGGAAATAGTGAAGGGCAGACAACAGAAGTACTACATTGATTGTATTCTTCTGAAGGATGATTTCGGAATATCCCAAAACCAATGCCTTAAGGGTATATCCTCTATTTGTTTCTAGGACATGCCCATTTTTCTAATCTCCTTAATCGCACATGAATTCGGCTCGTGGAGACGGCTTACGTTACGTTTGGCTCATATCCCGCCATCGTTTCCCGAACATACTTATGTTCGCCATCTAAAAGAAAACACAAATCGGCAATAAACAACGAAGCATAAAAAAACTAAACGCATATACGAAACGTTAACAAATTAATTATTATTATTATTACTACTTTATTTAGCGTATTTAATGCTATTTATACAAAATTTCAAAATTTTACAAATATAAGATTAAAGTTTTAAAATTTTCTTTCTCCTTTATCTAAATTAATTATTTTTTTAAATCAATACTTTTGTTTTACATCAATATTTTTGTTTTACATATGTGACTATTTTACGTTTAAATTCAAAGAAATGTGTTTCTCTTTTGAGGTCTTGAGGTATTTCATTAAAAACTTTTATGCCCTTATAAAATAAAAAATTTTGGCCGAAGTTTGTTGAGGAAAAAATAAGTCTAAAATCATTTGAGTTTCTTAAATGATAAGGCTGTACATTTGCAACATTTACTAAATATCTTTTTAAATAATATGGCATCATCCCATTCTTTACTTTAAATATAAAAATTAAAATGTTCATTACAAGACGTTGATTTACAGAGAGCCATTGTAATGTTGATAGCATGTCGGTTATATGTGTTAGTCTGTGGCATCGCAGAATGCATCTCATTCCCTTATTTTGAAGTTTTTGGAGTCTCTCTTTCATCTGTTGATTTCCCATAAATAATATAGTTGAGCAGTAGTCAAAGTGTGGCTTAATAGTTGTGTTGAATATATTTACGGTGGTAACAGTGGAAATTTTATATCTTATTCTTCTCAAAAAGCTAATTTTTTTAGATATCTTTTTGCATACATATTCGTAATGGGATTTGAAGTTTAAGTTTTTATCCAACATTATTCCTAAGTACTTAATTTCATCAACTTTTTCTATTGGCTCATTTTCAATATAGATATTTTCAACTGACTCTCCCTTTAAAATCATTGCCTTTGTTTTGTCTCTGTTTAGTTTTATTTGATTCATTCTTAAATATTTCTCGACATTTTTTAGGTCTTCATTTAGTTCTCTAATGCATTCATCTGGATTTTCTCCACATATATAAATTAGTGTATCGTCTGCGAACATGCATACTGTTGAGTTTTTTACATAATTCTGCATGTCGTTTATGTAAATTAGAAACAGAAGTGTTCCAAGGATTGCTCCCTGCGGTACACCTCTGCTGACTAGCTTTGCTGTTGAAGTATATTCACCACATTTTGTTCTTTGGAATCTGTCGCCCAAATAACTTCTAAACCATAATAGCTCTTTTCCTCTAACTCCATATTTTTCCAATTTGTTTAACAGAATATTTCTATTAACCACCTCAAATGCTCTTTTTAAGTCCAAAAAGACTGCTACTATGCTCTTTTTTTTCTCCATTTCCATTTTCCATTTTGAAATGACTAGATTTAGAAGCGATTCGCAATTGTGATTTTTTCTAAATCCTGATTGCTGTTCAATTATTATATTATTGTTTTCCAAATGTTTGCTTAATTGATTGTATACAACTTTTTCCACTAGCTTACTTATTGTTGACATCATATTAACAGGTCGAATTTCGGCAGGGTTTTTTGTATTTTGAACTTTTTTTATTGGTACTACACAGGTCTCTTTCAAAATCCCAGGAAAGATGCCGGACTGAAGAGATTCTACTATTAAACGATGTATATGTGCACCTACTATGTCGAAATTATCCAACAATATTTTAATAGTGAGGTAATTTTGGTCCTTTTTATTGTTCATAGACTTCATTATTTGTATTAGTTCTGGAATACCTATTATTTCAAAACTGAAAGGTGCAGTAATACTTTCACTTATGATATTTTCATATGGCAAGTAGGGAATGCTTTCAGCAATTTCCTCAACACTTTTTATAAAAAATGAATTTAAGTATTCAGCAATATTTCGGCTGCTAGATATTATTTCTCCGTTTACTTCGATTTCTTCTACTTGTGACTTTTCTATTTTCATTACATGACTTTTGATTGTTCTCCACATGTCCTTTTGAGTAGTACAACGGTTTATTTTATTATTAATATAAGCTGCTTTACTCTTTTTTAATTCATTCCTGTAAATATTCCTTATTTGCCTGTAGCCCCTCCAATATAATTCACTATTATACCAAACTGCCAAATTATAAGCCTGTATTTTGTTTTGTCTCATTCTTTTTAAGTTATTATTAAACCATAAGCTATCATTGTTTGCAATTCTAATATTCCTATTTACAACCATGGAGTTAAGTGAGTTATTTATTTCGACCATCAAAATATTAGCAAATTCGTTTAGTGATGCATTTGTTCGTATGTTATTTAATTCGCCATATAATAATGAGTTTCTAAAAACGTTGTTGTTATAACGAAACATTCTCACATTTTTTGTTTTTGGCAATTCGACATGATTTCGAGATGGTATTCTAATTTCCAATGATTCGTGGTCACTTATTTTCATTTTGCCATTTATAAAAATTGAAACATATTCAATATTTGTTAACGCGTAGTCAATGAGTGAAACTGTATTATTAGCTATTCTGGTTGGAGTAGTCACCACTTGCTTGAAATAATTATCGTTTATTATTTCTTCTAATCTTCTTTTGTACGAACTATTACTCAGCCAGTCAATGTTGAAATCACCAGTAATTAAATAATTATCTCTTTGCTCAATGTCATCCATTTCTTCTTCGAAAAAATCAATAAATTGTTGTTCAGGAGAATTTTGTGTATTAGGTGATCTATAAACTGCCACCAGATAGTATTTAGTTTGTTCATTAGTAATTTCTATTTTTAACCACCATATCTTTTTATCTAATGCCTTGCAATCTATTATTCTATTTTTCCATTTTTCATTAACATAGACGCAGACACCACCTGTGTGTCTGGATATACTATCACATCGAATAATATTAAAGTTTTTTAGCGCGATTTCGCTACTATCAATATCTTTGGTCAAATGAGTCTCTGTTAAACATATGAAGTCTAAATCTTCCTCTAAACATATCACTTCTAATTCATTAAAATTTGTACTTAGTCCACCAATGTTAAGAGAAACTCCTCTTACAAAAGTTGATTGCTAATAAGCAACCTTTTCCGACTCTATTTTCAATTTTCTTTTGTATACGGGACAATCTGTACTTCTGCAGTCATGATTTGTGTCAATGTTATTCAAATTCAATCTTTCCTTAGCTCTTTCGCAGTTTATACATTTATTGTTTGTATTCTTACAATCTTTGTAATTGTGACCCGTTTCGCTGCATTTTGCACAGAACTGTTCTTCGTTTTTACAATGGATCGACGTATGATTATAACCACAGCATTTAAAGCATCTTAGAACGTTACAGGTTTCGTACACTGCGCATCTGTCCCATTCAATAATAATTTTTTTCTTTTTCATAATTTGATTAAATCCATCCCCGTTTGTTTCAATAATAGCGTTATATATCTTTGGATTCTTGTAGGATCTGAAAATCTTTACACACTCCAAATAATTACACTCAATATTGTTCTGATTTTTGATAGCTCTAATAATAACATCTTTATTCAGTTGTTCACTCATTCCTGTTATCATTATTTTTGGACTTCTCATTTTTGGAGCTCGCACCTCGTATTCATTACCCAGTTTTTCTTTTATTTCATTTGTTAAGACATCACGGTCTCTTTCGTTTTCACAGTTGATGGCCACTATACCTTCATTTCTCTTCGTTATGTTCTTTACCTGCATGCTAAGAGCTGATGGTTTGATTTTCTCTTTAATATCTTTTTCTGTCAACTCACTATTTTGTTTGTTCTTTGGCTTTAATATAACGGGTACATTGGTTGTTGTTTTAAGTTTAGTTGCATACGTTTCTTCCCCCGTGTTTGTTTGTTTTCTTTTTAATTCGGTGATAATCTCCCTTTTTACATCGTTAACTTGTTGTTCTACTAATTTGTTTGCTTTGTTAATTTCTGCAACCATTTTATCTTCATTATTTTTAACCATATTAAATAAATTTTTATAATTTTCATTTGTGAGTTTTATAAAACTTATACATCCATCACACATATACAACAGGTTCTGAAACTTGAAAATCGCATCACTTTCATATTTTGAGAGTCCCACACATTTTATATGAAACATCATTCCGCAATAACCGCCACAGCGAATTCCACCATCCCGGCATGCACTCCTGCATTTTCCACAGCATTCCATGATTTTTTATAGTTGATATACATACGTTATCCTTTAATATCCTTTAATAACATATATGTAAGTATAGTATATATTGGCTTTAGTCATCCGATGAATGGGAATTGTTAATTGTTATATTGTTAATAACGTTGCTCTGCCAGCGTTATATTCAAACGTAGTGCCATTGCGACATGTTTGCGTTTCAAAAAATTTGTTTTAATAACTTTAAAAAGCCAGAAGATTTATTTTAAAGTTACATCGTAATTGGCGAATAAGCCAATAAGTACCTTTTGGCTCTTTTGCCAACTGCAACTCAATTATTTAAAACTATGATTGACTTCTGATGCCATATTCATTTATAATTTCTATAATTTCGCTTATAATGTTTTTTAAATATTTTTTCATGAAACGTCTAGTCATATGAACAGAAAATCTCGAAAAGTATAAATAGTTGTTGCTTGAAAGTTGTGCAGCCTCTTGAATTTCCGAGACGGGTTCTGTCGAGTTTTTGCTTAATTTTACTTAAACTAAATTATTAGTTCGAAATTGTATTTCATATGTGCAATACTTTGCAACTTGCGATAATTTAAAACGATGTTCGTATATAGAATCTTAGAAAACGTAGATATAATGGAAAAAAATCTATTTCAAAATGAATAGTATACAATTAATAATATTAGATAAGTATTTTACCATTTTTCTCTGTCTCGTAATGTATTTGATATTGAAATAATAATAATTCTGATCGCGATTGGCACATTTACGTGGAAAAGCTTGGCGTATTTGGAAAACGGCGACGTATGGCTTCCAACGTAAATACGCTAAACGCGATAGTAATGAATGTTATTGTTGCATTTAGATATAAATTAATGTAACAACCTTAAAAAGAAGGAAAACCCTGCAACCCTCCATGTTTAGGTATTTTATATTAAAGAAATTTTTTATGAAACGAATTAATAATAGAAATATGAAAAAACAATTGCTCAGTCTGTAAGCATCAGAATAATTTTTTGAAAATTTTTTTTTTGCTAAGAAAAACATTAATTTCCTAGGACCGTGATATGTTCATTAAATATTTTGACTATAAACGATTGAATCCACTAGCGTGAATATTTCTGTTTGAGATTATTTGTTAATTAAGACTAACGAACGAACACCTCCTTACACCAGTTGTTTCTTGTGATTTAAGATTATGTAAGATATTGTTAATATTCCATTTAATACTTTCTTGTACATCAATAATTTTATTTATTATATTTTTTGTATAAAAAGCAAACTAGAATTTATTTTGAATGTATCGTACTTGTTGCACAATGCGACAAAGGTGAATCACTTTTAGAAAACACGTACAACTGAAGAATATGATGAGAATATGTCGTGGGAAGAATAGGATTTGAAAACTTTTGCAGAATTATAATCAATAAAGTGTAACAACTCGGAGTTCGACTCAAAAGAAGTAACTTTTGTATCATGAAAAGTATCACAACAGATAAAACACGCATACAAAACGGTTTCTGGTGAAAAGTGAAGAAATTTAAATTTCGAAATCTTATCGTATTTTTAAACAAGTGCGACATTTTTCAATTTAGCTAATTATTGTAATATAAAAGAAATTTATCGATGTTTTAAATATACAATTTAAAAATTTAATACTTCTTTTAATTCGATCTTTCAACAGGTTTGTATATAGATCTGAGAGAAAAAATATTTTAAAGCTGAAAACATAAAATTTCTGTACATAAAACAGCAACATTAAATAAATTAATCATTAGTTAAGGAATAAATTAAATTCGACGGCGATCGATAATTTGTTTACTCTCTTGGTGCAGTATGCGGACAAGCCGAAATGGTTTGGTGGTTTGAATTTGTTGGAAATAGTAAAAGAAAGCATCAGCTCAACTTTATTCTTTTTACACGATCGTAAGTAAAAACCCTTAAGTTCATCAGTAAAGCGTAGAAGTAAAGAACTTATGCATAGATGTCAATTTGCAAATTAAAATAAAACGTCTCAAATATGCAAATTTGCTTATTTTCGCAGCTAAAAGTTGTATAAAAATATTCAAAAGTGGCCCACTGAATAATCAATATATTATTAGGAAATTTGTTCATACGGCTCGGAGTTTGAAACGCAAAAAAAATCTGTTTTCCAATGCGGCTTGCGATGTCTAGCAGATGGGCTGCAGCGAAAAATACTTTTCTTTTGGGCGTTTGTCGTATGTGCGTCGTTAGCAAATATTTTTCAAATCTACTATTGTGGTCAGCAGAAGCGAGCAAAAGCATTCCATGAAAATACTTCAACTTTCCTCCCTCTTGAAACCTTTAAAATGAATTTGTGCCACAATTTAAGCCACAAGTACTTCTTAAATACTTTTGGAACTTCCTTGCAAGAAATAAAAAAGTTCTCAAAAATTATCTGCAGGGTATTGGGCAGTTACGTGTATATATTGTTGCCAATTAAAAATGTTGTGGCAAATTTTAGATTGTTCTTTAAGCATTTGCTCTTCGAATAGCATGACATCAATTCGAACGTCTTACTTCGGTTTTGTTGTAAATCAAGTTAAATTACCTTTTTGCTTAACAAATCAAACAACATGAATTTTAAGTTTTCATTTAGTTAAATATGGCTTTAATTTATTAATATTTCTTTATATGCATAAATTCATTCCGCTATTAAATGAAAACTGTAGTAATTTTGCTTTTTTACTTTTGGGCGAAGGCTCTTTATTCAACCTCATTTCAATTTGCATTTTGAAAATGTTTTTTTGTTTTTGTTTGTAATTGCAACATTATATAATATATACATATGTATGTATATATTTATGACCTTTTAATGTATATACTTTTACATATTCTTATGATTTAAATGTTTCTAAATCTTAAAAAACTACATAATAATAAAAATATTAATATAAAAAAGTTTTAACAAAAAACAGTTCCTGTACTTTTATTTTAAATTCGTAATAAATTTAAATGCAAATAAAACAATTGGAGAGCAGACGAATTTCAATTCAATTCTATTCGACTGAAACGAAATTTGGAAAAACATAGTGATAGTGACTCTTTTTTGTGGTTCTGGATTTTCCATTTAAATATCTTTTTAATATAAAAATAACAACATGCTGCTGTTACGTTAATGCTGAAAGAAAACATACACAAGAATTAAATCGATTAATATGTATTTTATTTTATGAAAGTCATAATAAATAAAATCGAAATTTAATTTTAAAAATTTCTTTCTCATGCTTAATAAACAGTATTTTTTTATAATTTTTTTTTTGCAAAATAGATTCCAGTTTCTCCGAGTTATTTGCACCAAACTTAATTACGGTTTCTATTCTATTGCTGCAATCGTTTATAATAGAGTTTATAAAAATAAAACATGTGTCTCTCCTCACAAAAATTGATTTAATTTCAAAATCATAAGATTAATTCCTCATAAAAAAATTATATACAAAAGAGTTAAGTTCTAAAACTAAATATTATAAGATATATTTTTCGTGTACGAGTATAGTAAATGGTAGTACGTATTGTAATGCTTTAGTATAAAAGATAAATATTTGTTTAAGTTCTTAAGGTTTAGATATATTCAACGCTTTTATAAGAGACTGTTTCGTCAAAGTCTGACGAAATGTTCAAAAATATTATTTCATGAAAAAACAGTTGTAGGTTTTTTTATTTCTATTATTTGGTATATAATTTTCTACATTATTTACTCGTAGTTTTTAAACGTGTTTAGACTTTATGTGTTTTAAGTATTTATTTTTGCTTTTTTCATTAAGCGCTACAGCATGTTCTTATGGGTGTTTAATTGTGAAATACTGTTGTTAGTAGATTAGATTAAGCTTTTATCTTCCATTAAGCTCGTGTTTTTGCTCCAAGTGTTGTCAACAGCTTACAGCTTGCAAAGGACAAACGCAGCCTAGACTTAATTTCTACTCATGTGGGTTTTCAAAAATCGAAACATAAAAAAGGAAAACATCTTTTCCATTAGTAATTTTCAAAGGCAAAATTTCAATAATTTGAATTCTCTTATTTCGTTTTTTAAGTTTTCGAGGTCTCGACTTAAATGTTAATTATTTTTGCGCTTGTTTAAACTAAAATCTTAAAGTATATTTTTGGTGTAAATATTTGAGTTGGTGTGGTGTAAGTTTTCTTTACATTTTACATTTCCTCAAGTCGAATGTCAAGAAAATATTAAAAAAAAACAATATAAATTAAATGTTTCCATAATGTGTTGTGGTTACTTGTCAAACGTCGAATGCTTCTTCGTGTCTGGTGTCTTAAAAAAAAGAAAAAAATAACACTTTCCTCAAGGATTCACAGATTTGTTTTAAGGATTTGGTTGTTGTGCTAAGCATTTTTTTATTTGTTTGCAAAGTGTTTTACACGGCACAATTGGCTGAATTTGCTTGGCAAATTTATGTTCTCTTTTGCGAATCGCTTCCAGCAGTACTGAATTCGGAAATATTTCTGTGGATACTCGTTGTTGGCCGACTTGAATTCAGATTTCGATTTAGATGGGTGAAATGGAAAGTGGTGAGGCCGCCAAATCGGGCATGTATTCCTTTAATAGATCTCTCAGGCGTAAGATTTCTTTGCCGGCAGCTGCCAAATCTCCTTGAAGGGAGAGTTCGCGTTCGCGCAGACGTTTTATGTCACGTTGGCAAGTCTGGAAAAAAGAGGTTTATTAAATAAACATAATGAAGTTTAGATATACGAGTAGTCTTCAAAAATACTCGTAAGGAAAAATGTTGTTCACTTACCACATTCTGTCTCAACAAATCCAATTTGTCACATTTTAGTCTGGTCACTTCCTGCCTCAGATTCTCCAGCATGACCATCGTTTCATTGCTGGGCGATGAGCCCATCATACCCTGGGAACCATCCAAACACAAAGAGCAGGCCTTTGTGGTAGCCTCGGCCGAAGACATGGACTCTAAGCCGGTGTCACTGTCAATATAGGCGGCGCCGCCATCCAAATGACCCATCATTGGGTCCAGATCTACGCTATTTAAGCTGGAATCATCACTTGTTTCCGACATTGTGGCCGCGGCACCGCCACCGTTTGACGCTGTGCCGCCGTTCTGGGAATTATTTCCATTTTGCAAATCTTTGCTATTGTTTGTCAATGAACAATGACCGTTATTGTTGTTCGCTGCGCCGTTGTTCAGGGGACCGCGAGATGTGATGTCGGGCGATGATGAAGTCGACTCATTAGAAAATTTTGATTTCGATGAAGATTTCGATGCAGTGCGGCTACAGCTCTTCGAATTGAAAAGGGGAAAAAATGCAATAATTAAATAAATCAAACATGTAATACATGCGCAGAAAAATTCAGAATTAAGAGAACGAATTTTGGAATTAATTAAAATTTTAAATTAGTTTTGAAAATTATTTAAATTGAAATCGAAAGAACATCTCGTTTTTCATTAAGAGCATATGGCACTACGAATTACAGAGGAAATTCGTTCTTTAGCCGAACAATTCTATCTAGTATAGCTTCCTTGCAGAGGTCTCTCCTGTCACTTTAGTGTGGAACACTTCAATTCGAACGTCCGCATATGCCTTGTTATGAAAGGATTTAATGAGATTTTAATACAGTAGTGCAGGACTTTTTTATATTTCGACCGAGCGGAAATCACATTCTGTCAGACACATTTTTCAAATTTGGCATAAAAGTGCAAAGTGGGGAATGCATCAGGAGTGGAAATTCATGCTTGTCGAAGCACTAAAATAGACAGAAATGAATTGTGGAAATGGCAAGGAATGGATGTGCATGCACAGTTCGTTTAACTCCGTTTCAGTGGTAAAAGGATCCACATTCTCCTTCCGATATCGGAACCTGCTAATCGACAAACAAAATTTTGTAGGTGCCCGAAAGGCGAAAACAAACCATTAAAATCTGAGACTTTCAGTTGCCAGTTACACCATTTCTTCCTGAAACTGTCAATTGAACTGAGGATTGGCTGGCATTCAAAATCGAGTCATACCTCTGGAACTGCTTTGTTTGTCAATTTGTTGCTGTACATTCCAGGGAAACAAAATTTTCAGAGATGATGAACGAAAATGGGGATCGATAAGTTTGTACAGCTTTATGATCGCATCGTCAAGGCAATGCGACAAAATGGCGATGAGTGGTCGTCAAGTGTCATTATACACGAATTTTGTTGAAGAATATTTCTTTTTTCATTGAGAAATTTATAAACAGGGTTTTGCTTTACGGTATATTGAAATTATCACGAGTATATTCGTGGCGAGAATGTACATCACCCAGCCGATAACGAGAATACTCGTTAATGATAGGGAAAGGGTTACTGGAAGTATTTTGTTAATTATTTTTAAGAAAAACTTACATTTAAATTGGGCGTCTCTGACAAACTCGTGTCCTTCTTCGAGTTCGTGCTGGTAGCCGATGAATTCATTTTCGTCGAAACGCAGAATTTTTCGACATTCGCCAAATTACTAGTATCAACACTCTGTGATCGTACACGCGAAATCAAGGCTTTCTTGACCGTATCAATAAAACGTGATCCCGCTGTGGTGTTATCGGCTTTTGGGGTCTCTGGCGTGGGACTGGCTGCCATTTGGCCAACCAGGTCGGCGCCCAGAAATTCTCTAGTCTTCTCTTTTAATTCGTCAACCAGATTTTGCAAAAGAGACGTACGAGTTCGCAACTCTAATTTAGCAAACTTTTCGGCCTTGTAGCAGGCATTTTCAGCATTTATTAGTTTCGTTAAGAGAAACTCTTTGAACTCCTGACCCTTGCGGAAGACGGCGGGGCTGGGAAGGGTGGGGCCAAAAAAGGGCACATCATCTCGGGCTGCTACACTGACCTTGTAACGTGTATTCGGGGTATTGGGTTCCAAGGGTTGTACCACGATAAAGGCATGTAGGAAATGACTGGCAATCATGTCGGGCGAAAAGGGCGTATTGGATTCTTGAAATACGATCGCGACAATATCATTGCCGATGTGACGTTTGCGTTGCAACTGTTGCGGATCGCCCTCGGTGTAGGGCAACATGGTGGAAACATGAAACATTATTTCACGTTCTTTGAACACTTCATAAATAGCAGTATCTCCGGTATGACCGTTTTGTATATCGAGTCCACCCCTATAGCCTTTGTGCTCCTTTAGTTTGATGCGTTGCCCGATCACGTCTAAAAATTCCTCAAAAACAGCTGATGAGTTGTTGTTGCTGAAAAGCTCCTCCTCGGTGGTTTGGCCGTATCTTTGGTATAGAATACCGAATTTGAAATTCGAAACTAGAACGTGTTCATCGTATACGCCAATTAATTGTGAAGCCTTGGGACAGAGCACAGGCATAAAATTGTCTACGTTGACTTGATCGTTCAGCAGACGAACCATTTTGTTGGGGCTGGGTGAAGGACCCAGACACGATAGTGGTATCAGTTCGTGCATTGTACCAGTTCTCAGGCGCAACAAAATACGTATGTGCTCCTGATTGGCTACATTTTCCGTTTTAATAGAAATCAACACCGGACCCAGCTGTTCATCGTAGCCCACCAAGTTGGAGTGTTCACGGCCAGCATAAAACCGTCGATAGCATTTGGCCGTATCGTCTGTTTCGAATTTCGCCATCCACGTAGTTTGAGGCAACATCGGGTTGCCTCTCGAATCGAATGTGCACTCGTGATCCGTACCATCGACCCAATAGCCACTCAAAGGAAGGCATATCATAGGATAGGGCGCTCCCTTCGCCAGTACCTCCTCCAGCACACGCTGCGACGCCGGTATAGTTGAAATTATCGATGATTGTGACGATGATTGTGATTGATAGTGGTGACCATTCGAAAGCAACTGTCCTCCGCTGGCAGTGATGATGCCACTCAGTTGGGGAGAAGCGGGTGTGCTACTAGAGGAGTTCGACATGGAATGTCTCATGGTAGTGCGTGAACCTGAATGCTGCAAACTGTGAGGTGTGACAATGTGCATGTTGCTACTAACATTGATGTCGTGAGGTGAATGTGGGTTGGGCACGCGTTCATCATTTAAGTTGCGGTGATGTGTCTGCAGGAAAAGATAGAATAAAATAGGAAAATTATTAGATTTTGAACGAATCGCTTTATGTTCAGAAAAGAACAATAACAAAGTTATTGACTTTAAATGCTTTAAAACAATGGATTAAGCGAATTTCATATGTTCTTGTTGTTGTTATTATTGTATTGGTGCGACTAATGAACGTTAAACATCTGTCAGTTTGCCAGGCGCCAAATAAAACATAATGATTTTCTACAAACAGCGCAAGTACGTTCTGTACGTTCGCTCGTTTATGTGCCTGTCTATTTGTGGCAATCAGATTATATGCCTGAGTTTTAACGCCATGCCCGTTTGCAATATTCGTGTTAAGTTTCAGCAAAGAAAAATGGAAAATAGAAAATAAAAGCCAACTAATTCGTCTCTGCTTAGTTGGCTATGCTGTTTACAATAGCGTACGTGCACAGAGTCAATCTTTTTGGCATCAACGTCAACAACGCCAACAACACCAACAACAAATTAAATGCAATTAAATAAACTGCAAATATTTTCTAACACAAAAGTGTGCACATTCCACACTGAGTGCTGTGCGGGTGACTCAATCTTGAATTAAAACTCCAACAATTCCCTTGAGTCACCTACACTCTTTACCACGCGACCGACACTGTGCCACTTAGTGTTTTAGAAATTGTGTCTGCAAATACTGATCGTTGCAAATGGCAAACCCACAAACCACACTAAACATGCAAATACGGAACTTAAATTAGACATACGAGACCATATTGATATGCAAACGTGAATATGCAGCTTGGCAAAGGGAATCTTGCCTGCACAACCAACAACAGAAACAACCTAAAGCTAAAAAACTAAAATTTTATGTGGGTGGTTAAATAGAAAATTAATAAAAAAACAGTTTCACTACAAACATTACGGGGAGTAGAGGGAAAATGAAGACGAAGCGAATTTTATTGAAACGTGTAACAATTACAACGTAACAAGTTCACTTTTTTCCGCACAACTTCCTGAATCATTCCTTCATGAAACTCGTTGTTCAGATTTCGTGTTGGCTTTAGATTTTTCTGCTCATAGAGCAAAATTGAAATTTATCCTCTTATTTGTGCCTTCAAATTAAGTTCAAATGGTAACAAATGTGTTTCAAATAATTGCAGAGTTTCAAAAATTTAAACATTTGCCGCCTTTCATTTGTGCACAATTTTTTGCTTCCTTGTGAATCAAACAAATTTGTCACACTTTAATGGGGCATTTAAACAAATTTGATAAACAATTTCTTTTCCTTTAGATTTCAACATTTCAATGTTTCACTTCTACTTTTAACTATTGCTGAGTTGCACAACTCTTTTTCTTTTTTTTTTAATTAAATTGAATTTTGAACACACTTAAGAATTTTGCGATTCATTTATAAGAAACACGGCAATTTGTCAAATACACACACACTTACAAAATTTATTTCAAATGTTGTTTAAAATATTGTTAAATTATTCGAAACTCATTGAAAGAGTAAGAGAATCCCGGCATCAGAATGGATGTAGGCCTAATTGAGAATTTGCAATCCTGCTGTATCTATTGATTTAATTAGAACTTTAGAGAAGAAAAGCTTGAAAACATAATTAGGACTTTTAATACTTGGAAGAAACCAAACACCAAGTGCCTCGAATTTAATATTATTTCTAGATTTAAACATTTTAGACTGATTTTTTAGAACTACAAATACTCGATTTCTTAGAAACCATAATTTCACACTTCCGCCAGAGTGTTTAGGATAATTGTTTTGCATAAAACCCCTCGATCAAATCATAAACGACCAGCCATCTTGTTCTGTTCTTCTTTGTGAAATTTGGATCCAAATCTTATTGGAGAAAAGATGCAATCGATTTCCCATTCCACTGCAAGGTAATGGTTATTTTGAATTTAATGAATTTATGAAATATAGAACACAAGATTATGATTTTTTTTTAAAGAATTGTAATTTGAAAGAAAACTTGTGGCAAAAAACCATTTATTGGTCAATTAGCGATTTCGAAAGCAACTGCATCAAAATAAAAACCACAATTAAATTCTCATCAGTCAATATTTATTTGTATGAACCACGTACTCCTCAAGTTATTCTTAATAACTTTATGAAGTATTCAATTAAATTTGTATAAATTTGATTGATTTTGATTAAAAACAACAGCAAAATCGCTCACATACACGAATTGTATAAAATTTTTATCCATTTAAATATCGAATTGATGGTTCGCATTTCTACAACAATTTAACAACAAATTGTGCACTTGTTACATTAAAAATATTCGGAAAAGAAATTTTTTAAAATCTACAAGCATTTCATTTCACAATCAACAATCATTGTCGCCAGTTTTTCAAAAGTGTTTCGAAGACACTTTTAAGTCAGAAATTCCCAAAACGTTTAAGTCGTTGGCTTTTCTGAACGAAGTTAGTATTACGACTTTAGCTTTTCAACAGCATAAATAATATTTAAGAAAACCCTGAATTAATGTTAATTTAAATCTGAGAAATTGTTATAATTTGGTTTTGTTTTCTTGTAAAATAGAATGAGCGAAGTGATGAAATGTGGGAAAACGCAAGTTGAAATGCAAATTAAATCACAGGTTTCATTTCAAACATCGCTACTTCCTTTATTTGAAAATTTAAAAGTTTTCTCCCATCTTACGTAGTTAATGCCGAAACAAAACTTTAATTCCGTCGAAGGTTTTAGTTCCATATTGAGCCTCAAGGAAGGCCAACAACACTTTGTTACAGTATCACCCTAATCGTCAGTGGTGTTCATGTTGCGTTAATATTTGTTGCCTTCAACCACGCTTCTTCCTCTTTTTAAGTATTTGTGTGCAACACATATTCTGTTCCATGAACATCCAAAAGCCTTCTTACAAATACACTCAAAACAAAACATAATTATCCACAGTTGTGTTGGCAAAATAATACAAAAAGGACACAAACTTTGCACATTAAGACAAAACTAAAGCAACTGAAAAAATCGATATAGAAATGAAAAAAGTTACACTCAACTTCAATATTGGCTAAGAAGGGAAGGGTTGCCAGGTATGTTGATATTTTTGTTTAACATCTATCGATGGTTTTAAGGAGTTACAAATTAATTTCTTAATAATTAACAAAAGAGCTTTTGCTCAATTATATTTTGAATAATTTGTTAGGAGTTATAAATTAACCGGCAAAGCTTTAAGACGATACGGAGAGTGTTGCACGGAATTATAGACGATTAATTTATAAAAACAGAACAGAACGTTTTAAATAATTTTTACAATCTGTCAATTTCAAATTTTATTTTAAAGATTTCGTTATAAAATTTCTTCATTTATTTGTGGCAAAACATTGGTAATAAATATAAACTAATTATTTATAATATAATTGGACATTAAAAGCAAATTATGGAAAGGCTAAAGGTAGAAGTTATTTTTATTATTTGAATTTTTATGCATTAAATTTCTAAATAATATTTTTATTTTCATTTTTCAAAAAATTAATAACATATTTTACTAATTTCGGTCCTAAGGCCGTATTCAAAATAATATTTAAGTTAAAAATTAAGTCACAAACATTTTAAGGGAATTTTATTGGACAAACACGATCGCAATTTCTTTCGAGAAGTGAAATTTGTGAAAAAAGCTATTTACTATTTTGAAGTAAATAAATTATTTTCAAACACTGTGATATGAATGAAGAAACATCCACAAAATAAAAAAGTGAAGAGAGTATTTGAACATCGAGTTTTTTTATATTTGTTTCGATTGTATGTACATCACAAAAATTAAATTTTAGTATTTATATTTATTCTATATCATTTCCTATGTCTCTTGATACAATTGTATAATTTACTAAAATTTTCCACTACATGGAAAAAAATAATAGATTCCAATAATACGGGTAGTCTGTAGCTTTATTTTAAGGTGCAACATGAACCTCTATGTGTTGTATTAATAGAGATATTTGAGGTAAAAATAATAATATTTGGAATACATAAATATAAAATAGATTTAAAGTAGGTATGCGCTTACTTAAAATGTTCATATAGTTGTTTTTTAATTAAATTATCGCTAAAGATGACCATTAGTTTCCGATTGTCATTTTATTTGGCAATTGCAAGTAAGTAAACGATTTAAAAAAATCAATTTAGTGTTAAATTAGATGTAGTATTTAGATTCTGTGTTGTATTTCGTTCATCGTTTGAATATTTAGTACATCATAGAAATCATTCCCTCATTAATGGGTGGGTGTGTTCGTGTACTTGTTCCGTCATAATTATCTCGCACATATACAATAGAATGTAAATAAAACCTTAATTTTCAAAAATAGTCGCATAAAATTTTATAACATTTAAAAGTACTTTGTACAAATTATTACGAATTATCCAGTAAACGAATACAACTATTTTTTTCGGTTTTACTGGAAGGATTTAAAATTTTTACATGTACCGACAAACACACATTTCGATTTTGATATTAAAAAGGGAATTCTCTGATTTATTTCCCTCAAGAAAAACTTCAAATTAGATGTTATTTTACTACAACAACACAGAACTTTTTGTGGCTTCAGCATGAGATTTTATGTCTTGCAGTAAATGGCAAAATGATCGCTATTTATATGCAACTGTCTGATTATTACTTCAAGTTCAGATACAAAAAACATATGAATAATAAATTGTGTATTAAAAAAGAAATAATAAATTCTGTCTAAATATTGATGTCACATTGTTAATCTAATTGGCCAAAATGCTAGAGACGACATTAACTTTTTATTAACAACATTACAAATTTGGTGATTGTTTCCTAATTTTGTTTCAGGCAATTTCGACGTTCCGACTAAAAGCAAATGACTAAATTGTGACTAATTGTTAATGGAGGTTATTTTTATTTGTTACTAAAAATTTTAATTTTTAAGCGAACGTTTGAAAGGCTGACAGACTAACTTGGTTTAGGTTGCTAAATATTAAACAAAAATCAAAACGGTGACGAAATTCCCATACAAAACTTTTTGCCAAATTAGGTGTCTTGTTAGCAATTTCATATATGTACATATATATATACAACAGAAAATTATTTAATATCTTCACTATTGCTTTATTAATAATTTATTGCCACAACACCTTAATTAGAAGAAAGAAAAAATAACAACAATTATAATAATATTTTGTAGATTTTTGTTTACAAATTAATTGTGTTCAAGTATAAAATATTTTGTTTAAAATACTTAAAAATGCCTTTGTATTGATATATGGTTCCAGTTAACTAATACGCAATGGCGTTTCCTCAAACAAAATCCATTTTTATCCCATCCGATCTGGCCACAAATCTTATTAACTTTTACGAAACATTTGGAAGAACAATTTTGTTTATTTTTATTCGAATTCGGTTTGTTTATTACACAGTCCTGATATCGTAATGCTGAAATATTGTCTAGAAAAATAAGATTTGAACATCGTGTTTCCAAGATCTCAAGTCAATGACATTTAATGGAATTGAAAAATACAGGAGGAGAGAATCATCAGCAGCATACAAAACTGTTAAGATATTTTGTTTACCAGTCGCCCTTTGGAATAATACACGGAAAACAGATAAAATATATAAAAAGAATCATAAAAAGAGCCACGATAGGCAGAGGAAGAAAACTAGGAAGTTGTAACAAATACTATACGATTTTAAGAACACAGACATAAAAATGGCAATACAGCAGAGAAACAGCAGCAAACAATTTACAAACATCAAAATAGCTTAGCGAAACTTAACGAAAAAAGGAACGAAATAATGCTGATGTCAAGATTATTCGCTTCAGACCAAACCGAAAATATAAGGCGGCAGCAAAAATGTATACAAGCCATAAGCGCACTTAAAACAAAAGAAAAAAAGACAAAATCTTTCACCAAAAGCCAGCAAACTCGTAACACAAACTCACATGCCCAGCCAAACATCTAGTCAATATTTTTAAAATGTTTTCGTTTTACTTTTCTTTTTTTTCTTGCCTCGTATTCTTGTCTATCTATAGAATTAATATCATTTGTATTCACTCCACTTTAGTTGTGAAAGATTATGCCAAAATAATATGGGTATTCTTTATAAATTGGAAAATCTGGCCTTTTTCGTTACTCTACCTTTCATCGCTTCTAAATTTGCTTTTTCGCCGTCGCAACTGTTTGGTACAAATATTTTGTAGAAAATACATATCACGGTTATAGCGTTTTTGTTTTTGCCAACTTTTACAGGCCGTTAAAAAATTATTTCCAATTATTTGACAAATCCGTAAAAAATAGAAAATAAGTGAAATTTCAATGTTAGTCACATTGGAAGATTTGATCCGACTATTTTCCAGACCCTCTGAGTTCGTCATAACCGAACTCGACTGTATATACTTACATATATAATTAAGAGTATATCTTGGAAATATGATTTTGGGCATGTCATAAACGTAACGTTTTCAAGAATATCATGCTTGAGGATTTATAGACAATTGATAGTGATTCCATGAATGCCCGTAGTCGCCGAAATACTTTTGAGCAGTTCGCAAACTTTAATCAAGCGTAAGTCCTTTGACATACAAGTGAATCATAAAGTTCTATGACAAGAGATTAAGAGTTTCTGCAAGTTCACTACTCCTTTGATAAGCTTTGCTTAAAACTTTTTTTGTTAAATTGAAAAAAACTCAAGTGGTCGTTTCTAGTGCGCTGTATTTGTTATTGTTTAATAATAGTTTTAATTATAGTCTAATTTATTTAAAAGTAAAATAAAATAAAAATAAAAAAAACTTTGTTCGTATTTCTTATGAATGCCCCATATGAAGTTTCCTAACACAGATATTTGAAGTATAAATAGACGTAGAAATTCTACTTTTTGGCAAATGCTGCAAAATATATTTTTTTCTTTAAAAAAGAGAACGAGGAAAATAAAAAGTTAAGACTATGGTAGATTAAACAAACAAAATGAAGATTTCTAGACTAATTATTAATTGAGTCTAACGAGTATTTATAGTGCAATAAACAAAAAATGCTTATAAATTTTTGTACAAAATGGTCAGACTTGCAACACTCGGAAAATACTCATCAGAATAGGTTGCACGGTTTTTTCCTATATTCAGTTGTAATAGTTTTGTTAAAAATTGTGATACTTTAAGTTCGATTTACATAATTAAGCATATTATTATTATTTTTATTATTGTTATTATTATTATTATTATTATTATTATTATTATTATTATTATTATTATTATTATTATTATTATTATTATTATTATTATTATTATTATTATTATTATTATTATTATTATTATTATTGTTGTACAAATATTAAATTTTATTGTGAACATCATTTGTACAGTGTGGATTGTGAAGTGGAAAAATATTTGCTGCAAAGCAGAAAGAACATTTTTGTCATTTTTGAGGTGAATCATTAAAAAGTTTTATTTTTCACATTTTAAATGTCATACTCGTAACCCTTTTGTCATTCGTTGTTCCATCCGAGTGATTTTTGTGTAATAGTCGCAACAGTGGAGCAAAGCAAATAATTAAAAATTTTCTATCATGATTTTAAATTCATTTAGAGTCTAAACTTTAATTTACTCGTACATACTTCCTTTTGTTCTTGACGGTCATGCTACAAGACATGAGAACCTTTTATTACCTCTTCTTTCCCAGCTTAATAAACTTTACCCAGGTTAGATCTCAAGTTTCAAATGGGACTTTGTGAAGTTGCAAGAAAATATGTATGTGTATGTAAATATTTATTTTATATTTTACTTAAGTACGTACATATGCACAGTGTGCATGTAATGAATGGTTGGTTGGATGATTTACCTCAAGCAGAGTCATCATACAATGTCAAAATCACAACGCAGCCCATTTTTCGTTGCTTTTATGCTTTTATGCTTTTTAATTTTTTTATTTTTATTTTTTATCAGTGGGTTGGTCGGTGGTTGGTGGTTGTGTGGCTGTTAATGGGACTGGCGATGATGAAGATGATGATTTCGTTTAGTTTGAAAACTTTACATTATTTTCTTTCCACTTTTATAAGTTTATTGTTTGAAATTAACGATTACGTGATGCGATGTTAAAAACTAAACAACTAAATTTTTGTTAAATTTTTGGTCGTCAAACAATTTTTGCTGGAAAAAACATTGAAACTTTTCTACTTTCTTGTTATTGTTTTCATCATATTACGTGAGGCTTAATTGCTGGTTTGTTTAAGCCGTAAGCCACAATAACGGCTGCAGTGGCAGTGGGTAGAAGAAGGGAAGAGGAGGGGGAAGAAGAGGTCATCCAGCCATGCAACCATTTGTTTTGGCATGTTAAGAAACCCAGTAAAGGTGCCAATGCCAGTGCTATCATACGAATGGCTGAATGTGAATGAAATTTAATGTAAATGCACTTCTCTTAACGATAAATAGTAAATTATTTAATGCATGCTAAAGCAACAGAAGAAAGGGCAACAATAACTTTAATTAAATTCAGAGCAAATAGTTGCTTACGCTGGAAGGAAGGGGGTTTTGCTTGGACAACTTTTGATCTATGAAATCTTAAAACAACAGGACGGACAGACTGTAAGAACGTACTTGTATGCATGTTTTGCTATAATGAATAAATTTCTCACTCAAAAAAAAAAAAAAAAAAAACACAATTGACAATAAAAGGTAATAAGAAATATGTATGGACGAGTACTTGTATGTATGTATTCGTGTATGGTGGGCACGATAATAATTATGATGACGCTGTTGCTTGGTAATGGAACGGTTGACGGTTGACTAAATTATTCATTTCAACTCCAGTAGTTTTAATTTATACTTAAAGCAACAGCAAAATAATACAACAATACATTGAAGCGTATATAATTTAACTCTGGGAATTTTTACCTGAAGCCCGACATTCCTGAGAAAGAGTTCAGATTTTTAAATTGTTAAATGAGAAAAGAAAAATAATGTACATGCATATTAATTGTCTAGTGGGAAGGAAAGACAAAAGATTCATAAAAGCCTCTGAGCTGTATCAATTTAGTATGCACTAACGATCTCAAATTGTTTATATGTTTACATGAACTTCTTCAAGTGCGAATACTTTTTTCGGCCAGTGTAACTTTAAATGATGTAAATTTGTTGAAACCCCAACATCGACAAAATGAATTTTTATTTCGCTCACCCACATCTGCATTTATTTCCAAATGTGAGCATTTCGTTGAATTAGAGGCTCATGCGAATGTTTTATATTTTATTTGTAATCAATTTCATAACATGTGTCTTGCGTTCTTTATTGTGCACTGAAGGAACAAACAAAAAACACACAAACACTGTACAGAAAGCAGAAACACTGTTTAAACGAGGTCACAAACACTCATAAAAAATTAAATTAAATGGTGGCAGCAGCATAAAACGGCATGCGGTAGCTACTCTACGCGTACTTGTGGATGTGGTGGAACTGCACTGAACACTGGAGTTAAACCAATATTGTGAATATTTAGTGTGTATTTGTTTCAATTCTTTTTCATTGGTTTTTTTTTTTTTGGAGGAGCTGTGTTTGTAGTTTCTAGTTTGTTTGGCTGGAAAAAAAAGAAAACCAGCCCCACAAACAGGCACTCAGTCAACCAGCCAACCAGTCAGACAGTCAGCCTGATAGACGTCAGTTAACACAATAACTACGAATCACCACGCGCCACCACTGCATTTTAAAGAGTCGTTTAACGATACATACGGATTTTATTTATGTATGCGATTATTTAAAGCAGCGTTCGTTAAAGTGTTGCATCTGCATCTGGGGTCGATTGGGGTCGTTGAACATTATTGCTTTTGAGGTTTCGTATAATTTTAACGTAATTTTAACACAAACTGTGCAAGTTCGCACACTCGTTAATGAACTGTCGAAAAAGATAAATTTGCCACATCATTTTGGTGCCTAAATTTACTCGCAAGTTTGCTTAATTGTGCAAATTTATTCATCCAATTATTGATCGGTACCTTCAGTTGCAGGAAAGTGAAAAAAACTTTCTAAAATCTCACGCCTTCAAATATATTTTATGTGTATAGTTGCCTTACAAAAGAACGAAGTAAAACTAAATATCTGTATGTTTCTCTGTGCAAGATGAAAGATTTTTAATGATTTTATTATACGGCATCAAAAAATACATTTTCAAAAAATACATTTCCTTTGTATCTGAAGGCTACAGAAAAGAGATGTTCTTGAATTGTTTTTTGGTTCGTAAGAAGAAGGAATAAATCACAAATTTATTTTTGAAATCAGAATATTTCGTACTCGATTATGTTGAAATGGAAAATTACCTTTTTCACTTGCACTACAAGTTAAAATTTTCTTCACTTTGTCCATTCCAATTAACACCAATTTGTGATTTCGTATAAACTTAGGCCAACGTATGCAGTTTTGGTAAGTATCAATAAGAGAAATGCTTAAATTTTACGCGATCTTTGTTCTAAGCAGTTTGGGGCTCCCTGCCTTAAAGTATTGTTAAATGTTCTTTTTTATGTAAATAATGTATACGAGTAGGTATTGAGTCTGTATATACATACACATAAGAAATCGCTGGTTGCTTTTAACAATAAAATTGGGACTCTCAACTACATGGGGTCTATCTTTGCCCACAAAAACTCTAAAAGTTGCATATTTTTTATACAGCAGAAATTGCTTAGTAATAATATTTTTTACAAATTTAATTAAATAAACTTTTTCAAATTAGGTTTCTTTTGGCTTTAAGCCTATGAAATATTTTCTTTTGCCATGGTATTATATTTGCATTTTTATTGCTGGATTTTCTTAAAAATAAGTTGAGAAGAATTATTTGTGACTTATTTCGTGTTATTCAAGATAAATTTATGTTTTTGTTCCGTATTATTTATTATTAATTTTTCGCTTAATATATTTTTTAGGCATTTTGTTCTTCGGATATTTTCACTGAAATTTTTATTTCTTTCCTTATTTTTATTTGATTTATTTTTGGTTACACGATTTCAATTTTTATTATTTCTTATTACTGCGTTTTGCATTTTAATAACAACTTCTTAACATTTATAAAGATTTGTCAAGATTTTATTGCGAGGAGGAACAATTTTTGCATAAATTTCAATTCAATTCAATTTGAGCCCCACCAAGCAGTGCATTCGCAGTTCCTCTATATCTCGTTCGCCCATGTTCCAGCTCTTGGTGTGTGTCTCCCACATGGTACACAAACACATACATACACGTTTATGTAAAACACATTAAGAACGCTAAAATGACGATGTAGCAGTTTTTGTTTGTCACCATTGAAAAGATACGTGCATATATATTTACACATGCACAATTACACAATCGAGTGGGTAGACGGGCTGTTAGAGAGACAGGGTGCTGAGTAATAAATTTGTATTTAAATGGCTGACTAACAGACTGGTGAACGCATCTACATTTAGCGCTATGAAAATTGCTTCGGGAAAGCCACTCAACGCACAGTGTGGCAGCTTCAACATATTTTGGAAATGACCAGTTCATTGGACGTTAATTAAGGCTAAATGAATCTAAAATTTAAAACTGAAAGTTTGGGTATGGTGTCATCTACGATAACTGCGATCAGTTAATGTGGCAAAATGAGTGCTGAGATGTTAGTGTTTCTGTAGATAAACCAATTATATACTAAAATTAAAACGTTCTCTGTTGTCCTTTACATGAAGGTACTGATGGAACTGAGTGTGTGCGAAGTACCTTCAAATCCATTAAGTGAGTTTTAAGTAAATCGTCTTTTATTCTGCAATTTTCTTCGATATGGTTTATTTTTATTGGCCGACGAGGCCTCTCGATGTTGTGGCGAAATATTGAAAATAATTGAAATCAAAATAAATATTTATTGAAATTAAAAAGACTTATTGAAATAGATAAGTTTTGTACAACAAGCAAGTCAGATAATACTATTTCCCATTTTGCTTATTTCAAACTTAGTTTAGATTCATTAGATTAAGACAAGCCCATCAATAGATTCTCATATTCGTCATCGTACTTCTCCCTAAACATCCATTTGATGCAGACCGGCTTTGTGTGTTTAAGCAAATGCATTAGATTATATAGCAAAACATATATAAAATAAATATGAATATTGTTGGAGAGTGGATATTGCCTACCTTGTTTCCTTGCCCTTATAGAATTTTAGAAAGGCATCTGCGTTTCTAATTTGGCGTGACAGAGTGAACATGATCTTTTCTGTCCTTAAAAAAGTCTGAAATACTCGTACTATTTTGAAACCCACAATCTTAATTTTAAATCTTTCTGAACAACAAATCATAATTTCTGGATCATTTGAAATTTAATTAAAAAAATTCTTTCCTCAATTTCAATAAATATTTCATGACTAGTCACGACCCCATGTCTAACTGAAGTCTATTTAAAAAAAATTATGTCAATCGGATTTACTGTTGAAATATTGTCTCCAATTTTCAAAATATTTTGATTTAGTCCCGCTGTGCGATGCACACAGAACTTGCCACCGACATGTTGTTGGCCACAATGAACACGAAGACCGCGGGAAAAACAGACGAAGACAAAAATAATCTGCCACACACTGAATACACGTACATTTAAAATTATGATTTCGAGTTTGCGTTTCTTAAAATACTCGTACAATATTTTTCAGAACTACATAAGTATGTACATACATATTATTGTGCATACATATTGATTGTTGTTCATATACATATTCAAATTGCACTCGCAATATAATTCTAAGTGCGAATCGGAAAAATTGAAAAAAAAATATTCAAAATTAATGGAAAACCAAAGCAGGCAAATGCAAGAGGTTGAAATAATAAAATTAAATGAAAAATGGATTGAATAAAAATAGATACCGACAATATAGAGCAGAAAGTGAAATTGCAATTGTCGTCTCTCTTCCATAAATTAGACATAGACAAATCTTTGAATATTCGACAAGTGCAACATCTTAAAATTATAATGTATATGAACCAGATGAAACGACTGTGTGCGCTTCTTCACAATCGCACTGTTCTTCGCCATTCGCGTCCGCAAGAAAATCATGCAATCGAACAAATTTCGTCTAATTTATTAATTTCTGTATTTGAAATCGTTGCTTTATTTTTAATATTTCATAAATTTGCTGTTAGTCAATTGCAGGAGCCCCATTTCAGTTGTCCATATTAAAGAGATATTGCATGTTGGACTTTGATTTATAACACAGTTTTAACTGGCAAAAATCAATAAACTGCTGCTGCAAGTACGATTCGCAATAACTACAACAATAACAGTAACAAAGTGAAGTTAACAAAACACCAGCCAAGACTCAATTTTTAACGAAATTCAAACATTTTAAATTCAAACAGACAAACATGCAATTACTCGTAATGTCGAAATGCAGTAACAAAACACAGAAATATATAGAAAATTCATAAAAATAATCTAATGGAATTGCCAATAAATAAATAGTATGGCCAATGGCAGCACTTTGCAATAGATGCAGACGGACAGACAATTTACTTTGAAAGTGCGTGTAACCAGCAACCGACCAACTACAAATCAATGAACGTAAAATTAAATTCATATCAAACATAATGCATCATCCACAACAATAACAACAACATCAAAAGGTGTTAACCCATAATCCTGAACATACGATTACACATCCATACATACGAGTACACACATACATACACGGGTATGCACATGTGTACTTGAAGCAAACATACAATATCAATTGATTTTACATTAAAACATTATGATTATTATTATTATTATTATTATTATTTTATTTATTTATTTATTTTTATTAATATTGTTATTTTTTGTTGCTGTGTTAAAGTGCATTTCCAATTTTAGAATTATTCATTATTCAAATTACATACTCATGGCACGTTTTAAATTGAATTTGTACAAAATTTTTAAGTCTCGATGACGGTCGGGCGGACACTGGCGAAATTATTTGTATTATTCGATTTATTTTATTTTATCATTTTTTAATTATATGTATTCAGCAGCAGGTTATTTCTTTGACTTTTGAATAAGACTGTAAAAAATCAGACACACCGAATAAATTATATTGGTAAAAAGAAGAAGAAAATATGTATGTGTGTATGTATGTATTAATGTATGTATGTTCTCGTATGTACCAAAACCACTTTCTTTTTCAATATTCAATCTTTTTTGTGGTTATTTTCTACAGATATTTCGCTTTTAAATTGGATTTACTTTCTATTTTAGTGGATTTATTTATTTATGTTTATTTTTGTTTTTCATACGGAAATTACCAGCACGAGGTTACCACTCGGAAGATGAAATGAAACAGTTTAACAGGTTTAAAGCTCCATGGAACAAGATGGAGAATAATACGTATAAAACAAGCAAACAAATCATTATTTTTTAATAAAGTTTTCTTAAGAAATAGAAGCTCACATCTTTTATTTATTTTATGTCTGTCGGCGTTAATACACAAAAGTGAATTGTTAATCAAATAAACAAATGTTACAGTTTTTTTTATTATTTTTTTAATTATCGGTGCAAAGCAATTCTTTATTCATACATGTTTGCCATTTTTGCCTTGACAAATTTTTTTTGTCGCTCAGTAGTTCACTCGGTCGCGAGTTTGTTCATTGGATTTTTTTTTAATTTTAAAAATTACATTCTGCATATTTAAATTTTTTGAAGGTTGAATGTAGAAAAGAAGTGTGTATGTACATATATATGTATGTACTCGTGTGTATGCATATTGGAAACACATAAAACTTCATTATGACAATTTTAATATTAACTGAGTATGTACGTATGTATGTATATGTATGCCTTCAAGTATTCTTTTCTAACAATAAACAAAGTCTTATATTTTTATATTTAAATTTATATCGGAGTATTAAAAAATTCAATGCAATAGCGAAAGTTTATTATACATCACACTGAATAAGTGCTGTTGATCTCTACGAATTCCTCTATTAGAAATTTTTTTATCAGTTTTCATCAGATTTCTACACTCATTCATTCATCAACATTTCAACAAAAAACTAACGCTTTTTTAATGGGAGTTCAATTTGCTTTCAGGAGTCTAAGCTTTAAGTGTCTTGACAGTTAGAAAGAAAGTGTAGATAAATATCAATAAAAAATCACTATTATTAAGACTTTATAACGATTCATTTTTCTAAAAAAAGGTAAATTTTTTACCTTTCAAACAGAAAAAAAGTAATGTAGTGTTCTTTAATAAGAGCAAACTTATTGGGCAAGAGCACGGAATTCTTTAAGGGATTTACATTTTTTACAATTTGAGTGATATATTTTTTTTTATAAATTAAATAGCAAAATATTTCACATTTTGAGGGAAAGAAAACGCCATTCAATTACATTTACATATTAATATGTCTTTGTATTGATGGTGTAGTTAAACTTCATTTTTAGATATAGAGTTCCATATTAAAGATCAATGAAGCCCATTGTAAACTAAATACGGCACTGTTCAAACTCCATGTTTGCATATCCCGGAGAATTTGGGCGATATCCCCAGCATCTGCTGATTAAGGCGCATCAATAAATGAGTGATTCCTGTCCCCAGTGGGGGGAAATATTATACCTCACTTATGGAAAACCCCTTTACTGAACGTAAAAAATATCGTATAAATTGACTAAAAAAACGCGAGAAGTCGGTAGGCGCAGGTAAAGCACACTTCATAAGGGAGTAGAAGTAGCAAATTTTGCAGGATGAGAACTCTGCAGAAATGTTTAGACTGCATACGCACATATACTCCAATATAATTAACCCAATTAGAATGAAGCCAGGAAAATATGTATATATTAATTGTTCATTTAAGAATTTTCCTGTTAAAGTCGAGTTTGAAGGCATTCAATATTAATTAATGAGTGATGCATTTGTTGTTAGATTTTTACTAATTTTTTAAACGGATTTTGTTCAATACATGCATTTACTTAAAAATTTTTTTATTTTAAAACATATTAGAGAAGGCGGTCCAAATTTCTACGAAAAGTTTCATTTAATACAAGAACAATTGACATTTTGTTGGTTCAAAACGTGGTGTAAAAGTCAAAAAGAACGTGGATGCATGTACAAACAAGAAATTTATATCGTAAACAAATTTTTATCATTTGTGGAAATATAAACAGGAAGATCGGCCAAGATCCTGGACTTCGTTCGTATACGGATTATTTGATTGTGCAAAAAGCAATTTTAAGTGTAAAACTTTTATTGATTATTAGTTTTATTTTTACTATTCGTAGTAAAAGATAAAAACAAAGAAAACAATGTCTTAAAAAACTTGTAACATGTATTTATTATTTTCAGCATTCTCGAACAACAATTATCGTGTTTGTTTTCAAAAGAAGGGGAAAAAACTCATCAGCCTCACCAGAAGCATCTTTTAGACACAAAAACGATCACATAAAGAATAATCTGAAGGTCATGTTTATACCAAAAACAAACAAAAAAACATACAAATTGTATAAATGTTTTTTTTGCTTACACAACAAACAAAAAGTTACAACGGAACTCAACTAACAACCAGAAGTTCCCAATTTTGAGCACAAATTGCACAATCATTATACGAGATGTTTTAGTCTACAAAAAGAACAATGAATGAGTTTTGAATGTGTATTTTTGTAAATTTTTGTTTTTCAAAAATAAAAATAGTTTTAACTGTTCAAAGTTTTTGTTTACGGCTATTCTGGACAAGAAGTGGCACACAAAAAAAATCTAATTAAGCACTTAAGATCACCAAAATTCAAGATATGTGAATGGTTAGACAGGCTGGCTATTGACTTCTATAGAAGATTCATAGCGCTGCGAATAAATGTTCTGTAACCAAAAAAGAAATCAGTTAAATTTACAAAAAATTAACATATTTGCTGTGTGACTTTTGTGTTAATCGTATTAGACATGTTTTGTTAACAACATGATACTAAGAACTAACTGACCCACTTTGGTGTAAAATTAAAGCAACAGCAAAACGCTTGACATGAAATAAATAAATCGGGTTTTAAATTTAAGACATTTAATTATAAATGCACAGGCAAACAAACATATAAGAATACTGAATACCCGCCTCACTTAACATTGAGACCAAATGTCATCTAAATGTCATTGTTTATGTTGGACAAATCACTGTCAATACAATATCAAATAAACACACCAGCCTACCTGATGTTTTCTTTCGGGGCATTCTGTTTTACGTATAATTCATATTAAATGTCATTATGTGTTATTGAGTGGCTAAAGTTACAATTAAAATTTTCAGTTTTCGTATTGAAAAATATTTCTTCTAACTTTGAATGGTTGCCATTGCAAGGTTTTCAAATACTCATTCTATTGCTATAAATAAAATTAAGAGATGGGATCGTGAAAAAGTTTACACATGAGATCATAGATGCTGCACCCGTGATTAGTCAACTATTTTTGGCTTAAGCAACATCACGCGGGCATAAAAGAACTCAGTGAGAAAAACTCAAAAGAAATAATGTTGAAGGCGGCTTGCAGTCAATTATACGGAAAACACGAGTTATTTTCCAGAAACCACAATATTCATAGTTTTTTAGAAAGTTCATCTCATTTCTTTTCCTACCTGAAAGAAAATTTATCGGCAAAGTCGTATCAAAATAAAAGGAATTGAAGTGCTGGAAAAGACATATTCGAAAAATTTGCAGCCGTCTCTTCTTAAAGTAATTGATAAAAGGATCCTCGTGTATATTGTTAAAGTGTAATTTTGTGGGATATACATTTACAAAATTCTTTGGCAAATAAACACAAAATTTATTCACATTTAAAAAACTATGAAGTGGATTGGGGTCAGGTGCATGTGATTTTTACGTAGACTTTTTAGAGAGTATTTTTTCTCGCTTTTTTTTGACAATATGTATGATTATTTTTTTCATCTGGCTGTGATAAGAGCAACACTAAGTAAAATAACCTTTTCAACCAGGTTGCATGGTTGGCTGCCGTATGCCGTATGTGTCAGATTTACAACGTCTCTTAATGTTCTTTTAATTAGACCTTGTACAGAAAAGAGTAGCACTTGATACTCCACATACAAATGCATCATTTTAGTTCAAGGGTTCTAAACATGCTTAGAAATATTTTTATAGAATAAATATGCTAAACACACATTAAAAATTATTTAAAAGTACGTATCTTTTTTGTGTTCATCTGAGCAAAAAAAAAATAGTTAATCTTAAAAAAAGAACATATTAAAGCAACAACTCAACTGGCAGGCTTATTAAAATTTGAATTAAGTTTATTAAATATTAAATATAAGCCTCTTAACTTAAGCAGACGGCATTCGAACCCCTAAATGTAAAAAAAAACTTTAGACGACTTAGACACAAATGGTATTGAAGAACTAAGATTTTAGCTAATAAAGCTTATTATTTAAAACATTTTGAGTTTTTTCGAGTTAAAATGAATAAAAAGTAATGTTTACACTTTGTATATTTATTCAAAATATCAGAAATCCGCAACAACATAAAACGCAGAAAAAGAACTGAGTTTATCTAAATCGCTAGTCAGCGGTACAGAAATGGAGTGCCATGACCACATGTGGCATCGCTGAGACGTTTTCGACTGACACAAATCGCTTAAAACTCACTGACTATGCGATAGCAATTCTTAAAAACTCACAGTTACTATCATAGTCTCATCGAGACTAAAAAGTTCAAGACTAAAAGTATAGTTATTGAAATAAAAAATATTGTATCTTATGTCTTGTTACCGCCTTATCCACATCGCTCTCAACATTTGCAATTCAAAATTTTTAATAACTAAGAACATTCACGTAAGATTTTGAATCCAAATCGATCCATATATGAAGTCAAATGGTGCAAAAAAACTACTGGCCACGCGAAGAGTTAAAACCACAACAAACAATGCATTTTCCAAGAACTCTAATTGTTTTAACAATTAGTTGAGGAGAATATCCCGAATAATAAATTTCAATATTAAGCATTTAAAAAAATAAGTTTCCAATTAAAACATTCGAATACATGAAAAGTGCAAAATAAGTATGTAGGTATATTCTACAGTAAGTCATTGTAACCTGACCAAGCCACAATTTGGATTAGGTCATCATCTAGAAAAGACAGGCAACACCCTCTCTTTGGCTAAAACTAAAATTCAAATAAGAATGAATGATGATATCACACGGCCGATAATAAATAAATAAAACACTCCCTTAAGTACTTCAAACACACACAAACGATGTAAGACTGTGCAATATTTTTTTAAATAAAATTAATTAAAATATTACCAAAGGATCTAAGGGAGAGGGAGGAAATTGCTAATTTAAATATCAGTTACTCAGCGGATTTAAAAGCCCTTTTTCAATGCAGTTGAATAAATTGATTGATCTCAACACCTGCTTTTCGCTGACATTTGAATCTGTAAACATATTGATTAACAGCCGGTTTTCCAAACAATATTCGTGAACATACCAACATATATTTAAACGAAAATCTCCTGAAATCGATACTCTAAAGAAAAACAACGAGTTTTAACAAAAAGGGTTTTATCTTCTATTTTTTTAGTAAATGTAGCATGTGCTGCTAATAAATTGAAGACAGCTGTTGCAGTTGCAATTACAACTGGCGAAGATGGAAAAGCAAAGCCTTAAGGCTTCAATATACTCGTACATATATAGCCTTGTGTATATTGTTACATACATATGTATGTAGTAATATTTTTAAGGCAGGTGTTTAATAAAGTAATATTGCACACACATACAGACATACAGACATGCATACATACATATATTGTATCGCATGAACAAGAGGAATATGACTAATAATTCAAACATAAAACGAAAAATGAGAGAACTGACATGAACTAGATATCGACAGGGAGAAAACAAAATGGTAAAATATGGAAGTGGATCGAAATATTCGCATGTATAATAAATAAGGTGGAACCAAACCTGTAAATCGAAAATATTGTTTTCAAAAAGTTGAACTGAAGGACACACACATACATACATACATACACACATGTATAGGATTTTGCAAATAACATGGTTTAAATAGTTGCCACAGATTTAAGACTTGCAGTATTGTTAATCACATGCTGCTACCAGATCTCATCAAGAAAACTATTTAAATAAACAAAACCCGATTCGAATGTCAGCAAACTAAATCTAATACACTTCTAAAGCCAAATATGCAAATCTTCAGAAGAATAAAATATTGTTGAAAAACTTTACAGAAATAAATAATAATTGTATTTGCTTCTCTTACAACATTAGCAGATGAAGCCGGTACTGCGGAAAAATGAAGAAAAAAAGCAAACATATCAATTTTTTTTTGTATAATAAACGGGTTGCTGGAATTATAAAGTGATCGTAGTGCAAACAACATTTGAAAAAGTATTATTTCAAAGATGTGACACAAACTCGCACAAAGTCTAATGGAAAAATGGGAAAATGGTGTGAAAATATGTAAAAATGCAGTTACAACCCGTTATTGTGTTACAAAACCGCAACTAGGCAAAATAAAACTAGAAGCGCAAAAAAATAATTATTATTGCTTAACATTTGCAACTCATCTGCAATTTTTATAGCGGTTGGCTCACTGTATGTAAAGGGTGTCCTTTTTAGATCTTCATACCTTTGAGTTGGAAATTCATTTGACAAGTGACAAATGCTTTTTGGTTCGCTTCATTTATTATTTCTTAATTTATAAAATGTTTAAATTTAAATCTTTTTTTAACGAAGCTCACGTACTGACACCAATATTGTGCGATCTAACACCATTACATTATTTACCATTACATTATTATGACAAGTTAATTCTCTTCGCCGATAAGTAGAGACCATTGAGGCATTTGAACATAGCGTTTGGCGAGCTACTGCTGTGAAGGGTTAGTTGGAATTGGACATGCAGATTGCACCATCGACTCACCGGCCATACATTAATTATTCAAATATCAATGGCATTAAGCTTATCTTTCCAATAAAATTACTTCCTTTCATTGTAATATTTTTTTTTGTTTCATTTTAATTTAAAGGTGTGAACTTTAAAAAAGCACCCTTTACTTGCCTCATATGAAACTTTAGCAAAGTAATTAGTTGAGTGCGGATAAGAAAATTCCCATTATATGTATCAACATTAAACATCATATTTTTATGGCAATGGGAAGTTTTTAGTTTCTTTTTTCATTTCTCGAAAGCTTTTAGGGCGTAGTTTTATGAGTTACTTTAATTAAAAAAATGTTTATTTATAATTATAAAACTATTAAAACGATTTACATTGAGCTTTATTTTAGAGAAAACAATAAGGCTCAGACTAAGTCATCATTTTAACCAATAAATTGCATTAGAAATGTTAAGATTAGAGGATGAAGTCATTGTGGCTTGGTTTCAATGAAACCCGAGACACCATAGACTCTAGGTATTTAATTAACAATTTGCAGCTTGCTTATTGGTCCGCCCTTCGAGCCTTTTTTTAATAGTAGATGTCAACAACACCAAACCCATGTCTGATCATTTGAGCTGTTTACTTCGCTTCATTTTCAACATAAAACTTATAAGATCAATACTCGTATATCGGCCTCATGTTGTAACAAGATTTGGTTCATTTGAAGAGTACAAAAATATAAGGGAAATGGAGATCGTACTCGAATATTTAAGTGAACTTTTGTCCACCTTTTGATAAAGGTTTTGCATATTTATATTCTAACTACATTTATATTTAATATTTATGCAATTTTTACATAATAATTTCTCTAGTTATATCGACCATTTTCTTATTATTATTTCTAGTAAATTATTCGAGCTCGAGGTCCAATTATTTTAACACAATTAATTGTAATATTTATTTATTTATCCAATATGATGTTAAGATGCAACCGTTTGAATCATTTTCTCTTGCTTCTTAGAAGAGAATACGTTTATTTTTATTGTCTTATATTCCTTTTACTACAAATAGACGTATGAAAACAGTTTTGTTTTGTATTGACTGTTTACTAGAAGCCAATAAAAGAAATCATTTGGCAGGAGTTCATTAAACTTAATGAGTTGTTCAATACATTTTTAATTGCTTTAAAGCATAAAGATTTTTCAATTGTTTTCTAACAAAAAAAATATATAAAAATAATTAATGTTTGAGTCAATAGCCTAAGAAATTTAATCTAAAACGATAACCAAACCATCAGCCAGCAGGCCACTTAACGCTCCCATTTAAATGTAGTCACTTCAGTTCACTTCACTCCACTCAAATGGTCATTGAACACCGACTGCTCAACACACAGAAATAAATGTTGCAAACGAATTGATATTAAACGCAATTAAATGAAAGTAAAAGTGTTGAATGGAGGGCTTGAAGAAATGAAATGAAATCAAAAACACTTTCGTTAACTCACATGATAAATATGAACCATATGAAACTTCATTATACTCGTACACATTAGAGCTCATTTTCGTATTTTGCTTAATTCAATCTGAAGAATGAAAACGCTTTTTCATTAAGAAGGCAGCTACAAATATTTTTTTTCGTTTTTAATGACATCACCTTTCTTTGTAATAGAAAATGATATGTATCAACGAGTATATAACCAAGATGATGATGGTGTGCTTTTATACCATTTAAAGCTGTTGAATAGTTTCCCTAAAAGATTAATATCTCCATTCATAGTTTATTTTTACCACAGTCGCTGTATAACCTTTTCAGTTGGTTGCATGAGTATGTAAGAGAAGAATGTTTAACGTGACCTGTTTTTATTGATTGATGGCCATAACTTCCGTACTATTAGCGGTTATTAAAGTAAAACATTATTAAGAAAACAGATACATACACATATACATACATCTATGTATGTGTATTCCACAAATCATTTAGTCACAACGTTGGTAAACACCAAGTAAACAGTCAAGTTGGTAAATAAATGACTTCAAACGGAAATGGTGTCAGATTTCTGTTGGTTTCCCTTACATGTTACATGCCAACAAACTTTGGACGAAACGAGCGAAAAAGTTCTTTTATTTCTTTCAAGTTTTGCCTTTTTCCCAACTACATTAATAGTATACATATATTTCTCATTCATAATCTCCCTTTTAATAAATATTACTTGTATGACGTATGTCCATATGTATGTATGTGTGTATGTATGTATGTCTATTAATATGCATGTAAGTTGTGTGTAGGACGAAGAAACAACCAGAGCAAAATATATTGAGTATCAAGAAGTGGTGGTGGTGGTAGTGGTGGTGTCGGTTAATTTATTACCAATACATGTCCTGCTCCATACCAGTAACATAATAGATACTCCTGGGAAACGGATTCATACGTTTAATCCATATGTGATCAGATAAATGAGTTATTCACTATAATACTTCAAATAAACTTTAATTTCTGTTTAGACTACAGTTTCCAAATGATGGTACTTAACAATTATCCTAGAGGAGTTCGAGAAAATTTGCCAAAGTCATTCTTGAGTCAATTTTCAAACATTTATTTTCATATATTACACTTTATCTAAAAAATTTATATAAAAACTGCCTTTTTCAAAAATAAAAAAACCTTAAAACAGCTTTATATACCGTTGATATGAAATAATTTTATAAAAATTTAAAAGCAATCACAACCCTACTTTAAGTTGATATTATCAAAATGTCATTGTATAATTAAATATATCTGTAAGTCTATATCTGAATATACATGATGCAACTTGAATTAAAGCTCCGAAGTCTTAGATTTTTAAGGAAGTTTATTAATTCCTTTAATTGATGGAATAAATTACAAAAGAAATGCTAATGAACAAATGCAAATATAAAAAGATGTGTACATCGTACATACAATAACAACACATATAAAAGGGAGAAATATTCGAATACTCTCTTCATCCGAATAAAAAAAATGATGTGAATTCTTTCTCATTAATTATATTTTTGTTAATTCTATTCCTTTTGCATGCTTTATTATCATGATAGAGACTCATTATTATTGAAAATAATTTAAATAATAAAGAATTTTTACATATCTGACTACTCGATTATATTGTAATCGTTTTTGTACATCACAAATTCCCTTAAATCATATGATGGTTAAAGTAGTGTTTTGCATACAATTTCTTAACAAACGTTTGTTAGCCTGAAGGTATTTGATAATGTGAACTTTAAAGCCGCATGATCTTAAATTAAAATTCATCTTGAATTGTTCAAAAACGGAGCTCCCCCACCCTCTTTTCGTGTATCATAAGATATAAATTTGGAAATTCCAAAACTTATGTAAAAAATGATTTGAAACAGTTTCTTCGTTTGGCTTCTGGATGTTATATAAACAATTATTGATTTATAAACAAATTATTAGTTGTGTCTGGGTTGAAATAATTTTCTGTTCTCTACCAACTTCTAGCATGTTTACGACTCGGTAAAAAATACAAATAATTATTTTAGGGATCCGATCCGCAAGAAGTGTTCATAAAGGTTCCTTGTAAATTGATACCAAGAAATTTTTTCTTACATATTTCAAATGTCATGGACTTTCTACTAGTTTCACAATTGCGAAATCAAACGATTTACTTATATTCATCATTAGAGCTTGTATATCCTTAAGAAATAGTTGCAGCTTTTACCTTTTCAAGGGTTTTATTTACAGATGTTATTTAGAGTTTTGTGACTTTATGCTTCTGGATTGCAACTTCAATTTATAGGAGATCACGATTATTATGATTTTTTAAACTTGTTCGGATTTAGTCTAACACCTGTTTCAACTCTATAATCGGTTTATTGAATTAAATTACGTGTACTTTCCTTTATTGCAATGTGATGAAGTTGAATTCAAATTCTCTATTTTGTTCTCTATTTTGTAGCGTCAATGTTAATGACATACAAGATATTGAAGAATACATACCTGCAATTAGAAGGAGAAGATAAAAAATCGTTAAGTTTTAAATAACATTTCAGATTGGAACGATTATAAAATTATATTTGTTTTTAAAAGAGTAGGAGGCATGAATACCTTGACATGGTTTAGTTCTGCTTTGTGCAAAAAGAGTCTTAGAAGAAATATTGTATGTATGTGGTTTAATTAGAACCATTTTCAGAAATAAAGAATTGAATTGTTAATGATAATTTCATTGGTGATAAAATGAAATCTTATGACTAGAAAGTGCAAAAATATTAATAAAACAACGCGTAATAATGTTGATATTAATTCAAATATTCACCTTAAAATTTCTTTCATTTATCACAATACGTAATGAAAATGTTTAAATGAAATTCTTTATTAACAAAGAATAATCGGATGATCTGAATTACTCGCATTTATGCGAATATGAATGAAATGCGGATTTACAAATGAAAAACTAGACATTTTTCAACAGGAAGTAAAATGCACCATGTCAAAGAGCAAAGAAAAGTGAATCTCAAAGTGGAGGTAAAATTGGGTCGAGAGTAATGAAAAAACATGAGTCGAAATAAATTTGCATCTCACAAGTTTAAAACGTCGATTGTTGTTCGTTTTTGTTTAACAAGAAAAAAATTATTTGCCAGCCATTTTGTTACTGGAGAAGGAACAAATCATCTGCAAAAGGCTTAAATCGTAAAGGGGAAAATCTTAAAAAAATATGTATAATCATAATACAAGTGAGCATCATCAGCTGAAGCAGCCACTCGTAATACTGAAGAAGCATCTGTTCTTACAACAACAAAAAAATGTCACTACTTTGAATAAAACTTGACAATGTATTGAAAAGTATTAAAATAATAATTCACAAGAAAGAAGATAAAACAAAAAATAATACAAATTTAAAAAAGGGAGGGAGTATCTCGACCAACGTGGGAAATTGTTAAAGTGGCAGGTGGAGTTACATAAATATAAGACAACAACTACAAAGACAACAATGCTAACAAGCAGACAACTGAATGGTCTCTCCAACAAAGAGGGATTAAGGGAAATACTTTCACAAATTAAAAGACACAATTTATAATTTTTATGAAAATTAGAAAATATATAGAACCAATGCCATATACAACAAACAAACTTACCTGGATGTATGCGTACTTATATATGAATATACATAGTCATATATTATCAACACAAAGCCATGATAATTTAAATATATTCTATTACATTTATGTAATACATGGTTGCAAGATTCATTAAAGTGATATTTCACCAAAACAAGAAAAACAACAACAACTTCTTAGAATCTCGGATTCAATTACTACAACTATATAATATGATACCGACTTAAAAAGCAAAAGCAACAAAAAATATCTTCATTAACAGTAGAAAACAAGAAGATAATAAGCGGAAAACGGATATAAAATCTTGCAAGCGGAACAACAACATCAAAAACCCTGTAATGAGCAGAAGTAAAGGAAGAGAATTACTTCTTTGAGTGCAGCTTTGTATAGCTGCCAGCTGGCTTTTTCCTCCTAAACATATTAGAGTGGAGTACGCTTATAGCATACATTGGTTATAGCGTTAGTTCGTTCATAACGAACACCTTCTCTGCTTCTCTTATTTAACATACGAGTAATTTGACAAATTGCTAAATTCTCAAATAGTTGTATGAATTGTAAGTCATCGGATGACACAGTTGTCAGGTAATCTATTTAAACATTTACTAAAACCTGTGGAACTTTTTAACTTTAATTGCCAGCAATAAATGTTCTTTTGAAAGAAACATTTATTTATTGAAATTTCTAACCTTTTTAATGCGTTTTGAATTGCTCACTCCTATTTATTTATTTAGAAGAATGTCAAGTAATTCTTGATAAACTAAATTTTATGTTAAGGAGTTCATTCTATATTCAAGTTTTGTATCCTTTTTAGCGAAAATTGTCCTTTAATAGCAAAATTTTGATTCCAATTGACACTCATTGCACCAACAAAAACATTTTGCAATTCTAATTTTATGCAAAAAATTCCAAGAAAAAAAACACATTTCAAACGTGACTTTACTTGGCATGAGTCATCAACATAATTTGTGATAATCTACTGCAAAGGGACACACCTTGTTTGAAAAGTAGAAGTAGAAAAAGACATCAGACACAGAAACTTGCGACCAGGAACCCCTTTTCTGCGTGCCTAAGCTAAAAGAACAAAATGGAACATTAACTCTTTCAACAATAACTCCTTCATTAAATATGTGATGACGTGATATTGTTATTATAGTCACAGTCGTATAGTCGTATGTACTAAGTAGACGTTATGTTGGATTTTAGATGTAATTTATACTACAAAATGTCATGTCATAATGCAGATACATATTAAATCAAACGAGCATTAATAAAGGCTAAAAAGACCTTACAGGAACAACAAAAGCAAAAGCTTAGAAAATGCTAAAGAAAAACAACAACAACAACAACAAAAATAGGTCCCCAAGTGCCTTAATGTTTAACAAACTTATATTGTGAAATCTATTATTATGGTTACTTGCGAGTATATTATGTCTTTAATGTCTTTACTAGGGTTTCGCTTTTCCCAAGCTTTGGGACACATCGGGAGGAAATGGGAATAAAAAATTATATTCTAGGAATTGAAATAAATTGAGAAGTGGTGAGCTGATTACAAAGGGCTTTGGTTATAAATTTCAATTTTAGAGCCACTGGCACAGTGTCATTTGGGAATATCCGCTACACTTTTTTCACATACTTATCGTTTATAAGGATAATTATTATTCTGTTTTACTGGTTTCAGCACATGGCAATATGACATTCCAATCTGTGTTTGGTATAGAGAATATCCGAGCCATTTCCTATCATACATGCGCAGAGAGAAGAAACTTGCTTTAAATATAACTTTTTCTTTTTACTTTGACGAATAACGAAGAACACTAAATATGTCCTGATCAATATTTTGAATGCTGTTGTATATGTTGTATTTTGAATAGTGAAGGCTTTTATTTATGAACATGTCATAAATGAAACGCCAGGGTATAATTCAAGATCAATTCCAAACAAAACCAAAAGTAAAATGAAAATGAAAATATGAATAAATACAGAATATAAAAAATGCTAAATCAAGTCGGTCAAGAACGAAATGATCAGTTATTTTTGTTTCGAAAATAACCATTGAAAGTCTGTTTATAAGCCACATTTGACTTGGAATGAATGAATGTCGTTCCAGAAGTAAATAGGCTGCTTAATGTTGGAAAAAAAATCCATTTTCATACAAATTGTTTTTTTTATTTCGAAAGTATTTGAAAGTGTTGTTATTTTGAAACGTTTTATTACGGAAAGTTATGTTTTCACAGCCTTCCATAGCAATTTATGCGTTTTGTTTCATGATTTTATGAGTTTTAAATCGCAAAGTATACGAGAGTAAATTTAGTTTTGCTCTTTCCTGTTGGTTTGGCTTTCGTGTTCCTTAAAATTTTAGTTTTTCTGGGATTTTTTCCAAAACTTTTCCAGGAATGTTAGTGTGTTGCATTATTTTCCATGAACACCCTGATTAAATTTCAGTTCTCAAAACCCTTATACAGGTACACTATTCAACCCGCTTTCATTTGTTCGCTTGTTTATTATTATTTTTTTATACTCGTACGTACGAGTACATTTATTTTGACACACTTTCAACGAAAAGTTAGTGACACTTTATTGTCATTTGTATGCGTTCAACAATGAAAGGTAGATGAAAGTAAAAAAAACAACCTGCTCTCTACTGTTAGCATTTCGAATTCCAAGTACTTTGTAGTGCTCCTCCTTGGGTGCATCGAAAACAAATCTCTAAGAATATTAAAAAAATTGACAAATAGAACAAAAACAAATACCGCCATTTTAGTTGCAAATGCTACTGCCAATTGTATGGCAAATGTCATTTTAAGCTGACACCATTGTACTTTATTATGAAATGTCGTTTAAAGAGAGATAAAAAAATGTAGAAATATAAATACAAATGATTGTTATTGCTTTTATGTTACGAGATTTGCCAATATTCATTAGATACATACATGCATAACTATTGTATTAATAATTCCAAGCACATACATTTGTTGTACTCGTGATAGGATCGAAATACACACTCAGTTAGAACATTGGCCAGACAAAAAATAAATAGAAGACAATGTGATAACGCCATCTTATATTTGATTAAATGAAATATCACAACACGCTGTTTCCAGCTTTGCTGCATTAAAATGTATTAAAATATTTTAGTTTTAAACGAAACTAATCTAAAGAAATTTGTTATAGTTTTTGATCATTTCTTAAATATTTAATTTATTTATTATTCGAGCTTAAGGCCTATTTAACAACAATCTAAAATGGGTTTTCGAGATCTGTAGCAGATGAAATTCATTCGAGAGTATATTTTTTAAATCAATATTTTGAAAGACCGCAAACATTGGCAATATAGAAGTTTGCTATTCATTCCTTTGTTGTAGATAATCAAGTTACAGATATATTACAAAATTATCTCTTAGATAAGAAATTTCATCTGCATTCAGCCTTTTGAATGCTTTCAGTCGGATCAACCTTCTTATCAATAACCAAAATAGGCACAATCTTATCCATTATGCATCAATGCACTCCATAGTTTTGCTCCTGTAATATCTAGTTTAAAGTTTCGAGATATACACATATGACAGTTGTGGGTTAAAATACTCGTTTTACATAAAAAAATTAAACGTATTTTAATGTAGCATACATACTTAATTAACAAATTTTAAATTAACAAACACAAACTGCGAAGCTACTTGGCTTATCTTCAGGGACACCCGGAGTCTGCGGCAGGAGTCGAACCTGCGACCTTCGGACAGTCTAGTACACTAGCTACTAGTCTACGAAGGCACTCAAATGGAAATGGATTGGTATTTTGTTTTCAATAGAATATCCAAATAACTTCTGTTAAGGTTTCAACGAAACCCACGACATCTGAATGCTGAGAAAATTAGTAGTCTATAATTTTTGTTAAAAAAATCTAACGATCGCAGCTTGCTTAACTCTTAATTAAGCATAATTTCATTTTCATTAATTTATATTTGAAGCTTTGGCACATTTTTGAACAGTTTTTCCTACAATAAATTTTGTAAGTCATCTCAGACTATATTTCAACCCTAAGAAGCCATTAAAGCTGCTACAACATCTTCGTTTAATAGAACGTTTGTACTGTTAATAGAAAACTTCCATTGCCAAAGACACATTTGAGAAACCCTCGAATCATTAGAATTATTGAAGGGAATGAAAATAAACACTTTGAGACGGCAAATATTGAATTGCTCTATTTTATAATGAATACATAAGACTTCATTATCTAAATTGATTCTTTAAAATTGACAGACAGCACTGAACAAAATAAAATAAATTAAAACAGCATTTGTAAACAAAGAATTTTTAAAATACCTTCAAAACACTAATTTGATTATGAAAAACTTCAATAGAAATTAAAATATCACAAAACAGCTTTCACCTGAATTGAAAATAAAACAACAAAATGTTATTTGTCCTTTATTAAGTTTTCTATATCTAAAAGAATTTCAAAAATAAACAGACAGACAGAACGAAAGATGTAGACACACGAGTGCTTCAATTACAACACCCATTAGCGATTAATATGATCTACTATTAATTTAATTTTATTTACTTAAGCAAATATTGAATAAATATTGACTGTTCCATGACACATTTAACTAAATATACCCGTAAGTAGAAACATTCAAAGTATGAACAGATGCATCAAGCAACCCAACCCCAAGCGGCAAGAAAAGAATTATGGTAGACGAAGCTTATCATGGTGGTTATCGTTGTTGTTAGTGTTGTTGCTGGTGTTGTTGAAAACGAACAGAGGAAATAAAATCAATAATTACGATATTTTATCATTTACAAACATTATACGAGTATTTATGAGGGACTTTTGGTCTCCATGTAGTGCCAGAATTTATTTTCTTTTAAGTTGGAATAAACAACAAATATTAGCCTGATAAAGCGAGGTCCTATTACGTAATTGCAATGAATAGATTAAAGGGAACGAAATTGAATATACATTCAAAAACTGAAATCGAGTTCCAGGAAGATTTTAATTTACGACTTGCAGTCTTGATAAAAAAAAATAACTAACCACTTTAAGATGAACGTTTTTTGGCATTTTTATAAACTGATATTGGCACACACACACACTCACACACTATGGTAGGTATAAACAAATCTTGATTGTCAAATACTTTTCAAACCAATTCATTCAGCAATCGTAACAACGAATAATTAGGATAATACTATTGTTATTTGTGACTTTCGGGCGATTGAATGAATTTTTACTTTACTTTCAGAAGTTGTGCTACAAATTCAGGAATTGGTTAGTTCATTCCTTTCCTCATGCGTACAGATGTTGCAGATAAATTATAATTTTTTTAAATACAAATGGAAATATAACATTTTAGGTCTTTTCAAAAAAGTGCTTTACCTGTTGTGGGTTAAGCTGCCCATTTGCCCATTTCCGCTACTAATGTCAATGTACGAGTACCAGCAGACTTCCACCATCATCATGTTTGAAAATCGCTTAACAAAAAAATATAATCATAGCAGACTTTTCTAAACTTATATTCGACATGGCTAATTAATTGAGAGCATATTCTGAAATAGCGGAAATAGCGCTGTAAGCAAAACATATCCAGGGTGCTACTCTCTATCGCGATGCGTAAGCTAGTTCGATGCGTTTGATATTTTGTTTTAACGAACGATTCTGACATACGCTTTCGTATCATAGAGTGCACTGATGCCACATTTGCGAAAGTGAAAAAATTAGATGCGAAAGGAAAATGCGTAGACACAATAAAGGGTACCAATTATCCGATTAGGTACCATTTTTCTTACGCATCGCAATAGAGAGTAACCCTCCATCTTATATTGTAATATAATTGGGGCTCAAACCGCATCCACAATCGCATCTTTCATGCTTTGTACTTTCAGATCGCAATGAAATTGTACTGATGATTGATTATTTTTATCGGGTTACTATAAGAAACTTCTTGCAATCAACTAGTTAATTGGAAATGGTCATGCGTGAGTGCGAATACGTTGCATTTTTTTGCTCGTGAGCGTGAGTGAAAATTCACTCACAATTCCATTCCAATTTACAACTCAAAACAAAAGACAAGACAAAGACATCTTAAAGCTGAAAGTTTGTATTTGATTTGCTGTCTTATTTGCTGTCATTTGTTTGTTCCCTCATTTTATTTTGTACAGGCGCCATAAGCGGGCACAATGTGGGTTTAAGAAGCGAAAGTTCGCTTGCTCGTAAGTGCACGTACAATGTGAGGGTGAGTTTTTAGTGCACTGATAAAACTGGTTAAGTAAATATTCCATATATTTTAATTTGCAAACGAAAAAGCCACATACAAGTTTCTCACAAATATATTTAGTATAAAACAAATATATTTAGTATAAAACAGTTGCTGAATTTACAATAACAAATTATTTACTCATGCCTCGATGTTGTTAAATTACATTTCGATATAAAGGAAATAATTAAAACAAATTAGTTTTGAAAAGTTTAATTAATTTGATTTAATTTAGTTGTAAATTTATAACTTGGTTCTGTAGATAAGAATAAGAGGCATCAAAAGCATTGTATATCGTCAAGCTTTTTCACAAATAAGCATTCCTACGCCAAATGATAGAATATTTGTTGATCAGGCGTCTTAAATATAAAGTTGGCTGTGCAAAAGTAAAATTACGCGTTGTGTGACAAAAAAAAAAGAAATCATTTTCCAAACACCCTAGTGGATACTATTCTGACTGTCCACTCGACTGTGACTTCCTATGCATCCAGCTCTAAACACTATTTCAGAGATCCGTTCATAATACTTATCAAAGAAAACTGGGATCTTAAAGTGCTTAAACCCAGTGGAACAAATTCCAAAAATGATCGAGACTTTCACAGTTCTAATACAAGTGTAGAAGAAGCAATTCATGCACTATTTAAAAAAGATTTTCAGCAAACATTAAAACGTATGACACTTATTCTTATTGGACAATCATACAAATACTCAGAAGATCAACGAAAACAATCTTTTTCTCCGGTTACTTTAACTTCAGCCCAATTAATCTGCTGCAATATAGAAGTATCATACACTTTATAAAATATGTTCTGCTAAACTCTCAATATTAGGAATTTTATTTGCGACATTGTTCACTATTCATCGTGTATTTTATCACCTTCTTTGAAAATTACCCATAATATTATTTATTTTAACTAAACAAAATGTCTGGGCTAAAGAAATCCTACGTATGATGAATTAATTTTTTCATTTCATTTCATTTTTAAAATTTTTCATCAAGTGAAATTATTTAAATTGAACAAACCTTGTCAATCACATACAGACATGATATTCAAAGAAATATATTTAAAAGAAATTCCATCTCTGTGTAGATATGTACTTATGTACATATGTACTTATATATATCAACTGCAATTATTAATTGAATTTTGTTATATTTATTTCAAACAAAGTGTGGGTCTCGCAAAGGGTCACACCTTTATTAATTTAAATTTTAAAAACACATACAGACGAATTTCTCACAACTAAAAAATTATAATAATTTAAATACAATTGTTATTCAATTGTTTATACATGATATGCATATACGTATGTATAGATGTATATATGTACATATTTATGTATTAAAAATAAAAACATGTTTAGCATGAAGCTTACATTCGAGGTTTAAGTTTTACTATATTTTTTAAGCTTCATTTATAAATAATTTTTACTCATACATTAAATCATTTGATTGACCTTTTGGGAACTATGTATGATATTTTTCTATTTATTTGTATATACATACATACACATATGTACATACGTATGTACATATTATTTGATTTATTAATAAAAAATGGGAGGAGGTCAATAATGTTGAATATTTATTTTGAGATTTCTTGCTCAAGTTTGAGAGTTAAAATATTCGTATTGAATTGTAAATTAAATTTTTGAAACCGAATCGTTTCTTTTTCAAATTCTCAATATTTTCATTTCCTCGAGTTGAAATAACTTTCAAAATCAACTTGTTTCTTAAACATATAAATATATATATATATATATATATATATATATATATATATATATATATATATATATATATATATATATATATATATATATATGTAACAAAAACAAAACCTGAAACAAGATCGAAGTTGAGTTTATGCTGTTAAACTGTTAAAAACGCCTCAATGTAGAAGTTTTCTGGGCCACTCACTTTTTTACAAAGTTTATTAATTTTAAGTAAATGACGTTAAAAAAAGAAATGATTATGTTATCAGACTTATGTAACGATTTAAAATCAAAAACATGTTTGTCTTGCAACTAGCCGCACTCGTAAGTAGTTTAAATCCCCGTTAAAGAACTAGTAGAATGCCAGTGGTTCTGCCACGACCGACAAAATGCAAATCTTGATCAATGAATTAGACAGAAAAATGATCTCAAATATAGATTTTTTGCCGTTTTTGAAGAGAATAAAACAGGTATTTCGATACAAAGTGCTGACTATGTCATGAACAGTTGCGATTACAAGTGAAAAAATTTAAATTTTTTTGTTCGGTTTTCACAATCCCACAGTTGAAAATCGTAAAGTTACTGTAAAGTACATATAAAAAACTCTTGCTGTTTACCATAAATATTGTATTTTGTATCTGCTGATGTCAGTTTATGTTTTTGCTGTTTTGTAAATGATTGTTTTTTATATTATTATTATTTCTTTTACACAGAGCATTATGCAAAATGAAACTTGAAACATAAAAGCCAAGCAGCAGAAAATGGACAAGAAATTTCGCAAGCTTTTTTAAGTTGTAAAAAAATTAATACATATATATATACATAGATACATACATACATACAGATATACAGATATACACAAATAATACATTGAAAATTCCTTCAGTTAATTTAGAAAATAAATGACAAGTGCAAGAACATGAAACCTTATCGCAGAGATTTCATAACCACAAACTCGAATTCTACTTTCAATAGAACAGAAAAAGTTTAATGCAAATGAGCACATAAATAAATGATATATAATTTTCTTTCTCATAGTCATAATCATAGTCATCGTCGTCGTCATCACCATCATCATCATCATCATTTTGAATGCAACCAAAACAATCTTTTATAATTATCATGCCGCTTGCAACAACTTAGATTAAGACACAAGCAGACACACACATACTCAATCGCATCCAACCATCCAGTCAGCGAGGCATGCATCCAGCAAATGCAGAAAAAAACATATTACGGAAAAGAAAGTTTTTCTGGGTCACCAACGCAATGAACTAAACTAAACACAACAGAACAACTAGTAATGTATGCATGTATGTATGTATGTACGTATGTATTTTTTTTTCTAGTATGTAGTACGGTGATGAAAAACTACTACCAGTCAGTCAGTCCGCCGGTATTTTAGGAATATATATAAATATACTTATGTAAGCACCATGATGAACAAATGAAAACTAAAAACTACTTTGTTATTGTTATTTTTTTGCGGAAAACAACTGCGAAATGTATGTACATACTCGTATCGAAGATGTTAGTGGTCTGGTTGTCAGGAGCAGTAGGTTTTATATAGGACTAGTGGATATAAAAATCGTTAAGGTTTGAATAGTTTTCAAAGCAACACAACCGTTTTCTCCAACACATTTCCAAAGAGATGGCAAATTATTGCAACGTACTTACCTACTGTTTACCAGATTAACACTTGAGATTATCGACATAAATAAAATGGAAAAGTTATTAAGACCACATTGTAGAAAAGCAAACATCTCCTGTAAAGATTCTACTCAACTGGAGTAAAAAGATTTCATATGATAATTAGATTTGCTCAATGTTTACAAAAGTTTTATTTTTGCCACCAAGTAAGCGGCTTAAAGGTGTTGCATTATTCAAATGGCAATAAAACGAAATATTTCATAACAAACATTTTGTTAAAACTATACAAACACTTACTGTATGTTGATAATTTTTAGACCTCCTCTTCTCGAAAAAAAATATTAAATCGATTTTAATTATTTTCCATTACAACCACTTACAGTTGCAAGAAAAAGTTCATAGAAAAATCAAATGTTTCACGTTGCAAAAGAAAAAAAGATAAAAAACATAAATTTAGTCTTTTGAAATGCAACAAATTAATAAACCCATTAGTACGAGTATTATAATTCTATTTGTTTGCATGTTCATAAGTATTCTTAATTGTATTTAATTCCTCTGTAATTATTATAAACTGGGATGCCAGCAAATAGAAAAAAACAAGAAACAAAACAAATCTTTAATTAGCCGCAAAACCTAAAGCATACAAACAATTAAGTACAAATTTATTAATTATGAATAATTGTTTTAGAATGAGGTTGTCTTCAAGAAACTTGGAAACAAAAATCAAGAGAAAAGTCAAAATTTTGTGAGACATTTACCCAACTGCCTGCCTTAAATGCATTAACTTTAATTAAGTCTAATTAACGCCAACATTATATAAGTATGTATGTACGTATGTATGTATGTATATAAATTATTAATGATGAAGCTAAACAAAGAAATAAAAAATGGAAAAGAGAGACATGAAATAAACTTTAAATTGCTTTAAAATAATTTTAATATTCATTTAATGCAAGTGCTCATTTGATACAATACCGAATTATAATATTCACCCTCATTTTATCTTATTTGACATGCGAGGTAAAAACAAAATTTGCAATTAAAAATAGCAAGGCTGTGGCTATGCGTTTCATGTTAAAAATTTATCCGGTCTGGTCGTTCCTTAAGAAAATATTAAAGCACTTCTGTACTTGTAATACAATAGTTTCGGCCAGTAAGTTAGTCCGTAATGTGTTTTAGTCCTGGAAAATTTTACTTAAATTCTTAATTTTACTTAAATTTAATTTCTTACTTTTATCGAGGGCATGCGTACGTGATTTCATTTTTATTTTGAACTTTCTTCTCAGAAAACCCTTTCGTTTCAAATCCATATCAAGGAGTTACTAAAAAGTTGTCAGTCGCAAAGGAACTGGAATAGGAGGAATGCGTACAAAGCCCTATATATTGAATATCATCGAAATCGTTAGAGCCGTTTTCGAGATGTTAATTATATGTATATACACAAGAATTGCTCATTTAGAGATATTGGAATATAACATCAACAAAATTCAAAGTGATAAACATTAACGCCTCGTGCAATAATTTCAATTCAATTAAGAACTCAGTATTAAATTAAAATTTATAAAGAATGCTCCAACCAATTACGTAAACAAAATCAGTCTATCTGCAACATGTATTTCAGCAAAGAAACGCTCAAATTCATCCAAAATTTAATTTACGAAACCATAGACACACACATGAGTATTTTCTAATTAAATGAGTGTGACGTTATAAAAATATATCTGAGCCCAAGCCAAAAAAGCAATATACATACGAGTGTTACGGAAATACTAAACCCAAAAGCGCTTATCAGTTCAACCGAGTAAGTAAAACAAATAGAAGAAAAATCTGATTTTCTTGAATTTCAAAACTCGCCATGTGTTTCTTCATTTAGCACCTTTTTATCTGGAAGACATTAATGCAACACCTTATCAATACCAATTGCTTCGGAACGAACTTTTCTCTTGATAGAAGGGCAAATGAGCAAAAAAAGCGAAAATTACGCAGTTTCAAGATATTTTAGCAAAATATATACTACATAATAGTTATGTATGTATGTACATAAGTACATACATACACACGCTAATACATACATATATGTATATATATTTGATACATACTATACATATATGTATGTATGTATGTACTTATTTGTTTTAGTTTTTGAATATTTACATATGTGGCTCAATGGAACTTTTTTTGTTACTACTCATATTAATATGAATCGCAAGTTTAATTTTCATCTTTATGTTGTCAATTATAATTAATTCCTCATTCATTTTTAGCTAAATTAAAGCTTTTGAATTTAACTTTATACAGCAAAACAATATCTGCCTGTTTCACGATGTCGAACGACATCGTTCGTTCGCATAAATACGTTTGAAACAGCAACAAATTTTAAAATGTTGTTTTTGGTTTTAATGTATTTATGCGAACGAACGATGTCGTTCGACATCGTGAAACAGGCAGTATATTTTTACCCTTTTATAAGGTAAAAATATATGCATGTGGGTATATTTTTCGCTATTCGAGACTCCCGCAATTTTCATTGTTCAATTACTTTTTTTATTTGTGTACTTAAATATTTTATTTAATAAGTATCAAAACTTATACCATATAATTGCTTATTATTTTTTACGTATGTATGTATGTACGAGTGTGAATGTGTGTGCATAATATGCATATAACTCAACACAATAACTTCATTATCTTTTGAAATCATTGTTTAACTTTGTCGCTGGCTTTGCATATTGTAGTTTGTATTTTTTGCTCCTAGTTTTTTGCCGTCTTTTGTATTGTAATGTCGTCACAAATTTATTTAATTTTTCGTTTTTAAATACATATATATTCCCTTCGATTTAAAAAATATAATAATGAAAATGATGAAGAAAACGTGCTTGCATATCCGGCCTTTATATTAGATTTTTTCCTGCAACGCAAACGAACACACAGAGACGTATGACAGACAACATCAATCGGACTCAAGTTGAAAACCCGGCTGTGATCAGCAAAAATATTTTATTCATTTGTTAAAACTACAGACATGTCTTATAATTCATTAAATGACACTTAAAGACATGCAAAAGAATAACTTATTTTTTAATTTAATTTTTTAAATACTTGACCACAAAAGTTGACAATTTAATCAAAATGATTAAACTCTGAAGAATAAACCAAACTTAATTTCTAAATGACACCATTCCGAGCAAAAGTACGTTCTCTTATTGGCCATTTAAAACAAAAGAAAATTCACACACCTAAATTGGAAAAAAATTAATTAAAAAATTAATTCAAAAATTAATTCAAAAATTAGTTCACGATTTCTCCCGAAGTTAAATAATTATCTATTTGTAATTTTTTATTTCATAATTATTCATTAATGTTATTTCATTAATTCCGTTATTATTTTACCGTTGATTACATTCATCATTGGAAAAATCGAAAGGAAAGTAAAAGTGTTTTCGATTACTAGTCGCATTAGGAGAGACAGAAAAAAAGTTTTAATGTCATTCACAAAAAATATGTCTTGTACGAGTGGATTGTAAAAAAATGTTTTAATAAAAGAAGAAACAACAAATCGTACATCATTAAGAAATTTCATGGCCTCACGGAAGATGGGAAAATTTTGTTTGGTCTGCATTGGATAAATCTTTTACTTTTAAATTGCGTAATTTTGTCTGTTTGTTAATTAGATTTTAATTGCTGAATGATACAAACAGCATTTCTGAAAATAGACAACTATGATGACAAATCTTGTTGGGGAAGAGTTTATCAGATTTAAAAAATAAAAAAAAGTTGAAAAAGTTGTTTTTGAATAACGCTATTCGACAATTTGACATAAAACTTTGATTAAACCAATGTTTGCAATTGCCATTGATGAAAACAGCCGGAATTAAAAAATAATTTCAGCATTTATTTCTATTCTTTTATTAATGTCTAAAAAAAATATGGTTAGTTTCGAGGGCTAAGCCTAGAAACGAACTTCCCGCCAATTTCAAGCTCCATTTGAGAAGAATTTTCGATGCGCACGATAAGCACGAGTATAAGTATTTTTCGCCAACGATATTATTCGGATCACTTTTAACAGTAAAAAGTGACCGAATTTAGGCTACAATTTTAGAAATAATTTAAAAAATCTGCTTTCGAATATTTTCGATAATCATATCTCTAGAGCCAATAAATCAATTTTGATCAAACTGCACTTGAAGCAGTTTTCTAAGATTGTAATCTAATCACTAAATCTTTTTAGTAAATGTCCACTAGATATCTTAGTGAAGTCAAATATCACGGATTTTATTTAACTGTGATGAAACCATCGCAAAATAATAATAACTCTTAATAACTTTGTAAGACTTGAAAACGACGAGATTTGATTAGAACTCCATTTTCCAGCGGAAGTTGAAAAAGGAAATTGAAAATATCACCTCAAGTTTATATTAAAATTTTTAAAACTAAAATCGTACAAAATATATTTTTCAATAAATTTATTTGTAAAGTTTCTAAAAGGATTTAAAATTTTGTACAGAGATGTGTGCAAAAGGCCACTTAAGTCCTTATTTAATCGTCTTGGCATTAATTCAGGAGTCTCCTTTCACAATAAATCTTATTAAACTTTTCAACGATTTATAATAATTTATAACAAAGCAGCCAAAGAAGTTGAATACGCAAAACCTTTTGAACGTAGGACATATATTATGCGAGACACGTTTCAAAGAAATAAAACACCTTTCCCTCTTTAGCCATTTAGGCTATTCAGCCACGAAGCTTTCCTCCTTCTGCCAACTTAAAAAAATTGTAGTTTTTATTTTTCAAACATAAACAAATAGATGTTGAGTGAAACAAAACAGAAATAATAAAGCAAAGGAAGTATAAACAATTTATGTACGAGTCCGTAAGTATGTACGTGCATCGCCGCACTGTTACCATAAGCAGCAGTGTTACATTAACGAACAAAAAAATTGTTTAAATAAGTGATCAATTTCATGTTTACTTTCGCATGTAATCAAGTTGAAATAATTTAATATTTTATAATATTTAACAAAAGATACTTTATTACAATTACAAAACCTAAACACAACTTACTAGAGTGTTAATATTGAGTGGTAGAGTACAACAAAATAGCCAATATTTATATGTGTATGTATGTGTAATTTTGTATGAATATGTAGCATGTAGTACGTACGAGTATGCATCTGTGTGGAAATATAGCAATATTTAACCAGGTTGAATAGATTTTATTTTTATTTTATAAATGAATTGATGTTGCATTTATGAAGAACGAGTGAGTAGTGATTGGTAGTAGGATATTGTAATAGATACAAGCACACACATGGCGAGATAACGAAAACAACCAAACTCTTGGGCGAACTACTCAAGTTGGACGGACTTTTTAGTGTAGATATCTAGGTATGTATTCATATGAAAGCAAAACGAAATCCAACTGAAAAAAACTGCATGCAGGAAATCATTTTGACCTTCCACAGGGTTTTTGAACTTGTAACGAGTACCTATAAATACAATGTTTTGTGAGGAATATTGATGCACAATTTCATTGCGAACAATTCCATTTGGAAACATAATTGTTAAGTAAAAATTTTAAGGATCAGCGATGTAAAATGCACACATTTAACAAATCAAGCAAAAATCTAACAGAAACTCCTAATAAATACCACATGTTTTAAAATAATCCCTTCTATTTTCTTTAATATAATATTTTCTATCCATAACCTTTCCTAATTTTTCAATTCTTTCTAGACGAATGTGTTGAAAATCTGTTTCAAGCACAAATACGCAGAGAATTAGAAAAGCGGCTAATAATGGCCATCTTCTTCTTTTTGCGGAAACAACCGATAATACGTATTCACACAATCCATCCACATGTTCATTCATTAAGTTCCAAAACATTAAGTGATAACATTAAATACCAGAAGAAATAGGCGTTAATTTTGAGATTACGAAACGTTTCGTACGACTGGCAATGAAAAAGAATTCTTATACAATTTTCATATTTTAAATTGTATTTACAAGATATATTACTTTCTTGCTCGGTAAAAAAAAATCTTGAGAAAATATTAGCAACAAAAAATCTTCTTAAAAATTAAACAGACTTAGTGACGCTTTTTAAATGGCAAGCATTCAGGCACACTTCTGTGTGTGGGGCCCTTTACAAGGATGCTTTAGAATTGAAGCGACATGACTACAAAGCGAAGAACTACATATAGATTATACAATCTTCAAAGACAAAATAAATCTAAATCATTTCTAGTTTCTTTTGACCTTTTACTTATTATTATTTTCAGCAAAATATTTGAGCTCAAGGTCCAATACTAATAAAAAATTTATTGCAATGATTATTTATTCCAATATTTCGCTATCTCAATGGATGGCTTCTTCAGGGATATTCCAAAATTATTTTAACAATTAAATATTTTCTAAATTTTTTATAAAGTTTCCATGGTTAAAATAATATTAATATTAATAATGAACATAAGTCTTAAGGTCTAACATTTCTAACAAAATAATTTTAAAAAATATAGGACATAAATAAATACTACTGGTTTTATTGGCCTCTTAGTTTTATATTATTTTTCAAATACTCTCAATAATACCTGTATCCCTATCACCAATAAGTTTAAGGAGAAGTAGTATGTATTGCATTGGGAGCTCACCCTTTCAAACTTACTTGAGGATTTGCAACGAAACGAGCCCTGATATAAAAGCACATATTCATGTTTATGACGATGCGTCGTATCAAAATTTAATTTTTCTTTCATTTATATTTTCCGTTTTGAAAAGTATTTAAAAGAAGGTTTTACATTTTGCTTACGTTTTAAAATTTTTACAATTTAGTATAATTGTATCCCTTAAAGAAATCAGTTTGAGCTTAACACACAGATTTGTGCAAAGGAGAGATAAAAAGAATTTTTTATTTACTAAGATTATGTTTCAAAGATTTTTAGGTTTTTTTTTTTTGATTTGTGGTGGGGAAATTTTATAAAAACTTAAGCAAAGCATGTACGAGTACATGGAGAAATTTGTGTTATTAACAAAACTAAAAAATAGAAAATACTTAATTAGCATTTTAGCGGTGTTGTGGTATAAAAGGAAAAATAAAAATTAAGTAGGTATTAATGAAAGGGATTAATTGGAGGCCATCTGGATTCAATAAACTTGAAACCCTTCTTTTCATTCTAACAAAAATAGAGCTCTTGGATCTCACAACGATTTGGAAATAAATACCGCGTCACCACTCGTTTGTGTGATTTGTAAGGGAAACATTTTCTATTAAATTAACAGCTCTTGTGATATAAAAATTAATAGATTAAATTAATATAATTAATTGAAAAATTCAACTTAAAGAAATCACAAGCACAATTGCGTTGAAGTAGAAATAAATCGCACAAAACTAAACTGAATTGAAACAAACAAAAAAAAAGAGAAAGTTGAATAGTATTTTCTTTCTACGTTAACAGAAGAAGGGGAAGTCAATAATCGGCTCCGTGATCATAACCATATTTAAGGTGTTGGCGGTGATGATTCCGAAAAAAACGTATGGCATTTAAAAAATTAAACGCCAAAAATTGCGTAGGTTACTTGTTAACAATAAACTTTCATTAACAACAATTTAAGAAGGAGTGTAAAAGAAAAATGAAGTAACAGTAGAATTGTTAAAGAGGTGAAAACAATTATTTTTACAGTTGTGGTGGATCTTATACTTGTTAACAACAACATTAAGATGTATGTACATACGAGTATGTATGCATGTACATATGTTTGTATGTTCTCATTTAGTGTTTTAAGAAAATTTACAAGTCTTTAATTTAGACATGAGTTGCATCTAATCAGTCGTGACGAATTCTAAAATCTGCACTTTTGCTATGAAGTCAAAACTAAATGACTTCGTTGGGTTTGAAGCCAATTATTAGTTACCACAAAACCCCTAAAAAAATAATTATTAAGAAATGGCATGGGTGCGTTTTAATTACAACCTTTTCTACTGATATCATAAGATTATTTTTCAACTTCTCATTTTTAATGTGGAATAACTACAAATTATTATACACAGTGTTGTTTCACATGCAGTAAAAAGTCCAAGTAGTGCAACATTTTCTTTTCTTGAATCAAGTACATTGATGTCAAGTCTTAATGTCACGTTACGGAACTTAAACCAGTTTAATTTTTCTCATAAACTGTCCACTATTTTAAAAAACGACTTGTGTGAAGCAATTAAACAAGTGAAAATATTATGTAAAACAATGGTCATACAATACTTTCAGATTTAGATTTGAAAGTTTAATTGCACAAAACAAAAATCTTCATAACAAAAAAAAAAAAAAAAAAAGACGAATTGTAGGGCTAAGAATATATGAGAAGATATTGTAGCATAACGGACGGACGATATGAGTGCAACCACTGAATACTGTTTAGGTAACATTGTTTTACTATGACACACGTATCTATTCGTTTAATTTTACCCTTATTTCCTAAAATATTTTCTGGGTCTGACCGACGGTACCTTAAAATGTACACAAAATCCCCCATTTTAGGAAGTTTACTGCCTCAAATATCAGTTTGGTTAAAGCTATATAGTATATATGCAAATTTACATATATGTACATACTTATGTACATTGTGAAGCTGAAAGTTATAACCGATTTTGGATATTGGAAAATATTTTTTTTAGTTCAAAATCTAAAGCTTATCTGCGAGGATGCTTTGCCATGTCTTAGATTTTGTATGTCTGTATTAATGGACTCGTATCAATATAATTTGAACTTTTCGAATTTAGAATTATAAATCAGGGCATTGAAGTAAGTCGGCAATAATTCATAATACACACTTGCAAACAATAACAAATATATTTATTTGTTAGAACTATTTTTATAGAGCAAATATTTGTATAAATTAAATGTTGGTGAATGGGATCAGAACTGGTTGCAATATGAACATGGCTACTAGGTCAAGATTTTCTCCGTCTTTCGACTTCCTTCAGATTAACCGATACACGCAGTGTGTTTTAGAGAAGATTTCGGTCGCAGTAGAGCGAAATGGTTGAGAACGGCGCAGAAAACTTCCTAATATTGACATTATTTCGATTGATCTGCGATATTTATATAATAATTTCCTTTATATCACTAAAATTATTTTTTATGATTTTCAAGAACCTTAGATCTTAGATTATTTTTTAAAGAAAATTTTTCCTACTGTTATTGTGCCTTAATATAAATGTTCGGGAGTATGAAAGACCGAAATTTATAAAAACAGCCAGCAAAAAGATTTTAAGAATTTGTTATTCTCTTATAAAAATTTAACTAAATAATTATGCGTACTGTTTGGAACATTAGACGATTGCCTTTATGGTAATAACTTAAGTATTACATCTGTATGGATGTGCATATTTTTATTTAACTCTTACCTCTGCTCTATTATTGTTGTTGTTATTATTTGTGTGATTATTATTTGAGTGATTTGATGATCCAACCGATACGCGCGATCCGGGAAGATCGCGCCACCTAAGTACCCCCATAACGGCTTGTCGAACCCAACGACGTTCGGCCCCTTCTGCGTAAAATGCCACCTTCAAAAAAAGACTCCAACGTTGCAAGAAAGAATTGAAGGTGCAAGTTTTGATAAGACAACGGATGAACCCAACGACCGATTGTTATGAAAAAACCAAGGCTTATTTGGCAACAACGTCAAAATTGTTCTTAGAGACAACAATTGCGATGATGGCGACCAAAAACAATCGCACACACACACGCTCCTTTAACATTAACACTCTTGCAAAACTTAATGCTTGTTTCCTTTTATGGCAGACACGAGTAGAGTAAGAGTTGTTGTTTCGTTGTAATGACAGCGGAGAGGCGAAGAAGGTGGGCAAAAGGAAGTTGTGAAAAATGGGGATCAGACAAGTAACAGCCTGTTTCTTTTTGCTGCTTTGTCTTGACTCTGCTGCTAAATGAACAACATGGATTTGTTTTGCTCAAAGTTATTGTTGTTTGTGTATTTGTTGGGGTTTTTAACAGTGGGCGTTCAAAAGAAAAAAGGTTATATATTTTTTTGCAAGAAAATCCAGTTTTAATAATATTGTATTAACAAAAACCGAGAGAGGGACTTTGCGTTTGTTGTTTTGTTGGCAAAACATATAATATTTGTGTTATTAATTTTTTTCGTAGCTTTAGCCTCTCACTTTAGTTAATTTTTCTCCATATACATATGTACATGATTGTTACCTATTTGTGCTATTTTATACACATTTATTTCTCAACTTGTTAGACTGGTTTTCTGTTTCGCAGTCTGCTGCTTGTTGTTGTTATTTTAATTATAAATTTTGAGAACTTCAAGTAACAACTTTTAGCTTTAATATTGTTTGTGTTTATGTTTTTTACATAAGTTATTAATAAATTACATCTTTTGTCGAGCTTTTCATTTTTAAGCTTTTATAGTTTACAAGGAAACTTTTTTAATTTTTTACAATTATTTTTTCAACATTCTATTATTAGTTTAATTTTTCAGTGCACTCTACGTTTAAGACTCCTTTTATACATTTTTGCTTTAAAAAATATTAAATAAATTTATTTTCACGACGCAACACAAAACCACAAATATTTTGTATTCTAAATTTCACTGTTTGTTGAGGCTTCATTGTGGTTTTCAATTATGTTTTTGTTATATTTTATTTATAAATTCAAAAATATTTCTCTTAATTTGTAAGTACATTAATGAATTTTTACTATTCACTTTTTATATCAGCAGCTTATTTATTTATCCCGCTCACGGAATGAACTACGTTCCAAACTCTAGCACGTCTCACTAACGAATGATTAGTTTTACTTTTGAACATACTTAATTCGGTTCTGTTATGCTGCTTCTGCTCGCTCCCACAGGGATGGAAAATGCAGTATCTACTTCATACTAATTATCTCTAAACAGATTTGAAAAGGTACTTGTACATGGATATAAATCCCTTTATCATATGGACTTTGCAAGTTGGAATGGTGGGAACTATTGTTTTATAATAAAAAACATGTTTTTGTTATTGTTACTTTTGTTTTTGAAATGTAACCCTTTTTTTAAGAATTTATATTACTTTACAATTTGTTTTATGCCTCAGCGTCCATTAGGAAATTATTGAGACGATTTGGCAATAAAAAATATATTAATAAGATTTTCCTCACAAGCATATACATATATAAAAAAGAGAGTAAAGTGAATTCATATTATAGTTTAAAACATATTAAGCTATTTCATATGACTAAAACAGAACATAAGAATCAACAACTGAGTGAAACTACCATCCCTGCTTTGAATAATGCGAAACTTTACAGACTGGCTGCAAGTTTTTGTGCAGAAGAGAAAATATTGAGTTCAAGAGGGGAGAATTAACAGAGTGGTATGTTCAGTACTGAAAGAATATATTTCTTATAGCAGGAATGGAGAGTGCGACAGTTAAAATTTTACAGTAATTTTTATGGAGTTATATTAATGAGTTATATGCAAGGCGAATTCAACTACTACAAAGCAACTTGTTATATTCGAGTATGGTTTAGCGTCCGAAACAGAAGAAAAAAATTAATTCGTCTTGTGTAGAATAAAAATTAAACAAACAAAAATCAATAATAAAGGGTGGTGTCATATTCGATTTAAATTCCCTTTAATGAATATATTGTTGTTGCTTAGAGGCCAAAAAATTTATTATAAACTAATTGTACAGCCTCCACACAAAAAAAGCAGTCAGCTGTTCTATTAACACCATCTGATAGAGTTACTTCGCTTTAATAGAATACATTTTAATAAATTGTAGCAAAAAATGCAAAATTATGAAAGAAAAATTTTGCACTAAAATAAACAATACAAAAGAAGCTTGAGTGGAAAGTAATTCTTTTATAAGATATAATTCTTCTAATAATAAAGAACATCCTAATAGGAGAACATCCTCGTGATATGGGTTAATATAATGTGGTCACTTTATGGCCACAATTTTAATAGCGATTGTCTGATATCAAGACATCATTGTACTTGCCACTCTTAAGTGTATAGAACAACAAACTCGTCAACAAAAACATATCCCTAGGACCCTATATATGGCAGAAGCAGGGGCATTTGTCTGTGAACGCATAAAAGCTACAATTCGCAGGTTCATTATTATTCTTTTATTGCAAAAGAATAAACCTGTCTTCGTTCTTAAACAAAGTAGTTCGCAGAATAATAAATAACATGTCCGATCTCAAGGTGAAAACCAAATCCAAGACTTATTTAAACATACTTAAGTGTATTAATTATATCCAAAAAATTTTATGAGATATTTCCTTTTAAACTGTGAAAAAGTATGAAATTTCATAAAATCTTCCTAAAAAAATTAAAATTGTATATTAATCTGATGGTTTATTAATTCTAAATTAGAGATGCCAAATGCGGGATTTTATAAATAATCAAAGAGAATTAGGACTTTATGTACTTTATTTTCCCACAATATCTTTTAAATATAAAGAGAAATACATATAAATTTAAGACAATTGGCTTAGTAGTGTCAAGTGCCATTCTAACAAAAATTAAAAAATAAAATTCTGTGTATTATTTTTACTACGGCACAACTGCAACAGCAAAAACAAGCGGCATGAAAATCAATAGGACTGAATTTTTAAAGTTTCTAACACTTTTATACACACGTTTGTTATTCCTATTGCAAAAATATGTAGATCTCGTAACTCTACGCCGGTTCTTGGTTTATGAAGAGTGGAGAAGCAGCACATGACTTTTGACAAATTGATACTCAAGAGACTAGAAGATAGTTTAACTTACCAAAAACAAGAATGTAGACAATTTAAATAAATTAAATGTTTAATTAAATCTCCTAATTTTTTATTCTACAACTTTGTAGTTTCAATTTAAGTTCGACGGCTGCTGAGACATACGACACATATTTGTACAAACTGAGACAAGTAATTAAATTCTTTATAAGACGGACACAATCATATTAAAAATCTTTCAATTTACAGAGTAACGCGTCACCCGACTTTAATTTATAAAAATTTTATAGCTGCAAACTACGAGGGTGCGTGTTACTTAGATATTCCCATTTTTTATTTAATTGAATTTTTGGCAATTCCCTAAACAATGTTGACTTTTGCAAAAAGCCGGATATCACTTATGGAACGATAAGTTCAACTTGTTACTAAAATTTTCAAAATACATACATATATACTTGTGCCTGCAAATTTCCCAAATCCAAACTAATTGTGATAAACAACTTCCGAAATATTATTCCGAAAAAAAATACATGCATATTAACATGTATGCTTCAGACCAAGATAATAATACTTTTTAAATTAACATACGAGTATTAAAAACTTTTTCTCATCTTAATGAATAAATACAATCTGGGAAGAACGTTTTTTGTGGGATATAAATAAGCATTAAAAAAAACAAAATAATATTTGATAATCTAAGGAACTCGAAAGCAATAGTATTGCAATATTGAAAAGTTACTAAAAAACAAAAGAATAAACTTGGCTCTTTTCTATTCTTTTATTTGATGTCTGAATAATGCCAGAGGATGATGATGATGATGATGAGGATAAACAGACACGAATTATTTGCCAATATATAGCTAAACTAAACGGAGTTGCCAATTACCAAGGTGACAGGAATAAATAAAGGAAAAAATAGTCTAGAATATTGGGAATAGTAAGAAAAAAATTCGTGAAAAGATGAAGAATTGTTCTTAGACTTTATTATTTAAAAAAAGGAGGAACTAGATAGATAAAAGCCACATGAAATGTTCAGAAGTAAAAGCTTGCGGAACACATTTCACGACTTCAAACTTTCAATATAATAGATTAAAACTATGATTCGCTTTCAGCTGGAAATTGCAACTTTTACTGATTTAATAAAGACATATTCAAATAAAACTCATTTAAAATAATTGCATTAAGTTTTTAAACTTTTAGTTTATATATATATTTATATACAAATATTGTAACTTTTCGAATCAAATTGAAAACAAAACATTTTTACGTCTTTTTCGATCGGAGTATTCCTACACTTAACTTTTGTAGAAACTCCATCTTTTGGGTTCAACAAAAGTCTCCTTAAGAGGGAAATTTCAAAATTGACATCGTCCAGGATTGCACAACATTGGAATTACATCAATGGGTTAGGTCACTCCAAGAAATTCTCATGCTTTGACGCTGGAAGGGCGGATCTGGCTCTAAGACTGGAGGGGAAAAGCCTACGGGGCGCTCACAGGCCATTACACCTGCAAAGCCCACCTGTACAGAATGGGCTTATCTGAGACGGACATCTGCAGATTTTGCGGTGAAGATAAGGAGTCGATGGAACACTTGATAGCAAATTGTGGGGCATTGTGCCACAGAAGACACAGGACTCTACATGCATATACGCTGAGTGTAGAGGATCTGCTAACGCTCATAATGAAGGAGCTGATCCTATTTGTGAACGTATTAGACGGTTAGGGACAGGGGAAGCAGAATAGATCAACAATGGTCTCAGTTCAAAAGCCATCCTGGGCCAAACCCCCATTACATTACATTACAACTTTTGTAGAAAATACTTATTTCTTATTAAAGGCTAAAAATGTTAATTTATGTTGCATTTGCTAAAAGTAAATTTAAAAACAGGAATTGTAAACTTTTTGAAAACTACTGAAATTGATTACAGTAAATAAATCGATCGGAATCCCAGTTATGGATTATTCCCGAAAATAAAGGCGATAACAAATTTCATGGAATGCCTAAAAACCGTCTAAGTCACAAAATGAAAACAGAAAAAAATACTTAATATTGAAATTTTTTTATTTCGGGATATGTTTTAACAATTAGTTGGGGAGAATATCCCGAAATAACAAATTTCAATATTAAGCACTTAAAATAAAAAATTTAATTTTCATTTTTGACACTGAATACAATCAATAACGACCAACGGGCGTTGAATTTTATACATGTTGCAAGAAAAATAAAATAGACTCACGTTGAGTATAGTTGTTTGTATAAAAGCATTCTAATCCTACTATGATTAGTTATTTTGTTATGATACATACACCATAATGAATTCTCATATTGTATTTGATTTGTATGACACAAATATCCGATGTTGCTTGTTTTCAAACTGCTTAAAGTTCACTGACGATTTGCTTTAGCAACAGAGTTTTTGCAAAATGCATTGTTTGTTGTGACTTTAGCTCTTCATATGAAGGCAACAAACTCTAATTATTTCAACGATGAGTTGAGGAGAATATCCCGAATAATAAATTTCAATATTAAGTTTTTTTTTTCAATATGTATTATATATTTTTCCCAGTAGTCCCCGGAAATAATATTTGCAAGCTGGCAGCCTCATTTCCTTTCTTTTTTTAATATTTTTTATATAAAAGTATTTCCATACAATCACTTTGTAATACGCCGTTGTTTATACTTAGACACAGTCAATTTGAATGAAAGGTATACAGTTTTTTGGCATTTGATGGGTAGACAGATATTGCTCTTGGGTGTCTCTATTTCTTCGGTTTTTTTAGGTCTTATGAAGAATATGAGCAAGAACACAACAGAAAGACATAAGTTTCGTTTCAGGAGAAAATATCAAATTAAAATATCCATCAAGAGAAAGAAATTGAAAAAGAAGAAACTTTTTGAAGAAAATTATAAATCAAATTTTTTAAATTTGAATATTCACAAGGTATTAACAAAAGAAAAATGAATTTGCTTCACATTTAAATCGTCTGCTTTCAATAAATAGATAAACATATGAATCAGTTATTTGTGAAAGGCCTCTTCTGGCAAAGAGCAAACTTTTTGGGAAAAATATATTAGTTGCTTATCAATTTGAAGCAAAACGGTCATTGTTTACAAAAGTTACAAAAGCCCCAATTCAATCATGTTTGTATTTTATTACTGAATACTTATTAATTATATGGCAGTTGAAATATTATAATTGTTCAATATTTTTAAATTAGTTTTAACAACAGCAGTTCTCCTCTGTACAATAAGCGCTAATAAGGATTTACTTTGTATGGAAGATGTTACACCCACTTCTGGACAATGGCGTGTTTAATCTTCATAAATTAGATCATTTTCATAAAATTACCGATTTAAGATATTAAAAAATATTTAAATATTAAATGGAAAGTAAAAATGGCAGTAGGGATATATGACAGCACGGATTTTGGTGTCGATTCAACCGTGCGGTCACACCTGGCAAGTATTTGCTTCGAATACGTTTGTTTGCCCATACCCAGTAATAAAAGTGCTTTCAAATAAATTATGAAGATGCCGACAAGTAATGCAAATCCGAAAATAGTGCAACTTCAATAATTTTTACATATGCTTGCAGGATGTTTTCTATTTTGATTCCTAATCACCGATTTGGAAGCTATCTTCAATTTGTAGCGAAAAGTATATGTTTTATGTGTTTTTGTGAGAAGGGCTCTTTTATATAGAATTATGATTCGTCGTTTCCAACTAAGAACAGAACAAACTTTATGTATGTAAAGGGTACAAACTTGCAAAGAGTCATGATTTTCTTTTTTATGTGAAAATAATTGTATCAATTATTGATTGCAGAAAAATAAAGATTTTAAGCAGATTTGGAGTTTTAAGTATTTTCACAGATTTATCGAAGTGATGTCTACTTTTAATCTCAATGGCAATGAAAAATTCGTTCCTTGGGCGTGGCTCCAATTTCTTTCACTGGGTATATCACTATAATTTCTTTAGTTCATCATGGTTAAAAACTAGAGAAAACAGTAAACTTTTCGGTATCATTGTGTCATGCATGAAATTTTCATAATATTTTGAAAAATTTTCGAAAAGCACTGCGATAAAATTTTTAAACATTTGAAGAAGTATCTTTCTTCTACATGGATGCATACGTATACATACTTATGTTATATGTACGTACATATACATATGTGAATACGTACACTCATGTATTTTTGTCTGTAATTTACAGGAAGCCAAAAGGGCTAGGCCGACCGACATGCAATTGTCACATGTCTGGAGAAAATACAGTAGTGCGACTACATAAATTTAATGCGTGTTACTCGGAGAATAAAGTGAGTTTAGAATATTCACGATGGTTGTACTTCCCTAAATAAAGTGATCATTAATTATCGTATACATAGAGGACTGCGATGAAAATGCTTTGAGCGAGACACACAAAGTAAAATTTTGTCGAGAAGTGTATCTAGATTTGATGATTTTGTAATACAAAATCTAATTAGTTTCAATTTTGTTTTACAAATACAAAATACAAGTAACGTAGTAAACGTGTTAAGGTATTTTATTTATTAAATGTTGTTTTTTTAATGTCAACAAAATTCTGAAAATAGAATACTCGTATTTCATTTTAAAAACTCGATTTACTGTTTAGTTGTGTTTGAGACAAATTCTTTCTAATACGTAGTTATATCTCGTTTGACAATGGCAACTTGCTGGAACATTAATACGTTCTGGATTTGGAAAAATTTATGTAAGATTTAATTAAATCTAATTTTTTTGGTGAGTCAATGTCACGAAATTTTAATGTCCTAAAATTGTGTCAAAAATTTTAATAAGTGCAGTAGGGAGTGACATTTGTTTTTGTGATTCTGTAGAATACGAAAAGCAAAACTTTGGTTAAAATTCGAGAGTACATTTGTATGTAAATGAGGCATTTTCTATAAGCTTTTATATGTACATATATTCGTTTTGGCTATACTTCCCGAATATCAAAATGTAACGAATCTTCGGTGCGTGAATTTACATGTGGAATATGGATTGAAAGAGTGCTTTCCCGTATTCGTTTCGATTTCGATGGTATTTAGTGCAAATGTTATGCACAATATCTGAATATGTTAATAGAAAATTTTGGGTTTGAGGTCATGGAAAGTTATTGGAGAAATGTAAAAAGTGAGTAAAAATTGTACATACAGTAATTCAGATGTTTTTTTTCCGGCAGTTTTTCCGAACTTTCATGTCGTCATATTGTCGAAAGCTAAGAAATCAGCATTTCAGATATTATTTTCCAAAATTATTTATTTTTTCAAGTAAAAAAATATTTCCCTCATCTGGTATCATTTGTGTACGAATACATTTATTACTTTTATTTACAGCTTTTTTTCTGTGAGTGTTCACTTGATTGCTGCAACGTTTCCGTTTAAGGAACAATCTATAACTATGAACGTTCAAACAAATTTGTTCGCATGCAACGGAAAAATTTAAAATTACAAAACACTCTGTGTTCTCAGAGAAAATTCCTAAACGCCCAAAGGATATTTTGGACAAAATGTATATACATACATATAAAACTTATCAAATAATCCCCCTTATTATGGTTGTCGACGTCGACGTCACATCAAGTCGACAGTAAAAAGACAGCAGTTCCTGAACTCCTTGTAGGCAATAATTAAATAATATTGATGGAAAATTGTAATTTTATAAGCCATAGTAGTAGTAATATCCTATCAATAATATTTAATAGTTCTCGATAACGATCCCACAATTGCCAATATCTTGATGTCGACTCGGTGTGACGTCGACGTCGACAATCATAATAAGGGGGAATATCTGTAATACTATGCGATTCATATAAATATACCTTTTTAGAAATTAATAATAAAACATGTTATACTACGGGGAGAAAATGTTAAAAATTGGAGACAAGTCATGAATTCTTGTCCTTTTGTGTAACAGTATCCGGTGTATCCTTTGGCTTTTTTTTAAATAAATACTCATCTGTGGTTGCAGCTTAATTAATTACAAATAAACTAAAGTCCCCCACCACAGTTTTATTCACTTTCCAATTAAGTTTTTTGTCATTGTTGCCTGAATTAGTCCATTGTCTTTCAAGCAGGTTCTTTTTCATTTCATTTTAACAGGAAGTCCACTACAACATGTCGTTATTCTTTGCCGGGGTTTTCTCCACATGGTTAAAACTCGCAATTTGTTATTTATTTTTTGTTCCCAACTATTCGCATATATTTCACGGTCTTTCGAGTTTGGATCTTCATGTGTGAATTAAATACAAAAAGGTAAAGACGACGACGACACTTTGGAACAGAAAAAAAAACTTAATAATTCAAATGTTGGAATCATTTTTTGCTTCTGCCTTCTGTTTGGTTTTTGCTTATTTTGCATATGTCAGCTGTGAAAATGAAGAAAAATTAACGACTGCGTTGCAAATTTGTCTAATACTTGAAACAACTAAAAAATTAAAATTTTGGTTGGCTTCAAGGAAATTTGTAACGAATATTAACGATGAACTACGTAAACATCCACCTGAGATCTTTAATTTTTTTGGAAATTTTCCTCGAATTTCATTGACGCCATATCGCCAAAAATCGGATGAGTTTGGAAAAGAGTGCTTTAGAATCGGAGATGCTGCAATGGAATATTTAATTGATGATTTTCAATACAAATTGAAAATAAATTGCTTGCAGAAAAAATACTAAAATACAAAATAATTTCCTTATCGCACATACACCGCCATGAAAGTGGATGGAAAATTAAAGAATTATTAATGTTGCACTAGTGTGTAGTTGTAAACGGAAAGAGCCAGACCCTTGCAACTAGTACGAGTATCAAATCATCCATCTAGGCAGCTTAACCAACCAACCAACCAACCATCCAGGCCGCTGTTAAATGTTGCATCAGCATTTTGTATTTGCAATACATGCATGTATTTTTCTTGTATTGCACTTCTATTGTGGCAAGTCATACATGAGAGTCGTTAGCGGGGGGTATGAAATGTTCAGTTTTTCTTTTCCTTTTTTTATTTAAAAATTTTAAGTACTACTAACGTTACGTAGAAGAGTTTTGTTTTAATTGCCACATAAAACGACAACAGCAACAACAATGGCTTAGACAAAGCAAATGAACAAAAACAGTATGCGACTGACTCCCACAATCATCATCAGCACATTTAATGTGTTGTTTTCGTTCCTTTCCACTTGTACAATCATTTTTCTGCCACAATTTGTTGCATTTGTTAATTCACGTATTTATGAATGTGAAAATGTGAAAATTAAAACAAACTACCAAAAGACTCTTTCTTGTCTAGTCGTAAATGGATTCTAAATCATGTATGCGTGTGCTTATGACTGATTTCTCGGCTAAAACTGCAACAGTAGCAGGTTGCTGCAAGTATACGAGTGGCACGAAAGTATTTATAAGTTTCTTCTTACCAACAACATAACAACACCACCGTCACTCAGCATTTTGTCCGTTGTGGAGGAACCGAAAATCTTGTTACAGCCACAGAATAGTTTATGAATGAATAAATGAATGATGTTGCTTGTGCTCCGTGTTTAGTTTGGGGTCTCATTTTAGTAGCTTTTTCTCCTTCTCCCGACCGTGTATAGGCGTACTTTTGTGTGTGTGTGTGTGTCTGTGTGCATGGAAAAGTACAAGCAAACGATGGATTGTTGTGAAAAAATTATAATTATTTTCCGGTTGCTTTAAGCCAAGTTTATTTTCTCTTCTTTTGCTTTATTTTTTAAACTTTTACAAAATCAACATTTATTTTTCAACAGTTGCAGTTTCGAGTACTTAACGCTTTCTCGCATTTGTATGCACACGTTTGCATGTGTGAGTGTATGTAAACATATGTTTGCACTGGAAGGGAAAGGATTAAAAGACACACTCATACATATGCATATAGAAATTAGAATATTAAGCAACATACACAGAGAGTATATTTGTGTGTTTTAGTGCCCTTGCAACAATTTCCTAATAATTGTGTGCTTCCATTCACATGAGTCAACCAACACTCATTTATTGACATTCTCGAAATGAAATAGAATTTTGTGCGAGCAGCAAAATGAATGACAGAATTGCTTATATCGAATTTGAACCGAGTCATTTTGGATACAATGATATGGACGAAATCGGGCAACTATAAGGTCTGAGTGAAGCCTCGATATAATTTAAATTGTTTTGTGTGTCTAATTTGTTGTTTGTTATTCAGACCGAGGTGCCAAATGATAACAATATTTTTCAATACAAGTAAAATTATATAATTAAATAATAAAAAATAATAATTTTCATATATTTCATTGGTCGCTAAGACAAATCATCAGTGAACTTTGAGCAATCTGAACACATTCAACCTCATAAGTTTATGCCAAAACAATCAAATACAATATGAGAATTCTCCATCGTAAATGATTACTTCAAAATACACAAATAGGCTTATAGCGTAGACAGACGACAGCGTTAATTTGCATTAGAAGCTCACTAATTTGAATTAAAATTTAACGCTGACAGACGACAGTTTCTGCATTTAGTAAACAGCTGTTTGTTTGTAATAATAATGTAAGAATTGTACATGCACTAGCAACCATAAATCTGAACGTATTGCTACAACTTGCGATCGCAAGAGGACAGTCTGAAATAAGAGAAAGGCAATTGTGGAAATTTGTAGGTTTAATATTTTCGTGGAGGATAAAATTCTTATATGGCATTTTTTTAAAGGACCACAAAACCAGTTTTTGGGAGTGTGACGTGCTTACGATGGACGATAACAGATTTAAGGAAAACTTTCACCTCAACAGGAAGGCTTTCCAAAAAGTTTGTGAAAATGTTCAAAATATGGAGAGGTTGGATAGCAACATGAGGCTTTGTATTCCACTCGATAAGAGAGTGGCAATAGCATTGCCATATTGAAAAAGCTAAATTCAGTATAAATTCAGTCTGATTTCGTGCATTTATATCAAATCTAACACACATTGCGATGGGGATAATTCACAAGTTAATTTGAATTAAGACTGCTAATGCAAATTAACGCTGTCGTCTGTCTACGCTATTAGAATGCGTTCATACAAACATCACAACAAACAATTGTACTCAAGGTGAGTCTATTTTATTTTTCTTGTAACATGTACACAATTAAACGCCATTTTGGTATCGGCATATGAACAATTGAAGCCACAATAAACAATACGTGTACATTTTTGAAACTCCAGTTGCTTAAAATGAAAATTGTGAAAATGTTCCTGAATAGAAAATTGTCAATGTTGCTGTTTTTTTAAATAAAGTAACTCAAGTTCCTTGATGTGTTCAGCCAATCAAAATTTATGATGCAACAACTTCCTGGGAGCCCAATACAATGGAAGCTCGATTTTCGAAAATCGGATGAAAGCTGTAACTTTAAGTTTTTTGATAGTGGGCAGATAAACTTTTCTAATGATTTTTTTTTATACATTACGACATACGGCATCCGTTTTGAACTATAATTTTTCTAAATTTGAGTTAATTTTTTTTTTTTTTTGTATCGCATTCATATTTGTGAACAAGAACTTGAACTTTAGTAGACTGCGAAGTGACTGTGATTTGACGCGATTAGACTCTTTCCGTGGAATTTCTTGAAGTTGCGGGTCTGCGCCCATAAGCCGCAACTTTAAGCCACTGAAAATTGTCATATTCGAATGCCATAAGCGTTATTTCAATTAACTCTTTTGTGCAGACAGCGAATAATCTAAAATAATAAACAACTTCATCACACAATTCCGCAATCGATGAAAAAATCGATTTTATTCACAAAATTTCACATTTAATTTAAAACTTTTTACAGATTAATGTGTGTGTATGTGTGCGTGAATTTGTGTGTAAAATTCTGTAAACAAAACACTAAAAACGTAAAAATAGCAACCAGGGCTAAAGACCTTCCTAAACAAATAAACACGATGGAAGGATCTGAAAAGTTTTTATTGTTGAAATGCATATCCCAGAGAGAAATGAAGTCGTGAAGCTGATGGCAAATACACAGAGGCCAAATGGTTGCTTTCAAGTTGTTCAAATATTTCTTTTAATTGAAACTCCCAATTTTTATTCCTTTAAAAACCTAAAACTCATGCTTGAATATGTTGAGGCAAAAAAGGAATGCGAAATTGCAAATGTTTACTTTCAAATGCTTAAGCACATGTTCACATTTGTTTTCGTGGAAGAAAGAAATGAAATTGGTGAAATAAATTTTCTAAAATTCTTCTGTAAAATGCGGGTAGAAACAAATAAATTTTAAATAAAATGTGTTCATCAAAATAATTTAGACTTGTTTGTTGTTGAATAAAAGAAAAATTAATTTATTTATTTTTCTGTTCTGCCCAATAAATGCTTTCAATTGTATTGGTGTCTAACTTTGTTTTGTATGTACAATGGAGTTCGCTTATAACGAATTCTGCGGTACCAGGCGATTTTGTTCGTTATAAACTGAATTCGTTATAATCGGAGTGGCCTTCCAATAAACAAAAGTAAGGAAAATCGACACAGGTTTCCTATTTTTCGATTTTTTTTTTGGATCGCTTTGCAAAATAATGATGAATAATCATTTTACCGGATTAGAATATTAGCGGAAAGATTTTGCGAAATTGGTTTGTTCGTTATAAAACGTAAAAATATGCAAGCTTTTTGGTTTTGTGGATTTAAAAAAGGAAGTTCTTCAGAAACGAAAATTCGCTATAGCCGAAATAATTTGAATGCAACATCTGTAGAGAATTCTTGGGCCGGAGAAGTTGTTCGTTAAAGGCGATGCCTATTATAACCGAACTCCACTGTATAATATTGAATTCTTTGCTTAATGTTTAAATTCCACTTAAAGTAAAAATATTTATCTTGTTTCAAATGTGTTTTTATCTTTCCATAACTTTTATCGTCCGCAGAAATTTTTCTTTCTTTCTTTATTTTAGTAAAGTTTCTTTTATTGTTAATCAAGCTCTTGTTTTGTGATGCAAATTCCGTGTCATACTCGTACATTAAAATTCTCACCATAATATTTAAATTTAACGTGTTCGGTTTGTTGTCATTGTCATTTATTTAAAAATAATAATAAAATTAGAAACCATGTTGATATTCACTGCCACAATTCCAGCATGTTGAGCTCTTCCACTTACAATTGACATTAATTTGCGGAACTGTTTTTAATAAAAATTATGCTTCAGATAAAAACTCTGAGAGCAAATCAATAAACTCCAAAATTTATTAGACAAGCCAGCGACTTGTAGGCGTCCGCCGTCGCTACGTTGAAAATACTCGTCAATAAAAAATAAAAAACTAAACGAACTATATCAAAATTGGAAAAAGTTAGGAAAGGTTGTTAATTTGTTTTGAACATTTTCGCCAATAGTTGTTGATGACGTGGTTTATGAGGGTGTCTGCTGATAAAACCAGCAGAGGAAATGCATGAAATTAAACTCAAATTAAAAAGAAATATAAGTGGCGATATTTTATTACTTTTTAACTGTCTTATTGTCGTTTTCTAATGTTTATTTAAGCTGTTTTACGTTAACGTGACGTCTCTCTTGCGATTCATATGTAATTTCGTTTCATTCATAATCGTCATATTGCTGATGGTTCCACACAATAGAGAAATGGTTGAAATAACAGATTGCCACAGTGATGGGAAACTTTCGATAGTGACCAAGATCAATATTTTTCGATTGTGTACAATTAGACATCGATAATATTGATATTGATTTAGAAAAATAATAGTTAATTTTTAATAAAAAAAAAATAAAAATGATCATTAATCTAAAAAATAAACGACATTTTGTTCGACCCTTTTGATGGTTCCCAAAGCTGTAGTGACATAATAAGGAAAAGAATAAAATGAGATTCAAAATGTGATTATTTTGCAATTAATAAAAAGTATTGTTCATATTAAAATTAATTAACCCAACGAAAGTTAATACAGTCAACTGGCGCTTTCTTATAACTTAAACTGCTTTTTATACTATTCATATCGATAATTAATTTGGCTATATATAGATTTTCCGATTGTTGTGAAGTATCGATATTATCGCCAGTGCCGTCACTAGTTTGTGGTATCAACAAGCATAAAACTGAAAAATGCCTTGTATATTGTACATACGGAATAAAGCCATGTGACGTATAAGAGGGATCACAGAAATTTATACTCGTATAAAAGTAACTTCTCAGACAACAGACAAATACACGTAGCACCACTAATTAGAGACATTGGTTTTTAGAAACGTTCTCACTTTCGTTTGCGACGGCTGGAATATATGCATGGGTTTGTGTATACACGTGTATGAAAACTGACATATTGGAATAGTGACACACATATATTATCACTGAGACTTATAGGAAATTATAAATTATTTTAATCTGCTGAGATCTATTTTTGTTGTTAATGTCGCTTCGCACATCCATCGATTTTCTAAAATATCAAATTTGAATAGAGCTGGTGGGAGAACTTAATTCTCCTTAACTAAATATTGTCTTTATACGCGATTTTTATAATTTATAAAAATTTATAGAAACTTTTGTAGGCTTGCGGAAAAATATGTCCCCTTATTTATCTTATTTAAATTTGCTCTCATAAGGCTTGTTATTATTTGATTCTAAAATAAAGCTATTCGCAACATATTTCGTCTTTGGTTGCTGTGTGGCACCAAAATTTCTCAAGAACGCATAAAATTTAGAAGAAACATTTTTTTCGCATGCAAATATCTCGGAAACTAAAACGTGCGTACCTGAAATAGAAATTATTTGGATGGAAAATGATAAAAACTTTCAAGACCTGCGAAATGATATATACAAAATTGTTGTATTTCTCAGAAAACTCCACTACTTTCCATTACGTGACAATATCGAGGAATACACATCTTATAGTATGCAAATTTCATGTCGTATGATGTTTATTCTTTTTATAATATTTGATACTTTTTCTTTGGGCGCTCAATACCACTCAACGCTTTTAACGAATTTTTTGAACTAGCATCGTATATTTTTAGATACATGTGGGAGGAATTTTCTCCTCTAAGGCCCATTATTACAACTTGCCTTTAAAGATCCCGATATTTAAAGGTAACTTTAGTTGAAGTGACATTAAAGTAACATTTAACATTTACAAAATTTGGTCCTTCAACCTGCGATTAAAATAAATTTTTTCTTCAAATGTGGCAATAAGGTCGCTTTTGGTTCTTGTCTTAATTATTTGTTTTTAGTACTTGTGGTTTAAGTCTTTGGAATAAATCAACACAGTTTTAAACGAAAATTTTTATTGGCGACGCTTAGCAGAGAAAATATAAATGTGGCAACTTCAAATGACTAAATCTCGCGATGGAAGTTACTGGTACGATGAAACCTGTCTTTAACTTATCACGCACTCTTAATTTAAAGTGAAATTGCAATAATGAAAAACTGTTTGAAAAAAACAGAATCAAAAATATAGTTAATTTTTGTTCACTGTTAGAAAAATTCATTTGTTAAGAAATATAATATTAAAATAATCTAAGGTTTACGCTTAATATTAAGTTTATGAGGAATTAATGGCTTTTTTGTTTCTAAAAAATTTTAAAATTTTCTGCCCTTTCAAAAAGAAAAAAGTGGGACTTAAGTGTTATATTAATAATCTCAAAGTAGTTACGAAAGGGTACTTGCACAATGCTGTAAGAGATTTAGTTCTCTAGTTTGATAAATAGATTTTTGTATAAATTGATCCAGAAAATATTTTTTCAGCAACGAAAACGCCACAAGACACCCTGAAAGTATCTTATAAGTAGATTTGAATTTTGAGTATCCAAAAATATATACAAAATACTCGATATTCCGTATCGACTAGTCTATTCTTTGCCAACACTATTTTCAAGAATTTAAAACCTCTTTCTTTATTTATTATTCAACAACAAATACAGTTTATAAATAGAAACAAATTTAAATTTTGTATTCAATTATTTTTGGGAATTTTCCTAATTATTACAACTTATTATTATTTTTTAATTAAAAAAAACCTTTCTTGTTCATTCCTTGTCAGTGAGCTTGTCAGTGCGAACGTACACGCAATTTCAAAGAAATAGAAAATTGTCTACAACAAATATCGGTCATTCTTTAGTTTCTACTTGCCTGCCTGCACTAGAGAGAAATTTTGGCTAAAATTAAAAAGAATACCCAAAAATAGAAGTCTGCATCAATGCTGCGCTAAAAATATTCACGGAAAACAGGTTGGTTGTACAAAGTTTACACTCGTCTAAACTTTAGACGTCTAGAAAATTTACTAGGAAGTTCAGAGAAAAATGTCAGACACAAGTATTTTTTACAACTCAGACTTTAAAGATTGATTCGACTTTTACATTGTGTAAAAGAACTTTTAAATGATTTTGTTTGACGACTTTTTCCTCGAAAATCCCACAATCCACATGCTCTTTTCCTACCACTGTAATGCTGGCATCTCAGTTTAGCACAGACATTGTGATGGTGTAGTGCTCGACTACATTTAATTATGGTATCGCAGGAAAGAGGTTTTGAGCTCGGCTGTAATTTAACGGTACTGCCAATTCAAATTATTTAGCGAAAACCGCAACCAGCCGTATAAATACGATTTTGTTATGGCACTTGAATACTGGGATTTTTTCTTCATAAAAATCACCTCTATAATCATGTCACATTAAGAGATCAAGTAAGAAATTCGCATTGACTGTAAATAAAATTTTTAATTTCTTCCTTTTATTACAGGTTGGGTGCTCTTATAATGCAGGAAAAAAACAATTTCATTGATCATGCCGAAACCTTTTTGTTTTTTTTTTGTTATTTTGTTTTTCTTCTTAATACAAACAGAAAATTAATTAAAAAATATTTCTACATAATGACCAAATATTGTATGTGCCACACAACAGTGTCTATCCAAGTAACAAGTTGTAGGCGTTTTTAATTATTTATTACCCCTCACAATAGGTACTTTTTGCTGTCTTAAATGGCGATATATGTATGGAACTGCATTAATTAAAAAAATATTTTGGGAAATATTTTGCTAGCGGCAATGTTTTCTAACATGCATGACACTATTTTCTCAAACATAATAATGAAAATTTTTCAGATCTTTTTCCACGAAAATTCAAAACTCAACCCTAAAACAAGTAAATTTTCTATTATTATAATAAGTGCCTAGAATTTAAGTCAAACCCCATATTCGAAATATTTTTTAAGAAAAGATTTTAATTCTGTGCAACAACACAGCATTAGTTTGTGAGAATAATTGTGTACATGTTGAAAATTTTATTAAATGTCCTACATGAACCTTCTCTTCATTGCGACGAACAAGTGACAAGTCATTTTATCATTTCAATCTGTTAATTTTTTTGTAAACGTGTCAAAGTTTATTAGAAAACAACATTTGCATAACAACTTTTGTATGACCTTGGTAAGAAAATTTCACACAATGTTAAATCCATATTAAAGAAAAAATTTTATCACTCGTGGAAAGTCAGCTGTCCTTTTTCGTCTTCGTTGTAGGCCATTGCAAAGTTTTATTCACTTTCATTTATGACGTATTATTTGAGTTACTTACCTGAGAAAAATACGGTGGGAGTTCACATCTTTGGTCTTCTAGACGGGAACACTGTACGCGTTCCAACAGCTCAAAGAGATCATGTGTGGCACCTCTCAATCTTTCCGGACTGTGGGTTAAACTACCGCCAGTACCTTTTGCTGTAGTGCCACCAATGAAGGCATGTTGGCGCCTGCAAAGAAAGACAATTTAAATTAGATTCAATATACAACGGGTGGTTTCGAATTCAGGAAAAGAAAATGCGTTAAGAAGTTTCATCTGTGTCTATGCAAAATCACATAATGGACACTAAACTTAATTTTTTGAAACTATTAATCTTAAAAATATTTTGGTTTAGACATCTTTGAAAGAAATATTTAAAAAAATTAGATTAAAAAAATTATTTATATCAAAAAGACCAGCGTCACTTATTTCTTTAGATTAAAAATTAACATTGACATTTTCGACAGCCATATTTTCCAAGGATTGCTCCGATTCTGATCAAATTCAATGCAATTTTTGGAATTTCAAAAATTAGTAAATCCATAAAATCGTGATAACAAGAATTTTCGGACACCTTTAAAAGAATTTCGACAACTATAACTCTCGAAAGGATCACTCGATTTTAATGAAATTTCTGGCAATGCCCGTCGCTCTTATGTCAACAAATGATTGCATTTAAAATTTACGAAATTTTTTCAAAAACTTTATTTTCCAAGAATCTTAAAATCTACCAGGACATCTAAGAGAAGTATTTAGAATTTCGATCGGTTTACACACACCAATTTTATGGATCTTGCATGGTTCTGGATACCCCTGCACTCAACAACTAGTGAACACGGTGACAAATTGCTGAATCACAAGTTTCTTATGATCGGTCGGCTTGTCTCATGCACATTTCTCGAATGTTTTGGGAATGAGACATGAGCCGACAGCGAAGTTTCTTCTGAAACTGCTTAATTTTGACCGTAAGAACGGTAAATTGTTTCTCTGGCCAAGGATACTACACCACAATCATTCCTCAGCTGCCTATTCACCGGGTTTTGCCCTCTGTGTTTTTTTTTTCTGTTGCCGGAACTAAAGAACGGAGATTTGTATCGACTGAGTAGATAAAGGCTGCATGAAGGAGCTCAAGCCCATACCAAAAGTCCTTATATCTAAAGCGACGATATTAATTTTGATGAAGAATTAAATATTTTTGAACAAACCTCGTGATCTGTTTAATTTCTACTGCCATATTTTCTAAATTTCCAACAGTTTTCACATATCAGAAGTTCTTTATAGAGAAAATCTTGCAAAGGAAAACTATTTAAATTTTCTATTTTTGCTTAACATACATTTGTGTATGTGTACACATATGTATGTATGTATATAAGTATGTACATACATACATATATGTATATAGAAAATAGTTTTTCATTAAATAATTTTATTGTGTTAATATATTAACGTGCTCTCATTTTCATAAGCCCCTAACACGAGCAAGTCCTTAAAATGATGGTCCTATAAGTCTGCATCTCTGCCTTCTAATTTACAACCCCAAGATAATTAACATGTCCTTTCTATTCCACTTCCGTCCTTTAGTTTACATTTGATTTACATATACATACTCGTATGTATCTTTGTTGTTCTGGTTGCTGTTATTCCAGTTGTCGTCGTTGGTGTTGTTTTAAGTATGTCCTTTAATAGTGTAATTGTGTTAAGGTGTTAATAAATTAGTGTTCAAGTGTTGAGTGGCTGGTGAAAACCGTTCTTTAAGGAGCGGTGGTGCAAGAGCAGAAACGCGATTTATTCTGCATTCTTCAAAGAGAAAAGGAAAGTAGTGGAAAACAAAAAAAAAATTGGAATAACAAAAATGTTTCTGATGTTTAGACAACAACTACAGCTGCTTGTTTAGAAAACGTTGACAAAAAATGTGTACAAAAACTAAAAATGTTTGTGATGAAAATAAGACAACATCCTCTTGACTAAAAGCGATGAAGAGTGTCTACAGACATACACAAAGGAATGACTTAAAAAATGATGTTTGTATGTCAACAACACTAAATCGTGTTCCACACCAAGAAACGCTTAAAATTAAGGAAAGACGGACAATAAGTCCAAATGCTTTTTATTTATTTTTTCTTTCTTCTCTCAAAGTGCAAAATGCAGTTTGTGTTTAAATTTGCAAAATACTAGTATGACTGTATGTACATATGTATTCCAGCCTTTCCTTGTTTGGAAATGTTTTCCAAGTCCCACTTTTTGTTTGTTTTTGCTTTTGCTGATTAATCAACTCTTCAAATACAAGTGTTCGTTTTTAGTTTCAAAATCAAAGGAACAAACTTCCTTCCTGGTAGAAACCACCACATGTGTGTTCAACCACATGTGTTATTTATACCGGAGTCTTGTTGTTGCTGTTGTTCTTGTTATTGTTGATTTCAACGATTTCCTTAAGGCTGTTGTTATTGTTTCACTGTCACTGAAGCGTTAACCCAGAAAAACTAAACTCGGTTTGATTAAAAAAAAAAATCTTTAAGATTTCTACTTCTTTCTGGTTTTTTGTTGCTTAACAATAGGACAGAACAAAAGAGAAAAAGGAAAAGAAAAAGAAAAGAAAAAATTATGAATGACGTTAAAGTCACTTCAGAATGAATTGCTGTTGAAAATTACAAGTACGTGCTCGTATGATGTTCAATGTCTGTGAAATATCGCGTGTTGGCTGCTTGATGGCCATAAAAATAAAATACAAAATTAGAAAAATTCATTTACCGAACGAAGTCGGCTAAGCCGAGCAGCTTAACAACGGCATGATAATAAAACTTAAAAAAAAACTTTCAATAAAAAAAATTCGCAGAGTTCTTGGGTCCAAAATTCGGCTCCAAATTATAGAATTATTCTCACAAGCATGCGGTCCTATTAGAAGGAATGTAGACTTTTGATCAATTTTGTTTTAAGTATAGGGTGTTTTTTTGGAGGCAGGAAATGGGCAGATCTGTCGTAGCCGGTATTCGGTCCAGCTCTTGTATGTTCACCAGGAATAGACCCACGTAACGTTAGGAAAATGCTTAAGTTAATTGTGGAAGGCAGTGATTCAGTGAATAAACGTTTTCAAGCAGATGAAGTCTTTCTCTGCGTCTTATCAGTCGTTAAAATCATGCGCTATAGTATAACCTGACTTACCACAACGAGTAATTTAATTTATTGGAAAGTCAAAGCAAATTAGTGTACTTAGTCTCTATTCGAATTTTTTTGATACTGACAAAACTGCACCTGGGCAAAATGAGTACTAGATTGAAGGTTCAGAATAAATGATGAAAATAATGTTGCTGATTGTCTACTACCGGCCCACAAACTATTCTCCGATTTCGGCAAACGGGAACTACATGTCCCGTTACTTGTTTATGATGTATTGGACCAACCTGTGGTTCTTTTACCTACCCGGAAGAACGTTATTGATTTTACTTCATACTGGAACAAAAAGGTGGTACCATGGGAAACGGCAAGCAAGCGTAGCTCAACGCCAGAAAGCTTATAGGATTGCGAGACGACAATTTGTTGCTATTCGACGGATGCCGTATGGAGGGTTAGAGATCAGGTAACTTTAGTTGCCCACCATAAAACTTACGCACAATTACAATGGATACTTATACAAGTTATAAGACTAATCCATTCGTGCTTATAGCTCTCGAAGTTGACTCTAACCGCAATTACTTATTAGATGCATCAGGTTTGGTTCTATAGACAGTTTTCGCCCACTTGCGTCCCTCTGCGATAGCGCATTAGAAAGACAGAGCAAATTTGGAAACAGAAGAATATAGAAGACAGAAAGCCGAAAACACCCAGAGTCTATGGCAGGGATCGCACCTACGATCCTCTGACTACTACTCTAGTATACTAAACTATAAAAAATCTCTTAATATTACTTCTTTACAGGATTGTGTGCTGGGCCTATCAAAGAAAACTGAGTTCCCCTTTTCCCTTTGAAGGTCCAAAAAAAATTTGCACTATTTTTTTTTTTTTTTTTTTTTTTTTTAAATAAAAACTTATTGAGGAAAGGAGAATTCCAAATGGGTCTATTTTTTTTTTTTTTTTTTTTTTTTGAAAAAAATAAAAACTTTTATTGAGGAAAGGAGAATTCCAAATGGGTCTTAGCACAATATGATGAGGATGTATGAAAAGCTCGTACTCAAGCTCTGCTTTAATTACGTCAAGCAGTTGCAGCAGGTGCATTTACTGAATGTAATTAATTTAATTCAAAGGGAATCCGAGCAACGCTTAAATGAAAATATACTCATATTTTTATAGTTTTTTGACGTCTTGTTTTCTCTCGAATAATGTATAAATTAACGAAACATGTCCTGTTGAGCTTAGTTCAACATAATTACACAATAATTGCCTCAAAACTAGTTTAAAAAATTCTTAACTTTTTATATATAATTTCTAACAAACCCTTTTAAGAGAACGTTGAGTTTTATCCTTCACAAAAGTCGTTATCGCTGAAATACATCAGTTAAACTAACACCCCTCAGCAGGACACAAGTTTGACGTTTATTAAAAGGACATTTACACTTCATGTTCGCGATGCACTAGACTAAAACTTATACCTTCACTTATCGTAACACTATTTGATTCTAAATTTAATTTCGGCGACATTTCCCTTGTACTCATTCATAATTTTCATTGTTTGATCTCGTCATTATTACAAATACTTGTATACATTATCATTATCATTTTTTTTTAATTTGTATCAGTGATTTTCTAACCTATTATTATGAAAATGGAATGGAAAGTCACAGGAAAAATAAAATTTGGAAAATGTGCATTTATGGAAGTTTTTTTAGCATTAATTTTGAATATCGCCGAGAATTTATTATTAAAAGAGAAATATTTCTAACATTGACATTCATTTTATGTTCGTATGTGTTTTTTTACAACATCCTGTCATTAATCTTGTAAAGAATCTGTTTTGAACTTATTTTAAGTAGAACTAATGTATGATTTCAATTCTTTTCTCATAAATTCTCTAATTCTCATTAGAAGCCTTTAAGCGTCTCAATCATTTTATTGTTTAATTTTTTGTTTGCAGGGAAGGGAGTTTTTAAGAACAAACGTTAGTCTAGTGTTCCTCCCGTTAGCCGAAATGTAGAACAAAACTTTAAAGTTCTCACATTAATTTCGTTCCTATTCTTTGTTCTCTTCTTTACGATGTAGTTTAGTGTCAGAGTGACATGTAAAGTTTAATTTATCTCTGCTTAAATGTCATCACTTACATACATATTTCCTCAGCGAATAGCGGCTCTGGAGGTGGTGTATGGGAAATAATTAGAAGTTTCAGCAAAGAACAATAGCAAAATAATAGTATCTTTTTTGTTGTTTTATGTTGCTTTTTAGCCATAAATTTTTTGCCTTTTTTGGGGACGGACAAAAAAACAATAGATATGCATAAAAAATTAATTAAAATATTTAGTGTGAATAAAGAGTGGCTTTAAAATGCTTTTGAAATTGTCTTTCCATTCCATTATTATGGTGTTCGCCTGTTAACCGGAAGCGGAATTGTTGCCGTCTTCATTTTTACTCTTATTTGATTGAAGTTTAATGATTTACTACTGTTTGCCATTTAAACAAATTCTTTCTGTTTACTAATTGTATTTTTAATGACGTCTGTCTGTTTCATTCGTGGATTTTTATTTCTTCATGAAAATCAAGAGAAAAAATAATTGGGAAAACATGGAAATAAGTAACCCATATTGAACATCAAGAGAAAAGAACATTTTCTTCAAACTCAAATGAAGTGATCATCAGCCATTAAGATTAAAAGGAACAGGCAAATATGTAAATTTAATAACTTTTGTGTTTGAAAACAATTTGCAAACTTTTATTAGATCTATTTGCACTATTTAAACATGGAAAGCAACTAAAGGACAATAAGTTAGTTTTCTTTTATTTTTGTCACAGTGCTTTTGAAAAAAAAAGTTCTTGCTCGATATTCTTACAGAAATTAAACACTGAATTGTTGAGGTATAAACTTTACACTTAATCGCCAATTCATTTTAATAAAATACGTGCTTATATTTTTAATAAAATATATTAATTCTGTAAATGTATTCTTTGATTTTTTATTGTACTTTTTTTGTTTTCTAATTTGGAAGCACTTATAAAATAAACTGCACATGGCAAGTTAGTCTGGTCGCTAAAAAGAAATGAGTAAATGAATTTGTAACATCAAGAATAATAAGTCTTATCGCCCGCCCACTGTTCCTTAATCGACAATGATGTTGTTGTTCATATTTAATCTTTTTAATAAACTATTAAATCTTTTATTGCTTTAGTCATTAGTGTTCTTTTTCTTAATTACAGACATAAATACAGTAGTTTTCCGCTTTAACGAACACGGCATTATTTGCGAATAATATTGTATTTTATTCTCAAAGCAAAAATTAAAGCAAAGACTTGGCGATGAAGAAACGAACAATTTGCCAGACTTAAAAAAACATTTTGATGATCGATTTTGAAATGGATAAACACAATTTTTTTTTTTTTTTTTTTTTTTTGTAAAAATTGTATGGTATAAATTTCTTTTTAAAACAAAATTCATAATCAAAAATAATGGAATGCAAAAGAGCCACCTTGAGGAAGACTTTCAATTCAATTCACGCCGCTTAATTAATTTTTGTGCAGTTTCTTTCTTCATTTTTGAGGTGCTTTTCTTCATTATCCCAATGTCTTAAGAACTATTTCTTTTTTGTTTTTAAAAATTATTTTGCTTAAATACAATTAAGTTCTACTGTAATAGCAAGTTTTCCAGATTAACGAGCAAGCCTGCCGAGTTATCGCAAGTTTTTCAAATCGGTAAACTAACTCTAGCCTTAGGAATTTTAATGTACGGTCAGATGAGGCAAATATCCAATAATTGAAATAATCGTAACCACTGTTTTTATTTCTATTTTATTGAATCACACTCGCAAATTGAAAAAATCACTCGTATGCAAAGAAAAATATTTGTTAATTGGAATCTATTTAAGGTACAATAACATTAGGTTGCTGTTTAAAGGCTTCAGCTTCAATGTTTGCCATTTGTGGTTTCGAATATTATTTGGTAATTTTCTAAGTTCTTAAACTATAAAAATAGAATTTGCCAAAAATGTTTGAGACAGAGCGCCGCTGTTGTGTAATAATTATTTGACCACATGCTGTTAAAACAACGCCAACGGTCACTGTACTTGTACACATTTCACAACTCCCAAATAGAAATATTATTTATTTATTTTTTTTTTTCAAATAAAATCTCTTTGAAGCTCGAATCATAAAATCATTCACTCAGCCACTCCACAACACAATCCTGTTTGTCTGCTGACAAGATTTTTCTTTCTATTGTTGTAAAACTGAAGTGGATTAGGCTGGGCTTAATTGTGGAAGTGTCATACAATTTAAAAAAAGTGACACTTTTGTTCTATTTCACATGTGAATGATCTAATGTTCCACTCATGTATCTCATTCCTAATGGGTCACTGACAGACATGCCTTTAGTGACGACGTGCACTACGAAGTGCGAAGTAAGAGACCAAGCGAGTGTTAATGTTAAATAATTTCATAAACTTTTCTAACACCTCTAATACTATTGCAGGCGCCTCAAAAATAGAATTAGACATAAAAACTGCTGCCGATCACAACAGCTGGGAGGGCTGTTCTGTACTGTACGTTAAATTATACAACCCTTTCGCATTTTGGGGGCTTACGGGTAGATGCCAGCTGTTATTGTTGTTACGCTCAATGTAATTTGCAGCCTGGAATATAAAATCTCTTAAAAATATCCTTAAAATCCCTTTAATATCGCCACGTTTAAATTTATTATCTTGCCAACTTCCAGACATAAACTTTAATTTATGATCAATTTGAAGATCTTCGCTCTTTCACTTACATGTGAATAACTTTTTTCGCTTTTCGTAACATTTTTTGTGCATGTTTCTTACACAAATTTAAATACATACTTATTGTTTTTAAATTCAAGCAGGTTTTGAAATTCTAATGCTTTAAGACTTTTCACTCTAGGCAATTTAAACAACCCCCTGTTTTTTTTTAATTAATAAAATCTTTAACAACCACTAAATCTTATTATTAAGGGAGAAAATTTTTGGTCACCTTCGTTGTTGTTTTCTATCACCATCAATATGAAAGAAAGTTGAATTGTTGAAAGTTGAATGGAATAAATATATGTCTATCCATGTAAATATCCTTGCAGATCTCGTTTGTCATCAAGTTAAATTTTTTTCACTTGCATTGTTTCATGGTCTTGCTGATGTTGTCTGTATAGAATTTAAATTTAACGCTTTATAATCGCTTCAAAGATGTTGGAAACATAAAACTTCAATGGTTCCACCTCATTTCCTTTTTGAAGATCATGAGTGAAACCCGTACGCACCTCTTCGCTTAGCAACGTGCATACTCGTATGGTAATAATTGCTGTGTTGCATGAATGACAATGATGAAAATCATGATCATGTTGATGAGTCATTTGCGTTTAAATTTGAATTAATGTTGCGGTCATTATTTTCATTGCGATCTTTTGTTTTTGTTATTTTCTCATAGTCTTCTCTTTCTGAGTCAGTATTTTTAATTCTTGAGTAAAAACCTCAGCGGAATTTCTCTCGGTTGTTGTAAGAAATCAATTGCCAGGTACTCAATATGCGAGTAAGACAGTGATTGAAGTGCGAGTGTAATACACTCTTTATAAAATGTTGGATAGTTTTACAGAACTTATAACAGTCGAATTCGGTTCGTTCCGTCCACATTAGCAATTTTGTTGCATGTAATTCTTTAAAATTCTGCTTTGAAATTGCTTTAGTGTCCATATTAGAAAAAATCTAGTATTACAATTTTTGTATAAAACGTATATAAAACGTCAAATACAACAACACCAAACATAAAGTTGAATAGGGAGAATTTCAAAGCAAAAGAGAATTGCAGAGAACATGAAACTCTGTACCCCTCCCCAAGCTTCTTACCAAGAATTGCTGCAACAAAATTGCTAATATGGACGGGGACTTATACGAAACTGGAAAATCGCACTTTTAAAAGCAAAATGTGTTTCTCTTAAAAATTGAAATTTATCCTAAAAATAATAGTTGAATTAATTAACACTATTTTTTCGACCTTTTTTGTTTTAATATATATAATTTTTGTAATCGAAATATTGAATAAAATTATTATTTTAAAAAAAAAGACCTAACGCTTGATTACAAAAATTATATATATTAATAATAGTTGAAAGTATTTAATTTAAATTAGACGAATTTTACAAATAAACGGTGTTCGTTTATCAGAATTCGATTTTATGTAATACAATTGAAAAAAGTAAATAATTTAGAACTTGAAATTTTACATGATTTTTTCGATCTGCGTTGGTTAAACTGAAAATGTAGTTAACCTCGCTTTAGTTCTTAAGGAAGAAGTAAGGAAATGCCAATTATTATGTCAGGGAAACGAAACAGCATTGTTTATGAATGTCAGGAAAGACTATCATCACCAGCGTTCATGGGTCCGTTTGTTACCACTTTTTGTGTGGCAGGTGTCTGCTAGAATTTAATTCAAATATCATTTTTGTTCTGTATGTTTCTCGTATTTTAACAACAATAACATTGTGTGTTAATACGAAATTTAATTATCCTTTTCTCTCTTGCAATTCTTTATCGCTTAATACGCAAAACGTCGGTATTGTGACTTCAAAGCTTAGGAGTATGATCACTTTAAAATATTCGAATAACTGCAATTGTTTATTTCATTATTTTATTATAGTTTTTATGACAGAAGTAAAAATATCTGAATAGTGTCTAACAAGAGAATTTAAAAATCAATCAGAATTGCAACCCATTTTGAACACTTCATTTGAAATTCCTAGTCAGAGAGCTGAAGTACACCGTGTTTCGTTTCGGTTTTATTATTTATTCGGCTGCTTTACGACTACAGCACCCATAATCATAGACGAATAAAATTTTACGCTTTTAGAAGTATCTAACGTTGAGTCTTATGAACAACTAGCGGACCAGGCGAACTTCGCCTCGCCCCAATTTTAAGCCTTCAGAGAAATTTTCTATTTTTTCATGTGAAAAGCCATTAAGGAATAATTTCAAACAAAATTTCCTACAAAAACTGGATTTTCGATTTTTCCAATTTTCCGACTTTTCCGGAGGGATTTTCCAAAATTTTCTTCCATAAAAACCTCCTCGAAAATACGAACAACTGACAAAAAGTTTTACAGAAATCGGCCCAGCCGTTCTCATTTTATGAATTATTTGATTTTGCCACGCCCCTCCGTCTACAGACCGAAAATCAAAAATCAGACATCACAGTGTCACCCGCTTGATTATTCTGAAGGTATCCTGAAAATTTCGTCAAAATCGGCCCAGCCGTTTTGGAGCCATTACGTTACATACATATGTACATACATACATACATACACACATCCTATTTTATATATATAGATTATCCTGCGATTTGCTTTACTTGCTACTGATTAAATGCGAACGGCGAGAAAGTGAAGTCATTTAGAAAAATGGAAATAGGACCGATCCTGAATTTAACTTTGAATTCATTTGATGAGACTTAATTGACGTCGATTTTTGACGGCTTGAAAATACATACAACCATCAGTTTAATGCAATAAGAATTAATTTGTTTTACTGAGAGCAGCATTAAAACTCACTTCATGCTTGAAATCGCGTAAAATTAGAAAGAGTGCAAGGTCTTCATAATTATTTTTTAGCAACCTATTCCTCAAGTATACATACATACACACATATTTATGTATATACATATGTATGTACATATATTAAACAAATATAACAAATTTGTCATTTTTATGTTTGTTGGCTTAAATACATTTTATTTGACAATAATTTGTCTCGAGATTATTAAAACAAAATGTGTTTTGACACACACGACAACAGAAACACAAGTGTTGATTATAAGTTGACAAGGAACGAAATGTCATATTGATTTTGTTGTTATAGTTCACATTTAACAATGAAAATTAATGAAAGGAACACATGTTTGTTAACACACATACACAAATGCACATACACATGTGTTGTATACAGAAAACGCCCTCTATTTTTGGTACAAGACAACCTAAAAGAGATCCAAATCTAATCAAGTTTAACAATTCGAAACCTTAGAAGTAATTTTTTAAAATCCAAAATCTGCAATTGAAACAATATCTACATACTACATACATACATATTGTACATCTAATAGAAAACATGTATGTATGTATAAAATTAATATTCTGAAAGCCAGTTATATCCAAATCTTGAGTCATCATAAGCTTGCTTTAAGCCGTATAAAAATTACTTTTTTAATGCTGTATTTTTCAAGGCTCTATTGCCAAATTTGTATTAATTGTTTCTAAAAACTAACAATTGCAAAATAACCACAATTAAACCTTATAAGAAGAAATAAACACGCTTTTTAATAAGTTTTAAAATATTTTTTAAATTAAATATTTCTTGAAATTCGATCATACAATTCACAGCCAATTTGTTACCATTTTTTATGTTGTTCCCGTCTGTATTGAATTGCACAATTACCATAAAAAAGCACTTGTACCGCCCGCGTGCATTTCGAATTTGTTTTCCCTTTCTGTTCTCCCAACGATTTATTCTTGTCTTCTCGAGCTCCATTAAGTGACACCATCATAAAAGTTTTAAATAATTGTAATTAGAAAAATATACTGAAGAGAAAAAAATATTTTACTTGAAGTAAACTTGTACAGACATTTTAACAAAAACTCAACTTGCCATTTTTGATCCCCCATATACAATTAATTGTATTTAATATGGCTACGACACACAGTGGCTGAAAATCGTTTTTCATTGGCCAAAAGTCGAATTTTTTTTGTCACCGATTTTTAAAATTTTTACGCCATTTTGGAGCTAATATATCCATATTAAGGTAGCCAAAAAATTAGGTTAAACTATTGATAATTGTGGGCGTGGCATGCTGTCAAACTCAACTGTTTTTTGTTATTTCAGTAAAAGGTGTTTTTTATCAGTTTTTTGTCAAAAATAAAATGGCTCTACTCGCAAGCTATCATCGATAATGGCCTGCGGTCTTTTTTATAATATTGGTAGGATTATAGTCTTTAGTTGTTGTAAGTGGTTACCGCTCTAGCGTTTAATATTAGAGGTGTTAATAAATATTTATGAAACTACTATATTTTTCTAAAATTTAAACTTTAGTGGAATAGAACTTCTAGGGAACAAAAGGGAACAAGAAACGTATACCACCCGAAGAAAGGCGAAGGTGTCTTCTTTAACCCCATATATACTTTTGCACCCGCCACGACCCGCCGGTAGAACACTTTTTTAATTTTAATGAAATTACTCCAAAAAAATTCAAATTACTCTAATTTAAACAGCCCTATAATTACTCGTATACAATGGTGTATTAAATTTTCACTTTTTTGCCTAAAGGTTTACGTTTTTTACTTTAGACTACGTAAAACTAAAATAATTAAATATAATACCTGCGAAAGGGTTTTATGGCTTTGTTTTGATCAGCAAAAAATCAGTAATAAAAATATCACAATAGGTTCTACAGTAAACATATGATCTCTTTCTAATATAACTGTTAGGGTCAGCCAAAGTCATAAACAATTTTATAATAATAATCCCGACATTAAACAACTAAAAATAAAAAGAACCCCATATTGACGAGATACTAATTAGTTTTACCTGATATTAAGGTCTGGATAACAAGTGCAGTTTTGTTCAATTTAAGTACTACCTGCTATGAAATTGAAGATCAATGTGTGAGTAACATGTATCTAAAAATATATAAAACTACGGATTCAATAAGGGATTACACAATAAGTTAATCCTTTACGTGTACGTACGTATATTTGCAAGTGATAAATCATAACAGACTCATATAAAAATATTCAGAAAAATATGGAGACCTTCGGTTATAAAGAACTGGCCGAAGAGTATTTTAGAAATAAAAACCAGGAAGATGTTCTTACTTAAGTTAAAATAAAATTAAACCTAAATTCGTGTAGCACCGAAATACAAGAGCAATTATCTCATTTTGTAAAAGTACTAAAAAAAACGCTACAAAGAAGTTAGCTACAGTAAACAAAAGTTTTATATAAAAAGTGAAAAGTGGTTAGAAGGCCAACTTACTGTCGCTGCAGAAACAGCAAAGCAAGATAAGGTTGGAAGACCACGCAAATCATTGGACAACTGCAGCGATAGATCTAAGAGGTGGAAACTTAAAGATATTAACGATGCAATTGGTTGTACAAATATAAAAGAATCTTTCCTACATCAATTACGATCACAGAACCAATTAACAAAAGTGGATATCATTGCAAAAGTTATTAAAGCTAGTCCAGTGAGAACAAAACGAATTCTTAAAAGTATACCAACTCCGAGCGATGCAATACAGTACACAAATGAGGAGGCATTAGCCTTATTTCTGGATTTGAAATTAACAAAACTGCAATATATTAAGCTCAGATTGCGTGCGATTGAAATGGCTCAAATATCTATCCAGCATATCATCACATAACTGCTGCTAAAATGGACTGTTTGCCATCAAAGGATACTATTACAATCACACCAATTTCGGCAGAGGTACAACTACAATCTCTACTTGATCACACAGCCGAACGCTTGCTACAATCAATACCAGGAAATGCGTTAAAGAAATATGGAAACACAAAGCTAATTCCTTTTTTTAAATGGGGATGTGATGGTTCTTCGGGACAAAACCAATACAAACAAGTTGTATATGAAAATATTTCGGACACGGATATGTTCATGGTATCAATTGTACCATTGCGATTGAAAAAGATTTTGAAACATTCAGAGCCTTCGACTAGTACAACGCAAACAATGGATATTTGGAAAAATGAGACAGCATCTTATACGAAATACTGCAGGCCAATCAAATTTGAATTCAAAAAAGAAACTAGTGATGCCATTAACAAAGAAATTAGCGATATCAAGGCCCAAATTGCAACATTACAGCCATTACAATTACAGTTAGATGGGCAGCAAATTGAAGTAAGCTACCAATTAGTCCTGATAGATGGAAAAGTAGGTCAGGCTTTGACTAACACGAAGGCTGCATCCAGCTGCATTATATGCCAAGCAGCATCAACCCAATTAAACCAAGTTCCGACAAAATCATTAGATAATACCGATGCATATGAATTTGGATTATAACCACTACATGCAAGAATACGACTTATGGAACATATACTAAAAATCAGTTATGATTTGGATTTCGGGTCTTCAGGATCCATAAGGAACAATGAAACCAACAAAGAGTTAAGAAGTTCAAAAAAGAAACATGTTCAAGATGAATATCGCAAAATTGGATTATTATAGATCAGCCAAAACAAGGGTCAGGCAATGCAAATGATGGCAATACCACACGAAGATTCTTTTCAGATCCAGAAACAGCATCCGAAATAACAGGAGTGGATTTAAACCTTATTTTCAGATTTAAAATAATCCTAGAAGTACTTGCGTGCAATGAAGAAATTGACTCTAAACAATTTGGAGATTATGCTAAGGAAACTGCAAAAATATATACAACCAACTACCCATGGAGAAATATGTCTACAACAGTTCACAAAATCCTTTATCATGGAGAAGATATCATTAAATATCATTTGCTGCCACTTGAAGATTTTTAAGAGGAGGCTCAGGAAAAAAGAAACAAGGATTACAGATTTTATAGAGAGCACAATACTAGAAAAATTTCACGAAATTCCACAAATGAAGATCTATTTAATATATTATTGGCAACGTCAGATCCGTTCATCTCCAATATTCGAAATAAATGGAAAGTGGAACATCGGGATTTAGATGAAGAAGCCAAAAAACTACTAAAGAACAGAAATAGCACAGAGCAAAATATAGAATATTTGCAATCAATATTTGTTTCAAATGAATAATAATTATAATTGCCTTCCATTGTATTAGTAAAAAATAATAGTATTAGTAAAAAATAATAATAAATAGAACCTACTCTGACAGCAAAAAATAAAAAAATTTTCTGTGGTAACAGCAAAATCTCCAGTTAATTTTACTATTTTTTTTTTTGAGTGTAAAAATTTTTTTGAGTGTAACATTAAAAAAATTCCATTATCACAAAAAATAATTACAATTATTATTAAGTTCCAAATTTAAAATTTTTTAATATGCAAATAAAAAAAATAAACCCATATTTCACTCCAAAAGATAAAAAAAATCAAAAGTTCAACTTTGACCTAGAAGTCCTTAAGAAGTACTCAATCAATTTTAATGTAATTAAAACTGAGTCAAGCTGAACTAAATATCTATCCATTAAAAAAAAATTACTTCAATATTTTGATCGGTTCAAAAGTTACAGAATTTTGGCCAATGAAAAACGATTTTCAGCCACTGTGCGACATAGACAGACCGACGGACGCACACAAGGTTTTTATTTACAAAATAATTATCTTGACTGCAATGATTGAGTAAAATAATTTTGATCTTAATAAAAAAAACAAGCAGCCATAAATGAAAAATAAATATTTACAGACTTTCATAATTACATAGTACATAAATATGCATACATACATACACACGTACTTATGTGCACCTAAAATATTTTTTTGTTTAAAAGCTTTTTTGGACATGTACACAACGAAAATTACTTTTCAAAAGCCGTAGTTCAGTTTAAGCTGGAGTTAAATCATCGTTCACATGTTTGAAATGTAGTCGTAAATTGTCAGGAAGCACTTCTATTTAAAAAAATAAAATAGAGCTTCTGATCTGATGTACATCCAGGTTACTTGTGGCCGCAAATTTACAAGTATTGATGCTCTTTAGAAATGATTAAAGGTAAAAGGAACCTCATCCCGTTTGGCCAGTCAATGATGATCACCGAATTACGATATGCACAGTTGATGCGAAACTTAATCCAAAAACTTGCGTTTTTACGAATACAATTTGTTATTTGTAATAAATTACTTTGCAAATTATAAAGTCGCTTTGGAATTCATAACGTCAAATACTTTGCAACAGTTTAAAAATATTGATGGATTTAAGGAAATAAAATGTCCTTGAATAACAGTAACATTTGTGCAAAGTCTTCAGCACATCATTGTCTTTTATACAGTACAAACAAAAACTCCTCTGGGCCAACTCTAACCCAAATCGATTGTCGTCGAATTCCCTTAAAATGTTCTGCTGCCACTTGTCATACATAGAAACTCCGAGATGGATACTTGTACGTATGGAATGCAAACACGGAATGTTCATGTAAAAAATTCTTCGTCGTATTCGTCTTCTTTTAAATCTGAACAGATATATTTTTTAAATATTTACTGGAGTCAGTCCTCAAAACGTCCAAAAAGTACGTTTGTACAATACGGATATTATTTTCATTCTCTTACTTACGAGTATTTTTGACATTTTGATAACAAACCAACTGCCTTAGAATTTCAATAAAATAAGAGAAGTTGTTACTGTGATCAAATTTTCCATGTTACACTTCAGTAATCAGTAGCTTAAAAAGTTGATCAGTAGCTTAAAAAGTTTTATTTTTCAGATGCGACACTTGTGCATCCCTCAATTGAATAGAGGGTTTTGTAATTGAAACGCTGCAATTTGAGTTGTGCTGCCCTGTTCAACATTCTGTTGCACATTTGCCTCGTGGCATTTGTATATTGTATTATTTCGTTTCTTTGTCTTCTATCTCCAATATATCAATATTTTCAAAATTAGATACATGGATTCATGGAAAGTAATTGTAGCATCTACTGCTGACCTTTACAGACAAGCAGTTAATGTTGCATGAATTTAAAATCGCACGTACGAGTATAGAACTTTTCTAAAGATTGGAGCTTTCAAGTAGGAAGTAGCGTCTGTTAATTAGACCTGTAGTACGTATGTTACAAGTACTGTTTTTACGGCAACACAAAGAAAAATATGTGGCAGAAACAGCCAAATATTTCAGTTAAGATTGTGATATTTTTCTTCATGTCTCTGGACAGTCGAGTTTGTCCATCGTTGATAAAGCTGAGGGAGGGTGTCATTTTTAATATGATTCCCTAAATATAATACTCGGAAAAAATTTTTTATTTGCTTTTGTAAATAAATTATGTAAATTATATTTATTTTAAATTTTCGTATTGTGTGTAGGCGATAATTTCACTGGAGAAATAATATAAACGTTAGTAAGTTGCTACTTTATCTAATAATCAATTGAGGAAATCGCATTAATTTGTTAATTTGTTTGTGCTTTTCCTTTTAAACTGAACGAGCTCACCTTTTAATTCAGGCTTAGCGGGTCTTTTTTTTAATTTATTTATTAATGTATGCATTGAAATCTACTTATGTACACCAAATCTATGTATACAACCAAATAATTGTTTTCTTGCTGATGAATATTTGAAAATAAATAATTTAAAAATTCTTTACCTTTTTTACTATTTATTTAATTATATTCAATTATTCGAACTTAAGGTCGCTCTTTGGGTTCATAAATTTTTATTTTATTGAGAATTGGAGGAAATATTACGCTAAGGAAATTGTTGCTATATTTCGGTGCCCTTTGGGTATCTTCTTCTGGGAAAATTATTTATATTAGATTGACAAAAATAATAAATTTAATTTTATATTTGCTATAATTATTTCAATCAAATATATTCCATATATCAATCTATTTCAGCTTTCTGCTATTGACCAAATGTCTATAATTCTGCTGTATATTGTCCGTATCTGCTCTGTACTTCATTCTTTTATCTTATTGTACCTTAATAATCTGAAACATTTATAGCACATATACATCTACGTTTACGATTATTTTCTACATCCAAAACTTTAATGTTCTCAAAATCAGGATGGTTTTTCATAGTCAAGCAATGAATTTATAATGCTGCCTTCCTTATGTAAAGATCTCACAACTCTATTATACCTTTGGTCGGATCTATGTCCTGGCATTCCAGTCCTTAATTCATTTTGATTATGATTTTGAAATATTAATAGCTTTTGTTTTTGTTATCAATTATAAATTCAAAATTTTTTATTTATAAATAATTTTCCTTGAAGAAGATACCCAAAGGGAACCAAAATATTTGAATAATAATAAAGACTTATAAACTTAATTAAAGACCTTGAGGTCGAATAATTGAACTGATTTAAAAAAAATTTCAAAAGTTGAATGTAAAATTAATTTCAGTCCCGATTCCATGGACAAGCGGGTGATACATGGAATCATTTTCTTCAAGGACAAACTTCTTTAGCGTAATATTGCCTCCAATTCTAAATAGAGTATTGAAAGTTGGTTTTTCATAACTGCTTTAGAATAGTTGAACGCAAGATTAACTTGTATTTATTAATATTTAACTAAACAGTGTGCAAATGATGCCTTGCGAGCAAAATGTTGCATAACTCAAAAATATCCTTCCATAGTTGCAAAAATGGACGAGAATATTATTCAATATTTTCTTTATGATTTAGTTAATTTTTAAGAAATTTTACACGGCCTTCAAAAAGCTTGCAAATTTAATGGATTCTTACAAGACCTAAGCAAGGCAGTAATTACTTTCATTCATTATTGGCGCAGAAGCTTGTTGGTAACGAAATGATTTTTTATTTTTATTGCTGAATATAAAGAATCGCCTCGATCAACTTTGGGTAGATGATGGAGTGACATTGTGCTTCCAAACGAAGGAAGGCTTGTAAAGCAAATAACGACTCGTATTAGGGAACAACTAATCAATTTGCAACGACAGAAAAAGAAAACAAACAGTGCATTTTATATAGACACATAATTTCAGCATAAATAAATTATCGTACTTTCTAATAATAAAGGTTTGTTGAATAACAAAGTTATTCATATTCACATGAGGCACTTGCCTTTTTTAAGAATTTAATTTTAAATATCGAAAGTACTTAACAAAAAGCAAATATCCCGCCAAATTCCATTCTCCATCGAGGCACTTGTTGCAACATATTTGTGCACATACATACGAAACAAATACATTAGGACAACTTCACACTTGCTCCGTAACGTATCACTGACCACCGAGAACAAAATAGTAAGTAAATAATAAACAGATCACGCAAACTTTTTCATTATTTTCAATATAATACAGTATTAAAAAAGGCATAATCAACGTTTTGTGTTCACTATTCGTTGATTCTATTTTTTAATTCAAGTTAATTATAAAAATGTGCAAAAACTCGTGCGCATGCGCGTGCCAAATTGCTTAAAATTTGCATATTTATGGATAATTTATGAGCCAGCGAGCATCCCTATTTTAATTGTCGGTACATATTTGTCAATTTCAAGAAGGCATATTAAATTTTGCAAAAAAAAAAACAAGCCAAAAGCAAAAGCAATTGGGTCTTCGACATCATTTTAATAACAACACGCATATGTATGTAAGGAACACCGTATTGAGGGTTTGTAAATATGAAAGTAAAATATGCAAACGTTTTGAAAATTTATTTTAGAAACACATTTTAATATAAATAACTAGAAGAAATGTTCTCGTTACTTAAGTTCTTATCCAAAAAATAAATCTTTTTGTAAATATTTCATCTACTTCTCATTACCACTTCTGTTTAATTCTACTCTACATTTGAAAAGCATTTGACTTTTTCTAATACTTACAATAATTTCTTCATGTATCTCTTGCGAGCCACCAGGGTATACGATTCTTTATGGCCGTTACTAATGTATTTCATTTTGAATTTTTGTGCCTGTCCGTTTTGTTGTAGTTAATCCACTAATTAAAATAAGAGAAGGACTCAGTCCTGAGTAGACAGGACAAGTTGAAAAAAATGAACACTAAAATACAAATCAGGTACAAACAAAATTTGTAAATTTCTTGTTTTTTCTATTGTTTGTTTAGGGTGAATTCACTCGGTCTTTTCTTTTATATTTTCTTAAAATCCTTTTGTTTGGGACTTATTTCTCAGTAAGGATCTTATCTCTCTTTATTTTTCTTTCACTCTCAAACATACATAAATAAGTATATTGCACCATAATATTTGTTATTTCATTTGTTTTAATATATTCATCACACACTACTTGAATTGTAAAATATTTCTGCCTTCTTAAGAAATAAATACGAGCAGTATATGTTCACTTAAGTTTCCACACAAAATCGATTGAATCCCATAAAAATTTATCGTTCTCATTTTTATTTCTAAACACGTTTAATGTTTCCTTAATGTAAAATCGCGTTCACGTTTTGCTTTTTCAATATTCGTTCGATAGAGTTACTGCTGCACCAAAAATTCACAAACCAATCGCTACGACAATAAATTTGAAACTAAATTAAACTTCATGAGACCGTAACATTTTGTTCAATCGTTTGTGTATCTTTTTTTGTCAAGTATTTATTGTCTTTCAACCCCTGATCAATTTTCTATTCACTGCAACGTTTTGGTTTGAATAAGACATGTTGTCAAACCCCAGTGCTGGTTTGATCATACCTTTGACATATCACATCAGTGTTGCCAGGTTGCTTCACTTTCCACACAATATACTCGTATTTAGTCGTATACATATTTATTTTATTTGGTAAGTCTGTCGAAATTTCTAAACTTGATTTATTATTAGCGATTTTACGAAATTTTCAGATTTTATTTATGGTAATTGTTTATATGCGTTTGGGCAATGCTATTTTTATAAGACGAAGAATCAAATCTTTCGGATCTATATATAACCTCACTTTTCTGTATTAAAATTTTTTTCGAAACTTTGAAATAAGAGCATCTAAAAAAATTCTTAGATTTTTAACTTAAACATTATTAACCATATATTTAAGATATTAATAGAAAATCGCTTTAACTTAAAAGAAAGGACAAAATAAGTAAAAATAATAATAATCACTGCAGGAAATAATGAAATTGGTGTAAGTAGAAGGAGAAGAAAATCAATTTTTAAATTTAATGTTAAATAAAAATGCTCAGTTTTATTAAAATTCAACCAAATTGCTGAAAATTAAACACTTTTCAAAGCTCGAAAGGCTTATAGTCTCCGCAATTATTTTCCAAAATCTAAAAAAACTTATTGAATATGCAAAATTTGAGAAATGATAAAATAATATTATGGAATATGAATGTAATTCATTTAATTTAACTATTATTTATTGTTAGTTGGGGCTTTTGCCGTTCATTGGTAGCCAAGCCAAATCATCAGTGAACTTTAAGAAACTTTGAATTATTAAACCAAAAATACAGACAATATTAGTCTAACATCTGAAACTCTTATATACGTTACACCTTTTGTTCTGGAGGAAATGTTTTAATATTTCCTTGAGGCCAGGATGATTTGTTTCATTTTTCAAACGTATTTTTCAGCAAAATCCTTTAGTAGCACAGACAGGCAATTCTGATATCCACATGGAATTTTACGCCTTGTGCATCGGGGTTTAAGCCTTAAGTTTATTTCAAAAACTCTTATTTGATTTGTATTTTTGATTAAGTAAAATCCACCCTCTAGGAATGTATGTCCCGCTTAAAATAGATCTTGTTCCACCAAGTATTATTCTAAATGTCGCAACTTCAATACGTTTCCATTAATTTAAATTAGAAGAGCAGTTGGTTGGACTGTACTGATTTGGTTGCAGATTGCAATAAGCTTGTAAGTGTTCTTACCTCAAATTCATCTTACCAATATTGTCCTAATTGAAATCGATGATATTTGGAAAGACAATTATAAACTGACTTAAAAATCGTATTTTAAACTGTTCCTTGTTTCTAGATGAGTAAATATTTAAACAGTTTTCTGGATTATTCAGGCCATATTTGTGAAAATTCTAGTTATTATAATGGTTGTGACCTTCGTGGCGATATTCTGTTGCACAATCTCACTCTAATGCTTGCGATGCGCATTTCTTGTGATGTTTCGTTGTTAATAAAAATTTCTTTTTTTTCTAAAGTTCAAAAGATATTTTTTCTATTTTAGTTTTAGCAGACCCTGAAGCAGGTATTGTCACATGAGATGCATTTTTAAATAATTAAATTGCAAATCATTTAGACTAATCGCAAACTCGCAATATTTTATAATTAAAATTTCTTAGAAAGTGTTTCATCTTCCCTTCAATCACAAACGACACAATTAAAACATTTATAAATGTTGCATTGATTTGTAATATATAATAACAATATTTTAGTACTGAGTAATTGATTTGTTCGCGGTTAAAATCTGCATTTGAAAAGAACAATGTCCTTAACATCATTCATTCCTGTTGCTACTACATGGCTCAGTTTAATGTCACATTTTCCATGTGGATGTACATCACAAATGTCCAGCTAATAAAAAGCATTATAGTCCCAAGAATATAACACAACATTAATTACAGTGATAAGCCTCTAAGAAAATTTCTTTGATAAATTTAGGCTTAAGGCCACAACAGCAATAACAAAATTGTACCTTTTAAGACCATTTTACTTAAATTTTTATTACTGAGCCTCGGAAAGTTTATTTTAAATGTTAACTCATCCCAAACTAAAACGATATATGTATGTATGCTGCATCATACATATACAAAATACTTCATTTGAACGACGTCAACTGATAACAAAACTCATACAAGAAAACAAAAAAAATTAATTCAATTGCAAATACAAAACTTTACGTCGTACGGATACTACCGCATACATACATTTCCGATTTCCGCTTTCATTATTTGTTATTACTATAGGTATTTCCTTTTGCCGTACTCGTATATTGTTTTATCCTGAGTTTCTCTTGGCTTTTACCTTTCACCAGATCGTGGTATATCTATTAACTTATGTTATATTTATATATTTTTGGCTCAAAATTGTCTAGATATTAAAACGACTTTACAGCATTGGGCGTGTTGTGTTCGAGTTGATTCGCGAATGATCCGTGTTCGAAAACCAGATACGGCGTTTGCAAACTCGAGATGAAAAATGCTACAATATCGTTATTTAATAAAAGTTAATAAAAGTTCCATGGTTATTGAAATAATATACAATGTTCTCTCTTAAAAAATACCCTTCTTTTTAAAGCAGCTTTTTTAAATTTTATGCATTTAAATTTGGCGTTTGACAAAATTTCGAAGAAGAAATTTGTGCATATTCCAAAACAAGTCACTTTTTTTACTAACCTGAAGGTTTCAATAGAGATATATTTCATGGAATTCGGAAACGAAATTGATCAAACGATAACGATTTTTGGCCAACAAATTCTTGATAGTACTTAAATTGAATTAATATTTACTTTCATTCAGAGCACAAACATACGTAGATAAATAGTCTTTCCGAAATATATATACATATACATATGTATGTTTTAACTTTCCGCTATAATAATGGGTGAAGTTAATGATTTCGCCCGCTTTTCGAACATTGATTTCCTATCAGATCTTGGCTATTTGAGATCCTAAGAAGTTATTCTGGCTATTTTTGCGATGATGTCCATATGGCTGCATGTATGTGTGCTCGTATCCTTCCAGAGACTTTAAACTCATTTAGACGTCATGCAAATATAAATAAATCTATTCGATAAATTGTACTCTTTAAATAAATTTAGATCCGCCTCCACGGTTGAACCAAAATCTAATTATATGTTGAGCTTAAATGCCACACCAATTTCAGCAAAATCATACCATATTAATATTATTTTCAAATCAATTTCCTGAGCTCGACCACTGTTTTGCATTAAAAAAAACTGCGTCAAATGCCGTAAAATCTGTTAAAAATATATTCTTTTCAAACTGAACTTAATATTAGCGGGGAGTTTCAAGGATTCCCTGCCAGTTCCACCATGTATTGTATTCCACATATTAATTCAAGTATCGAACCAAGTAAGACACATATACTTTTTTCTAATTTAGTTCTCGATTTCTACAAGAGATACTGTAGCAAAATTATTTTATAAAAAGTGTAGGGTAAATGTTTTTTTGAAAAAAAAAAAACAGAAAAAAATTATGTAGAGAGTGCATTCAACTTATTTGCGTTTCCTTTTTCCTATTGTGTCACTACATGGTTATTTAATACATACAACACATTAACGCACACATTTAAGCCAAACTGATTCGAACAAAGGCAATCGGACTACAAGCCTACGATGAGCACGTGACTGCTTTTAAAACAGCAATCACAAATGCCGCCTAACGATTGTAATAAATAGAGAGCGTATCCTCCACTTATTTCATATATCTTGGCAATAAAAATATTTTCTATATAATAATTCTACTGTATAATAATTCTACTGTTCGTGGCCCACGAAAAAAATAAAAAGTTAATTATTTATAAACAAAGATAGAGAAGCCAGAAGTATTGTATCACTCACTCATCTCTGGAAAATACTCACTGTACTAACAGAAAGCACGAGGAAAAGTATGGGACATCAACAGCACTGCTACTGCGAGTAACACAACCCACTTGACCAAAAACTGAATAAAATAAAAACATTTTCACAAAAAGCTCCACTCACTTCAAATGTAGCTTCTAAGAAGTTCGAAATAAATATATTTTAAATTCATTACCTACTGAGATCTTTGAAATCGGTGCAAAGATCACTGAAGTTAGGGATCAAATTATGCATTTAGTTGCCACTGGCTTCAAAAATTTCGGTAGGTAATGCATATAACAATATTACATTTATTTCAAACTTTTTAGAGGCTGCATTTGAAGTCGGTTTTTTATTTTAAACTTTCTAGAGACTGCCTTGTTTTCGTACCTTGGTCAAAATGCAATCACTTCTGAAGGATGGCAAGTTTGAACATTCCCACTATTTTAGTCAGCCAGATATAAGATAATTCATATGGTGGGCACCATACCCCTTGCTCCTATCCAGGCCCTGCGTGCATTAGCCGAAAAGTAATCACGCCAATTTAGTGCAGTCTCACTATTATATTAAGCAAGATATCAGACTATTAAGTTTTACTCTGTGTGTTAGACACACTTTCCCTTGGACTTATCAAATATTTCTTGAATTGAGACCACCTTTAAAGCATGCCCTTTCATGTTAAAAACAAGAAAGAGTCAAAGTCTATCCCCAACTGACGAAAAAATTGCTGTGCATAGAAAACATACTATTGAATATATACCTCCTCTTTTTTTGAAGTCGTTCATAAATATTCATCTTTATATATTTGATAACAACAACAGCTGCAAGAATTAAAAAATAAATGACGTCTACCAAGAGCCGCAGCATTTTGAACAAATTTCGGTCTTGTATGTTACTTATGGTATGACTGGTGATTCGTGGCCAGGTGGGTTAGCACGAGCTTATAATCAAACACACAAAATCACTCCTAAGGATAAGCAGAATTAGAAGCAAATGTGTGTAAATTCTTCCAGACATACGGTGTGAGGACTTTTTCTAAAGCAAAAAAATGCAATTGCAATTGTAAAATTTTTTTTTGCATTTGCTGTTACTTTGGTAGGCTCTATGGGGGAGAAAAGCTGCCTAAGTAGTTTGAATGACTTTGAAAGAGAAAGGGAGATAATTGAAGAGAATAAAACATCTTGTCCAACACTGCTGGTTGTAAGTACTAACAATTGGAGAGAGTGTATGCTTCCCCTCGCTTCTCTTCCGCAAAAAAACTTCTGCAATTTTGCAAAACATCATTCACAATTTTCACTTTTTTCCTTTTCATTTGAAAAAATAGGAGTTTGTGCTTCTTGTTTAGTATTCATTTTAGATTGTGAAAAGTTCTTCTTACACTTTCCTACTTTCCATCCTTTTTGTTGAGTTTGTATGTGGCATATGCCACCAGCCTTAGAGCTTTATCAAAGACGTTGTGACAGTGACAGGATTGTTGCAGCTGTAGCAATAGCTAAAATATAGCAACGTGTACAAACATATAGTAATCAAACTTTATACATCAAAATTTATGATTTGCCTACGACAGCCTACACTGTTTCCAATTGGTTACGAGTACATTGCACGACAGAAATACAGGATTTAGACAGTTAAAGTTTTCCTTGATAAATTTTGGTGACTTCTCATTTAAACTTTCTTTCGTGTTCAGATAAGGAAAGTTTGTAGACTACCAACGAAAACCAAAACGAGTTTCCATAGTCTGGACTTGTGGTCATTCTTATTTCCCTTGTTTGCTATAAACTCAGGACTGTCTAAAGGCAGACATGAACTCAATATTCCTTAACATGTCAGATAATCATGTTAGATCATTGGTATGAAACCAACTTCTTTGAAATCGACATCTCTTGAATTTTTAAACTGAAGTACTCGTAGTTTCCGCACTTCCGAATTTTGAATCGTGTCGGATGTGATCGTAACAGTGTTGCGCCCCACAAACTCTCGTAGTACGCACGGTATGTGACTTTCCATATGTAAAAAAATGTTTACACGTCACTCGGTTCCTTTAACAAATGCGTATTTATTTTAGTCATATGACATTTTTCACTCTGGCTTCGATGTGCAATTTGAACATAATTTTGTTCGCACGTGTAGAACAAGTGCAAATTAATATAAAACGTTGCTTTTATTCTACAGGAGATTTTCCATACGGACAGCCAAAGCTACACTCACTGCCTGTGACAAATACACACCATGTGAACAAGCCTTAAGTAGACGCCAGTTATGTATACGTTGCATCAGAAATTAAAATTAAAAAAAAAAAAAACAATTATAACTTTTCCAATGTTTTGCTAAAACAAAAAACCAAATAAAAGGAATAAAATAAGAGAAGCAAGAGAGAAGAAAACTTGTTACTAGAAATTACTTTCCTGAGTAGGTTCCGACGGGTAACAAAGTTGGAGCTTAACAATTTTTTTATTTTGTTTTACACAGTATAATTAAAGAAAAGAAGAAAATGGAAAAGTAAGTGAGTGGAATGCAAAATTCAACCTCTTTAAAATTGAAAGGAAACAAGGATATGAATAAAAATAACGTCTGTCTGAATTGTGATAATGTGAAATTGTGTAAAGAAAAATGGTAGAAAAGAAAATTTTATTATTATTTTATTAAAAGTCTGCATTAATAAAATTAAATTTTCTAGTTGAAATGTTTACAAAGAAATTTATTTTAGCATTTAGTCTTAAAAATAATATACACGTAAGACTCGTATAAAAGTAAAGTTTAGACATTTGTTTTATAAGCTTTTAAATATAAGTTGTCATAAATACATTTACTGCCTTAAATGTAAATTTTGAGGTAATATAATTTGGATTAAAGGCGCAAGAAAAGCTTTCTTATAATGAGCTCTTCACGATAGATGTACCACCGAAATTTTCGATATAAAAAAATTGCAGACATATTGCAAACACTATTGTGAGATCATTAAAGGAATGTCTGACGTGGATTATACAAATGAATACACTGATTGCCGCATATTGTGGCCTAAAGACCATGACGACACCTAAACACCTAGACACCATGACGTTACACAGACCGATAGAACAGAAAAATTAAATGTAATGGCAAGAATCAGACATATTAGATTTTTTTAGAACAGAAGATTTAAAAAACTCTAAGAACATATTTTTATTTAAAAATAATTGAAAATTTTGTATGCCATTGAAAACTGAGAGAAAAAGATAAAATGTTCTTCAATAAGCGCAAACTCGTGGTCTATTTTTTATATATTAGTGCTGCATTATCAACGGGAATGAAATACATGCTAAAGTCGACCGACAAGTCACTTTTGATTTCATAGGAAATTCTCGTATTGGTCAAAATTTATATTGAAATGTAATGAAATTTCGTTCGACATCGAATACCGTATTTCGTAACATACTCTTCAATGACGACGCGACTGTACAAAAGCAAATAATTTTGCTGCGAAATGGCAAGTAGATAATAAAACTCCTGAAACTACGAAATCGGTACTAACTTTAGTCAACTCAATATATGGTCGATCTTAAGCTCATGAAGTGAGATTTCGTGACAAAAGCGTGGAATAAGCGTGGATTCAAAGAAAAGTTGTGCAGTGTTCAATGGGATGCACAAAATTAAGTTTAAAATGAAGAAATTTTTGTTGCAACATTTTAGTAAGCAAATAAATAATCTTTTGTGTTTTATATTCCAATAGTTGAATATTATCAGGGAAATTGTCAAAAGCTTAATGTTTTCAAGTTTTGAGCGACCAGGTCTTTAAAAAAAGCAAGATTACGCGATGCACCACAAATTGGAATATACTGATAATAATACATATTATTATTGGTTTAGTAAGCTTTAACAGGGTGTTAGCATTTTAACTTTTGTCTAATTTTGGAAATATAAAAATGAAATTACCAACAGAGTTTTACATCAGCATCAAATGCATTCGAAAACTGTGGACAAAATAAATCAATTGAATGAAAAGTTTCATACCGAGTGGTTCAATAAAAGTTGCAGCACTGCAACTCCGCAGTTGATATGAAAATAAAATCCAAAGAAGAAAGAAAAAGAAGCCATCCTTCCAACACATCCTGTTGAAGTGTTTGTCATTTTACTTAAACAAAAAAGCAAGAATGCAATAGAAAAATACAGCAAATAATACAACGTAAAACTCTTCAGATTTTTCTATTTGTTTTTATGTGTAACAAAAGAATATACAAATTTATGTCTATATGGTGGGCTACGAAGCATTTAAGGATGATAACTTCGTTGGATAAAAGCTGTACAAGGCTTTAAGTGCTTTTTAATGGAATTAAAGCAGCAGACAAAAATAAAAGCATTAGAAATAAAACCTTATTTTTGTGAACACCAACAGTAAATCTGTTATGAATAATTCTAAATTAATTTTAACAAATTCGTATTGAAATAATTTATGCAGAAAAGAGTTGTAGCTGCAGGCATCAAGAATTTTCAAACATATAATTAACCTTTTTAATTCTGAAAAAAAATCATTTAAAAATGTCTCCAATGTCACTGTGTAATGAAAAATATATATAAAAAAAATTAAATCAGATAAGATTGTCAGTCAACATGCAACACGAGTCTATGCAGGCAGGGTTAACGAAAGATTTACCCCTTTTCACGTTCTGGTATGGAAACATGCAAATAAATATTTGAATAGCAATAGAAATTTTAATAAATAGAAAGGTAAATGTGTCGGGCAGAACTCAAATCAGATGCATTTTTTATTTGCATTTAAAAGGAAGAAGAAATTATAAAACAAACACATCATAAAATAAAACAGAAAAGGAAATGTTTTAAGAGGTGAAAAATATACTAATACGAGCACACTATGTTATTTCTATGCCAATGTTTTCCGTTTTATAGATCATTGTCCTTTTGCGTATGTGTGCAAGTCTGAGGACTAAAATATTTATCATTTTCGTACCATACGGTTTTCAAACATTAACACATGCTGTCACCACTGTCTGATGCTTTTTGAAAATCACAACTCTGCCTTCTCTTTTTCAATGACAGTTTCATCAATGTCTATTACAGATAAAAATTAAAATTTTCTCCTCGCTGATATGGGTTAAGTTAAACTAAGACAAGACTTTTTTCTATAAAACTCTTGCAAAAAACTCTATCCTTTCTTCAATACAAATGCGCTTTCGTCAAAAGTGTTGTGGCGATGAAAAGAATTTCCTCAAAAAAAAAAACACAACATTTCTATCCCAATTATCCACGAATATACATTTATAATGTAAGTGTAATAATATATTTGAAACTGTTCGCAAAACTTAATTTGTAAATTAGTTTTGTCAATGTGAGTTCTAATTTCAAATTTAATACTTGCAACATAGTCATATATCCAAACTATATCTGAATCCAAGCGTTAGTTATACCAAGAAAATTCGATATGGCAGCTAAAACTTTAAAAACGTTCATCATATTTTGCCAAGTTCGACTTGATTTGAGAGATGACCATGTTTTATTAAAGGGCCAATATCTGTTATTCGACCCTTTTATACTACTTATAATTGTTCGAGCTTAAAGACTTTTAAAATTTTTTTAATTTCCCAATGTTCCCATATTATTTTGGGTATTTTCTTAATATTCTTTCCTAAAAGAGATACCCAAGGTATGCAGAACTAGTGACAAATTTGCGTATGACGTAAGGCCATTTGATCAACACGAACTCCCTAAGGATTCGTGTTAACGTGGTTAATTAAAACAAACATTTATTAACATTTTATTATACAATTCCGCTTTAAAGCCGTATATGAAATCAATTTTTAATTTCAGTTTGCATAACCTGCCTTTTTAGTTGTCAATTTAAATTAAATTTTATTTAATTTAATCCTTCTGAATTTGACAGTTTGGACGTTTGTTAAAACAAAGTTCTTGATGAATACTTTCGCATACATCAAATGTATGTGATTTCTTTAATCCAATACAAGGATTAATTTAATTATGTCAAGAGAAAGTTTCCAAAAAAAAGTCCCCTTTTAAGGATTACAGAACATTTTCAGTATAAAAAACACCACGAAAAGTTATTTAATTGAAATTTCAACAAATATGAAGCTTTTGAAATGAAATTGCAAGTACATACGTTTATTATATTGTACTGAGAACTGAAAAAGTTTCACGCTCTGTTAAGTATATTTTTAGTTGAACTGTGTCGTTAGTAACTAATGAACACATTGATAGTGGGCTCGAGTTCAGATCACATCAGATTTCATTAGATAATGATGCTTATATTTTCAATAAATCGATAATTTTCAATGAAATGTTTTTATTAAATATTTTGTCACCAAAAAACTGCCCTCGGTTTTAATTGCGTTATACTGAAGATACCAATTCAAACGATTTATATCATCAATATTTAGATTGATTGAAATTGGGAATTATCAATTACGAATTTACGTTATTCATCCCTGCGTGGGTCATTTTTGCAGTGTGATCGTCGTTTTACGCCATTTATATGAATGAAGCGCCAGATTTTAATTCAATCAATGCTCAAATGTTACCCAAAGTGTATGCGAAACTTGTATTAATATTTTATATTTTATGCTCTTTTATACTTGACATGCGGGAATAAAAAGTAACAGATGCATTAAATTTAAATTTATCTTTATCAATATCATACATAAAAAAAGTGATTTCCGCCATCATCATTGACACCATCTGTTGCAAGAGATTAAAGAAGTAAAAAACAGATTCCAAAATTTCGCCAAAAATTCTAGTTATTTTATAAATAACCACAAGCGGTCAGAGTAAGACGTCGCCAAGGACATCGCGTCGTGTGATACAATTAATTTACTAAAAGAATCACGTGATGACTAATTAATCTAGCGAAATGAACCTGTTAACTTGCCAATCCGTTTCAATCCAACATTGGGTGCAAGTTGCATATCAGTCCTGGGAAAATTCCATTTCATGTACAATAAAGATCAAATATATTGTAGGGGATAATTTTGTGAAGGAATTACTAATTTATATTTATTATTTTTATAAATTTTTATTAGTATGTATTTTATTTCAATCGACACTATTCTTCCTTAAAAACACCAGATACATGTGTTTCTGCACAAAGATCACACAGCTTTTTCTTATGGAACATTTTATTAGATGGGCTTGTATTCTTTCTTAATGAAAATAAATTTTTAGAAGCAAATATAAATTATAAAACAATATATTCAGGCATATGCGATCTCCAAACAGAAGAGAATTGCGGATCGATACAATATTATTGGCCGCAATAACTTGGGGCGAAAAGCCGAACAAATTAAAAGTACCAAATACATGTAGCAAAATTTTAGGCTCCAAGTTTAAATTAAAAAAGTCGTATTATTCTTTTCAGTATCTATGTTCAGAACAACGTTATGGAAATAAACTCTTTACAACACATCCCATTTTCTGATGTCCTTGTTCACGCTCGGAGGATTTTATTAAATCCATTAGTTTTTCATTCTCAAACATCCGGCAGTCAAGTAACAGCAAAAAGAGCCAATATTTAACAATTAATGATCCGTAAACATATTTAACACATGTACTATTATGTGCCACTTATGAACTCGTGTACTGCTGGTAGCATGAACAACGCTAGTAAAAACATAAAAAATATCGCCAGAGGTGACAATGGCACCTTCAATACATACAGCGTGTGCTAAAAATGAATATTTACAATCAGCAATTAGAAATATACTTTAACTATTACTTACGTCAGTCTTTTCTTCCTATTGGCGAGTACTTCATTGCGTGTCTTTCCTCCATAATCCTCGAGTTGTTAAGCCTAATCGACATTTATGTGATCTTTATTCTATATTTATGTAAATATTTTTTGCTGCTTTTTATATTTGACAATGTTTTTCTGTCAAACTTACAAATTCAACTAAATATTTCGCTTAACCCTTTCAATCGTTTTATTCGAGGACAGACGGTGGGCAAATGGAAATCCGATGATTGATTGAATTACAAATAGATGGTGAAACTCTTACCCTTGCAGCTACGACTGAAAGTGCTGCCGCTTTGTGTTTCTGTCTAAATGTAATTTTAATTTGTCGTTTGTTTTATTTGTCCGACTAATTATCGTAAAATTGTTACCCCAGATGATGAATGCGAAAGCGAAAGTAGTTTTAACTAACAACTCGTTAGATGTTTCCGCTGTCGTTATGTGAATTCACATCATAATGGCCTTTTATTCATACGGCAATTGGGTTTCTTAAACGTAAACGCAAACACAACAACGCTTACAACAGTTGTCTGTTTTGGTCAGTAGGCTGTGATGATGGTGTCATTTGCAGTTTTTAGAAGACAATGTGGGTGGATTATGTGCTCAATGCTCACATTACGTTGACAGGTGTGATGTCACCTAATCTGACACCACAATGTATTTTTGAAGTTGATTGGTGACTTTTAGTGGATATTTGTAACTTGCTATATTGGTGTTGCACACAAACACACATTTCCATGTTTGTAATTTTATTTGATCTATAGTCTTTATATACATATACATATTAAAATGAAATGTTCTGATTTTATCCTAATGCCAAAACCTTTATGAAGGGAAATCAAAAGGTTGATCCATATAATTCCAAATTTTTACAACCCCGTTTAATGAACGATGCCACAACTATTTTTTCTAATTTAACTTTATTAAATGTTAAATTTAAAAATTACCCAAAATTTCAATATAAATGAATTTAAATTTATCAATAATTAATTATTTCTAAGATGAATGTTATAACAAAAAATATTTGTTTTTTGTTTCTTTCCAAAGTCTATTGGCCTTTTTTAAGTAATTTAATTTATTTATTATTCCAGCAACTTTGTTTTCGATATTTGATGCTTTATAATCATCTTTTGCTGCTTTACTGCAGAAAGTATCCAAGAAATAATTGAAATTAAAAACCAAAAGTAAATTAGCAAACCTTTAGATATTTATTTGAAATTGCATCTGTTTTTTTACCAGCAGAATAATACTATTGAATATTCACTGAACACGTCCTTTCTACACGATAAAAAAAATTAAATTAGAAAAACAATACAAAATCTATTACGTCAAAATCAATCCCATAGTTAATGGCAACCGAAATTTTTTAATTTGTCACGTAATGTTTGTTGGTTTGTAAATGCCTTTTCTCTAACAATAACTTTTGCGATACTGTTTAAGCAGGATTTTCCAAATTGCTTTTAAAAAACAAAGTGAAAAGAAAATTCATCATGGAATCATGATTAAATAAAAACAATTAAAGATTTTTTCAATTTGCAGCAACTGTGACTGTATTAACCACAATTTTCTTATTGTATTTAATCCATGTACAACATTTATTGTAAATAAAAGCGATTTCTATCAGTCATCGTTATTTCAGTCTTCAAACTAAAACCAGAATGATTCACTAAGATTCGCGATCATTGTGATCCATGCCTTAATCATAATTACAGAAAACGGAGCATCAAATGTCTTGCTCAAATTTATCATAATTCTTGCAATAAATTGAGATTTTCAAAACCAGAGCCAGAAAAATACACAACGCCTTTTTATGGTTCATCACAAATTGACTTCTAGTGATAAAAATTTCATAGACGACATCCAAACTCGCAATGCAGTTTTACCAGACACACATGCATTCATATCAGTATTTGCGATTGTGTACAAATTTCCCACGCTTTGGGAGGAACGCATGAAACACTTTTTCATATTATATCAGAGATAAGGGATTTGCATGAAAAATTATGCTAAACACTTTAAACGTACTGCAATTCCCTCCGAATACGATTTGTTTAAATATCACAGATGAATGAATGGAGAATGGAGTTCACTCCAAACAGTATTTGTTGAAGAAGTGAGGCAAGCACTGATCTGCTTTCCCTAAGGATAACTTGCAAGTAAAACGTCATCATTTTGATATTACTGTAGATCATATTGATTTTATGCGCAAATCGAGTACAATTAAAATAAGATTGATGTCGCGGTATTAATGATATCAGTACTCATGACTTAAAAACATCTATGTAGTTCAAACATCATGAATTTCGTGTTGAAACGATACGATTCTATTTTTGATTTTATGTAAAATTCGAATAGAAGCAAGCGGTCAAAAAAAGTTTACAACAGCTTCAATGATATCCTCGTGGCAAGTGTACTGGACTAGTAGTCAGAGGATAATAGGTTCAATTCCTGCCGTATAATTTCGGTGTTTCTATATTTTGTCGTCTTTACTCTTCTTTTTCCAATTTTCTATTACCTACTCGTATCTACCACAAAGATACCAAATCATGGACCCAAGTGAGCGAATGCTGGCTGTCTGATGCAACCTGCACTTATAATCATTTTTACCACAAATTTAATGCAGTACATAGAGATTAATGGAATTTATTAAAGCTCTATTTTCATGAGATGAAAATATCACTACCATTGAATGAAATAAGTGGCATATAAAGCGTTATTTAACAAAATTTGGTTACTGCAAGTTACCAATAAAAAAAAATTTATTTTTTGTTTATTTTAAAACTAAATAGTAAAATATTAAAGTAAAATATTTTTAACATGGCCGTATTTATTGTCGTATTAAAATAATATGAAATCATTCATGAAATTACTTTGAGTAATAAATTCATTCATTTGTCAACAGGTTTTAAGTTGAATTAATTTATAACATCAAATTTACAAGTCAACAACTTAATTCTAGAAGCAATTTTTTCTGATATTCAGCTTTGAACTGTTTTGAATTCAATGCAACTTTCTGTAACAGATACACGCACTCAATACTATCCATATTCAGAATACATTTAATCCTCATGCACAAAATTCATAACAAAAGAAAAAGATCAACAAATGTGGTTTATATACATAAACAATAAATTCTTTTAAAGTGATATACATACGAGGTCATATGCCAAATATGAATTTCCAGAAATTGGGTTTCCTTTTCGTTCTTGTACGAATTGTAGACAGACGGAAACAAATTGTTCGCATACATTAACAAAAATTTATGTGTTTTTTCTTAATTTTTAATTTTAATTTTTATGGCAATGGGAATGAAAATGAATGGTTTTCCTTACCGAGGGGTATTTAATTTTTAAGCATTTAATGGGATCAACTTATTTTCATGAATAAAGAATAAACATCGATTTTTATCGTTCCTATTAAAACTGTAGTGATTTTTTAAAGAAAATAAATAAGATGTTTTTGAGAGAATCTGATGCGCAATTTGCCGCATTCGTAGATTTAATAGAAAAACTTTCCCTAAAAATGTGTTAATAGTTCTATTAAATTTCCTTAATAGTTGCCATTTACAAATGATTTTTTTCGCGATCATTAACTTTCGAGTAAAAGCAAATGGAAGTCATTCCCAAGGAATGACATTTCCATTGCTTCCAAAGCATCAATTAGTGCACTCCTTCGAAATCAACTAAGGCCAAAATTTTGGCAATAGCTTCTTATTCAGTAACGAGGCACCAATTAATAAAGTTTGTTGCAATAACATGTCTTTATTTAAGTTCATGATAAATGAGCTGTATACACTCTACTAAGAAATAACGACCCTTTCGGAAGCTTATTTTTACTGGGCTTTCATATAATCATCATATTCTTGTTGTTTTTCTAATCTTTTTTTTATTAATGACCAATTTATTATTAATTATATATTGATATAATTTCTTTATTATTGTTACCCCGGACTATGGTGAAGATTGAACAACTTTTTAATAGAACTGACCGACTGTTTAACAGCAAAGAATTTTTAAGAAAAATCAATTTTAAATACATAATAATTGCTTGGTTTACTGTATGATTATTATAAAACAAATACTAAAAATTGTATTTAAGCGTATAAATTCGAGGATAGATGTGCATGTTAACAAATATTTTTATGGCCAAACTTACATCATCTACTGAAACCTTTTTAATTTTACACAGCCGGAATTCTCGTATTAATAATTTCTTTCTTTCCTCTCTGTGACACGAATTTCAAAAAAAGTCTAACTTCATAGATCACCTTTCATTTCAAAGTGCACGTGTTCAAAAAGGCTAATGGCTCCTTCTACCACTAACAGCATTGTACTACACTCAGAAATAATTTTTCCTTCTATCTGTTTCTTAGTTTTATTCATAAATATTTCAAAAATGCAAGTGACTTGTTCGTAGTTTAAACGAAAACACTTGATAGTTTATTGCACTTTTTTGCTTGTTTTTGCTTTATATTCGTTACACTTCAGCTGCTTAAAATTAAACCGCATTTTGGAATGAGTGCAGCAAAACCTGCAAATACGTCAAAGTCAATGTAAATATCTGAGCGACAACAACATGGGCGTAAAGCGTCTTAAAGTCTACCGGGTCTTTCTTTTCGCTTGTACTGTTGCAGGAGTTGCACGCAATGTTTCAACTTGAGGGTCGTTGCAGCTCAATTTTTCCTCTATTTTCTGAAACAAAACTCATATAGAAACAACAAGAACATCATAAATTATATTTTCGCTGCAGGCAGTTTTTCACCTGATGAAAAAACTTATGAGTTGCCTGCCTGATTTTCTTTTGCCTTTTTCATTTAATCGTTCGTTATACAATGAATACAATGTTTATAGAAAATATTAGAAGCTTTTCTTTTTATTTGCCTTTATTTTATTTTTATTAGTTTTATTATTATTTTTTTTTTTTCAAGAAGTTAACAGACTTTAATTATTTTATTTTTATTGTTGATAAGAAAAATAATTTTATTATTATTCACATGTACGCAACTTAACGAGACAAAATCATATTAAATGGTTAGAAATGAACTATCAAAGCAATGTTGTAGATTCTAGTGGCGAAACAAATGTTCACATTCGTATTTGCCATTTGCACTCGAATTCACATTCGCCAAAATTTATTCAAGTTTTGAAGCGAAAAGTTAAGATAATATAATCTGCCACCTTATTCAGAAAACAAACGTCAAAAACAAGAAAAGTGAAACATCATGATGAACATTGCAAAATGGAAGAAGTTCAAAATCAACCCACTGTTACTACGTCATTCCGCACTCTGCAAGTCCAAAGAAACGTCTATCAATTAGAGAATTATTAAAAAATTAATTAATTTTTTTATATTGTAAGTATTCGTTATCGCTTTCCCATTCGCTATGCCTTAATACTAACAATAGAATATAAAGTACAAGTTCGGAGTGGATCAAGTTTTCAACCTTTCATAAAAAAGATTATGTGTAATTTCTTTATGGTATGTACAATGTAAACGATTCAAATTTATTTGTTGAAGCTTTAGCTGTTCATATGACGACATTTCATTGATCGCTAAACCAGATCACGAGTGGAATGTAATGTTTATGCCAAAACATTCAAATACACTATGAGAATTCTCTATATTATGTGAATATTACAAAATACTTAATCACAGGCAAAGCAACAACAAACAATTTTGAAAAGTTATTAATTCAAATACAATCCCGATAAATTTCAATATTAAATACAATGTAAACATATTTCTCAATATGTGTCATTCAACCATTTTGATTATTGTCTTGTGTAATTAATCACGCTTTAGCAGACACACAAAGGGGTTTTGCAGTGTGTGATTTATAAAATAAATTTATCAAATAAAATAAAAAAAAGTAAACGCACGTAAATATAAATACCAGAGGGAAAATAGAAGAAAACAGTTGGAAATAGGTCTATAGGTTCTAAACGACCCGCTCGTTTCAAATATTCTGAGAAAACTTTCGATCTGCTGTAAAAATTCAACATTTTACAATTTACGAAATTGAAGATTTTCTATGTTCTTTGGACATGAAACAGTGCTATTCGAAATTATTCGTTATTATTGTTATTATTCGAATAGTCGAATAATATTTATTACTAAATAAAATCCGGCATTATTACTACAAAATCATATTGTTAGAAGAGTCGTTTTTATATTCTTTACCACAGGTGGATAGGCTTGTCAATCCGTTTGTAATTTCTACAATATTCATTTGTAAACCCATAAAGTATATACATTCTGATTAATTTTTATTAGGTGAGTCAACCTAACGCTATTCGCCCGTCCAGAGAGGAGGTACAGCTCTAAATATGGAATGGAATTTCAGCATTTCTTTGTGTTTCATTGCTTTCAAAAGTTGGCAAAATCGGATCATAAATTCCTGAAGCAACAATATAATCGAAATATTTGTTCAAAAAATTTGCAAACTTTTGAATGACTTCCAACACCAACCACTTTCTACTCCATGATCCATTACGGCTTGAAGAGCTTAATGGTACTTAGTAGGTCTTAGTACTGTACATGCACATATAATGCACATAAGTTTTCGCAGGTTTTTCGATAGTAACCGAGTGCATACGAGCACATATGTATATAATTTATACTTTAGGTATTGTCTATTAATTTTGAATTAATCACAAAAAAGAAATAATAAAATAAATTTATTTATTTTTATTCGGTTTATTTAGGCCGAAATTTCGCAACCCTTTTCTAACGTTTTATTTGTATATATTAGTTTTCTTAAAAATTAGAAATTTAAAATATTTAAGGAACATATCTGTAAATAATTGAATGAAATGAAGTTGAAGTATACAAAGCGATTGAGAAATAAATTAGAGAAATACCTGAATCTTAAAAAATTATTTTTCAAAATTATTAGCCCAAAAAGACCTAATTAATTTTTTTGCATTTTAATATTATTTTTGAGTGAAGGGGGTATTTAAGATTCGGCACAGCCGAATGATGTTTTTGTTTATAACGTGCGGACATTCTCTCTCCCCACTGTGCAGACTTCGAAAAATATTTGCAATTCCCAATTGTTCACAAGTACGCCCACATCGTGGTCTATTAACAGTATCATATGAACTATAGTTTCGCTTTCATAATTGTTTATCTTTGTATTTTTCTTAAAACATAGTTTTATAAATATTAATTCGTAAATATTGAGCAATATCCTACTACATTCTGTTTAATACTTAAATATACATAAAAAATTTTATAAAAACAAATTGTAATAAAATATAGAGAGCAAATTTAAATGTATGTCAAGAGAATCGATATTTAAATTAATTCGTATGTATTATGGCTGTGATGCCTTGGGTTTTATGCCTCAGAAAAATTTATGAAAGTTAAATGTGAATAAAAATATCAGTCGGCTTCTTAGCATTGCAAACGAATAAGGAATGTGTTATTTGGGATTGACTCCATTCCATCCCTCCGCTCCAATCGCCTTACATGCGCTCCCTTCTGCCCAACTTGCCACAAAAATGAAAAAGTATTTATTTTCGCACTCATATCCTAAGGGAACAAATGTTTTTAGCATAAAAGCGAATCGCTTCTTAACATTCCATATTAACACTTTCAAAAATACACACTTGAACAAAAATTGTTGATGTGTTGTCGCCGCTGCCGTTGCCGCCAGCACTACTGATTCTAAGATCCAAATCAAGCACAATTTCTCCAAGTAAAAAATGCGAATAACACGAGTGCATTATAAAAAGCACACTTCTAACACTTGAACGACTAACTGTGCAACTGGAGGGAAAACAAAGAAATGAAAAGGCATTTTTCATTCAATACAAAATTTTAGCATAAATTATGCTAAAGTGATTTCTTATCGCAACTACGATAATGTGACGGAAATTAAGCAACAACAATGCGAATAAACTCAAAGGTTGAATTCAAAACTTATACAAAAATTCACATACATACATATGTACATATGTACAGTCCAATTCGGATAAACGAACGCCGTTTAAAAGAAAAGATCGCTCATAAGAAAACAAAAATTCTTGACTATTGTTTTTGATTAAGTTCAGACCACTTCACTTCATTTAAAAGAAAGTTTTCTTAAACGAAAGACGATTTTGTTTGCAAACGTACATTATTACACGAAACAATCTTCGGTTAAAAGAAAGAAAATTATTTATTTAACGCTGATGAAACGCCATGCAGTAGCGTCGGTTCATTTGAATTGTATTACGTGCAACCGATAAAATCTCAGTCTAGACAATAAATTTTAATTCAAAATCAGAATACATCTATTTTATTCTCGGAATGCCGAGTTCGTTTTTTCTATCGGAAGTCCTTTTTAACGAAAATCTCAACTGTATGTGTAATGGTGGAGAGCACTTTGGTTAAATGGTGACAAGGATTTTCAAATTAGACAAATCTAGTGTGGTTTTAGATTATTAGTGGCCCTTTTTGCATCATAATTGTAAAATAATTTATAAATTATAAAATTTATAAAATTATAAAAATACGCTGAATAAAAAATTTTCCAAGTCTCAGATATATACAACAACTTTTTGTGGTTTTCTATTCATCTATGAACGTACTAATTGGCCTGGTTGTGCCGAAAATCAAATACATATACACACATACCGAAACCCACGTTATTTTTGCATCAGATTTCCTCCATTTTAGAATTTATAATTTTTCAAATTGATTTGACTACTTTTTTGGAAACAATTATTTGAATTTGTAAAGTACATACATACATTTACACAAATTTTTCAATTATTTAAATTTATTTTTTTAAATAATAACACAGCAAATAATCTCAAATAATGTTAAATAATTGATGCGACACATTATTTCGGATTCAAATATCTAGGAAACAGGAGTCTACTAATGTAACAAATTAATGCCCTCCGATATGGGACATTTTTCTGGTGTTGTAGATTTTGGGAATTTTGACTGTTGCTATAAATATTTACAAAAGTGTGACATAAGGTATAGAATTCGAACAGGATGTTACAAAATTTTAGTTCTGATCTCGTGTTAAAAATCTCTGAATCTTGAATTTGTCACTCTTTCATATTGACAAATAGACACTTAAAATCATGTTTGTCGCATAAAATAATGAGAAATCAAAAGTCGTTATTAATAAACATTTTACAAACATACAACAAATAATAATTTTTCATCCATTTCAGGCAAGTTCAAACATCCAAGAATCCTTTCAGAAACCCAAATGCCCTAAAAATGTTCGAAAAATTTCCTGATTTTTAAAAACTTATCGCGGTTTTAGTTCATTAAACTTATTATAATTAAGTAACTTGCAACAAAAGTGTTTTCTTTAACCGCATAAATGTATTTCAACGTTAAATTTTAGGGGTGTTATTGAAAAAGGAACATTTTAAATGGAAGCGACTGAACAGATCACAAATGAAATAAAATAAGCTGAAACAAAAACAAATTAATATAAAATAAAATAAAATGAATATATATATAGGGTGATTTTTAATAGCTTTCGGATTTCACTAAAAAACACAAAATTTTGAGAAATGTATGAAATATTTATTTGAGTCGATAAAACGATCTAAGTATATAATTCAATGTTTAAAGATTTTTCATGTAAAAGTTGACCGCGGCTACGCCTCAAACGGTTCATACGCTGGGTCCAATTTTGGCATACTCTCTTTAATATATTGGCTTCCAGTGCATCAACATATTCTCACAAAAAATAGTCTAAAGGCATTAAAGCGCACGATCTAGGCGGCCAACTGACCGGCCCCAAACGTGAAATAAACTGTTCACCGGACTTGGCTCTCAATTGGGCCTTTGTTTCGCGTGCTGTGTGGCATGTGGCACCCTCTTGTTGACACCACTTATCAGCCAAGTTCAGCTCTTCTATTTTGGGCAAAAAAAAAGTTGTAATTATCACAGGGTAACGCTCGCTATTCAAAGTAACGTTCCTGACTTCGCCGTCTTTGATGCCACCGGCCCATAGCCCGTACTAAGTATTGCGTTTTTCGGGATGTATTGGCAGTGCTTCTGGGTGCTCCTTACCTCAAATACGGTAATTTCGCTTGTTCACGTATCTATTCAACCAGAAATGAGCTTCGTCGTTGAATACAATTTTTCGATAAAAAAGTGGACGATGCACTTTCTTAACTGAACATGAATTGTGACAATAAAATTCAAAATTGTTCGTTTGTAAGTCGATTCATGGTTAAACTATATACCAAATTGATATGCTGCACGAAAACAGATGAACCTTAGCAAAAAGAAAGTTGGTGAAAAATCGCCCTTTACGTACGTATGTATACTAAATATATACCAATTGAATACTATGAAGCACTTCATCTTGTCCACGTGCATTTTTTACAGCAACTCAAATTCAGGTTTCTTTTTGATAAAAAACTAATGAAATTTTTGAATTTCGTTATGATTAAAAATGGTGCCAACGATTTTTAAAATTTTTCGGTTTCTGTAAAATTCGAATACGAGTTCCATTTTAAATGGTTCTAATAAATCTGTAAATAAATAAATAAGGAATAAATAAATAAATAAGGATCAAAACTAGTTCCTATTTATGATTCTTTATACTGTCGGAAGCTTAGAAAATCTGCAGAAGTTCGGTTCTGGTATTACGTTGCCTTATTAAAATTCTTAGACTTGTCGTCAAACGTTTCAGTTGTCATCGTTTTGTTCACATTTGTGCTCTCTGTCAAACTTTCTTATTTGTGGGTCTAGTATTTTAATTTCCTTTTTAAACTCACTCTTGGGTTTCATAATTTCACAGAAAATAAATAAATAAAAAAATTGAGTGTGGAACACTTTTTGCTTTTTGCAACAACTTGTGTCTGCATAGTAAGTAAATGTTGAATTATTATGTCCTGCAATGTTGTAGAGATCCCTTAAATCCTTAATCCCATTTATTGAATATTTGTGTGAAGGAAAAACAATATTTAAATCAGTTAAAAGAAATTCAATTAGAATTGAGGAGTGTATCTTATAGTCGACAAGACCGGACTAATGTTTTCTTAACAAATTCGATTGCATGTGGCACGCGAGTCAACAACATATTGTTAAGAAACAAGAGTTGCAGCAGTAAAATTATCCCAAAATAATTGTAAAGAGAACAATATGTACAAGAAAACAATAGCACTTAGTGCCAGTGTTACCACCACATGACATATGCAATTGTTGCCCATGTATAGTGGCATGTGTGATCATGTATAGTGGCATGTGATTTCAGATATAAGTTTGAATGTGTTTGTTATGGCATCAAAAGCCATTCCTAAAATTTTATCCGTACATATTTAAGAGACTTTTGCAATAAAATATTGTCAACTGCCTTTGTTTTTTTGGAGCAACACGTCACAATCACTGTTTTCTTAATCGGCCACCTTTCCTAATCTTGCATTTTTCTTGTGTTATACATTTTGTTCTTCTTCCAATGCATTTTGCTCTTCTACAGTAGCATTTTGTCCTTCTTTCAGTTTTCATGCGAAATGTTCGCCTTTTAATTGTTATTGAGCTATTAATCTTTTTATATAAAATGAAGAAAAAGGGAGGCCTGGACATGGATATACGAAATTTTAGTGTAGACAAAAATTTGTATAGAGAAGTGTTTTCTGAATCGTTTATGAACATGTCGAATTAAAAATTTAAATAAATCGCACACCGATACCTCAGATGTGTAATTGGAGAACCCCTGATGTGTAATCATCGATTTCCTTGATGGCAAGACTGCTTTTTACAAAACTTATACCAGTAATTTCGTGTGTTTAACACAACAAATAATATTTTTTAGGTACTTCATCTTTTGTACAACAATTTTTCATTAATAAGTTTAAACAATTCAAACATACACGCACACACACTCACAATATTTGAAGACAATGCAAACATTTTGTAAGTGTTTTTTTGAATTAAAAGAAAATTTGTATATTGAAAGAAATGCGGAGTGATTCGGTCTGACCAACGGACAAACAACTCCCAAATGTAGTGGATACATTGTTGTTGTGCTCGGACAGTTTAAGCTCTTGTTTTCCAGTCATTCACATTTTTATATTTTTTCATACTATTCCTACTGAAATTTGTATCTATTGCAAATTGAACAATTTCATTGTATTTCAGATTATGTTAATATGGTCACAAGTAACAAACTGTTGCTTCATTTAACAGTTGTATTGTTTACAGTGTAAATTATGTATTTTGTATGAATTTAATGCAATAATTATTGTGTTAAATTGTATTTCTCAAAGTTTGATTGTTTGCAAGAGAAAGAAAATAATTCAACCGCAGCATTTTCTGGTAACACTACAACTCGTATTACTTTGATTGCTGATGTTTCTGCCACTGAAAATGTTGGCAAGAAGTATGTTTTTTGTTAAGCTTTTTGGGGTTTTTCATTTTATTTTATTTAATTTGAAAATAAAAGTGAGCAACTATTTTTGTGTTGTGGTAGGTAAGCGACAACGTCATAATGCGATGCCTGCCGATGCGGTCATCTGTTATTGTTGCGCATACTTAACGTATCGAATAGTTTTGTATCTTTGCCAATATTCTGTCGAAATACTATTAATAATTTCTAATATTTATTTACTAAATATTTAGGATTTTGGTTTATTATAAAACGTTTTCTCATTTGTTCACACACTCATGTGATTGTTAACCTGTTGAGCCAAGTGACCCTAAATGTTTTCCAAAAGCTAGAATCCATATCTGGTGCAATATATCTTTCACATAAGCAACTTTTAAAAGGGATCTGTAAAATAAGAAATTAGTCCTTGTGGAATGTAAATACATTCCTATTTATATACATCCATCTAAACGATTTAGAGTAAAAAGTGTGAAAACAAAGTTTGTATTTTGGAACATTTCGCACACCCAGTACAAAAGTGACTCAACTCAAAATTTTAATTTTTCGGTTTTATATCATTAAACTATGCACAATACACTTGTTTATCTATAAGAAAAATATTTGTGTATTTTATTGTTGTTAACTGTTGCTAAAGAACAGTTGTCTTTCCTTATGTTTGAGTTGGTATAAAGTTGAAATTCATAAAAATGATTTATTATTAATTGTGTCAGAAAATTTAAATTTTGAGTTGAGTCACTTTTGTACTGGGCGTGCGATTTACTTTAGTAAGATTTTACAGGATTCGCTAATTTATTGTTATTAATTTTACATATTATTATTATAACAAAGTGTTGTTATTATTACAATTATTATTGACACAAGGTGGCGCAACAGCAATGTCACAATTTGTATTGGCTGCCAATTTTTATAAATGAAAAGAGAGCGCTGAAAAAAATTGTATCGCTCAAATTGTCACCACCCGAGTTGATGCATAATAGCGCCGCTTAACATTTGCCTGTAAATGCTTGACCAAACAGTTACTTCGGCGCTTCATGCATTTCATGTGGATTCTCTGTGCCCCAGAAACGGTAATTTCCTTTGTTAAGAAAACAAATTAAGGGGATATGGGTTTCGTCGCTCATTATAGTTTATTTCTGACACCAACTTTAATAGAGTATGGCAGTAAGTTACCCTTGTCCAACGGTCAGCAGGCAGGAATTCGTGAACAGTTTGAACTTTGTGGGGGAACATTTTCAAAACTTTCGTAAGAATGTGTTGCACGGAAGTCAGCTTATGCTTGATTATGTGCACTTCTTGCGCCATCTGTAGTGAGGTATGTTTTAAATTTTGGATAAAATAGATCAAGGAATTCTACTCAAAAAAGGAGCTTGATAATGCTCGGTGCAAAGCCAGGCTTCTTGACAACTAATTCTTTATATGTCTGCATCATAAATGTCAAAGCGTCATCTGCTAAAATGCCAACTAATTTAAATTATGACACTATAGTTTCAACAATTCAATTGAAATTTGCTAGTCTACTTTAGAAACCAAATTAATGCACTTTTTCCAAAGTTACACATCGCTCCTTTGTAGCAGCAACGTCATAACTATGAAAATCTAATTTTTGGACTAAGCATGTAGAAGTCATCATATTGCTTTAAAGTTTATTTTATCAAAAAGCTCTAAGTTAGAGATTCTCTTGGTCTCCGACATTGAATATTTTTTGGGCAGGAACTTCACTTGTTCTATTTGAATTATTCAAAGCTTTAATGTGGCACCAACTTCAGTTGTTTTATCTAACTTATTCAAAGCTTTAATGTGTAATCGTATATTTTGAGAAGCATTGCATAAATTAACAAGTCAACAAGCTGAAGTTAATAAGCTGTTCCCTTCAACGATAATCTTAGTTTCTGACAAGAAGTAGTTTGCTATTGATCATATTTTGCATTCATCTCCTTTACAATTTGGAATAATAACATTGAATCTTTCTGTTGGTGAATAAAGTCAAGGAATTTTATTTCTGAAGTCACTAAAAATACTTCTCAATGATGTCATTTGCTGCCACTAACCAAAACATTTCAATAATTTATTTTTAAATTATTTAATATTTTTACCACAACCAATTACATCCAAAGCCAGCAAAACAACCAACCACCAATCAAGTCAATCAAATTGGAAATACCATTTTTTAATTTTTAGAAAAAAGTTCAATACTAAAATATTAAAAGAAATCAGTCTTGTTATGAAATTTGTGATGAGATATTATTGGAAATTGATGAGCATATTATTGAAAATTGTGATTTTCTATATAAAATACAAACTCAGAAACTAGCACCCCTCCATGAAAATACGCACTCACTTCGTTGCAACATTAGTTTCTGTTACCACTAAACATTTCATAGTGGGTTGCATGTGGAGTTATACCGCGTGCAACAATAATTCGTAGATCAATTATGATGTAGTCTAGTAAACAAGAATCTCACAATAGACATACACATAGATATCCATAGGCAACTCTGGAAAGACAAAAATATTTGTGTCACACGACATCTGTCTGTCTGTTTTTATTCTTACGAGTCTTATGTGCTTTGCTAAGTGTCATTATTTTTATTGTCTTTCAGTTTTATTAGCATCTATTTGACACATTGTACCCAATAAATTACTAAACTAACGACTCTAGATGCGGATTTTTTTGAAATTTTCTTGTTTTATTCTTTAAAAATTTATTCCCTGATCTTTTGTTTTGATTTTATTTGTTGTTGTTGCATATTTATTAGCCATTTGTTTGATATTTTGCGGTACACAAAATTGAAATATAAAAATGTTATTGAAAAAACAAGTTTTGAAGAATAATTACACTTGGAAAAAAGTTAAATAAATTAACAAAAACGTCGATACCGTAAGTGTCGTTAAGTCAGATCGTCACGAGATTTCTTTTTAACTGAAGACAAATTTCAGTAAGGATCTCCTATATATAAATAATTAAATCAAGTAGTTTTTATGAAGGCAGTAGGAAACAGTTTAAATTGTCATTTTGTTGAATAATTTACATACTTTGCAAACATATGCAACATATTTTGCATATACTTTTTGACCCTTGCCAAAATGTGCGTTTGTTGTACCCTTTGAGCTGTTTTCTTTTCAATTTGTTTCTTTAATTCAATTATTCTTCCCATAGACGTGTGCAATTTAAAACTTATTTGAATGCAGGGGAAATCTGAACTTGTGTCGTATTGCAGTTCTTTTTGTTTGTTAGTTGCATTTTTGTTTATTTATTGGGTTTCTTGCATACTGTAGCATTGAATAATGACATCAACTAACAAAATACTCAACAACCTGCTGGGGCATACAGAAGAGTTGAAAGTAAAAATATTAAACATTTCTCCAACGGCCTAGACACTCCATTCACAAATCCTTTCAGTTGTGCATTGCCAGCAGAAAAGTGTTCTTGTTTCAATATTTAACATTGTGTCTACTGGTGCCATTGTAGTCCTCTTTGTTATTTGATTCCAAACACTTTGGAGCTCATGCATTGTCCTCAGAATTGGATTAACTACACAGGGATGGAAAGCAACCCTTATACAAAATCTTCTGCAGGTACTTTCTTTAACTTGTACTTGTATCGACATTTGCTTGTTACAATGAGTTCTCGTTGTCTACGAGCAGTTTCTTTATTCTGAAACATTTACACCGTCTATTAATTTTTTGTATCACTTTAAACTGACTACAATTTTTTCACCGCACATACTCCTGACATTAATTATAGGCAGAAGAAATGGTTGAATATAACAAATAAGACGCCTTTCAAGACAAATATTGCGAACACACTTTTGCACCCATTTACACATGAAAATCAGATTCGAAACATAATCGGGCAGACTTGTACCGGACATTTTTTTTCGAAATATGTATACTGAGACTCATTTATTTTTTAAATTACAAAGTACGAAAAATAAACAGAGAAAGTCTCATTATTTTTTTTAACTACTTCTTAAATTTCTTTAATTTTGTCTTTGTTGCATGTACTTATAACTATTTTACTGAATATATGCATACCTTCCCACAAATTTCTGATGTGCGCGTGGGTGAGAGTCAAACGGGTACGTGATTTTTCTACGGTTTTACAAATTTATTTGCAACATTTTTCATTCTCGCTCTTTCCTTTTTGGAAATGTTTTTTATTCTTAATGTAACTTTTTCTTAAACATTTCCAAGCAAACTTTGTGGGTAGAGAAATAAGAATAAGTTCATAAAAGTTTCTATAACAAACCATGACATTATTCGTCAAGTATCGTTGGCAATAAAATAATATTGACTTTGTTGTCTTTAAGCCTGATGCACAAAGTTAATCTATTTAAATCTAATAAAATATTTTTTGTGTACTTTTTATTGCAATTTAAAAAATTAAATGTTTGAAATCTTTTCCAAGAAAATACGTACTCGTGCATATGTATTTATGCACGAGTGTGTATGTGCGTATATATTTTCCATTATTATTTAATTTTATAAAATTTACTTCTTAAATGGTGTTAGACATCAACTTGGCAAATTTATATATTCTTTTTTTCATCTTTTATAATTTTCCAATTTCGGAAAGGTAAATTTCCTGTTTCTTCAGATATTGTTTTTGGAGATTGTTTTGAAGTACTAGGGCGCTACCCCTACTATTTTAGATGACCGTATGTCTCTGAATGTGCGCATGTGTTTGGCTATGTGTCTGTGTATATGATGACATGTATGTATGTGCATATGAAAAGTTTTTACATATTTGGCCATTTTCCGAAAGACACAATTTTTAATAAAATCGCTTTATTTAATTTTTTTTGAGGGTACTGTTATCGAAAATGTTCGAAAAGGGAGTTTTCTAATCAATACCAAAAATTTCTGTCAAACAGGTATTCTAATTAAATCGTTATTATTATAATTAAGCCAAGTGCTTTAAATGATTCTATATATCGTTGTTGAAAATGATCCAAAAGCGGACTTTTTTAAATAACCTCAAGTCGAGCTTGATATTAGCGGGACGTTCCAAACATCATCGACAAATTTAAGCATATTTTTGTTTTTAGCTTTGAAGAATTACAGCGCAGATTTCTTTTAGTGCATCAGCAATTGACCATTTCGTCAATGCACATCATTTATTTGATGACCACGATTACAGTTCGCAAATATAACTTTCGACTTCAATTCAAACCGGCCACGTGCTGTTTTTACAACTTGTACCATTTTTATATTTGACGGGTTAAAGATGAAATAAATTTTCTGCTTTTTCGCATGAAGATACAATTACAACGAACCGTAAAGAACTTTTTTGAATTCATACTTTAAGCATGGAAGTGATCGTAACTCTATAATGAATTCATAATTTCACTATTCGCTGTATGTGAATTTGAATTTTGAAAACTTTTAGAAATCTAAATAAGGTCAATAGAATAGAAAGGTTTTCTATAAAAGCCGATAAAAGAACTTTTGTATTTAATTTTTAAGCAGACTAAGAGCAGACTAAGAGCAGACTAAGAGCAGAATATAAAAGTAAATTTCTTTATAAATCGTTGAAAAAAAGTTAAATATTTAAGGTTCCCCTTTGTTCCTCTCGCTTTCACTTTGTAGCTGTAAATTGAAATTTAGAAAGATACATTTTTTTTATCAAATTCGATTTTGAACAAGAACGTTTAAACAACTTTTGTTTACACCAGTTAAAATATGATAATAGAAATGATATAATTTTCTACAGACTCTTCGACATGAATGTTAATAAATTTGAAAAATATTCTCTTTCATTCTTTATTGTCTGTTTGAAAAACCATCCCAAAACTGGGTCAAAGATTGTATTATTTCTCTAAGAAAGCGAATTCTATTTATAACAAAAGGGTGAATTAGAATTTTATCAATAATTTTGAATTAGTTTTATTCAATTCGTGTACATACGAGAACATAAATGATGAAATAAAATAAAAACTTTAGCTACAACATTTAGTATTACATTTTTTAAGTGAATTTCTAATTGTTATTGAATTTCAAATGCCTTAAAATTTTTATTTGCAAATGAAGAGGCCGCCTTCGGGTTTCAAGTAAAAGTACAGGTGTGCGTATGTGCGTATGAGCTGCTTATTTTCATTTAATTATTTTGATTAATAAAAAGGTGTTCATTTTATCTTTTATATTCATATTGGTATTCGCTTTTGTTTTCATAAATTAATTATTGAACACTCTTACTAGTATGATTTTCATGGTATGAATGACGATTTCAGTAAATTGTTTGTTTTTCATAAATATTTTTGTCAAATAAACGTGATTAGATTTTTTAATAATAGAAGACAATAACAAATTAATATTTGCATATGTATATCAATTAACGTTTCAATAAAAGTTTTGTTGAGTTAAATGAAAAAAGGCAACAATGATGAGCCAAACTTGGAACGAATTTACGATTAATTGAATTAAGTTTACTACAAAAAATACTATTAGGAATTTTATTTATATTTATAATGATTAGTAACATGTCAACAAAATTGTTGTAATTAGGTTTTAATGTATCCAAAATGTATTCAAATATTTTGAAGTTAATGAATTAAAAGGGCCATTTTCAATAAATAGATCTAAATATTAATTATTTATAAATAGTAAGTCGTTATTTGCTGTGTGAGATGATGAATACATTAAAAAAAAGAATACAATAAAAAAAGCAGAATAACATTATTAAAATCTTTAAAAGGCAAAACCTGAATGTCTAATTTTAAAGAAAAATTACCAGCAAATAGTTTACAGTTCATATGGATTAAAATATCTCAACAAAAGCTAAACTTAAATCAAAACATGCAACATCCGAAATTAAATCCTACAAAAATTATTATGTATTTCTTCCTACCCCCTAGATTTTTTGCCATTTCTTTAATTTGCCGATATGAACTTGTTCGCTCGTTGATTATTCGAAATCCAAGTGTCGGTCGCAGTAAATCAAAAAAAAAGTTATTTAAGCACTATTCGTATGGATTTAATTGTGGGGGAAGCCATCCTTTATTTGTTTAAGAAAAATTGTGTTTGGATGTGTGTTGTTCTAAATACAATTGTAAAAATCTAGTTTCTTTGAAATCAAACCCCTTTAAATTTAAAAGCATTTCATGCCTGTTTGCTTTGAAGTGTTTAGAATGTTGTAGTTTTTCAACAAATGCTTTCTAATGCTGAAGTAATTCAATTATTTGTTCGTTTATTTAACTTTAAAATATCTGGTTTCACATAGTGTTTCGAGTTTCATTTAATAAATTAGAACCTCTTTGGTCGTGAATTCCATGTGCATTTAATGAGATTTGTGAACCCTGAATGCAGAAAATGTTGCACAAAATTATACAACAAACAATTCGATACTATCATTGAAAAGGAGATGTATTAATCTTTTCACTAAATTTTTTTGGAAGTTTCTAGAAATACGAGAAGAATATGTGCACTTGGAAAACCATTTCACCCAAATGAAAAGGTGAAATTTGTAAGGGATGGGCAAAAATTACGACGCTATATTTAGTGGTACCAAATCAGTCACGTTTTAGAAAATATCAGCTCGAGTTTACGTATTTTCCCAAGACATTTTCTGAAATGCAAAAGTAACTCACGAATCGATATCATGTCGCTACTTCCAATTTCACTTTGAAAGTTTTCTTTAAACAAATATTAAAGAAGTTTTAAGCGGTGTAGAATTCTTGCAAAATCCAGAAGATTCTCCACTGAAGTTTACGAGTAGTTTCTACACATTTTCTGTGTATTGCTACTAATTCAATAAAAATAAATAGCAAAACGTAAAGAGGGGTCAATTTTCAGGCAAATAACTTATACTCGTACAAGTTTTTATTTTGAAAGCATATCAGGTGTGCTATTATGACGAACACCACTGCCTCCATATTACAATATTTTTGTAATGACAATCGCAAACAAATCAAACATAAGGAATCAAAAATATCAGTTAAATGAATTTGATTTTCCCAGTTGACGAAACACTAAACTTTCTTAATGTGTGCAGGAAAATAAATCGATTGGAAGGAATTCAAAAATTTTAAAATGGACATAGAATATTAGTACGTACCCTGCAGGCGATGAGCCTTGACTAGCCGACTTAATACTACCAGTAGTCATTTGTCTTTGTGGCACTGGGTGACAGTGATGCAAAGGCGATGAGGTGGGTGTTTTTGTTAAAATACTACCGCTGCCGTTCATGCGTTTCGGAGATGTTGAGTCCTGCTGCTGATGCTTAACATTTGTAGTTTCAGGATCTCGATTTGAATCGTTGTTACCAACTTGATGATCCATCATTTGAACTTTTAGCATTTTGATGTTTAATAATTTGTTAAGGTTTTGCTAGCGATTGTGTTATTTAATATTATTTTTATTGACTTAAATTAATTTTTGGCGTAATGATATTTGGTTAATGTGAAATAAAAATGTGCAGTGAAAATTCTAATACTTTTGCGCTCACAGTAGTGGCCACTTTTCGCAACACATTGTTTTGTAATTATTTTTTATTTCATACAAATAAAATTTTTTTATTTAGATATTTCATTATTAACAAACTTTTTCTAAATTCGAAACTTTAAAGAATTAAAATGTTATTGATTTATTTTTTAATTAAAATTATAAATCTGTATTTATACTTTGTTTGCACCTTCCTTCACGGCATTCGAAAATTAATTGATTAATATTTGCAATACCATTTATTTTATTTTTAGAAAAAAAAAACATTAAACACTTTAAAATATTATGTGATTTTTGTTAATTTTAAATATATTATGCATATGCATCAGTAAAAAGAACAACAACAATAGCAAAAACCACAATTACATTAATAATACCAGAAAATTATGGTTTAATGAAAATATTTTCGTTTTCAATAAAAAATACGAAGGAAAGGAAAACAAAACCATGATTTGCAAGCCAATTTTTGGTGTAGTTTTTCATTTATTTTCATGTGTACACGTATACTGTCCTGTAATCAAACGCTCGTACATACATAAATTAATAATTTCTGAAAATTTCTTTCCTCCAATTATATAGAAAAAACTTTCCCATTCTTTTAATTTGCTATTAATAGGGTTTTCGTCTTATCTTTTTAACATTTTAACTGACCGTATTAATCTCAACAGTATTCAAAAGAATAATTTTTTCAATCTGCCAATCACTCGCTTTATCCAATTACTTATTGAATGCATTACATCACTTGGTTTCAATGCATTTTCATCAAAATGTCGCCGTCATCATCTGACTGTTCGTTGATACTCTAAATTTTTTCTAACGTAATACAATAGAAGTCTGGTTTTTTTAAATTTACTTGTTGTTATTTAATATGATTTAAATTTTTATTACTGATGAATGTTTCCCTCCCCGCCATCCATTCGACTAAACAAAGACACAAATCCAAACTCGCGAAAAATTCTCTGCAGTGTCACTTAACCGTGTAAAAATTTGTTCAAATTAAAACTACAACTACAAAATATAGAACATTGTAAATTTGCAAACACACATATTCACAAATAGAACAACAAGCACTCATGCGATAGATGGAAAGAGAGCATGGGAAATGAAATGTATCCGTTTGACTTTAATAGTGCAAATTAAAAAGGAAATGTCGAATAATTTAAAATATACTCATACGAATGAACTAAACACTACATTCAATAAAACAAAAGCACACTCACTGAAACAGGTGATTTACGAGAAGGTAAATGGTTTGTGTTCACACTGAGAGAAATTATTTATACGGAAATATTTTCCGTGGATAAACGCGTTCTTAGAGCAATTCGATCTTTAACATTTGTTGTGTATAGTTTGTTTAATTATGGTATTGTTGTATCAAATGAGTGATATACAATATTGTTAACTTAATGTAAGACACTACAAGTTTTTTACACCAAAACTACTTTTCAAACAGGAGCACTTTACTACTCAATGAATAATCTGAATTATACCGCATTCCCGTCAGCGATACTTATCACATTAAATGTTATATAATCATCTCGCCTACAGTAAAATCTTAATATTTATCATCTTTATTCACAAAAGTTCAGTGTGTTTTGAAAGATGTTAAAGAATCTTATATTCATTTTGAAAGAAAAAAAATATTAAACAAGAAACTTAAGTAAAAACAAGACGAAAATTCTGGAAGAACACGGGCACAATAGCCAGTTTTCTAACTGTGGCTGCTGTCGAAAGTTCAGGTCATAGTTTTCTATCTGAAAGTTAAATAATTCAGGCGTCTGGACGCAGGAAAATTTGCAAAACACATTTCTGAGAGTAGATTTCCCTTGGTAAGCGGAATAAAAAGCTTAGTGCCGATAACCAGCAGAATCGGATGAGATATCGTATATATAGTTTTATTTTTTTCTCACAGTTCATAATTTGCGCAAAGAAAGTGATTTACTTCTGGCTGGAATTTAGCACGACATAATTTGTTTAACTTCTCTTTAAAGGTCATCTATTTTACTGAAAGGACAAATCTTATAAATTCGTAATGCTCTTTCTAATTTATTGATCACTAATGAAAAATGCTAATATATAATTTTTAAAAAATATGTTCATTTATTTTCTCATTTACATTAAATAAAAGCGAAACCCAATATCAAAAAGATCGCACGTGAAGTCCATTTGAGAAAATCGAACATTAGATAAGATTCCATTTTGTGTTTTACAAAAAAAAAAAATCGAATACAAAAATATTGAAACGAGTGTTTATTATCAATCAGTGACGACTTCTTAAATGAATTGAATATTATTAATTTGTTCGCGACTTACACAAAACATTCAAAATAATATTAATAAAAAATCTTTTCAATTGTATAAACAAATCAAAATTTAATGGAACTATTCAATTTCTATTAAAATGATTGCATCTAACCGTACACACGTACACATCTGAACTGTTTGATATACAGAAGAGGAAACAATTTTGTTAGTGGAACTGTCAGCAAAATAAATATTATTTCACGTGTTACAACATTGTCTTGCGATCATGGTTGTTTAGTTGATGGCATGAATTGATATTGATGCAACAATGTGTATTTTTCTTCCATTTGTTGTTGTGTGTCTGCTTGGGAGATTTCCTATTTTGGGTCATTAAGTGCCATAGTGCATTTGAATGTAATGATGCATAATTCATTCATCTTTACATTTATCTGATCCAGATTGTATGACTATTTGAAATCCAAAACATTTCTCTAACATTTTTTGAAATCGCCCTTGCCTGCCAGCGTATGTCTGTTTATGATCGCATTGTGTTTTTAATGTTAAATTTAATGCGGTAGAAAAATAATGCCAATTAGTTTGTCCAATTGTAAACAAACGTCCCCATTCGCAGCCGACCATGTGTTCAATGTAAATGTAACCAATAGAAATAGGAACATATCGGACTGGTTACTCTAAAGAGACCCAACTCAAAATTTACTTTATCTATAAAAAAAAACATCAGAACTATTCTATTAAAGTATAATAGAGTTTTCTTTTTTATATGGAATAATTTTTACTGATATTTTGAAAATAAGCAAATGATTGATTTGTTATAAGTTTGTAGTCAGTCGAACAAACTAGGCCAAATTATGGGCGCCTCTTATATAGAATGACTTCTCGAAACTAAAGTTGTCCAAAATCCGTTTACAAAACAAAAAATGTTTACACTGATATTAAAAGAAATTGAAGACGTATTTAAAAAACTACTTTAAATAGACATTTTCAAGATATGATGTTTTACCTCAAATATCTCTGGTAATAATATTGCAATGAGCTGCACTCATACATGTCCTTTAATGGACCATGATTTGTTTAAAATTAAAAAAGTGTGTCTTTCACATCCAGATCATTAGTGAATATATTGAAATCGCAGCGAACTCATGCTACGAGTAGGCAGAAAATAGTAATTAGTACGTATTTGATATTTTAATTTAATAAATAAGAACTTGTGTTTATTCTATTGAAACAAAAATATATCAAATGTCTCATGAAATGACTGTTAAAATGATGTAGTGACTAACTATGACTATTATCCCAATGTCTAAATATATATATTTATAAAGCTCTTTCAAATAATTTCGTAACCGCAGAAAAATATAATGCGTTTTTCCACTTCATTTGAAATGACCTCCTAAAGAATTGTACAGATTTAAAATCGATATAGAAATTATATCATTAATAAGAAATTGTACAATTTCGTTGCCATGAAATGCTACAGTAAATACGGCAAAAATAGATTGAGGGGCAATATTCACATTGATCAAATTACTAAAAGTGACAACTTGTTTGAAAACATTTTTCCATTTGATGCAAAACAAGCGATTATATTAAAAGAATTCTACTCGGATTTCCAACACAATTTTCAATGCGTTTGTTGAACCGCTTTAGATGATGGTCTAACGGCCATCCATTTAAATTGATGTATGTATGTGCGAATACTCGTACTCACACATATGAATATTGCACTTATTAGAAGTGCAAGAATCAGTAGTACCAATTCACACGAAATATTCTCAAAAAAAAGGAAACTAACAAAAACTGCTGCTACCACATTTATGTATTTATTTTTGTACATACGAGTATGTATTTTAAAAGGAAAAATATGGATTTTCGTTTGAATTTTTGTTGTTATAACAGAGACAGCAAGCAGCCAACAGACAGCTAACACGAGAATTTAATTAATGGCTTTAGCGGTTTTACTTCATCAGGTTGATAGGAACGTGTTGCGTGCCCTCCATTCTTGAATGATGGTAAAAAATAATAATAATAAAAGAATTCAGTTCTTTTATTTTTTATTTTTCTGCCACTTCTTCTCTATTTTATGGCGAATATACGAGTATTTGATAATTGGCCCACAGCCAAGTAGTGGTACTGGCACCGGTTGCTGTTGTCGCATTTGCAGCGAGTTGCACGAAGTTGTTGGCTAAAGATGTTGGTGTTCATGTTATTTTCTGGATTTTCTGTGCAGTTATTTTTTTGGTTTTATCGTGTTTAAAAATATTTTTGAAAAAGACAGATTTTTCTTAACTTAAGGAATGTTGTTATTACACCTGTTTTGCATTGCACTTATAGGCTCCATCATTGGAAGGCGGCTGCGTTTCTTTATGTCATAATTTTGGAATAAGGAATGTTGTTATTTAGATGAACAAAACCACTTTTTAACGAGATTAGTTTAAGAAAATTTGCTGTAAGTAAAATTGGAGGGAAGCAATATCGATAAATTTTCCGCAAACACTTGAAAGATTATAAATTATATTTACAACTTTGTTGATATTTTGCAGTACTTATTAAATCTGCCTGTTTAATTTTTTCAGAGGCTTACTAAACTAATAATATTAATAACGCAAAATTCTGCACAAACTCTACATCATAAGCTTTCTGAAGGCCCCTTATAAGTATCATGAATAAATCCCTTAAACTATCGAATGAATCCGTATCGCTCAAACAAAAAAGACTAGTGACGATATTATCCTGTTGCGGTACAAATTGCATATAACAGAAGACGCAAAGTAATGTCATAATTTAAACTGGCTGGCATTTTGTTATAAATAAAAAAAAGTGTATTCTTGAGGTGTGGCTTGCTGACAACTACCATAATTCTCTATGTATCTCTATATGGCTTAAATCCATCGCGATTTCAGTTTTCATTGACGACTGTCGAAGTAAACCTTTTATTTTAAAAACATTTTAGCGACTAATTTCATCTTGCGATTAAAAAAATCATACAGAAAATTTGTGCATGAGAAAGTAAACATATCGTTTGGCTTTTTGCGTTTTTTTTTTTCTGAAGATATTCTCACTATTAAAGAATTTTTAGTCGATGTCACGTTAACTCGACAGCGAAATCACAAATGGCTGTCAATTGATGTCGACAGTTAGTACAAAAAGTGTCAATAATTTTCTGTCGTGACAATGTTATATTTTTGATAGCACTTCTAGTTGACCGAATATATGTATATCAATAACTGTCCCACATTTTAACAAACAACACATTATTATCGATTTGTTCTAGAAATTATACTCTTAATTGGATTAATTTAAAAACTTTCACAGTATACTTTCTTGCCGACGAAAATTATGGGCCATTTAGTTTTCTGCATTTTTAGTTGCATACACCAAAATATTCTAAATTTCATTAAAATGGAAACTAAACGACAACCATGACATGTTCGAGTATATATAAATATATCAAAAATATTCCTTTCCAAGCATAATAGATAAGATATCATTTAAAAAATATGCACCCACACACACACACATACTCATGTGATCAAATATGCAAATGAAGTTTGGCATGTTTAAGAGAAATGACATGATGATGAGGATGGGATTTTTACATACACATGTATGTGTGTATGCGTGTATGTGTGTTTACGCATAGTAAACCATGTAAATTAATAATTTTTAATGAAATTGTATGGAAATAAGAGAAGACGGAGAGTACCAAACGTTTGCACAATGTTTAGTTATTGTTGTCGTTGTTGTTCTTGATACAAGAAGATGCATTTTTGCAAGTTACATATTTCTGAGTGTTCAGGCTGTTGTTATTAATAAGAAACCGTTATTGACAACTACTGATTTAATATAAATTTATGTGTTTTTGTTTTTACTTTCTTTTTTCCTCTTCGTCGTCTCAATAACATTTTTTGTAGCGGCGATAGTGGTTAATGAACTGTATTTGACAATTTTGTTGTTATTGTCAGTACAATTTTTTCAAACGATTTTGTTGGCACTTTTGATCGAATGTTGAAATCAAACTGCACATTTTTGTTTGTGTGGCATTTTGTTTTATGTATGTATATTTGAAAGGAAATTATGCATACTGTAAGTATGTACATAAGTACATACTTATGTAAGTATGTATGCCCACAGACATTTATGTGCATAATTAATAGACACGTGACATTTATTTTTCGGCAAAATACATACTTACATACGAGTATTTACTATCAATAACACTTCAGGGAGTGTGTGCCTCTTTGCACATTTGAATTTTTGCACAACAGTAAAATATAAGTACATATTCATGTACATACATACATGCATATGTACATAGTATATACAGATGTATGTATGTATGCATTTAAACTTTGAAACAATTAAGCCAAGGGTTTATAAGCAGTTTGTTCATGTTTTAGGTAGTGAATTTAATTGGATTCTTTCACCATGTACATACATAAGTATGCAAGTACGTACATACATATGTACATAAGTATGTATGTATGTACATATGTAAATATTTACCCAGAACATATGCATGAATATACATACTTACATACATATGTACATATTTACGTAAATATGTGCATATGTACATGGATACTTAATTAAGTCTGGTATCACATACAGTTAGGGACTTAAGTCTTCATACATACCTAAAATTTCATATTTTCATCAATTAGGGAGTTCCAGGAAAAAAAATTTTAGATCAACAAATTCAATTCTATTTTAATTAATATAAGAAAACAAAATTTTTCATTTTACTTTTAAAACAAAGAGAAAAACAAAAGAAAACAAATAAGAAGAGTGGACAAAAGTGTCCATACATAGCAAAAGACATCTTATAATAATAAAAAAAAATAATTTTTAACTTAATTTTTTTTTAAATTAATATTTTGTTGGTCCACCTTTAGCGTCAATCACTGCCTGCAGACGTCTTGGCATTGATGCAACAAGATTTTCGGTCACATCAGGGGTAATCTCGGACCATCACTTTTGCAAATCGTCTTTTAGCTTTTGTTTGTTGGGAACATCATCACGAGCAATTTTTCGTTTTAAAACATCCCAAACGTGCTCAATAGGATTCATGTCCGGCGATTGAGGTGGTGATTTTAATTGCCTTGGTGCATGATATAGCCAATCTCTTACAATGATCGCGGCGAGATGTCAGTCTTATTTTAAGAGAAGTGGACAAAAATCCTAGAAATTCAGCGCCCAAATTGGTGGAATGCATCGCAAATTCTACGGATAAAACAGTTCATCCAAAGACTATTCAAAGGGCATACGTGGTCAAGGATATGCAAGCCGAGTTCCCCGCAAAAAACCGTTGATATCGGAAAAGAATCGAAGACTTCGGCTCGAATTTGCAAAAACATATTTAAATAAAGACGTCAATTTTTGGAAACGAGTTTTATTTACCGATGAAAGCAAGTTTAACTTGTTTGGAAATGATGGACGAGGAAAGGTTTGGCGTAAAAAGAACGCAGCACTGGAACCAAAGAATGTTGTGCCAACAGTGAAACATGGCGGAGGCAACGTAATGGCTTGGGGCGCAATGGCAGCATCTGGAGTTGGGCGGCTAGTGTTTATAGACGGTATTATGGATCGATACTACTATAAACAACTTTTAGAACATAATTTGCAGCCATCGGTGGATATTTTGGGTCTTGGCCAGAGTTGGATATTACAACAGGACAACGATCCCAAACATACCGCGATCATTGTAAGAGATTGGCTGCTAAATCACCACCTCAATCGCCGGACATGAATCCTATTGAGCACGTTTGGGATGTTTTAAAACGAAAAATTGCTCATGATGATGTTCCCAACAAACAAAAGCTAAAAGACGATTTACAAAAGTGATGGTCCAAGTTTACCCCTGATGTGACCGAAAATCTTGTTGCATCAATGCCAAGACGTCTGCAGGCAGTGATTGACGCTAAAGGTGGACCAACAAAATATTAATTTAAAAAAAAATTAACTTAAAAATTATTTTTTTTATTATTATAAGATGTCTTTTGCTATGTATGGACACTTTTGTCCACTCTTCTTATTTGTTTTCTTTTGTTTTTCTCTTTGTTTTAAAAGTAAAATGAAAAATTTTGTTTTCTTATATTAATTAAAATAGAATTGAATTTGTTGATCTAAAATTTTTTTTCCTGGAACTCTTTAATTGATGAAAATATGAAATTTTAGGTATGTATGAAGACTTAAGTCCCTAACTGTACATACTTATGTACATCCATTCATACACATTTACATACATACATATGTAGGTAAGTATCTTGAGTAAGGTCAGTTGAATTCTCGAGTATTAAGCACGTCTCATATTTTCATTTTGTCTCAAGCCACGACGAAATGTTTAGAAAGGTTTTCAATTTATTGCACGTACATACATACATACATACTTATGACATACATATGTATGTACGTACATAAGTACATACATACATACTTTTGCATGAAAACAAATATGAACTCACTCATTTATAAGTATGTAAGTATGTAATTGATTTGGAATAGAAGTTGGTTCTTGTTGAATTTCGCATTTAATTTTACCGTTAGATTTATTTTTTTATTCGTGCAACTTTTTTCTTGCTTGCATGTGTTTAACAATATACTTAAATTCTACGTGATTTTTTTTTACGTCCACTTTTTCACTTGAAATTTACTTTGTTATTCACATTTGTAACAGACTATTGTAATTTTTTAAATTATTTGTTAAATTTCTTCTCGTTTTAATATTTAACTGCGTGAAATTACTTTTACTACAGAATATGTAGGTATTTTTCTTGTTTTAAGCCGACCGTCCACCTACTCAGCCAGATTTTAAAAGTAAAACTAACAGTTGCTAACTTAAGATATTCAAATGCAACCGCATTATAACTGGAAAAATTCAAGAGCCGAACGAATCAACTCCACCAAACGAGATTGAATTGTATGTATAATTCTCTTACACAAACAAAAATCTCCTTTGCACACATTTTTAAAGCAAAAATATAACAAAAAAATAAAACAAAATCTCATATGTTCCACAAAACAGCAAAAACAACAAACACATACTCATTTCAAATCCATACAGATACACATTCTCATCGCGGGCAAAAGTGTGCGCGGTAACCGGCTTTTATTATGATAATTAAATAAAAAACATTGTAACAGGGCTGCCGTCTTCCGCGAAGGTCAAATGTGTAGATTTTGTTAAAATTTAAAAAAAATTGGTGGGTGAGCCTTATACAATATATTGTACATATGTATGAATAATTTTAAAACTTAAATCGCAATATGCATAACGTAAGAATAATATTCTTTACGTACTAGATACAGTTGAAAGCTCACATGATATCATGAATTTTCGGTTCTTATTGTCAAAATTTGCTTTTGTTTTTGCTGCTAAGTAGACTTTATTTACATTTGAGCATTCGTCATTCTTTTATTTTTGAAAAACGCTATAAACATTAGTCAATAAAGTGTATGACTTAAAAAAAATATGTAAGCTTAAGATTAACTTTTGATTAGCTTCATGGCAACACTGCCATGCATTCGGGTGTCCAAGTGCAATGAGAGCATGTACATACTTCTCTTTTTAAAGAGAGTTTCATATTGCAATATTACTTGTAAGAAAGTGCAAACGACAGTCAAAGCAAATAAACATATCTCGGGAATATTATTCATTGAATAGAAATAACAGCACATGTTACTCTTTACCAGCAAATTGAAATTATTTAGCAGATTTGTACACAGAAAATTTGTTGTTGATCGTTTATTGATGTTTTGGCATGATATTCTCCGATTCCACATATTATAACGAATCAAATTTTAAATTAAAGTTCAATATTTTATATCTATGTTAAACATACTACATATTAATATCATGTAACACAGGAACATGGAACACAGGTGCTTACGTATGTACATGTACACGTGTATGTATTTATGTATAATAAAAATATTCCGAAAGAGAACAAAAGTGTATTTAAATTAAACAAAAAATGCGATATATAAATATTTGCTTGTTGCAAAAACTATGCATCGAATTTTGCAAGAACTTACAAAAGAGAGCTAGTACCACATTACTTAACGCCGAAATTGTTGGTCGTTACACTTTTGTCGACATGAAAAAATAACCCTATATCGTATTCGTTTCTGAAATAAATGTTACATTTCTTGCCCTTTTGAACAGAGAAAAATTTAGTGTTCTTTAATAAGCCAAAACTTATCGGAAAAGAGCTCGAAATCCTGATAAATAGATTTTTTATATAAATTGGTCAACAGAATGTTGTACTTCATTAACAAACAAAAACGCCAAAATTTTATTATATGACAATTTGACGATTTGGCGCAATAGAGTCGACACTGGTTGTTCCCTTCAAACATCTCTTTCTTGTTCACATAGTCTCTTTTTGTGGATTCCAATATGTGGATAGAAGCCAATATTTTTTTTCTACTGTGGCTCCAACTTTGTGTGCTCCCCACATTAAACTGTCTCCCTCTCGTTTTCTCAAATTTTTGTTTACTGATTATTGAATTGTTTTTGTATATTTGTTTTAATACCTCTTTCGTTGATTTTTGTTTGGTTGGTTCTTTATTTTGTATTTTTGCAGTGCCCATGTGGGGACATTGTTTTGTTTTAAAAGCTGATAATAACACGATGATGATGATAAACGTCATTATCTAACAGCCAAAAAATAATGATTAACTGAAATGTATTATTTGATGATTGATTTTGGTTGGCTGGCACTGACTTACATATATTTTTTTCCTTCTTCTTTTCTAAGTTTTATTTTAGAAAATTGTATGAATTTTGTTTCAGTTTAATGAAAAATTATTGCACAAAATATGTATAATTGTTAAGTGTGTATGTATGTATGTATGTAAGTACATACATACATATAAGTATATGAAAATAATGCAGTTATATGTGGAACGTAGGCATATGTATGTACATACATATTACATACATACAGTACATCTGTGTGCCTGTATTTATGTACTTAAGTATGTAGTACGCATTTCTAGCATCGAAAGTTTTACACAATGCGATGTCAATCCCAAATTGAACTGAGAATTTACGGGTTCTGTTAAATGAGAATGATTTCAATTACACTATAATGCACCAACATATGTACATATGTACATATGTACATATTTAAGCGATCTTTGGTTCCTAGTCCAGATGTAGTGGAGCAATATTTCAAATGTAACAAAGTTACTTTGGCGCTATTGAAATGAAGGGGCGTTTGAAAAACACAGACATGGAACTAAAAAATTTTCTTTGTAAAAAAAGGATACATTGATTTGTATGAATGAGAATAGAAGTAATTTCAAAAAGAAAAGGAGTGCGTGCGATTAAATTGGTATTTTTCTTCAATTTAAGAACACAATATTCGAAAAAAAGCTCAAGTAGTGCAGCTATTTAATTTTTTGTTTAACTCTCCGATCCGAACTACATACATACATACATATACATACATATGCAAATTCTCAGCCAAATGGCTATTGCCTATAACTTCCATAAACAAACCTTAAATTCACTAGAATTGTCACAAAAGTTTTATTTAAGTTTGTTATAAAAAAAATAGACTTTGCATATACATACATACATATGTATGTAAGTATGTATGTATGGACATACATATGTACATATGTATTTTTATGCAACTTAAAAATAATATGAAATCCAATATGAAATCTTAAAATATTTTGAATTAGAACAGAAATTTTTGGGTTCTCGATGCCCAGTTTTTTAAATTTATAATTTCACTGCGGTAATTTTCAAATACACAATGTTTTTATGTATATTTGCTCACACATACTTATGTACATACATACATACATACATACATATGTATGTATGCATGTACGTACGTATTATTAGATATTAGAATATTTATCATTATTTGTATAGAAACGTAATTCTTATTCGCCATAGCGGTTAAATGTACATATTCTGTATTTGTTCGGCGGCATGTAAAAGATTCACAAGTAGGAAAATTTAATAACAATTTTAAAAAACAATAATAGAGTAAAACAATCTACTGGCAACAGTTACGATATCACCTTAATAAAGATAAATCAACTCAAATATAATGAAGCTGAACAAACACATAAACAGAATACGAAACTGCTTACTGGCGGAGCTGGTGGCAGAGCTCCAGGCGGCATGTGCTCAAATAAACAAATGGAGAAAATATTAACAATAACAATAATTTGAGATAACTTCCAATGCAAAGGCAACTAGTCGTCAAAACAAATACAATGTAAATAAAACTGTTGATTTTTTTCAAAGATGTTTCGGCATCATAGTGGGAAACGAAGGAAACCGCATACCCGGATTCTTCTTTGAATAATTTCTTTTAAATACAAAAAGTTCTTAAAAGATTTCTGAAGAAATACGTATATACATACATATATATATATATATATATATATATATATATATATATATATATATATATATATATATATATATATATATATATATATATATATATATATATATATATATATATATATATATATATATATATATATATATATATATATATATATATATGTACATATAAATCTTTTATCAAAAAAATTTGAGAAAAGCAACTGAACTTTTTTCTAATTCTAGTTAGACTTTAATAAACTATTTTTTTTTATTTATTTATTCCAATATATTTTATTTATTTATTTGATGTGATTGTTTAATTCTTTTAGATACGAATGAATTTTAATTTTTCCCAAAAAATATTTATTTATTCTATTTTGTCCCTTCAAAGTATTTCCCTATAGATATAATACACTTCTGCCAGCGTTTTTTCTAATCCTCGAAGCAGTTCTGATATTCACTTTTTGGTATCAGCAGTTCGGTTATTATCTCCTCAGTCGTCGTAAAATACAGTTATTTCATGGGTCTCTTCAATTTTGGGAACAAAAAAAAAATCGCAGGGGGCCAAATCTGGTGATCACGATGGCTGAGGCATGATTACGGTATTCTTTTCGGCCAAAACAATACGAACGAGCAACAATGAGTGAGCAGGAGAATTATCGTAATGCAAAAGCCATGAATTGTTTTTTTACAATTCCGGAATTTTTTCGGATTTCTTCTCGCAAATGGCGCATAACTTCAAGATAATACTGCTTATTAACCGTATGTCCATGTACCAAGAACACATGATGAAGTAGGCTACGGTAATCGAAGAAAACAGTGAGCCAAACCTTGACATTTTATCGAACTTGGTGTGCTTTTTTTTGGTACTGGCTACTCGTTTTCTCAACATTTTCATCGGTTTTTGATGTGATAGAGCTTCCAAGACGAACGTCGTCGTTTCCATTTTCTCGACCTTTTTTGAAAAGCTTGCAAAAATTTTTCTGACTCAGAAAACCATATGCCACTCTCAAAATTTCAAGTGCTTTTGAGCACTTTACACTTTTTACACCAAATTGTATGCAAATTCTTTGATCATTTTTTCCACAGCAAAACACGTATACTGTTATTTATGCCTCTCACAAACAAACTAAACTAAATACAAACAAACTCAAAGAAGAATATATATTCGAGAGAAGTGTGCCAACAAGAAATTTCAAAAGTCTCCTTTTCTATTAAACAGACCTCGTATTTTTATGCTAAAAACATGCGATCTTCCTAGAGTGCAAGTCACACCCACCCATTCAAAAGTTCACAGAATACCAAACGTTAGAACAAAGTTACATACATACATATACACACTTTGTATACGCATGTATGTATATATTTAATTTTTTCCAAGATACATCCAGAGGTAAAATCAAGTCTCCCCATGTTCCCTTTAATGATTCAAACACGCAGTTAACATTAAAAAGCCATTTGATTAGTAAACATTAAAGCGGATATTGCTTTGTTTGAAGATCAATTTCCCAAAGCATAAGACCAGTGAGTAAGATTTATTTAACCGGAATCATTGAACACATTTTTCTTCGGAGACTGAATAAAAAGAACATTTCTATTTTCTTACCTTAATTTTTCCAACTTTGTTTCGTCGTAACTTTCTAATCTTTGATAAATGACACTTGTTTGTTTATGCCGATATTCGATGAAACTAGAACTTTTCTTAAGGCCCGTCGCTTTGGGACTATTGCGCCAGTATTTTAACATGCGATGTAATGCACCACTATTCGAAAGATGCACCTGATTATCACAATCAAAATTTGTACTAGAAAGTGTGTGGTAAGAGGACATGGCTTCCTTCTTAATTGATTAGCGATTCTATCCCTTATGAATTTTTTTATAATAGATTTTTTATTCCTAATTCACATTGATTTCCACTATTCGTTTCATGAATTGAAAAATTTATTTTAAGCAAAATATTTTTTCTTTCTTCTCTGGTATTTATGCTACAAACCACAAACGAATACTGAATCTTATTTTTTTAATAAAAAATCGCAGATTTGTTCCAAGTTTATTTTTTCTTTTAAAATTATACAATTATACGAACGACAAGTTGTGTTCTTAACGCTACACTATTTTCTAAGTTTCATAAGTTTTATCAATTAATTAGTCATGCAGTCAATACGAAATTGATGCACTTAAGGCAGAGCGAAATCAAACACAGCTGAGCAACAGGCGCTGCAATTTACGGTATCAGTGCCCTTAATTTAGGAAGCCAACTTTATCCTAGATAATATTTTATCGAGCGCTGAAGTCATCTAACTTTTCAGCTCGGAACTGAACTCTTTACCCTACCCTTTAAAGTATTTGGAATAGTTCAGGAGAAACAAGTTTTTAGTCTGCAGAGTGTGAATTCAATTCGTTTTCGCCTACTGTAGTTCCTTCAGATTCTTTAGTGCACTTAAAGATAAACAACATTCTTGCAACGCAGAGATTGAGATGCATTGTGAGTACGTTAATATTTCACAAGTGCCACTTACACATTTACATACATTAATAATTTGTATGTAGCTCTATTAAAGTATTGTTTGTATTACGAGTAATAATAATTTTATTATTCTATACTATATAAATTAATTGTATGCATTTTTGCATTTTTTCATCCAATTCCTGACCACTTGTCGTTTTGAAAAAAAAAACATTCTTTTTATTTCTCTCTCTCTCTCTCTCTCTCTAATTCATTCACTATCTGGCCGTTATTGTTGTTATTTTGTATTTGCTGCAGTTTGCGTATTAAATTATAATTATCGTTTGATTTTTATTGCATTCACTTCAGTATAATTCTCTTAAGCTAATGACGGTCGTCTTTGTCGTAAGAAAGCGTTTGCTTTCAGAGGGCGCTACAAAAGGCGTGATGGGCTCATGTGTTTCCTCACGCCGTAGTTACTTACTTTTTTCGTTTAAACATGTGAACGTGTATGAGCGTGAGTATTAACTGGTTCTACGGGAGCAAAGGATCAGCACAATGATCCACCGTGAAAAGCAACAACAAAAATGTTATTCACGTTAATTTGCTTTTTATCGATGGAAAGCTGCACGTGCGGAAATATTTGGAGAAAATCGGATGTTGTTTACTTTTTGCACAGAATATAGTTGTTTACCACTGCCAACTGACTTTCGTCTGGAAAGTGTGAAAGCTTTCGAATAGTCACTATTTGTTTTTATAGTATCAATTATAATTAAGTTAAAGGAGCCTTATTTTCTAAAATCTGTCGCAAGGTGCAACAAATGTTGAGAACAAAATCAAAATTTCAAAAATCTTTTAAATTTGTGCTTGTTTCTCATAAAAATTTTCATCCCGAAAGGAACATACAGAAAGTGACATATTGTTTTGTCCATGAGCTTTTCGAATTTTTATTAAAAACATGCACATACAATTTTTTTATACATACATACATATACATGTAATTTTAATGAAATAAATAATTTTTTAAATAAAAAATATTTTATGCCTATATAATAAAAAAGGCGACAAAAAAATTTTATAAACTTGGGTATTGTGTTTAACTCTCGTAAGTATTTCATTTGTAAAGATCTTCTATTAAATAAACGACTGTGGCGACTTTGCAACCAAGTTGGAAGCCTTCTTAAGACTACTCGTAAACATAATAAGTATAATTCAGTAAAAACCAGTCGAATCGGGGAAGGGCTGGTCGGTTGGTTGGTGTACGTACACCGCCTTCAAAGATATGAAAAGCAATCAAATGATACCGTTTAGACAAAAAAAATCAAACTGTTTAATTCATGATCCAAGAGCAGATGCGGTGAATGGTGCCAAGTCTACCATGTAGTGTTGAGAAATCTGATCAGGTCGCCTAGACCGATCTCTGCTAACTACGAAAGGTCATCCAGTAAAGGCTTGCTAAAAGTTTTTTGCCTCGGAGAATACCATAGTGACCATGAAGGTTTTTCGCGGCAAAAGATGTTGCAAGGACCAAAAACGTTCAAAAAAAGATATGAATATATAATTTAATGTTGGATTGAAAATGTACCGCTGAAGTTTAAAGTTACAGTAAGACAACTTAGGAAGTCTTTCCTTATATAAAGTAATCAAGTAAGTTAATTAATAGATCCATAAGGATTTAGTTTTTAGTAGGTTCAGAGCTTCTTTGTGTCAAGGCCACCGTCTGCAGAGAAGCTCAAATTACAGAAAACTTTCGAAGCCAATGCGGTCGAAAGATTATTTTATATCTGAATTTGGTTTTTAGGGTGCTCGTCAAATCGTTCCAGACATCAAAAACTAAAAAGAAATATTGAACTAGTACTCGTTTAAAATTCTTGTAGTTGTATTTTCCATTTGTGTTTTTGAAAAGGAAACTGATAAAAGAAACGATTGCAGCTAAAGCTTTAGTTGAAAAAAGTTGGGTGTTTCTGCGATTCAAGTCATAATTTGTCAGACATTAAGGCGACTTTAATGATTGATAAAAAACAAAGCTTATTTCGAAAACACTCAGCGCGGAACAATGTTGAAAGCAATTTACTGTGTCGATAAGAAATTCAAACAACAAAAAGGAAAAGAAAGCAAATAAATACTTGTACATATTTTATTATCGAAGCTAATAAGATACTTAAAAAAACATGCAACTGGAGAACACTTTGTGGCAAGAGTGCAAGCCTTTAGATATCTAAGACACTTTTGATATAAACTTTTTATCCAAAAAAGCCTTGAAATTACATGCATATTAAAGTTAAGGTGTTGTTAACCCCTAGAAGGGAATCAAAAGACTTTGGCTTCCTTAAATCATGAAATGCCTTTTTAAATTGATTTGCTATTTGCGTTTTTTCATTGAAGGACTCGTACTGCACCTATAATCCTCCAATTTTCATCAAATTTTTTTTTAATACTTGAGTTAAGCCAAGCAAAACGATTTACGATAGAGACATAAAAAATGGGAAATTTTCAACAACTCAATTAATAACTTGTCACTCATTTACCCACACACTCATCCACGCAGAAAATTTAATAGCAACAACTAAAAAAAACAGGAAACACGCTAAATTTTAAATAAAGATTCTTTTAGTACTTTTCCTAATGTCCTTTTTAATTTTTTCGATAAGATAAAATAAATGACAACAAATGTGCAGGACTCGCGCCGTAGAAATGTTGGTGAGAGAAAAATGATAAAAAAGAAAACAAAAAAAAAATTGATTAATCTTAAAGACACAATTAATTCATTGAGGAAGTGGCACGTTCCTTAAAGTGTTACAAATGGTATAAATTCGTAGCGATTACCTGGAGAGCAAACTGTCATCTGGGTTCTTTTCTTATTTTACATTAAACAAGTCTTTAATATTTCCATTTTAAACGTTTTTCCTATAATTTGTGAGTAGTGTAATCGCTATAAGGAGCGCGATTAATAGTCCATATAGAGGGATTATGGAAAAATATGTCCCAGCTGTTAATTGCGTTCTATCCTGCAGGATGTTACATGCCATACAACCTCTCTTAAATGCAGCAGGCGGTGGTAAAAGGACATTTGCGCTGCCGCCCTACTTTGCATTTGTGTGTTCAAATGAATCATCAATTGCATTGCATTCACAATTGTGCTTGTTTAAGTTTCGCTCACGTAAGTGGCCTGAAGGAAGGAGGCTTCGGCCTTAACTTGCGTATGTATGTGTGTGTGTATGTGTGCTTATTTCATATGTTAACAGATCTTGTTTACGAGTAGTGTTGTAACAGAAGACGAATAATAAAAATGAAAAATAATAAAAGTTGTGTCTCAATTTTCCAGCAGCCCCAGTTGAGTCTAATGAGTTTTAATCCTGAGGCAGTGTGTCACATCTCAGCAGCGTGAGAAAAAACTAAAACTTTGGTATTTATGAAAGTGAATTGAGTTGTATTAGCGAGTAGAAACATTTAAAAAACAAATTAGATGTAATAGAGCAATTCAAACCAAATGGTAAAATAATTTCCTGGATTAAGTCCAGATTACATTTGGACTTAAAAACATTTTATAATTTGAATGTGCACTTAATTTTTTTTTTGTATTTTCATCAGTTTATTGCAAATTACTTATCTGGTCTTAAATAACCAAAAATATTAATGAATAAAACTTATTTTACGAATATTTTTCATACACCCAGAGTGATTTCAAATTGCAGTTGTACTAGATTGCAAAATAATTGTATACAAAAAATGTTCAATTTAAACGACTGCATCCATCAGTTTCAGTTTTTGATCATTAATTCAAGTTGAATGCGCGTTAAATTTTGTTCTTTGGAGTACGGAGCAATTTAACATGTGGAAACACCATGAAATTAAATTTTATGCCATTTGAGCTGTTTGTGGATATTTCCCTTAATTCATATTAAAATGTTCCAATTAGCAATTAATCCTCAGAAAATCATCTTTTCTTTAAGTATGATCATCATCATTGAGATGTGCACAGCGATTCGTCGAGGATGTTTGCAGGATGTTTGCATCACATATTTACAACTTTACTCCATAAATTTAGTTCAACTTAGACCCCTTTAACACATAATAAATGGAAATAAGAACTATATTTTAAAATTTTCATCTTTAGGGGGGATATTCGTTTTCGTATGATTAAGACGACACAAACAACATTTAAAAACCGAAATCACAAGTATTGTTGTAATTAATTTTATTTTTTAGGTGACACTTGGAAAACAGAAAAATGTATTCAACTAATTTTAGTGTTTTTGTTTAAGGTGTGAATATTTTTATTTATTTCTTGGTTATATTTCTAAGAGCATCTTTCAAGGAGTTAAGACTATCTTGGAGCCAATAAGGGATAAATAAATAATTAAACTAATTCTATAAATACATTTTCGAATTTACATAATTTCATTTTCATTAAAATGAGATTTAATATTAAGAAGTTGATTCAAATAAATATTTTTATATTTTTTCTCATTGAAAAATTTAAATGAATATTTATTTTTGGAAAATATAGGACCTATAAGGACAATTCAATATAATTCTAGTTTTTAAGCCAATTAATAGGTTTTCCTCTCACATATTTTTTGTAATTTTTTTTATATTTCAGCATCTCTAGCATTACATTTCACTCGGCCAAACTTTTTCAAAAGTTAGAAATATCTCTGTACCAAACAATCATTATAGTTAAGGAGAAGCTTGACAAAGGATCGTCAAACTCAAAAAAGGATGCACGTTTTCTATTCACTCGTTTCATCTTTTCTATTCTTACTCTTTTATAACTCCCCTATTCGGAACTATTTTTTTATTGGTTCTTTTTTTGATGTTTAACAAAAACGGACAACACCATCGACCCACTTAATTTTACAAACGCATTAGATTTCCAGGCGATGAATGCCGCAACCAAACAATATCATTCATTGAATTCATTATTCAAGATATTCTCGAATTAATTTATTTCTTGTATATTCTTATATGTTGTGTAAATCACAAGTAGATTAAATTCTACAGGATTCTCATGCAACATTTGTTGACTTTTGTATAAGAATTATTTAAATAATATAAATATTCCTTAAAGACATTCTTACACACAATTTTATCCTCCTCTAAAGCAGTTTTTATGTATTCAACAGTAAGAATGAATATAATTTACAATAAATTAAATGAAACACTTCTTTGTAATATGTGCAACAAATTACATAGACAACCTCCTTCAAACGCTTGATTTTAACATGAGTGGGTCGTGAGAGATCAAGGCTGCGCTTCTGAATAAAAGTCTTAACAACTTAGTTTAAAAATACTACTAATTTAATTTATTAACATAAAGGCGGAAAAAATTTAAATTCTCGTAGAAGCTGCAACACGCATATTTTTGTTTGAATTAAATATTTTCCCAATGTTTTACTTATTGAAGCATGTCTCTCGTGTACACTTCTTTTAGAATGTCATTAAAAGTGTCCACTAAAGGCAACATCGAAGATGTTGTCTGTTGCTTGCGAAAGCAACACAGCAGAAAGACATTTGAATTTGAAGCGTTTGTCACCCCTTGGTCAAAACAACTAATACTCGTATCTCTTGCATATGCAAATCAAAAAGAAAACTACAACAACGCTTACAACATGTTGTTGAAAATAAAAGCATTAGAAAAACTCACATCCAAAAGAAATGCAAAGTGGCAACAAACGTCTGAAGTGAGAAAAATAAGAAAATTTATTTAATGACAGCGTTTCGTAATACGGTAGCATGTCGCTAGTTGGCCGTTTGCTGCGTTTGTAATTCCTCCATAAACGCACTATTGCAACACGATGGATGAATAGACATTTGAACGGACATACAGATAGACAAACCGTTTTACAGCCAAACAAATAAAGTGACATTTAAGGCAACACATTTTATGTCCATACGTCGTTGTGTAGTTGAATTGTGTTTTAATTTTACTTACAACTTCTTGTTGTATGCCTCTTTTTTCTTTTATTTAATAAAACAGATTTCAAATAAATGTCAGTTGGACATTTGACAACAACAGTGACATGCCTTCTGGTCACTTTTCATTCTCCAAATGATAACGGGAAATGACTTGGTGACTTTATTTCTTCGGCCGACTGAATGAAAGTGTTACGAGTAAAATATTTAGATACATGCGACTACACAAATGTGGTGCCTCAAATACGTACATATGTATCTAGCAAATAATTAAAACTAACATTTTATCATCTTTTTAATTCAGCTTTAATTACTTTTATCATCTCACCCGTGAGGCTGTTGAGAGAGATCCTTTGAAATCGGAATCGGTGATGGCTGTGCACGAGCAGTTGGTATAAAGACGCACATACATACACACATACATAGATATTTGTGTTAACGGATGGCAGCACGCTGTGAAAGTGTTATAAATAATTTATCTTTTCCCTTTCTTCGAAACGATTAGGAAAGTCCCTGATGGCAAATTTCACAGCAACTGTTTCCAATGCACAAATCACTCTTCCGCAACACAAAGCAACTTAATGGCAGATGAAGCTGTCAAATGGAGTTTTGATAGCGATTGAGTTTTTCATCTCAAATATACTTAAAATTAAATATTTTGTGAAGAGATAAAACCAAAATCGATCCAAAATGGTAGTACAATCAAGGAAATGAAATGTGGTACTGGTCCTATTTTTTAAGGCAGTACAGGAGAGTTAAATTTACAGCCACAAAGAAAAAATCTCAGGGATCAATTGAAAAGTACTTGTGTGGTGGTTGCGAAGTCATGTTACTTAGTGGTTCTTAGGAGTTCCACCGGACTCATTTGTTACCTATTACAGGGATATTATAGGGACATCGGACTTGTGTACGTGTGGCTGGATGGTTGAACATACACGTGCTGCATGACTTGTCAAAAATTTAATTTGAATATAATTTTGTGCGGTATAGATGGAAGAAAATATTAGAACAATTATGGCAGTGTAATTAAATAACTGAATAAATAAAATTATTTACTTGTATTATATTATTTATAATTATTCCAGATAAGACGTCTTTTTATTTATAGGTTTAATAAATTTACTATTGTAAAAGTCTTTCTTTAAGCGCTTTTAATCTTTAAATTTAAATAAAACAAAGTGTATGTCAGAAAACATTTAAAGGGCTGCTAATTATGTGCAAAGTATAATATCGTGCATATATTTGCCGCGGCTTTGCTGTACATCACCCATTAGAAATGTTGAATTTTCCATCACTCTGTCTTATAAATCAGGCCCAATTGGGTATGATTTATGTTGCCTTTGAGGGCCGCTGTGATTTGTGGCTTATTTGAATAAATCTGCGACTTAAGAGAACCCCACAATAAAAAAAATCCAACAGGGTCAAATCGCAAGATCTTTGTAACTACGCATTATCTTCACGTGTGATGACTATGCCCTCAAATCGCTCATGCAAAATGTCGAAGCGTCCCGTTGTTCAGGCCAAAAACAATTATCGACTTATAGAGTTTGCCTTTGAAGTTGATCTGACGCACTTATTCATTCAAAAAACAACCTCATCACTGATGGCGATTTTTTGGTGAAAGTAAGGGCGAGGCGCGCTGAATGTTTTCCGAGCAGAACACCCATTTTGATAAAATAACTTTATAAGCTGCCCATTTTGCAGAATGCTACATTCCTCAGTGGTGATGTGGAAAAACAGACTAAGTAAACGACAGCCAATTCGACAGATGCAGCTGCAACAATATGCCCACTATCAACTGTGAAAGTTCAAAACTCCCTCTTGGAAGATCCGATAGTTCAATGAGTGTTTTTTAAGCACCAGGTCTTTCAAATTAGAAGAGGTGCTTATACCGATCTTGGACATGTTTAAAATTTTCTTGATGTAAAAATTAATTTCATAAAAACGTGCCGCTTGCAAGTGCACTTGATCAACCCACAATAAATGTAAAGCACAACGGCAGAGTCTATTCTCTGCCTGGAAGCTGTATGGTACGGTAACGTGAGAAAACGAGACATTTTTAAGAACTGTTTATTTAAAATTCAATTCTTCGCAATATTTCGTCTAAAGATTTTTCTCGGAATCCAATCCAGCTAAGATTATACTATCATCTTCAGAAAGATAACATTGTCGATAATGTTGTAAGTAAAAACTATTTAAATTTGCAACTGGAGCTTGGCCATGTATTTTGCAATTAGAGCAATGGCATCTTCCAATGCTTTTTGGATGAACGTCTATTTGTAAAAATTATAAGTAACACTTGGAATAACTCCTTGGAAGGAGCAAATAAGTTCGATACATTTTTAAAAATTACAGAAAAATATTCAAGAAATTCAATCAGAGATTTTTCACTTAATGAAATGTTAACAAGGGCATTTGTTACAACAAATGAAAAACTAAAGTTCGTCTGTTCCCAAGAGCGAGATGACCTTAAATTAAAAAAGGAAAAAGAAAAAATACGACTGTTTAAAAAAGATATCGCTGCACTTAGTATGAGCAGGAAGTCATTTCAACAAGTTAATGCCTTGTTGTCGAAAATGTTGCTTGGAATACGATTAAATGAAATTCAAAAACGAATCGTTTAATAAGATTTCCTTAAGTCTTGGTTTACCTAAGAGCATTATATTGACAATCTTATATCTAAATATTCAGCCTAATTTTATTTCGGCGTTTAATTTAGGACATCGAATAGGGTAACGTTTTGTATGTCAGTTTGGAGAGAATAAAGTGACGTAAAATCAACATTGAACATTAATCTTGTAAAAAGACTTTTATTGATTGGAATATATATCAAAAAAATAATAAAAACATTATAATAGGTTAATGTAACACAAACAAGCACTTACTACCACACACATGCACACACATTCAGAATCTCGCAACTCCCATAAACTCCCATAAATCCACCGTCATAGAAACTTGTACGAAATAAAAAGACTTCACTGGGGATGCGAAAGGACAAAAAGTACATAAAAGTGTTTATTTTCCGAAAAGGATTCAAAGGAGACAAATACAACAATAGAAATGGCGCCAACAACAACAATAGTGGCGGATGTTATTTTTCTTTTCGCTGTAATAAAGAGACGAAAAACACACAACTACATAAGCAGCGAACATGTACATATAACACACACACATACAATAAAACTTAGGGATACTCGGTGACACACTTCTTTATCAATTTGGCATCATTCTCGTACTTTGAGAAAACGAACAACTTCCTTGATTTCACTATGAAAAGGAAAATAAAAAAAAAAACTTAATAAAAATATGGTTTTCTCTTAAGGAGGAAACTGTTGCAAACTCGGAGGGGACACAAACATTATAAGGAAAATTTTATTTCTTCATAAAAGTTGAATTTAAGTTCAACTTGGATTTTGTTGTCTTGGCAAAAATTGTATAATGCTTATGAATTGGAGACATTTTGACGACCAGAAGGAATATTTAAAGATAATATATGCGTTGTTTTCCCACATTTAAGTGAATTGTTTTATTTACAAATAGGGAGGATGCTATAATTCAATCTTCTAAGTCACCCTCAAATAATAACGATCCGTGTATATTCATCACTATTTTCACGAGCTGGAGAAAGATGCTAATGGACTTTTAATATAAAGATGCGAAACGCAAATAAAGAAAAAGTTCAATGTAATATATTTTATATACTTGTGTTGGCGGGAAGTAACTCTACACCAAGTCGAAACAATGACTCCTAAGCAGATCAAAACACGGGCCAAAGGCTACAAATGCGTCAAGGTTTGCCAATCGCAAAGATATTGCAAGGTGCCGAGGCAGCAAGTCATTTGAGGAATAAGAAGTTGAAGAGAACGCCAGGGATATAGTCGCAACATTTGTCAGATACAAGAGCAACAACATCGAAAGCACAATCATATGTGATAAAGAGGGAAATTTAAATGTTAGCCGAATCGCTGCTATTGGAACGAGAATGGCTCTAAAAATAACATCGCGACATTAAAGCCTAAGAGCTGGTAAACTTTGTTACCCATCATGCGTCCTTAGTCTTCTTGTAGTAAACTTAAAAAAACTATACGAATCGAAGAAATGATAAAAAAAGATCAAATTACCATAAATTATGTCGATTATGAGAGATTTTCCAACGTGATTGTCTGTGTGTCATAACAATATTAAATTTAGCAGCAATTCGGTCTTCTTCCAATTTATTGGTATTAGATGAGTTTGAGTACTTTCCCGGTAACAATAATCCTGTAACTTTAAGGAACAAATATGTATTTTATTCTTCAATGTAATCAACTGACATGAATTAAAATTTTGTTATAATTTTTGGAAATTGTAAAGAAGTCGACGCAACAAAATCTTTTTCAATTAAATCTTAAATATGTATTTTGCAGACGTAAAAATCGATCCATAGAATAATATTTCCAAATTTCCAACATAATATTCGTATTCGCGAATATTTAAAAATTTAATTCGTTATTTGCATCACTAACACGTGTTTACGAGGAATCTGCTAAAAGCTCTTCATCCTTTCTATCACAACACTATCTTACTAACACATTAGGATCTTGGTGTAGGCTTAAAGTCTAGGACTACATACTTAATAAATTTATTATTTTGCGATATTCTTACCAACTAATTGTTAAAAACAATTAGAGTTTTACAAAATGCAAATAATAAATTTCAATATTGAGTATTTAAAATAAAGATTTTATTTTTCACTTTTGCTCGATTAAATACAATCATTAACGACCAACGGGCGTTTAATTGTATACATGTTGCAAGAAAAATAAAATAGACTCACGTTGAGTATAATTGTTCGTTGTGTTGTTTGTACAAAAGCATTCTAAGCCTACTACGATTATCTATTTTGTAATAATAATATACAATATAAAATTCTCATATTGTGTTTGTTTGTTCTGGCATAACCATACGAAGTTGACTGTTTCCAAACTGCTTAAAGTTCACTGACGATTTGGTTTAGTAACAATCAATACATACAATACATTATCTAAGACTATATTTAATTTTATAACCAAATTGATTTTTTCCCCTTAAATAGTGTAAATGACTTGGGCATTTTCCATTTCTTACTCAACGAAATGTCCATCCCTTGCGTGCAAATGCCATTTTTATATTCTGCACTCCAAAGTCCATTTGTTCATTGTATTTGAAGGTTTTTTAATGCAAATACCCATGAAAAGTTTTATTAATATATCGTTTGTTTGATTTTACGAAGCCAAAATATACGTTTTTCATTTACATACGCCTGTGTGTCAATAATATCTCTTATAGCAAACACGATTCGAGTGCGATTTGCTATTTGAATGAAAACCGAGGAAGTAGAGTAGTACTTCATGTATCTGAAGTTACTTCTAAACTGCTGGGAAAAGTAATCCCCTTTGTCCATCATCGCCGTAGCCCCTAGTTTTTGAAGCAGAGATGGAAAACTAAGACTCGTTGAAAACTGTTGTGGAATCACTCTGTGTACACAAGTAAACCACGTTCGGAATTAACTCAAACCAATTCAAGAACATCCCCTATTAAATTAATAATTCGTCTCCTCGACCTCATGACAAAATCATTATCTTATACTACGTAAAAAAGAAGATTTGGGTATTAACGACTTCTTTATTCACTACAAAACTCTAATAATGTGTGCATTTTATATTGCATTCGTTTTGTATTTGTAAGTTCTTTAAAAACGCATGACCTCTCAATTTTTTATGGTTTTTGATTAAAAACAGGGGCCAAAATGTAACCAAAGAAATGTGCAATTAAATATGCAAATTTATACCATCAACAATTTAGGTTTGCGTATATTGAAATAAAACACCAAAACTGTCCTTGAAACCATTAAGAGTTCAATTTTTCATGACAATTTTTTGAAAAGGCATCCTAAATCGGAAAAATAAGCAGAGTGAATGTGCAAACATAAAAAGTAAGGACTCCTAAAAAATATTGTTGCACTTTATTTATGAATGTAAAATTTATGGCACAACTGTCAACCCACAGAAAGACAAACAATGGCTGGGGAACCATTGGACGTAAAAGGAACATGAAACAGAAGCTAAAAACCATTTTGGAAACAATAATCGTAAATATTTGCATTTGTAACACCCCTCGCCTTCCGCATTGTCGTCCTCATTATGAAAATCAGCATCATCATTGTCCTTGTTTTAATACTCACTTCATATGCAAAATACTCGTAGCATATCGGAATGAGGCATTCTTGCATTTTGCAAACTGCATTTTATTGCTGCACCACATCTCCTGCCTGAATTTTCAACGCGAACAGACAAACAACACACTCTAGTGTCCCGTTTCATTCCACCAAAGGCAATTAAATTGCCACAATTTTTATTCATAATATGAGGGAGATTTTTGAATACGAGTACGTACGTGTATGTACATGTACATTTGTACAACCCGGAGAGAAAACAGCAAAATTATCTCAAGTTACAATTGAAACAAAGAAAAATGGGGTGTAACAGCTAATGATCTCATTAAGCAATAAATGTCAAAAACTATTTGAAATTATTTGTTTTTTCTCTTCCTGCAATTGTCCAAAAATTTGCCAATAATTCCTGCAGAATTTATTTGTGTTTGAGTTTAGGGCAAATGACAAAATTGCCACAATTAAATTGTTAAAAAAATGAATAAATAAGTCAGACTAAATAAAATGAATAAATTGTAAAACATACATACGCACATACATACATATCATATACATATATGTTTGTGTACTACGTACATACTTTGTAGGAGTTCCAAAAATATTATTTAATTACATATACAATGTGACGCAAAAGTGATGCCATAATATCAAATTTATCTATTTGCCAATACGAGTATAAGGTAGAGGGAAACAATTGGGATGAAAAAAGTTGTAAGAAACCGAATGACATTTTTTGTGTTGCCAGCTTCGCCATCCCGTTCGCTTCAATATCTCCTCTACCAGCGAATAAGTTGTATGCAACAAATTTCATGGAAAGTCTAAATGAGAAATAATTTTTATCGTAGAAAAAACTACAACTTGTGATGTTCAAAGTTATATGACTTTAGAATTACATCTTTGTATACTTGCAATGGCGGTCAATTAACAAAAGAACTCTCCGTATGCAGCTCAATTCAAATTACTATTTTTTAAACCCTGCAGCCTTGTTGTGTAATTTTCTTACCCACTGTGAACAAGAATAAAAAACTAAAATTCAAATCAGTTATTTATTTGTATTCTGTTGTTCTTTCTATTTAAATACATTTTTTTGTTGTTGTTGTTGATTACACCAAATTGTTTCGCATTGTCTCAATTTGTTTGTTGAAAGTTTCAATGAATATAAATCTAATTGTCAATATTCCCATGACGAAGTCAATACAAATGCTAAAGAAACAGTCAGTTGTTCGATATAACTTTTTTACAATTCAAATCCCTAATAATAATAGAAAGCAGTTGTCTACACTTTACAAATAAAAATGTTAAACACTTCTTTTTAGAACTTTTCCCACAAAAGGAAAGAATAAGAAAAGTGATTTCTCTTCAACAAACAATAGGAAAAACTATACCAGATATTTCTATGACACAATTTTTCTTGTTGAGCAAACTTTTTGTTGTTTGAATGTACGCACAGTGGGGCAGTTTCAAAATGCGCCCATAATTATGAAAGTGGTCTAAGCCATATATTGTTTGTTTCGATTTATGTGGGTTATATAATGGATTAATTACTTTTGAGTAAATTAAGAACAATTTAATTTCGTTACTATTAATGAAAGAAATTTTATTATGAACAGGAAATTTTGTGTGAATCTCATACGACAATGATGTGAAATAATTGAGAATTTTTTAAATTTTGACTTCGACCACATTCATGAGTGTGGCAATATATAGTTTTAGAGATGCTGTTACTGGCATGCCAAATGAAGCAATATCTAGTACATTCCATTGGGATTTTGAATTTTGTAAAGAGGGTGCTGTTGGCTGAAGTAGTTATCGCGTTGACTACAAAGCAATTTATGACTGAAAACCTGGGTTCTTATCCTGTTCAAGACAAGTCATTAAAAAAATTAACATCATGAATTTGTCTGATGAAGGCATAACACGCTAATGTTTTACAGTATCAAGCGCCCTCCTTCGTCCGTAATGCTAACAAGAATCATCAGCGAAGTAAAACAAATAATAAAATGGGCTGTACACATACAGCTTAAGAGACTTTAATGCATCTACTTAACATCAGAAAAGCTGGAACTCTGCTATAAAAAAATAAAATAATATTAATAAACAACGCGGAATAGCTGAGTTGTAACACAGGAGATAAGGTCTCTCTCTCTCTCTCTATCTGTTTTCTAATTTCACCACCTGTCCTCTCTAACCTATACCTTTCACAAAAAAAAGTAACACCTTAAGTTAAGTAAAAGGCATTAATTGCCCGAGAGTAACTCCTCTCAAAAAAAAAAGGAAATACTAGAGTTGAAAAAAACAACTTGGTTTTCAATATTTTTTATTGTTTGTTATGGGCTTAGCTAGTCATACATATATCGATATTTAATTGACGCTAACCAAATCATCAGTGAACTTTAACCTCTTAATAAGCATTTAACGTCGTATGTTTATACAAAAACCAATATATACAATATGAGAATTCTGTCATATATGAAAATTACACTATATGTATATATAATCAAACGATTACTTGGAAAGAATACCCCAAATAATAAATTTCAATATTAAATTTTGTTATAAAAAAAGGTGAAATAAGTTTCCAGTTTTGAACGTGCTAAGTGTGGTTCGCGTGGTCCGTACGAAATTCGGCATATTTTGTGATTTGTTTCATGTTTTTAGCCTCGTTTGAACCATAATCGCAAGGAAGGAATCGAGAAGCTAAGCACGGACCAAGAACTTTTTTTAATTCTTTTGCATATTGTTTTTCGTGTAACAAGAAATTATAAACATTAGGCATGTCCTAGATATCCTATTTTGGGGCTTAACACTGAGTCATGGTTAATAAATAGTTAATTTATTCCCAATATATTTAGTTTGTGCCCCATTGTGCTATGAAACATAGTCAAAAGGTAAAAGAGTGTATTGCATGAGTTTGAAAAATGCATAAGGGTGGTTTGTTTTTTATGTTTTCCCTTTAAGAAAAATCTTCTAAACACAAATAAATGTAAATAAAGGAAAAGGCTTAGACATTCTTTTCAACAATTGTTTTTCAGAAGAATCATTCTTAGTTGTGGTTTATAAGGACTTGAGAAAATTGTAAATATTATTATGCTCATAGTTCTAACAGGCAATTCGACAAGTATTCTAAAACTAATGGAAACAAATAAGGGGAAAACATGATCTTTGTAGAACCCCGTGAATAGGACACCGCTTCGTGCAGTCACGCCAGTCTTGCAATTGATGACCCAAAAGGGCGCGTTAAGGCATTAAGGTGACATGTTGAAATGTTTTCCGGCCTCTTTATTTATGTGCTCTAATCAGGCCAATTTTGTTCTAAAAAACACTTGAATATTATTTCATAATAATACATGGTTTTTCGATTTCTTTTTTAAATTATTGAAAAAATAATATATATTAATGAATATTTTGAAGAATAACTTATTAATTTGGAGAAAAGCGCGTTAAAAAGCTTATATGAATTCGAAATTACAAACTTCCAATAAAAATTAAAAAAAATTATTATGTTCATAAATTATTTATTTATATCGATATCGATTGACATTGGCTCGTGGGTTGGGTGCACTTGTTGTGATTTAAATATCTTGATATTTTTTGCAGTTGTTGGAGTTTTTGTTAATTTTATTTTTTTGAGACTTGAAAACGTGCATTTAAATTTTTTTATTCATACTTATGCGCACCTTTTGAAGCATTTTGGAATATATATTTTTATTAATTTTTATTGCAACAACATCAAACAAACAATCAACCACTATTGGCTTGCGGTGGTGGCGGTTTCAAGTCAATTGTATGTCTCAAAGTAATTAATTAATCTACAGCTTGTATTGGCTCACAAGAAATCAATAAAAAATAAAAAATTTTAATGGACTTTGTTCAATTGCCAACATCAAAAGGAGCGCCGCAATAGCATACATTTTGGGAGAAGTGGCTGCAATTATTGACGTTTTCATTGTAACTTCTTTTAAAGTTGGAATATTCACGAAAAAATTAGCAACTCAGACCCTGAGAAATAAAAATTTAAATCTTCAATCATGTTTCAATATAAAAATATCGTCCCCATTGAAGTACTTAAAAGATTGTTTTGAACAGCTTTGGAGAGAAAAATTTGGATCTATACCAGACCGCGCCGGACAAATTTCGAAAGAGAAGTTTTCAAGGATAATATCAGTGCAAAGTTTTTAAGTCGGAAATCCACATAAAAACTTAAGTCAAAATATTAAAAACATTTGACCTCAACGGCCTATAAAATTGTTGAGAAAAATTGGCACAATTAATTTAACAGCTGGATTTTCTAAGATTTAACAACGTCTTGACAGTAGATTTAAGAATTTTTGTAAATTTTGTGCTTGAACAAAAATCCTATTGATAAATTTTGCTGAGATCTGCTTTTTGTCGAAACTCTTTTAAAATGTTTCTGAATTGCGCCGCCAACCTTTTCTCGAAATGTCCCATTGTGTTTTGTTAAGAGCGCGGCTTTCACAACAATTAATTTTGAGTCAGCTTACGTGACCATATGGCAATAAGTCCCAAATAATGCCACCTTTAACACAGTAAGTAACTAGAAAGGCCTTGTTTGCACTAAATTATTTTAAAATAATTCTCATGCAAACATAAATATAGAAAGTTCGTGTAAACTGCTTTAATAATGAATAGAAATAGACGAGAAGTGGTTCCAAACCATTTGGAAATCAGAATTTTGCTTATAATAAATTTTAATTGGACAAAACATTTGGTGCCTGTTGAAGGATTTCACTTTCGGATCCTTTACAAAAAAATATATTTTATATAACAAGTAGTAATGACATTCAGTCCTTTGATTATACATATAAATTTTGAATCACAATTTTAAATAGAGATCTTACACATTAAAACTCATCTTCAAAAGAGTTACAAATCGAACCATAAAAGAATCGAAAAATACATTTTCTATATTTACTTGCTACGGCAATTACAATACGCCTTCGTGTCTCGAAGGGTAAATTAAATTTTCCATTATGTTCAAATAATTCCAAACTCTTCTAATGATGCAATAGCATTAAGACCGGAAGTGTTTTGAAATACACAAATGAATTTTTGTTAAGCCCTTTTCGCTTCCATTCCTCTCAACCTGTTCTTTCTCAACTTAATACTTCCTTAATATTTTACTTTGTATTCCCTGTTTGAGCTCTTCGCCCAAAAAAAGTCCTCGACATCGATACGTTTCATTCAGTCATTGTTAAAATACAAACGTTTTGACTTTCATAAAAAGTTTTAAAAATTGCAATTTGTTATTGTTCTGTTTAATTTCGTTGCCTTCAGGAAAAGGGGTTGCAAATATACATTTCTGCCTCGTAGGATTGATTCTCTCTCTTTTTTGTATTTTTGTTGAAAGGAAAGGATTTTGTTGAAGTAGATGAAGCAACATTTATTTCGCAGGCGATCATTTCTTTCAATTTTCTATAAAATATATATAGATCTTACTAACTAATACTTCCAGGCATGTTGTATCCTTTCAACATAAACAGGACTTCCAAGAGTCAATCATTTACTCAATAACTGCAGAAATAATTTTAAAAAACAATTGAAAACATCAGTGTATTATGAGACAGTATCATAACTTTTCTAATAAATATAAAGTATTTGATGAAGTAGCACACGCTCTGAAAAGGGTTGAATTTCAAAACAAACAAAATTTATTTATAGCAAAACTCATTAGAAGAGCAACAGAAGGGTTACCGTCTGAAGGGTAAAACAAAAAACTGCCCTTAGAACATGTTTCACAGAGATCACATAACAACTCCAGCAGAAGAATGTTTGAGTCAAATATATTTGGCTACGGCTACGAATGAGACCAGCCTCCATACAAGTTGCCTGTGAAACTTTCATACACAATGATTTGAAAATATGTTTTATTATTAAGATTATTTTTCAGTCATGAAAAATGGAGATTCCATTATTATTGGCATTTTAAATACAAGTATTAATTATTGATCACCATCGGTTCTCTTCTTTAGGAATTTTAAGTAAAGCAAATTACATGTGATAGTTATCAAAGAACAAATTACAACAAAGATCAAATGTGTAAATCATTCTGACAAACACTAGCAGAACGGAACAACATGCTGTTTTCGAAAGCCGCTACACTTTCATCATCAGCGTTCTTGTGTTTGGTCCACTTCTGTGGTGTCAGTTGATGTATATTTCAGCTATTCATACAAATCTTCACTGTAAATGTAATACGAGAATTGTTTTTTATTCATCGTATCATAATCTGTGAAAACTTTTTTTGTAATGAAGAGCTCAAATTACACCTCACTAACTTACAACAGTCTTACCATTGTTATCTATTCTTTACCCACCATACACATGCTTATTTTTAATTTGCTTATTTTATTTTTTACTTATGACAAACTTGTTTGGTTTGTTACTATAAGTATGTATATTTTATTAATTTCATATTGATGTTCTTCGGTGTGCCCTCCGTTAGTTAAGTATATATTTGTTAATTTTTCCGACCTTATGATATGTAATTTTTGTTTTTATTTTTATTCCGGCTCTAGGTCATATATTAATTAAAAAAAGTTTTCACAGATTATGATACGATGAATAAAAAACAATTCTCGTATTACATTTACAGTGAAGATTTGTATGAATAGCTGAAATATACATCAACTGACACCACAGAAGTGGACCAAACACAAGAACGCTGATGATGAAAGTGTAGCGGCTTTCGAAAACAGCATGTTGTTCCGTTCTGCTAGTGTTTGTCAGAATGATTTACACATTTGATCTTTGTTGTAATTTGTTCTTTGATAACTATCACATGTAATTTGCTTTACTTAAAATTCCTAAAGAAGAGAACCGATGGTGATCGAAATATGGAATAAAAAATAAAAAAAAATTTAAATAAAACAAAAAAAGAGTTTTATTTAATATATGACCTAGAGCCGGAATAAAAATAAAAACAAAAATTACATATCATAAGGTCGGAAAAATTAACAAATATATACTTAACTAACGGAGGGCACACCGAAGAACATCAATATGAAATTAATAAAATATACATACTTATAGTAACAAACCAAACAAGTTTGTCATAAGTAAAAAATAAAATAAGCAAATTAAAAATAAGCATGTGTATGGTGGGTAAAGAATAGATAACAATGGTAAGTAAGACTGTTGTAAGTTAGTGAGGTGTAATTTGAGCTCTTCATTACAAAAAAAGTTTTCACAGATTATGATACGATGAATAAAAAACAATTCTCGTATTACATTTACAGTGAAGATTTGTATGAATAGCTGAAATATACATCAACTGACACCACAGAAGTGGACCAAACACAAGAACGCTGATGATGAAAGTGTAGCGGCTTTCGAAAACAGCATGTTGTTCCGTTCTGCTAGTGTTTGTCAGAATGATTTACACATTTGATCTTTGTTGTAATTTGTTCTTTGATAACTATCACATGTAATTTGCTTTACTTAAAATTCCTAAAGAAGAGAACCGATGGTGATCGAAATATGGAATAAAAAATAAAAAAAATAAAAAAAATTTAAATAAAACAAAAAAAGAGTTTTATTTAATATATGACCTAGAGCCGGAATAAAAATAAAAACAAAAATTACATATCATAAGGTCGGAAAAATTAACAAATATATAATTAATTATGATTTTCCCCGTTGTAAATCTTTAATAATTTCATTAATAATTTCTTTTGAGTCTTTTTGTTTTCAAATTGTGACTTAAAATTTTTAGAAAAACATAAATTATCTTTCGATCGCTTTTTAGAAGCAAAGTGTTGATCATTGGCCGCATAAAAATTGTTTAAAGATATTTGTAACGCAATCTAACTACCGATTTAACAGCTTCTCTATGAATAAATTAATTTTTCAAACATCGGATTTATATACACACGCTCACTTACGCATATTAACTGATCAATGAATAAAAAAAAACGAGAAACAGAAATTAATTAACAATGGTTTTGTTTTTATTATTATCGATCGCGCTTGTTCGTTAATGGAATATGAAAAAACGCTGAAATTTTAACACTATAAAAACCAGACCGACTGCTGTTCATACAACATCCTTTATACATCTAATGTGCTAAAGTTGTTAAATAAATACGAATGACATCAATGAACTTTGTATTTTGAAAGGAAAGAATTAAATACTGCATGAATATTAAAATTATCGGAAAGGATTTGTTTGAAGTTCGAGATCGATTTTCTCTATCTCTAACTTCAACTTGATTTTTCATGTAATTTCTAAGTTTTGAAGGTGGTCATGTTAAGCCAACAACAACAGCAGGAAAAACGATCTTCGGTATTGGAAGATTAAATAGATTATAAAAATAGTTGCTGACACACACACCAAAAGGGGACTCGAAGGCCAGAAGAGCAAGGGTTTCAATGCCGGTTGCTTTTTTTGAAAAGGGAAGTAACACTTAGGAAATCAATGCCAACTACTTAAAGTGTTGCTTCTTTGGCATAGGGATAGTGTAGAGAGGACAGGCGGTGAGCTTAATTCTTTTTGCGACTCTAGTATTGGGCGTTTTATTAATTTGTCTAGCAATGTTGCAGCGCATATGGTGTTAAGTAGGTGCAGTATGTTCTTTAAGCTTTAGTTTATTAAATTCTTTTACTTCGCCGACGATTCTGCTAACATTGTGATGAAGAACGTCGCTGCGGTGTAGTACATTAGCGTAGAGGAGTATCAATACTGTTCAAGACACCAGTGCTATACCTTCATCACTTAAACAGTCCAACAACAATGAATGCATTGTCACACTAAGGAGTATCAGAAAAAGTTTATGGTGTTGGTGAATTGACCTGAACAGGGATCGAGCCACGTTCACTGAGAACGTGATTTGCTTTTTAGTCAACGCGCTAACTACTTCAGCCATCAGCACAGCCTCTTGCCCTAATAAGGCAACATTTTAAACTTAATAACCCTTTTCGAATTCGAAACAGACTTGGTTTACCATTATCTTCAAAATTATTTTCTAATGATCTATTTTTATAGGAAATTCTAAATTAAAACACAACAACAATTTTTTGATGCAGCTAAAATTACACTCCTAAAAATTTAATTACTTATTTGGGAAGGAAATTCATTTACTATAATTCTTCGTACTTGGAAGAATTTATTCTTTATCGTTTCGTTTCACATGTTGTGTTTACACACACTCATACATAAATAAGTTCATGCGCTTGCCATTTCCTTTTTTCCACTTAATAAAAGCGAAATACGGGAATCGATTAAACTGAGTTCGAAATTTTTAAGACCGCTCAGCCTGATACGGTTTCGAGAAGTTTTCTATTCAAAATGAAAGAGTCCCCTGATAAGCTTTTGAATCTTTTATAAATAAAAATTAGTGACCAACAATATTTTCCTTAATACGAAACAATTTAAAATTAATTGAGTGAAAGTAAAACGCCAATAAATCCAATTGTCATTGTAATAATATCAATCATATCATCAAGTATATATCTGTGTATGGCTTATACTCTTATATGTATATGTACATGTATGTATATTATAATTATTATATAAAAAATCTTCTCTTTCTTTTTAATAAATAAAGTAAGGAAGTTCAATAAAATAAAAATAAAACAATGAATTGAATCTGAGAAATCAAAACCAAAACTTGACCTGTTGTTTTGACCCGTCTCGGTACGACTAGTGTTAATTAAATTCAGTTGATACGTACAACGAAGATTTTGATGTCGGCAAAGTTTAATGAAAATTCCAAGACTATAACTTCACATTTAACGATTAGTCGTCAAATCAAAGCAAATCAAATCAATTTGAAGTAAGAAACTATAAGATTTTGAATAATTTTAAAGTTTTTTAAATTAGTTTCGTTGAAAGCATTACAACACTTTAGTGAATAGAGCAGCATGAAACAAATTTTGATTGAAATTAATTTGAAATTAATGTGGCAACCAGAGCTACCGCTCCACGTAACATTGTAATAAAAGCAACATTAACTAAAACAAAAGTCTGAAATATAATATTTTATGTTAATGACACACTTTCTTGTTTATTCGGCCTAATACGTAATTTTTGGACACCCATCGAGGCCTGATCGCTTCAAAAACCAGAATGCACTTCCAAAAATCTGCATAATTTCATTTTTGGTTTTTCATTGATTGTATTTTTCAGTCGTGAGTCAGAAATTTATGCTCCGGAGCAAAGAATTGATATTTGATTCGCATGTTCAACATCTCACGACTGCGTGCTTTTTTGACAAGTATGACGAATTTCTTTTAACAACAACAAAAAAGGTTTTAATTTTATACTTCCATTCCATTGTTGTTGATTGTGGCTCATTGTAATGCCTAAAAGCATGACAAATTGGAATTGTAAGGAAACGTATGTTTTTGGCGATTTTTTAAAGTTAAACTGGAGTAACGACGAAATTGAAGCAAAAAGTTTCTAAAATTGATAGACTCCTGTCAGAAATGTCACGCAACTACATTGTAACAGATCCAGTTTTCCATTTTACCCTTGACGTCTCCCAACATCCTGATGATCTACGACTAATGAAAATTAAGTGTTACTTGCCTTTTGTTGGCGTTTGTGTCACATGTTAAAAAAATTATTGCTGACTCGTGCGTGCGCCTGCGCTTTATAAAAGCGTGTCTGCCTCTTGTAAACTGTCACAATGTTGATGCAGGAACAGGATGAAATATTTATGTTTTTCATTTCGGGTTAAAAACAGCACATTAAAAAATTTAGTAGAAAGAGATTTATGATCCCATGCACTCTACTCTTTTAATCATAAAAAAGTTACTTTTGGGATGTTTTGTAAATAAATCGTAAAACTGGCTTTAAATCGGATTTGCAAAGGCTGCAACTAAAAATACGTGTAAGTCAATTGAAGGCAGGTCCCAAATTTTTTATTTTTGTCCAACAAATCCATTCAGAAATTAACATTTTCATAAAAGAAACTAATGCTTGAATGTGTTTGTCATGTATTCCAAAGAGTAGAATCCATTTTTCAATACAATTGTAATGCAAAATAAATATTCTGTCGTAATACACTGGTTTCAAATATTATTTAATTTGCTGAGCAAAACGTTCTGTTTTCAGCACTTCATTTCTCTCGCGTTCCTTTAAGAAGGACATCGAGTTGAACAAATGTTTTCGTATTATTAAAGGAAAATAAAACTTTTCAATTTCATTAGCAACTTTTTCTCTGTGCCTTTGTTAATCAAGAAATAATACAAAATAATTTACTGGCAAAATTTTAATTATTAGAGCATGTAAATTTGTTAAAAAAAACTTTATCAATTTAAACAAAGACCAAAACTTTAACTCATTTGCGATCTGAGATTTTGGACTTTTAAAGGATTTAATGCTGTTGCAGGCTTCTTTCTGCCTGAAGCACTAATAATTTCTTGTTGTTGTTGTTTGGTTTTATTTTTGATAACGAGAAGAAAAGTTTAATTTCCGTTTTTCTTTATACATACGCAGTCAGAACTTTCTATTTGAGTGGCTTCCAAGGAAAACATCCTTTTTGGCTGTACCGTTTGAAGATATTAATTTTGATAAAAAAAGAAGAAATAATAAATAAATAAGATGATGTACTATACATATATATATATATATATATATATATATATATATATATATATATATATATATATATATATACTAGCAAATAAATTTATACAGAAAACTCACACCGAGTGGGTGGCTCACTTCAATGTCCTTAATACATTTGACGGCCGTTTTAAACCATTTTGTTCAACTAGTTCCCTAAAATTAAATGCAAATAAAGAAACGTGATTCTTACAATCAACACCTCCGATAATTTTTAAAATCATGGCTGCTAAAAGTTTAATCAATCAAAAATTTTTTTTTCTGTGATTTTGTTTTAATTTCGCATAAGGACATTGGGTTGATGCAGCGCAATGATTTAATATTGATATTAATATGTTTTAAATCTTTTTAATCATTCGATAACTTCCATGATATTTGTGAAATATTTTGCAGAGTTTAACTTCAAAATAAAAGACATGCCATTTGAGTTGAGTTTGATGGGGATGAGAAGGAAGATATCGCATTCGAAACATGCATTTACTCTTGACTTGGGAAATTCCTCTTATTATGTTGCACCTCGACTCAACTTTGATTGTAATTTCAATTTCCAGAAGATCTTAACATGGAATACTCCCACTGCTTCCCCAATGAAACAAATGTACTTTAAACGGAAGTAGTGGCCATTAGGGAAGTGAAAAGGGTACTAAAGGATAGAAATGCTTGCGTGAAAATCGGCATTGTTTTTGGTAGCCAAAAATGCAATTCTAATTAGAGAATGTATGGATTTGATCCCTAAATCAGGATCTTTTCATATAATGAGTTCCTTAGCTACGTACCAACCCGACCTGGTTCCGCCATAAGTATCGCTGGTACAGTATCGGTAGCATTACCGTTTAACTCTGTTAGAAGAAGCAACATCGTTAGAAGGCTAAAGACAGATGTCCCAAGCTGGATACTTGTAGAGTCGTAAGGAAAAAGTAGCCTTGCTAAAATGACAAGCGCTCAGTTGGTAACAGAAACCGCGAAACTGTGGCGAAGTAGATATAAGAGAGACGGTTTTCGGTTTTCTATGCGAATGCCCGGTATGGCAGTCGTGGAGACAGGCAATTACTAGATGATCTTTGATACTGACACCAACAAGTAGACTTGGAGTACTAGGGACTCTTTGTCACTCAAGGGGCACCAACCTTATGTTTCCATCTTCTTTTTAGTCTGAATATGTTTTGTATTTGATAAAATTGACCGAGTCAAAGTTACTCAGCCCACCAAAAGAGATGGAGGTATTGCAAATGACTTACTTCACTCAATTTTAGTTCACTCATAGTCCCTAGATAAAACCCCTTTAGATATAAGTCTTACATACGGGCCTAAAGTAGTACCGATCTGACAGCAGCCAAGCAAACAAGTGCGCGTGTGGCTGCTGTTCTATTTACACTGCATTTTTCAATCTTCGATTTTGTAATTCTGTCTGTTGTCACATTGACAAAAAGGATTCCAATCTTGTTACTTTTATTTTCAGGGGTGGAAACTCAATATGCGATAGGAAGTGAAATACGAGTATATAAATTTAAACATTTGCTTAAAAAGTTTAATGTTTCCTGAAAGCGTTTGATTAATGATTTCAGGAAATCCCTTTAATACCGTTTGCTATTAATGAATAATTTCTTTTATGAATTCATTAAATGATTTGCCAAATCTATAGATTGATTAATTTTAAAAATTCCAAAAATTCCTCGTGCATGTGGCATGAAGTACCAAGTGTTAACATGATGAATTTATATTTAGGTTCAGATTATATTTTCTAGAAACTGGATTGAGAAAAATACCCAAAATAGAGAATTTTTGTTAAGGAGTATCTGATGCAACAAATACACTCAAGTTTTCTTTTGTTGTTTTCTGTAAAATAAGTGTAAATAGTCTGCGCTTCTCTATCGTATATGAATATGACTAAATAAATAATGATAACTGACTTAGATTGCTTTCATATCAACAGTACAACAATTTTCAATTTAAACTTCATATGAATCTTTGGGCACAATCCCGATGAATTTCAATATTAATTTCGAGCATTTATACTTTTCAATACATGTCCTGTCTCCTGGCCGTGACAGTGACTTTATTACACAATCTTTTGCTTCAAACTATACGAATAGTTCTGTGACTATTTTTCACTATTCGAATGCTTCATTGTCAATTAATTGTCATAATCACTCAAGCAAACAAAACTACGAAAGGATGTCTCGCATTCATCAAGAGGCTGGAAACATCCAAAAGCTTGTCGGTGTTGCAAACATTAATTGCTGATCCCTTTTAGAGTTGGACAGTGTTCGTGGAAACTCTTATCATTTGTCAACTTGCACATTCTGTAGAGATGTTTGTGTATCACAAATCTATGAACAACACATGACGACTGATCGAAATCACTAATAATTAAAATAAATAATGGAAACAAAAAAATAATAATCATAAAAGCGACAGCGGTGTGCTACAAACATCTTTTTGAAACGTTTGCAATACAACAACTGGTCACTGGTCAGTTGTTTGGTCAACGTTGTTTGTTGTTCGTCCATTAATCATTTCATTTAATCCTTAGAACAAACGTTCGTAATTTTGAATTAAAAATCTATTACTTCATGATTTTTGTCTTGGCGTTTAAAAATTTATGTTATAATTTTTTAAATATAAAAATTAAAAATGAAATTTATAAGTCCTCAGACAGTCTGTTATAATTTCTACATTAAATGTGGCATGAACACTGTTTGCATTTGTGTAATAAATCAAATCCTTTTATGCATCATTTTTGTTTTTCTCCTGCCACCAATTCACACCCTTTTGACTACATTGTGTCTTCAACGTGTGTTTGTCGTTTGTTTGATTTTTGAATTTGAAATTCGCAAATTTCGAAATTAGAGGGGTTGCACAGTTCTTTTAATTCTCCTCACTTTACTTTAGAAGCATTTTTTTAATTCCTTGTATGAATATCTGATTATTGACTTGCAAAAATATAAATATTTTTTTTCATGCGAACGCTAATGGTCTCTAGAGGATGATGACAACAAAAAAAATGACACTAATAACAAGATTACACGTACATGGAATCATGTCAGTTAAGATTGACTATAAAAATTTACGTAATTTAATGTGACACTTAAGTTGCATCGGGTTGTCCAAAAGAAATAAAATATTTTTGAAACTTACCGAGAGATCCTGTACTTTCCAGGACTACATATACGAGTAGTTCATCAGCGAGACTTCGGTTTCAATAAACGATACACTGAAAAATCCATAAAATTATTTAAAAAAAATTATCCTTCAAAATGGGAAAAATACATTTTGATTTAATAACATTTTGATTCAAAAATTGATTCAATTTGTTTCAGTTTCCTAGAATGAATTTCATACATTGAAGGAAAAATTTATGACCTTGAAGAAACTTTTTACCCAAATTAAATAAAAGTTTTCCAAGGCTTAAGAAAGTCGTTTTGGTGAAAGAGATTAAGTTTTGGATATGGTTTGTCCGCAAATAATTCATAAAATGTTACACATATAAAAATTTCAGATGGTCGCTTTCAATACGAGTTCACAGTTTCACGCAATTTTAGGAAATTTTCATAGAACTAAAAAAAGTTTTCAATGTAACTTCAAACTAATTATTCTTCAAAAATATTTTAAATTTAAATTGTTGCATGTTGGCAGTTTTCATCAAAAAATATCCCTTTATGTTGCATTGCGAACACGATAATTTGCTTATAAATCTCATATTAAATATTCACATTTTACGAGAATTTATACATATTTATAAGATGCTTTTTTACCATTTAAAAAAGTCCCGGAGTTGTCATCGAATATTTGAAATCTTAATAAAATGTATCTTGATCTTATTTTGTTCACATACGAGTAGAGTGGCGCTATGAACAAGTGGTTTGGGCATTTGGGACTGGTCGGATTAAACAGAAGGTTGCCTAATTTCTAGACAGCCACAAACTTAGTTGATGGTCACAATTATTTTTGCTTTCGTAAGAGTAGTTGTCTCGATTATTAATTGAAAACAAAATCCTAATGTAAATGAAAATGAATATATGGATATTTTGTCCTTTAGACGCGTTCAAAATCTAGAACAGAATTGCATAGATTTGTTAAAGAGACTTAAGTCTTTGGGAAGTTGTAAAAATTGCTTTTGGATACCATAGAAGCAATTAAAATGTCATTCCTTATGAATAACTTCTATCTTTGCGTTTCGCTAAGTTTGTAATGCGACACTCCTTGCATTATGGTTTCATAAGGATTCTAAAAACGTCAAATAAGTTTTAATTCTTTCTATATCAAAATATTAATACAAATATTTTTATGTTTTGAAGTTGTGCATAAATTATTTCATCTGAATATTATTAGATGAATGATTTTTGCATCATATCACATCGAAATAAAGTTCCTAAACTTCAGTTCATTTATTTATTTATCCATTTTTTTTACGCACAAAAACTTCCTCAAGTTGCGTCAATTTCTTTTTATTGTTTCAAATTGGCTGCGTTTTCACGATAATTATGTTTTATGTTGAGATCATTTCTTTAAAAGAACTTTTTAGTTTAACTTTCTTTGATGTTATTGTCAAATTTCAGTTGGTGGCACGCAAGTGCCACATTGAACGGGGAAAGCAAAATTTCGTCTGCGAAAACTATTTTTAAATTTTTATTATTAAATCATTTATATTTGTACATTTGCCCAAAGAAAGTAAAAGTCAGAAATAGTAGCAAAATATTAAAATAATTAAAATATTCAAAAGCTTTTATCTATTGCATTATGCCAACATTTTTCAAATGATACTCACTTTCTTGCGATAAATGCCAGTGGAATACAACATGCTTTTTTGGCTTGAAACAAATAAAATCAGCTGCCTTCTCTATAAGAAAAACTATTTTCGTATTCGATTTGTAAATGACCCGAGCTTTTATAATTTTAGTAAGACCATCGCAATTTTCCCAAACAAGTAAAAAAATCAAATATATTTATTTAAAGGAATTGAAAAAAGTCGCACACGGTGAAAATAATAATGATACTGACGGAGATAACTTTCGTTTGAGTGAAGTAAATCTAAATTACAAAATTGTAAAGCCTTTCACCGTCTTCAAATGTTCAGTTGCTTGTCTATGTTTGTATTGAAAAATACACTATATAAATTAATTGATTGCAGTCGAAGCTGCAACAGCTGCAAGCAGAATACGCAACTAATTTTGTTTAAATGTCACTATTGACAATTGCTGCAATATCTCATTGCAAGGTATCTAGTTGACATGCAACGCCATGCTTTTGTTTTCGCGGGGAGCAAACAATCAGGCAAACAAACGAGCCGCCTGGCATGAAAACGTATTTAGATTAATAGTCAATATGTGAGTATGAACACTGACGGCAGTAAGTAAATATTTCTAATTCCTAAAATTTTGTATTTGTATGCAAAATACGCAGGCATGTATGTTTCCAAAACAATCAAAACATTTCGCTTTTGTGCAACATCACATACAGCCACATCTCATTGTATCCGCTACAGCAGTATCCCGCAATCATAAGTTTCAGAAAAATTAATCGTAAATAATAATAAATATTATTCTATTCAGAAAAGTGTTGTGAAAAATTATAACCATGAAATTGTCAAATTTGCTTCCTAAATGGTAAAAAATATACAAGTACGATTGTATTAATGTTTCCAAACGAATGTATCGAGCAACACTACCCGGCATCTAATTTAGTTTTAATTTTTCGTATTAATTATTATAAATTAATATTTTTTCTTGTTGTAATTTTTCACATTATATTTTTTCCGTGGCAAACAATGCGTTAACGCTAATTTGGTAAATTGAAATAATCATTATTGCTGCAAACGTTAATTGTTTGTCTCAACATTATTTGAGGAAGTTAAAACTATTTGTAATTCAAACGCTGAAAATTTAATTTTGGCTTTAATGCAAAGTACCGTCTAGTCCACAGTGGCAAAGTCCAAATTTAATACCCTTCTGTTTTGTGTTTAATGTTTGTGCGAATGGATGAGCGTGCTGAGGGTGAATTGAAGTTTGTATTTCAGTTTTCCATTTTCATGCATTCGATGGACACCAATACAAATGGAATTAAATAGCAAAATTTAACTTTTGGTGCAAGTATATCATGCGTATTACTTGCAACACATTAAGTCTTGTTGAGCTTTTTTAAACGGTCTGTATAATCGCACATTCATTTGCAGAAAGACATGTTGCACTCATTCGTATGGATCGGAGGGAAATAAATCAATTGTCTTGAAATAATTCATCAAGTGGAGGCGATGTCAAAATGTCTTTCTGGATCTTTTTGTTGTTGCTGCTGTTGGTCACTTGAACTCTCTGTATAACTGTTAGCAGACGGCCTGGCTGACGAGACTTGGAGCTCTTGGATAGAGAGAAATTGTTTTTTATTTTAAATTTTATTTAGTCAAAGTTGTTGTACACTGACATTTGTATTTTCCACGTTCAAATACTTCAATATGCCACTGATATTGACGTTTTTGCTTTTTCATGATTTATCGAAAATGAATTTATGCATTTGATTTGTGTCTTGGCGCTGGAAATTAAGAACTTTTTAATTGTATTTCCTTTAACGAAAGTAAAATATTGAATCTGATGTTATCTTCGGGATATTATGAAATAACGATTTATTGGAAGTGCATCAAATGCTATTCGCTCCACAGTATATTTTACACATTTAACGACTGTTCGTGTAATATATTCTGTGTTTGATATTTTTGTCGACTGGATTTGAACTCGAACTTGTGAATATTATTTCACCACGACTGTGAGAGTTATTTAAAAAAAGAGTTTCGAACGGAGTCATGAAAATCTAGAGATATTGATGCATGAAAAATGCAAATTCAGCTGAATTCGAAGTGTTTTTAATATATGGAGACCTGACATTACAAAGTTCTTCTTCTAATGCCTTCAGTTGGATTTAAGACATCCTTAAACACATTAAAAACAATAGATTTTTCGTTTTTTTAAATAAAATAATTTAATATTATATGATGAATAAATGATATTTACTGCTTAATATAAATAAAGATAAAAACTTTTTAATACTCCCAATTTGTCTCTTTTTCTGTGAAAGTAAGAGTTTCAGTTAAAAATTTAAGATACATATATTTAATTTACTTTTATTAACTTCCTAAGAAGTCGAGAATATGACAATAAAAATACCTTGAAAATAATGAAAATGTCATTCCTTTGTTGGTTTGTTGGTTGGTATATATCAATGCTACCACTGCAGAACAGCAGAGTCAAGTTGAATCGAAAGACCCCGTTCTGAAAAAAACCACTACTCATACTCAGTCAATGTCAGGACCCACGAGTGTCACTAGATCCGAAATGTGGTATTGAGAAATATGATAAGGTCACCACTCTAACAACTCTTCCAGGTCATCCAGCAAATACTTGACTCATCATTCTTTAGGAGAAACTTCTATTTGTTCATTAATGGGCTTGAAAAATATTTGCAGGATCATTGTCCTGAGATATATTTGTTGTATTTTCAGTGGTTTCATAGCCACAAAATCTTCCTAACAGTATTGTTAGGCGTTGTGAGCGGGCTGATTATCCGCAACAAGATTATTGGGCAATTGTTCCATCTAAATCGAAAAATCCTCCAAGCAGAGATTAATGGGAAATATATGTACATGATATGGAGGTATATGTATATGATTTGAAAAATAATTTTGGGGGCGACTGTGGGGCATTACGAGCATGTACGAGCAGGCCCTATGCCTAAATAATTTCTATCTTTTTTTGCACTTGTCTTTTGTGCATTATTCAGGCAAAACTTTGTTCTAGTTAAGAAAACATACACATATGTAAAGTTATTTCTTAAAATTGCTAGAATAAACACACTTTATTTCAATATCCGCTTGAACAAAACCTTAAAAATGCATGTCTTTTTAACAATATTGCAGTCAAATGCAAATGCGAAAGTATCAGTTTTTCAAAAGTGTCAAATGGAAATAGGGAAATCGCTTTTTGTTTCAATTATTTTTCCATTTGCTGATTTATTTAAGGGAATAGACGCTTTTAACAACGACCTCTTCGTGTGAACGTTTAATGTGTTCTGCACTATTCGTACTTCTTCTCCCAAGTTAAGTTCACTAACGAATAATCGTCTTGTGTACTCGAATAATCGATCAATTATATCGTTAGCGAATAAAGTAGACAACAAATATAAGAAAATAAGGTGCGCCTCAAAAATACCTAAAAATAAATGAAAACAAACTTTTGCAACCTCTCAACCAATAAAAAGAATGTGTCTTGATTTTTTATGCTCAACAGCAAATTTGAGCCAATAAGTGGTCGGCCGGTCGGTCTTACTAACTTTGTCATAACGTATGCAACTCAGCAATGAAATATCGAATAAATATGTAAAATTATCTCTGACACTTTGTAACAGACGTTTTCTTTAATTTTTTATGAATTCGTATTGGAAGACATTTTGTCATGGTTGTCTGTCTCAGTTTTTTTAATATTTTGTGCAGAAAGTCTGCAATAATACAACTCGTTCAATCGCCGAATACATCTGATTCTTATTTCTTGAGTTCTGATATAAAAAGTTACGATAAAATCGTTTCCTTTAATGAGAATCTTTCGTATTCTACTTCACTTCCGTACTTGCCCTGGACATATAGAACATAATGTAAAAAATTAAACGAAGTTACAAAAAAAAGCATCGTGTGTGTGTGTGTGTGTGTGTGTGTGTACTTCTTACAAAAGATCTTTTAAAGAGCATTTATCGTTCGACCTCTACCTCAATAAATATTTATTGCTTTTAATTTCAAACAATAATCATGCAAACGTATTTATTATTACTAAAGTTATTTTTGTTAATTTATTAGAAACAAAGAATTATATGTTATGAGTACATTGCAGCAACAATAACAAAATTAGAGAGAAGAAAAAATGGGAGACTAGAAGTGAGATAAGTGTTCGTGACAATGTATTCACGTGTCAACCGCATTTGCTGGTGTTAGTGATTAATATTAAAATAATACAACTGCGTGGCGCGAAGAATATTCGTATTCGTATTCTCGAATATTCGTCTATTTCATGACATTCGAGCTCGTCGAATAATTTCGTATAAAATGCATAAAGTGAAAAAAGAAACTTATTTCGAAAATAATAATCTTCTTGAAGAATTGTGTGAATTCAAGCACGGTTGGGGAGAACGCAACAAGTTGGGATGTGATTTGATCATGTTGGAGCTCATTAGAGATGAAATAATATCGATAACGAAAGACAAAAAAGTGATTACTTGTCGATATGCAGTTTCTAATTTATTTCCCAGTTTATTGTTGTGTTTGGTAATATTCCAGTAACCTCAACATTTTATTATAATTTTTACAGATCATAAGGTATGCGAACAAGGGTATTGACGCGACAAGAATTTTTTATTTAAATTTGAAATATTTAATATTGTAGACTTATGAAACGAGCCATAAATAAATGTCTGTAAGCTTCAGAAGGTACTTCTAGAAGGTGCTACAGCGGTGTCAGTCAGGATAATATTGTACAAGAGAAGTTGTGAATTAAAAGGAGGCTTTATTGATTGATTGACTTACCATGGAGGATATTCTAATAACATTGCAATTTAATTTTTGTAACAAATAGTCTTCAGATTGCTTAGATATTATAGCAATTTCTAAAACAATTTTAATTAAATGGAGTCTATCAGAAGAACAACACACATTTTTTATTATCGGTGTTCCACTTTAACCAAACAGCACTCAGTTTTTCGTGCGTTTTTAAATACAACTCCTTTTGTTCACTTGCAAAACGCCTTGAAAACGATAACAGCTGATATAAATCTGTATGATTTGCCACTGCAGCAAACAGTGTTGTCAACCTGGCAGATTTCGTATTTCATTAGAATATTTAATTACGTTGCAATAAAGGGAGATAATTCAAAAATTGCTCTAATATGGTGTACAGAGAAACAGTTGGGATAAAAAATATTCAAGGAAATAGTATGAAATTCTCCCTGCTCGTTTGCTTCAATATCTCCTCTATCAGTGAATAAGAGAACTTGCATGCTACAATTTTTAATAAAAGATGCATATTGTAAATCTCAGTCTAAGTCTAATATATTTTTTTTTTTGGCAAAAATTGAGTTTTTTCTCGATTTAATCTTTTTTAAGTTTAAAATTTGAGATCGCTGGCTGCAAATTCAAGACCCATTCCAAAGAAAAACTATACCATTTTTAGAGTTGCATAAGGTGTTGCAAGTACAAACCTGTGAGTTTGGTTGTTGCATTGCGGAATAAAAAGTTCACTTTTTTGCTTTATACTTTCGAAGGACATTTACAACAAACGTCGAGGTCCGCTACGATCCTTTTTTAATCATGGACACTTTTTCTAAATCAATACACTGCAGACGAAACAAGAGATGAATATTTCGGTTTAAGGTTTATATTTTGATATTCATTGTAATTTTTTCTTTACGAATATGATTTCCTTTTTGGCATTTTTGAAAATGCTGCTTGAACTTCTTTCGAACATTGAGCTTTTTTTTAATAAGATTGTGTTAGAAAATACAAAAAAGCATATTATGGCATCAGATGTATTTGTTTCTTTATAGAAAAAAATCTCTTTCACCTTCAAACGTCTAAATTTTTATAATTTTTTTCCTAATTGAGCCAAATATCATAAATTTGTATATGAAAAGCAGGCATCAATAAAATTCCAAAAATGGATTTAAACTTCCACCTCATCCAATAATTACGAGAAGGCCATTAAAACTAAAAATTTATTTTACATTTCTGTATCAGATTTTTAACATTCTGAGTGAATAAGAAAAACTCGGTCACCCCCACATCTCAACTTAAGGCCGTAAATAAATACGTTTTACCTTTTGAAACACACATTAACACACACCTCCATTGGAGCCATAAAAACCAGCCAGAAGCACCAACATATTTGAAAAAAGATTAACACACGAATATGTTCGTAATTTAGTTTTTATAGGGTATTCCTTTTCAGATTGTCAATATGGAAAATCAGAAAAACTCAAACGTTTGTTATGTGCTCTACACGTTGAAAGAATCACTGGCGCATTGCTGTAACCAACGGATAGCGATAATCGAATTTCGCCAAATTCCGTACAACTCATGATACAATTACTACACCGAAAGCATCGCCTGGCAAACTGTCTGTGCAAAGTTGCATGATCTGTACAATACGTCTTAATGCCATGCTTAAGACATTTGTTTTGTTTCAAATGTTTGCTCTGCAGTGATAACGCAGCGATTCTATATTAGAACTGTAAAGCATTTTCAACCCCATTCGCACTGCACAAGTTTGCAATTGTGATTTGCAGTACAAACACGCTGAAACATGGAACGCAGTAGTGTACAGATGCAGGCTGCTCAACTGAGAAAAGGCTACAAAAACTGGACTTTCGCATTACGACACGTAGATATCGTAGCACAAAATTATATTCAGGCATCAATTCTACAATGTAAAATGATACCAATAACACGCACAATAAATTTTAAGGCAGGTATGGAGAATGTAGCACAGAATTATGGGTATTTAGTTAATAAAAGATGGGACGTCTTATTTTCATGTGTTAATGTATGTAAATGTTATGTGTATGTATGTATGTAAGTATATTTATGCTGCTGATATTATTTCCTTGTTGTTTATTTTTGCAAATGAATGAATTTTTTTATCTGTTGCAACATTTATATCTGCTGGCGATGCTAATCGAAGACGAAGCGAAATATCGGGAACATGGTTATTATATATTTAAATAAAGAACTAAAGCTCAAAGAGATTAAAATTAAGTTTAACTAGTTTTCATCAATTAAATATTGGAAACAACAACAAAAAAAACACCCGGTATTACGTTTGAGTGTAGAGACTAGAGTGCAAGTTGTATCTTATACCGCGAAGCAGCGCTCCATCCACACTTATCGAATAATAATTGACATCAGTTTGTTAAAAGTTTTTAAATAAACCACATCTTAATAAAAATATTTAAAAATAAAATTTGCCTTTTTCGTTGTCCCAATCGTAATAGTCTAATTCATGAGCTTAAAACGCGTCGGAGTTTTACAAAATTTAAATTTTCTGTTAGTCATAAAAGATATTGGAAACAAATCGCAAAACATATTGGCAAAAAAATAAATGTATGAGAAACACGATATTAAATTAGTTTAGCTTGTTTAATGTTGTAAGATGCCAAGGAAACAATAAAGTCTAATAAAATTATTTAACAGGCAGTTTACACGATTTTTCGTTGCTGGTTGCGATCGCAGCTTTTACTTGCAAAAAAAAATATTTGTAAAATCGCTGTTAGATTAAGACAAATTGATAAGATTTATTTGTATGTGTTTGAGCCATTGGAAAAGGTAATAATTTGGAGTTGTACTATTTAAATATGGTTTGCCAAATATCAGTTAAAACAAGTTGAATAAGAAATATTCGATTTTAATCACAAACCCAATAAACATTTAAGTGTACAGTGAAAAAAATTGGAATTGTTCTTATGGAATGGCATTCTTTCGTCTTCCTGGAATCCAATTGACAAAATTTTAGTTTAAAATGTGAATTACTTCTAAAAACTTTGTGAAAATCAATCTGAAAATACTTCCCTTTTACAAACAAAAATATATTCATTTCCTTAAGTCCACATGACAACAAATTTTGTCGATAAAGTTTTTTCATATAAGAAAAAGGATATCGTTACTCCTGCCCAATTTTTACGCCTTACAGATGCCAGTGCTACTTAAATAATCCTAATCTCTCCTCGATAATATCATAAAAAGTTTATCTTTTCAAACGTAAAGAAGATAGCTTCTAAATCGGTGAATAGGCATCGAAAATAGAATATCCTGCACTTGACAAGACTATGTTAACATCATTAGAAATTATCCTATTTTACACCACTTACGGACACTAAACACAACATTTTCATGAGTTCTTTGGAAGATCTTTTTTATTGAGTATTAATGTTGCAATGCTTGAGATCTCTTAAGGAACGAAAGTCTTGTCTTTATTAACACACACACATGTATGCATATCCAAACATGTATGTATCATACGCGGTCTTGAGTGGATTATGGGAGGGAGCATAATTATGACTTATTAAAAAAACTCCTTATTTCACTGAAACGATTCTTAGAAGTAAGAAACGTACACAATGATGAATTTTCATAATAAATTCGAAGTTGCATATCAGAATTTTTCGCTCCAAAAGGTGTTCTTATAAAAGTGCTTAAAAAATATTTTCAAATTTCAGAAATCTATTCTAATATCAATTGTCCAAAAACATTATGGTCTGAGGAGGCAAATAAACCATTTATATCAAAACTTATTTAATCATTTGGATTTGGACAATCTGCTGGTATTTTGCTTTGTCTATGCAAACTACTTTAGAAAGTATATAATTTATTTCTTTCATAAAAATTACTCTCATCTAGAGTAGGAATGCAATAAAGGCTTTTGCATTTTTTAATTTGATAATTTTTTAAAACCTTGGTCGAACTTGAATTTACCAATGGAGTGGTAAAAGAAACGTTCGAGGTATAATTATGTACACGAAATTTTACAGAAATTCTTACGCTATGCCCTTTTTATCGAAAACCAGGACAAAAGTGAAATGAGTTGCTCTTCATGATTTTAAAGTAAAAGACTCATTGGGCTTCTCCTGACTACAGAGATACAGAAATCATTGACTTGCGGAACTGAAATGCATATTAAATTTTTGTCTTAAATATTAAAAACAGGACAAACAAATATGCACCCACCACATAAATATGCCACGGACTTCGGACATTAACGACACACTGGCATGTGCATACATACGGGCATAGATATAATATTTGAATAATCAGTATTTAAATACATATGATATACATACATACCCAGTAAAAAATATATGGATTAATCCATAATCGAGCAATAAAGGAGTAATGACTTTGTCATCCATTTGGAGTAATAAGCGAGCTATCGAAACTTTTTGTTTGTTTTGTTGTTTATGCTTCGCTTAATACTCCAAATGGATCAATGAGGGATGTATCAGTTTGTTTTTTGGTTTTTGTTTCTTTGACATAACTGTTAATTGTTGACGTTTTCGTTTTGTTTTTCTATTTAGTCAGTTTAGTTTTAAAAAGTGAACGACGCGTTTAATTTTATTACACATATTAGATTCATAAACCACGAATTTCAACGCGAATATAATATACAATAAATGAATATTTTCTTGTTTCTGTAAAAAATAACCAAATTTTTATTTTATATGAATATTTACTCCATTTATGCTCTTTTAGGAGACAAAAACGATTACTCCCTTTATGCTCTTTCAGGAAACAAAAACGATTACTCCCTCTGTCGGCATTTTCAAGATCAAAGGGAGTACTCCATAAGGAGCTTAAAAGGAGTACTCGTGTCTTAGGACATGCTGTGTTAAAAATCCAATGAGATCCGGAGTTTTATGGAGTAATCCATTGCTCGCAAAGGAGCGCTCCAAGATTACTCTTTGGATGATCCTATTTTTTACTGGGTACTTATGTACATGTAAGTATGTATGTATGTAGTTCGAATGCTAATAATGATTACCTCAAACTCTAAGCATTTAATTTATTTTTTTGTATTGAAGTCAAACAAGTTTGACCACATTCAGACCAACAATAATTACAACACCGTCACTCTAGCAACAGCAGCAGCCAATGAAGATTTTTTATTATCAATATGTATATTATATACTTATGTATGTACATATGTATATGTATAGCTTCGAACGGAAACCATGATAAGAAATAGAATCCGCACGTCCCGACAAAAAAACTTTTCATCACGCCTGTAACCATCGTTACCATCTTTATATTAGAAAAAAATAGTGAAAATGATATAGAGGATTTCTCAGATAAAAAAAACTTACGATTTGTATACGTACATCCTTTTGCGAAGTTTTGAAATGTACCAAAACAGGAGAAAAACATGCACTACCAGAGCTGGCCACCTGAAGCAAAATGAAAAGTACATACAACTTCTGTTATAATAAATTGTCAAGCAGTTGATTTCTAAAGGTTTTTAGATTTCTTGGTTGCAAGGGAATTCAGTGAGTTTCACAGCTGTTTTTAAGGAAAATTTCAAGTCACTGTAATACTTAACGTGTAAACTGTGTAGTATAGAATGATTTCTCAAATGAACTGGAAACGTAAACCGCATGGTGTGAGCGGAAGAATGAGTTAGTTGTAAATCTTGGAAATGTATACTTCAATAGTTTTTGAACTATTTACCACACTAATTCTTGAAGTCATGTGTTTGCTCACGTATTATTGGGTGCATGTAGCTACGAATCAATAATTCTGCGAATGAAGTCATAATTTCAATTTGGCACGAGTAATTATTAAACATGAACTTGAAATTTAAGTACAAATAATAAATTATAAATACAAGTATTCGTATCAAACGAATTTTGCACTTTCCGATTACACGCATCAATCATGTTCGTTATTATTTTGAAAACTTTAAAAACAAATTTGAAAATTGATTTGAATATGAAGCGGTGAAAATGATTTTTGAACTTTTAGCCATAATTAGCAATAATGGGAATAGCAATATTAAAAAAGTATTGAAAATATTCATTCAATTAATTATTATTTTTCAAAACGATTTGTTCTTACCAACAATGAAATGAATTTTTTAAACAAATTAATTTATTCCTGAGTCCGTTTTCATCTCTATGTCCGTAGGTTGCAATTTTGAAGTTTAATAAGGAATAGGATTTTAAAGCTCTCGCACGATTCAAATCAAATTTAATGTTGATAAATACGACCAATAAAATTATGTGGAACAAGTCTTCCACTAGTCCAACGTCAAAATGTATAATAAAATGAAATAAATTTCAATTTAGAAAATGATCTCAATTTTTTGCTACTTTATGGGCGGATAATAATTTTTGGGTATAAAAATAAATAAAATTTTTAAGAGCTTCTTATGGCAAAATTTTCAGATTTGTGAACAGCTCAAGCTGGAGATCACTGAGACGTTCATATTGCATTTGGAAAACTTTCCTTGCAGAACAACCCCATTAAACTGTAGAATGTTATTTTTTAGCTAAACTATCGTCGTTATAACTCAACCATAATGATGAAATTTTCAAATTTAATCGATGAATGTCATCATAATCCTTTAAAGAAAAGCAACAATTTCATCCGATCTCTTATTTAGTTGCTTGATTTTGCATTATTAATATCAAAAGGAACACTGGACTTATACTCGTATGTAATTTATCGTGGTTCTTTAACCAGCGAAATAACGAAAAATTATGTTTGCAATATATTGCAACATTTTGTTAAGTGTTTCAGAATGCAGGAACTTTTGGATTATTTTCATATGTTTGCCTCCCACAATGTTTATGTCCGCAAGTTGATTAGATGTCATAAAATTGTGTTTCTATTGCAATATTGTTATTGTTATTTTTGTTACAATTTTATTTTACTGCGTTAAGGCATTCCAATGAAATTCAATTGTTTATTCAGTCAGTTGTTCATTCTTTCAATCGACAATATATATGACATTTTTTTATTGTTGTTGTTTATTTGTGTTATTTACTTTTTTGCTATTTTATGATCGATCGATTTTTTTTCTTATATTTTGTCTTCTATGTATATGCTTTTATTTATTGCGATTTATCTTGTTGTTTTTTGTTCTTTACAACACCCCCCCCCCCCCCTGCTTCATTTTATTGGCGTGTGAATAAGATCTGTAAGCGTATTAATGTGGTATATGTACATTGTACATGCTCATATGCTGTATATAATTACATCCTATATATACATTTAGCTTAAGTATTGGCTATTGTTCCCATTGTTGTTGTTGCTGTTGTTGTTGTTTAGATATTCATTTACACAATGTTTTGCTCATGAAACCATGAACAAGTTGCAATCTTACTTATTCTTGCGTTTGATAAGGTTACCAGTTTAAACTTTAAAAAAATGGTCTAAAACTCTGAACTGGCATCGCCCATCTCACCCTAGATTCTTCAAACTTTTGAGTCCCGGATGTTACATCTAGAATATCGAAAGTAATTTCATATACAACTTGTTTCAAACATTAGATACAAGAGCTTGAAAATAAACTACTGAATCTTTTTTTAAACCTAAAAGAAAATCTCTACTATTTCATCTCTCAAAGGGAAATAAAGATTTTGTTAGGATCCTTTTGCTGCAACATCCCATAAAATTTACTTCAATAGAACAACTATATTTTCGACTTAAATTTCCTTCACCCTTTCGTAATGTACTTTCATATATAAAATTGTAAATAAGAGTACGTAAACGTAATAGAACATAGCAAATCCTGAAATGCGTTTCCAGTCAGCGAAGTTCTCTGGCCCAAAATGTCTTGGACTTGCCATAAGGATTAAATTTCATATTCAATACAAGAATATATAGATATTGGTAAAGTAATTTTTGAACCAATCTGGTCACCCAGTAATGAAAAGTGGAAAATAAAACTCATAGAATATTAAAAGAGATAATTACGTTGCAGAAAATCTATTAATTTTTTACATTTATTGCCAATAGTTGGCATTGACATTTCAGCCGGACAATGGCAATGAGTCAACAGATAAATTCTTTAATGATCACTTTTTTTAATGATTTAAACGCTAATGAAAAATATTTATAAGAACAATTCGAAGAAGAAAACACAGCAAAAGTCGAACAACTTACAAGATTTTGTAATCGCAACAAAATCATTGGAAGAAGCATTAAGAGACAACAGACAAATTTTGAAATAATAAGTTGTAATCGGTTGTTTTTTTTTATCAAAGCAACTTAACAACAAATTTTAATAAGTATTTAAGTTAATTTTGCAATCAATGTAGCCAACGAAAAGTAATCAAATTTAAAGATAAACAAATAAAACGGAGATATAAAATTGAAAACTTATACCAAATACCAAAAGCCAAAAGCCAATGTTACCTCCTAAATATTTATCAAGACTGGAAAGATCAATATCGTCTTAGACACATTCATGTACAACAATTCATGTCGTAATCATCGTTGGAGACATACTCGTTGCCGCACTACAAACGTCTTATATTTCATTGGTACACGGTACGTAAAGTACTCGTAATGCCAATTATAGAGCACTTGAGCTCAGAATATGTCAAGATAATGAATATCGTTTGCACACTAAACACATTTAGTTTAAATACTCATACATTTACATTTTTTTCAGTACAAGCTTGTGCATTTTACAATTGTTCGTATCTACTCCAACCAACTTCTTAGACAAAAACACAACTCCAGACTTGCAAATATTTTAATCACAATTGTACTTGCAAGCAGACATAAGCCAACAAAACGTCTAATAAACGAACTAACTGATCTAAAGAAACAGAAAATCTCCAAGTTGCAGTCTGAAATGAACCTCATAAAACTCATTTGAAAATATTTTTTTATTTTTTGGAAAATCTGAAATGGAGATTGAACAATCTTGAAATATTTTCCCCGAATCTAAAAAATTTGAATGAAAAACTATACAAAAAACGCAAAATAGTCAAACCAACGGACAGACAGTTTCGATTTACACAAACGGAAAATGATTTTTTGTTTTCCAATGAATTTTTGATTTAACCCTTAAACGTGCACGAGACTAAGAGTTATGCAGATTTGATTACAAATTTTTGGTTGCTATTTCTCACATATATACTCGCATATATACACATATTTTTTTAATTATTTTGATTACAGTTCATGGATTAATTTAATTCAGTATCAAGTAGATCTTCTTGGTGTCCGCAACGGCTTAAGCCGTAGTTTCTTTTATGAAGGTAATGATCAGATTAAAGTCCTTTTTGGCTGATCTGCGCGCTGAAAAATCATTTATATTTACTCCCGGCTTGGAGGCGAAAATTACTTTTTTATCAGGTACAAATCGTACCCCTCCTGAAAGAGTCGTTGACGACTCGCATTTTTGTATTTAAAATCAACTTCGAGACTTTTTCAACGCATTTTTATTTGCTGCATTTAAAATTTTTTTGAGTGTCTTTATGTTAATCAAATAAACATTAGTTTTTAGCGGGCTCGAGTTCAAATCGCAACACACTCAAGTATTTGAACTAGTGAGTTAAAAGTAAATTTAGACTATTTTATTCTTCATCACTCATATTTTTAGTTATTCATTTGAAGGAAGTTTACTCTGCCAAAGCCCCCTCTACGTTTTCTATTATTCCTATTATTCACATATTATCACATTAATGGCTCTCTAATGAACTAATTTTTTGATAGTACCCGATAAAAAATTGATGTCTAATTTCTAATCACATAAAATATTAATAATAAAAATCATTTTTTGAGGAAATATGCTGAGATTTGAACTCGAGTCCATAAAAAAACATTGTAATCATTTGGTTAATTGTGCTGAAATTGTTTTAAAGATTTTTCCACATGTTCAAGATTTTCCGTGGAAAAATTTGTTTGACTCAACTGACGCAAGTAAGTCCCATTTCAATTTCTTTGTGTTTAAATTCACCCAAATTTTAAATTTTTTTCTATTTCATTTCTAGTACTAAAAATACAATTCAAAAAAGACAAAAGCTGCCGTTGGTCGCTAATTTCTAAAGGATCTTATTTTCTGCTAAAAATTCACTCAGTCACTAAAAATTCCCATAAGTTTCAAAAAACTTTTAAAAAGGTTTAATAATCGAAGTGACATTCAATTCTGGCCATTTACACGAAAATCAGATATAATGAGGAATATGGGTATTTGAATTTGAATTTTTTTAAAACTTGTATCTAAATATTTTTATTCATTTATAAGCCTTCGTCCAATAAATTGATAAATTAATATTTCAAACATTTCCTGACCTCCAATAAATGGAATGGCTAAATTTAACAAAGTGAATTTTATAAGTGGAGATCGGCATTCCTCACCATTTTTTATTATCTTAATATGTTTTTTAAAACAATATTTACATAAAATATGTGTCAATATTATTGTTATTCAGTATAACGATCATTAACTAATTTTTTTCTGGATGGAGCTAATGAAATTGAAATTGAAAAATTTACACAAACGCTCACTGTAGTTTGTCCAAAAATTAATCCAACAGCCTCAGAAAAGGTCAATAACTAGTGCTTTGACACGGCTGCGAAAAACATTTAAATTATCTTTTGGTCACAGCAACAAAGTCTGTTTATATGCAGTTGCCCTAAACTGAAATCCGATACATAATAAAGCAGTAGAAGTTTCAACACATATTTTTTGGAATGCAGTACATGCACTCCCTCGTTTGTTCAGTGATTTCCATTAAATTAGAAATAAAAATACATGAGATGGCAGAGTGAATACTTTATTGCTCATGACGACAAAAAAAACGTTAAGCTGGCACAGCGTAATTTTCTGGTTCTAACGTTAGGACTACAAAAATTATTTAAACTTTAGCTCAATTACCATACTTAATAATGAAAAGCTTTCTCCTTCAATGACATGTCGGCACAAGCCTTGAATATATCAAAATTTGACGTGAGTAGCAAGCGTGAGTAGACGTTTCGCTTTGTTTCGTAAGTGATAAGAGCAATTTTTTTTTTATGGATCAAACAGTTCTCAATGATGCTCTCAATGTTGTGTCTCAGGTATTTGAATTCGTTAGTTTTTCTATTAAACAGCTCAAACGAAACATTTAAAAATTGTATAAGTTTAACACAAATTTTTTCCAATTGATATTTTAAGACATCCAGAAACGAAAGGACTAAATTTGACAACACTTTGGGAAGGAATACAATTTATGCAAAAAACTTTTTCATAAACAAAAAAAACTACTAACGCCATGTTAATCACTCTAGAATGGGCCATCTCTATTTTATACAAAATGATTTGAGGACTTCCTGGTAATCGGAATTCCCATTACAATAAATTCAATATAGAATACGCCCTTGCCTGGTGCAAACCTCAAGTACCGCAACTTCTCCCTTATTGCAACAACGAAATAGTTTACATTATGTACTCTACTCGACTCTGACTCGGTTATCGCAACATTACATTTTGCTCTCCGATTATCATCATGAAGTAGTCCCTGAAATATCCGAAGAAAAAATAAATGGTCGAGTTTTAGAAGAAAACAGTTTAAATTATGCAACAGAAGCTGAAACGCATCAGAAAATACTGAAAGTGATGATGCATGAGTTCTATATAGTGAATCGTATTCATTATTTTTAAACATCAGATTTAATGGGCCGAAAAAAACAAAATGGGTATAAAATAAATTGCAGTTCATGAAGAGCTCCGTGAATCTGAACTACACAAAAACATTTCTTGTGGAAAGAAGACCCAAGCAAAAATATCGGAATTCTGTTAAGTCTACACATCTTTTTCTATAGCGTCATCTTTTGTTCACCTTTTTATATGGAATTATTTTTAAAGAATGTATTTATCCTCGAAATTTTTACCCAGACATTGAAACAAACTCCCAAATTCTTGCACAATGCGAGGGTGTACTGTAAATCGATTTGATTTTTTTTCTTAATTTATATTGTTATACAGAGTGGCGCAAAAGTAATGCCATTATTACATTCGATATTTATGATATAGATATAAGGCATTAGTTGTCAACAGGCCATGGAGCGATACACCCCAAGAGTAAACGTTTTATGAAAACAGAATTAATTTTTTTCATTCATAAAAAATGGCGGTCCGTTTAAATTTTGACATTACTTTTCCGCCAGCTGTTCTATATTGCAAATTAATATTTTTCCCCTTAAGAAAATTTCCAAGGGATAACTAAATAATAACTTGGTATTTCGGTACTGACCAAACGTTTTAAATACAGCGATTTGTGTTTTCATGACAATGTTTCTGCAATAACAATTTCATCCCATTTTGCTTTTTAGGATTAAACACATACACACAACGATCTAATCTTATTCCAAAACCCATTAAAATACTAATCCACAGACCTGCATTTCTTAAAGTTATTAATGCCTTTTTCATGTTGTTCCACCGATTGTAGCAAACAAAACAAATCCGTCTTCATACAACAGCCAGGGGAGTTTAATAAAAGAGTTGGTCGCATTTCATATGTGACTTGGCGATGTAAACAGAGAGTTTAAACGTTTGATAAAATATTTGGAAAACGAATGAATAAACGTACCAACGAAAGCGAAACTTTTTTAGAGACACTATTAAAATTAAAAGACTTTTAAGCCGAGACACCGCGTCAGACAGACATACAAACAAACGTGTGCGAACAGGCAGACTTTGCTTAACTTTACAATCTGGCATGCAGACAGACATACAGACGGAAAGACAGCCGCCAAGTCAGTAAGTTAGTAAGTCAGAGTTGGAGTTGAATTGAGCTGAACTTTAAAACGACTCCGAAAGAAAAAAACAAAGAAAAAAAACAAAAAGTATCAGTCAGTCGTTTAAGCGTTCAAAATGTTAACGATCGAACCGACAACAATTTTTTTCTTCAAAATTTTCTGTGCTCCACGTTGCTTTGCATTCGTTTAGTTCATTCATTCACTCACTCCATTCGGCTCTTAAAAGAATTTCAAACTGAGAAATGAAGTTGGAGCAAAATAACAAACCGAAAACGAATTAAATGGTTTCACACCGATTAAACACTGGCTAAAGGTTTAGTTGCAATTGAGCCAGCATAAATAACGGTACATTAGCGCGCCTAAAATCCTTGCAACACGTTCTGATTTATAAAACAAAAATTAAGCCTGAATCTTAGACGGTACAAAAGTCATAATAAAACTCTTTAAAAGTGCTTTCAAAAGGTTTCTAATTCTAATTCAACATGTTAACTTTTCATCAATGCCAAATTTTACACCAAGATTACAAAACCAAAACAAACAAAATTATTAACAAAAAAGCGAAAATGTTGTAAAACTAAATTGAAAATTATTGCCAAAATCTTAATTGTGTGTGCATATTAAACGAATACCATTCAGTTGAAATGAAATCAGATGGATTTGAATAAACATTTGGATTTCAAGCTCCAGTGATTTTGAAAAACAGAGATTATCGATCGATATTTCTTGAATAAAACAGACTTTAATACAGAGCTTTTCAACTAACAATATAAGGCAATTAAGAAAATCAAAATCATGTGTTATTGTGTTGTAATAGAGCCAGTGAACTTTTTTTAGTGAGATAATTTACACGGTCTTGTAGCCACACGATATGTTAAGGAAACACAAAAACAAGAGTTTACAACAATTGAAAAAATCACTTTTCCATAAACGTTTTGCGCCATAAATAATATTAAATCAAATAATAATCATTACACGATCATACACTTATTCTTAATCCACTCTTCTTATATCTTGCCACAACGCCATGGTGTTCATTACACCATTTCCTTGTGCAATATTTAAACAATAAAATATGCAGTGCAATACGTGACTACAGATAGAAAGGGAACTAGAATTCAGAATTCTGTTTTATTTCGGCGAATTAGCACAGACTTAAAAATTGCACGAAAATGTTTTCAAATATTTCGAAACTGCTAAAATAAAACTAATTTCTGAGTATTTGCAGTCTTATTTCAGCAAAAACAATATAAGGCCACTATTTGCCATAGATATACCTTTCCTAAGTGCATTCTAAAATTTAAATTTTATTTAAACATTCTTTCAGCAGATTATGAAAGTATATCGAATGTTGCGAATATTGTTCAGCTAATCGTGTATTAGTGGATATAATAAAAATTATTCAATTGCAATCAGATCAATATTGTTCAACATCTTATTCGTATATAAAATTCGAGTATATCAGAGTTCAATTTTAATAAAAAAATATTTAATCTCTTACACTTAATATCTAGGGTATTCAGTTTAAAGGACTTTTTAATTATCCGATTAATATAAAAGCTCGTATCGATAAATCGATTAAAGCCTACTTGGCCTAAGTCAACAGCACGATTTTATAATTTTGAAATCCATCGAGTTTGCCGAGTTTTCGCCCTGGTTTTAGTTGTTTTGATACTCTGCATTCTTTGGCTTAAGCACCTAAAATTTCATACTAATTCTGCAGTTCTCTCAAAATCTAGGAAAAAAATCTTACAGTTTTCGATATACACCAAAGAAACCCGCTTATTCCAATTAGAAACTTGTAAAAAGTTTGTTCTCGCATTCTTTTGCAGACTTTGTTCTACAAGATAAAATCTATCGCCTTCATTGCTCCTGGCAATTCCCGATATCAATTTCAGCATTTTGTACTAGACTGATAATAACACGTAACAATTCTCTAGAACAAAATGTTGAAGTGAGAGGGAGAATTATGAGGTAACTCCACTGGGCCAAATAATTGCAACTGGCGTATCTGTTTAACGGCATTAAAGGAGAACGGATTTTTTTATCTGCAACGCATCCGCTTGATCAGCACAAGTGGGCAGCGATGACGAATTAAGTTCACTCGGTGCAAAGACCACCGTCCGGGCAGTACCATTTTTTTCTATTCATTTCCAATGAAAACAAATGTGTGCGTCATTGTTGCTATAATCGACAGTATTCCCGAACTCTGGCTTAAAACATGTAAAACTGTTGTCTGCTAAACAGATCACGAATTAAATATTGAAAGAACTAAAAGGTAAAATTATTTAAAACTGCATACGAGTATTTAATTCAAAACGGATTTCCATTCACGCTTTTCTACAGGAGCGAGGCCTGAAGCTCGATTAAAAATACTCGAGATTCTTCGGCTGAACGATTAAAAATTGTTTTCATTCTTGGGGTGAATACTCTTCTCACGTCCTTAACTTGTTATTTATCGTTATTAAACTATCATCTTTACCACTTGTTCAAAAGCTTAAAATGCCATTTTTTCTTTTACTACCAGATATTACGAGTATTTGATTTCTGCAACATCCACTGTTGTTTTTGTGAGAACGTCTGACCAATATGGCCGATTTAATAAATGTGCTGCTGTTATTATTTTTCTTTTTTATTACCATGAAAAGGTCAAACTACTACCCAACTACCAAATACACTCAGCCACACCACGATTCGCAAACAATTTAATGCACAATCTACTTTATGGCGTATTGGAAACTATTTTACTCTCGGTGATTCAGCTGATGTTCCGCGCACTTTAAAACTAAAAAGTACGTTCGAGTATTTGTATTTATGCACCTCAAGCAACAACAATGGCGTCATCATCTTCTAAGCAACAATCAGCGACCATACACGTACATACATATTTAATTCATCTTATAGATTCGTTTGTTTATTGGCATCAGCCAGGGTTTTCAGACCTTTTTTTAATCCTATCCCCAAATAGGAAATTTCTTAGGCCCCAAATTTTTAGTACACCCCAAAATGGCCACTAAGAACCAAAATACCACGAATTTCTAGAATTTTTCTATAACTGCAATGCGAACAAAGTATTTTACTCACTGAACGAGCAAATAAAATAATTTGTTGAAGCAACATGGGAGGTTTTTTAGTGAAATCATAAAGAAATTCTTGTAAAATTTTTCTCAAAGCAATTCAAGGTGAAATGCACAGTGGGGCGGAATCAACAGTTTTACAAATAAGTCAAGAACTTCTGAACAGCTAGTCCGATGAAAACAAAACCATGTCGATTTATTGAAAAATAATATAAAATTATAATTAATTAATAATATTTTTCCGGCCGCTACGCTTTTATATACATATGTATGTATGTATATGTTATATACGAAGCAAATTTTTTTCCTGAAGAAGACTGCCAAAGAGATTTCGAAATATTAAAAATAATATATTTATTTGTTTCATAAAAACAGACCTAAAGCTCGTTTATTTCAATAACATATACATACATTTTAAAATATATGCAGGAATCCAAGTTTAGCTCTGGTTCTCTTTGATAATGAAAGTACGACTCTTTCCAGATTTATTTTTAACATTTGTCATAAAATGTTTTGAAAAGAAAACAATTTAAAATTTTTAGAACTTTATGACAGCATACTTTGTGAGTCGCCCAATTGTTTAATTTTATGTTTTACCGCGTACATACGTTCAATCTAACCATCCGTCATCAACCGTTTTCTGTTCTCTCGTCTGTGTGTTTATCCGTTGGACTCTTGCGTGCCCGTGCAAAATGGCGATATTCTGGCCAAGACGTATACGTAACGACCATGATCTTTCTATCTGTTATGGGGATCCAATTAACGTTAAAGTACGAAGAAGAAAATGGCGCTGGATTGACCACATGCTCAGAAGGGAAAATTCAGATATCGCTAAAGAAAGTATTCAATGAAACCCATTTACCTCATTTACATATAAAATTTTATATAGATTTATTACTAACAATCAAAAAATATGTTTGATGTGAGTCTTCTGTGTAAACAAGATTTTTGTTATGCCAAGAAATGTTTAATTATAAATATTTTTGAATGAAATTTTGCAGGCGTTTATATACAAAAAACATTTTGTTAATTTGGGTTTAGTACGTACACATCGTTCTCACGAGATTGAGCGAAAATCGCTAAAGTGAAATTTTCAGTTTTGCTAATAATATGAACAATTGGATCAATCGCTTTTTCGTGTAAACGAAGCAGTTAACACAGTTGGAAATAGGGGGCAGTATCCAACCCTGAAAAAAAGTCGTGTGCGAAAAATTTTACATATTTACATGTATTATGTGCCCAAATTTTAGAAAATAACTTTTTCTTGCACAACTTAATTCTTTTGGATTAGAATACAAACATGAACAAGAAGTGCAAATTGTGTTTAACATTTTTGTTAGAAACCAAAATGGCGGAAATTTTTGTCAACCAGCTGAGAAACAAAATGGTGCTCTACTTTCACAATTTATAGTCCGGTCGAGTTCATATCCAAGAATATTCTTCTGGTATTTTCACGGGATCAGCACCTAGAAATGGCAGATTTTTTTTTATTTCTGCCCCATTGTGCAACGTTAAGACAATCCAAGAAAATCAAACTAGGGGAATTTCTAGCCACGCAGTTGATCAGATTAAGAGACTTTGGAAGATCATAATGTACGAGATATCGTTTGCAGTAATTTCCACTAAAAAAGGAAGTTGTTGCGTGTTATCGGTTTAGGTGTTCAGAGAATGTCTCGACTAACTTCGAATAAATTTAGATAGAAATTCTATAAAAGTCTTCCGAAATCCTCAGAACATGCATTATACCCCCAATAAAATTTCCTAATCCCCAAACGAAATCTTCATCCGCATCTCTCTACGAAAAAATCTACCATCTGACTTCAGTGGCACCTTTTCACATTCTGAAGATCACATTTGTGGATATCGTCTTTTACACGTATAAAAACGAATATTTTTAAGTTTAAAAATGTTTTAGCCAAGCAGCAGATATACTGTTTGTTCTGCTAGACATTTGGGAGTACGCTTGGGATTTCCTTTTATGCATTTTTGTTGCTAAATCGCTGACATTTTTTTGGTGTGATTTGTTGCCGATTAACATCAGCAGCAGTTATTGTTGGGAAATTGGGAAATTGTTGTGTGTACTTTTTCAAACAGCACAATAGGCTTGAATTGTGTGACGAAATCAGTACGTATTTTAAGAGATTAAAAGTATTCACTCCGTAAGTCACTGTTGCTTGATTCACTTAAAAGTGGCATTGACTGACTGGGTGATGAAGATTGACAAATTGAGCTAATTTGCTTGAGGTTTTCCATATATTTCTTCATTCCGAGTCAATTATTTTGCGGTTTTGATTGCATTGAGCAAGAAACCTGACTTTTTGCTTATTATCATAATTTTATAGAGAACCGTGTGTAAATAAGGCATGATTTTGAAACCGAAATGACTTGAATTAAGTAAAGGAAACTGGAATACTTTGTCAAATTAATGAATCTTTTGGAAAATATTTTAATCAAAAGTTTATTGCACTACCCATAGAAACGAATTGTATGGGTTTTGTGGTATAAATTAAACGGCTGCGTTCTGGTTTAGCTGCAACCAAATGTGGTATAAAATTTGTATTTCCCATATAATCACTTTTATACCCCAATTGTGGCCTACATAACCTCTTTGTGGCTATTTTTGATTAAGCTTGAAGCTTGAAATTTGTTTTAATAAAATAGTAGTCAAGGCAAACACATCTTGATGATGCTTCGTAAATCTGCTCTTTTAGAAGAAAAGTTTGTTCATCTTCGCCGTATGCAATAAAAATAATCTTGAGCACATGTGATGTGGCAGCACGGTAACGTGGAAAATAGAAGTAATTTTTATTACATAAATAAAGTTTTTCCGAGAGCAATAACCTTTAAAAATATTTTATTGCTTTAAGCTGCAGGAACACTTAATTAAGCCAGAGTTATTTAAAGCCATTTCACAAAGAGGATCAAATTTTTGGAGCATATTTAAAGATGAATTAATGAAATTCTGTTCGAAGTTAATTTTTAATACCTTGAACATACGAGTGCTGTTTTAGGGGAAATGGTCGTTTTACTTTTGTTTTGCGGTCGTGTGGAGAACTCAATTCTTGCAATTATGTATCTATGAGCTGAAATAATAAAAAATTAATTTGCTGTCCAGGTCTTCAAAATACATGTGGTCATGTCCAGAGTTTCCTATGCAATTCTAAATTTCCACTATATAAATTTTGTTTATTCATCAACTGAACTGATTTTTTATATAATGCAAACGAGTTTTGCCAACTAGTAGCTAAAAATATCAATATTAGAGTTTACAAGGCATTTCTCGGCTGTCGTGTTTATCAGAATATACAAGAAATTACAAATTTATCTCACAGTTTTTGTGAAATTGCGAACATTTTATTTAACTTTTTATGTACATTTTTTCAAAGTACTTATTGGAGCTGGTTTCTATTTCAAATAGAAATACTTGACCGATTCAGTCAGTCATGTTGCCAAATATGGTCTAAATATTTTGTACTCTTTTGGTTTTGTGTCCAAAAATTGTGCTTATAACAAAAAGGAATCTTAACCGCGAAAAGAACGCAAGTGGCAAGCACATCATTTTACAGGAGAAGCTTTTTGTTAACTGCCTTTGCACTAAGTTGTAGGTCTAATATAAATTTGAGTTCGCTGTAAGTTCCTCAATCCACTTTTAATAGTAAAAAAAAATGCTCAGAATTAATATTAACGATGCTGAATTATCGGTTGCTATGAAAAAGTGAAAATCGAAAATTATGTCACTTACATTTTTTTGTGGCGATAAGGGCCACAAAAAAACATAGATTTACCATCAGATGAAATAACTTCATACCTGCCAGTCAACCGATTTTTGTTTTTATATTCAAAATTTATTTGAAAAGATAAAAAATAAAAAGACATTTAACGACATCAAAAAGCTGGAAAATTATGAAAATTTTGAAGAAAAAAAGCAGAGCCTGATATTGGTTGCCAATTCCTTAAACTTTAAGAAAATGTTGGTCGTATTTTGACCACTGGGAAATTAATTCTTAGTTTCTGTTTCAACTGAATAAATTATTTCTTTGTAAAGATTAAGTTCGTATTTTCTTGCTATAGATAAGAAATGATTTTTTTTTATTTTTCCAATGTCATAATATTTTTGAATACAAAGAAAAATAATTTTGATGAATCCAGAATTATATCAAAGTTTCCCGTATTAATTTTTATTTTCAAATTTTTATGTTTGCAACAAGAAGATCCCAGCTGGCGGAACATAATCATACAACCATAAAAAACGCTTCCGAAATGTATGTTCAACACAATACCAATTAATAATTTCACTTTTCGCCTTTAACATTTTGTTATGAATGTAAACAATGGAATCGTTAAATTATAATTAGATTTTAGTTTTTAGCAAATAATACAAAATACTGAAAGTCTGCTCTTTTGATGCAGCAATATTGGTTAAAAGAGGATTGAATAAATATTTACTTGCGATCAAAACGAAAACAAAACTGTCTAGGCGATCGTGGTTTTGATCCCTACGAACCAACTAATGGATGAAACAAAGTTGATGTTTGTAAAAGCGAGAAGTAAAAATATAAAAAAAAAATTCAATAATTTTTGGATAAATAATTTATCAAGATCTGAACCGAGCAACAGTCAGATGAGCATAACTAATAAACTTCAATTTATTTGCAAGAAAAACTCGATATCCTTATGCATGAACGCTTAAGCGAAATTCCTTTTCATTTCTTCTTTGAAATTTTTTTTTTTATAAAAAGATTTTTGTATAAATCTCAAGCAAATCGCAGCTCATTATACGTAGTTTATAACCTGTACCTATGTTTTTTATCCATGTGGCATGGAGATATTTTAGTATTGTACAATATTTATTAGGGAAATTTAATAAACATCAAAATGTTGATTATAACAAGACGTTCGTACTAAGATCGTTTCAATTTAACCTGAAATAAATTATTTATGCAGCAGAAATAACATGTGTACTCGCATGTGGTTGCCGCGTAGGGTGTCTATTGTCATTAAGTAACATGTGTCTTCTGAATATTATTTCTCATGTTTATCTTAATTGTTTCAAATCTATAATTTTCTCTGACGTCAAATATTAGTTGCAGTGACACCGAGAACAGCAACTATTCCAGCAGCAGCAGAGCTAATCATCTAACAGAGACAAATTAAAGATATTCAAAAGTTGTGTGAATCTGACATTAGCAAATATTACAACAATCTAATAATTCTAGAGACAATACCAACAACAGCAGCGAGCAAAACCAATTACCACAAACTAAGGAAAAAATCAAACAGACTTGCAAAAAACAACATGCAACAGAAGTAGAAATAGAAAAACCGCCGGGAAAAACAACATCAACCAATTGAAATACAAAAGGCAACGACAACGACAACAGCAACAGTTGCTTTTGCTTCATGCAACTTATGCAATAGATCGAAGAGTTCACACACAATCAACTACAATAGTAACCACCATTGGAGGTGCAACAACAACTGCTTATACAGATCTGTACTTCACAGAAGAAGCGGATTTGAACTAAAACGAAAGAAAACATTTTCAAAGACTCACAATTGACATTTATGAGATACAAGAAAGAAGGAGAAATTAATCAAATCGCTTTTTTCTTTTCCAAGTATTGAGTAAAAATATTCAAATACTCATTTGCCCCGATTTGTCAATTTGGTTGCTTGCACTTAATTTTTTATTATTTTTTTCCAACTAAAATTTCAAAGTTGAATGTCAGTTGAACCCTCATGGATGTAGATTCTTTAAAATATTTATCGTTTAATGGAAAAAATGAATTTAGTGGGAACTTAACGGCAGCAGACAACAAAAACAATCACAAAGAAGATCATTATATGGACGTCAAACACGAATCACAACAACAACAGCAGGGCTACAATTTTGATGACTCGCAACAAATAAATTTAAATGGTCGTCCAGTGGGCTTACGCCGGCAACCAACCAAATATCCACATGGCTTAGGCATCTGTGTGCAGACAGTCAATGACGAAGAGCAATACAATCATCAGCAACAGCTGCCACAAATAACAAATTATTCACGAGCTTCCACGCTGCGCAGCAGTTGGGATGGTTTTAAACAACATCATTGGCAGCAGCAACAAGAAAACCTACAAGAAATGAAATGCCAACCACACGACAACCAACACCAGCAACAGCAACAGTCTCAACGTAAATATCACATTGGCATGTTAAACAGTCCCGAAAATTTGGCTGAGCTTCAGGTGCGCCGCTACAAATACCCCCTCACAGGCAACTATTATCTTGATCCGCAAGAAGCTTCCAAGAAATCACCACTATTTACGTTTGAATATGCAAAACGCTTTTGCAAATGGAAATACCTACGCTGGCCTTTGATATTTACGGCCAGCGTCTTAGTACTTTTTGGCCTAATTACCTACAGCATCTGGCTGCATGATGTCAGCATCGCCAGGGAGCGGTATCTGCAGCAGCGAAAGCACAACGAAGACGATGGTGCCACTGAAGGCTCAAGTGAGACTCTCGCTGCCACAACAATGGAATTGACAACGCTACCGGCCGCAGTGTCATCCTCAGCAACGCCGCGAAGTCATGGTCTTCAAGAATCCACCATCCTGAGAGCAATTAGCACCAGGTCTCGCATACGGCCCAAAGAGCAAAAGCTAACAACAGTTGAGTACGCTGTGTCCAAAGGAGTAATCGCTTGGGACAAACAACGCAAAGATGGTCTGACGGCTTTTGAAGATGTACCAGCGTTAGAAGCGACCACAATGGCTTCAGAGGAGGCAGCCCTAGCCCCAGCTAACGTAATAAGATTTACTTCGGGTCATCAGAACAGTTTTGGCATACCGATCGAAGATGACGAACGCATTTTACGACTTATCAATGGGGTAAGTATGAAAATTCCGCCAAATGGTTGTTCCGGTTTTTTCCTCTTTTCCAAAGTTAAAGAATAATTTTAGGCCCGCGATTATGCGTTTTCGTATAATGACTAAAGTCTGAAAATCAATTTACTCACACACCCAACAAATATAACAATTTATGTGAAAGTTCTTCTCAGACTAACAGGTAGTAGAAATGGAAGACTGGTCCGCTGAATTGGGTACAGATACGTTATCCCAAGAAAAACTTCTTTGGAATCGAGTGACACTTTTGTTATGAACAAATAGACAAAATGGAGAAAAGCTCTAAAATAAGTTTTAAGCCAACAAACTGTCCAGAATGTTGGAAAAACTTGGAAAAAAATAATGCCCCGATCATTGTAGCAAATATTCGCAACTGTCACGATCTTCGTGTTAGATTTGATTTTGCTTCACGTATTCATTTTTGTGGTCTAATAACCAGTTTTACGAATTGTCCCAATTCCGATATTAGAAATTTTACATTTCAAAATTGTTCCCCTTTTCAGTTTGAGTGATATTGAAATGACCTTGAACTTTCATAATATCGCTACAAAATTGATCTTGCAAGATTCCGAGAAATTTTCTTTTTACTTGTTCGGTCATTTTAACAAGATTCGAAGCTTTTTATGATAATTAAAAATATTTTACGATTTGGATTTCTTTCAATTTAGTTAAATTCTTAAAATTCGGGAAATGTTTGGGATTTATTGATCTGTAAAACAATTCAAATATTTAGAACCAACTTCTCGCACAAGCATAATTAATCATTCTGTTTATTCTGCATTTCCCCAACAAGAGTCCACTTATTAAAGAACACTGAGTTCCCCTTTTTTCTCTTTGAAGGAGCACACAATTTTACACTTAAAAAAAATCACATTAAACTCAGGCGAAGTTTTTTTACATAAAAAATCTATTGTCTTCATAAACGAGAAAATTAAAATTATTCATTTTAGGGACGTTGGTATAACTTGGCATTAGTTTAGCGGACGGATAAGCTTGAAAACAAGATTATCCAATTTCCATTTCCATAAGTTGCCATACTTTCTAGTTTATCAACTACAGCCGTATGATTTTCGAACAGCTTTCTCGCCGACCGCCTTAAAACTTCATGGCATTTTACATTCTGCCGCACTCATTCTTATGCACAAAAACTGAAGTAAGCAAAAAATACTTTTTTATAAAAATTTCATATTTACGACGGTGCCACTGCATTTTTAAGAAATTATTTAACCATTTAAAAGTATTTATTTATACTTTGAAAATGACAACTTTTTTCAAGGAAGTTTTAATAATGGAAAATTGTTAAAGGTCAGTTTATCGCCCTTTTGCCACCGGTACCTTTCACTAATGTCAACTTTAACGCCAACTCCCCAGCTGCTTCAAAAATATTTATTGAAATAAAATGAGAAATATAGGCACGAAAACATATTTAAACCGTTTCCGCTTTCAGTGTACAAATCGAGTAGATTATGTTTTCAAGTCAAAATACCAACGTTCTACATGAGCTTTTTGTGCAGTGTAGCAAAGGAACTATTAAGCTGGACCCTCAATTTTTTGGATTTAACAATGGAAGCAGTGAGATTCTTCTATTCTTTTTTTTTTTTTTTTTTTGTCCACAAAAAGGGATCAGCAACTCATACTGCTGCCCTACAATTTTCAATAATAGAAATGAGCAGACTTTTATCTTCATTAATTTCGGCCGATCTTAACATGTTACAAAAAATTTTCCATAGCTTTTTCCCTCGCACGAACCCGCGACTACTTCATCTGCAAATACTGCAGTGAAGGTTTCACCTACCATACCACCCGTAACTCATAATAAGCCTACCGCTCCCATGACCAGTAATAAGTCTTCAATGTCAGACAACAAATGTTATTCCACATCGCTGAGTATGTGCCAAGGAGTGTTGGATTATGATCTTACCTATAACGTATCGATACAGTTGACACCCGAAGAAGTCAGAGATTATCAAACACTAATAAACTCGAATTGCTCAGCAAGATCAGTAGAATTTATGTGCGCGGTATTAGAGCCAGAGTGCAGGCCATCGCACATCGGAGTGCTGCCGCCTTGCAGGAGAATATGTAAAGGTAAGTTACCGACATTTTGGAAATTAAGTCTATTTTAGGATTGTGTTGATTTAAACTTTAGCCATCTTGGAAGCCTGCTCGGAAGTTATAGCCAATTCTGATGCTTTGACGGCAACTTTTGATTGCAACTTCTATCCCGACACCAGCGATCCACATCGCTGCGAGGACCCCACCAGGAGAAAGGGATTTTGTTATGAAAACGAATTCGAGTGCTACGACCGCTCTTGCATACCCCAGCAGTGGCAATGTGATAATATTAAAGATTGTGCAGTGGGAGAGGATGAAGACAACTGCCTCATATGCGATCAACCGGATGAGTTTCGGTGTCGATCAAATGAGAAGTGTGTGGCAGAAACGGCACGTTGCGATATGAAATATGACTGTTTCGATGGCTCAGATGAAGACGATTGTCAGGAGTTTGGTGGTGGCAATCCTGATGAAAGCTTCGGTGGTTTCGATCAGGACGACATAAACGCTTTTCCCAGAGTCTTTTCCTACGCTAGTATTTTATCGCCCAATCAAACTAATAAAAACTTATACACATATATAACGGCTGAAACAGATGGGGACTCGGCGACAAAGTTTACACTTCATGAAGTGAGCAACAGAACTAGTGGAGTATCGCAGGAGGATGTGACCAATTCCGTGCCAGGCGAAGGACCCAAAGGACTTGGTACATTCCTTTAATATATTTTGCGGTAACTTTATTTATCACTAGCATTTTTGATTTCAGTTAACTTCCGTGACAGCAAAGAAATCATGATGACAAGTGACTCGGAGAACAAACTCAAATTTTCTTCTACTCATGAAAATCGTACAACCAACCGCTTCTCTTCGAGCACCACACCCTTACAGCCAGCTGCTTCCAATATTGTATCCATTGCGACAGAGCCACCTAAAGCATCCCTACAATCTCCGTCGCTAAAGGTGCCTCTGATGGCTTGTGCAGACCATCAGTTGCGTTGCGTGAGTGGCAAATGCATAACTGTTGATCAACTTTGCGATAAGGTAAGAAAGATACTAGTAGATACGACAATGACACGCCATAAAAACCACTTAAATAAACACAGATACACCCATTAGTGTCTCTAATAATGGCTTTTTTTTTCAAAATATGCGTAACAATTAATGGCTGTTATTGTTTGGCCATAATAAAAGATATTTTGACAATCTACGGAATTTATTTATGACCTGCCAGTTTTCGTAGTTTCAAAAACAAGAAGCTTTTAATGCCATTCTGCTACCGGGGTACCGAAGGTGGTTCCTTTAGCACATCAATTATTTCGCACCAGGTGTTTAGTCATTTATTTAGGGTTTCTATACGTTTTTTTAAATGTAATGCATGGAAATGCAAATTTTTTAAAACAAACGCATGTATTTACTTGGATTCCCTCAAACTCAATGCATGAGCAAGATACGTGGAAAGGTAATTGCCATTTATGTATGTAGAATTGAACTTCTGGACCTTCTAGTATCGAGTTGGCATGTTCGCATTAAATTATGTGAATTCGGTTTAGAGAACACCAAATTATCAATTGGTGAACTGAAAAAAATACATGTATGTCTTGCTGCTCTTCTGATAAAATTTTGTTTCCGTGCTTGAAATTGTACGGCGGAAAAATACTCGTAGTGTGGACCATTTTATAGTCGTAGTATTCGGTATCAAGCAGTTCTTTGCATCTCGGAAATTTGTTCGAAACTAAGTGATTCGCATCTGGTGCAACGTTTCCTTTCTAAATTTCAGTTGTCGAGTAAAATTGGGCTGAATTAAATTTTGTTGCCCGGTTTACTCTAATTAATATTTTTACATTCTTTGACTGAAGTTTTTTTAAATGGCAATGATTTGTTACCGCACGTGCCGCAGGCACAACGTCTTTCTTCTTGGTATTTTTTTTATAATTGAAAAATAATGCAAACATTTAAAGTTTTTTTTTGCATTTCAGGTAATTGATTGTCCTGATGGGTTCGATGAACTCTCCTGCACTTATAAGGAACCCACAACAACTCAGCGCATACGAGGGACCACCATTCTGACCAACAAATACAATTTGGCCAACAAAGAAACTACAGGAAATGTCAACAATACAAGAGCTGATAAGCGCACTATACGCACAACAACAATCAAGCGGAAGGTTAAACCCTAAAAGGGAGAGGAAAGACATCCGATCCGATCTGGCTGATTCGTTCAAAGTTTTGAATAAAGGGGATAATGGTTGATTATTGATACATTTGTTTCTTACATACATACATATTTATAAGTTCGAGATTGTTTTTGTATAGACTTTTGTTGATACATTTTTATATTAGTTTTATGTAAAAAAAGCTCCACATTTTCACAATTTTTCTTTTTGTATATTAATTATGCATTTGTACTTACACACACACACACACACACAAATTCATATAAATGGCGTAAATCATTTAATCGTAAATACGAGAAAACTTATGTATTTTTTACATTAAAGTTTTAAGTTTATACCCTTGTAAAAATGAAATTAAATAAATATTGAAGTTTTGATAAGATTAAAATTGTACACACGTATGTGATTCCTGTTTAGGTTTTAACACCAATCAAGTGCAAGGAAAAAAACAGAACGAAGTCTACGCAGTGAGTTGAGGAGCAATTGGCAATTTCAACTTCAAACTGAATTTTAGTTCGGAAAAGGAATACTTTGATGTTATAAATTTGAAACCTAAATATTGCACCAGCAGAAGGCGGGCGCATTATTTTGGCTTTAACGAATTGAATTGCAGAATTGACACTGCGATAGAAGTTGCTTCTACACCAAAGCTAAACCTCAAAAATCAGCCGACTTAAAAATCCAGGCACTTTGAACTTAATGAAAACGTTTTCTGCAGATTAAATTATAATCACGTTGGCGCGTATTTTGCACAAAATCGTCAGACTTGTTCATACCTTGTGCAACATACGACATGACAAATGACATTTAAATGTATAAAAAATAATATTAAAAAAACACACTCTCGGGTGTTTCCTTTTATGTTTTAGTGTCACTGGTATTGCCTGAGCAGTTTTTGTTGTGAAATCTAAAAGATACATTTTACTTGCTTAATTATTCACAACTAAATAAGTTATTAGAGGCCTTTTTAAAGGCCTGATTAGATCTTAATTTTCGTTAAAGTTTTCAAAGAACCAACGATGTTGTTTTATCTCAATTATACAGTTTAATACCAACAGATTTTATGTAAAAAATTGTTGTTTCTTCGAGAAAATGTTCCACAAACGGATGCACATCCAGTCGAAATTTAGTTAAAAAAAGTGTGCAGCCTTCTTACTGAAGTCCAAATAAATTCATTTAAGCGGGCCTATTTCTGAAAGACTATAATAGACTTAACTTACTCAATGAGTCAAGGAGTTAATAATTACAATTAAATAGGATATGCTATCCTTGGTGTTGTTTTATAAGACTTTCGGAAGACTTAATCGTTCTATTCGATACAGCTGAGAAGTTATTTTTTTCGGGATAATATCTGCAATAAAAGGTTTAAAAAAAACCTTCAGAACAGATTCCATATTTCGTGTCAAGCAAATCCAATTTTCGTCACTTTTTCACAAAAAAAGGTATTTCAAGCGATACATCAAACCAATCCATACAACTTAATGGAAAAATTAAACAATAATCTTCCCTCTAGAGGTGAGTATTCCATATATTTATATGAATATTTTCTACAGGATAGAAGAACGATACGATGATTAGTCGTGCATTATTAACTTAAAAATTTAGTTTTTTGAGTTATGACGTTGTTTAAGCGAATGAACGATATGTGTAAATCGGTTTTGTGTAATTTTATTCTTTAATCTTTTAAAATTTTTCGGTATTAAATAGAACTTGAATTTTTTTTATACAAAACTTGATTCGCTTATCGATTATTACCCAGTTTCCCTTTTACGGTATTCAGAGTAATACAAAGATATATCTGTTGCCTCTTAAGGGATGTTGCAAGCAGCATTTAATATTTATTCTCCATTTGATTTGATAATATATAATTGTGGAATTGTTCACTGATTAAACCGAGGCCCATTAATCATATCAATGCAAGAGACAAAACTTCTCGTATGAAAACATTTATTGTCAACTTTTTTTGTGAGGCGATTGACGGATGTATCGTCTACAAACTCGACGTTGCATAAAGCTGATTATTAAGCCTTCAAATAACCCCAAGTTTTGGTACAGCGTTCCAATTTAAAGAAACAAATGAACTCGCAAATACGAACTCGCATTTCTAATTTTGAGAGCGTCGAATGTTTTGAAAACAAAGATTCTAGTTTCTTAAAAATTGGAACTGTAAGCGTCTAGTTTAAAAATAGTCGTCAGCAACTACCGTCGCAGCAAATTTTGGAATCATATCGATTATGAACCGACGTACTGGTTGAAAAAACCATCTTACTTTTGCTACACTGTATATGGTTTCTATGAGTTTATCGTGTGTAAAACATGACTTCCTTGAAGACAATTTTAACTCACTCCAATACTTGTAAGTAAATGTTGTTCACAATCCAAAAACACAACTTCACTGTTAAATGATTGCACAAAAAAGAAAAAAGAGCTTGTGTTGGCGTTTTGAAATAGTGGATACTAGTTACGATATGAAAAAAAAACTTCACCAATACCGCCTCCCAAACTTAAATAACTCGTACGGCATTAAAAAATGTGTTACTGTGTTTAAACTCTAAAATAAATTGTATGACTTCATTTGGGTATTTGGATTAAGGGGTGTTTAGGTTGTTGTCAACACATACGTGAGTTTGGGTTACTCCTCCTAAAACCAAATGATTCAACATTAACGACTTCCTTTTTGTTTTTTTTTTTTTTTCTTAAATCAAATACAGTTGTTCGTTAGATAAACGACATTTGATTGATTGCAGCTCAATCGCCGATGAGACATTTCCAATCTCAATTATTTTTTTCCATAATTTCAGTCTCTATCAAATTCGCTTTTAGATTTTTGTTATAGTTAAGCGTTTGCAGTTGATTTCATACAGATTTTGTGCAAATAATTTTTTTTGTTCAGCGTTCAATTGATTTCATTCTATTTCGGGTGAAAAAACCAACCCCTCTTTGTGCACAATATATTGAACTGTTTTTTGCGAAGAAAAATGCGATTTTTATGCAGGAAAGTTTTTTGGCAACTGTTCTGTTTAATCTATTAGTCCCCTGCGTATTTATTTTTTTGTTTATTGGTAAAAATCAATTTATCAGTTGAACTATTTCTGGGCATATAAAACAAAACACAAAAATTTCTAACAAATTTGATGAATTCTATTTGATTTATTGGTCTAACAGCTGCCTTTTTATCAGCCTTAATCGTATTAGTTTTAACCACAATTTAATCTTATTAATTCAAGTTTATCCCCTTTTTTAACCAATAAATTCCTTTTCTAAATATTTTACCTCGAATATCCTTAAGATGCTTCCATTTGAAGTGCTCTTGTGCTATAAAAGAGCCCACTTGTTTCATGTATCACCCACTTTCCTATTGATTAATTCATTCCTTCAATAAGATTTTTCGACTTTCTTCATTATTTCAAGTAAATTATTCAAGCTTAAAGTGCAGTAATTATTACAATTAATTATAATATTTATTAATTCTTCAGGGATTTAATTAAATTGTACTAACAATCAATTCATATAATTTTAAATTCGAAGAAGTAATTCATACTGATATCGATATATTGGATTAATAAAAATTGTAATTAATTGTTATAATTATTGCACTGAATAATTTACTTGAAATTTGAACTCTATTGTACGAATTTCATGTCAACCATCACGATCACTGTCAATTTATGCAGCGCAAATGGATGCGCAACAAGGAGTTACCAAAACGTTTGCAACAACATGGAAAATACTCTAAACGTGCCGTGCAAGCTCGTATCACAATAATTTACATAAATGTAATGAATTAAATGATTTTAAAAATTTACATGTTCTTCGTCACTTACATGTACATACGAGTGGGTATGTACGCCTGTCAATACGTATACATTCATATTCGAATTCGCCAAAATATTTATTGGAGTATGAGTTGATTCTGCTATAAATAGTATCACGACTTTTGTAAGAAGGATACTTCCATAAATAAATTAAAGGTGGCCGAATCTCTTTTATGTACACAATTTATTTGGGAGTTTATGAAAAGAAGTATTTATAAAGCAAATATAGAAGAAAATGTTCCAAGCAACTCCAAAATTGCATGTAATAACAAATATTCAATTTCATTGTGCTACGATATGTTCTAGACGGGCAAAAAAATTCACTAGATACTGTTGCACATTCATACGTATACACGTATACGAGTGGTGTGACGAATATTCGCAACTTCTAAGTGGCACAGTACATGCTATTATGGTTTCCTAAAAAGATATCATTTCCATTTCTTATTTATTCTTATTTATTTATATTTTCATCTACAGAATATTATTCTTACAGATTACTTATCACATTAATTGTAATATTTAAATAACAAAACTTTAAACATATTATAACTAACATTAAAATTCAACAAAGGAGTGAAGCTATTACATAAATGCAAGCATCTTGCAATTGGCTCATTAATCGCAAAGTTGGTTCTATGAAGATTCACCTCAAACATACGATTATTTCTTAAATCCCTAGGAGGGCAATACACTGTAAAATAGTTTTTAATTTCCGGGCAATCAATATTGTCCGATAAAACATTATAGGCTAGTAATAATAAGGAACAAGTTCTACGATCACTTAAAGATTGTAAGCCTAATAACTTTCTCCTTACATCGTAAGAAGGTAGTTCATGATGCCATATTAACTTTAAAGCAGTCTTGGTGAAAATTTTTTGAATACGTTCAATACGATTAGATGGACCCTGAAGATATGGGTTCCACACAATAGAACAATATTCCAAAATACTACGTACTAACGATGTGTACACAGATTTTAAGGTGTATGCGTCTCTAAAATCTTTTGAATTTCTATTGATAAAACCAAGCATACTGTACGCTCTAGAAATTACATTATCAATATGTTTAGAAAAACTTAACTTAGTGTCGAAAATTACTCCTAAATCTTTAACTTCAACCGCACGTTTAAGCGGGAGGCCATCAATACAATAATCAAACGTAATTGGGTTTGCAATATGTGTATAGGACACTACGCAACATTTTGAAACGTTAATGTGTATATCATTATTGGAACACCAGTTAGACAAGTTGTCCAGATCTGATTGTAAGTTTTGACAACTCGTATGATCAGAGATATTGGAATACAATTTCAAATCATCAGCGAATAACAAACAGTTAGAAAATTCAAAGTTCAGTGGAAGGTCATTGATAAAGATTAAAAAAAGCAACGGACCAATATGCGTTCCCTGAGGAATACCTGAATAAGCGTCAATTACTAATGAAGAGGAGGTATTTCCAATTTTGACTACAAGTTTCCTGTCAGTCAAAAAGCTTTTAAAAAATAATAGTAGATTATCTGAAAGTCCAAATGTGGAAAGCTTACGTAACAAAAGATGATGACTAACTTTATCGAAAGCTTTAGTGAAATCAGTATATATAACATCACACTGGGATCTACGTCCTATAGTAGTGATTATATCGCGAGTTATTAAAAGTAAATTAGTCGACGTAGATCTATTAGGCATAAAACCGTGTTGTCGATAGGAAATAACATTCTTAACCTGTTCAAAAAGTTTATCCTTTAAAATGTTATCAAAAATTTTAGCGAAAGGACTTTGTTTAACTATAGGTCTATAATTAGTAACGACGCTACGATCACCAGATTTAAATATTGGAACTATACAACAAAGCTTCCAGCAGTCTAAAAATTTACCATGTCTAAGGCACATATTGAAAAGTTTAGTAATAATTTCCACGATATTAGAGGAACATTTCTTAAAAAATATGGGTGGATATGCACCAACTGAACTTTTGGTACCGTTTTTTAAGGCATTTATAGCATCAGAGACTTCATCAACGTTAATAACAAAATTTATGTTTACATTCCTGCATGCAGTTAAATGATAACTAGAACTATCAAAAACAGGTCTAACAAAAGTGCTCTGAAAATAGTCAGAAAAAAGGTTACATGATTGCGGCGTGCTATCGGCCCGCAAGTTATTATAGTACATGAGCTTAGGTATACCATTATTCTCTTTTTTGCCATTTATAAAATGCCAAAAAACTGAAGAGTCAGATTTAATTTTATTCTCAACTTCAAATATAAACTGTTTGTAAAGAAAATTTCTACAGAAATTGTATTCATTTCGGGCCAAAAGAAATTTCGCACGATCGGATTCACTATTAGAATTTCTGAACTTATTGTATGCTTTATTCTTAATATTTTTCATGTGACTCAATCTTGCATTAAACCATGAAGGTTTATTGCCGGGTTTTGGGTCGAAGTTTGGTACATGAAGGTTTATGGCCACATCAAAGTGGTCACAGATAAATGAATACATTATATCAGGATCATCAACATCTTGTAGGGCAGACCAATCCACTGCTTTAAAGTAATCATTTAATCCGTCGAAATTAGCTTTATTAAAATTATAATCTAACGATTGATTATGAGTATCTTTCTCAAAAGAAAAAAACTCGAAGTTAAAATGTAATGCTTTGTGATGTACGGTGTTTTGAGAAACCGGAGAGCCAGCTAAATCGCAAAATACTTTAACAAAATTGTTTGCAAAAATTAAATCCTAGGGAAACTCATTACTGTCATGAAAGAGCCTTCGTCTTTACAAATACAAGTCAACTGCTTCTTTCCTGTCATTGGTGAAGTTTTGGATTGGTACTGACTATTGGACATCTAGAACCAACAATAAATCCCACCGTGCTAAGTGTTCTTTTGTCACCATCAGGATGCCATCTCATTTCCAGGCAAATTAAAATCTTTCGAAATTTCATATTTAATATTCGTATTCGGGAATATATGTCCCAGATATTCGAATTCGTATTCACGAATATCAAAAATTATCATTCGTGACATGCAGTAGACATACACACATGCACGCACACGTCCCTTATTTCGGCAAAGTTGTGATAGAAACTTTTAACAAATTGTAATAAAACATTTACATTAAATTACATTTGTAATTCAAATTCCACAGTCATATGAAAATGAAACAAAGTGGCGTATGAATGTGTGAACAACTTTTAGTGCGAGTGTGAGAAGTGAAGAAATCCATCTACCCACAACATGACAAGTTGCATTCTGTGGCAAAAAGTAGCAGCAGCAAACGGCTACAGACCAAGAAAAACTTTATTAGAAATTTTTTAGATTTTTGTAATTTGTTATTTGCTTCAGCATGAGTATTTTTATATCTTGAGAAAAATCCAAATCAAATGCGGAGTTTTTTCTCATTTCAATTACGTAAAAACCCAGAGCAGCAACAAAGATAAAACGGCATCACACGTGAATTGCATGACCTTCATTGGCGGTATTTTATTGCAAATCACATATTTAATGTTGCAGCCAAGCGCATGTGTAATTCATGACAAAAAAAAGTCGTAAAGAAATAAATGCAAAAATTGTCAAATAATTTTTAGAAATAATTATTAAAGTTCAGTTCTGGTACGCAGCAACTATATACTCGTGTGTGCATGAATGCGTTGAATTTATCAAATTATTTGCAACAGAAATTAAGGTGCGACTGAAAGAGTATCAGTTCTGTGATGACAACAAAATTGTAGTGGCAGTTACCGGCAATCGGTGCTGTCATGTACGTAGGCTTATCTGTTTTGCCAAGGTTCCTCAAATGATGGAAAACTTTAAAGCTTTTTAATTTTAGTTCTTAACGATTCGTCCTTTTACATAAATATTTTATGAACAACGAACTCCGTTTCGTTTTATATGGCGGCACTAAACTTTTAAGAAGTGTGAAGAGTAGAACTGCGGGATCTATCAAAATTATACCAGATATTCTCCCGATAAATTGAAAAAATATACTGTAGATTAATCAGGCATGTGAGCGAATTCAATATTTATAATATTTATATTTTGTTTTATTGTAGATTAATTTTAAAATTTATTTTTTTTTGTTGTAATTCAGCGGTTTTGAAAAGCTTTCCAAAGCATTAAACAATAGACGTAAGCTCATAATCCATATCGTGAATATGTTCCTCGTGAACTATTTCGCATAAACAAAAATAAACAAAAAAGTGAAGAAATGGAACACAACAACAATACAAAACAGGCGACAGGGGTGAAATTTTTCTGACGATTGAAAGAAAAAGGAAATCGACTTTAAGCACTAATATTAACGCAAATGTTAAATGAAAATGGGAAGTGTCCAAGAAATTTGCAATTTCCATACAGCTTTCCGAATTCGCCCAAGTCCAACTATTTACATTTACATTTGCATTGCTTTTGGTTCAAATTTATTAATTTCCATATTCAATTAATAATTTGTGCTCGCGTTCGTGTGACAGAAAAACACTCAAATTATTTGATTTCATTTTTGTGCGTTTTTCTTTTTCTACACACAGAAGTCAATGACGCACTTGCGCTGGTGACTGAGTATGTGCTGAAGTTAAATGTCAAGTAATGTTGCACATATTTACAATTTTACCGTTATGAGTGCATAAAATCACGCAGCTTTTCACATACAGTTATAATTACAAATGCTGGTTTTTTTTCCTTCTTTTGCTGGAGCCAATAATTGAAAATCTGTATGCGACATTGCAACTTATTTGACAAAGTGCAGCGAGTCATTAAATTTAAACTTGTTCGTCGGATACTTTCGATGCCAATTTTTTGCATATTTACTCAAATCGCTGGTACTATTTTATACGTTATATTTGTTTTATTTATGACGCAAAGCAAATACATACGAGCGCATACATACATGCATCCACATGTACAAGTGTCCATTTGTAAATATTTTTTAATAATTCTACCGATTAGAGATTAAGGCTAATCGATGTGGTTGCACTGGTTCGGTTTTGGGTACCAAAAGTTGTTTTCTAATAAAAACATTATTAAAAGTTATTTCAACTGTTACTGATAGTAATTACTTATTTCAAATTTGATTAATTTGTGATAAGACTAACATTATATTCATATCAGTTGGCGTAGCGTGTCCAAAGAATACATTGGTTTTTATAAAATCTAAGGGGCAAGTTAAGGCACGCGATATCGATCGAGATTTCAACAGATTTTTAGGGAAATTTCAATCGATAACTAATGGCGTATTTCACCCGCAGAGTACTCATAGCTTTTCTAATGGAGTCTGGAGATGAACACTGAGAGGTTGGGAAGTACAAAATAGATGCAGGAATGAGAACAATTAAAATTGTTCTTAAGAAACGATATTTCAGAGACTGAAAACAATTTCCCATTCTATTTAACGAGTAACTTAATGAAATCATGCAAAAAAATCGGAGAAGTCTAACACAGACATTGTTACAGGAACCCGAAATTACAAAACAATAGTCCTGACGAACTAATGTTATCAAGCCCGAGTTCGGATCCAGGCAACAATATATCAGTACAAAATTGTATTATATGAATAAAAATTTAATTCGTAGTAGGGATGGTTTTCGAATGCAGTAGAATTAGGTTAGGTTAGGTTGATTGGAGGGGTGTGATAGCCCATGTCACACGACATACACTTAAGCCAGTGAAGGCTTGTTGTGCGCTCCCTTTAATTATCAAACACAACTGCCAGAGTTCTGCGCCAGAATTCGAACCTGGGACCTTCGCACTACGAGTCTAGTACACTACCTACTAGTCTACGAAGGTCAGTTGCAGTAGAATAAAAAAATAAAATAAAATTTAAAATATCATATGGGTTACTACCAACAACTCGTCTTTTCTTACAGAATATCTACTACTGACAGTTAACAAGTTTCAGATCTTATTGAATATCCTTTTTTTTAATGGGATACTTCAACTTGAGGGCCTTATTGAACTTTTTCCATTTTTATTTGTGGTAGAAGAAAGAATTTTTATTCAAGCTGCTTTTAATAGAATTAATTTATATTAAAAAAGTGTTACTTATGTTCACTTATCGCAAAATGACTTGAACTCTAGTTTTTGCTCTCCATAAGATTGTAACTCTACCTTTTTGAAACACAAAAGTACAGGACATCTGCCTCCTCCTTCTTTAGTCACGCTAATGAAGCGGAAATAAATATTTCAAATTAATGAAGGACTATCTGAAACCATCAAACACAGAGAGAGCCTTATTTATATTTCAAAAAATATTGTTAACTTAAAGGCAATTGGCCACCCCTTCGGCCAACCAACCACTCACACCCTAGTCAATGATTATTTTTTCACTGATGGATTTCCTCCTTAGAAAATGTGGCATTGTGTTTTCTTTAAGTAATTATGAGTGGAAATTTTTATGGTTATGTATTTATTAGATAGTTAAGGTAAAAATACAATTTATCACCACCACCACCACCATCATCATTATTATGTCGAACGTTTTCAAAAACTCAATTATTCGCCACAAGTTGTTCTTAACCATGGAATAATACCATTATTTTTTATTATTATTTTAATTTGCTTCCTCAAGTCATTTCTAAAGGAAACATATGTTCTTTGGAATAAGGAAGCAAAAAGGATATTTTTTAAAGGAAATCGATTTTTGAAATATTAAGGGAAATAAAAGATAATTAATTATCAGCAGCGTTGGCTGTAAAGGGGAGGAGCATTTTAAGTATAAAATTTGAAAACTCAAAACAAAGAAATTTCAACAAAATCTTTGGTTTGATTAATTTCTTGTTATCAATCAAGCCTCATCAATAGTTAAGAATTCACTGACATTATTTTCAAAAAGTATGTATAACGTGCAAAAAGCGTAAATCAATGTGAAAATATTAGACAAATTCATTGTAGAATTGATACAACTGAAATTTTAGACGTTGAAGATGTCAATTTCAGAACAATTTCATTAATTTATATTTTTATGCAATGCTCTTTGAGCCCACAATGTCGTCAATTCTTCCTCATTTTTTTCTTTGCAAATGCAAGTTTCTATCAAAACAATAATACGCATTTATTTACTTTCATAATGACATTTAAACTCTCTCTCTCTCAATATTTTGAATTGTCCTTAATGAGCAACTGAACAACTGCATTCAATCACCACTTCACGTTTTGCATATTTTATCGTTTTGATCACTTTGATTGTTCGCGAACTGAAATCCACTTTTAATCAAATTGAAGATGTAAATCATTTTAAAGTGACACCTTGATAACGTGTTTTTATTTAAGTTTTATACAACAAAACAACAACAATGGAAACACTTTTTAATTATATATTCGTACATACATCTAAAGCTGGACCTCTTTTAGTGTTCGAGTCCTGCTGGGAGTACGAGTACGTTGGCACATGATTTAATGACCTTTTATGCAAATGGATCTCATTCATTTTTTGAAGCTTCAGGAGGAAATGCACAACAGCAAAAAAAACATTTAAATGACAACAACAAACCATAAAAATGAACAACATCTTTGTCTCTTCTTTCTGTTGCAGTTGAGTGTTCCTCCCCTGAGTGTAACTGTGTGTGTTGTGTTGAACTTAACACGTTTGTGTCGTCCCAGCAAACATATGGATTTGATTTCAAACTGCAAATTCGTTTAATTAAATGTCTCTCTCAATTGCAAAATGTTTAAAAGCAACTTTGAGATGATTCTTATATACCCTTTAATTAATTCGATGTAAATATAAACATAATTTGGTTATAGTTTTCCCGACGCTTCGTAGAATTCTTATTTGCCTTTTCAAGGGATCGTCTATTTGAATAATAAGAACCAAATTGTTTTTATGGCCTTAAAAGTCACTCCATATGCGTGCATTTTTCCAATGTTTGTGCCAGCCCATTAGTAGGCCTTCAAATATATTTGACAAAATTTAAACGTATATTTTTACAGGATAATTCTTGAAGCTTTAGCAAAGCCACAATTATAAAGAATTTGATGCTAAAAAAAATATTTGAAAATATTACAAAGTTTTTATTCTGATTGCCCAAAGCGATTTGAATGAGCATTAAAAAGCAAAATAAAAACACAGTGTAAAATTGTTAAAGCGAGTTAAAATTTTAGTGCAGTTGGACTTATTGTTTGTTGGCTTATGACCCTTGATGCAGTTTGCACACGAATTCGAATGCTTGTGTTTGTAATTTTTACTTTGTTTAAATTAAACTAAAAAGGTGTATCATTTCTGTTTTGTCGTATTTGTTGTTTGTGTGGAAAAAACAACTTTTATGGATTGCAATGAATTTGAATTTATTTTTTTCAGTGTATGTTTCTTTGATACAGTCAGTCGCTTATCAATTCTGACAAGAAAATGTGTATTTTCTATACAAAGACTTAATCTCTAACTAAATCTAGTTTGATTTATATAAAAGTGTCTTGATATTTCCTTTGTTTTTAGATTAGAGATTAACAAGAAAGATTTTATCTCAAGGCAGTGGTGTAAACTAATGTATTCTCTTTTATTATATGAAGTTTCTTCAGTCAATGTTTCATATACAAAAAAGGCACACAGAAATATCCTATTGAGTTTTTGATTTTAAGAGGACGTTCCTAGTGAAAAAAACTCCTCCTTAAAAATTCAAGCTTAATTTTCAAAGTTGTGGATGGCCATTTGAAATTTTCCTTTTAAATAGTACCCCAAAAATATTTCATGACAAATCCTATGATTTTTTCTAGACTGTTAGACTGAAAAATTCGCATAATTCCCGGCTTTGAATGTCGAAACAGACCCGAAATGTGCAGTCTTATGGTTGAAAATGTTCATATAAATGAAAACGTTGAAATTGTAGTGGAAAAAGATGATTTTTAATTTATCTATTCATTTGAGTTGCATCTTTGAAAATTAATCAGGGGTTAAATGTATTCCAGATGAATTCAATCCATTAAAAATTCTCAATGCAATGACAATTCCAAGAGCATTGATTTTACTTGGAATACCGGCATTATTCTTTTTGATCGTTAATAATATATACTATGTAATTTCTTACACGTACGATATCGCTAGTGATGTAATTTAACTACTCGCAAAATAAATTGTTTTTGTTCTTCATTTGCTACACCTCGTTCTCAATAAAAGCTCCTTCTAAGACCATAACTTCGATGGGTTAGTTTTTTTTGCACACCCCAATACATACACACACACCTCCAAATATACAAAAATATGAACATTTTTTACGCTGAATAATTTTTTATCGGCACCTTAGGTCCTGGTGGCCAGTGTGTTTTGTAAATTAGGTTAATATTTTTTATATTACTCTAATAAATAATAACAATAATAATATTAAATTTGTGTAATTTTTTCAAACATGAACTAATTCCTTCTTATATCTGTCCTTTAGTATCCATTTTTGCCAGTCTTTATCTATTTTTACAAATTTGCTCAAGTTTCAAAACTCAGTGCATACGTAATTGCAATAAACTTTTTGTTTGTGCTACACTTTCGATTTTATAGTTTTTGTAACCACTTTTTTATCCTTTTTGCTCCACCAATTTATGGCTTGATAATTATGGATAAAAGTTGTCATCAGCAAAGAAAATATAAAAGCAATTGAATATTTTTTAATGAATTGAACATGATCACGATACTAATCGTCAAATCTTGTTTGAGCAAAAGCATATATTTGTTTATTTTTTTTTTTTTTTTTTTTTTTTTGCTTATCATCGTTTTCAATTCAAAACCACAAAAAATATATACATTTTTCAACACAAACTTTAAATTTTTAAATCAAAATGCTCTGCACACGTATGGAACTCAATCTCTGTAATTTATGGTCGTTTACATTAGTTCACACTGATACAAAATTTGTATTTTAAGTCAGTTACAAATACAGCAACATAATATATTTGCATAAATTTTCAATAGTTGCAACGGCAACAACAACGTACATTTGGTGTAATTTTGATTGATTTATAATTGAATGCGAACTAATGATAAGATTGTGATAAATCACTTGCCAATAACTCTACGTACGAGTGCGTCCACATCTTTGTGCGAACTATTGGAATTTTAATATAAACGTCTCCATACCAGCATGTGGCATGGAACCATATAAAACCATTTATACCTCATGTGAGCTTACCTGAGTACGTCTCTTGTTGTCTCCTTTGATATTAAATTAGCAAAAATAAACAAACGCTAAACTCAAAAATCATATACTCGTGGGCATGTTCACAAGTAATGAACTAAATTTATGTGTCATTTGGAAAAACTAGTTTAAAATGAAACGACGACTCCAAGATTAAAACAATAAAAATACGAGGCAGCCAACAAACAGCAGAAAACAGAAAATTTCCGAAAATTAATGTACATCTCTGAAAGAGGAAATCATCAACTGACCAATAAGAAAACTACATTCAATAAACTATCACGTCAAAATGTTCCCAAGAGCAGTTCATAATTCAACCCATTTTTTATAAAAGCGAACAGTTTTTCGTTCATCGTAGTATTACAAACGCAAATACCAACTAATTATCCCAATAACTACGTCCCAACTTGTACATATTTGAGTTCATATTTGACGACTTTTAATCAAGCAGGTCTGAATCTGTTCTCGAAGTTAATGAGTTTCATACCGCATTTGCCGTAAAACGCTGTACAAGGTGTTCCAGGCAAAAATGTCATCCTGGGCGACACACAGAAATCAATTATAATGTTATAGATACTGCATAAATGCCCTTTTACATGCACGTTTCATGCGCCCCAAATCAATCTCCCATCGTATCGGAATGCACTTGTCGAATGACAATCAGTCAACGAACGGAAGACCTTTAAAGCAAAAAATATTTACGTACACAAATGAATCTACGAGTACTGTATTCTTTATTATTGAAGAATGTCAAATCGCTTCATTTTCGGTTGCGCGGTTTCAGCAACGACCCCAAATCTCAGTGTATGAAATATTAGAAAATATTAGAAAATATTGTCCTGTAAAAAAAACTTATTGTATTCGTTGTGTATGAAAACATTTTCAACATCAAATGACGGGCTAACAAAAGTTATATTCTGTTATCAATATTCGATTCAATTGAATTGAAATTTTACTGCCGCTTTGTCTACGATTATTTGCACAAGTATGAGTTGCAATGAACAGATCCATTACAATTTAATAATTTTCCATATGAAGTCCAAGCAGAAACTGTATACGACGGCATTTTTAATGGCCCATTTCACTTCAGTAGCAGTTGCCATTATGCATTGTGCTACGGGAATAGAATTGCTAAATTAAGTTTAGTATTTGCAAGTACGGGTATTACCAACTTGCCACCTTTTTGCATAATCATGCCACACATTTTTGTGTCTCGTTAAGCATTTTGGTGTCAGTTTTTGGGCGTTTGGCTTTTCATTTGTTTGTTACAAGTGCGAGTACTTACATTTGTATATTAAATTCATTTCCAAATAAACTGCATTCCAGACAATTTAACGCAAAATTTTAATTATGTCTGAGAGATGTCATTGAACTGGGAAAATTGACGTTTCAATTAAAACTTGTTCTTGTTATACTTATCAGCAAAAATCATTTTGGCATCAAAACTGCTAGATTTACCAACTACTACTTTCATATTTTACTTTAAATATTTTAATTCTCAAGTTGATATCATGGGATTTAAGAATTTGTTTGCTGCCAGTCAGTTTAAAGGTGTTTAGCGACGCCGGAAAAAAAGTCTAAAGTAACTCGTGGGGATGACAGTATATGGACTTTTCTCCGAATCAGGTGATCTTTTACACTTCCGGGAGACGAAATATTTCGTTCGAAGGCGACGTTCGCACTTCTCTATATCGTGGCAGCTGGGTTTAGCGGCATTGTTTTTATTGTTCATGCAGACATTAGGTTTCCATTCCAATGGAGAGTTGATTTAATTTAAATCGGCATATGCAATTACATATTTATTTTCTTTTAATTTTATTTAAAAATTTTATATTTTACTTTACAGGTATTGAAGAATAAAAATATTTCATCCGATACACAAATTTGCGATTCAATAAATGATCTTACGGTACCGAAACAGAGCCTCGAAAGAGTGTAGCCAGGGCCATTTCAATTGTGTCATTGAAAAAAATCTTTATATACAAAACATTATCTTTGTATCACTTAAAGTTATTTAATTACAAATTGCTTATTAAAATTTTCTGTAATTTGCTTGGAAATATGCCGTAAAAAATTACGCCATATTTTGTTTGAAAATATTGAGCAACTTATTGGGTGGTATGGAGCAAAACGACAATTATGAAGGCAATAAAATACACAATAATATTATATAGTCCCGAGTATCTTTAACGCTGTAGAAATAAAGAAAAGTTTTCTAACGTCGCAACAAAAAAAGTGTCAGAAAACGCTTAACAAACTAATTTTTCGGAACATGTATGCCCCGTTTTGGATATTTCGATGTTGAATTAAAAAATACAGCCTTTTGTGATTTACCTCAGGATGTCAAGAAATCTTCAAGGCAAAATTTGTCCTTGAAAATTCGACGAAGAGGCATGTAATCGTCACTGCGTTGGTATAAAACGAAAAAAAATATAAAATCCTTACAAAAGTGAAGTGTTCTCCCACGGAGAAGAAAAAATATACTTTCAGTAGCTAGAGTGGTATATCAATACTCGTATTTACATTAGGAATGAAACTCTGAGAAATCTAGATGAAATTAAGTCACAATCAACTTAGAAACGATGTTCCTTGCGACGGACTTTCAATAAATACCCAAATGTATCACACATCGGATTACAATAACGTTCATTGAGAACTGAAACGTAAATTTTACATTCAGTGAAAAAACATTATTCATAAAGCATTAAAGACATATTTTTCTAATTTGTTTACGTGTTACGCACGCTCCATTTAATTGTTTCAGTTAAATCGAAGAAGAAGTGAATGATTTCTTCTGTCGATTTCTGTCTTTCTGCCACTTTCGTTGTTTTGTTCTTTCTTTTTTGATTTGATCGAGAATGAGTCGGATGTGGAAGTAAATCTACATGGTGAGTATGTTGCAGAGGTTTTGTTGCACCCAACAAAATAAAGGCGTGCTAAGTAGAGCAAATTGCTCGTGTGCCATTGAGTTTTCTTTTCTGTACGAAGGGTCATAGTTTTCTACTTAAGCAGTCATCCCATCTGTCGTCTAACTTTTTGTGTGTCAAATAAAAACACAGGAGATTCTATTGTCTGTATAATAATTCATCAACAAGTTTCAACGGTTGTCGGTGAAACTACTCCATGACATTGATAAAGTGTGGCACGTGGAAGAAAATGTGATGTGATTATGGTTTTTTAAAGTCAAGATAATGTGCAAAGAATGCTAATGATGGATGGCGTAACCTTTTCTGCACGATTCCAATCAATACAGTCAAATGCTTAAAATGGATTAGATACATAAAATATTGCATGAATTTAGTTTTCATGTCATTTAATTAATTTAAAAAATATTTATTTATTATGTGCATATATGTACAAGGTGGTGCAAAAACAATGTCATTATTTGAGTTGGCTGCAATTTTTCCATATGACATTTATGATGTAGATACACAGGAAAATTGTTATCAAGAAGCCATGGCTCAATAATAAATAAAATTCTTATGAACACAGAGCTCTTCTTTTCATTTATAACAAAATGTCAGTCAGTTCAAATAATGGGATTACTTTTGCGCCACAAAGTTAAATGCATGTAAAAAGTAAGGTTTTGACCCAGAGGGAAAAAATCAGTTCAAAACTTTCTACGCAACTACCGGTTCTGCAGGAACGTAAGATATCAGAGCACTGCCACCCGAGAAACCAGGAGAAATGCCATCCACTGGAGCTCGTAACAAAATGTAGTGTGTAGTCATCTCTCTAGACATTGAAATTCACTGTTGTGGACTGCACTAACAACGTAACCTTGTCTTATATTTTTATGAAAAAGTATTTACATAATACATACAACATTGTATTCTCTCTAGTATCCCATCTTTATATAATCCTGACAAATGCCTTTTTTATAGTCTCAATCATGCCACACCTTTTTCTTTTAACAGAAAAAGTCGCAGATATCAGAAGTTGGTTACTCCTCTCTGCAAAGCTTTTTCAGTTCAGTGACAATTTAAAAATTTTAAAACTCTTTTATTATAGTTTTAAGGGCAATCTGCCTGATGCTATTCTAGGAATTTAGTTTGAAAAAGAAAAATCAAATAATTTCAATATCCTTTTTTCGTCCTTCTTGCTTACAAGTAGTACCCAATAATTTATTCGAGCCCATCTTCGTCAAATATCCACTCTAACTTTATTTATTGAAAAATTTCCCAGAGATTCCATGAAATTTCGTTTGAGCTTTTGTTAACCAACAGTGCATTTGTTGCCAGCACCCAGTTTTAGAATATTATGATCTGCAAGCTCTTTAAGAGATGTTACATAGTCCATAATTAAATTAGACTTCGTCGAATAGTTTTGAGTGTTCGACATCACGGGTGGTATATTTATCTCATGGTTTATGAACGCATAATCATCACGGCCAAAAATACCCGGTCCTCTGTCAATCTGTGACAAAGTTGCTTGCATTTCACATGAAGCTTAGAATATGACACACATAATAATACCGAAAGCCGAGATAGAAATGGAGCCACAGACCTTGCTTAAAATAGCCCTCTTGGCGATCTGCTTATTTTCGATCACCACACCAGTGCTGCAATGATCAAGAGTGGCTTCGGAACTCCCTCACATTAGAGAGTACTCAATTGGTTCCCAAAGATGCTTGGCATGATCTGAACTGCTTCATAAAACCTCAACTCCCTTGACCGAACATATACAAGTACGTTCTTAATTTTTCATAAAATACCGCCCTGCAATGATATTCCATCCTGTCGGGGTCGGCATCCCTACAAGTAGAACATTTCAAATTTAACTAAATTTACTTTTGTGTCTGCTACAATGTATCTTCCATATACATGTTTTTATCAAATATTTCCAGATATGAAACGTACGCAGTGTCTTTTTCTCTTCCTGTGTTGTAAAGTTTAACGAAGCGTAAAAACAATTAAAAAACATTTTGCACAACTTTGCCAAAATGTCAGTCTTGCTGTAGCAATAACAAAAACAACAGCAGCAAGCCGGTTGCAAGTTGTGAAATGCATTAAAACGTCACGAGACTCATTAATTTGAGCCTAAAAAGTGCTCACTTTGACAATAAGAGACAGTGACAAAACAGTTTTTATTAATTTATTTTATTTTTTTATTACTGTACGAATGTCCTGATAATGACAAGGATGATTATGACACGATGTTTCGTCAAGAACTCAAAGTAATCCAACCAACTAAATCAAATAAGGGAACACAAAAACCCAATGTTGCCTGTCAAATATGTACGTTAAATGAATGTCTGTTGATGCTGAGTGAAGGCGCCACTCTGACACACACACACAAAAATCTATACCAAAAATAACTCTGGATGTACATACACACATGTTTCGCAAGTATAAACAATTTATTCATTTTAGAGGTTAAAGGACTTTTGCACAATGAACACTCGTATAATAAAAGCTTTAAAATTGTGTACCAAAAAGTGTTTTAGGAACCTTTAGCAAATTTGTTTTTTATTGAGGTTGTAAGTCTTTCACCCCTTGAACCCTCGTTTGAATAATTGAAGATCATTTCAAGACAAATGTGAAGAACACTGTTGCTACAATTATCGCCGTACACCCAAACGGAAGTAGACCATTTAACAAATAGAAGGATGAAAAAGGGCTTTCTCCTATTCCTGCTTCATCACAATGCCAAGCAACAAAAAGTTGCTTAAGTTGCTCGCCAAAGCAAAGAAACTCAAAGGCACCCGGCGACAATTGCTTTAATTGTTCAGGGTGTTTTTCTCCATGGACACAAAAGGTGAAGTAGAATGCAGGAAATGTGAAGACGTTTCAGTTTTATTTGAGAAATCTACTTATATGGTGTTTAACACCACAGGACTCAACTTAATGAATGTGTCTCCATTAAGACGATTAAACTGATACAAATCTTTTGAGTCATACAAATGCAATGGGCATGATTTATTTGGTGGTAATTATGGACTGCTTTCAACATAACATTTGCATAATTTTATTACATTGTGTTGGAATATGGAAGCAAGCAAATTTGCATTGTAATTCATTATACGAAATATAGTCTGCTTTGAAATGGAACAAGGGAAAGAAACTGGTGAATGAATGGATTTAGATAACAAATTGTTCATCTGTTGATGTTTTAAAAAATTATTTTACATAATTGCAGGATTTGACAAGAAAGAAAAACACAACAATAAAAGAGACCAAGTCAAACCATCGAAACTGAGAAACGGTCGTATATTTGAATTCCTTCCAGCCGACTTCAGTGTCGCGAATGCGAACAGTTGATCGTAATTGATATTTGCAAACGTGGACATACATGCAGCACATTCATATTGTGTTCAATCAACGCGACAAATCCCGCCAAGAGAAGCAAATCTACCTGAATATAAAAAGGCATAGGCCGAATCATTTCTTTCGGACTTGTATTGCAGCAAAAGGCTTCATGTCTTAATTTGCAGACACAAACTCATTTTTATAACTGCACCAAGTCAGCAACTTTCGAATAAGAAATATTTTGAAATGGATATTGAATTCACTCATTTCTTAATTTGCAACGGATTTGAAATTCCGGTGGAATTTCATTCTGATTATCCCAAGATATTAAAGGATTGGAGGAAGTTACATAACCTTTTGAAAGTTCTATAGGAAAGTACCTTAAATATATTTTGTAAGGTGGCGACCAAGCAATTAATATCATTTGAGAAAAAATATGGCTCCAGTGAAGTTTTTTACTTCAGGACGATAAATGAACTTTTTATAAATTGATCAACAAGATTTTGCACTTTCTTCACAGATGAAAGCGCAGTTAGCACTAGACTTTAATGTTGATTGAAATTTACATGCCACAAAATACATGCATGTATGCATATATGTACGCATTATGTATGTAAGTATAGGAATGTGTTGTAAATTTAATTAGTTTTGTACATACACGTATTACGTATATGAAATTGTCTCTTGCCTCCAAATTTGAGACCAGATTTATTCCCGCGATACTGATTCTTAGTCCTAAATATATTGTAGATTGTTCACTGAAACGTGGAGCTCAATAGCCACCAGTAGAGATCAAAGTGAATTTCCATTATTTTTTTAAATCTCTGTTTAAATGCACGCTTTTATTTTTTTAAATTTATTGCACTTAAATTCATTCCATGACACTTTTCCCCACCATCAAAACTGCCTACTCCAATCGTAAATTTAATTTAAAAATATTTATGTATGTGCATATGTATATAATCGTATGCACATATAAGAAAAAAATAAGACTAGATATAAAATAAATATGATTAAGTATTGTGTTAAATATTCCATTGCCGACATTTGTTACAATTTATGACCAGATATTTGGTACAAAAAGTTTATTTCTTTGAAAAATATGCATTACTTAAGGTAAGAACTACTCCAAATAAATATGAATAAATGCATGAAACGTCATAATCAATTAATTAAAATCATAAATCTTTTGTTTCTCACTGGCTCGTACGTACGCACATTCACAATTCGAACTCGCACACAAGAAATAAATTTTATTTTCAAAGACAAAAATAACAAATACATACAAGTTTATGTATGTGCGAGTATCTTGAAATTTAATTAGAGACAAAAATGTTAGAAAAAAACTAAAAAAAAATTAAAATTTTAGGGTAATCTGAAAATGTATGAAAAATATTTATTTAAATTTTTAGTACGTTTTTCCTTTTTAAATCGACAAAAGGGTTCTGATTGCCGTGTGATTTATGAAATATTTTTGTATTTTTCTATTTCGGTGGTACTCGTATGTTTTAATAGCAGAGATTCACGTATTCAGATTGTTAAAAAAAATTTACCCCTAATAAACATTAAAAAAAGAAGGACTTTTACTTTTTTTGGGTACAAATGCTATAGATGTACCAACAGATCCTTAAAACCTAAAATAGAAACACACACACACACACAATTATTTTTTTTAATTGTTGAAAAACAAAGATTTTATTTTTATTTATTATTATTTTTATAAATGGGACATTTTAATTGAAATTTTATGCATTTTTTCGATTTCAATTCATTTACTTGTATCTGCACGCTTGAATACGATAAATATGTACGCCCCTTTTTTCCTTTATTTAGTACTTCTAACACAGAATTAGTCGTGTTCTCATTTTTGTTATTTATAAACAATTTTATCATAAATGTTTGGTTTTTACTAAAAAATATTTTTGTGGTTCTAAACAAGCCTTCACGCATCTTACATAAAAAGAGCAGCTGTGCAACATGGTTACTTGCAACTAATAAATTAATTTCAAAGTGACTTCTTATACAAACTCACACGCAATGTTTAAAAAATAAAAATTATCAATAACAATTTTCAGAGATTTCTATCAGATCGAGTATATGTTTGCAATAAAATGGACATTAAGACTCAAAAAGTGCTCTACTTCCGCGAATTCTAAATACACAAAAATATCAGAGAATAACAACGTCTACCATCCCTGTCACAATAATCACAACATCTTTGTCCGCATTTTTGTACATGAATTTCGTATGAAAAAGTTCTGTTTGATTTAAATTTTAATACAAACGCATTTACACGTGATTGAGCGACTCATTGTCATTCTCTGATATATGGATATATATGTCGAAGTCGATCAATACAAAATTTTCTTGGCATTAAATGTGTCCACTTTTATCGTAATGTATGTAAATTTAAATGTGAATTTTCTTCTTGAATGCACTTGATTCATTAAGTTGCAGGGACATTAGCTGACAAAAGCAGTCAGCAACGAGTTTTTATACTGGAAATTGAATTCAACCCAGAACTACAAGTACCCTGCCCTTATATACTCGTACACACATACACGTACATACGTTTCAGTTTGTTTCCGTCAACCACTTAACATATCATTTGTGCAACAAATTGTTCAACGTTTTCAGCACGTGCCGGCACAAGCAGAAAATATACAATATAAATTGCTGTCTTTAAGACATGCGACTTAATGGATGTTTGTTGCATCATGTTCAAATCAATAAAAACAAGTCGCTGTGGATGTATGTTCACATCCAGCCAGCGATTGCGAACAACTACCTTGACATTGCCGCAAAAGAAAAGGAAAAGGCAAACGAACGAGAAGACCAAATGCATACCAGACATTTATCCAATCATGGGAAGATGCCAAGTAGATCCATCGCTAATTGTTGCCCACATTCAAACACACAAACTAAATGTTCACATCAAAAGCAAACAACGATATTGCAGAGCGTTAATAAAAAAGTCAAATGTGGCACTAAAAACTAGACAAATAGGTCACTGGTGCGAATTGTGGCATCAAAACAAAACGACATTAAAAAATTTCATACGAGTACACTAGCAGTTCCAAACTATTCTTGCAACTAGTGCTGACAATTTCTATTATTTTTGACTACTCGTTACTAGTCAATATTAATTATTTGGATACTCGACACCAACCACTTCGCAAAAAGTTCTCTTTCAATTCTAAACACTTCGCATCCCTTCCATCAAATATCTCGTCATATATTCTCTCTATTGAGGACCGCCGACACTGTAACTCTATCGAGTAACCATTTTTTATTACTAAGTATCCCATGAAGAACTGAATACTGAACAAAAATTACTCAATACTTTACCAAACACTCCCGGCAACCACAAAAGTAGTCTTGTTCGCAATAAATTGCAACAATCATTCCAAGCACACACACACACACACCTCTTTATGCATGGGAGAAGTGAATGATCTTGTTATCTTGGTAGTTGCACAGTATCATTACAGACATTCAATTCGCATTTATATGTGGCAACATAAATTAGATTAACACGCGGTTGTAAATAATTGCAGCATTATGAGTGGTTCCTCATTTTCATTTTGTTTCGTTCATAATGTGCCCCGGCTGATGATGATGATGACACATGAAAACATTTCATTTGCTTCACTTGCTTTAAAATCAAACAAAATGTGGTCTGACTAGCAGCCATGCTGCCGACACTACGAGTGTCTGCAAATGGAAAACTTCAATGAATTGCATTCAAACACATAAATTCATTTTTTGTGCAACACGCTACACACTTTTATGTTTTATTTACTTCTCTATCATCTTGCAAAAAGACAAAATATACCAACGGAAGAAGACATTTGATGTGTGAATTAGATTTTCATTGAAGGCTTCTGAAGAATCTGAGCGACACATTCCACGCTGTGGTGCATTTGTGTGGAACATTGCTTTGCCTTTAACGGATTTTTTAATGAGCTCGTCCCCGTATTTTGCCATGTTAAATTGTGCAATACAGTTTGCAATAAGAAATTGATTTTTATTTACCAATATGCCCCTTGAAGCAGTTGGCATTCACAGAAACAAATTCATAATAATTAACACATAATTAAAATAAACCACATTGTCGTTGTTATTTCACTAAAATCAAATACAGGCTTTTAAGTCCAGTAATCAGGATTGAAACGAGTACCGAATACCGATAGGTAAATCAAAGTTAATCAATTAATAATTAATAAATAATTTAACACATGAAGGATAAGCTTTGGCTCTTTCTTATGGTCAAACTGCGCTGTTTTTTGTACCACAAATATATCGTTTGAAATGCACTTCTTTACAGGGATGGACAATGTGTGTTTTATCAAAAGTGGCTCATTATCTTAATAGTGAAAAGCATTTCAAATTGCTATTAACGCAAACATACAACATGTGTACGAATATATACCCAACAAACATTCAAGTTTAATACGAATATAAACACAATTTTTTCCCTCCGACATTTGTGATTTAATAATGTTGTGTAATTTTTAGCATTAAGGCCGGATTTTATATATAAAATGCTTTTTATTCCAACTTTTTTTTTTATTTGACACTAACAATTGAAAAAATTTTCAAATTGCTTTTACATACATTCATACATAATTACATACATACATATACTATATACAAGTAAATTGAGAAAATTTCAACAAATCAAATGAAAGTGTAAAAGTTTTAAAAAACAAAAACAAAAAATTTTATTTATACCACAAGCATAACTGCATACTTGCAACGAGAAAAATGAGTATGGATGACTTCTAGAAGGCCACATTTTTATATGCACAAGGCCAAATTACTCCAATCCATGTCCAAATCTGTTTTACACACGATGTCATTGAGGCGTAGGTTTCAATTGAATGTCTCTTAGAAGGCTTTACAAATTTTTTTTATGCCACACGAATGTCTCTTTCAAAGCACCGAATTCAGCTGAACTAATTTATGTTTCGCTTTGTGTTTTGCTTTCTCTCAATTTGATCTTGAAGTTGGGAAGTTGGAATTTGCATCGAAAAACCGTCCAAATATAAAAATGAGATAACTCCCAAGAAGTATGAACCTTTTATAAAACAACTCCTTGTTTCTTTTCTGGAATTTATATAATTTATTGTGCTGAGAGCAGAATAAAAGTAGAAAATATTCAAAGTGATCAAAACAAATGAGAAAATTGACATTGAGCAATGAAATTATTAGCTGCGCTGTCAATTCCACCTGTTATGAGTTCACCTTAATAATGCCAACAATAGATTTATTGGACCTGGTAAAGGGAAAGTGGCTTCAGAATACGCCAAAATGAAAAAAATATCGCATCGATAGTTTTTGCATATGAGAGACAAGAAGATTCCCATTAGCAGACTGACATTCTAAGAAAATTTCAGAGAGCATCATAATAAAATTAAAAAATATCGCTTGGAGTTCAATGCCAGAGATGGATGGATGGCCTTAAAATTTCAAAAACAGTTCGATTCAGCGTTCGGTTGCTCACAATAACGTAAACTATAATACAAAAAGCCATAATTATTTTAAAATCTGCTTGGAAACTTGAAAAAAAACTTGAGAATAAATTTGGTTCATTTACAATAAAGAGCATTTAATCAATCTGTTATGTACCTTCAGACATTTCAAAACGAGTTAATTATATATCTCACCACAGGCTTAACTTTAAAGAATACAATCAGGATACTATTGAATATAAATGATGTGCAGGAAAAATTATCCGACGAAGATGATTGTATAGAGACGACAAAAAAGACGATTAAGGCAAGGGAGGCTGTCGATATCTCTAACAATGCAATGGACCAAAAGTGAAATGGTTAAACGGCGTGCCTTAAAAGTAATAAAGCAGTTAAGTGAGTTAAAGAAATCAGTTTTGAAATTGGTAGTGCAAAAATATATCAACAAAACGTTACCAATTTTTTTTGCCAAAATTGGTTGTAAGAGATGATTGATTTATTAATTAAATATACAAATATTTTTTTTTTATTTGTGTGGTCCGAACAAAAACAACAAAACAAGCTATTTTTGAATTTCCTAGTATTAAATAGTCAAGCCAAGTTATTCTAATTTTTTTTTTTTCATGCAAAATTTTTTTTCTTTTTTCACAACATATCCTGTAGCTCGATGTCAAATTGTTATTCATCTTAACCTCTATTTCAAATTAAAAAAATCAGACTTTTTGGACCATGTTCTTTCGATTCACATAGATGTGTTTATATATGTACAAATATCTAAGTATATAGAAGTGAATATTTGTTTATGATAAATACATAATAATTGATGCAACACACAATTTTTATTTGAAGTGCTCAAAGGCGACACAAAATATTTTCATAGACGTGCTGCGTAGCAACGCCATCGTCCCATTGCCTGCCCTCTTTTATTCTCACAATGCAACAATATATTTTAATATTCTTGTCGATTTAATAAAGTTTCTAATTAAAAGTTTTCACTGAATTCTATTTAACCCCAGTGACCCATATACTTGCGCTTTGCATTTTATCTGTACAACTGTCACACACAATTCGAACTGATGACATTTTTGTGCACTTTGTTGCTATTGCAAGTAGAGAACATTATTCATTTGTTCATTTATTATTCTCGAATTTAGTAAAGTACAGACAGACTTCAGCAGGCAGTAGGATTGACAATATCAATGACATGAGATTGTGCTGAGTGCAAGTTGCTGTTGCAGTTGCTCCGTTTGCTGTTGTTGTCGCTGATAGTGTGATACATTTTTATTAACAATTCATTGTATCTTTTCTTATTCTAATTTTTCGTAAACATTATTAAATTAAATTGTACTCGTAACTAAAAAAATCGAACAAAATGTTGTTTTTCATATACATAAAACCAGAGCTGGGGATTGCAAACTTCGCTTTGGGACTTCAGGTGATAAAAGTTTTTATTTTATTTGATACAATAGATTAAAATTGTGATCATCATAAGATGTCTGTAAGGTTGCTTGCAAATATACATTTCAAAAATTATATATCTCCAAGCTTTCACAACTTTTTTTGGAATTGGAAACTTAATGAGAATTATTAATTGTTATATCATCCAGGAGTAAATTGATTTCATTTGCACTTTTTTTAACTTAAACTAGATAATAATTATTATATTGATGTTTTTAAAACATTTATAATTTTGTAGGTTTTGCCCCTTTTTACTGATTTTTTAATATTTTTCTCCCTTTCAGTCTTAGCGATTTTAGTTGGTTTCAGATTCAGATGCATGTATAAGTATATGAGTTTAAATGCTTTTGCTGAAGACTACTGATGATTTTGTTAGCGCCAATGAAATGCAGTTGTTAATCAATCGACTTTCCTTTATTTTACAAGACTGAACTTTCTATAATCTTTTATGACTTTGATAAGTTGGGCGATAAAATTTTATAGTACAAGACGATGCAAATATAATATTGAAAAACTTATTCCTATATAATGCATATATTTTTAAGAGGTCATCGGATGGATTGGCATAATGACCATCAAAACGCCAGACCCATACACTAAAAATGTCTTCTATTTACTTCTAATTGCTCCTTAATTTTGGCATTTTACATTTTTTACTGACTTCTACCATAAAATTATTAGTTTATTCTGAATCCAGGTTTTAACCGAAAGGACAACAATGTTCGAGTGGATCTTCACTCAGAATTAAGCGATGGCAATTAAATGCTAGATTTAAAAATTCAATGTGTCAGTCAGGTTAGTAATATTATTCGTCGAAAAGTAATATTTCCCTTGCTGGGATAACTACCTTGTCGTGGTGTGAGGGCTTAAGTGTGGGCTGAATTGCACACCTCTTCTGAAGGCGAACGAGGGTCCTCTATAGGATCCATAGTTTAACTGAAGAAGGCGGTGGGCATAAAAGCCTGCATACTAAAAGTTATCCACCCCCAAACAGAGGTGTTACGCGACCCGTGCCTATCTGTTCTCTTTGCAGTCGGGGGCATGAGACTGTATTCAAACGGAGCTTTGCTGATACCTGGGCACCTCAGCAAATAGACTACGCCCCCTCCACGTTATCGGGGGCTATGACGTGGAGGAGATCCCTTTCCCCTACACTCGTGGGACCAAGTATGAAAAAAAGTATTCCAAATAACACAGAAACGAAAGATACAACGATGACGACAATGGACACACAAACGGACAACGGAACGGAAAATCGGACAAGGACAGCGATACCAAAACGAGAGGAAGAGGTGGTAATACCCGGGGGGGACTTAAAGTCAACCCAGCCTTCAGTGGCAGGTGGGAACACCTACTCTGACTCTCATGACATAAGCCAGTCAGGTAGAGATTCTTCGCAGAATCTAGACAGACTGGTGGATGAGGTGAGCGACAAAATCGCGAGCCTAAACACTGGAAAAAAGCGGCTCTCTGGGGCTCAAAGGCGAAAACTTGCCAAGAAGAACCAGGCAGCAGCTAAAAATGCGCAAGATGCCCTAAAGGAAGCATCGGAGACTCCCTCCACCTCGGTAGAGACTGGTAAGAGGATCCGATCTCCAGAAGAGCAGAACATTGCGGAGCCGAAGCATAAGAAAAGGTGCTCCTCGTCGACCAGTAAGTCGCCAAAACCGGGCGTCTCCCTTCTTAAAGGAGTCTCTATGAAGAATCCTTCTAGTAAGGGGGTCAAAGGAGCAGCACTTACTGAGAAGGCGGGCACGTCGGTGAAATCTTCCGCGGAAGCAGAGAACGCCAAAAAGCGGAATCTCTTCACGCGTAAGAGGAAGCTAGACGTAACTAAGGAAAAAGAGCCGCCATCTTACGCTAAAGTAGCCAGGAGGCAATACAGGGACAATCTCCGCTACGCGGTCATTGACACCTCACGTCCGACTGGCAAAATACCAGAAAATCAACAGCAAGTGGTTGAGGATCTGGTAAATAACGCGATATTGGAATACGTTATGGCAACCGATAACGGATCTCCAATAAAAATAAATAGCTGCGAGTTTCAAAGGGGCGTGCTGTTGCTAAGATTAGCATCGCAGACCTGCGCAGCTACCCTAAAGAAGCTGGTAGAAGGAATCCCTCCGCCATGGGAAGGCTGTAAGCTGGAACTGGTGGAAGGGAGAAATATACCAACTCTTACCAAGGCAACCTTCTACGTCAAAGGATGGGGATGCAAATTCACATCCGACCGTGTTTTGGAGGTTATTGGTAAACAAAACAAAGAACTGGCGGTAGAGAAATGGGAGGTGTTCCACAGAGAGGAGGACCAAAATGGAACTCTTTTTGTGGTGGGCATCGACCAAGGATCTATTTCCAGCCTTTCCAAATCTGAAGGGAAGGTGTTCTTTGTGTCGAAAGCTGTATATGTCAAAATAGGCAAGTCCTGTATCGGCAGCCAGGGGAAAACCACCCCCAGCAACGACAGGACAAGCACAGTACAGGCTGCAGCTAGCCAAAATCAGGCGGGTGTCTCGGAGGTCCAGACGGCCAAGGAGGAGTTGGAGCAAAATATCACCAACTCCCAAGAGGACCGCCTATTAGAAGGATGATGTGGGAGGTCATCCAAATTAACCTCCACCGGAGCGAGACGGCAACTCACGCTTTGATGGAGAAAATTAACAAAGGTAAGATTCATGTGGCATTAATACAAGAACCCTGGACGACAAAAAACAGGGTTAATGGATTAAGCCATGTAAACTACCAATTATTTTATGCTAAAACAGGGAATCGTCCGAGGACCTGTATTCTTAGTCACAAAAATTTATGCTTTCTTTTATCCACAGAGTTGTCAACAGCAGACGCAACAGTACTGAAGCAGGGAAATGGAAACATATGCCTAGCATCAGTATACTTGCCGTATGATGCACCGACACTACCACCAACGTCGGAATTACAACACTTGGTAGAAGATTGCAGAATAAAAGGTAGGAAAGTACTAATCGGATGCGATACTAATTCGCATCATATTGCATGGGGTAGTACTAACATTAATAAAAGGGGACAGGCTCTTTTAGAATTTCTAAATACTAACGATCTATTAACTGTTAATACTGGTAATACGCCTACCTTTATTAATAGAATTAGAGCGGAGGTATTGGATGTAACCATATGTTCTGAAAACGTAATCGATGAAATTGCTGAATGGAGGGTTCTGAACGAGCACTCATTCTCAGATCATCGTTATATTATGTTTAAAATTGCAAGGCAACCGCCAGAACCTATAACCTTTCGAAACAGGGCTAAAACTGATTGGGCAAAATTCGAAAGGTCACTTGATTCTCATTTAGGGCAGGTTTCTTTCAATCGCCTAGGAAGAGAGGACATAGACGGTAAAGTCAAAATCATTACGGACGCTTTAGTTGAGTCGTTTGAAGAGAGTTGCCCACTTCGGGAAAGAAAATCCCCATACGAAAAACCCTGGATGACAGGGGAGATTCGGGCAATGGGGAGGGAAGTCCGCCGACTCTATAATAGAGCGAAACGTAAAAGATTACCAGTATATTGGGAGGATTATCGTGATAAACTCCGAAATTACAACAAGAGAATAAGAACTGCTAAACGTACATCCTGGAGGCTTTTCTGCGAACAGGTGGACAGTGTAAGCGATGTTTCTAAAATTAAAAAATTTTTGTCAAAAGCCCACATCCAGGCTGAATCATTAGTGGATGAATCGGGCAGGGCAATTGAAAATGTGGAGGAAACCATTAAACTCCTCATGGATACACATTTTCCATGCAGCCCGGCCGAACTTTCGGCTAGGCTGGACGATGGGAGAAGTGGTGAACATGAGGTGCCTATTATCAGCGATAGGATGGTTATGGAAGCGATAAAAAGCTTTTCTCCATTTAAGGCTGCGGGTCCGGATGGTATCTTTCCGGCGCTCCTGCAGAAAGGAATGAATTTAGTTTCGTCACATCTTGCAGGAATTTATAATGCATGCCTAACACACGCATATATTCCAGTAGGCTGGCAAGAAGCGAGGGTAGTGTTTATCCCCAAACCTGGCAAGCCAAATTATTCTTCACCAAAGGCTTATAGGCCAATAAGCCTAACTTCCTTCTTGCTGAAAACCATGGAGAGGATAATTGACGACATGGTTAAGGGCAGGATCGCAGGCCATATGCTGAGGTTCAGGCAACACGCATATGTCAAAGGTAGATCAGTGGACACTGCATTGCATAATGTGGTGTACTTTATAGAAAGGTCACTTAGTGAGAAGATGTACACACTCGCGGTTTGCATTGACATTGAGGGGGCTTTCAACAACGTGCATACCGACACACTTATCCATTCTCTGGACCAATTTAATGTCAACCGGGCGATACGCGACTGGATTGGCAATATGCTAAGGAACAGATGGATTAATTGTGAGGCGCACAATGTAAGTATAAGAAAAAGGGTACAATGTGGAACTCCACAAGGGGGGATTTTATCACCCCTTCTCTGGACCACAACAATACATACCCTTATTAGGACTCTGACCGATGAGGGATTCGAGACAGTCTGCTACGCAGATGACGTCATGATACTTCTGAAGGGAAGGGATCCAAATCATTTGTGCAGGAAGGCCGAGGAGGCATTAACCCTGGCACACAACTGGGCTCAACCAAGAGGGTTGAACGTTAACCCAGAAAAAACTGAAATTGGCCTATTTACAAGAAAGACGAAGATAGCTCCATATGATGAGCCGCGCTTTCTTGAAAGGACAATAAATATTTCCGACAGGGTGAAATATCTAGGAGTCATTCTCGATCGGAAATTAAAATGGAAAGACCACATAAACGAAAGAGTCAAAAAGGCTCATATATGTTGGTCAATCTGTAAACGGGCCATAGGCACGAGATGGGGGCTGAATCCAGAGATGACACACTGGCTTTATAGTAGCGTTATCAGGCCGATTATGACCTATGCCTCTATAGTGTGGTGGACATCGATGGAATATAAATGCAACATCAAAACAATACAGAAAGTTCAGAGAACCTGCTGTCTTGGTATAAGTGGGGCCTTCCGAACGACATCAACAGGTGCGATGGAAACAATATTATCTATCCAGCCAATCGATATTCGTATAAAATACGAAGCGGCTCTAGCAGCAAAACGACTAAAGGTGATGGGTGAGTGGATCGATCAGGAACACGAAGCGTATCATCAACGAATCTTTACGGCCATAGGAGAGTCCATACCGGAAAGTGTCGCAAATGACCGCATACCGGAGACTAGACTAGAGGCCAACTGCGGAACATTGATTCCCGACATCCATTCCTGGTTGACCGACCCTTGGAACCAGATCCCCATGGGGCTTCATTGCTACACGGATGGATCAAGGTCGAGAGGGAAAACGGGACTTGGTGTTTATATAGAAAACACCACGGAACTGTTTTTCCGCCTGCCGGACTATTGCACAGTTTTGCAGGCGGAAGTTCGGGCGATAACGGAGTGTATCAGGGAACTCAATGTAATGAGGAGGTCAGGACTTGTGAATATATTCACAGATAGTCAGATGGCCATCAGAGCAATCTCAGAGGAACGCACTAAATCACGTACAGTTTGGGATTGCAAAAACGCCATTAACAGTTACTCGACACATGGTGAACTACGCATCATATGGGTGCCGGGGCACGCGGGGATAACTGGAAATGAGAGGGCAAACTCACTTGCTTCTAGGGCAATAGAGTTAGGTAATATAAGCTTGGAATGCGCGAAACCTTTCGATGCAGTTAAATCAGAGCTAAAGACTTGGGCACAAAGGGCCCATTCAACTCTCTGGAATAACGGAACCATGGGAATCACTACAAAAATTCTATGGGGAGATCCAGACGAGAGAAGAACGAGGGAGCTGCTAAGACTCAGCAAGCTCGAACTAATTAGAATAATGGGAGTGGTCACAGGGCACTCTCAACTACTGGCACATCTTAAACGCTTGGGAATAGCGGGAGGAGATGAATGTAGAGCATGTGGGGAGGAGAGCGAAACATTGGAACACTATTTGTGCCAATGCCCCGCCTTCTCACAAATAAGGTCCCGATATCTTGGGAGTGACATCTTACCGGACATAAGCCGATTACGGGGAATATGCTGGAGGAAATTAAGGAACTTTGTGAGTGACACGGAGTTTCTCTAGAACTTTGGTTCAATATCTTATGGTTAACTCAAGGTTAACTCAAGGGAGCGCACAACAAGCCTTCACTGGCTTAGGTGTATGTCGTAATGACATGGGCTGTCATACCCCTCCAATCAACCTAACCTAACCTAACCTAAAGTAATATTTTATTAACTGCTAATATTCGAAACAGTCAACTTAAAAAATAAATAAAAGATAAAACTATTCATTCATATCATCATCAATCTTTCTAACGTTCTTGCAACTGAGCAAATAAAATCAACTACTTTTAACTTCTAGATCGAAAAGATACCAAAAGGTCGCAACTCACACATAAGAGTTTGTATTTTAGGACACATCAACTTAGTAAAAAATATCATAAATATGCCAAATTTCAATATAGAAAAAAATATGAGGGATGAAGTGTGGAATGCTGCACACAAAAAGAGATAAAAAGGAAATCAATAAAAACAATTAAAGTTCAACAAGAATTTTCACGCATAATAAAAATGAAAAATGACAAAAGGGACAAATTAAAAAATAAGCAAGTCCAGGTAGTTGTGACCCCAATTTTGCAACACCAAAAACTAAGCCATTCTAGGATTTTTGGCAAATAAACTCTCTAACCACTTCAAGCGTAGTCCTTCAAAATTGAATTAGGATGAAGCAAAAAGCGTCCAGACTGAAGTGAATGAAGAGTGATTATGAAAGGCTGTCGAATACTAGTCGGACTATGCCGGACAGCTGTTTTTTTTTTGTAGTTTCTGTAATTATGGAATGAGATTGCTTGAAAATATTTTGGTACGAGTAGAATGTTGGATCGCTGCTTTTAGTGGCAACAATGGAGGCGATGAAATGTGCTCGGTATGTCTATATAGAATGTTGCATTGCTGCATAAGGACCAAGTCAGGCACCAAAAAAAGAGCGAGAGCTGGCTGTTTTCAAAATCGGTTATATACATGCCACGACGAAGCACTAAATACTGTATGTACATTACAACAATAACATACCGCAAAAATATGCAACAATGAATGAATTGAACTTTAGTTCTCATACCTTTCCACTCTATCAGTGTACATGAACGTAAGTTCAGAAATAAAGCCGTTTACGGACTTGCAGGGGAAGCGTCTTTGAGAAAAGTTATCCACCATTTAAACTTTTAGATGAAATATTTACGTAGGATATTTCGACAATAGTGCCATATTTCAACAAAATATAAAATCAAGGGCCAAGAAAACGCAAACATATCATAGAAGTAGAAAAACTTTTCTGCACTCTCAAAGCTTGCTTGCAACATTTCGAAAAATATATGTACAAGTGAGTAGCAGAACACCAAATAGTGTTTGCGAACTTAGCATAGTTTAGTTCGGAGGCGTCGATATGCTTAGCAATATTTATTTCGTATTTAATATTTATTTATTTTAATCTATAACAAAAAATTTCTTTCAGGTTATTTACTTATTTAAGAAAATAATTTACAATAAAAAAGTTGTTGGTCTGAAAACGTTCTGACTTTTAACTCCCATATTTCCATATTTTTTATGCAAGTTTTCCTTATTTCGTACAGTTATAAGAAACTAGTGACATATGCCGAAAATTCGAATTTAATTTAAACTTACCAACTCAAAATTTTAAAAACCATTTTGGGATGATGAGTATTCGACCAAAATTCGACCACAAGTAAGCAAGAAAGTGTTTTATAAATAACAATCAAGCTCGACAACCACTTCTTTGAATATTTTTGTATTTAAGATGCTTTCATCCTTAAAAACAAACAAAAATGCTTCTCTACAGGCCTTAAATGTTGAAACATTTCGAACAACTCATCTGTGTAGAAATGTGTTCATGAAGTTTGTGTGAAATTGTCATTAAAAAGTTATAACAAAGATGATATGAAAACTTGGACAAAATTTTCTGAAACTAAACATCCTTTTGTTCAAATGGTTCCATTATCCTTGTGTAAGCAATGGAAGGATTGACAGAGAGATAAGACACGCAACAAATGACAATGGCTTTAAAATAAAGTCTATGAAAGAAGATTTCACGTACATGCTGTGCATGAGTCTTAATCATCTTAATCATCTAATGAAGAGTTTTACTCTTGAATACCGGCAAATATGAAATATTTAAACAATGAGTAGTTTTTAACATGATTGACATATTGACGCTGATAACAATAGGATGAATAATAAGAACACAATATGGTCAGCTCAAGCATATGGCTGCTTATCTAGATCTATTTGGATGTAAAAAAAAATGCATGAAAAGGTTCGAGTGCAATGTTTTAAAAGTCACATTTTAAATTTTAGGCCCTTAAAGAAATTATTTGCCCGTTGTCATCAACGGCTTGCGTTGTTACACTTTCTACTGAAGTTTCAACATGAGACCTGAAACTTTTAATATAATTTTCAAACTATTTCAGAGTACATACGCTTTTGTTCCTAAGATCCTTTGGATAATTCAGCTCTGCCTGTCCCTAATCAGAAAAGGCAGCACTGAATAAAATTAATGGTTAAAATATTACCGACATCCCCTTTTCGTGCTCGCAAATTTTGAGCGTTACCATTCAAAATTGCAAAAAATTATGCATCACATCTAATTTATTAACTGCTCTAAACATTTTAATGTAATTATAAGGAATACAATACAATAATGACATGCATGCATACATAAATTATGAGAAAAGCCACTTCATTTGCACACTCGTAATATCCATTTCCTAATGCATACAACTGTAACGTGTGAGCGTGCGCACCACGTAAAATGTTTTTTATGACACACGTCGCTTCACTATTTATACATACATACATATTTGTATGCATATAATGAAAAGTCCATGGCTGCCAGACTTTTATTACCACTTTGTCGATTTTATAACACGAATTTGTTTTTAAAGTGACAAAATGTTTTTAAATAAAACAAAACAAATCAATCTTTGGCAATATTCCGTCCGTCAATTCAATATGATTGTGTGCGTATGTAAAAACAAGTACAATCGATTAAGTTTCTGCATATGTCTAGTTCAATTTAAAAACTTCCATGCTTCGACCCCAGTATACCTTATACATACATATATTTATGTATAATATTGAGTTGACAAATTTATAACGTTTACAAAAGGCAAAATTATTTCATCAGAATGGGCCTTCTGTTCGGATCTAAAAGCTTCCAATGTATTCCGAAAAAGACACTATTTTGTGTCCATCCTTATATCTTTGAGAATGTCATTGGTCAGGCCATCGCCATCAATGGCGAGCGCTATAGGTCCTCGATTACCAACTTCTTTGGCAGTGAATTGGATAATATGGACTCGAACGACATGTGGTTTCAACAAGACATTCCCCACGTCAAATGATCATGAGCTCAGGTCATCTCACATTCAGGGGATGTGAACTGGCCAACGAGATTGCACAGTTTTATCACGTTAGACTTTTTCTTGTGGGCGGCCTCCATTAATATGGCCTTCGAATAAATAAAAAATTTCGATAATATCAGTGATGGAAAACGCTTAATGAAAGGCCCAATAGTTGATTTATTTTCGTAACGATCGGAAGCAACAAGTGACTGAAGATCGTGTCTTTTACGATTTTTCAACATTGAAAAACCGATTTTTTATTATTACCTGAAATTGACGACTATTTTTGAATTTCATCTGGCAGGCATGTCCTTGTCCATGAGCTAATAATATTTTTTATTGCATTTTTATGATGTTGATAGTCTCTTTTTTTATTCCTAATGAATCTTGTCTTTGAATATGGCATATCCTGAGGGTATTGATTTACTTCCCTGCTGTCAACTCCTCCAGGGCAATAAGCAGAAACAATCAATGTTCATTAAAAAAATTATAAACTCTACTTGGAATTTTCCTTTCTGTTTGTGTTTGTTGAACAAACCAGCTGCGTTATTGTTCAAAAATCTTAAATAGTTCAATAGTTTGTAGCTTTTCTATTTGAATATTAAAGATGAATATGATGAAATTTAATAGAGCAAATTATTGTCAACAAATTTTTTTAATAATTTTGAAAAATCTCAATTTATCGCTTAAAACAATCTACTTAGAAATAACGATTTTCTCTGTATCGTGTGTATCGCCATCGAATAAATCAGGAGATATATGAGTTGTACGAAAATATCAACAAACACAATACAAAATATATAAATAAAAAAGTGAGACAGCCTTATGTGATGACAAATAACAAGCGTTTGACCAATTAACTTCAGATTGAGATTGAATAATGTCAAGTCATGACATGAACTTCTTTAGTAAGACTAACATTTTTTTTTAAGAGGAAAGCTGCTGCACTTTAGCTTTCTTATGAATTGTATCCATTGACTTATATAAATAAATAAATAAATTACTGAATTAAAAAACCTTTTTACATAATTTTCAAAATTTGTATTAACACCTAGACTTAGGCAACTACGCTCTAAAATCTCCAACTCCTTCACAACTCTTGGCGAAATTGTGAACCAAATGGGAAACCCATACAAGATAGCTGAACGGATACATACTTAATAGACGCAAATTTCGTCTTTTGCCTGCGGTGTCTGGTAGCTAATAATTTGTAAAACAAGACCTTGACAATACTTCCATGTTGGGTAGATTCGAAGAGCTTGTTTAAAGTTACCCCGGGGTACTTTATGTGGTACTTAAAGGATATAACCGAACCTTGCAAGGAGAGATTTATTCCTTTACTTAAAGCAATGGTATTGCTGAGACCTTTGCCTGATGCATTACGGAAGCAAATTGCTTCAGAGTATTAATCGTAATACCCCAGTTTTCAAAAAAATGGTTAATTTACAATAAATGATTATGAACATTCCTTAAATCAAAGAAACATCCTCATAAAGAATGTCCTTATACTGATTAAATCATAAACGCGAATGTTATAAAAACAATGGGGCCAAGATTGCTCCCTGTGAGACGCCGGAAGAAATGCTACCTGGATCCGATTTTGTGAAAAAAATAACAATTAAAGGAAGCATCAGTAACTTTTATTGACTACTGTCAACTACTTTTTTAACATTTGAAATTTAACAACATTTCATTTTGATTTAATTGAAAAATGAGTAGAACGGCTTTTAACTGATGGATTTTTTCATTTATCTAAAATTTCGTTTTCATTCAATTTTACTTACATAATATTTTGAGTGTACAAAATTACAAAGTACGTACGTGTGCGAGGTGTATACGAGTACGCGTGCCGGAGGCCAGACCCAAACTTTATACTTTTAAATTTGATTGAAGTACTCGTGTTGTTAGTGACACTTCTTCATTTCTCATGTTTTTATATGCATATTTTATTGTCAACTCTTGTTTGAACATTTAAACTTTTATGCAACTTCTTGGTTTATCAGTACTCGTATAAGAAATACTAAATACAACAACTTTAGTAGAAACATTTTACTGCAATCCATTCATTTGAATATATTCTGTCGTTTTTAGCTTAAAAATGCCTTTTTCCTTTTTTTATAAATGATTGTTTTGCTGAAAATCCTTAAAACATGTTATAAAAGATCATATGTACATACATAGACACACAGCCTTACACATACACATACCCACACATATATACATATATGTATATAAAAAAGAAAAATAATGAACCTCTTGTTTGCTCATTAAATATTCAAATGAGATTTAAACCCTTTACGTTTTGCTTGCCGTTCCAATGAATAAATAATAAAATATTATTGGATGTGTAAACATCAAAAAACATTTATTATTTGACATATTTTTTTTTAAATAGACTGTCCTTTATTTATTTCTGTTTTATTAACAGCACAGCCCAATAAGCATTGCATATATGTTTCCAATTATGTGGACGCTCTAGACGCATTAAAAATAATAATTTTTGAATTGATATCCAACAAACACGGAACGAAACGTTCAGAGTGAAGAAGAATGTTGAAGAATGCGGAGGACAAGATTTGGATTCCGAGTTGAGACGACAATTGTAGTATAGAGAAGGCAAGTGGTGAAATCAGAAGGCAGGGAGAGAGAGGGCGTATATTCTTTTTTATTCCGCGCTTTTTGTAGGACGTAAGGAGACCTATTAATTTTCTTAAGCTGTACAAGTAGACCATTTTATTAATCATTTTACTTCGTCGACGATTCTGCTTACATTACAGTTAATACAATCCCACTCTAATGTAAATCAGAAAAACTTATGATGTTGATGACTTGTCCTGCTGAACAGGGATCGAACCCAGGTTCGCAGTCACAAATAGCACCATCGACGCAACAGCACCTTAAACGTAAAAAACTTGTTTTCTGGGAATGATATAAAACTTTTTGAACTTTTGGAAAAGGCTACAAGCAAAGTTAGTGAGAGACACAATTCTCTAATTCCCTACCTCAAAAAAAAAAAATATTTAAAAATAAAAAACAATTCTACTACATTCTTCATAAAATGTAGGGTATTTCGTTAAGTTATAATATAAATAAAACGAAACTTAGAAATTCCTAAAAAATATTATTTTTGGAAGCAAAAGGATTATTTTAGACTAAGCAATTCTAATTGCTTAAACCTCGGAATGTAGACTGATGTAATTAAAAAGTTCAATTGCAATATAAATTTTTAAACTGATAATTTTTACAAAATTTTATTTGTTCATTTGTTTTTTTTTTTTTTTGTCGTGTTTAAAAACGTAAAACAGGCTTTTAATTGAACTTTTGTTTAAGTTAAAATTATTAAAGTGAATTTGTAACATACAGAAATACTTTGAATTAAAATTTTAATTTTTACTAAATAAATAAAAATTTTTATCTTACGATTTTACCCTTAATATATGTGGCAGCTATGCGGGCCACTATAATGTAAAGTTTAACTGAATAGAGTATCTTAAGTCCAAATTGTGGCACGTGTAGCTGAGCCCCAAAAGAGCCACAATTTAAATAAATATTTATTATATTTTCCATATTGCGTGAATTAACAATATGTATTCATATTTTCAGAATAATAATTTAGACTGTATGAGAAAAAGTGAAGCAACACCAAAAAATTTCATACATTTTAGAAGTGAGTCCATCATGCCAATTTTATGGAGGTTTTTTACGTTTTCATAATTTCATTTTCTCTTTGGAACTATTTAATTTTATGAATAATATTTAAAATGATATAAATCCAATAGAAAATTCTTTTTGCGTTATTTCGCATACAACAACTTTCTCCTCTATGGTATGACAAAGCTCGGCTTTGTTTTCTAAAGAATTTCATCAAATATAGTCTCATAAGCTGAAGTCTGCAAAAAAAAAAACATCATTCAAACAAATGACGGGCAAACAAATGTTAAGTAAGAAGAATGAAAATTATTGATTCATTAGTATAAAACCAAATTTACGCAACATCACCAAATACAGCGATTTTGATTAGACATATTAACATCAGTACAAGCTTTATATAATTGTAGTATTACATGAGTATGCTGAATACAATATCAAACCGTTGACAAAAATCAATAATATTGAACGAAAAGTAATTCCGGGTATAACCGTATGTAGGGCACCCAGTCGTAATTGTTGTGGTTAAACCAAGTATCACCCGCAAAAGTACACCGACAAAAATATCATAATGCCACTGATTGTAATGCTGACACATAAACTCCACAAAAATAATCTGTTAGTGGAACAAGACTAACAAATACCAACAACTGTATGAATCAAACCGCACCGCAAATACCATAAAAGCAACATCTAACATTGTACTCGTGCTGAAATCCGTCATCTAAATGGCCTGCGGTATTGCCAGGATCCTTGACACAAGCAAATATCATCCTGCCCTCCAAGACAACTTTGCAGCCTTAGGACTTCAAATACGAGTACAATGTTAAAAGAAGATACAGCCACTCATACGTACTCGTACAACACAAAACTGGTGGTGCATCTATGAATGTGTTGCACCATTCATTGGTGGTTGATTGTAAAATTGTTAGTGCAGTTACAACTGTTATTTTTATTGTTGTTAATGCTGTTTGCTATTTTGTCCTATTGTCGGACATTTGTAACCCTCTACATTTTTGTTGTTCTATTATTGTTTTATAAGACACATCAATACATACATGCTCGTGCTTGTTGTATAACTACGGTGACCATCCGTTCACTATTATAGTGGACAGTACACTATTTGAACCTCTTGTACACTATTTTTTTCATGTACACTATTTGTACATTTTTTTGTCAATTGCCCCATTTTTTAAAACATATTTTCTTTCATGCGTACACTTTTGTTCACTTTTCTGTTCTATTTACTATTCTTGGTCATTAATAAATATTCTTGGAAACTCTACGTTTCATTCTCATTTATTATGAAAAATAATCTGGCCACTATGTATGTTATGAGAAAAGAAGAGAATTTGTCAGTTCTTCAGCTGTTCATACACATGCATACATACATACATATACACACATACGTATATTTTGTTTTTTTTTCATCCAGTTTGAATAACTTCAATTTTTCTGTGGAGGGAAACAAAACTAATAACAGCGAAATATTTGTGGTGACAATATTCCTTATAAAAATATTTTAAAATTAGTGGATTTTGCATTTTCTTTGGCTGCATCAAATGCACCAACAGAAAGGGTTTTTTCTATGTCTAATAATATATGGACTTCGGAGAAATCTCAAATGAAATTGGAAACACTAGAATCTCTCTTAATTATAAAATGCAATTTTGAAATGGATTGCACTGAATTTAAATCATTTCTAACGAATAGAGCTGATGTTTTGCAGAAAATACATTCTGTAGAGAAATATCAAAAGTAAAGTATGTCTATTTTTACATTCGTTTGTATGTGTGTATGCATTTTTAGTTTAGTTTCCTTTTTTATGTATGTATGTACATACATATATGTGTACACTATTTCTTTATGGGTTTAATGGTCACCGTATGTATAACTCATGTATCTACAGAGTGGCAAATTGAAAACTTTATTTATTTAATCACCACACACTTTTTTGCTTTTTCTCTTCTTATTGTTATTTTACAATTTAACTAGAAAAATACAAATAATTTTTATAGACATACGAGGACACATATACGAGTATGTATGCCTTTCCTTGTGCGGTAGTTGCAAGATTAATAAAATCCTTTATCGCAGTAGTTGCTGAAGTAAAACTTGTAGAGACAAATGCAATGGAAGCTAAATATTTATTTAAGACTCTTATGAAAATAAATAGATTCAACTTATTTTCTAGTTGCGTGCAATGAGCAGGGAGATGTGTGCCCATTTCTATGAGTTCCCTTCTTTAATCCGGTCTAAGGTTATTCCCTCTCCCTCATATATGAATAAAATCTCGTTTCGCATGAATAGCTTTTAAAGTTTACAGTAATTATAAAAGTTTGAATAGCTTCAAAGTTCTAGTTGTGAAACACAAAAGATATTAATTTATAATTAACAGAGATTTGATTTTCTAAAGAAGATTACATTTCAAATATTGAATTGCATGTATTAAATAATACGAACTTTGACTTAACGACATAGTAATAAAGATCAGCGATCGGTTGCGGCGAATTGGAGAAGAGTGTTAGATGCGAATTAAAGCCACGATCTTCGAAGCATCCCTCTAAGAACAGAACAGAAAAGTAGATATTAAGAACAGGATAAAAAAATAAACATAAACAAATTTATAATAAACAGAACAGTTTTCAAAATTCGGATGAATTTTTCCTTGACTAAGAGTAACTAAGTCAATTCGATCAAAATACATAATTTTTCTCAGCCCAGGTGTCCATCCGGTCCACTTCAGAGGACCGCCATCAAAGAAAATCTTTAATCTCTGGGAACTAATGTCAATTAACATCATTTAATTATAAATAAAATTTAATCTTTTTTACTTGTTATCAGAAGACCTCTTGCTGAAAAAATATTTAAGTTAGAAATGTCAATATACTGTATTTAAAATTTTTGATAAACTTTATTTATTGCTACTTTATTATTGACATCTTAGAGAGCTTTTAGTGGAACATAAATCAGTGCGACTACTGAATTTTCATCTCCTGGAGTCTATTGAGCAAAACAACATATTTTTACTGCTAATTTTATGCGTTTTTAAAATTTACTTCTATTATTACATTCAGGTACGTGCGGCTCAGATTTCCCCACGACCATTTAGAAAGACAATATTGGTGTTTTGTAAAAAGAGAAATATCAGCTACACATCAGAAAAGGATGCCCGCAACAAATTAGAGCGGGCGACATGAAGATCATGATTTTGTGTCTAATTACTTTGCAGCCAAATCAGAAAGTTGCCATGTTTTTTCTACATGTGTGTGCAAATGCAAGTAATAAAATTTTGCATTTATTTTGAAAGTGCACACGACAGCGAAGCAACAATAAATTCAAGAGAATTGATTCGAAAACCTCAGGATTACAAAACAACTAAACTGATTTAATCTGGTGCTTAAATGGGTGAAGGGCGTGTTTTTATGTCAACCAAACAGTGTGGCACCCAAACAATCTGTAGTTTAAAATAACAGCATCATCATCAACCATCAACGCTATAGAGCTATCAAGCTGAGCTGTCAGATCCAGTGCTGTACGTCGCGCTTAATTCGCTTTGCATTTAGTGTATTGAGTGGCATGAAAAGGCTTTCGGAGATTGATCTCAAATTGTTATTGTAAGTTAAAAGCAGAAAAATGTTTTTGCGCGAGAAACAACAAAAGTTTCCAGTAGATAAATGAAGAACAGGCAGCTGTTTATATACAAAATAATAAATTTTGCAAACAAAAAGGCTCATCTTCCACCACATTATTGCGATTACAATCGCAAGAAAACATCATAATCAAATATGAAAACATGAAATTATAAGCATTTATCGCATTCGAACCTCATGAAACGGCAGTAACATAAATGCCAGTCAGTCAGTCAGTGGGTAAATCATTCAATGCCAGTTTTCCCCTCATACAATTATTAATGAATAATGAACCAGTTTTTTATAATATTTTTTATTCATCTTTTTTGACATTGTCATACAAAATTATAACAGAAATTGAGTAAAAAAATAACAAACATGCAGATTTTTTATTTACTTTGTATGCCAATCAAGGGGTGGGTTCAACAGCCACAATCTCAATTGGAATGGCACGGATGCTGCATCATAAATATGTATGTATATGGGCAACGTTATTAAGTCCATAGAGTGGCGTGTTAAAATCTTAGATAATTTCTAAACATTTTGACCTTCAGACATGATAAAGGAAAAAGAAAATAAACGCATCGCTCAAACAGATTAAGGCCGCTGTGAATTTCGATTACTTAGTTAAAATACTACAACACCAACAACTCTACTGCGTATGTATATCGGTCACGGCGACTTGCTGAGTGTTTAGTAGAGTTAAGTACTATACCTGCACATACAATATACTCGTATGTACATATACAACTATCCCCCGTTTTGCGCGCTACTCGTTTAACTCGTTCTCGATCTTAACGCTCACTTCACTCGAATTTATTTCTACGAAATTGTAATTCTGATTGCATTTTAGGTCTACGCATACGTGTACTTATTTCGATCAAAATATAAATAATTAAAATTAACATTTTGGTGATCGAAGCAAAATATTATGTGTCTATGAATTAGATGATTTAAAGCAACAGGACGAGTTTCATTATTGTTTACTTACAAGATTTGTATTAAAAAAGCTTTTTACGGTCGTTTTCGTTTCACACGGGTTTTGCAAATAAAATTGACTTTCGGCTTGCACGGTTCTGTGAAGAAATTATCTTCCGCGTAATGCGGGGGTGTAAACGTTTTGCCTTTTTTGACAAATTTTCAATAAAGGACATGCGCCGAGTTGCCGCAAGTGGAACGAAGAATGTGCATAATTGAGACTTTATTCCATTTATTTTGGGCTCGCAATACTCGTATGAAAAAACAAAATAAATTTCATGAACCGTATTCACGGAACGCATTACAAAATGTATGATTAAAAACCTCTTAATTTATGACTTCATTAGAGTTTCTGTAACACGTTATACCGATACGCGTACAGACGCTGCCACAGAAATAATAATAATTCCGCTGCTTAATACAATTTCATATATTTTAAGTAATAAAAACTTCAAATAATTGATATATCTGAAAAGTGCACAACCTAAAGCCAATTAGAAAGGCCAGTTTGGATCACTCGCCATCAGATCTTCTCTTTTTCAATTTTTATTCACTGGACTTGAAGCTACGAGTATCTTCAAAATGATAAGAAATTTTGATTCTTTGCGAAAAAAAATTTATTTACGGCAGGCCATTTAAATTAGAAAAGTTGAAAACTTATCAATAGTAGGTTAGGTTAGGTTGATTGGAGGGGTGTGATAGCCAATGTCATACGACATATACTTAAAGCCAGTGAAGGCTTGTTGTGCGCTCCCTTTTAATTATTAGACACATATTAACTGCCAGAGTTCTGCGGCAGGATTCGAACCTGGAACCTTCGCACTACGAGTCTAGTGCACTACCTACTAGTCTACGAAGGTCAGTTTATCAATAGTAACAATTTGTGTTTTCTTATATGAAACTATTAGTTTTGTATCGGTTGTATTATTTTATCACTTTAGAAGAGTGTGTACATGCTTTTGGCATTTTCATTCATTTTAAATGTTTTAAAAAAAGTTTTTTTTAATTCACTCCAAGAATTCCTTTTTTTAATCTGCTCAATATATGTACGCTGGTAGTCATAAGAACTTAACTTTATCTATAACAATATATAAATGTATTTAAAATTTATTTTGTGTTAAAATTCTTTCCTCTTGTTTTTTTTATTATATTTTTTTGACGTTTATCATTCTCTGTACACAAGGTTTATTTGAAAGGTGTAATTCAATAACGATACGCGATACAAGGGGCTTGTGAATGTGGCAAATGTTGTCATATGAATATTAACAAATAAGTATTTTAATTAAAAAACAGTGTCTTCTCCAACCAGCACAGAATTTTACAGATTTGTGAAAGTAATTTAAATCATTATTCACGATTTTTCAAAATTAATTCCATTAGAATAAATAAATAATGTCATTCCTGAAGAATGACTTTCTTTTACGTTTTTACATCATTCTCATTTACTGGACCTCAAAGCCTTTAAAAGCTTCCGCAGCCCTTTAATAATAAAGAAAAACCCTACATTCCAGTATAATCATATGAGTTGACTTATTTAGCAGCTCTTGCAGTGATTTAGAAAGAACAAATCGTTTATATTACAACTCCAAGACATTGAAAATGCTCTGCATTATTTAAAAGGAATATTAGATAGAATATTTGATTCTATACTTGAGAATGACAAAACTCTTTAAAATTTCTAGTCTGCTCAAAAGTATCATTCGTTTGCGTATAATCGTAGAGGTGTTTGCAACAAAATCTCTGAGTGAAAGTTCTTGACCAAATTCTATTCTTGCTTCAGGTCGTTTATTCGAACTTTCTTTCCATTTCAAAAACCCATACTATAAAGTTTGTCTAGAGTGATTTCCGAAATATAGAAATTTATAACAGCATAGAAAAATTCTCGTAGTTTAGCCTTTGATTAGCGAGAAGAAACTGAATTGCATTCAAATTGTTACGATTACGATTTACACTCAAGCAAAAATGTTAAGAATAGACAGATTCAGTCCCAGATCTTGTTTGTTTTCGTAAAACAATAATATAAACCACAATTGTAATATTTATTAATTTCATTTCTCTGTCGACTAGACAACACCATAACTATTGGTGGCGAGTGAGTAAATGATCATTAAATTTTTGTCATTTCTAAACATAGAAAAAATTTTGTTTATGACATAATTTGCAAAATTGAAATTTAATTGGAATAAATGAGGCAAAGAAAGAACTCGAGCTTGTTTTCCATAATCATGATCATCAAAGATCATTATTATTTGAGTAAGCGAACAAACAATTTACAATCCATTTATGAAGTGAAGTGTGAAGGACTGACCCTTTTGTTTGCCATGCATTCTATGCGGAAGGAAAAATCCAAAGTTAATCGAATTTGTGGAAAGTTTACAAAAACAACTATAACAATGAGTCGCTATTAGCTTTTGTAGGAATTTTCATTGTGACCCTTTTTGTTTTTCGCCTTAGTATCAGAAAGTGGACAGTGGTCGGTCAGTTTTATGTATTAAAATGTTTCCAAAGCACAGATGCATGTAACTACTGTCAATAAGTCGCTTTGTTAGAGGATTTGTTTTTGGTATTATGAAAATTAGAGGGTGGTTTTTACAAACTTTTGCTTCTCTTTATTGTAGAAAAGAAGTTTTAACATTTCGCTTAAGGGAATTGAAAAATGCGGAAAAAGTTTTATTGGCCGCGGCGGCGTAAAGCAAGGGCGTTTATTCTAAATATTAAACAAAAAATTGTTTGTGATTTAACCTAAAAAATAATCCATGAGGAGAGTGTGCACTAGTCGCCCTTCTGCTTCGATAGGAAAAGAGGCGTTGATTAATTTTTTGTTCAAACATTATCTGCACGCATGCGCGATTGAATATTGAGTGGTGGTAAATAAAGGATTAGGGACATCGTTTTCCTGCTTAATGGCTGCGGTATGTATTTGTTCGCCGTATGGTTAATACATTGTCATCACATAAATAAATTTAATTTTGTTGCAATGTTTCATTTCTAGTGGTTTGTATTGTTTGCAACCAATTTAGCGTAAAGTATCTGTAGCGACTGCTTTGGAACCTTTATTATGCTCCTGATGAATTATTGCCTGTATTTGGAATTAAAGTTGAAAAATTTTCAATTCCTGTGAATATAACACTACAGTTAAGATTTATTGATGATTATTGACTGCAGTCGTGGATCATACAGAAATTGAGAAGGATTTGAAATCTAATAAAATGAAAGGCGTTTTCACATTCTGTTCCCTGAGGGAACTGACTGATTGTTTTACATTTCTAAATGATTTGTTATTTGGAAATAGAAAAACAGCACATAATTGAGCATCAAAACAACCCAGCGGTATGAAAATGGAAGTTATTCGTAAATAATGAGACCTTTCTTGCTTCCAAAGGATCTGTTAGTGCATTTTTCCGACTTTTTAGACTCCAATTGACAAAATTTTAATATAAAATAGCAATTAATTCCACAGGTTTTGTGAAAATCGATTTCAAAATACTTCCTTTTCATTACAAAAAATACATATTTTTGCAACAATTAGAGTTTTTAAAAAATGTTTTGTTTGTTGTAACTTTAGCTGTTCATATGCCCACATTTCATTGGTCGCTAAACCAAATCGTCAGTGAACTTTAAGCAGTTTGAAAATATTCAATTTACGTAAAAATATTATTTTTCTTCAACCCAGAATGACTATAATGACAACTGGCGACTTTGTATGCCTCATGTGGAGCTTTTAGCAGTGGCAAATAAACAATCCTAATTTAGTTCAAAATTAGTCTATATGCAAAAAAGTCATAAAAAGTTTACTTTTCCCAAAGTAATCGAGAGACTCCTGATTTTCTTGAAAGGTCCTTTTTACTGAGTAATAATGTTCATACAAATAAATTTAGTTTTCTAAAGAGCTCAGGTGCAAGTATAATTATTTCTATTGACTTTAAATATAATCGTAAATGGCAAATAATTTGCTTCAAGGAATAAAAGCCGTGTTACATTTGGTTAGATTTTCAAGTTTAACTAATAATTTTGCGTTATTAAAACCCACATTACAAACTCCCTCCATGCACGCTGGCGGTGGACCATCCGCCCTTACACGAGGGTGACAAAAGCAGTCGGCCCACTTCAAATATTAACAACAGCAACAATTAACGATGTAAGAACAAACAATTTAACTCTGTTTGTTGTTGCATTCATGTGCCATACAACGTTCCAGTGTAATAAAATACTTGTAGATTACGTCCCTCATTCGAAAAACAAATGTTCAGCAAAGTTTCATTTTTATTTCAATCAGAATTAAGGAAAGATGTTTTTTCTCTTGCAATTCAAGCCTTTTCAACATTAATTGTTAGTTATGTTACGACACATAAAATATTATATTCCAAATACAGAAAAAGGACGAATTCTTCAGTGTAGAAATTTGCATAAATTGGTGTCGAAATGCATTGAGTTTGAAAGGGTTGTTTTCGAAAACCCGTTGTGAAAGTTGCCCTGCGTAAAAATGGTAAATTTAACACACATTTAAGTATATTTCAATTTTTTTTTTTAGTATTTGAAGAGGTACTTGAAATTTAAATATTGAATGTTTCGTTTTGTTTGAATGCTTTTGTAACTTTGAAAATCTTTCTGTTAAAGACAAAATAGAGCTTAAACAATCAGTTGTAAGCGTCATACTTGAAGTGGATGATTGCAGACGGAACTTTGAAAGGGACTTGTGCGTTTGGTCGCATAAAATGCACAAATGAATTGCAACAGAAAGAAAAACAAATGCAAATAATAACTGTAATGATTTTTCAAAATGTTTCTTAATTTGAATGACCATACCGGTGATGATGTGGTCGTGGGGGTAGTTGCATATTATTTGATATTTTTTTACTTTTTGGGCGTTAACCTGAAATCGCCTTAACCCGCATAATTATCGCGATTGTATGGCTTTTATAACATATTAAATAACTATTTATTTTCCTTTCACAGAAAAGGGTTAGTGAAATGTATGTTTTTGGTTATGCATACGTAGTAATTATATATCATTGGATTCAATAATGTAAACTCTCTTTTTGAACTGCCTTCGTCTATGTACATACAGTGAACTTTCAACATTCAGTAATAAATGAACACAATTTTTTATGTCGACTTTCTAAATGCGGAACAATATTTAATGGCTCTAAATAATGCATAACATGAAAACCATTTCGTACAATTTTTGGAATTCCCCGCTCGCTAACAAAATGTATCTAAATAATTTTCAGCCTTAGTTGTAACTTGTGGCAACTTGTGATGCAATTAGTACTTTCAAAAAAATCTTAAAAATGTCTTTGAAAGTAAATTTCTTTCAAAAATCTATCCTTCACGGCAAACATTTCGTTTAGGCAACAGCTCTGATTTCAGTCCATCTTTATTTTTCTTTCTTTCGATAATCAACCATATATTAAAAAAACATGTTTCCTCCAAAAGCCGCGATAATGGGAGTTTCGCATCGAGTGCCGCCCAAATGAAATAGAAAGCTGATTTCTGTTTTTCCGAATTAATTTTGCAGTACAAGGACAAAAGTAGCCGGTTAACGTGATTATACAATGATATGGTTTTCCGCGTTTCCGAAAAATTATTTTCAGATACCTGACGGCACTTTCGAAAATTAACGACTCATATCTTGAGTTTTGAAAATGTTTTTATAAAAATAAAAGTGATATACTCCGGGTGAGTTATGCATCAATGTTCGTAGTTGAAGATGAAAACTTATTTTAGCATTAAAAATTGTCAAAAAGGGAACGAATTCGATTTGATTTTTATTAGTTCATATTAAGGAGAGTTCACTGTATATAAGGAATTAGTCTATGTTTGTATAAATTATTTTTCAATTGTTCCGTTTATTTCTAGAGAACTATAGCAATGAGACTCTTCATGTGCTTTGGTTATAAACTTGGGTTTAGTCTATTGATCATCCTACGATTGAAGAACTACAAAACAGCTATTATCAAATTTTGTGAGGATCACTTTGGAAATAAAGTGAAAAATCAGACAGAAAACTATTTGGATAAGAGGAAGGGAAAGGTTACGCTTTTGGAAGAGCATTATTTATTTTATTTATCAGGAGAGCTAAAGAGAGAAGACGTCATTGTTGGTGGCATTAGAAAACCACAATCTTCTTCTGTATGCTCACGTATGCACATTTACTTACAAATATTTATTTTCAATTTTTCCATATGAGGTCAGATAAAATAATTTAAATTTTAGAAACTACAATTCTTACTGCATTTTTATCCTTTCCTTTCAATACAATTTTGTGGCTGTAGCACAGTTCAATGCATGGATATGGAATAACTCCTGAAGTTGTGATCTGCTGATCTAATAGATGACTATCATAATTACAGTTAGTGGATAAAAGTTATAATCATAATTAGTTCATAATAATTATTTATATTTCCTTTGTACAACAAAAGAAACGTAATAATTTCAAAAGAATGATTTGCCACACTCAGCACAGTGGTGCATTTCAGTAAAGGAATTTTCCGGTATTGAAACCATGTCTACATCTCCATTGTTCGCACTGAACTTTGTTGAATTAACATCTTCCGATATCTGAAAGCTGTTTTTCATTTCCCTTTTATCAGGAGATAATTGTCGCAAACTGCAAATCATTAACGATTTGGATATAAATACAGTTCAATTAAATAAATGCTTGATTGAATTATATTTATTGAAAGTTTGTCAGCAGACGAAATACTATATTACAGTCGGATTCCAATATAAGAATATGGACAATTTCAGCATTTTTTTCGCTTAAGCGAGATTCTCGTTTAAACAAACTTCGTTTAAATGAACTCAGAACTTTACAAATTTTTCTTTAAAACGAAAATAGAATATATGATACATTTTAAAAATAAAATAATGTATTTTGGTATTGAATTAAACTTGATTTTGTAAACTGATATTTCCTCGATTGCACTTTTATCAACAAAACGTGTTTCGTTTAAGCGATTTTTTTGTTGAACCAAAGCATTGATTGACAATTAAATACTATCGTTAATAAATTAAATGTTAAACAACTAATTTTGTGATCTTCTCTAAGAAGAAAGAATGAAAACAAATATGTGCCTTTGGAGAAAGTTTTTATATTTCAAATAAATTTAATTAAAAGGACAACGATCTCATTCTCTGCCGACTGTTGAACATCAAAACCGATGAAAAGAGAAGATATTAACCATCAATTAGATTTCATTTTTGAATTTATTTTGTCGTATTATCGGATATTTCATTATATGAATAAGTTTTGAAAACCGTCATCTGGTATATTCCTTACTTTGACACCAAACAAAGTTCAACATTTGAAAGAGATGGTCTAAAGTCATGCTATTAAATAAAAAAAACAAACTTTCGATAATTAATATACGATTTTCATCAGTTTCTTCATAGCAGCAACCGTTTGTAGAATAAACAACTACCAAAACACTTAATTTAAGTAATTTTGAATTGTAATTTGCCACGAAAGTATCCGATCCATAAATTGATGTCATATTTTTTGCACTAACATGGAGTTATCACAGATTTGTGGCGCGTTCACTTTATGTACGAGTATGTAAGTAAATTAATGGACAAACCGTGTGGTGCTAAGAGGGAAAACATTAAATATGAAACTTTCAAAGTGCTTATTATTACGTATCGAACGTCATTGTGAGCTCACAGTGGGATATTGCATACATTCATCCATTTAAAGATTTATTCATTGAATAAATTTATATGCAACTAAAAGCATATCGTCAAGTATCAGTCTTAGCGTCACCAATATTACAATTGATGTTGCACGTTCATAGAGAAATGCATCATCATCATCCTTATCGCCATAATTATATTCTATACGAGTACATCTCTGTATGTCCAACCAGATGTGTTGCACGATTTTGGTTTTAGTCGATGGCTGGCTGCTTGTCTCTATGTCCGTCCGTGTGTATGTCTACTGCATTTATTTCACAAAACTCATTTTCATTCCACGTACAAACGATTAATCCACTGTTTATTACTGTGGGTATGTTTGTATTTATGCATATCCGCCTTTTTGTTTCCTCTTTCCTTTTTACCATTAAAGTTGAAGACTTTTTTATTGAACGACATCCTGCGGGAATCTTTACAGCGTGAGCGAACTAGATTAGTTTAACTTGCACCGATTTGACACTTGTTAACTTTTGTAGCATCAATTCTTAGTTTGCGGTAATGGGCGCCAAGACGGAAATAAACTAGTGCTACAAACACTTACGTTCATTACGTTTTGTTCTCTCATTCATACATATTCATACATACAATAAAAAATATTGCCATCTTCAAATTAGAGAAATAAAAATTTAACCAACAAAAATTGATAATTGTAAACTCGGTCTTGCAGAGATTAAAATTTTTTAAGGGTTTAATTAATCAACACATCGAATTCTTTGTTAATCTTTCAAACTTCAATTAATACTCGTACCAAAATTTAATACCTGTCATACATTTCGTGTATAGACTAGTTCTACTGTACATGCGGCTGATAGTATTGTTCTGCCGTACGCATATTTACCACCGTCGACCGCACGTGGGCCAGGATAACTTACTCCGCTTGTGTTTTTCCTTGTTTTATTATCGCGAACCAACAAAAACGACGTGGTATTTTTCTAATAGAAAGTTCGCTTGCCTCTTTTTGTACATAACTTGTAGACATAAATCATTTTAAATTATTATCAATGGCGGAAATAAGCACAGATTGCATTCCATTACTAACTCAATGATGAAAACTTTAAGAAAAATAGCCTAAGCTTAGGTTCAATAACAGTTCGAAAAGAATTTGTAGTTAATCAACACTTTAAAATTAAATACAATAAATAAAATTCTCAATTTTTGAGAAAGCTTTTAAATTAGATCAATCTTAATTTCTCGAAGTGCGATTTGCAGCAAGACATGTTGTGCCATTTGAGGTCATCGACTTATCACAACAAACGTTGGCGTTCGCACACATTCACTCTACACATGTCCGGGAGTATATGTATGTAAAGCGAAATAACAAAAACTAAATCTAATCCATGAGCCACCACTTCCGTTTCTCCTAAAAAGATTTATAATAGAATGGAATAAAATAGAAAACAAAATAAGAAGCAACAACAAAATATGTTTGTGGGGGGTCAGTTGACATATACGAAAAGGTCATAATTTTTCCGTCCTTTTCACTAGTTTTTTAAGGTTTTGCATATAAAAAGGGATAATTTTTAGCTCTCATCTACTTAAAAATTCATTTACTATTTAAGATTGATGATTAACTTGCCTTTCATTGCACTCATTCATCGTCACTCTCAATATTTAATGACATAATGGTGAGTTGTTTTTGTACAAACCAAAAACGATATTTTTAAGGACATCTGCCCTATTACGTTCGTCGCAAAGTTCGAGTGGTCAAAAAACTTTATTAGCAATTTTAGAATTTCTTTTTCAGACGTTTGCCATTCAATTGTCCACGCAGCACGTCATTCTAATGATGAATAGAACGGTTTTATGCGAATCTCTTTGTCAAACGCACTGTCGCAGACTCAATAACAATGCCACTGATTTTTAATTATGTATTTTAGCATTTTGTTAAAAAATAAACAACAAGTATAAAATGAGTCTGATTGTTGTTTTCGTTTCAAATTTGTACATGTTTTTCCGTATATTAAATTTCAGGAAAAAACAAAAGCATCTATTTGTTTTCTAATTTTCATGCGAGAATAAATTTTTTGAATTACCAGTAAAATGTCTACATACTTGTAAAGGGTGCTCTTCTACTAAACGTAGTAATTTAATACTAAGAAATGTATATGTGCATATATTGTACCTTGTAAAATACATTCCATATTGAAGAGTGTTCAGACGAACCCTGAAGGAAACATGGGGGCAAGTGTACCCAAGTCACCAGTTTTGTCGACTATTTTGGTGACTCATATGTAGACATCATCACGTTTTTGTTCGATGAGCAGAGAAATTTCTGAGAGCACGCTTATTTATGCCTCTTCATTTTTTAATTGCGTTTATATGTTTTATGGTGAACCTTTAATCATTTATTTTAACTAAAACTGTAGGGATATATGTATATCAAAAATTGTTTATATGGACCCATTAGAACGACCTCTTCAGTAGTGGGTTTTCAATGATAAGTCCATCTTAAATTTCAATAGAAAGAAGTATTGTGTAGAGTATGTCAATAATACTGGTGACAATGTCTACAGGGAAGCACTGGTTCTACGGTCGTCATATGGTCCCATTGGAACTAGTTCGTCAGTAGTTCCAATGTCAGTAGTGGATTTTCAATGACAAGTGCATGTTAAATGTCAACAGAAAAAAGCATTGGCTGGGGTATAATTTGTCACTAGTACTGGTGACTTTGTCAATAGTGAATCACTAGTCAATCCTTCAGGGAATGTACAAAGCAATTTATTTCATTTGAAGATGAGATCAAAAATTTGCAAATATATCTGCGGAATATCCTCTTTAAGAAATTCGTTTCAGCTTTATAAGGAGTTTCGGGTTCTCTTTATTCTGGCCAATTGCATTTTAGTGGTAAAATATGTAGTTGTCATTTGTGTTGAGGAAATAAAATTTATCCTTGATGATGTGGGTAAAGAAATTTTACTTATAAGAGCGCTCTCGAACTATTTCTATTATTATTTATTCTATTATTATTGAATGAGTACTCCTTTGGAACGCGAATATTTATATGTTAATTTGTGAGAACTTAAGTCGTTAGAACGGGTACATTCTTTAATTTAAAAAATATAGTCAGAGACAGGGCTATAATACAAAGCAAATATTAAACAGCAAAAAACCTCGAGAATGACTAGAATTTATAAAAGTATTTGAAATCAGCAAATATGAATGACCCTAGAAATGGCGATTTGTAAATTTATTTGGCGTCATAGCGTTTTACTATTATAATGGCTCTTTTTTTAAAGAAGGGAAGCATTTTTCGTGTGTTTATTTTTGAAAGAAAAACAGATTTAGAAATGTTTTTAGCTTTCTCTCATGTTCCAGAAATCGCAAATCGCATGAAATTGAGGACTGTCGATGCAATATGCCTTGGTAATCGCTAATCTTAGGCGATTTCCAATTTCTGTAACATAATATAAATTTTCTGCGTGATTCCATTTCATTTAAATTTTAGAAATATCTAAAAATCAGCAAATGTCAGAAATATATGTATGTAGACCATATATTTCTGAGCAAAAAAAGTCCTCGTTAGCATTTATTAACAGGAATCTGTAATTTTGTTAGGGACAGCTGATCTAATCACGATAACCTGGCTTAAGCGTTTCACTTAGATTTGCAGTTTATTATGAACTTATTATGTGGTGGTGCATATACATACATATCTTTATATGTACACACACACCAACTATTTGCTGCATTATAAACACTTTTGGTTGTTTTAAAATCATATGTGCAATATGTGGTAATTTCTTTGTGGGATTGCGATATTTATCGCAATGAAGCAAATTATCAAAAGAAAACCCATATTAGAACACGCTCTGTAAACTATATTTATAATATCTGCAAATCGGTTATGAGATCTGTGTACGTGCTGCTGCTGATGCTTCTATTTGCATTGTTCAAGTGCAGGCGGCATATCATTAGCCATTATTCATTCAAAGAAACGGCAAATGCGCACAAAAATAGTATTCATTGCAAATTAACATGTTCACTGTTGTTGTTTCCATTTGCTCGGAACCAAATTAGGGTAAGTTTTAAATTTTTTTTATCCCAGTTGCTCGTACGCATGTGCGCATGATTCTGTTTGGGCTTTCATAACAGGCGCCTTTATTGAAATTGAAATGTTTAAATTGAGTTGTTGGTTCATTAGTCAATTGTCTCTACAATTGTTTCGTGGGCCTTCAAATGAATTAAAATCATGCAATTAACGATCGAACGAGCCAACCATCCAGATTAACATGTGCAAATACTAGTACAAATAAACATAACCGAGGCAAATGTTTTTATTGCAGAAGTAAATCAAGTTAAAACAATGGGCAAATAATTAGAATCGGTTTAACAGAAAGCGCGAAAATTAGGTAGATAAAGAGGATATTGATTTGTTATTTTTTTTTAATTTTGCTCAGATTAAAGCCAATGAAATATAAGTAAGATAAATAAATACATGTCACTCGTACCATGGGTGTACGGACTGCAATATATAAATTTTTTGGTAATGCGATCTTCAAACAGCATTGAATTGGTCTTTCATGCAAGCAATGCCTATACGCTTTCTGCAAATGAATTTAAAGAAAACGACCAAAAAGAAAAATGTATCCAAAATATGAAATACTTACGGAAAAAGTTTTGTTTAATAGAGAGGTTTTCGGTCAATTCTAGTTTTCCCCAAGTACAATTACAGCAATTCGTCTAGCGACAGGCAAACCGAGCAATAGTCTAATGCAAGTATCAGTGAGGACTCATTGACTACACCACCCCAAAATTTATCATCTCTACAGAATTCAAATTCTCTACTTAGACAATAGGGACTATATTGAGAAGTAGTCCCTTTTCCCAAACATTTATTAGACACCCAGCCAACCGTCGAATGTTTCAGGCTGGAATATCGGCCAAAACAGAAAAATTAGCTTCATTATTACAAGATTTTCGGTAGAATTATATGAGTTTTCAGTGACAGTTGGGTCCCTCACGGGAGCTTACACCACATCTTAACTAGACGAAAAATGCGGGCGTTCTTAAATGGGACAGCAGGACATTCAAAAATAACCCTTATCTGGGTGTGGAAATATTATCGGGCAATGGTATAGCCAATGAAATCAATGTGCCCAGCTGTATAACTTCCATTCTGACCCAGCCCAGAGTGGACGCTGACCGCACTAGGATTCTTTTGAGTTTTTACGAAACTCTCACGGAATACTATAAATTCAGAAATACTGTCAGATGGATGATTCTCACATTACATAATTTCTATAGAAGTTACCTGAATGAAAATTGAGGCAAGGACGTTTGTCCTGAGGAGACTTAACTCCTTCATGAAGGGTAGTGGATGGTTTAGGATGTGAACCTAAATATTACTTTTCTTCTTCTACTCTTCTACTTGATCTGTTTTCCAAGCTTTGTCTATCACAGTATTTAAGGAAGAAAAAATATGACTAACATTGCAAAACTACTGAAACTTCCAGCCGATATCAAGCATCGAATTAAGTAACCAAACCTAGAATCGTTATCAAAATTTTCCTACACTGTTAACAATTTTTTTTTAGCGACCAAAAAATTCCCTGAATTTAGAAAACCGATTTGACAAAAATTTCGGAGTGTATTTAAGAAAACGTTGCGTTCAAAAATTTTCGATAATTATATTGTTCGAACAAATAAATCAATTCTAATAAAGTGAGTAGAATTTGAAGCAGAAGATTCCGAAATCAGGCAAATGTATAAAATTGATTTGACAAGAATTAAAAAAACATTCTTTAAATAATTTGTGGAAATTTATGATGTGGATATCATCGCAAAATTAAAAAAAAACCAACATCTGATGAAAACTCGATATTCGAAAATCAGAAGGAGAACAATAACCTTATACAGAGTAGAACAAAAATAATAATAATATAAATAATAATAATAATAATAATAATAATAATAATAATAATAATAAAGGGAACGAAATTGGTCAATAAAAGCTATACACGGCCGATTCTACAGGTCCATTAACGCCGATAATGTTGATAAACTCATGTCAAACAAATGGCTATTGAATGGAAACTTGTATGCTGAGACCGAAGCTTTTATGATCGCTATACAAGACCAAGTAATCCCAACAAAAAACTACAGGAAGAATGTCATAAAAGATCCAAGTGTCACTAATGACGCCTGCAGAAGATGTATGAGTCAAACTGAAACCATTGATCATATAATATCAGGATGCACGAATCTAGCCCAAACAGAGTACACAAGAAGACACAACAACGTCGCGAAGATCCTCCACAAAAACCTACTCAGCAAATATAAACTTCAAGAATATGAACTACCCTACTACAGATATAATCCACAAACAGTTATTGAAAATGAAAACGTCAAGATATACTACGACCGTACAATCTACTCAGACCACACGAGACTCCATAACCGCCCTGATATCACGATCCTTGATAAGAACGAACGCAAATGCTTCTTCGTTGACATTGCAATCCCAGCTACCAGAAACATGAGCCGTACATACACCGAAAAAATCAACAGATATGCTGAGCTAGCAGTTGAAACCAAGCGAAACTGGAACCTATCGGAAATCAAGATCCTTCCAATAATAATAAGCGCTGAAGGTGTAATTGACAAATTGCTCTGTACAAACATGAACACCCTTGGACTCCGACGAAACCTCATCGATACCATGCAGAAGTCAGTCATCATCGATACCTGTCATATTACCAGGAATTTCATGAACTAAATGTTCATATGTATATAGAGAAATTAATACAATATATTTTGTTTTAGGCTAAGGCTTCCAAAATGTATTTTTATACCCATTAAGGAGAAATTCAAAATGTATATAATAATAATAATAATAATAATAATAATAATAATAATAATAATAATAATAATAATAATAATAATAATAATAATAATAATAATAATAATAATAATAATAATAATAATAATAATAATATGAATGAGTCACAATAGAAATAAATCATAATTACTCTTTTTGTTATCTATTTACTTTTATTCGCACACAGTTTTTAATTCGTCAGTCCGATAATCATTCGCTCCCAAATTCTTCAATTCATACTAATTAATTCAGTCAACAACAATTGTTTAAGACACAAAACGTGTCAATATAAGATAAATATATGTAAAATATATAAATATATATAAAATAAATATATGTACCTACACTACTTAAGACAATTGCTATTAATGAATATAGTAGTGGCAGTTGCATGCAACTGATTTCACGAAAACATTCCCATGTAATTTTGAATTTAATATAAAATACCATAAAAGCCAAGAAGTTGCTAAGAGGGCCACACTAGGCTTAGTCGCTTGTGTTGTTAACCTCACAATTTAATAGTCAATTTCGTCACCATAATTTAAACAAGCAAGTCAGTTCACAAACCACCAGCAAGTGGTGGTTTTTTGTACTTTTGTGGCATTAAAGAAAAAGTGCCACCAAATCTCGACTCATCACATTGTTTGTATTCAGGGAGTCAATCGCCCTGTGCTCTATTCAAATTATTTTTGAATCCAGTTGGTTTGTCACGCGCTTCTATATATCTACATGAATTGGATTAGTTCCAATTAATGCCTTTTGCAAATAAAAAATTTCGCTTGCTTTTATTTTCGTTTGCTATTTGTCGCTATTTTTGTAAGTATATCCTTGAAAGTTAAGTTTCTAGAAAGCCTTGTTTTGCGTCTTTCAACAATTGAATGGTTTTTCATGTTTTTCCAAATTTAATAATTAATTTGTGTATTAACCTTACCTTGATGCAGATGTGTCACAGCAATTTGATTGGTTTGATAACCTTTTACATGGTTTTGCATTTTTGCACTTGTTGATTTAATCTTGAACTATTCTTCCTTTTCCTTTTTCACATTTTACATTGTTGCCCTAGAACACAAAAGCGCACTCAAACGTTTAACTTGCAATCAACAAAACAAAACAAAAGGAACACACACACACGCACACACTCACATGCACTCATAAGCAGTACATATCTTTTATTTGGAAGCAGGCAATTCCTCCCAATAAATTGTGAATATTTTAACACAGTCTCAATTTTTTACTAATGCTTTTTGCTTTTAATTCTGCTTATGACCATTTCTTTTTAACTTGTGCACAAGCACACATACCACACAAAATGTTCACTATCCATGGAAAATCTAATAAAGTATTTTAATGGACGTTGCACTTCTCTTGATACTTATCCTTTGCCATTAATTTTCTTATAAAAAAAATTAACCAACCGCTATTTATTTAAATGCGATTCAAAGTTTTTTTTCACGGACGCCAATTTTTCGCATGTCACTTGCGCCGGTCACTGAAGAAAACTGACGAAGTAGAAGAAAATAAATAAATGTCAAGGAAGTGAAGTTTGCACAGGAACAGGCTGACTCAGAGAATTTTATTCGAGTCGATAATGTGTTACAAGGTGGTATCACCAAAGCGGCCGAATAGTTTTCGCTTTCAATGCGTTTTAGCAAATTGTGAAGAAGCCTATAAATTACGTCTGTAGAGGGCAATGTAAGGAAATCAGCCAAAGTATATTAATTTTGACGAATGTTGTTTTAGCCGCTGTAGTTGTAGTGGGAACGCCTTATTTTGAATTGATTGCGCTTTAAGGAGTATTATTTGTGGAACGAAACGGACGGTCGAGTTTCTAACCATATTTTGACATACTGTGATGTTTACAAATAAAATAAAAATATGTAGTACATTTCAACCTTTTATTCATTAGCACTTTGACAAATCAAGTTTATTTCAATGTCTAGCATTAATTATTAAAAATCAATCTAATAATTTTTCAATTTAAAAATTTTCAATGCGGAAACACACACCGAGATTAAAAATATGTAAAAATAAGAAATTCATAGTTGTTTTTATTAGAATGGAAGAAAAAACCAAACACATATTTATTTATATTTTTTAACAACCTCTTTATTTATTCAACATATAACACTTTCTAGTTTTAAGTAAATTTCTTTTTAATTTTAATACGTAACAAGAATTTTTTTTGTCATATTGTTCGCCTTTTAATGTTAATTATTTTTAACAATAAATACATATTTGTGCATTGCCATTGCAATGTTTTAATAAAAGTATTGCGTTCATATGTTGTAAATTTACTATTTATAAATGGTATTTGTCATTAGTTTTATTTTTTTGGGTTAAATGCATATTTGTTTTATTCATTATTTCTTATAATAATTGATAAACTTCCATTTTTATTGCTTTTTTGGAACACAATTGTTTTGTATTGCAATAAGAATGTAATAAAATTAAAACTTAAAAAGAAAATGTAAATAGGAAATATGTGTGTCTAATTTTCAGATTAATCTTTAGTTTTCAAAGTTTTGGGCATTTACTTTCAACACTGAACTTTTTTTATTTTCTTTTGTGGTCTTAATAGAAAAAAGGTACAAAATAGGCGCGACTTCCGTATTATATATATATATGTATATATATATATGTATATATATATATGTATATATATATATATATATATATATATATATATATATATATATATATATATATATATATATATATATATATATATATATGTGTGTGTGTGTGTGTGTGTGTGTGTGTGTGTGTGTGTGTGTGTGTACATATGTATATGCATGTTGTAAGAATTTTACTGAAATTGGAACTATTTGCTAAGAAAAACTAGTTAAATCTAAAAACTACATTTTGTTAACAATTTGATGATTAATTGAAAGCATTTCATTTTTAAGAACCCAACATCTACTCGTAAATAAAATATACATATGTATATTTATGTATGTGCATTTGTATTGTAAATTGAAAATATTTTCGTTTGAAAAGCTTAAGGGTAAAAAGACATTTATTCATATTCAAATCTCCTCGATCACATCAAATAAACACACTTTCAGACCAATTGCAAGCCTTTCTGGTGGTCAACACATCCAAGAAAATTATAATTTTGTTACATCCTTTGACCCCATTCTAAGAAAACTGTTTTGCGGCTGCCATTAGGTTCCATATTTTTTTAATTTTTGTGAACATTTTTTGTGTGGTTTTATATCTTCCATCCATTTACCTCCTCTTTATTCGGCTCGACACAATAGCGAAGCGAAACGGAATAAACGCAGCCAACTAAATAGTTTCGTTTCAATGAGATTTTCGTCAGCAATTGAGTTCGTCATGCTGACATATGACGACGATGAGTCCGAAGATTTACTAACGCGCTTAGCACTATTGTAAGTGGGGGAAGCCATTTTAATATGTATGAGAGTAATTTTTGGTGTTTTTTTCAATTCGAATAAAAGCCGAAAAGTGTAGCTGTAAATAAAATAAAACCAAAAAATTTATTAAGACGATTTCACATATGAATTCACTTCAAACACTTTTTTATTTTGTATTTATTTGCGTATCAGTGATGTAGCGATATAGTGAAACAGCCAATATTTATTTAATATCTTTATCCCAAAGACATTAAGTAAATGGCACAAAAAATATTAATTTATAATTTTCAACAGAAATCGTTATTTTTAAAATAAAATAATAATCTTCTTGTAAATCAAAAAAATAGAAATTGCTATAAATTCGAGCGCAATCAGCGGGATGTGCTCTGAACATTCGCAATGTTGGTGACAACAAATGAAATCGATTATGTTATTGAAGAAAGGTATTTTTGGTATATCTTCATAATTTTAAATATAGCAGCCATTCCGGATTTGTTTTTGTTTTTTTTTTTTAATTGGTATTAGGTGTGTTTAAGTACTTATCCGGTAATAATAATCCAGTAGGTTAGGTTAGGTTGATTGGAGGGGTGTGATAGCCCATGTCATACGTGATATCCGTTAAAATGTTGTGATAAGTTTTACAAATGCGAACAAGGGTATTGACGCAAGGAGATTTATTTTCAATTGAATTTTAAATATTTCATTCTGCAGAAATATGGATCAAAACATAAGTAGATAAATATCTCCAAATTTCAAATGTAATATTCGCATTCATATTCACGAATATTGCATCAGAATTTCGTATTCGCGAGTATTTTAATCGTGAAATTCGTTATATCGCTATCATACATATTAGCAAGACAACGCTAGCCAACGTTTCCACATTATGGGCATGGGTTAAGCAGTAACCCCGAAGATAGTTGTGTGAATGGTGTTTCCGAAATTTTTAAATTAAATGCACAGCCGTTCCGAACCTCAACACGTTGTGTGCATAACCTTTTGCAACCATTTGTATACCACTTCAAGATGTTATTCCCTATTGTACACACATATGTATGTATGTTTTTACATGAATATATATGTATGTGTATGTATATTTCTTTTATTAGCTACACTTGTAACGAAATAACAAAATAACAATGTAATAAAATCTTCAAAATCATTTTTATCCCCATTCTAATAGACGTATCGAAATTGAACTTTAATTTTATATGTAGTTTGTATGACAATACAATAATTTGATGGGAGAGAGACTACTCCTTCGAAGTAATTTTCATAACCTTATGTCGTGAAAAATATAGTGAATTTATTTGAAGACGATATGTGAAGCCAGGCAAAAAACTGACAGAGTATGTGCAGTGGAGGAGTACTCCAGAGCTGTAAACGATTGCAATCGATTTAATTGCAATTACATGATTTCTCGTTAATGATTGCAATTTTTTTGATTGCATTCAAAATCCTAAATTGATTTCATGATTTCAATTCGAAATCATGAAATCAATACGACAAAAATGATTGAATCAATATTTTGAAATTAATTCATATATTAATTGATTGCAATCAAATTTGATTGCAATCGATTTGATTGCAATTACTTTAATTGTAATCAAATCCAGTAATTGCAATCAAAATTAAATCAGAATCAAAATCAAAATCTTCAAATAAAACTCCTTCTTCTAGAAAAAAAGATGACTCTGATAATTTTGAATTACCAACAATGTAAATTTTTGTTTGAAGTTTAAAGTTTTGTAAAATTGATAAACATAATTTTTTTTATATTGTTTGTTTTTTCATGTTATGTTTGTTCTGACTTTTTTTAATAACTTCACAAAATTAATAAATATTTTTTAACTTGGAAGTTTTTACGAGAATATGTTGTGTTATACTAAAACTTAGTGGTTTTCACTAAAATCTGGTGGTTTCCACCAAAAATTTGAAGTTTCCACCATATTCTAGTGGAAATTGCTAGATTCTAGATTCCAAGTGTATATTATTTCGTAGAACTTTCACTTTACTTGTGATTTCAGGGCAATTCATTGAAATCACATGATTTCAACAAAAATTTGATTGCAATCGAATTGATTGCAATTAAATTAATTGCAATCAATGATTTCTAAAAAAAAATGATTTCAAAATGATTGCAATCACAAAATATTGCAATCTTGCCAAGATTTTATTTTGAAATCTGAAATCATTTTGAAATCAAAGAATGAAATCAGTTTGGTTGAAATCACTTTGATTTCAATGCCAATTGATTGCAGTTTTCACAGCTCTGGAGTACTCCCCATACAAAATAATAAATATTTATCTGCCATGTGGAAAATTATTTTAGACTTGATATTCGGTATGAGTTCATTGGGATCCAAGCACCGAAGTCGGATAAAAATAAATATATATTAACTAAGCCAATTTTCAATGCATTCTGTGTCTGTAATAAATGTATAAAAGTTATTTTGCAACTAAAAGATAAAAAAAATATACGACGGTATAAAATAACGATCAAATAAATATTGACCAAAGATAGAAATGAAATAAGTTCCGAAAATTTTAAATTTTCAATTTTATATGAAAAATTTTACTGTCTTCTCATCCAATGGCAAACAATATTTTCTATAGTTGCGTAAAAACTGCTTAGAACTGAAATCCACTCACTCGAATGAGTGTCTAATTTCCAATCGAATAATAAACATTTTGATCCCAACGGTCCAAAACGGCAAACACGATTGCATCGCTGATTCTTCCCAATTTGTTTCGAGAAGTTGAACACCACGCCACATTTATAAGGTGAATTAATTTTATGAGCCAACAACGATAACAGCAAAAACAAATGACATGAAAATCAATACACTTTTTGACATCACCTTATCACCTTATTGCGTACACACCCTAAGTACCAAGGAACATGAGGCCTCCAAAATACTTCTGTATTTTCGAGAAAAACCAGCAGTCAGCTGAGCTCTTGCCGTGACCTGCATAAATAGACCTTGCCTACGTACAATAAGTCTAAGATCTTACAGATTTTGACGTTCCATAGTTGGAGCCATACTAACTCCACCTTGTAAAATTGATACACCTTCTTGGCACATTTACCTAATAGGTAGTAGTGCCACTAATACAAGTACAACAATACAAAAACAACAACAACGCCCTGAAATGTCAAGCAAATATTGGGTTCTTTGGAAAGTAATTTCTTTTATTTTTATGAAAATTGAACGGTCAAATTGGCTCTAAGCAATCTCAAGAGCTTTCACTAACCTATTTGTAGCTGAAATGTGATGTTTATGTCTGTGTTGGGAAAAAACGAAATTACAGTGCCAACAATCTAATATTATTTTCTTTGTTTTATTTCACACTTGTTTTCTCACTTACAAGTGGGAAAAAAACCAGTTGATAAAATATTTTTCATGAATTTGTAAAACGTCAGCAAATTTTGACAGTTCGGAACTGAAACGAGAGAACTTCATATGTATGTATGTACTTATGTGCTACTGCTACGAACTAATATATTAATGTACTGTGTTCAACACAAAATTCTCTCTTCTCTTTGGTGACATTGGCACACATTTTTTGTTTTTTTTTTTTAATTAGAAAAATGTAAAAAAATCATTTGCATCACATGTTAAGAATTGATATGAGTTCATATATACGAGTACATGCATACATACATACTTATATGCGTATGTACCCATATAGTGCGTACATGTGTAAATCTTTACATACCAACGTGGGCAAATGTGTACCCAGCGAAATTTTTGGCAACCCGCCTGATGTCAGATTTACCTTAAACTTGCTTCTGATCACTTTTCGTTGTTTCGGACCCCTTTCATTTGTGCCACCTTCAAAAATAAGCTGCGAATTGTATGGTTATACGAGGTATGTTTTCTTTTCAAAAATAAACCGGTTTTGGCCCTGTACGACTGAGATTTGCCATGATTGAGAGGATAAGCGTTTCACCGCTGAAAGAGCTCAAGGCAGGTACTCGTACAACTTATATGTACATACATATACTCACATTGATAATTATGTATGTACATATAAATATGTATATGATATATGTATTTACATATATTTATGTAAGTATGTATGTATACCATAAACAAATATTTTTTCCTTTCGAACACACCTCGTATACAAAAGGCAATTATAAAAAATCAATACAATTTCTGGAGATATAACATCCATTCTTTGAAGTTTCTTAAGAATAGTTTTAATAGGCACTTATATAAACATGTATGTATGTATGTATGTGGTCTCGCACATGTATGGTACATGTGTGGGTTTTTAAAAGCAAGAGACAGACACTTTATTTACCAACCAAATAATTAATTATGCCAAACATGAAATAGAAATCAAACAAATTTAGATTTATGGGCTGCACTATATGATTCACACCTGCTCAAGTAAAAGTATTTCAATTCAGCGCGACTTGTTCTATGAATTTATTTTTAAATAGAGCAAAATAATGAATTATAATCACGCCACCAAACGTTTGTTTGCAGTTTCTAAATACGCGTACGTAAGACATTTTAAATTTTTTCTTTATAACTTCTCGACATCATATCGCGAACGGACTCTTAATGAAAAGGAAACAGATAAATTGAGGAGAGTGATTCAGTTCGAAAGATCTGAAATTATAATCATTGAAATTATAATAATTGTCGCATATTGAAAAAATCTCGTATTTTAACCGCCAAAAAAGCTTAAGGGACAGATGCACAGTTTTACAGAAGTGTTTTTACTAACTGCCTTTGCACTAAGTTATGTGGCTGCTGAAAAAGCGATTCTACTCATAATCTATTTTGCCACTTGTAACGATTATAAAACCTTAAGTTTTAATTTGAGCGATCGTAAATTATCGATTGCGATGAAAAGTGATAATCAAAAATTGTCTCATTTAAGCTTTTTTCGCGGTTATGTACATATTTATTCGTGAATTGAAAATTTCAATTTCCAATATGGAAATTTATATGTTATAATCAGCCGTATCACAGAGTTCAATTCCGTTCGGCAACAGAATTGAATCAGCACTTTGGTGCCCTAGAAAACGAAAAACGAATAAAATTTTCGGAATCAAATCACTATTTCATTTTTAGTTTTCAATGTTTAAATAACGTTCATACTTTTATTACAGACATAAGCTGGAGCTAGTTCATGCCCCTCGGAAAGATGTTTTATTGAACTACAGTTCCTTAGAGAATAGAAAAATTTGCCACTTATTAGGATTTCCATGAGGAAAAAACTCTTGTTGAAGGATGTTGAAATTTCTTCTGGAAGGGGCTCAGTCCTACTAGACAAGCCTATCTAGGCCTATGAATAGTGTTACAGAATGCATTTAAAATTTTCTTAATTAAAACTTTTTACTGTCGTATATAATTTAAGTTATAAGTGTAACACATTTGCATATTTATATATTTACATGCTTACATAAGTAAACATCGCATCTTATCTTCCAATTAGTTCATACCAAATTTGATGACTTACTATTATAGAACTGACCTTCGTAGACTAGTAGGTAGTGTACTAGACTCGTAGTGCGAAGGTCCCAGGTTCGAATCCGGCCGCAGAACTCTGGCAGTTTGTGTATGATAAATAAAGGGAGCGCACAACAAGCCTTCACTGGCTTAAGTGTATGTCGTATGACATGGGCTATCACACCCCTCCAATCAACCTAACCTAACCTAACCTAACCTACCCTACTATTATACATCTCAAATCAAATAATTATAAATTACTTTGTATGACGAACCGACTACGTCAGTCTTTTATCTGTTTTCGCACCTCACTCGCAAAATATCCCATACAATATTTGAAGTATCTCACTGTTATAGCCTTCAAAATATAAAATAATGAAAATTACTTTCCAAGTGTAGTCCCCCTCCCACTAAATTAATATATTATCATCTAAACTAATTTCGTTACGACCATTCGAAGTGGGTGAAGACGGGAACGCCATAACTAAAATTCTACATTTTTGCGAGATTCTGCCCTCGGCTGCACTAATATCAATTGATACCCTTCGACAAATCATACATACAGTTGAGCAGGATAAAAAGTATCACGTACGTACGTATGTATTTATGTGAGTATGTACATGCGAGTGAGTATGTGTTCGTGGAGACTAATTTCTCTAAGACTCCTTCAGTTATTTTTGCAAGATTTAGTAAAAAAAATCCAAACATCAAGAATACAAAGTAGAAAAACACTTGTTGAAATACAGTGACCTCTCGGTAATGTGAACTTCCATTATAATGAACTATCCAGTAATGTGAACACCTATTTTTTTATATGGACGCTCTAAATAGTGAACAAAGTTTAATGGCTCTAAATAGTGAACAAAAATTTTTGCAATTTTTGTTTGTTTTCTAATTTTGGAAATCCCCCGATTGAATAAAAAACTGTAAACTATTGTACTTGCACACTTTGAGTTTTGTTGTGTTTCGTCACGCATAGAAACCTGTGTATTTATATTCCTGTGTATTTACAAAGATGTCTAAGAATAACAGAAAGTTTTTAACCATTAGTGAGAAGTATGAAATTCTTCAACTTTTGGAAAAAGGATCAAGTATTACAGTGTTAAATATAATGTTGGGAAATATACCATTTGTTCGATGCACAATAAGAATAATAAAAATTATAAGTGTGTTAAAAATACGTATTATAGACCAGTGAAACGTAAACCTACGTTTTTCAGAGCTTCCAATGATGGATAAATCTCTATACAAGTGGTTTCTTAACATAAGAAGGAAAAGCCTTCCAACAAGTGGATTGATGCTGAAAGAAAAAGCGAAACAGCTTCATTCTAATTTTAATAAAAATGAACACGACTTCAATGCCAGCTAATGGTGGCTCCAAAAATTTAATATAAAACGTGAACTTAAAATTTAAGAAATCGTTAAGTTTGCAATAAATTACATTTTATGTTAAAAATTCCAAGAGCTTCAATATTTTGTAACCAAAAAACAATATAACACCACAAATTTTTACAATCGAAAATGTGAACAAATTCGATAATGTGAACTACCTTGGTTTTTATTAATTCACATTATCGCGAGTTCACTGTAGTATTTTATGTAATTTGTTTCATGTGCATTTATGTAAAAAAAATCTAATTTTTATGGGTACAGGGACAAACAACTATCAACAGGGCTATGAATACACAAAACTCACCCATTTGGAAGGAGTGAAGCTTTTTGAGATTCGAAAATATTTAGAGAAGCAAATATAAAAAGTTCATATTAATTATTTATTACACAATAGAAAAAAAATTATTATTTACAAATGGTATGCGTTTTTAACTTCTTAAGCAAAGAATTTGAAAATTAATTTCACAACACCCAATATATTTTATTGGCAAAAAATGTATTTATAATTTGAAGGCACGTTTTCTAACACAAATAATTTCGGTGTTCAAATACAAACCTGACTAAACTAACAGATACATCTAATGAGTTTTCTGAATAAAACTACTCAGCTATAAAAATTAAAGGATCCATCCATGTTTAAGCCATTTTTTTGTTTCTGGATATGAACACCAAAAAATTATATTAAACGTTTGAAATTGGAACGATTTTAAGCCATCAGAGCCGAAGCAATTAACATTTTATAATCAAATTAATAACCATTTCATTTTGTTTATGAACAAAAGAATAAAAAAACAGATACGAAGATATTGGGCGTTTGAAAATTTTTAAAGTGAACAAAGACTTTACTCCTCCAGATGAAAATTAAGTCAACTCGATGGAAGGACTTTATATGTAATGACGATGTCAATGATGTATAGTTATGAAATGTGTTGACCAATGAAGGCAGCCGAATTTTTAAAACACGGAATATTTGTAAGTCACTTAAGTAACCTACATAAAATATATATTCAAACTTCACTGAAAACAACTTTAAGTTTTTCTCCTTATTTTGTAACGATTACGTAAAAAACTTTTTTTTAAGGCCACCAATTGCACACGCATAGTCAAACTGGTTCTCATCAAGAAAATGCTCTTCATGCCCCGCTCTATCCGTTTCCTCCCCTACACGACAACAGATTACATCACAAACAATAATGCTTTGAGAAAAATGTTACACAAACACCACAAATTACACTTTTCAAGGACAATGTTAGACAGTAATAATAAAAACACACCTACACACTTACATATGTAAATATGCACATACACACTACATACTACATGCAATGCATGAAAATGTAAAATATCAGTTATCTACCTTATCGATATTGATTTCCTTTTTGTGGCTTTGAAACAGGTAACACGTTCCTTTTAGTATGAATTATAACTTTTTATAAACGTTATGCACTTGTTTATTTTACTGAACTTTTTAAACTTCTTAGAATATTCTTAGAAAAATTCTTTTCAAATGTCTGGCAGGAAAGTTGTCACTTTCGTTTTGTTTACAATCATAGACGATGTACTCGTATTGACAACTATCATTCAAAATTTAAATTTTGTTAGTTTTTCGACAAAGAAAAATTCAATTGAATTCAAACCTTCAGTTCTTCGTCACTGGAAATTCAGCTAATTTGTGAAGCGTAAGTTTTTTCTGAGATTCCGTAGCTTTTAAGAGAAGCGAGACAATATAAAACAAACCGTTCAAGAAAGTGTCAGCTGATTGAATAAAATAAAAGTTTGATGTTTGAACACGAACACAAAAGTAACATCAAGTTAAACTAGAACAATTCAACACTCCAAGAATAAGGGGACATCAAATTAAACAAACAAATACTTACGTATGTATACATATGCCCATCTGTTGTAGGTATGTACATACATACATGCATACATTGTACATAAGATGGCAAGAGCAGTTTAAGTGGCGTCAACATTGTTCGCTCATTGTTGTCGTAATCTAAGTTCCCCGCCAAACCCGCCGAAACACTTCAAATACACTTTTCTAACATACGCATCTGTTTTAAGTGTCTTTGCTTAGCTTTAGTAATAAATGTTACACGTATGTGTGCGTGAGTATCTGGCCTACATTTCTCAGAGACGAAATGCCACTTTGCACAGCTTTTTTGCTACTTTTTAAAGTTATTTCACCATGGAAGAGCTTTTTTTTATATCATCTTTGACCTACTATTCGCAGAAGGTAAACTTAGTTATTCGACTGTTTGGTAACAATCTGGAGTTGAATGTGTGTATGTACATGTATGTATGTTTTTTTTTATTGACACCAAGAGTAGAAGATCTGATTTGATAAATTCGAAGTTTAGTGTCTGAATAGAAATTTCGAAATTGTTATATGTTGCGGGTGAAGTTGTCTATATGCCCGCATTTCATTGATTTTACTGTCAACTCGTCAGTAAATTTCAACCATCATGTTTGAAAGACGTTCAGAAATGGAAAAGCTATCTAACTAAATATGTACATATGTGCATAATAATTTTTTTAATTATTGATTAAGGGGATGCCCGGAATAATTTTGAATAATTTAGTAAATAATATGCAAAGATAGTAATAACTTGTTTTGATATTTGTTCGTTCTAGCTTCGACATGGAAATACCAGTCGGTAATGCTGAAAATGGGAAGAAAATTTTTGTGCAAAAATGTGCACAGTGTCATGCCGCGGAAGCTGGTGGACCATCCAAAGTCGGTCCCAATCTTCACGGCATTATAGGGCGAAAAAGTGGCACTTCACCAGGTTACAAATATTCTGATGCCAACAAGAATAGAGGTGTAGTCTGGACAGAAGAAGTAATGTTCGAATACCTTTTAAACCCAAGAAAATATATACCTGGTACGAAAATGTTATTTCCTGGACTCAAGAAACCTCAAGAACGAGCCGATGTCATTGCATTTCTTAAAACTAAGAATTAGTATTATTTAAACACGATAAAATTAATTTCGTTTTATTTAGACGGGAACTATTATTATTATTAAATAAAAATATAAAAATATTTAAATACTCTACTCTCAAGTGGCTTTACTTAGACTCATTAACGAAGCCCATCATTACATGGGAGGTATATTCATCATACGTCTCATTTATTTACTTTATTTTACTTTTGTTCTACGTGACGGTCTTATTTTGCCTTTTTCTAAAGAATATAATTCAGTCGAGCAAAAAAACCTATTTTTAAATTCTCGTATGTTAACACATAAAACGTGTTAGCTTTGCACTCAACTTTATTTCAGAATTAAATGGATGTGTTAACTTCTTTGTTAATCCAAATAAGGGCTTATTTTAGGTTTTTAATAAATGTTTCAAGCTATTTTTGTTCTATAGTAAACCTGAAAAAGGCACGTCTTCCCCATTTTCATGACAATATTTTCTTATTAGACATGAAAATGCCAATTATATATATATATATATATATATATATATATATATATATATATATATATATATATATATATATATATATATATATACATATATATGTATATATATATATATACATGCTAGTACCAACTACATATGTAGATGCATTCCAACAACAACCAGCATTTCGTTTTTGATATACATATTCGTAAGTATGTAAGTTCCGTTCATTTATTAAATCACCACTATTTTTTCGACCTATGTTTTAATATACATAATATACATGATTTTTTGGGCGTCGAAATATTGAATAAATTATTTTTTATATAAAAAAGACCTAACGCTCGTTTATTAAAATCATATGTTTTTAACCATTGTTATTAGTTGTTACTGGAATGGTTTTCGTACCCAAAAAATTTGTAACGAGAGCGTAAGAAATTGAGAGACCAAAAAGTTTTATATGAAAAGTTTTTCAGTTCACTAAGCCCTCAAAAACCTATCCGATCCATTTACATATGTATGTACATATGTGATCGGTACGTTGGAATTTTCTATTACAAACAAAATATTACAAAAATTTGTGTAAAAAATGTTGTACTATCAAAAGCAGCTGTGTTGATAGTAAAGGAAAACGTGCAAGAAAAACACAATGGCGCTAAAATATTTAAGAAAATACAGAATAAAACAGAAATGCAACAAAAAATGTAAGCAGAAGCAAAAAAATTAAACACACTTTGATACACATAAAATGTGTACGAAAAAGTGTCACCTGAGCTTTTGCAATATCGTGCATAAATTGAGCGTGCTTATGTGTATAAGAATTTTGTTGCTGCCAGGGAATATTATATAGGTCATCTCAGGAGCTGATGCGACAGCTTTTGTTTATATTTTTTATGTGTCAAAGTGTGCTTATTTTTTACTTCTTCTGTTTACATTTTTGACCGCAAATCCTTTCATCTTACATTTTTTAGGCGCCATCGTGTTTATTTTACACTTTTATCTTTATTTTCAACACAGCCGACTTTTGATGACAGATTAATCTATTAGGGCAGGTGTTTTCAATTCGCCTTGTGTAAAATGTTTGTTTCAACAATGTGAAGGGCTGTATGAATAGACCTAGTGCAACATTCTTTGTTGTTTTTGATAGTGCCATGTATTTTACACAAACAATGTCTGTTTTATCGTATTTTTGTGCTGCCACCTTTTAAAGTTATTTCAGCATGATTTTTATAAAAGAGTTAAAGAATAATTTGAACACCTGTTATTTGTTTAAAAACCATCGTTTATATCAAATTTTATATTATGTAGTGAAGAAATGATAAGTATTTGTGTAATAGTTTAGTTCTCTAAGTACTTTCCTAATCAGCGAATTTATGTATTTCAATAACAGAAATTAAAAAAGTAAATACTTGCAAATAAAATGCGTAAACGTTAAAGAGAAAATATTCCAAAAATATGAAAGCCCTCTACCAAATAATAAATACATACGTACATACGTACCATGATTTTGGGGAATCTCTGTATTACTTTGTGCCTAGCTTATAGTTAGTTTCATAAGAGTTAACTTAAGCTTAAGGTCTACACGACGTGTAATTGCATTGGGGCATTCTATGCATATCAAGTCACATGCGACGCGTTCTTCAGTATTGAAGATAAAATCCGAGCTGCCGTTTAGCAGCTGATCTGTTACCACACCGATTATGACGTTTACAATAATAATTTTCGCATTATACGCGTCAAGGCATCATACGCTGTTGAGCTGTGTAACTTTCAACATATTGCAACATATAACTGCTCTGATTCCACTTTTTGACAGCTTCGTATAACGCGTAATAAAACGTAGAATAGGCGGTGTGGACTCTCAGCTGTAAAGTACACTACATTTGTAGTCGACTCCCAAATTGCTTATAGTTCTCTTTTAAATTTTTAAACTGAAAAACAGACAGGAGAAGTTTCCCCGAGAGGGAAACGAAGATATAGACCGTATAATACACGACTAAATGTGCTAGATAGTTTTTACTTTTCTACTTTCATTTTTCGTCAATTAAATTGTTTTTAAACTTCATGTAAAGGTTTGTCAGTCTATTAATTTCTATTATTAAATTCTATTATTAATTGTAAAAAGTTTAGACGAGTTCAAAAGAGAATTAAAAAAATTTCCGGTATTCAGTTAAAATAATGTAGAAGGGGAATAGGGATTAAACGCCCTTTTACTAACTTTTTCCCAAAATCTCTTTTTCGTGTCAGTATTTTACTTAAACAAACTGTCAGTGGTGGCATCACTACTGTCAAATATCTCTTTTCAAACGTCTCTCCCAAAAAGTGACAGCTGCGCGCGTTGATTTTCTGCTCTTGCCAGTCTCTGGATTCTATAGATATTACACATACACGAGTATATACGTATGTTTTCAAAACGAACTATACGTACGCTTTTCCCAGTGCATTTAACAATAGCACATCGTATTAACGTCCGCAGTCGATTTGTATCTTTTGTGTTCAATGTAAGTACGAAAGTGAAATTAATTGTTACGTGACAGGGTTCTAGAAAAATTCTTTTTGGGTAATTAAAATTCAATAAACATTGATAAGGCATCACTTGTGATGAAAATATAATTAATTTTCGATAAAATGGTGTTGTGTAATAATTCGAAGTGATTATATGTATATGAAATTAATGAGCAATATTTATTACATAATTCCAGTCTGGTGTAAATAAATACGTATGTATGTATGGATTGCATGTATTAATATATATACACATGTATGTCTGTACGCAGTTATAATTTCCAGAATAAATTTTATACTTCTGAGGGAAAATTACAAGTGTAAAACTCAAAATGTTGCAGAATTGCATAAGCCCCCAGAATTTTCACTTGATTTCTGAGACATAAGTTCTTTTCAATAAAATGACATCGAAAACAAAGCAAACTCAAAGAGGAGGAACAAATTAGTGACACCTTAGTTTTTTTTTTTTTATTAACTGATTATAAAACAAAGATCAATGTCATTTCACCAATTTTTCACAATAGTGATGCTATAATCATTGCGTTTTTCATGGCTAATGTCATTCAGTTTCAAGTATTTCTCTCTCTCTCTACACACTCGCACGCACACACATCAGGCTGTCATGATGACGTTTTGGCTGTTTTTCAATTATTTGCAGCTCTTTGCGATCAAAGTCTGAGCACGTGGTTGTAAACAGCTTTTTAATGGTGAACAGTCACTGAGGAAGGGCTCCGCAAAACAATGTTTTGCTTGAAGTATGACTTAATTATTAATCAAAAAACTTACGTAATTAAAGACCAAATTCTTATTTGGTTTGGTCTTTCCCCAATCCCTCACACATTCATGCATACACTTTTATTTATAAGTATTTGTATGTGTTAATTTCTTAAATAATGTTTCATTGGTTATTCAAATTTTTAATGTTGCCTTCTATTTTATTTGTGCACCCACATGCATACATATGTATGTATGTACTTATGTATATAACGTAAATGGAAAGAATATTTGATTTTTTTGAATTTGCAATGCAAATGTAATGAGAAAAATTTAGGTAAATTATCGAAGAGAGAACATGTTTGATTTTTGAGTGCATAAGTACAGTAAGAGAACAGTTCCAAAACCTATACATTACATCAGTGTTGCCTAACCGCTGGTAATTATACAAATCTTATGTAACCTTTGTATTTTAGCCAGAGCGTAAGTAATTGCTCTTGGAAGAACTAACTGCCTCTAAATTTCGTTCGAGGACTTCCATTGAAAGTAGCAACAAATATGAGTACTCAAATTCAATATACATGAACACTCGAACGAACGAAATTTACATAAACAAGCAGTTAAACATAGCTTGGCTTCTGGTTAATATAAATTCAGGTTAGTGAGTTTCTTAATCAACTTGCTGTCTAGTGCTCAGCTCCACTAGAGGAATTCGATGTTTGGTTCAATTTAAACTAAGTGTTATCAGTTGCAATTTCATTTCACAAAGTAACAGACAGAAAGTCAGGTGATACCTAGTAGTTGTCAAACTCTAAATAAAAATGTACAGAAAGTTTCCGTCAACTAATTTTTATAAGGAAATTTGAATTCTCGGGTTTGCTGTAACCAGTTCGCTTTGCACACACAAAGAAAAATTTTTTTTTCTTTTTTGCGGAAAAATGCATCAGTGCATACAAGGAGTCATCACTGACCGTGTTATGTCGGGCTCCCCAGGCTGGTATACCGACTAAATAACTTCCTTGTGTCCTATTTCTGGAAAGTTGTTCTACACCGGAACCGCTGTAATGCATTACTTTGGGATGGTGTCCTCTTGACTGAGTTTCTAGCCCTCATCTCCTGCTGACTATGTCAGTTTTCTTCTTCCTCAGAATGTATTAGCAGTACTTTGCTACTGCTCGCCAGCTGTTTTCGTTCTGCGACATGCGAGCCATAATGGACTCAACATTAATTCTCCTCTAGAGTTTTCGAGTTCTTGCCGTTTCGATGATGTCCCCTTCTTCATACAGGCAGTATGGTGCACTTGCCATGTTGTTTAGGTATTTCCTGAAGTAACCATGACCGGTCATCATCTGGGTCAGGTAATAGTTTACCTCCTACTCTCCGCTCTAGCTATATGTTTATGTTTGGTAGAAGTCTTTTCGTCCATCTAGCCCCTGTTTCCTGATTTCATCTTTCCTGCCATCTTTGAAGTTTTTTTTTTTGTCTTATTATCTCCCTGTCCCCTAGCTCAAGTGCGCTAGACCGTTTCTTCAGCCATATTTTAAATGTTTCCTGTATTTGTAAATGTATTGTGGCCGTTCCTACTAGAAAGAGGATGGCTGCTATTGAAACAGTACGGTAATCAGAAGATATCCGAAGGGCAAATGTTCTTTGCACAGCTAATAAAGGGTTTATCCTGCTTTATTCAGCTCCATGCCCCGAATTTCACTAGCGTAAAGAAGGATGTTATTAGTTGTCTCCCCGCGGGAAGACCCAGGGGAATTAACTACCAGCTAGTGTTAATATAACATCTAACTAAATTTTTTAATGTTATATACATGTCGCAATATTTGCTAATTTTTGTTCTTATTGAATGAACTTGTTAGATGTTATAAGTGGTTGTTATCAAAAGCTTTGAAAGTCAATAAAATCTTTCAGAATCTATCTCATGAAAAATCCCCCAAAAAAATATTTTGGGAACTTCTGGCGATGGAAATAAAATGCTGACAACCTTGTGTAGCATTATTTATAGTGCAGTTTTTGCCCTCTCAGCAACAACAAATTACACATGACGGCGAATTAAATTCATCTGTATTTTGTTGTTGCGCGTAAAAAAGTCAGTTCTATGAACACCATCCGGTGGTTATTCGCCTTGACATTAACCTTACAAATGCCTTGAGTTCGTGGCACGAGAGATTGGACATAATAAACATTATGTTTTGATTAATATGTATGTCTTTACACTGTGCTTGTTTACTACAGTTTTCCCTTGTTTTTTATTTATTTACGAATTTAATTATATTCATTCAAAAAGTTTATAAATGGAACACTAATTCTTATGGCCATTTTTCGACTCCGAATATAAATACGTTTTTGGTTAAGTTTTATTGAAATAAACTCAATGCACTTTATTGCAAGATTTTTATAATTTGAAATTTTTACACCTCGAGTTGGCTGTCATTTATTAATTTTTTTGGAAAAAAATTAACGGATATAGTAAGCTACAAAATTCTATTGTGAAAATGGGTCTTATGTTGGGGCAAAGTTGGGCGCGATTTGCGTTATATACGGTCACTGTAGTTGTCCTCAATATCTGGATAAATGTGTGCCTCAATAAAAAAAAATTGTCGAATTTGGGACGATACCATGTGAATGAGATCCAAGAGTGTCCAATGCATCCCGAAAAAGACATTATTTGGTGCAGATTTCAGGCTGGTGCCGTCATCGGTCACTATTTATTTGAGAACGACGATGGCCATTACATTGTTTTCGAGAAGTTTTACTTTTTACAAGAAGACTAGGGCTATGGTGCAATTTCAGTTTCAAAATTTACATAAATATAAATACATACATACATATGTATATACATATACACAACATAACCCAGCCAGCATTTCGTGAAAATTTTAAACAAAAATGAGTAACATTTGACTCTTCTAGATGATTAAAACAATCGAATATGCGCTCATTATTTAGTCCTAAGTTACTCTCCAGTCGTGAGGAAACGATACCCTGCAATGACTATTCCTACAGAATAGTTTATGATTTATGCTTTAAATCAGTTTTTACGAGTATTTGATATAACTTTTTACTTAATTTGGCAATCGTTTTGTGGTAATATTTGAAATCATTTTATGATCATATTTGAAATCATTTTATGATCATATTTGAAATCATTTTATGATCATATTTGAAGTCATATACAGTCATTTTTTGATTATATTTAAAATCATTTTCGCCCCAATTTTATAGTCAGATATTACTATAATTATAATTCATTTTATGATTGAATGTGAAATAATTTTAAAATCAATTTTTTTTGTAATATTAATTTATTTCTATTCCATTTTACATTTATTTAATATGAATAGCAGTGCATTTAAAGCTGCAAAAGTTATCGAAAAGTCACTTGTCCACTTAGCCAATTCGTCACATATGTTAGGATCTTCTTCCTCACTATCACTGTTGGAAGATGATGATTCATTTTCACATCTATCACTGTTAAATAATGCCTCAAAACTATTAGTATTTCCTGGAAACGTTTCAATCTGCTCTTCCATATCTTGTTGAACTTCAGGATTGCTTTGCATAATTTTTTTTTAGCTTCTTTTACAGCTACGCGCCTTATTTTTTTGGCTGACATTTCTTCAATATACATATTTAAATTGTTTTTTTTTTTTGTTTTTATTAATACCTTTTTTAGAAATGTCTCAAATTTTAGACCACAACTTCTCACTATGAATCACAAAACTAAATGAATATAAATTTTATTTCAACTTCTAAAATTTTCAACTTGATATAAAAGTCCCGGTATAACTGTTTTAATAAAACACAAACATCAGTTTTCAATCATATAATTACCAAAAAATGATAGCACCTGCACGTAGATCATATTTTAAACATATAATGAGTAAAAAATGATTTATATTTATTTATTTTTTTTTAACCAAGAATACATTTTTGTTATTATCATTTTTTGGTCATCTAGTGTAATCAATAATGACTCAGAAAATGATTAAAAAAATATCTTCAGTTTTCAATCATAAAGAATAGTCATATTTGACTGTTCCTTTTGTTTAAATACATGAAAACTTAGTTTTCAATCACCGAAAGTAGTCAAAAATGAGCCAGTTAGATGACTGCTGAAAATTCAATCATCCAAATGCTGGCTGGGAAGTACATACATATACATATGTAGTATGTATTAACAAATATTCGTACAATTATAACCGTGTGTCTTTATTTATATTTTTTTTTAGAGTCCACACTTCATACGTAAAGTAACTAAACATGGGTGTACCAGCTGGTGATGTTGAAAAAGGAAAGAAAATATTCGTCCAACGTTGTGCTCAGTGTCACACCGTAGAAGCTGGCGGTAAACACAAAGTTGGCCCTAACTTGCATGGTTTGTTCGGACGCAAGACTGGTCAAGCACCTGGTTTTGCTTACACAGATGCCAACAAAGCGAAGGGAATTACCTGGAATGAGGATACCCTCTTCGAATATTTGGAAAACCCCAAGAAATATATCCCGGGCACAAAAATGATCTTCGCGGGTTTGAAGAAACCTAATGAACGTGGTGATCTCATTGCCTACTTGAAGTCGGCCACCAAGTAAAGTTCATTATTCTAACAACTCCCACAAAACAGTAATTAAATTTAGTAGCAACAATAACACTACCAACAGCCACCAACAACCACAAAAACAAATACGATCATCCTATTATTTAAGTTTAAGTTTAAATAAAAATATGAAAAATAAGAAAACGTGTAAATAACTGACTTCTGGTATCTTTTTAAAATGCCGAATACCAGAAATGGGCATTCGAATTTTTTGTTCCTTGGGTGCTAAACTTATTTATGAACACATAATGGATTATATGTATATGCATATTACATATGTACGTTACATTAAATCTGCGAACTGTGTCAAAACTTTTACGTACAAATCCATTTTTGCTAAAATTAATTATAACAGCGGATACAAGAAAGTCAGTAAACTTCTGAATAGGACAATTTTAATTTTAAATAAACTTAACCTGAAAAATACGAAAAAGAAACAATTATAAATTAACTTATTAAAAAAACAAATATAATACAAAACGTTACGCAAAGTCGTTTTATTTTTGATTCGAAGAAGGTTAGAATTAAGACTTATTTTATTTTAATGAAATAAAACACCATGCGGCAAATTACTTACTGCACAAATTACAAACAAGCTGCTGAGACATTTTTCTTACTTTGTTGAAATTATGCAAAAATTTAAAAAAGTTATTTGTGTGTAATTGTTCATATGCCTGAATTTCATATTTCAAAAGCGTTCAAACTCATATTCTTATGCAAAAATTCACAAATATAATCTCCCTTAGAATATTTGTCGTCATCGTCATCGACGTGAAAATAAATGTCAGTTCTGTGCTCGCTGGTGACAAGAATTGAGTGTTATTGACGGCAATTTGCCACTTTGTAAGTCTTAGTAATAGTAACAGGTTATAAATATATACATATAATTGTTGTAGACATCGATTCTACAGTTGCCGACATATTGGTGTCGATGTCGATAACGACAAATAGAATAAGGGCGAATGTGAGTATTTAAAGAATTCAATCAAATTTTTTACCTGTTTATTACAAAAAATATAACCATAGCAGGCTTAGAAGTCTTATGGAAGCAACAGTACAAACAATTTATATTCGATTTGCATCACTTTTTCTTTCTTCCACTTCTTTATTACGCCCTTTGGGTAATAAAGGTTGTAGACAAAGCAAAAAATATAATTTACTTTTAACAATGACTGTCGTCATCCACAATAAGGAAAAAATTGGAGATCGCGCACGCCTACTTATCTGCGCCAGTTTTAATTCAATTGAGAAAAATATAGAGAACATGTATCACCTCTCGCAGCCGAATTAAAACTTGGGCAATTAAAATTGCCTATTGGAAAAAGACGTGTTTATGTATTTTTCATAAATCTTCCGCTAAGAAATTTTAATTGGGCAGATGGTTATTCAGCTAGGAGAAAGATAAAAATATTTCTACCTGCCGAATTCAAATTGCTTAGTGAGAAAAGTGATTCACCTGCTTCTGACTCGAGCTCGAAATCTGAATATATGTATATATACATGATAATTACTTGCAACGTGTATTTTTGCTTTTATAATTATTATTTTGGAACTTAGGTAAAATTTGAACAAAATAAGCAAATTTGTTACAGAGATGATTTTACTCTACTGTTCCAATAATCACTGGTTCTGAAAGTTAAAATAATATGACCACCTGCCTTTAACAAATAAATCACAAGCACAATTGAACAATTTTTTTAATATGTATGGATATATTTTCACATAGTATGTGATTTGCTAAATTGCATTATTTATCGATAAATGTCACGATAAAATATGAAAGCAATAATATATTTAATATTGAATTGAAAGTATATTTTATTTATAATTTAAACTGAATGAATATAACAATAAAACTCAAAACAAATGAGTAAGGAATAATTTAAAGTGCGAGTTTAATATTTGCAACCCATTTTCTAAAATATTTGTTCAAGCTTTTAAAACACATTTTTTACAAAAATAAAAATTATTATAATTATTTTTTTAAATATCTTGTTAGGGAAATTAAAACTCATTAAAAACAACAAAAAATGGAAATGACTACAAATAAAAATAAGTAGAAAGTTATAATTGTAGTTATTTCACAGATTTTCATTCAGTGCTCTCGTTTCACATTTAATAGGGGTTTTATCTTAAACATTAATAACATTAATAAAATACTATAAATTTTCATAATTTGTTGGGTTAAGTATATTTAAATTGCATTTGTATGTTAAATTTTATACGGTTCAAAAAGATTTTAGGCCTTTCCGCTAATAGGGGCCGATCCTTGCTTCTGGGTTTCATTTTCTTTCTCAAGCTGCTTGCCTAGATATTCCCTATGGAGATAAAAATTTATAGAAAGGACATGCTTGAATTATCTTGAGGATTCTTCAATAGATTTCTAAATGAATCAATGAAATTTTTGGAATATTAATAAAAATGAGATGAAGAATTCATTGTGACGACTTACCAATTGTGCACCATTAACTTTTGTACTGCCAAAAGAGCTTCATAACGTACATTGGGATCTTCATGACCCAACAACTGCATCACAATTTGTTTACCGCCTAATTGCTCCAATACACTGGAAGAAAACATTATTTATTAAAAATTAAGATATCAAATATCCTTCATATTTAGCCTAGGAATGTACCTCTGCAAAGTTAATTAAGTCTTGATAACCAATTTGAACTTACTGTTTTCCTCTCGGATAATGACGTACATACTCTCCAATATCAAAACAGGCAACAGATAAAATAATGGTATCTTTTGATGTTTCCAAAAGATGTACCAATATGCGTAATAATTCGTAGTTCTTCTCATTCAAACGTTGGGCGTTTTCGCGCCAGAATTTAGCTGATTTGTGTACTGGAGACCATTCCAAACGAGCGCTGCGCAATTCAGTAGCATATTCATCGAACGAACTAAGATCTTGTACGGAGTTTTGCAATTTCTCAGTAAGATATTCCACATCAGCTGTAATGTCTTCATCATCAAAACGACGTTGTTCCAAAATAGACAACTGTTTTAGAACCTTGCATTGGACCATTGCTATGCAATGTTCTTTGGCTACTTGACTATCGGTTGGTTTCTCAATCAAGTTACGGAAGACAGCCAATATAATTCGAGTAACCTTAAACATTTTATTTGCTTTTCATTTGTATTTAATTAAATGAAACCATTTTACCTTCTCTTTAGCACAATCATTTAGAATATCAGCCAAAATGGGAATAACGCTAAATTTATTCATCTTGGTGGCCAACAAGGGATTAAATGTCAGAACCCACAAACAAAACACGAGTTGGTATTGGACCTAAGTTTATAACGAATATTTGGATTTTTGTCACAAGTTCGATTCATACAACCCACCTGGAAGTTAACGCGTGATGACAAAATACATATCAAAGTGCTGATGCCATCAACACTAACGAAAGCGAAACGATATTCATCGATTCGCAGCATCATTTGTAAGCAACGAGCCACGGATTGTATGTACTCATTGGCCTAATTATATTATTTTATATCAAATTTAAAAAATACATTATTATTATAAAATATTTATAGTTCATTTATGATGTGATGTTGATTTTTCAGGTCGTATTAGTAGATATTAATTAAAAAAAAATATTTGAAATAATAAGATTTAAATATGAAATTATAAACGACGACAATTGTTGTATACAACAAATAAAAATTATTTGAAGAAGCAATAGATAGCACACAAAACCGACACCAAAAATCATAAAAGTTTTAAAAATAAGAAGTGTTTTTTAACAACAGATAACTTATAGATTTTGAACCATTAACTGGATTAAAAGTTTCTATTCTATACTATAATTTATTTTACGATATTGAAATATTAATTATTATATATTATTACATTCGCGGCCTTATGAACTACAAATCTTAAGCTACACACAATGTCAAATCAAGTAGGATAAAATGTGTTTAATTTTCTATTTAATATAGATATAAAATATTTATATTCTATAAAACTGTTCTCTGAACAAACGCTCTACTAGAAAAATGAATTGTATTTCCAACACTGATGGAGGGTTAGTAATGTTAGTGAGAAAATGATGAAGACAGAAAGAAATGCTGCAGCAAAACACTCACTAGTCTTATTCATAACATAAAATTTAGGATATCAAATGTTTATGAAACAGATTTTGGATACTTAATTGGTTTAATAAATCTGTTATGAATCGAAAAACTTCACTATGAATAGGTTTGTAGTTCTTTTGAACTAGACGAAATTAATATAATTTTGATATAAAAATTGTCATGGTGCGGTTGCTTCTTAAAAATGTGAAAACAGAAAACATTTATATCACACAAATTTCTGTTCCAATTCATGATTTAATAGGGCTTTGTTAAGAACTAAATATAGACTAATGAACACTACCGGTATAATAGCTTTGCCCTCAGCAACAGCGGCTTGTTGTTCGGGTGATAATTCACGATATGACTCGTTAAGGGGCTGATCATGATGAGCTCCATAGGGACTGTACTGATTACCGTGTTGCTCCTTTCCCTGGTGATCTTTGCCATGTGCATGTGAGTGAACCACAATTGTTTTGACACGTTTAGCTAAATTGGCCATATCATTAATATAGGCCTTGCACTGTTGATGCGTTTTAATGTGCCGTGATAATTACACAACAGAAACAAGTTTAAAAGTTGAATTTTTTATTCAATTTTAAAAGATTTGTGATTTTTTCAAATCATTTTGCGAGCGATAGCAAGTAGTGTTGTTGATGTTGTTTCACGTGCGTTTTTTTAAGTCATAATTATTATTACAGAAGGAAAATTGAGGGAAAAGAAAAAATATTTTTTATTTAACTTTGATATTTCAAAGAATTAGGATTCAGGTCTTTGCAACCAGGAAAACAAAACACAAATGTTATATCATTCAAGTGAGGTTTTATCACATAATGGCTCCTTTTTCAGATGCAAAGGTTAGTTACATAAGATTTACAAGCATATATGAAAGTGTTTTATTTATTGGATTTACGGAAACTTACGTAGTAAATGGTAAATTATATATATATGTACATATATTTATGATGAAAGTTATCAATAGACAACCAAGCGTTGAGTTTTGTTATGTATAAGTAATAATTATATATATTTTTTTTTTAATAATAATTTTAATGACTCTAAATATGAATAAAATGGTTGAAGTAAAAATCAGGCAACACAAATAAGTAAAACCTTTTATTTCGGCTAGGACAAATGTCATTTGAGATAATTGCACATTAAACATTTATCTACGCCATGTATCTATGTATGTGTGTCAGCCTATACATAATATAAGTGTTTATGCACATGAATAGGGATAATCCGAAAGATTAGAATTGATAATAAAATCCTTATGCAATGGGTAAAATCTGCGTGACAGTCTTTCAAGCATATTTTTGATATGTAATTATTTTATTTATGTAATAACCTAAGGCCAAATACAAATTAAAAAATAAAATTTAAAATCCATTCCTTAAATTATTACAGAAAATTTATATTATAACGTGCTTAATAATCGACAAACAATCTTTTGATTAAAGAAAATCCCCATTGCAAAGATAACATGAAAAACGCTGTCCTCCATCGTTACACTAATTAATGAGATGTCATGCTGCAGTTAGTTAATTTACAATATTTGATGTCCGTAAAAAATTTTTCTGAGTATGAATTTAAAAAAGCTCTTTAAATTTATTTAATTATAGTTATATTTAATTATAAAATTCTTTTCGAATAAGGCTAGATTACATTAGTTTAAGTTTTCGGACTCGCGACGAGTTCACTGTGGGCTTATATATGTATATAAATGTATATTTCATTAGGAAAATCGTGCAAAATAAGAAATAAAGCTTATTTATAAGCATAATTTTTTATAACAAAAAATGAAAAACAATTACAGAACAAATAAAATGCTTTCAGATAACGGGTTATTCAATAAGAACGCTTGCAAAAATATTAGCTATTTTGAAAATAAAAAATAATGACTCAAACTTCATCAAAACATATTTTTGTCCTATATGTATTTAAATTAAATTTTGTATTATTCAGTTTTTATATACAAAGAGATAATGAAAGACCATTAAGCTTTAAAGTCCCATAAAAATATATTGTTATATTTTTCCGAATTCTGTTTCTCAAACTTGAAGTTTCGTAACTTTTATCAATTGTACTTGAAATGTTTTTTAAGACACAAACACAAATTATTTATCAAATTTGTTATTCGAGATATTATCCATAATAACTATTTAATATTTTATTGTTTGTTGTTGGCTTAGCTGATTATATGCCTGCATACTTATACCAAAGACTACAAATACTATATGAGAATCTAAAGGGCAATTAATTATATAAAAGCGTAAAAAGAAAAATATAAAGACGCAAGTCGATTATAATTGTTTGTTGTGTTGTATTTGTACAAAAGCTTTCTAAAGCTATTATACTTATATGTTTTGTTGAATACAAATAGAAAAATATTGCTTTTGTTTTCTTTGGATTCTCATAGTATTTGTGGTCTTTGGTATAAGTATACGAGCTTGAATGCTTTTCAATCGTGATTTGATTAAAAGGGTACTGATGATTTGGTTAGCGCCAATGAAATGCAGGCACATACTCAGATAAGCCAACAACAAAGAATAAAATATTATATATGCGTTCTATTTTTTTTACCGTATTATTTTAATTAATAAACTTAATTTATTTTTAAAGCTTAAGGTCTTTTTAATTTTTATTTAAATTCCTATCGATATTTCGGTACTCAATGACTACTTTAAAAATAAATTAAGTTTATTAATAAAATATTAAATAAACATAAATTTTAATGAAGAAACTTTAGGAAGACACAGCAACATGCGAACAAGAATGTAAAGCATTACATAAACGACAACAATTCCTAAATATACATACACATATAATTTTTTCAAAATTATGAGAAATTGTTACAAAATAGTGGTTAAATTTTTTCCCGGCAACGTTTAGAAAAATCAATTTGGCATAAAAACTCGCATCTGTATATATGTATACACACACACACACACACAAATATATATATATATAGTGATTATGCTACAGACCGAAAACAAATTTTAAACTAGATATTTTTAAATAGCTTAAAATTTTTTGTTATCACAAATACCTTTTTTAATTAAAGATTTCTAATTTTAAGCTTTATAAATGAATTTTTCGGTATGTTGCTATTCCTATCTGTAACAATTTCAGGGTTATTTATATTGTATTTATGCACACATATATAAGTTGAAGAAAAAATTAGAATATAAAATTGAAAACAGAAAAATATATCGAAACCAAATCTAAGACTTAAAATAACTTACATGAACAGTAAGTTGATCCTTGAGAAATTGCAAATAAAAGTTTAAATCGGATTTGGGCATCATTTCATGTCCCCAACATGCCATTTTAGCCAGGATGCGGGAGGACATGTTGACAATGAAACCGTCTTGACGATTCAATAAATTAAGAAATGGACCCCAAACGCACTCCTTATGTTTTGAGCAATATTCGTGGAAAAAATCGACACGAGAACGATCTTCTTGCAATAAATCGTCAATCATAATAAGAATATATTGAATGGTCGAGTCTTTAGACACATGAGACAATAGATTTAGCAATGTTTTTACTGCCTGAGCTGGATTGGATTGCAGATAGGTGGCCTTTGACTTATCCAAAGCAGTGATGCACTGATAATCCTCCTGCGAAATCATCTGAGACTGCATGTATGAAGCCCAGTTGATGGTTTTGGACCGAATGTCAGCAGCTTGTTGCTGTAGCACTGAAGTTGCTGCAATCATATCTTGATAGAAAAAAGTTAACATCATTGGATTGAAGATGACAATATGAAAACAAATAAGTTTAGGCCTTTCGATTTTTCTCACTTTAATCGTCCCCAAGCTTACCAACACTTTCATCGGGTAAATTTATTAGATCCTTAACATCAGACATTTTCCTTTTGATTAGTTAGAAGCTGATTATTAAATTTTATATATTTTCTGAACGAGATATATATTTCTCTACCACAAAATGTATATTCCGTGCCACAAAATACCAAATAATTCTCTAAAAAATATAGTTTTCTGATACGACTAGCTAAAATTCAGCTGACAGGTCTTGTGACTTTTTCGCCGCAATTGAAACATACAGAGTTGCTATAGAGAGTACCTATGGAAGCGTTTGGAAACAATATTAACCCAGTGAAAATATTAAATTTTTACGATGTACTAACTACAATTAAACCTCCTGGATCTGATCAAAAGTTGCATATATGATCTTATTGCGTACGGAGGCTTGTTACTGTTTTTGACACGTTGGTCTCCCTGTGTGAGCGACAACTTCGTAGATGAAGAAGAATAGTAAAGTTGTTCTTAAGATCCCAATTGAAGGTGACACCACGTTGTAATTATGTTATATTTGCTTTAAAAATTGCTTTCTGTTTATTTATTAAAAGGATGTATTGGATGTTTTCTTAAAAAAATAGGAATACGCATATACCCGCACTTTAAAAGATCATACGTTTCTGGTAACACCGACATTTTGCTTCATAAACCCACACACCCATGCTTTTTACACCACATCTTAAACGCAAAAGAGGAGTTAATAGCAAATTGCTAGCGAAACCATTTCCTCATATTGGACCTAATAAAAAGTATAAAGGAATATTTACTGGGATATCTGTGGAAGTTTGTGCAAAAGAAGACATAGTAGCTATATACGACAATGGGTTTTATGGTAAAGGCAGTCAATCAAGAAGTACTCCACAGATCGTAGCTCAGAATGTGAATCCTGTAACACTGCCAGTGGAGGTGGACGAGACTTTAATCTTAGCCTTGGAAGAAGCTTTCTTTTTAGCTTATTATCTTAAAGTGCTCCAAATAAACGACCTGAATAATGATGAAATCGGATATGATAGGTTTCTTCAAGATTGCCTTCAAGTCAACGAGTGTTTCGTAGAAACACTGGCTTCATATTTGTACTTAAAGTCAAAAGGTTGGGTTGTGAAAAGCGGTATTAAATTTGGTGGCAACTATTGTAAGTAGTTTTTCTCATTTGAAATTTATTAAATAAATACACATTTAAAAACAGTAATATATCGCAAGGGACCGCGTTTCTATCATGCTAGTTTTGTGGTTATTGTAAGCACTTCTTCGGGCGGAGAGCACTTGGACTCTAAAAATGTCAAGGGTTTGCAGCGCATTGCCGAGACTTCTGGAAAAGACGTTCTACTACTGGAAGTGCGTACACCAAACGATTTTCAACTCCTGAATATTGAAATGATATCAAATTTAGAAATATCAGAAATGGTAATACAAAGGTTTAATAGCTCATCCTACATCCAAAATCAAAATTCAACAAAATAAAACTTTTTTTAAATTTAAATTTTCTCCACTCTATGTTTCTTTGGTATTCCAGTACGCCTGTATTCTGAGCGTTCATGTAAATAAATTTGTTTACACTCCTCTCTGAAAGCCTCATTTTTATACCAAGTTGCAAGGCATGCTTTTAAGGCAGAATTCTCTTTGCGGCAGGTTGCAACCATCAACAGTCCCTGGTCCTTACAGCAAGACTCAAATGCTTTAACCTCCTTGTTGCAGTGTAATTCTCTGGTCCTGTCGCGCATAATTTTGGGTATGAGTACTTCCACCTCTACTTTCCGCAGGGATAGATCGTTTGGATCGCCTACAAAATTATGAACAATTTGTTTTATTTATATTACAGCCAATTTCATCTCACTTGCCCTTTCCATGGGGATTTTTGGGATTGAAGGAATTTAGCCCAGCTCCTGCTTCTAAATTCATTTTATTTAATCGAATAAAGCAGCTGTTAAATATTTAATCGAATAAAGCAGCTGTTAAAAATGAGCAAAACAAATGTTTAATTTTTATCGATAACTAAAAGTATGTCATAAACACCACAGAACTTAGCAAAACAAAAAAGTGGTACTTAATCGAAAAAAAGCTACAAGGTGGCAACGACAGCACAGACTATATGTTAAATTTTAGTCGATGTCTACACCACAGAATATACACAGAATACCCAACTTTGACGTTTAAAAAGGGTCCGAATCATATTTTGCATATACTTTGTATAACGTGCATAAAGTTTGTGTGAAGAGATACCTATATAAAAACAACTAGATTAGCTCTCACTTTCACACAAACTTTATGCACGTTTTCAAAGTTGTCGGGTCTATGTCACAGAATATACACAGAATACTCAACTTTGACGTTTAAAAAGGGTCCGAATCATATTTTGCATATACTTTGTATAACGTGCATAAAGTTTGTGTGAAGAGATACCTATATAAAAACAACTAGATTAGCTCTCACTTTCACACAAACTTTATGCACGTTTTCAAAGTTGTCGGGTCTATGTGTAGTTTATGGTCTATGTGTAGTTTATGGTCTACACCAGCTTAGCTTCACGCCTTTTCATCTAACCAATTTTAACTGTTCGGCAATAATAATATAATCCCGTAAATTTATGATATAAATTTGTATATTGTATCCTAATTTTAAGTAATCTAACGACATGCATCGGAATTTCAGGATAATTGTTATAGTTTATAAAGTATACGAAAAAAAGTACTGCCGCAAGAAGATTTTTCACAACTAATTTTAAATATTCATTTTTGAAGACACATAAATATTCGTAGCATCTCTAGCACATACATACATACATACTTACCACACAAAGACTATAAATCTAGAATTGAATTTATATATATATAAGTATATATATATATATATATATATATATATATATATATATATATATATATATATATATATATATACATATATATATATATATATATATATATATATATATATATATATATATATATATACATACATACATATATATATATATATATATATATATATATATATATATATATATATATATATATACACACACACACATATATATATATATATATATATATATATATATATATATATATATATATATATATATATATATATATAAATTTACAGTCTTTAATACAATACAATAAGAAATTGATAATATTATTCGACCTTTCTTAATTAATTGTGTTAATTTATCGAGTTTGAGGTCTATATATTTATTTTTTATTTTTCAATATTGAAAAATAAAAAATAAATATATAGACCTCAAACTCGATAAATTAACACAATTAAACAATACAATAAGTATATTGTATGTCTTATGTATCTCGTAATGAAAATATGTACGTAAACCAAAACCGGCGCAAGGAAGTGTATGACACCATGTATTTTTGTAAGATGCATGCATACATACATGCATACATACGTATGTATGTACGAATAATACAACTACTTTCTTGCTAAACAATACAAACTGATGTTAAAAATAAAAACATAAAACTGAATGATAAAAATGCTAAAATATTAAATACTTTAGCTAATCTCAGCCAGCTATTTCCTGATGAACTCCGATTAATCAGGTTTGAAGTATCATCCCACTCCTCAAATTGTTCGTCAACGCTCTCGCGTTTATTAGTTTTGGGATCGATCCATACTAGGTGCCGCATATAGGAAGAATTTAACAATTTTTCGATATAGAGTGGCAGATAACCTTTAAATTTAGAATGAGTGACAAAGAGGGAAAATATAGCTAAAAGTTGTGCAACAGTGACCATGACGAGACTTGTGCTAAAGAAGATGACTGCAGAAAGAGAACCATACTTATGAATAAAACTAGTTTAATAACTTTATATATATTTACCTATATTGGGTATTCCACGAAAATGTCCAATTTGGCTGGCAAAATAAATTAATTGCATTGAAATAAGTGTAAAACTGAAAACATTCAACCACAATTTTTCTGTTCTGCTCGGCTCCATTCGCAAAGCAATCATTGTGAACAGTATGACAGTTAAAGCGGGCACCCGAAATATTACCACGTATGACGACTGCCTCTCGAAGATTATATCGTATTCTATTCTTACATACGGCTGTGGGCTGTAGAGGTAATATTTACGCACATGCCTTGCATTAAATTTTGTAATTTTATATTCCATGTTCTTCTTTTCAATAGAGCTAAAAGTCATACTCGAATTGGGTTCTAAATGCATGATGTCCACTTCGAGACCATCAAAAGTCCATGAGCCTAATTTTATGTTGCACTCATGTTTGTCATGGGGCCAATTCTTTGTATCTGCGCTACAAAATATATTCAATTCTATCGAATCACTCCAGAACACTACTCCATCATTTTTAACAGAAACAAAGCCATTACGATTCATCAGAACAAATTTATCCGCAACATTATTGAAGAATTCCAAATCAGGAACCCATATAAATCTCTGACTTATAAGTATATGACTCAAGTTGCCATAGTTCTGGGGATTCCATACCAATTTAGGGTCACGCCACCTCTAAAAGTTTGTATTTCATGTGAAATCAAACCACACGAAATTGTCACGACATAGTTGTTGCAAAAACGTGTTTACATACTTAATACTCAATAACAATTCCGAGTGGATTGATTTAAAGAGATATAATATTAAAATTTCAATAATTATTAGGAAAATTATTCGCATACCAATAAAATGTTGGATTTAGTTTAGATATTTAGTTCAAAAAATGTCAAATAAAGATTTTTACAAAAGATTATCACGGCAATCTAAAATTTTAATTACATATGTATATACATATGTATGTATGTATCTACATGTGTATGCAAAAACTTTTTATAATGAACTCATGAAATAAAAAAATTTAAATATGTTTTATATACATACATATGTACATATGTAAGTACTAACGTCTACACTCCAATTTCTCCTTAATTAATTTCTGCACTTTAAGCATTTGATTGTGGAAATTATCACTGTTTATTGTGTATATCAAATATTGGAGAAATAGCATTCTCAATGTAAATATAAAATTATTTAGAATTCTTGGGATGTGGAACATCAATACGCTCTCGTCTAGCTGCTCCGCTAATTTAGTTTATTATTTGAGAACTGAAATCGTCCGAAAAGAGTTCGATTGTGTTGTGTCGAGTAATTATATCATCCAGTAGTACAACGACTTCCTTTAAAAGTTTACGATGTGTTTAGTCCTATTCTTTCCGAATAGAAAGAACGAAATAGAAAGAAACCTACATATATATAAAGAAGAGCCTTGAATACCCTATGACAAGTAATTCTAGACCAAGAGCGCGGCCATTAACCTGTAGACTAATATCTCTTGCGCAAGTTCGGAATCTAAATGTACGTTAACGTAGACTTCTTTAACTTTCGAGTCAAGAGCGCTTATTGTGCCATATTTATATGCCGAAATAACCTTATGAACTATTTTTTCATGAAAAATAAAATTCGAATTCACTATAAATAAGTAGAGCAAACTCGTATACTTATTATTTTGGGCAGATGCCTGTGTAAGTTTTTTAATGGAAATTTTTAGTCATTGCGTCTTTTTTGACTCAGGTATGCAATTAAAATAAAAAATGGTACCCTTCACCGACTCCCTGAAGAGAATCTTTTAATACTCCTTTTTCTGATCAGTCTTGAGTAACTTTCGAGCATTTGTAAGTCCTACTTGTAATCCAAAGTGGGATACAGCGAACAAAAATAGTTAATGTCTTTTGGAAGCGCAAGTCAAATCAGTAGACCAATTATCTCTTACTTCTGAATTCCTTTCAAGCGAAGCAATAATTTTTGCTGGGGATTTGCCCAAAATTAGCAGGTTTTCGTTAGAATACATCACGGGAGAGTTTTGAAACGTATTGCTGTAAAATCTCACATGGTAGAACTCCCATAAATACAAACTTTCCAGATATTAGAACCTGCGATTTTAATATATTTATTTAACGCTCTAAAATTAGAACCAAAAAATCTAATTTCTGGGAGTTTTTTAGGTCTAAAGGAAACTTTAAATTGTTAAATGTTAAATGCGAACTATAAACAACCAAATTTATTAGTTTTCGATCACACAAGGTAGTCTTAAAAGACTCAGATTGGGGATGTCTACTATTGAAGTTCGGATCGGATTAACTAAGAATCAAGTTTGTTTACCACATGCAGCAGGCCCAGTAAGTGGAAAGCTCCCGTTTTTTCACTAAAATCGAAGTGCTGTATCTCAATATTAAGAAACAGCATTATGGTTTCATTAACATGAGCAGGTCTCATTGATGGATGATAATTGCTTAAAATGTCTTTTAGTAACGTATCTCGTGCATCATCTCCTGGATATACTGCAAATAAGGACTTATTAAAGCGGTTGATAACACAATACGTGACTTTAATATGAGGGCACTCACTTTTTCCCGCAATATTAAATTTTAGTATCGATACAAAAATTAAATTTATAATTAAAATGTGCATTCCGCTGCACTCTAATAAACGTTGTATTTAAAGTGATCACGTTTGCTTTCCAATATCAACTAAATCTCCTTTTTTCTTCTATCATTGTGATGGCTTATGCATTTGTTCATTTAATATATCATTAAGATGCACATACTCGTACATTTTTCAAATCTAACAATGGAACCAATTTTTTAGTTTTTGAGTGCTTTCGTTGTATCAATTAAAGTGATTGTTCAGTTCAGATATTCTGCGGGTGAAAATAATAAATAATAATAAATACATACATACGTACATATACATATGTATGTATCTAAGCTGCGGTTTCCCTCCCGTCAAATGTGTCGTCGAATCTTTTAAGTACTGCGTAATAACAAATACGTATTGAGGAAATCAGATTTTGCGCCAATTGTTTTCATATCTATAACATTTTTCTTATAAAATTTACACATTTTACATTTTTTACACAATATTTGTGTTCACAAGTACGTATTCCTGATATATAAGAATCGTCTCCCTAATGTCATCGGTGGAGCTAAAAGCATTTTGTGGAGGGCAAGGATATATTTGTGAAATTTGTGTCACAACACCATCGTAGGCATCTAGGAAATTTATATCAAAAGCAATCGGTTTTTTTCGAAATCTTTAATATTTTCCTACGTGTAAGGAACTTGATCATGCAAGGATCTAAACATCTAATTGGTTAAAATTGTGTTCTCCAAACATTTGACAACATACCTTTGCATATCAGTCCACTAGTTCGCAGCATTTAAAATTAAAGAGGCCACACTCGAAGGAGGGATGATATCCTCAATTGCTGGCAAATACAAGAGCCGTGAACATTTTGTAGAATTTTTTTTCTTTGATGAACTCAATTTCAAATTTGAGAGTTAAGATTTCGATATTAATTCTTAATTTACATACAAACATTTACATACATATTTATTTATTCTGAACTCCAAGTCATCTGTAGTCGCATCGGCATTAAGAGCTACAAAATCTATCGAAGTTGGTTCCAGTTGCGCCACCAACCAGAAATCGTTAGAGTTGAAAGCTAAATACAAACGTTTGAAAAGGAATGCGACTTAACTTTCTTAACAAACGGCAGTGAACGTTACATCGATTTTGAATTCATTAAGTGGGAATCTTGTGACTCTGCACCCGTTAAAATTCCTCATTTCTGAGGGATCTCATATGAAGCGATCTCATACGAAAATTCTGAGAACGAAAAGAAATCAACTACTTCACAAGAATAATATTGGGGGCATTCTATGCTCAAATAACACAACGTCTTTCTTACGGCCATTATATGGTAAGAATAACATTCAAGAAGAGTTCTTGGAGGGAACATCTCTAGGCTCCTCCAGATTTATAGTCAATACACACGTCCGGACCAAACATTATCAAAAAATATCGGTTTTCACTTACTGTTCTCCAGAAACACATTAACTTAGATGATATGAAGGAAACAACGAAACTCGCAAGTAGTTTGTGACGCCTCGCGCAAAACCAGATCAGGGGCTTCTTTGATTTGATGACAGTCACTTTAAATTACTGATTTTACAAGTATGTTTTCAGCGGCGATACACAAATAACGTACCGCTAAATGGCAGCTGCCGTAGTCGCTTGGAGGCCATTTCAAAGAATTCTCTTTCAAAAGCCTCCAAGAGGCAATTAAAGACTATGAACAAAAAACTAACATTTTGTATGAATTACACATTTCCTCACAGTTCGAAAACTTTTAGTTTTGGATATCAATACTTTTTTCTTAAAGCATTTATATCTAATATTGAAAACATTTTATGTACTCGTATATGTCGCTGACATTCTCACTGGATGTTATTATTTGTAAAGGGCTGTTCAGGACCAACAACAGTTGATATAATTTCTTCGCTCAGGTAGTTTCATTTTGAAAAAAAAAATACTTGTAACTATTCTCGGTATTTAAAAAGGATTCCCGAATCTGATATATACTCGTATGATTCAGATTTCTTGAATTTCCACCGCTCTAGTTCCACAAAAACTATAGGCATTCGCCGGGATGCACTTACCTATTAGTCCAAATCAATCACTGAATTTTCTAACATTACGAAGTGAATAATACTATCTTCTATCGCGAAACTGTTTTATCCAGCTGGCTGGATCCCTCTGATGGTAATCAATGTCGAAATTTTTATGCAGAAAATGTGATCTTCGTTGAATATAGTTCACTCATGCTGATTACATCCAAATCCGGTGTACAAAAAGCAAGGTCACACACTGGCCAAACTCATATACCATTTGAGTACCCTTTAACATCTTGAAAATTATGAAGTCGTCCTCTAGAGTGACTCCAATTGTTCTAGAATAGGTAGCTAGGCTCCCAGCAACATTGAACTAGATTTATATCCATTCGCTTGTCCTAAATTCATAAAATGGTACTTAATGCTACATGGAGGCACATACAGATATATTTCAATAAAGCGGACATAAGATCTAGAGGCTGTAGGCCTTATAAAAAATACGATGGTATGGATCTCCCTGGCTAATTAATCCAGTCATAGAATGGCCAGCTTGTGCTGCTGATCTCAACCGAACTTCCCTTTTAGCACTCCCGTTCAAAAACTATGTCGATAGTACAACAATATGTCGGGAATGCTATGTGTATTTTTTGCTACATATATCTGATGGCTTAAGAATGGCTTTGCTGCTCCAACATTTCCAACTCAGCATTCCAGATAAAGTCCGTGAAGAATCGCCTTATTCTGTTATTATGACTAATATGCGGCTTTATATAAACAGCAATCTTTACCAAAAATTTAGCTTTTATCCATTTCTAGATATGAACAGGCTCCTTCGAGTAAATAACAGGTAAGCGAATTCCCCGCTGCCTTACAACGAAAACATCCGAGTAGGTTTACCACGGAGCTCTCTATGAGACCCAAACCGAATTGTATATTTCGCGAATCAAGTTGCGAGTTGGAAAAATCATATGGTTTTGTAAAACATATATTATTTATAATAAAAAAGGTAGGTACGAAAATCGTGGCAGATTTACCCTCTTACCGAAAGTTTGACTGCTCGAAACTCACCAATAATAAAGGCATACGTATGCGTATTCGTATGTTTTAGTACCAAAACAATAAATCTCGGGTCTTGTTCTAATCTGTTCATAGTAGTTTTTCAAGAAAATTTCATACAATTTGCAGGACGACACGGAATTCCGCATCACCGGAGCTCATCGACTAACAAATTAACAGCGTCAAGCCCATGACATTTTTTTCGCCGCGATCCCAGATCCCAGATCCTGGATCAGCTGAAAATCTTCCTTTGATTAATCTGTAAGAGAAATTTAAGGCCATTTATAACCAATTCACCATTCAGTGGAAAATCGAATACATAAAATCTCTTTACAAGGACTTAAAAGCAACAATTAAAGCCAATAGTTTATGTGGTACACATATACTCGTAACACTTTTTGTGAAAGAAAGACCCGATAATAAGGCACATTTCTTATTTATCTACAAATAAATATAATGTTATTAATATTAAGAGCAATTTATTTTTATTTCGTATTTTAATTTGGTTGATTATTACAATAAAATCGCGGTGTCCCAATGAAATCGGGATTTCGACATTTCAAATCATGTATTCCAGAATTTTCAAAAACTGGTTCCGTTGGGCGTCCCTAATGCAAACACACGTAAGTACATGTGTGATATGGAAATAAAAAATTTGAATACTCGTACTTTAGCAAATAACATCTCATACATTTTGCAAGAGTTATCGCATTGCAGCTGCAATGGTAATCAGTGTTACCATTGAGCAGTTTCCAAAAGGGGCCCCAGAAAGGGGATATCGATAGAAAATGGGCAAGTGGGCAAATAACGAGAAAATGTTTATGTTATTATTTGTTTATCGTTAACACAAAATTGTATGGAGTAGATAAGGGCAATTTACTGAAAGGTACTATAAGAAAAGGTAATTTTTATAATCGAAAATTATTATTCTTGAATAAGTTTTTCACTTGAAATCCAAACTTCTAAAGCATGGTCCGCATGTGACTACTTTTAACTTATCTAATCAATTATTTTTTGGTAAAGCTAAAGCATCACGGTACTAAAAGGTTTTAGCATTTGATATTTCGAAAATACCCCCATAACTTTACTTTCTCATAATTTAAAATTTTTTACGACAGCTTCTGGTATGCTTATCAGATTGTCAAATTCGGAAGCGATTTCAAAGTAATGAATGTCTTCATTTGATTAAATAAATACAGGATCTGAATGCCTTAATGAAATCAGTTTCCTATTGTCCATATTAATTATTGATAAGACTTCATATAGCTTTTGATAAAAAAGTAATGCATATTATTTAATATTTATAGCTTGGCTTCGTGGCCTATATACATGCATAAGTATATAAAATATTTCCTTAATATGCAAAATACTTTCAAACATGTTCTTTTTTGCAAAATGCATGTTCTTTTTTTTAATTTTTAAAAATTTCTAAAAATATGTTGGTACAACTACGAGTATTTGTTATTTGTTCACTTTGAAAATGTTCGGAATTTTACTGTATAACAACAGTCGTTCCTGGATAACGCTTATTTCTTGCAAGTCGGATGCATATTTTTCTTCCAATTCAATGTGTTGTAAACGAGAAATATGTATTTGCCTTAAAACACAAAAAGTACATAAATGCTGCTTTCTAAAGAAATGAAAACTAAACACCAAGAGGTTATGCAAAATGTGATTAAAAAGGATCATGAAAAGGTACAAAGCACCCAAAAAATGGGGATGAATTGGCCCTTTAGTCGTACAACGGTAACGTCGATTGTAACGCAAAAACTAAACATTCATGCATATTTATCTATCAATTTAAAGCATTGTGCCCCTATGAAAAAACAAATCAAAAATATGTTCTTGCTACTCGTACCATGTACTCACTCTTATTGTAGAATTGTACTCGTGTTCGTGTTTTTTCCTATCATCGTACTAACTCGTGTCAAGACATATTTTTCCTTCAGTTACTGTTACTCTAAAGTACTGCTGTAGTAGAGAAAATCGCAGCAAGATCAGTTCCCAATTCAATCCCGTGCTGCAGTCATCGTTAAAAAGTATTAACGGCCTCCTACAAAAAAAAATATATAAATATATGTACATTTACATATGAAAAATAAAATTAAGTTTAATACTGGAGGTTTCTTTAAGAATTTAATTTGTGATAAAGAATGTTTACTTCCTGCTGCAGTGCCACGTTATTCATACGAGTAGTTGGAATATCTCTAATTTTGTTGCAGGGTGTGATTTGTAAGTCCACATACATATATATATATATATATATATATATATATATATATATATATATATATATATATATGTTTTTTCGGTATCATATAACGAATCAGTACAGTTTTTGAAATATCTGATAAATAAAATTTCGAAATAACCTAAAATTTTTTATATTAATTCATAATGTTGAAATTTCTATACTACAGCTTTCAAAGTAGATGATAAATATTCCCAAGATATCGTTTATTATGCAAATAAATAATTAAATATCAGAAAAAAAGTTTGTGATATTGAATTGAAGCAATAAATAAGTTTGGACTATTTGAAACCCAAGAACGTCATTAATAGTATACTAAATAATTCACTAAATAGTTTCAGAATTAAATAAGCTTGCAGAACTAAATAAAGGTACGGGAATTTTCGGAATATAAGTAAATAAGAGAACCATATTTTCCAAATATTTCGATATATACATACATTCCGAAACAATTTGAGCGAGTTTAGATCAGTGATGGGAAATGAGATTTTCATTTCGGTAACAAAATATTTTTCTGAGAGTAATTTTTTAACCTCAAGAGTAACAAATCTTATTTTTTTAATTTTTATTAAACAGTAAAAAAATCTTTATGAAAACAAAAAGTTAACAAAAACCATAAATCAATACATAAAAAGTTCATTTTACCTATAAATAAAACATTTTTAAAATTTATTTTGTACTTTTTAAGGTATATCACTTTAAACTGATATAGCCCCTAGATAAATGGCGCCAATTGAATGGATTTGGGTTTATTTCGAAAATAATTTTCTCTTACATTTTAAGACCATTTCCAAAAAAACTTCCTCCATCACATTAAAGTCAAAATCATTGAGTATTGTCCTTCAAATAAGCCCAAATCTATACCAGTAGCGTTATTCACCTAGGATTTATTTCAATTTAAAGTTTTATACCTTAAAAAATACCCAATATAAAATTTTACATATTCAAAAAAAAAAAAAAATTAACAGAGGACATAAATATATATGCTTAAATACAAATTCATTATTATAACTAAACAATCTATTTTAACTAATAGTTATGTAAAAAACAAACAATAGCTATACTAAAACAGATGAATTTAAGACGAATCGCTGAGAGTATCAAATGTAACAGGGGAGTAACATGGTATTTTTTCAAATCAAATAGTATCAAAAAAAGTACGATCGTAACAACTTTGCCATCACTGGTTTAGATTAACTTTAGGGCATTAATGAACTTAGAAAACTGAATCGATAAGAGTATTTGGAGTTATAAAAAAACATTGTTTTTGAAAAATTACGACAGCGATATCTCTCAAACTTATAAGACGATTCTGATCAAATTTGTAGTTTCGAAGCAGTTTTCCAATCGATACCAATAAAATTTGTTTGGTCAAAAATTTATATTCTAAATATATCTAAATTTATCATGCAAGACATACGTATAGTATGTCAGTAAAAAATTTTCAGAATGACGCAAACTTTGTAATGATCGGTACATACAGCTGGCGCATATATACATACATGAATATATATATATATATATATATATATATATATATATATATATATATATATATATATATATATATACATATATATATATATATATATATATATATATATATATATATATATATATATATATATATATATATATATATATATATATATATATATATACCATATATGCATTCACAGTTCACAGATACTGAATTTATCCCGATTTTCGGAAATCAGATCTCAGCCTTCAAATTACGATATAGCGATATTACGATATGGTGTGTGATCAGCGACTTTATGTAAAATACTAAGAGAAGCATTTTTGTGGAATATTCTAACGCTCTAACTCCACACTCTAAACCTTTAATTCTTCGATGGGCCTTTGTTGTTCCCTTTCTTGAAAAGGGATAAAAAGCTTCCCTTAAACAGCGATATAGCGGGAAAAATGACCAACAATAGTTTTCGCCATAGGAGTCTACCACAGCCTCTCGAAATAATGTTCCACACAACGTATTGTAGGGAGTAAATTTGTAAATACAAGAAAACTGCGTTACGTATAATTTTGCTGCGTATAATTTTACTAACATACACGCACGTGCATACAGATACGTACACACGTTTATATTAATTCAGTTGTATAACATTGGAATTATTTTCTTTATGAAATAAATATTTGACTTGCTAATTTTCACTCAAAAACGGAAATTTCATTGGAAGAGAATTTTAATAATGGCCATACTGGTCCTGGTCCTGGTGTTCACGTGTTCGAAAAAATGAAAAAAGAGTATATGTAATTGAGAGACAAAAACGTTTTATAAAAAAAGCAAAGATAAAAATATTATGAAAAAATAAACTATTCTTAAATATAGGAGAAACCACAACCCACCCAGACAATTTCTAATTTGTGCCAACGTGTTTGGATTAAGCTACGCAGAATGTGGAGTCAATAGCTTTAGTAGGTTTTAATATGGGCAGAGTTTTGGCCATTTTCTAACTAAGAGGAAAATAACAATTTGAAGCAGATTATAACGATTTCCACTGTTCCAATATGATAATTTGGGATCGGTGCAACTTCAATATTTTTTTTATATTAATATTGATTGATTAATGTCGACGATTGGCAAAGGTATTTTAAATGTGGCGACTTTAAATGACTAAACCTCGCGATAAGTTAAAGACAGGTAGAGCAGTCGTTTTGAAAACTGTTTGTACGTCCAATGAAATCCTACCTTCAACAAATGCCAAGTTATATAACGTATGACATATGCATATGTACGTATGTATGTATGTAGAGCTCTATATTTTAGTTATTATTGGTGGTTTTACATCAGTACTACACGTTTTTCACAAAATACGTTTTCGCCTGTTTGGCGTTTTTTAGAGATAAAGTTTGATACGCATTTACTCGTAAATAATTCGAATTATAGATTATATTCAATAAAAATATTTCCAAAATTTCCCAGACTTTACGGCGAAAAATAACTAATCATACATATTAATAAAAAACTAAAATTATTTTTAATCCAAATTGTAAATATAAGGCGAAAATATTAAACATTATTACTCGAATTAATAATATTATTGGGCAAATTTGAGAGGCGACGAAATCCTAATCAGAATATATCTGTGCGCACGTATATTAATGTATGTACCCGTATGTATTTACGAGTGTATTTGCATTATTGAACTCATAATTGGGTATCGAAATACACATGTATTATAAATATTTCTTATGTAAAAGGCTTTTTCAACTAATTTATTTGCAAAATTGATTCATTTAGCCGATGATGGTGGCGGCAACGACTCTTACAATATCACCACACTGGATCGTTTGCACGTGCAACTATTTACAAACTATGATATCACGGGGCATCCCATGGCAACACCTACACAACGAACGAATATAACAATATTTTTGTCGATCGGGTGTATAGATATCGATGAACTTAATGGCAGAATGACGTTGCATGGACGGATTACTCTTGTAAGTAGCTGCGAATAGCTTTATAATTTATAAAATTAGTTTACATATACATGTGGGTTTCTTATTAAATATCTAATGCTTTTAGCAATGGAAAGATGGAGGTCGTACATGGCGACCCGAATATTTTGATAACATAACGACACTTCATTTGCGATCGAGCGAAATATGGAAACCCGATATCACCCTACTGAATAGTGCAGGCAAAGAGGGAGATTATATGGGTGATACTCAGGCTTTGTTGGCATGGGATGGTAGTTTTCTATGGGTACCTCCGGTCGTATACACAGCATATTGTAATTTAAATTTGAAACTATGGCCTTATGACACACAAACATGCAAATTGAAAATTGGAACGTGGACAATGACCAATATTTTTCCGAAATTCAAAGATATAAAGGATACCTTGGACTATGCAGGTCTTATAAAGTCCACTGAGTGGGATATAAGCGACGCTAAAGCAGAATATGTCACTGAAGATTTCTATACCTATATAGCGTATACGTTCAAGCTGCAAAGGCACTCATCTATGTATTCGGCAGTAATTTTCACTCCCGCCTCCTGTATTATAATCTTGTGCCTTTCAACATTTTGGCTGCCTCCACAAATGGGTGAAAAAATTTTGCTCAATGGTGTTGTTATCGTGGTTGTGGCAGCATTTCTTATGTATTTTGCGCAGATGCTGCCCATTTTGGCAGAGAATACACCCTTAGTTGGCAAGTATACCAAAATCTCATAAAATAAATTTACATTTGATTGTTTCTATTGCCTTTCCAGTTCTCTTCTATAGCTCCAGTTTGCTTATGCTGAGCTTGTCTACAATAATTTCTGTCATTGTATTGTATCTTTCCACTGCCAAACATAAGCAACGTCTTCCAGAATTCCTTAAAACTCTGTTAAATGGTGTTGTTGGTAGAGTTCTTCTTCTTAGCCAGTTTACATTGGAAGCCGAGCCTCAATCACTATTAAACAACGGTACAAAAGAGTTAAGTGAACATGTCTATGATACTCCGGATCAAGGTGATACTCCTGATCCCACGAACATCAATCCCACCCAATCGCCTTCCAGTCGTTCTATACAGTTTGATTGGGTATTGTTGGCCACCGCATTCGATCGAGTTTGCTTTTTGATATACTGCGTCATATTTATGATTTTAGCTATTGTTTACTCTGTGTAAAAATTATTTTTAAGCCTTTTAATTACAATTTTGTAAATTGCTCATCTAGTTATTAAATATACGAAATGCAGCGAATGCCCAAAAAATCATAACGGTCACTCTTCAGTATCATTTTTTTCAAAACGTCATGATTTATTTGATTTAGAGACAAAAATCTAAATCTGTTTTTGATAAATATAAAAAAAGTTGAATCATAATAAAGGATGAAGTTTGAAAAAGAGCAAATATATCAACTTGGGTGTTTATGAACGACCGTCTTCTACAATTTCAAACTACACGTATTGCAAAACCATCCTTCATAACACAAATCTTGTAGTCATCCTCAGTTTCTTGCAATTGATATCCTGAAACTGTTGAGTATAACGAAATCCTGAAATCACAAATGAACTTAAATCTGAATGTTATCCTTATGAGATCAGTGTTAAAAAATTCCTTTTCAATGTACATAAACAGGTGAAGATAGAAACATTATTCTTGTTTTTATGTGTGTATATTAATATTTAGTCCACACGAGTAAATTAACGCTTTCTAAACGAACTTGACAAAATGCGATTAAAAATTTTATACCCTTCACCACAAGTAGAAAATTCATTAACCCTTCGCGAAAAGGCTCTAGTTCTTATATGTATATCTTCGTCTGACTTTTAAATAAGAGTTCCGTCAACTCGAAAACTTATCGTTATCTATATATAAAATAGGATGTGTGTATGTATGTATGTAACGTAATGGCTCCAAAACGGCTGGGCCAATTTTGACGAAATTTTCAGGAAACCTTCAGAATACTCGGCCGGGTGAAGTCTGATTTTTTATTTTCGGTCTGTGGGCGGAGGGGCGTGGCAAAATCCAATAATTCATAAAATGAGAACGGCTGGGCCGATTTCTGTAAAACTTTTTGTCAGTTGTTCGTATTTTCGAGGAGAAGGTTTTTATAAAAATCCCTCCGGAAAAGTCAGAAAATTGGAAAAATCGAAAATAGAGTTTTTGTATGAAATTTTGTTTGAAATTATTCCTTAATGGCTTTTCACATGAAAAAATTTAAAGTTTGTCTGAAGGCTTAAAACTGGGGCGAGGCGAAGTTCACCTGGTCCGCTAGTAACGTTATAAAAATGTGTTGCATATGTTGGAAACTATTTCTGTTTGATCTGAACTGAATTTTGACATTGTTCTCGCGATTTGACCCTTTTGATATAAATTGCATTAGATTTACTGGAGAACTACAAACTCTCTTTTCATTCATGTATGGTAAGGATTATTATGCAATAAATAACATTATAATTCATACCGCATGAAAGTATTCCAAAACAACTAAAATAAAAACAGCAAAGTGCTACTCTTTCCCATTATCCTTTTCCAAACAATCGCATATTATTTTTTACCCTTCAGAGATCACTGCTATCTGAAAGTATGTAGTTCATTGGATTGATGTGGCAATCATTGATTTCGGTCCGAACCACAATTTTTTTTATTGAATTATGGTAAAACAAGCAGTCTTTAATAAATTTTATATCAGTGGTTACATAGATTTTAACATGCAGAGTGAGATTCACTAAAAATATAAATATAAAAACTTTGTGGAATTATTGCGTTTTGTTATGGACATCCCCAATTATTATACACATTTATGTACATACTTTGCATAAGTCATTAGTAATATTGTTTCATGTCATTAATATTTTATCAGGTATTGCAAATAATGTGCATGCGGTGCTACCCCAGGACACCGTAATAGTAAATGAGCCATTTTCATATCAGAAATTTGGGAAGTTTTGGAGTACTCCTATTCCTTGTGGAGTACTATTTAGACGAGTGTATTTTTTAGTCATCAGCATAGATCGCCGAATTCAAGAGATCCCATGGCACCCATTCGGCAATCATTTGTTAATTCTCCACGAATATGTTAATGTGGTCTATAAACAATCTATGTGCCAAATTTTATTCATATCCCTTCATCCGTTCATGCACGATTTTCAAATATGAGAATTGTGGTATTAGACCATGAGGGGCCAAACCAATTCCGTTACCTTTATAAAATGTAGAATATGGGCTTATCCAGCCATGTATTCAAAACCATAATGTAATTGAATAACAAAATCCAACACTATGAACTTTCACATTTATTTCCATTACCACTCTTGGGAGCATATGGTCTCCATTTTACACAATTTGTTCTCGCATAATCCCATGTAACTGTCCTAGTTCTTGTAGCATCGTGCGTCTCCATGTATTCTTTATCCGACCACGGCTTCTCGAGTCTTAAGGCCGTGTCACATAAAACTTTGTAGCGTTGCGTGACGTTTTTAACTTTGAGAGAAAAGCGTAACGCAAAAGGTGTATGACACAATGAAAACTTTGACACAACGCGCGCATTGTATGTTTACCAAAAAGGTGGTTATGAATTTTGCTAATTATTTTTTATTATAAAAATTAAAGTCAAAATATTATTTGCTTTTGTGTGTTTATTTTGTTATCACCTATTGTAGTTTATTGAAAATACACCACTATACCATATAAAGCTTTTAATTGTCATCAATTCATTTGTTTTTTGGATCTTCAAATACATACATACATACATACATATGTATGTATTCATATAAAAAGTTAAAATATTATTAATAATACGCTGCCACTGATTTTTTACAATAAAATAATCTTATGCTATATACTTACATATAGCATGCAAATAGGTACTATTTTATAAATTTGTTTTAAAAAACAAGCTCCTATTCTTTAACAGGAAATAAATTTTAAATATAAAAAAATAAGTATTTTTCATATCACATCACATTTTCATATCATATTCCAACATACATACATACATACATAACTTTGATTGTCAAAGCACGCAAAAAGTTGAGAGTTGCCGAACTTTTTGCGTCACGCTGCGTTAAAGTGTTTTATGTGGCATGTTTCGTATAAGTATGTACATTTCAACTTAAATGTCAAAGCGAAGCTGTAACGCAACGCGAAGCAAAAGTTGTATGTGACATGGCCTTTAATTGTTCCACTCGAGCGTCATTCTTGTTATACTGTCAGAATTGTTTCTGATAGTATGGCCAATCCACCTCCATTCCCTACGTTTTAATAAAATACTTCCTCATTTTTTATTCGTCTTACCGATTCCTAGACGATCGAAACACGATCGAAAATGGATTTTGTTTAATATAGTTCCTTTTAACGTGTTTTAGCCTAAGAATGTTGGCAACAGTGGCTAAGTTGGTTCAAAAGTAAACAACAACTCGAAAAATATACGTACGTACATAAAACAAGAACAACAAAAAAACTACTCGTAAGCTGTGTCAAACATTGAACCATTGAAGCAACAACACATACACTCACGCTGGTGTAGTCACACATTGCACACAAACACAACTAACTCTTAGACTGTCTTATATTATTATTATTATTATTTTTATGATCATTTTATCCAACATGCGATCGAATACTTAGTAAAGCAGATTTTGAATGAAGAGCTCAGTTTGCGAATAGATTTTGTGGATAGCGGATGTCAAAGGTTTCGGTTGTAGTAGACAAAAGAAGGAGGAAACTTGGAAAATAAAGGTGTTCGTTCATTGCAAAGGTGAGGAGATAAGAATGAAGTGCATGCATATCAAGAAGCATATCGCACACTGTATCAAAAACAGTTACAACCAATATTTTCCGAAGGTTCAGGAGCAGCAAAAAGAAACAACTGAACCAAACAACGGCATTTTTCAGCTAAAAAGACTGTGCTGGAACAAAAATGTGTGGTCCATAAAGATTTGTCATGTGGACCGTTGTATCCAGTAAAATGATTTTGATAAAGTTTGATGTGACTGGTTTTGATTTAGTGTGGGACATGCATGTAAGTACATTTCATAGTAACATATCTGTCAAATAATTAATGAAAAATCCCTTCATGCAACTGTCGTAAAACTAAAAAAATTAGCAAATAAAAATTTGGTCAATATTCAGTTGATCGCTTAAAGAAATTTCACATGGTTTGTAAATTAGTGGTTTTCGTTTAACGATTTTTTCATAGAATACAAAACAAATAATTTTAAAGTCTTGATTAAGCATACCCACCGAGCCATAATCAATGTTTGTTAATTTTTTAATATCACTTGACTCACAGAACAACACGTACCATTGACGTGAATGTGTATGGGTGTGTATGCATAGCAGTGTGTTTGTTTGTGTGCGTGCGTGTGTGTATAGTGCCTGATTATGTGACAATCAATGACTTAACAATTCTTTAGAGTATATCTTTGAACGTATCCGTATCTAAGTTGCTGTAGACACAAGGTCGATCATTATGCAAGTTATTAGATTATTTCCATTGGCAATTATCTCATGGAAGATTTCATTGAAATCTTTCCTATCTACACACTACATAAATATTTGCTCAGTTAAGAAATTCTGATATTCTGCATTTCAATTTATATTTCTTAACTGAATTTTGCAATGAATTTACTGCCTGATTTTATAAATTTAAATGAAACTCTCATTATGTGTATGTATGTATGGAATTCGGAATCAATAATATAAAACTCATATTTGTTGCTGTTTTCAACAAAAAATCTTAAACGAAATTTTTGCTAAAGTTTACAAAATCAGACAGTTTTGAAAAAAATTTATTATTTTATCGTATTTTTTATGGTTTTTATTATTACCGTAAGAAATATTCTTGATTATGAATCAATGAATATAATAGCCCGAATTTCCTCATTCAATTAACGCCAAAAAAAGGATTCTTAATGCAGCTAAATTTTATTCCTACCGAAAATATTTTGCAAATCAAGCCAATCGTGCCTTATCCTTATAGTGTGTAAGAAGATAGATTTTCAATATTTAAAATTTTCATACTGGGGATGCATAAAATAATTGTGTAGAAATAAATTGTATTCCTTAAGTGTCCAACAGTATTTACTTTTCCTCAACAGTGCACTAAAAATAAGATTAACAATTTCTGATTAATGAAATCTAATAAAAACTAGAGTTAAAAATAGTAAAAAATTTCCACCACAGGCGTAGCTATAAAACACAGTTACAATTTAATGGGAATTGAACAACTGAATAATGCAACAATAATAACTCTTATATCCTGCAGCCTCTTATCTGTTACTAATAAAATATTAGTCCGTAAGCGACGTTTTAAAGTGAAAATATATGAAAAATAGAAATAACAGAATGAGTAGAGGAAGATTTGGTAGAGTATAGAAACTTCTGAATCTTAGTTCAAATAGTAATGATGTTTGAACAAAGCCTGCCCAATTGGATGACTTGGTGTTGATCAGGTGTTTACTGGCTTTGGTATCATGGTGTTTACAGGTTTGGTACCATACGACAACCACTTGGAACTTAAATTAATTGCATGTTCATTAATTTTAGTTAATTATTTTATGAATGCAGAGGAGAGCTTGTATAATCTATGAAGCAGACTTGCCAAAAGGATCTACGTTTGTTCACTTCATTATAAGAAAAAATACATCTTCACTCGCATCAATAATTTAAGAGGTAGTCCAATTTTATTTCACTATACCCAGATTTAGTTTCACTATAAAAACCAGTGTATGATTTTGAGCTATTTCCCATCATCAGACTTCGGCGCATAGCCGAAACCAGTCTGTGTTTCTTTTCTTATAATGCAGATGGAATATATCCAAAAAACCAAATTTGACGTCGTATGACGGAATATCGTTCCAAATTCAGGCAAGCCCCAGTGTAGACATAAGGAGCAATTAAAAATTTTTTTTTCTTATTGAAAAAAAAATACGTCATGTTCAAAAAGGAATATTATTTATTAAAATATACAAATGTTGAATATAGATACACTCTTTCGATTGAAAATTTTTGATGTACTTCAGTGTAACTGCTGTAGCCTTTTTCTGAAACCACAGGACGCATGATAACAGCGGCATGACGTACGTTTTGCTGATTGATAAAAGCGAATTTCGCAAATGTTACTATATTGACATTTCATTCTATTTGCAATCTTAACGTTCAAGTTTCGAACAATTTCTAATATACATACGCGATATATTTTAGTGTTCATGAATTTAATTACATTAGATGAGTTTTTATAGATTTTTGGACTAAGAACTAAAAAATAAACAAAACTACACATAAATACCTGTATTGCACCTAATTTAGGCTTTTTCTGAAAATAAAATCCTGAAACCATAATTTAGTAAACGGAAGCGTAAACAGAGTTCTTTCGTACACACAACTGATGTGCAGCTAGTTTAATGTGGATGAGAGGATAATTTATTAGAGTGGGAAAGAAATGCCATTAGGGACTTACTACTACATATAAGCGATTTTATATCAGTTAAATCTAATGTTCTAAATAAATCTTTAATGTGCTTTCAAAGATGGGCCTTGCGACGGCATGAAAATCCATTGAGTCTGCGGGTACCATATGTTGTGTTTCCTTTTAGAGAGCGAAATAAACATTATTATATTTTCTTTTATACCAACGCGGCAATTTTCACGTTACACTTTTGTTAATGTTTCTGTTTATTAGGACATTTTTTCTTTTTATATTATTAATATATGAAGAGCTTAATTTTGGTTAAAAATTCTTCCATCCTGTTCAGAGATTTTTAAGTTTTAGTTATGAATTTTGTTGTTACTTGAACTAGTTCTAGTGCTACTTTCAACTGGTGCTACTTTATGTTTATGTTTATGTTTATTATGTTTACATAAAAACTCCGATTACATGAGAACTACAAAAGATCAATCATAGTAGGCCCAGAAATCTTTTATAATTATAAACGACACAACATACAACTTAAATAAGATGTGAATATTATTATTCTCTTACCATGACTAAACTTAATTCAGATTGGTTATATATGTACATATACATATATTTTGCTAAACTAATTTCAATATTAAGTATTTGAAATGACATTTATTTTTAATTTTATGTTTTAGTTGTTATAACATTTGATTTTCACAATTCTTCGTAAACTCTGATCCAAAACTGGCTCAGCCCATATTTTAAACAAAGAAATCTACAGACTTATTCATAGTGAAAAATTTGTGTAACGAGCTAAGTACTAAATTCTTGACAAGCAAAACCTTGCCGCCAAAATCGCCGGTGTTTTTTCCACAAATAAGAATATATGTACATACAAACTTATGTATGTATTTAAATATGTTTGTTACACTCCATAATTTGAACTAATTTAATGTAATGTAATGTAAATTAATGTATGTAAAATATATATACATAAATCATTTATTTTAGTTTGTATGCAATGTACTCATCTGCAATTTTAATGACATGCTTGATGTACATAAGTATGCATGTGTATGTATGTACGTATTTATGTAATTCTACAAAGGTTCGGTACATGTATGTACATACCCTGAAGGAAATGTCACTAGTGATTCACTAGTGATTCACTATTGACAAAGTCACCAGTACTAGTGACAAATTATACCCCAGCCAATGCTTTTTTCTGTTGACATTTAACATGCACTTGTCATTGAAAATCCACTACTGACGTTGGAACTAGTGACGAACTAGTTCCAATGGGACCATATGACGACCGTAGAACTAGTGCTTCCCTGTAGACATTGTCACCAGTATTATTGACATACTCTACACAATACTTCTTTCTATTGAAATTTAAGATGGATTTATCATTGAAAACCCACTACTGAAGAGGTCGTTCTAATGGGTCCATGTAAAATTTTGATATACATATATCCCTACAGTTTTAGTTAAAATAAATGATTAAAGGTTCACCATAGAACAAATAAACGCAATTAAAAAATGAAGAGGCATAAGCGTGCTGTCAGAAATTTCTCTGCGCATCAAACAAAGAAGTGTCGACAACTCCGTTGACGGTGTCTGCATATGAGTCAGCAAAATAGTCGACAAAACTGGTGACTTGGGTACACTTGCCCCCATGTTTCCTTCAGGGTACTTACATACGAACTCAGGAATTTTAGTTAAACTCCTGTTTTTTTGAAAATTGTCTGCTCCTTTCTGGTTAATTGAATGAAGTACCATTATGTGTATATTTGAATCATGGATTATTTGAATTCTTTTGCTTGGGATAACTTTTTGGTAAATACATACATACATATACATATGTACGTATGTAAATGTGCAGTATTCGGATGATTTCATCACGTATATAAATAAAAAATAAACACAGACATACATATCTATATGTACATATGTATGTATGTAAGTATGTATATGTCCATTCATATGTACATAAGTATATCAACACGCAAGGTGGCTTCATAAACATTCGCATATGTATGTATGTATGTATATATACATTCATATTTACAGAAACAATCGTCACCTAGACCTTCTTTTTTAAATATGTAGGTATACTTATATGTACATCCATAAGTTTGTAGTAAGTACGTACATAAGTACATACATATAAATGCATATGTACATATCGCACCCAAAATTAAAAACAGTACAACTCAACACATCAAAATCGCTTTTTCCATAAACCAGTTTACAGTCGGATTCGGCTAAACGAACGCCTTTAAAAAATACTGTTTAATTGAAAAGGAAAATTCTTAACTACTGCTTTTGATTAATTTCAAAGCACTTTACTTCGCTTAAAACAAAATCCGTTTAAACGAAAACCCGTGTGAACGAAATACGTTTTGTTCGTAAGGGTGCCAGTTTACGAATGTATGGAAATTTAAAGCCATAGGTTAAGAGGAAGAAATTTTTTAAAGTGTTGACTTGACGGGTCCCTCTCATCCGATGTCCGTTGTAACCAAAATCTTGCTTAAACGACAAACAGTTGCTTAAATTTCCAATTTTTGCTTATCCGAACTCGACTGTATATAACAAATCTCTAACGACCTCAAAAATTTGGTTTCCCTTATAGTCTTGCTTCGCTAGAAGAATACCGTTAGTCTGTTATGTTATTTTATTTGCGTTGCTTGTACAGCATCAACCCGCGTTTTCTCTCACCTGAACATTTGGAGCTTTTTGTCATACTTCGTATGTACATACATATGTATGTATGTATGTATGTACATAAGTATGTACTTATGTACATGAGCATGAAGTTATTGCTGTAGTTTTTTTCGTAGCCGTAATTATCTCAGGGAAATAGAAGTGCATTTTATTAGAAGTTTCAGTCTTCTTGACAATATGACTGGCAATTTACATTTTGATAACAAGATGGTGCTGTTTGACGGGAACTTTGCTTTGCAAAATAAATTTGCTACCAGGAATTGAACAAACCGCTAAGAAGTTCGCACGACTTTTGTGCAGTTGAATTTGATCTATTACTGTTAGAAATATTTAGTAAATGTGGACTTCAAAAGATTTTGATAAATAATTACAATAAACAAAAACGTTCTTTGAAAATAGTTTGAAAATGCCAGTGTAAGACTGATTTTTTTAAGTCATCTGTTGTAATTTTGTTGGAATTTATTCCAAACGCTTAAAATTAAACGTTTTGGGTGGCAATGAATTGAAACTGCATAATTTGGAAGAAAAGTGAAATTCAAGAGAATAAAAAACTAGACTTAGAAGGCATTTATTTAAATAATAATAAATTAAATATGTGTAAAATTTTTATGAATAAGAACGAACATAATGAGTAACGCCACTACGTTAATATTTATATGCAGGGAGTAGCTTTAACACTAAAAGCTAAGAGCAGATATTTTGCTACGGAAAAATGCTAATTTAGCCAAATTTCCAAATGATTTTAACTTATGCTTGTCGTCAGAATATTATATATTTGATGCCCTTAACGAACCAAGAAAAACCGATTTTCTTAAAGAAATAAGCTATTTCTTCCTAGATATATACAAATCTTGAAAGGATAAAAACTTGCCAATATTCATAATTTGTGTTGCCTTAAGAAATAATAATAGTTTACTTTTAAATTTTAAGAAGAATACTGTTTTCATGTAAATGCAAAGAATTAAGTACTTTTGCAAGATTTTCTCAAATTAAATTTCTATAGTCATAAAAATGCAATAAAGGATACTTTGGAAGGAATGTTATTGGTTATGAATAACTTCCATTTTTTTCACTATGAACCTTTTTTCTTTCAGAATGCCGTCTTAAAGAATTTTTTTTTATATTTTTGTTTTGAAGCTTTCAAATGCTAAAGAGAAATAAATTGAATTTTTAAATGAATCGATCACTTTGTTGTAAAATTAATTTATTATTTACAGTATTGAATATTTTAGTAGTAGCGATATATGATTATGGTGGGTGATCAAACATTAAAACTTAGAAAAAATTATTCTTCAAACACGGTTTTAATTTAACAAAAATTATGTACATATACATTGCTATGAACATTGGACTGGCGAAAACGCTGTCGGCTGTTATACATATACATATGTATATACATACATAGTGATAAACATAACAACGGAAGGGGTGTGTAACATTATGTACATAGAATAAAGGGGAAATTTATATTTTTACAAAATTATATTAGTTAAATAAAAGGAGTTTCATTTCCATGAATTTAAGAATTATTCAATCATCACGTACATAAATACCTATGTATGAATGTGTTCCTTTTCCTACTTTTGACAACTCGATGTTGTACATTTATGTTGCACTGATAGCACTGCCAATTGATAGTGAGTAAAGATTTGGCATATTTTAAAGGGGGACTTTTGAAGATTTAGAACATCACAGTTTGATATAACCGTAAAAGAAACTACCTGTGTGTTATTTTAAGACCATTAATCGGTATAGACTCCAATAAAAGAACACCTTGTTATTTCTTCCTTTAAGATCTGGTTCATAGGAATTTTATTATTCAAAATAAATAAAATACTTAAATAGTTATTTTTCTTAAATTATTATTTGTTGTGATTTTAACAGTTCATATGTCGACATCTGGTTGGTGCTAATCAACTCTTCAGTGAACTTCAACCAATAATAACTATAATAGTGACAGCGTTCAAAGTTGGTTTCCTCTAAATGTACGTCTTGAGCAATATGTAAAAGCTGGAGAAAACATACCATACCTCTCGTACCGATTTCAAAAATAGGCTCTAAATAGTCTCAAATAAAAGCTTTTTAACCGATTCAGAAATATGCTCTAAATAAATATAATATCATTTACCTTCTGAGATCTTCGAATGCGATGCCAAGAAAGTTGGCAACTGAATGCATAATTTAATTCATAGTCTCAGTAATCTTGGCTCCGGCTTTAAATATATCAGGAGGTAATGCACAGAGTACAGAATATATACTTATTTTATGTGAGTACGTTTTATTTTTCACTTTCGTAAGAGTTTAATTTATGTAACACACCTGGATGTCTTACTATTCTTAAGCAAGTTTTTTGCTCTTGCGCAACGATTTTATGTAAATACATAATATATACGTATATATGCATATACACATATTAATTTAGAACAAATATGCTTTAAACAGTGTTAAATTTGCTTTGCATATTATACATGGAAATGTGTCCGTAAGGTAAAAATATGAAAGAAATGCTGTCAGGAGTAAAATATGCAGCAACAAACGGATGTCAAATTGCTTGGAAAGCTCTGAAGCATACTCATATACATACATATACATGCAAGAGTTTTTTTTTCAATATTAATATGAATAAAAAGAAAATGATATACCATATATTCAATGAAATTTTTATTTTTCAGACTTTTAAGGAAATTGTTTAGACACCGAAACCTTCCGAGCCAATATATCGGATACCTGATATTCTTAGGGAATTCTTAAGTATTTTTCTATGAAAAAAAATTAAAAATGGCAGGAGTGAATGCTACCAAAATAGATTACTGGAATTGGCTATTTGTTGAATTGGCAGGTAAGAGGGCAGGTAAAACACATTACAATTAAAGATATACATATATTTCTTTTCATTCCTTTAAAGATCCTCGTACAAACGATTGGTTCCTGATTAAATCGCCAGTGCCTACATTAACAATACTTTTGACTTACTTGTATTTTGTTTTATTTTGGGGACCAAGTTTCATGAAGGACCGTAAACCCTTTAAGTTGGAGAGAACGCTAATAGTGTATAACCTCTTCCAAGTCGTAATAAGTACATGGATGGTTTACGAGGTACATTATCACAAGTCCGGGAAAATTCATTCATACATATGTATACATACATGTGTATATCTAAACAATAAAAATAATAATAATAATAATAATAATAATAATAATAATAATATTGTACATTTAGGGCTTCATCGTTTGGAAAAATTACAATTGGCGGTGCCAACCCGTTAATACTTCAAGAAGCCCTATGGCATTTAGGGTAAGTTGTGAAAAGCGAGTAAAAAATGCAGCCCTAATCCTGAATGCATTTATTTTTTACTCAAAAAGGAAGCCCGTGGGGTTTATGTGTACTATGTAGCAAAAATCACAGAGTTGTTGGATACAGTCTTCTTCGTTTTGCGAAAAAATGAGCGGCAAGTAACATTTTTGCATGTCTATCATCACACTGTTATGCCAATGATCTCTTGGGGGACTACAAAGTATTTCCCCGGGGGCCACGGAACTTTCGTCGGCCTGATTAATTCGTTTGTTCACATTATCATGTATGCCTACTATTTGTTATCAGCGCTCGGACCACAAATCCAAAAATACTTGTGGTGGAAGAAATATATTACAAACCTTCAAATGGCAAGTTAACTTCTCATGCAATGAAAAACAACTCTAATTAAAGTAATTAATATTTATTTTTTTATTAGATCCAATTCTGTTTGGTATTTATTCACCAAACACAACTGTTATATACCGATTGTAATTATCCACGTTGGACAGTTTGCTTTACCCTTCCCAATGCTGTATTCTTCTACTTCCTTTTCAACGATTTTTACAAGAAGTCGTACAAATCGAGAAAATTTGAAAATCAAAAACACTCAGCACTCATTGCAAACAACAACAATAACGATGCTCTGGTGAAGAATCAAAACGACGCGATATCTATCGAACATAGAAAGATAATTTAATATGATTTCGATAATCATATAAGTGACCTGTAAATACATACCTCAAAGATAGTCTAATTATTTTTTAATCTATTCAAATTAGGAAAACTAGGTGATTATCTATGGTCTAGTTGGATACAGTATATACATACATGCACATACATACATAAATAAGGGGCGGTCCAAGCACAAGTATCTTTTTGAAAATTAAATGAGCTGTGATGATATGGTGATGAGCCATTCCACTGAAACAAGCGATTTTCCAAAGTTCATATTTTCAATTTCAGGCCATAAAAAGTAGTCATGGCTCTGTAGCGCTCACCGTTGACTGTAAAGGCGTTTGAGCATTTTCAAAAAAAAAAAATTGACCATTAATGTCACCACTCAAAAATTCACACCAAACTGTCGCTCTCCTTGGAAAATATAATTTCTCGGTCACATTCGATGTCCGATTGCTTTGTAATATTTTCCAACTTTGTTCAAGCGTAAGGCGGTTCCGTTTGCTCATATCGACTAATAGTCAATATTTCAAGCAGAAAAAAATCTATCAAAATAACATTTGATTTCAAAAAGAAACTTGTATTTTGATCACCCCATAAGGATACATATGCATATGTACGTACTTATTTAATTTGAACTATGCCATTTTTAAGACAGGATAAAGAATACTCGTACCTTACGGCAATGAGACTTTAATTTAATGTATCAATATGTTTTTGTGTAAGTGTATGTGCATAAGCACATGTTTACATACACGTATGTATGAAATATACAAATAAACAAATTCTTTAAAATAACAATTAATTTAAACTACACTACACAACTACTAATTGACTGCCTCAAATACGAAAAACGAAATTTATAACATTTAGACCATAAGCCAGGAGAAATGACGACTGCATGATTGTCTGTTCATGTGTTCGGATCAAAAGTTGTATAGCGCACGCATTGCAAACTGCATTAAAACATACGAGCGGCACGCGGAGTTCTATAAAAAAAAACAAAGGAAATATACTCAATTGTGAAGATAAGTACATGAGTTATAAGTCACTCATGCAGTCATACCTACACATACCGATGTGTGTGTACAATGCACCTCCAGTCTGAATGCGTATAACAAGTTTTCTAAAAAGTTTGCAATCAGCACAGAACAAGGAACTAAACACGGTTTATAATTTTATTTATATGATCAGGAAATACCACCACGAATATATTTCTTTTGTTGTATATATTAAAACTTATTGGCGTATTTATTGAAATTTATTATTATATTGGCAATAAAGAAAAGATAATATGAAATGAAAATGAATAGAAAATATTATTGGAGATTTGTGTAGATATGAATGGTTAAGGAAGGACCCTACTTCTGCCCTCCAGAACAAGAATATGTAGCACTCTAGTCGAACATCTATTCAACATACATGTTATTAGTTTTGTTGTTAGCTGCTTAAAACACACAAGAGTGACGTGCGCCTTCGAATCATGTGTTCGTCCATAAATTCCACATCGTGCAAATAAAATATATTCTTGGTCAAAACTTTGAAAAACGTTTATGTACCACTTGACAAGAAACCTAAAACCTAATTTTTCATTTCACGTAGGTGAAGCTCTGCTTTATTTTAATACAATTATTTTTGTTTTTGTTTTTTCTTGTTGTCAAGATTTACATTGAATAATTAGAAAAAATTAGGCCCTTAATTAAAAGAACGATATAGAAAAATGCGAACAGATTTATACGAGTATGAACACAATAGACAAACACACATTTAGACACTAATAACTTTTTCGATACATAAATTTATTTCCAAAATATAATTAATACATCCATACATACATAATTTGCATAATAATTATATGTATGCTCATTGTTATATTTGATGATTTTATTTTTTTTCGCTTTGTGTTTTAAATATTTTAGATCTCCTAAAGATCATCAACGGTGTTGAATAAAATATTGGAAAATAAAATTATATGGAAGCAGATGAAATGAAAATTTAGTTTTATTTTCAATTTAACTATCAGACCTCACTCAAGCTGAAGAAATAAATTATTAATTAATCTGTATGATTGCATATATTTTCTGTATGATTGCATATATTTTAACTAAGTTTTTTTTATCATTCATATTTATATTTAAGGCATATATCCACCAGGTAGGTGCATCCCTACAACAACAAGCATATTGTTCATACAATATCCAAAACAGTTTCTTATACATACAAAAAAGCAATGTTTCAGATTTGCAAATCATAAGAATGAATTCAGTATTTTAATAGCATCGTAGGGAGGACATTGAATGTACAAGAGAAAATGTACAACTTGTTTTTTTTATTCGGACGAACTCAACTGAAGAAGTTATTTTTATTTTTATTATTATTATATTTTTTCTTAATATTGAAATTTGTTATTTGGGATATTCTCCCCAACTAATCGTTAGAAACAATTAGAGCTTTTGCTAAATGCATACAAACTGCTTAAACTTCACTGACGATTTGGTTTTAGCAACCAATGAAATGTCGGCATATGAAGAGCTAAAGCCACAACAAACATTTTTGATTTTTGTATTATATTTTTTCTTTTAATCGGCCATTTCTTTGGGTGTGACAAGGAGTTTTGTTTAGCGCAGCGTAAAGGAAGTCAACACCCCAGTCATATTCCAGAATAAAGATAGACGCGTCATCACAAAGAATGTATTCCATTAGAACATCTGATATATCACTTTCATCGATTACTCATATACGTGTATATATGTACGTGCCGTCCCATAAATATAAGATACTATTGTCTAAAATAAAACCAGCTCTGGTAATCTTATGACGTAAAGCCGGACGAAAACGTCATGTAAATTGTTAAGCTTGAAAATGCTAAAATTAAGATGATATTCTTAATTTTAGAACGATAATTTCTTATTTTTTTCAAATCGAGTGTCACAGATTTGTAGAAGTAGTTCATATTTAAAAAAAAACTTGTCAGTTTGACGTCCTACGGAGTGAAAAAATGCAGTATTGGATTTTTGGAAGCAATGATATTGACATTCCTTAACAAATATTTAATTTTTTGTGGCAGTATACGAACGTACACTTATGCCCCGCTTTACACGGTAGATAATGCTGCGCAACTCGAAAAATTTGTGTTTATAAGGAAAAAATGTTTAAGACGAAAACAATTGTAAGCAATATTATGATGATTTATAATTTTAAAATATTTATGCAACAATGATTAAACTCATTCTGTTGCTTAAAAAGAACTAAATTATAAGCACATCTTAAGTGCTACAAGAATTTTAATTAAATAGAAATAAATTCTAGTGAAGTCAACCTTAATAATTGAACTGAATGATTTGATTGTACAACGGGGTACAGGTGTGATCAATAAATTAATTAATTAAACACAAAACAACTCTTTAAAACAAAATGTTTTATTTATTGATCCTTTATAAATGTTTTTATTAATAAATATTAATTATTCTATAATCATAATCGCTAAATAAATAAATAGTAAACCTAAAATCAACAAAATATTTATAAACATACACACATACATAAATGTGTATGTATGTATGTATATCTATGTATGCATTTATTTATTTTTTAATACTATACATACACGAATTTAGTTCATGTTATTTACAACCATAGATTTTCCTTAACAAAACGTAAGAACGGAAGTAATAATTTCTATAACAATTACAAGGGTCTTATACGCACGTAATTACAACAATTACAACAAATTTTTTGTTGACATACGAAAAGGATCATAAACATAAAACCATGGGTGGCATCATACAAATGTAGGATTGTATGAATGTGAGTGAGTATGTACGAGTATATGGATACCGGACATTAAGACCGTTCTGCAATAATGATGGCGGTTTTTCCTAGTTGCTTAACTTTCTATTGTTTGTCTTAATATGGCTAAGATAAAGTGGCTTGTATAAACAACAAATTTGATTTTAATTATTTAATTAAATGCATCCGGGGGCGGTCTGGATTCATAGTTTGCACCACTACTGTAGAGCCAGTATGAGTTTCTGGGGGATGCTGCGCTTGTCGTAGTCAATGGTGATGACATTATTACTCCTGAAGTTGGTGACGATGTTGAGGGCGCCAGTGTTGTAGTCAACAGATTTGATTGTTGAGATCCTGCTGGTAAGTGTGAGGAACTTATCATAGCAGAGGATGTCGGAGTGGAATCAGCTATTGGAGATGGCATTGATGGTGTTGATGGCGATAGAAAACTTAGACTGGATGCTGAAGACGATGGAGAAATGTGTTCCGAGTGCAAAACGGGGGATGAGTGATGATGATGAGAATGATGTAAGCCATGGTGCTGTGTTGCATAGTGATGATGTTGATGGTGGTGGTGGCCGTGATGATGAGGAGGTACTTTGTAGGGACTCAACGCCCCCATACTAGTGGTTGGATCACATCCTTGTGCCTGAGCCTGACAAGCAGCCATTAGGCCATGGAAATCAAATTTATATGCATACCTTTTTCCATGGACCTTGGTCATTATGTTTTTGTCGTAATAGTAACTGAAATCAGAAATAACAAAAATTGTTTTGAGAGTTTCTTTAGCTTTTCTAAAAATAGTTAAATGGTAACTTTAATAATAATTTATTGCACTCGAATTTGTCTTCAAATTTTTAAATGTACTACTCATTTCATTGGACTTTTTTTTATAAAACGAAATATGCTCCTTCCCTATGTTTGACAACCAGCGCTAAATATCTTTGTTCTAACATGGCTTCAACTTGTACATATTTTACTATATTTTAAGCGAAAATCGCTAATGGGTGTATTCAACATGTAGTTGTGATATTTGCAACGTGTTTATAAGTTGTTGCTTATTATGCCAACAAAGAATACTCTGTAGCCATGGGAAAAGAGAATATTTTGAATTTTTGGTCAATTGAGGAACAGATGGTATTTCCAAGTACAAATTTCTATTATCATAACCTCTAGGATTCGAGAACCAAGCAGAAGCACTCTTAAATCTAAAACATCAAATTTTACATTTGAAAACATAAAGCAAAAAAAATTTTATCTCACAAATATAGATAATTATAATTGATTGTGACTAATTCTCTTATCCAGTGTTTGTATAATTTATAATATTTTCTTTCCTGAAAAGTTGTTGTTTTGTTGGTCGATTTATAAAAAAAATCTATTTGTCGTTCTAATTTAAATGGCTCACAGGATTGTGTGCTTTTTTGGGAATACCAAATTCTTGCTCATTAAGAAATACTAAATTCTCCCTTTCTTCTTTCAAATAGCGACAAATTGAATACTTTTTTTCAGAAAAAATAAACGCCATTTAATACAGTTGATTTTGATTATGGCGAATTTCTTATAACGAGCTTTGGTTATGGAGAAATCTACAAAGAATTCTTTTTTAGGTATACAATGCAAAAATCCTTGTAAATTATTAATCATATAACAAACTAAATAAACTCGCAACATTTTTATATTTTACATACGTGTTAAAATATAATGAATATCCGACCGGTGACCAAAAATTTGCAATTGCCAGAAAAGCCAACAAGCCAACATTTTTTCGCTACAAATAATTCTACTTCCCAAAATTTCTATTTTTATGACGTTGGTTCAAGCCTGGTTTGGCAATTTCGCTTCCGTATCTGAGACCAATATTAACCTTTAGCAATTTCTACACACGCCGTCTTGTTACATTAAGTCCCAATTCCACCTTTATTTGCATGCAACTCATAGCCTCATTAGGTTCTAATATGTTTGGAATGCGTCCAATGCGCTTAACACTTCCATAAGAGATTCGACAGAGATTTCCCGTTTCCTCTTTCGCAAGTTCATTTCTGTTTCTAATAAAACTTTTCTACCAGCCACCAACAGAGTAGCTTGGGTGACTTAACATGGCAGTGATCGTTAATGATTGTATTCAGTCAGGCAAAAATTAAAAATAAAATCTTTATTTCAAATACTTAATATTGAAATTTATTATTTCGTGATATTCTCCCCAGCTAATTGTTAAAACAATTCAATTGCAACGGGCGTTTAATTGTATACATGTTGCAAGAAAAATTATTGTATTTGATTTTTATGGCATAAACATCAGAGGTTGAATGTTTTTAAACTTGTGAAAGTTCACTGACGATTTGGTTTTAGCAACCAATGAAATGTCGGCATATGAACGGCTAAAGCCACAACAAGCAACGCATTTCGCAAAAACTCTAAACAATTAGTTGGGCAGAACGTTCCGAAATAATAAATTTTAATATTAAGTATTTAAAAATATTAAATTTTAATTAAGAAAAGGTGTATGCACATGCATTTATTTTATTTTCAGCATGTATCATTTACTCTGTTTTTGTATCAAAGGTCAGCTCTTTTGTCCGGAGTCGCTTTAAACGAAATTCAACTGAATTTCGAATTCGAATGTAACTCCAGCTAATGCACCCAGATATTTCAATTCATCAATTTCTCTATGCAAACGCTGTGCATTTATGTGTAATATTAAGCCCCACTGTCTTTAGAACTATATTATTTGAACTCGTTTATGGAATAATTATCAATGCGAAATGATATATGATTGTTAATAAGACACACACACACAAAATAATTATAATAATGAAAAAATTAATGAATATACTGTCTGGTCAAATTGAAATTCTACAATTTAAAATATGAACAGAATTGTTATTAAAAAACCAGAGTTTTTAAATAGAATAATTAAATAATTGAGGTTTTCTTTTACTAACTTGGCTTTTGTTATAAAAACCTTCTTCATAATATTCAGGAAATAACTGACTTACACGATCAACTTCACCAATTAGAACTAAATTGACATTGATTTTGTTTCTTATTTAGAGTAAATTACGTATTCTAGTAAGTGGACCAAACTTAAGAGTTATTGTAGCACCTCTAGAGTTTTGTTAGGGCTTCTAGATCTGATTTTGTAATTTAGGTATACATCATCTTTACACTTGGTATAGATGTGTTAATTGTATTACAAATGGTACAAACGTTGTTCATGAGATTCTTATTGACACAATGTGGAATTTTATTTATTCGAAGCTCATACGAAACTGACCGATTTCTCAATGTTTTACTTTTATTTTCTTATTCTTCATGGTTTTTATATTACCCAAAAGTGATTCCTAAAAGCTTAAACGTTCTTTTACAAACTGCAACTCATTTTTGATTTCATTGAATTTTCTGTCCAGATCATTTAAACTTTCTTCCCTATATTCTCCGAGATTGGTGTCCATTATATTTTTACCCTTTCCGCAAGTTTATCAAAACGTTCCAATTATTTATTGTAAACGGCGATTCTGCAATCGATAGCACGGGAGTTTTAAAGTTTTTTTTCTGCAATACAGCTTTGAACAACTTCCCTCAAACGTTTTTGAGTAGGAGTAGCAGCAAAGGCTTCCGAACTACATGTACCTTGAATCTAAAGTATTTTCACGTATTTGCATATTATTTGCATTGGAATGGTTCTTCATATTACTTCCTGTATTTATGTTCTATTTTTTTATAGATTTCCTTTAGAGCTTCGTTTTTATGCGTTTAAACTTAACGTTCATTAATAAGCAATTATTTTCAAACTATTTTACGAATATTTTGTCTGTTTAAAAATCTGGCATCACCTTTATTTACCAGTGTTTGTCTGAACAGATCACCTCATGTTTTATTTTAAATAATTACAGTTGTATATACATATGTATATATGTATACATATATATATATATATATATATATATATATATATATATATATATATATATATGTGTATATATATATATATATATATATATATATATATATATATATATATATATATATATATATATATATGTGTATATATATATATATATATATATATATATATATATATATATATATATATATATGTGTGTGTGTGTGTGTATGTATATATATATATATATATATATATATATATATATATGTGTGTGTGTGTGTGTGTGTGTGTGTGTGTGTGTGTGTATGTATATATATATATATATATATATATATATATATATATATATATATATATATATATATATACTTTCATTTACTTCTCTTTTTGTAAATTTAAAATATTTAAACACATTTCCAGTTTTCTTGTTGAGTTTTTATTTTATTTTTTATCTAATCCTTCCTCTTTGTCAACAGATGTACACAAATTCCGTAAGTTATATTATTTTGGTAAGTTTTAGTTAAATGAAAAGAAATTTTTTGTTTGAGGCATACGATGATTTTTGACGATTCCGATGAATCATTTTGACTATTTTTCTCCAAGATTTTACGATTTTTTCCTAATTTATCTGCCATTTATGCACATGTATGATAGAAACGCTCGCTGATTCGACGTATTAAGATTGAAAAGTGTCACAATGGGATGGATTAGTTTTGCTGTACTCTGCTTCAAATTAAAAGAAATTACAAAAAAAGAATTCTTCGATGAAACTCAACCACTAAAATGTTGTTATCCACGCCTAATCCCAAGCAAAATCTACTCTCGTGAGATTTATGTGAAATGTCTTTGACTCCCCCGTTTTGTCGTTAATATGCAGTATTGCCAGATAAATTTTGACTCATGTTTTCAACCCCTAGACTGAACGCAACCTTCAAAATATCCGTACCAGGATATTAAAATCTCCAAACTTGCATTGTATGACATTTCCTTGTAATTTTTATTTTTTTCAGACTCTAGGTCATGACCTAAGGCTGAAGAAATTAATGTATATATATATATATATATATATATATATATATATATATATATATATATATATATATATATATACGAAGAATATATATGAAGAATACGCACATAATACAAGTATATGTTAAAATAACAACTATAAAATATGAGCGTTCTAACTTGTTAATTTAATGGTATAATTTCATAGGATTAAACACTTTAAAATGCCTTCTGAGTCCTTGTTATCTTTACAATAACGAGCAGAAGTTTAACATCACCTTAAAAAAAGAGTACAGCTTAAATTAATGTTATGGTGTTTTATTTTATACAATAAACGAATTCAAGTTATTCAAAAGTTGTTAGATTTCTCTATTTTTTATTTTAGTATCGGCTATGATTATGAAGTATATCGCATACTTTGTGTAAATATTATTAAATCACAATGAACATATTTGTACATACACGTTGGCTCGGCCTTCTTTAAATGGTTTAGCAGTAGAAGATAAGTGGATAAAGTAACTTTTTTGTGATATTCCCTAAATTCATAATTGGAGATTTTCGAAAAAACCATCCGGAAATTTTTTGTTATTTGTTGTGGGGTCAGCTGTGTATGTAACTGAATTCCATTGGCGCTAACCAAATTATCAATACACTTTAGATATAACAGCTGAGAAATAGAAATATATGAGATACTATAATAGATTTCAATAACAAAAATTTTCTGGAGCTTTTGTATATTAAAGAACATTGTTAAATTTATGTTGCAGGTTGTAATTAAACACCTTCAGTCTATCAATAGACATTCACTCATGTATACAGATGTTTTGAAAAGTTGTTAATGAAATAAAAGAATAATGCATGCAATGTATAATAATATCACAGAAACATTCTGAGTTTTATTAGTAGGAATAAATGTCTAATTTTACTGGCGAAACGAAAAAATAAGTTATTTCGTATATGTCCTCGGTACAATCTTATACATTTGTGCCAAATATACATGCAAGGCTAAAATATCAAGAAACATTTGGATATTTGAATAGGTATAAAATAAATAACAATGTGACCGGAAAAGACTCGTTTTCGAGTCTGGCTACATTGCTGTATGACAATACTAAATTACACACATTCACCACTACACATTTATGTATTCTCAATCAGTGTTGCCAAAAAGAAATAGTTATCTCCTACGGAAATTGTACATAATGTATAGGAAACACAACCATTAGCTTTATAATGCGCACAATATACCGATACACAATAAAACAGATCTGAAGAAAATAAGAGACAGTAGATGACATATACCACAAGTATATATTTAAGAATAATTATACATAATTTTTGTCTTATATTTCATTTAGTATGCCATTGGCGTTTTTAGAAAATATTTTTTCCTGAAAATTAACAGCGAACTTGAAATTCGAAAATAAAAGCCTATCGATTATTTAACTTATAAACTAGAAAAGTCTACTGCATTCATATGTCAGCAAATGTACAAATTTCTAAGATATCTAATTATTTAGTGAGGCATTAAAAGCGTACTTCGAACATAAACGTCTCCAAATAATTTATTTCCTTAAAACTTTTTTATTCATAAACATTAATGTATTTTAAATTCATAAGCAAATTTTATTAAGCAACCCAACTAAACCATCAATTCTTGTTCTAGCACACAACAATGATTGTTTACTCTGATCAAAGCGGCAACGTTGTTTTGTGCGATGTTACTTGATTAAGTGTGTACGCATGTGCATATGTATGTATGCATGAATGTGTTATTTTCGTAAGTATATTTATATGTACATACGTGCTTGTTTGCTTACCGTAAAGCTCTACTAAGTTTGTCGTAGTTCATATTCGGTTTTGCTTTGCGCTCTCCCCATAGTTTTGCCACCATGTCAGGGTCGATTAGTTTGAACTCTCCATTGGTGCCTTCCCATGATATGCAATTGGTTTTCGACGAATCACCAAGCAGTTCAAGCAGAAATTGCCACAGCTGTATCTGCCCTGAACCCTGAACAACCAATCGATGTGAAGCGGCATTTAATAGTTGATATGGATCTGAAAAATAAAAATAAAACACACACAATTAAAAAGAGAAAAACACAAATAAATATTTAGACGGCATTCGTGAGAACTTAATACCCACATATATACATACATACATGCATTCAATTCATACACCTGTATGCACATACACAGCCACATAAGTATGTAGTTGAGTACATAGTATGTTTGTACATAGATAAGTGCTATCTACTCCACTATATAGACTTGGTTTAAGGCAAAAATGGGAGCAAGAAGAAAAACTTGTATTTATAACCAGTCTTTTCTTCCTGTATACATAATAAATTTCAGGGAATTTTGCTCAAGAAGCAGAGCGCTTTTTTACATATTCACACACACGTACATATGAAAGAATGTATGAAAGTACATACTCCATGTTGTATATTCGAAGCATTTTTTATGTAAGCGGATACCATACATATTAGATATACACATATTAAAATGTGGAAGTACATACATATGTACATTGTGGTATGGGCCGATAATAGATGGTAATCGAACTTCAAGTGGCAAGTATTTCTAAGTAAGTGTACACACAATGTGTCGTACAAACATAAACATGTGCTGATAAGCGGTCTTTTAGGAAAAAGGTGTTATTAGAAAAATAGGCATAGCACTTCCCATACTAGGTAAATATAAATTAGTTAGGCATAGCACTTCCCATACTAGGTAAATATAAATTAAATTATATTAAATTAATTAAATATGTACATCAGCTCAAGTCTTAAGGCTTTTTTTTTGGTAATTTTATTCACACTTTGCCTAGAAATATACATATATACATATGTACATACATAATTATGGTATGTGGGCACTCTATACAAATTAAACAACTCTCCAAACAAAAAAATTAAATACACGTAAATCCCCAAAGAAGAGCACAGAGTTTTTCCTTCGAAAACAATTGGAAAATATAAACAAGATATTTTCTGTGCAGTTTTACTGACAGTTAACAGTTAAAATAAACTGTAACACATATTGATTTACATAGTTTCTAATAAAAAATACATTCATAAAACTCCAAATAAAAAAATCAATAATATTATTGTTTTGGCAGTTTCGTTTATGTACTTTTTTTCGTTTTCAGCATCTAACTTCACTTCCTAACGCGCTGTCAAAATCAGATTTTCCAATCGCCTGGTATTGACGCCGCGTTGCTTCGGCTTTTTTCATACAAATTGTATGAAATTTTTTACAGGCAAAAAAAAACTAAAAACAGTGATGAAATCATCGAGTTGAGAACGCCGATACCAATACACATGACTGAGCGGTAGAAACATTTCGGTACCCTACTCAGTGTTGCCAACTCTATGTCTCAGCACTGTTTACCAGTTAGTGCTCGGTGCTTTTAGTTCACAAAGCTGACTCTGATGCAAAGTAATACTTAGTTCATACACCTCAAGTCCTCAAGTTTACTTGAGCAACTTTTAATTAAGCTGGGAGAAAGATAGATATAGAAATACATACTTTCCCTGTTGTTAAAAGCATCTTTAGGTAGCACCAAAATGCTACGATAATTTACATGGTTCTAAAACAAAGGGTTTGAATGCAAATGCCATGATAAAATTTATTTGAGAAAGTTTTTCTCAAATTCAGTATAGCACTGAAATATTTATTTGTCACATATACGAATGTTTTAAACATTTTTTAAACTCAAAGCGAAATTTCCCAAATCAAAAATAACTGATCAACTATCGAAATTATAAAATTTTTTTATTTGTTGTCATAATCGTACTTAAAATACGAGTAACGTAGAAAGATTTTCACAAGCGTGTCCACTTCATGACCGATCTGTGCCTATTTGTTAAAACTCATGACAGTTCATTTAATAATTTTTTATTAGAAAGGAACTAGTATTTTACTATAATTTAGACTGGGTGAACGTAATAAAATATATTTCATTGTACTCATAACGAACCATTGAATATCATAGATCTCGTTGCAGCTGTCGTATGATGGGACGGATGTCCGTGATAATGTGAATGGTGTGGTAGAACTGGCGGTTGCATACGTACACTAAAACGGCGGTTAAAGTCTTCAGAGAGGCGCCACATAACGCCCACATCAACACTGACACTCATTGTTAAAATATTTATATGCAAAACAAATTATTTTTCCTTTGAAATTTAACGTTTTTTGTTGCTCTAGTGTTAATCGTTTGTTGATTTTGACTTTATTCATTCACATTAATTCACTAGTCAATTCCGAGAATTTTATTTTTAAAATTTTATTAAATATTTTCAGTTTGCTTATGCACACTCGTACTCGTACATACAACATATATTGTTGTTAATTTTATCACTTGACTAAAGGCGGAATTCGAGCAGGAAGTTGATATTTGGTAACGGCGAACAATTCGTACACCGTCATTTGTAACCGTTACGTACGAGTGTCTAAACACAACTGAATATTGTGTTTTTTAGGAAAGTTTTCGTCATGAAAATAGCAGTGCACTTGCCATTGTAGAACAGTTTTCTAGTCAATGGGTGGTAAATTTATTCCTACTGGAAATAATAATAATGTTGCAGAATTTCTATGTGTTGTGGTGGTTATTTTCGTTATCCTTAAGCCAGAAAAATTTAACATGTATGTGCGTGCAAACGTTTGCCAGCTTTTATTAGATTAAATTGAAAAAAAGAGGATGACATATTATATCTGGATATAAGTATGTATTTGATCTTTTAATTTAAAAATAATTTTAAATATTTCGATTACCCTGTACAGCACTAGATTTGAGGAATGGGCAGTTCTCATTCCAATAGAATGTACATACATACATGTATGTATGTTATCGATTACTCGTGTGTATGTACGTGTATGTTCATATGAATAAATTGGAAAAAATGAACGAAAATTTATTTATATACAATTTTCAGAAAAAAAAATGTACTCGAGGAGGCTGTATCCCTTGCAGTGATATCAAAAGAATAAAACCCAAAAACTTATCAAAAAACGCAACAATTATTCCAAATAAATTTCATTTTTCAACTTGAATGAACACAATTCGATTTTACCGGGCCTGTTTGCGGTCAGGCTCTTTATGCAAATGCTAACAGCACTGGCCTGCGCTGTGAGCATTCGATTTCCTTTTGTAACTCGGCATAATTACGCTCCTGAGGTAATTTGCAGATGGCAGGCAATATTAGCACAACCAAAAAAAAGCAGAAGATCTTCAGAAAATACATGCCATTCACTTCACATCTCCGTTTTAGAGCACCCAACACTCCAATTGCAAATTACATCGCATTTTTTCGAGATATTTTTAAACGTGTAAAATTACGTTTTTGCTGAAAAATGTTTGTTTTAAAATGTATTTCTATTTAATAGAAGTTTATTAAGAATAACACCAAAAGTATGTAAACATTGAAGAAATTTTGTTACTCACACGTTTATAATCGTCCATTTTACATGCATGTCTAATATGAGGGGAAGGAAATAATCTATGTATGAATAAATGTGCTCCTGGCGAACTTTTACAGTATCCGCTTTCTTTTATTACACATGTTAAATTCTCCATTAGTCACTCACTTTCAACTTTCAACATAGTGGGTGGCCATTGCTATAAACCTACAATCACTTACGTTTAAATTCCAGCATTCATTCAACCCCACATCGATTTGAAAAAAATATCCAAGAGATAAATGCGCAAAGATTCATGACATGACTTTATGACCCCATGCTGTTTGTTAGTGATTTCGTTTGTAAGCGGAATTCATTGACTTGTCTTACCACTTCCACTTCTGGGTATTTTTCATCCTTCTGTCCTTGAATACCGCGTAGCGGCTGCTGAAGCATCTAGGATTACTTTGATTTTTATTAGATGCCACATCCTGTGAGAAATTATCATATTTACATCGTTTATTACAGTTCATCACCAAAATGACATGACAATGTATTTTTCTTTCGTTCACTCCCGTGTGTAAATTGTTTTGCACTCTGCCGCTTGATTCTTGCAGGTTATTTAATTTTTGCTTACAGCCGCAAAGTCTTTGGGATAGATGTCAACCTGAGATGTTTATTCTCAAATTATAGTGTTACTAAGATCCTGTTGTTTAATTATTTAAAGGAGATTGCCATTTAATTGTGCCAAGTTATTATATGGTAATCATGGGCGTAGCTAGGTATGGGCCTAGAGGGCCGTGGCACCCACCTAATTCTACAACAATTTTTTTTATATGCATACAATATAAAATTATTAAAAAATACACAGGGTATTGTGGACGGATTGCTTTTTTCTATTCAAGAAAATACAACCAATTTAAGAATAGAGATGTCTGTTCCAAGGATAGTCTCTCGTCAAACGCACCGTTCAAATCCCCCGTTTTCATCACCTGCTGAACACTGGAAGCGATCTATATACATTTCTTATATAGATTCTTTAATTTCATCACTGGACAGAAGATTTAATGAAGAGAATAGGCCAGCGTTTGCAATTCATTGTTTGCACCCGTCAAACATGCTTTCTTTGATCCTGGAAGAGCTTAAGGATGCCACAAAAATGTTTGAGCATTTTTATGAGTTGATTTGGAAGGAGAAATTGGCAACAAAAAAATGGGTAAAGACGAATTAGCCGACTTAGAGCTGACGAGTATTTTGACGCTGGATTATTTTATCCAAATATAAGGAAGGCGTTATTAATTTCATTGTCACAGTCGTACAATACTGCAACTGTTGAGCGGTCATTTAGCACTTTAAGGCGAGTAAAAACATGGTTGCGCTCCACAATGACGGAAGCTCGTTTAAAAAATAATATGCAATTTTACTTATTATCAAAAAATAAGTATATTGTATATTGCAGGACTATATATGCTAAGCGTCCACCGAAGATTGGTAACCGAGAAGAAGGACGAATTTTTTGAAAAAATTCTAGCAAAATTTTCAGAAAATCCACGCAGATTACTCCTCAAATAGATCGAAATTGGCTACGCCCTTGATGGTAATACGAAATTCAATGAAATTCATTACAAACTTCAAACGTGAACAGCGGCACGGATTTTGAAGAAGACATTCGGCTGTTAAATATTACCCGTAACTAAGCTGATTATTAGATGAGAAGAAAAGTATTTTTCTCTGGCTGATGTTGAACACAAGTAGTACTTTATTTGGGTTTTTGTTTAAAGTTTTACGAAGTTTTCATAATAATATTTGACTTTCAAAATTAAACGTTTAAAATTGTCCTGTAAATTTAGGCGAAAACTGCAAGTATAAGCTATTCATGGGCAGAAGTCTCTGAAATACAAACTAAAACGAATCAATTAATGTTTTCAAAACTTTTGAAATTGTAAAATGGTAATTATCAGTTTTTTATTTATCTGAATCTTTTCTTTTGGAATGTACAGCGATTTTTCGTCATATGTAAACCAATTTAGAAAAAAATTTTATTACGGGAAGAAAAGTTTTCAGGGGCCGTAGAACCTTGTAAAAATAAGGCCAGGGGGAAGGTTACCTCACATACAAAGTAATATTTAATAATTCTTTATGTTACTTAATATAATAGTGAGACTATTTTAATTGGGGTGGGTTGCTCTGCAGCCAATACACACAGTTTCAACAAAAACTAACTGGACAGGAGCAAGAGAAGTGGTACCTCCTAACCGCGTTTTGACCAATGTGTGAAAACAGGGAAGGGATACCTTTCATGCGGGCTCCAAGAATAGTCTCTGAAAAGTTTCAAACAAATGCTTTTTAACAAAATATTCAATGGCTTCGAATATATCATCTAAAATCGTTTAAATAAATATAATATTATGCACGCTGCCTACTGAGATCCTTAAAGATCCTTAAGAAAATAAATTGATTTTAATTTCAAGACTTTCCGGAGAAATTTAATCTCAGCACGGCCAAAAATGGTTAAAATTAAACGTACAATTGGGAATTCAAATTAAAATAATGGAAATCAATTTTCTAAATTCATCAAATAAATATACAATAACATCAACACTTAGAACACACCCCAATATTAAGAAGCAAACCAATCAATGTATTCCACACATGCTTCTTAACCACTTCTTATCATTTAATGAGTTGGACGTTTTAACCGTATCTTCGATAACAAAAGGGTGTGATGAAAACAAAACAATGACCTTCAATACATTTTTCGCTTATCATCATTGAAAGATCTACCTAAATTGCTATGCCATTATTAATACATCTCCATATGAAACTGGCAAACGAAAAGGAGTTACAATTGACTTTTGACCACAGAAAATCTTTACAAAAGGACTTTTTCTTTTTCACCAGTACCCCAGGGAGCTATTTATTGTTACAATTGGTATTTAAGCGATGATAATCAAATAAGTAAGGCAGTTAATATAAGATATTCAACTTCATATGGCCTCTTTTAGGAATGGAAGTGGCAAATTATTTGCAAGAAAGCAACTCGCAATCAGTCAGTCAACTTCACTACATTTTTCTGTTGTAAAGAGAGAGAGACTCAAGCAGAAAAAGCAACAACAATTCTGACAAGGTAAATAGGGAACAACAAGTACCTTTGTACCTATGTACCTTTTCCACTCCCCCCATGGTTTTAATTTATGAGCTGCCTAACAGCAACTAACGGAATAATTATGGTCTCTTACCTTTGGAACCTGGATGCACTGAACCGGATTTCGTTGGTAATATCAATGAAAAATTTTATTAATGCCTTAGCAACAAAAAATGATTCAATCTACTAAATATTTATTTAAATCAACACGAAATTTATACAAGTAAACAAATTTACCTCAAATTCAAAATATATTTTTTTATATAATCGGTTGATTTGAACAAAATAAATTTTCATATATAAACATTTTGTGGAAAAAGTACTGAAAGAGTAATAACACATCGAAAGGGGAAAAAGATAAAAAAATAGTTAGATTAACATCCCAAAAGGATGATCATTTATATCATTTTAACTTTACGAACCGAATATCAAATAAAATATTACCAAAAAGTTTAGTTTGAATACAAATTTATTATAAATTAATTAAAATAAGACGGGTTTTTAAGTAGAATTGAATGAAACACTAAACGGGTTTGATGAACTTTTGTTTGAACTAAATTATTTTTCAAAAATTTCAATACCTCTCTTTTAAGTTGAAAAAATCAAATTAAGACAGTATTCATATTATCCATATCCGAGTTTCTCTGATACGCAAGTTCCTGGATAAAGAAAATAATTTTCTTCGAACTATCTGCTATTTTTTAAAGGTGAATAAAAATTTCCCAGTTTTAACTAAAATTATGGGTGGTTATGACTATTTTATTTTTTAATTTAAGTAAAATTTCGTAATTTTTTTTTTTTAGCTGTGAAAGAAATGATTTTTCTTCAATTCTACATCCAATTTTGCAATATTTAGTTAAATGGTTGATTGAGGTGCAGAATCTGCAGCAGCGCAAGATGCCCGCCATATTTAGGTACATACAAGGCTCCAAGTTGGAAAGATACTGTGAATACTGCAATTTGTCTAGCGATCTGCAATTGCTAGAAAAATATTAAACTTTGGTATTAAATTCAGCGACCGCGGCACAACCAGGTAGGGAAATAAGTACATAAAGTTTAGAGACCTAAACTGGGAGTGCAAAACGTGTGGCATATTCCATAATTGTACGGCCACAACGAAATCCAGTAACACACTTTTTTATCATTGAAATTGATGGTGTAGAATTCTCATTGGTTTGTTTGCTATCAACCGCTGTCAAACACAAACGCAGCTTATTAAAATTTCCCCGGGATTTTGAACAAAGTACAGAGGCTTGATTTATTATGCAATGTAGTTTTATTAAAATTCCTTTATAAACAAAAAAAAAAATAAGAATTCAAATATATTTGTATAAAATTCACTAAACATACTTTTTGGTAGGGAAATATCTGGAAAATTCTAGTATAAAAATTGTACTGGATCACGTCGGTATCGCCTTGCAATTATGTTCTTACAAAAATGGCGAAGGCGCTAGGACGCTTCTTCACAATTAAAAATATTTGAATGACATTGGTATTATTTTTCGGAGTCTAAATAATGCTGACAGATCAAATTGATTAAATCATGGCGCTTTTTGAAGTTGCGTTAACAATGAATGTAATAATTTCTTCTGCTAAGCGGTGTTTTTTCCCTTAATTTTGTATCTTCATGTATAAATACGATTTTTCGGTGGAGTGGATTTCTTTTTGACCGAATTAAAGTGATTTGAAATTAACGAAAAATAATAGTTAAGAATTCATTTCAATTAAGCGATTTTTTCAACGCTTGTCTAAATTCTACTGTACTACATTTGAAATAGTTTCCGAAAAACTTTCATTGTAAAAATTATAAATTTTTTTTAAATTAGCAGCACATTTGAAAACAAAAATAAAAATCAAAAAATTGTTTACAAATAATAATATAATAATTATTTTAACGGATTAGATTTGGATTTAAAAAAAATTTCGATTTTTTTTTTTGTTAACAACGTAAAAATTTACAAATATTGTTTTATTTGCGAAAGCGAAAGTTCGATATAACCCTTGCTCGTGATATCCGTAACCCAGTAAAGAAGACCTTAATAATAAATGATAATAAAAGTATTGAGATTAGGATCAAGAAGTAGTGTAAAATCGAATAATTTCCAATGATTTTAATACAGGCTTGTCATTGCAGGATGTTTTCTTCTTTTCATTATGCAAATAAAATAATTTAATTTTAAGTTACGCTTGGTTATTTACCACTGGTTATAAACTCCACATCTGCAATGCATACAATTTCGGCAGTAGTCGCGATTTCATTTTCTTTATGTGAAAGTAATTTTATCGCTTATTCATTGCAGAAAAATAACATTTTCATGTAGATTTAAAGAAATAAGTACTTTTTTCTTAAAAAAAAAATTCAAATCGAATTCAATCGATTCGTAGAACTAGTTAATTTTTTAATTAAAATGTTATGAACTTGTCTGGATAGAAGGAAGAAAAAATGCGCTATAGAATTTTGGGAATCAATGAAAATGTAAATCCTTTTTCACTGGAGAAGTTGTTCATTGTAGGCGATAATTCGTTATAATCGATGTACGTTATAACCAAACTCCACTGTATATTATTAAGAATATGTTCACATGTATATACATATGGAGTTCTAAAACTTACTTGGTTCGTTGTCATTTAACATGGGACTCGTTTCCCTGCCTGTTGCGCTGTGCAGAGTTAAGGCAAAATGTTTCGCAAACAAAATTCCACCTTCCCGTGATCCTGCACAAACCCAAAACTCTGCTTTGCTTAAAGAACAGAGCTCAGATCCTGTAAGGGGGAAACGTGAAATATCTGGTTCCGGTTGAATTTTGAACTGTTTAGTCATCCATTTCACCCATCCGGCCACATGTTCAGCTTTCCACACACGTGGGTCCAAAGGAACTTCCACGGGCGAAAGTGGTGGCGGTGTAGTTTCTTTGCGAGTAACATTTATACTATTAATTACGGTGGATAATTCTTGCTGTGGCGCTATTGAAATGGCATGAGGTAGTATTTCCGTTTTATCTGTACTATGCCGAATATCAGAACTTGTATCGGAAGTGGATGAGCTGTTGTTCTTGGAGCGGTCGGTGTAAGTACTTTTTGATTTGGAACTACAACTACTGTCACTACTATCACTACTATCACTTGAAGCCGAAGAATGTCTCCTTCGACGTACAATTTTTCGCAACGATTTTCTTCGAAACGTTTTCTTTTTTTCCAAGCGGGCTTGTACTGTTTTCGCACTTTTGCTGACTTCTTCATCCAGTTCATTTTCATGCATTTGGATTTCCAACAATGTTGGTGAACTCGGTTTATGCATCAATTCTGAGAATAAATGTTTTGCTATTTTTTCATATGTAAAGCAATAATTAAATATAAGACCCATTTATATATAAAACACCAAACAACAAATGCCTGACGATACGTTAATACGTTGAAGACCTCAAAGTCTTAAATTCATAAGTGTTCTGGGAAAAACCATGAGATATTTCGTTTATTTTAATATTTGAAACGCCGACGTTATCAATGAAATACGAATAATTATATTTATTTTACCCCGATTAAATCAAAGTTATAAAAACACATGGCGAGACACCGGCCGCTTTATTTAACATATTTATTTCTCTTCGCTATGCATCAGTTTAGTTACATTTGCTTATGAAACTGTTTGTAAGGGCAGCCTAAAACTATGATTCATACACTTATACTCGTAACTAGGGATTCCACGAAATAAACGTAAAATATTGTTTGCGCGCGGATAATTCGCGAGTATGATTCACTGAAGGAATAGTATCAATTGTATCACGGTATTGGCTTCAGTCGTATATCTTTTTTATGACGATGGTTATTATGTCAATTTTTGCTTCTTATATGTATGTAAGTATGTATAGTATGTTCACAAAATGTCAAATTTCTTTTATGGGTTATTTTATTTATTTAAATTTCTTTTTTAGTTACACCTTTGTATAATAATATTTTATTAAAAACACAACTCTTTTTCACACTCGCACTACCATCTACATCCACATACGTACGTATGTATGGATGTATGTTGTCGACTGGAAACGTCCTTGCGATCAGTAACTCGGCCGAACTGTAAGTGATTTATAAATTTATACAAACATTTTTTACCACCTTGTCAGCCAACAGCAGAGAAAAGACCATTAATGAATTTCACAAATACTTTTACAGATCTAAAGGCGAAAAGAGAGAATTCGCAACATGTATCTCTTAACAAATAAATACAATAATACACCCAAAAATTTTTCCCAGTTCAATAAGATGTTAGGTTTTTGCAAGACGGTTGTTAGAGATGTCACAAGGCAGAATATATTACTTAGAATATATTAATTTTCTTGCATATCTCTCACAAAATAGCCCAAGTTTATTTTTTGTTTTGATATTGCTTTTCTGATGTGTGTAAATTTGTGCAGTCACCACAGGTATCAAATTAACATATACGATTTATTTTGTTATTTTTCATTATTTTATAATTTTTCTTATTAGTTTTATATAATGTAAAAAAATTTTGTTTCTCCGTTTTCTATAATTTATTACATGTTAAATTTTTTGTATATAGAAGATTTTGGCCTATTCGTACCGATGTTTCCTTCCCAAAAAGTGATGTTATTCGACTTTAACGATATTTCTACGTCAAAGTCTTTATCTTTGTATACTTTTTCATTTACTTAGAGTTTAAACGTTAAAATTCTTATGTTAAAGTTGTAATATTAAATTTGGTTTTATTAACTCACTCATACGTTTCAACTTGAACAACAACTAAGTGTACCCTGGAAGGAAAATTAAGTTTTACACAAATCAAATACTCAAAAGTGAAACTAGCTCAAATTTAGTTGACATACTTTCAAATTAATGCGGATGAATGGAGTAAAATTCAGCGTTCTCAAGCCTTCTCAATAATATTAGAAGCAGCAGATGTTTTTATTTGAAAATCCATTTGAAAAACAATTATACAGAATTTAAGTCAGCACTGTAACCATAGCCTTCCATGCTAGATTTCTTCACTGCAGACCACCACACAAAAAACTCTAATAACAAAACTATATTATATATAATAAAACACGAATACCATCTTTTTTGTGTTTGCCACCGATCGATTTTCGATGATCTTAAATATCAAACATAAACTCTTTAAATAAAATTTTTTAAACTTTCATATATCGCCTGTCAATTAAATTAAAAACTATCATTTAATTAACATTGTCAATTTGACTTTTTTCTTGTGCGTATGAATGTCTTCAAAACGATGGTTAAAGCACTAAGCGACAGGGAAGAATAGGATGGAAAAAGGAGAATAACATATTCGGGAGAATTTTATTTGGTATAATACGACAAACATTTCACTTCTTGCATTCATAATTTAAAAGTGTTATTAATTTTATATCTGCATATATCATTTCTTGTGGTATATTCAAACATCTAACACATCCGTATGTCGCTTATTTGGTTAAAGATTAGTATATCTAACCAATATGTAAATGAAATCGGTCCACATAAAAGGTACAAAAATATTAAGTACATATGTTTATAAATTAAACGACATTTCAAGCCCTTCTAACAAATTATTATATGTAATTCAAGCAGAGATGAATTGCCCATGCTAGATTTTTTTTTTAGTATACATATACGCTAATTTTTATAATACCACAACTACATCTAAATACTATGTATGCAATTTCTGATTACTTAACTGGAATTTTAGTTACATATGTATGTAACTCCATTACAATAAATAGATATAATGGGCAACTGCCCACGTATTAAATTGAAAGAGAAATAGAACTTCCCAAGCCTGACCAACGAGCAGTTCTTAAACTTATTGTTATATCCATGCGGCGATTGATGGACATAATTTTACAGGTGAATCAACAAGAGATTACTTCTAATTACGAGAATCTAATCTAATGCCAATACAAAAAAGCTTCTTACGTAGCCCAACTTAATATATCTCTCCCTCTCTCACTATCTCTGGGAAAGAATATTTAACAGAAATATTTATGAATGAAAAGTAAAAATAAATATAACCCTCAGTGCATATATGTAAGTATGTATGCATACATACATATGTAAGTATATGCAGATATAAATAGTGTTGAAAGTAATCAGTTTTGGTCATCAATGACGTCCCCAATTGCCGAATGGAATCTAATAAGAGAAGAAATGATTAGCAGAGAAATTGAAATGAACTCAATACATACACATATATATATGTGTAGTAATATATATTTACGTATGGATGGAAGTGTATAAACAGTAATACATGTAATACATTTCATAGAATACCCAACAAACCATTGTCTCAACATTTAACTGATAATACCTATCTATATATATATATATATATAAATATATATATATATATATATACCTACATATATATATATATATATATATATATATATATATATATATATATGTATATATATACATATATATATATATATATATATATATATATATATATATATATATATATATATATATATTTAGATATATATATATATATATATATATATATATATATATATATATATATATATATATATATATATTATATATATATATATATACATATATATATATATATATATATATATATATATATATATATATATGTAGGTATATATATATATATATATATATATATATATATATATATATATATATATATATATATATATATATACTGCAAATCCCACTAGGTTGGGTGAGGATGAATACATCAAAGTTACAAATACATATTTTTAATTTCCACCGGGAATCCAGGTGAAAATATAAAGCAAAGTTAATAAACGAACAATAAATGAATAACGTGAATAGAGTGGAATAAATAAAGTAGAATAAATATTGATTTACTATTTCAATAAATTTCATTGAAAAATCTCTCCTGATAATTAATATATATTCTTATTTATTATTTGTATTCACAAGCTAATAAAATTGTTGAGAATATAAACATACTGCAATCATGATTAGAAAACTATTTCCCTATAAAAATATTCTACACTTAGAAATCTAAGCTTGTTGTTGTGTATTACAGAATGCAATATTATTGCAAGGGTTCAATTCTCTTTGTTACACAATTGTTGACAAGCTTTTAACAGCAGTAGTCACAGACATACATGTGTATGGTAATAAGTTTCTTACAAGCTATTTCTATACAGTTTTGGTTTGTTGGGGTAGATTCTGTAAAATAACTCTGTCAATGTGTTAAAGATCGATGACTCACCAAACAAAAGCAACTGAATAGTTGATCTTTTTTGTTGGTATTGTTTAACTATGGGCATATGTATGTGGAGATTCCCAAAGGCTTGTACGCTCTAATAGTAGCAAATCTTTAGTAGACAACAACAATCAATACTAATAACTGAAAAATGCACAGCAATTTGTTTTGCATCGTCATCATTCCTAGAATATTTGTATGAGTGTATTTTGGCATTTTTAGCCATGATATCGTTATTGTTCTGTGTGCTTTTAATTATCAATTATAATTTATAAACACATAAATGTGTATGTAGGTATTTCTGATTGTTTTTCACATGTGTGCCTTCTCTAATGGGGTATAGGCATTTTAGCTGAAAATTAGTAGCATTTTCTTGACTTTCTGGGTGCAAATATATTTAATTGCGTTAAATTGTAAATACGATATTATCTTCTTACTGTATTATAGAAATACATACCGATAAAATTGGATTTTTTCAAGTTTGTTGAATTTCCGAATTCGACTATATTTGTTCGACGCATTCGGCCCAACCAAACATCATGTTCCGCTGTTATTACAGTGAGACAAAGAATCAGTTAAATAATTCATCCATTGGGCAACGTTACCGCTGAGAAATTTCAAAAAGGTCAGAAAAATGGACCTGAAGAGGAAATAAGTGTCAACTTTCTTAAAGACAGGATAGGAAATGCTTAATTTAATTTTCGCATTAAGATATAACAAACAATTAATAAAAAAGTATGATCGTAATAGAAAATGTAGGAAAAGTCTTAAGCTCAATTTTTATAGTTTTAGCACTATATGGAAAGTGTTTATAATAAGAACTTACTAAGTATTTTACCCCTTTCGCAAATATTTTTAAACTACAAGTTGAAATGAAGATTTGCTTGCACACATCTTATGCTTCTACCAAATCTGGATATGAGAAAGTACAGACTAGCAAGTTTCTACGTTAAGTAGGTATATGCGAAAGTATATATATTATATATATATATATATATATATATATATATATATATATATATATATATATATATATATATATATATATATATATATATATATATATATATTCAGTACCGACGAACTAAATACATATATAAGCTAACCTGGTTCAGGTTAACACAACTTATTTGTCCCTGCCAATTTCGATGGGAATTTTAAGTGAATTGCACAGTTTTCTAATATAATCTATTTCACATAAGTTTTCTTAGTACCGACGTCTTTAATTTTCCTCCAACGGTGTTTATAATGTCAGCTTTTGTTGAATCAACTCTTAGTTTGATTGCAAGAATGCAAGATGAAGAGAAACACATATGCATGTAAGTTCATTTGTACATATTCATACACATACACAAAAATAATAAATATTGCAAGCGATAAAAAGAAGCAGAAATATGTGATCACCAAAAGCTGAAGACGTAACGTAAATGCAACTTCCAAGAAGAAAAAGCTTAATAGGATCAACAAAAGTTGATAATAATATCTCTATACATTTTGGCCTTTTTATAACAATTTGGTTAAAATATTACTCAAGATTGAGGTCTTATTTTGTGGTTAAACAATTTTATTTAAATTATCGATATTTCTATACTCATTAATAGCATGTTTCCACGGCACCTGCTTCGCTCTCTATTCTTGCTTCACACCCCAATCATGATCGAATCAACTTGCTTCGCCATACAAAATTTTGAGAGCGAAGCAGGTAGATTCATATTGAATCTACTTGCGAATCAAGAAAAAATCCTCTCTTCTCTAGTTTTTATCGTAATAGCATGTTTCCACGACAACTTGAATCTCCTGTTTCGCTTTCTGAAGCAAGTTTATGAATCATGCTGTTTACACGACTCATCTACCTGCTTCGATTTTATAATTTTTTTTCTTTCCATTGTTTTTTAACTTTTATAAAATTTAAATAAATTAACTTTTCGCTGAATTCAAATTTATTATTACGCCTAGGAAACACACACAAAAAACAATTATATTTTTTAACTTTTCACTTTTAATTTTGCTTTGTTTACGAAAATATTTAATTTTTAAAACTAGTGCAGATAAACTTACGATAAAAATTAGAGAAGAGAGGATTTTTTCTTGATTCGCAAGTAGATTCAATATGAATCTACCTGCTTCGCTATCAAAATTTTGTATGGCGAAGCAAATTGATTCGCTCATGATAGGGGTGTGAAGCACGTGCCGTGGAAACATACTATAAGTTTATCTGCACTAGTTGTCAAAATTAAATATTTTTGTAAACAAAGCAAAATTAAAAGTGAAAAGTTAAAAAATATAATTGTTTTTTGTGTGTGTTTCCTAGGCGTAATAATAAATTTGAATTCAGTGAAAAGTTAATTTATTTAAATTTTATAAAAGTTAAAAAACAATGGGAAGAAGAAAAAATTATAAAATCGAAGCAGGTAGATGAGTCGTGTAAACAGCATGATTCATAAACTTGCTACAGAAAGCGAAACAGGAGATTCAAGTTGTCGTGGAAACATGCTATTAAACAATTTTATTTAAATTATCGATATTTCTATACTCATTAAGTATCATCTTCAGGACAATTCTGTTTTGTAATAAAAAAATAATCGATATTTCGATACTCATTAAGTAGCATCTTCATCTTTATAATAAAAAAGGAATTGGCTTGAAGATGATACTCAATAAGTATTGAAATATTGATACTTTAAATAAAATTGTTTCACCACAAAATAAGACCTCAAGCTTGAGAAATATTTTAACCAAATTGTTTTAAAAGTTAACAACCATAAATTTGGTCTTAATGGGTTAATTTGTCAATAATTTTCAACATGCAACACTGCCTTTATATGAACAATTTATTTGACAGCTGAAACCAAACAGCTGTTTGGTTTAAGGTTTTTTCCAATTTGCTAGTGGCAGCAAAAAAATCGTATGGAATCTGATTCCTTATTTTGTCTTATGCAAAATTCATGGAAAATCTCGATTGCTGAGAATATCAAATATTAAAATTGTTATTGAGTTGTGTAATGTTGTCAAAAAGGCCGAAAAGTGATTTCTGGAAATTCGTTAAAGGCAGTGCCAAGACTATTTTCGTCATAGAAGCTTTCTGCTTTGCAGCTTCATATGGAATTTATTATCGCATGAATACGAATCGCGGTACGTACGTACGAACATATTTACGTCTATATTAAATAAATATTTATAGAATTAAGCGAATAGAATGTTATGAAATTTCTTTGGGAGTAATATGTAATCATAAAATATATGTACATAGTATGTACTTATGTACAAACATACATAAGTATGTATGCATGTATAGATACATTGTAATGCACATTAAGATGAGTCAGCGTTCATTGATTTAGGTTAAATGTCTTACTTCAGTTGTTCATATCCTTTTTCATTGATTTTGAGTGATTAATTCAAATTTTTTCTATGTGCATGCATACATACTTGTTTTAGTTAGAAAATTTTTTGTTTTAATTTATACTACTATGTACATACATACATATGTATGTATATCAGTATGTACATACAAGTACATACGTATGTAAGTATGTATGTAAGTATGTCCAAAAGTACTTGCTTGCGGATCTCTAAAACTAATTTTTCATTCATTACTTTTATCTATACCAAGTGCTTACGGAAGAAGGTTGTAATTGGTAATATGTCATGAGATTTTTGATTATACATATGCAGATGGATTTGTATGTATGGGCATACATAAATTATCTTTACGTTCCATTTCGAACAGATGTCCAGACAGTCTTTAACTCCTATAAATGTTAAATTTTAATGCATATTAGCACTTTGACATCAGTGGAAACATGTAAATACAAATTAAGACATCTATCCTCATCATAATTCACTGCAAATATCAATTAAATATAGTTCGACGTACATGCCTAAATACATACATACATACTATCTATGTATGTACGACCATTTATACATAAGTACATGCAAACATCTATACATCGTTATATGTACATACATATATGTATATTTTCTATATTTCAATGCATTATATTATACAAATAAATATATCAAACTAAAAACGTATTTTCTAACAATAACGTATGTAATGTTATTATTTTGAACCAAATGACATATTTTATATACTTATGTATGTATATATTTTATTACAGAATTTCGTCAACATATTAAGGAAAAATATCCGTTTTTATTGGACTATTATTATAAAGTCGGAGAAGTTCTTGGAAATAGTAAACTCAGAGAAATAGATGCTAATATTTGGCGTACCCAGGAAAAGAAGGATTAAAATTAATTTAAAAAAATACACTTCATCCTAAAATTAAAGTAATTTCTCAACATAAATTTAAAATATCTCAAAAATATAAAAAAACGTATATAAGTTTTCACACTTAAATCAAAGTTTTAAGTTTTCCTTTCTCCCACTAATCTATTATTAGTAATTTGTACACACTTAAGAAGTTAAATATTAATCTAATGGCTTCAAACTCTTATGTTAAATCATTATTTTGGTTGTTATCAATAGGCGGTCTCGGCTATGGACTTATGCTTTTAACGACACCTTCAGAAGAAAAGCTGTCAAAAATTAGAGCCAGTACTGCAAGAGTTGATTCAACAGAAGACAAGAAAAAGAAATTGTTATTTCTTAACAAATTGCAAGAAGCAGCTAATCTGAAAAAGGCGGATAATTAGGAAAAAATAGTTTATCGATTTGCTGTATAAATTAAACTCATCATGAATCAAGACTTCAATCAAAGTATGGAGACAGACTCTACTACTAAAATGTACACAAATTCCGTTGTTAGAAAAGATCAAGTATTGGAACGTCTTAATAAACGTAATAAAGAACGTCAAAATTATCTAGATGTTAAACTAGAACAGCGTCATAAAGACTGCCCCGAATTAGAAGGAGCTGATTATTTTAATCAAACATTTTTGGACAAAATTAGAGAAATTGAATTGAGAATTAAAAATGTTACAGAAGCTACAGCGAAAAAATCAGCTGGAGATGGTCCTAGTATAGATCTGGCCCGACATTTTGCAGATATCACTATAGAAATCCAAGAATTACAAAGATATTTAACAAATTCCACAATATTTCTTACTGAATACAAAATAAAGTCTTGCCAAGAAATTGTGCATGATCTACTGGCCACCTGCGAAGAGACTAGAGTACGTTTAATGCCGAAAAAGAAATTTGGCTTTAGTGGACGCAAAGTTACGCCAAAACCAGCATTGAATCCTAAACTAACTTTGAATGATAAACAAGACTCTTCGGATAAACTACAAACCACAGCCTCCACTCAAAGTGTAGCTAACTGGACTTTGTCTAACCTCAAAAATGAATACATCTGTCTAAAGGAAGACCAAGTCAATGGCAAAGATATAACTATATTCAATCTAGAGAACTGTTTTGTGGAATTGCAGGGACCGGCCGGTTCTGTGCAAATAACACGTTGTCAAGATTGCACATTTTTATGTGGTCCCATCGCCCGATCTCTATTTGCCGAATATTGTAATAATTGCTCTCTTAATGTAGCTTGTCAGCAACTAAGATTACATTCCTCTATCAAATGTCGTATTTACTTACATGTCACCTGTCGCGCCATAATAGAGGATTGTAAAGAAATCGAAATATCTCCATACAACTATGAATATTCTCGCATTAAAGAGGATTTTAAATTGGCCGGTCTCAGCAAAGAACAAAATAACTATGCGGATATTGCTGATTTCAATTGGTTGTCTCCAGATGTTCCTTCACCTAATTGGCGTTTGATAAAGGAGTGTCCTTCAGTCAACTGGCAGGATGCTAAAAATGAATGGAAAATGCGTTACATTGACAACGCTGCATTATAGTCCAGGGGGTGGTGGTTTTATTTGGCGAGGATCCTCTTAGCTGTACTGATTTTTCTGATTATCCCTTATAAAAACTCGATAAGTAATGGTATTTTAAATTCTTTATTTAAATTAAAAAACCTTTACACGTTTTTAGGCTTTAAATGGTCTCATTTAGCGACATTTACTAACACTAATTATCAGCAATTTAAAAACACTAGAAAGTAATTCTATTGTCAAGCAAAATTATTAATTAGTAACTAAAATTGAACTTCGATCCGTTATCATAAACTGTGTTTGAAGTTGGTTAACAATTCGATCTTCGTATGGAAGAACACGTTCTAAAACTGAACTTAGCTTTAATAATAGTTTATGAAGACATCCAAAAAAGTGTTTGTCATTTAAATAAGAATTGTAACGTTGTAATCTAGCTTGTTTGAATATTTGATTTAAAAACTAAATAAACATTATTTTCACCAAACATTTAATTCTTTCATTAAACATTGCGTCTTGGTTAATAGCGTCTTGGAAATTTGAATGTGTTGCTTTGGGAGGAATTTGTACAACACACAGAAAATTTTTCTTGGAATACTTTTAAGCTTTGTTTGCGTTGCGTTACATTTTGCAAAACTAGGTTCAAATGCCGATTGGAATTACAGCAATACTATACCGCTGCAAATACATATGTGCATACATACATACATAAATACGAATTTATTGCTCGATTATGGATGGCAACGGAATTTCAATTCAGTTGCAAGTTGCCTAACGTTTATGTCTCTGCTGAAAATGATAATGCAGAGCACAAAACGATATCACAGAACATGAAAATCCGATAGAACAAACAGTCCTCTAATCAATAAAATTATAGTTTTTAGAAAATGTTTTGTTTGTTGTGGTTTTAGCTGTTCATATGTCAACATCTCATTGGTCGTATATGAACAGCTAAAGCCAAATATTTTTATCTTTTTATAATTTCTTATTATTTTCCTTTAATCGTTTACAAGATTTTGAAACAATAAAACTTTTTGTAATTGAACTCGAACTTTCTTTTCGGTATTGAAACAAAAGCAAATTACAGGCAAACGAACAAGGACAGTAGAGTGACACGAAGTAGATCGGGAAGTATACAAAGCCAGACGAGAGGGCACACACAGCCGAAGAAACTCCTAAAATGACAACGAAGAACAGGAAAACGATTTAGTAAAGGAAAAAAAACACAAGATGACATATAGCCGAATCCGGTCTGTTCTCATACCAAATTTTAAATGCGATTACGAAATATCGTTCCAAATCCAAACTGTTTAATTGTATTTAAATTGAAATTTTTATACGTGGCCCATTTAAGGTAACAATTTGATTTAAAGCGGTCAGTATACTAACTAAAGCACATAATATTGTTTTATTTTATTATAAACATCATAAAGAGCTATTAGACAAAATCTGGATTACCAAACGATTTGTGCGTGAGTTAGATATTAAAGGGAAAAATGGCAAAATGGAAATCTTTCCAGAATTATAGTAAAGTCATTTGTAAAAATATTTTTTACAGACTGATTAATTGTTAATTTGTTGTGATTATTCCAATCATAATGAAATTTTTTATGACCCATCATAAAAAATTACCTAAAATCTTAATTTAAATATGTAAATAAGTAATTTAGTGACATACATTAATTAAGTTATACCAAAATCTTTAGAGCTTACTTCCGAAATAAGTTAAATTTTTTGTTAGTAAGTTTTCATTTTAAACTTTTCAGAGATTATATTTGAAATCTTTGTGGGAAGCACCCTGCTCCTCACATGTATTGGTTTAGTGAAGACTCTCATCATTACATATAGTAAGCCAGATATAAAAACATATGCAGTAATTTGTATGGGAGGTACGCTTAACCTGGCCCCCATCACATATAGGCTAAAACGGGACTACTTCTGAGGTATAACCTTTTATAAGAAAACATGGCTGTATATAAAAAAATTGAATATGTCATCCTCCTTTTTTGAAGCCGATTAAAAAGCATTAATCATTAATCAATCAATTGATCCCCTCTCATATATGAATAAAATTTTTTTTTTGTCTATCAAATTCGTTATTCGAGATATTCTCCAAAATTATTGTTTTTTCTTTTTACGGGCGATTTCTTTTTACGGGCGATTAATTGTATAAAGGCGTAAAAAGAAAAAAACAAAAAGACGCAAGTCAATTATAATTGTTTGTTGTGTTGTGATTGTACAAAAGCATTCTAAAGCTATTTTTGTTGATTACAAATAGAAAAATATGATTAAGTTCTGTTTGAATTCTCATATAGTGTTTGTAGTCTGTGGCTTAAGTATACGAGCTTTGAATGCTTTCAATCATGATTTGGCTAAAGGGTACTGATGATTTGGTTAGCGCCAATGAAATGCAGGCATATACCTAGCTAAGCCAACAACAAACAATATAATATTAAAATTTTTTTTGTCTCACTATTATATGCCCTTAAAAAAACAAACAGATATACACATTCTGATCACAGGCAGACAATTTTTTTCTGTGTTCATTTATGATTGTGAAATATATACACCAAAATTTTAAAGTCTCATTTATAATAAATATCCAATAGTTGATATTTAATTCTTATTATCTTACATTTCCGAACCCTGGTTGCAAAATTTTGTGCTTATAGTATTTTATTTGTTGCAACATGCAAACAAGAGGTCAGTCATCGTGTTGACCATGTTTTTCTATTGCACGAATAGAATTAGAGTATGTTCATCAATGTGGTACTGCGCTGCACCAGTAAATTAAAATGCTCTTAACTGTAACAGTGAAGCGGGTGTCCAAAAATTTGCTAAATACGTATCATATACAATAGTCAAATAATAAAAGGCCATCATTTGATTTGTGTCGATATAGTGGTGGAAATTGGTTTTTCTGTTGCAGCACAGTACTCTATTTACGTATTTATAGACAATTTATGTCTAATGAAGAATTTTGATACAAAATATGTGGACGATTCATATCTTTCCGTTTAGTCCCGTCGTTCATTTATAGTACAAACCAATAAAACTAAAAATATATAATTTTGTAATAAAATTTTTACTTAGTTTTATTCATGTACATAATTTATAATATCGAAATTTTACAAAATTTGAAAACAATCACAAATCTTAAAACAAACAAAAACACTGATTCCGAGTAACGATGTACGTTGTTGGCAGTCAGGCAAAAGAATTACCGTTACTCTCACAAATTACGTATGTATGCGTTGATATAAGAGCAAGGAAAGGAATGATAATGGTGTAAGTGATTATGTGCTTTAAGAATACAATTGTTGCATTTTGCTATTTTTAATAATTTTAATTTAAATTTAATAATAAAAACATCAATTCACAAGTTTTTCTATTTTATGATATATTTGATAGATTTTTTCAACCAGCATGATTAATGGGTCGACTTATGGAGTTTGGTTGTGTCATGGCTTTTATTTCTAGTCTGGAAATAAAATATTTAAGCGTTAAATTTAATATTTACAATGTACTGTGATTTAAAACTTACCTTAACTCTTTAGGCAACCAGCTAGTGTCAATACGATTTTCTACGACAGCCAATATTGCTAAGGTTTTTAAATTTGGCTCAAAATCAAGAATATTTGTGTCGTTATTGTCTATCAAAAATGCTTGCTCTTGGGCTGTTTCATGAGGATAAGGACTAAAAATATTCAATGAATGTAATACTACTTCATAAAGCTTTTTTATACAAAAAGTTCAAAACTGTCTAAAGAGTAAAGAAAGCGTTTTTTTTAGTAAGAAATTAATGTACTTTGGCTGCCATAATAGAAGCTTTTCAAGTTTCATGTATTTAAAGATTTGTGGGAGAAAAGTGTACACATACGTACCTAGTACCACCAAATAAAAATAAGCGCGAATCTTTAACAATTCCTGCCTGTCGTCGACGAGGGGTAGGTGGTTTACCATGCGGCTTTACAAGATTCCAGCAGTTTGCTTTAGGATCGAACGTATATAAGTCATTAAAATGCTGATCTAACAAGCCATTGTAGCCACCAAAAACATATATTAAATTATTATATATGACTAAAAAAGGTAATATTATTGCCAACAAATCAAATTGGAAAATCTCAGGTTGTAAACTCACACATCGAATGACTTCGCCTCCCAACAGGTACTTTTCCAGTAGTCGACGGTCGATGCCATACCTTAGTCTTTAAATCTAAATACACTATTTCCGGACAATACATCTCCTCTTGACTATGATACGGACTGTGTTTATCACCACGTCCGCCAAATATGTACATTCTGCCGTGTATATGCTCGGCGGTATGGAAGTCTCGAAAAGATGGTGGCACACCAAATGTTTGAATGTAGCGCCATTCCATTGTGATGAAATTAAGAGCATGTACGTCGCAGGAAAACTCTTGTATTTCCTCGACAAAACCTCCAAATATGTACATGCAGTTATCGATGACACATGCTGAATGGCCATCTCTTGAACCTGGAATTGCACCCGTAACTTGTGGTCGCGACCAGCTTAGTGTTTTCGGATCAAAACAATATAAGACGTTACAAAGCGTCTCATCATTTCGACCGCCCCACATGTAAATTTTATTTTTGTATGCAACTGCTGTGTGGCCATATCTGTTACAAAAATCGTTTATTATATGAATTCGAAAGGAAAGGAGTGGAAATTAAGAGTTTGAGCATATATATATATATATATATATATATATATATATATATATATATATATATATATATATATATATATATATATATATATATATATATATATATATTCATGTATATTAAAGTTGTTTAAAAGCAAAAATCGCAACGATATATTTAAAAGAAATTAATGCCTTATAATAAAATATATAACTGAAAATATTTGATTTTTGTTTTTCTTCCGACGGGGTTTGTTTGAATTTGGGACGATTTTCCGTCATCCCACGTCAAATTTGGTTTGTAAACAGACCGGTTTCGGCTTTGTGCCATCTTCAGTGTTCTCTCGAATACTAAATGAAAATTTAGTATTCGAGAGAACACTGAAGATGGCACAAAGCCGAAACCGGTCTGTTTACAAACCAAATTTGACGTGGAATGACGGAAAATCGTCCCAAATTAAAAAAAAAAAAAAAAAAAAAAATTAACTGAAAATACTTCTTTCACTTAATATTTTAGGTTTACAGGCATCATTTCAAGAACAAGTCAATTTCCGTCCTATGAACCAAATTATAGCCCTCTTACATAAAGATAACATATGTATATACAGGTGAAAGCTTTAAAGTTTTACAGTAAACCTGCGAAAAGTGTTATATTTCCTTACTGTCGGGCAGTTATGCGCCAGTCCGATTTTCTCTACTCCGCCAATACTGATCTATAGTGATACATATCTTAAAGGATCGTTCATTAAAAATCTGTCAGCACGTCAATGTACGTTACGGCTAATTCATAAACGTATAAAGTTTAAACTTTTCTTCTTCTTATAGAATTTTTAATAAATGTCTTTAAATTTTCTGAAAATTCTGTAGCTACGAACATTGGCTAAGCGATCATAATTGCTGAAGGAAGAAACGTCTAGTAAATAATAAGTCAAAACTTTAGAATTGTTAGGTAAGAAACAAAATGACATATTTGTAAATAAAAAGGTTCTTTCACTCCCAACAGTAATGAGATTAATTAAGAAATAGACATTATCTTCTTACAGCAAATTATAGTGACATGGATTGTAACAATTAAGAATTCGGTCCCCATTTTGATATTGATATCAGTAATATTAACCACTGAAATATTTGAATAGGAACTATTCATATTTATATTTTGTGGGGAATAACTTCACAATACATTATTTAAAGAGCATTTGTCATATTATCGAAATAATTTGTTTGATTATAACCATTAGCGTATTGAAATTATTCTTCATGATCTAAACCTAACACAAAGAAGTAGATGTAATTTTATACATGCAATATTTATGTGATCGACAGTAAATAAAATTGAGCATTTTTCATTTCTATCTTTAGAACGAACATGAAGTGAAAGGTCTGATAAGTTATTTACCTTTGGAATGGAACTTCGGGATATTTTAGTATTGTTCCATTTTCACAACGTCTTTGCGGAAGTAGCGTCCATCGCAGTGTTTGAGTGTTCAGTACATGAACATCTATTGATTCGTTGAAGCGATAATCATCGCCCGTGGAATAACCACCAAATGAGTATATAAAATCACCTACACACACAGCGGCATGATTTACTCTACGTGGTCCACCATCTAAGTGTACTGTCCACCGCATCTTTCTTAACTTATGTAAATAATCAGTATTTCTTCTCATGCACAAAATAGCAATGCTTAAAAACAGTGTCCACCTGTTTGTTGAGTCTCTCTTTCCTAACAGCACCAGCTCTAGTCAGAGAAATTTTTTAAGAATACGTTGTGCTTGAATTATAATAAGAACTGCATCTTTGTCTATAATATTTAAGACAACAATATTATGCATAAAGAATTGTCACACCTGTGATTCAAAAACAATTGGAAAATATTTACTATTTCGTTATTTAGTTTGTTGTTCAAACATATGGATAACAATAGATATTTCAGATTTTTAAAATTCTTTTAGATTTTATAAATCAACAATACTGTAATTATCAATTTGATATTTCTAGTACATTTTTTCTGTTATTGTTTTCTTTATTTTTTGCACTTCCCTTTAGTGTTTTTCGTGCACAGTTGCTTTTGAAAAGTCAGTCACAGGGTGAGCAATAGTGGCAAGACCAAAAATTTTTTCACATAATAACAGCGTGTTTACATATCAGCAATTGCTTGCAAAATTTGTGTGCTTAGTTTTATAAATTTTGCTGGAGTGAAAACTACAAATAAAATAAATAATGTTACTTTTCATTAAACTATACAAGAGTCACATATTTCTGTGGAACATGTATCTTACGTCATATCGTCGGAATGATTTAACATTAATACGATTTCTGCGGGCATTTTCATGTTTCCGTTACAACTTTTGAAAATCAAGTTCCATGAAGGCATGACATATGCATATGTACAGCAAAATCCATATATTACCTCGTGAAACTAACAAACGCTTAGAACAAAATTTCTATCGTCCCTAAAACAAATGCAAAAATTGTGGCGGAAACTTTTGAACTATAGCTATTATAGGTAAGATATCTGAATTGCTCACTCTAGTGTTGTTTACTAATCAACGATGGTATAAATTTGTCCCTTATAAAATATCAAACTTGATGAATATATCTGTTACATTTAAGCAATACATAGTCATATAATGCCAGGGATGGATTAAAAATTTAGTACTAGTACAGATATCGATGGTCCACCCAATAACCTTTGGGGTTACCCTTCTTACAACTGAGTACAGCCGTAAGAACGCAACATAAGAGCACTATTAATAAACTAGAGCAATTATTTTATAAAATTCTTAAGTTTTTCCTCATTGGCCTCGGAGAGAATATTGCCACTGTGATATGGTAACATAATAAACCAAATATTGATGTCAACAAATTTGATAAATATTGATGTCAAAGGTTTATCCATTGTACGTTATATTAACATTTTGCATCTCGAAAGACACATTACAGGTTGCGACCTTAAAGTGGTTTACAGCTTTTGATACAGCCATGAAATTTAACATGTTACGCACTTATTTTATTTAGCAAATTTTATTATAATTTATAACTACTTTAATTTTATAAAATTTCAAACAAACTTTATGAAGTTATAATTTTACCATGGCACCAATCCATAGGCTATTGACAGGTACTTATGTAAACTGAGAAAAATAAATAAAAAAATTTAATTGATGTAGTGATGCCACCTTATTATGCCATGCGTTCGGCTACTCATGTTTTTATCACACGGGTGATAAAAAATTGAACGTGTAACTCGTACGTAAAATTCGAGCAACAAAACTGAAGATAACTGCAGTACAAGCAACTCCCCATTACTTTATAATCGTCTCCCCTTCTCTTCAATAAACCTTTGGCTTAATATAAGGGTGGTCGAGCGGAAAGATTCTCATTTGGTCCGTGGAGAATGATATTGGCTGATAACCGTACAGGAGAAAATTAATGCGTCAAAACATGAGTTAGGAAGATACTTGTTCTTGGATTACCCGTTATATTTTGTGAGTCAAACTAAAACTACCTGTGTGGACTTTTGTAAAAATCATAAACATATACCCAATGCATTTAGCGAATAATGTCATCTTTGTTCTATCAAAATAGCCAACATTCCCGTGTTATGAACTTGAAATACAAATCAAAATATAAGAAATTAAAAAGGCAAATAAAGCATTTGGTTTTTGTAAGTATTTTCATGTGCACATGCAGTGCAATTATCACTTATGTACATACATATATGATTGAAAAGATAAATGAAATTTACAGGAGAATGCTGCTTTGTGCGATGAGGTCGCTCAAATACAATCAGACTTGACTTTAGCACGTGATGAAAGACGCTTTTTAATCAAACGACTGATGCGACACGAAGAATACGAAGGCGCGGAAAAAAATACATCAGCCGGAGTTACTCAAGCAGCAGGTACAAAAACCTTAAATAATGTGCCCAAAAAGCGTGGACCTAAAAAGAAAGTCCTTACGGCCATCGCGAATACTGGTGATGTGGAGAAACAAAGAATCAGCACAGAGGATAAATTTGATTTGGATGCTCAAGGAAAACCAAAGCTGCCTATTAATCTTTACAATATTTTGATACATTCTTTGGGAGAAATATTACATGCAAATCCAAACTTCCACAGTGCACATTGGATATATCCTGTGGGTTACGTTGCTACGCGTATATATGCGCATCCAAAGGATGCCCAACGTAAATGCGTTTATACTTGCAAAATTCTAAATAACGCCGGCATGCCACAATTTCAAATAATACCAGACAATGATTTGGATAGTGTTTTCTTTGGTGAAACAGCAAATGTCTGTCATCAAGCTTTATTAGAAACCCTAAAACGATCATTGTCAGATGGCACTAAATTACCGATACATATCCAAGGGGAAAAATTCTTTGGCTTAGCTAATAGCACTGTGCAATCCTTAATCAAACTAGATGGAAGTTATAAACAATGTGCGAATTTTATAGGATTTCTTGAAAATAATGATGCTACCGACTACAATATCCCTGAGGAAAAAGATCCCACAATGTCTTATGAATCTTTACAGTCTTTGATAACAATGACAGCCTATCATACAATGCCAGAAATTAAGGATGAACCGCCGGATGAACTATTCGAATTGAATTAATACTCTCATTTTCTTTTACAAATTTAAAATTTTCAAAACGATATTTTTTTACAACAAACAATGCATTAAATTACTAAATTTGTTTTTGTACATAACACAAGACTGCTGGCAGATACAAAACCATTTTCTACAATAGAACTTTAAAACTTGTAAATCTTAAAACAAGGATATGAAAACCAAAAGCAATAATTAAAATTAACATTCGGTAAGATTTATTTTAGCTTTAATAAAGACGGGATTTTCGTAATTCCAAATATTTTCCAGCTGGTTAGTTTTGCTTACAGCTTTCGTTGCAAAAATAAATTACAGTAGTTTTGGATTAAAAAATATTCAAATTTCCTTATGTTTAAAAGTGAATGCATGATTTTCTGAGTGAATACATAATTTTAACTGTTGCATAATCTCACATGTGCAAAAAAGGCACAATTTTTTTCCTCATTTAATTTATATTGTGTGTTGAATTTAATCGGTGTATTAAGATGAAACAAATGAATGTACTTTGAAACCTCTACACTTATAGTAACATGAAGATTTTTGAAGAAATATTTTCCTTGAGTTATCTGAAGAAGTTTTTTTTAATTAAAGATATTCAGTTACTTATTACACAAAATTTCTCGTAATTTTAAAGTTTTTTTATGGCAAATTCGAAGAATTCGAACTTGAACGTTGCTAAAATTGTGTTATTGTAAATATTTTCCTTCCATATTTTCTCCTAAAATAAAACTATATTGCTGTTTCTGCAAATGAAAAATATTTAATAAAGCTAAAAATAAAAAAATTTATATACCTTAATATTAAACACAATAAAAATAAAATGTTTAAAAACAACTATAACACAGCGTTTCTACTTCTGTATAACACAAACATTTTTAAGTCACTAGATGTTATACATTTGTTACCAAAACTTAACTAGGTATCGAACTACCTCCGTTTACTTGTTGGCTTTAATTGAGCGGCTGTAGATATGGGTGCGCATGGTGGTCCCGGAACTGGTGTGGGTATTAGTGTTCGAGTACCAACATTGTAACGTATTTGTGAACGGCTGAAATCTGAACGAAAACTCAGCTCTGGAGTTAAACGGGCTGGACTTATTCTCTGCGGAGGTTGAGGGTAACGAAATTGTGCTTGCGTTACTATAGGAGTATTATCCACAGCTGAACTTGGGCGATGTACCTGATTTTCTGGTTTATTAAGGATAAGATGCTGTTGATAACTATTTTGTTTTTGTTGTGCAATTTTGTTAGCAGGTATTTTTGTTCTCCGTCCGCCAAACATTATATTTGACACAAATATTGTAGGCGAAAACAAACGTAATGGAGTTTCACTAAAAAAAATTTCTATTATAAATCGATAGGTTATTTAATTTAAAAGTGAACTTACGTCGTTCCAATAATAGGTTTAGCCTCATTGCCACTCAATATAAAGAGCGGGAAAAATATTGAAAATATACAACTGCTTACAATTATAGAACTTGACATATTTGTCAATACCGTTAATGGCATTCCGAAACCTATGAAGTATGGCCAGTTTATTTCAATATAGTTGAGACGTCTATGTAACTCCCAGCCCATATTAAACCATTTATATTCGAAAGAATACAGAGAATACAGCAAACATAGATGTATAGAACACAAAATTCCACCAAGATATGGGAACGGTAGAATATTAACCACCATGCTCTGGGCCAAAAACAGAGCTTGCACTACCAAATTAAAAAGAAAATCGGCCACCAATTTGCTGACATTTGGTATTAAGCTCGGTTTGCCTTTCCGCACTTTATACGCTTCGTTAGCTATATCAGCAAACCATAAAGAGCTGACAATTTTACTTAACAGAAATATGGGCAACACCCACATCATACCAAAAATTATGGAGAGTATTGATTGTAGCCAACCCCATATCATGTGTAAGTCTTGGGATTTATCACCGTAACATATAGTTAAAATGTACTTTAGAGTTGGCAAAAGCATCTGTTCAAATAAAATTATGCTCATCCAAGTGAAGCCTCCGTTAAGAGCACAGCATTTTAGGACCTGTTTGGCAATTTTCCTTTCTCTGTCAAAAAGAAATATAAAAAGAGTGTAATTCTTTAATTACATATTTTGTTCTTTATTCATAATATATATACATACATATATATATATATATATATATATATATATATATATATATATATATATATATATATATATATATATATATATATATATATATATATATATATATATATATATATATATATATATATATATATATAAAAATATACAATTACAGAAAAGGGAGACACTCTATGTTTCAAAATTATATATATATATATATATATATATATATATATATATATATATATATATATATATATATATATATATATATATATATATATATATATATATATATATATATATATATATATATATATATATATATATATATATATATATATATATATATATATAATTTTGAAACATAGAGTGTCTCCCTTTTCTGTAATTGTATATTTTTATTATATATATATATATATATATATATATATATATATATATATATATATATATATATATATATATATATATATATATATATATATATATATATATATATATATATATATATATATATATATATATTTGAAACATAGAGTGTCTCCCTTTTCTGTAATTGTATATTTTTATTATGCTTGACTTAACCCACGGTCACCAAAAACTGTTTTCAGATTCTTAATTTTTTGAGTTTAGAGAGTTTGGTGTTCAATTACTTTTTGTTCAATTTTATGGTCTCTTTCTAGTTTTATTTTATAGCATTTTACTGTCCTGATATTTTTTAGTTTAATTCTAGTTAAGTATGTAATTAATGGTAACAATTTGTGATACATATATTGGTGTAATTCAATATATTAAATTAATGTAACTACCTTGAAATTAGCTTCCTGAAAAAGATATGTAGATATGTATGTTTAAATATCTTACTTGAAAGGTATTCCAGGTTCCGAATTTTTTTGTTTTCTTCTTATACTATCGAGACTACGTTCATCTGGATTCTCTTTCCGTGTGGCTGATCTTTCGTGGTGTATCTCTTCTTCAAACATTGCCGATGCGGAGGAAGGCACGGGTGAAGGACTACGACGGCTCATGCGTTGTTGGCGTTCAGTCTCTTTCTCTGTGTTTAGTCTATGAATTTCTTCATCAATGTAAAAAACTAGTGCCATGCCTTTAACGCTATCCCACAGGCCATAGCAGAAAGCCAACAAAACTGTCTGAAAATGTAATTAACACTTTATTATTGCTTGCAAATACTGTTCTTTTCATTGATACTATAGATAACTTCCGCACGTAGGTAACTGCAATTCTGCCTTTTTAAAAATACTAACCTTAAACGAGTTCATTATTAGAAATGTAATAATTTACATGTAAATCACTTCATTTGCAAATTTTATTTAAAAAATATATTTACGATATTTCTAAGTGTTTATATACGTCCTAAGAATTATTATTATAGCAATAATATTGCATTTATGTAGCTTGTTCTTTATGTTAAATCTAAAATGACATTTTGTATCGAAGTTGTTGTATTTAATAACAGTACAGAGTTGTAAAGAACAGACAATGAAATTGCAGTTTTTATACATTTTTTAATAACGCTGTGTTTATCCAACGTAACAAAATATTCATAACTAATTAAAACAACAACAGCTCAATTAAAAAGTAAAATATACAGTGAATAATTAGCGGCCAACTAATATAATAATATAAAGGTAAAATTGTTTTAGCACAAATTCTATGGGAATAAAGTGATGATGGATGATAGTCGCACAGAAAGACCCTGATCATTAGCTTTAATACTTGCGAAAACTTTACTAGGCTCTAAGAAGAAAAATACCCTTTGATTATTCATCAATTGTATAAAGTATGTGCGTATGTTTTTTTCCATATGCATATGTACATATTAACATGTACACACTTGTATCAGTATATTTATATATGCATATATGTACCTATTTCTATATATTTTATAGATATATAAATTTATACACAATTTATGTGTATAAATTTTATGAGTAAGTAGAGTAATTTATACATGGTATGTACATGACCATACGTGCATACAAGAGAAATTTCTTACGAAAAAAGTATGAGAACTTTATTTGAGATGAGAGAACTTGTTGCATTTAGCGGAGCTGGTTAGTCGTTGAATATATTTGTACACTGGAGGGACCATCAGAAAAAATGGAATCACTGCCTAAAAATCACACACAGTCGAATAACAGCTTAACCGAAACACATTTAGTTTGAAAAAGTTACACTTGCATACGAGTAAATGAAATAATCATCCATTAAAAAGTGAAACCTCGACTTACAACATAATTATTGCTTTTTTTATTTTATTTTAAAACTTATTGCTATTAAAATTATAGTATACTAAATATAATACCACTACAATCGGTTATCGGCTTAACAAAATAATAAATAACTACATATACTTACATACATACGTACATACTTAAATGCATTTGTATTTCAATAAACGTTTCATTATTATGTACATAAGTACATTTACATACGTATGTTTTTACATACATCCATATGGACATATATGCAATTACAGTCCAACCTCGATCAACCTAATACACGATCAACACATCTTCTCTGTTATTGCAACATAGAAATTATTCACATTATTGGCTCTATTGGTGCAACTTTTCTTTGAAAAAAACATTATTCTAACAATTTAGTCATCATCAATGGGTTTCCTTTTAATATACAGCGAAATGGCAGTACAGAAAAATAATTTACCTGAAAATCTCAGACTTCTTTAATTAAATTGTAAAATATTTAATTCAAGTTACCAACAGAGACCTACATATACGTAGCTCTCGGTCATTGACACAATTTTTTGCTATACTCCTATTAAACTTTTTTTTAATACTCATGTACCTGCTGTTATTTAATTAAACATTTATAATTGTTTCATATACATACATACTCATATCTTATTACTGACTGTTAATTTATTTCTTTAAGTGACAGCATAGTGTTTATGATAATACATACTTACATATAAATATATTTATACTTATTATTTTATTATACATAGGTATACTTTTTCTTTTAGTCAATTTGAAAACTATTTATCGCCAATGGGGTCAGTTATATAATGGATAAAGATAAATATATAAATAAATAAATATACGAAAAGAATAATTTTAGTTAAAATATTTAATTTTTATTTGTAACGATTTCCCGTCATCCCTATTCAAATTTGGTTTGAAATAGACTTATTTTAATTTTCTTTACCTACTTATATTTAAACAAGTGCAATTTTGAAACTTTGATTTAATTTGAAGTAAGTCTAGAAAAACGTTATTTTTATACTAAGCATATTATGCATCCCAAATTTATGCATCGGCTTTTGCGATAAACTCAATTTTCACACTGTAAACTAAAATTTAAAATAAACCAATATGTGTTATTTAAATTATTATATTAAAAACTAATTTTCCATTGTTTATTTTTTATAGATATACTTACTTACATTTGTACATACATGTGTGTATGTGCGCAATAAATGCCTATTTGTGTCATTAAAATAATAATTCGTTGATTTTGCGAAGATTACATCTCACATCTACACATAAAGCTCAACTATATCATCTTCACAATTACTACAGCAAATAAAGGAAAATAAACTCAAAGTTATAAAAATGAAATAATAATGTGGGTTGGCAATATATCCAGCATCGATGAGTTTTTAAAACGAAGGAATAAAAAATATTCAAATGGTAACAGAGTGAATTATCGTACTTAGGCAGCCATAATAATAGTCTGTTGTATCCTAATTAGTAATTTACAAAAAGGAAATATAAACTACTCGTATACACATATCGAAATCAATACTTCAGATTAAATCTGCTCGACTTTTACAGCTAAAAATCTCTCTGAATTATATTTATTGTGTGCACGTGCACCGAGATAAATACTCGTATTGTTGTTTCATTCTGTTTCAACTCGATACAAAATTGCTTAGTTTAAAACGCCCTCAAATCATTGTTGAAGTAATAATTTACCCGCTTATTCTCGAGTTAATTCATTTTGGAAGTATACAAACAAAGAAAAATAAAACTTTGAACACACATCTATATAACTATTACTCAACTGATAACAACAAAACAGAAGTCAAAACATTTTTAAAACAGTTATAATTGGAATATCACTGAATTAAGAAGTCTCCGCTCTTATTCTCCACGCAGTATTTAAGAACTCGTCAGTATCTGTCAGTTTATTTTGAATTCGACATACACACGTACACAATATGAGTGACGATAATTTACCTATAATTGAAAATGAACATCAACCTACAACTGCACGTCATGGACCTCCTGATAACGAATTGGATCCCGAGCCAACAGGCTGTGGTGCCTCTATTTGCTGTAATCCCTCTAGTGGATTACACCGTTTTCTTGCTTTGATTTTTATGTGCCTTCTGGGTTTTGGTAAGTAAGACATTTTTATACTGTTTGTTATTGACTTAAGTGACTGGTTTTTAATTTTAAATTGCTTATTAAATTAAGCGTTTAATTTTACTTTTTTGTATCGCAAATAATATTATTCGCCTCATTGTACTCTTCCGATCTTAAAACACAATACAAAAAATGTATAGGGCGTGCGAATTAAATTCTTATCAAACAATTTTTTTTTTAATTAAAAGCATTTTTTTCTGTATGATTTATATGATGCATTGAACCTTAGAGTCCAGCAATTGATAAGGATGTTCAGATTGATTTATAAAAATGGCCAGATAACTGATTCACGTTACTAATATGCTCTGTTTTCTTGGACTGTGCCTTAATTCACAAAAAACGGCAAAATTGTTATGCCAATATCTTTACAGTGTTTGACTGTTTTCGTTTTTTCTTTTACTAATTGATCAATGTATATTGCATACCCCTTATGTGAAATATACAATAGAAATTTAAAGAAAATGACAAAGAGATATTTTGATGGTCTTTTGCAAAGAAAGTAATTCGACATTACGTATGGAATGCTTCCAACTGGCACCATGTTCGTTATGTGGTCTTCTTTTGTTGCAGTTACATATAAATTTAAAAAGCTACTTTCTCGTGTAAGTTTTACCAAATAATTATTTTTAACTGAAAATTTAGTTAAAGTCACTCGAGTTCGAGTTTTCAAATTTACAATTCAGATTAACATTAAATTTTTTTGTTAAGGAAGAAGTAAGAACAATCAAATTGCACTAGCAGAACGGAGCGGTAATGTTTTAGATAGTCGCTGCACCATCATCATCAGAGTTCATGTATCTGTTTTTCTTACCACCTTTGCAGGTGGCTGCAAATCAACTATTTAACACATTTTTCTGCAACTTTAATTGCGCAAACTGTAATACATTTGGGAAAAAGATAGAGAAAACATGTATTCCTCTCTCTATCTTTCTTCCAGCTGGCTTAGTGGAAAAGACGTGTAAATACGATTTTAACTTTAACTCATACATTTTAAAATTTTAATATATTTTGTGAAATCCTTTGGATGCTACAACAGTTAGCGGTATCGCAGGAACGGTTAATGGTATTTTTGGTCTATTTCACTGGAATAGAATTTCAACCTTCGCTTAATCCTTGAATTAATATAGTCGTGCTCATCTTTTCTATGGTTCCTTTAAGTCACTTATGTAAATAATAAATACGTTATATCAAAAAACTCATATGAATGCATGTATGTATACTTTAGTTACTGTATGTACACCTACACTTTACAAGAAACTACAATATATATAATATGAAACTTCATTTAGGTTCCTATTTTTGTTACGATAATCCTGGCGCATTACAAGAAGTCTTCAAAAAGGATTTAAACATAACTACAACAGAATTTACTCTTATATATTCCATTTATTCTTGGCCCAATGTCGTGTTATGCTTTGTGGGAGGATTTCTTATCGATCGTGTATTTGGAATACGACTGGGTACCATTATCTATTTGTTCATTCTCTTGATTGGCCAACTGCTCTTTGCCTCTGGAGGCATATTGGGCACCTTTTGGATAATGATAGTAGGACGCTTTATATTTGGTATTGGGGCGGAATCGTTGGCAGTAGCACAGAACAATTATGCAGTTTTGTGGTTTAAGGGCAAAGAATTGAATATGGTGTTTGGATTACAGTTGTCGGTGGCACGTTTTGGTAGTACAGTTAATTTTTGGGTTATGCAGCCTGTCTATAATTATGTTACATATTACTATCCGGACCATCGAGCTATTGGTGTAGTACTATTATTGGCAGCTGGAACTTGTGTCATGTCGTTAATATGTGCTCTTATATTAGGTAAATGAAATAAATTCTTTAACCCATATAACAAGAAGTTGATAGATTATTAATTAAATTTAGGTTGGATGGATAAAAGAGCTGAGCGTATTTTACAGCGTAACAACAATCCGTCCGGAGAAATTGCCAAACTAAGTGATATAACTACTTTTAAGGTTACATTCTGGATGGTGTCTGTTATATGTGTAGCCTACTATGTGGCCATATTCCCTTTCATTGCTTTGGGAAAGTAAGTTTTTCAGTAATAGGAATATCTCTCCTCCTCTTTTAATGCAAAACATTTTTCAGATCATTTTTTATGGAAAAATTCCACCTTACTCCTGATGAGGCCAACAATGTCAATTCTATTGTTTATCTAATTTCTGCAGTAGCTTCACCGCTGTTCGGTTTCATAATCGATAAGACGGGCCGTAATGTTTCCTGGATTTGTGTTGCTACTTTGTCAACCATTGGTGCTCACGCGCTTTTAGCCTTTACTATGCTAAATCCTTATGTTGGTATGGTTTTAATGGGTCTATCTTACTCAATGTTAGCAGCCAGTCTTTGGCCTTTGGTAGCTTTAATTATACCTGAGTATCAATTGGGTACTGCGTATGGATTGTAAGTTTTTGAATAAAAAATCGAAGCCGGCTTAATTGTTGCAATATAATTTTTTTTGTCCTTGTCATCTAGCTGTCAATCTGTGCAAAATCTCGGATTAGCGGTCATAACAATATTAGCTGGCATCATTGTCGATCGCAGTAATGGAGACCACACCTGGGTAGAATTATTCTTTTTAAGCTGGTTAACAGGTAGAAACCATAATTGCATTTCTAAATACATTTTATAATTTGTTTAAATTGTATTCTAGTTGCTTTTATAGCCACTTGCATTATATTTGTGTACGATCGCAAAACCAATGGAAACTTAAATATGTCACCAGCCCAACGTGTGGAATACAGTAATGCAATGTATGTAGAGTTTTAAATTTTAATTATAATATTGACTTACGATATTTAGTCAATTTAAAGCCGTCTCCTATCATATTACATATTATTTCATACGTGCATGATAATAAATAGTTGGTGCTAATTTTTAGAACAATGCAATTAATAAAAATTTAAAGTATCAATTGCTTTAGAAAATTTAATTGGAAAATATATCACCAATAACTCCGCATTATTTTTAGAAAGATATAAGTATAAAATTTAGCACTCATAAAATATTCTAAGTAGTATCAACTATATTGGGTAGAGCAATACGCCAATATAGTTGTATGGAAGCGTGCCTTGAATTGACTAATTTTATTTTGGACTCTCTGATCCTAATAAACGCCACATATGGGTTAAAACATATAAAATCAAACAAACAGTTTCCCCCACCTCTTCTGATTTTGATAAGGCTAGCTAATTTTTATTTATGGTTCGGGAAATATAGCGAATCGAAAGTGTACTAGACGAGTTTACTAAAATACGTATTATTTTTTTAAGTTAACAAATACAAACTGCGAAGGTACTTGACTCGACTGCAGAAATTCCAAGTCTTTGGAAGGAATCTAACCTGCGATTAGCCTACAAAGAGTATTTATGCTAGATTTATGTACATTGAAATGTCATTGTAAATGTTAAAAATGGCTTTTTATATGGTATGCATACATATATTATGAATTAGTAAACTCGGATTAGTACATTTTTGTTGAATTTTCCCATTTTCGCTTTGCTATATTTCGCGAACCAGAAGGAATGGTGAGTAATTTATTTTGTGCACTTATATTATTTATGTTATCATCATCCATACCCATTTTTATCGAAATCGGAAGGAGTAAGGTCCAAAAATTTACTTCGGTTGGTTGATTATAATTTCCCCCCCATTTATATATTATACATATTGTAATCAATGAAATAGAGCCAGTATTATAAATAACAAACCGAACTTGACAGCTTAGCTAATAATCTTTTTTTAATTTTATTATTACCCAGTGTCAAAATTTGTTCATTTATTTTGACCATTTGTTTATTCTTTTTAATTGCTTTTGAATATTTTCCTTTGCTTTTCTCCTCTTTTTGAAATTGACAAAGAGAAATTCGACTTGATCAAAAATGTTTAAAGCAAAAATAAAGATATATGTCTTAAAATACCTTGTAACCAAGGTGGCAGGGCCCAGGTGATAGGTAAGATGATTGCGAAAATAAATAGGCATTGAAATGTGCATTAAATAAAGTGTCGGCAGTAGCAGAGCTGAAATACTAGACTAAATGTCAAATATTGTTTATCTGCTATCTCCTAAAGAGAGTCGTTTTTGTTTTTTCTTGAATTTGTATTTGATATTTTAGATAGCAGCTTATTGTAAGCAAATTAATAATAATTTTTTGTTGTTAAGTGTAATTTTTTGCTATCGATGGGACTTCCATTTGTTTTTGTGCATAATTCAGCAAACACAAATATGAATCACCTCTATGTATTGAGCTGTCATTTTAAAATACAATTATTTACTATATCATATTCAAAAACATTTTGTCTTAAGAATGTTCTTTACTTTCTAATAAAATTTGCGCGAATTTTTTTTAGCGTTGCCGCTAGATTGATGAATGCCGGTGATGGTATAAATAACGGTGAATATGCCAGCGATCAGGAGCCATTACTAAACAATTAAATAATATAATTAATACATGTTTTATTACTAAAACATCTTTGGTAAAATTAATTTAAAAATATCTATAAAGCAATCAAATTAGCTCGTTCTTATTACTGAAGAGTTTGATTGAAAGTATAGTTCTTTAAAATTATATAAGTATTTCCTAAGTGAAAGAAATTTTAAATTATGCTGTGTGAAATGAGACAATAAAATTATAACAAAGAAGAATTTGCCACAAGTAATATACGCGATTATGTATTTTTCAAAACACAACTCTATTCCATATTTCATTGAAACGTGAGCTGGTAGAACTTTATTCATTTCATAACTGCCAGAACTTAAAAGTATATATTTTTTACATTCAGTCAAGTTCTTCAATAAAAACAAAAGAGTAATATATCAGTTCAAAGCTTTATTTTTTATAAGTAATATTTTATTGAAATTTCGTACATATAGAATTTTATTTTGTAACACTTGCATTTACATATTTGGAAAGCAGTTTGTTTTACATTATATGTAGCTAATAAGCTCTATAGAAAAAATTTAAAAATGTTTCTTTAATATTACTTCATATTTATTAAAAGTTGATTACATCAACATTTAAGCGTAAAAAATAGAATCTGATGTTTTAGAGACTAATAATGCAATTTGTAATAATTTTTAAGATTAAAATATTTTACGACACAAACACAAATACACACACGCATACATATATACATATATACAAAAGTAATTATTAATGAAGAAAATTCTAAAGAATGTACCAACTATTGCATCGCTTCTGTATGTTAAGCTTGCAAAATTGTTGCTTATATTCTTAATGAAAAAATTTATATTCGTACTGAAAAAATGCTAATAAAAAAATATTATCTTTAACACATCTGTATATACATATGTTATAACCAATATAAAAGTTAGTACATTCTTGCGAATTGCACTAATATGTTATAATTTAATTGGAAGATCTAAATTTGTTAATAATACATACATACCTTTGATTATACTACAAACAATAAATTCATAATAAATCTATGATACAATAATAAAGGGTAATTTCGATATTATAAATACCTATTTGCTTAAGCTTGACTTTTTTGAATAAAAACTATTTATGTATACATTTTCGATATTTGCAAATCTATAGTTATTATTGCCAGGAAACAGATCTCACAAACTAAAAATTTTTTAACATAAAAACAATGTGTTATTAACAAATATACTTACATTTAAAATTATACTAGAACATACATATTTTACTATCTATAAATCTGTGCTACATTCCCTATATCTGCCATAAAACTTTTTCGAATTGTTATTGATGTATCGATTATACGTAATATTTCTGGCAATAATTGTAGTTTATAATTGTTTTATGTGCTTCAAAATTCAAGACTTTTTGAAGGTCTGGATGGAGACTTAATATTGGACAATGACAAGCTAATGTGACTCAATGTCCCTGCACCTATTTGTATTCCGGTTTTCAATTTATATTTCGTTGTATACATACGATATATCGCACTAAAAGATTTTTAGACGTTTTAATTGAAAGATATCGTACGAAAAATATCCACATTTCTCATTGTATCTAATTTTTTAATGCTAAAATTGGTTTTACTAAATCATCTATTCAACGAGATGTTTTCTTTCATTAGATTTTTGAAGAACCGCATATAAGTGGCTGTGTTGAAAATGTACAAGTTAAATTATTTTTGAAAAATCTTATAAAAATGTTTTGCATTACTGCGTTCCGGAACTTATGATTATTTTATATAATTTCTAATGAAATTAATAGACAAGCATAAAGTATTGCATAAGTAGTTATGGTATCAAAGCGTTTTCACTTACAACTGAGGTATTTTTTCCTCTTTTTAATCGTTTGTCCGTTCATAAAGGGTCAAGTCAAGACGAGAGTATTTTCATGGAAAATTTGACACATCTAGCTAGTCAAGCAATTAGTTATGTTGCCTTTGTACTGCTGTATGTGTTATTGAATTAACAGGACCTTAAAGGGGATTCACTTATGAGAACGTTGATATGGCGAAAGAAAAAGTCCATTGGACTGCCACCTATTATTGTATCATGTAGAAATATTTATAGTATATTGTTACGGCTAATAATGTTATAAATTTTAAATAATAAGCAAAGAAAAATATTATAATATAAAAAATTTTTTTTTAAAAATGTACATAGTTAATAATCATCGAAATTATCGTATGTTGTGGTTTATTTAATTAAAAAAAATAATAATAATGATATTAACCATATCTATCATATTTCATACATGTCTATCATATTACATACATATACGAAATTAGAGTAGGGAATTACATAATTACACAACATATATATATATATATATATATATATATATATATATATATATATATATATATATATATATATATATATATATATATAAATTTTTTAAAAGGGCGGAAAATATATAAAATAATCCATTATCGTTCTAAATTGTATAATTGTTACTTTTAAAGAACTGTAAACCTTTTTGTAATACATACATATATAAAATCAAATATATAGTCAGTCTACAGTTTCAAAGAATTGTTTTTATGAATTCTTCCGGATAATCAGTATAAAATTTGTAAAAATTCGTTATTCCTGATCTGAGTCAGATTTAGTATGGTAAATAACAATAGCGGACGATCAAGACTTGGAGGGAGTTTATTTACAACATAAAATTTTTAAAAAATTGTTTTGTTTGTTGTGGCTTTAGCTGTTCATATGCCGACATTTCATTGGGCGCCAAACCAAATCGTCAGTGATAAGCAGTTTGAAAACATTCAACTTATGTCAAACAAAGCAAATACAATATGAGAATTCTGTAATGTATATGATTACTACAAAATACACAACAATAGCAGGCTTAGAATGCTTTAATACAAACAACACAACAATCAATTATACTCAACATGAGTACACGAGGTTGAATGTTTTCAGACTGCTTAATAAAGTTCACTGACGATTTGGTTTAGCGACCAATGAAATGTCGGCATATGAATAGCTAAAAACACAACAAACAACACACTTTAATTGTTTTAACAATTATTTGTGGATAATATCCCAAAATAATAGATTTCAATATAAAGTAATTATTTTTTTTAAATGTATTTTTTGTTGGTGAAATAATTATTCCCCTTAAGCTGATACCCAGAGGGTATTGTAGTATTGGGATATTAATAAATTTATAAAAATTTTATAAATTAAAAGAGCTTAAAATACTGACTAATTATAAAGGATAAAAATAAAATAAAAAAATCGCTTAATTAATTTTAAATATGCAATATTTGTATCTGGATGTTGTTTTTGGTAAATTTTCTTTAAAGTTTTGTGCTGTGGGTCGTATCGCTGTGGTTGTTTCTTTAATCATCTTAAATAACACTTCATGCTTGATGAATAAACGCAGCACGCGCACCAAAATTCGACATCAAGCATGTCAAAAATAAAATTTTTTATATATCGTCGTTCATCGTCCGTGTTACGTAATACATAAGTTTTCACCAACACCACCACAATGCTTGAAGGGAATTTATGAATATGAATACATGCATATATGTATGTATGTATATACTAAGGAACATAAACATGAGTATTTAATAAGCCCCTGCACAAGATATTGTGATGCCCTGTTTGACACGTTTGTTCCCTTTCAAATACTCTCGCAACACAATTGAAAGTCATTTTCTGAACTTATGGAATTGTTCAAACCAACTTTTATTTCTTTTTAATAATGCTTTCTATTATATGCTCGTCGCAACAGTATGTATGTAATGTTGCAAAGGTATTCGAAAGAAAATAAGTGATAAACATGTCATGAATATGCAGTGGAGTTTGGTTATAACGAACAAAATGGGACCGGCTGACAAATACTGATAAATATTTAATCTAACGTCTTAGAAAACGTAAGCGTAAAAATTGTCAAGCGTTTATGTCTTTAGTATTAAAAAAATGATGTATTATATGCGAAAGTTGGCTATAACCGAAGTTCGTTATAGTATGAACAAACAACTCTACTGTTTTACACAAACAGCACACGAACAACTTTTTTACAGTTGCCTTGGAAATCTGGCAAAGTGTAAACAAAATCACTTGCGTTGTTGCTTCAATAGGAACTTAATTTTTGTGCGAATACTTCATTTAACTACGTATACGCTTGTATGTGGAATCTGGAGAATCTTTTTCAAACAGAAAGTGTTCTGAGTTTGGAGATTTAAAGGGATTTGAAAGAAAAAAAGTATATGACTTACTAGAGGTAGATGGAGTGACAAATACAAAATGAATTACTATGATGAAGAGATTACCGTAAATGGGGGTGACAACAAAACACCCCATAATGCCAAGATAAAACGAATCTCTAGCAGGGGGAGTAATAGTGATAAAGGAAATCGAACCGGCAGCGAAAGGTCAAACACACAACGGGGAGGTATTGCAATGGTTAATAGGACTAGGCAGTGGAATTCGGTAAGTCATAAGACAGTAGCAACCAAAGGTTGTCAACACAAACAAAAATGCGACAACATTTACAATATTCATAAGTTTTTGTGTTCTTTTTATGCATGTGTGTACATATGGTTTGTAGATTCATGACAACTCGACGGATGACGATGGTTTGCTTCAAGACATCATAGATCATGATGATGAAGATGTCGAAGAAGAAGAAGATGGTGAACAGCAAGTAGGAAAATTGTCAACAGCTCAACAATTAGATAAGCAGCAACAACAAGAATTTCCGGGACACAATGACTTAGTTCGTTCTCATGGTCTTCCTGGAAGTTCGAGATTAATTAATTTACCAACAGCTAAGGCGTTAGACGTTGACACCGAACCATCTGAAACAGAGTCTGATGAAGGCAGTCATCGTTCAAAAATAGCTGCGAAGGGTCATGCTGTTACCTACGATACACAAATTTCCTTATCATCAGAAAAATGGGAAAATCTATCACTAGATCCAGAAACTAAGGAGTTATTTCCTTATATTTTGAAATACACACCGCAAAATATAGAGATTCCTTATCATTTGCAACCCTTTGTACCAGACTATGTACCAGCTATAGGCGACGTTGATGCATTCCTTAAAGTCACTGAGCCGCCTCAGTTAAAGCCAGAACGTTCGAAAGAAATGCAGGATCATTTATACAAACTGGGCTTGTATTTCCTAGACGAGCCGTCTGGTTCTCAAAGTGAACCGAGTCTATTAAATATGAAACTACGCTCAGCTTTGACAGGCAATAGCAAACATATCCGATGCACTTCTGCGCAAATAGTGCCCTTTGCAAAGTCAACCAAAGATATTGACAGGTGGATAAATGAAGTGCAACAAGTTCATATGTCTCAATCTGTTTATGATGCTCAACCACGCAAAGATATTGAAAATGTGATAATTGACTGGCCTCGTTCCTATGCCGAAGCCACAGATGCCACGCAGGAAGCTTATCGACGATGCCTAACCGGAGAACACACACTCGTAGAGTACATATGTACTTTATGTCAACAGTTTCTCATTGAAGGACCACTTCAATCCCAGGCAGACTACTTGTTAAGTACACACACATTATTCGCTTTATATTTGGCTGCCATTCAAGCTTGGGAATAAAGTTGCAAGTACTACATTTCACTCTGGTTTTCACAAATTCAACTCGAATTTTAACCAATAACTTTACCATCACATAATATAATCTCTGACATATTTTAAGCAACAAACAACATCGTCCCTGTTGTGTTTTCTTTTGCCGCTGGGAATGGTTCAGAAAAGCAGGATCCTAAAGGTTTTCATCCATTTTTTACTATTTATTCATCTGATAACTGATTTGTCATCCATCCTAAATTGGAATATTACTCTCATGTATGGACCGATGCTTCAAAGCCGCGTACAGTAGATTGCGAAAAATCTCATTGGTGATAGTAGTGCATAGCTGGTAATAGTTATAGAGCATCGGTGAGATCAAGAGACTTGTTCCCGAAACCTTATCTTTTTTTGCCAACAATATTTTCTTTATTATGAGCACATCCATTTGTGGTCGACACAGATGGACATTTGCTTATTGTGGTTTATATATAAACGTAGTTGTTGTTTTGTATACATTTTTGTGTAAGTGGATAAAAAGGGCTTATACTAACATTAAAACAATAACAAATTATTTAGAAATTTTACTGAATAAATTTCTAAGAAGCTACTCGCAGCCTTACAATAAATATAGACCAAAAATCGTATAATCGCTAAAATGTCTCTGTGACATTAAATCGTCTAATCTGGCAGCAATACTATGAATCAAGTAAATAAAACAATAACAGAGAATTAACTACAACATGATTCTCTTTTATAAGCACTCAAACACTCAATGCACTCATACAAAATCTACTCAAACTCTCACTAACGCTTTATCAAATTCTAGTTAGGTTGGAGCCAAATAACTACACTCTGTTTTTGAATTTTGTGTACGTGAGACGTGGAACCGCCTGTATACATATACAATACCTGTCCGATAAAAAAAGAAAATTAATAAATAAAAATCACAAGATATTCATTTAACGGCTTAAACGATATTCATTCATATAATTATTAATAAAAGCGCGAGTGGTTTTAATTTTGTTAAAAAAAAACAAAAAAAAAAAATATGATGGTAGTATAAAATTTATAAAAGCTACAAAAGTGTTTTTGCATCCATATTTTTGGTTATTTTATAGTATAAGTATATGAAAGTGCTTGTATTAAAAAATACGTACATATTACAAATGTATACACAACTACAATTTTAAAATAAACCCAAAAGTTTTCAATCAATATACATACTATGTACATAAGTACATATGTATGTACATACATGTCTTGCGGATAAATAAAGTAATAACATAAACATTTCAAAGTCAAAGTAGACTTCTATGGAGTGCGCTGAGATGGCAATTTATATTTAACTCTTTACTAAGAAATATTTCAAGACCCTCCATACCTCTTCCAAACAATTTGTTTATTTGTTAACTGCTCTGATTGGAATTTATATGTAAAAGGTGAGTTCAAAGGACGTTCCTGTAGTTAAGCATTATATGTACATATATTATCTTATTGGCTATATGTATGTATATGTACATGTAAATTTATAGTAAAATTAGACAAGTTCAAGACCAGTTCTTTAAAAGGAAATATACATATGTACATACTTATGTAAATGTGTGGCATTTTCTTTTCTCAAATAATAACATTTTCCAAACTCCTTCTTCTATCTTTGAAACGGCAAAAACTTTTTTCAGAAACGAAAACACACATACATGTAAGTACATACATACATACTTATTTACATATTACGAGTATATGTAGATGAATGGTATACATACGTTATACATACATACATACTATGTATGTACATATGTGTGTTAAAATGAAAATTGTGTTAAACCCTACATACGACACGATATGTATGTACATATGTACATAAGTATGTATTTAAAGAAAAAAATTTTACATCTAGAACAATAATGTAATTTTTTTTTAATTTTTAAACCAAAATTTCTAATAAGACAATTGGTTCAATGCAATTCAGATTTATTGAAACTTTTTCAGAAAAGCTATAGTGTATTAGTTTAATTACCTTTAAAACTATTGATACGAATATACTACTTATAAATGTTGAATTATTTACCCAAAGAAATATAATACGTGTTTATAGAGACAGTGAATATGCCGGGATATAAAATTAATTAATTCATAATTCTAAAATTAAAACTACAGAGAAATACTTAAATTATTCGAGCCATGGATTGAGTGAGAATAAAACTCTGACAAACGGTATACAGCAGCTTTACGTGAAGAGTTAATGTTTCAACTGGAGATAATAAGCGTTTGACCAATTAAATCCAGTTTGAGACTAAGTGATGTCCCTCGTGGGAGAAGTTTCATGATATTCAAGACGAGACATAAACTTTTTAAGTCAGACTATCGCGTAAGAGGAAAAAAAGTTCTCCATTTACTAAATCGACTTCTTTTATAAATTCCGGATGTATTTCATCAAAATAGAGAACCACAAGCAAATCAAGCTTCCCCTAACGAAAATACCCACTTTAATTGTTTACATATTTTGTTAAAGAAATTTGAAATAGAGAATCTTATATTGTATTTTATATGTTTGGCATAAGCATTTGAGGCTGAATGTTTTCAAACTGCTTAAAATTCACTGACGATTTGGTTTTCGTGACCAATGAAATATCGGTACATGAACAGCGAAAGCCTCAACAAACAATAAACATTTTTGAAACTCGAATAGCTTTAAATGATTCTTTGGGAAAAATATCCTAAAAAAATCCATAAGAAAAAAATAAATTCATTCAAATTTTTAATTGTTTCTTAGCGAGAATTTCTCGGGACTCCAACTTTTGTGCAAAAATTGCCAAAGTCGTCACATTTTTCATTATTTCATATTTCTTTTTTATTATTTTGGGAACATTTGTAGTGGTAAATTGGGAATCGGGGATCCATCTTTCAAACAATGTTGTCTATATGTATTTATTTCCTTTAACTAGTCGCTTGATTTTATGGTTTTTAATCTTCTTATCCAACATGATAGCAACTTTAATATCAAAATACTTTTACTTCTCTCTAGCCGCCCTGAACGTGAACATGCAACCACAAATTGCTACACATATGTATGTGTATGTTTGTATGTATAATACATACACACAGTATGTGTATGTGCAAATAAATTTATTTTTATTTCTGAGTCTCGAAGGAAAAACGGAACAATTCCTTTTTCGCAACAGGAAACACATTTCAGCCTAATTAGCTTTTAAATATACTTATGTCTTGAAATATTACATACATACATACTACAGACTTATGTAATATGCAGCCCTATAACTGATTTTCAATTTGCTTCTTCCTGTGGAAGAGTGCAGAGATTAAGATGAGGATATGCAATGTAGTTCATGATAATAGTGTAATTTTTATTATTTATTAAATATGCAGGAATAAAAGTTTATTATTAAAATGCCTCGTTTGCATTCCGCATATGTACGCTCCAAGTCCTAGTTAATAAATTTTTGAAAAACTTTTTAAAATATTATGCTTTCAAAATATTTTTGATCTGTGAACTAGCGAAATCATCTTTTTTAGCGCATAATGTATTTTTAATAATTCTATCGTACTGCATGAAAAAACATTTCCTTTGAAAATGTGGACTTGGCTCCACTGCATTTGAAGGTAACGATATAAAACTTCATGTGGTTCATAAAATCAACGCTAAGGATTCGTGACAGAACAAAATGCTTGTCACGAAGGAATAGCTTTTGTTTCTTCATACATTTTCAAATGCATAATTAACAAATGCTAAGTACATAGTTTTACATTTGTAAAAAAATATGATTGACCAATCAGTCCCAGGAATTTCGCTAATATCAACTTGGATTTGGAGATAAATTTTGGAATAATGAAATAAATAATTATTAACTAATTATGATAAAAAGTACTGCATTGACAAAAATATATCTCAAACGAATCAATTCATTTAAAATTAAATTAAGGCAGGTGACGTTATTCCTTTAGGTTAAGAGCTGAATACATTTTGTGTTTTGGAGACGAAATTTTTATGCGGCCACAAAACATGTAATACAGAAATATACAGCCACACACATTCATATGCATACACACATACTACATAGATACATATATACACATGCATATATACAGCCATACCGATATCATCCCAAAAATAGGCAGAATAAGACTTCAAAACGTCGAGATCTGATGAAAGTTCGATTTTCCACAACTTGGTGAAATCAGTAACTTTCCAATTTTTGTTAAATAGAAATATAAAAGTACATAATTTGGCAGAAATGGATGTGAATATGAATAATTAACAAAATTATTCGGGATATTCTCGTGACTAATTATTGAAAAAATTGCTTACATACAGACAGCTTAACCCCCAACAAATAACAATTACTTAATTAAATTATTTCTCCTCAATATCCCCTTTACAGTCGTCCAAAAATTAAATTTTTTTCTATCATCACAAAAGTTTCTTCTACGTACAAAAGAATATATCTCCAAAGTTGAAATCGATATCCCAACCCTAACGATGCGTAGCTATATTTGCTCTTCCCATATAATTATTGAGTTTCCATGAATTAGGAGTTGCTATTCAATCGAAAACGTTTATTTCATAACTGACAACATTATGGTCGACTTATAATACGATAATTACATTTTTATTAATTTACCTAAATATACTCGTATTACCAATTATAACTGGTTTAGATTAACTTGGTTGTAATAGTTCAAGGGCTGGTAAGCTTTTTTTGGAGATTATTTACCTATACGAGCATATAAATTAAAACGAAGAAAAATGTTTTGAAAATTTTCTGTAGGAAAAATAAAACAAAATGAAAATTTCACGTTATTTGTGTGTTATGATTCAAGTTGAGGCTTCTTTAGATTTATATTCAGACCACTCATCCACTATTGTAAGCATATACTCAAATGAAACTGCATCACTGACGGCCAATTTAGCATTGACAACCACGCGTATTAACTGGTTAAAATATAGAAATCACCTCAGGCCCATTTTTCATTTGCCATTTTTCGTATATGCCTACTTATTCCATATCATTATCTAATGATTTTATTTCACGTATTTCTAAGATTTTGTCTATACGAGGACGTATTAAAATAGAAGGAGATTTTAATAATACAAACATATTCTTTCAGGCTGGAAGTTAGCCTGTAGCCATCAAAGATGGACCGCTCTAAAAATATTTGCATTCGTAGAGTGTAAACTATTTGTAATCAGCTGGGGTTTTAAAGACAGGAACACATGCCTCCTAATTTTAGTTGAACACATATTTTGGGTCATATACATAAGTATGTCCAAATGTAAATAGATAATTAATGGTAAAACATATAGGACGCACTATTTCTTTAAACTTAAAAAAATATTCATTGTCAATCGAAAGCGAGAATTCAATAATTTTCATTTCCTGTTGTTAAACACTTTAAGTAATTAGAACACAAATCCAACGCCCTAGTGCGACCTTTCGGGAATGAATGGCTCGTACACAAATGAAAACTGATATCAATAGTGTGACAGTTAAGGGGTGTGTGTTGTTTTTTGTTGTTGTTGTCATTTGTGTAAAACCGAAGGGAAGAGAATTAAATATAATATAAAGATGAAAACAGAACCTAGTCCACAGTGAGTTTGATAAATACATAAAGGAAAGGGAGTTTATTTTTAAAAACCCAAATTGAAAAAGAGAGGAAGATGGAAAGAGAGGGGGAGGGTTTCCCTGGAAGGCTGCATATAGACACGAAAAGTTTTCTTTAACAAAGTTTGTATTTTTTTGTTTAAATTAGTTTATAATACACAAACACATACATATAAATTGCGAACAAAAAACAAAACGAACTACCGAGTACAAAACAATCTGCGCTCCCCCTCAGTCTTATTTACACCATATTCAGCAAATTGACGACCTTGCAAAGTAAACTTTCCCTGTCTAAATTCCGGCAAAATTTACCTTTTGAAATAAATTAGTCTACAATATGCATATAGAGATATAGATATTGTATTGGACCGAAAAAATAAAAGAAAAAATGGAATAGGAGCTACCGTCTAAAATGTCTGTACAAGTAGTCTACACGTGGTGGTTTATTTGAATGTTTTAAAATTAAATAGTGGCCTTCTTTAGCTGTAGGCAAGATTTTTGGTGTAACAAGTGTTTTCTTTGCTGTAGATAATTATTTGGGCGGCTTTTAATGCCATTTAACATAATTATGATCAAATATCAATATCCCTGCCAATAAATGTCAGTAAATATCATTTTAAAATTCTTAAAAATAGAATCATTACCACTTTCTTAGGTGAATGTTGCACTCTTAAGTCTCTTGAATTTACTGATATATTTTCGATAGTGCGAAGAAAATGGGTTTCGGTGGACCTTTTTCTCCAACAACATGATTACTGTGAGTACACGAGCAAGTTAACTGGACATAATAGATCGAACCACTCGGAGTCCCGCCTACAAAGTATTTTTAAATTTTATCGGTTATGGTAAATGCCTTACAGAGCAGATCTATCATTGAAATACCAACAATTTTGAGAATTTAAACTTTTTTACAATTAAATGTTAAATAGTAAATTTATTTCGTTATGTATAAGATTGAATGGTGGTTTAAAGACTTATGGACCAGTAATGACACGGGTAAAAGGCACCCCCAACTAAAATGCATCTGACAGCCACAAGTTATTATAATTTTACTGATTCTTTTTACTGGTTCCTTCGTTTTTATTTACAAACTTTTAATTGTGTTGATAACATTTTAAATTGTGTAGATTTATTTTATTCATTCAGTACAAAATTCAATGTTTCGTTTAATTTTTTGTTTCACTGTATTTTATTGCTGCCAATTTATACTTTCCTTTAGGCATCTACCATATACGTATATACGTATATAAGAGCGCGGTTATTGTTCATCCAACCAATCATGCCATCCATCCATTCAATTCAGTCATCCAAGTGCACTCTCATTAAAAAAATTATGGTTATGCATGAACATGTGGACACCAGACACAGTATTTGGACACCATAATCATTCCAATCGGGCATGAAATATTTGGTACTATTGTTTGAACATAATCTTTGAAAGTGTGTTGATTTGGTTGATAATATAGCTGAACTAATACGGTATGCTTTCAACTGCACTGCCCTAATGTGCGAGTACATAATTCAAACAGTATACATAATTATAATTATTGTAGTTGTATTTACGTTATATCTAATATATTTTCATACAAAGGGTTTAATTAAAATTTCTAACAAAATTACGTTTTAACACTTGTTTGTGTGATTTTTTAGTTTAATATGCAGCACATGTTTGGTTTTCAAATAATCAATACCTTTTCTACCTTGTAAATATTTTCATAAATATATTTATTTTACAGCAGTCAATCGATATTAAACTACAAATATCAGTTAAATTTACATATGTATGTATAATTAAATTCTGAGAATAAATAAACAATTAAATGTTTAATGGAAACTTGCTGTACTGAAAAGAAATGGAATGACTCTCTTCCACATCAATTCCAAAATAGTAACACAGATATTTTTGTGACAAAATTGTCCACGTCTAGGTGTAAACCATTTTAATATTACGAGGTAACAAGTACATTTTTTTATTTTATTTTTAACTATAAGGAATCGAAGAAGAAAAATTTTCTGTATATTCGTTGCCAGAAATATGCAGAGAACAGCTTAGAGTCAGTAGAGTCAAATATGGCTATGGCGTGGAAAGTTTGGTTTGTTGTCGTTGTCATGGTGAGTTGATCATGTGATTTTTCACGCTTTCAGGTTGGACGAAGCAAACAATTTCGGATTTTCTGTTTTAGCAGCATAATGTTCTTTTCCCTATGCAATTTTAAACTGTAAGGATGTTGTATCCTAAAACCTTAATGAGTTGTATATTCGCTTTTCTCTAATGTACCTTTTTATAAATTACATTCTAAACAGATGATCAATCATTTCATCATCAACAACATTGACCAACAAATTTTCATTAATTATGAATAACCCTTACGTTTTCAAGAACGGTATGTATTATCTATATGTATTTGGATCGTGATATGATATAATTGTATTTGTGGCATGATTTGGATGACAATTAACTTTTCACGAAATCCTACTACGAATTTAATTTTGTGAAATTTAGAGTGACAAATCTTTTTTAATAAATGAGTAATTTCTGACCCTTTACTCAGTACTAATAAACTAAAGTAAACAAAAAAATTTCGTCATACTCGTACAAATACATACACTTATATCTATGTAAATATGTTTGTACATAAGTATGTATTTAAAATTGATAAGATACGGGCATAGTGAAATAAATTTACAAGGTGATAGCACTAGCGTTGCAATTACAACAATACTCCTGTAACAAAAAACACGAGGTTATGTTTGTGTAAAATGCTTGGAACTGTCAACAGCAAAGAATGTAGCAACAAAACACACACATATAACAAGAAAACTCCCATGTACACAAGCCAGATCACTCGTACACACCAATCCATAGGTTTTTGACAGCTAATGGAACTGAAAGGAAGCAAAATCCAAAAATAATCACTTGGCGTAGTGATGCCAAAAAAATATTAGTTTGTTTTATGTGAATTTTGAATTATTACTAATTTTTGGTCATCTTGGTGTTATTTGCTTAATTAATTCCATAACACAATTAATGTACAAATGTACTTTAAGTTCTTGGAATTTTTTTGACATCAATCAAGTATAACATTTTCAAATATATGACTCGATTCCATGGCCCAGGCTTCAGGTGTGCGAATACCCATTTTCAAAAATATTAAATTATTAAACTCTTAAAGATAAAAAATGCACAATAAAATGTTCTAATAAAAATGCTATTTTTTTTAAATGGCAGAAAAAGTGTGAAGGTGCTAAATGATTTCAAAATTTGCTAAATCTATCATAATATCGAAATGTGATACATTGGCAAAAGTGGTGTAGAGTTCCATTCCCAACGAAGGCTCTAAATAACCTGATTCACTACAGCAAGCAAAGGTTTTTATTACTTATTATATATTATTTGTTTGTTTTCGAAAGCATTCTGATCTTGTAGCTGGAATATTGATAAACAAGACATTCTTTGACATTTTGTTTAAAAATGACTACACAAAAGTAAATCTTCTCTTTTAAAGAAACTCATTGTTTAAAATCAATATTGGGCATATTTTGATATTATTTTTCATTATTTTAAATCATTTCTAGTGCATACATACATCATGGTGGTGTAGCGAGTTTTTTTTTTAAATTAATATTTGCGATTATTCGTCTATTCAGGAGAATATTAATCAAGAAATCTCTTTCCCCCTAAAAAATATATAAAGTGGAGAAACACAAAACATTCATTTGTTTTAACTTTTAATAAAAAAACTTAATATTGAACTTAAAATTCTAATATTTTTGTATTAAACTAAAATACGGGCATGCGAAAGTTGGAATCTGCATTGAATATACTCGTACGCCAAGTCGGAGAGCAAATGATGTCTATTATGAAAGACAAAAAAGTGATTTATTTCGGTATGATCTAATAATGTTAAATATAGTTGTTTGCTAATTTTTTCTAATTATGTGTGGTTGATGATAATCTAACAAGTTTATGAGAGAAATTCGTATTTCAAAGTAATCGATTGACATGCATTAAAATTCTGTGATAATTTTTAAATTATAATATATTTGAACAAGAGTATTGACGTTTGGAAGATTTTTGTAATCAAATTTTAAATACTTCACTCTGCAGACGTATGACCCGAGCTGTAGATGAATATCTCTAAATTTCAAATTTATTCATGTATTCGTGTTAGCGAATATATTCTCAAATATTCGTATTCGTAAGTATCTAAAAATTTACATTACGTTACGTTGGACATCATTTACTCAATTAATGGAATAAATCGTAACCGACGTAATTAAGGGAACGAGTCGTAACAGATTATCTGTAGTATTTTTGGAGCAATTAACTAAAAGGATTTTTATTTACTCAATATTCATTTGTGTATTTGGCACCTTTTAGATATTATTTTGTGTGTGTTTTTTTAATTCTATATGATAACAAAGATAAAACTAGAAAAAGCTCTGCTTTGCTACTTTAAAATTTATGCCTTGATGCTTCAATTTTTGGTTCAAAAAAAGGGAATGATTTGTTTTCTGTACTGGATATTTCTTCTTGTTTTGATAGTGTTTTTCAACTTTTTTATTATCTTGCATACTGGGTTAAAGTATTTAGGTTAATCTCTTAACAAGTTGTAATATTCCGTTGATATCTTAATGCTATTAAAGTTTTTGTGATGCTTTTAGAGAGTTAATTATATTAAGTTTTATAGAGCAACTATTCAACTAGTTGTTTAGAGCGTTTATTTACTCTAGAGATGAAATGTTATGGAAATTTTGACTTCAGATCACGCAATTCACGATGAAAACGTTTCTTATGAATTTCATTGTTCTACACCATTTCTGTTTGAAAAATATTGATCATGTCCAGAATAGCTCATACACAAAAAGTATCCACAAAAAAAAAGATAAATGATTTAAATGATCAAATAAATTTCTATAATTTATTTCTTGCCAAAAAAAATTGATTACTTGAATACATCTACGCCCCGTTTTACAAGCTACTCGTTTGACACATTTTCAATCTTAAACAGTTTTTAAAAACAAAAACTAAAAATGACTAACTTGGAGTTCACACGAACTTAGTTCTACAACATTTAAGATATATACATACTATACTACCAAAAATCCTATACTTACGTACTTTGATAAAAATATAAAAATCGAGCATTCACCGTTTAATGTTCAAAGCAAATTGTATATGGCTTTGAATTAGTTGATTTTAAACAGCAGGACGAATTTAATGCGGTAGTCGCTATTTGTGTCAAGAATTTTGAATGATTTGCCATCATTCCACGTCAAATTTGGTTTGTAAACAGACCGATTTCGGCTGTGTGATATCTTCAGTGTTTTCTTTTTTTCTTTCTTATTTGTGTTCAGCTTATGACTCTGTTACAATTACTTCGATTTTTTATTGTAAAGAAATGAAGCCGCTGCCTTTTGCTTACCTTTTATTAGTTCTAATCAGGGATGGAAAAATTAGCACACTTGCACTTTTTTGTTACCACTCAAACATCATAATTTTCATAACATGTGTAAATACAAGATTGGGAGCTTTTCCGACTGTTAAAATATTAAAGTCCAGAAAAAATTCAAGCATTATCGATTTCCGAAATAAAAAAGCTAAATGAATAAATTTTCTTGAAAACTAAAAAATTAATTTGTACTAGTTTAAATATCAAAACTCCATCTCTGAATGAAATGAAATATGTTTCAATACATATTGTTGGTGCGGTGTTGTAAATATGTACTAGTACTTTAACTACATTTACTACCAAGAGTAAGAACCGGTATTACTTACATATGTACATATTTTAAACTTTTTATTCTTCATAATTTCGTATTAAGAAAAAACTTGCTGAGAGACGTTTTCGTTTTCCACGATTTTTCAATACTAAATTCAAGTTTTCCATTTGTGAGTTCTTATGAAGAAGATTTCTCCCGTGTAAAGCGAGGAATCGGTGTATTTCAACCAAAAATAAAGTCTTTTTGACAGCTGATCTCTTTAAGTACTAAATTGGAAAATAAAATCTTCTTAATTTCAAGTCAACAAATTTACTCATTGTAATACTGGTTTGGTTATTTGGCCGAGACGCAGTAAAAAGTTGCCGACTCTTGTTTGTATGCGCATGTCTTTTCTTAATTATTATTTACACAAATCGAATTTTTTCTTTCAGGCATCAGATTACATGGTTAACTTTACTTAAAACTTAAATTCACAATCCCAGTTTTTATGGAGTTGAGTTTAAAAAAGAATTATATCTTTCATTCATTGTTTATTGCGCCTCCAAAAGTAAATTTAAGTAACAATAACTTTTCAACACTTAATTTAAAATTGTACATTTTTTTAGCTTTTCTGTCATTGTCCTCAGGTCTATTGTTTTCGGCTAAGAGCGATATTATCTGTCCTTCTCTGTCGAGTGTGGCCTCTATAATTTAGAATATTACTGGTTAGTGCGTTTTAGTGGTACTACAGCTCCTTTATATATTGATGTTTTCAAATCTTTAGAAACCACTGTTTTAATAAATGGAACATAGAGCTAAAATATCTTCGCCGGATATATCTGATAAAACCGATAAAAAGATCCTATTGTTTAATTTTTTTTCCATGACTTTTACATCAGTAACTTAAGCTGTAAGAAGACTAAGCCCTCAAATTCAGAAATAAATTAAATTAAAACAAATTATTATTAAAATTATCACAAAATGTAATACAATGCTGTACAAGTCCTATAGATTAGGAATAAATTAGATTTATCCCGAGAGTAACTTTTTTGAAAATATGACAGTTAGGAAACAAATTCAATGAAATTGCAAAATAAATATCCTTTTACTACTAAATTAAGAAACCAAATACCAAAATAATTTGTATAGTTTTACGCAAATTCCAAAGAATACTTAATAAAATGACCATCGTAGACTAGTAGGTAGTGTACTAGATTCGTAGTGCGAAGGTCCCAGATTCGAATCCTGCCGCAGAAGTCTGGCAGTTGTGTTTGATAATTAAAGGGAGCGCACAACAAGCCTTCACTGGCTTAGGTGTATGTCGTATGACATGGGCTGTCACACCCCTCCAATCAACCTAACCTAACCTAATAAAATGTACACGAAATAAATTTTCCGAAATATATGGAACATTTCGAAACCTCGTGCGGTGTATAAAAATCATTTCTCAGCACTGTAAATTCATCTACGATTATCCGTAACATTATCTTATTCGCCTAAGAAAATTTTCCCACAGATTACAATTTTTCCTATCTTCTGTAAATATATTCTACATACATATGTATATAATACGAGTATTAGAATAATATGCTCTAAAAGCGCCGAATAAGTGACCTAAATATGCTCTCAAGCCTTAGACATGCTGAAAAGAGTGCAATATGCAAAAAATTTCATTGATCATGTTTCCGAAAATTTCTGGAACGTACTTACACATACATACATACACACTTAACTACATAAACGTATACTTGAATACGTACGAACATGTAGTTTAGGAAAGAACATGCAATTGCAGATTTTTGGTTTCTCTCTCTAGATAACCAATCTGTAGCTCCCAAATAAAGTTTAGTGTACATGTTTCATACAAATTTAATTACATACGTACACCTTGTGAGAAATACATATGTGTAATAGATATTTAATTTAATTTCATTTCATTGAGTAATCCAATTACATACAGGTGCATGTGTATGTGTGTATGTTCAATAATTACAGCGGTACGAGCATTCTATTAGAAATGAAGTGAGGTTATACTTAAATCGTAGACCTTAAAAACGTGTTACATTCAAACCAACTGGAGACAATATAGATAATGAATTGGGTCATTTAAAAACCACGAGACCTTTTGCTTCGAGCGCTCAAGCGAAAATGCTAAATTGAATATACGGTCTGTACACAAATATGTATGTACTTATGTACATACATATGTATGTATGTGTGTAAGTAGGTGTTTAAAAAAGCAATGACTGTTACAGAAAATTAAATACGAAAGTAATGCGAGCAAAAATATAAAACGGAAAATAACAGAATCGCAACTAAAAGTCTCCAAAGAGACATTGACTACACAGACAATAATCCGCTTAATTTTATAAGATTCTTACTATTAACAGAAATATTGTGTTGGACAATGAGAAATGAAATGAAAATTAAAAAGAAAAATGTTGTATGGTTTTTATTTTACGCTCTTCTTTTCGATTAAATAGAATATAACAGAGTGGAAATGCTTACATGCTGCTGACATAGATTCGTATATCATAACGAGGTCGTAATCAGAAAGATGTCAATACTGGCTTAAGCATTGAACTCTCGAAAATCCGAAATAACATTTCCCACGGTAGTTCACGTCTTGATGATCTCTATATTTTCGAAATACAAAATATACAGAGAAAATTGTATGATTAAACGAAATTCTTTCTGAAATTCACGTCCGGAACTTTCCATTTATTTCTACATAGAAAATATATGTTGTGTACATTTGTAAAGAATTTTATTCAAACTAAAGCAACTTCATTAATTTTTTACTAAAAGCACAAACAATGTGAAATGTCTTTTTCTTTAACCAATTAATAGTCTAAAGATTAACTTTTGTTTCAGATGACGGAAAAAACTCTCCAAATAGTTATGACACACACATAATATTTAATAAATCTGAAAAACTACGTCTACTTTTCCTTCTGAACTATGTATCAGCATGCAGAAAAGTGCATATTTTTTTGCTAGTGTGCTAGACTATAAGTCCGAGAGTCATAGGTTCGATTCCTGGCGTAGACTCTGACTGTTTTTGCAGACAAGCCAAATAGCTTTGTAGTTTGTGCTTGTTATATTAAAAAGAATTACACAACTCTTTGCATTGCTTCCAAAGTATCTGGTATAAATAGAGTTGCATGAAAACAGTACTTTTTTAATTTTTGACTGAATCTATTACTTTTAGAAAAAAAAACAAATTGTGACTATTGCCAAGTCTTTATTCTCTCAAGGCTTTTAATTCTAATAGTAAATAACTTACTCAATAATAAAATGTTCTCTTTAAATTCATTATTCGATATACTCTTCAAAATTATTGCCACGTTTTGTATAAACTATTTTTTAAGAAAAACAAAATATTTAGTCTTCTTAGTATGTTGAATGTGGCTCATAAATCAGTTAAAGGTTTAAAACATAAAATGACAAGCAATTGTTTGGAAATGAGATAAATCTAAGGGTTTTCTGCATCAAAAGCTCGGAAGTTTCACGACTTTTGTAGGAAGCTCTTTTTGATTGTGTCTCTGTCCAAAAACTTCCTCTTACGGCTATTCTTGCCATATATTAACATATTATTTTATATGCTGATAAAATAATATTCTCAAGTTCCAGTTCAATCACCAACAATATATAAATTTATTTATTTATTTATTTATTTATTTATTGGTTTACTTCCTGTACAACAAGAATTGATCTTATATTTATAGTACAGGAACGGAATGCGTTATACATAAAAGCGTTTGCAATAATTAAAAAGGTACTAAAAAATATACTTATGTGTATAGTACATAGAAAATTGCACATAATGTAAAAGAATTAACTACAAAATTTTATTTAAAAGAGTTCACTAAAAATTTTTTGAAATTATTAGCATTGCTGTTTAGTTGCTGACATAGTGGAAGATTATTCCAAAGTCTAGCAGAATGTACATAAAATTGCCATTCAGAGACTAGGCATTGATGTCGAGGTATGATAATGTTTCGGTTTCGTGGCGATTGGAAAAAACGTATATTTTCAAATATGTATTTGGGAGTTTGAGTATGTATTATTTTATGCAAAAAAATCAGAGTGCGGATTTTTAATAGATTATCGAAACTGACTCCATAAAGTTTTTTAGATACGGAGGAAACATGATCGGAACTTCTCAGTCCGTACACATACCGTACAATATTGTTAAATAAAACATTTAGTTTATTTCGACTAACAGAATCACAGTTAGAAAATAATTCACACCCATACAATAAGGAAGGAACCAAGTAAGTCTTCGCAAGTAGGATTCTAATTCTGTAGGGTGTGAAGAATTGTGTATACCAAAGCGCTCGTAATTTAAAATACATTTGGCCAACCAGTGAGTTTACATGATCTGTCCAAGTCAAATGATTATTAAAAATTATGCCTAGATTTTTCGCTCTATTAACGATTTCAATTTTTTCCCCATTTAAAACGATATCCCCAGAAATAAAAGGAGTCATACTTTTTTTGCAGATTACAATACATTTGGATTTTTTAGGGTTCAAACAGAGTCCATTTGCACTAGCCCAGAGATAAATTTTTTTTAATTCATTATTTAACTGTGAGACACCTGTGGCAATGTTTTCAGCTGCGGTATTTAAAGTAAGTTGTATGTCATCTGCATAAAGATGGATGTGACACTTTGAGAGCATTCTTGGCAAGTCATTTGCATATATTGAAAATAGAAGCGGGCCTAATATGAAGCCCTGAGGCACTCCTCTTTTAAGGGTCAGTTTATCAGACCAAACATTGTTTATAAAAACCGATTGTGTTCTATTTGAAAGGTATGATGAAATAAGGTTAATTGATGTACTCGAGAATCTGAAAAAATATTTTAATTTGTTAATTAATGTGGCATGGTCTACCGTGTCAAATGCTTTGGAGTGGTCAAGAAGTACTAAGAAATTTATGTTCCCATTCTCCAATCCCTGCCGTATGTGTTCACTTACTTCCACAAGAGCCACAAAATTTCAATAATGACAAACTCAATTCCCAGTTCATTTGAATTAGGTGCAAAAGATGATTTGCAGCATATTTTGCAGGAAATACTGCTTTTCACGAATATAGCCACACCACCACCATGGCTTGCTCTATCACACCTAAAAACTTTAAAGCCATATGGACATATCAAGCTATCAGGTGTTGATTCTGAGAGCCATGTTTCCGAAACACAAACTACATCAATGCCAGAGTTCTCAAAAATAAATTTAAATTCGTCAGTTTTATTATTAATGCTTTGCGCATTTATATGCACAACTTTAAAACCTTTTTTATATTTAGCAAAAATCCTGACCATATTCATTGTTATGTCTTTGGAACTTCTACGTTCATTACCATTAAATGTCATTAAATCGAATTTTAAGAAGTGCAATGCTAATAGAAGCAAAAATTGTAGTGCACAACGAGTAATTAAAATTTAAAATTTTTAACAATGAAGTATTAAAAAAAGAAAGGAAGTATAGTAGTGTAGTCAAACAAATAAAAAAATTTAAGACAATTAAAAATATTAGTATAAAAAATAGATTTAAACTTTTAAAAGAGGAAATTAATTTAAAAATAGTATAAAAAACACAATGGTGAGGGAAACTAGAATTTATTGCGACAATAAAAAAAGGACAGATATAATAAATGTTGATTGTGAAAAATGTTATATTATTGTTGAAAAATATGTTGTAGCTGATCAATAAGTTCAACTTGTGTTACATCCTGAGATCCATACATTTGTATATACACTAACCCCCGCGAAGTGTATGCTGTTTTAATTTTTTTAGCTTTTTTCATCGTGAGTGATCGGGATGGTTTTCATATATGTACTGTACAATGTAAAATATACTGTGGGACGAATAGCATTTGAAGTAATTCCAAAGTATGTTTTTTTATAACATCATGAACATGACTACAGATCCAATCAATAGGATTCGAAAAAGAGAACATCTTGTAATTAAAAACTTATGTTAAAATCATCGGAAAAGATTCCAATTTTTACCACTTCTGGATTACAAGTTGCGGATGTTATTGACTTCTTTGGAAGTTTGTTTTTTTCTGGGAATATACATTATACGTGTATGCAAGTACATTAGTTGTGTTTTAAATTAGTATGTTTTGACTATCATATGTTTCTTGAAATAAAAGTTTATATACATGTATATAATTTACTCAATTATTTATTCAAAATCTACTAATCCTTGCAAACTATACATTAATTTAAAATTTAATACAGAACTATTTAGTCATTCAAATGTAATACGATATTTCTTTTTATTATATTGATATTTTAAGAGAATATTGCTTTCTAAGCGGATAGGACTTTACTAAATTAGTACCAACATTTTTTATTACATATAAAGAACTAAAGGGTTGTAATGAGCATTGCATAATGTTCTAAAAATATAAAACAGTTTATTTAATTATTTCTTACAGGCTTTAAAATAGTCTGACCTTTTTTAAAAGCTTAACAAATTGTGCTCTTATATAAAAATTAAAAATATATACATATATATAGAGGCCTTATAATAAAGAACATTAAACACTGAAAAATGCAATATTTGTTATTTGCTTTTATTTTTTTCTACAACTTAAATTTGTTTGTTTTGCTTCATAAATACTTTCATTGTCAAACATTGCTTGTCTAATTTTAAAAAGTTATAAAGAAATGCTTTTGTTAAAAATTTTCAATGCACCATGTTCTTATCGAAACTTCCGATTGCTCATTTATTCATTGATTTCTTAGATTAATTCTATAAACATAAAATATGGATAAGGAACCACTAATGAGCGAATTGTCAGACATAGATACACTCATACATACGTATACGACATGTTTTTTACATCTGCCTTGTCGAATTTCAGATAAAAGAGAATTTAAAAAGCAAAAGATGGCTATAAATTTGTTGTGGTTAATAAGAAATAAGTGAATGAACTATTTATTGTAAAAAAGTGAAAATTATGAATAAAAACTGCATTTTTGAACACTGTAACCATTTTTAAAATGTACAAGAGATAAATACGTTTCAGAAGGTATGATCAGCCCTAGAAAACACTTCCTGGCCGGGACTTTGATGGAATAAACGATTTCTTTTTACAAGTTCATTCAAGCAAGACCATGCTCTCCAATCATATAGTTCATCTTTCATCGAGTACCAATAACACGGCGAATATTATAAAAATAAATTTAAAAATACCCATTTTTTTAAAGTAGAAACAAAGAAATCATTTCAACTCTCCACTTTCTTATGTAACCTCTTAAAAGGGATATGATAATTTTTTTAACATTATTTTAACATCCATATAAAAACATAAGACATACATTTTTATGGGACTAAATATACTCGTATAATTGGTTAATTTTTAATTCGTTAAAATATTTAATATTATTATTAAAAACAGAATTTTCCTGAAGATGATACTCAATGACTATCGAAATATCCATAATTTCAAATAAAATTTTTTAACCACTAAATAAGACCTCAAGCTTGAATAATATTTTAACCAAATAAAAATTTCTCCTTTTTCTCGTAGACTGTAAATGAATGTATGTATGTATGTATTTTGTTCCCACCTTCTTTCTATGTACGGAATACAACTTTTCCTTTCAAGCAGTTCCTCTAAAATTCATCTGGTGGATAGAATGCCTTATATTTTTTATGTATTTATTGCCATTATCAGGCTCAGAACGTTTCATAATTGAAAAGACAATTAAGAAAATATCAAAAACAGTTTAAAAATTTTTTTTCATATTCGTGTGCATAAATATATGAATATATTATATGTATATGTATGTGTATGTATGTATGTGTGCATTCAAACTTTTACTGACTATTCAATCGCAGGTGAAAGAAGTTTATTCACATGAATAATTTATATTTCTAATGATGTACTATGTAAATGATCTACATATGTTGACATGTTGTTTTCTATTTCTTTATTCCCATTTTCTTTTTGTCTACTCGTAAGTATGTTACGCAACATGATTACAATCTGGTTGCCCACGTAAATATTCGAAATAATATGAATACTTCACTCAGTTTATCAACTGTTCCTTCTTTCAAATTTTATTTTAAGAAGTTGCGAAAGTAGAAAATTACAGGAAATCTCTTTCGCTTATGCATGATTTTCAGTTAGAGGCATTTCATTTAAGTGAATTCAGCACTTCTAAAATTGTTGCTGGACCGAAGATGGAAAATATAATTGAAAATATGATAAAAATAAAACTGAAACGGATTTATAATGATTTGGAGCTCAGATTTATGCACCTTATGCAACCTACGGCATGTAATACGATTAATTTGAATCGTTAGTGAACGGAATCTTAAGTGATGCTCGTTTATATAATCATGTACTTTTACGAACAAGGTGTGCGCATTTTCTTTCAAACGAACTAAAATAACTTGAAATTAATCAAAAATAATATTTGAGAATATTTGATATCAATCGAGCTATTTTTTATAATGGAAATTTCAAATAAAAATTCAAACGCGCATAATATGGGAAAATTAAGAAACAAAATCGCACATCATGGCATTAGTCATAAAAAATACAATATTCTAATAAATATTGAATCACATTACAATATCAAATTAATATTTGAGTTAATAAAAGTTATCCAACCAAATACGAAAAATAATTAACATATTCCCCCTGCGTCTTTATTCCAACCACTGTTAAAAGTATCTGAAATTAGTCACACATGCTCGTTTTCTTACACTATTTCACGTTTCGCCTAAAGAAAATAATGTATGAAATATCAGTGATGGCAAAATTATTACTATGGCACAATTTTTGGTACTATTCGAGGTTCGAAATTACTTTTATAGTATTTATTAAATTTGGCTTTATATTGTGCCATAGGAATTTAGATCTATCAAAAATCTGTGCAGAATAAAGAAAATTGTACAGTGTAAACAATAAATGTGTCAGTGGAAGAGAAAATATGGATGAAAATCCAACAAGGCATGGTAAATGTTGATTTTCTTAAATGACTGACTTTCATCAAGAAAGAGATGTATTGAAAATGTACATTGGCATCATTATTGCCTGTTTTCTACAAGATCTTATTATATGTGGTACAATATAAAGCCAACTTTGAGGAAAATATTTCCAGTTGTAGTAATTTTAAATTTGTAAGTCCCTCGTCTCCCAATTTTATTCCAATCCAGCCTAACAAGCCAAAAGGCGTGATTTGATTTGGATGGTTGCCAAGTTTTAAGGCTTTAAAAATACAAATTCCCAATAGGTCATAAACTTTAATCTAGAAGAATATTCTCACGGAAAAGTACTATTCGTGTGTAGTAAAACTACAAATTAAAAGATTAACTATGTCGGGGCCAATGTCTTTTTAAAGGAAACATCACTACTTTATACTAGATTTTAATAAGACTTGCCTGTTTTTTATTTAAAATTATTTTATAATGAGTAAAAACTAATTGTTTTTTATGCTAGCATTTTATGCTAAGCATTCACTGCTGCACTTTTGCTAAATTCAAAAAGGTACCTGTTGGTAGAATCTCACGAGTACAATCAATCCGTCGTGTCTTATGCACAATATGCTTCACGATTACGTTTGATAACGAAATAAATACAATAATAAATAATTAAAATAATTGCAGTCTTCGACTAGCACTCAACGTGTTTAGACATCTCTCTCTTGCATCGGTTGCGTTAATTTATAAACAATCTCTTTTTGCTTTTTCATTTACACACTTATACTCCAGTTACAATTATTGATATTTTCTTTACTTATCGTTTTCACTTTTTGCACATTATTTAAAGGTAAAGTGTTGTAAATTAAAATGCCCCCTGGGCCCCCCTTAATAGGGGACAATCGGTTCGCGTTATTATCCAGCGGAAGTCCTCTAAGTAAAAGGAAGAAAAGAAATAGACCTGACCCTCCATCAGACTTCCCACTTCTTCCATCACATAAAGCTCCAAACCCCAGATACATCGTTGTAGCCGCGACTGACGAAAACAAACCTTTATCGGAATACTCCTGCTTTGCAATATATAGATCTCTTCAAATTGTAAGTAAGGACATTTTGTCAATCACCCAACTAAGAGATGGTAAACTTCTACTCCTTGTGAAAGATAATTTAACAGCAAAGAAATTCTTAAATACCAGAGAGCTAGCTGGCTTGTGCCCTGTAACTTGTAAGTTTCACGAACACTTAAATTTTACAAAAGGAACCATTTTTGCTCCTTACCTTAACAAAGTTCCCGAAAAAGAAATTATTGAAGAGCTAAGCTCTCAGGGAGTAGTAGAAGTCTACAAGTATGAAAGATCAATCGACAATAAAAAATCATACACAGGAGTAATTCTTTTGACTTTTGATTGCTATCATTTGCCAGAAACAATTGAAGTTTCGTGGTATAAAGTCAAAGTCAGAGAATATTATCCTAACCCCATGCGATGTAAGAATTGCCAATTACTTGGTCATACAATTAAACACTGCAAGAATCCAACTACATGCGTTAATTGCAATTTACCCCCGCATTCTCCTCTAGAATGTACAAGAATCTTTTGTGCCAATTGTTTTGAAAACCATTCGGCCTCTTCATTTACTGGTAAAAAGTTCATTCAACAAAAAGAAGTGTTAAAAATAAAAACAAAACAAAAATGTTCAATACGCGATGCTCTAGCAATTTATAAAGAAAGAAATAAAAACAATAACACAAACATGATTGTCTCTTACTCAGCTGTAGCTGAAACAAACAATAAAAAATCTGAGAACATAGATAATGAGAGCACACAGCAAAACAACGATAATATTCAGCTAAATAATGTGCTCAATCTCTCTTCCATCCAACCTTTTTCAAAAACTCCAACATCAGAAATTACTTCACAACCTTCTTCTTCCAATAAATTAACTCAAAGACAACAAAATGATAATAAAAAAGATAATGATAAAAAACAAATGTATACAACAGAAAAACCTGGTAAACTTACGAAAACAGAAAAAATAGCCAAACCCGAAACAACAGAAAAATCTGTTAAACAAGGTATTATAACTAAATCGTTACAAAATAAAAGTAAACTGTCAAAATCTCCAACTTTAACATCAAACAAAGCTACCAAGGCCAAACCCCTTATTCAAAATCTATATGCAAATTCTGAAATATTCAATAATACACGCTCTCTTCCCACTTCGGATATAAACCTATCAGAACCAAGTTCTGATAACGTAGAATCTATGAACACAGATGACGAGTCTGAGTAATTGCTTTAGTGCCCCAAATGAGCCCCGTCGTTGCGGCTCCCGGTCTGGGGGGTTTGGCGGGCATTCAGTCAGGTTCATTATTGTCATGATGTGCTTGATTTGCTTGTCCGCTACGCACTTTACGACTGATTACAGCGGCGGGGTTTTCTGGGTATACTCTACAAATAAAGAACCAAAACTAATCTATATTTCATACACACACGTAGGCATATGTTTAGATTTGCTTTCAGTTATGGTTTTAAAAATCCTACAGTGGAATATGCGTGGCTATCATAATAACTTTATTAATCTGCAAGTCCTATTAAAAGAAAAATCACCTGATATCATATGTTTACAGGAAACACATTGCGGTGACAATTATATAAACACATTAACTCCACCAAGTTATACATCATATTTTTCAAACAATACCCCAACATCCAAACAAGGTGTAGCAATTATTATTCGTAAGAATTTACCTCATAGTCTTTTACCCACTAATTCACAATTCAACGTTGTTGGTGTGGAAGTTAAACTTTCCATTGAATTTACTCTCTTCTCAATCTACATTCCACCTCAAGATAAAATTTCAACCTCAGAGTTAGACCTGCTTTGTTCCTCTGCAAAATCGCCCATGTTTTTAATAGGAGACTTTAATGCTTGGAACCCAATATGGGGTTCACCGTCTTGTAACGGGAAGGGCAAAATTGTGGAAAATTTTTTACTTCTAAATAACTTTACAGTCTTAAACGATGGCTCTCCAACGCACCTTAGCACGCATGGGACATTAACACATATAGATCTTACCATAGTATCCGCTTCTCTTTCCCCAATGTGCCAATGGTCTATTATTGAGGACCTTAATAACAGCGATCATTTCCCAATTCTTACTACATTTATGATTAACAGCAACCCTTCACATCATTATGACACAAAATTCAACACTAAAAGAGCTAATTGGGAAAAGTTCCAGCAAAGATTAATTTTACAAAATGGAAATCGTTTGCCTTCCCTCAATGTTAATCGTGAAGCTGCTTCAATAAGAAAAATTTTTTTATCCTCAGCCAACGATTCCATCCCTTTAACTTCTAATAAAAACTTTAAAAACAAAACTGTTCCATGGTGGTCAAAAAATTTGCAAGAGCTCAGAGAAAAAAAACAGAAATCTTGGAAAAAAATTCAAACGCAATATGACTACCGAAAATCTAATTGATTATAAAAGAAACAACTCCGTTTTTAACAGAGCAAAAAAACTGGCTAAAATAAAATGCTTCAATGAGTTCACTGCAAACATAAATCCTTCAAGTTCATCTGCAACCTTGTGGCGTAACATCAAAAAACTCACCGGCAATTTCTCCTCTCCTACAATTACTGCAATTTCAAACAACTCCATTACAACAACCAACTCATTCGATATAGCGCAATCGTTTGCAAAACACTGGTCCGATAAGTCACAGGACTCGCATTTCTCATACAATTTTCGACAGTCCAAACAAGCTATTATATCCCGTAGTTTACAAATCCCTGAGGGTAATAAGTATAAAGCCATCGAAGTATTGTTTAATATCCAAGAACTGAATTACAGTCTTAAAACAGCTAAAGGGAAATCCCCGGGTCTGGACAAAATCTCCTATATAATGATCAGAAATGCCCCTCATATCTTAAAAGTTCGTATTCTTAATCTATTTAATAATATTTTCACAAGTGGTATCATTCCACAATACTTCAAAATGGCTTTAGTTATTCCAATCCCCAAAGCCGGTAAACCCATAAACTTAATAGAATCCTATCGGCCCATTTCTTTGCTTCCTTGCTTAGCAAAATTGCTAGAAAAAATGGTTTCGAGACGTTTGATGTGGTTCATTAAAAAACACAAACTTCTTTCTTCTAACCAAGTCGGCTTTCAATCTTCCTTAAGTTCCACAGACGCTCTACTTTACATGGATCACATTATTTGCAAAAATCGTTCAACTCGTAACCACACTTCTATTCTCTCTATTGATTTTATTAAAGCCTTTGATAACATAGGAGCACATATAGTTCTCCGAAAACTCCATGAATGGGGTATTGGCCCGAATGTCTTCAATTTTATAAAATCCTTTCTAACCAACAGAAAATTTGCTGTTCGCATTAATGGGACACATTCTAATTTTTTTCCTTTACATAATGGTGTTCCACAGGGTTCTCCATTATCCGTAGCCCTTTTCATAATTGCCTTCGATGATTTAAGCAGAATCATCAATACTAACAAAAAAATTCACCACTGCTTATATGCAGATGACTTGTACATTATCTCTAAGAATCAAAATATGGCTAAAATTAAAGAAGATTTTTTAAACATTTTATCAGAAATTGACCGATGGTCAGACACTTCAGGAGCAAGTATATCCTTCGAGAAGTCAAGTCATCTGCACATATGCAGAAAGATAAATTGTACAAACATTGATTTAAATTTTAACAACAATACTATCAATAATGTAGTTAAATGTAAAATTCTTGGACTAGTTTTTGATTGCAAATATAATTTTAAGTCGCATATAAATTATCTTAAAGCTGATCTATTAAAAAGACTAAACATTGTGAGATACCTATCATCCCGAAATAGCCACATGCACTCAAACAGTCTTTTAAGATTAACGAACTCTATAATTCTATCAAAAATTGATTATGGGCTTATTATTTATAGCAAGGTTGGAAAATCAAGCATTAAGGTCTTGGAAAGTATCATGAACGCGGCCGCAAGATCCAGTCTTAGAGCCTATAGAACAACTCCGATAAAGATTCTGCAAGCGGAGAGCGGCCTAGAACCTCTTCGAATTCATGCAAATAGACTTAAACACAGTCTCGTCTACAAGATTTTAAGCCAACCAAGTCACTTACTTAACGCACTTATATCTCAATTAACCAAAAGAAAAACTATGTTAAAATATCCTTCCACTCTGTGCCAAATATATAAAATTTATGAAAAACTACCAATTAATAAAACAAGGTTTCCTACAGAAAATTATCCTCCGTGGTTATTGAAACCTGAAATTTTTCTAAAAGATTTGCTATTATACAAAAAAACAGCCACTTCGAACTCCATCTATAGACACTGCTTCAACGAAATTCATGCCAAATTCAAAGCGGAATCCTGGAAATTTATCTATACTGACGGATCAAAAACCGAGTCAAATGTTGGGTTTGCTGCAAAGAGATAAACCCTGAAAAAAGTCCAATTGTGTTGCCTCCTTCAAGTGATTGGTACAAAAACAAATGTTACATAAGGCTTAGGCTTACCCACACACAAATTACCCATCAGCATCTCCTGAAAGGAGAATCTAAACCTTTATGTACATTTTGCAACCTTGCTCCTCTAACAATATTCCACCTTCTAAAAGACTGTAAAGCTTTGCATCCAACTCGTATAAAATTATTCAACTCATCAAATATTATACACTTACTAAAAAATCCAACAATACAAAATATCAATTATATTTATAAATTTCTACATTGCATTAAGTTTATTAATAAGATCTAGTATTTAAACTTACTAATTAAGCCGATAGCCTGTAGTAGCTAGTGCTTTTGTATATTATTTATTATAGTTTTAATTATAATAAATTTGAAATAAATAAATAAAATAAATAAATAAAATAATTGGATAGTATTAGAGAAATCAACGCGTTCAGCAGTTACGGCAGACTCCACCCCATTAACATTCTGATTCGTGTTTCCATTTGTTATTATTGTGTTCATCACTAATTTCTCTATTTTTTATTTATTTTTGCTATTTTTAAAATTGTCTCATACAACAAAGGAGTTACGAGTATTATTAAATTCAAAAATTCTTGTTGTATAGTTCTTGTTGAGGAAACTAATAAAGAATGAACTTTTTTTAATTGCAATAAAACGAAGTTCTGCGAATTGAAAAATCCTCTTTTAGACCAATTGCATAAAAAACATCTCGGAGAATATTTCCTTCCGATCACTCAGTTAAATGGCTTAAAGTACTATACAATAAAAATGGTAGTAAATTTTATTTACATTATATTGATTGAAGTGTGTAACAGCTAAACAGCTGATCGTTTTGCTGCCACTTTCGTCTGTTCTTAATTTAATGCCTCTACCCACTTTTCCAATTTAACAGAGTAAATGAGAAGTTTAAATACTATTGCATAAATTCAGTAATGCCAGTTATGAATTTAAAAATAACAATTACAATAATGGAGCTGCTCTAAGCCCTTTTGTAGTGTCTCATATAATTATATTTGCATAGTTCATTATTGTTTCAAGTTATCAATAGAAATTTCGAAAGTCCAAACTCTTTGAAGTTACGGATGACTGCATTTGTTTAATTAAAATTGACTTCATCTTGCTTCAGTTGTGTGCGTTACTGGTACTGAGTGTCAAAATTCAAGATATTTTTGTGTTGTTCATTGGCTTTATTTATATTTTTGTCTTCATTTCTCTCTGCACATTTTTGAAGAGAAAACTTCGTTAGTCGCGTTCAGCCCTTTTTCAGTGAATAAAAATCATGGAACTCGCGACATCGTCACTAAACGTTTTTCATGAGATATAGGTATACTTTGTAGATATAAGTACCTCCGTGCGTTATTATTTCACATTATATACAAAGAGTATATACAAAGACTATAAATATATAAAGATGTTGCACTGCCATACATAGTACCGCCAGTGCAAAATTTGTCGATTGCAGTACGGCTACTGTCATCTTTCTTTGTAATAATAAATTTACAAAGGGAGCTTATTCTCAGAGAACTTCCTGTTCTCATAACTCAGCAATGGTTTGTAAATAAGTGTTAATGACCAATTTAAACTTTAATCCGTGAACATAAATACATCTTTATAAACCAAAAATAATTCGACGATACAATTCACTTCTATCGGCACTCAGAAAGACTGCGCCGCATGTTGTTTTTCAAATTTTTTTTCAACCATTTGCATAGAATTCACTTTGGGATATTCATGCATGAACTCGTATGTATGTAGTCTACTCTTGATTCCCTATTTTGGAAATTTTCGATCTCTATAAAACAAATGCAGTCTGTTTCTTTTTCCCTGTGCAGTGTGATTGGAAACCTTGATCGCAATTTACTTTGTGGTTGCATATCTAAGATTAAAATGCAGAAAGATGGGATTGGTCGGATTAATTGAATGGGTGAATGTTGCCATCCACAATCAATTCTTTTTAGTACTGTTTCACCTCTGATTATGCGAGGTACGCACCGATATTTATCATAAAATTTCGGGGTGAATAGTTTGAGATTATGCAAGTGTTATTTGGATCTGCTTTAGAAATATTTCTTCAGAAATTGTTGAGTTGCAACAACACGTTTTTTATTGTAAAACTCTTTAAATAAATTTTCTTCAAGTTGTTGGGGAATTAGGAAGTCCCAAATTAACTTATATTAACAGAGCAATTAACAAGTTGTTAAATGGCATGCATATTCATAACCAACAATTAAGTAGTATTTGCATCTGAAAGAATATCACGTTCTGTGAAAAAAACTAATAATAAATTTACATACTCGTATCTATGTGTGTATGCATATGTGTTAGTTCGTTTATTTTATTAACAAAGTATTTTATAACTTATTATTTGGTTGGAGCCTTTATATGATGTGTGTAACGCCCTAAAGGCGGATATCGTTCTTTGCAAAAGAAAATTTACAAACTCCATTATATTGGATATGACTTGTGTTTCGAGTCATTATTATCTTGAAATCCTTCTCGAAGAATCACATTCCATTCGACATGTGGAATATCTTTATTTTAGTAATGGTAGAAATACTTTCGGAAAACTGCCGACATATCATCCGCATCAATCATATCGAATTTACATTCGTCGTTCAATAGAAACGTTTCCCAATTCATGTTTTTTCTTGAAGAATACAATACAAGAATTATCTTAAAACAGAGAAACAATCAAACATTTTTAATTTCCAACCGACGCAAACCCTATTTTGTGTAGTGTCATGTTGACCTAAATATCGCGCCCTTACTGACAAAAATTTTTACTTTTACTTTTTCATCGCAATCGATAATGCACCATCATTAATATTGATTCCGAAAAATAATCAGCCATCACAAGCGGAATCAGAAACTTACAGGAAAATCGACTTATCAACTTATTTCTTAAATAAATAGACTCGTACCATAGAAATCTTTGCAACCCAAATTTATTTATGCAAACATGGTCCAGTTCAAACAACCCATTTGCTTTCATTGAGTAAAATACATTTGGTTAAATGGCTTAAACTGTATTTATATTCGGCCATTATGCCATTACGAGGCCCTATGCTCCTTATAGGATCGATGGGAACATATATATTATGCCATTACATTCAGAAAAATAACCCGTTAAGTGGGATTTATGGGCTATTGGAATCATGATGGTAGAGTGTTAGTCAGTGGTTCAGATTCGAGAGGTTACACACTTAATTTTCATGCCTCGCTTGGAAGGCTGGATCACTGATTTACTAACAGAAACACTTTTGGAAATCAGATTAATGAAATGGATCCATTGATTGGCCACATTGTTTGCACGATTTGACTGCATTAGACCATTTTGTTTTAAATAATTTTGCACGTCAAGCTGAAAAATCAGATCAGCACTCGGCGCGTTATTATCGAAATAAATACTGATTTACTCGTATTGTGAAGAAAATTGGATCTTCATTAAGACTACGTTATTATGTGCCATTCAATTATTTTTTGAATAAAACCAATTTCTTGGATATAATTTTTTGTTGTTGCTTGATTTCAATTTAAAGATCTTCGCATTTGAAACAACACCCGCGGCAATGAAAGAAATTACGTTTTTTTAATAAAAATAAAAATGCATGATTAATTTATTTGAAAGAAAAAAGTAAAAACAACTGAAACAAAGAAATTTATTATGTTTTCGGTCACATAGACTACCGCACGGCTCAGACTCTGAGTTTCAAGACCAAAGACTTTCTTCGCGTACACATGAGTTAAAATAAACAAAAATTTATTGTATGTAAATATTTTTATAAGAAAAAAAAGCTGAGTAAATGCTTTTGAATATTTTCTATAGAATGAGTCGTTTTTAAATATTATTTTTTAATGAAGTGGAAACTTAAAACCGCATAATCAATTTTGTGTTGTGTTCAGCAAAATTGTATGGAAGGGCAGAATGAGATGGGGTTGTAGATCAATTTACAAATTTAGCAAAATCACGTTATTTTCGTTTTGTTTTTTGTTACTCTCTTAAATGTGGGTGGTCTATTGAAGCAGAATTCTATTTGGGATAAAACTCACAGCAAATTGTTCGCAGAAAATAAATTGTTCAAAACGAATATAAAAAAGTATATTGACTTGAATAAACATATAGAAAAGATGTCTGTGACTTTAGATTTTGAACTTAAAATATAAAGTGTTCGTTTTGTTGATTAGTGAAGGAGTATATTCGATAGTGGTTCATTAGTCCCCTTTAATGTTTGGTTTCAATAGTGCCAGTACAACGAAAAAACACGCTAAGAGACCGAAATTAGAAATACTCGTAATACACTTTAAGCAGTTGCTTCTGGACTCAAAGTACAAAGCCCAAATTTATGTAGTCATTGACACATATCCCATACAGATATTTTTGATGTTGTAGTTGTTGTGAAGGTACTGTATATTTATGGGTCTTCGGAACAATAATTGAATAACAGATTCATAATTTATGTTACAGTTTTATTAATGACAACTTTCGTATGATTGAATTCTCATATTGTATACATATTGTATTTATAAGCATACGAGGTTGAACACTTTAAAACCAAACTGGTTGAAGTCTACTGATGAGTTATTAAGCGCTAATGGACTGTCAGACATATAAACAGTTAAACCCAAAACAAACACTATTTTTTTGTAATAATTGATTAGTAGAACATTTCGAATAAATTTTTAATAATTAATATATTTCACATATGAATGACAACGAGTCACTAATTACTCAACGCAATCGAAAATGTGTGAATGCGTGTGCGTTCAAATTTCATATATAAAAATAAATACTGTGACAGGGATTTCAAAGCGACAACTCTGTCACTATTTATTTGATTCAATAACGTAATTAACACACAAGTTAGCGGAAAGTAAAGTATCTAATATTAAAATTTTTACTAAAAATTAAAACCGATAAGAAGATTAATTCAGCAAACAGGCTTCTTGATTTATGATTGTGTTGCAGCTAACGAGATATATGTAAGTATATGTATACATGTATGTATGTGTATATGTGAATGTATTATTTTTTAATTACAGAAACAGCATTTATAAACTATTCGCTTATTTGTTTTAATTTTGAGGTCATCATCGTCATTGCAATTAACATTACGACAATTAAAGCCGCACTTAGCCACAGATACATTCATGCAGCAAGTTCGACGAAACAGTGACACTCACATACAGAATTTTATTGTTTTGAACTTCAAGCCATAAATTTTTTTAATTTTATGCACAACTGAACAAACAATTTTTAAAGTCTGCCAACTTTAAAAATTGTTAAAATTCACTTGAAAAAAGTTCTACAAACACAACTGGGGCGAACGGCGTAAATCTTTCGTTGCGAATATTCGTCGTTCGAAATAAAACATATATTTATGTATGTGTATACGGAAAAGTGCGTGGCCGACGAGCATCCAATAAATTGGAGCAGAGTGATTTTTTAAACTTCCTTCCTAAAGAATTGCCTTCTTCCTTATTTATGGCAGATAAGTTAAACTATTTCTACCCGTAATTTCCATAACTTTCTTTTAAATCGTTTCTTATTATTATTATTTCCTTCAGTTATTTATTCCTTTTTAATACTCGTATATTACTCTACTAGTGCATGTATGTAAATAAAAATAAATTTACATGTTATTAGTGGCTAAATTAATGTGATTTGTTTGTGATTCAAGACCAAACAGACATCAGTGAACTAATCGTCGATGAAGCAAAAAAAAAAAAAAAAAATGAAAAATAGAATCTTTAGATTAACAAAGTGTCCTGAGGAAAACAGAGATTTTCAAAAATAAAATTGAAGCAGCCCATACCAAAAATTGTGAGCGATCACTTATTGTAACTTATAAACTTTTTCACTATCATTCTCGTTACTTTAAGGAATGTGTTCTTCACCTTTTGCCTTTAAGTGTGCTGAGCTGGTTTTATAGACAAGTCTTACTCAAGCCATCTCCTCCTTAAACGGTGGCTTACAAAAATAATAATTTACGCAACAAATTTTTATCGAAAAATTCGTCGTACTGTGCGAAACTCGTCGTTCGTACCAGTTATGTTTATAGAGATACCCTTTACACAGTGGCACTTAAAAAAGTTTTATCCTTTTATATTATTGTTTGTATTGATCTAAAGCATATGAATATGTGTTTATAGTATATACATATATATGTACATACATACATAAAAAAATATCTAAACATGTGCATTGACGATTATCTTGACATAATTCGAAATACCTAATTTTGCATCTTTTTGATTATCTGGGACCAGCCGGAGTTTGAAATTTTGTATGATTTACTTTGTTATTGTATACATGTAAGGAGGACTTAGAAGAAGTGATCATAGAATGATCACATAGAATGATTTTCATTTACTCTGAGAATTGCGTGTAACAAAATAAATTGGGAACAGAAAAAGCTGCCGCAAATTGCAAAAAAACCTCCTCTAGCAACTGATGAAATTTACAACTGATTGACGAAAAGTGCACATTATGTACATGTTCATTCCTTTTTTGCTTTTCTTGTTTCTTATTTGCCATGAACTATTTTTAAAACTTCATAATTTTTTTGGCATGTGTTGTCCTGCTGCTGAAAACACATACATATAAGCAACAATAATGCTTTCTAATTCGGGAGACGTAAGGAGCAGCCATTCCACCTGCAAAAAAAGCGCATAAAAGGAGAGTGGAATAAACTATTCCCAGAAAAAAGTCTCACCGAGTTAAGGCCTTCGGGCAGATGTAGTGCTGTGACATTCTTTTTAACTCATGAAATTATTATTTATGGTGGGTTAAGCTTTCTATGTGCCCACATCTTATTTAAGTACATCAATCAAATGTCGATGAACGAGGGGGAAGAATATTTACATACAACAAAAACAATATCCATTATTTCTACAGCGTTGTTGAAGGAACATTTAAAAAATTTTTATTTGATTTAATATTATCTATCTAAAAGCTTACCTTGCGAAATAATTTTTTAATATTAATTTATTTTGAAATGATGTCATATTGTTTTTGTTTAAAAAACTATTTATAAGAAATAATGAGCAATTCTCTTACTCAGAAATATGGACAAATGCGAATAATGTGAAGTTAAAATACACTTAATACTCGTACTAAAGTCGTCGATAGTCATGTTTAATTTTATCTATTTTTTTTTTTTTGAACTTCAATAATGTACTTGTGCTTAAGCATTTTTATTCACACGATTGTAAGTTATTTCAAATTCACAAATGGAGTTCGTGTGCTTTTTCAAAACTCTTTGACGGTCGTTTAAGAAATATAAAATTTGAGGAAGAGCGCCATATTCTCAAATATGAACTAATTAATAAAAAGTCGAATTCGGATAAACGAAAATGGAAAATTGCACCGGTTGTTTTTCGATAAATTCGTACTTGTAAGCAAATTCATTTAGTTTTACAAACAAAATGTGTTTCGTTTAATGATTTTTCCTAATTTTGGCGGACTTTCTCTTAAACGAAAGAGAAAGTTCTTTGAAATTAATTAAAAACATTATTGAGGAGTTTTTGTTTTCAATTAAGAGATTTTGTCCTTCAAATAGCAGAAGGTTTTTCAGATCTATTTTCAGTTGGATACTAGATTTTTTATATATTGCCATCGTATTAGAAAATGGTATATTTTATTGTTCAAAATAATTTTTCTGTGTTTCGTATATTCTTCAATTAAACTTTATCTTGAAAAGTTTTTGTAAATTTCTATCATTTTCACGCTGCAGCAAATCTATTTTATTCATTTACGTATACACGTATAACGTACTCGTATATGTAACTTCATAAACTTTTATTTTTAAAGTTGTTTTTCTGATCCAGCCAGCATTTCCTTCCAAATTTCTGTAATGATTCCTTTATATACATAAGTTTATATATATATATATATATATATATATATATATATATATATATATATATATATATATATATATATATATATATATATATATATATATATCGCAACATAGTCATATCTCGAAAAATGTCGAATTTATCAATGTGTGATTGAGGTTTTCGAAGGGTGAGTGTTGATTTCGAAAATTTTTGGTATAATTATTTATAATTCAAGACACAGTTTTTTTGTTTGTTAAAATAAATTTTTTATTAATAAAATTTTTTGTTTTGTTGTGAAATCTTAATTTTCGATGGCATTTGGAATGGCTTCCCAAGATTTTCTTATTCTCAGCATACCTATTACACAAGGTTTCTAATCATCAATATAACAAACTTGAATCTTATAAATTTTCATGTCATTGTCCTGTCGACATATTGGTTGCACCTACTCGTAGTATTTTGTCAAAAAAAAAAAAATTCCATTTTTACAATGAAAGTATCCAACTCTATCGTAGACTCTTATTCGTATTCATTGTTTCACCAATACATTCACATGTCAACAGATTTATTTCTTAAGTTGGAATTATCTTCTCCTGTTTCTTTCCAGGTAATTTATTTGAAATTATTTTTAAGTAAGATTGACAATGTGTGGCCACATGAACGTCAAGTTAAATAATTATTGTCAACATTTTATTGCATTTCATTTGAATGGAAAATAAAGAGCGCTCAGCATATTAATCGGCTTTTGTTAGAAAATTGTGTTGCGTCTTAGAGGGAATACTATCCGAAGATGTTTAATGTTTAAACTTTATCAAATTGTCGAGTATCTTCAAAGAGCCTGTGACGTATGTCCTGCTTGTACAATGGACTATGTAAAGATTGTGCAGGTTCTTGTTAATATTGTAATTATTCATTTCGATTTTTGTGCAATCTTTGACACTTTCTCCAGATATGACGTAAATAATCGTTTCTTCTAGCCTTTTACTTGAAAATCACCTTATTTTCAGAATAACCTACTGTAGAAGGCCCCACTGATGTATGTCTCCAAGTATAGGATAATTATTAACTACATTGTGTGGCATGTAACCCTTCGCATGCCTCGTTAGAAGGAATACATCAGCATATCTTGGTTTCCTATAAGGAAAAAACAAACTCAAAACGGACCATACAAAAAGATTCATTTTTATGTGTGTATGCATGTATCTAATACATAGCCCCTTCACATAATATTTTTCTAGCTACGTCAATGCGTATCTAAAAAAACTAAAGGCCGTGTCAGATAAAACTTTGTAGCGTTGCGTGACGTTTTTAACTTTGACAGAAAGAATTATAAAAATGAAAGTCAAAATATTATTTGCTTTTGTGTGTTTACTTTGTTATCACCTATTGTAGTTTATTGAAAATACACCACTATACCATATAAAGCTTTTTATCATCAATTCATTTGTTTTTTGGATTTTCAAATACATATTCATATACTTAAAAAGCTAAAATCTTATTAATAATAGGCTACGTACATATACATACCATGCAAATAGGTACTATTTTATAAATTAGTTTAAAAAAACAAGCTCATATTCTTCAACAGGAAATAAATTTTAAAAATAAAAAAATAAGAATTTTTCACATCACATTTTCAAATCATATTCTAACATACATATGTACATAACTTTGATTGTCAAAGCACGCAAAAAGTTGAGAGTTGCCGAACTTTTTGCGTCACGCTGCGTTAAAAGTGTTTTATGTGGCATGTTTCGTATAAGTATGTTTGTACATGTACATGTACGCGAAGCAAAAGTTGTATCTAACATGGCTTTAATTCTGGCTCATGCACTTAACGTCAAAATAAACTAAACAAACGGTTTGTCAAACAGACCAAAATTTTACGTTTGTACAAGCCGTTTGTGATATTGTTATTGTTTTGTACAGTCGCTTCAAGCTTGTTTGACGAAAATGAAACATTTTTGATACATTGTCCGCCATATTGGATGTTTGTCAAACTGTTTGTAAAGTGTGTTTTTTTATTAAAGATTTCTTGTCCATTCTAGTCATGAAAAATATGGAACAATAAACATGATGTCTAATGAGATTAGAACTCCAGCCCACCAACAAATATGCTCATACATACATATGTACATACATACATATGTACATACATATACGTACATACATACATACTACATACATATGTACATAAGTACATACATACATACTTATTTAAGTACTTACATACATACATATGTATGTACATATGTATTTACATATGTATGTACGTAAAATACATACATACATATACTTACATACATACATAAGCTTTGTACACACGGTTGTCAGATCTTACAATATTGTAAGACCTGGCAACATACTAACAATGTAGTGACAATGAAAAATTGTCACCCAGAAGTAAATTGTGTGTTCAGACGATCGTAAGAAAATCTTACAATTTCATTGTCAGTGAATTGTCTGACAATGAATTTATGTGCCAACAAAAATTGTCAGTTCACACGATTGTCAGATTATTGGATGGCAAAAATTGCCAGATCTGTTGTTAGGCATTGTCAGAAAATTCAAAGCATATGTCAGAAAATATTATCTAAATTTATGTATACATAACACAAAAAAAGTTAAATTATTAAAGTGTGATACATTATGCAAAAGAATATAGCAATTACGACAATTTTATGTGCATATTTGTTTAAAAGTAGTGAGGATGAAGATCCAAGATCCGTGCATGCGTCCTTTGGTTGAGCGTCGGCGGATCGCAATGACTGGAGTGCCTCTAAAGCCATCTCCTTTAGACCACCATTGCTTGTTGGTGTAGACAATGATGAGGTGTTTTTTCGGCTGCGTTTTTGTGCTGATGGACATGGCGAAATCGATGCCAACTCCTCATCGAACCCTAATCCAACAAGCATCGATTCATCTGTAGTTGCAGATTTCTGTAGGAATAAAAAATATTAAACCACATAGTACATACATTATTTTTTACAATTTATTTCTAAATATGTCAACACTTACCAGTTGCATGGAAGAAACGGATTGTTTGGCTTGGCGTACTTTTGTTGTTTCCAAAAACAGCATTGGTTTAAAGTAGCGCCAAGCAATTTGAAAATTGTCATCAGTGCCCTGGCCTGATTTTTTTACGAAGCTTTTCGAGATTGCAATTGAAAGAGGTACGCAGATTTGCCCATTTCGCTTTGCAATCATTTACACTAACTGATATGGTATCTGCCACTTCCTGCCACAAAACATCTTTGGGAAGTTTATATTCGGCGCAACCGGCGTCCCATAAACTTTGCCGTACCTCAACTTCCGAGATCAACTTTAGCTGATCTTCATGAGACCAAACGGTTTCAACTTTTTTACGATAGGATTTTTGTTTCGGCCTTGTTTTCTGGGCTCCATCAGACTCCGTTTGTGGCTGAACTGAACATGGCAGTTCAATTGGCTGGAAACTGCTGACAATCATGTCTGTGCTATCATCAGAAGCCACATTTATTTTTATTTTTGGTATTTTATTTTTTTTAGCTTTTTTAATTTTTATTTCTATAATTATTTCACAAATTTCACTTGTTTTGCTTTTTTAATTTTTTGTATTTTCTTTTAAACATATGCTTTTACAGCGTTGCCAATAGAAATATTTTTCTGACAATGGTGTTATTGTCAGGTGCATAAATTTTCGACATCTGCCAATAAAAAATTACCTTACAATGTCTGCCAATTATCTGACAATGCCTGCGATAGGTGTTCTCACGGTTGTCAGATGCCTGACAATATTGTCGTCTTACAATGGACTGACAATGGTTTTTCTGACAACGTTGTAAATAAAAAATTGGCAGTTCACACGATTGTAATACATTTTCAGACAATTTTACTGGCAATATTGTAAGATCTGCCAACCGTGTGTACGTAGCTTTACAAAATGTGTGAGAATTGGAATTCATTCAAAAGTCATTGACTTAAATACATACATACATACATATGTACATTCTTACATATGTACATATACATACATATTTAAGTACATACTTATGTACATACATACATACATATGTATGTATGTACATACTAATATAATCAAGACTACAGACAATATCCGAAATATTTTCATAAAATTACTCATTCCATATGTACATACATACATACTTACATACTTTAGTACGTAAATACTTACTTATGTATATACATACATACATACGTGTGTGTACATACTTATGTATGTATGTGTGTATATTTCGTTAATTTATGATTTTATTTGTTAAAGAAATTTATCATTAAATGCGTTGTGAGAAATAATTGTTTTGCGACTAAAAAAATTCATGCAATAATAACACGATGTTAAAAAAGACGTAGATTAAATATTTAGTACAGATAGACAGTCAAAGCGAACAAGTTAGTAAAAACAACGAAATAAGCGTAAAAGCAATAATAAAGTACGTACATACATAAGTATGTAAGTATGTACTTATGTACGTACATACATACATGCACACATGCATGCACACAAATGTATTTATAATGGATTGTACATATGTACATACATACATACATACTTATAACAATGAACATTTTAAAGAATTAAATTATTTATTTACACAGAAAAATAAACAATTCAAAATTATTTTTAAACAAACGTTTGTTTCATATAAAATTATATTTTCAGTAAATGTATTTTATTTAGAGATCTCTCCTTTTCTCAATTCATTAGTTCATAAAGTCCACATTGTTCCATTTGTCAAGCAAATTATTAAAAATTGTTGTATATAAGTATGTATGTAAGTATGTACATACATAAGTACATCTGTACTTAAATTTACAAACGGCTTTGTAGCATATACTATATATGTATATGTACATATTTTTTTCCGTAAGATACTTTTTAAGATTTTATAAAATGATTTCAACGAAAATAAAAATTAATTTTCAGTTTTCCTGATCTTGCTTACGGGTGTGCCGTAATCTAGCTGGCCGCAAAATTATAATTAATTCAAATATGTATGTACTTATGTACATACATATGTACATATGTACGTATGTAGGTATGTATGTACATACATATGTACATACTTACATACATATGTACATACATGCTTACATACATAGTATGTATAGAAGAAACAGCAGGAGCTCTGCAATACATTTGAACTGATATTCAATGTTGAGCCATCTGAGAGTTTTATGATGCTAATGGAGGCACTTGCTTTCACCATTATTATACATATGTACATACATACTTACATACTTACATATATTCCAGGTGATTGGAATCTTCCATGATTTTTTGGAAATTAATTAGTGTACGGTGTTATCGTAGTACTTGAAAATAACTTTTCCGAGTCCGAAGTTGAAGGAATTTGCTCATGTAAATCGTGTACATATATTTGTTAAAGATAAAAAATTCTCCCTTAAAACTAATGGTTGGCATTTAGGAATCAGCGGCGATAAAATTGATTGATCAGTAAATGATGTCCTCGCACGAGAGGTGATTTGTTGAGCGATTCTAAATTACTGTTGTATGTATCATTTACTGATTCAGGTGCCAAATTAATATTATTGCACGCCTCTGTACTTGAATCCAATGCCGTCATAAGAGTATTGATTTTTAATTCGTAGATATAAACGTTTGTATCGATTATACGCGGAACTAATTATATAATATCATGAAAATGCATTATCGTAGTTGAGACTGGGAGAAGGGACAAGGTGTATAAACTTTACAAGGGGGCATCGCTAATGCAGGTGATTTTATTATGTTTTACCCAAGGTCTGTTTATACAGGTCGTAGCAGCTCTACAGTAAATACTGCTGTCAAATGCAGCTGTTTTGAAAATAAAAAAGTCGAAAAAACACTATGTGGCGCTTAAAAATGTAAACAAAAACAAAAGAAAACAGGAATGGTGGGCAAAAATGTAAACAGGAGCAGAAAAAAAGTAAACACACTTTTAAGGCCACCATTATAACTGGGTGGTAAAGCAGAAGTTAGTTAAATGTAAATACATATGTACCTTCAATTGATTAAATCTCGCGATGAACTTGTGTTTATCATATTGCTCACTTTTAGGTTGAAGTTCTAATAATTAGAAACTGTTTATCCTAACTTCAACTAACGCCAAGTTATAGCAATGGCTCTTATTGTCATAATGAATTCATATCACAACAGAAATTACTGAACGATTGTTGTACAGTACCATTCACATGTACTATATACTTTAGATAATACATACTTGTGTATGTATGTATATACATATATACGTACATATGTACATATTATGTACATAACTATTTTTGTGTCTATCTGTCATTAAGCACATATGACTGTGTTGGTATTAAAATTTTAATCATTACATGCATACATATGTATGTACATACATACATAAGTACATATACATACTAACATAGTATGAAGATTTTTCATACGAACTTCCCATATAAAAATATCATAAGTTTACCCATTACTACCCTTTATGTGTACAGAAATGTTGGCCTTCTCTGATGCATGCATAAATACATACATATGTAAGTATGTATTTATGTACATACATAAGTGTTATTTAATCATAATTTCCAACAGTTTTACATACATATGTACATACATAAGTATATCTTGTTTCTATTAAATTTATCTGTTTGCTGAACATTGCATTCACCTTACATACATACATACATATTTCCACTATAATTCACCAAGCATGATGCCAAAAATTTTCGTTCATCCGTACATACATTCATGTACATAAGTACATACATATCTATACAATAGGGAATACAAATAAATACATACTAACATAATACATACATACATATATATACATATGTATATATGTAAGTATGTATATACTTATGTATGCCTAAATAAGATAAAACCCACATAAACAAAGAATTTGATGTTGAGATTGTGAGAAATAACTTCATGCGATATTCGTGTGTGTACCTGCATATCTAACATACATTACATACATACTTACATGTGTACATTGTTATGCACATATGTACATACTTATTTGTTATGGCCATGCCGACATCCATATGTATGTAAATACACATTAAAGATAAAAGCCAAATGTAAAGAAAATGAAGTGTGTCATTTCTTAAATTCTTCCAAAATCTTGATGTCTGTTGTTTTGTTAAACTTCTCAAACAGAATAGATTTTTTAAAAGCTGTCAAGTTGACAATATCCAAATGCATGCATCCGTGTGTTCGAGAATGTGCATAAAATTACTTTCTTTGCAAAAAAAACTTACTAAAGGAATTATTGAGGATACGTAGTAAATTACTGTTTAAAGGGCATACATATTTCGCTTAAAACTACATACATACATACATATGTATGTATAACAACAACCAACTATTTAAAGTAATTAAATCTGAACAATTTACATGTCTCTCGAAAACCCACCTAATAATATAGTGTGTTTATGTACGTTATCAAGAGCATGAAATATATCCACCCATATGTATGTACATACTTACATATATGCACATGTACACACTTATATACCCTGAAGGAAATGTCACTAGTGATTCACTAGTGATTCACTATTGACTAAGTCACCAGTACTAGTGACAAATTATACCCCAGCCAATGCTTTTTTCTGTTGACATTTAACATGCACTTGTCATTGAAAATCCACTAGTGACGTTGGAACTACTGACGAACTAGTTCCAATGGGACCATATGACGACCGTAGAACTAGTGCTTCCCTGTAGACATTGTCACCAGTATTATTGACATACTCTACACAATACTTCTTTCTATTGAAATTTAAGATGGACTTATCATTGAAAACCCACTACTGAGGAGGTCGTTCTAATGGGTCCATGTAAACAATTTTTGATATACATTTATCCCTACAGTTTTAGTTAAAATAAATGATTAAAGGTTCACCATAGAACGCAATTAAAAAATGAAGAGGCATAAGCGTGCTCTCAGAAATTTCTCTGCTCATCAAACAAAAACGTGTTGACAACTCCGTTGACGATGTCTACATATGAGTCACCAAAATAGTCGACAAAACTGGTGACTTGGGTACACTTGTCCCCATGTTTCCTTCAGGGTAGTTACTCGTACATACATACTTACGTACATGCAAATAAGTTGACAAAATCTGCATACATAATAATTCTACATATTTTCATACATCTAGTATGTATGTATGTGTATATTGAAAAATCTTATTGGCAAAAACATGGAATTTAGTTCAAATTTTGGAAACACAAATACATACGAGTATTGCGGAAACAAATAGAATTCGGCTATAATCAAGTTAAAAAATTCTCGATAAAAATCAGCTTGATAATAAAATGATAAAAACGTGAATTTTCCACAAAACGTGCTTAAGTCAATAAATTTAAATTTTATTCTTACATCGTTGAGAGAAAACGACCAACAAATTTATTTTTCCATTTTTTTTACATGTGTAAAGTTGTTTGCTTTTTTGGGTTTATGTCAATATGTATTAACATTTTTTTGTGGCCAAAATCACGGCCGAATTGCTTTAAACTGGTTTCAAACAATACGCGTTCGTTAATTTGGTAGTCACTGATTTCAAGTTTGTGAAAAATCTTTTCTTTTTCTTTACATTTCATTGCAGTCAAAGAGAGAGAAAAGTTAAAAAAGTTTGTATTTTTTGATGATTTTCGTGGTATTCTATACCAAGATTACAGCCATGATACTTTAAGTTCATGTTGTTTAAGATAACCAGTTTGTAAAGTTTGTTTTTATAAACGCATGCAGGCTCAAAGTGAGTCCTCATTAATACATGAGAAACGTACATGCATTTCCCCGCGTGCCAGTGTAGAAGAAGAAAGAGTTGTGTTTCCTTCAAGTGAATAATTTATGGGGGAAATGGAGCAAAGTATGGAATAGTTGGGAATGAGTAATTTTCATATGCATACATAAATAGAGCAGTCAAGCATCAAATCAAATTACATAAAATTTTTGAAAATTGAATGAGAAAGCAAAAGGTAAATTAAAAGTTTTTAAAACGTAGCTTCGGAAACGGTGCTCTTCCCCTCAAAACTGAACCTTCGCTTACCTTCGTAAAATTTTCCGTCAATTATATTAGAAACATATAAAAAATTCATCTAAAAATATTTTATTTCCAATTGTGCCATGTGACCCGATATAAGGGCAATTTTTACTTAGATAAGTTTATGTTGCAAAAGTTTTTTCCTTATCATTTTTGTATTTATAAAGAAAGTTAAATATTTATTTCAAAAATTAAAGTTTGTACTCATAGAAATTTAACCTTTAATTTTCTTTTAAACATTTTTCTATAAATATTTAAATTTGATTATTATATGAATAGTTTAACTATTTCCATTTGTAATTGCGTTAATAATCCAAGTCAAGTTCGAAATGTAACATGTAATGATTTTTAAAATTATTATTTTTTAAATTTTCAACAATTCGAAAACCTCTTTCATAAAATTTATTGGAATTTATTACACAACAACAAAATAGAATGCTAAATACTTAATATTAAATCCGAGCAAGGAAGGACACTTTTCTGATAACAATTATTTCTCAAAATATTCCACCAAAACTGATACCAAGATGACTGACTCACTGCCCAATTATACAACCAATTATTTAGTGGTATAGAAGGGACTATATCAGATTTGGATAATCAATGCCATTAGATGCACCAAAAAAATCAGATTAAAGTTAATCATAAAGGAACTATTAATTAGGCAACCAACAAATGAGATTTGAAAGACTGGAACGATTGCTTAATGTGTGTAAAATTTTATTTTCAATTGCATATTCTATGAAATCAAAGGAAATATATGAAAATACTATAAAACATTTGAAATGTATCTTGCTTATAAAAGATCTTCTTAAAAGATGTTTGACTTGTACATATTCCTTTTTATTTCTTATACGTTAAAACGAAAATGCAGATCATGTACAAATTGAAATATAGCACATGGAGATTGAAAAAAGATGACAAATAATTAAAAATTCTAAAAGTTGTTAATTCTAAAGGTTGGTGAAATTGTGAAAAAGTTTTACGATTGTAACGATAAAACTAGTTTTAAAAAATTGGCTCAAGATACTGAAGGTGGAGGAGGAAACCGATCGATCAGCATTAAGAAAGGCTACTCAGTACCCAAAAATTGAAAAAATCTAGTCTAGTCTAGTTGTTTCTTAAAATAAAGATCAAAGATGACATTGACGAAGCATGCCTCACAGAAAAAATTCCCCCGATGAACAAATCGAAATACATTAAAAAAAATTTTCAAAGAAAAAATATAATTTTTTTTACTTCAAGCTAATAATACGATTACAACACTAAATACAGAAGACATATTACACGAATTTTTTTACTCGATGGCACTCCGTCAAGTGTTCAATTGCCAAAGGGAATCACTTGATTGCTTGTCCTGTCGTTGAAGAATGCCCGAGCAATATGGCGATAAGAGTTTTTGGAGAGCTGTAGTATCCAATAACAGAGTTGATGTAACGAATCTGAAAAAAATACTTTCACATTTTTTAAGCCCAGAACTATGGAATAGTACTACGTCATTAAAAGTACTTTTTAACTCCTTTCTCCTGTGAATTGTTTTGTTCTTATTTAAACAAACTTTAACATTTCATTAACTAATTTGTTATTATTTTAGTAAAACTTTTAAGCCGACTATTATTTAATACCCGTTTTCTCACATATTTATTCCTTTGAACTCCTACAAGGAGCTTAGACATGTTTTCTTAACCATCAAATATTTGGAAAAGAACCGAGTGATCGATCTCCATAATACACATACCTATAATCGTAATAATTGCTTATCTATCTTATTTCTAACGTTAACTTGAAATATTGATTCCATTTATACGTAAAATATAAAAACGACCAGTCAGAATATCTCTAGAGATGCGGTTCAGTGATAATTTGAGTTTTCTAACATTTGTTGAATGAACGTTAGATAACACTCGTATAATAAACTTCAGACAACACAAACTGTAAACATTTATTTGGAATTTGTTGGATTTCACGTGTTTGCTTGTTTGCTTTAACGATCAATCAGTGAAAGTTGACAATTAATTAAAAGTGTGATTATTATTTACCAGTATTTTCCTAAACGAATTTGAAAAAAGTCTTCATTCTTTTCGTATGTGTTTTAAAAACATTTTTTTTTTCATCATGTAAATAAAGTGAAGAAGATAAGAAAAAGATGCCGACCTATAAAAACTAAAACTTTTTCTTTGGGTGTGTTGCTTAAAATGTCAGTGTCAAAGTTATAAAAATTTAATACGTCCACGTAGGAAGTAGTGGAGGAGTACAGTGTGCGGGTGCCTCTTAACTGAAGATAAATGGTTAAATCATTTTTGAACTTCGCTGCATAAGAAATAAAAGTAAAAGTGATTTTTTGTGACGAAAGTAAAATGTCAGTGCAAAATTTTTTGTTTTAGATTTTTCGATTGCTTTGAATTTTGTTCTTTTCTGTTTGAAATAATTTTTGAAGAATGTTTTAATTTCGATTTTTTTTTCTCTGCACCAAATTATTTTGATGTGATGCATGTAACATTCTGATTCCCGAATTATAAATAGAGTTCATTTTTTTGTTATTTCTTGAGTCAAATCGCAAGCCATTAGTAGACTTTAACCATCATCTTTTCAAATCATTCAAAGAAATACAGTTAATACACAGTTTAACCCAAAAAAGACCACTTTTTGAATTATTATTTTGGGAATATTTCGAATAATTTTCTCGAATATTATTTTGTTGTTTTTGAATCTGTAGGAGGATGCAACTTAAATGATACTTTCATTAAACATGTACACCCACTCATGCAAACATCAATGCCAATTTCCGCCCAAACGCTACAAGGACTTCACAAAGTGCTCAAACGTAGTTTTGTTCACACGAAACTTTTTCTAAAAGATTCCTCGTCAAATTTTTTTGAACATGTATATAATTTTTTATTATTATTTTTGTCTGTTGCAAATTTTCAAAAACTTCTGTTTTTTTCTTATTTCCGTGACATCCTGCATTTTTTCTTCTTTCTTACACTGCATAACGAAAACACAAACTCACGTTCCTTTTCCGCACATATCATTATAATACTTTGCCCATTTTTTAACATGTGGCATACACACATATGTGGCATTTAGAGTCTCTGACAGTGAAATAGTATTAATAGTATTAGTATGTGTCATGTGTATTAATGACGTTGTTGAAAAACCGGTTAACAAATATAAGGCTAGATTGCGTTAGGTTGGCACAGCGAGACCATTAGGATCATTATGATGCCCAGAGGACTAACTATACCCTACACATTCATACGAATTCTGGAACTACAGCTCCTAACAATTTCGCCAAAACTCACTCAGTGGCATCTCTCCTATACGGTCTTGATTACCTAGATCTGTAAGTTTAAGTTCTTGCGGAACCTGGCAGAACTTAAACTTCTGGCAAATTTTGACGCAATGCAAATCCTAATAGTGTTTCAGGAAAGATCTGTGCATAACAATTTGGTTAAATAAATGTAAAATAAAAGGTAATTTAAGAAAATCTTCACATGTTACGTTTTGCGAATATTGACGTTTTCATTTCTAAACAAAGTGTATCATTTTAATTTTTAGTCCTAAGAAAAATAGCCCACAGCTCCTGTTTGGAAAGCTTCAATCTCTTAAATTACTGCATGCTCTTTCCTTGTGAACTTGCACTTAGTAATAAACACTTACACCCTTTTTCCCCGGTGAAAGTGTTACACTTAGCACTTACCATCAATAAATGTCACATTCTACAAAGCAATTCTTTTCTCATACTCGCATTTGCAGCTGCACATTGAACGCAGGATCACTTGGAAAAACCTTTTAAAAGCCAAAAACAGTTCCAGTTTCATATAAAATATATTTTGGACTTACGGTACACAAGTGTGGGTTGCATCCAGCAATTAAAAATTTGAAATACATTTCAATCTGACAAGTAGAGTTAGATGCTTTGCCAATGTCCCATGGTTAATAATAAGCATAATAATAATAATAATAATGATAATAATAATAATAATAATAATAATAATAATAATAATAATAATAATAATAATAATAATAATAATAATAATAATAATAATAATAATAATAATAATAATAATAATAATAATAATAATAATAATAATAATAAAAATAAGCATAATAATAATAATAATGGGCATAACACATTCATGATGACTTATTCGTATCAATTCTAATGGCTATTGATGAAATTAAGAATTTGAACAAAAACTACTTCGAGAGGTGAACTTATCACAATAACAAATTGGCAATAACTTTTCATTGCTAGATACCACCGAAGGGGTTCTTGAAAGCATATTCTGGACATAATCATAGTAAAATTCATATGCGATATAGAATTCGCATATTGTATTTGATTACTTCGCTTTCCTTGATATGGATCCAGGGTATTAAAGTTTAGCAGCCCTTTAAAAAGGAAACGAAAGCGATTTGATGTGCTTTTGGTTTTTACTCAAGCAAAGATGAATATTAGAAACACCCGTTGGAGTTTTAAAAAGCACTATCCAAGTTATAAACAAAGTAAAGGGATCAAGAAATTCTACAAAAATCATGATGAAATTTCACGGCATAAGTTTGTGTGAAGAAGTTTTGAACAGACAATTTTTAATATTTTGTGGAAGTTGTACTGCATTAAAATGGTCTAATACTTCTCTCTACATGTTGTTTTTGTCGTATATTTCGCTTTTTTAGTTGTTGACACCTTTTTGGTGTTTAAGAGCTGTTGAATGAAATAATATAGTGCACAATGGGACCTTTCCAAAATAAATGGTGATCTGTGTGAGATCTAAAATATGAATAAACTTTTGAAATAATGTAAGCAGATAGATCTTCACACGCATCACTCCATTATCGGGTGTAAGATAATATAATAAAAGTACATAAACGCTGATGATGACGCAGATGTAGGGGAATTCGAAACAGCGCCTCGCTCCGTTCTATTTGTGTTTTGATAGTGCGTATAATTAAATACTCCTGTGTTCATTTACTCCTTCAGGACCATCATAAATAATTAACAATACGATTTAAAAATCGTGTTGTTAATTATTTATTTTCTAGCGCGTTATCGATTCCTTATACAACATTTATTTAATAAATTTAATTCGATTTTTTTAACCATATTTTGATTTTCTCTTCAGGAATTATATCATATTTAAAAATTACAATAACAAAATTTTAACTTAAATTAAATTTTTGTAGTTTTTAAATATTAGATATTTAATTCCTAAAGAATACACCTAAAGAGGGGTAGAAATACTGAATTAAATCTATTAAATAATTTTTGTGTAACGAATAGAACACGCGCTTGAAAATAAATACTCGATAATAAAATTAAAAAAAGAATAGTGAAATAATATTAAATAATTCAAAACCCAATATCCATACGTGGTTCCATACGTGCGAACTTAAAATTTACGAGCATCTATGCTGGGAAACAGCCCCACTGTGAAATGCATCATGCAGTTGTTATCTGTGTGTTACAGTTGTTATCAATGTGTTACTGTTATTATAGCGGTTGCTTTCAGACGAATGTGATGGAATTCTTACTGCCCTGATTAATGCAAAAGATTGCAGCGTACAACAACAAAAATATTTTGTTTTGTTCGCATCCATAATTCCGTCATGCATTTGTGGTAATGTTGGGAAAGTGTGTGTGTGTCTGTGTATTTGGTTTAATTGCTGCTTTGGATTCACATAAAATAATTCACATTAGAACATTGAGTAAAAGACTTGCGAGACTTCTCATTAAATTAGTAGGCATTTTGAAAAATGCCGGCTAAAATAAAGTTGTATTTGAATGAAAAATATTTTGTAATTAAATTTATTTGAAAACGACGAGTTAAATTACTTTTAACGATATAAATTCATATATGAAATAAACTTTGATTGTAGATGTACGATTATGAATGTTTTCTGTAATTAATTTTTAAATAATGCTTTCTTAGTATGTATGTATGTATGTACATATAAGTATGTATGAATGTACATACATACATATGTAGGTATGGATGTGACATTGTATTTTATTTCTTATTTCTATTATCATAATGAAATGTCTACATCTCCTCAGGCCAAGTAGACAATGGTTTTATTCTAAGTCTGCTATTGTTGTGGTTTTAGCTATTCTGGCAAACGCTGGGACAATCTAAAAATAAATCATGTCGAAAGGAATTGCTTGTAATAAAATCTTAAAAAAATATATCCACATACATATGTAAGTATGTATGTATGTATGCCCAGCAAACACGCAGGATTGATTTTAAAAATTTTGAAAATAAATTGAAAAATAGTTCCTTCTCATTAATAAGGAAAAATAATTTTCAAACTGAGAAATTCATTTAAATCCAAATTACTTTGAAATGTAACTCTCAAATGTTTTTCAAATGTGGATTGTAACTTAAACTCAAACCTTTGCTTTTCTTGAAAAAGGTTTGAGAATTGTCCTTGATATCAAATGATAAAGTTATGTTATTCCAAACGTCTGACGTCCTTGTGCTTGCTGGGTGATCACATATGTACACGCATTTGTATGATGTACATATACTCGACACGTACATATAAGAACCAGTACGCATAAAATCTGTATTCAGGAAATTATGAGGTTTTTAGGTCGCATTAATGATCAGGCGAAGTTGATGCATAAATAAGACCCAAAGAACAGAAATGCGAAGTTACGTGAATTCGCATGTAACATGAGAAAGTAAATAATCAGATACTGATGCTTGTTTTGAAGGAGCTTTCACAATGTGAAATCGTTGCTTCTGGTTGAATTTTACGGAGTTTTCAACTTAATTTTGCAGTAGTGCATAATTTGCCAGACATTTGTTCAGAATTGTCGTTTTCACACAATTGTAGTCAGCGGATTAACATGTTCGTGTATCCATCGTTGAGGACGTCTTAAAAGGCCAACTGGTAATTAACTGGTATAAAATCTAAGAATGCATATACATAAGTATGTATATACACGAATATGTACATACGAATGTACGAGTATTTATGTAGACAGACAGAATTGAATGGAATTCAAAATATATATAGATGCAATGGTATTTATTTAACATTTAAAATTTCATCCATTTTCAAGTGCATGTGTGTACATCCCTGACATTTCCGAATAATATTGCAACACTTTAATTCGATTCCCCAAACTCTCCATCAAAATCCAAATAAGATTCCATGTAATAACTTCTAATTATGGTTGAACATTGTGATGCACACATCCATAAAACACAAATACATACAAACGATTTCTCCCGACATTAAACTATCTAGTTAAGGGAATTGGTATAATTATCAAATATGCGAATGAATGAATGTAATTCATAAACTCTTTATCAAAATGATTAAACTGAACATTTGATTAATCTGGCTCAGCTCGCGCCAGGTTAAATTAATTTTTATTAAGTTGGAGGCAGTTATTACACTATCAGAAAGGAACAGTACTGCTTTCGATGGTTGCTACACCATCATCATTAACGTTAATGTGTTTGTGGTTTTTACCACTTTTTATGTGACTGCTGGTGTTTGGGAACATCATCCAATCAAGACAATAGGAGACAGAATGAAAGAAGCGAAATATTGCTTGTATTTTTATTTTATTTAGTTTTTGTTTTTATAACAATTGAAATAAAAAGATTAACGTTTTCAAATGATTGTCTAAATAAACATGATAGAAATAAACATAAGGTAGAGTTGAAGAGAAATCAGAAATTTATATTTTAATTCCAACCTAAACTTCAGGACGTTGGTTTCGGAATCCGCTAGACCCCTTTATCCGTTTTCACAGACATTTGATTTGTCTCACAAGTTCGTAAGTGCAGATGCTTGTCTTATACAAATCGTAAAGAATACAAGAATTTTTATTATGTCAAAATAGGCAATCCGAAAAAAAATTGGGCGGATTTATTGGGTCAAAATTTGCATAATTAATTTAAATTGTAAATATTTTAGTACATATTTAGTTTGGGACAAAAACAATATAATACTAAAGATATTTAATTCGTTAAAAATAAGAAATGCTAAAGCGAAAAGTACTTTTGCGATCACTTTATCACTGATTTCATTAAATGGTTTTGGTTTTTTTCAGATTTTTGGTCTTAAAATCGCTTTTGAGGAAATAATAAAAGGAAAGCGGAGCAAAAGCGTTTTAAATTTAGCACCACGAAAATGGTAAGAGTTCACTAAAGACTATTCGTATTTTTTTTTCATATTGTTTCTTTAATAATAATAAAACTTTTACCAAATTAGCATATTTGCGAAGAACTCCAGTAGACGGAAGGAATGCCGTTGAAGTTGTCGTCCTAATTCGGTTACCTTAACACTCCTTGGCGCATGTCTTTTAAATTTTGTTGAGCAAAACTCTTGTTTGTATAAATAAAATAGGTACATGATCGTGGAATGCAAGACATGTCACATACTTAATCGTTTTTTGTGCAACATGTTTAGAAAGGGACGTGCTGTTATTTTGCACTATAGTAGATTTGTTTTTTAGAAAAGAACACGAACATGAAAGAAAGTCACAAAAGAAAACGCCATTAGTACATGTTCTAATCATATTTTTCAGTTCACCATGATTGACTAACATTTGAATGATTCATTCAAATAAAAAATATTGGAGTTTAAGAAAATAAAATTTATTAAAATTTAAATGAATTCATGGCGAATTCAAACAACAATTTTATCAGCACTATAGATGAGCAATTTTCTATTTATTCTACTTTGGTAATTTGAGAAAAGAAAAACAAATCATATACATACATATGTTTGTCTGAAGTCCTCGATAAAGTAATAAAAAAAATTTATGGAATTAACTTTTTTATGAAATTAATGTATTCGAGAATTCTATTTGGCTTTTATTTGTGCTTTGGGTCATATTACATATTCGAATAAAACACGTTCATGTCCTAGAAAATATTATTTATTATACTTTTATTCGCTATTTCGAACAGTTTTCGACTTAAACTTCACTCTGAAGCCCCCATTCGATTGTATGAAGGGCGTTGTGTTATAAGAGACTTCAAAGCTTTCTGCCTGAACAGGTTGCATATGAAATTTAATGAACAGCTTTACCAAAACGCACTTTACGACCAGTTTGACGAAATTTTGAGCTTCAATAAAAAGTATTAGTGTATTAGTATTGGATCTGTAGACAAGAAACACTTAAAAATTATTATTGCCTACCTATACATGTTCTAGCTCCCAGAGCGAAACTAATAAACCAATTAGCCTTATTGCCTTTACTGTCGTGCACAAATCGTTGTGGCCTAAAGCTTAAGGGGTCTTCAAAATATTTCTCATCTCTCTGCATTGCCAGCAAAGGTATCATAAAGGATTTTCCTTCACTTAGAATATGTTTGCAATTCAATAATTGGAAGTCCTTGCGGCAAACGCGTTCAATTACGGCCACACTTGGATACTTACGTACAGTTTCTGTTAAATACATTTTGGAAATATTTGCTTAAAAACTTTATATTTAATCTTTTAATATCTTACCTTGGATACACAAGTCCATTAGCTTCAATTGTTCTAAACCTTCATAAGTCAAATGTGGTTGTTTGCCATTTTTCTGCAAGTGAATCCTAATCTCTTGTAGAATTTCAGCCTTGAGCTCCGCTTGTTGCAAAATCTCATATAATGCAAATACAGCTATTGACGACATCGTTGCCATTCCATTTTCCAGCAAATGCTCAGCGATTTGTGATAACTTCTTAATTGACAACAGTTTCTCTCTATCGAAGATATTTTCAATGTGCCAACTGAGTTTTTCTTTCTGGTCAATATTGTTGCCGTTACGAAATTTTACTAGAACTTGCAGAATGTCCTTGCGTATCATGCCACCTTCTTCACGTCTTTCGACATTTTCTCGGATTATATCACGCAGCCGATAGGCGAGCGAAGATTTTTTTGGAATCCTATTATATGTACTGAAAAAATATTTTGAGGAATTTTCTACTTCTTGAGTCTCAACACGTTGGAATAACATAATCATTAAAAATTTCGTCCTGGACAATTGCCCATGTTCTTTTAACTTTCCGATATCGGACTCATAATGGAATCCAGTGTGAAACGTTTTGCAATTAATTTACTTAATACGAAATATTGTTTGAAATATTAAACAAAATATTAATTTTCTCAACAACATATAAACTTTACTCAATTAACATTTTGGTTGCACAAAATAAATTAAGAATTTCACATAATTAACTAAGTATTTACATTAAACTTTGCTTTTCCCCAAATCATTATTTTATTGTATTACAATGTGCGGTAGAGTTAAAGTTAAGCTTTTGTCATTTGAGCTTTCATTTATTTTGCCATAAAGTATTTGAATGTTGAAGCCATCGAAAATAATACGCGAAAATCCTTTGTAGGGTTTAGGACAATTTATTCCAATATGTACATGGATCGAAAACATTTTTTCGATAACTTTTTTCCTTGTCCCAATATAAATAACCGAATTTGATTATATATAGAGAACGTACTTCAAAATGTCAGTTATCCACGGTTCACAGACGCCGCTTTTTTCGTCAGTTACAATTTACGATATATCGATTCAAGGTAATTTCGAACTGAATATGAACACCGACTCTTAGCAAGTTGGAATAGAAAATTGAATGTTGGCTGCACCAAACTCTGTGTGGGCTTTTATTAACAGTGTCGCACAGAGCATGGCCCTTTTAGGAATATTTGACACAAAAGATCTTTTATGCGTCAGAGTATCGATCTTTGGATCCTTCCGTTTCACAATGTAATACTGAATAGTATAACTTGTCAAAAATTCAATATTCGAAAGTGAGGTAGTGTGAAAGCAATATGTTACAAAAATTTCAGATAATGCGGAAGGAAACTTGACATCACATGAGACACATAAAAAAAATGTTATAATTTTTTTTCTAAACGTAGAGACTTTCTTTTACCAGGGTTTAAAAAAGCAAAGGAAGAAAAAATAACAATTAAAATTAAAAAAATGTTTTTTTTACAATCTTAACAATTTTCATTTGATTTCTGTTTTACAAAAACTTCTAAGGATTTGTGTTATAGTGTAAAACTGCCTTTAGAGATTTCAAACTTTTTAAGTTAAAATTTATAGCTTCATGTAAAAATACTTACTATGAATAAACGGCTGATGGACGTAAAGAATAATTTAAATACTGATGAAATACTGAATCTGTTTGTTTGAAAAGATCAATCTCTAAGCCATAGATTAAGTTGGCGATTATATTCATAGAATAACTAAAAAAAGCAAAACAGAAAAAGGAAAGAAGAAGTTCAATTAGTTCGCAATAAAAATTAATTTTGAAAACAATTTCAAAAACTCAAGCATATAAATGCAAATTCTTATCAACTTCAAAATATCTTACTACAATACAAATAAAGAATGTATGTGTGCACTTATACATGGGTACAAAAGTTAAAGAAATATTTTTGGATGTGTGTGTGTGCGTGTTTGTGAATATTTAATTGCACAACTTACGTTCTCAATAACTGCTGCAGATCAATTTCATCCAACGATGTTACGGCACCGATTAAATGATTTACGGTTGTATCCCCGACCTTCTCAATTATGCGAAACACGGCCTCTAAACGAGCGGCACTAAATATTGGAGATATTTTTTCCATTATATTAAACTTGCGATAACCACGTACACAATCCCACTTAGAATCGTTAAAGTGACCGCACGGACTCTCCATTATGTCCCGGGCCAACGAAAGATCTCTTATAAGAAGAGTGGGATGAAATAGAAAGTAAATACCCACAAAACGTTCCTTACCGGATCTGTAAGCTTCGCTGATGGCATCGACATAATGGAACTCGCGTTTGTAAACTTGCTTAAGAAAGCCCCAAGTCAGACCGGATTTCTCATGGGGGAATCCCTTTCTGCCCCAATAACTATAAACATGTCGCACCGACAGAAAAACAAGCGTGTAAACCAAAATCGGTATAAGTAGCCACATTTTGAAATTGGTAATTGTATTTATGTATTTGTAGCTTTTTTGTTGTCTCGTTTATTTCACCTCGTTAAAGATTCGTTGGGGTTTGTTTAATTTCCGAACTAATCGTTTTAAGATGCACTCACTGACTGCTTTAAAACAAAAATAAAATCTTGCCATTTTCACAGAAAACGAAAGTTGCCGCCTGCCATGTTATCCATCCGTCATTGATTTTTATTTATTTTATGCATATGTATGCATGTATATGCATGTGCATGGGTGTGTGTGTGTCCATATGCAGGAGCCTCTATTATTGTACAACAACTCATCCGTCTATTTACTGCTGGCATATCAGATGGTATATAGAAAACAAATATAACAATAAACAACTGAAGAAATGCTCATGACCGTCTGTCCATCCGCTTCTCAGACAGTTGGTCGTTATGGCAAGAGCCGCAGGTTGTTCAGCTTAGGTATGATTTTTGCAGTCGAAGTGTTGCCAAAGTGCCATTTCAAAAACACTTTTTCCGAATTAGTAAATTATTTTACTAATGTTTTCAAAAAATTGATGCTGACAACTGCTTCTGTTAATAAAATACTCTGTATGGTTTGTTGCACACCGTTCTGAAACTAAAAAACTCCATAAACTTTGGCGTTTTCTTTGGAATCAGTGTTTTGTTTGACCAAAATTGATTATTTGCATAAACTTTCCACTTTTGTTCATTTTTGAGTGCTTTCGTAGACTAGCAGCTGGTTTACTAGACTTTTAGTCCAAAGGTCGCAGTTTCGACTCCTGCCGCAGACACCGGTTGTTTCTGCAGACAAGCCAAGCAGGTAGCTTCGCAGTTTGTGTTTGTTAATTAAAAATAATAATAATAATAATAATAATAATAATAATAATAATGATAATAATAAATAAATAAAAAAATAATCTAAAAGAATATTCTAAATCATATTGCATTCAAGAGTCTCTGAAACCTCTTTTGTCAAGGGTATAGATAGATCCAATGAGTGGGCAATTGTAATTTGATTACACTTATATAACTTTTAATATACCAATGATTTGTAGTGCACGAATTTTAGGAGAACACATTGAGAATCCTGCTCCATCTACCGCGATAGAAGTTCGAGTTTTTAATAAAAATTGTTATTGAATCTTTGAAAGCAACGATTCTTGCGACTGCTGCGATTTTGTAAAAATCAGGGAACTGATCTGAGGTGGAAGTGATAAATATGATTTTTTTGAAATCTTGGCAACACGTATTTCTTCATTCGCCACAATGAAAAGAATTCTTCCTTCAATTTTTTATGATTATTTTTTAGTTGTTTTGTCTTTTTTGGTAATAACAAGATTAGAGTTTTTTCTTAAAAATAATTTCACTCAAACTTGCAACGAAAACAAAAAGTTGATAATTATCGTTCTCCTCATTTTTCACCGAATTCAAGCTGCAATAATATTTTTTAAGTTTTAACTCAGTATGGCATACGGACTGCATAGCCACTGTAAGCATTTCAGTCCAATCCCTTGACGTTATGGATTATTTTCAAATTTTAATTCTCTGTTTTGCTTTACTTTCATCTTTGTTTGCGATCATGATAATTATCAGTTGTTTCGCTAATAAAACTTAAAGGAAAAAATCCAAAATAGGAAATGAATATAAAATATTTGTGCATGAATAAGTAGATTGATACCTGTACAATTTTTTAGAGTGCGTTTTACAAGGCATGTGTGCGTCATGAGGAATGTAACTTGAGCTGTTCATTTCTATTTTCATGTAGACATCCAAACAAAGTGTAGATTTACACATGTCAACTTTAATTAAATCGATTTTTAGTTTGTTTGCGAGGGGAGTAAGAAGGAGAAAAGTTGTTCTCTCTCATTCGTTTTATTCTCTCTCATTCACACATACACACCAATTATAAAATATTGCAAGATCCCAGAAGGAAGAGGAAAATTTCATCAGCAAAAATTGCCTCAGCAAAAGTTTATAATCATAAACTCGGTCTAACAACCGCACAAGAGCGTTTGTGTTTTTACATGCCACATTTGAAGGAGATCATACGAAGTGTACACATTTTTAAAGACTAAACCTTTTTAGATGAAATTATAGAAAACACAATGAAATAATGCGATTCCTTAAAATTTTATATGGTCGTATTTATGATATATTTTCGGCTCTTTCCCACTATTTTGAAAATTCAAAAAAGACCCCAATCCCTCTCGAATGCCGGCCATATTTTCTTATTTAGACTCTTTGGCCATTCATTGAATACAGTAAAAGATGACATAATCGGACACTCACGGTCGCGATATTATTGTTCGCTTATCACACACATCTATTCTATATTAAATTTAAAAATTCATTATTTCATTATATATTAGGAATATTAAAATGATAGAGAACCAGTGCGGTGGTTGAAAAACTTTATTTATACTAGACTACTTCAAAGTGGATTAGCTCAACTTGGGCTGCTGATTTTCAAAATGCCTATGGATTGCTTTGGCATATCTATATCATATATCTATATCAACCTCGTCTTTAGAATAATCACACAAAAGCTCTTAATGTCGTCATTTCAATACTGTCATCGTCAGTGTGTATCCTTTCATTGCCTTTTACAAACTCGCCAAAGACATTCAATTCACCGATTTGTATACGTTGGCAGTAGAATGTCATGCTTGGCATCAAAATCCCGAATTATGAGAATCCAGTTTTTTATCATTGCAGCGTAAACTTTATCTCGAGAGGCCTTAACAATGAATCAGATTTGGTAAAATGGTTGCTTAATATAATTTTTAAAAATAAATTGACAGCAGTGTTGAATGCCATGCTCATTGCTTTTTACTAATTTTCGACAAAGGCTAATTAAATTTGCCACCGCTGCCACATTTTTAATCCTCCTTTGATTTCGGTGTGTGTGTCTCACAGCTTTTGTCTACTAATGAGAGATATTTTAACAATAATTTTTAGAAATCTGGAGTACTCTTCCGGTTATGGAAAACTGATGACAAGCTTCTGTCATTAATTAATTTTTTTTTTTTTTTTTTTTTTGTTATGGGAGATGACCGGTTATGTAAGTTGGACATTATGGGAGCTTTCACTATATATTTGTTGTGTGTATGTGTGTGTAAATGGAAATAATTTAAACACAATATTTCTCTTCACTTAATGAAAACGAAAACATCAAAACAATTTTCTAATTCTGAAGCCATTTCCATAGAGTGCAAGACGACAAACTATTGCGAAATAGTTTGGAGAAAACTGAAAATTTGATAACGAGTCAAAGTTAGGTCATCGATGATTTTGTGAGCACCAATGAATTATCGGTATATGAGAAGCTACACTCACAACAGACAGTGGCTGATTATTGGAACCTTCTGGCATTGAAGGAGAAAGTGAAACAGCATCGACAAAAGAATCAATTTAAGCCAGGGGAAGTATTATTTTATTTATATTTTATTTAATGTCTGAAATTTATAATCCATTGTTTTCTTAAATGAAAATGTTGTCTTTTCTAAATTTTAATTAATACGTAAAATCTGTAATGAATTTTTAGTGTAATTTGCTTAAATCAAAAAATCAAACACAAGGTGATATTTTCGTCAGTTTGAGTTACATAATATGAGTTTCCTGTATAAAAAAGTTAAATTGAATCAAAATAGTTTTCATACGCGTTCACATCCTTATATGTAAGTCATATCTGAATCATGAACTCAAGTTCAATGTCACGTCTAAACAAATATTTGCTCTGACGTTAATAAAAAAATAAAATTAATTTTTTGTCAACAATTCTAATGTGCATAGTGGAATAAAACAAATAACTATTAGATATCTGTGTATGTATATACCAAAAAGTACTAGTTCGAATGCGAATATAAAATTTAAAATGTAAAGACGTTTTGTGAAATGAAATATTTAAAGTTTAATTAAAAAATATCACAATATTTAACGGGTGCACTCGATCTTTAAAAACTGTACAAAATACAAATTTCTATCATAAAGTTACAAGATTTGTACCAAACAGACGTAATAACTGGAAAAAACTGCTATATAATAACATTATTAAAATATATATTTTTCACACTTTCTGGAAGGACTTAAGTAAGCCAGGCTATATAGGCCTAGTAAGAATTTTTCAACGATTGCATACTGTTAAAAACTTTTTGATGAAATCAAACAAATAAAAAATCACGAGATTCCAGCGATTTTTAGTCAGTGTCGTGTCGATTCTGAATCAATTTATTTATGGCCTCAACTTGCTTAATTATGTACGCACATGCATGCAAGTATTGATTTCTATACAGAAATATTTGCTCCATAAAACGTCTATGGAATGAATATTGATTAAAAAATAAAATATTTGCCAAACGTAAAACGCACTTGACCTGGAGCAGTGCAAGAGTCTCGCCACGCATATTAATTTCAGTTTATTATTTAAGCCTAAACAAAGTGTTTATGAAATGCCAATAACAAAATTCAAGGTTGACGTAACGAATTCACTTGTGCGAGTACATCAGGCGGGATGGTGCAAAATCAAAATTTACACAATTCTACTGGCATTCAAGGTAAACGGAATCAGTCTTTATATATCCAAATACATTCCGCTCAGCGGCTCACAAAATAAGAATTCGGAAAGTTCTTAAATTCACTTTTAATTTTCTTTTCTTCGTTTAAGGAGCCCAATAATTTTCCTTTCACCAAGTGAATGATTTAATCTAAAATAATCGTGGCCACCATCTGCACATTCTTTTTTGAATGAAAAATTGGTTATGAAGTCGCTAGCGGGTGTTTGAGTGCAAAATAATTTAATTTCTATTTCTATGTTGGCCGATAATCCTTTCCATAAATTTTTTAAAAAAGTTTAACATTCAGATGTTTAATGAAAAGTGCTTCAAAGTTTATGTTAAGGAAGAATTTCAGTTAAGAAAGTTAAATCAACTCCAAGCAACATTTGAAAAATTCTTTTGACAAAAATCAACGAACGATTAATAAAACTTGATTTTATTAACTGTCTACATAAAACGAGAATCCAAAATAGTCCTTGCAAATGTTTAGAATTTCAGTTTTATTTAAAATAAATAACTTCACTGCTTACGTAGAATGCCCCATAGACAAGTGGGCTTGCGGGTTCGATTCCATCCTTTGATAAGTTTTAAAATAAAATAAAACAATTTTTAAGATTCTCATCGTATTGTGAAGTTAAAAAATTAATAAAAACGTTACTCCCCTGAAAATTTACTAAATTTAAGTGGTAACATACAAAATTAACAATTTCCGTAAAAGTTGCGAAAAATTAAAAAAAAAATTCTTAGGTTAGGTTAGGTTAATTGGAGGGGTGTGACAGCCCATGTCATACGACATACACTTAAGACAGTGAAGGCTTGTTGTGCGCTCCCTTTAATTATCAAACACAACTGCCAGAGTTCTGCGGCAGGATTCGAACCTAGAATCTTCGCACTACGAATCTAGTACACTGCCTACTGGCCTACGAAGGTCTTAAATTCTTAAATTGAACCAAAAATTACACGAAAAAAGTCTCTTGTACAAACTGTTTTAAAAATTAGTCTTAATTAGGGATGCCGAAAATTTTCTGATACGAAAATTTCTGTATTTTTCGGGGCTCGCTTAAACGGGATTTCCTCATTTTTCGAAATCCAAAATTTTCAACTTTTTTTAAGAGATCTTATATTTATCTTATAATAATACAAAGGAGCACAAATATCTTGAACGAGACACAAAAATCAAAGTCTGAGTAGATAAAAGGTCTATTATATCAGTTTTGCATCTGTAAATGTTTTTCCATCTGAATATTCTGGTTTAGAAAGATCAGAATTTCTTCATTGCCCCAAAACTTTAAAATGGAACTGCTGAATTTAGTTTATGTTTGAAAATCTTGTGCAAATGCCCTTGGAACACAGCACTTGCAAGATGGTGTAGTACATTCCTTTTTACTTGTCACTTACAAAATAATTATATATAATAATATATAATTGGAAAACTTAAAATCCACTTGCAGTATTTAAAATCAAAAGTTTATATAAACTTTCTGTATGCAACACTATAATGTAATGTGGAATTTGAAAGCAACAAACATTTACTATTTAGAATATGGTTCATTGATAGTGGAAAGAAGTTACATTTATTTCGTATTTTATTGAAATAAATTTAATTTTATTTTACTTTCATAAGAGAATCACCGATTTATTATTGCAATAAAAACCCACATCTCGAAAAATCCCGGAACCGAAGATATCCGGCGATGCCGAGGTACGTCATATTAAAATCCCTAATTCCGGAATTCGCAAAAACCAGTTCCGTTTGGCATCGCTAATGTTAATTGATCAGAGACGCAAGTCAAAACGCTCTTTCAAAAGTGTTACGTCTAGGGTACCATTTTCTCCCTACAAAACAGTAATTTCCTTCTATGGGCCTCCCAAAAAAGTTTCAAAAACGAAATCCTTTTTCACTTACACTTCATGCTAAATTCGTTGGAATTAATCGAATTTGCACAAATTCGCGATGTCCTTTTTAGCTGATACGTACACATATACATATATACGAAAGTAAATATGCATGTGTATGTGTACACTTTAGTATATAATTTAAGTAAGTCCACTTTTTGTTTAAATAATAATTGCCATAGTAAACCACTTTAGGAGTACAATGTACACAAAGTTGTACAAAAACACCAAAAAAAAATTTATTTACTTCACATTAAAGAAGGCCAAAGAAAAGAAATGATTATTAATTACACTTCGTTAAGGTGTAGAAATTAAGCTCAATCGCAAATTTGTTTGTAATTATACGATCATGAGAAGGTGTAAGACACGCTGCAAAACTGAAACTTTCGAATTTTGATTACGAAAAGAAACAAAAATACCACAACAAAATTATGTTAACAAATACATCATCGTTAAGCATCTTAATTAATTAAAATGCCAAATATAGAGATATTAAACAAGTGTTTGTGCTATCGATACTTATCACCAGAAAAAACAAATACATTTCCAATATTTTAATAACAAGAAAGAGGAATGAATTAACGAATTTGCGAAATGGATTCGGAGTGAAATGTACGATAATTATAGCTTTTAATTTAATATTCAAATTTTTTCTTACAAGATAAATCATTTTATTAAAACTTTCACCTTCATTCGCAGACACCATGATTGAGATTGAATAGTAATAAAATCGCAAGACACCATTTGGCTTTTAACACTACTCGACAGATCTTAGCTTTTTTGTTCTGTTGTGGCAGGTTTTGCCCGTTTTAGTTTCATTCTTGTAATAATACACGAATATGGATATTAAATATATCCTTTTTTATTTTATTATGTTTAACTCTGTAAATATTGTATTTTTATGTATTTCGTTTAAATGAAATTAATTTGTCAAGCATATTTTAAATTTTTAGAAGGAGTTCTGACAACATGTGATTACGATAATAAAAACAAAAATTTCTCAAGAAATTTGTTGCATGTAAAAGAATACAGGATCATTATTTTCAATTTATATTTATTATTAGCAAATGCAACTTGTTTTTCATCATATAATAAATCAAATTACATCTAATTCATATAATAAATTCTTTAAATTTCGAAAGAAAATTAATCACAATAATTTATGCAAATTTATGTAAAAACACTCAATTTGTTTCAATTAAATTGTGCTTGAACTTGGCTTTGATTTTTCTCAATTCAGTTATTTTGAATAAATGATTGAATAATTTACATGAGAAATTTGTTTAGTTTTTTTTTGATTTTCTTGAACAATGACCCCTCGTAGCTAAAAGATGACATCAGCCAACGACTGCGATTTAATTCATCCGTAAATAGTATTGTTTTGTGAGTCTGAAGAAAAAATTCAATAAATTGCTAAAACAAATAAAATAATACGCAAATTGTACGACATCTAATTAATTTAATTATAATGGGCAAATTAAACTTTTCAGGTACAAAGAAAAGAAAGATTTAATTTAGTCTTCATCTGCGTAAAGAAATTAAAGTAGTGAAAAATTACTGCTTTTTTAATAAGAAATTGGTTTTGAACAGCAGCTCATTTTTCTTCAAAGTCGTATTAAACTACATGAAGAACAATTAACGACAACGTTTGAAACAACATCCAGATCATTTTCCTAAGACTTAAGAATTTCGTAGAGCGATAATTGCACAAATATAGTCTAATGATTTGGTAGAGACAAATGTTTTGCAACATAATTTGTAATCGTGTTTCTGTCTTGTCTCTCATTTTAGATGGCGTATATGGCACCAAGACGACGTTTGGGCTCTATAGGAGGCTCATCTCCGCCATCCGAATCCTCTGATGGCACCAACTCTTTCGAAAATCCCGATATAGTTTTAAGTGCCGAATGGTCCCAGGGCTCGCAAACTGGTGCTGCCAATCACAATTCCATGTTTTTGAGTTCGGAAGGCGACACCGATACAATAAGCACCGATACGGCCAGCAATACCGTATTGTCGGAGTATGAACGAGGCCAAGTTGAAAGCTTTTTCGCTGGTCTGGGCACAGAAATATTTGTTAGTTCTTCATTGGCTAATTTATATGAAGGTTCTGGAAAAGATAGCGACTGGCACTTAGTTTTCACTGGAATACCGGTAGTCTTATATGATCGGGGCAGTGCTCGAGCTCGATCGATACCCCGGGTAACTTTGGTTTTGGCTGAGCGTGGTTCGTGCTTTGCTTTGTGGTCGGATCGCATAGACAACTTGTCCGACTATCGTGTGGCTGGTCCCTCATTTCACACCATGTGCTTATCCAACAATCACCTGCAGATGATTGGTTTCAGTTTCGATTCTACGGAGTCCGCTCGTGAACTCTGGCAGCATATGGACCGTTTAGTAAGTGATCCCGAAAACATTGCTCTCTCCATTCCAGGACGTAAAAAACAAAAGCAAAAACGTATCAAACCGGCTCCGTTGCCGCCCAAAGCCCAAATATCCCACCCATGTCAATTTCACCACATCACCAGTGTGACCAAAAACGACACCAAACGTTACTACAGCATGCAGGCCTTTGATGCCTTGAGTCAACGCTAAAATCCCGATAACCATCACACCTTGTCAAATCAAAATGACATTTGTATTTAATAGATTTTAACATTTAACTTCAAATATTTATTTGAATACATTATTGTCCATCCTTTTCTTAATTTTGGGACTTGATTGAGAAAAATATTTATCTGTGATACAAATACAAATTAATTATATGTGCATATATTTGTTTTAGTCGTTTTTATTCGATACACTTTTAGTTTCGTTAATATCAAAATTTTAACAACAACAAAAATTAAATGTAAAGAAATAAACTACAGTTTAATGAAGTAAATGAAAGTTCAGTTTGCTAAACTCTTAAAAAAGAGCAGCGAAGGCCATTATTCTTTTAAGATTGTGTAATTATTTCACAAAAGTTTTTAGAAAACAACAATTAATATTAAGTCAGATTTACGCAAATTACAGTCCTTCTCATTAATTCAAGTACTATTCGAATTATTAAAAAGGGCTTAAAGGATGTACTAATTGTTTCATTGATTGTTTGTCCACACAGGACATTTTAGACAACTTTGTCGCACATATAACAATGTACAACATCTTGTGAACTCTTTTTATAATTTCAATAAATCGTTATATAGACATACATATTCGTACTTTATAGTAAAAATAAGCTAAAAGAAGTCACATTATTATGTATTTAATTAATATAATTAGTATAATTAAGATGCTAATAAAATTCAAGTTGTTATTTTAAATGTAATTGTACAGTAATTAAATATTTATAATACACTTTTAATAGAAACATTCATACATTAACATTATGAATACAAGTCAAAATTAAAATATAATAAACACTTCACAAATCAAAACAACAAAATCATTATAAAAATAAATATTTACACGCTTTGGAGATTGATTTGATTTTTTAACTGAAAAAGCTTGCGGTCATCTGGAAAGCTTTGCCTACATTTTTGTTTGTATTAAAAATTACAAACAGAATGAGAATTATGGCAATATGAATCTCAGCATAAAATATTATTGATTTAAACTGCCCATGTCTTGATTGATGCAAAACTATTGGTTAAATTTCCACTCAATATTGCTAGACTGACCTTTTCTTTCATATTGACCAGATAACGATAGCGAAACTTTTTAATCTCGTTTTCTCCTACAAATATCCTTCAAGCTACCACCTCAAGGCTGGTAAAAAACTTTACTCATCCTCGCATAACGTAAATTCAGAGATTTCGCTCTTATTTTATATATACAAAAATAGAAAAAGATACTAATCTTTTGATTAATAGAATTTAATTTAATTATCTATGATTTCTTCAAATGTAATTCTATTGCCTCATTCAGTATAAGAAAAGAAAGAAGGCCTTTCAGCTGATGATCTTGGGAAAAAACATGGGAGTGTAATCACAGCGAGATATGTCTGTCTCGTCGTGACTTCATACTGTTGTTATACACATACATACTCGTAATTACATACGAGTATGTACGAGTACGTAAAACTAAATAAATTTTATATTCTAATTGATTAATAATTTAAAAACAACAACTCATTTAAGCGATTTTGTAATTTGTTTCCATGGTCTCGCACTACTTTGTGCCACGTAAAACAAAAGCAGACTTAATTCATCTTCTATCGTGTTGCGAATACCTGATTTCTGTGAATATCCACATTTGAATGCCTGAATGCACTTGTATTGGAAGTGGAGAAAAATGAAAGAAATATTATGGCTCAAAACATCGTGGAGATCATTGTGAGAGCATAAGCTTTGTTCCAGGGGTCAAAAACCAAACCATCTCAAATGAAAAACCGGATAAGATAATAAAAAACAATAAAACATTGCGCCCTTTAGACTTTAACAACAGACGCACGCAAGCACTCCAGTGACTCTACCACAAACAGACACCACAACTTGTTTGAACTGAAAATGAAGAACAGGTCGACATCCCTACTCCATGAAACGTACAACTATTTGACATAAAGGCAACAACATTTGTTTCTGTCTCTTCTTTTTTTATGACTCACTGATAATAAAAGTTTGTTTAGGAAAGAAGAGAAATGAAATGAATATAGAAGAGATTTTGCTGCTTGTGCAAATTAGTGGGTCCTTTTAACATGTGGAGGAAAAGGTATGCGAATAGATTATGAAATCCAAACTTTCATATTTAATAACTCATTATTACTTTTCTTTTTTGTCAAATTTTTATTCGATATATGTATTTAGCCCATTAGAAAAATATCTCACAAAGCTTTTAAGAAGTGTAATAGAACCAGAATATATTCCTGTCTTGAAAGTGTATGCCTGCCAAAACCACACTTGCTTTTTGCAAAATTAGAACAAACACTGTTGTCCTGATGAGAGGTTTTTGCGGTGCATGTTCAAGGTATAAAAGCGACGTACACACTATCGAACATGGCTGACTGTCAATCAACAGTCAACCACAAAAAAGTTTGCGATCGAGAGACAGTCAGTGGCCACATTGATCCTTGACTGATAGCATCAGTCAGGAGCTTTATTTGCAACATTAATATGGATTTTTAACATTAAAGTGATTTTTTAACGAAATGGCTCACAGCCATTCTTTTAAAAATTAATATATAACGATTCCTCTCTAGCGGCAACACATCTCTTTATTTATTGAATCCTTTTTTTTATTATTTCCAAGGCAATTAAAAACAAAATGCAAATTTCCTTCATGAATGCAATTTTGATAAGTAAAGACCATCATTTAGAACTGATAAATTTACGGCTGTCATTCATGTTCGATAGTGTGTACCACTCTTAAGAGGCAACAAGTTGTTAAAATTCTGCTTAGCCTGATCTCGTATATGCACACTTGCGTACTTACATACTGCACATCACTATTTGTATGTATGTATGTGCAAATAAGAAGACTCAGCGACGTGCAACCACATGCCAGTGGTGCCAGACGAATGCTATACAATTTCAGTTGTGGCGTCAAATTCGACTGAATTTTAGTTTTAAATACTTCTATTAAGAGCGACAAACAATTAAAAACGAGCCTGAGTTTAATTTCATTGTTTCCGTTTTCTGTTTTCCCCACATTTCAAGAGGTTGAACTGAACTGAAATTTTGCCGAGATTTTTGTGTCTCTTCCAACGGGGTTTATTGAATTTGGAACCATTTCCATTATTCCACGTCAAGCTTGGTTTTGCTTTGTTCTTTTTCTTGCTAAGTCATTTTCCAGTTGTTCGTTGTGTTTATATAGTCCTTTCGGTTGTGTCTGTCTGAACGTGTGTCCGTATATATCCCGATATACTTCGAGTCTCTGCGCAAACTGTGGGTGAAATCTGAATTCCATATAACGAATTTCATAATTTGTATTTATCTGAAGTTTGCAATAGTGGTAGATGCAGATTTTTCGGTTCGCGATTTGGAAATCTACCCCAAAGTAGAACGAGATCACAATGGCGGACGGTGTTCTCATATAGAATTTGGAACGTACTTTATTACCTGGTCTTACTGATTGTTTACAAGTGCTCCAATTCAATCGCTTTTCAATTCAATACGTTCTTTCATGTGGGGAGCCGTAGTTCCATAGGAGAAATGGTAAAGCCGTGTTCAAGTAACTCATATACAAACATTATTTGTAAATGAGATATTTTTTAAACTAGAATACAGTTTCCAGATGAAGTTGACCATCCTCCCAACTTCTTGTTTTCCTAGTGCCACAAATATGCGATAACAAATATTTGGGTTCTAAGCGAGTGTGGCGAAACATCAAGTATTTACGAGTATGTGAAGCATTTCAAGCCTTGAAAATAATAGACCTTTTCAACATATTTTTTTTATAAATTTTGTGATCGATGTGGCACCACGAAACAAGCACAAAAAAATCAGTGAGACTATTTTCTTCTTTGGATCTGTTTTGTTTAAAATGAACTCTTCTAGCTCCTTGTACCTCTTGTTCGTGGCTTGCAGTATTTCAGCAGAAGCTGAAATTCTTCAAGGTCTGTCTCTCATGTGTTTACGAATAAATAGGGATGGTTGACTGGCTGTTTCTGGTTTCGGATCCCCTTTTGTCTTCTCCCTCCTCAAAAGCACAACTTTAACGTTTCTACTTTTTGCTTTTTGCAATAATAGTTTTTTTAGCGGTTTCCCTCAAAAGTTCAATTACCTCCGTTCGCTGGTGTAAACTCATGTCAACACACACACACTCGTATTTTATCCGCAATTATGTTTGTATTTATACTGAATATGCAATTTCGGATAAAGTCAGATTATGTAATTTTGAAAAGAAGACGAGAAAATGAATTTCTTTGCGGGATTAATTTACATTTGAATGCATACGTATGCATGTAACAGTTGACATGGCAGGAATACACATACATGCATACTTACATAAGTATGTACATTGTGTATACTATATATAGTACATATGGTATATGTACTTATGCATGTATATAAGTATTTAAATAAATGCATTGTTTGTTGTGGGTTTAGATCTTCTTTTTGCTTTTTGCAAAACTCTAATTGTTTTAACAATGAGTTGGGGAGAATATCCCGAATAATAAATTTCAATATTAATTTATTTAAATAAATATTATTTTTTCTAACTTTTTTTTGAGAATCAACTAATAATTTTTTTTTTTTTGAAACTGTGTCCTTTTTAATGATGTGTGTGTTTTTGCTGACAGTGATTTAATTAGACTTCAAGAAGAATTAAAAGTCTGAGAAAGTCGTCCTAATGAGATGTTTTATTTTAGCAAATATGTGTATGTATGTATGCATATGTACATGTCAACGATTTCACTCTATAGAAACAAAAATTCTAGGGTCAATTCGGGAACCCGATGTTTCATTTCCAAATAAAGCTTCAAGTGTTATGGGCATATATACTCGTATATACATACACGAAGATCTGCTTTCAAAGATATTCCAGTTGCAGCGATATTTTTATCGTTTTTGCAAATACCATAAATCCACGTATGACCAGATGCACATACATACATACATACATACATACATATGCGATTTGCTAATTACTCAACTTTTGGAAACGTATTACGCAGTCAGTTGGAATGGGCCGCTTTAAAATCTTTTAATGAAGAAATGCAAATTTTGCATATTTTCAAAACTTATTTGTGCGTGTCTATGCATCTCCCACCAAAGAAATTAAGAATTTTGTTCTCTGTTGATTACGATATCAAATGAAACAGATTAAAATCCAGGTGTAAAACATTTCAGTGGCTCCCATCTTTCCTCTTACTTTTAAAGAAAGTTTCAAATTTTCATAATCAGAATCAGAAACAAATTTTCAGGTCAGAGGCAAAAGATACCTGCACTCATTATATTTTTTTATATCAAATTGAAAATAATTATTTTATAACCCGGTGCGACACTGAAAATCAAAACAAATTATGGTCTCCAAAAGTTATACACTTACATACATATTCGCGAGCACATATATACATACATATGTACATACATATTTATGTACGAGTACATAATTAAACACCTTCAAAAATTACAAACGCGTGCAAAGTTCAAGTTGTGATTTTAGATACACATACATACATACACATGTACAATACATATGTAAGTACCCATTGAATTTTTTTTTTCGTTTTGGCTAGAATTCGGTCAAAAACAAGTTGCCGAATTCGCATATGAAATCAGTCAAGAAAATCATACAAATTCTGATGAATTGTTCTGGCGAAATCATGATGGAATTTGTCTAATAAAATATCAGAAAGTGTTCCAACTGTGCCTTATTAAAGTGGGAGGAAAGTTTAATATGAAATTATAAATTTATTAGAAATGTCGTATTAAATTCCCACCCAAAATCGGGAAACTGACTCTTCTTATGCCATGCATGTTTCTGCTTCTTACCGCAGTCCGCTGGAAAACATTAAACACATTTATGCAAAAACCTTTAAGAATCAAATGAGAATTATCATAAACACTGAAATCAGATTATCGTAAGATAATTTACGAATCAGGTAAAAATATGTACAGACTATTCTGTTAAATGCCTCAAAGGAAATTAATTTTTCAGCCCACAATGACCAGGCTACTCTGAAATTAATCGGAAAATCTTTCAGAAAATGTGCGGCGACGTCACACCAGAAAACTGGCGACTATTCTGTTCGGTGCGTTGATACAAAGTTTCGAACTATTGTACGAGTACACTGTACGCCCTAATATATAAGCGTGTATGTACATTGAATCTGAATTAAATTGGACTGAAAAAAATTTGTCTTTCAACTGTTCTTGAGTTAAATTTCACGTTGCCATTTTCACTAGATAGTAATGCATACGAATTCATACATACATATACATACATACAGATATGTAGGTACATCTCTACATATTTATGTATATACATATGTATGTACATACATAGGAGCAACTTTCAGTTTACATAAGCGTTTATTCGAAATTTACTTGATTTCTTTAGTTACAAAACAGAAACCGCTTGGAGAGCATTCCCGGCAACAAATATTCGTATGTAAATACTCGTTTGTTCATACATACGCACATATTCATACATTGTACATACACATTCCCATTTTGATTTGGTTTCCGAATGAAGTAATTCTGACCGCAATCTAAACGATGTTTTACCCACAATTGCCAAACCATCTGTCTAATGTTGAAGGGAGTGGAATTTCAATATGAACTTTTCCTTTATTTTCTTTAGCCTCTTTGTTTTATTATGTTACTTGGGATGTAGTTACACATACTTATGTACATATATACGTACATATGTACATATGAAAATAGTATTTAACAAATTGTATTATTGTTTGATATTGCAATTCGCACACACATACACACACACAAACACACACACACTGACATGAATCGGCTGATTTTGTAAGATAATGAATTTCTCGTAACTGGAGGGTTCCAAACAAGAATAAATTACATACAGACATACAATATAAATTTTATGGAAGTCGGAGTGAATGCGAATTGCAAATGTGCTGATTTGGATGCTGTTGTAACGTACATGCCAGAGACTGATTCCAAAGAATAGCTGCCTTCTTCATAATAATTTATCAGAGAAGTGCAAGGTAAATTTCAATACAAAATCTGTTTCGCAGACTTCATATTGATAGACCATTCCCCGAGGTATTATGAAAAAGGAAAACTTCTGTAGCCCATTTCCAACACAATTGACTTGCGTGAGTAGGAGCTATCACCTGAGTGGTGATCCCCCTAGAATAATCCAAAATTTAGTTTGTATTTCTCATACGAAAAAAGTCGTTAGTGCTGTGTGCCCCATTAATTTTAATAACAATTCGCATGTGATTATTTACAATGTAACTGTTGAAAGTGGCGCATCAACATCGTACTTCGATCACCATCTCCGGAAAAAGAATACGAGAAAATAGTTCAGCGTCCAGAAATTTTGAAGACTTTAAATTGTCCTCAGTCGAAAAATGGCTCAACACATTCTAAAAATTGATAAATGATCTTAACGAATGCATTATTGAACGACATATCGAAACTCTTGTCATCGAAATTAAATATTATTATATTATGAATAAATGAATTTTAATAGCGATTGCTATCGGTATCATTCCGTAGGAGATATTTCGGCCGACAGTGATTTTGTTGCATGAAGTTTAATTTCTACAAGAGAAACAAATTTAGGCATCTCAAAGCAGTGGACTTGAAGGAGAGCCATTTCAAGAATCATCATATCGCAATCCGAAATAACCAGGCGGAAGTGTAAGTCATTACTTTTCCAAAATCAGATAGAAAATTTCATTAAAATGATAAAGAGCGGTTACGTCTCTCGCTTAAGGAAAGCATGAAATAATTTTCAATAAGAAAAAATTATTTCGAACTTAAAAGAAAAACATGTTGTACAATTTATTTTGAATTCGAACGCATCGAGCGGGTGGGCAAATGGTGGGTTGGGGCCTAAACACAATGTTGGAGCTTTTTAGAAGTCAAATGACCACAAATTATATCGAATGCAAAAGACAAGAGTGTGTTTTATGATTAGATATAATCTACGTGAACAAGATTATAGACTCAAGATTTCATTCTGAATAATAATGTAATTCTTTAAAATATGTAATTATATGGCATAATATCCCGAATGGTTTTGATACATTTTGTAAATAAGGACCTTTTTTCTTATAAGTACAGTAATTGCCAACCAAAGGGAGGCTAGCAGGAAGGGAGACCGTAGGAGAAATAAGATGATTCATATCGAATATAAGTTGCTTGTGCTATGGTTTTCCAAATCGACTATTTTGGTAATTCCTATAGGCATATTTTTGATTTGAAACATGATGATTAAAGTCAACTTATTAATTGGTATTAGAAGCGACACACAGTAGTGTACAACTTTTTTTTCAATTGCTATCATTTGTGTCTTCCTAGTTTTTCTCACTTAACGCTGCCCCATGAAATTTCAATTCAAACAGCAAATTGCAAGTGACCGACAGAATTGGATGGTCACAAATGCCTCTCCTAAGCAGAACATGGTTTTAGTCTTTCTTCATACCTAGAGCAACTGAGAACATTGTTGAAAGCCAAGTAAAACAACAGGCGGGATAAAAAAATATTGTAAATAAATAGCCAACAACAACAGCGATACAGACAAACGAACTGCCAAGACAAATATTCTGAGATAGACACAAAGAATTGTTATGAAAGTGAAGATGAATGTTTTTTTGTTCATTATTGTGTCGCACGTAAGTAAGTGAAGCGTTGAAATACTCCATATATTAACAACAATGTGGATTTTAGGTTTACGTAGCAATGGCTGCAGCAACACCAGCAGTTTCAGTATCAGTATCAGCAGCAACAACAACAATTTTGCCAATCACATACGAAAACAACTTTAAGGAATTTATCGAACAAGTTGAAGAACTAGTCTTACACACCACAGAAGAAGCACTTAAAGTTACCATACGTGTCTATCGAAATCTAACGAAGTCTATGCCTCCTCTTCTGCAACACGCCATCGTACCAATTACAACCGATTATATACGCAGCGCAGAAGCAGCTTTCAAGCGCCCTCGTAACTACTCCGAACAGAGAAAGCTTTTGCGTCAGTTCCGCCACAACAATATACAAATTGAACGATTGCGCCAGCAACTACAACCACAACATCCTAAATTTCAATTCCATTTAATATCACATGAATTTTATTACACCGGAAAAAATCTAACCGAATTCGATAATCTGTATTTGAAATTTATGTTGGACTTCGAGCATGTATCACAAACGCTGTGGGACACAATGTCCGAGGAGATCGTGGAACAACAACAAGACTTATTAGAAATCTTGGATGAAATTTCAAATGAAAAGGAACTGGCCGAAAAGGATAAACTATATGATGAATTTATTGAAATGTTTCTTTTCAAAACTGAAATTGGTGCTGCCGAAAATCGTCAATTGGATTGAATTATTACCTAAAATAATTTTCAAGACTACTTTTTTTATTCGAATCAATATATACAAACACAGAAATTAAAATAAATTAACATATGAAACCTTATACAACGGTCACCAACAGAACACTACGGCTGCGCTTCCCTGATATACTCGTAATCCTTGATAAAGATCCCCTTGTCTTGCAGTGAAATCTGTAGCAACTTTCATACTTGTTAATAAAATTTGCAACTAAAATTTTGAAACGAAATAGGGCAATTAAAGGAATCAGCTGTTAAAAACATATATTTTCAAAACATGTTTATATATGTACATAAAAAACTATTGTTTTAAAATTAAAGCAGCAAAGATTTGCTGATTTCAACATTCCTCGTATCAAGTTAGAAACTGAAAAAACTTGTAGTCTAGTCCATTCTTTTGCTTTAATTATGCTTTGGAAAAAGCCATTGGCTGATGAATATGAAACGACAGAATTCCTGCCACAATTAAGCCGTGATGGTACATAGGCCGGTATCAACAACATTCCAAATGTACCAAAATGTGAAATACAAATAAATAATTACAATAGATTTTGAATACTTTTATACAAACACAACGGAAGAAACAATTGTATTTGACAAATTAATTTTTACAAATTAATTAAAACAACATCCTGAATAATTTTTCATCTCAGCAATTTCTTCATTTTATTTTATGCAGATTGATGTATGTACATATTTATAATTTTTCATTTTTATTCTTTTTAAAGGACTAGACTTTTAAAGAATTGTAATATTGGAACCACATCAAAGTTAAGAACTAAATGTAATTTGTATAATTTCATTACTGAATGGACAGTAAAAGCATTAAATATTATTTTCCACAACTCTAAGAGACTCTTTATTATTTACCTGAACGAAGAATTTGTATCAATATTTCAACCAATAAGAAGAATTATTAAATGTATTATCAATAGGGTGGGAATGGGAAAAAATTTTACAAAAGGAAACAAAAATTATTTATTTTATAAGTTTAAAAAATATCAAATAAATAATAAAACCTACCAAATTTTTCTTAATTTGTTCATCAACAAACAGAGAGGAGAGAGTGACGTCACACAGTCTTCAAAAAACAGGGTGGTACGAGTATTGCAGGAAAATTCTCCACATTGTTAACTTATCTTAGATTTACATAACCCAGATAATTTAAAAATATTCGATGAATTCCAAGAAAAAAAAAAATTGCAGAACTTTTAACCCTCTGGGCCACACATTTTTAACAAACCAGACACGGTTGTTAGAATATCAGAAGAAAACAAAGTAGAATATCATCGCAATTCTATCCAAATTCCACATCCATGCAGTGATGTTAACTTTTATTATCAAATTACCATTCAGGCATACAAAAATTACCTTGTTTTGAACAAAATTACCATGCTAGAAGAAAACGCTTAGTGCCCTTTCACACTTTAGAAATTGAAAGACAGACAGACGAAGTTTGATGGTAACGTATCAGTGGGGGAAGTATATAATACATGTATGACAATGCATGTATCACAATACATGTATGACAATGCATCTGTTAACATTCTCTGGTTTTGCATCGAAGATGAAGCCTTAAGATGACGTTCACTTGAAGCGTGTCTTTTTACCTGAGAGAATCCAGCGCATCCATCGAAATCACAAATTTTGCAATGATAGTAAAATTTTCCTTTTTTACTTTTAATAATGAAATTATAAGTTCTTTCTCATGATGAACGAAAAGTTTGCTTTTTACAAATTATTGCATTGTACAAATACATATTTAAAATACAAAAACTTGAAATAGGTATCTCACCATCCTTCAAAAATATTTTATTTTTGCGAAATTCAAATTACAATCACAGAATAATAATTCCAATGATACACTCGTCGGTTAATATTTACTTTGTGGTTAATTTTTGTAGAATTAATGATGATGCTAGTCATAATATGATAACATACGGTAGCCACAGTTGTACAATAAATACAACATCTAATGTATTTTGTTGGTAAAATCGCTCGGTGGTCTGTCAAAATCAAACTATTTTTTGTTCACGCTTGTTTGTTTGTTTACAAACTTTGAATTATAGTGGTACGTAAACAATCGTCAGCTATCGAAGTAGGACTACCTGGTTTGAGCGAAATTGGAAGACACAAGCATATTCGCCGCAGCTTAAAGTCTCCAATTTAAGCTGTAGCGTTGCCAGTAATTCATATCGCATGTGCCGTGTTTACCACAGAATACATTATATCTGTTATATCTGTGGTGTTTACAAAAGGGAGATTGGCTTTCTTTAAATTACCATATAAATAATAGGATTACCTTCCTACCTTTTGGAGTCTAAATTACTTCAAAATATGGTAATTACTTCACGGTTAACATCACTGCATCCATGTGAAATATCTAAAGAATATAATAGAAAATAGCACTAGCAGCCACTCTGCAACACTGGCTCGTTTTTTGTTGTGTTGGTGATGTCTGTACTGAGATTTTAAACTACTATTAAAAACATAGAAACGCTTGTGCTACTGACCGCAAGATGGCTCTGTACAATACAACCATTGAGGTGGTAGTACGAAATAAGCATAAATTGTGACTGTCAAAAACTCAAACAAAAGGAGAAAACGTGTTGTAACATGTTTTAAAAATGCCAAATAACACGGACATCCCTCGGACAGTTATTTTGGAAAATTTTCCTAAAAGCCAATTCTCTCTATGACACGTGTACAAGTCTTTAGAGTTCCACTGGATTTTGTAACAGGGAAATCAAATGAAAAATTTTAACGAAACATTACGTTTTTACACACACTGTCGCACACACCTCAACCAAAATGGAAAATATGATTTTCAATTTTATTTCCTTCTTACAAAAACCAATGGATATCTGAAGACGACATTATGTGTGCGTGTGTGTTCATATGTATGTATTTCATAATATTGACATTTAATGAGGTGGAGGGATCTTTGCTTATTGGCGTTTCCATATCTGAAAAGAGTGTAACATTTCTGGCACTTTTAAGCAGAAAAAAACTTGTAAGGGAAGAGCACACATTTCCATAGGGAAGTTAAATATTTTAAATTAATTAGATTTTTTCTTATTAATTGATCAAGAAAGTGCTACACTTTTTTCAGAAACGAAGACGCCATATGACTTAGAAATTATGTACATGCATATTTACTACATATAACGCTCAATTGCTGCAACAACGTCATAACACAACTTAATGGGAAAACAAAATATTTGTATGAAATTGGTAACACGAATTTGTTTTAATTACACAATTGTGGGTTTTATGGGTTGTGACGTCGTTGTGGTAAATGGGTGATGTACATATGTACGTGTATACTGTCACTTAATGATAGCGATGGGGATGCGAATGGCTATGGGCGTGATCGTGACCGTGGCCATAGTTGTGCAGGCGAGTGTGGTTTTGATTATGATTGCGACTATTGTTATTATCGTGATTAGTAGCGGAATGAGGCAGTAATGGCTCAGGACTAATAGAATATCGGGGTGGACGGCAGTGGTTTGAGGGTGGTATAGGATCCTCATAACGGGGACATGGATGATCGCCAAGAGGTGATGCATTCTCAAAACGTTTTGACAGCAATGTAAATTCTTCGTGTGCTGAGCAAAGGGCTTGCAACCGTTGTAATAAATCTGTTTCGGGCAAATCACGTAAATGCAAAGTTCTGGCCACCGAAGTGCGAAAACTTTGCAAATGTGACAAGCGGTGATTGGTGTCGGAGAGTTGGCTTTGCAGATGAGCCAAGTCATCGCGCAGTGACTGAAATATGTATGTGTGTAAATGATATCGATCAGCTTAAAAGGAATAAGAAATTTTTTTCTTACGTTAATCAGCGTTTCGTCACGGCATCTTCTGTCTTGATTAGATTCACTGAGAGACTTAAGCCTTTCTTTCAAGGAATTTACTTGCGACAAGAGTCTAGTTTTTTCTTCTTCCAAATCGCATACTTGTGTTGTTAGTTCGTCTATTTTGCGTGCCCGTTCCAAAGCTCTTATTTTGTATTCCACAGCTTCAGCCAACTGCGCTTTCACCTCGGCTATTTGTGAACGAGAGTCAACCAATTGCGCCGTAAGTTTATCGATGACTTTATTTGCCTTTTTAGCACGGCAGATGGCATCATCACGTTCGCTCTGCAGCAGACATTTTCCTCTAGCACCATCTTCTATAATGGCCAATTTTCTTTTAAGCAACTCCAAGTGCAAGTCTCTACGCTGAACTTGTTCTCTAAGGATGCGAACCTTTCTTTGTAGATTGTAGAGAGTGCTGGTGCTCTCCTTAAGAGGAATGTCGTGGCAGGATCTTTCCCGCCTCAATTTAGAATGATCGTGATGATAGTGATTGCAGCAGCTCTTTAAATTCTTTAAACAAATAACTAAAAATACTGTATATCAAACAATTTTCAAATTCTTTCCGACTCACCTTATCTGTAGCGCGATGGTAATGCTGATGCCCTTGATTTTCATGGCATTTATGATCTTCCATAGCCGTTGCTAAGCGCTGTGCTCTTTCCAAAAGACTCTCAGCCATAAGACTAGTATCATTTCCTAAGGCGGGTGGTGAAGAACATTCACTCCACTGCAAAGCTCTGGCCAAACGTTGCAAGTAGTCCGAAAGGCACATATGATCCTTACGTAGAGTGTGTATTTCGGCATGACATTTTTCTAAGCGTTCTTCTAGCTCGCACTTTTTAGCTTCTTCGTGTCTTAATTGGCTTTGCGAGGTTTCCTGGGTCTCCTTCAGCTTGACGTGTTCACAGGATATTTGATCTCGTAAGGCTTGAACTTGCTAAAAGAAACAAACAATTTCAGAACTTGGCAACATGTAAGTACATCGGCATTAGGATAACAAATACCTCATGCATGTTTTTGCTTTCAGTTAATATCTCACGCAGTTTATCTTTTACCAATGTCTCACAGGGCTCAGCAAGATCTAAATGATTGGCCAAGCATCTGAGAAACTTTAAGCGATCAGTTTGTACGCGATCTAAGTTGGCTTGTAGTCGATGGCATCTGGACTCAAACCCTTTCAACTCGTCCTTAAATTTTTCCGAGTTCATTTCAGATTCAACTAGACGATCCTTTTGCACTTGTAAGTCCCTTTCATACTGCCTGCATTTGGCTTCCAATTCGTTTTCACGATTGGTAGCGCTTTCCAGTTGAGCCGATAAGCGTTGTTTCTCTATATTAGAGAGCGTTTTTAAATTTAGCAGCTCATTTTCACAGCTACTCAAAGTGTCACAAGTCGAATTTACTTTGGCCCTAGTACGGTGCAGTTCTGTCATTAGCTCCTCAGCTCTGGTCACCACACAGTCAGCAGTTAAGTGGGCATTGTCACATGCCTCCATCCCAAGGCATGTACTTAAACGCCTTATGAAATCATTTAGTTGACTTTGAGCCTCCTCCTTCCTGCTTTCTTCAATTGATAGATGATTTTCAAGTTGTTTTATCTTGCCCAACAACTCCTTACTTCTTTCGTCTGCGGAACGTTTCTCTCTTTGAATTGTTTGGATGGTTGTATCGCATCGGGATTGAACTGACTGCTCGCGATTCTCTGCAGCCTGAAGTCGAGATTGCAGGGAAGATATCAAGGCCGATTGGCGAGCTGCTTGAGCTCGAAGATTTTCACACTCCGCGTCTCTGACAGAGAGATTAGTTTTAACATCGGACAGCTAAAGTTTCGTAAAGTGTAGCAAAATTCAATTTGGAGATTAAAATTTCAACAACATCTCTTACCTCATTTGTCAGACGTTCCTTTTTGTACGACAATGCAGCCAATTCACTGCGCAACGTAGTAACCAGGTCAATGTTATGGTGATGTTCAGTCAGTGTCAAGGCGGTGCTGTTGCCACAGTTACTATCCAACTGTTGATAGAAATTTAAAAGAGAAGTATAAGAATTTGAAAATCACAGTTAGTAATAGAGAAAATTAAAAAAAATTCGATAACAACGTTTCGAAATCACTGTATTCGAAATGCAGATAAATGTTCGATTCACAATTAATTGCACACAAAATATTTTTCGAAAAACTCAACAACATGCATTGATTTTTATTTAAAAATATTATATGCAGAAAAGCTTATTTACCAAATTGTGGTGATGGTGGTGCGGCGATATTCCTTGAACATGATCATGATGGTGATGGTGAAGCAAATGATGATTATGATCGCTATCCAACGGCATCTTCGTTGCAAATACTCCTTTGTATACACTCAGTGAAAAGGCACGACCCTTATAAATGTCTGCACACAAAATAAGGAAACAAAACCCTTCAGCAATTATTTACAAAAGCCAACTAAACTCTCGCTTAGCAAATAGTCAAACAGAAACCCCAAACAACAGAAGATGGGTGTACAATTCTAACCTCATACTGCAACACATGCCAACCAAACTTTTTCACCACTCACAAATCAATTCACACTCGTGCCCACCAGTGTGCAACAATGTGAACCTAAAATAAACATTAAGTTTTGGAATTCACATCACAATTTGTGTTTGAGATGGGTATCGCTCACTGAAGTGAATTGAGCCATTTATCGTGCATGATCATGTTTATAACACGTACAATTGCTACATTTGGTTGTGCCGAATCTCATATTCCCTTCACCAACATATGAAGTCATATGAAAAATATTTTTTGAGATTCCTTCGAATCACTTTTCAATGCTTTTGTGCACTTCATCTTCATTTCATTAAGTATTTATAGACCCGTCCCTTAAATAATATCTCTTCTACTTATTCCAAAAGGGTGGCGGACTTTCGGCATTTGCATACCGAATAAATCGAGAGTTTTTTATTTGATTGCGTCACACATTTACATACATGTTTTATTTGCTATTAATGACAATGCCGAAAGTGTAGCTTCTGTACTTATTTGGTTTCTATCGAAGAACCTCCGTCGTGTCCCAACTCAGGCATAATATTTTTCTTTATTCGCATTTAAAAATAATTGTCCAAGAGAATAAAATTTATACTTATTGTATATACACGTGCAGCTCTAAGACCTAGTAAGTGCTATATAGTTTAACAAGTCGCAGTGGATGATGTGGCAGAGTGGTTGAGGTTGTAATGATGAAAGTCGTGGTGCAATTCCGCTTTCGGTCGAAAGTTTTTGGGTTTTTTTGCTGTTTCTCAGCCATTTATGATCCGATTTTGCCAATTTTGAAAGTAATTGAACTTAAAAGAGTTATGATATTCTATCTAATAGAATACTTCCAGTCTTAGTCGCAAGATCCGGTCAGACTGACAAATGGACAGCGTCTGATCAACTTTTCTATCCACAAGAAATCAGTATATATATATATATATATATATATATATATATAGCATATATATATATATATATATATATATATATATATATATATATATATATATATATATATATATATATATATAGCATATATATATATATATATATATATATATATATATATATATATAGCATATATATATATATATATATATATATATATATATATATTAGCATATATATATATATATATATATATATATATATATATATATATATATATATATATATATATATATATTATATATGCAGTCGTAATTGAATATTGCAGAAATTAGAAACGGAATGATAATCCAATATACTCGTATACCCTTCCCACTTGCGGTAAAGTTTCTAAAGGATTTGGCGCACACTTGTGAATTTTTGAATGATTAGAGAAATATTTTCCACTTTGTTCTATACACAAAATATCTAATTTTCTTATTCGAAAATTAATTATACAGTCTTAAATTATACGTTAATAGATTTCTGGAATAGAACCTGCTTCGGAAAAAGCTGTATTAGCGAACTTTCTTTTCTTTTCCATTATCACAAATAAAAAACCATTCAGTAACTTTCAATCGGGTAAAACTGCTACCAACAAACACGTCGTCATACTAACGTAAACATGTACAATTCACATAAATCGCGTGACCGCTTCCCATCTCTGAGTTAAATATTATGTACTGCAACGGTTTCGATAGCTTTACGGTAACCTAGGAAAACCGCACAATAAGCCGTAGAAACTTGCCTCAATGGCAACGCTTTTCCCCCATTTTATTTATTAGTTTCCTCCAATCTGGGTCATTCACTTGGCAGCATAAATAAAATACTTTTAGTTTATTTATTTATTTATTTTTCAAAGTAAAATTTTCAAAGAAAAAAATGCAGAAAAGCCCAAACATTCTTATGAAGTTTATTGCCAGAATCGCATTAAACAATAAATCAAATTGAATTGAATTGAATGTGAAATAAGTCGTACAATATAAATATTTTGAAAACAGAAGTTTTTATTATTTACTCACTTTATCGACAGGACCAAAAGGTATATTGTGTTGACTTTTTTGGTTTCCATTATTATTCAAACTTTATTTAATTAAATCAGAGTCGCGTCCATGGGCGCAGGTGTTGCATGTTTACGAGTACAATGTAGCATGTAGCCGAGGTTGGGACTTTAGAGTCTTGGTATTTTTGATCAATATTCGGATATTCAATAGATACAGTATTCATTACAGTCCAGAAGCACTTATAACAACTTCTCTATATTAGATTCAAATATATGACCGATTCACGAAGCACTCGATGCGTTATCGGTGTCTTTGTTTTCAAAAATTATGTTTGAAAATATTTTAGCACATTTTGTGAAGTGCGCAATTAAAAAGCTGTGAAATATTAAAGCTTTAACAAAGATTTCCAATAAAATCAATTGTAAAACGAAAGTTCTTTTATCACAGTAAGAAACTCAGCATTATCGATAACACCACGAGATATTTCCCATAGAAATAATGAGCAACTGAAAATATATTCCATTGGATTACATCCATTTCTATCATGTAAGAAGTTAAAAGAGTTGAAAGCTTCAAGAAAAAAATGCTTAAATCTAGTTTGCAAAAACTCCAAGTTTTGAACAAAAAATTAAGGATAATACGTAATTTTGAAAGTAATAAAGAGCCAAATTTGCAAGAATTCGAAAAATGTGAAATGCTAAAATCAGAAAATGGACAAAAGCAAATTATATTCCTGCGTACAAAATGTTGCTCTTCCCAGACATGTATACACTCATACGTCGTTTATGGCAGCGTTTATTTATCACAATAAAATATTGCAAAAGAATTATTTTTCAATAATTTAGTCGATTATGAGGTGTTCTGATGACAACTTTCTACCTCATTAAATAAAATGAAATTTCTACCAGATAAATTAATGGCACGAGATGTGACTCTACCTTTAAACAAAGTAAATAATGGCAATAACAAGCCGGAAAGCTTTTCATATTTGTTGCGCCTCTACAAAATTTTGAATTTCGAGCAGTATCTCAGTAAATAAAATTAATTAATGAGCTTTGAATTCTCTTCATGTCTGAAGAGAATTTAATTTTAGAATTATAATAATAGTTTCAGTACTTAAAGAAAATTATGAAATTAAAGTACCCATTAAATAAAAACAGCGGAGGCTGAAGTTTCTGACAGGGTTGAGAATTATTTTATTGAAAAATTGCTTTCCAATTTTGAATAAAGAAAGAAATAATGAGAGGTGTGGAAAATATGACAACTTGGTTAGTTGTTAGTGGAAAGAAAAGTTGCTTGAGGTGACCACTAAGTTGTTGCAACGTTGTTTTTTTTTTTGTTTTATAATATTTAACACTCAATACCAAAAATGATATACTTGCAATTTTATATTGATATATTGTATAAATAAAACAGAGCGTATCTAATGGGGGTGTTGCTAAGGCAATATTTTTCCAATAAATTTATTTCATGCTTTCGAAAAAATTGTTTTTGAAGCATTAATTGAATACAGTAAAAACCGGATAAGTGCAACACGCATAAATGCAAAAAACGCTTAAGTGCAACGTGTTTTGAAGCCATAAGCCTCTTTTATATTTTTTCATGTAAAAATGCACGGATAAGTGCAACACGGATTAATGCAAAAAATGCATAAGTGCATAATAATTTCAAGCCTCAAGAGACATTTTTAGTACAACTTTGTATGCATAAATGCACAACTAAAATAGTCAATTTTCATTTACACATAAGCACTTTTTTCTACAAAAAGGTTTCCGATTTTTTCACCTCATGTGATCCAAAGCAATCTGATTTAGATTCTTCAGTTTGCTCGTCATCTATATAATCTTCCATACCAACATTTTTTAATAACTGTTCTTGTTTATAGTAAAAAATTTTTATTTTGTTATTGATTAAAAACAAAAGCAAATTAACTTTGCTCACATGTGATTTTTTAAAGACTTTTTTTAAACTGAACTGATTCTTTAGGTTAGGTTAGGTTAGGTTGATTGGAGGGGTGTGATAGCCCATGTCATACGACATACACTTAAGCCAGTGAAGGTTTGTTGTGCGCTCCCTTTATTTATCAAACACAAACTGCCAGAGTTCTGCGGCAGGATTCGAACCTGGGACCTTCGCACTACGAGTCTAGTACACTACCTACAAGTCTACGAAGGTCAGTCTTTAAGTTTTGTAAAAAAAATTTTATTTACATAATATATACGATATATGAAAGTTTGTAAACATATGTATAGTATGTACGTTAAAACTTTATGATTTAGGTTTTTAAGTTTTTTTGTTGAACTCTATTAGACAAACAAAAATATACATGAATTACCAATAAAATTAAACTTTGTTTATAAAAATCATCAACAGTCTATTTTATCTTATATTTTTAAGGAACTTATGCTCATATGTATATATACTCTAAGCATATATGTATGTACATAGTTTGATTTCTTTCTCTGTAACTATATGTAAATGCAAAAAATTTGCATTTACCCAATAATTGTATAATTGCAATATTTGTGCATTTATCCGAGGTTAGCATAAATGCAAAGAATGGATAAGTGCACAAAAAGTCGGGTGAAAACCGATGTGCATTTATCCGTACTTTACTGTATTGCGAAACATGTCATTTCATTCAAATAAATGATTAGACACACATAAGTGTATGCTTATGCAAATATTGTCTATTAAATATTTGCAAAGCTTTTGCTAATAATACAGTTCACAGTGGGGCACAACCAAGATATTTTAGGAGTAGAAATGAATCAGGTTACTCCCAAGATGAATAGGGGAGTATCAGATGAAAATCCAAAACATCACGCACATTGGTTCCAGTTTCTTCTTCGAAATACCGAAATACGTATATATAATCATACATGTATATTAATGTGTAAATAAAAAGTCTCTCTTGGGATTATCTCATGTTGAAAAAGCAGTTCGAAACATGTGAATTAATCTCCACATTTTCTTTATTCTCGACGTGATCGACAAGAACCTTTTTTTTAGTCTTTATTTCTTAGCGCACACTCCGACACAGTGATCACAGTTGTCAGAAGAATATCACTAAAATAAGGATTTTCTAAAAATTCCGTCATATTGTTTAATTTAGGACTAGATATATGAAAAAAAAACAAAATGTCCCCTTTTTAATTATTGTATTTGTTTCTTTAGATATTCGATATTCTTTAGAGTCAAATTGTTTCAAAGAAATATTATTTTGTATACAAAAATTTAAACAAGAAGCGTATTTTTTTTCTTGGAAAAAATGGGCACCAAATAGACTTTTTTTAAAAAAAGCAAAAAAGCATTTCAATAACAAAACTTACGATTTTCGATGGATTTTGTTCAATTTATTTAAGAAATCTTTCTTTTTTATTTACAGCATAGAAACATAACAACAATTATCATTTAATAAATCAGACGATTTTATGTACGTACGAGTACCATAAATTAAGAAGGAATCAAAAATATTCATTGTCCAAAATACATAATTATATTAATTATACTAATAAATACATTCAAATAAATGAATTTCGTTCATTTTTTGTTTGGAAAAAGACACACACAAATATTTATTACGCCAGTAGAAGTAATGTGTTTAAGGCTCTGCAAAATAGTTGTGGTCCATCTGAGTCACGTTTGTACTCAGACGAATTAAATTTAATTTAGGATGCAAATGGAATTCCCATTCGTTATCATATGTTCAGACGGACCAATGTCACAGCTGTTCATTGCAGTCTATTTAATTTTTCCAATTCTAAATTCGATAAGAACATTTCTAATGGAGAACTTTACTGCATTCTGTACACATAAATACACAAGAAATATTTTTCTAAACAACCTCATTACAAGTGGTTTTAGTTTATTTACGGTTGTTGTTTTCATCCTCCCTTCGTGACAAATAATCAATTTCTGAATTAAAACCGTTTAACCGTAATTAACTTATGTAGATTTGTTGTTAATTTATACTAGTATTTATTATGGCATAATTTGTTTTAAATTGTAAAATAAAAAAAGTACGACAGAAATATTCAAAAACACGATTAAGGAATCTCTGTATGTTTGATATAATTGTTGCAACATAAAAATAGTTCATTCAAATGAATAAACATTTGTACTATTCACAAACATGAATTTTCATTTCGATGTGGTTGCAACACCATCACCTCGATTATTTCTGTGGAATAGTGTATAGATCTAGACTTGGAGATAATCTACCATGCAGGCGTCGATTAGCAGAAGCATTCACAGTTGGTGTGGTAGAAGTGACTTAAATTTATTCTGATTTTATGATTCCTGAGCGAAAATTGTGCAAACGAGGTGGCCAATCAACACGTCGCTGTCAGAATATAAAACGATTGTGAACTATCATCGTCCCAAATATGGTAATCATGACATGGTGATTGAGCAAAACATTGTTTCATTTGAGAAGAAACGAGAAATCCCGATGTTCCCAATTTGAATACTTACGCTTTCGAGAAAAGTTAACAATAACAAAAATTATAATAACACGAGTGCAATTATTTTATTAAACAAATTTTATTTTGGTACTTTCTTTGACCTTAATTTATAACATTTAATCATGTTACTCCTTCTTGTTCAAACTTTCAATCTGAGCAGTAAGTTTTTGGAGGTTTTCCTGTGCCTCCTTGCTGAGTTTTTCAAAAGCGTTCTTGATATCATCCTGAAAAATTCAAAATAAAAACATTTTTTAATATTGTAATATTCCTCTTATTCTATTTGTCGATGCCGACGTCGACATTAAAAGAAGTGGACACCAATAATTTGGCAACTGTAGGCAATTATAACTTATTTATAAACTGTTATTATTACTAAAATGTACTCGTATGGCTTTTTTGTGTAGAAAACTAAAAAATCAATAAAAATTCATAAGGCGACTGTCTGTTGACAGTCTGTCGCTTAAATTTTTGTACTTACGGTGGAAATGTTGTCGAATTTCTCTTTGATTTCCTTAACCAAGGTGCTTCCTTCAACCATTTCAGTAAAGTTCTTGCTGGTCTTCTTGATAAACTCGCCCACCTCATCAATGGTGTTGCTGACAGGAGCGTCACGGCGCAAACGTGCCATTTCGACGAGCTGTTAACAAGAATTTAATTCAATTTATATTTATCAACTTTAAATTTCTTCCTTCTCTTTACACACAGATTATTTATTGCAAGGACTCGAGGGACTTACCTGCATGCAGCAAACGAAGGCTACAAGAACCAAGAACAATTTAGTAGCGGCGGCCATTGTATTATATTAAGATTTTGATTTGCCGTTAATATGAACTTCACTGTTTAAGCTGGTGATTTCAACTGTAACTTTTAAAAATTTTTGTTTAAAATGTCAACTTCTTTTCCCGAACAGCCGCTTGTTTGTCATACAATTTGTTGTTTATTTTCAACTGATATTTCGTTCTTATTTTTTAGACGAGATAACGTATTGAACTTATAGTTGACGGAAGAGTAGTACATTTCATTATTTCTTAATTTCTTATACTTACACACACACACACACACATACATACATGCACACGTGCATAAACACTGAGAGAACTGTATTACTACTTGGTTGCAAAGGTCGATGAGGGGGTGATAATAAATAGTAAATGCCATTTATGATGTAAATAAGGAAATTTAACTTTTTGTTGATAACAAAACCTCAAAAATTACAATATTCGACTTTGCCTCTCCACTCGTATGTTTTCTATAAATTAAATTTCAACAAAAATATCGTTGTCGCATAGATGTGTATGTGTGTGTGTGTGTGAGTGTAATTATATCTACTTACATGCGTTTAATTGTAGTTCAAATATTTATCCTTTTTTTATTTATTTACATCTATCGTTCATATTGACAAGTATCTAATGAATAATTCAAAATGTGAATCTAATGATGCTTCAAAAAGAAGGATGAATATTTTGAGCGGCAATGCAATACTTAACAATTTCCGTGCTGGTTACTCTTTATTAACAGACAAAAAATATTAAACGAAATAAATGTGAATTTATTTTAATTACTCGCATTTTGTTTTTATCTTAAAACAGTTCAGCAAAAAGTAGTTGTTTAAGGCCTCTATGGATTTTATTCACTTTATTAATTTTATTATTTCTAACTTTAAAGTATTTCTATGTCGAATTTTTCTAAACTCATTTACACTCAACACCCGGTTATGATCACAATTTTCAGAGTTTCTACCAACACAGACATGAAACACATACACTCCTTATGTATGAGACTTTAATAATTTGAAAATAAATGTTGAATGTTTAAAAATCTTTGTAAATACTGTGGAGTTCGGTTGTAACCTTCACCGGTTATAATGAATCATCGATTATCACGAACAAGTTCTCCGGTCCCAACAGTTTTGTACAAATATTTCATACAAGTTATTACGAAAATCGGTTGTAGCGAATTTTCGCTTATAACGAACTCTTTTTAAGTCCACAATTGGAGTATGCAAGAACCGGAACAGAAAACAGTTTAACCGTTTTTTCCTATGAAAATAAAACGTGCCGGTTTTTATGTGTCGATAAACCAGTTTTTTTCGCGGAAAATTAATTTTTATTTTTTGATGAAGACCAAAAATACTTCTTACTCATATTGAAACAGGTCGCCTCAAATTGTTGTTTTTAATTTTCTTATTCCAAACACTTCTACTTTTTGCACACATGCGAAATATTTATATTTATGGGAGAATATGGAGTGAACAACTCATCACGTATGCTGCCTCATCTTCTTGTCAAACTCTATATAAAATTCATAAGTACAATTTCTTATAAATGGATTTGTTTGACAGTAAAAGTATACAACGTGTAGAGATGCATCTATTTCATTGCTTCCAAAAATCCAATAGTGTATTTTTTAAACTTCCTGAGACATCAAGTTGATAAAATTGTGATTATAAATATGAATTAATTCTACAAATCTGTAAAACTTAAATAGAAGGTACTTTCTTTTTAGAAAAACATAATTACTTCCTTAAATATATTTTTAATCAAAAAAATATATTTTTAATCAATAGCGAAAATTGGGAATACTGGCAAATATTTACACCTTTTTAAAATAAAATAGCTTTCTTTGAATAAAACAACAGCAACAACACGTATAAGGTTTTCTTTTTTTAAAATATGGTAGGCATTCTGCAATGCAAAGCCAATTTTAAAATCATAATCCGATTTTTCACTACTTCCGCATCCTAATTTCAGTATTTTCACGACTTTTTTGGAAACGCAATTTGCATTTTTAATTTTTCCTTTATAATTGTTAACTTGTCTATTCGTTTAACGTTTCAATAAAATTATTCAAAATAAAACCGAAACGCAAACAGTTTATGGAAACCGGTTATCGAAAAAACTCACTTTTTCGAACGATTTAGAATCCGTTTTTTTTTCTATACTCGATCCATAATACAAAGTTCTTGTAAGTTTTTGCGCTTATAGCGACCAAAATAAAGTGGCAAAATCGCTTCGCCAATTTTCTAAGCCGGTAAGACAATTGTTTACCACTATTTGACAAGCGATGAAAATAATTGAAAATAAATAGATTTACAAGTATGATATGTTGCATAAACACATCGAAAAATGCACTATTATATAACTTATTTCAATGTTGCATACTTTTATATATTGAACGTAGATGACATTTACTCCGTTTATAACGCATTTCATTTATAAGTATCAAAATACCACGGCTCCGCAGAAGTCGTTGTAACCGAACACAACTGTAGTATAAGTTTGATTGCAAATAGTTTAAACTGAAAAAGTTGGCCCAAATTCGTCCACTGACCGACCACTAGTTTAAATAATTGACTATAGTCTTTAAACTCAAATCTTTTATCATGACATCATTCCTAAGTTTTAAAGTCAATATGTAAACAATCAATTAATTTCAAATTCTATTTGAACAATATTTTAAAAAATTAATTGACAATTTAATTTGCATCTTAAGGAAGATTGGCGTAACATTTTAAAAAGCGATATTTATATTTAGAACAAAGTAATGCATTCGTTGAAACATTAATGACCGACCCACTTCATTTCATTTGATGTTTGAAGTTTCGTAATATAAAAGTCGGTTGCCGTAACTTCACTTTGTGAATCCACTCCATTGTTATTGACCACCTGATACCATTGTATTGCACATGTATAAATTTAAGTTTAATTAAGTCGTAAACACCCTTGTATTTGTAGAAATGTAAGGAAACTTCAATTTGATCGGTCCGTTGTTCGGCTGTTAGTGAACAAAAAAACATTTTCACAGGTGAATTCAACAAGAACGAAAACTTTCAAATTTTCCAAATAGATGTGATAGATATGATAGAAGTCATGGAAGTAATTTGACACAAGCAAGACAATTGGACAGAAATCAAAATGAATCTTAATTTACATAGAAATACAATACATAATCGATTAAAGTTTTTGTGCCCCAAAATTAACCAATTGGTCAATGTACATATATACAGAAAATTTTATATTTATTCGGAATTACTTCATAAGAGTGACCCCCACTGGGTCTCGGGAATCAGCATGTCTCTGCATTGTGCTTGGCAGCTTTGAAAATAAGCAGCGATTATAACAAGCTGCGATTATACAGGTTTTTATTGATAAGAACTATTTCACAAACGAAAATTTTTTAATAAAAACCATTAAGAGACCTTTACTGCACGAGGGGAGATGATGTGTTCTTGACCCATCACCAAAGTTTTGTTATCTCTAATTTTGTTTATTTTTTTGTTCGAGATGCATTCGAAATACTTTAAAATATTAGAATTTTTTTAGCAGATTATCAACAAAATTTCGTGAACTAAATAAACTTAATAATATCATTAAAAATGAAGAAGAAGGCCATTTCAGCTTAGCAACACATGTTTGTATTTATTCTAATATATATATATATATATATATATATATATATATATATATATATATATATATATATATATATATATATACTTATATATAATGTATATAACGTGCTCGTACATATGTACATACATGCATAAATATTTATGTGATATTGCAACATTCTTGTTTTTATTGTGCGTCCAAAGGAGCCGCATGCATAATAGGAAGGTAGTCACAGCTTATACACTGCGTAGAACGAACTGAACGTCAGCACAGGTTCTATGAATAACAAATTTTTGTCCGTATGCCAACTTTTAAAAATCCAAATAATATTACAATAAAACTGAAGTCATAATGAAACAACAAACGGCTGTTGTTGCAAGATGGCACATGTGTGGCAAAATGTTGACAAATGTTTAGCAATGTGTTGGCCAGAATTTGATAAAATATGAAAATAACATTCTAGTTCCTCCCCAAGCAGAGATAGGCCTCCCATTATACTCGTATGCAGTACATGTTTATTTTTCGACGACGTTTTCATTTGTATGGAAACATTAAATTTATTGAAAATTCAGGGAAAATCGGATCACAAATGTTATCAGCGTAAGTTGGCAGCGTTTACTTCTATTTGCATTTTCCAATAATAATTAGTTCAGTAGACGCCTTCGGTGAAAAAACATTATTTATTTATTTGTTTGATTTCTGCTCAAAATGAGCCCTGTTTCAAAAATATTACTTGTACTATTTAGCGTTTTCTGTTTAATGCAGTCTAGTGCCAGTACGATTCTGTATTTTTCGAAAACATTAACGTTCAAAAATACGATCATAGGTTGCACAAATGGCACGTTTGAGACGTGACGAAACGTCTTTTACATATTTGGGAAAGCCAACTGACCCAGACGTAAAAGCTTTGGGTGAAATTTTAATGAAGAAATTAGAAGATTCTTTCAAAGACTGCGATCAAACCATTAAGGTATGTGAAAATATCTGTTGAATAATGAATAGAAACAGCAGCGAAAATAATGGAAACCTGCAACTCCTTCAAAGAATATTTTATCGTGTGCCAAAACGTCTTTGCAACAAACTCAATCCGTGGCTGTGTCAGGTTAATTGTCGTTGTGCTCAAATTTTGACACGAAGGCGAAACAAGAAGGATTGTGATCTTAAAATTCGACATTCAAATTGGAAGGACTTGTGTGTATTAATTAAGGTATTGAATGATTTATAATTATGTTAAATTTGATGAAGAGAAAAATAATAAGCTTTTGCTAAACAAAGAGATCCCTTTTCATTTTTGTACTAATTAGCAACAGTTCACATGTCTATTGCTCTACATTTTTATTATACTCGTACACGTAAAAAGTCCGGAAAGAGACTTACGCGTGTTTTATTAATTGCGCCTTTTTTTTGCCAACAGAAGAAATACTCAATGAAGTGAAATACAAAAAATGGGCAGAAGTAAAACTCCTTATTATCCTGTAGACTTTCAACATTTAACTGGCATGAATTCCACGTGTCGTTAAATGCTCAGTAAGTTTCTTAAAGTTCCTTAAAGAGGTATTGGCTGTGTAATGGTCATACATAACTGATGAAGAGTTCCGGAAGCAATTTCTTCTCAAGGCTTTTTGAAAAGGACCTCTCTGAATGATAGTTACCAATGAACAATATATTTTTGGTCTTCCATGGACATCATGAACAATTTTTATTTTACGAAAATCGGTCTTCTTACAAACGTCACAAAAATGTTATTTCAAGTAGACCTTTTTAGGGTTCCCTACAAGCAAAGCGTTTCCGCCTGTCCATCGGTCACAGCTTTTATTATGAAATATGTAAATGTGTTTATTACTACGACTCAATTTCATAAACATTAATGAACGCAACGTTCGCTCAGATCAACTGAAGCGTGAGTCCGTTAACATGATTTGTTGAGCGGGAGCGGGAGCTTGTGCTGGCGGAAAGATATGGACTATTAATGATTGCTTCTTTAGGAAGCGGTAGGAATATCTTTTTTCTTCCCAGTACTCCATCGAGTTGGCATCAATATTAAATATCCCAATATATAATCCCAATATAATAAATTTCAAAGTAAATATTTAAATCAAAGATTTCATATTTCGTTTTTCCTGATAAATAGAATCATTAACACCCAAAGGACGTTTAATTGTACACAAGTTCCAAGAAAAATAAAAATAAAATAGTCTCATGTTGAGTGTAATTGTTTGTTGTGTTGTTTGATTACGTATTTTGTAATAATCATATGCGATAGAGAATTCTCATATTGTGTTTGATTTGTTTGGCATAAACTGATTAAAGTTCGTTATTGTTTATACAGATGACCGAAAAAAATAATGATTTTTTTCTGCGCTATTGAATTAAAACTATTTATATGCAAATACTTATGAAAACGATTACAATTCGATTTTCTCTTATTGAATATTGAGTACTACGAAATGGGGCTACGCAACGCTTTCCGGTCTTATTTAGGTCATTCGCTTGCCCGTACAACGAAAAACAAGTGAACTGCTTTGTAGGTACTTGGTTTTACATTTAAGGTAAAAATTTGTTTTGCTTATTGAATTGTACTTTATTTTTTAAGAAAATAAATGTATTCCCTTGATAAAAAGTCACTTGATTGTCTTTTTTCGAAAAAAAATTTTCCAAGTGCTACATTTTAAACAGCAAGTCCAAAGTCCAGTTTTGCAAGCTTTAAATGATTTCCGATATTGCGTAAACTCCATAATTATACGTCCAATTGAATTATATTGTAAACTGAATAATGTTTACAAACACAAGTAAATGAAATTTTTCTCAATGGATAAGCCAACAATTTTATTAAATTGAAAGCGAACGTACAGTATAGCCTCATTATTGTGAACAGCATAGTATTCATAATGCCTGCTATGGCACCGATGCCATACAGGGAAGTGGGGAAGTATTGGAAATTAAAATATTGTAAAATAAATTAAAAAATAAAAATAAATAAGTGAGGACATATAATAAAATATTCAATGAAAAAGGTAGAGTTAAAACGCCTAATAACTTTGCAAAAATTGTTTTAAAATAATCTCGAGAATTTTATTTTAATAAAGAAAAAATTATTGATTGAGAAAACAATCAAGATGCATAGAAATCAACGACACTTAGACACATCAGTTCTTGCCAAGTATTATGGCTTTATTCATAATAAAGAACTTTAATAAAAACAAAATTGTAAATAGTCCCGGTAAAAATTAAATGAAAACAATACATTTTTATTGGTTTTAAAGGAAGCCCTAGTGTATTTTTCAACTTCTCAGGAAGATCAGCTGAGAAAATCTTGCTTAAATTAAGGGAAAAATCTCTTCACATGTTCGTGAAAACAGAATTTTTCTTAAGTTTTCAATTGTAGTATTTTTCACAAAAGAAAATTAATTGCGGCTGTTAGATCTGTCCGAACTTCGATTTCCAGTAGTACTATAAATAACTTACATTTGCATTTCTTCTGCATCAAGATCTTTGCATTTTCATGACTTCTTTAGAAGCTCTATTTATTGCTGGCGTGGTTGAGGCGGTAAACATGTCATGATTAAACAATATTTTATTTATATCGAAAAATATAATCAGTTAAAGATTAAATTGTGTAAATAAAAGTTTATTTAAATTAAGGATGCTTTTCGTATATTTCACAATGTATAAATATACTTTGGGACGAATGACATTTGAAGTACTTCCAACACGATTCATAAAATTCAACAGGAAGATGGGACATTAGCCGAAACGGGTCTGCTTACAAACCAAACTTGGCGTGGGTTGACCGAAAATCATTCCAAAGTCAAGCAAGCACCGTCGTAAAAAACGCAAATATAATCTAAAAAATTAAAGTTTCGCGTACCCTATTATAGAGGATACGTTGTCCACTCCAGAGTGGCTATTTCCCCTTGAGTTACATTCCTTTCATCACTATTTTTAACATTAGTTGACCTTTTTCTAAAAACAATTTAAGGTCGATCTCTGTTTTTTAGAGCCTGCGAGCAGTCCATAGGTCTATTTAAGAATCTTAAATAAAATAAAAGTCCTAATTAATAAACTTTACAACGCGATATTTTCGAATCATCAAACATTTCTTTTAAATACGCAAATATAAAAGGCTGTATCAAAATACATTATTTATAAATCGGCTAAATAGCAAACAGATGATGTTAAACACGCAGATTATTTGCATTTCTACATATAGAGTTAAAGGATACTGTGCGATTTTATTTTTATTTTTACAATCTGGAAGAAAAAAATTAGAAATGTGTAAAAAAGTTTCGGTTTTCTTTTAAGAAGAATATTGGAAAAAGCTTTTCATCCGAAATAAAAATCTTGTTGTCCACTTAAACCAAAAATTACGTATTGACTGTTATCTAAGACACAAACCAATAGTATAAATTCGCACTTTAGTCATCCCTGAAGTATGCTTTAAACTTTGCCACGCAAAAGAAAATAACCAAATTATTTATTATGTTGCTTACAGTTTAATCAATTTTGCGGCCATGGAAAATAGTTTACCCAAAAGGATGCTTTTAATAATTACACTTGTCTCAATGGACGAGTAATTTTCCGGTAATGCACACTGGGATTGGCATCTGTTTTTAATTCGCATTAACTACGGTGTTGATTTGTACTACAAATACATGGTTTGAAATGTATTTCTTTACTAACTTAGACATAAAACACATACGCATCACACATGTAAGTATGTATGTAAGAGTGTGTACGAGTGTGCACCCAATAAGTATGAGACTTAGGTTAATTTGAAATTAAGTGTTAAATGTTTGAATTTATTAGTAAATAATTACACTTTGATTAAAAGAATTTCAACTACACGTGGGCCACTGGGCGACTACCAAATTTCACATGAAACAGAAAATCAAAAAATTTGATTTTGGTACAAGAGAATGTTTCATAGCACATAAAAAAATAATAAAAAAATAAAGGACATTTATTGATCCGAAATACTCGTGTGCACTTTTTGTAAAATTATACAAGAAACTTAGAACATTTTGTATGTTTATGTATGCGTTTCATATTTTGTTCCGTGAAGGGTACACAATATAAAAGGAAAACTAGAAAGCAAATAAGGTGTTTTTCTTGATTAACTTGGGGATATTCTATACAAATATGGTTTCCAAAGGTAAATGCGTTCAATATTATGAAATATGAAGAACTGGAACAAAAAGAAATACTTCAGTTAATGAGAAACAGTTTTCTTCAGAAATTTTCGAAAAAGTGCTGCTACAGAAGATTTTTCAATGCCTACTCCATTGATCAATTGCGGAACTAATTTATGTTGAGAAGAAAGCACAAACTGTTTTATTTAGAAACACAAGGCTCATCCTTTTGAAATGCGTATGAAAAGAATTTGAAGAATTTTTGCAAATAATTATTTGAATTCACCGCGCTGCGCTTGTATACTTTTGAAAAAGAAGTTTTTTTATTTACAGATAATCGCATTAGGAAAGGTATTAAAACGCATACAATAGAATTTATTATATTCTTTTATTTTTAATGTTGATCCCAGACCCGAAAATATCTATTTCTCTTTTCCAGTTTTCGTTTCAACTTTGCCATTTTCCTCGCTTTCCGTTGCTTCTCTTCTTCAATCCTTTTTAATTCTTCCTGCTAAAGAAACCATCGAAATTATAGAACTTAAGAAAAAGGTTTCAAAATCTTTCATAACATTTACTTACTAGTCTCTCACTTTCCAATCGCTGTTTCTCACGTTCCCTCTCTTCTTTCTCCAAACGGTTTTTGATTTCCTGTTGATATCCTTCCATTGCCTCAGTAAGTAGGTGTTGCTGTTCTTCTAGTTTAGAGGACTCCAAGCGTATATAATTAATTTCGTTTTCAATCTCCTCAAGTTTTGAATTAAAACGATTTTGCAACACGTCAATTTTACTCTTATATTCCTAAAAAACAAACAAATTTATTTATGCTCCTTATGAGATCTCAGTGCTTCTTATGACCAGGAAAAGCAGAAGTGAGCATTTCTTTCGCATTATATGTGGAATGAAAACCATGACAAAATATTTACATATTTTCGTAACTACTACAAGGATCCGAAATACACACATATTGTGGATCCTTGTCGTAGTGGCGGATACTATACCCCAGCAGTTGAAACATATTTGATATTCTTTGGATAAGTCTCTGACATTTAATTACTATTTATTTTCGTCTTTTGTTTTTTATTAAATTTAATTAGAGTAAAATGATTTTTTTCATCTTAAAAATAAGTTGCCATTTATGAAAGTGCAAAAACGATTTAATCGAAACAGCCAATGAAATCCGGAAAAAGCGAATGACAAGCGATACAATTTGTGTGGGAGAAAACCACACAAAGTTAAAGTTCTTCACTGCTTTCAACATGCAAATAAACAAGCGAAAATTCCTAAAACCAAATAAAATGCTCAAAATATGCCATGAATACACTACGTAGTGCTTATCCTCCGGTAAAACTAACACGGGCAAAGACTAAGCTTCCACACTTATTGTGAATAAAAGGGGCACATATTTTTCACGTGAGTTATTTCCCATTAACAAAAAATGGTGAAAAAGTTAAAAGTCTAAGCAAGTCAAACGCAACAACAATACGAAATTGCCGAAATAGGATGGGACAGACTCCAGGTGAAGTCTTATTAACGATAGGAGAGTTTATCCATCTCTCGCTTGTACGCTTCCCTGGTTCTGCTGACAAACGCATGTAGTATGTACTTATTTACCTCAATTATTCCATAATATGTGTTACGAATAGAGTCGCCAGACACCTCCTCCATGAATTTTTTAAGTTCCAATTCATCGATTTTCCCTTCAATATTTTTTCTCCTCAAATCGCTTCTGAATTGGATTTGTTCCATTTGTGATTCATGCCAATTGATTTGATAACGCATTTTTATACGGTCCAGGGCTAAAATAAAATGAGTACGTGCAGTTAAAAATAAATACGTAACAATTTACTTTGAGCTCTAGTCATGGATTCTTCTACTCCCACTAAGAATATCTGTTCCATTGCTGGACTACTTTTGTAAAATCGGTCAGTTATATAGTACTTTTGATATTTTAAATTTTCTTTTAATTTCTCCACGTTGTCGTATAGAGTTTCGAGGATGACTAAATTTCTTTCAGCTTCCCTTGAAAAATAAAATTAAACACGAGTTCTCAATTCTCTTCAATACCTCTCCACACACTCGTACGTACCTCAGGGGTTCGTATAGAAGTGCCTCCAAATCAAAATTATCTTCCGATGATAGGAACCCTTGAAATATCAATTTCAGAAATGCTTTTATTTCCATCAAATTTGTATGAAGCTTGAAGGTTTCCAAGCAGTCTTCCTTCGTTATTACCCTCATTATATCAATCCAGGCACTATTTTCTAGTTCTCTCCTTTCTAAGTACTTCTTGCTACGCCACGCGAAAATGTTCTTGGAATATTTTTCTATATTCAGGAAGTCACATTTGCCTTCTAATGCAAAAATGTCCAATTGGTCGCTTATAGTTTCCTCCAAATATCCTATAGCGATTTCTTTGACGTAGTCGAAGCTCGTTGAATTGTTTATCAACTCTCGAATGGCATCTGGATTCAGTTTATTAAAACGGGGACCCTTTAGATTTTCATCCGCAAAAGAATTTGTATCATTTAATTCTGAGCTTGTTTCTTCGCTTGATCTCATTTCAAATTAAGTACTAAAAATTTTTTCCAATAACTTTAAACAATTTAAGCGGTTAGATATTTGCAACCAAATTAATGTATAAACGAATTTTATATATGCATGTACGTATTTATGTTTGTACTCGTATGTACATATGTACATACATGCAGAAAAATTTTATTAAATTCAACTCGAAATAATTTCAAAATTAATTCGCCATTTCCAAATAAGCATGCTTATGTATTCAAATAAGGGGCAAGGTGTATTAAGTCAAAAAGGTGGCCTTAACAGGGCAACAACTGTAGCAGCGCTGCAGCGTAAGCAATCGGCATGAAAATCGGTACGCTTTTGACATCTGAGTCTCTTTTGGTGTATTTAGTATTTTCATATGCTTTGCTAATGCTAATGCAAAAAGTAGTCGAGATTTTAAATTGATTTTTTGATTATACAGTACAACCTCGGCTTGTGCCACCAACTGCCACATTTTTTACGTTGTATCCTCTATTCGCGCAACGCTTAAGATGAATTCACCCATTCGTCCTGAACGTTCAGAACACTTTTTTTTTATATGTAGTTTGACGTCTCTATTTTGAGAAAGAGTAAATTTAATGCGGAACAACAACAAAAATTTCGTTCAGGACGAATGGGTGAATTCACCTTTAAGGATTGTGTGACTTTTTTTGATAGTTGTTCAAAAGAGATTTCAGGTCGTCAAGAACTTCGTAAATCTGCTTTAAACAAATATCGTACAATTCTTGTGATAACGAAAGAGCAAATACGAGCAAATCTGACTTCCTGTAAATCATTAGATTTACAACGCATTAGCGTTGCTCACTTTTAAACGTACACATGTACATTAGAAAATGTACGTATGTTCGAATAATTTGTTTGTTTTGTTATTGTTCCGTGTTTCGAGTTATGTAATAAAATGGGAGCCAGAAAATATAATAACACTAGTAGATATAAACATTTTTATGGGCAAAATAATATTTTTGTGCAAGATGGTAATAAATTTGACATTTTAATCCATAGCAATGCTGCTGAGATATTGCAACAGACTCGGATTTTGTAAGAGCTTCGGTGCCAAATTGTTGCAAAACATTTGACTAAGTTGCACTAAAGAATTCACTAAAATCATCTACGACTACTGCTAGACTTACTAACTTATTCTATTAGCCATCAATTTGGTACGAACACTGAGCAAAATAGATGTCGCACATGAATTCGTCTCGTGGCGAATGCTCATGTTCATGTTTCGCTTATGTGCTGTCATCGTTGCGAACAAACATGTTCGCCAAAAAATTTGGTGAAAAGTTATCTTTTCTACCTGTCATAAAGGAAACTGACAAATACATACATAAATTATAATAGATTGTCATGAGCTCATTGTGACAGACAAGATGATTGTCAAAATCGTTATATGTTTCTATGGAACAATTGTAATGAATTCGCCTTGCATAGACCTTATAAATTGGCCTTGCCTTGCTTCATAATTCAGTGTTTGACTGATAATTGTATTATATATGTATATTTTTAGTAATTAATATAAAAAATATAAATTTATATATAATTTAATATTCGTACTCGTATGTTATAAATAGAATTAATGGACACGCCCGCTAATAAAAGAAAACATGAAACGGCCGCTGAGGAAGAAAATGAAGATATAGGTCCAACCAGCAAACTTCCGCTAAATATGGGTTTTACCAACAAGGAGTCAAATGAACATGACGTCGCTGGAGCTTATGGCCGACCAGAACAAAGCGCCCCCTACGATTCAAATATTGTCACAGAAGTTCTGGCCCGATCTGCTCGTTTTAAAAATTTAAAACCTGAAGTTGTATTTAAAATTCTCGGCGAACGGCACAATTTTGGATATTTGAAAAAAATTGCTATTTCGCATTTGTTAGCAAATTTGAAAAACCGATTCGATATATTTTCTCAAATGATCCACTACTACGAGGATACCGAAAACAATCGGGATGATGAGCTGTTGTTTCATTCGATTTTCAGTTGGAAATGGAAGGATTTTCTCATACGCCGAAAGCTAACAAATTTTGTTTGGGTTGACGTTTTGCTAAGAATGAAAGAAAATCGTCTGCATTCGTATAAATTTCAAAAGGATTTAGATGAACTACAATGGTATTTAGAAAGAATATTTGAAGGTCTTTTTTCAAATATTGATGCGGAGAATATTAATATTCATGAGCATATAGAGATGCCTATTGAGTGAGTACTGCACTTGGTGTGCGTTAGCGTCCAAGATTACATACTTTTTTATATCTTTTCTTGGACATTTGCTTTTACTATTGTAGTTGTTGCCGAAGTGTAAAATTGATATGCCTTAATATGAACTAATTCCCATTAATTAGGTCTATGCAAAAGCCTAGCTGACAGTGAAGCCGGATGTCAGACTCCGTATATACAAATTATTTTGTCAACATTGTTATAAAGTGACGTTTGCATTCGCTGCGAATTCGTCCAAGGTGCATTAGCCTTACAGAGTGGCATCGCTACTGCAAGTGATTACTTTTTGCTTTACTTACCCTGCCAAAAAATCGCGACTTGCGCATGCACGCATGTAAATAATACACCAGAACGGAGTAGGAGTACTCTAAAACTACTCCAAATGCATGATATTAATATCAATATTGTATTACTTAGGACTAATCAATGTAGACAATCGATAAACCACCCACAGAATAACGATTGTAACCGTGAAGAAACGAGCGCATGACATGTAGCAATAAGTACTTTTTTGAGGACTATATGATTCATGACTGCATTACACGAGACCATTTTGTAAATACTTCATTTTGTTTAAATTGCGAGAAAACAACAAAAAGTTGTTGTTTGTGTTATGTTGTGGGTGTAGTAGCAACGCTCCTACATAGTAAGTGAATGTACGTGTATGTGTGTTTTGTTACTTTTTCATTACACATGTTTCTGACATCAAGACTCATTTTGCACAAAAATGCTTACTTTTGTTGTATTATTGTGTTGGTTGTCGTGGCGCTGCCACCTTGGAAAGTTAATACATCTTGATTTTGTCGTTGCATAATAGACCTCATTAAGAGGCCATGATATACCATAAACAAAAAAGAAATTAAAAAACAAAAAATTATAGAAATATGTAACGTAAAAAGGTAAATCAAAAGGTTTGCACCTTCCAAAAGAAGTTCAGCTTGTCAACATATCTGGAGCGGAGCGATATCTTCATTCCCTTATATATTGTGCCACATAAGAATATGACATCTGTACATCCAAAATCAATGGCGATAAAAATCGATCGGCATGATCGACTCTCACCATTGCTTTATAAATACTTTCATTATCACCCAAAGGGCGATTAATTTTATAAAGGCGTAAAAAGAAAAACAAAAAGACGCAAGTTAATTATAATTGTTTGTTGTGTTGTGATTGTACAAAAGCTTTCTAAAGCTATTTATACTTTTGTGTTTTTTTTTTTGATTACAAATGGAAAAATATTATTGAGTTCTGTTTGGATTCTCATATATTTGTAGTCTTTTGCATAAGTATACGAGCTTGAATGCTTTCAATCATGATTTGGCTAAAAGGGTACTGATGATTTCGTTAGCGCCAATGAAATGCAGGCATATACTCAGATAAGCCAACAACAAACAATAAAATATTAAAATTGTTATTTTGGAGAATATCTCGAATAACAAATTTGATAAATATTCTTAAAGAGTTTTCAATACTTGAGTTTGGAATCGCAAGTCCTATACGAAAACCTTCGTAGACTAGTAGGTAGTGTACTAGACTCGTAGTGCGAAGGTCCCAGGTTCGAATCCTGCCGCAGAACTCTGGCAGTTTGTGTCTGATAATTAAAAGAGAGCGCACAACAAGCCTTCACTGGCTTAAGTGTATGTCGTATGACATGGGCTATCACACCCCTCCAATCAACCTAACCTAACCTAACCCTATTGTATAAACATTGAATGTAGAATGCTTTAAAACTGGTTAATAAATCATAAATAAATATATTTTTTGATAAAACAAAGCGAAACTAATCGCATTCATTCATTTCAATATATGTGTTTCTGTTTTCTTTAGTGAAGCCAAAAAGGTCCTGCATACAACAGACTTCGTGGAAGATGAGCTTAAGGAAAATTACAAACAGTTAAAGCATCTTATATATAAAGGATATTTTTTAACAAACGCAAGACGCAGCTCAGAAGGCAGATTACTTATAATCTATTTGGAAAATCGCATTTGGAACTGTCATAGTAAGTCAACCACTCATTCAGTTGAACTACTTTCTACTCCAATTTTTTAGCCGATCAGGCTATAAATATTAGGGAATATATTTGTTAAACAAAAATTTCTTTAGTTTGGGATCCCATTGAAGTTCGATATCAAATCAATTGGTTCGACAATATGGTTAAACAAAATAAATATCACATAGATGGAGTCGTAGAAAAAATAGAAACTGACATTGCCAACTATACGCAAATGCTGAGTATGGAACAAATGATTGACGGCAATTGTATGGACTTCTCTTACTCGTCCATAGAATCATTTAAAAATCGTATAGCTCAAATGCAAGAGAAATTCGACAAGGAACTCGATATAATAGAAAATAAGTTGATACACATAAAATTACAAACTGACAAGCTGGTGGAGCAGCATAGTTTTTTATCAGATGAAATCGAGCGCTTTAATGAAGAGGAAGAACAAATTCGTCTCGAAATTCAGGCTGAAAAGTATAAAGAGGAACAAAAAAGACTGGTACGAAGAATAATTTTTTTATTGCAACTAATTTTCCGCTCTGATTTATTATTTTGCACTAATTTTTTATATTAATTTTCAGAGGAAATCAAAAGCACAGGCTGCAAAGGAAGAGAAAAGGCAGAAGAAGAAAAAGGGAAAACGCTGAGTTCTCAAGCAGCTTGCCCATTTGAATCACCTTTGAAATATACATAATTTTTTAAAGCTAAAAATAAATGCAGAATCTCTTAAAAGAAATCAAAAGCTCTCAAGAGAAAACTTTTAAAGAAAAAATGGCCCATATTTCGCTGGAACCTCTATATTGCATGTAGTTTTTGTTTTCAATATAAATGCTCGAACGAAATTTTCTTTCGCATTCAGTGGGACGGACTCGAAATCTAACTATATCACATGTATTGTATCTAAATGTTCAATTAATAGTTGAGCATTTGCTGTCTACATCAAGCATACGATAGTAACGTTTTGTTGCAAAATTACTTCAAGCACGAGATGGACAATCTAATGAGCCAAAACGATGCTTGTTGAAAAAAATGGCAAGGACGCTAAGAAAATTACTTTTTGTTTACCGCTTGAAATCATCCATTTATTTATTGATTGTTGACTATTTAAGCATTGATTTTTGTGGCTTAACAGTTGTTGCATGCAACAAGTGAAAAAAAAACTTAACCATCCTCAAGAACAACAGCGTACAAAATTTTGCACAAAATTTACACGATGACATCATGAAGCAGAGATTTTGAATAAAACATTTTCAAATGGGAGAACAGAAAAGGAAACCGAACGGCCAACGCCAAAATGTGTAACGTTCGAGCTACAAAAGAAAAAAAATCTCACACATTCGAATACAAAGAATAAAGCAAAACGAGAAAGAGCCAAACCAGCAGACATACGATACAAAAGTTTCTCTCCTTTTCTATATGGTGGCACCATAAGTTTATGGAATTAATTGAAAGTGGATTTATTTTAGTATCCACCACTACTAACAACAACTGTTCTGGCATTCACATACACAACAGTCCACTTGGTAAAAGAGTTTGTGCAACATCGCCATTATTCTGCAAACGATGAACAAACAATTGACTGAATCGCATATGAATGAGCACAGGACACGTCGCAGTTCCCTAAATTATATTCTTTTTCAGCTAACAAGAATTACGAACCAATGGTTTTTTATTGCTATAGCCATATACATATTGGTAGTATTGCTGCTGTTAACAAATAAACAAATAATTATATCCTGAGGCATAAATAGGGCTAAAGGTTTCAGCGATTAGAAATTTCAACAGGAATACAGAAAATAAGAGCAAGTAAAAAATAAAAACTTGAAATTTTTTACAACAACCTTCAAAGGTAGAAAGAAGGCAAAGCAACTGTGTTGCGACAATAAGCCCTTTTTATGTGTTTGTTGCATGAACGTGTGAATATGTCTCCACAATGCATTACTTTAGGTTCAAAAATGCCACTTGACTACCAGCACAAAACGCAAAGTTCCTCTCAGCGACAGAAGTACATGATGAACACAATCAACCTCAACATGTTGTCTCCCATGAAGAAGCAGAAAGACATTGAAATTGTATCTTTAACTTATTTAATATTTGCTCTTCTCGTACAACACGTTTAAGGGTTTTTGTTCTCGCTGTTCGTATTAAGTAAATTCACACGTTTCCATGAAAAAAGGTTTCATGTGGAAGATAATACAAGAAACATGTTCATACCAAGAATCTATTCAGTATGTAATTATGAGTGTAAGCGTTGCCAGTTTAGCCTTATTGTGAGTTGTTTTTGCCCTTGTGCCCATGAAGAATATGTATGAATTTTTTAGCCCTATAGCTGGTCGAAAGGTTGTCGAGAAATATTGACTATCATTTTACCTTCCCCTCTCTTGCATAAAGTCTGATATGAAACAAAGACAACACTGTTTTTGGCTGCTCATCTGTTTTTGTGTAACATGTTACTGTTAGACATCTTCAGTTTGGTCTATAATTTAACCATAAATCGACTTACAAACGAACATCGCTTGCAGATTATTGAATTTTATTATCAAAATTCATGCTCGATTAAGAAAATGCATCGTGCCTGAGCGACGAAGCTCATCTTTAGTTGAATGGATACGTGGACAAGCAAAATTGTGATATATGGTGTGAAGAGCAGTTTATTTTACGCTTGGAGCCGGTCAGTTGGCCGCCTAACTAACGGCTTTAAACTATATTAAGGTTCATGTCTATAGGGAAAAGCTCGCAACGGTTGACGCACTGAAAGCCAATGATGAAGAATTCATTCGTGAGATACCGGCCGATACATGAAATCATCCTTAAACAATGAAATAGTATTTAGGTCGTTCTCTAAATTTTATTTTTTTATGAAACCCAAAAGCTCTTAAAAATCAGACTTTACAACTATGTATGTACTTATTCTGGATTTAACAAGGGTAGTGGAACAAATATATAGGCAACCTATTGTGCAACCTCGTTTCCAACTTTTCACGAATTTTGTCTCATAATGAAAGTGCTCCTTTATCTAGGTTTTCCTACTATTTACGCTTTTAGAGATTGTCATTTAATTCTGTATGAAATCCGACATATTTAAAGCTTCATTTCAATGCCATCCAAACCCACTATCCCGACACACTCAGTTGAGAAGGAGGAAAACTATCCCCGTTATCCGAACACGGGAGCAGCGCTTAAATAAACTATCATTTTTTTGTTAGTTTAATTTATATTGAAAATTTAATAAATAAGAAATGGTAAAAAACCTGAATCTGCGTCATATTCTTTGACGAGGCGCATTTTCATCTCAGCGGCTATGTGAACAAACAAACTTAACACATCTGGGCATCGAAAAAATCCGTCCGTCATTATCGAAAAGCTAATGTATCCAAAGGCGTGTGGATCTTGGCTAGCGCTACAGTGCCATATTGCAGACTTTTAATGGTCTGAAAGGGAAAAAATTAAGACCACTGGGACATAAATACATTTGTAAAACATTTTCCTAATTGAAAAATTCTGTCATACATGTACTATGTACTCGTATGTGCTCGTGCGCTGTGTATCAGTTTTATGTTTGTACAGATAGTAATTTAAAATACTTGTAACTCTTAAGGTATTGAACCTGTTTGAACAAAAAACGCATTGTCCAGCTCTGTAGAGAAGTACATTTCAAACCATATACAAAGGAGTTCGGTTATAACGACTTCGGAGTGACGGACTTCGTTGCATGAGAGACTTTTCCTCCAGTTCATCGACAAGTTCGCGTAAAATTGTTCGAATAACTTCATACTGAAATGTATGAGTATGAACATCTCGGAGAACATCTCTGTACACACAAAACACCAATTGGGTATAATTATAAAATTTTTAAATGTATGCAAAATTCGTATAAAAAAGTTGCGTATAAATTATGATTTCATAATGTTTGACTGCGTTGCACTAATTACTGATTCGTTGTCATTCTCTGATAAGTATATACATACGTAACTAGTTAGTTAAAGCATACCTTCTGGAGCTGTGACCGACACTGATGTCAAGAGGATATTTTGTGCCTTAGATCTCCAATTAGTCAGAATAAGTGTAAGACAATCCCAAAGAAAGTGAGTACAGAGGAGGGCCAAGCCTGCAGAATGCCGTTCGTAAACAAAAGTTCGGAGTGAAAAACATGCCTTATAAAATTGTGTAAAACAATACATTCACATAGAATGTGTGCCCTTGTTTCTTCGTTCTGAAGGCAAAGACAGCACATGGGCGAAGGAAGCGAAATATGACGACAGATGAGTCGGGACACTTCGTAATCAGTCGCAAATCATGCCTCTTAAATTTTTTTTAAGTAGGTACGTACATATGAATGTATGTATGTATGTATGTACGAGTATATGACTTAAATCGTAAAAAATAATACCTTTTTACATGCAGCATGATATACAGGAGGATGTTAAAATTTACATAATCATCAGGTAAAAAATCTGCGTATTGTACACAAACAAGGACCTCGCACAGGCGAGTATATCAAATGTGTTCATCTAATAAAAAAGAAAGAATATTTCTTTATATTAAATATAACAAAATGCAGAATTATAAAAATAACGTCAAGGAAGATGATGAGACATCATACGAATATGGGTATGTATGTTATGGAAAAGAATAATCATACGGAGGGGATGAATCGAGCAGCTGGTCAAAAGCCTATTGTCATCATTTGTGTACAAGATTGCAACCTACTGCTGCAGTTTCAGTCACAGTTTGTTATTCTTATATACGATACATATACATATGTACATATATATTTATGTATTTATCTAGTTGCTATTTAATCATAATGACAAAGAAAGTGACGATTGTCGTATGTATGTACATATGTACATACATACACACATGTTAAATGCCTGGTGTTTTGTTGCACAAATGTATGTATGTTCTACGTTGCCTGTTCCCTTTGCCAGTGTGTTCATCCATTGTTCTGGTTGTTGCCAGCTGACGATGGTGTGGTGATGATTTTGTTGGGTAAATGAATGAGCGAATGCCACAAAAAGTTCACAAGTGCCTGCACGAAACAATGTTCTGCGATATTACGTAGCTGTGTTTGTGTGCAGAGAACATTTAATACATACATATGTACATACATATGTACGATTGTACATGCAACAGAAATTATTTTGCATTTGTTCTCATGACTTATTGGCGAATTCTGCTCGCCTGGCCCCGAACACCTAAGAAAATGTTGAAATTTCACATAGAATTCCCACGGCCAAAATTTTCCCACAGTGTGCAAGCGCATAATAACAAAAACAAAAACTACACTAGCAGCAACAATGAAAAAGGAAACCGAAACGAAAAGAGAACTGGACAACAAGTACAACAAGCTGTACGCTGTCATGGATGAATGGAGTCGTTTGTGTATGAACGAAAGGTTGAAAGGTAAATGGGAAGTCAATTAGGGTTTTGTATTTGCCTCTCCTCCCATCGTCCTCTTAACCATTCGACAAAGTTTTGAAGTTCTGAATTTGTATCTTATTTCCCCTTTACAAAAACTAGCCGGCGTCGTAATGAATGTATGTATGTACATATACTTATGTATGAGAAATTTAGGAAAGGAACATGTTTCCTCAAATGCTTCATTACAAACATTTTCCAATAACAGAAAGTACTTTCTATAAATTAAAACCATTTGCTACATTTATGCGTTGGAATGCTGAAATGTCAGTTTTTAACTTTTTTACTTACATACATATGTACATAATTCTTAGGCCGGCTCTTAGTTTCGGAGATATTCAGAAGTTTTACCGATCAAATCTTTTTAATACAAAATTAAAAAATTTAGTTTTTTAAGATTCATAAAAATTAAAAAAAAATGTACAAACAACAAGAGTCATATTTCATTAAAATTCATCGGATAATCCAGAGATTATTCACAATCGAGTGATAGTGTCACATTTCTCACAACCTGCAACGGAGGGATTGACCAGAACTGACAATATGTATGTAGCATCAATTTAGAAATGTTATACACCCTTTAGAATTTTACAAAAAATTCTTAATTTTGGATTTTCTTCTTCTTCCAGCGAAACCAATGTGCTCATACAAAACAACAAATAGATGAAAATACATAAATCTATTGTTGGTTTTCGCCCCGAAAGTAATTTCCTTTTAGTATTATGAAAATGAAAGACTTTGGGTAAAACCTTCTGAAGATCTTGGGAAATTAACGGTGTCCTACCTAATGATGTAAGTACATCTGGAACGATAGACATCTCTCCAGTTCTGGGTACTTATGTGATGCAACTTCTTCCATTTAATATATATGTACATATAATAGTACATCTCGAGGAGTAAGAATCAATTTACAGATGCACAAACTTACTGATGTTTGTATCGAACCAAAAAAGTTAATATCCACATTCCAGTAGATTTATTTTTGCTTTATAAAACAAAATTTAACATCGATTCGGACTCTCTTTTTTACGAAAAGGATAAATACTTCCAATATCTGCTCTACTAAAAGCAGATCCTGCAATATTAAAAATAGAGAGAGGAATACATAATCTGTCCATCTTTTTCTCAGCGGAATTAAAACTTGCCCAAAATAAAACTCAAAACAAATTTACATTTTAATTAATCTTCAATAGGTTAGGTTAGGTTGATTGGAGGGGTGTGATAGCCCGTGTCATACGACATGCACTTAAGCCAGTGAAGGCTTGTTGTGCGCTCCCTTTAATTATTAAACACAAATTGTCAGAGTTCTGCGGCAGGATTCGAACCTGCGACCTTCGCACTACGAGTCTAGTGCACTACCTACTAGTCTACGAAGGCCGGTTTAATCTTCAATAAGATAAAAATACTTGTACACATTAGTATGTATGCACAGATACGCGCGTATATACTTATGTATGTATGTATGTACGAGTATTTCAGAACTTAAAATATATTCAATGTAATAATTGCAAATGTAAAAAGTGCATTTTTAAAATTGATTTAAAGAAGCCCATTAAAGTTTAATCGTGAGTGGAAAATAATACGAATCATTTCCATAAATGTTTATTTATGTTGTATATTATATCAATTCCTCTATTTTCAATATTTTTTATTTTTAGATTTACTGGGTCCACTTTTTTGTATAAGTCGTATTTAGTTTTTTCAACCGCTAGTTTTTCTTTAGGTTTTATTATTAAAGGCACTTTTTTGTTACAACTGGCTTCATCAATTTGGTTTTCACTGAGTCAGCATATGACGTGTTAATTTTTGTAACACTTGTTTCTTTTAAGACTGTTTTGATCTCGTTACACATTTTGTTATCGTTCCTTTTTATAACACTACGTGTATACATTTGTTTGTTTTTGTTTTCAAAATCATTAACACATCCACACAGTTTTTGAACTTCTTGTATGTTTTCTTCGCAGATTTTTTAGAATTGTCTTCTTTTTTAAATCTATCTTCATAAGGCTTTTTTTCTATTGCTTCTAACAATTAATTGCATCATTCATTCATTCTCATTTTGTTTTAATACCACTTTAAATTCATTTTTATATTCCGACAAGTTTTGTTTGTTTTGGTCGACACCATCTTAATTTTTTTTAAATAAGATCAACATTATGGTTACTCGTATATTGCACGCAGTCATCACATATAAATCTGATAACATTTCTGCATTCTAGCACTCCAATAGAATATCGGTTAAGACCGGAACATTTTGTTGCACAATGATATACTTTCATACATACTCCACTGCAATGAATACCAGTTTCACCCCTCATTGTTGTTCTACATTTACTGCATTCCTCCGGCAGAGCCGAGTAAAGTTTATAAGCATATATTTCAAAGACTGAGTTTATAAAGCTTTTCTCGGTACAGAGAGGTATATCAAATTTACAGTTTTCTCTCTCAGAATCTCTTTGTCTGCCCCTCTTTCAAATACGATGCTAAGTTTTTAAAATTGTAGCTTCCACATCGAAACTTTTTGATATAACTTTAGTTAAGCTTCAGATCCAATTCAGATTAAATAACGAAAAAAAAATTTGGTTTTTGAGATATGTACGTCTAGATTGCATTAAAGGAGCGATATGTACAGTACATCCTGGCTCAACGCAACTCGCATATTTCCACAATGGGTATTTCTGTATTGTATTGTTTATTGTTGTTTAAATAAGTTAAATTTAAATTGTGTCTCGGTTTCCGCAATAAAAACAACTTTTGCAAACTTTTGTTAGTTACTTTAAGCGAGGTTTCACTGTATATATTTAGGGTACAATAACAATAATAATGAACGTTTTATGAATAACTTTTGAAAATTTTTACAAACTCCTGTAAAGGGGCTTTAAATCAAATAACAACAGATTTTCATTATAGACAACGAAGATAATATACTTACATTCTCTAAACTCACATACTCATATACACTCCCATATACACTATATACATATGTATGTATGTGTATTGTTAAAGAAGACATGCATGACATGTTGACATTTGCCAGAACGACCCTGAACTTTAGTTGAACGTTAACCGTTCAATGTCATCTATCGAAAAAAGGCATTTGCTCCAGCTGGGAGAAAATTTAAAAAGCATGTCCTTTGATATTAAAAAATAATCAAATCTACCAGAAATGCTTCTATCCCGATATGTGCGTGGGCAATATTTAGCGTGAATTGACGTGCGCACTTTCTAAACGTGGTTTCGTAACCGTCAAAAAATCCTTGAAAATATCACTGAAACAGGAGACCAGCAATTCACAGAGCAACAAACTTTATTACGTGTGACACAAATTGGAGTTGGAGCAACCCAAAGATATACCCACATGCCTCCCCATTCATACATACGTGTATGTACATGCACACGTATGTATGTACGTACATATATAATTACGTCTGTGTGTGCACACAAACATTTCTGGTTCTGGTTTTGTTTTGCCCATTCTTTAAGGTTAACAACATCTTGCAAAGAAAGAGGACTTTTGTTTTTTGGTGAATTATTGCCGCTATGCTTAGTTTAGATACATGCATAAATGAATATATGTAAGTATGTATAAATATATATGTGCATATGTATATATATAGTGAAACTGCAATAATCGAATCATTGTTAATAAGTAGATAGGTACATATATGTATGCAATACATTATGTATGTATGTAATGCACTATTTATATATTGATATGTATATGCACAGCACAACTGAATTTCATAAAATAAGTTTTTAGCAGCATGTTCGTTAATTATCGGCAGCACAATTTTCTATCGCATTTTGTATAAAAGTGTCTTTAACTAAATCGCAACCAAAAACGTTTTTTAACTCTTGATGAAAAAACCCATAACTGGGGAATTTTTAATAATTTTGTGATTGATATCCGTAATTAATGGAAAGGACATTAATCAGTCAGTCGATTGTATATTAAACAGTTTCTAAAGTTTGTTGAAATTGGCAATGAAACAAATATCTGAAAAATTACGTCCTCGCGAAAGTCTGTGCGCCGCTCAACTTTATAATATGTATTTATACAAAAGTTAACGTTTGATTATAACTGATGATTTTACAAATAAATAAAATAGTAATAGCAACGTGGCGTCAGACTGATGCAATCAGTTGATATAGTATAAACAATGTGAAATATTTAGACCATATTTGCATACACTCGCTGTTTTCTGAAGGATTTGGTAACATCATACAAGTACCACGATCTCTGAAAATTTTCAAGGTCTCATATTTACGCCCATCAACCGATTGTGCCGAGGAATATTTCACCTCTCCCCTCCAGCGACTCATACATTAAGATTGATGCCATAAAATTCATTTTAACAAAGAGTGATTTTTTATCAACTTTCTTTTGACAACACTGTTTTTGGTCTATAATTTAACCATAAATCGACTTACAAATGAACAACGCTTGCAGATTATTGAATTTTCTTATCAAAATTCATGCTCGGTTAAGAAAATGCATCGTGCCTGAGCGACGAAGCTCATCTTTAGTTGAATGGATACGTGAATAAGCAAAATTGTGATATTTGGTGTAAAGAGCAGCCAGAAGCATTGCATCCCGAATAATGCAGTTTGGTGTGGATTATGGGCCGGTGGCATCAATGGACCGCACTTTTTCAAAGACGACGAAGGCGGGAACGTTACTGTGAATGGCGGGCGCTACCGTGCTATAATTAAAAATTTTTAGCGCCCAAAATAGAAGAGCTGGACTTGGCTGACATGTGGTTTCAACAAGACAGTGCCACGTGCCACACAGGGCGCCAAACTTGGCTCGTCAGTTTTGTAAAACTTACTTTTTAAAATTCTTAAATTGAATATTCATACATCTACATACGCACATACAAACTACTTATACTACATAGTCAATTACCGGTATAATAATAAAATAATTACCGGAATACAATAATAAAATATACTTATTTAATAATAATACACACGCTCAGACGAATGGGACAGACATTAAAAATGTTTAAATTTGAAGGGAACATTATTAAATAAATATTTCTGTGGCAATGCAAAATAGCTCAAGGCGTCAAAGTGTAACTGCGAAGGCAGCCAATATAATGAATTGTTAGTTTGTTGCACAAATTTAAATAGAAAAGAAACTCAAGTAGCCTTTTTTGTTGCATGCTCCATGATTCAAAAGCAAATACCCACACACAGCTGATACGAAGAAATCGTCCTTTTCAATAAAAATAGATGGAGTCTTAGACGTTCTTGGCACACTGCTGCTTCAAAAAAATTTGTGATATTTTGAATGATGTCCTGCACGAGTTACTGTTTTCCTGGCCGTATAGAGTGCCAAGAGTTTTGCGCAAAAATGATTCTAGCACTTGCGCGTATAAACAGAAAAACAAATTTTATTTTCCATCTACTGTCTCACTTGCTGCGAACGACTCACTTACATATGTACATAAACACATGTGTGGATACGAGTATGCACGTATTTTCTGTCCGAAAAAGAGTACTTGTTCCCACTATCCCTATGGGCAGATGGTCATGTTCAATACCGAAAACAACTTTCAAAATGCATTAATATCGTAGTATAATTTATGGGAAGGACTGTCTTCTATTCTACATGGAATTGATACAGATTCCAGATGTTAAAAAGAAGTATTCGCGAAAAATTAGTCTTATTGACATAGATTCAGCATATTGAAACTTATAAGGGATCAAACTTATTTACATGCTGATATTTATTTTATTTTATCTAAGTTTTTAATTATGTTGTTATTGTTACAAAGTAACACAGATTTGGGGTTCCCAATGGAAGTGGATCCTTCCACTAGATCAAAAGCATGCATTACCTGTTTAAAAGGATTTTCCAATTTTAATATAGATATACATATACAGAGAAGAGCGAAACAGGAAATAGCCAGAAAGAAAAAAGGAGTTTACAATTATTTAAAAAGATTCGTATTGCAAAGAACGCATAAAAGGTCCTAAGGGAAGATAATGCTACGAAATATGGAAAATAAATACATATATAATTTTATTAGAGATCTCAAGCTTTAACAAATATCGCTGCTTTACAAATTATTAATTTAAGAATATTTATTTAATATTTATATACTTTATTAGGTAAATAAATTTTAACATTTTCTCAGTGTAGTTATAATAAATACTTCACAGTTTACATACAAAACAGGCATATATATATATATATATATATATATATATATATATATATATATATATATATATATATATATATATATACTAGCGGGCCCGTTGCCTGCTTCGCACGGCAAAACAAAATAAGAAAAGAAACACACTTGTTTTTAATAAAGTTGGTTTTATTCCCAAAAACACACTCACTTCACATACGCACCACACACACATGCGTTATCGGATTTTAACCAAACTTCATATAAACCATATATGGGCCACTGCCTACGTAATATATATATATATATATATATATATATATATATATATATATATATATATATATATATATATATATAATATACACATACATATATACTTGCACCTGCTTATGTGCCAGATGACATCGAGAATGACAACGAGTGAATGTCACAAAATACACCATCTTATCAGTACACCTTGTGACATTTTTATATGTGGACTGAAAAAGTTGCATACAAACTGCGCATGTTTGCTTTTGTATTAGTCCTTGAATTAGTCCATGGAATTATGTAGTCCGGGATCATCCACAAAAAATCGATTATAGTGATAGTTGGGATATCTGTCGTATAGCAAAAAAACGATTGATTTTATCGTCGTTAAAGAAAAATACCGTGAGATTTATAGTGAGTGACGAAGGATTTTAAGGGAGTCCATGACGCTTTGGTCAACTGGTGATCAAAGTAATAAAAAATTAATGGCATTTGCTGCTTAATTCACCATCAATGACAAAACGTTGAATATACTCCTTTTTCGCTAAAAAGGAATTGAATATGCATTAGTTTTGTAAAGAGTATTGATTGAATTAAAAGTTGAATAAACTTACAAAACATAATTCTGAATTTAAATTTGATTTAATTACAAAAAAATTCCTGCATTCTCGCTACCAAAAAATCAATTGATTTATAAATTAAGCGAATAATGAATTGATTTTAATCATGGCTTGTGGAGACCGCTCATGTTCACGTTTCGTTATTGTGCTGTCCTCGTAGTCCGAACATGTGTTCTAACAACCATGTTCGCCATATACACATACATAAATAGAAGAAAATTCAAATACACATACATACATATGTATGTATGTATGTAAGTACATAAAAAATTAATGATATACGAGTATCTGAACATAAACATCAACAGGTATTCGCCGCATACGAGAACATAACAAAAATAAATTAACACTCTTTCTCTGTATTATCCATGGCTAGTGAAACGTGATATACTTACATACTTAATTAAATATGTATGTATGTATGTAAGTAAAAACAATTTCTTTGCCGTTCAAAGCTTTTTAATATTTCAATATTTGAATATTTATACATATACTTATATATGTATGTATATCATGTATTTGTATTTGTGTACATACATACATACTTATGTATGCATTCGTATGTACTTACATATGTATTCGAGTAATTTCGAACTGTCAATTTCACCATTCTATTTTGAAGTGAAATGAATATGTATCAATTTTTTTGCGTTTTAAGTTTTTTAGATACATACTAAGCAACATAAGTATGTACCTATGTATGTATGTATATGTGTGTGTACATATAAGTATGTATACATGGGCGTGGCTAGGTATGGGCCTAGAGGGCCGTGGCACCCACCTAATTCTATAATAATTTTTTTTTACATGCATACAATATAAAATTATTAAAAAATATATAGGGTTTGTGGACGGATTGCTTTTTTCTATTCAAGAAAACTCAGCCAATTTAGGAATAGAGATATCTGTTAAAAGGATATTCTCTCGTCAAACGCACCGTTCAAATCCCCCATTTTCATCACCTGCTGAATACTGGAAGCGATCTATATACATTTCTTATACAGATTCTTTAATTTCATCACTGGACAGAACATTTAATGAAGAGAATAGGCCAGCGTTTGCAATTCATTGTTTGCACCCGTCAAACATGCTTTCTTTGAAGCTGGAAGAGCTTAAAGATGACACAAAAACGTTTGAGCATTTTTATAAGTTGGATGATTTGGAAGGAGAAATTAATTCACTTGTATACATTTAACATGATCTTGTCATTTGGAATCCATTACTGATCTTAGAGCTATTGATTGGGATATGAATGAAACCAAGGCACATTAATAAAAGGTGGTGTGATAGGCGAATGGAATTCGACTTATTGTGTATATGTATGTATGTATGTATTTGTTGTAGAGGCCGATAAATACATTATAAACTAGTGGTATATTCTCCAAAAAACATGAGCATATACATGTTATATATACATATATATGTATGTATGTGTATATATATATATATATATATATATATATATATATATATATATATATATATATGTATGTATGTATTTATATACATATATACATGTATACACATGTACTTATATACTCATGTTTTTTGGAGAATATACCACTAGTTTCTTGGTTTAGCTCTAAGATCAGTAATGGATTGATTCTAAATGACAAGATCATGTTAAATGTATATACTTATGCAACTATTACTACGTTTATACGCACGCCTTATTTGCAAATAAAAAAGAAGAATGTTGCCGTATAACTTTTTTATTGTAACTTATTAGCTCACTTAACAAGTCGTGAATAACGACACTATTTGCAAATAAAAAGTAAGACGTTGCCACTTCATGAACGTTTTTTGTGTTTTACTTACCAAACAATCATATTTTCGTCACATGGCATCACTAATAATAACATAAGTTCTGTATGCAATTTCCCGTATAAACAGTGAATTAGTTATAGATCTATTTGCAAATAAGACGTGCGTATAAACGTGGTATATGTAAAAAAAATAACTACCTTTACAGACAATTTCAAAGCTTTTAATTTACATACATGCAACTTAATGAAAGACTGGTATATAATAATCTTCTCCCAAAGGGTTTAGTGGTAAACTATTTACACAGGATAAAACGCCATATGACGATAAAAAAATTATCTTGCAGTATTTGCAAAAAATGCATACATAAGTATATCAATACATATTTACATATGTAAGTACATACATACATACACTATATATTCGAAAAGAGCAAGCGCACATGTGCATATCTACTTACTTACTGTCATCGCAATCTGGAAAGAAACATTTCTTTAAAAGCTAGAGCAGGAAGAGCATCATCTAGACCGGCACAATACTGGGCTTTCAGAATATCTAAGGTAGCATTCACAATATCTTCATATGTATATAAGTATGTAGATATGTACATAGTATGTATGAATGTAAATAACATATGTACATACATATGTATGTACATAGATAAGTATATGTATGTATGTACATATATGTACGTAAGCATACCCAACCCATTTACATTGCATATGTGCATATACATATGTATACTTACATAGTATGGATGTGTGTGCAAAAAACTATATAGGGTCTTGTTCTGTTATTGCTTTTGGTTCCATAAAATTTAACATTTTATCTCAATTTGTATTATTCAAACAAATTTCTCTGAGAGATAATTGTGCTCTTAAATATTTCATAGTCCCCGTCCACATTAGCAATTTTGTTGCAGCAATTCTTGGTTGTTATTTTTGAAAGGGGTAAGAAGCTTGGGGAGGGGTACAGAGTTTCATGTTCTCTGCAATTCCCTTTTGCTTTGAAATTCTCCCTATTCAACTTGGTGTTTTGTATTTGACGTTTTATATATGTACATACATACATACGTTTTATACAAAAATTGCAATACTAGATTTTTTCTAATGTGGACACTAAAGCAATTTCAAAGCAGAATTTTTAAGAATTGCATGCAACCAAATTGCTAATGGGGACGGGGACTTATACTCTTATAAAATGCCTTATTTTTTAATATTGTACATACATAAGTATGTATATGTATGAATGGATATATGTATGTATGTGTTTCTATTTGCTTCCATATCTATCATGTTATTTTTACAATTTTAACTTTCAACCTCACACGTATGTACATACATATGTATGGATGTATGTACATATGTCCTTTTCCCCATTTTGCCGTCAGTGAGTTAATTTTTCCCAAAGAAAAGTTATCGAAAGAGTTGACTTAAGAGGCGTAAATGGATAGCATTGCCACCCCCAAGAATTTTTAAAATTACTTAAAACTCGCCAAATTTGGCAAGAGGCCACGAGAAAAGATTGACAATTGACGATTTTGTTGGCTTTGATAAATTTCGATACATAAGTATGTACATACATACATATGTGTGTACAATGTACACAAGATGGTGGTGCTTAAGAACAATATTGTATGTACATATGTATGTATGAATGTACTTATGTACATATGTATGTATGTATATAAATAATGCAACTGGGGACATCGACACTACATGCCAAATATAAGTATATACATATGTATGTATGTACGTAAACACATATGTACATATGTATGTACATACATATGTATGTATGTAGATTTTTTTGGATCAACATTAGAAAGTAAACTAAGCGATGTTGTAATGGACGATGAAGAATTGAAAAATCTACATATGTATGCACTTATGTATGTACTTATGTACGAATAAATGTATAGAAATTATGAATGCGTTTAAAGGTTATAATAAACATCATTCTATTCTTAAGATTTTCATAATTTTTAGTACAATATTGGATACAAAAGGAAATACATATGTATGTATGTATATCGCGATATTTCAGCTAGATATACCTGGTCTTTTATACCATGATTGATTCCATGGTGAAATCAGCCGTGGCAAAAATTATGATTATGGATATGCATTTTAACATCCAATTTATAATAAATCCACTGATGATTTATTGTTGAATATTTTGACGCTTTATTGTCGACAGTACTTTTTTCTGTACACTGAAATTCTTAATACATAGGAATAAGTTCCAAGAAATTATTTGTTTAACCTCTATTATGTGACTTTCACTACTATTAGCAATTTTTTACTTTTGCGACCTTCCGCCTAACTGATGAAAGTCATACATTTGCAGGTGGCTTAAAGAGCACTTTGTTCGCGAGATATTTCATTGACACTAGTTAAATTATAAATGAGAAGACGACATTCTATAAAATATATAACAGCTGATTTCTTACGATTTTATTTCCAAAATTTTAGAATGTTAGCACGCCGTGTAAAGATAACAATGATGTCAAAACATATTCGTTTTATCGCAATTCCACAACAACAAGAAACAACTTCTAGTTTTCTCTATGTGGTGGTTCTACTGTAAACATGTAAATAATAAAAACCAAAACAAAAGTAAAAACAACTTCTATTCACAAAGCATAAGAGAGAATGACGAAAATGAATAAAGAGAGAAATAAGAAGACAGACAATTATTTATGGAAAACGAAAATAACCACTGATGACTAGGGCTGCCAATTCAACAGATTAAATATTATAAGAAATAAAAAAGAAAAATTAGTTTGTTATAGTGCGTCTATATAAGTACATACATACTATGTTATAACCAAAATATCCATTTCGATATCGAATGCAAAATTCCACCATAGAATTTTACGTAACACCAAATGCATACATACGTAACATACAAATGCTTTTCTAATGATTTAATGGGTTAATATATGTATTACAATAGGTCGGAAGAATTAAACATTGCATGTAAGTACATAACTGTTCCTTTCACCATAAGATATGTATTATGTATTATGTACATATGTCGCAAACTTGGACTTTATAGGAGCAATTGCTTTTATTATTTTGCACTTTAAAGAGATAATCGTACACAAACTATACCAAAGCCCACATAAAAATTCCAGACCGGCATCCAATTTTTTTGTAATTACCCACAATTGGGCAACACTGCATTTTGGTTACAAAACAACTTCAAAAATATCAAATGAGGGAAAGATAAACCGAGTGGAAACAAAATTATTTGTGTTTGCACGTCAGTACTGGACTTGAAAACGTTGATTTTGAGTTTTTAGTAAATATTAAGGCAGCAGAGTGAACACTTTTCTTTGGGCGTTCGTAATAAGACGGCCGTCGTGCGGAAGTAGACGTGTATAAATTTTAGCTCTGAGTTTGACGGATACGCAATTTTGAAGAAAATACGTACATACATAAAGTAAATAAAAATTTCAAATGTTAAAAACAAATGGTGTAAAATATTCATATGAATTCATAAAAAATATAAGTACATAGTTACAGAACAAAAAAACGTACATATGTACATACTCGTATGTATGCATGCGTGTATGGAATATTCGGAATTGAAAATTAAAAAGTGAAAAATTCCACTAAAAATTTTGATTAGACTCTCCCGCCAAAAACTAGTTAATAAATGAAATTAAAGAAAGTCAGTTTTTCCTGTTTCAAAAAGAAAATTATTAGAAAATTAAATCCTCCAAAGTTATTAGTGAAAGCAATACGAAATTACGTCTTCTGCTAACATGTACTATGTACTTACATACATATGTACAAACATACTTAATATATACTTGTTTAAAAGTTAAATAAAAATATCTGCCATAACCGCAATAAAAATAATTCAACGTCGGTGTTATTGTTTTTCAGTGTTATTGTCCCAGCGACAGCCTGGATACTTACTTGTCTCCTGTTGTTTATTATTCTTTTGGAAAGAGAACATGTAAGTTTATTTTGTAAAAATTATCTGCATGCGGAATAAAATCAATTTTTGTTTACGGCATCTTTGTTTTGGTGCTCCATTAGCAATCAAATGTCTAGACAGTGTTAAAATTTCCTGTTTAAATAAATGCAAGTATCTCGCCCAGCTCTCCTGTGCCGCTCAGTACTTCATGGAATTTAAATCCTGTTTTAGTAATCCTATCGTACAGAGCCTTTAGAGAAATATATACATATGTATGTATTTTTGTATTTGCATACATATGTATGTAAGTACTGGCTCTTATTTACTTACTGGATTCTTTCAAACTGGTTGGCTTCATCTTCTTTCCATCTTTCTCTGTGAGACATCTTAATTTATTGAAAATTCTTCTTTTCAATTTCTTTCGTGGTGCTATTTATGTTTTATTAAATCCTTTTTGTGTTGTTTTCTTTGCTTAACAATAAACATCATCCATCCCTGTTTTTCTTTGATTTTCTTCAAATTACTTTTTTTAGATTTTTTTATACAAAAACCCCTAAAAATTCGGTTTCTCACATTTCTTTAATTTCAATTTCTCTGCGTTTCTTTTCTTCCTTCCACACAAGCCGTTCCCAATTTTTTTGTTTTTATTTTTTATAGTATCATTTCATCCATTCTCACTCACTCACAGCCATCGTAAATTATCCGAAAAATTAGTGGTTTTATTTGTCAAAATTTGAAACTTATTTTACCAGGCATTCAGAATTTTCAGTCCCAAGACGTATTTCTCTTACACCTTCCCTGTGATAATCAGTACGTGCTGATACTGTTATTTCTTTGGGAGTATTTTGTATTTGAAGTTTCTCACTACATTTTTTTATTGCATGGGTTTTTGCTGTGTTGAGATTTTATTTTTGCTATTTGCCATTATTCTTTGTTGTTTGGTTTTGCGCCAGCGTTGCCATTTTCTAAACAAATATTATTGTTAAATTTTACTTAGTGCTGAGTTAAAACACATTGAACTCTATACTATAGCGTGTACAAAATTTGATTTGAAAAATTTTATTGGGATGGGTCTAGCAAACGATTTACACAAGTATGTATGTGTATCTTTTTTCGAGATTTGAAGATAAGATTTACGATAACGCGTTTATGGCATTTATTGATTTACGAATAGAAATGGATTGATTCAACAAGTATTTTGAAAAAGTAATTTTTTTAAGGTTAAAAAAATCAACTACTAAGTGATTTGTTAACTAATTGCGAAATTCGATGATAGGCAGTTGTTACAAAAGGATTTTATAGATCAGTTCCTCAAGGCAGTGTTGGGAACGATCTTTCGCCATGGCACGTCAAATTTGGCTCGCAATCAAACCGTTTTCAGCTATGCGTCATCTTCAATGTTTGTTTCGTTACTGAAGAAGGCGCATAGCCTAATCCGATCTGTTTACAAATCAGATTTGACGTTAGAGAAAATCATTCTAAATTAAAAAAAAACCCGCCGCAAACAAATACTTCACTATTTGCAGTGTTTCTCGAAAATTCTAAATACAATGGATTTGATAGCATCAAATTGATATCATTTGGGCAACATGGTATAGACACTCTGCGCTTTTCTTTTAATGTATTTTATGAATCAATTTATAAAGTACCATATATTTTATTAAATAAAAGAAATATTTTATATTATGAAATCAATTTCGATCGAAAGTGGAATTGATTCCGTACTTTGCTTCTCCAGAAAACAAAAAACGAAATTGTTTTTCGGAATGAAACCACTTTTAATTTCAAGATCGAATTTGCATTTTTTGTATCTGATAGTACAAAAACAAATTTAAAACTTTCTTGATTGAATAAATAAAATAATAAAATACGGAATCAATTCCACTTTCGATCGAAATTGATTTCTGTGACATGCCTGTATAAACGAAATTTCGGTTCTACTAATGGCAACACTGTTTGTGCCCAAAAACTCTTCTTTAGTTTGGAATTCGTGTTTCCTGGCAAGATAAAAGAGGAAAACGATAAAGAATAGTGAGAACAAAACAGTAAAACGGGAAACATAAACAAAAGTATAGATATACGTGTGTATGTATGCATTTGTAATTGACTACCAACCCCGGTATCCCAAATGCCGCTAACTGCATGAAAATTGGCAAAACAGGTTAGATAAGGCACAGTGGGCCCTCTTAGACCGAGAAACCTACTCCATGCTAAAAACATAGCAGAAATTCTGAATGGTTTCAGAAAGAAATCTGGTATAATTTGAGTTTTTCTTTTTCACATATCCTTTTTATAAAGGAGTCTGCATTCTTTTGCTAAAAAAGCAGAAAATTTTTTAAAAATTATTGAAATTTTTTTATCCATGTCTAGAAAAATTTAGTTTTGAGTGGAGCAATCAATTGGAATATATGTATGTAAGTATGTATGTAGGTAGATATAAATCTGAAACGCCCTTATTTATCAGCAATTGAAATATTTTTAAACACTCAGTCTTAGAAATCATAAAAAATTGCAAAATATATACATATGTACATATGTATGTACAAACATTTGTACATATATACGTATGTATGTACATATATGTTAAAGAAGTTCAAAAATAAAATATATGTACATACATACATACTTATGTACATATATATGTATGTATTATACAAAAACGAAAATGTGAAATTTTTAAAGTGTTGCCTCATAACAACTCCAATGAGTCCTCTGCTCTCTTCGCTTGAAAAAATAGTCTTAATTACTCTTGTTGTATTTTTACTTCATTAAAAACTTTAAATTACAATAAGGAAAAACAACATTCACGTTACATATTAGAAAGGAATACATAACTAAATTCTAACGATTTAATGATTCACTCTTAATACAAGTCTTGAGATTTTCATTGTAAAAAAGAAATCAAGTGAATTGTAAGGATTTTCAAAAACCTAATGCTCCTCAATAGGCTGCATCGTTCCCTCCAGAATATTAATTAGCAGGTTGATTGTTTCTGCAAGAAGTTTCTAATGAGTTATCCTGCTGGAAGACGCCTTTTCAACATTCGCACTACTATTAAGAGAATATAGTGTAACAACTCAACATTCTTAACTTTAGTATTATATTAGTATTATATTGGAAAAACTAATTAACTGGTTGATTAGTAAAACTTGTCATGAGAGAGTAACACAAAACTTAAAAAAATTGTTCTCTCGAATTGTTAGAAAATAAAAAGTAAACGAACGCTTTTCTAGTAACAACTTTTAATTCAGCTGTTTAAACTCCTTTTCACGGCCCGTTGTTTTTAAATTCAAGAAAAATATTATTCATCTTATTCAATATTTTTGTTTTTAAAAATGCAGACGGAACTAAGTATGTATGCATGTAGTCACAATTTATTCCTTTAAGCAGCTTCCATCCGCTGTCCTCATGGTACTACGTGCAGCATAGATTAATTCGAATACATTGTCAATAATTCTATGTTGCTTGCGATATTGGGACTTTTCTTTTTTTTTAAATTACCAAATATGTACTTTCGAGTACGCGAACTGCTTTTTGAGTTGTTTTTGGCAAGTCTCATTACTAGAAATCACAGTGTGAAACGGGCTTTAACGTTTCGATTGTAATTCTCTTCTTTTGTTTCTAATTACGGCTGTTTCATTTTGGTGATATAAACTGCAATTTTCATATAGAATTTATTATCTGTGTACATATGTATGTATGTATGTATATGTGCATATAATAAAAAAATAAAATCTTTTCCATTTGTTGATAGGCATTTCCAACGAATACATACATACATATGTACGTAAAGCTAAAAATCTAATGCTCTGAGTTGGGGTTTTTCATTTTATTTTTAAATATTTTTGTTCAAACATGGTCATGTTTTAAAACAAAAGTTAAATAAAAAAAAAACTAAATGTGACATTAAATAAAGAATAGAGGTGGCAAATGACATCAGCTGTTATAGAAAAATATAAAAAGCAAATGTAAGCTTTTTGTCTTCTTTATTTAAGGTTTTCGCTTGAAGTCAAGCAAAAAATAGTCCATATTTTACACAAAAAGACAATAAATAAATAAGTATGTACATACATACATACATATGTATGTATGTATTTACATTTGAATGTGTGTTGTAATAGTGACATAACGATTGTAAATTTTTAGATAATCGCGAATTCGAGTATCTGAAGCATGTTTTTTCGAACACAAATATTAGGCTTGGAATTTGGAGACATTTATCTATGGTTCGATTCATACAATCGCAAAATGGAAATTTTAAAATTTAGTTAAAAAATTTCTTGCGTCGATGTTCTTGTTCGCGTCTTCTTCCTACACATCACCAATTTGTATTTTTTATTTACCACAGGTAGATTGTTATTTTATATTCTGAATAAAGAAGAAATCATTCCAAATTAAAAAATTTTGTCATTTGCTAAATTTTTTTTACGCTTCATTCGCCTGAATTTGGCAAATTCGAACATGAATCCGAATGTCCTGTAGTAAGAACATATCGCGAATACGAATAGAACTATTCGTTACATCACCAGTATGTGTGTATATCATGTGTTGCACGTTTAAAATGCTTTTTAGTTCTAATGTGTTAAAATTTACATGCATGTACAATGTAGTTGTGCACACATTCATGTGTAGTATACGTACATACGTGTATTAATATTTGTATGCTTGTCAGTATATAAATATATATCGATCATTTGCTGCAAAAACGTCATAACTAAAAAAAATATATTTTAGTGTGTATTAGAACATCAGAAGCGGCCACGTTTTAAAATATTCTTCAAGAGCATAGAGAGAATGCCACAAACCAAAACAAAAAAAAACCTGTCAAATCGATACCAACAAATCTGAATGCAGTAAGGAAAAGAAAATGCTATCCAACGATATATGGAAGATAGTATATAATAATGTATGAGTAACAGACGCAACATCTGGCGGCAGTTTCAAGGGATTGATGTGACCTCAATTAGAAAACTAGGAGTGGCAATCAGGTCTCTGTTACAACATTCGCCTATTTCAACCAATTATCGTGTATTAACGAACAACTTCTTTGGTCTCAAGAGTTTATTGCACATATTCCATATCGAATGTTATTGAAATTTATTGGAGATTTTCTTCTAAAAATAATAATTTGTAAAATTAGTACATATGTACTTCAAAAATTTATTATTCGTTGTCGTCTTCTTAATAAATTTGGTTACTCCAATGTCAACATACTCCTATAAATAGAGAGCTTAACGGTTACCAAAACCTTCGTCTATAAGGAATTAGATTGTCTCAAATATTTCTTACTTTATATTTTTTTTAACCTCTTGCCAAAAATAGTAAATAATTATTTCCACAAAATAAAAAATTCGCGCGAAAATTTCGTTTGTTATAAAATGCAACAATTATCAAGCATTTTTGTACTGACTTCAAGCGAAAGTTCGTTGTAATTTATAATTTTTATAAAACATTTTTAATTTTATAAAATATTTATACAAAGCGGTTGCGACCAAGGAAGAAGTTCGTCATAAATAAAAGCTCTCTATAACCGGTGTACCCTATAAGCGAACTCCACTGAATTTGAAAATATGTACCATAACAAAATCTTAAAGGTTTGTGGATTAAAACCAATATCGAAATACATCTGGATGTTATCGATGCAGCCTTTAAGGAGCAATGAAAAAGTACTTCTTTGAAAAGAACTTCTCGCTTTTTTAATTTCGGTTGTTCCCACGTTATTTTAACATGTGCAAATTTCTCCTATAATTCGATTCGATTTAATCATGGCATATGAATTAGAAATCTTGCTTCCAGCACAAATCATTATTTTTAATATAAAAAAGGAAAAAGCAAACGAATCCACCTTCAAGCATAAAATTCGACAAACCAGAGTAATGAAATTTACATAATCGGATTTGATTTATTTAATTTTTTTCTTGTGTGAATGTTTGTAGCGCGAAAAACTAATCTAATCTGCTGAATTTTTTTTTATCGGGGAAATGAAATTGTGCAAAAGACAATAGAACAAAGAAGAGCAAAAACTCGCACAATTCAAAAATCATTATAACCCTTGGAATAAAAACAATAAAATAAGCAGATGCTATACGAGTGTGTGTGTATCTGTATCTGCAGCTCTGTACACCTGCAACGGCATCCATCTGTGCTCGCAGAGTCTTGTGTATCTACTTAGTACTACATGTATTCCATGACAAGCACATGGTCTGTATGTGAAATAATATTTACCTTTTTCCTGAATTGAAATTTGTTGTTCGAAGTACTTTTGGTTTTTGATGAGCCTCTGCAACAACATTTTGGCGTGAGGGAAATGAACAGTTAAAAAAACAAACATTTAAGGTCTCCAGTTTATTATCTTTCCTCTCGTCATGTTCACAATCACGTGTGTACTTGCCACAAAATATTGTTTCCTTATTCCACATTGGATATATTGATTTCAAAAGAGGCCGGTTGCTTATATATTCAGCATTTAAATTTAGAAAATATTAAAATAAAAATATTTTCCAGTTTGGATATAATAGAGTGTTCTTTATCTTTATGTTCAATATACATATATCATGACTAGGACCCATTTGTCCTTTTCGGGACTTAATATTCTAAACAATTTTAAGCCTTGTTGCATCTTTAAAATAGTATTAGAAATTTTAATTTATGTTTCCCATAAAAGTCGTGTGAACTGACTTGCTTTTCGTCATTTAATCCATTTTTTGTATATATAGTTTTCCACCACTGGACCTCTTAAAATGATAAATTTGTTGTGGTTTACTATTGAATATTAACAATTTAATAGAAACTTTGTGCATATTAATGTTTTAAATACTGATATGGTATTATTAAGTTTATAAGAACGAATCTTTATATAAAGAATTTTGGATAGCGAGTTTGCCCCTTAAATTTAAAAATTTTTTTTCGCAACTGAGATATTGTCGAGGATTAAGCCCAATAAGTTTCTTTTTTCTCCAACTCCTGGCAAAATTTCCCATTTTTTTAATGCAACTTTTGCGCTTGTGTCATTAAAATCACTGACCGAACGTTCATATATGCATACATAAATACATACAAGTACATATGTACATATATGTATATAAAATATACATGTATGTATGTGTTTGCTGCCAATACTTGAAGTGTATTTCTTTCCAGTTGAGGGTTTTTTTTTATAGGCAGAAACTGTGTTTCTAAAACTCGGAAAATTTAAATAAATAAACATCCTGATTGAAAGAACCGATACGAAAACAAATAAGGGAATGTTTCTTCCTCAACTATTTCGTTAAATTGTTGTAAACATAGAAATGAAATTTTGCAATACGATTTATGAAAACTCATATTTCGTATGCACATGTATAGTTTTACCATCAAACAAAATGAATCGAAATCGGAGTGCTATTCGTTAAACATTGTCCGGCCAAGGCGATAATTCGAAGTAATACGGATGCAATACTTTTCGAAGTCACTTAAATTTATACGCGAACGCGATACGGCAATCGCTAAATAGAAAATAACATTGACAAGAATATAAGTATGTGCATACACGTATACACACATATGTATGTATGTGTATTTATGAGCATGCTATACATACATATATGCACATAATATGTACTTCCCTTTCACTTAATTAGACCTCTGCATAACTCATGTTAATTAATCTTTGGCGGAGTTACTTACGCCTTTGTGTTCTATGTACTCGTACATACGAGTATATGCACATATATATGAAAAAGATCCTCAAACATTTGTTTCAAATGACATTGTGTTTGTTATCAGTGAAATTTCCCGGAAGTAATAAAAGAAAAGAAAAATAATAGAATTACATAAAATTATAAAATTAAAATACAACGATTGGCACCCGTATAAATGTTTAATATGCCAAAAGCTGAATACTGAGCATTGAATATTGAATAAAGTCCACTAAAAATTGTTAAACCGATGGAAGGATATAAGAGAGAAAGTAGGGGAACTTCTTACTAACACACTTTGGCATTGAAGTTAAAAATACAAGAAACATATACTTCTTGTATTATTTCTTCCTGCAAAGTTGTGTTAAATAATTAATATTCCTGAATAGTAGAAGCCACCAAAACGAAAACAGTCACCTTACCGCTGATGATGATGATGGTGTGACGACCATTCTCCTTGTGTAATAATTGGATTCTCCTTTTTCCTAAATGAAAATAATTTGAATAAATTATTAAACTGAATTAACGAATTTAATAATCGAACTCGAGCCGGTCTAAAATAATTTTAATTTAAAAATTCTACTACTTTCTTCTAAAAGATGATTTGGGAATATTTCTACTAAACTATTAGAGGATATCCTCCATTTGCTTGCTGGAATATTTTGTATTTATCAGTTCTTATCAATTATTTTTTTCAAATTCAGTTTAGTTTAAATAAAGCAAACCCACTTATTTACAGTCTCATGAAGTGACTTCAAGGTTGACATTTAATATTTAAATCAGAACTGACATAGAAAATTATAACTTAATCATAAAAATATTTGCGTTGTTTGTTTTTTTTTTTTAATTTGGATCAATAATCGCGACTATATGAGTAAGACGTAAGTATGTTGAAAAAAATAACGTCACTTTATTTTATCACAAAGTTTTTATTCATATTCATATTCCTCTCAGATGTAATACAAGCCTGGAAGGACTTTTCTGATACTTTTCTGATACCCTTTTTTCTATAGCTGAGATTTGTGATATTATTTTTGGCCAAAAAAAATCCTTCACAAAAAAAAGATGAGTGAGTGTGCAGGTGCATTAACGTCGTGAAGGAACAGGAAATCGCCGAAACTCTTTCAAGCTTCATGCTTTTAATTGGCAAACAGTGAATGAAACTATGATCACACATACATATGTACGTCCATGTTTTAAGAGCGGATGCGTCAAAATAAGATAAAAAAGAAATTTATCGACTTTATACATATTCGTTTATTGCTTTTATTTTTAAATAAATTATGAAATATTTTCGGCACTCCAGAACTGATTTAGAATTTTACTCTGAAAGAAATTCATTAAGGGGAGGGAATATTAGGCAATAAATAAATTTTGAGTATCATGAATATATTTTTTTAAACTGCAAATCCGGGGCATTTTTGGTATTTTTTTTATCACATTCAATGTTTTTTTTCTCAGTGTAAAACTATTTCATGTGATCGCAAGTATTTAGTGAAATTCAAAATAGTCTACAACAAAACACAAACAAAATTAACCCGACGTACCTTCTTCACACAATGTTTTCATTTTGTTTTTACACAATTTTATGAAATGTGTTTTATATAACTTTTTTGTATAAACAATCTGAAGGAATTCATATTAATGGTATAATAATGAGAAACGGCATTTAATGTTCAAATAAAAGAAAAATAAAAAATTCAACACCATTTGTAAAGATTTGAATTACAAAAAAAAAAATACATACATATACATGTATATCTATTATGTAGCATATACATATGTACATACATACATATGGGTATGTACATATGTATGAAATGCATATACAAGTCCAGTTTATTTTAAGTGTAAATGTATGTATTAATTTATATGAACGTACATACGTACGTCTGTTTCTATTTGTTTGGGTTAAAACTTGTTGCGGATGTGGCCGGTTTTAAAAATATGAGAAATAAACTGAACAATCTGCCAAATAGTGAATTGAGCAAAGAAGCAGACACACAGATTTGCAAATACACAGATATAAATTTTTTCTTGGCTCAAAGTTGCTTTATTCAGTCAACCAACGATATTCGTGGTAAAAAGTCTCGAGATAATAAATACACAACAACAATTTTGTATTTGTATGTTCCTCTAAATGAAATTTATTTAAAACAATCGAATTTTCAACTCAATTTCTTTCTTTTGAATCTTAATGAATTTAAAAAATCTATTTAAAAGCATAACGGGTTCCTTCCAATGTAGACAAATCAATTACAAACACACGGTTATTGATTAGGGGCACAGCACGGCAACCAGGCAGACAAAGCATAATTACTATTTCGTTGCCAAGTGGTCACGTTGTGCGCGGAATACTAGAGGTAGAGAATAAATGTTCACACATTCATGATTTACATATGTATGTAAATACTTATATGTTATCTTCTCCGTGTTGGGATTGAAGTGAAAATTTGAAATTTTCAAAATTTTTATCGAAACTTAATACGATTGATTAATTATTTTAATGAATATTGTGCAAGACTGCGGTAAAATTCAATTTTACATCTTCGATTACGTAAAAAGAAACTTACACACTCGTCTGTACGAGTATGGAGTCTAAGAGTCGTTTACTTGGAACACAGTTTGCTTAATCCAATAGAAATCTAACGGGACAGCAACGGGTTAAACGGTCTCTTTTATTGAAACTTCACACAATGGCGAAAGCATTAAAAACCATATTAAATAAATAATATGCTCTGAGCAGTTTGAAATGGCTAAAATACTTACTTGGCTCTTTGGAAGAAATGTCGATGATGTGGTTGACAAACCTATGAATTTATTTTTAGTACATATTTAATAATAAAGTCAAACATGTTTAAGAAACTTTTTGATTAAATTAAACAAAGTTCTGAGCATTAAATTAATAAATTTGTCGGATATTTTTTACGTAGGGTACGTTCGTAAATGCAGTACTGCTTTGCATTAGAAAAGCAAACTTTCTCCGCTATACCGATACAAACGAAATGATTTTCGCTTATTATGTGAGAACAATTTTTTTTTAAATTTTGAACGCAGTACAAAATTTAGGAACTCCGTGGACATACAATTATCTTTTAAAATCATATGTTTGGAAATATTGGGACAGGACACAGTCGAACACCGAGTTTAGCTGAAAAATCATCTTTTCTGAGGAGGCGCATTTTTATTGATTTTCAGTCAATTAAAAAGTTTTTGTACATTTTCTGTTCAAATCTTGCATCTTCTTACACACATACACGTCCAGCCTTGACCGCGTAGAAAAACGTAAGTGCCAAACACACAACTTTTCAGGAGAATGTTTTTATAAACCGCCTTTGCAATAAGTTGTAGGGCTACCATAAATTTGATTTTGCTGCAGGTTTCTGACTCCATTTTTAATCGTAAAAAAATTCCAAAACCAATTTTACTAACGGTGAATTATAGATCGAAATGGAAAAGTGGGAATCGAAAACTATGTCGGTTCCGTTTTTTTTTGGCGGTAAGGGCATGATACGTATGTACATGTACATGTATGAGTACATGTATAATTTATAACGTGACTCCATCAAAAACTTGTTCAATGAAACACCAAAATCCAAAAAACAACTGAACTTATGTACCTTAGGTCACTATCCGAACATTGCCTTTTACGTGTTTTGGAATGAGTTTAAATTTTAAACACGTTAATTTCATTTGCTTTCCCAAAAAGTCAATGTATGGGAAAATATGAAAAAGTTAACTTGTTTAACCCTTAACCGCTTACAGTTTGGTTAAACAAGATCAACGTGAAATATAGTATAACGTGTGTAATAACGTTTAAATATTTCATAGTTTCACGATGAAATACTTACGTGTATTTATGTACATATACAGATAGGAAAGGTAAAATCTCAGTTTTCCATCAAGTTTTACACAACAGTTGCGAACTGAACAAAGTTTTTGAAGTCGGAGAACTTTAACTTGGCAACACTGGTTTGTGTCACAGTTGATTAAAGACAGTTCTCGACTGTTTTGAATTCGGTGTTGGAATTCACTTTCAAAATTTCCAGTTCAAAAATACTCAACGATCGATGACGTGTTTTAATTTTAGTTGAAGGGTCTCAGTACAAAAAAAGTTGTCATTTGGGACAATGACAATTCCCAATGTATTGCAACATCCAGAACTTGTATCAATATTTTTTCTTTGTTTTTGTTGTTATGACGTATAGCAAAGCTAATATGGCAAAGAGATAAATTCAAGAACACTTGCCCCAGATTTTTCATGTTAAATATAAAGTCGCAATTTTGATTACTCCTGTGGAACTCCACCATTAAAAATTATATTTATTCATTGTCACCAGATCTTATTTTAGATAAAAAAAATAGAAATTGTTTGTTTTTACTTTTGGTAGAAGTTAAATTAGCAGAACTTTAGAACGAAACCTGTTGGCAAAAATATGTGACAGAAGGAAGTGATCGCCATCTACAGGACTTTTCGCAAAAAGTTTCTATGCCAGTGCATATTAGTTTGGTGAAATATTTGCATACTCGTATATCATAGAGAAAAGAAGATGGTCGCAAAAAATCAAAACTAAAGTTCCTGTGGAAAAAGTGTTCCTCAATATCCCCTTTATATGTAGGACAATAATCACAATTATATTTGAAGCTAAACCCAAGTTATACCTAAAGCGTCGTTGATGTGGAAGCTAAAATCTTAAAAACGTTAATAGAAGTTCATATAGATTTTTTTGTGTGGAGATATGACTATGTTGCATTCAACGGGCGATATTTGCTTTAGCTTATAGCAGATACTGAAGATGCGCAATATTAAATTTTTACTTCTGCACGTTTTTTTAGTATCGAAATGTATCGCTTTGTAAAAAGTTATTTCGGTATCAGCACCAATAGCGGCAGGTACGAGTATTTGAATGGTGCCGGGATTAATAAATGTACAGGCACATTTCCGTTGAGAGAAGAGTAAAAAAGACAGAAAGCAGAATACACTTAGAATCTACGGGAGGGATCGAACCTGCGACATTCTCACTACTGGTATAGTTCACCAGCCACTATTTTATGAGGGCAATGAACTAAAAAGTTTGTTCGTATCATTTTTGAATTTTTACGTAAAAATCTAAAAAAGGTATGCAACAGTTCGCGCAACTTCTCGAAGCACCTCATTCGCTCAGTCACCCAGGAAGCCTCCCATCACGGTTGCTGTTGTAGCCGACAAATTATTTAATGCCATCAAATTTCTTCAATGAAAAGCACGAGGAAATATTGACGCAACGCAAAAATAAAAATTTAAGTCGTATTTATATTTCGCACAACAAAGCGAGAAGAAAGAAAACAAAAAATTAAAATCATATATAAGTAGTACATATAGAGTATGTACGTGTATATATGTACATACGTACATATTTACTCGTACATATTTATAAAAAATTTTTCTAATTGGTAAATTACGAGTATTTTTTGCATTTATTTAAGCTGTAAAGTGGTTTATAAATCCACATCTCGTTAAGGTCTAGCGTGGCAAGTGTACGTTGGTTAATTTTAGTTGGATTTTTATTAGAGATGAGGCCGTGAGCAACCATTTCGGTTTGCAATTATGTATATCAGAATTTTTTTTGCTGACGTGACGTGCACGTTCCTCACACTCACGTGAATGAATAAAAGTTAGTCAGGAGGCTCGTGCAGAGTCCATCTATAATTTTAATGGGACTTTCTTTCTTCACATTTTCTGCCACTATTGCGCAATTCACAAGACGTTGTTGGGGTTCCTACTGCTGCACAAGCACTTCCACTAGATTTCTCAAGGCACGTTTATTTGGTCCAACTCATGTGCCACTAGCTATCGGAGAGAAATATGACCCTACCACAATTTCAAATGATGATGTCGATGACAAACCAACAAAATAAAGAGCGAAGAAAATCCACAAAACACAAAACTTTTTGTTATTAAATGTTAGTAGATGGCTTGAGTGATGAGCGCGGCTTAAAATCAAGAAAAAAGCATTTCCTGCAATAATATTTTTCAAGATGTCATTGTAGATTAGAAAGAGCCATGAAAGAAAGAAAAAGTATGGGGGTCTCACTTTCTTCGAAAAAAAAAACAAGTTAAAATTAATGTCCGTCTGTTGAAAATTCAAATGAACAACAAAAAAGCATTTTCTCTTAACATTTGAAAACATTAATTTTACTGCCAGTCGTCATTATTTATGCTTAAATTGGAAATTTATTGAAATTTATTGAAAGTGTATTTAATGTAGTCACATACATACATAAATACTTTGTTGTGCTGATATACATACGTGTCTTTAAGAGATGCCAAGAAGCGATTATGCCACATACGAGTACGGCAGCAAAGTGGAAGATGCTGAGCGTTGAAACAACTTAAAAATGCACTCCCGTCTAGGTGAGAATTGTGTCGATAATGTCGCGGGAGGTTTTCATAAGGGAGACGACACCAAGTTGTTACTTGGGGTCGGAACAAGTGTATCAATATACAAATAAATTACTGCAATCGTATGTATTGGGAAGTGGAGAAAGTCGCATTTCTAGAAAATTTTACGTGCCCCTCGTCGTATAAATATTTGCTCAAGGTTGCGTTAAATGTGTATCATCTCGAAAAAATTAAAACATGATGTTTTCAATAAAATCGACTGGACTAAATCACAAACAATTTAAAATTTGATCGTTAAGTTTAGATGTTCCGCAAGCGCTTCTAAGGTTTGTTATTGTATGAAATAACTGTTGATAATATTAATGTCGCAGTCGTTATTTTATACTTGTGGCTTATGATGCAACTGTCCTAATGTGGAGTGGAAGAGGGCGGCCAGGCCTATTCACTCAGATAATCTCTAATTAATTTTACACTCTTTTTATTTTTATATTGAAACCATGTTTTAATAGATGAATAATACGCATTATGCGTTAGTGAATGACGTTGGCTCTGTCGAAGGCAGCATGTTGCATTAACCAACTTGTCGTCGCTTTAACTTGCATGTTGCTTTAAATATATTTCTATTAATTTAGTTGCTTTGTACTCGCACTTGCTGAATGATGTTTGAGGACAAATTACTTTTATGGATGTTTGACGGCTCGGCCCGTTGCTTTGCCATTTGGTTTTGTTTTTGTTTGTTTTCCATTTAGTTTTCTTTATATGTCTTGCGGAATAATTATTTTATTTATTTTAGATGTGTGTACGTACTCGTATAATGCAAAAAAATGTTGAAAATGTTGTCTGCGTATTTAATTTATGAAGTACACATAATATTTAATGAAATAATGAAATGTGTATTAATACTCGTATGTAAGTATGGATGAATATATGAATGCGTGCGCATACATACATACACAGTTGCATATATATGTGTGTGTGTGTGCGTGCGTGCAATTGCTTATTAATGCATCAAATAATTAATAATTAGTGACTTAATCGGGTGTATATACGAGTATTTGAATTATTTCCATGGTTTAGTATTTAATGCCAGTTCTATTGCATCTACTGAAGTTTGCAGTGAAAAAGGGAAAGCAATTCGTAAAAGACATAAGAAAATGGAAATGGTTTGGAGTAGAATTTTCCTCTTATTGTTAGAGATCATGCTTAAGGACGGAATACTTTCTTAAACCATTCTGGAGTTCTCAAATCATGTACGAAAATTCTAAAAGTCACTTTGTGCTTTTGACGTTTTAAATGTCGTTTAGGTAGTAAAAGTGATGAATTTGTTGGCCAAAATATATGTATTACGCATATTTACAAATATATTTCCCAAGTACAAAGTCATAATTATTTCCAAAGTATGAAAACGTATTTGGCAAATATGTCACAAATACATTTTAATAAATAATGACGTAAAGAGTTACGTTGGACTCATATTTAGTTTGGCGTATTTGACGACTATAGTCCCTTAATAGTTTTATAATATAATATACATAAGGAAGTGTATTAACTATTAAAAATCTTCGATCTATTCGTAGTTCAAGGTGGTAAGAGTACTTACCTAGTCTGGAAAATGGTGCAAGTGAATATCGTAGCTCTGGCTTAATTATTTTCTTTGTAGTTGTTGATGATGCGACGATTCAGATTTTCAAAAATTCATTGTAGCACTGTAACTCTGGGTTTTCAACCCCACGCCTTGGTAATTTTTGGATGGGTTAACAGCAGTTGCAACAAGATGCAATGTTAAGGTCAGGTCATACAACCAAAGCCGATATTATACACAGGAAAATGAAAACATCATTGAGGAATTTCCAAGTTTTGTGACTAGAAAAATGAATTAAATTGATTAAATTTTTGTTAGAAGAAATTCATATATTTAGTTCATAATATGTTTGCAGATATTGTGTATGTGTAGTTCAGATTTACATAAATTTTTGCGTTTGTATATTAAAGATATCTTTGCACGTCTGTTATATTTAGAGGAACTTCAGAGAGGTGAAAATGCTGACATGTCTTCCATTATGAATTGGATGTGGAAGAGATGACACCAAACGTGAACACGTTTAACATTTTCTTCTTTTTTCTATCACAAACCATACATGACCTTTTGCTTTTATTAATCTCTTCATCTATATATTCGTTGTTCAATGCACTGTCTATTATTATTGTTCTATTGTCTCTTTCCATGTCAGCCATTTTGCCATGGAGCCAATAATATCCAGGATAACAGAATTATTGAACAGCATACTCGTGCCATAAACTTCCTCTTATTTGTCCAATAGAAAATATTCACACACAATGCACAATTTTCACACTTGCTTAACTGAAAGAAAATTAGTTTTTTTTTCCATCTAACCTTCCCTACCACCAACGAGTTTATGTCAGCCTGGGTCCTCTTCACTGCTACTGTGCTCTGCGAATGTGATTTCGTCCTCTTTTCCACTCTATTGTTTAGTGGGCTGCTCTGCTCATTACAAAAATGTTACTGCAGGAATTGTTTGAAATTGGGTCAAGGCTTCCGTTCTGACATGTTTTTCTATTGCACAATTTTGTAGGTCGTGCTGCTCTTTTGCACATAAACCTCAAATGTTTAGCTTCTCCGTATAAAGGATTAAATTTCTGGTCACTTTGTGCTATTGAGAGAAAGTCATTTTTAGTTTAATAGTGGTGTCAACGTCACGTTTAACGAGAAATTTGTTAAAGAACAATAAACTTGATGTAAATTAAATTTTTATCTGCCTTAATGAGCGGCTTGTCAATCGAGGGTGTGGAAGAAAATTCTCGACGCAGTTTTCCTTCCTAATTGATTTAAAATATTTATGCTGTGAAATTGTATTCGTCTTGAATTGGAAAAGTCGAGTTGCCTTAACAACTGTAAACAATTTCTTTTTGATAAATTAAAAAAAAGTTTTTGTTCAAAAAATTTGCTTTTGAAATTGAACAAATCTTTTGAGTCTTTTACATTTTTCAAAGACTTTTCAAATGTTTCTCTGAATTCAACATCATACGTATAGTAGATAAAGGCAAATTAATTAACATATGAAGTTAATACGTTTTCAAGATATTTAAATGCGGATACCACTTTGAATTAGTTGGCAGTGTGCTGCATTACAACAAGCGAAGGCGTACCACCGTGCGCCATACATGCATGCGTACATTTGTATGATTTCTTTAATAGCTGCTTGCCATCATCAAAGTAATATAAATTAATTTTTCTCAGTGTGAAAGCTATCAAATTGTGCAATTTAATTTATAACGACCTTGTTCACGTTGCTGGATAAGTCCTTCACGAAAGGACTTTACGTAATCAGTATTGTTGCATTACGCAAATGACTCATGCAGCCATGCCAAAAGCGTGATAAATAGAAAATCATAGACTCCCAAGAAATTTTATTTGTTCCAAAATATTTGTTTATCATAATAAACAATTTTAAAAAGTGTCTACTGCATTTTTTGTTTTTGTCCTCCGTCACAGTTTTGTTTTTTTAAATAAAAAAATTAACTCTTGGAATCAGTTTCCAATGAATGATTTTGGTCCTTTTAAGTGTCGACCTTGAAAGATTTGCAATAAATTTGTGCACAAATTCTCTACCATCCACTGGCTCTGCCTGGCCTTAATTTCAAATCAGCAACAAATCGTTAGCAATTTTCGTGGAATGATGGTACGTCTGTGGTGAACAGCAAATACGTTTCCGCTTAATTGTTCCCAATGACTTCATACCTGCACGTTTAATGGGATGTATGTACATACACACATACATATTTCCCACAGGAAAATCTTCTTGTTTGTAAAAAATTAAGAAATTTGAACAAAATTGCAGAAGCAATAAGGAATGGGTACGAGTATGTGGCACACGCACTCAAATCTATTAAAAATTGTAGGTATCGCATCTGTGCAGAGGGCAGGAATTCTCGACTCGTGTGTCATTTTACTCGTAGTAAACGAGTATTGGAAAAAGATTAACCGATTATGTCGGTTAAACAAAATGTAGGTCATCAACGATTATTTTCGTTTTGATGCGTTGGAGTGCAACATTAGTTGATGTTGGTTGCTCTTGTGTGTTGCTCCCCCTGAACAAGAGCAGCAACGTATTTTGTTGTGGGGCTTTTTGTTTTGCATAACATGCAACACCCACATTTGCAGTCAAAAGGCTTTTTGCTTAAAAAAAATTAAAAATAAAACAACGAAAGCAGCAACAACAAACTCACCAGAATACAAGCATTACACGTGTACTAAAAGCAGCAGCTGAGTAAGGGCTCCTAAAATATTTTTTCCAAATGCAAAAATGTGCAACATTATCTATCAAATCCGAGGAAATTGTGTGCATTCAAGTGGTAAGAAAATCGATGGATGAAATAGTGGTGTTGGTGTTGGTGGTCGAGGTGTCGAAGGTTTTGCCTTGTACACTTGATGCGCCTTTTTGGTCGATGTTTTCATAAGTTGATTTGGTTTCCCTTACTTTTTGTGTTTTGTTTTATTCTGTTCTGCTCTTTGTTACCGCCAACTTATTGATTTCTCACTCTTTTAGTTGCAATAAGTTGCACATTGGTTTGATATAGTAAAGAAAAGAGAAACCGTGTCTTGCTTTTTTTATTATTATCGATCGATCCTTTTTTGTGGCAAGTTTCTAAAAACAAAATTAATAGTTTTAATTAGACACTCTATGAGGTTGTTTGTTTCACTTATTCACTAAACGGAGTAGAAAACAAAATATTGTACCCTGCTTTGTAAATCGAATCGATTTAAATCGTGTCGGTTTCAATAAGCAAATCCAAATAATTGCAAACTTTGTTTATCGTTATTTAAGTTTTCTGTCTTCAATTACAGGGGAATGCTTTATCAGACATCGAGGCAACCATAATTTGTTTTTTGAAATCGAACGATTTGAGTCGAACGATTCGCAGAAGCGGGCCGGTTAGTGTTACCTTTCGAAATAATTTCCCTTTTCCATGTCCGCTTAAATGAAAAATTATACAGGGAAGTTCAGATGGCAGTAGACTGCATATATGTATTTTTCGTAGAAGTGCTGTTGTTGCTGCCACTGTTATTGTTGCTACATATTTGCTATTTTTGGTATTACCTGGCGCATGTCGCCTGCACATGTTTGCATGTTTATGGTTGTATTCACTATTGTTTTTGTTGCATTTGCACTACATTTGCCCTGTATAACTGAGCTTTTAGTTGTTTTTGTTTGTGGATGTTGCTGCTGCTTTTTTTTGCCGATTTCGTTTGTTTTTTCTCAAGCGGAATCTAGTTGTTTTGGACAACACATGTGTGTAAGTTCACATATTTGGCATCCGTGAAGCACAACTACTTACATGCAGTTTGAAAATTTTGTGAAAAATCAAGATTTTGTAGTTGTTACAAAATGTATGACGCGACGACGCGAGCTTTAAAAGGAAATAAATAGTCAATAATAAAAAATATATAGAAATAGAAAAACAATTCCTGCTACAATAAGGAAAACACATCGTAATAGTAAATATATGTATTTTAGTTCGAAAATGTTGTTCTCAAGTGTTTTTTTTGTTTTTGTTGTTGTAATTGATTTTATCCAGTCAATTTTATTTTGTAAAGTTTTCTATGTTTTTGCTGATTTTAGTTTTCGGACCCAAAACAATCTTGTAATAAAAATCTACGTTGTTGTTTTGCAGTTGTTCTTGTTGTTGAATTGCGCAAATTGAATTAAAATGTGTTACATCAGTGTTAATTTAGTGTTTGTAATTTATTGAAAGTGGCCACATCATTGAAAAATAGAAAAAAATAATATATAAAACAGATATTAATTTTAAGTAGTTTTTTTTTTTGTAAATTGTATTTCTGAGATTGTGTTAATTTGTATTGATTTGATTCGATTTGTTTCGATCAGCTTCTTCGCAACTGATTTGCAGTCAAGTGTAATTGAGATAAAAAATATAAAATAATTAACTCGAAGAAACTAAAAAGCAAAATCAGTAGATAAAACTATGAATCGGTCTAGTATTTCAACGGACATAAGGAATCGCATTAAAATGTTTGAAAGTGAGTTGAAATAAAAATAGTTTCTGAGAACTTGCACTTGATAAATTTTGTGTGAAACAACTTCGAACAGGAAGTGAACAAAACATGCTTTGGCAATGTGACTGGATCTCAAATTTGTTTTTAAAGTAAATCGGGTTTTAGAGATGCTTCAGGTTAAAACAGAGGCGATAGAGTTTCTGTAACTAAAAACTGACAAGTAACGTAAATAGGCCTGCAAGATCGAAATTGTGAAAAAAGTTGAAGGTATACTCGGTTGACAAAAAAAAAAAAAAAAATCCTGACTAACTTAAATATACATAAAACAACAAAAAATCAGTTTGAAATATTTGGAATTTTATCTTTATATTGGTACCGTCTATTTCGGACTATACGTCTATACGTCTGCCCGTCCTTGCCAGATCGGCGGTTTTAAAACCACCAAATGGATAACTCGATATTTAAAATTTAATTTTTTTAACAATAGCGTGGGATGTAGTTAACGGAGGTGTGGGCCGCATTTAACTTACGAACTTTTCTTCACAATATCCTCTTATTTTGATACAGGTAGGACAGTTTTTGTTGTAAGGGGAACCAGTGAAAAAATCTCTTAAAAAGATTGTAATAGTAAGGATAAAATTCTGAATAGGCTGGAAATAAATTTTCAGCTTGAATCAATACACTTCATAAAAAATTAAACCAAATGAAGCCCGTCTTGCAAGCCTAATTCATACATAATAAACGTAATCCTGCTTTTACTCAGATTTTTTCGTTTTTTTAATCATTAAAATCGTAAAATAAAAGCGACACTATGACACGCGGAATTATGAATTTTTTGGATCCTTGAATTTTTTTAAATCAACCAAATACTTCCCTATAAATACTGCGAATCTTTTTGCACGATTTTTTCTTTTACATGGTGTCAACTGGAATGTATCTACCGTGTTAAACCAGGATTTGGTGTACAAATCGATCCTTTATTGCAACATGGTCATATTAAAAAAAAAAAAACAAAAGAAATTTGAGTTATTGAGAAAAAAAACTATTCCTCTTTATGTGTAAAAAAACCGAAAATTACTTATGAAGCCGAACCGAATTGTGACAAACGAGCAATAAGTGTTATTTTACACCTTCCCTTTAATATTTGTTAAGTTGAGCGGAAGAAAGTTAAATACATACTCGTAGATACAGGCTTTTCCATTTAAACGATCCATGTTGCCTCAAAAAGTGTCTCTCTCTGGATTTATTTACCTATAATTCCTAAACCAATAGTTTTTGGTGACTAAACGTATTATTCCTACTTAAAAATACCAGGACAAACATTTTTCAAACAGCGAGTGTTTATTAATGGTATTTTATGCCGATATCTCCGATTTTCGTTTTCATCAGATAAGAAGAGCACTTTAACTTTCATTCTTTTAAAAACCGAACTTGGTCCTTGGAAGGATTTTCAATAATTTCGAAGTAATTCATCCTGATCTCAATATTCAATATTGATAAAAGTAAAATGTATGCAGTCTGATTCAAATTGCACTCAATCCCATCATTCAAGATTTGGTCGTGGGTAAGATGACTTGCTGTCAACAGGACACAAATTAATACACTGACTTGCAACATCCATATCTAATGTGCAGATGAATTTCTTCACGTCACGTGAAATATCAATCATAATTCAATGAACTTCGAAAGTATTTCACCAGAAGGCAGCTTCAGAATTATAAAAAACTATTTTCTTCTTGTGCTATCAACTGCAACAAAGATCATTTTATTACGAACTTAAAATAAAGTTGACTATAAAAAAATTAATAAATTCTTAAAATTTAGGAAAGAAAAGAAGAACATTTACTTCACAGACGTCTTAAAGTCAAACACAGTAATAACAATGAAAAATTAAAATAAAAAATAATACGACCATATTGTTAATCCTAAAGCTAAGTTTTTTGTTCCATTCATAAGTTAAAGATTTGAGCCATAAAATTGGGGTTAATACGACAATTTAGCAAAATTATACTTTTGAGCGCAATCGAAACTCGAAAGTTCGTGCATTCAACCATTTGTGGAATGATGAAATAAAACAAAAATATAAACACAAACTATGTGTGTGGAAACAAACAAAAATACAACCGAAGAAGAAAGTGGTTTTTTTCTCTTTTCACTTCTGTGCTAGTGGCACTTGAATACTCTGTGCAACAGGCAGCACCAACGGCAAAACAGACATAAAAACACAAAATTATAAATTTCTTAAATTCTCCTCTTAACAAACGACATGTGATAAATGTGTTGAAAGGCCACATTCCAAAATTTGTGAAGAAAGTAAAAAAGAAAAATGTCTTTCATAGACAATTTTTAGGCAATTGGAGTGAATTTCGTATGATCATTCGAGCTCATGTGTCATCGTTGGCGATTTTTTCCTTCAATCACATTTTTGGTACATTTTTGGGTGATGGAACAGAATTTTAAATTTCACGCATGATGAAAATAATGTCGAGAAAAAAAATAGGAATTTTCTTTTCGCCACGAAATGTGTTTCAATATACTCCTACATTTTTCTTTCACAAGTTGCCTGCAGAAATCACTCGGAATATGTGTACGGTTGAGACTGAAGATAAACGTAGTGACAAGAGAACGTAGAAGGTGACGATATTTTCATCGCAACTATCCCATTTTGTAACAACTGCTGATCCCATGGTCACAGGATTGGAACAAGGGCGTGACGACTCCTACACAAAATACACGTTGCACGTCTAGAACTACTTTGCGTATTAGACTGTAGGAGAGATTGGAGCGTTGCATCAACTTCTTAATGTTCCAATTTCTCTTAACTTTTGTCTAACAAACTCATTTAAAATTTTATAACTTGTAAATCTCTGTAATCTGTTTCAAAAACGTCTCTATTAGTGAAGTTTTTGATTTAACACTTACACACACAAGTATATGTTCATATACATATGTGTGCATATGCAACTAGTTTTGTGATATGTATCATTCACTGAACTGTTGTAGTCACGTAAGGAGAAATATTATTACAATATACAAGGGTGCTTTCTACTACGTTCCACGAACAATAATAACAATGCAAATGAATTTCAAATATGACATGACATCAAGTAACTGAAATCCGCTCTACAGATTTCGCTGCTTTAGTCGCTGCCTTCGTCAGTGCTGTACAACTTGGGCCTATCAAAATTAATATGGTTCGCATTGTGTCCAACCCAAAACTTGTCAATTGACATATTTTTTGACATCTTTTTAATTATATTCAGTTTCACATTATAGAAAAAGGAGACTAATAAAGGGGTTTTTTAAATATTGTTAATGAGTTGCAGATTAAATCATTAGAATTGGACTCTTTAATAACCGAATGCCCGCATAACGACTAATAAAACACTACGTTTCCTAATTGGGGAATGCATTTAACAATTGAGACTAATTTAATGCACTTGAATAATTAAAAGAAATGTGATCAATGTTTTTGAAATGTCACTAATTTTTTTCGACTGTTTTTGTATTCATGGGGTCTGTTTCACTCCCAAACTATAGAAAAGGCAGGACTATTGATTAAAATTTATATTTTTTATATTAATTGGAAGAATATACGAAATACTCTTGATACATTTTAATTGATACACTCCTGAAATAACGATTTCAATATAAAAAAGTTTAAAAATAACAACAAATACATATTTACTCAATTAGCTGTGAGTGTAAAGCTTTTGGTGATCAGTCAAACCTTACGCCCGCAAACATAATTTCGAACCAATGGTTCAGACCATTCTACGCTCCTGCTCCAAAGACATGTTTGTTATTAGTCAGCAAAATGAGTGGGACGTAACATTGAGAAAGATGGGAAACGAAAAATACGAAACACCATGCTCCTTCTGGTCCTGTCATTACCTTTGTCACTATTTCTTTTCGGCGGAATTTACTCGAATTTACTCAATGGGGGATGTCCCTTGTTCTGTCTCCGTTCAATACTACAGTTATTGTTCATCTTCAGAATTAATTGCCAAGCTGTCATTACGCTGATATCTGAAAGAATGTTTACGCATTGTAAATCGTTGATGATATTATATTCGAATAGTATGACTTGGGACACGCAAGACTGACTCTATTGCTCTTGCAGCACGGTCCTTGTAACTTGTATTTTTATTTTGTGATTTTCCTACTGACATCTAGTGAAGCATAAGCTGTGCCCCTAAGTGGCCATAACTCAACTATTTTACAGGGCCACCAGCGTCTGTTAACCTTATAGGCTGCTCCCTTTATCATTTCTTAGTGCTGTTTCACACACGTCAAGTTTTCTTGATCAAGTTTCAATTCAGCTGGGAGAAAGATAAAGAAAGGAATACATACTCTCCCTATCGCTCTTCCAGCTGAATTGAAACTTGATCAAGAAAACTTGACGTGTGTAAAACAGCTCTTAGCATTTTAGGAAACAGATTTAGTTCAGCGAAGTAGTTCAAAAAACAATTTCCCTTTTGATAGAAAATTTAACAATAAGAAGAAACGAAAATTGGCGCCACCCCCATACTTTCCGAGTCACGAGTACGTAAAAAGAAGACATCTGCCCTTAATGAGTTAAGAAATTTTCAAACATTTTAGCACCAATATTGTCCTGACACGTTCAGAAATTAAATGTACAATCGCAGTTTTATATGAAAAGCTCGGAGGCCGCCATTTTGTATACTTATTTTTAAATTTTCTCTCACCTGTCTTGTTTCTTTCCCGCTTAAATAGATGTAGTCATATTTAAATCATAATAGCCCCGACGAGGATCCAAGATTGGTTGAAATGAGCTACTTTTGTCTTTTTGCGTCTTGCCCATTTGAATATTCAGATCAATTGTACACTCTTATGCTTAAAATATCCTCCAGCCTTTTATATGGCTGTTTCGGAGCCCTTCTCTTTATTACGACATCATCTGCACAAATGACTGCTTCATCTTCCTCATTATTAAACTCCTGCGCTCCTGGGCTGAACTATACATTGTATAAGTGTCCCTGCCCAGGGCTTTTTATAATATTGGCGGGTTTAATGTTGAAAATCTTTTTTCTTTATTATTATTATTTTTAATAATTCATAAATCTTTTCTTCTCTACCACAGATTGTGATTTAATAACAATAAGCGAAGAAGAAGCTTTAGCCGCTCAGAATTTTGCTGCTACAAATAGAATTGATACGGACGAGCAAGAAAGCTGCTATCAAACAAAAATAACGACAATGATGATGCCAACGCCGCCACCACCGCCACCGCCGGGAGTACAAACAGATGCAAACGGATTGATTCTACCAAAGAAATTAATAAATCCCTGTCTTCAGTCAACCGATCGCAAACAGTTGCATCGCGAACTAAAATTCACAACAAAAATGTAAGTTTCTAATTGAAGTCGCGCATGCGAACAAACATTTATTAGTTTTCGACAGGATAACCGCATTCCTAATGTGCTTTTTGCATCGAATATCTGGCTTTGATACGCTATAATAAATTCAAAGACGCCAAACTAATTTCACTTTCACTAAATTTATCTTAAATTATTCATAATATTTTCTTCACAAGGTTTATATTCGTAAAATAAATTTTGTATGGAAATTGTTTTCAGAAACCTTTCGTGAGTGAGAATTTGAGAAACTATTATGAATAAGAGAGTTTATAGTTTATGTAAATTTTGAATTACGAATTGGAATAAAAACCAATATATTAAGGAATTTTAAAGTTTTCTTAAATGGTAATTTTTCTTTTCGCCATTTCAGGGGCATCAGCGTCCTCAATCAAAAGACAGAATTACAAAAAGCCTACGAGAAGCAAAGAGAAAAGCAACAACAGCATCAGCAGGATAGTAATCAGCAGCAAACACAACACTCACCCACCTTTGGCCTTAAAAGCGAACTGAATCGTGTGATAATGGAAAGAGCTCAAAAGTATGAACGTGCCCGCCTACAATCCGAATCTGAAAATGATGACGACAAACAATACGTGAATCCTGAATATTTAAATGCGAGAGCTAAATTAAGAGCGGGACAAAGGACTGAACTGAAATAGATTCTAAGAAATTCTAACTCAACAATAATAAATGTAAAACTCTAACTGCCTTATTCATAATAAAAACGCCCCAAAGGTCCGCAGGACGTTTATAAGGCAAATTTCCATTCAAAATTTGCTTTACAACCCTGTTGTAAATCTTTGATAATTATTATGAATAAGACTTTAAGAATCGTAACTCATTTCCATTTTCGTTTTCGGACTATAAAAGCAACAAGTATTCATTTATTCATTAATGTTTGTTTTCCTTCCAAATTTCTTCCGTATAATTCGCGTAGGAATGAGGGCCTCTTGCTCGTTTAAATGTAAATGTAAATGTAAATTAAATTAAATTATTATTACTATAACAACAGAAATACATGTGTACAATTAATTTTTATTATCATTATTTTAGTTATTATTTTTAACCACTATTTAGTTTAATTTATACGTATGTATTGCGTGTGTTAATTATTTTTTAAAAACTTGTTTTTGCATTTTTTTAATGGAAAAAGCAATAACTATAGAAAATTTTCACTGCAGAATATGTTTGTATACTTTAGAAAAATATGTATGTATGTATAATATGTGACATTTTCATAATTTGTAAGAATTGTTAAAAAAAAACGTAAACCGTGCGACAGAATGACAAACCTCATTTTCGGTCGGTGTAAAACATTATACATAATAAATTATTATTGTAATCTCTCATATCCAATTTGATTGAAGTGGCCATTTTAAAAATCTCACAAATCGGAAAAAATAGACATTTTCAAAATGAGTTCCACTGGACCAACACTTCAAGTGATAAATTGTAGAGCCTATTGCTATCAATGATGAATTAACCCTAAAAAGCGTTTTTGACTCGGGCCCATATAATTTGAAGGAAACATGGACGATAAGTCAGAACTATTCAAAAGTTGTAATTTACATTTTCTTCTTGTAATAACTTTTACAATATGATTACGTTCTTCATCATTCATAGTTGAATTATCTTTAATATTGTAGTTCCAGATAAAAATATATATCAATAAAAAATAAAGTCATTTTAAATAATTAATAATCCATCATTCGCAAAAAAAATTCTTTTCCTTCATACGGTTGAGTTTTGAGGGACACGTTTTTATAAATTTGGACGAAACCTTTCCATTTTTTTCTACTTATTTCAGTGTTAATCTTGGACTCAAAATGAGAACAGCGTATTGTTATCCATGATTCCGAAATTTCTGTGAATGTATAAATATTTTCGCCCTTGCGACACTCACGAAACAAATCACTGTGTCCTCCACATGCAATTTTTGAAACGCTCAATTCGATTTCATCGAAAGAAATTTGCCAGTAAATAAAGCCAAGTCATTCTAAATTATTAAAAAGGGTTTTTGTTAAAAATTTCAAAGTGATTATTTTCAAACTTTCCGGTGTGTGATGCATATCGATCGATTTGGAAGGCAATTTTTATTTTAAGTTTCTTTGAAAATGCAGAGGATACGTTAAGAAATTTGTAAAATATTGTATATGAAAAAGGTGCTAAAACTTAAAAACCATAAAAATACATACAAAATAGAATAATGAACATCAGAATCGTACCGTTTTAGAAACTGATTTCCATTGTGTGACTATTTCAGTTGGTAAAATATTCTCTCGCGTATTTTAAAGCGCTCCATAAGTCCAAATATAAATTTGACTAAATGTACGAGCAGCAGCACTTTGATTTGATATTGGTTTTATTTTCATTCTTGATGATACGTTTGTTAGAACTTGATCGGTTTTTTTTCTACTTCAGGGGATGAATAAGAATGTGATTGATCAAGATTTTGAAAAATTCGAACCTTTCATACATTTAATATTTTTTATTACATTAACTTTCGGGTGATCCGGAATTAAAAAATTCTATAATTGTAAGAAGTTCGTAATTGTTATAGATAAGGAGTGCAAAACCTATTTAATTGAAATCACGTGTTGAAAATCAAATGATTCTGAAAATGGATTCTCGAATAATATTTTGCAAACATTCAAAGGAGCTAAAAACTCTAAATTTCTCTAATTTCTCGATTGGCAGCACAAAGCTAATATTTTAATTGTGTTAAGAAATTGCATTCATTAATGACAGCGAAATAATGTATTTAGTCAATTCAGAAACAAGTAACAAGAGTTAGTAATTGAATTTTGTTTTTTTATTATTTTTGTTAATTTCGTTTATTAAGCTGATAAAGTTAATTTGATTTTAGTTAAACCAGGTAGTCAAAGATCAAAGAAATGATTATTATCTATCTACATGAAATAAAAAGAAACATATATAAAAGTTTATGTACATATATATACATATATATATTTATATTAAAAGCAAATAGTGTACTTCTCAAATGTATTTACATAGACGTTATTGATATTTTAAATAGTTTATAACTATAAAGGAATATATTTAGAATAAAAAGATAAAACTTAATTATACTATAATTAATAAAGTGAACGAAAAATGTTTTATTGTAGAAAAAAATTACCAAACCGAAAATATTATTGCAATGAAGTTTTATTTCCATTCCGAAGATGTGAAGTTCGTATTGAACTATTTGGATAAGACTGAAGATGGATAACTTTAAATGGCCTCCTTAAAGTCAACACATGATGCATTTTGCATCGAAATTTGACCTCCAGATTACGCCATGTAGGTCCCAACCGCATTGCCATCAAAAAAAGCCAGTTTCAAGGATATTAACATAGAAATATCCCTCTTATTATGATTGTCGCGTCGACGTCACATCAAGTCGACAGTCAAAAAAGACAGCAGTTCTGAATTAACTAATACTGATGACCAATTGTAATTTTATAAGCCATAGTAGTAGTAATATCCTATCAGTAATATTTACTAGTTCTCTCGATAACGATCCGACAATTGCCAATATATTGATGTCGACTTGGTGTGACGTCGACGTCGATAATCATAATAAGGGCTATATTTATATGTCTGAGCTTCTTTTAATTCAAAAGTTGCTGCTTGATATTTTATATATTTGCTATGCGTTTTGTGAAAATTCAACTGACAAATTGCTCTTGCAAACCTTCCAACTGATGTTGTTTTCTTCTCTTAGTTTTAATCAAAATGGTTACGGTCGCTATCATCAAAATTTATTTTTTTACTATTTCTGGCATTAAGGGGAAAACATTTAAATCGACTACAAATGAGTATCCTTGCACGTTTTCTCATACATGATAAATTAGCTCACACACTATCTCTTCTCACAAACGTAAAATTGATTTTTCACGATCATGCAAATTCACAGTTGCTCTGTATTCACGAAAGAAATAAGTTAAATCATTATTTAATTAATTATTCCAATAAAAATTTTAATCTAAACACTCTACTTGTATGTATTTAAATGGGGAGTTTCCACATGACAGTGGTAAACATTTTCCGAACATGAAAGTATGATTTATTGTACAATAATTTGTATAGATCAAGCATCAATGCGCAATTCGCTCATCCCTGCGCATCGATTATAACACCGACGCATCTGGGAAAAGAACACATTGTTAAAGTTTTAGTTGTTGCATTTAATACTGTAAAGCAACATGCGTTTAGGAAAGCACTCTGTGGCCATCTTCAGGATATTTGTTTTTCATATTTTTTATGGGATATTAAAATAATAAAGTTCATTTATATTCTCGCAACTTTTATAAAACTATTGCAGTTATTATTATTATTGCAGTTTGCGCATTCATTGATTGTCCAATTAAACCCAAGAAGAGTAATTTGTACTCTACATTTTGTAACCAAAGGAGCGCACAGCTCGGCAAAGGCGTTGGCTGGAAGCAAGCCTCGCTGAAATTTTTACACATATTGCATTGGCTTGGAACTGGCAAAGCAACGCCTATTTCCACTTCTAAGAGTGTCGGAAAAATATATATAGTTGGTTTAATTTTCAGTGCCTCCTCTGGTCCATCTCCTTAACATTACTTTACACGTGTATGTATCTACTCGTAAATATGTACGTGTAGGTTAAGTTAATTACGTAAGAGCCAGAGATAATACCTGTTGAAATCCCAATTGTTTGTAATGCTAAAATATGCCAACAATAGGTTAATTGAGCTACAAATTTATTCAAATTAAAACTGAAATTTACCTGCCACAAGCGTTTAGTATGAATAATGCCCCCACACATACATACGAGTACATGTGTATGCATGTGTTGAGGTATAATAAATGGCTTTTACAATTTCCTGCACTACCAATTTTAGTAAACGTAATTTATTAATTTTGTAATTTAAGCCCAAGAAGACAGACAGAACACTCTATTAGCGAAGAAAGCGTTCCGTTTATATTAGAGGCATCATCATCATTCGTTACGTAAAATCTATACAGTTGATTCGTCGTGCATCCGAAAGAAAATAAAATACTTTTTGAAAGTCGTTATAAATGTTATGCCTTCAATAATTGTATGAATATTTTCATAAATCACTTTTCAAAAACAAAGAATGTTGTAAGCGATTTATAATTGTACATACTTACATAAATACACATGTGCATGCATGCATACATACGTACATATGAATAATTAAATCGAATCCAATATAAACAATCGGCGCACCCAACACATCTACGCGACGTGAACACAAACTTCAAACAATTTAAACTTGGAGACCCTAAAACGAACAAAAGAATAATAACAAAAACAAATCAACTTTCTCGCAAAAAACTGGAATCCAAGTGCAATTGAAACAGGTACAAGCGAGCGATACCTGTTTTCAGCGCAGCTGGTAATGGTTTGCTGCCAACTTTTCCCTTCCGACCACTCGTATCAAGCCCTATACGGAAAACCAAATACACGTACTGAGTTGTACTACGTGGGGCACCAATAAATAGCGAAGATCCAAGTTTTGCATTTTCGGGTGAACTTGCAGCAAATGGACAACTGCTCGTACTCGACTAATTTTCTGCATAAACGAACCGAATTACCAATTTAAAGAATTAGTATCTGCAAGACCGACTCGAGGAAAAGAGTCAGAGCGACAACTTTTTATACATGCCGTACGAATACGTGTTGCTCTGGAATCTATTTTCACATGATATTTAAAAATTTTAATTAAATAAATAAATAATTTTGTTCTTGTTGTCCAAATGCATTATTTTTGTTATTGTTATTAATTCATTGCCAATACTGGTGGCATTCAACAAACAAACAAACATAATTTTCACATGATATTAAAAATATGAATTTTCTATCGCTCTAACAACACGTACACATGTAGTACTCGTACATACATACACACATACATACTCCTAAGCTTTCTAATAACAAGAATTACAAAAAAGTATAAAACTATTGAAAATTTTACTCACGAATTACCAACAATGTCGTTAATTAACAGCCAAACAAACAAAATTTGAACAAATTGAAGTCATTCCTAAAGTCTTCTATTGATTTGCGTATGTGTCTTCGTAGACTAGTAGCTAGTGTACTAGACTGGTAGTCCGAAGGTCGCAGGTTCGACTCCTGCCGCAGACTCCGGATGTCTCTGCAGATAAGCCAAGTAGCTTCGCAGATTGTGTTTGTTAATTAATTAAAAACAAACAAAAAACACATATACAGATATTTGAGTGTTTGTATGTATGTACATACGTATTTAACAGAAGTTGAGGGCAACAATTCGAGGACATCTTTTCCAAGTAAATATTTCTGATCAACAATACTTCGTTAGAAGAAGTAACCGGAGATCTATTGAAATCGATATCTTTTTGGCCGCACCAACGCACTCGTGATATGGGCATTTCCACAGTCATAGTGATATCTTAAAAAAAAAATATAAGGTTTTCTCGTCGATCTTCCGATTTGTTTTTTTTTTTTATTTATTAGGGAGTGAACAAGCACATTGCAAGGAGTAAAAGTAATATTTGGGACATCACTTTTCAGAGCATTTCTAAAATGGAATAATGCGGCATTTTATTGAGAGTTGTAATGTTGCAATATTATCTTTGGTACTTTTTTCAGGACGTATAGTCTTTCGGAATGCTTTTAACAAAGATTAGATTAAGTAACTCAAAGTCGTAATTCACTATTTTGTTTTATATATGTATACAAAGACGCATCATACTCGTATATTACTCAATTCGGCGAACAGAAACAAGCAGTTGAAGTGCGCGCTTTGGACTTTATTTGGGCAGATTCACAAAATCGACTTGCAAGACCAGACGCCCAAATAGATGCCAAAAAATTGTTTTGTTGAGTTCGATTACCAAAAACGAAAAAAATGTTGCTTAAAAAGTGGTAACTGCACTTCTATTTCATGAATTGCTCGTAGATCTGATACTGGAGCTTCAAAGCTTATTAAGGATAAGCGTTCATCTAGTTTACTCCATTGTTGCCTTTTCACAATTTTATTCATTAATGTTATAACGTTTGTTTTTGTAAAATAATGTGCTTGGGGTAGCGAACGTTACGCACTTTGAAGATATAAATAAAATGTTTGGTGGGATTATTTCGAAAAGTAATTCTTTTGCTTTGGTTAGTAGTTTCGCCCTGATCTTGAAATTAGTATCTTCAGTCGTTTGGTTGGAACGGTCGCGGAGTATTGATATGAAACAATGAGTTGGGTAGAAGGGCGTGAAAAAAATGAAAAACTTGTCTTTGGTTGGCCTTCGGGGTCTTTGCATAATTTTGCATCAACAACCGTTTAGAGTGAGAAGAAAATTGTTTTCCAATTTTCTCATAATAATAACTGAGATAACGCATCATATTATAAAAATTGAGAGACATCTTAATATCGTTTAATGATATTTTGCATTTTGGCCTCCTCGTGTGGAATTGCCCATATATGATACTAGTTGTCTTTTCCTTTGAAAACTTGATCATTACAACTTGACTGCGTGTAGGCTAATAATGATAAAAAGTTTTATTTGCATTTTAAAAATCTATGTATGTACCCATTAGTGAAGTTGCAAATATTTGTTTGATATTCGCTTTCGTATTCGCCAAATTCAGGCAAAAGCCTTAAGTAAATCGCGCAAAAAATAATAGTTTGTTATACTTTTTGCTATAAACAAAACTTCATTCTGAACTTAAAATAATAACCTTCTTACCACAAACAAAACAAACAACATGTGTTACCCATGCAACTCGCTGTGAATTCGATTGCAATCGGCGGAACTGCAAGAAATTGGATTGTGCTTTAATCAAATGACCACAAATCATGTCAAATATGAAAGACAAAAAAAATATTTTTTGTCAATATGTCTCAATTATGCAAAATATAGCAGTTTGGTATTTATTTCCCCCAATTATTGTTATTCGGTGTGTTGGAGAACTTTCCCGGTGACACTCGTAATAATTCCGAATAATAAATTTCAGAAATAAATAAGAATTTTGTTTTTCGGTTTGTCTAATAAATGCACTCGTTGGCACCCTAAGGGCGTCTAATTGTATACATGTTGCTTAAGGCAACTCCAATTGTTGCAATGATTGGCAGGAGAGAATGTCTCAAATCACAAATTTTAATAATAATCGAATGACATCCATTAAATTTTTTTGACAATTAAATTTGAAATACAGTAAAGTACGGATAAATGCACATCGGTTTTCACCCGAATTTTTGTGCACTTATCCATTCTTTGAATTTATGCTAACCTCGGATAAATGCACAAATATTGCAATTATACCATTATTGGGTAAATGCAAATTTTTTGCATTTACATATAGTTACAGAGAAAGAAATCAAACTATGTACATACATATATGCTTAGAGTATATATACATATGACCATAAGTTCCTTAAAAATATAAGATAAAATAGACTGTTGATGATTTTTATAAACAAAGTTTAATTTTATTGGTAATTCATGTATATTTTTGTTTGTCTAATAGAGTTCAACAAAAAAACTTAAAAACCTAAATCATAAAGTTTTAACGTACATACTATACATAGTATGTTTACAAACTTTCATATATCGTATATATTATGTAAATTAAATTTTTTTACAAAACTTAAAGAATCAGTTCAGTTAAAAAAAAGTCTTTAAAATTCACATGTGTGCAAAGTTAATTTGCTTTTGTTTTTAATCAACAACAAAATAAAAATTTTTTACTATTAACAAGAACAATTATTAAAATATAGATGACGCGCAACCTGAAGAATCTGAATCAGATTGCCTTGGATCACATGAGGTGAAAAAATCGGAAACATTTTTGTAGAAAAAAGTGCTTATGTGTAAATTAAAATTAACTATTTTAGTTGTGCATTTATGCATACAAAGTTGTACTAAAAATGTCTCTTGAGGCTTGAAATTATTATGCACTTATGCATTTTTTGCATTAATCCGTGTTGCACTTATCCGTGCATTTTTACATGAAAAAATATAAAAGAGGCTTATGGCTTCGAAACACGTTGCACTTAAGCGTTTTTTGCATTTATGCGTGTTGCACTTATCCGGTTTTTACTGTATTTCATTTTGTACTTCATCGCTGAAGAAATAAACTAATGCCCCGATAAGTTCTGCATAATTTCGGAAAAAGTTATGGCAACCGCCGAACTTTGTCTTCGGCGTGAGTCTATTCATTAGCGAAAATATGAGATGGAACAGACAAATCGTCTGTCAACTTGAAGTTCTCAACCTCAGAATATTCCAAGGACTAAAAATTTATGAGCAAAACTACTTTGTAATCACATGACAACAAGCACACACATACGTACATATGTATGTATGTATGTAAGTATGTACACGAATTTGCATGCAGCAACGACGGGCGTTTAATGCAGGCAATAAAACCGTCATTGAAGTGAAGTGAAACAAGGAGGATTAAAGAGCTCTACTCCATTTCTGAGCACTTGTTCTTTTTAACGCTGCCATGACAGCCATGACATGATTTTTTTTATTATTGAGAGTGAGTGTCCGTCCGTGTACATATTTATTGAAGAAGCTGTTACGAAGGAAACGCTATCAACTCATTTATGAACGTTTTTCAACACGTTTCTGTCACTTTTGGATCATGAACGAGTAAGACGAGGCGCATATGTATGTGCCACATATCCATATACATATAAGTATGTGTATGTATATACGAGTCCATACATGCATATGCATAGATATGTATGTATGGATATGTATGTATGTATGTATGTACATATGTAAAGTTGATGACCCCTAGAAAGAATGACGTAAATAAAAAGCCAAATGTCAAATGTTCCCAAGACTTTGCAACAGTTGACAACAAAAAGGTAAAGAAATCAATTACTTTTTGTATATGTATAGAAGAAATTTCAAGCGCAAAATTTTGAATTACCAAGACCGTTTATGATAGATTTTGATGTTTCGTTCGGATAAAAAATTTGGCGTGAACTTCAACGACATTTGACATCCACTGTCTGTCTGTCTGTCTGTCTATCTACTACTCATATTGCGTCAGTCAAAGTGACGCATCGTGTTTTAGTAACAGGAAATCATAATTCCTGGACGTTCTCTTTTGTGCTTCCCAAAAACGAAAACATATTGAAGCAAAGCAACGACAGAAAAATGGAGTCTTTTAGCAATTGTAATTGGGCACACACTCCACACACACACACACGCACAGATATTCCGCATGAATAGTTGAATGCAACTTAAACCCACCACTATTAGACAATTTACAGCGTGTACATGCATGCAGATATACATATGTACATAAATACATAAATATACATATGTACATACATATGTATATGGATGGTATATCTGTATTTTTTTATTTCTTTCTGCTGCTGTAATTATTTTCTAAATTAAAACAACAAGAGAAAAAGGAAAGTAACAAAATACATAATGGAGTTGCAGTTTGAATAAAAATTGTCAATGAACTCCAACACAAAATGCCGCCAATTCGGGGTCGCAGGGTGGGGCCAGAAGTACAAAGAGTAATTTCGGTGTTCAGCGTATCCACATGAGTCCTCCAATCTTGCACGCACACACACACACACACAAACACACACACATATTTGAACATATTCATGTGAGTAGAAACTTTCACAGTCATTAATAGAAAATTATTAAATTGTATGTACGATTATGTATTTAAATATATTTAGGAGAGTAACGAAAGAGAAAGAGACATGCTCGTGTCGGAGTTTTCGGATCGAGTGGACTGTGAAACCACTAGGGCGATCAAAACCTAGAAAGATCACCCAAAAGTAGGGAGAAATTTATAAAGAAAGAAAAGTGCTCGAATAAAAATTTGTAAAATCATATGAACGTTGCACAAAACAACGAAATTTAGCAGAAATTGTAGAAATCCGAATCAATAGTTTGAAATATCATAAAAATAATAAAAAAACTGAAGTAGGAACAAGACTCCAAATAAAAAAAATATATATGTACATATGTATGTATATAATGTATGTACATTGAAAAAATAAATAAAATTATGGGAAAATTGCCATTCAAATTTATTTGAAATTTTTTTAATTTTCAAAAAGTCAAATTGGAAGTGTAAACTGAGAAAAATTTTTAAATGTAAAAATAACGAAGAATAATTTGTAAAAAAATAACAATAGAAAAAATCCGCTGTGATTGGAAGGAAAGATTGGAATTACACAAAAAGTCATTCGTCTCGGAAAAAATTTGGGTTTTAAGAAAAACAAAAACAACACATACATACGAGTATGTACGTATGTATGTTGTTAAATAAGACTGGAGACAGAAGAAAATCTCCTTTTAGATTAGTTTCCAAATTATTGTTTTAGTGTTAACCAATGATTACTTTTTGTGATGTACAAAAACGTTTTAAGTTTCAATCGAGTACTCAAATATGTAAAAAAAAATTAATTATTTTGAATTAAAATAAAATATTTTGCAAAATTAGGAGCTGCTATCATGATATGAGTAGTAAGACATACTCGAAAATATAATGATTAAAAAAGAATTCATAAGACTCTTCTTATTCGAATCAAGAGAGTATTTCAATATCGAGCCTTTTATATTTGTTCGATTATACTCGTACGTACATACATCACTAACATATTTGTGGCATATGCTCATATATATTTTTTCTTGAGTATTTCTTATGAATTCTAATGTGTATTTTGATAAAAGTTTAAAATTTTATGATATATCCCATCAAATGAGAGGGAGAGCTAAGACTTCAAGCTTTTATTTAAGGTGCAACGTGAGTCTCTATTTGTTGCTGTATTTATAGATATATTTTAAGTACAAAATGACAATTGAAATAGGATAGAAAGTAGGGTTATCCTTTCTTTAAAATTTTTATAAAACAACTTTTTTTAATACATTACAACTCAACAATGGTTTGTAAAGCTGTTTTAAGTTTGCATACGGTCGTAATGCTTTTAAGCAATTTTGAAAATAATGTACAATTTCAAAAATTTGCTAACTTTTAGAACAAGACGGTTGTCGCATGGTGCCAGAGACATTTTTACTCGCTGCTACGAGTAGTAACCAATTTTTGTCTAACGCTATAAAACATAAACTTCTGATCTATGAAAATTGTTTGAAGTTATTACAAGTTGCGCTCAAATTTGATAAATTTCCATATATTTCAATTCATGAAATTCCCCGAATTTCATTTTACTATGACAGCAACGGTGGAGTCATTTTCGAAATTCTAGAAGTGTAACTTATGTTTTTTAACGCACCCGTTAGAGGAATTTCTCCAGTAATGGTCTCTTAATAGTTGATACGCTTCAGTGAAATTATTTATTTTAACTAAAAGGGTGAACATGTATCAGTTTTGAGATTAAAATGAAAGCATTCAATCTGCAATGCTTATACAAAAACTTTCAAATACAATATGAGAACTCTAACATACATGAAAAATACAAAATATACAAACATACATATATAGACTTAGAATGCTTTAGTACAAACAACACAACAAACAAACAATTATGGTCGAAATGCATCTTTTCGTATATTTTTTTCATTTACTTTTACGCAATTAATCGCCCTTCGGGTGACAATGAATGTATTTCAAGCAAATAATCCCCCTTATCGTGTTTGGCGATTTTCGACTGCAAATTCGACAGTTTGTACTAGATTAAAGAAAAATGTTGCTCGGTATCTTTAGTCTATTACAAACTGTCGAATTTGCAGTCGAAAATCGCCAAACACGATAAGGGGGAATATTTATTATTGAAATTTATTCGGGATGTTCTTGTTGTGTTGTTTGTATTAAGACATTCTAAGCCTTGATTGAATTCTCATATTATACTTGAAGGTTGAATGGTTGAACTGCGTCCATATTTGAATAGCTCCAATGAAATGTCAATGCTCGCATGTAGACAGATAAGCCCACAGTAAATAATAAATATTTGACATACTAATTATTCCAATAATTAGTTGGAAGAATGTCCCGAAGTAATTTCAATGATAAATATCAAACCATTTTATACAATTTTCGCCTGAGTGTATTACGTACATAAAGACACACATACATTTTATGAGTCTGATAGAGCTTCAGGATAGCGAGTGGTTATAACGAGCATTTAATGGAAAAATTGTTTTCCGGTTGGTTCCCTTCGTTGAAAATGTTGCCAACGACCGAAAATTAAATTTTGTTCGGTTTCTGATTTTTATTGTCTGTTTGTTATTTTTTATGTTCATCATTTTGTCACCTTAACACTTTGCACTCTGACTGGAAACACATTCTACAACAAAACATGTCCACATCAAGTGGCCAGTTCAATAAGGATCTTGACACCTTTTCCAACAAGAAAATAATATGTTTGTGATATTCTTCCATTATAAATACACTATTAATTAGTAACTTGTCTAGTCTAGTCTGGTCTATACGTTTGAGATTCGCCTGTGATTATGCCGGCCGCCTCAGCCAACTTTAACAAGTAACAACTTGTTGTAAAACTTATATTTTTTGTTTTGCTTCATAAATACATACGAGTATATTTAGTGCGAAACAAAAGTTACCAAAATGTATAAATATTCAGAAATAAAATGAAATCGAATTATGATTTTTTTTTGTTTAATTGTTGTCGTATCGCTTTCACTGTATTGTATATATTTATAAATTTCGTTTAGACACACATACATACTTACATACACGTACATACATACATAGATACCAGTATGTATATATTCGGAGTCCCTTTATTAGATGCATGCTTATGCATGCAATATAAAATGGGATTAGATTAGAAATTTCCTGATTTCATACAAAAGATTCCGATGAAGCCATTTTCGGAATATCAGTTTGTGAATGAAGGCTTGAAAAAAATATTGAGCCTCACTCGAGAGATGTGCTTTCGCTCGATTTAATTTTTGATGGATCGCAATCAAATTAATTACTAAAAATGTAACTTTCTCGAGCAACTAAAAACACCTTCATACTGGCATACATACGATTGCATGAATACATACATACATATATAAATACACACATACATACATATAAATGTAGAATTAAACAAACAACTAAAAGTAAATTTTGTAATGCTGCGAGCAAATTTAAAGAAATCATGCAAATGCATGGACATTAAGCAATTTGCACTATTTTCCAGAGTGTGAATTTTGTTTTTGTCAATCCATGGAAATGGCCCAGTTATTGATAAGTTTTCTTTTACATTCTACGCTTTCATGTACTTGATGTGCATAAAAAAGCCACATTTCACCAATAAAACTTGCACTGTGTGAACACTAAAGAAAGTTCAGAGAAAGAATCTTATCAATACGACTTGAACACGACCTGAACGCAGGCTAAACACACGAAGTCAAAATTTATGTGCATAATTTTTGATATTTCTTGCTTTTGTTGCTGTGATTGTTGCCGTAGTGCGTCCAGCTTTTAAAATTAATACGCCCTGGACGATTAATAATAAAAAGCGATTTAAAATCATGATATAGAATAAAACAAATTGCATCTCATGATGCATTACAGATTACAGATTTTATAAAAGAATGATAACTCGGTGGCAAAATAAGGATTTAATGGGACAATAGTAATGAAAGTCGGTTAGCCGCGGGTCATATTTAAGTATTTCAAGGGAAACTTTGAATGAACCAAGTTACTAAAATTTTCTCTGGGCAGCGCAATAGAAGCAAAAAAATATTCAAACATCTGGAGTCGATGATTTTAGTTCATAAACTAAATTTTTAATATTATGAACCTGCATGAAAAAGCATTTTGATTTGTGTTGCATTTTGAAATTTTCCGTTTGTCCGAAACAAATTCTTGACCGGAGGGTTAAAAGATTAATATGACGAGAAAATAAATAAATATACAAATAAATTTATATCATATATGTAAGTATGTATATCTGTACGAACACACGTTAATAAATACAACTTTGCACAAGAATTCAAAATCGAATACTTTTTTCATACGTTGAAGTTCCCTCCTAATGAACACATGTTGGAAGGAATTATGTATGTGTGTATGTAAACAAGGTGCCTTATGTATATACAAATATAAAAAAAGTCCGTGTACTATATACATACATGCACATAACCAAACGATTGTGACAGAACAAAGAAATATTGGCTTTTTGCAATAAATATTTGCCAGAGACGTTAAAGTTGGAAGACGTAAGTGGAAATTGCATTTCGTTTCGTTTGAAATTACAAAAAAATACAGAATTAGAAAAAAGTTTACATATGGATAACAAACAATCCGACAGCAAGACAATCTAATGCCTTATGTTGCAAAGTCAATCACGTGCCACATACGAGTATATCCATACATACAATTTATTCCATTTACCACAAATGAAAAACGAATGTGAATTAGCGATCAGTCTAAAGTTTTGTTTGTTGAAAATCCGTTAATAGGATTTTCAAATAATGAAACCCGGAATTAATTACAACTTAAAGTCTTTTATATCGCAATTTTTGGTAAATTACAATCTGTTACAAATTCGGTTCGTAAAGTGTTGAATAATGAATTTTAATAATTTATTTCGTTGTCTTATCGTTGGTATAAATTAAACTTCCGCAGGGAATCAAACGTTTCAAATCGAATTGAAATTTTTGTGAAACAATTTTAAATGGAGTCAATTTGTGTCATTCCTTTATATACTTCACAATTTGGCCACTTGCAGTCTTTGGTATTATATAATGACAACATTGATGTTGCTTAGATTGTTGCAAGCAGTGGCAACAGCCACAAATTTCTCTTCTATAGGGATATCAATGCAACGAAGCGGGATTATACATTTCACACTTTGCAGGATTCGGTATTCGGGATCTCAATTTATTATAACTCTAGTATAAAAGCGATTTTATTTAATAAAAATGTCTCAAAAATTACTGCAAAAAAATTTGCTCATCTATAGAGATACGATTAGACAGAGAAAATTGTTGGCTCAATAAGGTTTGCTGTTTATTTGAAAGTTTAGTTTGTAAAAAAGCTGTTGCTGTCATGAAATACAACAAAAATAGAATAATGAACGGCAAGTCAATATGCACACAGAGAGGCAAAATGATTGGGCATACGAAAAAGTGTGAATGCACCATATTTATTAGATTCCATCATTTCTATCACTAAGACAGAAATAGTCACTTCTTTTCATCCAGATTAATTTAATAGACTAACATCCGCAATGTTTTTATCGAGGAGCATTTGCAAATTTAACTTTTATTCCAACTTCCACCGCAGGACATGTTAATTTTTTGTCTTTTCGTTGTTTTCGTTTTTCGACGTGATAGTTTATTCGCTGCGAAGTTATTACGATTGGCAGGTGCCATGCCATCTGTCAGCATTTTCTTTATATGTGGGAAGTGCTACACCCTCTGGGTGCAACACGACCATTTCTATTCTATAAATTTTCATAGTCAAGCAATATTTTATGTTTCTAGCTCCAATAGTACAGATCTAGAGCTTCCAATCTGAACAAAATTTAAATCGTTCTGTCAAAATAACTTAAACGACTGATTTCCTTACGAGTACAATGTAACAAATGGATCGAACTAAACGATTAATTCTATTTTATGTATATACATTCGAGTTTTTGCATTGAGTGGATACAACAGAAGTTCACTTGCAACGTCAGCTCCAATTGTCCAAACGTCGATCGCTAATATATACATTTTTATCGTAACGTGAACATTTTGGACTAAATAGGTTTTTGGAAGTAGAATAGTTCGAAAAAGAAATTGTTGCCAATGAGATCGTTTTTACAAGAAAAGCGGAATTCGCCAACTGACTTCCCTATTTAAGTGCTAAGTGCGCTTTCCTTCAGTTTTCTTTACTTTTCCTGTATTCGGTGTCTGTCTCTCTGTCTATTGCAGAGATTTGTTAGGAAATCACGCGACACAATCAATTCAACTAAACGTAAATACACATTCACTCTTCGGTCTGCAGACACCTTTGCACACTCATACAGTGTACATACATATGTACTTACATATGTAGTTCAAATTGAGCAATAAATGTTGTTGTGCTTGTGGCATGCAACACGAGATTTTTTACCAAGCAACCGAATCTCCACCCTTTTTTTGTATCTTGTTACCTCCTCGTCTCTTGCTTCATTTTATTTTGTGTTGAGGGAAATTAATGTCTCTGGAGTTTGTATTTTATTTATTTATTACGAATTTTTAGTTTGTTTTGCTGCACACAATTTTATGTAAATTAAATTGCAATTTTAACCAAATTTTAGCTTCAGGAAATGGATGCAGTCGCGGTAGGAAGTCATCATAATTTTCATGAGGTGTTTGTTTTACTTCATCATTTGTTGCGAAAATGAAATTAAAGGGATTGAATTATTTGAAATGACAGCATTATGACTTTCAAAATTTCACATCTGAATTTGGTTTAACCGGAACAAGGCGAATTGATTGAAGTTTTTTATAACAGATGTTTCTCGCCGAAAACTTATCTGCTGAGGGGCTTATCGGAAGGCATTGCCCGATCATTTGCCTCTTGTTTCAACAGACAGTGAAAAATCATCTGTTATAAATTCTCATTAGTATTATAATAAAATCTAATTAAATTAAAGTATAATTTCTCTGAATAAAGTTCATTTTCTAAGTCCCCATTCAAACTGACATCAATACCTTCCAGTCAATTATAATGTGTATAAAGACACGAACGTATGTATATAATTATATAAATACGTATGTGCGTACCACCGAGGCCCACTAATAAATTCTATGCAAAAGCTCAGACAGGTAAGCCATTTGTCAAACTCTATACGGGTATATAGAAGTAAACAAAAATTTTCTTGATAAGAAGTTTGACAATTGCTTTCTCGGCTTTGTTGTAAGCAAGACGTCTTGACAGTACCTACACCAAATCCTTACTACGACAACAACTACAATAGCAAGAATAAACTGGGGATATTGCTGGGATAGCAGTTGCCCTAATGCGGTCACGTTGCAAACTGAGTGCATTAGAAAACTTAAAATAGTTGAACCGTCATCAGAAATTAGCTCTGAATAGTGTGAAATACTAGAAATACTGAGCATCACTCACGGAACTCGTTGAAGCCGATATCAAGAAGGGTTGAATCTATTTCTATTTGCCTTTACATTTCTACTTGCCTTTAGTTACCAACGTTTCAAAGACTTCAGTAGATGTCGCTTATTATTCCAGTTATATCAAGCTTTTTAGAGACAGATAATTTTTTAAGCTTTTATTTTAAACTTTTTAGGACATATTTTCTGCTGGACTCTTTTCAAATGAGATAAATAATAATTGCCTTCCCTTAGAGCTACCCTCCCCTGGCTCCGATCCTAACAGCATCTGAATAATAAGAGAATTTTTGAGGCAGAGTTTTAGAAAACTTTAGAATTTCAATACTTATAAATCCTCAAAATCATACGCACTTGACGTCGTCGTTTGCTTGAGCTCGTTTTTTTTTTGTTGCAATTTAACAGAATCCTGAATACACTTTCATGCTCCTTAAACAAACTAAAGTATGTATGTGTGTATGTAGCATGCAAATATTTTCAAATTCGAAATTCGTTGAACTGCTAAAGTTAAGCTTTTACGTTTGTCTGTTTTTATCATAAATTGTGTAGTAAGTTATTGATATGATAATCGTCACGATTAAAAGAGCCGTCAGATAAGAACACAGAGAAGGCCCCCTGGAAAACCGAATAAGGTACTCATTTCAAACGCAATCAGAATAGATTACCTCTTTGGACCGGATGATTCTTCAATAATTTGTGAGGAATAAAGTTCGTTGCAAGGATTAATTTAGTATCTAAAACGTACATACATAAGTATGTTGATTTAGGAATTATCCTGCCGGACGTCAATATAATAATATGAATATAAACTTGTTTATGCATCTACGACCTTCTTCAAAAAGTGTCCAAAACGTACAGAAACCACAAAAAGTAAGAAAAATATGCTTGACAAAATTTACTCGCGTGACCAAAACGATTAATGCAAACAAATATTCTCCCCTTTTTCTTTTATGGTTCCTTGGCTTAAGTATTTTATTTATTCATGTGCATGGAACACAGCAAAATGCACTCTGACGAAAACAAACTGAAAATGAAATCACATAGTTTCTATTTCTGTACGGGCAACAGCAACTGCTGGAGTTCCTCTGAACTTCTTGCAAGCAATTTAGTTGTTAGAGAAATTTTTTGCCAAAAAAAATATTCGACTGCAAATAAATACCAACAAACATGCAACACAGAAATTTCATGCGAACGCCCAACTATGAAAACTGTTCCCCTGATCAAAATACCAGTTGGGGATTTCCCAAGATACTCCTAAAACACCCACGCACTGCACGCCACGCACACCAACAACGTCAACACAACCAGTTCTTTGTATGCAACAGAGAAGTAGAAACAAAACATTTCTAAGTTGCACAATTTAAATAATCCTCATATTAAAGTTATAAGAGAATTTACTTCTTTAAATTCATTGCCTCTTTGTTGTTTGTTCATCTCCAACTATGGACAAAATGTTTTATTTCATTTTTACTTGAAAATGCACAACATGTTTCTCAATTTCGCCCGCACGTTGCTGGGCATTCAGACTAACTAAAAATGCAACTGGGAACATTGATGCATGCATCGTCGTATCCATATATCCTTAAATGACCACAGTGCACTTGCACTCGCCCCCCTCTTGCTTACAAAAGTAGAAGCGCCATAGTCAGCTGTGTCGAATCTTGTATACTCTACAACAAAATTGGAGCTTATTTGAACAGAATTAAGGACCTTCGGCCATTTCGAACATGTTATCCTTGAGACAAATTACAGGAATTTGTGAATTTTCAGTTCTTTCCCATTTCAAACAATCGTTAGTCAAACCGACTTCAAAATAATTTTGAAACTTTTGTTTCAACTACTCTGCGCCTTAATCATTTTTATTTTTAGTTTGCAATGTTAATGATTTTTTATTTTTTAGTCACTTTTACTCAACATTAAGACGTTTAGCTCGTTTTCACCAATTTGTTTGTTTCCAGTTTTCTTTTTTTCTAACCCTGAAATAATTTAACAAATAGTCCCTGACGTACCATAAAATATCTATAAAATGATAAGATATTTAATAAACGTTTCATGAGTTCGATAATGCCTCTGGTCTATAGACTTAGACATCAAATAAAGTTGTTAAGAGGCACCTGTTACTGTTAGTTACTTCAAGAATTGTTAGAAAATTGAATTTTGTTCAAAGCAAAAATTATTTCAAGTTCAAATCAAAAAGCTCAGTCCATACACCTTTATTCGATAAACAAAAAAGTAAGAGAAAAGTTGGAAAAAAACGTAACCACTAATTTATATGAAGTCAAAATATATTTCTGAATTACAACACAATATTACGAAATAGTATACATAAGTATGTGTATGTGTAGATGTATATACCAGTATGTACAGTGGCGAGCAGAAGTGCAGAAGAACCGTAGAGTATGGGAAGATCTATTGGATTTATTCAATAAACATTTTTCAATATCAATAGCCAGTCTGTAGATTCATGTGGAATATTTGTCTAATATATTTGGACTAGAGTCCAAAGATCGCTTATATATTAAACAAATTTCTTTGGAAACATTTTTCATAAAATTATATGACTCTGGAGATTGACTTTTGCCGAATTTTGATGAATTTCACATTGACTCTCTTCGTCGTTTTATAAATTAATTTAATTAAAACAATCTAATTTATTTTATGTCTTTTTTGCTACTATTTGCAACATACATATGTATATAATGGATGTATAAAAACTGTGTTAATGCTTTTTTATTAACGTGGTAAAAGGTATGAGTCATATCTCCCAAATTTAATTAAGTTTCGGACAACAAAGTTGTGATTTTTTGAAATTGTAGTAGTTGTTTCACTAACATAAAAGCAGCACGAATTGATCGAATAAAACTATGTAGCACAGTGTAATCAAAACCACAACCGGAATAATTCCACATTTGGATAAGTGCGTGCATACGCAAACATACATATATGTTTGCATGTACATATGTATATATCCTAATGTCTGACTTCTTAAGACTTTGCGAAAAGGTAGTTACTAAATTTCAGCAAATATTTGCCACATGTAATTCTACTTTAAGTTCAAAACCGCAAGCACTACGCACATAAATATATACGAGTGAATACATATGTAGTAGAAACAGGTAGTTTCTTGTAATATTCACTATTTGAGTACAAATACTAAAACTACAATTTTACTTCAAAAGGTGCACACTAGACGTGGTAAACTCGATAGATCACCATAATGCTACATCAATTGCCAAATCGTTTATAAAAATATATGAAAAATTTTCCATTTGGGATACGAACGCGAAACAATTTTCGTCGGTAGTACCCTTAGAAACCTGTAGCAAGATAAGAGAGCGACCAAAATACATACATACATACATATGTATATGCAAGTAAAAGTCTTATCAGAATTAATAAGAGAGTAATAGAACTAATTAAAGAGATGCAAACATCATTGCACCATGGGTTGGAGAAGAGGTTAGGTTAGGTTAGGTTGATTGGAGGGGTGTGGTGGCCCATGTCAGTGAAGGCTTGTTGTGCGCTCCCTTTAATTATCAGACACAAACTGCCAAAGTTCTGCGGCAGGATTCGAACCTGGGACCTTCGCACTACGAGTCTAGTACACTACCTACTAGTCTACGAAGGTCAGTTGTTTGGAGAATATGTTTGAAAAATCTTACGTTCACCGAGAGCACATCGGCAGATATTATTTTTGACGCATAGTTTCTGACTTGTGATAAAAAATATGGACTATAGATAAGAACGTGAGCATACAAGCGTAAATAAAAGTTGCTCATCATGCTGACATTGATTTAAAAAGAATGATTGGTAAAAAGCAGGCATTTTTAAATTGTTTTCTCATAGAGCTCTACAATTTTTCTTTTAAAAGTCTGATTTTGATATACTTATTTACATATTTATGTGCCACATGTACATATTTATTTACTTATTTTTTACGTAATTAATCATTTAAGTGGGCTATTTACGTTTATGGCAAAATAAGATACAGACAGAATACACTCTCAATGCCGATGAAGTATACAATTCTCTAATTAAAAACAATTGTCAAATGCAACACGCTTAAGTTCCACGATATTGTGGATTTCGAATATACTTACATAAGTATGTACGTATGTATGTACTTATGTATGTACATACATACTTAAAGGACAAAATATTTGGAATCAATTACAGGAACACTTGTACATGATCGTACTCATCATGATTATCTATGGAAGTATACATACTTACATAAGTATGTACATACATATGTATGTATGTGCTTAGTTCAGCGGTTGGGAATAAGCTTTTATTGATTGAAGTATTTTATTTATATAATAATGAGTGTATGGTATTCATCACAAAGACACAAATTAACTAATTTTTCCATTAATTGTGAAATTTTTCCATTAATTTTGTAACGGATTCATAATCTAAACTTGCAACAGTGTCTCCATCTCTGTCATAAAACTTGATGTTAACAATTATATACACAACATACAGACATGTACGAGTATATGTATGTACATACATGTATGAATGTGTAATTGACTGCATTAACAGCAATCGTTAGTAGCAAGTAAAATTGTGTTAGAAGGTTCTAATCAAGCTGCCAAAGTTGTAATAATTTAGTAGCCAATTGTGTTTAATAGAAATCGTATTGAAAACCTTGAGCAACAAACTGTTGTTCTAACATACAAACAAAAATGAGTAAGCGAATAGCAAATAAAATACATACATACATACATGTATATACATACATATGTACATAAGTACATACATAAGTACTTACCCAGCCAGCATTTCGTGAAAATTTTAAACAAAAATGAGTAACATTTGACTCTTCTAGATGATTAAAACAATCGAATATGCGCTCATTATTTAGTCGTAAGTTACTCTCCAGTCGTGAGGAAACGGTACCCTGCAATGACTATTCCTACAGAATAGTTTATGATTTATGCTTTAAATCAGTTTTTACGAGTATTTGATATAACTTTTTACTTAATTTGGCAATCGTTTTGTGGTAATATTTGAAATCATTTTATGATCATATTTGAAATCATTTTATGATCATATTTGAAATCATTTTATGATCATATTTGAAGTCATATACAGTCATTTTTTTATTATATTTAAAATCATTTTCGCCCCAATTTTATAGTCAGATAATACTATAATTATAATTCATTTTATGATTGAATGTAAAATAATTTTAAAATCAATTTTTTTTTTGTAATATTAATTTATTTCTATTCCATTTTAATTACATTTATTAAAGTTAATTAAATTTAAGTAAAAAAAGTTAAATAGAATTTAAGTTAAAAAAGCAAAACAGAAAATAAAAACTTAATGTATACAAAGTATAACTAATTTTTACATTGGCGTTTACGTTTTTGCAGGCGCTCTTTAGCATGCACAAAGTGTTGTTGGAGAATTCCATTAATTTCTTTCGCTTCAGCTTTATACTTCTGGTGGCAAATATCTGTAACAAAACATATTAAATACAAAATCATATTGTTATTTAAATTCATATAAATCTTACTTATGACTATGGTTGTAATAAACAACTTCTCAGCGCTTGGTTTTTCGTTGGTTCCCTTCCAACTGAATTGAGAAGCCAATTCATCAGAAAATACTTTCCTTATGGAACTTCTAAGGAACTGCGTCTGTCCATCGCCACCAATATTTCCAATAAAATTTTTCTATGACAGAAAACAATCAAAAGAAAAAGTAACATAAAAATATGGGAAGGAATACATCGTTTCAATATACTTACAAAATCATCCAAGAATTCTTTGTCTTTCTCCAATTCACTATTGAAAGCGTTCAAATCATCCTTCAACATAAAAGGCAGTTTGTCAAATTTCGGGTTGTTCTTAAAGGCTATTGAATTGTGATGCTTTCTATTTTCTAATTTTACAGCAATTACTTCCTCTGTTAATTTTTAATATTTAAATTGTTTTTTTTTTTTTTGTTTTTATTAATACCTTTTTTAGAAATGTCTCAAATTTTAGACCACAACTTCTCACTATGAATCACAAAACTAAATGAATATAAATTTTATTTCAACTTCTAAAATTTTCAACTTGATATAAAAGTCCCGGTATAACTGTTTTAATAAAACACAAACATCAGTTTTCAATCATATAATTACCAAAAAATGATAGCACCTGCACGTAGATCATATTTTAAACATATAATGAGTAAAAAATGATTTATATTTATTTATTTTTTTTAACCAAGAATACATTTTTGTTATTATCATTTTTTGGTCATCTAGTGTAATCAATAATGACTCAGAAAATGATTAAAAAAATATCTTCAGTTTTCAATCATAAAGAATAGTCATATTTGACTGTTACTTTTGTTTAAATACATGAAAACTTAGTTTTCAATCACCGAAAGTAGTCAAAAATGAGCCAGTTAGATGACTGCTGAAAATTCAATCATCCAAATGCTGGCTGGGTAGTTTTTAATTATCAAATCCGAATACCGCATACAGTTGTATATACATACATACATACATACATAAATACATCATTGGATACGTACGTACATAAGTATGTATGGATGTACATATGTACATACATAGATATTCAATGAGAAGAAAATAAGAGCTTTTAATATTTGAATACACAAGCAACAACTGAGTGTTGCCAAATGCACCTTAAAGTTTGAAAACGGAGGATTTCACAAGCTGAATTATAGATTTCGGTTAGAAACAAATCAATACAAATCTACAATTAAGAAAAACTAACAAATCGATTTGCTCATATAAATTTAGCGATTGGCATAGATTTTTATTGATTGATGGGAAAAGAAGATCGGTTAAGAGAGTCGTGTAAAATGAATTACATGAAATGCGTCATGCAGTTGTGGAGAATGCAGTACTGAAACGCGTTGCGTTCAGAAGTGAGCATTTAGAAATGCTCAAAAATGATATATTTCTTGAGTGTGATTTTAATAAATTTCCATATTTTTTGAGTTAGTGCTTTGTTCTTTAATTTTTTTCTATAGATATAGAGTGCTTTATATTTGATTTATTATTTATTTTTATGTAAATGTTTATGTTAAATTCATTATTCGAGGTATTCGCCAAAATAACTATTTAACAATTTATTATTTTTTGATGGCTTAGATGAGTAAAGAGCTTTTGGATTTGGTTAAAAAATACATAAAGATTTCGTATATTTATCTAAATTTTATTTGAGTCGAGAGAACGATCTATACAATCACGTATTCATTACACCAGAAATGAGCTTCGTCGCTCATGCACGATGCACTCTCTTAACCGAGCACGGATTTTGATAATAAAATTTAATAATCTGTAAGAGTTGTTCGTTTGTTAAATTATAAACCAAACTGAACATGTTTAACAGTAACATGTTACACGAAAACAGCTGAGCTCCCAAAAATAGTGTTGCTAAAAAATCACCCTGTATTTAATTTCGCGTGTCTGTCCAAACTACCAATTTAACTCTCAAACATTCATCTGCCATAACCACTAAGCATTTACTCGCAATTATTACTTATTATTTGAAATAAAGAATTCATTCACTTATTTCTTATCAGCCACAAGAAATTTTTACGAGCAATAAATTTTTAAAATGTTTGCTGCACCAAAACAGCTGATGTCGGATGAAAATAGAATACGTTCTAATTAAAAAATTTGCATCTGGCCTTTACAGAAGTAATGTCCTAGAACTTTCACACTATATGTATAGATTTTGCAGTGGGAAACTTGACAAGCCAGATGTAAGAAACATGCCGTCTAAATGTACCTTGATATACGAGTAGGTAACCACCTTTGCCGATTACGATTTTATTGATAAAACAGACCTTAAAATTCTCTGAGAAACTCATTTCTATTACACAAACCCATTAAACTGGCTCAGGCCGCAGTTACGGCTAAACTCTGCTTAAAGTTGCAGGAAACTCTTTTTTTGTGCAAACTTTTTGTATAAAGAGCAAACAAAATTAAAAAAAGGTATGATTATAATAATAGCATTTGCAATATTGTGCAGCTTTCAGGGGTGAGCCAAATTCGCTGTGATTCACTTTGTGCTCACTCTCACTTCCATTTTCTCTTACCAGTAATAGAAACCAAACTAATTCGAATGATCGTGAAAGAAACAAGTCATTGTTGTCTCAATAACAGCAACAAACAAATTTAAAACCCAATCTACTTACTTACATATGTACATACATACATACACACATATATCCCTCATGTTGGTTGGGGATATTAACATAATCTCGAAATTGTAAAACTTTCATATGTATGTAGGTGAAAAAATCGCTGAGCGTCCCTATACGACAGCGATAGGCAAAACAAGGGCGCGGCGCCAATGCTTACGCTCTTACATCGTGTACATGTGCACACGTATTGCAGAGAAATAAAAAACATAAATCAGTCTCACTCGAGCACTCAAAGACGATGGACGTGTTACGCTTCTTGTTAGAAATTAGCGTTGCCATATGCAAAAAGTGAGATCCCCAGAAATTCATATGAAATTAACCTGAGGAAATACTAGTTCTTATGAACAAAATTTTTATGAGAAAATGGAGATTTAAGATTTTAAATTTAGGTATGACATGAAAATGTCAGATCTGGCAATAGTGATTCTTTATGTGTGTTTGTGAGGGCAAACAAAATGTTTATATGTATTTTTGCCTATCGCTGCTATACGAGTATGCTCAAGGTCGGTCTTATTTTCTTTTCTTAACTAAGAAGCTCTCATGATTTACTACTCGTACTGCGGTAGAAATAAAACTGTCCAAATGATCGCGAAAGCAACAAATTATTCTTGTCTTAATTCCAAAGCTCGTAGTTTTTCTTTGTGCTTAACGGGGGTTAAAGTGTATGACAGGTTTTCAACTGTTAAAGTTGGCTGTACAGATAATTAAAGATAATTAAAGAACGTTCTTTATGTGGAGTAAAGTCAGTTGCTCTCTTGCATTCAAATGGTCAACTTGATTGTGCCGTTTTATACGCGTAAAATGTTTATTATGTCGCATAAACTGGTTGTATTCACCGTATTGTTGTGTTGCTTTGCCGAAGGTAAAATGAATCCAGCAAAAACTCAATCGGAATCTGTGGAGGATAAATGTAAAATATTGGTTACACACCCCGAAGTGCCCAAAGATGCTTTAGAGGTAATGAGTGGATGTGAGGTGATTGTTTGTCAGAGCTTGCCAACAAAACGGTCGGAAATCTTGGAAAAGGTTAAAGGTGTCCATGGTATACTTTGGGCCAGTCATGAGACGCTCAATGGGGAAGTTTTAGATGCTGCTGGCCCCCAGTTAAAGTCGGTTTCAACTATGTCAGCTGGCATCGATCATATTGACGTGGCGGAACTGAAGAAACGTAACATTCCCCTGGGTCACACGCCCACTGTATTGAATGATGCTGTAGCAGATCTGTCGATGGGGCTTTTGTTGGCTGCTGCCAGGCGTTTCCGAGAGGGGAGAGGAAAAATTGATAGGTAACCTTTCCAGCTACTTTTCAAGTACAAAATTATGCACATTTGAAATTACCTTTTCACAGCTCGAATTGGGAAAACTATCGCATTGAGTGGATGTGGGGTCAAGATATTCGCAATGCAACTGTGGGTTTCTTTGGATTTGGAGGTATTGGCCAGGCCATCGGTAAGCGTTTGCGAGGTTTTGATATCGATCGCATAATTTACACGACCCGCAGACGCATTTCTGAAGCTTTAGAGGAACAATTTAATGCTTCCAAGGTACCATTAAATGAACTTTTGGCCGAAAGTGATATTATTTTCATTGCTGCTCCCTTAACAGCTGAAACTCAGGGAATATTCAATTCCACTGCTTTTGCTAAAATGAAGAAAAATGCCGTCTTGGTCAATACTGCAAGGGGACGTAAGTGAAGGACACTAAAGTTTTAGTAGAAAATCTGCATTTGCAATTTAACTATTGAAATTTTAGAAATCGTTAATCAAGATGACTTATATGATGCTTTAAAATCTGGTCAAATATTTGCTGCCGGAATTGATGTAATGACTCCGGAACCCCTACCAGCCGATCATAAATTGCTATCTTTGCCTAATTTGGGTATGTTGAAAATAATTTAATAAATATTAAAAAAATATTTATACAATATATTTATCCATTTAAACTATTTTATTATTATGGTAAGACACTAAATACTAAACTGTGTATGTTATTCCATTGCAGTTGTAACTCCACATCTTGGTTCGGCCACCCAGAGAACGCGCACAGAAATGGGCGTCATCGCAGCACACAATGTTCTTAGAGGCATTGCTGGAGAACTCATGATGTCGCCGGCCTATTAAATATCAGTATTTTATTTATAAAAAAGTCATCAACTGCTATAGACGAATACTTTTTTATTACGAGTACATAAAAATCTTAAATCCAATTACTCATATTTTCCAATAGGTCAGTTGTTGTAAAAAAATCTTGGCGAGTTGAAGATGTAAAATTTATTTCAGAATACTTAATATGTATATTAAATAACAAAAAACAATAATTATTGATGAATAAAGAATTACAATTAAAAAAATATAATTATGAGATAATAATTCTGAATTAAGTCTGTTCATTAACGGAAAGTTTTTACTAATTGTTAGTAGTTGTGACTAGAAACGGTTCATGTATTTTAATTGTAAGAATATTTACGCAGCTGTTTTTTAATGCCGTAATTTGCCCCAGATTGCAGTACCTCGGGAACAATGGATGCTTTTTTAAACTCAGAATGAAAATAATTCCTACTTATTTGTTAATTTAAAAAAACAGGACCAAATGCTTTCGAATAATTTGTATTTAATTGCACCACAAATTGAATCGAGTTCCCCATTTAACTTTCATGAATTACTAGCTGACCCCGTCCGCGTTGCTGGCCCTAAGCGAACATTGGTGTTGTATTACCACACGATTTAAATTGAGCGTTTAACGAAATTTACGGCCTTTAAATAAAAATCCATGGAATACATATCATAAAGTTTTGGAGTCCATACGTTACATATACATATGTATATATCCTGTTTTATATATATAGATCTTTAACTTATTGTACAATGTTGCACGGAATATTATGTGTTATCGAATGAAGTAAATATTTTGTAAATAAACCAAAAACTCGGATTTTTTAATGCAACATTTCGAAAGTTTTAAAATTTTGATATTGAATCATTATTAACATAGGTTTTTTCTAAATATCTTCGGAACTACATAACCGATTTAAGAGTTTGATATCTCGTTTTGAAGAACATGACAACGGCTTTCAAAAAAGAAGTAAAATAAAATAAAAAAGCACAAAAAATAAATATATGTATATGTCATTGATGGTGCAATATGAAAATTGGATTTTGCCACGCCCTTCCGCCCACAGTCCGAAAATCAAAAATCAGTGTCACCCGCCCGAGTATTCTGAAGGTTCCCTGAAAATTTCGTCAAAGTCGGCCCAGCCGTTTTGGAGCCATTACGTTACATACATACATACACACATCCTATTTTATATATATAGATTATTCCTTAAAGAAGTATCTAATCAATATTTTGAATTCATACATTTTAAGAAAACTGAGAAAACAAGTAAAACTTACTTATTCGAAAACGATTGCGAACTTTCGGTTTCAATAAACCGATTAAATCGAGAGCTTTTTTAGTCGCACATTATATAATGCATACCGTGAATTGACCCATGAAAGACATACATTTGCATTTTTTTGTTTTGCTACTAAATAAAAATGATATATGTATAGAATAGAGTAAAATAGAATAAAAAATAGAATTAGCACAAAGTATAGATTATGTAAGTACATATGTACAAAGTACTTAGTTGGCAACTAATAGTTGCAACCAAAGATTGTCCGTTCATGTCCCAACTCAAGCAAAGATAATGTCTCAAAAAATGGTTAAACTTATATTTATTGTATGTAAATTTAAAGATCATGTAGAACAGGGATTAGGGTTGTAATGTTGGAAGCCAGTTTCGGTCAGAAGTTTTAAATTTTTTATTAAATATATGTATGTATGTATATTTTGATTTTTTGTTGCTATATTTCAGCCATTTGTGATCTGATTTTGCCAATTTTTTCTTAAACAATGGAACTCAAGGAAGTTGCGATTCTGTTTAATATTTAGACCTGTAACTCGCATAGATACATTCTTCGTGCGCAAGCGCGCAGTCTTTCTGTTACTGGCAAAATCCGGTTAGACTTACAGACGGATGGCATTGAATCAATTCTGATACCTATAAGGAATCAGAATATTAATGTTTTATGGGATCGCAAGTAATTTACAACCGGAATAACACCTGTGGTCAAGGATATAACAAGAAATACTCAAGACTTTTGCAAGGAAATCTTGAAATCAGTTTGATTTTTAAATTAAAAATGTATGAGCGTGTTAGTAAAAAAATAAGTGTGAGTGTGTTGCAATATGAAAGCGATAAATTGAACGTGTAGACCCCACGTAAGCACAAGGGCGACTGCGTTGGGTTTGTATAAAAAAAAAAAAAAAAAAATGGATGTTTCATAAATGGGATGAGTTTCATAAAATTCTTGTAACCAAAATGCTGGGAAGTTTACCAAGAATGGAAAAATTAGAAAAGCTTGAAATGTTGACTTCATAAGTACTTGTTGTAAGTTTCAAATTCTCGTTGAAGTCGTTAATTTTGCAATTAAAGCAATGATGCATGATGGAGTCATTCAATTAATTGTAATGCATTCAATAATTTTTAGTTCATTATGAATGTTTTCCATAATTCAGTTAATATATCGGTTGAAACTATTTCTTTCAGTATTAAGAAATAGTCTTTCTTTTGCAGCTCTGGTTTTGATAGTTCAATGAGAGGCGAATTAACTCTTTCAAGTGTTGTTCATAGAACAGCTGACTATCGCGTCTGGCCTCACAGCAGCAACAAAATACAAATGAAAGCGAATTTAGTTCCCATATAATACCTCTAAGCAGGGCTGCCAGAAATTTTTTTGGAAAAATCGTCAATTTGCTGAGAAAAAAGAAAAAAATCGTCTTTTTCGTGTTTGAAAATCGTCAAAAAAATCGGGCAACTTGTAAAAATGTAATTTTTAAACACTTTTTTATTATTATTAAAAAAACATTAGGGCAAAAAACATAAATCAATCATACTTATTGCCTTTTTCTGATTTAAGAAAGTTTTCTTTCGTTCGCATAATAACATTGAAATCAAAACTCAAAATTTTACTCTTGTTTTAAATATATGTAACTGTACGAATGAACGAAAACGATGTCTGTAAAAGGCTATTAAATATTTTTATACACTTTTATTTTTATTAAAAAGCAATAAAAAACTTAACAATTCAATCCTACATGTCCATAAATATTTAATTGTATCGTAGAGATACAAACATATGTACAAAAATAAAAATTTATGATGTACTTAAAAGCGTTACAAATAAATATCTGAACTTAACATATCAGGTTTAATTACAATTTTATAACAATTTGAATTATTTATTTTTAAATAGTCTTTGGAATAAAGGATACCTTCAACCGGGCCATTTTCACATACATACATTTATGTATACCCGCAAAAGAAAAACGACCGTGAACTTTTTCGCCTCGCCTTTTTTCTTTACTTTTGTATGGTTGATCTTTTTTGAAGCAATATGGTAGTAAATGCCCACAACATACCAAATGATAAACACTTTATTAACATAAATCTAATTTTGAAAGAAAAATCGTCAAAATGACGATAAATCGTCAAATCTGGCAGCCGTGCCTCTAAGGCATATTCATATGAATTTGCCTTGTTTTAAACATCTGGCAAAAATCATTACAAAAGCTTTTATTTAAAGCTCTCGTTTTCACTCACATTTAGTGTAGCCATAGCCTCTGAATTAAAGGTTTGACGTGTTGACGTGAGAGATTTGGGGTAGTTTTGTATATTTTTTATTTTAATTAACGAATCTTACTTTTTCCAAAGATTTTTTCTTTGTATATTTTTTTAATTGTTTTTCGTATTTTTTCATTGGTGGTCAAGTGTTCGGTTCAGAAATCGAAATTAATTATTATTAACGTTAGTTCTAATTTATTGTTATCATATATAAATATCGAAATCTGGTGATATCAGAGTGTAAATGTTCGTTTTCGAAGTAAATATTTGCAAAACGACCTGTTTTCTAAGGAAAGTTATACAAACTTTTCAACATAGTTAATTAGAATCACTAACTCAATGCGGAAAGTAGTGTGTTGCAGATGTGGTTGGTGTGCCCAGCTCATTTCTGGCTTACTTGGATATTTTATAGAAGCGTTTAGCAATAGCAACTCTCCCCAACATTTTGCATTTTCATGGAATTTGCCAAACATGACTTAATTTTTCCCTCCAATGAACGATTTTCAGAGGTAGTCGAAAATCCTAGGAAATTCTCTAGCTATCCCAATGTTTATTTGTATGTATAACTTGTAATGAAACGAAAAAATATGGCGGAACCCTCGAGACAATTATTGCAAAACTATTTATGTGACAGCAACAAAAAAATTTTGTTTTTGTTAGTAGATTGTCCTTAATTTAACTGAAAATGTGTTTGGAACAGCATTGGATTAAGATGGATACAGGTAGTTATTTTTAAGAAATTTATTCCTTTGTGTGGAGGATATGTTGCAAAATGTTGCTGGCAACACTGCTCAAATTCATGTTCGAGTATATAAATTTTGTTGTGTGTGTATGTAACAACTTTAGTTTTTCCTCTAACAGCACGCTGTTAGCACAGATATAAGAATTAGTAATCTGTGGCAGTTAGTATGTCTACCATCAATCGCGCTTACAAAGTTCTAGTTTCCCATCCAGAAGTTCCCGTCCCTGTTCTAGAGTATTTACGTCAGCGGGGCTGTGAGACAATCATATGTCAAAATGTTCCTCCAGAGCGTTCGGAGATTCTGCAAAAAGTACCCGGTGTAGATGCTATTTTCTGGGCACATTATCAGCCTCTTAACTCGGAGATTTTAGATGCAGCTGGACCAGGGCTAAAAGCGGTATCAACAATGTCATCTGGCATAGATTATGTTGATGTGCCTGAGTTCAAGCGACGTCAAATGCCTTTGGGACACACGCCGGGGGCGGTGAAAAATTCTGTGGCTGATGTAGCAATCGGTCTAATGATATCGGCCGGAAGACTCTTCCACGCTGGAAGGCAAGAAATCGAAAAGTACGTACTTACGAAGAGATAAAATAATAATAATTGTTAGAATTAAAACGCTCATAAGCGCTAGAATGTCCTTGTCTTAAATAGCCTATGAAGACTAATTTATTTTAAGGTGATGTTATTCACCAACGAATATAATACAAAATACTATGGCTGTTTAACTGTCCTGTTGAGCCCTTATAACTTTTGACGTATCGGGCAAACAATTGAGGGAAACAATGATACCTCTGCCGTGTTGTCAACAACATGTAAATCGAATACTTATTAAATTCGATTATGTTAATAAATGATTTCAATGTCAAGCGATAAAACTTTTTTTAACAAAGTGATGTGGAATAGTGTTACCAGTTTTCTCTTTCCAGGATTCCCAATCAAATTACAAAAAACACCCGTATTTGCCTTCATGCACTAAATTTTTCCCATAAAATATTCACACACTTTTATTACATGTTTTAGATAAAACATACTGTTTTAGAAACTTACCGAAATTCGGGACATTCTCTCAATAAATCGCGGTGCGGTTCGACATACATCCAATAACAATTTCATGTATGTATTTCAAACGTTATAACGGTTATAATTTCAGTTATAGTGAATTTTCGCTTCTAAGAAACTCTTTTTAAAAGTTTCAAACACAAAAAATGGTGGTAAATTTTTAAGCTTACAACGAGCAAAACAAAGTTATAAAATCTTCCGCCTGCTTTTTATAACCGCTTTAATAATCAATTGGCATTGTTTGGCGAAACCGTCAATATAATTGAAAATAAGTGAGATGTGGTTGCACAAACATATCGAAAAGTAATAAATATATATAATATACTACAATGGATTGAAAGAAAATAATATTTACTCCGGTTATAATGAACTTTGTTTATCATAATGGTCCGATGAAATTCGTTGAAAACGAACTCCACTATGTTGTTGCTGGTTAAGCTTGTCGATGTTTCTGAATTCTGTTGGTGCTAACGGCAACTCATCAATAGACTTCAACGCGTTTATACGTGGTCCTTACTTGGAACAGTAACGTAATGGCCCTCTATTATAAATAAAATAAAATCCAAATATTAGGCATGATATTAATCCCCAATATACATTTAAAATTCTGAAACAAAAAACTGAATTAATTTTCCAGATGATCAGTGGATTTTTGCTTTGATTGAAAAGTGTAATACTCTTAAGCATTGCTTGGGGTGTTATTTCATACGAAATAAACCTTAAAGTCATAATGAAATAAGACCCGATCTTTGTATTGCCTTCTGTGCTTCTGTTTGGATTTTTGTGCAACTTTTCTATTCTTGTTTGGGGATCTATTTCCCGGGAGTTATTCAAATGCGTTCTAATATGTTTAAACAAATTGTAAAACATTCACTTACACTGTGTGTGTGATTAGAGATAATAAGTAATATACGAGAAAAGTTTCGTGACCATTTGAAGGTTAATCTGCACAATATGCTTTTATTCTCAAATGAGCTTCATATAAAAAGCTTTTGTTAGGAAAGCTTGTTTGTTGAAAATGTTAAGTTTTAATTATTGCCAAATTAAAAAATTGTACTCAACATTTAAACAGCTCTTTGTGGAAAAGTGAACGCATCAATTGGCTAATGGGCCAAGAAATACGCGACTCTGTTGTTGGTTTTATAGGCTTCGGTGGCATTGGTCAGGCCATTGCAAAACGTCTTCAATGTTGGGACACTAAGAAAATCATTTACCACACACGCACAGTCAAGCCCAACGATAAAGAGTTACAAGCTCATCACGTTACATTCGAAGAGCTTTTGAAGGAAAGCGATTTTCTAGTAGTGGCTTGTCCACTTACAGTGGAAACCAGAGGGAAGTTCAATGCCGAAGCATTTGGAAAAATGAAACGAAACTGTGTGTTTGTTAATGTGGGAAGAGGAGGTAAGAGCATTGGAAAATAGGAAATCATGCAAAATATGTGAAACTTTTAAATTTTAAGGAATTGTGGAACAACAGGCTCTGTATGACGCTTTGAAATCTGGACAAATATTTGCAGCCGGTTTGGATGTTATGACCCCGGAGCCTTTGCCAGCTAGTGATCCTTTGCTAACGCTTCCTAATTGCGGTGAATCATTCAATTGCTCTACCATAGCCTGTCGTTTTAATTATATATCTATTAATTTTAGTCATTATTCCACATTTGGGCACTCAAACCGTCAAAACTACTACAGAGATGGGAATGGTTGCTGCCAATAACATTTTGAACACATTAGAAGGCAATGAAATGATTTGTCCCGCATATTGAGATGGCATTTTCCCTTTTTTATTTTATTCCTAAACCAAAACAAGACAATTTTAAGTGTACTTGTGCTGAAATAAATTTGAATTTATTGGTAGCCTTTTCATTTGAATTTTTTTAATCATAAACTTCTTTATCATCATTTTTTAAGTTCAAGAACAAATTATCCCACTCCTCCTTTCCCAAAGCCTTCAGATACTTTTTACGTTGTTGCAAAACCAACTCGAGCAGTTCGGTTTCATATTTTTGTGCAATCTCCAAAGCCTTGCGCCAGTTATGCATGCGAAGGCAGAGAAGCATGGCTTCCCGATACTTGCGATTGTGTATGAGAATAGTTTCCGCCTCAACTGGTCTCCCCAGCATGAGGGAATTTTCTGCCATATAGTCGGAGCTCGACGGATCCAAAGATTTTATGTACTGCAAGTAACTGACTTTGTCTACCTGCAATGCTGCCGAATAGGCTTCTTCACTGATTTGCAGTTGATTTTTTCGGGTGGCAACAGCCGCCAGAATGGCCCATAGATATGCATTTTGGGCCATGCGGCATATCTTTAAAGCCTGTTGCCACTGAGACTCCATTAAAATGCGGTGTAAAATCTCACAATACATATTGACACTGACAGGCAGAAGAGCTCCAGAGCAACGAAAAGTAACAACGGCATCTTCGAAGCTCTCAATAACAATATTTTTCCCGAATTCTCTAAAAAAGATTTGGATTAGATGTAAAGACAACATGAATATCTTTTTCTATATTTTACGCTGCATCTATAGTGATCGTGGTCAAGGCAACAATTGTTGGATCTGTGGCTCCCTCTCCAGGGCAATACCATATGCTGTAACAGGAATCATGTACCCCCACCAAAATATTCGATTCGGAACCCCATTTCACTGCAGTAACCTGAGTTCCAATTTTATATATCTCTCCTGCAACAGTTCCACTTACTCCAGCTATATTGGTTCTTTCCGTAGTGCCGTTCAAGTTTCTAGTTTCTGTTATATATAGTTCCCGATTGTTATCAATCATGGCCACGAACTGATCGTCTGCGGTGCCAGCGCGACAGGCAGCAATTTCCGCTATTTGAGTTTTAGCTTTAAGGGAAAATGGTTCATATTGCTTGGTAGCTCCGGGAATGAGGTCGAAAATGTGAAGGACTTCAGAAAAATATAAAAAATATGTACTTGTTTATTAAAAATAAACATGAGAAACATAATAAATCTAAACAAAACTGAACGATTGAGCACAGCTTCTCCTGATATTAAGGTTTTTGATTTTGAGAATCGTTATCATTTTAGTTTTTCGTTCACTACTTCATATTAGTTGCATATAAATAGACTTGTAGTTCAGTCTTCATCTCACCGTTATTGTCAGAGTTGTCTCGTACCACCAAACTATCCAAGCCCAATGAAATACTACGTCCATTTAGCAAGGGTATCTGAGCTTGAGAGCCAGGATATCGGGGGTTAAGATGCAAGCGGCCTGTAAAAGTGTAGACCCAAATGGAAACAGCGTCCAGTACCATAAAAAATCTTAAATAAAATGCAAAATAAGAAATGTGTATGCAGTTCACTTTTCACCGAAACAAAATCCTCTTCATACTTCTTTCCCACTTCAATAACTTTGACATCTGTACGACCATCAATAATAATCGGCGTGTTGATATATTTCTCATTATAAATATGTATTTGATTCGACGTGGCTACTATTAAGTGTCCAAAGCCCAGTGCAAAGTTGATGACCCTGTCTGTAAATTCCAACACATCACTACTGCCATTTGCAATATCCTCCAGCCGTATAGATCTACGACCCGTGGTAGTGGCCTTTAGATTCTTAGAAATCAACTGTTTTTGCACAATATAGCCAACGATCAGTTGGCCAGTCGAAGTACCACATGCCACTTGAGTGCCATCCGATGACCAGGCGACTGTGTGAAAAGAACCCACGGAAGGTTCATTGAAACGGGCGGTACTATAAGTCCACTTTAAACGAAAATATTTACAAAAACTAAGGCATGTGTACAGATTCAGAGGAACTTACTCCAGCATTTGAACACAGTTTGAGCATGTTGAACGCGCTTACAAGTAAGACATCTTTCTCCGGATTGAAAGCTAGCGAAGTAATGGCATAGTCCTCTGGTGAACTTATAAAAAGATTTGCTCCTTGGTGGTCCCAAATTTTGAATCGAAAATCCTCTCCGCCCGATGCTATGATATTCGCTTGGGCAGACCAACTCAAAGAGAGGACCAAGCCATCATGTGCTCGCCACTAAGATCAAAAGAGAACTAAAACGTGCAGATAATGCAATTTCCTGTTTATGTGTTACCCTTATCAATTTGCTATTTGCAGCCAAAGGTTTGATCAATATGTGACTTCCTTGGCAAAACAGTATAGAGGATGAGTGTGGCGACCAACGAGCACAGCGTATGGGTTCCTCACTTTGCAATACTGTAGAGCGCAACATACCAGATCTTGACCAAATTTTTATAGTTCCATCCTCTCCGGCTTTGAAAAGAGTTTAAGTCTTTATAAAATACCGGCAGTTTAATTTTGTATTACCTGTCAACAAACCCGCTCCATCCGGACTCCACCTACCCGAACTAATGGCTGCCGTATGAGCCGATATATTTCGTTCTACCCGATAGCTTTTGTTCAAAATGATAAACCTGCCATCATTGCTGCATACTAGCAGTGTATCGCCGCCCTTACCGCCACCGCTGCCACGACCACCCAACAACAACCAATGCAAATCAGTCGGAATAAAATCTTCTGGCAACTTTGCCACTTCCAAGCAATCTCGAGTGGCAGAACTCCACTTGAAAATCTGATGATCGTCACTAAACGACAGACAACCCATAGTATCATTCCTTTGGCTTCATTTTATATTCAAAATACGTAATATCAGGTACCTCACATAATAAATCTCGTCATTACTGCTCCAATCTACACAGCTCAGCGGTGAATTATCCAAAGATTTATATCTGTCTCCGGCCACCTTCGCACTCGTCTTCAATCTCGTAGGACTGTTTGCTAGATAATCGCCATTTGCATTGGAAGGAGCTTTTTTGCAGATATAAGTTTTTAACTGCATTTTTTTGTAATACTTTTTATTCACAACGAAAAACTTGGAAATGTTTTTGTTTTCCTTTTGCTGTTGCCTTGGCAAAATTAAATCGTTGCCACTGGCAACAATAAATATTTACTTGTTGTATATTGTCCTACTGACGTTCTTTTACCAGTATCCGGTCTCTTTTTAATTAATCTATTGAACGCCAGATGGCTTAAACTGAAAACACTCGAAAATTCAAATTTAATGGACTTTTATAACCACTTTCTTTTCTTTTTTTGTTTTGCTTCCATAAGAAGGGACTACGAATACTCGTATATCGGCATATCACTTGTGTGTCAATGTGACTGTATTGGAGTACAAATTAAAAAAATCCTCAAAATCGAAATTTGTCTTTATAACTAAAAGTGTATGTAGACTTTAAACTTTATAAGATTTAATTAAAAACGCTAGATGTAATGGATTCACAAAATTAAATACCAACTCGCAGAAGATATACAGTGTCGTGCAAAACATCAGCAACAAAATCCACATGAGGGTTCAAACTGCAAAATTCCTTAGAGCAAAATTTTCATCAAGAACTAAATCTACTCCTACAAATTGTTCATTGATTTAAGCATTGCACTGCAAATTTCCTTTTTTGTTTTTCTGTGTGTAACCAAACATGTGAACGCACATGTGAAGTCAAATTTGAGATCATGGGGTCGGGGGAGGCTCAATTTTCTCGCTATCTCCAATATAAGGGGCAACTATTTTTTTCTTATCTCGTGAACTAAAAACAATACGAAAACTTTGTGCGAGTTTGTTTTAAATAGTAATATTATCTAGAACTCTGTCCCATAAATGTTTGCTGTAAATTTTATAATTAAAACGTTTAAATGAATACAAATAAAAATCGTTTTTAATTAATGTTAGACAAAATTTTTGAGATCTGTTTTATTTTTATCAAAACAATTTATACATACGAGCATGTGTCTAGGGCGGCCCTATGCTCCTTATAGGATCGATGGAAACATACATATATATATGTGGGGTTCCTTTTTACTTATACGGATTACAAAAAATTTAAAGTTTCCAGAAAAATAGTGTGTAAAACGGAACCAACCGATCTGCAAATTAACTCAAGTCTAAAGCAAACGCTGCTGCTGGTGTTACTAGTTGCCACAATAACAGTGGCTATCACTGGTAGTGCCATGCCCCAAAAATTTTCGAAAATTATTTTCAACTTATAGCGAAAAATATTCTTATTTGTGTAAAAAAATAGAGTTTTAGTTTGCGATAGAAATCGACATCGATGTGAACGGCTTTAGAACACTGTATCCTCCATAAAGAACTCATTTGTCATGATTCACTGGCATTTTCAAACAAAATAAATTGTTCAAAAAAATTTACAAAACTTTAGTTCTTTCATATCGACTTTCGTATTGAAGGATGATTGGAAAAACAAACTGAAAAGTAAACAACTTTCCACACACTCGTTCACAAGTAAAAACAAAAATTGCTCCCTCAGGACCTAATTCCTTCTCTCATTCATGCTTATGGGAATATAAAGAAGATGAGTCAGAATCACGCACTCACAAAATGAGCCACTTGTTTCCTTTTACAAAGTTTGGCAAAGTAAAAGGTCATCTACATAAGTACGTACGTGCTCGTATATAATTAGTGGATTAAATATAGATATTTCGTTAGAATCGCTTCAATATTTTGAAGCTCTGACAATTAATCATGCATTAAATTGAAAAAGCAGAACTAGAATGAGTATGAGTCTTTACTAAGAACTAAAAATACATTCGAAACGAGCGGGGTGAAAATTATTAATGACGGTATTTTATTATTTTCCTGCTAATTAATGTGTTTTAATGGAAATCTATAGTCGTTTCCATTACCGGACGATGAAATATTTATGTACCTTAAAATCAAAGGCAGACGAAAAATAATTTAATATTTTAAAGGGATCGCAGAGCATGTAATATTCCAAGAGAAGTTGTTGGGAATGGTTCTTATCTGAATATGCAGTTTTGGGATCAACAAGTTTAACCGTCTCAAAATAAATTCATTAAAAATTGCAGGACTTAAATATTTTATTTTAAAAGGAAAATTACTTAAATTTCTTTGCAGTTGGTTATGAAAACTGCAAAAGGAATTTAGTTAAAAGTATTGCAAAACACGGAAAAAACTAACCGAAGCTCTGGAATAATATTAATTGTAATGAGGATACGATTTTCGATGTAGGACTTTCAACATTAAAATAGTAACGATCGGAAAATGGCTGAACTTGTGATGCGATATGTTGCAGATATTCTGCTATGTACCACATTGAAAATACTACAGCCGAGAGATTTTATAAATGAAAATCTAGATGGCAAAAAGTAATTCCAGCCAATTCAGATCTACTGAGATTTTTTTTCAAAATACAGATTGCAAAAGAGATAAAGAACTATTTAACAGAAATTATGTGTGAACTTAAAGCCGCAATGTATTCGTTTAATTGCTTATGAAACTATTATGTATGAATGTACGAGGTCTGATCAATAGAAAAGATGAATTTTGAAATTTCTCGGGCTACGTGCTTTCGATTAGGGTTTTTTTCTCTTTATGTTGGTACACTTGTCTGGAACATATGTTCTTACTAATTATTTAAATTAGTGATTAATTACTAATTAATTAAATTAGGTGCTTAAAAGCACTTGAAATGTTGATAGTGGCATATGGTGATTGTACTCTCAGTCAGAAAAATGTTTACAAGTCGTACACTAAAACTTTTCAAAAAAGTCGAGAAGATAAGGATGACGACGCTTGTGCTGGAAACTCCATCACATCAAAAACCGATGAAAATGTTTGAAGTGAGAAAGTGAGGAAAATTGTTATGGAAATTCGTCATATCACTATTAAAGAAGTTGCAAAGAATGTCGGCATATCGGTTGGCTCGTGCTATACAGTTTTTTTTCTTTTTTTGTTGAGGTTTAAGCTTGTGGCAGCAAAGTCCGTTCCAAAATTGCTGAATTTTGAACCGAAAAGTTCGATAAAATGTCAAGGTTTTGCTCACTCTTTTTTTTTGATTACATTGGCGTAGAGCATTAGGAGTTCTTGCCACACAGTATTATCATGAAGATCGCCAACTGGAGAGAAATGAAATGCGTTGGGCTGAAGAATATCCCTTATGAGACAATTCTCATGACTTTCAAGACGACAAATAAAGAGGCAAAAAAATTAACGCGTAAGAGGAAGGCAGGAGCACCCTGGATTTTTTATAAATTACTGAGCTGGAAAAACTTTTTCATAATTTTCAAAATACGCTACGAAATCTCCAACTAGTCGGTGGCTATTGGCGAAATTGAGAGCCAAATGGTAATCCCATACACCATAGCTTTCCGAGGTCCTTTGCCTGAGGCTTGGCAAAAAAGAAAATTCTGTTTTCTCGCCATTCGAATAAAAATATTATTCATGAATAAGTTCCTTTGAAGTGAAAAATAAGATCCCTTTAGTTGTTCTTAGAATGGAAAAGCGACAATTTTAAATTGGATTCATATACAAACAATAACATATTTTTTAAGGATAATTGAAAGGTCTTGGAAGTGTACATCTTTATATACATAATTGTGGCTAAATATTCATTGCCTTGAATTGGACACATAGAAATGTTTACGTAAATACACTCCAATCAAGTCGGTATGTGTTAAGGAATAATACTTTGTGTGCGTTTCAGTCGATATCATAAAAAATTTATGAAGGGTAGTCTGGGGAAGGAAAATTATGGTTGCTTGTTGATACTGCAATATTTAATGCCACAACATAAATTAATTTCATCGATTTTTTAAGCGGCATATGTATGTTAGTTTGGCCTTATCTTCCTTTGTGTTAATGATTGACAAAAAGGATACAAATTAAATACATATGCGGCTATATTTAGGAATTTCAAACAAATAGAACACACGTACATTCACACGTCAGGAACTCATTGTTTGCTTTACTATTTATTGAATGCTCGTGCCAAGTTGTTAATGATTTCGGAAAATGATTGGAAGTTTTAGTTTTATTATCAAATTATCATTATGTACACTTTCCACACAATATTAGTTCGTTTGGTGCTGGAAGGTGGCATGGTATGTTGTGACATTGTAGTTGTCGCTGTGATAGAACTGAGGGGATGAGGGAAGGGCATTAAGAACCACTTTATTCCGTCTGAGGCTAACGCACACTGACGTTGGTGTAAGAGCTATTGTCAAGATATTTGTTTTTATTATGAGATTAAGTCATGGTACTTTTCAGAACTGTGTCGCGAAGTACACACATACATGTCAAGGTTTTCTAATTATGTTTCAGATTTTCAGAATTATGTTTCCATTTATTATTTTCTGTGGTCATATACTTTGATTCCACACAATTTGCTCAGACTTAAGACATATTGCAGTTTGCATTTTAGCCGGCGATATGTAAAAATGTCATCCAAAAAAGCATTTATGAAGAGCATCGAAAAGCTGGTGCTCCAGAGATCAGAGACTGCAACATCATACAAAGAAATAATAAAAATAAATTGCAACAATAAAAACCAACGTTTAAAAATATGAATTTTCCCTAGAGTGAAAATGTTAAAATCAAAGACATTTCTAATGCAACAACTCATTGCACAGAAGACAAACACCCATATTGGCCAAATGAATGGTTGCGGAAAAGTGCAATAGATATTTTTATGGCATGTACGAGGTGTGTGTAAAAAGTAAGATGACTTTTAGAGTTTAGCGGGATACTTTTTTGATTTTTTGTACAGGCGTAGATTTTGGAGGATCTTGGGAGTGCTTGGAAATCGTCTGCGCCATCAACAACAATTCGATCATACCTGAGCCACCTATTCATCGGTTTTTTTCTCTTGCGACTTTTTTAGGTTCCCAGAACTCAAAAGACCCAGAAAAAGACAGAGATTCACAACGATTGAGGAGACAAGAATTGCGTTAAAGGAGGGGGACAGCATGAATGAATATTACTGAATAAACAAATATTTTTTAATATTTTATTGTTTGTTGTTGGCTCATCTGAGTATATGCCTGCATTTCATTGGCGCTAACTAAATCATCAGTAACCCTTTAGCCAAATCATGATTAAAAGCATTCAAGCTCGTCTACTTATGCCAAAATTACAAACACTATATATATCCAAACAGAACTCAAACATATCTTTCTATTTGTAACCAACGAAACATATATGTAAGTATAATAGCTTTAGAAAGATTTTGTACAAACACAATACAACAAACAATTATCATCGTCTTCCGTCTTTTTATTGTTGTGTTGTGTTTGTTTTTTTGTGGTTAATCTCCAAAACCCTTTCCAAGCGCACTTTGTATATCTGTACAAACATTTTCTGTTGCCGTCAGTTCTAAATTGTTTTTTGAGAAAAATTAATATGAAACAATTTTAACAATAATTTCTAATTTGCAACATTTTTAAGGCTTAATCATGATAGTCGTGATTCAAATTACAGATGTTAAACGCAAATCATATTTTTAAATAAATAAGTACCAAAAATATTTTTTCGGAACTACTAACCATGCAGAACCGAGAGACCAAAAAGGGCACTACAATCTATCAGACTGGATGCTGCGGTTTTTATTCTTGGGGACCGCTGTTGGACGTTTTACTGCAGTGGATCAGAGCCTTGTTTTGACTTTTTTGACTACTAAATGGGAGAACATAATGTTTTCAGCGCCGTCACAACATCCTACCAGCAGCCGAGTCTACTACTTTTTCTTAAAGTATGTGATATTTTCATGACGATTTCCTGACGATTCCGAAAAATCATTTCGACGATTTTTTTTCCCCTAAATTTGACGATTTTACCTCTAATTTAATGTTGCAGTTATGTGTAAAAGTAATTTTTTTTACAAATTCAATATAATATCAAATAGTGATTAAATTACTTATTATCACATGCCATATTTTACAAAAGTTATCACACTTTACCTTCCTTTCGCTAAAGAATTTTTTTGGAAGTCGTTAACAGAAAATAAACGACAAAGCAATATATTTGTTAGATTTACGATTGATTAGTCATTAAGTGATTAAATGGTGAAAGGCGATTGATTATTCATTGCTTGAGTAAATGGTGAAAGGGGAATTCGTTGTGTCGATTAATCGAATCAATTTAATTTATTACTATTTGCCCGTATTTACAAAAGTGGTCTAAGTAAAAATTTAGCACACATTATTTGATACCAAATGAATTTAATGTAATTTTCACGATGTTCAATATATTTTTTTTAAATTTATTCAAATGTAATCCATCGAATATTTCGAATCAAATGACTGAAACCACTTTCACAATTATGGCCACATGTATTCAGGGACTTTTCATTACATATATATATACATACTGGTATGTACTTATGTATGTATTTATATTAATTTGTATTACAAAGTTAAACACGATTTCATGTGGAGGAAAATTCATAGTCGAATAATTGGGTACACTCTTCGCTGATTGGAGACGATTGCTTCAACCGATAAAGTCAACTTAACTCTTTTATAGATATTCATAAAAGGAAAGAAATTGTTAATGTCTGTTATCTATGCCATACTTGTGGCAACAACAAAGGCTATTACTATTTATAGTGTTTTCTGTGGAAAGTTTTCCTTTCCTTCACACTTTACAAAGCACAACATAAACTTCACGTACTCGTAACGCATTCAAACTAACGTATGTTACACTGATGTGCTGTTAATTATCTCTGTGATAAAATGCATTCCTTCCTGGTTGCATATTGATATTGAAATTCAGATAATTTGCTATGAATAAATCAATTCAAATTAATTGACTTTGTGCTACCGCCAACTCATCAGCAGACCTCAACCCTCATGCATGAAAATCCTTCATTAAGGAGTTTAGAAACTTTTATGCAAACAACACAACGAACAACTTATATCCGATATGAATCTATTCATTTTTCTTACGATCATTTTCAGGAAGAAAGATTTGGAATTGCAGTTTAATATAAGTACAGTAGTTTTCCGGTTTAACGAACATTCGATTTAATGAACAACGCATTTAACGAACACCCAAATTTTTTCTACTGAATACCTTATATAACGAACAAAAATTTTATTTTGTACTCGGTTTAATGAACAAATGTTAAATAAAAAGTTGAAATAAAATAGATAATTTCTAACAAAAATTAGTAAAAAAGAATGAATATAAAAGTGTACCGTTAGATTTCTTCTTCTGAAGTTTTTGCTTGACATTTGAGAGATTTGAAGATGACGATGAATGCGATGAACACAACGAAAATGGTGAAGAGATTGATGAAACTGAAATTCTAGAGCCCAAAATAAAACACGAAGATGCTATTAATCATTTCTAAATTTGTATTAAGTGGGCTCAATATAATATTAGTTGCACGAATTGAACGCTTTTGAGAGAGCTTCAAGAATATGATATTAAGAAAGTGATAGCTATTCCAAAAAAACAGACTGTGCTTAACCAATTTTTTAAATAATTTGGAATGAATTACCGTGATCCCGCGTCAAATTTGGTTGAAAAACATACCAGTTTCGGCTATGCGCCATCTTGACTCTTGAATAAATTATTTTTGCATTACAGTGTTTTTTTTATTTTTCTTACCTCATATATTTAATGAAATGTGTATTTTAATTATTATAATTTGAATAAAATATTAAAAAAATACTACACATATTTTGTGTTTTGACTAAAATTGACAACGCTTTTCTTTTTTAATTTAGTACTGGATATAACGAACAATTCACTTTAACGAACAAGCCTGACAACAATTAGGTTCGTTAAATCGGAAAACTACTGTACATCTGAACTTGCGTGCAAATGTATGTATGTATCTAATTTTACAAAATAATTATTTATAAAATTTTTACTGTCGTTTTTTGTGCATTTCTTTGGCGCTATTCAAATCATCAGTACACTCCAGCCATCATGTTTGAAAAGTATTCAAATTTGTATTCTCATACAAACACCCATATGCTTTTCAAACATTGTTAAATTGATTTAAATCATATTTTCAAGAGTTTATACAAGTTTTAACAATATGTACGATTCAGATAAAATGTAAACACGGTTTCATATTCCAATTGGTTTGGTTCGTTGAGGAAGAAGGGTTTGTTACAGGAATAATTCTGAAAGTCAGCACGAAATGCGTACAATATGTTTAGAAAATAAAAGTAATCGCATGCGATAATCCTAGTTTTTGAAGGCATATTTATTTAACTAGATATACATACATACATAAGTACTCATATATTTACAAATTTTCACACACATCTTTCCGGTCCATAACAGCAAAAGGGAAACTTAATTCAATTCTACCTACAAACATATATACGAGTACACCCATGTTATTCATATACATTTTTAGGGTTTTGATGTCAAATAAGTTTTCAAGTTTTTTATCATTAAGTATATATTTGTTTGGTAAAGAATAAATAATAATGGCAAGACTGTTGTAAGTTAGTGATGTGTAATTAGAGCTTTTCATTACAAAAAAAGCTTTCACAAATTGTGATACGATGAATCAAAAAAAAAAAACAATTCTCGTATTACATTTACAGTGAAAATTTGTATAAAAAGCTGAAATATACATCAACTGACACCACAGAAGTGGACCAAACACAAGAACGCTGATGATGAAAGTGTAGCGGCTTTCGAAAACAGCATGTTGTTCCGTTCTGCTAGTGTTTGTCAGAATGATTTACACATTTGTCTTTGTTGTAATTTGTTCTTTGATAACTATCACATGTAATTTGCCTTATAAAATATGATAAAAAAAAAAAAAAAAAAAAAAAAAAAAGTTTGCTTTACTTAAATTCCTGAAGAAGAGAACCGATGGTGATCGAAATATGGAATAAAAAATTTAAATAAAACAAAAAAGAAGTTTTATTTAATATATGACCTAGAGCCGGAATAAAAAATAAAAACAAAAATTACATATCATTAGGTCGAAAAAATTAACAAATATATACTTAACTAACGGAAGGCACGCCGAAGAACATCAATATGAAATTAATAAAATATACATACTTATAGTAACAAACCAAACAAGTTTGTCATAAGTAAAAAAAAAAATAAAATATAAGCAAATTAAAAAAATAAGCATGTGTATGGTTGGTAAAGAATAAATAATAATGGCAAGACTGTTGTAAGTTAGTGATGTGTAATTAGAGCTTTTCATTACAAAAAAAGCTTTCACAAATTGTGATACGATGAATCAAAAAAAAAAAAAACAATTCTCGTATTACATTTACAGTGAAAATTTGTATAAAAAGCTGAAATATACATCAACTGACACCACAGAAGTGGACCAAACACAAGAACGCTGATGATGAAAGTGTAGCGGCTTTCGAAAACAGCATGTTGTTCCGTTCTGCTAGTGTTTGTCAGAATGATTTACACATTTGTCTTTGTTGTAATTTGTTCTTTGATAACTATCACATGTAATTTGCCTTATAAAATATGATAAAAAAAAAAAGTTTGCTTTACTTAAATTCCTGAAGAAGAGAACCGATGGTGATCGAAATATGGAATAAAAAATTTAAATAAAACAAAAAAGAAGTTTTATTTAATATATGACCTAGAGCCGGAATAAAAAATAAAAACAAAAATAAAAAAAAAAAAAAAAAAAAAAAAAAAAAAGTTTTTTATCATTTTTATATCGTATGTGTGATTTTTTTCAGTTTAATTTGTTCTGCTCAAACTATTTCTTTCGCCTAAGCAACATCGAAAGCAGCGCAGCCAACGCTACACAACCACTGTTTTGTCAAACACCATCAAACTCATGTAATGATTATTTCATTTCGTCGGCCATTCATTCATTCTCTCTTCATTCCTTTATTCATACAACGCAAATTTCATTTTAGTTTGCGTTTAGTTGTCAACGAGTTGAGTCCAATATCCGTTGGTTTAGGAAAATATTGGAATTTTTTTTTGCCCGTTCAAATCGCGAAAAATAGAAAACGAAGAAAATTCGTGTGAAAATCAAATTGGCGGAAAATACATACGAGTACATGATAGTGAATATCCAAAGGCAATAATAAAAGGAAATTTGTTGTTAAAAGTTAAAAACAGTTTAAAAAATCCAAAACAATGCCGTCGCCCTCGTTCAGTTACATCTGCTCGTTAGTAATTTTATCCGTGTTGTGCCTCAATACAGGTTGGTAGAATAATTTTCTTTTACTACCTGGGTAAATTTTCCCTCGTGTATTTGTAAGCGCCCTCACGAGCAAATGACTTGTGTATTTTTCTCACGAAAGTTAATCACGTGAACGGAAATACAAGCTCAGGAAAGGAATCATTCAATCATTTTTGTTTATGCCATTCGGATTTCATCAACACATGACAACTTTTTCATTTCGTTTCAAATAACTTACAATTCATTCACTTACCAACAGCAATAATATATGAACGCTGAAGTGATTGAAGAAAAAAGCACGATCATGCGATGTCACGCATAATTCACACTAATACCGTGAGCGGCGTCCATCTCTAATTTACAGCAATGCGAGTATATTGCGTGCTTTCATTAGTTAAAGAGGATTGCAACATGAACCCCCTGTTGCATAAAAGTAAAAAAATTATGCTTATGAAATAGAATATCTATTGTTGCATGCCACATATTATATTCGTAAGTGCTTGAACAAAAGAACCCCTAAGAAGGGAATTTTAGCTACAAGTAGCTAGACAGGAGATAAATTTGATGGATATTTAAATGAATCCTGCACAAAGTCCTAGTTGTTTAATTATGGGTATTGGGTTCCTAATTCGACCCTGTCTGCGGTAATTTGTTCGCTGTTTTTCTATGATGGAAGATCAGGTTTCAATTGAGTTTTGAAGCGACTTACGTACGTGTTTTACGAATATCGGTCGCTTTGGATTTATAAAGTAAACGACGTGTGTCATTTTGTAAGAAGAGACTGCGAGAGAAATATAAATCTGTCGCATCTCACTTCCATCAAATCGAACTTGCATCAAGAAATGGATCCTAAAGAAAATTCAGTCTGAGTTGGCGAAAAATTAATTACTAAATGCGTGAGGTATATTTTCCCCCTCTTTGGCAACAGTTTCTTCCTTTGAATGTAGTTGATAAGGTGCGTGGAGGTAACGAAACTGTGCGCATGTTCCTTCAACTGGTAGTCAAATTTACCTCTCCTGCTATTTCTAATCACGATACACATTAAAAACAAACATCACTCTCTAATAGAGTCCGATGAGAATCAAACTCGAACCCATCGAGAAAACTCTGTTCATGTAGTTTAGAATTCCACTTCCGCTTTTGAAAAAGGTGATGTGTCGATCTACAGTTAAATTCGTGTATTAAGTTAACAAGTCACCTTATTAGGACAACAACAACAACAACGCATAAGTCGATACACTTTTGAACATTCCAGTCCCTTTTGATGTATGTGTGTGTCGGTGTGCACACCAAAGGCATTTCATATAATTTTTATCATTCCAATATCCAACTTTGTTCTTGCTGTTGTAGTTGTTGCCTTAATACACTTAATACACCTTTGTGTGTGTATAAACACCAAGTAATTAATTCAAAATACAATTCAAAAAAAAATACGACAGAGACCAAAGGTTTTAAAATACGTTTCACAAATACAAAATTTCTTAAGCCCCAGCATTTTTGAATGAATTCTCGGTGTCTATTTTTGAAAAACAAATTGGATTAATAAGTTATGAAATCATTGATGACACCAAAAACAAATATTTATGAATATAAATATATATGTATGTATATGAGTGTACAGTCAAACATCAACATAACGAATGGTCAGATCCACTCGTTACTGTGAAAAATTCGTTATATAGCAAATTTTTTTGTATGTGTTATTTGGCTCATTTTACTTAATTTTCAAAAGAAGTATTTCATTGCAGACATTTTCAACATTTTTGATGGTAATAGATGAGGTTTATGCAAGATTTCCGTATTCCATATTTATTAGAAATGGCTGACAAGTGAAAGCCACGGTTTTGATTTTTCACGTAATGAAACTCTCTATCTGTTTGCCATACGTGAACCTCTTTCCAGAACCAAACATGACTAAAACTCAATTGAAAACAAACATTAATCCCTACGTATGATCACACGAACGATAAATACAAGCCATGGTGAAATAACTTTACAAGGTTGCATCACTACACCAGGTGGTTGTTTTTTGGTCTGCTTCTTTTCTCTTCATTTAATTGTCAAAAAAAAAAATTTATGACTGTGTACGTGTGTGAGTTTTCTTGCAACATTCTTTCTTGTTTTTTGACAGTACCATGTTTATGTTGTTTTGTTGCAGTTGCAGCCCTAGTGTTACCACCTGTGAAGTTATTTCACGATATGAGAGTTTGAAAATATTGAAAACCTAGCGATAAATCTACAAACATTTGTATTGTTGTATTTTTGGCTTTAGGTTTATGTCTTAAGACGTATGTTTGTATGCATGTGCATACATAATCTCTTTTCGTGTTCATATGTTCAACCATTCGTTATACTGGGCGGAAAAATCAAAATATTTGTTATAAAACGTAGTTAATGATGAAAAATTATGAATTCGTTAAGGTGATTATCTGTTATGTCGAGCTTTGACTGTATTTAATAATAGGAAATAATTTAAAAAATTTTAAATGATAATGATCTTTAAGATTTTGTCATTTATTTCAAGGACAAGCTTTATTTATGTTATAGAATCATTTTTTTTTATAATGATTCTATTTTAATAAAATAAGACAAACATAATTTTTTCTGCGTTTAAGTTGAAATCTTGATTGAAATAGTTATAGAAAAGATACCCAATTGACATTTTGTGAAAACACGAATAGTGAAGAAACGAACAGTTCGGGGGCAAATTATTCGATATCGATCGAAATTTCAAACTAAAATTTCAATACAATTGAAATTTCGATCGATGTCAAATGCTGTAAATTATTGTAGGCGTGTGAATAATATAAAACACTATTGATTTAAAAAATTTAAAATGTATATTAAAAAAAACGTTTCTTTTAGAAACTTGTTCGACTCAAAACTAAAATAAGTTGACGGAAGATGAAAGTTTGTGGAAGTAAATGCATTCATTCTTTGCTTCACTCATCCAAACTTTTGTGTAGAGTCTACCAGCCTTATTCAAAAAAAAACTTAATTGAGGCTTGAAGTTCACATTAGTTACCAAAGACTTTAAGGCTAACAAACCTATGTTAAAAATTCCTATTCAAAAACAGTACTTTAGCTAGTGTATGCTTTAATAAATTTTACATGTTGATACTGGCAACACCATCATTCTCTCTTGTCTCTTTATAGTTAACGATGCATAACAAACGAATATTACTCATCCGGATAGTCGGATATATTGATAATGTTTTGCATAGTTTTAATAAAAAATTTAATTTTTCGTTATTTAAGATGTAAGTTAATATGTATAGTACATAAAAAACATAAACTAAATAGATTTATCGCAATGTAAAATAAATACACCTATTTTTTTGTAAAGGTTTTAAACCGATTACTTGAAGAACGAGCTTTGTTTACTCGTTTTGGTTGTATGTACATCACTATAAAGTTTTGTATATTTACATTATTTTGCTAAGAAACATACATACTTACATACATACGAGTATGTTAATTATAGAAAAAACACCCTTAAAAAGCATTGGAAGCAAATTTCGTTCTACAGATAAACAATGAGAATAATACCAGTGAAAAAAGGAAAAAAGGAATTACTTTTAAGTTATTTAAAACTTTTTAATATTAATATTATGTTTTTTGTTTTGGTAACCTAGTCTGCATTAGTACAAACGTGAAGTAAATTAAAATAAAACCAATTCCTTATTTGATTTACATTGCAATATTTGAAATAGTATTTGTTTTATTAATTTTATTTGTTATTTTTTGATATTACAAGAACTTAAAAGGATGTACATATGTATTTAAATAAATATTTCTAAATGAAAAACAAAATAAAATCAAGATATATATATGTATGTCAATATATGTTTTCCAATTATGTATTTTAATTTAATTGGTTTTAAAAATATTTTTCAATAAATGCTCTAAGTATAGCATTTTCTTGTAATATTGCACGGCATCACCACCAGTTTTCTAAATTTTTATGTGGCAGACGTTAATTGCGGCACGTTCTAAATAAAAAATTACATTGGAAAATAATTTTCACATAAAATAAAAATTAATTTTACCAATTCTGTTCATTAAATTTAATATATCCATTTTTTTTATTTCACAAATCCACACAATTTCAAATATTATCAATAATTTTGTTCACAAAACTTTGTTTGTCAAAACAATAAAATATTTTAACATCGCTTTAAAGTAGGTGAGTAGCTGCTTTAAATTCTTTAATGTTAACGTTGGTTTAAAGTACGTGTGTTAAGCTAATAATCGTTTTTGAATGAAACTTTAAGGAATTTTGCTTAAAGTTGGTTTACCAACCTGTGTTAAGTTTTTTTGAATAAGGCTGTACAACTTTGAACTTTGGCTTAAATTTTTTTATAAAACTTGCTTTTATTAGGATGACATTAGTTCCGTTCGAAAACCAATGTAACGTTAGAATGTGAACTAAACAGCATTGACATGCAAGTGAATTAAGGTTGAGTATTAAGGTTGCCACTCGAATAAAAACTACACGAGTTTCTGAATTTTTCCATTTTTAATTTTTTGATCCAACAGAACTTTTCGATTTGGCTGAAATAGATCTTATATCAACTTGGAAAATTTTATAAGCTGTTTGTCGTAACTGTAAAAATACACATATTCCCGAGTATTACCAAATACACGAGGTGTAAAAAATATTAGGTACACGGGTACAAAAATGTATTAATTCGTAATAATTGTAAAAAAACTTTAATTTTTAAAAAATAAATAATCTTCTTATAGAAAAAATCTGCGAATTATTGTAGAGTCAGCGGGAGTAAAAAAAGTCGGGCAATGCTAGAGTTTGTTAAAGATCAAATGTCCACAAATGATGTCGATTACGAAAGACAAGAAAGTGATTTATTGCCGGCATTTCTGAATAATGTTGAATATGGCAGTTTGGTTTTTTTACCCATTTTAATTTACTTTTCCGCTAATAATAATTCAATTAAATTTTAAATATTTAATTTTAATATTCGTATTCGTAAATATCTTATATGTATATATTAAGAAACCGATATTCAGGACATGTCGTTTACTAGGAATTTCGTGAGAATCGAGACGTCTCGGAATGTTGGAAAAGGTATTCACGTTGTATGACAACTTAGTCAATAATAACAGATCGAGAAAGCGAAATGCGGAAGGTTGTGTTTCGACGTACTCGTAGTTAAATTAAACATATTTTTTTTACAAAATGTGCGTTTTTATTTAATTCTTTGAAATGTAGGGCCAAACGTTACTCATTCCAAATCATATTTACGCTTGAAAAATTACCAAAATTGGCGTTCACCTGTTGGTTGTTTTTGTTACTGATCATGGATATTTTTTACAGATTTAGATTAAAAATTTATGTCTATTGTTCTCTGGGGTATTCGAAAAAAATTATTTGCTTCTCTAGAATAAAAAATTCTGAGTTCCTAAAAAAGCGACTAACAACGAACAACGCGAAAAAAGGTGTTATGGAGTGTGCACCAGTGAAAAAATGCGAGTGGCACAGTTTTGAACTTTTTAATACAAAAAAAATATCTAAAACAAAAACCAAAAAGACAAATAATGAACAAACGCACTTTATTTGAAACGCGGTCTTTAAGGCAATAAATACCAGACACTTGAATGTGCCTCGTCTGGTTGGTTGGATGTACTTGGATGTACTCGTATTTGGAGGTTTGGTTAAAACCAATTCAGTTGCCACTTTGCAATCGTTTGCAATGTTTTTCAATATTCGTTTGTGATTTTTTCGTAAATTTATTGGCCACAGTCGTAAAACGTTTTATTTATTAACTTTTATCACGAATTTCAGACTCTGCATGTATTTGAAACAAATTTTTCACTGGTCCGAAGTTCTTGTATTCACTAATAATTGGTAGTTGGGCTTTCTAACAACAATAGTAATAGTGATTACTAACTACGAGTATAACTGACAGCTACTGATTTTAGGAATCGCATTTCAAATACCTGAACCGAATCATCCATCCATCCATGTGCCATTTATTCTAATTGCGGCTACTGATTGGGTGAATACAAATCTCAGCGATAATGCTCGTATTTCATCTAAAGGGTGCTACTATTTTTATTATTTTGATATACAAATGCATAAATCAGTAATAGATAAGAAGCGTATTTAAAATAATTGTTATTAACTTGCGCAACACACACACACACACACACAGATTTCAAAAAAGTGATTGCGAAAATTCGCAATTTGTTTTCTAATCAGACGGTCATGCATAAATACAACTGAAGCTGATGTCAATACATAGAAATATTTCACGGTTGATGGGCATTTGAAAATGTGTGAACAAAAATTAGCAAAGTGATAATTTACTGCAACGTTTGACGTATAATTATGACATATCAAGTCCAAACTAAAGCGGACGATATTGCGCCACAAAAATATCTCTAATCTGTTGAAAATCGTTTGAGATTGGTGGGAAATTCGGTGTGTGGTAAATCTTCCACTGGCTTTTTTCAATTTTCTTCAAATTTCTCTTGATTCAGAAAATTCGATTCTGAAATTTCTCTCTAGCGCAAGTAAATAATGAAATTACTATATGTATTCACTTTTCCAATTTATTTTCAAACTTTTTGACATTCTTAAATTTATCTTTTATAAAACTATAGAAAATTGATTTAAACAAAGAAACTTATTTTTGATCCCCGTAATAGGGCCAACATTTGCTTTAACGTTTTATATTTAAGAAAAATTATCAACCGCCAAAAGTTAAAACTTTACAAAAGCTCTGAAACTCAATAATAAATTCGTGTGAATTAGAATGAAAAAAACTTGAAGTTGAGTTTTCGTTTCGAAAAAAGAAATCGCAAGTAATAAACAATTTCTGTTGTTAAAGAATCAAAATAAGTTAGGGGTACTCCCTCACCCTGTGTTTTACGAGAGGACAAAGAATTTTCGAATGGCAAATAAACTCGGATTTTCGTTTAATACAGGTTGTTGCATATTATATTCAGTAACACTAATCCGATTCGGAAGGTATAAAGTAACCCGAGACTTTTTATCGAATACTTAAAATTTTCGAGCAGCAAAGCGAATAAAATGGACAGTCCAACTTTATTTGCATGAGTTTAATTTGAGAAGCGTACAAATAAATGAAAGGATACGATTTGAAAACAAACAAATAATTTATCATAGAACACTATTGCGAACCGCATTTTAAATATTTATTACTTCAATTTATTTACGCTTTTGAAAAACATGATAAGAAATGGAGTATATGAGCATTTTTATTATTCTAAGGGCTGAAGTATTCAAATGAAGAAGCTCAGCTTAACATTTTGTTGGACTTGCCACTTGTCATTTGATTATGATTAACTCCGTTTTTATTCTTTCTTGTGAGAAAACTGCAAGTGTTCTATGCAAGTTATAAAAAATTAAGAAATAAATTGGAAAATGTATTGCAATTTTCTAATGATTAGCGCTTCAAATCGTAATTGCCCTCCATAAATGGTTGATGACGCAAGTTTAATTATACTCTCACCAACGTTAAGAACTTCATTTTAAAAATTTTACTTTTAATATTTAATGGGGGAAAAGTTGAATGACTGGGTGGCCGTTTTATGTGCATTGAAGTTCGTTTGCTTCCAAAAGGTCTTTGACTCCTGCTTCATTTTTTTTTGTTGCCTTAGTTTAGTTTTGAAATTACACATTTGAGCAACACAAAATGAAATTGTGCCACCACAACTGCAACATGGTTTTTTATTTTTATTAAATTAACGTTCATAAAACAATAATATGTTGGGGTGTAAATGCTAATAGTTTTTCTCATATTTGTTTTTGTATTTATATTAGATTTTATTTTTCTATTTTTGTGTATTTTACAATGTTCGGAACTCTTCCGGAATGGCTATAACCTCCATTGATGAGCTTGTGGGGGTCGCAATCGTTAGATTTGGAATGAAATTTAATTTTGAATTTTTTCTCTAAATTTAAATTTGTTTATTTGTCTTTTTTTGTTTCACGCGGCCTCATTCAAAGGCACATAAAAGAAACAAAATTTAAACACAAAACAAAATTTATCAACACGCAATTATAAATTTGAAAATTTATATTTTTGCCTCAAACATTTGTAAATATTTTTTTTATAAATGACATTTTTAGCCCCAGTTGAGATATTGTCTGAAAATTTATTGCGATTAAAGAAAAATGATGTTCAATATTTCCATTGTATAATAAATCAATGGCAGCGGCAGTGGCAGCGGCAGCCTTCAAGACGTTCGTGTTCAATTAAGCTTTTAAAACAAAATATTTGAATTTCTCAACTAAAAAAAACTTTTCCACTACAACAACAAAAAAGCATAATAAATAAAACTAGTGCAATAATTAATTTTTGAAATTGCAGAGAAATTCAATTCCATAAAGACGTAGTCTTCATTATGTCATCGTGTTGAGTTTTCCGAATAAACGGCTGAATGATTTTAGTACTTGAGTCATGCGCCGAATGAACACAAAATTATAAATTTTTTTCATAAATTTGCTTATTGTGTGAGTTAAAAAATGTGAAAATTAAAAATTATATAAAATAATAACAATAGAAGATTAGCAAAACGTGCATGTATAAAATTGTTTGTGAAAAATTCTCATTATTTTCCTTTAGATGGAAACATGATTTAATTATTGTTCTATGGAGTGGAAAGGGCGGCAGATGGAGTCTGCTGAGATGTTGAATTGTCTTAAAGACGATAACTTTTGTTCACTTAATGATTACGAATTTGCAGTCTAATGCAAGAAACTGCTATGACTTCTATTACGTCTACGAATTAAAGTATTTCCGTGTTGCTCATGAAACTTATTTCCAATTAAACATTTAATTTCATTTTATTTGACTTAATTATTAAAAACAATTTATTTAAATTTTAGCCGAAGCTGTTTTGAAATGCTGGCGCTGTTCAACAGATGTTTCGAATGGCGAATTTTGCAATGATCCCTTCGATTCGAACTCCATAACGGATCAACAGCGCTACTGGAGTTACGTAAATTGCACTTATTCGGTCGGTGTCAAGTCAGTCAATGCCCGACCCGTTTGCAAAAAGTTAGTTCAAGATGGTGAGTATTTGACAGGTTCTAATCAAACATATTTTATTTTGGATATTAGACACTATGTTACAGGACCAAATAAATCCTTAAAAATATTTAGAAAAAGGCTCACACATGTATGAACTATTGAGGAGGCGTGTAAGATCAAGATCACCTGATCTTGAATCACCTGATGAGAATTTGCTTTTGCTTCTGCAAGACTAAGTAAAAAGAATTAGACAAAAAAACCAATTTAGATCACTTAAAAAATGGTTTATAACTGACTTCATATTGAGTATTTGAAAATGTTAAACCGAAACCCAATCTAAGTCAATCTGAGGGTTCGTTTAAATTGCAATGATCAATAGGAATTTCTTAATCTTAATCCAATAAAGTCGGTTCAGTTTCCAAAAACTTTTTGGTATAACTTTGGTTCATCTTCAGATATGATAAAGATTTTTTCTACATGTGAAGAGGATATTGAGGAATAGTTTTTCATCAGCAACTCGAAAAATCTGGTTTTTTTAGTTACGGCGTTGTTGCATTAAAGGAGCGATATAAAAACATTAAACACGGCAACGTAAGTGATTTTAAAGTCGAACAATCATTAACAGTGTTCAATATCGTTGGTAGAAGTATTTGTCGATTGAAATAATACAAAATAAAAAGAAAATCTTCAATTTGATTGGAAATTTGTGTTGAATTTTAAATATATATTTTTTTAATATTTTTTTATTTTACTTCCAACCCATATAAAATATTTGATTGATGTTGCGTTTGCATGAACACGTCGACAGGTGAATACTTGACACATGCGCGATCTATAATAAATTATTTCCCTAGATGACTGTATAAAATTCAAGCTGTTAATTTGTGGTTACAACAATAAAGTAAGGGGCGTGGTCGCTGGTAAATACTTTATGTTGTTTTGGTTTTAGATGCAATGGCGAATCCATGCACTTGTTATAAGCAAATTTATGACATCTGGTCGAAGCAGAGAAAACAAGCTTCACAATTAATTCTTTTAAACGTATGGCGTCAAATGTTGTACATGCCAATTGCAGCAAACAAGCGCCACATGCAACATTGCAAAAATCAACAGCTTCACTTGCCTTTAGTTGGAGTATATGTGCGATTGAGTGTCGCGGAACTCATTTGTGTTTCAAATTTGTTACCCAAAACAAAGGTGTGACCCTATTTAAGCACACGCCGCGATTTGCATACGTCCAATTTATCTCCTGCGTACTGAAAGCCAGAGGGTGGTCGATACAGTCACCTTAAATACGAAAGTGTTATTTAAACTGCGTAATTCTGCATGAGCCATTTAATTGAGTTTGACTACCGCTCCAGCTGAAATGCCTCCGAATATTGAAATAATTACAAAAAAAGTCCCAACACAAATCTATTTCCAAGTGTATAAAGTAAATATTAATTTTATCTATTAATTGATTTACATTAATTAAAACTGCACCAAAATCCTCAGTAACTATTCAATAAACTTTTAAAGAAAAATACTCCATTATTAGAAACAAATGTCAAATTTTCCTTTAAATTTTCGCAATGAATTTCATTCCGTCCACGTTTCTTATCTGCCAACTTTATTATTAACAAAATCAAACAAGTAACTGCGATACGACAAACAGAAAAGAGCAGAAAAGACATAAATATTTAAGCCATAAAAAAACTTTTTTCTAAAAACCAAAAATAAAAACGTATTTTCCAATTGCGTTGCCTGCCATTGATTTCAATCAAACAAAATAATACATCCAGTCAAATCTGCGACATTAACACAGTGTCAAAAGAAACAACAGCAAGTTTAGTTCGATAAATGATTAGTTGTTGCATGTGCTTGTGACCATAGATTGCAACCGGCATGAACCAAAATATTTCCAAAATATGTTTTCGAAAAACAAACAGTAACAGTCGGACAGACACGCTGACGGACTGACAAGTTATGTATTTTGTCACATATTTGCCTTATAATTATATTGTGTGAGTGGAAAATGCGATTGTGAAGTGGCAGACACACACATACACATATTCACATGTGTGTTTCAGATACAAAAATTTAAATCATGGACCATCAGCCATTATTTTTCCATTGCGAATCCGGCTAAACTATAAGCGAACTACGACTGAATTCTTTTAGCCACTCCTGAAACCTCGTCTATTTTAATTTATAATAATATTAGAGCTATACTGCGACTAGAGCGTTAGACTATGACTAGTCTATGACTATGACTGCGACTATGGCTACTGGACTACGGCTTAGACTATGACAATTGAATTGCAACTCAATTAGAATCCGAGGGATGACTTTTTCTCTTTCCCAATCTTAATTTTTCTTAAATTTATGCTTAAGGAAATCTGATTGTATTTCAAATAGTCACAATCGCTAAATTCAACAACGAGTATTCAACAGTGAAGGCATTCTAAGTGTCGGTTACTCTTTTTACTCAAGACACAGTAACTGACAAAAATCAAACTTTTTTTTGGAAAACAGTGACATCTTTGATGATAAATTAAGAGGCAACGAGTAATATTTAAGTATATTATGGTGACAAGAAATTTTATTACCGACTTACTCTAGCGAAAGTTGCCTTTCATTATTTAATAAAAATTTCATAAAACTCACAAAATTTGTCAGTCTGAGCAGCCATACTGGAGGCTTAAAGAAACAAATACGCCGTAGTTTTTGCAATGATGCAATTCATAATACAATGATGCAATTCATAATACAAAATCTCCAGAGAAATTTATATTCACAATGCGAACGAACTAAACTATAGAGCAATGGAATCATAAGAAGCGGTAATTAATTAAACGTCTGAATTCTAATAAATGGAACACAACTCTTCTTTTTTTATAATTTCGACTTGAACTAATTTGGGAGTATTAAAAAGAAGTTTCATTAAAAAACTTCATTTAACATGATTTTTTTAATAAATTTTTGTTACAAAATATTTATTTATCAATCAGGAACACTAAACTCAAGATACATTAATTATTTAAATTGTGCTTTGAAAAACTATTTTCTACTCATGCCACAAATTATATTCTTCAATAGAGAAAATTATTGCATTAAATATGCAAATTCGAGGAAATAAGGAACTTATTTTGAAACTGATAAGCTCAACGATAAAATACTTTCGAAATCGTACATCGAAATCGTACATCACAGACACACGGCTGCAATTTATTGCTTTTGTAAAAAGCTCGTTGTTGTTGTAATTACACGAGTATTTGTTGTGCCTGTTGATTTATCTTGATATTTGCTTACACTTTTAAAAATTCAATTATTCTAAAGAAATCAAAAATGGTCGAAAGAACATTGCGAAACAATTGAAGCTTTATTTCGGTTAGATTAGGTTGAAGAGAGGAGAAGATTCATCTCATGTCAGAGAAAAGACATACACATAGGCCAGAAAAGGAGTGTTGTGCGTTTCCACACGAAAAACGAAAAGCTAAAGCCTCATAGGAACTCCGTACATTGAAAATAGTTCCCCAATTCTCGCGCGTCAATACCACTGAGGTGAATAATGTCCGGTAAGGTGCCAGCAGCAAAAAATCGGGAATGAAGCTTTAACAACTTTTTACAGGACACTCAAGAGTTCAAGCGATGGAATAAATTTTAAATTGTGGTATTCAGTTACACTTGTAAACTTTTTTTTACCACAAAATTGTTATTTGTTGTGTGCCAAGGTGAGGCCATACCTGCTTTTCATTGGCGCTAATCATATCATCAGTACACTTCAGCCATCATGCTTCAAAACGGTTCAAATTCATATCCTTGTACAAAAACGCACAAATGTACTCGTAAAATGAGATTTTCAAGAATCGAATGAAAAGGCAGTTTCGGCAGGTTTCGGGAAAAACTCACTGATTTAATTAGAACATATTCCATTGAAGTAACGATAAAGCAGTAGGACATACCCGACACTGCATCGATGCACTAACCAGGCAATAGAGTTGGCTGCCCTAGCGCCACTGATGAGTTTCTTCGCCCTCTCCTGTAAGCGGGCTGGCTACTTCAAAACAAGGTTCGAATAAATGAGGGACAGCCGATAACAAACCGCAACTTTTTAACAATTGTTTGCGAAAATATCCCGAATAATTTTTGTAAAATATTTCTTATTGTTGTCAAAAGAAGAGATCAACATTTGCAGAATCAGACTTTCTAGATTTTTCCCTCAGTGTTTCTTTCTTGTTTGTGCAACTAAATCTTTGTGCACAAAAAATAGGAATTTTATCTCATAGATACCGAGTCGTATGCATGACAATGTGACTGCAATCAAAACTAATTAAATATTCGTAGACATGAAAAAAGGCAAATAAAAATGTCCAAGAATATTAAATAAAAACTATTAAGCTTTGGCCACTTATTTTTTTATATAAAAAGAAAACAAATATATGGATGGAACTGTGAGTAACTTTCTCGTTTGTTATCTCGACGGTTTTTATATAATCAAATTGAGTTGAGTGCTTTTCAGACATCATGGTTGAAGGTCTACTGAAGAGTTGGCATTCACATTAACGAAATGCAGGCATATAACCCAGATTAATACGCAACATATAATTTTTATGGATTGAAAGAATATCTCGATTAATTTTGGAAAAAATTTTGATTTATTTATTTCTTCAATTCTATGGATGTAGTAACCCTACGGACAATAAAAACGTTTCTCAAAATAATAATAGCAAACGTTCAATAGAACGATTGAATTGTTTATTCAAATAATGAAGAATATTTCGTTTAACAACATTTAAATACAAAGGTAAATAATTGGCCAAGTTCAGACCGTAAGTACGTAGAGTGGATTATAGCATTTTGTTGACCGTTGGGGAGTATCGGAACAAGTATTAATGATTGTGGTGGCGTGGCGTAGTGGTTAAAGTGCTTGCTGGCAGAGGAGAAAGAGAATAACATCATGACAAAGGTCAGGCAGCCACCACCCCCTGGAAAAGGGTAGGAATCAAAGGTTAACACTACACCAAATACACAGAGGGATTTGTTTTTAGGCAACGACATATAGCAGCCTCATTATCCTACGATCTGTCACGGTAGATCAATCGTCTACTTAGCTGCAACAACAACCGATTAAGGAAACTGATACAAGCAAAAAATAACAATGCGAAAACAACTGCAACAACTCGTGTAAGATGAAGATGCTTTGTGGAAGCCAAATGCTCCCAGAAGGGGTAATGGAAAAAATATTAATGATTGGTAGTTCAGGAGTAGCATTAAAAGTTGAGGTAGAAGGCAGCGATATTTTAACTAAATTGGGCTGGTATTTATTTGTACATAGTTTCATCCGTTTCGTCGGAAGAAGTGAGCACTCTTAGAGAGTTGTGTTCCTCAAACTATTTTTCACTTAGAGGGAAATTCCAACCCTGTTTTTGAATTGCAAGAAACTTATTTTTTGGGAAAATAAAGAAATTTGTTTTCGCACATAAAATACCAAGTAGTTGTCTTTCGAAATACTCGTAAAACGAGCATTTGTGCTACAAATTGTATAATTTGTAAGCGAATTGGTTGGAAATATTGCATCTGTTATTTTTAGGCATAGAACCACTTGCTGCCAGAATTTTTTTTGGAAACTCAAATAAATTTAAATTTTTAGAATGTAAAAGAAAACTCCATTGCTGGTATCTCATATAAAAGTTTCCCAAAAAATCTAAAAAAATAACAATTATTTCCACAATCAATTATTTCTTCAAACATCTTTTTATTAAAAATAAAACGAAGAGGATCATATTGCTTTAAATGAAGTGAATTGTTGATGCAATATTGCCAATTATTGCACATTCTACCTTGTCTAGGGAAATATATTTTGCTATAATATTTTTTTAAAACACCTATTAAAGCCGACTTTGCATTCTTCATCCATATCCTTTTTTTGCATGTGCAACAAACCAGCTTTAATATCCCGCTGTAACATATTACATTTTACTTGCAACAGTCACTTGCAAGGAATTTACATTTGATTCGCAAGTAACAAAAGTGTGGCTATGGGATTATTCCCTCAGACTTTGTATTTTCGTTTTCTGTTGAAAGCAAAGTTCTAACTCTAGGAAGTTTCGCTAATTATTCGTGATAAAGAAGAATAAAGCATTAGAATTTAAATCTTCTATCAAACTACTCACTCCATTTTGAACTATTGAACAACTAAATACCAGTATGTCTCTCTGGCTTAAGATGTACCATGATGGACGCAATGGCAGTTGATGTCATCAAGTAAGGAAAGGCGCTTTTAAGTCTCTGTATATCGGAATATGTTTACCATTCCATAACAACGGTTCGTTCTGTCTGCTCTAGATCTAATATTTAAATTAGATGCATCTCATTTGTCGTGGCCTTGGAAATTTGTTCACCGAATGAATATAAATTTGTCTTGAGTAGCAAAGACCCAAAACCCAAAAGCAAAAAAACATATAGAAATATGTTTGTTAATTTATCCAATTGGTATTTTTCGTCAATTCTGAATTTCTTTTAATGCAGAACATTAAACTTAAATACAACACGAAAATATCTACGAAGTTGGTTTTAAAAACGATTTTTTGGGGTGTAAAACAAAATAGTCCGAAGCCGCCAAATCAGGCGAAAGTGTGGCGAGTTGTTTATCGCAGGGCAAGTAGAGAGTTCCCCGAATCGGACCATATGTTGCAAAATAATTTTTTTTCAACCGAACAATACAACTCCCTTTATCCGTCCCCTTAAGGAAACCACCATAACAACAATTTATTTAAATTGCAAGTTTATTTTAACTTTAATTTTTTGTTGTTTGTTTGTTTTTCGGTCTTCAAACAAAACAAGATCTACTTTTCCTTTTTTTAACGTTCGTACATTTGTTTCATTTGCTTTTATACTCGTACGAGTATTTTATAGTTTTACGACTATTTTGCTGTCCATTTTTTCATCTATCCGTCTGTCCGTCCGTTAGTCACCTCATATTCATATTGTAGATTCCATGCGATTTCATTCGTAAAAATCATTGTAAATCATTTGCCTATGAATTCGAAAACTTCTTTCGCGTGTTGCAACATGAATCAGTTCAAGGTTTATCTGGCTTTAAATTCTTGTCTCTTTTCTATAATTGAAGAGAAACGCTGCAACAATTATTCAACAAGTCTTAAATCAAATTATTTTTGTGTTTGTCAGTAGCAAAAAGTACATAAATTGTCAAATTTGCAAAAGCCAAAAATTTTAAAGTTTTTGTTGTTATTAGATGGGGGGAAATTTGATTCTCCATTAGAAGGAGGATTTGGCTCTTCAGCGAAACGACACTCTTGGCAGCTAATTTACTTTGAAAACTTTTACTTTAAAACTTTGCTATTGTACAAAATTTTTTTGTTTTGGGTGCCTTAATTTTTGTTTATTAATTCTGTGCCAATGAGCACAAAAAGGGATTAAGTCTGACTTTATAGTTTTACAGGAGATAATTTTAAAATTTTTAAGTTGATTTTTGAAAACGAATTGGCTTTGTATCGCGGAGTTCTATTACGTCCTGTAGGGTGCAATATTAGGAATAACTTATTCTACATTTCACGAACTATATTAAGTAATTTAATATATTGTTGTTCCAAATGAAATTGTACATAAAAAAACATCACAAACCTTCCCGAAAAATTGGACAAAACTATCAAAATTTTGCTCAAGAGTACTTTCCAAGTGTCAAATCACAATATGCTATTAACTCGTTTTGAGCTTAAGTCGACTTAGGCCCTTATTCCTCATTGCCACAGCATTTTTCTTCTTTTATGTAGTCTGATAAATAAAAAGGAACAACTCAACTGCTTGGAAGATGTGGAGTCAGCCCATAAATACGTTTGCAAAATGTAAGGGAGACACGTTTTCTCTGCTCTCCTGCAAATATTTTGGACTTGCGACTAAATGTCATCTTTATGTGATAAAAATGAAATTTTATTTAAGAAATTGATTTATTGTAACTAAACTGTCTCCTCGCACTAGAGCCATGAAATAGTTTACGTTTAGGCCGAAATTTAAGTTCCGTTCTAAGTTTAAAAGATCCATGCAGAGGAACTTTTTCTCTCTTATGAAATATACTTTTCATGCCTGTATGGACTAAGGGCCATTTTTGTATCCACGGCAGATAGAAATAAAATCCATTTCGATCCAGGTTGGTTTCTTTCCCGGGGAAATCCCTTCCTAGTCTAGTTACGCATTAGACCTAAGAACTAGATATAACAGCCGTTATAATCTAATAATATGATTATATGGGCTCACTTTCGACTACATAGAAGTCCAAATTGGTTACTCAATACACGACACACGATGGTATTTCGTTTGATAATCTCGACTTAGAAAATCTCAGTAACGCATATAATAATAATATATTTGTTGCGAGTACTTTAGAGGCTAGAACTATTTGAAGTTGGCTTAAATTTTTGTAGAAGAGCTTTTATTCTAAACTTTTAAGAGATTATTTTTGAAGTAGGCAATGGAGGTACCCTTCCCCTGCTTTCAAACATCAGTCAAAACGCGACCACCTCTACAGAATACTAAGTTTGAATACTCTCATCTGTTATTTTCAGACAGATGTGTGATAATTAGTTATTCATTTGTATGGGAGCTACCACTCCTCTTGCTCCCATCCAGTTAGTTTTTCTTGAGACTTCGTGCTTTTATCGCAGAGTAACTTAAGCCGATTTTAAATAATCTCACTAATATATTAAGCAGGGTATAATATTATTTTGTGTGGGAGGTACCCTTTCTCTTAGTTCTATCACATATTGGTAGAAGTGAGACCGCCTCTGGAGCAAACCATTTTATCTAATAGAAGAATTCCACAAATGATAGTGCTTGCAATCAATACTCTTGAAAAAATGACTTCCTCCTTTTTTGGAAGTCGAATTAAAAAATTTATCTTCAAAAACGGGAGCAGTGTTTGTTCACAGAATTGTAGAAGTAATTCGGATTTCCTTATCAAAACTTTTGTTTTACATATATAAATGTACATATTTTTGAATGAAAGAAAAGTTGGCCAATATTTTAAATGACAATGTTGTACCACTCACACATTCAATAGTTAAGAAAAACTGATAATAATATTAACAGTGACACTCGTTTACTCAATAATATTGTATAAAGTGTGGGCCCCGCCAGATTTCAGGTTTCTAGGATCGTGGGAATACAAAATTGACATTTAATACAAAGTGTTATCATTTGTTATTTTTATATTCAAATAATAAATTCATTTAAATTTACTTCTCAATACACGTAGTTTATCGCTTGTTAAAATGTCAATAGTTGCAATTTGCATAAAAATTATCTACTCACAATAATTATAAATTTAATAGTCAATATTTTTGCTTTAAATGGCATTTCAAATGGCTGCTATTTAAATAAAACATGTACTACATACAAGAACTAAATGCAAAATTGAAACCGAAACCAATGGACACAGTATCCTTAATTGGTTTTCAGTCGCCAGAAAGACCAAAAGAAAAAAGTTTAAAAATTAATAAGTGCTCGACCCACAAAAAAACCTATAATCTAAAAAAATAAAAATTCTATTAAAATAAAATCAAAACATAACGAACATGTAAAAAAGACTGACAAAATTTTACTACCAACGTATTTTTCGTACAATTAATCCTTTTTTAAACAAGTTTAATTGATTTCGCCCTTGTATTCGTTCTTTTCTAGTTTATGGCAAACGAGTTATAACCCGCTCCTGTTTCTATGAGGATGTTGATGATCCAGCTGACAAATGTGCCCGTGACACAACGTCGTCTTACATTAAGACAGTCTTTTGTCAAACCTGCAGTTCAGACGGTTGCAACGGTGTCTCCGGCCTTATGCCATACGTTGCGTTAGTCCTGGCATCGTCTTTGGCGATAAAACTACTTAAATAAAATGAAAACGATTGAAACGAGAAATTCGGTGGGTTGTCAATATGGAGTGTATTGAATGTAACTTCATCAGAGATTAGGTTAAGTTTCTTGTAATTATACCATAGTTTAAAATATCGTATCATATTAAGCTAATTTAGCAAAAAAAAAAAAAAAACGCAGTTGTGCACGCTTTCATGAAGGCCTGATTTCTTAGACCCAAATTAAAATTTTTTTTCAAAGTTCCACAATAGACGAACGAAGGCCCCTCTTGAAATTTGGACAGGTATAGTTGGAGTCAGTTTTATACTAACTAATTAGATTTAGAACACTTTTTATCTGTTATTCCGTGGCAGGCGGATGGATCGGTATCGATCGATTCAATATTGAACGAGTGAAACAATTTTGTAGGGAGAATCAATAGTTTTGAATTCACCTACCAGCACAAGAATCTAATAGCTTTTGTAGCTTAAATTTCGTTACTTGAGAAATTTGGCCTAGATCATTAGAAAGGATTATTTTTATTGAAAAAATTCTAAAAAGTACCTACAAACTGCCGATTGTAATGAAATCAAACCTTTTTAACTCCAGTTGTTGCTTTTAAATTGCCAAAATTGCAATATATTAGTGAGAAATCAAGTGCGTCAACTTTAATAAGATGAAGTGTTCTCGGGACAAAGACAACCCTCTTCCCAATGGGTACCAGTGCGCTTCTTGCAAGTTTATTTTAAATTGTCGTACCTCTACAGGTATATAAAGCTTCATTAAGCTTCCCGGAACCTGTTCATACTTGTACAGTATTTAATGAGCCAACAGGTCATATTTTGATTTGGGAGTTTTGCTTTATCCGTACAAAGTATATGAGGAGTTTTTCCGAAGAGAGTCTAAAGGAAAGTATAAATATTATTTATGATCATATTGAAGGACATACATTCTAATTATGTCAGATCAGATCCATATTATATATACAGACTTACAGATATTTTTGAGACTCGCCGAGAAATTGCTTTACCTGCTTTTATTTTTAATAAATATTCCCACATACTATATATACACTCACACACAATTATAAATACATACATTTTTTCTTTTTTTTTAAATAGTTGCGTGTCTATTGTTGGTTTATATAATTCTCGTATTATCATTTGGCTTTCTTTTCGCGATGATTTTCAAAAAATTAATAAAACTTAAACATGATCAAAAAAGCTTTTTTGTACATATTAAGTTTGTAAGAAAATATTTTACATTTACCTGTTCATATTTTCGTCTATGTATGTGCGTAACTTTCAAATGAAAGGATTTATGAAAATATATGATACAATTTCACTATCGTGGGAAGTGCATCCCTCGAATTTCTGACAAAAGTAGTTTCACCCCAAAATGAATAATATGTATTTGGTTTTCGGCATATATGTCATTTTGGCGATTAAGGATCGACATAAATTCACTGCTCACGTTGTAAAGAAAAAACAAAAAACTTATAAACATTTAACTGGCACCCCCTTAATGCTTAATATATAAACGTTAATTTATTAATCGTATTTATTTAAAACCACCATTTCATTTAGATTTAAGCGAATCTCGCAGATGAACTAATCAATTGTATATTTTTAAAATGTAATTTATTTTACAAAAGTTCAATAAATTGAAAAATAAAACTAAAACTGCCCAAATATTTTCTTCTTCTGATAAATAATGGAACGAAGGACGTAGGAAACGTAGTGCCGCGACAAGATTCACAGTCAAACATAAAATTATACTTTATCTTCTTACACTTGTGTTCATTTTAAATATTTTTCGAAAGATATGAATTGTGGCACAAATATTTCCAATACCCCTGAAAATGATGGCTTGCAAAAATGGAAAATGGCTACTTATGCATCCAGTCACTGAATTGCACTTGGGGAATAACTTTCGATGCTAAGGTTCCAATCAATACTAATAGGATCTAAAAAATAATGTAGTTTTTCTTAATGTCTTTTGAATTGTAAGACTGAGTGGGAGAAGGTCCCTGGATTAAGTTATTGCGATCTGAAATGAAAGTTTTTCGTTCCCAGAAAAGTTAAAAAAAATTAATTTTAATTAAATCTTCTCTCTCAATTAATACAGAAATGCTCTACGTTAACATTTATTTAAATTGAGGAACACAAAAAAATATTTTCAATTAAGTTCAGCTCATTCATTTGTATTTTTTCTTTAATTTTAATTATCAATTCTGACCGCACATCCCATGACAATGACTTTGTACACATTTTACGGGCAGAGAACTCAACTCAGATTCCCCCAGGCAATTTGAAGGATGGAAAAGACAACAGTGACGGAAGTATTTAAACAACTTATAAAAAGACCATTAAAATTAATTAATTAACATAATCACAACTTCAAATTGACAACCACGCCAATAATAAACAAAAAGTTGCTTCCATCCACATACACTCAAAGAAAAAAAGAAAAGAAAAATTTAAACTGAAAGACCTGATCAAATTTGAAGGCAAATAGAAGAAAGTTATTCCGATGATATTTTGACGCCATTAAAATTAAACCAACAGTGCACATAACGAATGTGTTGTTGTTTCTATATTGTAACGGTCGTTGCTTGATCGTCGAAGAAATCCTTCTTCGATCTTATACAAAGATTTATCCTGAAGCAAAACAGCGGCAGCAAATTTTAAATTTTCGTACTTTAGATTAGAGATGTGACCGTGGAATACTTCTCACTCGTGACCTTGTGCACTTATCTGATAGCAAATAAGTATGGGTCACTATTATCAAGATCAATTCGCGAGATTTGAAACAATTACTTACAAGCTTTTATACAATTCGGTTGGTAGAAATAATTTAAAAAAGCTGCTCATGAGTGATTACTTAATCACACCCAGGCTCTATCACGCATCGTTCACTCCTCAAATATTCCCTCTTTATATTTTGCTTCGTAATTATTGTGATTAAACTTTAATATAAATTTTATTATTGTGGCACTTTTTAATAAAACCATTCGTTCCACATGCACATGCTCACCAATAAATCTTAATCGGTGACTTTAAATTGCGTGCAACAGCCCATCAATAATTTAGTACTGTTCATGGCCTTTTCTTTGTGTCCGCTAAGGGATGCATTATCATCTTTTTTCTAATTTTTTGTGCAATATAAGAAAAGGACAAATAAAAAAGGAAGCAAAAAGATGTTATTTTATGATCGATATCATCAGTTCGCCAAGCAAAATTTGTTAAGTGATTTCAAAGGTAAAACGTTTTGTTGATTACGATTCATTTTCGGCAAAAATCCAATATTTTTATTTTTCCTTCTTTAAATAAAAGCAAAGTAATTTTAAACTTGAAGGGCTTTAAAAGATTTTAAACTATTTTAATAGATTCGGCAAGAAAATCGAGTGCCTTCAGCTCTAGTTATCAATTGCATTTGTTACTTCACAGTGTAGATACACTAAAACCAACGATTAATGAAGCTGCAACTTGTATATTCCATAAGATTCCATCCCCATCAAACATTTGACGAAATAGAAAATACTCCAATTAATGGCAAAAAGTTAATTCAAAAGGAACTTAACGTGCAAGGAGTACACAGTCACAAGGACTACAATGTATTTTTTTCTTGTTGATAGAACTGAAGTTTAACTTCTGACTTGCAAATTCAAATAAAGCTCTTTTTAGACGCTGGAAACGAACCCCTGTACAAAGATCATATCGAGAAAACTTTAATTATTTGGTTTTCAAATTAAGCTCTTTTTGAAAAATTAGTTACAGCAAAAAATATATTTTTCCGCCACAGTAGAAACAAGACTTAAACGTATTTAACACTGTTTAAAATCTGTCAACCAAACGCTAAACGTTTAACAAACAACCTCTAATTAACCCTTGTATGACACTTGAAATTTTTTGAAAGAAACTTTTTTGTCCAATAAATGACACTCGTAATAAATATGAATATCATAAGGATTTACTGGACAAAGTCGACTCACAAATAACCCGTATAAGGCTTGAAGGTATTTTCTCTTTCACTTAAGTTATTTCGCATTTTTGAATGACAGTTCACAAGGATTTTATTTCAACTACTTGTGCTACAGCAACATCTACAAACAGGATAACGTTGCATGCCATAAGAACGGAATGATTAAAAAGTTTCCAAAAGAGATCGGTGTTCAAACGAACGAGAGATAAAACTATCACGGAAGTCACAAATGCATGAAAAAACGTTCGAATACATTTTGTTCCGGCCTGGGTGAAATCTGTTCCAAGCTGTATATCCAAGGAAGGCTAGATATATATTATGTAAGTATGTATATCTTATTAATTTAAATAACTATTACTTACATTTCTTTAGCTTAAATTTCTCACGTCTTTTGAAATTACGATGCAGAAACATCTCAAAATGGATTCTAATCTTTTCACTTTCATTTGAAAAATTGACAAAACAGATCTGAAATGTAGCTTTTTATTTAGCAATAAATTACAATATTTCTTACTCCTCTCATCAATTTTTTATTGAATTGGATTGGAAATAGAAAAAGGGGGAAAACACGTGGCATGCCAAAACAAAGATGCCGACTCGTGTAAAATGCATACATTCTTTTGTTCGCATAAAAATTATTTCGAGCCCACCGTTCGGTTCTTTTTAATAACAACTGATCATCACGGAAAACAATTAACTTTTTGTCGGTAGAATTTAAAAAATTTAACTCCATTACAGAACTGCGTGTTTTTTCCCAAATAAGAATAAAAATTGCCCTTTTTATGTTTGAAGTGCAAGAAATGTTACACTTATTTTGAAAAAGGCAACGCCATTAATGAATCGACTTTTGTTGTTGTTGCAAACAGTTGGCAATAACAAATAATTTTTTATTATAGTCGTAGTGACGATAAATGAACACATGTCGTTATCTCTGTCGCCTTAAGCTCCGTGATACGAGTATGTGTCACTCTTGTTAATCTCGGCTTAAAAATCTCGTTAGCCATTTTATTTTTATACTTTTGATCTTACTAATATAATTTTTTTTAACATTTTGAGAACAAATAAAAAATGCGTGTGTGACGGACGCACGATTGCAAATTGAAAAAAAAATACAAAAATCGTTGCACTCAATAGTGCTTCTAGACACAAACATTTGCATAACAAACGCAAACAAAATTCAAATCGAATGTTTTGATTTGCATATTAGAAAAAAAAATATAAATAAAACGTGTGTTACGGTATGGGTTTTTTAAAATTAATTTTGAGCAAAAAAATTTTTGAAAAATGACACGAAAAAAAGTAAAAATATTAAAATAAATGGCATGTATTTTCAAACAGAAAACAGCAATAAAACGCAACAACAATAGCAACAGCAATATTAACAGCCAACAACTTATGCGACAAGCGGCAACTGCAACAACGACAACAATTATTATCAACTTAATTTGGTTTAACTACCAGATTTGGCAGTTTTAACAGGTTTAAATGCGTTTTATGGTAATTTTTCTTTATATTTTGCACACACACAAAAAAAAAAAACAAAAAATCTAATAAAATAAAATTTTTTTAAAAAATGGCAGCCGAAAAATATATTGCAAATGTATTTCTATTCAACATTAACAGTTTTAAAAGAAGTCTTATTGAATTGTAGATTCGATTGTAAAACGATTGCATTTCAATTGCGGCAACATTTTGTCAAAAGAACTTCTGAAATTTAGTTGTATTGCTTTTGCATGTAGGAAGTCGATCTGAAATCCACAGAATTCGCAATATTGTCATCATAATAAAAGAAAAATAATTTATTTTGTCTTTTAAGTTTTTTATGGCCTTCAAAACTTTTGCGCAATACTTCTCCGAACTCGAAGTGAAACGATCACATTCCGAACTGTTTGGATAATTTCAATTGAAAACTTGATCAAGCCGTCTAAAAGAAGCATGAACTGATCAAAAAATATTGAAACAGTAACATGAGAACTTATTTTGAAGCAGAAGTCAAAAACAATAAGGAAATGAAAGGTAAACCACTGGATTCTAAAGCAAATTCGATTCGAGTTCACAATTCGAAACGAAAAATTTATGAATTCGAATGAAAAATATTCAACTGATTACATAAACGTATACGACGATTTTACAACGAAATTAATAATAATAATTAGAAGAAAATAATTGTCGAATATGTTTTTAGTTGAGTATTACAAAATGCAAATAATTTTCTTTTCGGGACTCAACGTGAGTCTATTTTTTTTTCTTTTAAACGGCTTAAACTTAACTGACGATTTGGTTTGGCGACCAATGAAATGTCGGCATATGAAGAGCTAAAGCCACAACAAACAATGCATTTTATAAAATTATTATTTGCAGATTTTTAATTTAAAAACTGAGATTTTATCGGTTGCAAGCAAAATACAATTGAAACGAGTCATGATGTTTCATCGGCAGCAGATGAATAATTCTTTCTTAGTCTAGATTAGCATGCTGATGTTCGAGGTATTTATTTGTTTAAAAAAATCAGGTCATCATCATCAGGATCAGTGTTGGTTCTTATCATAAGTGTCGTTCGTACATACAATCGTTTGTACCTACAAGTATTAAACAACTCTGAGGAATTTCACAGTAGTGGCAACAACTGCCGGATCTTTTCAATTCAAATCTATAAAACTAATGTACTATTAACAACTTATAATCACTTTTTACGTCATTGATTAAATCGAAAAGATCAGTCTTAAAAACAAAATTAAAACTTTCTTTAAATTTTTTATCTCTGCACTGAAAAAGTTCGCCATAATAAGCAATTGAACTTTTCTTTTTTATTCCATTGTATACTCGTTTAATAAATATAACAATAGTGCTCTTGTATTTTTGCAACTGCCACGAAAAGCCTTGTATTGAAAAAATGAGTTAAATCAAAATAAAAAAGGTAAATAATGGCTAGAAACTAAATTAATTTTATTCTGGTTAAGCGGGATGAAAAAAAAAGAAATTTAGCCAGAAAATCGCTAGATTGGCAACACTGAGCTACACGCGCTCTACAGGACTCAAGTGAATTTCATGCTTGTCCCCAGTTTTTAGATGACAACGGTTGTATGCAAACTAATGCCACTTACATATGTAAATCACATAGTGAAAAAGGATGAGAGAAATTATGTATTTAGTTGCGACAAATTTTTTAAGCGACTGATTATTTTTAATCTGGCATTTCTACAAACAGCCTTTGTTTCGGTTAAAAGGATTTGCGGCGGATTTTTTTTTAAGCGAACCAACGTTTTTTGGAATAATTCAAAAATAATACACAGAAAGAAACAACTTATTCTAAGTTTGAGTGTTTTCTTCTTATTTTTATTAAAAATCGTTCTTAAAAATTTAAGTACGAATAACTCAATAGTGATTTTTAAGAGGTTCTTGTGACTTTTGCTTATGAACATACGATGAATGTCAGCCCTGGTGTGATCGATTTTCTTTAAATTAAAGTAATAAACAAATAATATACAGGATATACAAATTTATCTAAGTACTAAAAAGTTTAACCAAATTTGTTTCAGGGTCTAAAAGCGAAAACCACTGCACGTGGTAGCCATTGATTCGGTCAACTTCTAGTCAAAAGGGAATTATGCCTTGAATAATACATACACAAGGCTCCGTTCTCTCTCCTACCCTGTTTCTCATTTTTCTTAATGACTTAATATGTAAAACTTCCAACCCTATCTACTCATTTGCAGAGGACAGCAGCATTAGCCATTCTTACTCATTTGACCATAGGCCAAGTCCGTTGGAGATTAAGGCTATGAGGCAAAATATGTTTGATACAAAAAATCAGAATCTTACAGCAATCTCCGAATGGGGTCAGGCGAATCGGGTCGATTTCAATGCTCGGAAGACTCAGTGCTGTATGCTTACGCATAAACGTATGACCGTACATACTGCTCCATCTGTAATTATGGGTGATATAAATATTGAGGAATCAAAAGCTCTTGATCTTCTGGGCATGAAAATTCAGTGCGATGTTCGATGGACTAAACACATTTTTCATATCGCCAAAGAAGCATTCAAGTGTTTCGGTTTTTTAAGATGGTGTAAGAGATATTTCACCCCTTCTGATATCCTCACTATTTATACCACCTACATTCGGCCGAAAATGGAATACAACATGGGCCGCTGCTTCAAAGTCTATTTTGAAGCTACTGGACCAAGTACAGGAGAGAGCGAAAAGACTCATAGGTGAGAGTAGTGTAGCCAACTGTATTGACTCACTGGAGCATCGTCGCAACGTGGGATGTGTTACGCTGTTTTATCGTTGCTTCAATGGAATGTGCTCTGATGAGGTAAGGGAACATATTCCCGAGATCTAATCTCACTTACGAGCAACACGTTCCTCATTAAGAGCTCTTTTATTTGTGGTCGATATAGCAGCGAATCGCACTACGCATTACAGAAATAATTCGTTCTTTGATCGAACGGCTCGTATGTGGAAGGAGCTCCCTGCAGATATCTATCCTGAAATACCCAGCGTTGAGAGATTCAAATCGAGTATCCATAAGCACTACTCCCGCTGTCCTCCTCACCCTATCCTATTTTCTTAGTTCCAGCACAATTCATTGCATAAATAGGGGTCCAATTGAAAAAAATACGTACTTAATTCAATTAATATTTTTAGGTATTGTTTTTACTTAAAATCGATGTCGCATCTGCACCGCTTCGACTTGATTTAAGTACGGATGACCTGATTTTTCTTTATATTTAAAATACACACTCAACAAAAATTGAACTTGCAAAACTTAGATCTCAGAAAAGTTTCCATGTTTAAAACAGACGAATCAATTGATTGTCATACATTTAAAGAAATTCTCGTCCAGCTTTCAAAAGTCGTCAAACGTTTTTAAAATGAAAGTATTAAATGGAAAAGATTCCGCAAATTAGGAATTGTGCTTTTATTGCAGACAACAACCATTCGAAGAGCTGTTCTCAAAGTTGACAATTATTAAAATTGTATAATAATTTTAAAAGGCAACTTGCAAAAGAATTTGTACATACAGCAGTCACAAAAGCTTTCGTATGTTCATACATGATGTGTGAATGGATGGCATCATCTTTCTGATTTTACGAACAAAAGATACGTTTGTGTTGTGTGTGTGTATTCACCGAAATCAACATACAAGTAAATTTTAAAAAGGACATTCAACAACTTATTTCTACTTGTCCTTGTTTCACAGAAAAGCTTTAGTCGACATCTTGGGCGCCGAAAAGACTGATTGTTATACACACACTTGGATAATTGACGACAATTTGGCGCCAAAATTCATCGCAAAAGCTTTTGCTCTCCTTTATTTCGAAGCACACACACCTACATATGGTATAAATATTAAAGTCCTGGGCGAATAAATTTGTATATCTAGCCAGTAACGGAAAATACATAATGGGATGTTGTAGTGGCACAAGTCAAAGCTGAGTATTGCTCTATACTTCCAATAGAAAAGTAATAGAGTATGGGAAATTGTTTACGCATCCTCCGCCTCTTCCCACGGGTCATGATGGAAAAAAAGCACATGAAGATTTTTAAATACGAAATTCTGTACGAAAGTACAAACATAAGTCACATACGTCATCCACAGAAAACCGAGTGGAGAACAATTTCGCGATTTTGCCTGCAAGTTCTTCAATTCGCTTGAGCTTCTTCCGCCATCGACGGTGTCTTTTGCAATCAGTTGCTCTTCAATTCACTTGGTGTTTGCATCGCAAGACTTTAAATTTGTAAAATAATAAAAGTAAACAAAATAAACAATTTTAAGTGGAATATATAAGTCTGTGGTTACACAAAACAACACTTCCGTGCTGCAGTACGTCAATAAAAAAAATATTAAAAAATAAGGAAAAACATTTCTAAACTTTGTCGCGGTTGGAAGTCTTGAATGTCAATCTTCTCGTTGCGAATATCATTGTAGAGTTTAGACAGACACTTTGTGTATTAGACGAACGAAGGACGACATATCCTTTTGAATTAAAGGACAAGCACAAATAAAACTTCAAATATGAGAGTAATGGTCATAAGTCTTGTCATTTTGACAGCTGTTTACAAAATTAAAGGTGGGTACACGTACAAGAGCGTATGCATCAACCGTAAGTCCTTTCAAATGTGTACTCGTATGCAGTATGTGGGTGTGGCGAAAAATTTAATGGTGTTGCAAAATTTAATAACATAAATTATCGCAGTCGTGGAACTTTCATTAACACCCTTTTTAGCTTTAAGCTCTAACTTTTCACATAATAGATGAAATTATTTGTCAGAGAATTAGATTCGACTATTGTCAGTGTAATCGTGGAAACACATCACCAATCGCTCAATGGCAATCTGGCCTAGAGGAAAGCTTATAAGGTTATGCGATAAATTCAAGTCACAGGCGAACAATGATCTGCATTAAGGCATGAAGCGATTGAAGCTCTGCCTGAATTTACCATATTTGGAATGACCTGGAAATTTATTTCTTGCAATATGCTTTCCAGTCCGAGAGTTTCGAATAACACTGAACACTAGCATTAAATTAGATTTAAAATTTATTTCGAACTTTTAAAAATCCTAACAAATACGGCCATAATTCTTGACTTTCCAATGAATTCGAAAAACTTTACTTAGAAGAAATTCCATTAATTATTTCAGTTATTGAATTTTCCGCTAGATACTCGTATCTCTGTCCTTTTTATAAGAGTCAGAGATCGTAGCACATGGCCAATAGACAATAAATGATTGTAAATTGCAAATTCATCTACGGAAAAGGGCGTATTTCTATTGTATGTAAAATTTTTATTTCATTTTTCACACGATTTTGATTTGCCAAAAAAATTACTGGTGAACGACCTGAAATAAATAAATGGAATATTTAATACGAACAATCAACTTGATACTAGAAAAAGAAAACTTTTATGCCAAATCGTTAATTTTAATACTTTCAACCGTAACTGCACTCACTACACATGGCCAGAATAGACTGTTTTCTTGTCAGAAAGTATAAATTCATTATACAATAGAGAAAACAAATTCTAAAATTAGACAATTCTATCAACTGTTTTAGTAGAATGAATGTGTGTATTTTCATTTTATTACACCTGTTTTCACAAGGTCATTCATTATTAATCACCTGGCGTGCAGGTTAAATTAAACATAAATACAGAAAGTCAATCAATCGGACTTTATGGAATTGCCCCAATCCCTTCCCTGATTATTTCTTCATATTCCCTAAATGTAATTGAGAAATATTCTTGTATAATGATTAAACGACAAATACTCATACCAAGATTATTTTTCTAATAATTTTAAAATCAATCGAGATTTGGGAATGAAATGTTCTATTGAGCCAACTTATCGCTAATTCTTTTTATTTGTTTTTAAATTTTAAAAGCATCCAATCTGGACTATAAATTTTTTCCTCAGAAGGTTACAAATGATTTTTTTTAAGTGAGTGTACATTCTCATGTATTTTAGATTAGAGTAAAAAAACAAATTTTTATTGTAATGGATTCAAAGCCATCAGTGCCGTTTATAGGGTGAAAAAAAAATAAGCTGGGCACATTAAACAAATTGTTTATGGGCAATTGCCACAAGCACTTAAACTCATGGAAAATAAAAAATGGAAAATACTTCAGAGAATGTTGGCGATCATTTAGGTAAAACGAAATTAAACCTCCCACAAATCAAAAATGAACAACAACAAATATATTCCATTCATCCATCCATGTGATGAGGGAAGGAAAGTACTTTTAGCAAATTCAAAATTAATTATATTTTAATTTGCGAGTTGTAAGGAATTCTGAACGCATTCCAGGGGTGGTGCGGTCACCTGCAGAATGGTCCAAGTAACACACAATTTGTATGAAAATCAAATTTGAAAAAGAGTTTTCGCTTTCCATAAGGATTCTTGCCTCCTATAATATTCCTATAATATTTTCTATTAATACTCGTATAAGCCTTAGCGTTGGATTTTAAAAGATCATAATGGCCATATTATTTTTCCACGGTTTTGAAAAGTGCAAGTGGAAAGCCCACTTTGCTATAGGATCTACGATATATAGCTTTTGAATCTGAATGTTTATATATGTACTTGTAGGCCTTATTGGCTCTTGTTGAAATTTGTAAAAATATTGCGACTTTTTCAAAAATATTTCGTCGAGTATTTTACAGGATCGAGCCTGCGATCTTCGGAGACACTTTTATATTTTCATTACATTTCCTTCCGATGTCTTGCCGCTTCTTTGTGTGGCATGGTAGTTAAATTAAAAGATTCATACAAAAATTTTAAAATAATATCAAAAAACAATTTTCAATTGACTTGAATGATTATTTTGTTGGCTTTAACCTTTTCAAATTACGAGTATTTATACTGTATAAGAAAACTTCGGAAACACTCTGAGCGGTGTGCGGCGAGAGTGGCGAGTTGCCACTTCAACGACCACTCTGTTGATAATGTCAACAACGCTGTGAAATTGTCCTCTATACGGTTTGGTACGTTCCGCTTTTCAAAGTGCGTTAATCTTACGCATTGTGGTGTCAGTGCAATGTGATCCAAGTCTCAAATTTATTCTATGTTGTATCTACATATACATATTTCTCATATAGTATTTGTGGTTTTTGTTATAAGTATACGAGTTTGAATACTGTTCAAACACTGATGGTTTGGTTAGCGCCAATGAAACAATAAAATGAATAAAATGTTACATTGCAATTAACTTTATAAACTTCTTTTAAACTTTTAATATACTATATGTACTATGACTTTCCTTGCTTTTGTATTTCCCCTTAAATTTTACTGCATAATCTGACTAAAATATTGTATGATCCACATGTCCTTCTATAGTTTCTAATATCAAGTATATTTGATTTTTCCAAAAACTCAGCTGTTACAGGAACATAAATTATTGATTTGAATGCCTTGATTTCTGTATCTCTGTTAGTTTGCTTCCATTTTCTGTATGTGTCTAATTCTTTCTATAAGATTTCTAGCTGCATTTATAATTATTCATCGTGGCTGCTTAGAAAAATAATTAATTTTTCTTCCAGAAGATGTTGGTTTTTTGTACCAGTCTATTGGCAAATTATTTCCCTTCTTAATTATTAAAGAATCTGAATATGTGACTCCCTCCTTACATTCCCTCTCAATGGTGAATTTATTATCCTGGTGATAGGAATTAAATTTTGTCAAAATATTTAATACTTCATCCTTTTTATAATACAAAATTAGTCATCAGCATATTTTGTTATTATTTTAGGACAACTTGATAATCTTCTAATGCATGAATCCAACAATTCTTCCATAACAATATCGGCTGCAATTGGATGACAATTGAGAATCCATTGCAAGACCCTTTCGTCTTTTTATCATATTGAAATTATCTTTCCAATTATGCAAAATCCATTTTGTATTCTATTGTACGCATTGTTTTCTATTGTCTTTCGTCATTGTCAATTCTTACTTGTCTTTGTCTATCTAGTCTGTTGTTATGTATGGAAGTCGCAGTTGTGTCTGTAAGTTTATGAGAAGAGCAGTTACTGCACGAAGAAATTGTCCTTTAGGGGAAACCCTCTTCATGGGTCTTCTACACTTCATGTAATTTAGAAGCTACAGATTCATTCGCCTTACAAAACCATTATCTGTCTTCCTTGAATCTCTCTATCATAATCATGTCTATTGATTACTGCTGTCATATTGCCCTTATCTAATTGTTTTGTTTTAAGGACTTTCTATAATCCTTATCGTCATAATCATATCGTCATCAATTAAATTAATTTAAAAAAGCAAACAAATTTGTTCTCCAAAAACCTTAACGTAATGATTATCACCATCTTATAGTTCAAATACTTCCTTTGCTTTTATATTAAAATCAGCTTTGCAACTAGCGAAAGTTTTTCGCACAAAACTGATACTGAAGCTCTACTAATGCAGACCCTCGATAATTTAAAACTCCATTAAAGAGAGAAAAAGTTCAAATAATCCAGAACTCAAAATAGTTAAGAGAAAGTTATATAAAGGGCTTGTGATTAACCGACCCAAAGAAGCCGAAACTACAAATATCCCAACCGACCAAATTTAAAGAATGCGTTGTCATGCAGCACCAGGCCCTTACTGGACCAAATTAAGTTTCATCATGTCATTAAGTTCATGTAGAAGCAAATTGGAACATTCGCCAACAAACTATTGATTTCCATTTGCCTTGACGATTATTAAATACAATTCTTTTAGTTGTAGCATTTACTACTTTTGTTGTTCATAATAATTTAAAATATTTTTAGAAAAAAGGGCGCCCAAAATGTTGTGGATCAATTAAAAATGTCGAACTAAAAAACTGAATGTTTGAAAATATTATCTGCAAAATCAATGCCACAAATGACTCCTTCGAAGCCTTGTTCTTATTACTTTTTAAATTTATTTTTTTTTCTTGTATTTTTGTTGTTCTAAAGCAGACTTGTTGGCAGGAATTGCATTCTACGAATCTAAGTCGGTCATATTCAGTAATTTTTTTATTTATTGCGCATCTTTGGACTTGTTTCTTATTGTACTTGAGAATATTTGCCAATTTATCTATTTGCATTCATGTAGTTGACGTTCCGCCTTTTCTATTTCTTGGATTGAGGCTGTTACATTTTGCCATTTTCTATGGTAAGAGATACAACTTGGCGTACAAGTGGACTCTTCAACTTAATTCATGCGCATAATAAAAGTAAAATCGCTGTATTTTTTTAAACAGAAAGTAAAATTAGTTGCAGAACATAAATATTAACACTAAAATAATTAAATAAATATATACGAGTATTTTGAATGGTTTCAATATGTTTATTATTAAAAATGAATTCAAATAAACTACACATTTGATATGTATGTATGAATATCCGCATTTTTAAATGCTTGATTTAGCCAAAAAGCATCAAATGGCATCATCTTCGAAACACAATTAAACGAATGAGAAGAAAAACTCTGAGTATGACATAAATATATACATCCGAGTATGATGAAAACAATGTAACATGGGAAGAACTGAAAGCACTTTGAAAGGTCTTTTGTTTTCATTGCAAAGTTTTCTTGAGTCATTGGATACCAACTCCGAGCGGTAGAAGTTGTAATTCCAACCGAAAATTAAGTGTTCAAAGTCTGCGATGTGAAAGGGATCCATACAAGATCTTGTTCATATTCAAAGGACTATGAAAAAGTCAACCTTGCAAATACATATTCCTTAATCTAAGGCAATATTGAAGTCTAAAGTTAATGTATATACTCGTATGTATATGTGTATGTAAACTTATGATTTTTTTTTTAATAAAATCTGTGATTTTGTTTTATCAATATGTTGTCTTCAGCATATTGTATTGAATAATATTTAATATAAAATTTTAACACAACCAATAATCATAGACATATACCACGTTTATACGCAAATAGTGTCGTTATTTACATTAAGTGAGTTAATAAGTTACAATAAAAAAGTTATACGGCAACATTCTTCTTTTTTATTTGCAAAAAAGACGTGCGTATAAACGGAGTAATATACGAGTAATTTCCTGCAGATCATACTCGATGAGCATCGAAATGTTGAAAAAAGTGTTTATTAAAAAGGACCAAAAGCTTAAATATTAAACAAATTTAACTAAATTTAAGTGCATAAGTAAATATTTTCAACCTTAAATTGTTTTCTCAAGCTCCTTTACTAAATTAATTAAATTATTTGTAATTTGTTAAACATCAAACACAATTTCAGTCTCAGCTGAAAGTCCAAAAATCTAATTGCTTTGCGACTTTCTTTGATTTTGTTTATTTGTATGCAAAAGAAAGGAGAAAATAGGAAACAGTTCTTTGTCCAGGGAGTGCCCTGGTATATTCAATTAAATTCAAATTGTTTTAGACATTTCGTGCTCTGTGTTGCAAGACGTTGTCAGAAGGCAGGTGGGCAATAGAACTTCCCCTGCTGCTCCAACAAATGTTGTTGGCAAAATACGTTTCTCATTAGCAAATAAGAATGCTCAGCTTGTCAGGGTGACCTACAAATTTTAAATGTTTGATTTAATGTAGGAAGTAGACTCTTTTCGAAATTCCTTTGGAAAATTAAAAGGAACCCAAAGGTCATATTTTTTACATATACTTTTGCTTTCTTCAGAAAGCCATTCACACACAACACATACACCCACACACACGCAAACATATATATATATATATATATATATATATATATATATATATACAAGTACACGTATATGTAAATTATAATCCTTTGCCAATAATGATTGGTTTTCGTTTTTGCCCCTTTTTTCGAATCCAAAGCTCACGTTGTTCGCATTCATATTTCCAGCCACAAATATAAATTACCAATAGAAGTCTTAATCATATTTGTTTATAATTGAATCATTTCTCTACTTTTCGCAAGCAATAATTGTATGTTTTAGTTGTGATTTCTTCCATCGCAGTCCTTTCTTCCATTCAGCCATCGTTGTCTCCTTGTCCTGCCTTGAAATCATGTCTGGCGCCACATAGACGCGTGTTCCACTTAATAACAGTTTGCTAGATAAATAAAAAATCTCATTCCACCCCATTCATATTGAAACATCCCTCTGAGATTATTTAATGCAAAAAGTACGAGTAATTGAGCCACGCACAGCATTTAAAGTTTCTTTAATTCTTAAAAAATTTCGCCAGTTTTGAGAGCGGAAGCTTTTTACGCACGTAAGTTGTATGTATGAATATGAGTATGTACTACCATACAAGTAAATATATAAAAATTTGTGCGTGTATATCATGGCTTTATATTTTTCCAAGGATATTTTTGCATGCAAATAAACGTTGTCATGATGGGGCTTAATTTACATTTAATAAAAAAATTAAAAAAAATAACCATTAGGAATATTAGAAAAAGTACTGAAAGCGCTTCATGTGTGTGTATGAGTGTGTTTCAGACACGAATAGAAATGCCTGATTCCAGAGAAGCAGAATGTTAAAAGCTGCAGGATGCCATGCTCCCAACTATTTTCTTTAACTTTTCCTTGCTTCTCTTTCGTACGTGAATGTGTTAGTGATGTAACGATATTCGTGAATACGGATACGAATATTAAATTCCAAATTTAGATATTTATCTATGGTTCGATTTATACGTCTGCACAATGAAATATTCAAAATTCAAGTCAAAAACCTTCCTGCGTCAATACTCTTGTTTGCGTTTCAATTTAATTAGTTTTTTAGTTTAATTTTAAGTCATTTTGCGGATCTTGACAAAGACTGCACAATTGTGCGATTTCCCGTTGGTAAAAAGGATCCAATAAAAGGACATATTTTATATGTCTATCTTGAGCAAAATAAAAAATGTATATTTTTATTTCTATTATTTAGGGCGTGAGTCAGAAAGGACTAAACAAAAAGTCCCGTCTGACAAAAAATTCAATATCCAAAAATGAATTTTTAATGAATATATTCTTCCAATTTTTTAATCTTCTGCACATTATTTTTTTTTATATCCAGATGTGATCAAAGACCATTGTGTACTGAATTTTGGTTTTAAAAATGCCAATAAATTGTAAAGGTTGGAATCACTGTAATTAATGCGTTTGAGTGGAGTGCCGCCCAAGCGTAGGAACTACTCGATTTTACGTTCTATGAGAAAGAAATGTTTTTTTTTCTTTTTGTTCAATAGATAACATGAATGGTCGGAAAGAGCAGTTGATTTCCTTTCATTCTTTCTGGTTTCCTTCTATTTCGCATATTTGAATGCATCTTTTGAAAATAGGAGTCTCAAATCTACAAATGGAAGACATCAGAATTATCCTTAACGACTTCTAATCTAAGTGTCTCATCGATCACAATTTTAAGTAAGAAAATAAACAAAAATTTGAATAAAAAATAGGACAGATGAGGTTAAAATTTCGAACCCTTTTGAACGGAACACATTGTTGTTCGTAAGAGTGCCAGATTATAAGAAACAAATATTTATTTATTTTAATCTAAAATGACAGTTTAAAAAAAATTTTAGTTCAAAATTGAAATACATCATCAAAGAACAAATTTTACGGTGCAGAGTTCGCTTAAGCGAAACGGTTTCTTTTTATCCGAAGTCCGTTTAAGCTAAAATTGAGCTCAAACGAAAAATAGCCGCTGAAGTTTTCCATTTTCGTTTGTTTTTTCTCACGTTATTGCATGATTATAATTTTCCGTATTACAAATATATTTTTTAGTTGAAATTTTAGAGATAAAATAAAACTTTTTTAATCGGTAGTAAATAGTGATTTTTCGGTTACTGAAATACCAAATACCTACTATATCGAATTGTTTTGTTTCTAGAGCTTTATCGTCGTTCGTTCAACAACAATTAATAATTATTTGTTTACAAGCCGCATTGAAAACTTTGTAAAACTCAAGGCGCATGCAGCGGACAACAAAAGCAAATACACCTTGAGTGTAACTGTCACGCAGTGTACGAGGTGTGTTCAAGAAGAGACGTATTATTTTCCAAAACTATTTATATACTCGAAGCACTTTTTCAGTACTATCCGTAATAAGCTCTTTCAGGGAAGCGCCCTTTATCTCCTATAAGCCTCCGTACTTTAGTTTCTGGAAAGACAAAAAGTCCAGCGGGCCGAATCCCGTGTAAATATGGTGGTTAGGACAGAAAACCTCTCACGAACAAGCATGAGTGAGTACGGGCATTATCCTGATACAAAAACAGAATATCGCAAAGCCCCTCCAACCTTTACTCCTGCAGCAAGGAGGCAAATAATGATATACAAACTGCGATTGAGATTAAAGATCGACTGCAGGTATCCTGCGAAATTAAAAAAAACCTCTTGTTTTTTGATTCCATCCTGTAGATGAAACTTTAACAATTACAGTATTATAATTTTTATGGATATAAATAAGTTAATAAAAATCATGTGTTTAATATTGATAATTTTCCTTTTTTTAAAACCATATAAAAAGATCGCAACTCGTTGCTGTTTGCAATACTGTTGCAAGAAATTCAGACATTGCCAAGCGATGAGTTTATTTATTGCTACTGTTTCATATTTGCAGCCACTGAGCCGTTGCAGTGCTGGCATTGCAGCTCCGATACAGTTGGAGCTGAAGACTTTTGCGGCGCTGAGTTCAAAGAAAGCAATATCCCCGATTTGCTAAAGGAGCGCAATATCAGTGTTTTGCGCAGTTGCAACAGCACCATCAACTCGGATCACGAAAGACCTGTTTGTCGCAAGACCATTGAGAAAAGTAAGTACTTGAGGCATTCACATCACAATCTCAACTAAAAGAAACTAATACGAGCCTCTCTTCCAGTAAACGGCAAAGAAGTTGTCAAGCGCTTCTGTTACTACACCAACAAATCCGATACTGTGGATCACTGCATAAAGGAACCAACCGAAAAGAATGTTTTTCGTATTTATTGCGAGGACTGTCTGACAGACAAGTGCAATGCCGCCTTCAAATTCAATCTTTCGCTAAGCATTTTCATGTCGGCTTTTTTGCTGACATTAATTTTAGCAACAAAAGATATTAGTTTTTAAATTTAAGTATAGAAAGTATAAAAATAAACAAAAACTTTTGAAATTTTCCACAAAAAAAAAAGACAACTCACGCTCGAGATATAAAACCCAGATTACAAAGGAATATTTTAAGTTTCCCCCCGCAATTATTTTACTTGATGTAGAAACTAATTTTATAAATCACGTCACCAAGTGAAATATATAAAGAGAGCAAAAACAACATTTCAAACATTTTAACAATTTGTAAACATTTTATCAATTCGTATTCTAATGTAGATTTAAATTATTTAAACGGGAGAGACATGATAAGCCACCAGCTGTGCATTTGGTACTAGATATTTCCAAAATCTCTAATTTAGGACACTGAGAACCCGAACAAACGCATAGAAATTCAGGCGTTGCTTCGCCTATCAGAAGTTTTAGAATTTTTATGAGAAACAAAAACACAATTTTTTAATTTTTTTAATTTTCTGGCTGTTTCCCACATAAATTTCACTTTGATATTTTATAAAATTATAAAATTAGGCCGGTAGTGTTTCCTACTCTCAAAAGAATTGATTCCTTCCTTTATTGTGATATTTGATTCGTACAAAATTAATTTTATGTTTTTTTTTAATAAATCAGTTAAAAATTTTCTGATTAAGGTATTATGTACAATAATTTTCAAAAATTGCAAATGCAAAATACTTCAGATCAATCGCACTTATCTTCAAACCTGTAGTTTTCTGCTTTTCACTAGTCTGAAATAAATTTAGAAAAATTCATTTTTATTTTAATGTGGGAAAACTACGTGCATTAGCAAATTGTAAAAGGCAATTTGAAAAAAAAAATATAAAACTAAGCTCGACAAAAATTCTAGGTTATACTTTAGTTGGTTAAGAACTCCGGATTGTTAATTAATTAAGTAATTTTTATGTGAAAATAATAATTTGTATAAGTTCACTACACTAATCTTAATAGATAATTTAAACTTAGTAAATTTTATTCGACGAGAAAATATATACAATATAGAAAATACACAATTTTTAATATTTCATTGAAAAGAAAAATCCGTTCTTTGTTAAATTGATCGACCCCTCTCCTCCCTGTTGAGCATCAAGGGCAGCAATATTTAACACTTATTTTAGGAAAAAAACATACAATTGAATGAAGGAATTTTATATGTAAAAGCGAAAAATGTTTCCCAGATCAAAGTGGAAAGGCAAACGGGCTGAAAGTTTCAACATTTCCAATTTGCATTTCCTTTACACATATTTACCCTATTCACAAGTTAGTGAATGAATTGCAAGTCGTTGGATGCTGCAACAGGTGTACAGATGTTGCTTGTGTTCTGTATGTAAACACTTGCAACTTTTTCATGTATTTTTCAAGAGTCGTATGAAGACATGAATGGTAATATCAACAATAATGTATTTTGATTGAATTTTATATGAAATATTATATTTATTGATTAATCAAAAAATTGTAGCAATGATTATTAAAAATTTTCCGTACTGTGAGCGAGGAAATTAAAAATTACTGCAGTAAAACCGATATAAAAAAGTGCATTTTCCATCCCTGTTTACACTGATAAATTAAATACAGTATTATCAATCTTATGTGATAAAATTTAAAGGAAAATTCTCATTACGTACATTTTATGTTTGCTGAGATATCGATATATATATTTTTTTAATTTTACTCTAAAATTAGTTTTCAAAAATAGTGAAAATGAACAATTTAAAGACACATTTACGTAATAAGACACATCAAAAAACAATATAAATTCTCTTGGACTCTTATTTTATTTGTAAACTTTAGGCAAAAAAATTTATTTGAATCCAAGGAAAATATATCCATTCCATAACAATATTTGAGCAAATAAGAAGTTCGCTTACGTCCAATTGATAAATCCTTTCTTAAGTTTTCAATTAAAGTAAATAAATGTATTGATTTCTTCATAAATAATTTATTTAAGAAATTTGCCACAATAAATATGATGTTCAATGTTTACAAAAAACCGCCGAAATATAAATCTAAATATTAATAATAAAAAAATTGAATAGTTCGTTTAAATTTACCCAAAGAAACAATTATAATTATTTAACATCGCATATGAATCGTAATAGAAGTATGTAAATAAGAGTAAGTATGTAAAATATTGTAATAATTATAAATATTAAAGGATACAAGCACGTTTTCCTTAAGCGAAATTCTCAAGGTGAAAACTAAAAATGTATTTGAATTACGGGGCACGCAAGACTTTGTGCACGAATGTTCGAGTATGTATTTAGCATAAGCCAACATAATAAACGATACCCTATTAATATAAAAATGTTATTAATTTTATTACTTGGAGGAAAGAAATTTTCTCAACTTTCAGAGAATGATAGTCGTTCGATGAGCTTAACAATAATTGAAAATGATTTACGCAAACAAGAAGTTTTTTTTTTTAATTCAGAAGAGAAAAATACGGAGTATGAACGCCTTCAAATAAAATCCTTTTATTCCTAGAGTATAAGTCAGCCAACTCTAGAGGGATCTCGCTTGCGCTACTTCGAATTCTGTTACGATATTTTTAAATTTTACAGTAAAATAATTTATTTATCCAATTAATAACAATTAATTTATCTAATTAATAACAAGGCCATCAGCTCTTGTTAGTAACATGAGCTTTGGTATAAAAAAAGTTATTTTAAATTAAGGCAATAAAAGAAATAATGCAGTCTAGTTTATATTTCATTTATTATATTTATTATATATTCATAATGAAGTTAATTAAATAATGAGGCGAAAAAACTTAATTAAATATTTCATTTATTGAACTTCTTAAAGAAACTTTATTTAAAAAATTATACAAACTTTTCAATACTTTGATGTTCATAAATTCAGCACATGTTCTTTTTTTCAAAAATTAACTAATAAAACTGCCAACTTTCATAATGGACGTAGATGTAATTTAGGAAATATATCAGTTGAACAGTTTTATACCCTAAAAGTACACAATAAAAATTTATTGTAATCCAAAACATCTGAACTAGGAACCTGTCCGATTCACGCGATCAGTCGACTCAAATGCTACGAGAATCAATAACCGAAATAACGTACACACCACCACGGATATTTTCACACCAGTCAACACAATATAAAATTCTACTGCATTATGTACCAGTGGCAATTAGTCCTGTGATGAGGATGATAAGGACACAGCACCTGCTCGCACAAATAAAAAAACTTCCTTAACCTCTCTATCGAAAAAAACAATGCACACGGAACAAATTAATACATATTGTTTTTAAAATCCAACAATCTTCTTAAATTACGTAACGAGAAATTGGTATTTGGGTATGAGTTGGAAAGCAATTTTAACTCAATTTATGCAAATTTCTTTTTCAATGACAATCAAATAGCACCCTGTGCATACGCCTGTAGGCATTTCTTCAGGAATGACAATTACCTGCTGGAGAGCAATTTATATGCATTTATTGCCGCTTCAGGTAATTCATTAAAACTGAATTCGTTTCACGAAACATTCTCAATTAATTAAAATAACAAAATGTTATTTTCTACCCATAGACTTGGCAATACGTACAATAGAAAACAAAATGAAATAGAATAGAAGAGCACACTGGTATTTACATATACATGCTACGATTTTGCATAATTGGAAAGATAATTTCAATATGATAAAAAGATGAAAGGGTCTTGCAATGGATTCTCAATTGTCATCCAATTGCAACCGATATTGTTATGGAAGACTTGTTGGATTCATGCATTAGAAGATTATCAGGTTGTCCTAAAATAATAACAAAATATGCTGATGACTCATTTTGTATTATAAAAAGGATGAAATAGGGAATATTTTGACAAAATTTAATTCCTATCACCAGGATAATAAATTCACCATTGAGAGGGAATATAAAGAGGGAGTCCCATATTCAGATTCTTTAATAATTAAGAAGAGAAATAATTTACCAATAGACTGTTACCAAAAACTAACATCTTCTGGGAGAAAAATTAACTATTTTTCTAAGCACCCAAGATGAATAATTATAAATGCAGCTAGAAATCTTATAGAAACACTACGATTGTAAAAAGTCGCAAGTCGATTATAATTGTTTGTTGTGTTGTGTTTGTACCAAAGCTTTCTAAAGCTATTATACTTAAGTATATGTTTTGTAAATTATAGATATAAAAATATGATTGAGTTCTGTGTGGATTCTCATATAGTGTTTGTAATTTTGGCATAAGTATACGGGTTTGAATGCTTTTCAATCATGATTTGGCTAAAGGGTACTGATGATTTGGTTAGCACAAATGAAATGCAGGCAACAATAAACAATAAAATATTAAATTTGGAGAATATCTCGAATAACAAATTTAATAAATATTTTAAATGTTTAAATTTTAAGAATGTATTAAACATACATATGTTTTTCACAAGCAATGGAAAATATTAATCAATTAATTAATGGTTCATCGAAGTTTACGTTCGTTTCATCACAGTTCGAAATCGCCTAAACAGATCTTCATCTACATTATCTGCCATTTAATCTTTCGATAAACTAGCAATAACTAAACATCGATCCATCATATATGGCGTTGCAATAGGCAGACACTCACACACGCACGCGTTGTGAAGTTTGTAACGAATATCTTTTTAAAATCTTTATCGAATTGCACATGCATTTTGTATGTATGCACTGGTACATGTGTAAAACTTAACTGAACAAGATTTTAGAAACAGATATTTTTCATTCACTCGCTGTCCAGTTGTTTTAGATTTGGTGGTATGATCTATTTTGCATATTTTTGCGGCGCGGTTATGTAAATTTTCTTTTGTTTATAAATACATACATACATATAGTTTACATATACATATAGTTTATGCGAAAAAAAGGTTACTTGGCAGTTACTTGCTTCTACACGTGTAAAGACAACCTGTGAATAGGATAAAATGTCCTGTACACGTATTTGTGTCTACGTAAAATAATCGCAAGTTATTGAAATAGTTAAAAAACCAGCTGAAACTATTTTCTTCCCAACCCAAGATATACATTTGGGCTGGAACGTAAATAGTACATATGTACATGTATATACATTGATGTGTATGAAAATGATTAGAAATGTATTTATAGCACACATTCATATGTATATATATAACACACTTGTAATATTCTTTAAGTAAAATTAACTGAAATTTTAATTTTAAATAAATTAAACTTCATTTAAAACCCGGCCTACATTTAAGTCTAACGAAAATTTAAGTTAATAATAATAATTTTTAATATAAAAAATTAACTGCCTTAATCTCGTAAAAATATTTGTTTCATTTATTTTGTTATTTTAATTTAATAAAAAATAAAACAAGTCACTGAAGGAGTAAAATATTAATGACTCTTTCTTTACTCGGGATAATTTAACTGTCACGACTTTCGTAAGATTAAAGAATTTTCCTTCGTTTTTGCTATTTTTACTGCCAAATAATCAACTATAGGTTGAAAACAATTGATTGAGTCACAACAACGTTAAGGCTATAATAAAGTAAAACTTAGTACTTGTGACATTAACAACGGACAATATTAAATGCCACCGAAAATCCCTATTAATATGAACTTATTTCTTTGAGTGAATCTTTGAATCTGTTAAAAATAAAATTGCTGCGAATTTGAGTGTACGGAATAGGGGAATTGACCCTATGAGAAACATAGGGCCGGAATACTTCTTAAATAAACTGCAGTCAGTTACTGTATTGATATTATGAGTGTACCTTCATACATGGTATATGTACATACATACGAGTATATACATGCATACATACTAATGCGTGTATGTATCAGTGAATTAATTATAATTCAATAATGTTTAAAGAGTATTAATCCAAAACGGAGCAAATTTTATGTATCCACATGTACATCTGTAGGTATGTAAGTGTCAGTATGTGCGAATGTGCGTGTGTATTTAAAATAATAAAAAATAAACTGACATCATAGCGGAAAGTGAGAGGAAGGATGCCAAAGACATAAGTACATATGTACATACTCGCATATATGCACGTTACCACTGATTAGATCAGTGGGAGAGTGTCGCTGATGGGAGGGGTGGAGAAACAATCGGAATAGAAAAAGTGAAAAGTTTGTAACAAATTCGAACAAATAGAGTCAAAAAGAGGGATATTTGATTATCTATTTGATTATAAAACTTTAATATCCAATTAAAAGGAAGCAAACAACATGATTGCCTTTTAATTAGGAATATGTATGTATGTGTGTTCACCATATTACAGAATTTTCCTACTGGGTCGGTCATAATCAACTCACCAATTATTGTAAACATCTATGATGTCATAAAGTAAAACAAACATAATGAACAAAAACACAAACGTTTTTTATATGAAAAAGCGCCACACAAAAATTCCACTCAATGGCATCCAAATAAACACTTGAGTCGTTTTAGTTCGCTTCCCATCAAAATCCAACAACAAACGCTCTGCAAGATACTTTTAAACAAATCGAATCAAAGACCGCCGAGCGAGTCAAGAGTTTAGTGATGCAAAGCAAATGCCAACGAAATCATTTGACAGAGTTGAAGAAACAACAATATATTTGAATTACTAAGTTAGTAGGTAAAGATCATCCGTTGCTGGTGGAACTCGTTGCAGCGATAATAAAGTGAACTTATTTATAGACAAAATTCAAAATATAACAACAACACCGCAGTTGTTTTGGATTTAGTGAAAGAAAATCACATTGAAAACAAAAATAAAAAAATAAAGACCATGTCATCCATGAAATATTTTTTGACTTTCGTAATTTTGGCCACTGTGGCATGTTCTGGTTCGTATAAATTAATAGAAATATATACTCTATATTCTAAATTATTATGAACTTTATAACTTTCCCCAGCCTTTGCCATACACTGCTACCAGTGCGAGTCCTTATCGAATCCAAAATGTGGTGAAAAATTCGAAGCTGACGATTCCTTTAAATTCGATTGCGCTCGCCTTTCACCACCGCGATTCTTGCAAAATTTCTTAGCTGTTCGTAATGCAACTGGTTGCATGAAGAAAACTTTAGAAGCCGGTAAGTTCAACTAAAACAAATTATTTCATATCTAATGCCACTTATGAGAACAAAACTGTCCCCAATTTCCACAAAAATGCAACTTGAATTGAATTTTATTACGTTTTCGTCTATTATTCGTATACATATACTTATTTCTTGGGGGCCCTATTCCTCTACCAAGTGTTATTTCATTTTTCTTTGGAGAAATGATGTCATTTTGAAATGGGTTTTGTTGTCAAACAAGTTAGACAAGGAGAGGGCAAGTGGGGGACTTGTGACTATTCTTTTTTATTGTGTTAAAGTTATTAAAAACATTGTTGCGTAGTAAATAAAAATATCTAATATTTGTAAATATGTACATACATACATAAGTATATATATGTGAATGAATAGTCAGTGAACAGTCAACTCTCTGAATAGTGGGCAAATTTTAACTGCTCTTCAAAGGAACAAGGTGCAAAATGTTACGTGTAATTCCGGGAATACCCCTACAGTCGCTATAAAAATTAAAAAAGTTTTGATTTAACGAGTTTAAATGATTTCCAGCAATATCTGTGTATTGTGATTCGAAGTATTTATATTGCACGTGATATATTATTTGAATCGACTATTTCCAAATACAGCCTTCTTAAAAGAAAGATGTCTAAATGCATATAAAGTAAATTTCCTTTCAAATCCTATTCTAACTGACTTTGATTACGTTTAGAAACAGCTCTGATTTAAGAGATTTTTTTTCCAAAACCAGTCGACATCAATGAGACTTTTCTTCCAATGACACCCAAATGTAACTGAGAATTGGTTTTCGTGTGCTAAAATGAATTGCACAATACAAAAATATTTTCCTAAATGTGGAGTATTTTTGCTTTTGGTGATATTTTTCGCGTTTCCGAAAATTTCTATTAGACGCCTGAGGCCGTTTTGGAGATGAACAACTCATATCGTTATCTTCAGTTTCAAAGGACACAGGTCCACAATTTTTTTTTTAACCGAAAGCATAATATTTTAAGTTTTTTCTCTCCTATGAATCTGTTTAATTTTTGTTTATTTCGTTTGCAATTGATAATAAAGATAAGCGAATGAGTTGAATTCAAATAAGAATTATCTAGAATAAAGGCGTCAAGTTCCAAGTGAGTTAAATGTAAATATGCCTGTTTTGTTTTTTTTTTTTCAATGGAGTTTGTGCCATTCTTAGGCTTGCAGTTGAGGACGAATTCATAGTTTAGCATAAAAATTGTCACAAACTTATTAGTTTATATTACCGAGAGTTTACTGTTATTGCACATACAGATGATTTAGTAATAACGACAATGAACACAAATTGGTTTAAACTAACACAAGAATTATGTGATTGTTTGGAACTCGTTTTTCTAATAAACTCTTTCCAAAAATGACAGCTGCCCCTCCCCAATATCACTAACAAAAACAAATCCACACGTTCATAACCTGCTGCAAATAAATAAGTATGTACATATGTAAGTATGTATTTGACTCTAGTTTATTACAACTTATTCATAAAAGCAGCAACAATACGGAGAGTTAACTGCGCTGTAAACTTCCAATTTTTTGACGAAATATGTATGTATGCATGTATGTATGTATGTATGTTTATCTAGCATAAACAATATAATTAAATGATTAATGGCTTAAACAAAACTATTTGGAACGAAAATCAACTCGTTCATCAGTCTGAATTAGAATATTATAGGTAGACACATATGTATGTATGTATGTATGTATGTATATACATACATACTTACATACATATGTATGTATGTATGTATGCGCGTAGCATAGCTGTTTGCATTTACTTGCCACACCCATACATTGTTGCAGAGAACATAACATAGTTGACTCAACTATTACCAATAATACTTGTTCTGTTATTTATTTAATATACGTAAGTTGTATGTGTGTGTGTGTGTGTAATAGATCTCAGTTATAAATTGCATCTCTGTCACATTTTTATTTGTCATAAACCCATTATAGACATTAAAATCTTGTGTCTATGGAAAGCCAATTCTGGTTTGTTATAGTAAAAATTAAAAAAAAAATAAATAAATTGTAAAAAACTTAATAGATATTGTTTTAAAATTGCAAGTGTGGTCCAAGTCATGTAAATGTGTAGGAACGTATGTACGTGTAGTGTATGTGTATACATCCATATGTACGTGTAATCGAACAAAATTGTTCAAAAATCATTCAAAATGTTAATGTAGACGAAAACACAATTTAAATACTTAAAACAAGTTTTGAATTTTTCAGATGCGCATTAACTTTATCAATACAATAGATACATATTTCAATGAAATTCCCATTCACACAGTCATGCATGCTAATTTCATTACCAAACAAAAGCTACACTGTAAGAAAAAATAGTATCACAATTCAATGAAATTACAATCAGGTATGGAACGAAAATTAGTATTAAAATTGCAAAACGTCTGAGTTCCATTTTGGATATAAGTATATTTTGAAATCAGTTATTCAAAATTCTTTCAGTTTCTTAAATTTTTTATTTTTTGAAATTCATTTATTTTGTTTAACCTCGAACTTGTTCGAAAATGTAATAGTGAAGCTCACAACTGACTAGAGAACAGGCCCTAATATTTATTATTAGACATTTAAAATCGAAAATAATATCTTAAAAGTTAAAAGTAACTGCGTGCCTGGCGCGTGTTCCTCGCATAATCAAAAATATTTATTAACAAAAAATGAAAAGTAAATATGTTGTTTTATATTTTAGCGGAACTATTGTTAAGACATGGTGTACATCGATAAATAGACATGTGATCTAATGTGTTTTTTTTTCAAAGAAACTTGAAAATATAATTAACAACTGCTGGAGAATTGAAAATATTAATTGTGAAAAAATCTTGGCAATGAAGTATATTTTATTTTCTTTTATTTTTGCAGCAACATGAGTCATGAATCGAAAAAAATCTATTTTAATGCAACTTAGTTTATTTTTTAAGCTTTTCCCAATTTACTTTATATATTGACATTTCCGTACTCTTCGAAAAATTTTAAAATTTTGTTGTTGTCATATTTGAAATTATTATTGATTAACAAATATCCAGAAAGTAATTTAAAGTAATTATATCAATAACATAATAACAAACAAACACATATACATACATACACGTACGTATTTGTGTTAAAACAAATATGCAAACACCTCAATACACATGCAATTACAAACATACGTTTACACTTAAGTACAATCATACTCATACTCATACATACGGACGTCAATGAGGATATTATGTTAATACAGGTACACAGGTTCATTTAAAGTTAAATTATATTTTATGTTAATTATGATAAAATTTGTTGTTTCTTATTTACATTGTCTGTGTTTGCTTTGAAATTAATTCTGTTCGATCGAATATTTTTAACGCGGATCTTCTTTTGTAATTTGTATCTGTATTTAATGTGTTATATAATGGTAACAGTGTATTTTTATTGTTCTATTTGCAGTTAGCGGCCACCCACAAATTGTACGTACTTGTTTCTTCGGCGAAATCGCCAATACGCAAAGCGGATGCTCGGCCGATCCTTCCCTGCCTTTTGTGAAACAATTATCATGCGATGTGTGCTCCGGTGACTTGTGCAATGGTTCCTCAACAATGGCACCCATTGCCTTCACAATTATTGCTTTCTTTGCCTTGGCACGTATGTTTTCTTAAGTCTATATTTCAGTGGGAGTTCTGAATAGACCTGCTTGTCTTCGGATCTTTCAACATATTTTTGTATTTTGTATTTCAAAAATTTTCAAATATTTATTACTTAATTTCTAATGGATGGAATGTTTATTATGATTAAGATCCATGCAAGATAATATTACAATTTCATGTAAGCAATGAAATAAAAATACCAAAAACAATTCAACAATTTGTCTGCATGTGTATAGAATTTTGAACCTAAAAATTATCCAGACGAAATTAATTGAATAAATTTTAATTTATGCACGTACATGAGCGTGTACTCACACGTTCTTCCATTATTTGTGTCAGAAAAAACATGTTTGAAATTCGACCTCTGGCTTATTAATTTAAGAAATTAGAATAATTTTTTTTCAAATGGGAGATGTCATCTTTTTAATAAACAATCACTTTTTTATCATTTTTATTTCAACTAAAATATCAAGAATTTGAAGAATAATTTCATCAAAAAGCTTCTCTTTGCTAGAGCTTATAATAATGTTCGCTATGAAAAATGATCGGTTAGTCAAGTCAAGCACCATCGTGATTTAGCAAAGCTTTTAAATTTCGTTTAAAATTTTTACTCAACGAAGCCAAACAACACAACTATCGTCACTCGGATCGAAAGTATCGGAAATGGGGAGGAAACGGAACTTTTCATCAAACTCATTGAAATCACAGTTGTTAGACATTTTCTCGCAGGACTTTTAGAACATTTTGTTATTTAATTCTGCCGCATTAAGCCATAAAGTTGTTTTTATTGCGATTTATCACGTTGCTTTCCACAATTGTGAAATTCTTTTCTACATTTTCATTGGCCGTAAATGATAGATTGCCACGAAGAAGTTAAAAACAACAAAAATCGCGTTAGTCAATTATTATGTATGTATATATTAAGTTTTGGTTGTGATTGTACTTGCTTGAAAATGCTACAATCCCCAAATTATTGGTGTATTTCTTTCAAAAATCTTTTATTGTAAACTGTTTAGAGAATACTTTTGAAGTCGGTATGGCAGGTACCCTTCCCCTGCCTTAAAACATCGGTCAAAACGCGAACACCTCTGCAGAATACTAAGTTTGAATACTCTCATCTGTTATTTTCAACCAGATGTACGATAATTAGTTATTCATTTGTTAGTTTTTTTCCGGAGAAACATTAGCCGCAGAGTAGCCCACGCCAATTTTTAACAGTCTCACTGTTATAATCGTATTAAGAAAGGTAAATGATTACCAAATATAAATTTCCATGGGAGGTACTGTCCCCTCGGGACCTATCATGCACAATGCTAAATACATAAATTCCTCCTTTTTTGAAGTCGGTAAAATAATAAAACGGTTGACAGCAAATATGAATTTTTTAAGTGTAAATGCTGTTTACGTAAAATTTTATCGCATTGCGCACTCCTTATTTTTTTTTTTATTAATAATAGATGTGGCTCAAACTTTTCTCTGTTTAACACTTTTAGCCAGCTCTGTTACCAGCTGATATAACTTTTCCTATTACTTCATTGTTCATTTTTCCCCTTTAGGTTTCATCAAAAAATGCCATGGGTCATTTAGAAAAATTCCCAATTTATGCGTTTAATATTTGGCTTTAAACTGAATTGTTTTCCAAATTGATTGGATCGATTTGAAATTTATTGTTTGAAACATTTTCAGTAAGCTTATTCGATGCACATACGCGATTATTTTACAACACTTTCTTACTTCGTACATTCAGAATAAAAATAACAAAGATTAAAAAAAAATTACCCTTTGCAACTGCAAAATTAAGTATAGAAATTTATATCCTTTTAGGACTTTTATGCACTTGAGCTGCTACCGAACATCAGTTCGAAAATCCCATTAGCTATGGTATGTTGTCGATGAACGAACATAGTCTTGTATTTGTCATTAAGAATACCTTAGAGACATGGCCATTCCTACTTTCATCCTGACACTCCCCTCCATACACACATCCATACATCTGTGCATACGCACAAGACATATTTATATACGGTCATGGTAAGTGCTCAGCTGACGGCTTATGTCAAAATTTTTTACATTTTCTATCTGCACAGTGCTTTGTTTCATATTCATATAACAATGAATAAAAATTTTATTAGATGTATCTAAAAAATAACTGCTTGGATTCGAACTTAAATATCTAACATCAAACACACATTCATCTAAAATAAACAATTTTACCGTCACAAGAGCAAAATTCATATTCTTTCCTTTTATAAGGAAATAATATAATTTTTTGGCTCAGACGGATATATTAGTTGTTGAAAACTAAATTTACAAATGAATATTCATACAGCCCAATTATGAATACAAATTCCGTGAGAATTTTTTCCCTTTTCTCATTCCTCTTATTGTGAATTATAATTTCCCTAGAATTTTTTCCCTCTTTTGTACTCAGGGAAAAAAGTAGGCATTCTTAAATTGATAAAAAGGGAAAAACGGTTGTTGTTTCATTCGAGTTTTTTCACTTACAATTTTAAAGGGAGATAAAATAAAAATGTAAGTAAATATTAACAAAAAACGATTAATAAAAAAAAAGAAATAAGGATTAAATAAAATATTGGTTAATACCTTTTTTTAGGTCCAAAAGCTCAAATAAGCAGCAAATACAACATTTGCTGACGCTTATGCAGGAGAAGCCCGAAATAGCTCGCGGCTTTTTTAAAGGAGATCGCCAAGAGGTCCAAAATTTTTGGCAAAGAGTAGAAGTGGAACAAAATTCCCTTGGCCCGCCGAGTAAGAATATTACTGAGTGGAAAAAGGTATGTTGTTTGTCCATTTTAAAATTCAATTTATGTATTTACATACATACATAAAATTCTTTTTATTCAGGTATGGTCTGACCAAAAAAAATACGTGCGACAGAAGGCAGCGCAAAATCTGCAGCAACAAAAAGGCACCGGTGGAGGCCCAAATAGGGAATATAAGTTTTCAGCAACTGAAGAGGGCATATACAATTTAATTGCAATGAAAACTTCCGTTGAAGGAGTGCCTGCGAACATTTTTGGCTTGGGGTCACCAAAAAATTTTGAAGATCCTCTAAATGCGACGCATGAATCAATATGCCCAGACGTTTTGATGGTGGAAATAAACCAAAGCGAGAGTGTTGAAGGCGCGACGACATCGAAAAGTTCCCGAACATCAGACTCTACTCCCAAGATGAAGGCAAATATACCCAAAGAAAATGTGAAACCTTGTGATGTGCTGCTAGCAGAACTTGCCATACAAAGGGAATTAGTAGATACATTGAAAGAGGTGGTGGTAGATGTTAAGGAGCAGCAGCAGAATGTTAAAAAGATATATAGATCCCTTGATAAAATGTACGACCTGCAAAAAAGACATTTTCAACAAGTGGAAAAAATAGAAGCCGAAAAACTTCAGGAAATGCGTCGTCACCACTCCGCCATGGAAGAAATGAGGGCTAGGGAGGTTGAATATAAATTGGATAAGAACAAATTACAGCTTCAGTTCAATGATCTCACCTATACATCAAAATAAATTCAAAATGCTCTATTTTTACGTTACTATTAAGTAGCAAGTAAGTTTTTATTTAATTTTTTTTATGTTTTTAAATAAATGAATTTTCAATAGTAGAAAACTATTACAATGTACTTCCTATACTATTTCTAATTGCTTGAGCTACGGTTAGGTACCTCTCCGAAGATGGTAAACTAATATTATCATCTACGGTGTCAGGTTCAATCACAGAATCATTTGTGTTTTCCCTTACCTTAAAATGAATACATATGTTGTGTAGCGCACAGCATACATTTATAATTTTCACCGCCTTTTCTGGAGAGTAATGAAGCTCTCTTGCACCGAGGAGACATCTCCACCTGTTTTTCAACACTCCGTTGGTTCGTTCAATAACATTGCGACACTTTGAATGCACGTCATTGAACTTCATTTCTTGGGAACCATTTTCGGGAACACGATGGGGGGTTAATAGCCACGGTTCCAAAGGATAGCCGGCGTCACCTAATAAAAAGTGAAAATTTTAATTTCGGTATTTATTTTCAATCTTGTGATGTGTTTTACCCAAAAGCCAAAAATTCCGAACACCTTCCAAATATTTTTCTTCTAAATGAGCTCTAACATCGCTGGTACCCCATATAAAAGAATCGTGACAAGCACCAGGGTGAGATGCATCCACATACCGGATCCTTAGTTCATCATCGCAAATCTAAAATATTAAAAAATTATTTCCTTGTCATATCTAATGTTCAAGCATATTTACCAGCATAGCATTCAAACTGTATTTCCCTTTTCTATTATAAAACAAATGCTTGTTTTCAGCAGGAGCAATAATTTGTATGTGCGTTCCATCAACGCATCCGGTTACTCCCGGGATTTTATATTTCTTATAAAATGCCAGAGCTATTTGTCTTTTCTCCTCTGCTGTAGGCATTTTTATCCACTTTGGGCAAAGATGCGTTTCAAAGATATCTAGCACTTCTGCCAGCACTTTACTGAAAGTTGGTTGAGCCAGAGAAACTTCGAAATCTTTTCCCACGCCAGTCTGGTATCCGCCTTCAGCGAAAAAACGCAGACAACCACTCAGTTTTACCATAGGGCTAACAGCAGATTGCTTCTTATTTGGCTGAGAGTGCGATGTGAGCACTTTTAATAAATATTTAAAGCCACTTTTGTTGACTCTAAAATATTTTTGAAACCTATAACAGGAACAGTTTTATATTTTAAAGCAAACCAATTCATTTTGTACTTACAATAAAGGGTCCAACTCAAGCGGATTTGATGCATCGCGCATCTGCCTCCTTGCAACCCTCTGGCTAATTTTTTCCCTTTCCTCCTCTGAATGAATTTCTTCCGCAAGCACTTGTAAGGCTAAACTGTTCATTTTAGTTTAATTTTATCAACTTATTTAATATTTAAAAAGCACACAATTTAAAACAAAACAAATACAGGTATGTATGTGTTAACGAAAATCACTTTAAAAATTCAATCACAATTACAAATTAAGTCACAATTGTAAATTAAAACGTCAAAACCAAAACAGCTGTGCCTGATATTCCCTTTCTCTAATTTACTTATTTCCCTGGTGTTTATAATAGGAGTATTTTTTCTCGGGAACAACTAATTGTGAAAGGGAAAAATTCCGTGCGGATATTCATAATTGGGCTGATAATTTTTCTTTATGGACTTTTCCCAGCGTTTTCGAAAAATTTATTTTTACGGCTTAATTAAGTGGGGCAGTTTAGAGTTTCCATGGAAGTACTAAATCATTTTGAAATTCACTTGTTGCTTCATACGGTTTTTTATAAATTCGACAGTAAATTACGACTTGATTCAGTTTTATCACATTTCAAACAGTACTAGTACCAAAAGACGTAAAGTTAAGAAATTCCATCCCTGATACGCTAAAGTGTTTTTGAAAGTTGAACGAGAATTCACAAAAAAATTCTTACTATTTTCGTATTATTGAGTTTGTTGTGAAACTGCGGTGACCTTTGAACACACACATATGTGTGTACGTACGTACGTATGTATGTACTATTGATTAGAAAGCCTGTGTAGAAATGCAAATAGAATCTGTTTCGATATTAAATCGTGTACTCGTATGTACACGCAAGAGGACAACAACTGTCAAGAAAATATTTATGAAATTGTTACTCACATACATACATACATACATAGTTTTTCTTTGAATAATTATTTTCTCTCCCTTTCTCTCTCTCTCTCTCTTTCTTTCTCCCTGCCTATCTCTCTCCCTCTGTTCGACTTTTGAATATGCTTTTAATTTCCACATTAAATTTAAAGGAGCGCCACGAAACGAACGAAAACATTTTTGCAAAGAGAAGTCGGTCGTCATCATAAGAAATCACAATTTCGGCGACCAGTTGACAAAAAAAGACAACAAGCAAATAATACATGGATATACTTATTAATGTATATGTATGTATCCAACGGTTATTCATTATCTTTCCAATGGTAGGGAAATTGTTTATTTATTGTTATAAAATAAGAAATAAAAAATTACTATACGTTTCTAAGTTGACCTTATTAGCTATTGAAGGTCAAACGTAAACTTAAAACTTATCGCTTGTCGCCTTAATTATAATTCACAGGCATATGACCAATTCGCTCCAAAAAAGTTTTGAAAACAGAGGAAAATTTGGACAATTTGTTTTCAACACTATTTCAGTACTGAATTAAGCATGGACGTGAAATGTGCGGGCAGAGAGAAAGTTTATTCGAAAATTTATTGAAAAACAAACAACAACAAAATAACACACCTACTCTGTCAAATCGTAGCGCAAGTATACGAAATTGCTGTTAGACGGAGGTACACAATTTAGTTTATTTAGACAAAAAAAAAAAAAAAACTAATAGAGATAAATATTCCGAAATAATGGACAAGTTTGTGTGAAAGTCGCTGCTTTTTTAGTTTCAATATTTAAATTCAAATAAAGCGATTATTGCATTTCTGTACACTTTTTCATAATTATTTATCAAAAAGTACGGAAGACACAATTTAATAAATTTTAAAAATACTGAAACAGACTACGATTTTTCACCATAAAAAATTGATTAGAGAAAATAGAAAAACGAATCATTTTTTACGGAACATTCAAATCTGGAGAGAGAAGTACAAAAAACAGTGAGTGTTCAACATAATCATAAAACTCTCAGAGTACATACATAGACACATATACATACATACATATATGTACATAGATGATCTCAACCAATAATAGAAAATATGATCACGTTTATGGTAACAACTTTAGTTATATCTTCAATAATGACAGGTGGGTTTTGAGTGCACATTGGATTCAATGGTGGAGTTCATATAAAATAATATTTTTACTTCAGAAGCTGTTTCTGCCATTCAATGCTACAATTGTGAGTCTGTATCGGAAACGAATTGCGGTGAAGTCTTTAGCATGGAAGAATATTTCAAAATCGATTGCGACCATGTAGCACCACCGCGTTATCTTTCTAACGAATTGGAATATTCAAATGCAACAGCGTGCATGAAAAAAATTTATAGAGGTGAGTAAAGAATAATATCGGTATGAATGTGTGTTTGATGTATGTATGTATGTGTTTGTTTGCACATATTGTATGACCGTTTGCGATTCATTTATTAGATCAATATGTTATATTAAGCGTATGGCATTTGAATACAATTAGATTTGTCTTTATGTGGGTGTTTCATGTTTTGAATATTATTTCAATTTGATGTAATTTTTTACTTTGAAAAGAAAAAAATTCAGCAAATATTGTAATTTTAACTTAAAGCAAAAGCATATTATGATGTATTTGATGCGAAATCTTCAACAGGAAAAACGTATGTACATAAATAGTAAGAAATCTATTTTCAGAAAACGTTTCCCTAAACATACATCTATTATAATGAAAGAAAGTAAGCGTACTTAATGCATATGTTTCTATTAAAATCTGTTAACAATAATAATTAATTTATTGACAAAATCAATAACACATGTTTGATACATATATACATATGTATATGTATACGACTATATACATGCATATTGCATGTCTTGTACTTTTTTGATCAGCATGAAATAGTAGTTCTGAAGCCAAGAAAAGAAAATATTCCATCTAAATAAATTTTTGATTCGGCATCGCAAATGTCCAAATTTCTATTAGTTGCACCAACCTAGATTACACTGTACATATTCGCATAATCGTTTCGTTTTATTTTTCAACGGACGTGTACTTAAATCAATAAAATTCTAGTACTCGTATTTTCGGATTAAAAACAAAAAGTTAAAAAATTTTACCGGTATGTGTGTCTAGGAGGTAAAAAAGTGTGAGCAAGTCAAACTTTCTCCGATATACCATTACATATCAAATGATGATCTTTCATTATATGACTATTGCACAAGACCCGTATTTAACGTTCGAGTTTGCGGGACTGGCTTATCGTTTGTGAAAGTGCAATGCTGCCTCATTTCAATAGTATTACTTGCATCTTACTTCAAAATCACCATTATTCATATTTTTTCTTTAGTTCAAAGAGTGCGATTTGGGTTTCACTTATCGAAAGTCTTGCACAAGGGGAAGAAATGGCTGGCATTTTCCATTTTCGCTTAATCGAACGCGACTGTACAAAATGGGTTTTTAGGTTCCGACTATAAGCACGATGTAGTGAAGTGATCAGCTGGCTGATATAACGCTAATTTCAATGGATCCTACACAACCCATAAACTATTTAATTTAGGTAAAATTAAAACTTGTGCCACAATATTCGTTATTCCTTAGTTTTCAATTGCTCTTTAATTCATTGTACTATGGTCCCCATATGTTCCTTAAGAAACATGCCTGATCTAATGGTAAGCTTGATTTCAGAAAATGTATGTACAAATATTTATTGTTGCACCGTGGGCGCATCCGAAAACTGTGGCGTAAAATCGAAAACTTGTATGCCATTGGTTTTCTATTGCCGAAAATAAGAAACAATTTTAAAATTTATTGTAACAACTAATTATTTCAGTTCTTTTTTCCCTTACTATTTTGTAGAACATAAAGTTTTAAAATACATACGGA